>OZ030390.1:0-5030085 GCA_964023965.1 Melinopterus prodromus
ATTTTGCATTAGTTTCTATTATACATTAAATCGTACGTAAGAAATAGGGGCAGTCATAAGTAAATGCAAAAAACTTTCGTCTTGAGTGAACAACGTTTAAACAACAATATTATATTTGTATATTATGCATTCAAGTGGAGAAGAAATTCATAGCGTGTACTACTTTAGTAAAATGTTTATAACTTTTACAAACAATTTTGCATTAGTTTCTATTATACATTCAATCGTACGTAAGAAATAGGGGCAGTCATAAATAAATGCAAAAAACTTTCGTCTCGAGTGAACAACGCTTAAATAACAATATTGTATTTGTATATTATGCATTCAAGTGGAGAAAAAATTCATAGCGTGTACTACTTTAGTAAAATGTTTATAACTTTTACAAACAATTTTGCATTAGTTTCTATTATACATTAAATCGTACGTAAGAAATAGGGGCAGTCATAAATAAATGCAAAAAACTTTTGTCTCGAGAGAAAAACGCTTAAATAACAATATTGTATTTGTATATTATGCATTCAAGTGGAAAAGAAATTCATAGCGTGTACTACATTAGTAAAATGTTTATAACTTTTACAAACAATTTTGCATTAGTTTCTATTATACATTAAATCGTACGTAAGAAATAGGGGCAGTCATAAGTAAATGCAAAAAACTTTCGTCTTGAGTGAACAACGTTTAAACAACAATATTATATTTGTATATTATGCATTCAAGTGGAGAAGAAATTCATAGCGTGTCCTACTTTAGTAAAATGTTTATAACTTTTACAAACAATTTTGCATTAGTTTCTATTATACATTCAATCGTACGTAAGAAATAGGGGCAGTCATAAATAAATGCAAAAAACTTTCGTCTCGAGTGAACAACGCTTAAATAACAATATTGTATTTGTATATTATGCATTCAAGTGGAGAAAAAATTCATAGCGTGTACTACTTTAGTAAAATGTTTATAACTTTTACAAACAATTTTGCATTAGTTTCTATTATACATTAAATCGTACGTAAGAAATAGGGGCAGTCATAAGTAAATGCAAAAAACTTTCGTCTTGAGTGAACAACGTTTAAACAACAATATTATATTTGTATATTATGCATTCAAGTGGAGAAGAAATTCATAGCGTGTACTACTTTAGTAAAATGTTTATAACTTTTACAAACAATTTTGCATTAGTTTCTATTATACATTCAATCGTACGTAAGAAATAGGGGCAGTCATAAATAAATGCAAAAAACTTTCGTCTCGAGTGAACAACGCTTAAATAACAATATTGTATTTGTATATTATGCATTCAAGTGGAGAAAAAATTCATAGCGTGTACTACTTTAGTAAAATGTTTATAACTTTTACAAACAATTTTGCATTAGTTTCTATTATACATTAAATCGTACGTAAGAAATAGGGGCAGTCATAAGTAAATGCAAAAAACTTTCGTCTTGAGTGAACAACGTTTAAACAACAATATTATATTTGTATATTATGCATTCAAGTGGAGAAGAAATTCATAGCGTGTACTACTTTAGTAAAATGTTTATAACTTTTACAAACAATTTTGCATTAGTTTCTATTATACATTCAATCGTACGTAAGAAATAGGGGCAGTCATAAATAAATGCAAAAAACTTTCGTCTCGAGTGAACAACGCTTAAATAACAATATTGTATTTGTATATTATGCATTCAAGTGGAGAAAAAATTCATAGCGTGTACTACTTTAGTAAAATGTTTATAACTTTTACAAACAATTTTGCATTAGTTTCTATTATACATTAAATCGTACGTAAGAAATAGGGGCAGTCATAAGTAAATGCAAAAAACTTTCGTCTTGAGTGAACAACGCTTAAACAACAATATTGTATTTGTATATTATGCATTCAAGTGGAGAAGAAATTCATAGCGTGTACTACTTTAGTAAAATGTTTATAACTTTTACAAACAATTTTGCATTAGTTTCTATTATACATTAAATCGTACGTAAGAAATAGGGGCAGTCATAAATAAATGCAAAAAACTTTCGTCTCGACTGAACAACGCTTAAATAACAATATTGTATTTGTATATTATGCATTCAAGTGGAGAAAAAATTCATAGCCTGTACTACTTTAGTAAAATGTTTATAACTTTTACAAACAATTTTGCATTAGTTTCTATTATACATTAAATCGTACGTAAGAAATAGGGGCGGTCATAAATACACTAGGGCCTCGATTTGCGTTGTTTTCGATTTGCGTTGATCGAAAATATAGGACCGTAAATCTGGTTTGCGTTGTTATGATTTGATATGCGTCCTCACAGACGAAATAAATCGGGGATTCCCTCGAACACACTGCGTTTAAACGTCCGTTTGTTTACAATTCATCGGTTCCCAACCCAACCTGCTTCGGCTGTCCTTCTCCTGCTTACAGCGCGGTAGTGTGATACTTCACTCCGCACGTGCTGCTTGGGGGTCGCGACTAGAAATGCAGAACGGTAACATTACCGCGGTAATATTACAGGTAATTTTGGTAATACTACCGTAAGTTACCGGAGGCATAAATTCTCGCTGCTAAATTACCGCGGCGGTAATTTTACCGGTATTTTTGGTAATATTACGGTAAGTTACCTTTATTAAGTTATCGCAGCGGTAATATTACCGTAAGTTTTCGTAACATTACGGTAAGTTAACATTGTTGTTACAGCTGCGGTAGTACTACCGGTACGTTTGGTAATATTACGGTAAGTTACACTTGCTAACTCACCGGGGCTGTAATATTACAGTTACCGGTAATATTACTGGTAATATTTACTAATAACTGGTAATATTACATCACGGTAAGATTCCCGTAATATTTTGTATGAGACATTATTTCGTATCAAAAAGTAAACCCGACGTCTGCGGAACGCATCTCAAAAATTTGTATGGTGTCTTATGGAAAAAAGTGATTCGATTTGCGTTGTTTCGATGTGCGTCGCATTTTTCCGGAACGTAACCCCGACGCAAATCGAGGCCCTAGTGTAAATGCAAAAAGTTTTTGTCTTGAGTGAACAGCGCTTAAATAACAATACAGTGCAACCTCGATTATCCGGACAACTAAATGCAAGGGGAGTGTCCGGATAATCGATTTGTCCGGATAATCAATTTGTCCGGATAATCGATTTGTCCGGATTGCCGAATATTGCTTCAAAATTGCGCAAATAACATTATCTGAAGTTTTGATCAATTTTAAGTCATGCATAGAACCAGTGATGACAACTTTTGGTGTAATTATCACTAGAATTTATACTAAGTTGCGCAAATGTCCATTTCTATCGCCGTGGTTGAATGCACTTCAGTAACTACTAGTTAAGTTTCGACTTTTTGCTGCACATTCAAAGTAATATGTTTCCTTTTAGGCATTTTTGCCGTGTACACCAAACAAACACACAGGGACATATGTTTATGTACTACCGCTGCCGTACGTAGTCAGGGTCTCAACAAGCCGCTTGGACCTACTTGACGGCGCGGCGACATGGCCGTCTCGCCGGCGCTGCGCTTTGTCCGGATAAGCGAGCGGTGTCCGGATTACCGAGTGTCCGGATAATCGAGGTTGCACTGTATAATGCTTTTATTATATAACTTACGTATGGTAAATCTTCCTGCTGCCCTTTGTCAACATCGTGCTCTGATATCGTGTATACGATACCAATCCACATCTAGTTTAAACACCGTTACTATTTATTGACAAATCTCTGATCCCATGGCTCCGAGCATCTGATTCTCGCAATAGCAACTACGTCATACGTCACAACTCAGCAATGAATTCGGATGATATTATTTCTAATGTATATACGTTGAACTCCATGTAGTGCACGTCACAACTCTTCATGTTATTAGAGACCACCGTCGGTGTAACCTCATCTCATTCAGCTTCAGGCTATGCCCCTTATTTATTACTGCAAAAATTTAGATAATACATTACTAAATCGCAAATCAGTACTACATGTACGCACAGCTTCTTATTGCCGTTTTATAAACAAACAGACAAAATTCTAACGAAAATAATAGCGAAAATTATCACTATAGTTTTGGTGAGAATTATTTCACACATTTGACAAAAACAATCAATTTTGCTACAATTCTAGTCTTGTGCGTGCGTACCAGCGTGACTTTCTATCTGTACTACTTTAGTAAAATGTTTATAACTTTTACAAACAATTTTGCATTAGTTTCTATTATACATTAAATCGTACTTAAGGAATAGGGGCCGTCATAAATAAATGCAAAAAGCTTTCGTCTTGAGTGAACAACGCTTAAATAACAATATTGTATTTGTATATTATGCTTTCAAGTGGAGAAAAAATTCATAGCGTGTACTACATTAGTAAAATGTTTATAACATTTTCAAACAATTTTGCATTACTTTCTATTATATATTAAATCGTACGTAAGAAATAGGGGCCGTCATAAATAAATGCAAAAAGCTTTCGTCTTGAGTGAACAACGCTTAAATAACAATACAGTGCAACTTCGATTATCCGGACAATTAAATGCAAGGAGGGTGTCCGGATAATCGATTTGTCCGGATTACCGAATATTGCTTCAAAATTGCGCAAATAACATTATCTGAAGTTTTGATCAATTTTAAGTCATGCATAGAACCAGTGATGACAACTTTTGGTGTAATTATCACTAGAATTTATACTAAGTTGCGCAAATGCCCATTTCTATCGCCGTGGTTGAATGCACTTCAGTAACTACTAGTTAAGTTTCGACTTTTTGCTGCACATTCAAAGTAATATGTTTCCTTTTAGGCATTTTTGCCGTGTACACCAGACAAACACACAGGGACATATGTTTATGTACTACCGCTGCCGTACGTAGTCAGGGTCTCAACAAGCCGCTTGGACCTACTTGACGGCGCGGCGACATGGCCGTCTCGCCGGCGCTGCGCTTTGTCCGGATAAGCGAGCGGTGTCCGGATTACCGAGTGTCCGGATAATCGAGGTTGCACTGTATAATGCTTTTATTATATAACTTACGTATGGTAAATCTTCCTGCTGCCCTTTGTCAACATCGTGCTCTGATATCGTGTATACGATACCAATCCACATCTAGTTTAAACACCGTTACTATTTATTGACAAATCTCTGATCCCATGGCTCCGAGCATCTGATTCTCGCAATAGCAACTACGTCATACGTCACAACTCAGCAATGAATTCGGATGATATTATTTCTAATGTATATACGTTGAACTCCATGTAGTGCACGTCACAACTCTTCATGTTATTAGAGACCATCGTCGGTGTAACCTCATCTCATTCAGCTTCAGGCTATGACCGTTATTTAGTACTGCAAAAATTTAGATAAAACATTACTAAATCGCAAATCAATACTACATGTACGCACAGCTTCTTATTGCCGTTTTATAAACAAACAGACAAAATTCTAACGAAAATAATAGCGAAAATTATCACTATAGTTTTGGTGAGAATTATTTCACACATTTGACAAAAACAATCAATTTTGCTACAATTCTAGTCTTGTGCGTGCGTACCAGCGTGACTTTCTATCTGTACTACTTTAGTAAAATGTTTATAACTTTTACAAACAATTTTGCATTAGTTTCTATTATACATTAAATCGTACTTAAGGAATAGGGGCCGTCATAAATAAATGCAAAAAGCTTTCGTCTTGAGTGAACAACGCTTAAATAACAATATTGTATTTGTATATTATGCATTCAAGTGGAGAAAAAATTCATAGCGTGTACTACTTTAGTAAAATATTTATAACTTTTACAAGCAATTTTGCATTACTTTCTATTATACATTAAATCGTACGTAAGAAATAGGGGCAGTCATAAATAAATGCAAAAAGCTTTCGTCTTGAGTGAACAACGCTTAAATAACAAATTTTGTATATGTATATTATGCATTCAAGTGGAGAAGAAATTCATAGCGTGTACTACTTTAGTAAAATATTTATAACTTTTACAAGCAATTTTGCATTACTTTCTATTATATATTAAATCGTACGTAAGAAATAGGGGCAGTCATAAATAAATGCAAAACGCTTTCGTCTTGAGTGAACAACGCTTAAATAACAATATTGTATATGTATATTATGCATTCAAGTGGAGAAGAAATTCATAGCGTGTACTACTTTAGTAAAATATTTATAACTTTTACAAGCAATTTTGCATTACTTTCTATTATACATTAAATCGTACGTAAGAAATAGGGGCAGTCATAAATAAATGCAAAAAGCTTTCATCTTGAGTGAACAACGCTTAAATAACAATATTGTATATGTATATTATGCATTCAAGTGGAGAAGAAATTCATAGCGTGTACTACATTAGTAAAATGTTTATAACATTTTCAAACAATTTTGCATTACTTTCTATTATATATTAAATCGTACGTAAGAAATAGGGTCCGTCATAAATAAATGCAAAAAGCTTTCGTCTTGAGTGAACAACGCTTAAATAACAATATTGTATTTGTATATTATGCATTCAAGTGGAGAAAAAATTCATAGCGTGTACTACTTTAGTAAAATATTTATAACTTTTACAAGCAATTTTGCATTACTTTCTATTATACATTACATCGTACGTAAGAAATAGGGGCAGTCATAAATAAATGCAAAAAGTTTTTGTCTTGAGTGAACAACGCTTAAATAACAATACAGTGCAACTTCGATTATCCGGACAATTAAATGCAAGGAGGGTGTCCGGATAATCGATTTGTCCGGATAATCGATTTGTCCGGATTACCGAATATTGCTTCAAAATTGCGCAAATAACATTATCTGAAGTTTTGATCAATTTTAAGTCATGCATAGAACCAGTGATGACAACTTTTGGTGTAATTATCACTAGAATTTATACTAAGTTGCGCAAATGCCCATTTCTATCGCCGTGGTTGAATGCACTTCAGTAACTACTAGTTAAGTTTCGACTTTTTGCTGCACATTCAAAGTAATATGTTTCCTTTTAGGCATTTTTGCCGTGTACACCAGACAAACACACAGGGACATATGTTTATGTACTACCGCTGCCGTACGTAGTCAGGGTCTCAACAAGCCGCTTGGACCTACTTGACGGCGCGGCGACATGGCCGTCTCGCCGGCGCTGCGCTTTGTCCGGATAAGCGAGCGGTGTCCGGATTACCGAGTGTCCGGATAATCGAGGTTGCACTGTATAATGCTTTTATTATATAACTTACGTATGGTAAATCTTCTTGCTGCCCTTTGTCAACATCGTGCTCTGATATCGTGTATACGATACCAATCCGCATCTAGTTTGAACACCGTTACTATTTATTGACAAATCTCTGATCCCATGGCTCCGAGCATCTGATTCTCGCAATAGCAACTACGTCATACGTCACAACTCAGCAATGAATTCGGATGATATTATTTCTAATGTATATACTTTGAACTCCATGTAGTGCACGTCACAACTCTTCATGTTATTAGAGACCATCGTCGGTGTAACCTCATCTCATTCAGCTTCAGGCTATGACCGTTATTTATTACTGCAAAAATTTAGATAAAACATTACTAAATCGCAAATCAATACTACATGTACGCACAGCTTCTTATTGCCGTTTTATAAACAAACAGACAAAATTCTAACGAAAATAATAGCGAAAATTATCACTATAGTTTTGGTGAGAATTATTTCACACATTTGACAAAAACAATCAATTTTGCTACAATTCTAGTCTTGTGCGTGCGTACCAGCGTGACTTTCTATCTGTACTACTTTAGTAAAATGTTTATAACTTTTACAAACAATTTTGCATTAGTTTCTATTATATATTAAATCGTACGTAAGAAATAGTGGCCGTCATAAATAAATGCAAAAAGCTTTCGTCTTGAGTGAACAACGCTTAAATAACAATATTGTATATGTATATTATGCATTCAAGTGGAGAAGAAATTCATAGCGTGTACTACATTAGTAAAATGTTTATAACATTTTCAAACAATTTTGCATTACTTTCTATTATATATTAAATCGTACGTAAGAAATAGGGGCAGTCATAAATAAATGCAAAAAGCTTTCGTCTTGAGTGAACAACGCTTAAATAACAATATTGTATTTGTATATCATTCATTCAAGTGGAGAAAAAATTCATAGCGTGTACTACTTTAGTAAAATATTTATAACTTTTACAAGCAATTTTGCATTAGTTTCTATTATACATTAAATCGTACGTAAGAAATAGGGGCAGTCATAAATAAATGCAAAAAGCTTTCGTCTTGAGTGAACAACGCTTAAATAACAATATTGTATTTGTATATCATTCATTCAAGTGGAGAAAAAATTCATAGCGTGTACTACTTTAGTAAAATATTTATAACTTTTACAAGCAATTTTGCATTAGTTTCTATTATACATTAAATCGTACGTAAGAAATAGGGGCAGTCATAAATAAATGCAAAAAGCTTTCGTCTTGAGTGAACAACGCTTAAATAACAATATTGTATTTGTATATTATGCATTCAAGTGGAGACAAAATTCATAGCGTGTACTACTTTAGTAAAATGTTTATAACTTTTACTTTTTTATTTTTTTTTTTATAACTGTTTAGTTTCTATTATACATTAAATCGTACGTAAGAAATAGGGGCAGTCATAAATAAATATAAAAGGTTTTTGTCTTGAGTGAACAACGCTTAAATAACAATACAGTGCAACTTCGATTATCCGGACAATTAAATGCAAGGGGGGTGTCCGGATAATCGATTTGTATGGATAATCGATTTGTCCGGATAATCGATTTGTCCGGATTACCGAATATTGCGTCAAAATTGCGCAAATAACATTATCTGAAGTTTTGATCAATTTTAAGTCATGCATAGAACCAGTGATGACAACTTTTGGTGTAATTATCACTAGAATTTATACTAAGTTGCGCAAATGCCCATTTCTATCGCCGTGGTTGAATGCACTTCAGTAACTACTAGTTAAGTTTCGACTTTTTGCTGCACATTCAAAGTAATATGTTTCCTTTTAGGCATTTTTGCCGTGTACACCAGACAAACACACAGGGACATATGTGTATGTACTACCGCTGCCGTACGTAGTCAGGGTCTCAACAAGCCGCTTGGACCTACTTGACGGCGCGGCGACATGGCCGTCTCGCCGGCGCTGCGCTTTGTCCGGATAAGCGAGCGGTGTCCGGATTACCGAGTGTCCGGATAATCGAGGTTGCACTGTATAATGCTTTTATTATATAACTTACGTATGGTAAATCTTCCTGCTGCCCTTTGTCAACATCGTGCTCTGATATCGTGTATACGATACCAATCCACATCTAGTTTAAACACCGTTACTATTTATTGACAAATCTCTGATCCCATGGCTCCGAGCATCTGATTCTCGCAATAGCAACTACGTCATACGTCACAACTCAGCAATGAATTCGGATGATATTATTTCTAATGTATATACGTTGAACTCCATGTAGTGCACGTCACAACTCTTCATGTTATTATAGACCATCGTCGGTGTAACCTCATCTCATTCAGCTTCAGGCTATGACCGTTATTTATTACTGCAAAAATTTAGATAAAACATTACTAAATCGCAAATCAATACTACATGTACGCACAGCTTCTTATTGCCGTTTTATAAACAAACAGACAAAATTCTAACGAAAATAATAGCGAAAATTATCACTATAGTTTTGGTGAGAATTATTTCACACATTTGACAAAAACAATCAATTTTGCTACAATTCTAGTCTTGTGCGTGCGTACCAGCGTGACTTTCTATCTGTACTACTTTAGTAAAATGTTTATAACTTTTACAAACAATTTTGCATTAGTTTCTATTATACATTAAATCGTACTTAAGGAATAGGGGCCGTCATAAATAAATGCAAAAAGCTTTCGTCTTGAGTGAACAACGCTTAAATAACAATATTGTATTTGTATATTATGCATTCAAGTGGAGAAAAAATTCATAGCGTGTACTACTTTAGTAAAATATTTATAACTTTTACAAGCAATTTTGCATTACTTTCTATTATACATTAAATCGTACGTAAGAAATAGGGGCAGTCATAAATAAATGCAAAAAGCTTTCGTCTTGAGTGAACAACGCTTAAATAACAATATTGTATATGTATATTATGCATTCAAGTGGAGAAGAAATTCATAGCGTGTACTACTTTAGTAAAATATTTATAACTTTTACAAGCAATTTTGCATTACTTTCTATTATACATTAAATCGTACGTAAGAAATAGGGGCAGTCATAAATAAATGCAAAACGCTTTCGTCTTGAGTGAACAACGCTTAAATAACAATATTGTATATGTATATTATGCATTCAAGTGGAGAAGAAATTCATAGCGTGTACTACTTTAGTAAAATATTTATAACTTTTACAAGCAATTTTGCATTACTTTCTATTATACATTAAATCGTACGTAAGAAATAGGGGCAGTCATAAATAAATACAAAAAGCTTTCGTCTTGAGTGAACAACGCTTAAATAACAATATTGTATATGTATATTATGCATTCAAGTGGAGAAGAAATTCATAGCGTGTACTACATTAGTAAAATGTTTATAACATTTTCAAACCATTTTGCATTACTTTCTATTATATATTAAATCGTACGTAAGAAATAGTGGCCGTCATAAATAAATGCAAAAAGCTTTCGTCTTGAGTGAACAACGCTTAAATAACAATATTGTATTTGTATATTATGCATTCAAGTGGAGAAAAAATTCATAGCGTGTACTACTTTAGTAAAATATTTATAACTTTTACAAGCAATTTTGCATTACTTTCTATTATACATTAAATCGTACGTAAGAAATAGGGGCAGTCATAAATAAATGCAAAAAGCTTTCGTCTTGAGTGAACAACGCTTAAATAACAATATTGTATATGTATATTATGCATTCAAGTGGAGAAGAAATTCATAGCGTGTGCTACATTAGTAAAATGTTTAAAACATTTTCAAACCATTTTGCATTACTTTCTATTATATATTAAATCGTAAGTAAGAAATAGGGGCCGTCATAAATAAATGCAAAAAGCTTTCGTCTTGAGTGAACAACGCTTAAATAACAATATTGTATTTGTATATTATGCATTCAAGTGGAGAAAAAATTCATAGCGTGTACTACTTTAGTAAAATATTTATAACTTTTACAAGCAATTTTGCATTACTTTCTATTATACATTAAATCGTACGTAAGAAATAGGGGCAGTCATAAATAAATGCAAAAAGCTTTCGTCTTGAGTGAACAACGCTTAAATAACAATATTGTATATGTATATTATGCATTCAAGTGGAGAAGAAATTCATAGCGTGTACTACTTTAGTAAAATATTTATAACTTTTACAAGCAATTTTGCATTACTTTCTATTATACATTAAATCGTACGTAAGAAATAGGGGCAGTCATAAATAAATGCAAAAAGCTTTCGTCTTGAGTGAACAACGCTTAAATAACAATATTGTATATGTATATTATGCATTCAAGTGGAGAAGAAATTCATAGCGTGTACTACATTAGTAAAATGTTTATAACATTTTCAAACAATTTTGCATTACTTTCTATTATATATTAAATCGTACGTAAGAAATAGGGTCCGTCATAAATAAATGCAAAAAGCTTTCGTCTTGAGTGAACAACGCTTAAATAACAATATTGTATATGTATATTATGCATTCAAGTGGAGAAGAAATTCATAGCGTGTACTACATTAGTAAAATGTTTATAACATTTTCAAACAATTTTGCATTACTTTCTATTATATATTAAATCGTACGTAAGAAATAGGGTCCGTCATAAATAAATGCAAAAAGCTTTCGTCTTGAGTGAACAACGCTTAAATAACAATATTGTATTTGTATATTATGCATTCAAGTGGAGAAAAAATTCATAGCGTGTACTACTTTAGTAAAATATTTATAACTTTTACAAGCAATTTTGCATTACTTTCTATTATACATTACATCGTACGTAAGAAATAGGGGCAGTCATAAATAAATGCAAAAAGTTTTTGTCTTGAGTGAACAACGCTTAAATAACAATACAGTGCAACTTCGATTATCCGGACAATTAAATGCAAGGAGGGTGTCCGGATAATCGATTTGTCCGGATAATCGATTTGTCCGGATTACCGAATATTGCTTCAAAATTGCGCAAATAACATTATCTGAAGTTTTGATCAATTTTAAGTCATGCATAGAACCAGTGATGACAACTTTTGGTGTAATTATCACTAGAATTTATACTAAGTTGCGCAAATGCCCATTTCTATCGCCGTGGTTGAATGCACTTTCAGTAACTACTAGTTAAGTTTCGACTTTTTGCTGCACATTCAAAGTAATATGTTTCCTTTTAGGCATTTTTGCCGTGTACACCAGACAAACACACAGGGACATATGTTTATGTACTACCGCTGCCGTACGTAGTCAGGGTCTCAACAAGCCGCTTGGACCTACTTGACGGCGCGGCGACATGGCCGTCTCGCCGGCGCTGCGCTTTGTCCGGATAAGCGAGCGGTGTCCGGATTACCGAGTGTCCGGATAATCGAGGTTGCACTGTATAATGCTTTTATTATATAACTTACGTATGGTAAATCTTCTTGCTGCCCTTTGTCAACATCGTGCTCTGATATCGTGTATACGATACCAATCCGCATCTAGTTTGAACACCGTTACTATTTATTGACAAATCTCTGATCCCATGGCTCCGAGCATCTGATTCTCGCAATAGCAACTACGTCATACGTCACAACTCAGCAATGAATTCGGATGATATTATTTCTAATGTATATGCGTTGAACTCCATGTAGTGCACGTCACAACTCTTCATGTTATTAGAGACCATCGTCGGTGTAACCTCATCTCATTCAGCTTCAGGCTATGCCCCTTATTTATTACTGCAAAAATTTAGATAATACATTACTAAATCGCAAATCAGTACTACATGTACGCACAGCTTCTTATTGCCGTTTTATAAACAAACAGACAAAATTCTAACGAAAATAATAGCGAAAATTATCACTATAGTTTTGGTGAGAATTATTTCACACATTAGACAAAAACAATCAATTTTGCTACAATTCTAGTCTTGTGCGTGCGTACCAGCGTGACTTTCTATCTGTACTACTTTAGTAAAATGTTTATAACTTTTACAAACAATTTTGCATTAGTTTCTATTATACATTAAATCGTACTTAAGGAATAGGGGCCGTCATAAATAAATGCAAAAAGCTTTCGTCTTGAGTGAACAACGCTTAAATAACAATATTGTATTTGTATATTATGCTTTCAAGTGGAGAAAAAATTCATAGCGTGTACTGCTTTAGTAAAATATTTATAACTTTTACAAGCAATTTTGCATTACTTTCTATTATACATTAAATCGTACGTAAGAAATAGGGGCAGTCATAAATAAATGCAAAAAGCTTTTGTCTTGAGTGAACAACGCTTAAATAACAATATTGTATATGTATATTATGCATTCAAGTGGAGAAGAAATTCATAGCGTGTACTACTTTAGTAAAATATTTATAACTTTTACAAGCAATTTTGCATTACTTTCTATTATACATTAAATCGTACGTAAGAAATAGGGGCAGTCATAAATAAATGCAAAACGCTTTCGTCTTGAGTGAACAACGCTTAAATAACAATATTGTATATGTATATTATGCATTCAAGTGGAGAAGAAATTCATAGCGTGTACTACTTTAGTAAAATATTTATAACTTTTACAAGCAATTTTGCATTACTTTCTATTATACATTAAATCGTACTTAAGGAATAGGGGCCGTCATAAATAAATGCAAAAAGCTTTCGTCTTGAGTGAACAACGCTTAAATAACAATATTGTATTTGTATATTATGCATTCAAGTGGAGAAGAAATTCATAGCGTGTACTACTTTAGTAAAATATTTATAACTTTTACAAGCAATTTTGCATTACTTTCTATTATACATTAAATCGTACTTAAGGAATAGGGGCCGTCATAAATAAATGCAAAAAGCTTTCGTCTTGAGTGAACAACGCTTAAATAACAATATTGTATTTGTATATTATGCATTCAAGTGGAGAAGAAATTCATAGCGTGTACTACTTTAGTAAAATATTTATAACTTTTACAAGCAATTTTGCATTACTTTCTATTATACATTAAATCGTACTTAAGGAATAGGGGCCGTCATAAATAAATGCAAAAAGCTTTTGTCTTGAGTGAACAACGCTTAAATAACAATATTGTATATGTATATTATGCATTCAAGTGGAGAAGAAATTCATAGCGTGTACTACTTTAGTAAAATATTTATAACTTTTACAAGCAATTTTGCATTACTTTCTATTATACATTAAATCGTACTTAAGGAATAGGGGCCGTCATAAATAAATGCAAAAAGCTTTCGTCTTGAGTGAACAACGCTTAAATAACAATATTGTATTTGTATATTATGCATTCAAGTGGAGAAGAAATTCATAGCGTGTACTACATTAGTAAAATGTTTATAACATTTTCAAACAATTTTGCATTACTTTCTATTATACATTAAATCGTACGTAAGGAATAGGGGCCGTCATAAATAAATGCAAAAAGCTTTCGTCTTGAGTGAACAACGCTTTTAATAACAATATTGTATTTGTATATTATGCATTCAAGTGGAGAAAAAATTCATAGCGTGTACTACTTTAGTAAAATATTTATAACTTTTACAAGCAATTTTGCATTACTTTCTATTATACATTAAATCGTACGTAAGAAATAGGGGCAGTCATAAATAAATGCAAAAAGCTTTCGTCTTGAGTGAACAACGCTTAAATAACAATATTGTATATGTATATTATGCATTCAAGTGGAGAAGAAATTCATAGCGTGTGCTACATTAGTAAAATGTTTATAACATTTTCAAACCATTTTGCATTACTTTCTATTATATATTAAATCGTAAGTAAGAAATAGGGGCCGTCATAAATAAATGCAAAAAGCTTTCGTCTTGAGTGAACAACGCTTAAATAACAATATTGTATTTGTATATTATGCATTCAAGTGGAGAAAAAATTCATAGCGTGTACTACTTTAGTAAAATATTTATAACTTTTACAAGCAATTTTGCATTACTTTCTATTATACATTAAATCGTACGTAAGAAATAGGGGCAGTCATAAATAAATGCAAAAAGCTTTCGTCTTGAGTGAACAACGCTTAAATAACAATATTGTATATGTATATTATGCATTCAAGTGGAGAAGAAATTCATAGCGTGTACTACTTTAGTAAAATATTTATAACTTTTACAAGCAATTTTGCATTACTTTCTATTATACATTAAATCGTACGTAAGAAATAGGGGCAGTCATAAATAAATGCAAAAAGCTTTCGTCTTGAGTGAACAACGCTTAAATAACAAATTTTGTATATGTATATTATGCATTCAAGTGGAGAAGAAATTCATAGCGTGTACTACTTTAGTAAAATATTTATAACTTTTACAAGCAATTTTGCATTACTTTCTATTATATATTAAATCGTACGTAAGAAATAGGGGCAGTCATAAATAAATGCAAAACGCTTTCGTCTTGAGTGAACAACGCTTAAATAACAATATTGTATATGTATATTATGCATTCAAGTGGAGAAGAAATTCATAGCGTGTACTACTTTAGTAAAATATTTATAACTTTTACAAGCAATTTTGCATTACTTTCTATTATACATTAAATCGTACGTAAGAAATAGGGGCAGTCATAAATAAATGCAAAAAGCTTTCATCTTGAGTGAACAACGCTTAAATAACAATATTGTATATGTATATTATGCATTCAAGTGGAGAAGAAATTCATAGCGTGTACTACATTAGTAAAATGTTTATAACATTTTCAAACAATTTTGCATTACTTTCTATTATATATTAAATCGTACGTAAGAAATAGGGTCCGTCATAAATAAATGCAAAAAGCTTTCGTCTTGAGTGAACAACGCTTAAATAACAATATTGTATTTGTATATTATGCATTCAAGTGGAGAAAAAATTCATAGCGTGTACTACTTTAGTAAAATATTTATAACTTTTACAAGCAATTTTGCATTACTTTCTATTATACATTACATCGTACGTAAGAAATAGGGGCAGTCATAAATAAATGCAAAAAGTTTTTGTCTTGAGTGAACAACGCTTAAATAACAATACAGTGCAACTTCGATTATCCGGACAATTAAATGCAAGGAGGGTGTCCGGATAATCGATTTGTCCGGATAATCGATTTGTCCGGATTACCGAATATTGCTTCAAAATTGCGCAAATAACATTATCTGAAGTTTTGATCAATTTTAAGTCATGCATAGAACCAGTGATGACAACTTTTGGTGTAATTATCACTAGAATTTATACTAAGTTGCGCAAATGCCCATTTCTATCGCCGTGGTTGAATGCACTTCAGTAACTACTAGTTAAGTTTCGACTTTTTGCTGCACATTCAAAGTAATATGTTTCCTTTTAGGCATTTTTGCCGTGTACACCAGACAAACACACAGGGACATATGTTTATGTACTACCGCTGCCGTACGTAGTCAGGGTCTCAACAAGCCGCTTGGACCTACTTGACGGCGCGGCGACATGGCCGTCTCGCCGGCGCTGCGCTTTGTCCGGATAAGCGAGCGGTGTCCGGATTACCGAGTGTCCGGATAATCGAGGTTGCACTGTATAATGCTTTTATTATATAACTTACGTATGGTAAATCTTCTTGCTGCCCTTTGTCAACATCGTGCTCTGATATCGTGTATACGATACCAATCCGCATCTAGTTTGAACACCGTTACTATTTATTGACAAATCTCTGATCCCATGGCTCCGAGCATCTGATTCTCGCAATAGCAACTACGTCATACGTCACAACTCAGCAATGAATTCGGATGATATTATTTCTAATGTATATACTTTGAACTCCATGTAGTGCACGTCACAACTCTTCATGTTATTAGAGACCATCGTCGGTGTAACCTCATCTCATTCAGCTTCAGGCTATGACCGTTATTTATTACTGCAAAAATTTAGATAAAACATTACTAAATCGCAAATCAATACTACATGTACGCACAGCTTCTTATTGCCGTTTTATAAACAAACAGACAAAATTCTAACGAAAATAATAGCGAAAATTATCACTATAGTTTTGGTGAGAATTATTTCACACATTTGACAAAAACAATCAATTTTGCTACAATTCTAGTCTTGTGCGTGCGTACCAGCGTGACTTTCTATCTGTACTACTTTAGTAAAATGTTTATAACTTTTACAAACAATTTTGCATTAGTTTCTATTATATATTAAATCGTACGTAAGAAATAGTGGCCGTCATAAATAAATGCAAAAAGCTTTCGTCTTGAGTGAACAACGCTTAAATAACAATATTGTATATGTATATTATGCATTCAAGTGGAGAAGAAATTCATAGCGTGTACTACATTAGTAAAATGTTTATAACATTTTCAAACAATTTTGCATTACTTTCTATTATATATTAAATCGTACGTAAGAAATAGGGGCAGTCATAAATAAATGCAAAAAGCTTTCGTCTTGAGTGAACAACGCTTAAATAACAATATTGTATTTGTATATACAATACAATACAATACAATACAATACGTTTATTTCCGCAAAATACATTGTACAGGGAAAAAGTCAAAAGGAAATATAATAAACAGTGTATTTCATGTTCTTCTAATAATTTGTTCGAATTCCCGTGCTTCATATATTGGGTCCTGTAACAAGAGACGTTTCAGGTCCTTCTGGAATGTTTTGTTGGGTTTCTCCCTCCAGGTTGTTGGTAGCAAATTAAGCAATTCGAGATGCCTGTGTTGGTCAGCTGTTGTATTTATGCGGTGGAAGGGCACATTGATTTGGCTTGCGTTCCGTAGGTCTCGGTTTGTCAAGTTTCCTCTGTTCTGCATGGTGTGCACCACACGTCTTGCACGCAGCAGCTGCTGGTATATATATGTAGCTGGTAAAGTCATGATGTTGAACTTCAGAAATAGAGGCCTGCAGTGAGTCGTCGAACTGGCTTGGTCTATGGCGCGCACTGCTTTTTTCTGCATGACGAGTATCTTCTTTGCATGTGCTGACTCTCCCCACAATTCCAAACCGTAGCTGAGCCTCGAGTGGAAAAGGGCGTGGTATGCTGTTAGTGCTGCATCCTGTCCCACTATTTGCCGAATTCGTCTGATGGCATATGTTGTATATCATTCATTCAAGTGGAGAAAAAATTCATAGCGTGTACTACTTTAGTAAAATATTTATAACTTTTACAAGCAATTTTGCATTAGTTTCTATTATACATTAAATCGTACGTAAGAAATAGGGGCAGTCATAAATAAATGCAAAAAGCTTTCGTCTTGAGTGAACAACGCTTAAATAACAATATTGTATTTGTATATCATTCATTCAAGTGGAGAAAAAATTCATAGCGTGTACTACTTTAGTAAAATATTTATAACTTTTACAAGCAATTTTGCATTAGTTTCTATTATACATTAAATCGTACGTAAGAAATAGGGGCAGTCATAAATAAATGCAAAAAGCTTTCGTCTTGAGTGAACAACGCTTAAATAACAATATTGTATTTGTATATTATGCATTCAAGTGGAGACAAAATTCATAGCGTGTACTACTTTAGTAAAATGTTTATAACTTTTACTTTTTTATTTTTTTTTTTATAACTGTTTAGTTTCTATTATACATTAAATCGTACGTAAGAAATAGGGGCAGTCATAAATAAATATAAAAGGTTTTTGTCTTGAGTGAACAACGCTTAAATAACAATACAGTGCAACTTCGATTATCCGGACAATTAAATGCAAGGGGGGTGTCCGGATAATCGATTTGTATGGATAATCGATTTGTCCGGATAATCGATTTGTCCGGATTACCGAATATTGCGTCAAAATTGCGCAAATAACATTATCTGAAGTTTTGATCAATTTTAAGTCATGCATAGAACCAGTGATGACAACTTTTGGTGTAATTATCACTAGAATTTATACTAAGTTGCGCAAATGCCCATTTCTATCGCCGTGGTTGAATGCACTTCAGTAACTACTAGTTAAGTTTCGACTTTTTGCTGCACATTCAAAGTAATATGTTTCCTTTTAGGCATTTTTGCCGTGTACACCAGACAAACACACAGGGACATATGTTTATGTACTACCGCTGCCGTACGTAGTCAGGGTCTCAACAAGCCGCTTGGACCTACTTGACGGCGCGGCGACATGGCCGTCTCGCCGGCGCTGCGCTTTGTCCGGATAAGCGAGCGGTGTCCGGATTACCGAGTGTCCGGATAATCGAGGTTGCACTGTATAATGCTTTTATTATATAACTTACGTATGGTAAATCTTCCTGCTGCCCTTTGTCAACATCGTGCTCTGATATCGTGTATACGATACCAATCCACATCTAGTTTAAACACCGTTACTATTTATTGACAAATCTCTGATCCCATGGCTCCGAGCATCTGATTCTCGCAATAGCAACTACGTCATACGTCACAACTCAGCAATGAATTCGGATGATATTATTTCTAATGTATATACGTTGAACTCCATGTAGTGCACGTCACAACTCTTCATGTTATTATAGACCATCGTCGGTGTAACCTCATCTCATTCAGCTTCAGGCTATGACCGTTATTTATTACTGCAAAAATTTAGATAAAACATTACTAAATCGCAAATCAATACTACATGTACGCACAGCTTCTTATTGCCGTTTTATAAACAAACAGACAAAATTCTAACGAAAATAATAGCGAAAATTATCACTATAGTTTTGGTGAGAATTATTTCACACATTTGACAAAAACAATCAATTTTGCTACAATTCTAGTCTTGTGCGTGCGTACCAGCGTGACTTTCTATCTGTACTACTTTAGTAAAATGTTTATAACTTTTACAAACAATTTTGCATTAGTTTCTATTATACATTAAATCGTACTTAAGGAATAGGGGCCGTCATAAATAAATGCAAAAAGCTTTCGTCTTGAGTGAACAACGCTTAAATAACAATATTGTATTTGTATATTATGCATTCAAGTGGAGAAAAAATTCATAGCGTGTACTACTTTAGTAAAATATTTATAACTTTTACAAGCAATTTTGCATTACTTTCTATTATACATTAAATCGTACGTAAGAAATAGGGGCAGTCATAAATAAATGCAAAAAGCTTTCGTCTTGAGTGAACAACGCTTAAATAACAATATTGTATATGTATATTATGCATTCAAGTGGAGAAGAAATTCATAGCGTGTACTACTTTAGTAAAATATTTATAACTTTTACAAGCAATTTTGCATTACTTTCTATTATACATTAAATCGTACGTAAGAAATAGGGGCAGTCATAAATAAATGCAAAACGCTTTCGTCTTGAGTGAACAACGCTTAAATAACAATATTGTATATGTATATTATGCATTCAAGTGGAGAAGAAATTCATAGCGTGTACTACTTTAGTAAAATATTTATAACTTTTACAAGCAATTTTGCATTACTTTCTATTATACATTAAATCGTACGTAAGAAATAGGGGCAGTCATAAATAAATACAAAAAGCTTTCGTCTTGAGTGAACAACGCTTAAATAACAATATTGTATATGTATATTATGCATTCAAGTGGAGAAGAAATTCATAGCGTGTACTACATTAGTAAAATGTTTATAACATTTTCAAACCATTTTGCATTACTTTCTATTATATATTAAATCGTACGTAAGAAATAGTGGCCGTCATAAATAAATGCAAAAAGCTTTCGTCTTGAGTGAACAACGCTTAAATAACAATATTGTATTTGTATATTATGCATTCAAGTGGAGAAAAAATTCATAGCGTGTACTACTTTAGTAAAATATTTATAACTTTTACAAGCAATTTTGCATTACTTTCTATTATACATTAAATCGTACGTAAGAAATAGGGGCAGTCATAAATAAATGCAAAAAGCTTTCGTCTTGAGTGAACAACGCTTAAATAACAATATTGTATATGTATATTATGCATTCAAGTGGAGAAGAAATTCATAGCGTGTGCTACATTAGTAAAATGTTTATAACATTTTCAAACCATTTTGCATTACTTTCTATTATATATTAAATCGTAAGTAAGAAATAGGGGCCGTCATAAATAAATGCAAAAAGCTTTCGTCTTGAGTGAACAACGCTTAAATAACAATATTGTATTTGTATATTATGCATTCAAGTGGAGAAAAAATTCATAGCGTGTACTACTTTAGTAAAATATTTATAACTTTTACAAGCAATTTTGCATTACTTTCTATTATACATTAAATCGTACGTAAGAAATAGGGGCAGTCATAAATAAATGCAAAAAGCTTTCGTCTTGAGTGAACAACGCTTAAATAACAATATTGTATATGTATATTATGCATTCAAGTGGAGAAGAAATTCATAGCGTGTACTACATTAGTAAAATGTTTATAACATTTTCAAACAATTTTGCATTACTTTCTATTATATATTAAATCGTACGTAAGAAATAGGGTCCGTCATAAATAAATGCAAAAAGCTTTCGTCTTGAGTGAACAACGCTTAAATAACAATATTGTATTTGTATATTATGCATTCAAGTGGAGAAAAAATTCATAGCGTGTACTACTTTAGTAAAATATTTATAACTTTTACAAGCAATTTTGCATTACTTTCTATTATACATTACATCGTACGTAAGAAATAGGGGCAGTCATAAATAAATGCAAAAAGTTTTTGTCTTGAGTGAACAACGCTTAAATAACAATACAGTGCAACTTCGATTATCCGGACAATTAAATGCAAGGAGGGTGTCCGGATAATCGATTTGTCCGGATAATCGATTTGTCCGGATTACCGAATATTGCTTCAAAATTGCGCAAATAACATTATCTGAAGTTTTGATCAATTTTAAGTCATGCATAGAACCAGTGATGACAACTTTTGGTGTAATTATCACTAGAATTTATACTAAGTTGCGCAAATGCCCATTTCTATCGCCGTGGTTGAATGCACTTTCAGTAACTACTAGTTAAGTTTCGACTTTTTGCTGCACATTCAAAGTAATATGTTTCCTTTTAGGCATTTTTGCCGTGTACACCAGACAAACACACAGGGACATATGTTTATGTACTACCGCTGCCGTACGTAGTCAGGGTCTCAACAAGCCGCTTGGACCTACTTGACGGCGCGGCGACATGGCCGTCTCGCCGGCGCTGCGCTTTGTCCGGATAAGCGAGCGGTGTCCGGATTACCGAGTGTCCGGATAATCGAGGTTGCACTGTATAATGCTTTTATTATATAACTTACGTATGGTAAATCTTCTTGCTGCCCTTTGTCAACATCGTGCTCTGATATCGTGTATACGATACCAATCCGCATCTAGTTTGAACACCGTTACTATTTATTGACAAATCTCTGATCCCATGGCTCCGAGCATCTGATTCTCGCAATAGCAACTACGTCATACGTCACAACTCAGCAATGAATTCGGATGATATTATTTCTAATGTATATGCGTTGAACTCCATGTAGTGCACGTCACAACTCTTCATGTTATTAGAGACCATCGTCGGTGTAACCTCATCTCATTCAGCTTCAGGCTATGCCCCTTATTTATTACTGCAAAAATTTAGATAATACATTACTAAATCGCAAATCAGTACTACATGTACGCACAGCTTCTTATTGCCGTTTTATAAACAAACAGACAAAATTCTAACGAAAATAATAGCGAAAATTATCACTATAGTTTTGGTGAGAATTATTTCACACATTAGACAAAAACAATCAATTTTGCTACAATTCTAGTCTTGTGCGTGCGTACCAGCGTGACTTTCTATCTGTACTACTTTAGTAAAATGTTTATAACTTTTACAAACAATTTTGCATTAGTTTCTATTATACATTAAATCGTACTTAAGGAATAGGGGCCGTCATAAATAAATGCAAAAAGCTTTCGTCTTGAGTGAACAACGCTTAAATAACAATATTGTATTTGTATATTATGCTTTCAAGTGGAGAAAAAATTCATAGCGTGTACTGCTTTAGTAAAATATTTATAACTTTTACAAGCAATTTTGCATTACTTTCTATTATACATTAAATCGTACGTAAGAAATAGGGGCAGTCATAAATAAATGCAAAAAGCTTTTGTCTTGAGTGAACAACGCTTAAATAACAATATTGTATATGTATATTATGCATTCAAGTGGAGAAGAAATTCATAGCGTGTACTACTTTAGTAAAATATTTATAACTTTTACAAGCAATTTTGCATTACTTTCTATTATACATTAAATCGTACGTAAGAAATAGGGGCAGTCATAAATAAATGCAAAACGCTTTCGTCTTGAGTGAACAACGCTTAAATAACAATATTGTATATGTATATTATGCATTCAAGTGGAGAAGAAATTCATAGCGTGTACTACTTTAGTAAAATATTTATAACTTTTACAAGCAATTTTGCATTACTTTCTATTATACATTAAATCGTACTTAAGGAATAGGGGCCGTCATAAATAAATGCAAAAAGCTTTCGTCTTGAGTGAACAACGCTTAAATAACAATATTGTATTTGTATATTATGCATTCAAGTGGAGAAGAAATTCATAGCGTGTACTACTTTAGTAAAATATTTATAACTTTTACAAGCAATTTTGCATTACTTTCTATTATACATTAAATCGTACTTAAGGAATAGGGGCCGTCATAAATAAATGCAAAAAGCTTTCGTCTTGAGTGAACAACGCTTAAATAACAATATTGTATTTGTATATTATGCATTCAAGTGGAGAAGAAATTCATAGCGTGTACTACTTTAGTAAAATATTTATAACTTTTACAAGCAATTTTGCATTACTTTCTATTATACATTAAATCGTACTTAAGGAATAGGGGCCGTCATAAATAAATGCAAAAAGCTTTTGTCTTGAGTGAACAACGCTTAAATAACAATATTGTATATGTATATTATGCATTCAAGTGGAGAAGAAATTCATAGCGTGTACTACTTTAGTAAAATATTTATAACTTTTACAAGCAATTTTGCATTACTTTCTATTATACATTAAATCGTACTTAAGGAATAGGGGCCGTCATAAATAAATGCAAAAAGCTTTCGTCTTGAGTGAACAACGCTTAAATAACAATATTGTATTTGTATATTATGCATTCAAGTGGAGAAGAAATTCATAGCGTGTACTACATTAGTAAAATGTTTATAACATTTTCAAACAATTTTGCATTACTTTCTATTATACATTAAATCGTACGTAAGGAATAGGGGCCGTCATAAATAAATGCAAAAAGCTTTCGTCTTGAGTGAACAACGCTTTTAATAACAATATTGTATTTGTATATTATGCATTCAAGTGGAGAAAAAATTCATAGCGTGTACTACTTTAGTAAAATATTTATAACTTTTACAAGCAATTTTGCATTACTTTCTATTATACATTAAATCGTACGTAAGAAATAGGGGCAGTCATAAATAAATGCAAAAAGCTTTCGTCTTGAGTGAACAACGCTTAAATAACAATATTGTATATGTATATTATGCATTCAAGTGGAGAAGAAATTCATAGCGTGTGCTACATTAGTAAAATGTTTATAACATTTTCAAACCATTTTGCATTACTTTCTATTATATATTAAATCGTAAGTAAGAAATAGGGGCCGTCATAAATAAATGCAAAAAGCTTTCGTCTTGAGTGAACAACGCTTAAATAACAATATTGTATTTGTATATTATGCATTCAAGTGGAGAAAAAATTCATAGCGTGTACTACTTTAGTAAAATATTTATAACTTTTACAAGCAATTTTGCATTACTTTCTATTATACATTAAATCGTACGTAAGAAATAGGGGCAGTCATAAATAAATGCAAAAAGCTTTCGTCTTGAGTGAACAACGCTTAAATAACAATATTGTATATGTATATTATGCATTCAAGTGGAGAAGAAATTCATAGCGTGTACTACTTTAGTAAAATATTTATAACTTTTACAAGCAATTTTGCATTACTTTCTATTATACATTAAATCGTACGTAAGAAATAGGGGCAGTCATAAATAAATGCAAAAAGCTTTCGTCTTGAGTGAACAACGCTTAAATAACAATATTGTATATGTATATTATGCATTCAAGTGGAGAAGAAATTCATAGCGTGTACTACATTAGTAAAATGTTTATAACATTTTCAAACAATTTTGCATTACTTTCTATTATATATTAAATCGTACGTAAGAAATAGGGTCCGTCATAAATAAATGCAAAAAGCTTTCGTCTTGAGTGAACAACGCTTAAATAACAATATTGTATTTGTATATTATGCATTCAAGTGGAGAAAAAATTCATAGCGTGTACTACTTTAGTAAAATATTTATAACTTTTACAAGCAATTTTGCATTACTTTCTATTATACATTACATCGTACGTAAGAAATAGGGGCAGTCATAAATAAATGCAAAAAGTTTTTGTCTTGAGTGAACAACGCTTAAATAACAATACAGTGCAACTTCGATTATCCGGACAATTAAATGCAAGGAGGGTGTCCGGATAATCGATTTGTCCGGATAATCGATTTGTCCGGATTACCGAATATTGCTTCAAAATTGCGCAAATAACATTATCTGAAGTTTTGATCAATTTTAAGTCATGCATAGAACCAGTGATGACAACTTTTGGTGTAATTATCACTAGAATTTATACTAAGTTGCGCAAATGCCCATTTCTATCGCCGTGGTTGAATGCACTTCAGTAACTACTAGTTAAGTTTCGACTTTTTGCTGCACATTCAAAGTAATATGTTTCCTTTTAGGCATTTTTGCCGTGTACACCAGACAAACACACAGGGACATATGTTTATGTACTACCGCTGCCGTACGTAGTCAGGGTCTCAACAAGCCGCTTGGACCTACTTGACGGCGCGGCGACATGGCCGTCTCGCCGGCGCTGCGCTTTGTCCGGATAAGCGAGCGGTGTCCGGATTACCGAGTGTCCGGATAATCGAGGTTGCACTGTATAATGCTTTTATTATATAACTTACGTATGGTAAATCTTCTTGCTGCCCTTTGTCAACATCGTGCTCTGATATCGTGTATACGATACCAATCCGCATCTAGTTTGAACACCGTTACTATTTATTGACAAATCTCTGATCCCATGGCTCCGAGCATCTGATTCTCGCAATAGCAACTACGTCATACGTCACAACTCAGCAATGAATTCGGATGATATTATTTCTAATGTATATGCGTTGAACTCCATGTAGTGCACGTCACAACTCTTCATGTTATTAGAGACCATCGTCGGTGTAACCTCATCTCATTCAGCTTCAGGCTATGCCCCTTATTTATTACTGCAAAAATTTAGATAATACATTACTAAATCGCAAATCAGTACTACATGTACGCACAGCTTCTTATTGCCGTTTTATAAACAAACAGACAAAATTCTAACGAAAATAATAGCGAAAATTATCACTATAGTTTTGGTGAGAATTATTTCACACATTAGACAAAAACAATCAATTTTGCTACAATTCTAGTCTTGTGCGTGCGTACCAGCGTGACTTTCTATCTGTACTACTTTAGTAAAATGTTTATAACTTTTACAAACAATTTTGCATTAGTTTCTATTATACATTAAATCGTACTTAAGGAATAGGGGCCGTCATAAATAAATGCAAAAAGCTTTCGTCTTGAGTGAACAACGCTTAAATAACAATATTGTATTTGTATATTATGCTTTCAAGTGGAGAAAAAATTCATAGCGTGTACTGCTTTAGTAAAATATTTATAACTTTTACAAGCAATTTTGCATTACTTTCTATTATACATTAAATCGTACGTAAGAAATAGGGGCAGTCATAAATAAATGCAAAAAGCTTTTGTCTTGAGTGAACAACGCTTAAATAACAATATTGTATATGTATATTATGCATTCAAGTGGAGAAGAAATTCATAGCGTGTACTACTTTAGTAAAATATTTATAACTTTTACAAGCAATTTTGCATTACTTTCTATTATACATTAAATCGTACGTAAGAAATAGGGGCAGTCATAAATAAATGCAAAACGCTTTCGTCTTGAGTGAACAACGCTTAAATAACAATATTGTATATGTATATTATGCATTCAAGTGGAGAAGAAATTCATAGCGTGTACTACTTTAGTAAAATATTTATAACTTTTACAAGCAATTTTGCATTACTTTCTATTATACATTAAATCGTACTTAAGGAATAGGGGCCGTCATAAATAAATGCAAAAAGCTTTCGTCTTGAGTGAACAACGCTTAAATAACAATATTGTATTTGTATATTATGCATTCAAGTGGAGAAGAAATTCATAGCGTGTACTACTTTAGTAAAATATTTATAACTTTTACAAGCAATTTTGCATTACTTTCTATTATACATTAAATCGTACTTAAGGAATAGGGGCCGTCATAAATAAATGCAAAAAGCTTTCGTCTTGAGTGAACAACGCTTAAATAACAATATTGTATTTGTATATTATGCATTCAAGTGGAGAAGAAATTCATAGCGTGTACTACTTTAGTAAAATATTTATAACTTTTACAAGCAATTTTGCATTACTTTCTATTATACATTAAATCGTACTTAAGGAATAGGGGCCGTCATAAATAAATGCAAAAAGCTTTTGTCTTGAGTGAACAACGCTTAAATAACAATATTGTATATGTATATTATGCATTCAAGTGGAGAAGAAATTCATAGCGTGTACTACTTTAGTAAAATATTTATAACTTTTACAAGCAATTTTGCATTACTTTCTATTATACATTAAATCGTACTTAAGGAATAGGGGCCGTCATAAATAAATGCAAAAAGCTTTCGTCTTGAGTGAACAACGCTTAAATAACAATATTGTATTTGTATATTATGCATTCAAGTGGAGAAGAAATTCATAGCGTGTACTACATTAGTAAAATGTTTATAACATTTTCAAACAATTTTGCATTACTTTCTATTATACATTAAATCGTACGTAAGGAATAGGGGCCGTCATAAATAAATGCAAAAAGCTTTCGTCTTGAGTGAACAACGCTTTTAATAACAATATTGTATTTGTATATTATGCATTCAAGTGGAGAAAAAATTCATAGCGTGTACTACTTTAGTAAAATATTTATAACTTTTACAAGCAATTTTGCATTACTTTCTATTATACATTAAATCGTACGTAAGAAATAGGGGCAGTCATAAATAAATGCAAAAAGCTTTCGTCTTGAGTGAACACCGCTTAAATAACAATATTGTTTATGTATATTGTGCATTCAAGTGGAGAAGAAATTCATAGTGTGTACTACTTTAGTAAAATATTTATAACTTTTACAAGCAATTTTGCATTACTTTCTATTATACATTAAATCGTACGTAAGAAATAGGGGCAGTCATAAATAAATCCAAAACGCTTTCGTCTTGAGTGAACAACGCTTAAATAACAATATTGTATATGTATATTATGCATTCAAGTGGAGAAGAAATTCATAGCGTGTACTACTTTAGTAAAATATTTATAACTTTTACAAGCAATTTTGCATTACTTTCTATTATACATAAAATCGTACGTAAGAAATAGGGGCAGTCATAAATAAATGCAAAACGCTTTCGTCTTGAGTGAACAACGCTTAAATAACAATATTGTATATGTATATTATGCATTCAAGTGGAGAAGAAATTCATAGCGTGTACTACTTTAGTAAAATATTTATAACTTTTACAAGCAATTTTGCATTACTTTCTATTATACATTAAATCGTACGTAAGAAATAGGGGCAGTCATAAATAAATGCAAAACGCTTTCGTCTTGAGTGAACAACGCTTAAATAACAATATTGTATATGTATATTATGCATTCAAGTGGAGAAGAAATTCATAGCGTGTACTACATTAGTAAAATGTTTATAACATTTTCAAACAATTTTGCATTACTTTCTATTATATATTAAATCGTACGTAAGAAATAGGGGCCGTCATAAATAAATGCAAAAAGCTTTCGTCTTGAGTGAACAACGCTTAAATAACAATACAGTGCAACTTCGATTATCCGGACAATTAAATGCAAGGGGGGTGTCCGGATAATCGATTTGTATGGATAATCGATTTGTCCGGATTACCGAATATTGCTTCAAAATTGCGCAAATAACATTATCTGAAGTTTTGATCAATTTTAAGTCATGCATAGAACCAGTGATGACAACTTTTGGTGTAATTATCACTAGAATTTATACTAAGTTGCGCAAATGCCCATTTCTATCGCCGTGGTTGAATGCACTTCAGTAACTACTAGTTAAGTTTCGACTTTTTGCTGCACATTCAAAGTAATATGTTTCCTTTTAGGCATTTTTGCCGTGTACACCAGACAAACACACAGGGACATATGTTTATGTACTACCGCTGCCGTACGTAGTCAGGGTCTCAACAAGCCGCTTGGACCTACTTGACGGCGCGGCGACATGGCCGTCTCGCCGGCGCTGCGCTTTGTCCGGATAAGCGAGCGGTGTCCGGATTACCGAGTGTCCGGATAATCGAGGTTGCACTGTATAATGCTTTTATTATATAACTTACGTATGGTAAATCTTCTTGCTGCCCTTTGTCAACATCGTGCTCTGATATCGTGTATACGATACCAATCCGCATCTAGTTTGAACACCGTTACTATTTATTGACAAATCTCTGATCCCATGGCTCCGAGCATCTGATTCTCGCAATAGCAACTACGTCATACGTCACAACTCAGCAATGAATTCGGATGATATTATTTCTAATGTATATGCGTTGAACTCCATGTAGTGCACGTCACAACTCTTCATGTTATAAGAGACCATCGTCGGTGTAACCTCATCTCATTCAGCTTCAGGCTATGCCCCTTATTTATTACTGCAAAAATTTAGATAATACATTACTAAATCGCAAATCAGTACTACATGTACGCACAGCTTCTTATTGCCGTTTTATAAACAAACAGACAAAATTCTAACGAAAATAATAGCGAAAATTATCACTATAGTTTTGGTGAGAATTATTTCACACATTAGACAAAAACAATCAATTTTGCTACAATTCTAGTCTTGTGCGTGCGTACCAGCGTGACTTTCTATCTGTACTACTTTAGTAAAATGTTTATAACTTTTACAAACAATTTTGCATTAGTTCCTATTATACATTAAATCGTACTTAAGGAATAGGGGCCGTCATAAATAAATGCAAAAAGCTTTCGTCTTGAGTGAACAACGCTTAAATAACAATATTGTATTTGTATATTATGCTTTCAAGTGGAGAAAAAATTCATAGCGTGTACTGCTTTAGTAAAATATTTATAACTTTTACAAGCAATTTTGCATTACTTTCTATTATACATTAAATCGTACGTAAGAAATAGGGGCAGTCATAAATAAATGCAAAAAGCTTTCGTCTTGAGTGAACAACGCTTAAATAACAATATTGTATATGTATATTATGCATTCAAGTGGAGAAGAAATTCATAGCGTGTACTACTTTAGTAAAATATTTATAACTTTTACAAGCAATTTTGCATTACTTTCTATTATACATTAAATCGTACATAAGAAATAGGGGCAGTCATAAATAAATGCAAAACGCTTTCGTCTTGAGTGAACAACGCTTAAATAACAATATTGTATATGTATATTATGCATTCAAGTGGAGAAGAAATTCATAGCGTGTACTACTTTAGTAAAATATTTATAACTTTTACAAGCAATTTTGCATTACTTTCTATTATACATTAAATCGTACTTAAGGAATAGGGGCCGTCATAAATAAATGCAAAAAGCTTTCGTCTTGAGTGAACAACGCTTAAATAACAATATTGTATTTGTATATTATGCATTCAAGTGGAGAAGAAATTCATAGCGTGTACTACATTAGTAAAATGTTTATAACATTTTCAAACAATTTTGCATTACTTTCTATTATACATTAAATCGTACGTAAGGAATAGGGGCCGTCATAAATAAATGCAAAAAGCTTTCGTCTTGAGTGAACAACGCTTTTAATAACAATATTGTATTTGTATATTATGCATTCAAGTGGAGAAAAAATTCATAGCGTGTACTACTTTAGTAAAATATTTATAACTTTTACAAGCAATTTTGCATTACTTTCTATTATACATTAAATCGTACGTAAGAAATAGGGGCAGTCATAAATAAATGCAAAAAGCTTTCGTCTTGAGTGAACACCGCTTAAATAACAATATTGTATATGTATATTATGCATTCAAGTGGAGAAGAAATTCATAGTGTGTACTACTTTAGTAAAATATTTATAACTTTTACAAGCAATTTTGCATTACTTTCTATTATACATTAAATCGTACGTAAGAAATAGGGGCAGTCATAAATAAATGCAAAACGCTTTCGTCTTGAGTGAACAACGCTTAAATACCAATATTGTATATGTATATTATGCATTCAAGTGGAGAAGAAATTCATAGCGTGTACTACTTTAGTAAAATATTTATAACTTTTACAAGCAATTTTGCATTACTTTCTATTATACATTAAATCGTACGTAAGAAATAGGGGCAGTCATAAATAAATGCAAAACGCTTTCGTCTTGAGTGAACAACGCTTAAATAACAATATTGTATATGTATATTATGCATTCAAGTGGAGAAGAAATTCATAGCGTGTACTACTTTAGTAAAATATTTATAACTTTTACAAGCAATTTTGCATTACTTTCTATTATACATTAAATCGTACGTAAGAAATAGGGGCAGTCATAAATAAATGCAAAACGCTTTCGTCTTGAGTGAACAACGCTTAAATAACAATATTGTATATGTATATTATGCATTCAAGTGGAGAAGAAATTCATAGCGTGTACTACATTAGTAAAATGTTTATAACATTTTCAAACAATTTTGCATTACTTTCTATTATATATTAAATCGTACGTAAGAAATAGGGGCCGTCATAAATAAATGCAAAAAGCTTTCGTCTTGAGTGAACAACGCTTAAATAACAATACAGTGCAACTTCGATTATCCGGACAATTAAATGCAAGGGGGGTGTCCGGATAATCGATTTGTATGGATAATCGATTTGTCCGGATTACCGAATATTGCTTCAAAATTGCCCAAATAACATTATCTGAAGTTTTGATCAATTTTAAGTCATGCATAGAACCAGTGATGACAACTTTTGGTGTAATTATCACTAGAATTTATACTAAGTTGCGCAAATGCCCATTTCTATCGCCGTGGTTGAATGCACTTCAGTAACTACTAGTTAAGTTTCGACTTTTTGCTGCACATTCAAAGTAATATGTTTCCTTTTAGGCATTTTTGCCGTGTACACCAGACAAACACACAGGGACATATGTTTATGTACTACCGCTGCCGTACGTAGTCAGGGTCTCAACAAGCCGCTTGGACCTACTTGACGGCGCGGCGACATGGCCGTCTCGCCGGCGCTGCGCTTTGTCCGGATAAGCGAGCGGTGTCCGGATTACCGAGTGTCCGGATAATCGAGGTTGCACTGTATAATGCTTTTATTATATAACTTACGTATGGTAAATCTTCTTGCTGCCCTTTGTCAACATCGTGCTCTGATATCGTGTATACGATACCAATCCACATCTAGTTTAAACACCGTTACTATTTATTGACAAATCTCTGATCCCATGGCTCCGAGCATCTGATTCTCGCAATAGCAACTACGTCATACGTCACAACTCAGCAATGAATTCGGATGATATTATTTCTAATGTATATGCGTTGAACTCCATGTAGTGCACGTCACAACTCTTCATGTTATAAGAGACCATCGTCGGTGTAACCTCATCTCATTCAGCTTCAGGCTATGCCCCTTATTTATTACTGCAAAAATTTAGATAATACATTACTAAATCGCAAATCAGTACTACATGTACGCACAGCTTCTTATTGCCGTTTTATAAACAAACAGACAAAATTCTAACGAAAATAATAGCGAAAATTATCACTATAGTTTTGGTGAGAATTATTTCACACATTAGACAAAAACAATCAATTTTGCTACAATTCTAGTCTTGTGCGTGCGTACCAGCGTGACTTTCTATCTGTACTACTTTAGTAAAATGTTTATAACTTTTACAAACAATTTTGCATTAGTTCCTATTATACATTAAATCGTACTTAAGGAATAGGGGCCGTCATAAATAAATGCAAAAAGCTTTCGTCTTGAGTGAACAACGCTTAAATAACAATATTGTATTTGTATATTATGCTTTCAAGTGGAGAAAAAATTCATAGCGTGTACTGCTTTAGTAAAATATTTATAACTTTTACAAGCAATTTTGCATTACTTTCTATTATACATTAAATCGTACGTAAGAAATAGGGGCAGTCATAAATAAATGCAAAAAGCTTTCGTCTTGAGTGAACAACGCTTAAATAACAATATTGTATATGTATATTATGCATTCAAGTGGAGAAGAAATTCATAGCGTGTACTACTTTAGTAAAATATTTATAACTTTTACAAGCAATTTTGCATTACTTTCTATTATACATTAAATCGTACGTAAGAAATAGGGGCAGTCATAAATAAATGCAAAACGCTTTCGTCTTGAGTGAACAACGCTTAAATAACAATATTGTATATGTATATTATGCATTCAAGTGGAGAAGAAATTCATAGCGTGTACTACTTTAGTAAAATATTTATAACTTTTACAAGCAATTTTGCATTACTTTCTATTATACATTAAATCGTACTTAAGGAATAGGGGCCGTCATAAATAAATGCAAAAAGCTTTCGTCTTGAGTGAACAACGCTTAAATAACAATATTGTATTTGTATATTATGCATTCAAGTGGAGAAGAAATTCATAGCGTGTACTACATTAGTAAAATGTTTATAACATTTTCAAACAATTTTGCATTACTTTCTATTATACATTAAATCGTACGTAAGGAATAGGGGCCGTCATAAATAAATGCAAAAAGCTTTCGTCTTGAGTGAACAACGCTTTTAATAACAATATTGTATTTGTATATTATGCATTCAAGTGGAGAAAAAATTCATAGCGTGTACTACTTTAGTAAAATATTTATAACTTTTACAAGCAATTTTGCATTACTTTCTATTATACATTAAATCGTACGTAAGAAATAGGGGCAGTCATAAATAAATGCAAAAAGCTTTCGTCTTGAGTGAACAACGCTTAAATAACAATATTGTATATGTATATTATGCATTCAAGTGGAGAAGAAATTCATAGCGTGTGCTACATTAGTAAAATGTTTATAACATTTTCAAACCATTTTGCATTACTTTCTATTATATATTAAATCGTAAGTAAGAAATAGGGGCCGTCATAAATAAATGCAAAAAGCTTTCGTCTTGAGTGAACAACGCTTAAATAACAATATTGTATTTGTATATTATGCATTCAAGTGGAGAAGAAATTCATAGCGTGTACTACTTTAGTAAAATATTTATAACTTTTACAAGCAATTTTGCATTACTTTCTATTATACATTAAATCGTACGTAAGAAATAGGGGCAGTCATAAATAAATGCAAAACGCTTTCGTCTTGAGTGAACAACGCTTAAATAACAATATTGTATATGTATATTATGCATTCAAGTGGAGAAGAAATTCATAGCGTGTACTACTTTAGTAAAATATTTATAACTTTTACAAGCAATTTTGCATTACTTTCTATTATACATTAAATCGTACGTAAGAAATAGGGGCAGTCATAAATAAATGCAAAACGCTTTCGTCTTGAGTGAACAACGCTTAAATAACAATATTGTATATGTATATTATGCATTCAAGTGGAGAAGAAATTCATAGCGTGTACTACATTAGTAAAATGTTTATAACATTTTCAAACAATTTTGCATTACTTTCTATTATATATTAAATCGTACGTAAGAAATAGGGGCCGTCATAAATAAATGCAAAAAGCTTTCGTCTTGAGTGAACAACGCTTAAATAACAATACAGTGCAACTTCGATTATCCGGACAATTAAATGCAAGGGGGGTGTCCGGATAATCGATTTGTATGGATAATCGATTTGTCCGGATTACCGAATATTGCTTCAAAATTGCCCAAATAACATTATCTGAAGTTTTGATCAATTTTAAGTCATGCATAGAACCAGTGATGACAACTTTTGGTGTAATTATCACTAGAATTTATACTAAGTTGCGCAAATGCCCATTTCTATCGCCGTGGTTGAATGCACTTCAGTAACTACTAGTTAAGTTTCGACTTTTTGCTGCACATTCAAAGTAATATGTTTCCTTTTAGGCATTTTTGCCGTGTACACCAGACAAACACACAGGGACATATGTTTATGTACTACCGCTGCCGTACGTAGTCAGGGTCTCAACAAGCCGCTTGGACCTACTTGACGGCGCGGCGACATGGCCGTCTCGCCGGCGCTGCGCTTTGTCCGGATAAGCGAGCGGTGTCCGGATTACCGAGTGTCCGGATAATCGAGGTTGCACTGTATAATGCTTTTATTATATAACTTACGTATGGTAAATCTTCTTGCTGCCCTTTGTCAACATCGTGCTCTGATATCGTGTATACGATACCAATCCACATCTAGTTTAAACACCGTTACTATTTATTGACAAATCTCTGATCCCATGGCTCCGAGCACCTGATTCTCGCAATTTCGTCATACCAATCAGCAATGAATTCGGATGATATTATTTCTAATGTATATACGTTGAACTCCATGTAGTGCACGTCACAACTCTTCATGTTATTATAGACCATCGTCGGTGTAACCTCATCTCATTCAGCTTCAGGCTATGCCCCTTATTTATTACTGCAAAAATTTAGATAAAACATTACTAAATCGCAAACCAATACTACATGTACGCACAGCTTCTTATTGCCGTTTTATAAACAAACAGACAGAGAGTCAGTCTGAGTTTGTCTTGTCTGACTGTGCATGTAGTCTTGTTAAACAAGATTGGAGCAAGATTGCAAGACTGGAAATAACAAGTAAGATTACTTGTACTTCCAGTAACTTGATGCAATACTTATGTTCGATTGCTGGCCGTGATCAGTTTTGTTCAATATGATTCGTAATCATTTGGCTACGATTGCTTGTTTGACGTCTGACTCAAACTGATACCACCGATAGGAAGCGAGTATTTCAAATTTGCGAACAAAAAGATCGAAATCCAATACCATTAAAGATCGCGGCCAGCAATCGAACACAATTGTTGTAAAAAACGCTGGATTCACACATGATTAAAAAGTTATAAGGTTAGATTTTAAAAATGTACAAAATAAATCTCACATTTGTAAAATAAAATAGGTAAAAATGTGGATAAACTAGATATTAAGAAAACCAGGCAGCCTGTTTGTGTGCAAGATTATAAATTTTGAAATATTAACGAAAAAAGTTGTAACTCACCTGTCACAATTGTATCCTGCACCATTCCGTGTGGGTTGGGAAAAGCCATTTCCTATCCAGGTAAAAAATGGGGCACTCCTTGTAAATCGTCATGTTGCTCCGATGACTCAAGAGAATGTCCTTAATTAATCTCCTATTAACGCATTACGTTTCATAGGTTATGTCTATCTGTCCGCGCTTTTTTCTTGGCCTGCATGCTCCTGTCATGTTTAGCCGCACTCAAGTGATTCCTGTTTTATTATCGAGCGGCTGCATCTTAAAGTGCTTCTGTAATTCTGTTCATAACCTCTCTCCGAAAGTCATTCCTTCTCGTACTCTATTATTTGTGATGCTGACGAGAAAAAACTATTTTATATATTCTGTTTTATGTATGCAGATATAGATATAAGTGTGTACATACAGGTTGCAGTGGCGGTACACTTAACACAGCATCTAGGAACCATACATCTTGCTTTGGGGCAACAGCAAAGCATTACACAACCAGGAACGTTGAGTCGATAATCTGCACGCCTGAAAAAGCACAGAATAGATAAATACAGTTACAATACAGTTATTGTAGTTCATATATGCTCGCAATACCTTTTGTCACCTGATGGTTTGCGTAAATGTAATCTCTTTTTAAGCCAATAATAGAAGTTGTTATTCTCGCTATGGCACTATGGCTGTTTATAAAAATTATAGGCGCTTGCAATTACAGATTTTATGATGTATTTGCTACTGCACGTGTTCACCGAAAGTTGATTTGCTATTACTTTTGCGAAGCAATTTGTATATCGTCGCACAAAAGGTTACAAGTTATGACAAATCGGTAAGAACACTCTCTATATAGCCTCAGCGCCATCTATGAGCGGATGCGCGAAGTTACGGCAAGTCGGCAAGAACGGTCTCTATATAACCTCAGCGCCATCTACAAGCGGGCGCGCGAAGTTACGACTAGTCGGTAAGAATACTCTCTACATACTCGAAGTGACATCTATGAATAAGCGGCGAAACCAGTCTAATGTGTTTTAGTACTTCAGCTGTTTTCCCACAGATGGCGCAATGGACCGCATATAATTTTAAATGAAACAATTAATTTAATAGGTTAGAGTCGTTTTACACGACCGAAAATTCTAACGAAAATAATAGCGAAAATTACCACTATAGTTTTGGTGAGAATTATTATACACATTTGACAAAAGCAATCAATTTTGCTACAATTCTAGTCTTGTGCGTGCGTACCAGCGTGACTTTCTATCTGTACTACTTTAGTAAAATGTTTATAACTTTTACAAACAATTTTGCATTAGTTTCTATTATACATTAAATCGTACTTAAGGAATAGGGGCCGTCATAAATAAATGCAAAAAGCTTTCGTCTTGAGTGAACAACGCTTAAATAACAATATTGTATTTGTATATTATGCATTCAAGTGGAGAAAAAATTCATAGCGTGTACTACTTTAGTAAAATATTTATAACTTTTACAAGCAATTTTGCATTAGTTTCTATTATACATTAAATCGTACGTAAGAAATAGGGGCAGTCATAAATAAATGCAAAAAGCTTTCGTCTTGAGTGAACAACGCTTAAATAACAATATTGTATATGTATATTATGCATTCAAGTGGAGAAGAAATTCATAGAGTGTACTACATTAGTAAAATGTTTATAACATATTCAAACAATTTTGCATTACTTTCTATTATATATTAAATCGTACGTAAGAAATAGGGGCCGTCATAAATAAATGCAAAAAGCTTTCGTCTTGAGTGAACAACGCTTAAATAACAATATTGTATATGTATATTATGCATTCAAGTGGAGAAGAAATTCATAGCGTGTACTACATTAGTAAAATGTTTATAACATTTTCAAACAATTTTGCATTACTTTCTATTATATATTAAATCGTACGTAAGAAATAGGGGCAGTCATAAATAAATGCAAAAAGCTTTCGTCTTGAGTGAACAACGCTTAAATAACAATATTGTATTTGTATATCATTCATTCAAGTGGAGAAAAAATTCATAGCGTGTACTACTTTAGTAAAATATTTATAACTTTTACAAGCAATTTTGCATTAGTTTCTATTATACATTAAATCGTACGTAAGAAATAGGGGCAGTCATAAATAAATGCAAAAAGCTTTCGTCTTGAGTGAACAACGCTTAAATAACAATATTGTATTTGTATATCATTCATTCAAGTGGAGAAAAAATTCATAGCGTGTACTACTTTAGTAAAATATTTATAACTTTTACAAGCAATTTTGCGTTAGTTTCTATTATACATTAAATCGTACGTAAGAAATAGGGGCAGTCATAAATAAATGCAAAAAGCTTTCGTCTTGAGTGAACAACGCTTAAATAACAATATTGTATTTGTATATTATGCATTCAAGTGGAGAGAAAATTCATAGCGTGTACTACTTTAGTAAAATGTTTATAACTTTTACTTTTTTATTTTTTTTTTTATAACTGTTTAGTTTCTATTATACATTAAATCGTACGTAAGAAATAGGGGCAGTCATAAATAAATATAAAAGGTTTTTGTCTTGAGTGAACAACGCTTAAATAACAATACAGTGCAACTTCGATTATCCGGACAATTAAATGCAAGGGGGGTGTCCGGATAATCGATTTGTATGGATAATCGATTTGTCCGGATTACCGAATATTGCGTCAAAATTGCGCAAATAACATTATCTGAAGTTTTGATCAATTTTAAGTCATGAATAGAACCAGTGATGACAACTTTTGGTGTGATTATCACTAGAATTTATACTAAGTTGCGCAAATGCCCATTTCTATCGCCGTGGTTGAATGCACTTCAGTAACTACTAATTAAGTTTCGACTTTTTGCTGCACATTCAAAGTAATATGTTTCCTTTTAGGCATTTTTGCCGTGTACACCAAACAAACACACAGGGACATATGTTTATGTACTACCGCTGCCGTACGTAGTCAGGGTCTCAACAAGCCGCTTGGACCTACTTGATGGCGCGGCGACATGGCCGTCTCGCCGGCGCTGCGCTTTGTCCGGATAAGCGAGCGGTGTCCGGATTACCGAGTGTCCGGATAATCGAGGTTGCACTGTATAATGCTTTTATTATATAACTTACGTATGGTAAATCTTCCTGCTGCCCTTTGTCAACATCGTGCTCTGATATCGTGTATACGATACCAATCCACATCTAGTTTAAACACCGTTACTATTTATTGACAAATCTCTGATCCCATGGCTCCGAGCATCTGATTCTCGCAATAGCAACTACGTCATACGTCACAACTCAGCAATGAATTCGGATGATATTATTTCTAATGTATATACGTTGAACTCCATGTAGTGCACGTCACAACTCTTCATGTTATTAGAGACCATCGTCGGTGTAACCTCATCTCATTCAGCTTCAGGCTATGACCGTTATTTATTACTGCAAAAATTTAGATAAAACATTACTAAATCGCAAATCAATACTACATGTACGCACAGCTTCTTATTGCCGTTTTATAAACAAACAGACAAAATTCTAACGAAAATAATAGCGAAAATTATCACTATAGTTTTGGTGAGAATTATTTCACACATTTGACAAAAACAATCAATTTTGCTACAATTCTAGTCTTGTGCGTGCGTACCAGCGTGACTTTCTATCTGTACTACTTTAGTAAAATGTTTATAACTTTTACAAACAATTTTGCATTACTTTCTATTATACATTAAATCGTACGTAAGAAATAGGGGCAGTCATAAATAAATGCAAAAAGCTTTCGTCTTGAGTGAACACCGCTTAAATAACAATATTGTATATGTATATTATGCATTCAAGTGGAGAAGAAATTCATAGTGTGTACTACTTTAGTAAAATATTTATAACTTTTACAAGCAATTTTGCATTACTTTCTATTATACATTAAATCGTACGTAAGAAATAGGGGCAGTCATAAATAAATGCAAAACGCTTTCGTCTTGAGTGAACAACGCTTAAATAACAATATTGTATATGTATATTATGCATTCAAGTGGAGAAGAAATTCATAGCGTGTACTACTTTAGTAAAATATTTATAACTTTTACAAGCAATTTTGCATTACTTTCTATTATACATTAAATCGTACGTAAGAAATAGGGGCAGTCATAAATAAATGCAAAAGGTTTCGTCTTGTGTGAATAAGGCTTAAATAACAATATTATATTTGTATATCATGCATTCAAGTGGAGAAAAAATTCATAGCGTGTACTACTTTAGTAAAATATTTATAACTTTTATAAACAATTTTGCATTAGTTTCTATTATACATTAAATCGTACGTAAGAAATAGGGGCAGTCATAAATAAATGCAAAAAGCTTTCGTCTTGAGTGAGCAACGCTTAAATAACAATATTGTATTTGTATATTATGCATTCAAGTGGAGAAAAAATTCATAGCGTGTACTACTTTAGTAAAATGTTTATAACTTTTACAAACAATTTTGCATTAGTTTCTATTATACAGTAAATCGTACGTAAGAAATAGGGGCAGTCATAAATAAATGCAAAAAGCTTTCATCTTGAGGGAACAACGCTGAAATAACAATATTGTATTTGTATATTATGCATTCAAGTGGAGAAAAAATTCAGAGCGTGTACTACTTTAGTAAAATGTTTATAACTTTTACAAACAATTTTGCATTAGTTTCTATTATACATTAAATTGTACGTAAGAAATAGGGGCAGTCATAAATAAATGCAAAAAGCTTTCGTCTTGAGTGAACAACGCTTAACTAACAATATTATATTTGTATATCATGCATTCAAGTGGAGAAAAAATTCATAGCGTGTACTACTTTAGTAAAATATTTATAACTTTTATAAACAATTTTGCATTAGTTTCTATTATACATTAAATCGTACGTAAGAAATAGGGGCAGTCATAAATAAATGCAAAAAGCTTTCGTCTTGAGTGGACAACGCTTAAATAACAATATTGTATTTGTATATTATGCATTCAAGTGGAGAAGAAATTCATAGCGTGTACTACTTTAGTAAAATGTTTATAACTTTTACATACAATTTTGCGTTAGTTACTATTATACATTAAATCGTACGTAAGAAATAGGGGCAGTCATAAATAAATGCAAAAAACTTTCGTCTTGAGTGAATAAGGCTTAAATAACAATATTGTATTTGTATATCATGCATTCAAGTGGAGAAAAAATTCATAGCGTGTACTATTTTAGTAAAATGTTTATAACTTTTACAAACAATTTTGCATTAGTTTCTATTATACATTCAATCGTACGTAAGAAATAGGGGCCGTCATAAATAAATGCAAAAAGCTTTCGTCTTGAGTGAACAACGCTTAAATAACAATATTGTATATGTATATTATGCATTCAAGTGGAGAAGAAATTCATAGCGTGTATTACATTAGTAAAATGTTTATAACATTTTCAAACAATTTTGCATTACTTTCTATTATATACTAAATCATACGTAAGAAATAGGGGCCGTCATAAATAAATGCAAAAAGCTTTCGTCTTAAGTGAACAACGCTTAAATAACAATATTGTATTTGTATATTATGCATTCAAGTGGAGAAAAAATTCATAGCGTGTACTACTTTAGTAAAATGTTTATAACTTTTACAAACAATTTTGCATTAGTTTCTATTATACATTAAATCGTACGTAAGAAATAGGGGCCGTCATAAATAAATGCAAAAAGCGTTCGTCTTGAGTGAACAACGCTTAAATAACAATATTGTATTTGTATATCATTCAATCAAGTGGAGAAAAAATTCATAGCGTGTACTACTTTAGTAAAATATTTATAACTTTTACAAGCAATTTTGCATTAGTTTCTATTATACATTAAATCGTACGTAAGAAATAGGGGCAGTCATAAATAAATGCAAAAAGCTTTCGTCTTGAGTGAACAACGCTTAAATAACAATATTGTATTTGTATATTATGCATTCAAGTGGAGAGAAAATTCATAGCGTGTACTACTTTAGTAAAATGTTTATAACTTTTACTTTTTTATTTTTTTTTTTATAACTGTTTAGTTTCTATTATACATTAAATCGTACGTAAGAAATAGGGGCAGTCATAAATAAATATAAAAGGTTTTTGTCTTGAGTGAACAACGCTTAAATAACAATACAGTGCAACTTCGATTATCCGGACAATTAAATGCAAGGGGGGTGTCCGGATAATCGATTTGTATGGATAATCGATTTGTCCGGATTACCGAATATTGCGTCAAAATTGCGCAAATAACATTATCTGAAGTTTTGATCAATTTTAAGTCATGAATAGAACCAGTGATGACAACTTTTGGTGTGATTATCACTAGAATTTATACTAAGTTGCGCAAATGCCCATTTCTATCGCCGTGGTTGAATGCACTTCAGTAACTACTAATTAAGTTTCGACTTTTTGCTGCACATTCAAAGTAATATGTTTCCTTTTAGGCATTTTTGCCGTGTACACCAAACAAACACACAGGGACATATGTTTATGTACTACCGCTGCCGTACGTAGTCAGGGTCTCAACAAGCCGCTTGGACCTACTTGATGGCGCGGCGACATGGCCGTCTCGCCGGCGCTGCGCTTTGTCCGGATAAGCGAGCGGTGTCCGGATTACCGAGTGTCCGGATAATCGAGGTTGCACTGTATAATGCTTTTATTATATAACTTACGTATGGTAAATCTTCCTGCTGCCCTTTGTCAACATCGTGCTCTGATATCGTGTATACGATACCAATCCACATCTAGTTTAAACACCGTTACTATTTATTGACAAATCTCTGATCCCATGGCTCCGAGCATCTGATTCTCGCAATAGCAACTACGTCATACGTCACAACTCAGCAATGAATTCGGATGATATTATTTCTAATGTATATACGTTGAACTCCATGTAGTGCACGTCACAACTCTTCATGTTATTAGAGACCATCGTCGGTGTAACCTCATCTCATTCAGCTTCAGGCTATGACCGTTATTTATTACTGCAAAAATTTAGATAAAACATTACTAAATCGCAAATCAATACTACATGTACGCACAGCTTCTTATTGCCGTTTTATAAACAAACAGACAAAATTCTAACGAAAATAATAGCGAAAATTATCACTATAGTTTTGGTGAGAATTATTTCACACATTTGACAAAAACAATCAATTTTGCTACAATTCTAGTCTTGTGCGTGCGTACCAGCGTGACTTTCTATCTGTACTACTTTAGTAAAATGTTTATAACTTTTACAAACAATTTTGCATTACTTTCTATTATACATTAAATCGTACGTAAGAAATAGGGGCAGTCATAAATAAATGCAAAAAGCTTTCGTCTTGAGTGAACACCGCTTAAATAACAATATTGTATATGTATATTATGCATTCAAGTGGAGAAGAAATTCATAGTGTGTACTACTTTAGTAAAATATTTATAACTTTTACAAGCAATTTTGCATTACTTTCTATTATACATTAAATCGTACGTAAGAAATAGGGGCAGTCATAAATAAATGCAAAACGCTTTCGTCTTGAGTGAACAACGCTTAAATAACAATATTGTATATGTATATTATGCATTCAAGTGGAGAAGAAATTCATAGCGTGTACTACTTTAGTAAAATATTTATAACTTTTACAAGCAATTTTGCATTACTTTCTATTATACATTAAATCGTACGTAAGAAATAGGGGCAGTCATAAATAAATGCAAAAGGTTTCGTCTTGTGTGAATAAGGCTTAAATAACAATATTATATTTGTATATCATGCATTCAAGTGGAGAAAAAATTCATAGCGTGTACTACTTTAGTAAAATATTTATAACTTTTATAAACAATTTTGCATTAGTTTCTATTATACATTAAATCGTACGTAAGAAATAGGGGCAGTCATAAATAAATGCAAAAAGCTTTCGTCTTGAGTGAGCAACGCTTAAATAACAATATTGTATTTGTATATTATGCATTCAAGTGGAGAAAAAATTCATAGCGTGTACTACTTTAGTAAAATGTTTATAACTTTTACAAACAATTTTGCATTAGTTTCTATTATACAGTAAATCGTACGTAAGAAATAGGGGCAGTCATAAATAAATGCAAAAAGCTTTCATCTTGAGGGAACAACGCTGAAATAACAATATTGTATTTGTATATTATGCATTCAAGTGGAGAAAAAATTCAGAGCGTGTACTACTTTAGTAAAATGTTTATAACTTTTACAAACAATTTTGCATTAGTTTCTATTATACATTAAATTGTACGTAAGAAATAGGGGCAGTCATAAATAAATGCAAAAAGCTTTCGTCTTGAGTGAACAACGCTTAACTAACAATATTATATTTGTATATCATGCATTCAAGTGGAGAAAAAATTCATAGCGTGTACTACTTTAGTAAAATATTTATAACTTTTATAAACAATTTTGCATTAGTTTCTATTATACATTAAATCGTACGTAAGAAATAGGGGCAGTCATAAATAAATGCAAAAAGCTTTCGTCTTGAGTGGACAACGCTTAAATAACAATATTGTATTTGTATATTATGCATTCAAGTGGAGAAGAAATTCATAGCGTGTACTACTTTAGTAAAATGTTTATAACTTTTACATACAATTTTGCGTTAGTTACTATTATACATTAAATCGTACGTAAGAAATAGGGGCAGTCATAAATAAATGCAAAAAACTTTCGTCTTGAGTGAATAAGGCTTAAATAACAATATTGTATTTGTATATCATGCATTCAAGTGGAGAAAAAATTCATAGCGTGTACTATTTTAGTAAAATGTTTATAACTTTTACAAACAATTTTGCATTAGTTTCTATTATACATTCAATCGTACGTAAGAAATAGGGGCCGTCATAAATAAATGCAAAAAGCTTTCGTCTTGAGTGAACAACGCTTAAATAACAATATTGTATATGTATATTATGCATTCAAGTGGAGAAGAAATTCATAGCGTGTATTACATTAGTAAAATGTTTATAACATTTTCAAACAATTTTGCATTACTTTCTATTATATACTAAATCATACGTAAGAAATAGGGGCCGTCATAAATAAATGCAAAAAGCTTTCGTCTTAAGTGAACAACGCTTAAATAACAATATTGTATTTGTATATTATGCATTCAAGTGGAGAAAAAATTCATAGCGTGTACTACTTTAGTAAAATGTTTATAACTTTTACAAACAATTTTGCATTAGTTTCTATTATACATTAAATCGTACGTAAGAAATAGGGGCCGTCATAAATAAATGCAAAAAGCGTTCGTCTTGAGTGAACAACGCTTAAATAACAATATTGTATTTGTATATCATTCAATCAAGTGGAGAAAAAATTCATAGCGTGTACTACTTTAGTAAAATATTTATAACTTTTACAAACAATTTTGCATTAGTTTCTATTATACATTAAATCGTACGTAAGAAATAGGGGCAGTCATAAATAAATGCAAAAAGCTTTCGTCTTGAGTGAACAACGCTTAAATAACAATATTGTATTTGTATGATGCATTCAAGTGGAGAAAAAATTCATAGCGTGTAGTGTACTACTTTAGTAAAATGTTTGTAACTTTTACAAACAATTTTGCATTACTTTCTATTATATATTAAATCGTACGTAAGAAATAGGGGCAGTCATAAATAAATGAATGCAGTATAATGCTTTTATTATATAACTTACTTATGTTAAATCTTCTTGCTGCCCTTTGTCAATATCGTGCTCTGATATCGTGTATACGATACCAATCCACATCTAGTTTAAACACCGTTACTATTTATTGACAAATCTCTGATCCGATGGCTCCGAGCATCTGATTCTCGCAATAGCAACTACGTCATACGTCACAACTCAGCAATGAATTCGGATGATATTATTTCTAATGTATATGCGTTGAACTCCATGTAGTGCACGTCACAACTCTTCATGTTATTAGAGACCATCGTCGGTGTAATCTCATCTCATTCAGCTTCAGGCTATGCCCCTTATTTATTACTGCAAAAATTTAGATAATACATTACTAAATCGCAAATCAATACTACATGTACGCACAGCTTCTTATTGCCGTTTTATAAACAAACAGACAGACAGTCTATCTGAGTTTGTCTTGTCCGACTGTGCATGTAGTCTTGTTAAACAAGATTGGAGCAAGATTGCAAGACTGGAAATAACAAATAAGATTACATGTGACATCCAGTAACTTGATACTTATAACAAACGTGTGCTTTTCGCTGTGCGTTTGTGTTCTTTACGCATGACATAATGTCATAATGACTACTGTCGCGCGAATATTTTGATTAATTATTTCTCAATTTTGATACAATTTATGTCTATTGAAAGTTTCGATCGTAGGTAAATGCAATACTCGAGCTGTAACATATATTACATACTCGTGAACGTTTATGTTTAATTTGTATTGGAATTTACTGTTGACACCTCAGACAAAGTTCTCCGTAGTTGCAATAGACGTCGCGCGAATACCGTCAAATATCGTCAACCATCAAATGTCCTTACCTTTATTTCTTTGACATTTATTATGCAATTTATTGAAATTGTCGGTTGTAGGTAAAATTATGTACAATATTCGAGCTGTACACGCGTATTATGTGCTCGTGAAAAATAACAAAACTTTCCACTCGCACGTAATATGCTAGTTACAGCTCTTGTAATGTAATATACTAATCAATGTTCCATCCATAATATATTTGTACACTTAAATAAATAAATATGCAATACAAGCGTTACCTCTATAATAATATAATGAGCAGCAAAGAAAATGCAATCTCGGGGCGATCCGGATCCCATTCACGAACTGTGTTCGCAACTTGGGTTTCTGGATGGACAGTGATCTTGTGTTTCAGCGCAACACTTCGGAGCCGATCAGGAGCGCTCCTCCAGCCCTTAAGGCTATTTACAATAATAGACGCTTTCTGGATCGCCCTTGTAAGAAATTACTGTGTGATTCCCTAGTTCTGGCAAACCTGAACTACGCTCACACTGTCTTTGATGGCTTCCTGCGCAAAATAGACGCTAGACGCACACAGAAAATGCAGAATTCTTGCATTCGGTTAATTTATGGAATCCGAAGACGTGGTCACACTTTGGAAAAATTGCGGAGCAGTTGGATATGTCTGGGCGGCAAAAGTTACATTCCATCACCTTCTTTTACAAAATTTTGCACGCCAAGAAGCCGAGCTACCGAAAGGTTGTCTTCAATAACATGATGCAATAGTTGTGTTCGATTGCTGGCCGTGATCAGTTCTGTTCAATATGATTCGCAATCGTTTGGCTAAAGTGCCGTTCGATTGTTCGTTTGACTTCTGACTCGTTTGATTCCACCAATAGGAAGCAAATATTTCAAATTTGAGATCAAAAAGATCGAAATCTGATTCAATTGAATAGATCGCGGCCAGCAATCGAACACAGCTATTGTTGTAAAAAACGCCGGAGTCATACATGATTGAAAATTTGCCGGTTATAGCGTTAAATTTTAAATAAGTATAAAATAAATCGCACATTTGGAAAATAATATAGAAAATAATATAAAATGTGGAAAAATTAGATATTAAGAAAAGCGTCTGTCTAGCCTGTAACTGACCTGTCATAATTTCCCCATCCTGTACCATTCCGTACGGGTTTGTACGTTCTCTAAAAGCCCGGTTTCCTATCCGTGGAAAAAATGGGGCACTCCTCATAAATCGTCATGACCCGACAAGTCCTTGATTAATCTCCTATTAACACAATGCGTTTCTTAATCTTAGGTTATGTCTGTCTGTGCTAGCTTTTTTTCGGCCTGAACGTTCCTCTCGTGTTTAGCCAGACTCAAGTGATTCCTGTTAAATAATTAAGAGAGGCTGCATCTTGCAGCTTCTGGAAATCTGTTCACAGAGTCTCTTTGAAAGTCTTTCCGTCTCGTGTTCTATTATTTGTGATGCTGTTGGAAAAAACAATTATATGTATATTATATTCTATTTTATGTATGCAGATATAGATATAAGTGTGTACATACAGATTGCACTGGCACATACACTAAGCACAGCATCCAGGCATCCACCACACATCTCGATTTCGGGCAACAGCAAAGCATTACGCAACCAGAAACGTTGACTCGATAATCTGCACCCCTGAGAAACGATAGAATAGATTAAATATAGTTACGACACAATACTATTGAAGTTTATATATGCTAGCATTATTACCTGACGGTTTGCGTCCTGTAAGGCAGTCTGAATGGTTTATTGAACCCCGTTAGTTCCGTATAATACAAAGATGATTTAGTCAATTTTCCCTATATGGAAATCGGTCTCCTCGACCTGACCAATTTGTTCGCGGACAGCCAAGCAGCGTACTTAGCTAGATCAGTAGAGATAATGAAATAATGAACGAGAGAAAGAAAAATAAGGCCTAATCAAAATAGCTAAAACACACGGCGATGCGGTCATCTAACTTTTGTAGGCAATTTGTAGGTTACTCTCTCTCTCTCTCTGTGCTTTTCTTGGCCTGGACGCTCCTGTCGTGTTTAGCCAACCTCACGTTTCTTGTTGACTATCAGAGCGGCCGCACCTTTCGATGCTTCTGAAACCATGTTCACAGCAACTATTGCTTTTTGTAAACTTATCACTTGTAAGACTAATTAGTAAGGTTTCTCTTTTAGTTAAACACAGAAGCTCTTTTGGATCGAGGAATAGAATCCTCCCTTTGCTGATGTTGTCTCAAGCCAACTTTCTTTCCAATTTCTCCAAATATTTGCTAAGATTGGTGATACATACTCCCGGCTATTCACGTTGATCTCCATCATTACTGCGCTGTCTCGTCCACTGTTTGCTAGATGATCTGCCTTTGTATTCCCTGCGTTACGAACATGTCTCGGACTCCCGGTATCCAGTATAAGACAATGTCACAGCCCTCCTCGTACCGTTCCAATATCAGTTTTCTTGTTAGTAATGCTAAGTACTCTCTTTTTACACTTATTGAGGTGTTATAAATTTTTGCTATTGCGCTTTGGCTGTCAATGAAGATGATTGCCCGTTGAATGCTTTGCAATTGGCACATTTTTACCGCTTTGTGTATTGCTATTACCTCAGCTGTACAAATCTGGATTCCATCCGGAAGATGGGCTGCGTGCTCGATTTCCAAGTGTGGGACGTAAACTGCTATACCTGCCTTCTCGTTTTCTGGGGTTCTGGAGGCATCGGTAAATATTCATTTGTGTGAAGGCCATTTTGTTCGAATATGGTCCACCCATAACCTGTTATCAAACATATATTTTCTCTCACAAAATCTACCAGTTACTCATTTGATATTTTGAAGCATGGTACTAACTCCCTTTTCTCAATTTTCGGAATGTACGGTTTCAAACTTCTGTATGCCCTTACTTTGCTACAACTTGTAGGTTACAATTTTGACAATTCCCGTTCGATTTTAGTTCCAGCGTTGGGCACGATGGCGCGACAGTCGCGGCGCGCGATCGAACCGACATCTATGCGCGGTTCGATGAAGCTTCAGCCAAACCGGTATCGGAAACTGTAATCGAGGAACCGTTCTGAAATGCAATCGGTCACAGTTTCTACTGTAAATCGCGGAAGGACTCGCCTAAATAGTCTTCAATCGTAATAATTAACCGGATCGCGAACTTTAGCCAATTAATTCGCGAGTTGAAATCGGCACCAGTTGGACCAATTTTTCCGAAAGTTAATGAACGCACCCGGTCTTGTGACAGCTGATTTTAGGTTGGCACCGCGATTATCACCAAATCTAGTTGTATTTTGTTGTATCCGTCAAAATGAAATATGTATAAACACACATACGATATAGGTACCGTCAGAGGATGATGAGTAAGGCCATTCCCTGACGGACCGGTACAACATTGGGGGCATTCAGCCGTTCAAGCCAAAGTTGCTTGCGCTGCCGGCGCCGAGACTAAGCGGCCGCGGCGGCTGAACGGTCAGATGCAAATACATGTATTTACGCTTAGAGCTGAGTTTCCAGCGCTTTCACTCAGCACAAAGCGTAAATACATGTATTTGTATCTAACCGTTCAGCCGCTGCGGGCGCTTAGTCTCGGCGCCGGCAGCGCAAGCCGCTTTGGCTGGAACCGGCTGAATGCCCCCATTGTCTCGGTAAGCGCTCGACATGCCGAGCGACTGTCGCCGCCTTTCAATGGTCGGTCGCACACGGGTCTGCACGATGCGGCAGCAACACAACATGTATTCGATATGCCGCAAATCTGCACATTTTGAAGCGGTAAAGCAGCATTTACTGGGCAGCTATTTACCCTGTAGTGGTTTTGAGGTATGTTACTGACGGTAAAGTGACAAAACAACTAAAAGGTGCAGAGCCGTGCGAGAGTGATGTACGGCACAGCATCGTTGCAACATATGTCGCGCCCTTGTTGTGTCGCCACCGTACCGGCCCGTCAGCGAGGGGCCTAATTATGTCTCGAGAAGTTTGTCAGATTAACGAATTAGCCGGCATCGAAGCGAAACAAGCAAGGGAGGCCTTAGGGAGACCTGCCAAAGGCAAAGTGGACTCCGATTGATAGGTGTGTTTACTTTACCGAATATTATGCCAATCGTCCCTTGTTTCTTATATAGCAATCAACGAGATTAGAACAGATACAGAGAACTTCGAGCCCAACAATCTACGCTGGAACTTCTTTTAAGTAAACGTATGTGACAATGGGTGCATTCTGCCACTTTAACCGCTTAAGCGCTTGAGCTCAGCGGACGGCAGCAATTGGGCAGCAACATCATGAACGCGTTGGCTGAGTTCAAGCGCTTAAGCGGCTTAAACTGGCTGACCGCACGGAATAATAGTGATTATGTTGACAATGAAGATGCAAATGAGATAAATGGCGATTTTGCAGGTAGCGGGAATGAGGAAGTACTTCCAATTCGATACGGAAGTTGTTGTCTTCAACACAGAAGATGGTACCTGGGAAGGTATATACTGAAGGAAAAGGACCAAAGATGGCATCGTAGTCTCGGTAAGTCTCTCTCTCTCTCAATTATGCAGGAATATATGTACTCTAATCATAACGTGGTCGATCTAACCCCATCGGGCCAGAAATACGTGGGAGATCAGTATTTTTAAAAGGTGGCTACCGGCACTACCTATAATTTTTCTCTCAGATGACTATCACGTGTTCAGTTTGGGACAAATTGAAAGCCCTTACAAGAATGTTCATCTACGCAGTTATCAAATCTAGTTGACGCATTTGTTCTTAGAAAAAGACCTTTCTATTTCAAAAATTAAAGCTGTTAAAAATAATTAGTTTTCCGTTCACATTTATCTTTAATTAACACAATGAACACAAACCAAAAATTCTTCTAGTTTTCAGATCGGATAATTTAGTGAATTGGATAAGTTCACTCTGCGGTTTATCCGGCAGCTTGGTATTTTATCCTGGGACTACGCTGAAGTTTGTTTGGGCGTGCTTGAGAAGGTGACGAAAATGTTCCCGAAGAGTCTGCGGCTGTCCTTCTTTAACAAGAATCTTAAGCCGGATGCGATAGACCAGGGCAAATCGAAGGAGTATACCCGAATGCCGAGGAGCACATTGCCATTGCCGTCAAGAGGGATGATACGTTAGCTGTTTGAGAGGAGTTGCAGGTCAAGTCTAGGCAGAGGAAGGAGAACCTCAAACAAGCCGAACAGTTGCAAGCCTATTTCGATCCGTATGATTACTTACAAGAGTAAGTATTTATTTATTTTGGTAATCTTTCATCATTTTTTTCTAATAATAACTATTTCTATTCTCTCTATTCATAAGATCCAATGGCTCTTTTCCCATACACTTTCGATGAAGCGGACTGGATCACCATTAAATGGATTGTCGCAATCAAAATGGAAGATTTCTGCGTACAAAAGGTACCAACACCCCGGCAACTTCTGTGATATCAAACTTGTTGCTCTGTATTTACCCTAAGTTCCTAATTTTTAATTTAAAATGCTGTTTTAAAGTTTTCGTTTTCTTTCAACCTTTTAGGTATAGATGTAGGCGCTTTTGCTTTATTTACAACAGACTTTTCCATTCCTATGAGCCATTAGCTCTTGCAGGATTCATAATTTTTTGGGATTGTTCCTGACATTGCTCTCAAGGTAAGTACACCTAACTTTCGTCCTTAATTTATAATAAATAATACTATTTTTTTAAGGTCTCTTTGGGTGCGCCTTTGATGCTTTCTTGTCCTAGCATCACAGTAACTATCTGCTTGATGCTGAAGGTGGAGTGTGAGAAGACCTGGATTAGACTTGCAGCATGGCTTGTAGTCGGTAAGCTAACCTTAAACTAAACTAGTTATTTAGAAAATAAACTACTTCCGGGTTATGCCGTGTGTCAAGATTTGTAAATGCTGACAATTCGCGAACCATGTTGCTCGCTTCTTCATAGCTAATTGAATACTGAAGACCTACCAAGAAAATCTCCTTATATACCTAAATTTACACTTCACTGCGCACATCTGGAGCTATCTGGTGTTTTCCACTATCCACTATCCGCTATCCGCGTTAGAATCGATTTCCAGACGCTACTAATGTCGGTACCGTCCTCGCGATTGATGTTGTCAAGATGTTTGTAAATTTCGATGGCTTCTCTAATAAGCCTTCGATGATAATTACCCACCCTTGCCAACGTGAAGATTCACGTCATCGAAATTAATTGTGTGTCCCGTCTCGTGGCAGTGCTGAGCAACAGCGGACTGTTGAATCTTCCGTAGCCGGGTGTCTCTACTGTACTCCCTGACTCGACATTCGATACTTCGTCCTGTCTGTCCTACATAGCATGGTCCACACTCACATGTTATCTTGTATACCCCTTCGTTCTTCAGGGCTGGTGTGATATCTTTTGGGTTAGGCAAAAGATCGTTTATTTTTGCTGGTGCTCTGTACCTTACCGTGATACCCGATTTCTTCAGTAGTCTACCAATTCTTTCTGATACCCCACTTACGTATGGTAAGCAAGGGAACCCCTTTGACTCCTGCCGGTCCTCTGAGACTTGCGGTTTTCTTTGTGTGACACCCCGTATGTCAGACTTGGTGTATCCATTCTGACGTAAGTGTTTCCGTTTGTCGTCCAAGGTGCTGGAGTCGCAAAGCTTCTGGGCTCTATTGAACAGAGTGTTAATAACACTTCTCTTCTGTTGGGGATGGTCAAGGAGCACAGTGGACACCCGGCTACGCAAGATTCAACAGTCCGCTGTGGCTCAACACTGCCACAAGTTGGGACACACAATTAATTTCGATGACGTGAAGATGTTGGCAAGCGTGGGTAATTATCTTCGAAGGCTTATTAGAGAAGCTATCGAAATTCGCAAACATCCTGACAACATCAATCGCGAGGACGTTACTGACATTAGTAGGATCTGGAAATCGATTCTAACGCGGTCAGGTGGAAAAGCACATGGGAGCGGTAGCTCCAGATGTGCGCTGTGAGGTGTAAATTTAAGGAAATAAGGGAGATTTTCTTGGTAGGTCTTCAATATTCAATTAGGTTTGAAGAAGCGAGCAACATGGTTCGCGAAACGTCAGCATTTACAAATCTTGACACACGGCATAACCCGGAAGCAGTTTATTTTCTAAATGATTCTGGCCGTGAAAGCCTACGTACTTATTTGAACTAGCTATGTAAAGATCGTAATTTAATTTTTGTTTCCGTTTAGGACTTTTGATACACTTCTTGTATGGAATCCGACATAGCTTGGAGAGACGGGCAGAAGACGTCAACATGGTGGTCAACTGTGGAGCTCGTCGGGAGAGTCAGAACTCGAATCTAGGTTAATCATAAACTGTAGGAAACATGCTTTGACCCATTTGTTAGGGGTAACCCGACCATTGATAAACCCGTAAACTCAAAGTTAAGAGTTAACCCGTAGTAAACCGATGCAGGGTTGTTTTTATCAGGACAATCTTCATTTTGAAGGGCTGTATTTTTGTTAACGTGATGCACGCCCTGAATGATTTTTGTTCCAAATGTAATGGTAAAACCAGTCACTGCGTCTTATCCTATTCGATGACTTTGCTTGACATTTTTACTAGTGATGAGCAGAATTGTATTATTTCAAGAATCGATTTTTTGTATTCGAGTGATTCTAGAATTATTGGCATGATTTGGTTCTGGTGTTGTTCTCCATGAATAATCGATTTTTTCGATTAAGAATCGGGAGTCAAAAGGAAACTATATTTTGGGTTGGGGTTGAGCAACGAAGTTGGTGGCCGGGGTATAAATATGTGTATATGTAAAACAGACTATTAAAAAGCGATTATTAAAAATCGATTTTTAATAATCATATGTTAATAATCGATATTTAATAATCGGTTTTTAATAGTCTGTTTTACATACATATCTATACACATTTACACCCCCGCCACCCACCAACTTCGTCGCTCAACCCAACCCAAAATATGCTTTTACATAATTGACTCTTCCTATTCATAATCGATTATTAAAAATATTAATCAAAATATCTCGATTTTTTCAAAAATCGATTATTAATCCGAATGCGCCCATCACTAATTTTTATGCTTATGCTATGAGATGGCAAGAATGTTTTTGTATACCGTGCGCAGATGCGCTGTGTCAGTTTGACCGCGAATTTTAAACAACACTTTTGCGACCTAATTTACACATGCGCATAGAGCACGATTTTATTGTAGAAAGAAATAGAATAGACTATCCGTCTTCCCGCTTCGAATGCTGAACAACCTCTCTGTCTACCTGCATTATGGTAATGACGGAGAAGAAGGAATTCTATTCTAGTTCTTTCTACGATAACGACGTTCTCTATGTGTGACCACCACGCGGATGCGTAAATTAGGCCGCACCAGTGTTGTTTAAAATTGGCCGTCAAATAGAGTCCAGCGTGTCTGTGCATAACATAAAAACATTTTCATAGGCGTAAAAATGTAAGCAAAGTCGATTGAATTAACTCAGTTAGCTAGATAAGATAAGATAAGATAAGATAATACAGTGATGTGTTAATTTGGTTGCTTAACTTCTACCAGTTAGTCCCTGGTGTATAGGCAACCAAATTAACATTGATGTGTTAATTTGGTTGCCTAACTTTTAGCAGTTAGTCCCTGGGGTATAGGCAACCGAATTAACATTAATGTGTTAATTTGGTTGCCTAACTTCTAGCAGTTAGTCCCTGGGGTATAGGCAGCCAAATAAACATTGATGTGTTAATTTGGTTGCCTAGCTTCTAGGTATCCTGATTAAAATGAATTGCTGTATTATAGAGTATGATGTTGCTCCAGATTCTCTCCTAATACGATTTTAATAAATGATTTTTCCAATACTTGCCTTTTTTTAAATATTCATCCCGTCAAAAACTACTAAAAAAATTGACAAGGTAAGTTCCAGCTTTCATCAAAACTGACAATTATGACATTTTACCTAAACCAATTTTTCACGAAAGACCTCCTCGTAAGTTTATTTTCCTGGGCTCCTGTTACCCGTCGGAATCCCCTATATACCTCATCGTGTTCATGCGATCCTGGTACAGAATCGGCTTTTAGGCCTGTTTTGACCAATTTTTCACGAAAGACCTCCTCGTAAATTTATTTTCCTGGGCTCCTGTTACCCGTTGAAATCCGCTATATACCTCCTCGTGTTCATGTGATCCTGGTACAGAATCAGGATTTAGGCTATTTTGACCATTTTGACGCCAAAAAGCCGATTCTGTATCAGGATCGCATGAACACGAGGAGGTATATACCGGATTCCGGTGGGTACCAGGAGCACAGAAAAATAAACTTACGAGGAGGTCTTTCGTGAAAAATTGGTCAAAACAGGCCAAAAAGCCGATTCTGTACCAGGATCGCATGAACACGAGGAGGTATATAGCGGATTCCGGCGGGTACCAGGAGCACAGAAAAATAAACTTACGAGGAGGTCTTTCGTGAAAAATTGGTCAAAACAGCCATAATAAAGGTGTGTTCCGATTGGTGGTAATGGCGGTGGTAGCATACGAAATTATAGTATTTCTCACATCTCGTGATAGTGACACATATTAGTTTGCATGTACATAAACATGAGTCACTAGCAACTTTCTGTTAGAAATACTATAATGGCGTCTGCTACAACTGCCATTAGCACCAATGCGAACGCACCTTGATTCGAGGTGTCAATTTGGTTGCCTATACTCAAGGGGCGGTCTTTTGAATAATTTGATGTGTCAATTTGGTTGCCTATACTACAGGGGCTAACGGGAAAACAGGTCTTTTTTGAAGTGTCAATTCGGTTGCCTATTCTCAAGGGGCTAATAAATTATTTTCTTTTGATTTAATACTTACCTTTTTATACTTATCATTTTAATTAAAGTAGAATGGGATTAATTAAAAAAAAATTATACTAAAGCACTTTATTACTATAACAAAACAGTATATAACTAACAGACATGTTACTCGCAAGATTTGATAGTGACTCGCTGCTTAATATTATAAACATTGTTGCTCAGTTCTTATCGTTAAAGAACTGGCCTTGCAAAATAATTGCTTAAATTATATTATGTAGTCACCATCACTTCTCTTGAGATCTATACAGGATGTTCCTGAAATAATGGCAAACCTTAAACGAGGATTTCTGCCAAGAAAATCATTTTGTGTCTGGTAGAAACGAACAAACAAAAATAAAATCTTATGATGTTAAATTATACGTTAACATCACTACTTACGTCCTTGTACATATACTCCTTTAAGGTTGGCTATTATTTCAGAAACACACTGTATATAAACTGGTGAGTTAAAAAACAACACAAAGTATTCAGGTTGTGTACATAAGCTACACAATAAAAGGTAATAAATAATCGTTAATATTTGTTAATAATACCAAGTTTGGGACATCGGGGGTAGGTATCTGGGCAGCAGTGGCGGTTGACGTTTTAGTCGCAAACGTCAAACCGACGCGAAAACTGTGTTTTGATTGGACAGAGTTAATGGATTTTCGTGGCTAGCGCCAAAAAGTGTTCCTTACAGGCCGGGCTGGGACTGGCTGGCAAATAGCATCTTTCGTGTATAGAGACGTGAAAATGACTCTTTCGCATCGTGTAGGATAAAATAACATTATTTTACAGTATCCAAAGTATAAGTGTTACAAGTAATTACTAAATGAAAAAGACACTACTTTTGAGGCTGAGCAGAGATGTTAATAAACAGAAAGCATCATAAACTTACCAATCACACTGGAGCTGTTACGATATTCTGTTTTGCATTAGTTTCTATTATACATTAAATCGTACGTAAGAAATAGGGGCAGTCATAAATAAATGCAAAAAGTTTTTGTCTTGAGTGAACAACGCTTAAATAACAATACAGTGCAACTTCGATTATCCGGACAATTAAATGCAAGGGGAGTGTCCGGATAATCGATTTGTATGGATAATCGATTTGTCCGGATAATCGATTTGTCCGGATTACCGAATATTGCTTCAAAATTGCGCAAATAACATTATCTGAAGTTTTGATCAATTTTAAGTCATGCATAGAACCAGTTATGACAACTTTTGGTGTAATTATCACTAGAATTTATACTAAGTTGCGCAAATGCCCATTTCTATCGCCGTGGTTGAATGCACTTCAGTAACTACTAGTTAAGTTTCGACTTTTTTCTGCACATTCAAAGTAATATGTTTCCTCTTAGGCATTTTTGCCGTGTACACCAAACAAACACACAGGAACATATGTTTATGTACTACCGCTGCCGTACGTAGTCAGGCTCTCAACAAGCCGCTTGGACCTACTTGACGGCGCGGCGACATGGCCGTCTCACCGGCGCTGCGCTTTGTCCGGATAAGCGAGCGGTATCCGGATTACCGAGTGTCCGGATAATCGAGGTTGCACTGTATAACGCTTTTATTATATAACTTACGTATGGTAAATCTTCTTGCTGCCCTTTGTCAACATCGTGCTCTGATATCGTGTATACGATACCAATCCACATCTAGTTTAAACACCGTTACTATTTATTGACAAATCTCTGATCCCATCGCTCCGAGCACCTGATTCTCGCAATAGCAACTTCGTCATACCAATCAGCAATGAATTCGGATGATATTATTTCTAATGTATATACGTTGAACTCCATGTAGTGCACGTCACAACTCTTCATGTTATTATAGACCATCGTCGGTGTAACCTCATCTCATTCAGCTTCAGGCAATGCCCCTTATTTATTACTGCAAAAATTTAGATAAAACATTACTAAATCGTAAATCAATACTACATGTACGCCCAGCTTCTTATTGCTGTTTTATAAACAAACAGACAGACAGTCAGTCTGAGTTTGTCTTGTCTGACTGTGCATGTAGTCTTGTTAAACAAGATTGGAGCATGATTGCAAGACTGGAAATAACAAGTAAGATTACTTGTACTTCCAGTAACTTGATACAATACTTATGTTCGATTGCTGGCCGTGATCAGTTTTGTTCAGTATGATTCGTCATCATTTGGCTACGATTGCTTGTTTGACGTCTGACTCAAACTGATACCACCGATAGGAAGCGAGTATTTCAAATTTGCGAACAAAAAGATCGAAATCCAATACCATTAAAGATCGCGGCCAGCAATCGAACACAATTGTTGTAAAAAACGCTGGATTCACACATGATTAAAAAGTTATAGGGTTAAATTTTAAAAATGTACAAAATAAATCTCACATTTGGAAAATTAAATAGGTAAAAATGTGGATAAACTAGATATTAAGAAAAACAGGCAGCCTGTTTGTGTGCAAGATTATAAATTTTGAAATATTAACGAAAAAAGTTGTAACTCACCTGTCACAATTGTATCCTGCACCATTCCGTGTGGGTTGGTAAAAGCCATTTCCTATCCAGGTAAAAAATGGGGCACTCCTTGTAAATCGTCATGTTGCTCCGATGACTCAAGAGAATGTCCTTAATTAATCTCCTATTAACGCATTGCGTTCCATAGGTTATGTCTATCTGTCCGTGCTTTTTTCTTGGCCTGCATGCTCCTGTCATGTTTAGCCGCACTCAAGTGATTCCTGTTTTATTATCGAGCGGCTGCATCTTAAAGTGCTTCTGTAATTCTGTTCATAACCTCTCTCCGAAAGTCATTCCTTCTCGTACTCTATTATTTGTGATGCTGACGAGAAAAAACTATTTTATATATTCCGTTTTATGTATGCAGATATAGATATAAGTGTGTACATACAGGTTGCAGTGGCGGTACACTTAACACAGCATCTAGGAACCATACATCTTGCTTTGGGGCAACAGCAAAGCATTACACAACCAGGAACGTTGAGTCGATAATCTGCACGCCTGAAAAAGCACAGAATAGATAAATACAGTTATTGTAGTTCATATATGCTCGCAATACCTTTTGTCACCTGATGGTTTGCGTAAATGTAATCTCTTTTTAAGCCAATAATAGAAGTTGTTATTCTCGCTATGGCACTATGGCTGTTTACAAAAATTATAGGCGCTTGCAATTACAGATTTGCTACTGCATGTGTTCACCGCAAGTTGATTTGCTATTACTTTTGCGAAGCAATTTGTATATCGTCGCACAAGTTTACAAGTTATGACAAATCGGTAAGAACACTCTCTATGTAGCATCAGCGCCATCTATGAGCGGATGCGCGAAGTTACGGCAAGTCGGCAAGAACGGTCTCTATATAACCTCAGCGCCATCTACGAGCGGGCGCGCGAAGTTACGACTAGTCGGTAAGAATACTCTCTACATACTCGTAGTGACATCTATGAATAAGCGGCGAAACCAGTCTGATGTGTTTTAGTACTTCAGCCGTTTTCCCACAGATGGCGCAATGGACCGCATATAATTTTAAATGTCACAATTAATTTAATAGGTTAGAGTCGTTTTACACGACCGAAAATTCTAACGAAAATAATAGCGAAAATTATCACTATAGTTTTGGTGAGATTTATTTCACACATTTGACAAAAGCAATCAATTTTGCTACAATTCTAGTCTTGTGCGTGCGTACCAGCGTGACTTTCTATCTGTACTACTTTAGTAAAATGTTTATAACTTTTACAAACAATTTTGCATTAGTTTCTATTATACCTTAAATCGTACGTAAGAAATAGGGGCAGTCATAAATAAATGCAAAAAGGTTTCGTCTTGAGCTTAAATAACAATATTGTATTTGTATATCATTCATTCAAGTGGAGAAAAAACTCATAGCGTGTACTACTTAGGTAAAATATTTATAACATTTACAAACAATTTTGCATTAGTTTCTATTATACATTAAATCGTACGTAAGAAATAGGGGCAGTCATAAATAAATGCAAAAAGCTTTCGTCTTGAGTGAACAACGCTTAAATAACAATATTGTATTTGTATATTATGCATTCAAGTAAAGAGAAAATTCATAGCGTGTACTACTTTAGTAAAATGTTTATAACTTTTACAAACAATTTTGCATTAGTTTCTATTATACATTAAATCGTACGTAAGAAATAGGGGCCGTCATAAATAAATGCAAAAAGCGTTCGTCTTGAGTGAACAACGCTTAAATAACAATATTGTATTTGTATATCATTCAATCAAGTGGAGAAAAAATTCATAGCGTGTACTACTTTAGTAAAATATTTATAACTTTTACAAACAATTTTGCATTAGTTTCTATTATACATTAAATCGTACGTAAGAAATAGGGGCAGTCATAAATAAATGCAAAAAGCTTTCGTCTTGAGTGAACAACGCTTAAATAACAATATTGTATTTGTATATTATGCATTCAAGTGGAGAAAAAATTCATAGCGTGCACTACTTTAGTAAAATGTTTATAACTTTTACATACAATTTTGCGTTAGTTACTATTATACATTAAATCGTACGTAAGAAATAGGTGCAGTCATAAATAAATGCAAAAAACTTTCGTCTTGAGTGAATAAGGCTGAAATAACAATATTGTATTTGTATATCATGGATTCAAGTGGAGAAAAAATTCATAGCGTGTACTATTTTAGTAAAATGTTTATAACTTTTACAAACAATTTTGCATTAGTTTCTATTATACATTCAATCGTACGTAAGAAATAGGGGCCGTCATAAATAAATGCAAAAAACTTTCGTCTCGAGTGAACAACGGTTAAATAACAATATTGTATTTGTATATTATGCATTCAAGTGGAAAAGAAATTCATAGCGTGTACTACTTTAGTAAAATGTTTATAACTTTTACAAACAATTTTGCATTAGTTTCTATTATACAGTAAATCGTACGTAAGAAATAGGGGCAGTCATAAATAAATGCAAAAAGCTTTCGTCTTGAGTGAGCAACGCTTAAATAACAATATTGTATTTGTATATTATGCATTCAAGTGGAGAAAAAATTCATAGCGTGTACTATTTTAGTAAAATGTTTATAACTTTTACAAACAATTTTGCATTAGTTTCTATTATACATTCAATCGTACGTAAGAAATAGGGGCCGTCATAAATAAATGCAAAAAGCTTTCGTCTTGAGTGAACAACGCTTAAATAACAATATCGTATATGTATATTATGCATTCAAGTGGAGAAGAAATTCATAGCGTGTATTACATTAGTAAAATGTTTATAACATTTTCAAACAATTTTGCATTACTTTCTATTATATATTAAATCATACGTAAGAAATAGGGGCCGTCATAAATAAATGCAAAAGGCTTTCGTCTTAAGTGAACAACGCTTAAATAACAATATTGTATTTGTATATTATGCATTCAAGTGGAGAAAAAATTCATAGCGTGTACTACTTTAGTAAAATGTTTATAACTTTTACAAACAATTTTGCATTAGTTTCTATTATACATTAAATTGTACATAAGAAATAGGGGCAGTCATAAATAAATGCAAAAAACTTTTGTCTTGAGTGAACAACGCTTAAATAATAATATTGTATTTGTATATTATGCATTCAAGTGGAGAAAAAATTCATAGCGTGTACTACTTTAGTAAAATGTTTATAACTTTTACAAACAATTTTGCATTAGTTTCTATTATACATTAAATCGTACGTAAGAAATAGGGGCCGTCATAAATAAATGCAAAAAGCGTTCGTCTTGAGTGAACAACGCTTAAATAACAATATTGTATTTGTATATCATTCAATCAAGTGGAGAAAAAATTCATAGATAGATAGATAGATAGATACTTTATTAACTGCACCGCAACAAGTCATAAATACAAAACATTAAATTCCAAGAGAAAATTAAACAAAATCAATATATATCATCACACGGTTTGTGAAATTGGATAACACTGGTCACTGCTTTAATGATGCAATAAATTCCTGGATGGAATAAGGTGGTACGTTGCGTAGGTGGTTCTTTAGAGATCGTTTTAGCTGCCTCCTTGGGAGAGTTTTCCATGCATCTGGCAACTCATTGAATAGACGGATTCCTACAGTTGTTGATGCACTGGTGTCTAGTCTTCGGAAAGGAAGGTGGATGTCATTCCCCTGGCGGGTAAAGTGGTTGTGGAGTCCGTCTCTACGTTTCAAGTCTGGCATCTGGTCTTTTGTGTACATCAGGTGACTGAATATATATTGTGCGTATACAGTAAGAATACCCCAATGTCGGAATAGAGGTCTACAAGATTCCTCGATGGCTACGTTTGTGATGGCTCGTACAGCTCTCTTTTGGATAACCAAAATTGATTTTGTGTGAGAGGAGACGCCCCACGCCATCAGGCCATAGCTCATTCTTGAGTGGAAGAGCGCATGGTAGGTCATAATTGCTACCTCCGGGCCAATTGCTCTGGAGATCCTTTTTATGGCAAACACAGCTGTGGCCAATTTCTTCGACAGATCTTCTACGTGTGGCAGCCATGTAAGTCGCGTATCAAGTCGCACTCCCAGAAAACATGCACTGCTAGTCTCAACTTGATCTCTTCTACTGCTTGTGATAGGTAGCACTTTTGTTTTCGAGATGTTCAGAACAAGTTGGTTGTCTGCAAACCAGGTTTCAGCCTCCATATGTGCGCTCTTTACTGCATTTGCGTGAGCAGCGGTGCCTTTACCACGGACCAGAATGGTAGTATCATCAGCGTAGAGTGTCACATCCCCACTAATGTTTCTAGGGAGATCATTAGTATATATAATAAAAAATAGTGGGCCGACGATGCTTCCCTGTGCCACACCGACAGTCACATCCTTCATGTTGCTGATTTGGGAATAATTGGCCACGTACTGTTTTCTACTGGCAAAGTACGATCTCAGAAGGTCAAGAGAGACACCCCGAAAGCCGTACCTCTCCATCTTCTCCAGAAACCTATCATGATTCATACAATCAAAGGCCTTTGAAATATCTAGAAACATAGCGTGTACTACTTTAGTAAAATATTTATAACTTTTACAAACAATTTTGCATTAGTTTCTATTATACATTAAATCGTACGTAAGAAATAGGGGCAGTCATAAATAAATGCAAAAAGCTTTCGTCTTGAGTGAACAACGCTTAAATAACAATATTGTATTTGTATGATGCATTCAAGTGGAGAAAAAATTCATAGCGTGTAGTGTACTACTTTAGTAAAATGTTTGTAACTTTTACAAACAATTTTGCATTACTTTCTATTATATATAAAATCGTACGTAAGAAATAGGGGCAGTCATAAATAAATGAATGCAGTATAATGCTTTTATTATATAACTTACTTATGTTAAATCTTCTTGCTGCCCTTTGTCAATATCGTGCTCTGATATCGTGTATACGATACCAATCCACATCTAGTTTAAACACCGTTACTATTTATTGACAAATCTCTGATCCGATGGCTCCGAGCATCTGATTCTCGCAATAGCAACTACGTCATACGTCACAACTCAGCAATGAATTCGGATGATATTATTTCTAATGTATAATGTATGCGTTGAACTCCATGTAGTGCACGTCACAACTCTTCATGTTATTATAGACCATCGTCGGTGTAACCTCATCTCATTCAGCTTCAGGCTATGCCCCTTATTTATTACTGCAAAAATTTAGATAATACATTACTAAATCGCAAATCAATACTACATGTACGCACAGCTTCTTATTGCCGTTTTATAAACAAACAGACAGACAGTCTATCTGAGTTTGTCTTGTCCGACTGTGCATGTAGTCTTGTTAAACAAGATTGGAGCAAGATTGCAAGACTGGAAATAACAAATAAGATTACATGTGACATCCAGTAACTTCTCCCAAGCTCTCTCAATATCCTGCACCAATTTCCCGTCGGGTGGTAAAGAAAAGTAGGCTGCTTCAGGTCCGTCAGTTGCGTGTTTATGTTGAAGTATAAAGCCTCAATTTCGCTGCGTTCTTTATACTATGGAGGTTTTTCGATTGTCCGATACTGCCCGAACGCAGTCAACAAACTCTGCATCCCTTCCAGAGCATTCGGGAAGTTCCTGTCCTCCAGCTGATTAACATTCACGTTTATCCACTCTAACAAGTCAGAAGTGAACTTATCGTAGTCGTGTTTCATCTTATCAGCTTGCACCATTTGGTCTATGATCTTAGCTATCCGTCTACCACTCTTCTCTTCATTTTTCATCCGCACAAACGTGTGATAATAGGAAGCGACGTACGTCATTATGCTCTTCTCGTCTGGACGAGTTATGTCGATGTCTTCCGCGTCTAGGAGTTTCGGAATGCCCAGTTCGTTGTTCGCGATGTCAAAGGCGTGGTTGAGGTTTGCCAATGGTTTGCCATGGAGTAATTCATTGTAGAAGAATAGGTCTCCCCTGTGGGAAAGGATGAGGGCGTTGAAGGTCAGCCCGTTCCTCCAGGAGTTGCTGAAGTCAGTGACGTTGACGCCATTGCATCTGTTGGTGTGACGCTGCACCCACAAGAGGAGAGCGTCTTTCGCCGATTTCTTTTCCAAACTTTCATTCTCCTCGTGCTATATGGAATTATAATAATTAATAAATTATATATATATATATATCATTACAATAGAAATGAATACAGTCAAAAATTACATTAATACAGTCATACTAACTCAATCCAATGAAACAAATCAGCAGAAACAAGAAGAATATAAAGAAGTGTTTGCATATTTTATCTATGGTACTTTTAACCACCATTTTATTGGTTAATTTCTAATTGGCCTTCTTATTCTATAGCATTTCCTGATATTATCGATTCATATTATCGGAATTCCTATCGCGTACTTCCTGGAATGTATTTACAAACAAACCTTACGCTTTACTCGTAGATTATTCTCGCAATAATGAAGGTTATGTGGTCAAATTTCGTAAGAGCCTTTGAAAGTCACGTGTCTTAGGTTATGAACTAGTTTACCGTGAAGTTGGTTTTAAAGAACTGCACCAAAACAATGCGGTTTACGCATATTCACGGTGCAATTCGCACCGAGTGAGTGTTTAAAATTGTATAAATCGAAAACGCTATTGTATTAAAAAGCGCGATTCGTTATTTTTGTCAGGGTGTATCAATTCATAACCTAAATTGCCGCACTTTTTCAAACACGGAATTTGACACTCGTATCACGAGATAGCGCCACTCCCATTTCAATAAAACCCAAATACCTCGCGTTTTAATGCATTTTCCTGCTTGAAACGCCTATTTCCGTAATCACCTACCATACTGTCATCATTCCAAACACAAAAAATAAGTAATTTAACTACGTTTACGCCATTTCGTAAAATCTTACTTTCCCGTTTGGTACGTCAGTTTCACACTTCCGCCGCTAGAGGCGCCGTTTTCTAAATCCACATCTGCATATCGATGACGTAATGTGTCAATTTGACGCTATTTATGATTATATTTAGCTTCACGGTTGTTGTTCTTATATATTGTATCTATATTTATCATCTCAACACAAAAAGTAATTACATATTCATCGATTAAGCCTGTCAAGAAGAGTGCTCTGTCATAATGTCATATTTTTTTGATAGTGCATGATAGTGTGAGATATAAGCCTTACGAAAACATGTAGGTACAGAGATTTCAAACTCAAAATCGTGGATTTGTGATTATTATTGTATGTATAGTAATAGAAATAGTTCATTGAAAACAAACTAAAAATATACCTATAGTTTGCTTGTTGTTGTTGACTGGCACAATTAATTGAGTGTATTTTTTCGTCGTTTTGTAAAGAAATTCGCTATTTTTCTAGGCTAAAAACAACCTTTTTATGGTATAATATATATAATTTCCAAGATAATCGCAACTTTAGATGAATTTTGATCAAATTTTCAGATTTTTACGTTCTACTGTATATAATATAATGTTTATTTTCTATCAGAGGTGCGTTATGGGGCCCTGGGCAATTATAAATTTGCGGGCCCCCATATACAATGCTGAATTATGAAGAATTAGTTTTTTATAAAGAAATAATATATACTAATAATACTGATATAACATTTCGGAACAATTAACAAAAATCATAAATAAGAGGTAAGTTATTGGCCTTTTTGCAACAAAATTTGCAAAAAGGTGCGAAGTTACAGGTAGAGCGTCGAAATTGTTCGGATTATCAAATATTGCAACTAAATAGCAGATAGAAGTTCAATTTAAAAAAAACCAACATCATTCTATTCCGCCCTTCATAAACTATAAAAATGTCAAAAATCAAAATCGAAGGAATATCGAAGCGATATTGAAGGGAAATCGAAGGGTTTGATTTATAAGTTATTTATGATTAATTATGATTTATTTATTATTTAGTTATTACAGTAGAGCGGCGATAATCCGAACTACTTGGGACCGAAGGTGAATCGGATTATTAAATATTGCAGCTAAATAGTGGAAAATAGGAGCATTGGACACAAGATATAAAACAAAAGTAACATTTTTCTGTAAACAGGACGTGTCAAAAATGACTTTTCCTTAGGTTACTCAGTGATTTAATTTATTATTATTTCTTGTTGGGCGTTCGGATTAGCGAACGTTCGGATTACCGAGGTTCGGATTATCGACGTTCTACTGTAATTAAACCTAATACGTATGAAACGTGGGCATTTTGGACTACAGCGCAAAAACGTAAACTTGGCACAATTTATATTGTGACCCTTTCACGACTAAAACTGGAGGTAAACAATCTAATAAAACTGACATTGGTGACGATTACGTGTGCGCCGCGCAAAAAAAACTGATTTAGGTGCCTCAAAATGTGCCCAGCATCGATTAGGAATCACTTTCTTGTATTGCTACACAATATACTATAGTATGTAAAATGTCAATAGGATTTTTTTTAATTAAACCCCCCTAGTTGAGATACTGCAGACGCGCCATCTACGTTCAAAATATCGACACGCGAACTAAAATTGCGCGTAAAGTTTCGAGCAAGCAACGCAACGCTCAGTTATCAATGTCAAATGTCGTCCGCGTTAAAATTGTTCGTTTATATCTCTCATCTTTCTGTCAGTAGAACCGTCAGTCGTCCGGCATAATTTATAAGGCCGCAAACGCGCACCACGCACTATCCGACCAACAAAATGGAAGCTACCGCCGCCGCAACAATACTGCTCACGCCGGTGCCGCAGCTTCAGAAAATGGAAAGCAACGACACGATGACTCCGAGCAGAAATCGCCTCCTGACTGCTTCAACGATCAGAACGATCAGCCCGATCCGTCCAACTGCAATTGCGACGCCCAAACCACGGCCACGAGTAGATCTGTCGCAAGCAAAGCCGGCCGGAGGAAGCGTTCTGACGCTCAATGACGCGAACGGCAAGAGATTGAGAAAAAGAAAGATGAAATCGCGCGTGGACATACTGGAAGAGATCGAGAACAGTCTGAAACATATGCGGCGCGAGAAACAGGAGTACTTCGAGTTCAAGAGGTGCTATTATAAAGAGAAGAGCGAAAAGGACGCGAGAAAGATGCACGAACTGAAAGAGATCAACAGTTGTCTGAAGAAACTGTACGACAGGGTGTGCCCGCACTGCCCGCCGCGTGCCGCTCCGTAAAAAACTTCTTTGACTTGAAAAGTTCGAAAAATATAACGTTTTATAAGGTTTATATACATATGTGTTCTACGTTTTACCGGAAGAAATATATACAAGTTTAATTTGGATCTTGGTTTCATTTATGTGTTCCTTTCTTTCGTTAAGGTATATGCTCAAAATTCAGACATGTGGTTGAGAAATTTTTGTTACAATTTTAAAGGCGGAATTTATATTGACAATCAAGGCCGCCGAGAGGGGGCCCATGGGCGTACCCAGCTCAAATCGGAAGGGGGGGGGGGCAGTTTTTTTTTTAATTTAACTTGCTGTATGGGGGATGGGTGCCCATTACGGTGGTTCAAAAATACACTGCAAAATTTTCCCCAAATCGTTTCCAAATCCGAAAAAACTGGACACGTATTCTCTGTGTTGAAATTTTGATTTTTAACCGTGCCTGTCGAAGCCTTAAATTTACATGGGAAGAAGACATTTTTTGGTATTTTTCAAATAATTGTTTCGGGTTTGGGAAAACTTAAGATTACGTAAGGAGTTGTAGAGGACTTTCCAAGAAAGAATTTAGCGCACTGAAAACTACCCTACCCTTAAATGAAAAAATTACATTCTTCAGATAATTGATCCTTCCTAATCATTCAATCTCTTTTTTTCTTATAGAAATTATCTTATAGAAGTCTAGTGGAATGTTTATAAACAAATGGCGAATCGAAATGGCAAATTATTATCTTCGAGTGACTTTATTCATTAAAAAAAATCTTCCTATTGTTTAAACAATCAGTTATCATTCATTATCAACTTCTTCCAATTATGGTAGAAAAGTCAGCTTTTTTGTGAAATTAACTTATAAATTTCATGTTCGAGATATATAAATATAATAAAACTCACTTGTTTAGATCCGTCTGGTCAACTGATATTCTCATGAAAACATTTATATTTTGGGATGATTTCCAAAATAATTTCCATTGTTTAAATAATAAATTAATATTCATTTTCAATATCATTCATTCGAAAAAAAAATATTTGAAATCCTTTTTTCGGGAAATTGGTTTGTTACATTTCTTTTTAAAATGTTAAATTTCCTAAAGTCAACAAATTTTATTAATCTCATTTCTTTCTCCATTTCTTATTTTGATTGGAAACTGTTCCCTGTACCCTGTATGAAATATTGGAAACAAATATTATTTTATTATTTAAACAATAGAAATCATCTCAAATTAGAAATGAAGTCACTCGAGAATAACAGTTGGCCAGACCGATCTAAAAAAAAATAATTTTAGATTCCAATTCAATATATAGGGCCCCCTGTTATTGGGGGCCCTGGGCAAATGCTCATTTTGCCCATGGGGTAAAGCTTCACTGCGTACACACATTCATCATTTGAAAATTAGAGAGATTAGTACTTACCTAATCAAGAAGTGTGATGCGGATTTACAAACATTGTCGTCGAACAAAACAACCCGACTTGACACAGCAACTGCTGGCCCCGGCCGATCAAAGTTATGTCGCATTCTAGCCATCCGTCGCGTACAATTGGCACCCATCCGTCTTTGGTACTACACAAATCACTACACAAACACAACCACACGCGGATTCCACAATCCAAAAGATTCCTATTGCAGATAAGCCAATAAACAGCTAACGACATATGAGCCTGGCGACTGTAGGGCAATGTCGCCTATTGCACCACAACGGTGGTGGAGTGTTGTCAATTTTCTTGAGCTGAACAGGGACGGACTCCGTCTTTCCAAAACACCCCGTATATTTATTCTACCTACATGCATACACGGTATCAATTATGAAACAAGTTTATTGAGTTTGCTGCACAGTTGGTACTAGATGGTACTAGTTGTTACTGGTTTCATAGTAGTTTCTTCTGCATCTCGTTCATGTAGTCGGCCGATTTCTGTATCAAATCTTTCTCGATATCGCTGAGATTCTGCCGGACGAGATTCACAACGCCAGCGCTGCCTACGATGCACGGCAGCGAGAGGAACACATCCTTATCGACACCGTGCCGGCAACCCTAAATGAGAAACGTTGAATAACAAAAGTGAAAAGAAATTCTCTAAAATGTGGCAAAAAAGAAAAATAGAAAAAAAAAAATTACAATACGATTTTAAATGTACCTTGATGTGAGTAGATATCGGAAAGCATTCCCGCAAGTCGCCGATTATCGCCTTCACCAATCTCGAAATGCTCAAAGCCATTCCCCAAGAGCCCGCGTGCTTGAGACGAGTCACTTCCATATTACTGCAAACAATTCAAAGAGATGAAAATTTATTTCGAAAAGCATATCAATTTATAGCAATAAATTATTTAACACGTATCAAACGGATATGTGACCCTATCACTCATTTCGATAGTATTAACTCCTGTGTTTCTTGCACGCAATAGTACCTGACCAAATGAAAATTGCAAAAATAGTGCCAATAAATAAAAAGGATGACCACCAAAATTGCTCAAAATATCGCCCAATTCCAATACTGCCAGTACTATCTAAGGTGCACTCCTAAGCAGACTCTCCAACTTCCTTCAGGCGCAGAAGGTGTTGAGCTCAAACCAATTTGGCTTCAGAAAGGGCAGAAATACCATTGACGCTGTTCGCTCCCTGCTGGACTTTGTGTGGGATGCCATGGAGAACGGAGAAGAATCTCGAGCAGTCTTGTGCGATCTGTCCAAAGCATTTGATTGTATACAACATAAGCAGCTTGTTAGAAAATTGGAATGGCATGGAATAAGAGGTCAACTCTTGTCTCTAATTGAATCACACCTGAGCAAAAGGAGACAAGGAGTTTACACTAAGGGAGAGATGAGCTCACTACTAACTGTCAAGAATGGAGTAGCTCAGGGATCACTGATGGTTCCAGTGCTGTTCTGTCTGTTTATCAATGACCTTCCAGAGAACATGTCTGCCACAGCTGTTCTATTTGCAGATGACACGACACTCCTTACCAGGGACGCAGATATCAACACCCTCCAGTCAAAAACTCTCTCATCGTTATCTGAAGCTAAGGAGTGGTTTGGTGCAAATGCTTTACAGATGAACGACACCAAAACATCAACAATAAGCTTCACAAGCAAGCGGAATACAACTATCCAGGCTTCTTCAACAAAACTGCTTGGTGTTACCCTTGACTCGCGTTTCACCTGGTTGGATCAGACAAATGCTCTACATCAGCTATTTGTACAGCAACATATGCTATTAGAAGAGTAAGACAGGTGGGGAGAATCAGCCCGCTCTGTAAAGATCTTGCAAAAGAAAGCTGTTCGTTCTAAAGAACAAGCCAGCTGGTCTACCCACTGCAAACAACTATTCCGAAAATTCAAAATAATGCCACTGCCATCTGCATATATTTTTAAACAAATACTACATGCAAAGAGTGTTATATCAGACCACAAAGATAGAAGTGAAACAACAAGCCGAATGTTACGGAATGCAAGAGACATTACCATCCCCTTCCATCGTATAAATACAGCTGCCAGCCAGCATCGACATTTGGAGCTATTTAATATGTTACCTGCCCTTTGGAGGAGTAAAACGCCAAGGAAACTAAAAGCAGATATCAGAAACCTGCTGATCGACAAAATCTTCTACGATGTTGAAGAATTCAGGAACACAATCTGTATATTGATAAGTATAATCTGGCAACGCTAGTTTATACGTTACCTCTCGACCACTTGCTTGTGAATCTCCTGCCAGTCCTCGGGGTCGTCCTCCGTTCCCAAATTTGGATTTACTTCGCGTAGTCGAACGCCGGACACGCTAACCGCCGACCAGACGGGCACTGGAACATTTCAAACATCCGACATTTTACTCATCAGACTTGATACCGCTTCAGATCTTGCACAAATACACCCTGTATCTGTACAAACTACATGCCACTAACTGGGCAGGGCGACATCGGTTCTAAACACCATCAAAACCACCCCTAACGTGAACGTTTGCGCTTTTTCTGCGCATTACCAAAAACGGTTACGATTTAACAATTTTAGACCCCACTTAGAACTAATCCATATAAAATACTGAACAAAAGAGGTCTATTACACAAAATGTCTTGCAATAAACTAAACTAAACAATAGACCACGAATCACGTTGCTGGTTGTTTGATACAGCAAAATTGCTTTACACATTTTGCCCTGTCTATGTTTTTGCCCGGAATGACATTGTGCAGGAGTGAAGGACACTGTCCAATATTTTTGTGTGTGTGTGTGTGTGTGGGGGGGGGGGGGGGGTGTTCTGCAAGAGTAAAAAGGTTGCGAAACGCTGCAATAGATACTAACCGGATTTCCTTCCGTACTCTCCAATGATAAAAGCCTGACAGGTGCTCGGTTCCACTTCCAAACGTTGCGCAATCAAATATCTGAACCGGGCCGAATCCAAAATGGTCCCGGAACCGATCACCCTGTACGGCGGAAGATCGCTCAATTTCCACGCGACGTAACTCATTATATCGACTAGAAGCAAATCGAGAAAGGAATAAATTTTTTGGCCCCTCTCTTTCGCTCCGAATACACAAACGTTCTATAAACTACCTGGATGCGAACATATAATCAGTATACAGTTGGGACTGTTCGACACCACGCTAGGGATTATCTCCTTGTAGATGTCCGTGTTTTGTCGGGCCGTAGCTTCCATTTTCGAACCGCAAACGGCCTGAGCGCCCGCCGTTATTATGCATATTTTCGAATTCTTCGTCGCCGAATAATCTATAAGAAATTTTTGTTACATTTTTGTACCTGTAGAATTTATATTTATGTGGCGATCTTGACAACAAATCAAAAGTGAACTTTTTAATTCTCCCTAACGATTTTCTAATGAGGAAATACGCGCCATTTATCGAAGGGAAAGCGCCGATACGCGATAAATGCAGGTATATACATAACCTCAATCTTTAATTTTGATTTGCGGTCAAACTATACACTCGCTTACATCAAAAGTGGACTTTTTAATCCTCCCTAACGATTCTTTACCGGTTTATTGCACAAATACCACCTATTTTAGTAAAACAAAGCAGATAAATAGTTAAATAATGCACTCTCTGATATAAAAACTGGCATTTTTAATCCTCCCTAACCATATTCTAACCGTCTGTGAAGAAACCTGTAAAATGTATAGCAAAACAAAGCCGTTAGCGTAACTTTCGGACTTGCTTAGCTTCATTTGAATTGGATATCGGTACTCGCAACGCTTCTGCATTAATTAGCATTGATGTTCGAGCAGCTCGAGCTATTCCGTTCTTTTTTAAAATGTCCGTCGGAGAGTTTAACCATGGCGTGCGCTGCGGCTGAACATACAGGGGTCGGACTGGACCGCGCGGTGCAATCAGCATGCCTTATTGCGGTCGAGAGCTCGACCTGTCCCGCGACAGTTGCGATAAAAATGCCCTACACGCACCCAGTAATTTTATTTCGCGATTAATGGCTATCGGCGCTCTTATTTATATCGTTGGCGAAGTGATAATTTCATTTTACAGTGTCCGGTGTCAGTATATCCATTCAAATTATACGTCCAACAGAACTTGAAACCTTCGCCGATAATACAAAAATCTGATATGGCCAGGCACATGACTTTATCATACAATATATAAAATTATTATTGCATTAAAATAAAACGAATTAGCCAGGATTTGACAGATATTGACAGTAGGTATTGTCAAAAAATCAGCCTTTAACACTACCTACTGTCATTAGAATAAAAATATCTGGCAAATCCTATATTAATGCAGACATGATCTCCATCACATAGAATTTGCTCCTACAGCTAAACTATTAATTTTACCAAAAAATGTCATAGATATAAATTAAACAAAATTTCCTCTACTTTAATTTATTATTTAACTATTTTGACGTAATTACAGAAATGGCGGCTCATTTGCAAAATCCTTGAAAAATGCATAACAATATTGCTATCCGCAATCCGCATTTGAAATACACATTGACTTTGTAAACACCATGGAAACACCAAGCTGTTTCAATATTGTTTCACATAACGTACGCGCGTGCGTGTTTCTCCTCCTCATCACATTATCCATGCATTTGTGTGTTGAATTGACGTTTCGCAACCGCTGACGTTCTGAATACTGTCAAAAGTTTCAACATTTCCTGGCTACCTACTATTAATGTAGACACGATTTCGATCAAATAGAATTTGCTCCTGCAGCTAAACTATTAATTTGACGAAAACATGTTATAGACATAAATTATACAAAATTTCCTCTACATTAATTTATTATTTATCTATTTTGACGAAATTACAGAAATGACGACTCATTTGCAAAATCGTTGAAAAATTCTAAGAGTAAATAGCCAGTTCCTTTGGACTCTTTTGAACCAGAAGCTTTTCAGCTCTAAGTTTGGTCATAAAACTTCTAAATATGAACTTTCGTCCAGATACATTTAGTAGTTTCTCCGGAATCGTTGCCACAAAAATCGTTTACACACACGCATACACACACAAAGACATTTTTTTGTACCTTGGTCAAGAATATTTGATTGCCTACTCATTTCGAACCCCATCTAAAGTGTGAAAGCATTGGTGAAACATTGGTTTATAAATAAATGTACTTGACATATAAATAACATATTGCTGATGTACGTGGTCGATCATAATGCACCGTACTTTAACGGCATTTTGTGTGATATGACGTAAAATTATTGCATCGAGTAAGCATATAATATTCTTGAAGGAGATACAAGGCCAAAATGATACTACGTAGTATAAATCAACGCTGAACGCAACTGCGCAAGAAGAGAAAATGCGCGTTCTGCACGATTTCATCGTGCGAACCCAATACTATATAATGGCCTGACCTGGCTTAGGCTTGTGCGTCTTGTGCATATTTTTTCCTTGCGTTTTACAAGAAGCGAGCAAACGTGAGTAGGAATGTAGACATGTGGACAGTCAGCGTCGTCCGTCTATTGTCCTAATAAACTCCCAAATTCAAATTTCGAAAGGAGTATTATCCCAAATATGAACAATAAGGTACATCCGCGGTAACATGCGCGGTGGTTGTTCATATTCCAACATAAAAAATCAAATATTATACCTGAACTTGACGAGATATGTGGACTATTCAGATACATCGTCGCATGCTGGATGTCGAGCATCTCACCGCGTGCCAACGACTCGTTCTTGTCAATCAACACCAACTCCTGCGTGATGTTCTGTACACACAAAAATAACCTAAAATCAGTTATGCCATAACTAATATAACACGATTATAACAAAGCAGTCTACCGATTGTTAATTTTGACTATCTTAACTTGCAAACGTTATTAAGTTGTTCTATTGATCAAAACTACAACAAAACGTGTCCTGCACACGCACAGAAATTTAGTCGATGTATAACAATTTTAATCAGTAATAAATTTAATATCTTGTGGCTTACCTGGGCCAGTAGCGAGAATGCAATCGCCGTTCCCACACTTCCGGCGCCGATTACGCTCACCTTGTTCGTACACTTGCTATCGCCGAGACCCATCGGTGCCACGTGGGTCATCAGAGCCTTCACAGTTGTGGTCATCATCTTGCCTGGAATAAACATAGCGAGTTATAGACTGACAGCTAGTGAACTATTTACTCATCCTACTTTATACCGGTTCAAGTTTTGCGCAAATACACCTTGCATCCTGTGCAAACTACACACCAAAAACTGTTGGATATGTCGTAGGCAAATGATTATTTTAGGCAAAAGGCTTTTCTCTAGGCAAAAGCAAGTTTTATGACCAAACTTAGAGCTGAAACGCTTTTGGTTCAAAAGGGTCCAAAGGAACTGGCTATTTACTCTTAGCATTTTTCAACGATTTTACAAATGAGTCGTCATTTCTGTAATTTCGTCAAAATAGATAAATAATAAATTAAAGTAGAGGAAATTTTGTATAATTTATGTCTATAACATTTTTTGGTAAAATTAATAATTTAGCTGTAGGAGCAAATTCTATTTGATCGAGATCGTGTCTGCATTAATATAGGATTTGCCAGATATTTTTATTCTAATGACAGTAGGTAGCGTTAAAGGCTAATTTTTTGACGATACCTACTGTCAATGATCTGTCAAATCATGCCTAATTCGTTTTATTTTAATGCAAACACGATCGATCTCGATAGAATCTCATGCAGCTAAACTATTAATTTTATATATTGTACACAGAGAGAAATTTTTGCTTGATTCAAATAAATATGCATTGACTCAAAGAAATTTGTTGTTTGATTCAAATAAATATGCATTGACTCAAAGAAATTTGTTGTTTCAATAGAAGCAAAGAAATATTTATTTGCGGATAAAAACGCATTTATTTGAAATATTTGTTTGGTAGAAAGAACATTGATTTGCGTCAAACAACTTATGTTTCCAGTTAAAAAGTTTGCAATTTGTGTATTATAAGAAATGAGATTTATTTACTTCAAATAATTATGATTGTGTTGAGTGAAAATTACATTTTTTAAATTAACAAAATTGTTGGTCGTGTTAAAATGCTTAAAATTATTAATTTGTTGAAGGAATTAATAGACAAGAATTTTTCGGAAGACTCGCCATGTGTCACCTCCTTTTTGGGATGTCGCACATCCTCGACCAGTGCTTGGTCTTCCCAACCCAACATATAGTCAAGGTTAAATTAGTAAAGTGTACTCTGATTTGTAATCGCAACTTGAACCTGCAGGCACTGTACTCTATAAGTTCTATACTGTCGATCACGCGGCTTTATACTCTCGATATGTACGAAGTGCGAGGAGAGAGTTTACAGCGCCATCTAACAATACAGTTGGATGACATTAAAAATATATTTATTTGAATCAAAATATGATTTCTTTGGTGGAAGTAAACCTATTTTAAAGCCAAAACAAAAATATTACTTTGAAGGAAATAAATATCTTTTTGTGTACAAATATATTTATTTTAATCAAAATATGATTTCTTTGGCGGAAGTAAACCTATTTTTAAGCCAAAGACAAAATATTACTTTAAGCGAAATAAATCTCTCCTGATATACAAATTTATATGTTAGAATCAAAATTATATTTCATTGGTGTAAACTAAAGAAACGTTTTTTTTTTTTAAATCAAAACAAAAATATTACTTTAAAGGAAAGTAATTTTTGTTTGTATCCAGATATATTTATTCCACTTAAATAAATATTTCAAATAAATTAATCTCTGCAAGCAAATAAACTAGAGTATTCAATGAAGTAAATATTGTTGGCGTCAAAGAAATATGTTTTGACCCAAAAGAATAAATTCAAACAAATACATTTTTTTGAAACAAGAAATCTTTTCTCTCTGTGTATAATAAAGTCATGTGCCTGAAATCAAAATATTAACAATGGCTTTCGACTTTTTAGGACATCCAAAACTCTATAAAGAGTGACTTTTTCTCGAGAAATTAATAATTACGTTAGGTCCACACTGTATATAAAATCTCGAGTTCGGTGCTGTAATTGGAAAAATGCTTATCAATTGTCCGAATCGTCCCGGGACGAGTTGCTATTTGCGCGAATAATTAATTTCGGTCGCGAGTCGCAAGGGACGATCTCCCAATTTCCGATAATGAATTATGTTATTGGTTCTCGGACCTGCTGGGCCGGGCCGGTTCCTGCGACGACAGCAAACAGGTCCACTTTCAGAGCCATTTCATATCCTTTCCTGTTTATTTATAGCCGATTCGTTAAAATTATATGCAATTCTGCCAAACTGGCAAAATTAATCAGAGCGTAACTGCGGCACGCCGCACTCCGCTATTGTTATTTCGTTGTTGGTTAAACATACCTTTATTTAACTTGGAATTTATGATGTTGTGCTCTCATGTGGATGAATCTAAATCGCCGGCAAATTTGTACACGGCCTGACAACTGTAAGAACGTCCGCTGATAATGGTGCGGTTCAACGTGTTTCTTTCTGCGTAAACGACGGATGTTAATAATTTTGCAAATTACGTTCCGACGCGACGCGACGGTTGCTATGCATTCAATTGTCGTGTAGAATGTGTAAATCGGCGTTTCGCAACCGGGGTTCCGCGAAAAATTGTGTGTTACGTGTTCAAGGGTGGTTGGTTACTTACTACTTTGTGGGTAACGTTTTAAATGTACCTACATAGTTCTGTCTTCATTTGGGGGTGGGTGTTACACGCTCCCAACGGGTTATACAGTTTATTTAGTGTATTAGGTACAACGTTGCGAATGCCTGAGACATGTTCCTTAAATTTGACAGCCGGTAGCTATATAACATAATAATAACTCTAGACTTAAAAATTACGTAAATTGTATCTATATTTTCGATTTTAATCATTCTCTCTCGAAAATTCGAGTGAATTCCTATAATATTATCGTCTTTATTTTAAGTTTCTTGAAAATATAACCAAAAATACACACTCAAAATGGACAAAATTGAAAACTATATTATTCATCTGACCCAAGTAAAATTTTTAACTACAAATTGATAAACAGTAGAAAAGAGAACTCTATTCGGAAACGCACTATTTGCAATATACGGAGAGATAGAGAGATCCAGAAGCACCAGAGACACCTACTTTAGAAACAGAATAGCAATTTTCGATTTATCTGGATTACTTTTTCAGCTTTAAAATGCTATTGCTTGTACCGCAACTGCCAATGGCGTTACATGGCTTTCTAAGAACCTCACACAGCATACCAGTTCTACCCGTTGCCGTTGCACCGCGTTAAACAATTTTAATCACCGGGCTTAGCCCTTTAAAGACGTTCTCTTTTTCTGAAAGAAGTTTCGAGAAAAGACCAGCCGGGTTGGAATTTTAACAGGCAATAGATACCAGCGCCGCGGATTCCACAATTCCGAGCGGGAAGATCTTCGATATTGTCGCTAAGCAACCAAGCCGATTGCATGTAACTACCGTACCTATTTCTCTTCAGTTCCTTATAGCGGGCAGTGGTCAGTGGGCAGTGTAAAATGACGCCCCGCATATTTATCACACAGCGCGACGCGGCCGCGGCGGGTGTCTTCAATTCTTATATATAATCGGTAATCAGCAGCGACGACCTACTACGAAAATAACGAACCGACAATTTCTACCAGATTCTTCGGCTGCTCCGAGATCCGAGAAGAGAAATCGCCTGCGATAAGATCGCGGATAACGAAGTGGGAATAATAATAATCCACGATTCGGATCTACATATATAAGCAGGACTCGCACGACGCCGACGCGAAGATGTCTTAAATTAGCCGCGGGTACGCCGCTTTCGCTTTTGTCGATAAACTCTTCCTCCTAGCAGCCGAACATTTTCCTATTTTCATTATTTAAATCAACTTCCATGTTCCGTCCATAATATTATACATAAATAGAATAGAATAGATTGAATAGACAATCAATTTAGGCTCATTGCAGCACACGCATGACATCGTATTACTGGACGTAATGGTATCGCTGGCTGCATAGTCCCGGGTGGAGGGCGCGGCGCGGCGTAGACAATGATTTACATATCATGTTCTGGCACGGTCCCATTGTGGCGCAATAACATGTTCATTATGGCCATGTTGGGGCTCGTTACCGCGAAACACCCATACGACTATGTCAGATAATGATATATATATATATTCGTGTTTGGATTTGCGTCGTTTCGTCAATTCGCGTCGCCGCGGTCGTTATGCCATGTTGTATATCGGCTGCGGTCAAGTCCGGGAATGTCGGCAGACGGTAGATATACATACACAGATAGACTAACTCAAATGAATATTTGTTTGATGAGGGGCAAAAATATTTTTAGTTGCTACAAAGAATGTTTATTTGAGTCAAAATTACAAAATTACTTTACACCAAACAAATGTTGATTACCCCTAAAAAAACATTCATTGTAGAAAATAAGTTGGAGAAATGTATTATAGTATATTATTTGACGAGCACATAATTAAGGACATAAATCGCGAGCATGAAGTTTACACGCGAGCCGTAGGCGAGCGTGTAATCATGCGAGCAATTTATATCCGTTATGTGCGAGTTAAATACGACGTTTTATCTACGACTCATAAATTCCATTTTATGCAAAATATTTTAAATGTATTTGTCAATGATGGCGAGGCGAACTGTCAAATAACTGTCATCCACGTAGGTTTTGTCAGACTTTGACACTAGCGTTGTATAATGATGACAGTCATTATACTGTCATTATTATACAACGCTAGTGTCATTATAATCATTGGAGCGTATAATGATGGGGATTATATAGTCATACATACGTATACAATGATCTTATTATATGTGAGTCGTAGATAAAATAAATTAACACTTTGGGTACCTTTTGTAAGGATTTGGATCAAGATTTAGCAGAAATAAGAAGCGGATAAAAAGTTTCTGATAACCTGGACGAGGCATACCTATATCCAACATGGATAAATAAACGAAAAGAAAAACATGTGATTTTTAATTACTTACCTACTTAAATATCGTTTAATATGACTATATATTTGCATAATATACCAAATCTGCCACTGCGTGAGTCGATCATGCTTAACGTCTACTTTTTTATGCCCGCTTAAAGAAACTTACCGCACGTTACTGATTTTATCTATTTAAATGTGCTTAAAAACAGCTCAACTCCGGGCTCCTGATACTTTCGCGCGAGAAATTTCTCACATTCCCAGCCTGATCTGAAAGGCTTTCGTTCTGTGGTAGGTAGCCTGTATCTCTGCGATGCTCCATCATCGCACATAAATTGTAAAATAATTTGCGATGTTTTTGTAACGGAGACTTAAGCGATTTAATTACCTATAGTATCCATTTAAAATCGCACAATCTTATAATAAGACAACCGGTCAAAACAACGGATTTCTTCAATTCATAATGTAGGTACCTATATCTCGTAGGCAAATGGTCGTCTTAGGCAAAAGGCTTTTGCCTAGGCAAAAGGCTTTTGCCTAGGCAAAAGCTATTTGCCTAGGAAAATAGCTTTAAACATAAAAGCAGACTCAATATCTATTTGCCATGGCAAATAGCTTTTGCCTAGGCAAAAGCCTTTTGTCTAAGACGACCATTTGCCTACGACATATATATTCTTGCGTATATGTGTATAATGGGAGGTGCAGACTGCAGTCCGAGAGCCCGACATTATGCTAATAACAAACCGGCGCGGCGATCGGTCGATTTTATAAAATCTAATATTTCTAACGACGCGCGATGCGACGCGACGCGACGGCGCGCTGGCAGCGCTAGCGCAACAGCGGTCGCCGCTGTACGATAATTTATTGGACTGCATGTGTGGGTTCGTCGCGCAACGTAGCATTCCTATTCCCGCTCCCAACGCACTTCACTTCGCTCTTGCGACATGATTTATTTATGCGAGTGCATCTTGGAAGCGTATATACGTACTCCGTCTCCCTCCCGCCCTTCACTTCTATACATCGCCGATGCAATCTCAAATTCGCATCGGTCGCATCGGCTGTGCCTATAGGTACACTCCACAACCCGCTCGTATGCTGCCATTTCCAATAAATACCACTTCTGTGGGCAAAATGGGCATTTGCCCAGGGCCCCCAACGCAGTATTTTGGAAACTCATTGCCGTAATACACTACCACACTATGCCAGTCCTCTTTAACGCCTGCAAGCAGATTTAGGCTCCTCTCAGCGAGGACCCAACTAATCTTTAACTAATTTATTACCGTCTCAAGAATAGCGAATATTTGCGCTCCTGCCGGTTGGGGACCAAAATAAATCTAATAAGTCTAAAACTTAAATGATCGACGTCCAAACGCGGGACTTTCGCGTCTTTCTTCGCGAAACCGCGGCCCCGGCCGCGGTTTTGCCTTCAAAATGCCGTTTCGCTGCTGTGTGGACTCGCGAATCGCGGATTTTGCGCCAATTTCTCTTAATTTTTCGCGAAAATCGACGTACGACGATATTGCCGCTTGAATTCCATTGAAAACTTTTTGGAGCGGGTTCAGCACTTTCCCGAAAATTGCAAACCTTAACTTCTCAAAGGATCCGAGGAGAAGCAACAATGGGCGCTCTACAGCGGCATTTATGATGGCTAGAATAACCATTCTTCAATGCATAGGCGGTCCTATTTGTTTATATTTTGTTCAGTTTTCGTATTATTTTCCTTCAATTTGAGTAAATTTATGGATATCGGTTTGGGAGTGTACTTCTACTCGAGTCGCCATAACGACCGATCATTTTTTATACCTATAGGCTATAAATGAATTAGGTAATTAATAAATTACCGTAGTAATAATAAGAAATTTAACTTTAGAGTAGTTAAACATGTTTTCTGCAATAAAAGAAATTATATCTAATACAGTACAAAACTAATGAGAAACCGTTGACTAAGTTAGAAGCGAAAAACTGTATGAATTCTTCGAAGATTTTCAGTCAAAATCTTCCTATTTTTGAATTCTATTCTGTAAAAATCAATGCTCTAAAAGTCGCAGTTTTTAAAATATTTATTTAATAATAATACCCTTTATTTGTTACGATTTTTAAGCTAGTTATTAGTTATTTTGTAATTCTTAAGAATAATTTATCTGTTGTGACTAATTATGTATGTGGTTATATTAAATTTTGTTGCAATAAGGTCAATAACTTACCTATTATTTATGATTTTTGTTAATTGTTCCGAAATGTTATATCAGTATTATTAGTATATATTATTTTTTGTATAAACAGTAATTCTTCTTAATTCAGCATTGTATATGATGGCATAACGCGCCTCTGTGTATATGGAGATAATTTTCTTCTAATTATTGTCTTTTCATAGAATGGTCTATTAGGTAATATATGTACGAAGTGTATTATTTGAAAAAATAAAATAGTTAGGTATTGATTCAAGTTTGAAAATGTAATATTTAAGATGAAACTTTTCAACACACCGTATAAGATGTTATTATTTATAGTTATTTAATAAGTAGAAATTTAATATCAATTTACTTAATTGTTTGATGGGAAAAATACAGCTATTAGCAATTGTAAGTGAAATCAAGCCTTGAGTCACCGCTGATGCCGGCGACCAACCGTTTTCGTCTACCTGGCTTAAGGTCGGAATTGTTCGCCGCGGCAGCGAACGCGATCAAACGCGTCGTCCCGTATTCAAGGCCAGCTGCCTTGTCGGGCAATCTGTCACTGCTTATTGTCTTTTAAATGTCAGTCGTTTCCTTGACACGTTGCGTCCCATGGCTTAGCGGGTTGCCTGCTTCAGACGGCTAGGATTCGTACTGCTGAAATACGAGTACGGTCGTGGACGCATAGCGGTTTTTCGCTATTTGTTGAGAAAGTGATATTTATTTTCGTTGAAGAGGGTCAATAATTAATATTATCGATATTTAGACATTTGTTCACTGGTATTTCATTACATCCATGTGGAATTCGAGTATTGTATATATATTTTTTTTATTTAAGTGTGAAGAACAAAAGGCCGAACATTATTATTTTGGTAATTTATCTAAATTCAGCAATTTTGAAGATTTTTCAAGACTTTCCAAAAGTAAGTTTCGCTAAAAAGTACAAAAATAACTGCAAAGACGCGCACGCCACTAGTTGTGCAGTTTCGTAGCGTCGTCCTGCGTTCGCGGCTAGCAACCAATAGCAACGTCCGGACAATTTTGAACCATACGGTTTGACGTACCGACTCGTATCTCAGCAGTGTCACCACTTGTCACAATTAAAATCATTATAGCCATCTAAATTTTAGTGCATTTAAAAAATAAAATCCAGTTCACACTAGGAAAAACCATCAGAAATGACACCGCTGTTATTTTAATGCATTGTATCAGTGCTACTTGCTAGGCAACCGGACGTGGCCGTGGCCGTGAACGCAGCCGTCGCTACCAAACTACAGCTTAACGTTGACTAACAGGTGGACTGTTTTTCTGATATTGGAGTATTATGTCGTGTACCGTGGCGATTGCTCATTCTTAGCTAGTTGGTGATAACGATAAGACGTGCATTGTCATTACTAAAATTGTTCTGCTATTATTATAGTCCGTTCAACTTGCATACGACTACACTGAGAAAACTGTATAGGGACCACTATAATAATTCTCATAATGCTTATAATAAAATATATTACCATTTGTGACAAGAATATTGTATTATAAACCTTCCAATACGCATATGTTAAGTACAGTATATGAAATTTTATAATACTGTCTTATAGAAGATTTTATAATATGATATTATAAAAGGTATAATATTATATATGTAAACAATGAAATATAAATATTTAAAATACTTAATTTTAAATAGCATGAACTCGATTTTATAAAAATTAAAATACCAATTTTTAAATGTTAAGATACTGAATTTGCTAATATATCTAGTTGTATAGATATTCCAATATTATACTTATAAACACATTTTAAGGATACGATACCTTAATGTATGTTTACCATCAGTATTTGTCTTACTATATATTAGCACACCTCAATCTATCCGTGTCATACCAAGTTAGCCCCGGCATTTGATAAACTACTTAATCCATATTCCTTCCGGCTTTATATAGCCAAAGGTGGTGGCTTAATAGGAGGAGAGTGAACTAGCGCCATCTATATCTACCCTTTCTAATAAACTACATATACACTTATAAATGGTAACATACAATATTATAATGCATAAGGAAAGATTTTATACAAATTAAAATATAGTATTTTACTGAGTACAATAAATTCCGTTTTTCGTTTTTCTATTGAATGCTATAATAATGTATCATAAAATTTAAGATACAGAATTATAATATTTCAAATTCAAATTCAAATGATGCCTATAATACACGTATTTTACCATCTATTAAATGGAATATGTGTTTCTAACATACTCTTTCATAGATATTAAAATACATTTGGCTATAATACATATTTTATAATACAGTTTTCTCAGTGTATTATTTATTTAATATACGATCGATAACACAATATTTATATTTATTAATTTAATATTTATTTATATTTGATTTTTCTTTCATGGCTTAGTGTTGTTTTTCTAAGACAGGCAGCAATTGGCAGTACAGATTAGTCGATGAATTAGCCGACGCAAGTTAGTTTTATTTGGCGTTCGAAGAAAACTCGGACCGAAGACAGGAGACCGGAGGCCGAGACCACAGTGGAAGAAACAGAAATGGTACGATGGCATTCTGTCGGCACATAAAACTCGTTACCATACAAAAGGTAAAGAATTTACATTACTAACGTTTCGGCTCCTTTATATAGGGTGCGTATATCGACTTTATCTAGACTTTATCCGTGCATACATATAGAGACTCTTGCACTTGTTCGATGCGGCAGAAAATGTCAAAGTATACCTACTTATATTTCAAATACAAAAGTTTGAGTGACATCACATGGTTGTAAAGTATGCACTTGATTCCAAAATTTCGTTAAATTCGGTCGAGCCGTTCCTGAGATTTTATCCCTTTTATTTCATAACCTGCAAATGTCATTTTCTCGAATATTTTCTGATGTAAGACCATAAAAACAGTATGCTACCATTAAGACAATTCAAAGATCTGTCATATTGATTAAAAAAATATAGGGATATAAATGTCGATGACGTCATCTGTTAAAAACAATTGAAGGTAAAAAAATTAAGTTGATATAAGGTGTATTTTGATAATTATAAATCAAAGTGTTCGAAGATTTTTGCAAATGGCGAACAGTTCTTGAGATTTTGTCCTGTTTACGCGCTCACTGCATATCTTAAAAACTATACAGGGTGAGTTATTAGTATCCCGGCGGTCGATAGCTACTAAACCGTTAGATAAAGAAAAAAATTTTTAAGACAAAAGTTGTTTGGCTCACTAGTTTCTAGGACGTAAAATTATTTTCATTTATAGGGTGTTGCATTTAGGCATGAAGTAATGTATGTATTTTTTTAAATGGAACGCCCTGTATATTTTATTATTGTATGAATACTAATAAATTTGGCTATCCAACGGTATAGGTTGCTAACTCTCAGCGTTAATAATACCTGAGATATTCAATTATTTCTCCAAAATATGCCCGTTGCACGATCTTCTTTAAAATTAGATAAACATGTCATTTTTGCGGATTTTGCGTTTAAACTATGTCAGACAATAGTCAAAGCTAGTAGATAGATAATAGTATCCAATAATAGTATTATAGTATTAATTACCGTTTTTTTTAAGTTATATTTTAAAACAGTATTACTGATTTACAAATGAGAGACAAACAAAAAATTACAAAAAATAATGGCGTTATTAGATAATATTTACACATTTTCTTTAAATTGTAAATATCACGAAAACTACAACAATTGGACATAGGGCATACTTAACACAAATGAAAGGGAACTCGGTGGGCCATTCAACTAGCACATAATATACAGGGGGTTCCATTTAAAATACTCTAGGAAAAGCCATTTGAAAAACATCAGAAATTACTAAGTTTTATGAACACCCTGTATAGCGAATCTAATATCTATTGATACTATCACCTATCTACTGGCTTTGACTGTTGTCTCACATAGTTTAACGGCAAAATCTGCAAAAATGTCGTTTTTACATAGTTTTAAAGAAGATCCTGCAAAGGGGATAATTTGGAGAAATAATTCAATATCTCAAGAACTATTAACGCTGACAGTTAGCAACCTATACCGTTGGATAAACAAATTTATTTGTATTGATATAATAATAAAATATTCCATTAAAAAAAAATGTACATATTTTCCGTCACGCCTAAATGCAACACCCTGCATAAGTGAAAATAATTTTACGTTTTAGAAACTGGGATACTAATAACTCACCCTGTAGAAAGCTTTTCTATCTGTGTGTAATGAGAGTTTGTTAAGGCGAACAAAGGGCACCGTAACGGATATAATTAGAGTAATAATTTTCATAATAACGATAATCGCCTTTTCGTAATCTCGCCGAAACCTACGGTATGTAATTTCGAGAGTTCGAGATCGGCGCGATATGTTTGTTTGCTCGGCGGGCCGTAAAAGGAGATGACGAGGACCGGACGAGGTAAACGTAGTAGAATGGCAACGCGGCGCGGCCGCGGCGTGAAGTTTTAAACCTGTTGGTTCGGCACAATTTAGGTAGTACGGTTGAATGAGACGTTTCCACCGTGCACCGCGTCGTCATAAATGAAGTAATTAAAAGCTTATTTCGTGGAAGATCTCATCTTTTCCCACCGCTGTGCTGCGCCGCACTCTTGCCATTATCCGGGCGAGCAATTCGCAATCGAATGCCTAATTGTGTTTGCAGACATTAAACGCTAATGGGCAAATTCATGTTATGCCTTCACACTACATAGTTTAGTGTGACATTTTTAAGCTATTAACAATGTTGAGGGTATGTATACATACATGCAAAAATCTTTTAAATATACATACATACTTGTTACTTCTGTACATACAGTATCCCACGCTAGAAATAAAATACATTAATGGCCTTAAAAATCGAAATACTCCTCAACACAATCACTCGTTTAATCAACTTGCATTAATGTTGCACAGAGAAAAGACTTTTTACAAACGATGAGAGACTTACCTAAAATAAGTGGTTGGTGGGTCGGTATATACAGAGTGTTTCTTAATAACATGCTAATAATTAAGGTCATGCTATTTTGTCTAGAATTTGACAGACATTTTGATAATATTGACAGTAGGTATTGTCAAAAAAACAGCGTTTGACACTACCTACTGTGAGAATTAAAATAATTGTCAAATCCTGGCTAACTAAGTTTTAATGCAGACACGATCTCGATCAAAAAGAATTTGCTCATACAGCTAAACTATTATTTTTACCAAAAAATGTCATAGGCATAACTTATACAAAATTTTCTCTACTTTAATTTATTATTTAACTATTTTGACTTTTTACTTTATCATACTGCGTATGATAAAGTAAAAATTCATATGAACATATGTCCTAAAGGCCTTTGAACTACAGGGCGCAGAAGTTAAAAAAAGTCGTCATTCCAAAATGCGTTTAGATTACATTAATTTTATAATTATACCATTCAAAAATAATTCTCTTTAATAAGTTTTTTTAGCACTATGAAGTTCAAAAGTTAAGACCTTTAGGACAGTTGTTCATATGATTTTTTTTCCTCAAAATGGACCCAAGAATAACCTCCTTAAATATTAGCATGTTATTAAGAAACAGCCTGTATACACGAGAGACAACCAAGACAATTTGTTTCTTGGAATAATTACTAGATTTAAGAAACTTGTTCATCCATTGAAGTAAGTAAATAGTCTTCAGTGAAGTGCATACTTTTATTTTCAGCAAATATTTATAGCTGCTTCAATAGACAGAGTTACTTTTTTGCCTGAAGAAGTTATCTTACTTGCTGCAAGTATTTTATAGATTTAAAACATAAGTTTTCCACTGAATACCAGTATGATATATGTTTCCATAAACGGGAAAAAATTAATATTATTGTTATTTGATCCCGGCGCTGCCAGCCTTGTGAGCGCCATTTTTTTTATTAAGCTAAGAGTTTGACAATTTGCAGGCTTACCCTGTTTGAGTTTGACAAGTTTGACACTCGATTTTGGTCACCCTGTATAATTTGGATCAATGTCACTTGGTTAACTAGACTACTAGGTCTAACTTAATAAGCACGTCGCAAAATTTTAATAACGAGGTGCAATTTGTGGTTTTTATTAATTTTTAAAGCTAGCGATGCTAAATCAACTTTTTTTTGTTTTCATTTTTGCGCTGCGTCACTTTCACCGATTTCAATAAAACTTTGGTGGTATATGTAGGCAACCATAAAAGGATTCCAAATGTGTAATAAATATATCGCAAGCAATTAAAAAAAAATTACCATTGCGTTGCACATTTTTGGGGCAAACCTGTATAAACAAAAATAATTTCTTGAAATGTACCTTGAAGTACAGGGTAAGCCTGCAAAATATCAAACTCTTAGCTTAATTAGTAACTGAGCTACAGAAGGGTAGCTGAGTTGCAGGACCCGGTATATTTAATTATTTGTAAAATGTACTTTTATGTATTCTTCGTTTTCGCATTGTTTGATTAGATGATATTTGAAGGAACTAAAAAGAACAAATAAGTTTATAACTAGGGAGGAATATCTGTTACAAAAAAATCTGTAAATGATGAACTAATTGTAGCATATCTGGTTATTGGATACCAGCTAAATTTCTATATTATTTTTACAGAATTCACACTATTCCACATACATTTTCCTGTAAGAATACAACAGTAACCATAATTTCACAGGGCATTGTTAAAATTTTGCAGGAAAAGTAGTTTAATAAAAATAAATACAAAAACATATACATATACATTGAATCATATAAGCTCGATAACTATGTACATGTTTCGGTTGCTATAGTGATTAATGCGCTAACTTGTGTTTATCACTTTTATCACGCGGCTCCGGTCTACCGAGATACCGGACGGAATTGTGTCGCTTATGGCGGTACAAGATTACCGCTTTACATTGTTTATAATTAATTAATTAATTAGCAGATTGGCGCGATGGCGGGCGTTAGCGGTGCGGCTTCGCCTGAAGGCCGTGGCTTGCAGACAAAGGCGCCTCGAAAAGGTCCTTTTTTAAGCCTCAAAGGTTGCATCGACATCTAGGCGCCTTTCAAGATCAATACGAGCGACTAAATCGCCGAGATATGGAAATGCAATCATTTTTAGCGCGCATTATCTCGCGGTAATAATTGGAGAGCACCGCGGCGACTATAAACTGCGAATAATTGCCGAGCGAACCCATTCGCTTTTTATAAATTCGTCTCGAGGGTTGTGCAATGTACATAAACTATAAAGTCGCCTACGGAACATCGCAAATTACAATAATATTAAACGCAAAATGCAAATCTACTTAGGAATGCTTTTGTATCCATTAATATACGGTATTATTATTTCTTTGTGCTGGTGGTAGAAGTAGAGATAAATAATTAGCTGTCATCAATCCGCGTCATTAAGTAGACAAAATTATCGTTATAGTTAACCGGCGATTCAAGAAGGCTCGGAATTTGACGATATAATTAAAAATGTATAACGCGGTGTTCTCGCACGGAAGTTATTTGCGCTTAATCTTCCTGAAAGGTCCCATAAGACATAGAGAAAAAGTAAATATGTACTTAGAGGAGTCGATTAGAGTAGAAGATAAATAGACGCTCACCAAAGTTCTGTCGGTTCCTGCTCATTTCCCTGGTGATACAATAATTATACTATGTTATGTTATGCAGGTACATTATTCTACTATGAGGCCTAGTCGTCCACGTACCAAAGCAATTCTCCGAGAGGTCACTTAGAAACTACTTAACTAGGTTTATCTCAATACACAGTACATATTGCCATTCTTTGCGACATGAATGGGAGTAATAATTTGAAAACAAGTTAATGTTCCTTAAGAAGTTAGAGCCATTTAAAATAGTGATTTATTAATATTTTATTATTCGTCTAAAATTATTGCAAATCACTCTGTATAAATATCGATAAATATCGATTTTCTATTAATGGAACCGACATAATTTTCGTCATAGAAGCTCGGAATTTGTCTGGTGATCGGTAAGTTATCTTATCTAGAATATAAGATCATATAAATCCACCTAAAACTCTGTTCTTCTTCTAAAGTACCATTATGAGCAGCATATTCAAATAATAGGTTTATTTTGTCACACGTGGAACGGCAAAAATATTGAAAACAAATAATGTTTTGCCAGATTGTTGTTTTCTAGAGGGTATTTTGTTTATATGTATGTAACAATGAAACATATAATTGTAAGTAATATTGAAGTTAATGAATAGTCTAGAATATTGCCCGTTGGATGTAATATCGTAATAACAGTGATTTATTGGGTTAGAAGGGATCCAAATCAAAATTATGTATGGATTGACTTTGTTTACTAATCCAGTATTTAAAATAATAATCCCATGCTAAAATAATACATTAAAATAACACTGAATAATGAGCCCAATGCCCATGTACAAAAGACCGATATATGTTACTATTTTTCCGCGGAACCCCTGACGACATCTCGCGGAACCGCGGTTGGGAAACGCTGCCCTAATCTATACACACTACGAAAATGTGAAAACTCTTTAGACTATTTAATCTGTTGGTAACCTACTTTCTTCTAGGACGTACTTTTGTTGTATACCTACTTAGATTTTTCAGTCTTTTCAGATCTGCTAGCAGGCCCGACACGGACACGGACGACGCGACATTGAACAGTCTGAACACCCACGAGGGATTGTTTCGCAGGGTCGCGCGCGGCCGCAATGCTAAAACAGCAGAGCGAAGAGTCGCAACTCGCAGAACAGAAGAGAACCGAAGAGAAGAGAAGATGCAAACAACACACATTCGCGGCCTCGGACGAACGGACGGACCTCTCTCTCGACGGGCCCCCATCGTAGCGGGGCCACCTCCAGAGATACAACAACCTGTTTTCGGTGACGTCACGAAGCAGCTCGTTCGCAACTATTGCGCTCCCCACGGCCCATACTCGTATGTACATACACACACACACACACACACACACACACACACACACACACACACACACACACACACACACACACACACACACACACACACACACACACACACACACACAGAGAGAGACGCTTACATACACCGCGAGGAAAGAAGAATCGGCCATCGAGAGCCGAAGAATCGAGCGGCCGAAGAACCTTTCCGCAGAGTCGCCGAGCAGACGAGCTCGGGTCGCTCGCGGATATACAAGCACGTCGCGCGCTACGGTAAAGTCGTTGTTGTTCATTGTTCGCGGTTCTTCTAGTCCGAATTTTCGAAAACGACGCAAATTGTGTTTTGATCTGACGACAAATGGTGGACGTGTGGACGAGAATTTCTGTGCCGCGTTCACTGTGGTGATCGACGGTGGTGATTCTTCGCAGAATATGGATTACGCGGCCGAGAACTGATGTGACAGCGCGATCCTCGCAGCAACATGGACGAGGTATTCAACATGCATTTTCAACTTTCTGCCATGGTCTTGCACGACGCTAGAAACGACGGACATTAATGGCCTTAAGAAATCTTCCATATATAAAACTTGTAGATAATCAATCGATCTGCAGACAGAAAATATTTTCATGCTGACAGAGAGTCCCACAACAACGTACCAACACAAACCTATATTTGTTTAAATAGAACATTAGGTATATTAACCTATTGGCTACTAGGTACATTATTGCAGTTTTTGCTATTTTTCCACATAGTTTTCCAAGGCGTTGGACCACCATGTCTTCTTTGATAAATAGTACTTAAATAATTTTCGAGTGGTACAGAAATTACTAATTATTTGACTAGTTTAGCCACTACCTACTGTCATCAGAATGGAAATATCTGTCAAATCCTAGCTAACTAGTTTTATATTAATGCAGACACGACCGATCTCGATCAAATAGGGTGTAGCTAAACTATAAATTTTACAAAAAAATGTCATAGACATTCGATATTAAACTATTTTGACGAAATTACAGAAATGGCGACTTCTATGCAAAATTCTTGAATAATGCCTGGAGTAAACATCCAGTTCCCCTGGACCCTTTTCAACAAAAAGCTTTTCAGCTCTAAGTTTGGCCATGAAGCTTCTAAATATGAAGTTTCGTCCCGATACCTCCGGAATCGTCGCCACAAAAAAATCGAATGTGTAAAGAATTTTTTTTTGTACCTTGGTCAAAAATGTTCAGGAGACCCAAAAGGACCTATTTGCGCTAAAATCAATCCTCTGAAATCTGATATATCGATTTTTCGAAGTATTACATTAAATTCTTAATTTATTTGACATTTAATAAATGTCCTGTTATTTGGGAAAAGTCATATTAGAATCGCAAATCAATAATAACTGTCGAAAGGTGCGATAATATTACGATACTATTACTATCTTTTGCTTCTTTTTCCCTTTTCGTTAACGATTTTCTATAAAAATCCCATTTTGGCATTCATATCACAATATCTCAAAAACAGTTGATAATAGGTTAATACAAGATGTCAAAATAATTAGGATAAGTCAGTCAAAAACTGCAATAATATACCTAGTGTTCCATTAAAAAAGACATAGGTTTGTGTTGATAGGTTTGTGTTGGTTCGTTGTTGTGGGAAACTCACTAAGCATGAAAATATTTTTTGGCTGTAGAACGAATGATTATCTATAACTTTTATAAATGGAAGAAACGTGTATTTCGATTTGTTAAGCCCATTAATGTACTTTATCTACGACTCATATATAATAAGTTCGTTGCATACGTATCTTTGACTATATAATCCACATCATGATACACGCCAACAATTATAATGATAGCATTGTATAATGACAGTTCGTTCAAATAATGACTTCATTATTTGAACGAACTGTCATCATTATACAACGTTAGTGTCAAAGTCTGATTCTCTCGTTTTATATCCTTAATTATGTCAAATAATATACTATTATAAATGGAAGAAACGTGTATTTCGATTTCTTTAACCCGTTATTGTACTTTGTTTCTAGCGTCGGACACCTTGTATATATGATAAAACGATGATATATTTATTACTTACAAAATTGGACAGCGAAATATCTATTTATTATTTATTTTTATTTAAAATGCCACCGATGTTTTTGCTTGCGCGCTAAACGGTCGACAGACTTTCTGTTCTTATAATTTATATCTAATTCCGTTGGGTTTTTGTGGGGCGCATTTACGGTGTTTGATTTCTGCGCTGTCATGCACTGAATACTTTTCTCTCGTAATTAGTGAACCTGGCCAAGCAGTTTTATTAAAAAACAAATATCTCAATGGCTGTCGACGTGTTACGAGTCAATTAAAAAACGAACTGAAAATATGTACATAGCTTTGTGATTTAGCAAATAAGCACTCAATTTTACAGTCGCGTCCTGAAATCGTACCGTAAAATACAGTAATGGCAGTTGCCGTACTAAGAACGAACATCCTGCAATCAACCGGTTTTCTGCTTTTCCGAAATAGCAGGTTCTGTACGAACAGTTAACAATACGTGGCTACCAATCAGCAGTATATACTTGCATTTTGCGGGCATCCATTTTGTATTTTACCTATGGTATAATATACATATAATACTTGGTACCTATAGTTAAATCGCAGTGTTATAATTTTAATACAAAAAAAGGATTACAAAGTAAATTACAAGGAGGTAAAGTATTTATATTCTACAAACAAAATTCTTTTTCCCATGACAATTTTATGTGTTTACATAAATTATACGTAATGATGATATTTTGCACTTAAGCGACAAAACAGGATGTTATTACTGGCTGTACGCTCTCACCCGGGTTTTCTGTATTTTATACATCGTGTTCGTATAGCCGTATTTTTATTAATATACGAGTGCCTTAAACGTTTTATTGGCTTTTAGTGAGTTATTATAATAGTATATAAGGTATAAGGTGGTAAGTACACGATAATTGTATGCCTATCAAATATTTGTGGTTATAATAGCATCTACAGGTGTCCCCACAGAGACCTACCTATACGTACCTAACTATAATACACCACCATTTTGCTTGTCTTTCTTTATGGTTCACCCCATAGTTCACCCTCAATCCTCATATCTTGATTTATCTGTAACAATGGCATCACCAGCCAACGGTAATAAAATAGAAAAATTACGTAGATTTTGCAAATCCGTTCAAATTATAACAATAAAACATTCTTTGCAGAACATTATTTTCCAGCCATCATCTCCAATTGCGCAGCCATAGTCAGTATGTGCGCGTGCGAGTGCGTGTATGTGTATGTGTGTGTGTGTGTGTGTGGGCGCGCGCGTGTGTGTGTGTGCGTGCGTGTGTGTGTACGCGGTGCGTGTGCGCACGCGTGTGTGTGTGTGTGTGCGTGTGCGTGTGCGTGTACCTGTTTTTTGCGGAGACGATTCCGGAGAAACTACCAAAGGTATCGGGACGAAAGTTCATATTTAGAAGTTTCATGACTAAACTTAGAGCTGAAAACTTTTTGGTTCAAAAGGGTCCAAAGGAACTGGCTATTTACTCTTCGCATTTTGCGATTTTGCAATTGAACCGCCATTTCTGTAATTTTGTCAAAATAGATAAATAATAAATTAAAGTAAAGGAAATTTTGTATAATTTGTTTATAACATTTTTTGGTAAAATTAATAGTATCTGTCTAGTTCTAGTAGTCTTATTTTAATGCAGACGTGGCCGATCTCGATCAAATAGAATCTCATGCAGCTCAACTAGTAATGGTATGATAAATTCATGTGCCTGGCCACATCAGATTTTTGTGTTAAGACATTTGAGTATTAGGCTGACTATATATGCTGACAAAACAGTACGTATAGGTTAGATATAAATAACTGACATAGGTACGTTAGAATATCGAATTCGTAAAAGTACGAACGTATCACGTTACCTCGCTATAGCCGCGGATCATTTATCTCGTATCCAATTACAATGGTGTACGCACTACACGGCCACCTGATTTATGCATCGATTAGGCAGAATAGGAAAAACGGAGAGAAATGCCCGAATAAATTACGACCGGGCACGGTCGCGGTCGCGACATTATCTACCGTAAGATACAGATTTATGTCGTCGATAAAAGCATATTTCGGCGTTTATCTACGTACGTACCAAAAGCGGGGTCTTCGTATGAGGAAGAATGTATTTTTGTTATTAATAGAGATAGAAAGTCGGTTAAATGGACAAAATAGTGTATATTTATGTGCTCTTTGATAATCTCTTAAAAAAAACAGTAATTATATATTAATATTGTATATTAATATTGCCCATATCGGGGCGTGTTGGTTGCCGTGAACGAACGGACGTTGCGCGGTGCTGCGATCGTTTGCCTCGTAAGGCGCGTTTGCGTCGTCCGGAGTCCGGACTCCGGACTGCGGTCGCGGCCAGCGGGTCGGCATCGGCAGGAATTCCGAAGATAAGATACCCCGCTCTGCTCTGTTCTGTTCTGCCGTATTGGCGCAGTGAGAAGTGCATTGCATATAGCCGCAGATCGGCAGTGCGAATGTCGAAATAAATTATTGCTATTCTATTGGACCGCGCTGCAACACTTCCGCGTGTGGCGAAATGAGTTACATGTTATAAGTTCATACCAACGTACGTCGTCGTACATACGAGTTTGCATATTTCGCTTCCTCTATAGGTACCTAAGAACCATTGCATAAGGCCTGAAACGTTGAGGATAGCGATCAAAGGTGCTAAAGTGAATCCAACACTCTTCACACACAAAAAAGTTTATTATTAATATTTTGGACCGGCATGTTATAAATCGTTGAAAAGGGGAAAAAAGGCTCTAATTGTTTCAGTCATAGCGAGCTATGGTTTCCAATTTAAAAACACAACATTATGTTATATCTACAAAACTATTAGAGATATTTAAAATCTGTCAACTCTACTGAATTCTAATCGAAAAAGTGCCTGAAGAACGTGCAAATATTCTGATTTAACAAACAACAAAGATATCGACAAGTATCAAAATAGCGAAAAATCGTGTTTTGTGTTATAACTCGAAAGCAAAAGACGATAGCTAATTTTGGTTTTCACCATTAAGTTTCTCTCAAAAAAAGACGATACGACAAACCTTCCTCGTTTTTCGATATGTCTTATAGTTACCGAGATCTCCTATAGTAACATCGAATTTGGCCAACCCTGTAGATGGAATTACAGATACTGCAGTATAGTAGGTACGGTATGTAGTGAAATAAGTGTGTGTTGTATCGTAAACGTAAAGCACACCTTGTGTGCACCGAAGTTTAGCGAAATAAAGTTGCCTGATGGGCAATAGCTCACGTGCTCGGCGCACCAGCATCCGTCTCTATTCTCTCTTCTCGGAAGGAACGAGCGATTTAATAACGGGGCCCGACAGTCCGTCAGTCCGCCAGTCCGTCGGATGGCGATAGGGTACTCGACTGGGATAATGAATGTGAGAAACAAAAAGCGCTCTCCTATACGTATGGGGGATAAAAACGACCCAAGGAACGAGCGAGTATACCAACCAGTACCATAAGGAGAGAAAGGAGACGGGAGGAGAAAAGAATAAGAATATAGGGAGCCGCGCCGCGCCGCGTCCTCGCGAGAAAGACAAAGGATGAAATAATGACGGCTGGTAGCCGAGGCGCTGAGAACCGCCGGTAATATTTATCTAACCGGACAATGGACATCTTCTGTTTTCCAACAAAGATACTGCACAATCACGGCCCATTGTCGACGGGCCGCCGCGCCGCGTCCGCGCTGAATACTTTTCTCGACGCGAACCGACGCGACGACGGGCCCCATTGTGAACCGCGATGGATAAAAATCGACACCCGTACCGCACCGTGCCGCGTCCCTGCTTGGATCATCTCTCGACCTCGGCCCCTTCTCCGATTACAGCAACCAACGTTCAGACGGGTATCGGGGTATCGTTATGATCGTTATGACAACACTTCGATCTCCCTCACAAAGACATAATACACATATCAAAATAACGAAACGGCACGGCGGTCGAAACCGGCTAAGTGTGGGAGTGCGAAACAAAGATTTCCTTCCAAAGATATCTGGCTATTGATTATTGGCGCAGCTTTTTATTCTGTTCCTTGTTCACTTCCTTTCTTTTTTCTCTACATTGATTTTCTTGTGTGCTTTTTCTTTTCTTTTTATTGATTTTTTATTTTTATTGATTCGCAATCGTGCCTCAAATATACACAAGAAAATGCAAGGGATAAGAAATTTTTGGGTATTTTTCGAATAATTGTTTGGGGTTTGGGAAAACTTAAGACTAAAGTTATAGGACTTTTCAAGAAAGATCTCTATTTTTTCTCATAGAACTGATTATTATATGTTTAGTGGGATGTTTATAAACATTTGTCAAGTCCAGATCCATTTGTTTGAACAAATTTTATTCGTTCAAATAATTCGTTTTTCTCGAAAATCCGTCTGAATACTGTTTTCTGAGTTCGAAATGGCAGTTTATTATCTTAGAATGACATTATTCATTAAAAAAACCTATTGTTTAAACAAATAATAAATAATAAATTATTATTTATTTTCAATTTTTTTCTAATTATGGTAGAAAATACAGCTTTTTTGAGAAATTAACTTATAAATTTCATGTTTGAGATATCTTGCCTAGGTTATCTAATAAAATCACATTTGCCTAAAATCTTTTTTGCAATTCACCTAAAATAATTTTTTTTCAACCGTTATTTTGGCCGACGTTGTTCTCAAGTGTCATCATTTATATTTTGGGATGATTTCTATTGTTTAAATAATAAAATATTATTCGGCTGTTCGAGTTGTCAATTTCAAGTGGATTTCAAATATTTTCAAATTTCAAATATGGGTTTATTAGCTAATAACAGGCAAGATACCTCGAACATGAATTTTATAAGTTAATTTCACAAAAAGCTGACCATAATTACTCTATATATTTACTCTTCCATATAGTTAGAACAACAGTTGAAAATTAATTGATTGTTTAAACAATAGGAAGAATTTGTTTAATAAATAATGTCACTCTAATTTCTAACTAATCTAATTTCGAACTGAGAAAAAAAAATAAAATATTTAAACAAATGGAATTTGTTTAAACAAATGGAAATTACTTCTCAAATGTTTATAAACATTCAACTAGACTTATATATAGTAATGATTCACGCAACGAAACATTGTCCCAATTCAAAGCAACCTTTGTTAGTCCAAAACAACGGTTGTTTTATACAGACTGTTTCAGAAATAAGGGCTAACCCAACATTAAACAATCAATTAAACATTAAACAATCATTTCTCTGCGTGTTTTCTTAGAAAACGTACTAGATAGGAGAAATAAAATTGATTCCATTCGCAAGTACAGCTAATCGAACGATGCTCGGCAATATAACCGCTATATTCTGTACAAATCCACCTGACGCGTGACGGGTAAACTAAACGCAAACACCTCACCAAAGGTACCATAATAAGTACCATAATAGGTACCATAATACATAACCGTGAAGTAGGTAAGCGTCAGCGACGCGTATCGCTTCACGGACCGCTGCGTCGCGCCGCGTCGCCTTTGATGTCTTAACAATTAATAGACTCCTCGGACGATACATCACGAATTGATTAATAACTTTCGTCATTATTTATCCGATCGATTGCGGGTTTTGCATTGAAATCGTGGTTTTAGAGTTCAGACCGTTGTTTCTCAACCTGAGTTCGACGGAATTTAGTTAGAAGTTGAGCGAAAAATAGTAATAAAAGCAGTGGCGTCTCTGACTTCGTTAAAGATTTCAATTAAAGTTAATAGCAGGTGAAAATTCGTCTGAAATCGCCTGAAAAACCGGCGAGATTATTACTATTGCACAGTGAAATCTTTTAGTTTAAAGTTTAAAATATTAACAGGAACAGTAGACGTGCCGAAAAAACAATAAAAACAACTTCCGGCAGCACATTGGTCGCTCGGTTGATGTTTTCTGTTCGCAGTCGTGCAGGAAGTTGCCGGTTCCGAGTTAGAAATTACGCGGTTATCTAATGACCTAACAAAAACCACCACAATGCGTCTCCATCATATTAGAAAACACACAATTTAAAAGTATTTTGGGACGCCCTCGATCCAACGTACCCATTTTTCAATTACTCTACGCCTTGTAGTACACATACAACCAAATAAATAAGATCCAAAAGGTTCAAAAAAAAACATTATTCAGTGTTGAATCAAGGAATCCATTTTACTTTAGTAAATAATTACTCCAGAAATAATCTATAGATTTCAACGAATTAAAAACTAAAATCACCTGCGGAATGCTAGTTTTCAATGTGAAGTTTTGTAAATTCATTGGATTAGTATGGTTGACCCACAAAAAGCTATATTATGCAATGCCAGCAATTCCGTTATTAGAAGAGCTAGAATAATGAAATATAGACCATAGGCTACCCAATAATTTATAGTTTTAAAGTTTATTACATAATCATTGCTTATATTGCATTTTTCATACAAAAGATCGTGCTGAAACTCCGCGTGAATTCCGACGCTCTACGGTCTTTGGGGTGCTGCGGGGAAGGGAGGCGTTAGCGGTGCTGTCATGTCGGAGAGAATCGACACAGCTGAGAGAACCGGGCAGCTTATTATCAATACACATAAGGAACGATAACTTGTCAAGGTAGTTAATTTTTGCGTAATTTTGATTATAATGTGACCCGGTACGAGAGAAATCTCTTCTATCGATTGGCGTTTATGTTTTCTTCAGTTTTATACAATAAGGTTGTAAACAAGATTTTGATGGAAGCGGATAGATCTAATAATATGGAGTTAGCAGATTTTCCGATTAGTGGTGAATACTAAATTAAGTTTGCTTGATAAACCCAAAAAATATTTAAAAAGTATGACCGATTTTATTATATAAATATTCAAACTATTATAACAGTTTCAACAGTTTATTTATTAATAATATTTAAATACATGGCACAAACAATACAAAATAAATACAACTCTTGATATATTACATATATTACAAACGTCAGCTCTGAGCATATAAAACTTAGAAATATCAAAAAACTTTAACAAATTTAGCATCGTAAATTTGTAGACAAATAGATTATTTTGCAGATCGTTCATTAATTTTAAATTGGCAAGAATTTTCATGGGACTTCCAAATGCCTGTTCGTGGGGTAGTCTGTCGCCGGATATCCAGATTTCTTTGGCGAGGCATAATCGCCGTGTCGTTATATGTATTGTGTCCGTAAACACTGTTCTCCTAGTAACTAATGCACGTGCGATCCGCCACTACTTGCAACGTCGCTGTCGATCCCTTCCCCCGCTCGCCCGAAAGACCGAAGAGCGCCGCGTCAATTGCAGCAATCATGAGATGCTTCAACTCGATCTTTTGTAGGAAAAATGCAGGATAAACAATGACTATGTAATAAACTTTAAACCTATGAATTACGGGGTAGCCTATAGTCTATATTTCATTATTCTAGCTCTTCTAATAAAGGAATTGCTGGCATTGCATAATACAGCTTTTTGTGGGTCAAGCACTAATCCAATGATTTTACAAAAATGCTCGTTAAAACTAGCATTCCGCAGGTGATTCTACTTTTTAATTAGTTGAAATCTATAGATTATTTCCGGATTAATTAATTTTAAAAGTTAAACGAATGAAATTGACGGGGCAAAAACAGCGCCAATTCTTCTTAATTTGGAAAAATCGGGAAAACGCCAACATATACAGCTATCTAATTTTTATGAGTTGTAGCATATTAATTAAGAACAGCATCAGAATTTTTTCAAATTTCTTCGCCCCTATTTCTCCGAGAAAATCAACGTCAAAAGAAGGGACATAATATATGGCCACGATAGTACCTGACGTAGAAATGTCCAATAGTTGATGGAAAGAGACTAAGGTGAGAAACACAAACGATTTTCCATTTATTTTTCGAGCGATCGGCGAGGCGGCGTTCTTTGGTCGGGCGATCCACGGACCGCGTTCGGTTCGGCTTTGGCCGAGCACCGCAAATGAAGACATCTTCCGTTTCGATGGCAGCTCAAGGACGCCGGGAATTGCCTCCTCCCGCGTCGCACTTCGCCGCCGAATCGTTAAAATAATAGGTTTCGTTTCGGACGCTCACGGACGCAACCGCACCGGCATCGACAGAACGAAGGGAAGAATTTGTGTCGCACACGCATCATCGCATATTTAAAAAACGCGCATGTTGGTATAGATTCGAGAAACACAAACAATTTTTTTCCCTGTGAGACTGTCAAATAGGACAAAGTTTGAGGTAACATCGTTTTAAAGCTTACCAATATCCATAAAACAAGTCAACAAAAAAATCTTTGTTTAGTGAACGAACTAGATTGAAACTGATATGTCCTGATTCACCATGTTGCGAAGCATAAAGAAACGCTGATTATTCTGTTTTCTATCTGCTTTTGTGGCGACAGCACTGCTTCGAAGTGTAAAAAATTATGTTTTTAGCACATTTTGTAGCGCCCAAAAATAATCCTATGCTATAGAATTTGCAGTCAAATAATTATACAAAGAATAATAATTATACAAACTTTCAGAAGCTTATACTTAAAGGCAGGAATCTGTGTCGTTTCAATTGCCCACCTGTAAGTGGGAGAGAAATGCCTGAAAGGGATTTCATGTGATTTCTGTGATTCATATGGTATGCAAATCATAGAGGAGGTAATATCTCAAATGACAGCGAGCTTTCGGAATTTCAACACGATTGGATACTTGGAAGTAGGTAAAATATCGATTACAAGATTTGAACGTAACAAACAAATTTATATGATTCTTATTTCATGATTTTACAGTTCTATGTTACAGCTTCCATTCCATGCTACATAGAGAATTCTGTGATTCATTTTTTTTTTTAAGGAGGGCGTCAAAATGTGGCAGAAAACGCAATTTTTTTCACTTCGGAGCAGTGCTGCCACTACAAAAGCAGATAGAAATAAAAATAATAGGCATTTTGTAGATCTTTTTCAATATGCGGAATCAGCCAATGTATATATGACAATCCAGTCGTAAAAATGCAGTAGTATACCGGTGTAATGGATTGATAACATGTGATGACTTTGATAACACAGCTTTGTTGTTTATTAATCGTGTTTCGTATAGGTATAATTCGATACGCAATCATCAAAATAATGGAAGAAGCTAGGATCCGAAAGGCAAACAAAAACGGTGCGTGCTGTGTAGCAAACGAAGCCGGCAACGCAAACGGCTCGTCCATTACATAATCCATTTTTAATTCGGTCGTAATGGCGTAAAAAACGTGGCATATAATAAAACTGTGTTATTTGGAAGTGTACCTCAAACGTAACGTAATTATGTTTTTTGTTGTTGTTGTTGTCGTCGGAAGGTGAGACACTTTTCGTAGGCATTGATCTCCCCGAAAAGTAAAGTAAGGTCTAAAGAAGAATAAAGATGCTGCTTCTCAGTCTCCGAACCACTTTAATTACGCTCCGCTGGATACTGGATAGATCCGTGATCCGTTTCAACTCTATTTGGACTACAAAAGACGACCAACTAAAGAGATTTTAATATTACGGTCAAAACCAACTAGAGACGTTTCACTTTGTAGTCGACGTCACTTTGTAGAGTTAAGTTATCTAAATGTATGAGCATGAGGTTTGATAACTTAGTCCTGAAGATGCCTCTTGCAACCGTGCGCGAAACGTCGACTGCTTCAAAGTCCTCAACGCGGTTTCCACCCGGAAATCAACATTTTAAATTGATACACTTACATTTAACTTTGAATGCGTTGAATTCGTGCTTTAGAATCATTTACGTACAGCGATTTTTTAATATAATTTGTCATTACGTACCACCATTACGTTCATCACGTATTCTCTTTACATTACCTTGGATGGGATAGTCTTTATTATTACATAGTGTCCATTCGAGCACAGGAAACTGCGTATCATACATTAAACTTTACGGTCGCCTCTGCGCGTGCATTAACCACAATTACCGGAGACTTTATTTAGCGAAATTTCCCCGACAGAGTCGCACAGTTGTGCCGCGTTGTGATATTCACCGTCCACCTCTCATTAAGGCTTAATTGTCCTTAAAATGCGACCGACCGACCGGTACTCGACTCGGCGCTTTGTATATGATGCCCGCGGCCACGACCGGTGTTTTAATACGTGCGTCTATAGACGGCACGCAAAAGTCTGCGCGGCGCGGCGTGCCGGAATAGCTTCTCGGAAGATATTAAACACTTGTAGCGCCACGGTTATTACTTATTACATATACGTACGTATGTAATGTATGTAATGTATATACCTACATTGTGATGGCCGGAGACAAATTGCCTTTTACTAATAGGTACCGTCACCATTGCGATTGCCCTGCAGACGTTCACTAAAACTCTCGTTTTCGGACCTGCGGTTGTGAACCAGATTCCATCATAGTCAAACAGTATCTCTGCAGTGCCCTTACATTATTATACCTATGTATAACATAACTCTGTGCAGGGCCGGCCCTAGGCGGTAGGCAAGGTACGCAACTGCCTACGGCGGCAAAGTTGAGGGGCGGCAAAACCAACTGAACTACAATAAAAAGGGCTCTAAACTATTGCCTGAATCTAGAAAATAAAGGAATAGTAAAATAGAATCAAATACAGTCGGAATTGACAGGCTTCAGGCCATTCCTATATTTTAAGATGCATATAGCAGCCAATAATAGACATACTTAAATAAAATAGCTCATTAGCTTTTACAAAGAATTAGGATCAATTAGGAAAAATATATGATCAATTAGGAAAAATAATATGAAAGTGAACTGTAGTGTAATGATCCTATACAAAAATCTATAAATATAAAATAGTCCTAACGATCCTTTTGAGTTTTTATGCGATATCCACAAACTTAAAGAAAATGTTATAAGTAAAAATGATTTACTGGCACATTCCAAAGATATAGAAACCGCTTTAAAAGTTGTCGAATCCTCCATCTTAACGGTTTAGCTAGCATTTGCTGCCGAAATGGTAAGCTAGTTAATTTTTATTGGGGTAGACACATAATTTGCGCGCATATAAAAATAATATTAAAATGTGCTGAGTCTTTGATGATATTATTATTGAAATTAATTAAAAACTATCAGTGATTAAAAAAATCCCCATGAAATGCTTGCATCAATATCTCCGAAAATATTACTCTTTGCAGAATTATATATACACAAATTATACATCATATTAAAGATAAAATTTTGATGAAGATTTGGGTACATGATAAACAAAGAATTACTTAAAATATTGAAAGATTTGGAAATATTACTCTTTGCAGAACAAATTGTACATCATATTAAAGATAAAATTTTGATGAAGATTTGGGTACATGATAAACAAAGAATTACTTAAAATAATGAAAGATTTGGGAAAATGTAAAGAACGGAGATATTATGTTAATATCTATTCTGTCAAAAACGACAGAAGTTTGCTGATGACAGATGCCTTAAGAGACATAATATTTCGGTTCTGAAAACCCGTTTTTTAACCTTCTCCCAAATCTTCATCTTTCAATATTTTTAAGTATTTCTTTTCATCTTTAATATGGTGTACATTTTGTTCTGCTAAGCTTAATACTTTCGGAGATATTTGATGCAAGTAGTTCAGTTCATGACATATTCCACTGATAATCACTGATAATTTATAATAAATTTCAATAAGAATGTCTTCATTCAGTAAACATTTTGATGGTATTATTGGTACTATTTTCATAGTCGGGCGCATTAATTATTTCGTTAAATGATTTTGCGTCCGCCATAGACCTTGCTTCCAGAAGGTCCAGTTGACGTTTTTAAAAATTCATTAGCTCCCTTAACATTGGGCAAAATTTAAACATTGCTTAGCAATTTTTTTCTAACCCTGCCTACAACTGTTGCTACCTGAGCGGGCGATAGACAGTTTGCTAAACTAATATTAATAAAAAAAAGTACTTAAGAACCATGTCTACTTAAAATTGTCTTAATGGGTTAGCAATGAAGGCCACTGAATATGAATTGAGCATTAGATCTGAAAGAAGTTACTCGCGATTTTGCAGAAAAAAGGTTCGAAAGAGCTAATTTTAATTTAGAGTTAAACTTTGTATATTGTACTAGTATTATTTACTTTTTGTTGCTTTAAAAGTATTGTTAGTACTAGTATAATCTCAAAAGGTTGTGTTTTTATTTCAAATAAATTTCGTAAATATTGTCTGTTGTAGTGCTGTAGTGCTGACTGTATCATGATTTTTGTGTAAATCTGTTTTGGCGGCAAAAACGGCGGCAAAAACGCTACGGCCGGCCCTGCATCCAGTATTATTTCAATGATTTGCAGTTGGTTTGTTATAAAAGTAATTAATCAATTGAGCTACTATTTTGTAAGTATGTAATTAATTAAGTATGTACAGGTGGGCTAAATTCGATGTTACTATAGAAGATATCGGTACTATAAGAGATATCGAAAAATGTGTAAGATCGACTTTTTTGAGAGAAACTCAATGGTGAAAACAAGCACATTGCACTGCGAGATATGCACTGTCAAATATTTGTACCGAAAATATGAACATTTAATGCCGATTCGTAACATCGCACATCTGGACTTGCAAACACGTTGCAACGTCTCGAACGCATCGGCTGGCTCGACAAAAACTTGTAGTTCTACGCCGATATTGGGCAGAATATTTGAGGTAAACATATTAATGCCGCATGAATGCACCGGTGAAAAATACATTCTTATGCCTGCAAGAAATAGTTTTCGCGCTATAGAATTCTTAATACGGTTTACTTTCGACAAGAAAATAATATCTTAGTAGGTACGTAGTGTGTAGGATGTTTGTTTTCTCTACATTACTAACGCGTCTGGCAAAATATAATAAAAAATAATACACGCAAGGACTCATGATGCATGAATCTATTATTTGATAATAATTATTTCAATCATTTGCAGTTGGTTTGTTATAAAAGTAATTAATCAATCACTCAGGGGGGCGGCACTATTGAGATTTGCCTACGGCGGCAAAAACGCTAGGGCCGGCCCTGCTCTGTGTTACCAAACGTATGACTTATGGGTCGATTCTGTGCACATCTATAACGTCTATAAGGCCAAACCTATAAGTAGTTATAGATCTATAAGGAATATTGCGATTCTGTGTGCCCTCATAGGCTATAGAAACCCTTATAGATACTCGTAAATATTCTTATTGGGGTGTTTATGGGTATTCTTAGCGATTCTGAGCAGTCCTATAACGTCACTATGACAAAACATGTAAGCTATTAAGTAATATGCGATTCTGTGAGCCCCAATAGACTATAGATCCTTTATAGATACTCTTACATTTACGTGTGGTCCGACGGTCACTGTAACTTCGTATAGATACTATAAGGATTGGAGAAATATGTGAACGATACTCGATCACATATGAATATGAATCTGATCAATCGATTGATCATAATCAATCAGATCGAAGATATCGATCTTTTGTTAATTGATTTGATAGATTTTTTAAATAAAAAAAATATAAAAAAATTACGTAATTGAAATCGATCTGATCGATAATACAATTTTTTCCCCAGCACTGTGATTCTGTAAGCCGCAAACGATTTACCGTAAGCAACTCTCCAAAGAGCTGGCTTTGTGAAAAATACTATTGTGTAAATAAACATAGCAGTGGTATAATATAAAATATTTACTTTTATTGTGGGAATATTGTCAACGAAAAGGGCATATGTCCTGGTTCTTTTCTTTTGGAAGGGGAATTCTGGGTAGTTTTTTTTTTTGGGAATTTTCCAGTTGCAATTTTTTTTTATTTTTTGTGTTCAGGTGATACCTATGATGGAGATGAAATATATAACAAAAGGCAGGGTTGTCATGTTTAAAACACTGTTTTAAAACAAATATTTTGTTTTGTACTGTTTGGTTTTAAACATGTTTTAAACAGGTTTGATTCTTTATTTAAAACTGTTCTTTTTTTGGGGGGGATTTAACACGTGTTTTTGTTTTCATGTTTAAAACATGTTTTTGCGAAGTGATTATTTAAAAACATTGTTTTGTAAAAAAAAAAACAATTTTATAAAAAAAAAACATTTGTTTTGTTTTAAATACAAAAACCTTTTTTATAACAACCGTGCATGGAAGGCAAAGTTCTGGTTCTTTTCCTATTAAAAGGCACTTTTGGTTATTATATGTCATTTTTTGAGTTTTTCAATATACTTTTGATAAAAAAAAGATAATAAAAATAAATAAAAAATAATTAATATATGTATAAATACTCTGTATAAATATAGTATATGTATAAATATTCTGTTTGCATTTTATTTTCATATTTTTTCGTTTTATCGTATACACATAAAAGAATAAAACACAATATTTGTTTGTATTTTGTATGTTTTATTTGTAAATTTCAAACAGTTCAAGTGACATTTATGAACAAATAAAATCCTTAAACAATTATACGTAATGCAGTGTTCTAAATAGTTTCAATGAAATAGTTTCAATAGTTTTAAATAGTTTCTGAATCGTTATAAATAGTTTCAGTTATAATACTAATGCATAATTTATCACACAACAAAATGTACGAAACCTGACTAATGACAATAAATAGAATGATAGCCTCCACATAACTTTTTGTGCCTACAATTATTTCGTGTTTCAATCAAATGTAACAAAATGTTAGTTAATGACTTTTACCGTTAAGCAGACAATATATTATTTACAAGAATGTAAAACTACGCTCTTCATATTTGATTTGCCGGAGATGTTTGAATGCCTGCCGGAGACCTGAGATTAACCTCAAATATCGCAGACTCCGGCGCAATGGCAGAGACCAGGCAACCTTGCTCTTGAATAAAGCTTCTAATCTAGTCCCAAAGCTTTGAAATCATAATATTTTGCATAGAACACTTGCACACTTTTTAACAGTACAATTTGACTCGCCGTGAGTCTCAACAATTCATCGCGATCATGCGATGATCAATTGTTTAGTGCCTTGCGTTATACCTTGATGTTAGGCCGAACAAAATTGGCCTGTGCAATTGGCAATCGCCTACGTGAGTCTCAACGATTCATCACGATCATTCGACGATCAAGTGTTTAGTGCCTTGCGTTACACCTTGATGTTTGTCCGAACACAATAGGCCTGTGCAATTGGCATAAGTTTTAACCATAGATTCACATCATAAATAATAATCGTCTGGTTCAATTATTGTGATTGATTCATTCCCATATCTACAATTAATTCATAATAAAAAACATGATTTACAATAACATGTAGAAATATCGTACCTTCTTCAAACAAAATATGTTTTGATTGCTTGTTGTAATCACAAGCAGCCCTATCTCGGAAGCATATAATTATCACTTTGGTAATTCCTATATGTTGATCCATTTTAACGATTGAATTCTTGTATATATTCTCTTGATTGCCAGTACAGCATGGCAGTACAGTTTTTATAACCTCAATCACTATCACTGCACCAAATTGTGACAGAAATATATGCCAATAGCATTGCCAACTGGCGCATGATTGCCAATCTTATAAGTTTTTAATTAAACAAAATATATCATTGAAGATACAAACTATTTTGGCGTACCCAATTGACCGATTCATCTGCTTTGCCGCACTGATACAAATTCTAAACTACTACTGCTGAAATCAAACGGGGCGACGGTTAGTAAATTCCGCCCAAACAGCTGATTCGGCTGTCCGCCATGACAGCCGAAGTCGAACACAGAATCCCGTTTCTATGTGGTTTCTATAAGAGGCTTATAGGCTGGTTATACGGTTCTATAAGGATTTCTTATCGAAACCTATAGGCTATAGATCTATAACGTTATAGAATTTTACGAGTGAAAACACAGAATCGACCCATTAATCAAAAAAGCCGGAAAACCACGAAAATCGCGAATTAATTCAGGAGATATCAACGATGCGTTAGACGACAAACTAAGCTGGTGCATTTAAAATTATTACGGCGATGTATATACTCATTGTAGGTAAATACTTGTGTGCTAAAACTGCTATTTATTTACAAAGAGTGGTGGTCAAGAGGTCGTGTTGAAAAAGAATAATGTCAATCGTGGGTGTTCGGTCGGGGTCGCTTATCTCGAGCTGTATATTTCAGCAGACGGTGTGTAATTTATGTTTCTTGTAGGGTAAGTAAGTAAGTAAGTGAGGTACCTATAGATGGCGCGGTGCGTCGTTGTATAGGTACCTCGTTCGGCCGAAACGGCCCGAATGCATTATTGTTATTACGCGCGGAGAGACGGTAAATCACATAGATAAGGTTTCTGGTGAACCACCGATGCCATTTGACCATGTCCCCGTAAGTCGCCGCGCCGGTTGCTTACCTATATTGCGGTTATCGCGGTACAGCGATGTTTTGAGAGACTCTCAGGCTTTCTACGCAATGAGATACGACCGTGTGGCAGATGAGGAATGCAACGCAAGCAAGGCGGAGGATGCTTTCCGGACGATATCCACCGATTTTTAAATGCAAACGCAACTCCATGGGCTAGGCACATGACTTTATCATACAATATATAAAATTAATAGTTTAGCTGCATGAGAATCTATAGAGATCAATCGTGTTTGCATTAAAATAAAACGAATTAGCCAGGATTTGACAGATATTGACAAGAGGTATTGTCAAAAAATCAACCATTAACACTACCTACTGTCATTAGAATAAAAATATCTGGCAAATCCTATATTAATGCAGACACGATCTCGATCAAATAGAATTTTCTCCTACAGCTAAACATAAATTATACAAAATTTCCTCTACTTTAATTTATTATTTAACTATTTTGACGAAATTACAGCAATGTCGGCTCATTTGCAGAATCCTTGAAAAATGCATAACAATACTGCTATCCGCAATCCGCATTTGAAATACATATTGACTTTGTAAACACCAAGCTGTTTCAATATTGTTTCACATAGCATACGTGCGCGCGTGTTTCTCCTCTTCATCGCATTCTCCATGCATTTGCGTGTTGAATTGACGTTTCGCAACCGCTGACGTTCTAAATACTGTCAAAAGTTTCAAAATTTCCTGGCTACCTACTATTAATGTAGACACGATTTCGATCAAATAGAATTTGCTCCTGCAGCTAAACGATTAATTTTACCAAATGTTATAGACATAAATTATACAAAGTTTCCTCTACTTTAATTTATTATTTATCTATTTTGACAAAATTACAGAAATGACGGCTCATTTGCAAAATCGTTGAAAAATGCTAAGAGTAAATAGCCATTTCCTTTGGACCCTTTTGAACCATATCGCTTTTCAGCTCTAAGTTTGGTCATAGAACTTCTAAATATTATTCGTCCAAAAACCTTTAGTAGTTTCTCGGGAATCGTCGCCACAAAAATCGTTTACACACACACATAGGTACACACACACACACAGACTTTTTTTTGTACCTTGGTCAAAAATGTTCAGGGGACCCATCAAGTCCTATTTCCGCTAAAATCTCAATTTTTTTCGGCACCTTTACAATACTGCGTATGATAAAGTAAAAAGTAACGAACAGGTGGGAGTCGCGTATGTACTTGTATATTCGATAACGATACGGTCATTATACCGTTTATCGCACACAGCGTGATCAATCACTTCGTCGAACGGCAGATAACGACTTAATTTATTTCTCGGATATGCCAAATGTTCACGGTCCGCGGGTCATTAAAACAACGATCGGCTTTTGTTCCTTCTATACGAAACTCTCTTCTCCGTTTCTGTTCGCCCGTCGTCTTTTGATCTATCGAGCCTACAAGTGTAATCGTACAAAACTGATAGCCCTACAGTTACGACGGGAAACAATGTATATACAATTTACTCTCTGAATAGGTAATCGATCGTACGCACGGCGAACCCAAAAGAGAATCGATTAATCTTCACGAACAGAAAAATAGAAAGCTTTGACCACTTAAAGCGATACCTATGCACCAGCTCCTGTCCGGCCTATTCTGAGTAATATTAAATAGGTATTTGCTTTATCTATCGGGAGCGCGGTGGAAATGATGTGTTCCGAATGACCCTTGTTGGTTAATGACGCGTAGGTACCCTGTCTTGTTATGCTTATTCTAGCTATCCGCGTCTGAATAATGAACGAATAATGACATTCTCACGTAATTAGACGAGACATTGTCCGGGCGATTGAAATACCATAGGAGCGTCTACGAAATAGAATCGGTTGATTGATATGGCGTACAACAGTAACGAAGTATTCTTTCTGTACTTTTATCTAGATGGTTGTTTCGAGATTTTTAAAGAGTGCAAACAAAGGTATTAAAACATTATATACACTCTTTACGTGTGTTCCGGTTAAGGAGGCAGTCGAAGGCCTTCGGACAACACTTGTCTACCAACCGATGTACCGGATCTTGTAGATTATTGTCTCTCACATACTTCAAGTGGGCGGGAGCGATGTATGAGCAAGTAGAGGGTGCTACCATCACCTGTTTCACCAATAATCGCCAACTTCTTCATGGAATTGTTTGAAGACGAAGCCTTAAGGTCCAATCCTTACAAACCCAAGCATTGGGTCAGATATGTTGATGATACCTTTGTGGTTTGGCCACACGGTAGAGATAAACTTACTGAGTTCCTTAGCCACCTGAACAATGTTAATCCTTCTATCAAATTCACGATGGAAATAGAAGAGCATAATCAGCTGCCATTTTTGGATGTGCTGGTATACAGAACGTCAACGGGTACGCTTGGACATACAGTCTATCGTAAGAAAACACATACCGATCGGTACTTGAACGCCAAATCACACCACCATCCCCAACAGAAGAGAAGTGTTATTAACACTCTGTTCAACAGAGCCGAGAAGGTGTGCGATTCCAGCACCTTGGACGACGAACGGAAACACTTGGAGTGGGCTCTACGGCAGAGTGGATACACCAAGTCTGACATACGAGGTGTCACACAAAGAAAACCGCAAGCCACAGAGGAGCGACAAGAGTCAAAGGGGTTCGCTTGCTTACCATACGTAAGTGGGGTATCAGAAAGAATCGGTAGAATACTGAGGAAATCGGGTATCACTGTAAGGTACAGAGCACCAGCAAAAGTAAAGGATCTTTTGCCTAACCGAAAGGATATCACACCCCTCTTGAAGAACGAAGGGGTATACAGGATAACATGTGAGTGTGGACCATGCTATGTAGGACAGACAGGACGAAGTATCGAATGTCGAGTCAAGGAGCACAGTAGAGACACCCGGCTACGCAAGACTCAACAGTCCGCTGTTGCTCAACACTGCCACGAGTCGGGACACACAATGATTTTCGATGACGTGAAGATGTTGGCAAGGGTTGGTAATTACCATCGAAGGCTTATTAGAGAAGCCATCGAAATTTACAAACATCCTAACAACATCAATCGCGAGGATGGTACTGGCATTAGTAGGGTCTGGAAATCGATCCTAACGTGGTCAGGTGGAAAAGCACATGGGAGCGGTAGATCCAGATGTGCGCAGTGAGGTATAAATACAGGTATATAAGGGAGAGTTTCTTGGTAGGTCTTCAGTATTCAATTAGCTTTGAAGAAGCGAGCAACATGGTTCGCGAAACGTCAGCATTAACAAATCTTGACACACGGCATAACACCCGGAAGCAGTTTATTTTCTAAATGATTCTGGTCCTGAAAGCCCACGTACTGATGTAAAATATGTTATTTTCTAGTGTAAAGGCAGCAATAGACCCATATGTTTACTTCTAACCATGTACAAAATTGCATAAATGACTGGACAACGCACTTTCGAATTTCGAATTTTACTTTATTAGGTAAACGATTCCTAAACAGCCTACGGCGTCCGTCTTCCGGTTAAGTACATCTGCCCCGACGTCAGAAGCACCGCGCACCACCACCAGCACCACGGACTCGCTCTTCCGGCTTCGGACCTCAGCTGAAAGCTGGTTTCCATGCACAGCTTATCGAACTTCATGGCGACCGCCGTGCCGTTGCAGTGCTTCGCTGGCGGCCCGATCGCGAAGACGGGCTCGCCGACGACATTCCCGGCGACGCCGTAGTCGCAGAAGACGTGACACTCGAGCGCGCCGACCTCCACCCTCGAGCACCCCACGTAGGTGGTCTTCGCCCAAATCAGCTGCGCGAAATTCTCGGCGAGCACGCACGCGCCCCACGACTTGACGCACGTCGTCGTCATCTTCTCGACCTCATCGAACCAGGCGTCGATCGCCCTGAAGAAGACCTGATTGTCGGGACACTGGAGTCCGCGCGTCTTGTACATGTTCTGGCCGACGAGATGGAACTTGTCGGTCGCGCGGCAACGGTCGTGGTCGAGGATGCACTTCTTCGTCCAGCAGTCGGCGAGCAGCTCGAGGTCGATGTCGTAGCCCATGAGGTGCATGTTGGTCGCGCCAGCCACGTTCAGCTCTTTGACATGCCCCGAAGCCACCTAGTACATTCAAATTAGCTAAAAGAAGGGAAATTAATCCAATATAGTTAGTTGCGTCGTCCGTAAATATTACGATAGTCCAGGAGCCAGCAAACGGATTTCGGGCAACCATGGCGAATAGGGCTAGAACTTAAGGCTTTTGCGCCCATAGATTTTTAAAGGGTAAACTAAAAGTTAAAAAATCTGATGTGGTCAGGCACAGTACTTTTTTTAAATTATTTATTGTCTCTCTCAAACATCTTTTTCGTCAAGATTACAATAGTTTGTCATACGACGTATGATAAACTAAAAAAATACATCTATATAAATATATTATCAATAAAAATTGTATAATCATTAAAAAAAAACAAATTCTAAAGTAATCCTGCCATCGGATCGTAGACTAAAGACACATATTATGAAAATTCTAGCCTGATAATAAATAACGTAACAAAGTCGTTTCTAGCTCCTGGACTATTTATTACTAGAGCCCAACACCCTAGAAACCACCTCGCGGTGTTTAACATTTACCGAAAAAGTACCCACATGGGTACTTGTGACCTCAATATATATTGAGGCGCTCGTAGTTTGAGAACCTCTATAAAAAACAGTGGTTTTGTGCAAAATTGTACATTGATTTAATTTCTACAGAAGCTATAAAATTGCTAAATCGTGTGCGTCTTGCGATAAAATAGACCAATGCTGAAGCCGTTGAAAATTTTAAAAAGTGAAAAAAAATAATAGAATAAAACCCATTGAAAAGGGAAGAGAATATAACAAAAATGAAAGGAAAAATAATTTACGGGCGATCTGAGCTCGGGAAGTGGAAGAGGGTGAGTTTTTAAGGGTAAAAACGGTTTATCTCGATTTCCGGCAAAACTAACAAGTCCTATGGAAAAAAGTTAAATGGTAATGTTTGGTAATAAAAAGATCTACAACTTTCGTATTTACACTTTTTTCACATAACCTTAAAATTTATGTGAAAAGTTCAAATAACCAAGTTTTTGGTATTTTATATTTCTCACTTACAAAAACAAAATTTCTTTCACGAAATTTCGTGAAAACTTGCATTTTTATGTCCCAAACACACTGTAATTTTTTTGATTTAAAATGTTTATTTTTTCATCTTATTTTGACTTAATATCGAGACAGCAGCCTAATTTTCAATCCAAAATTCGCACGTCAAAATATATCCTTTTTTAAAAAAGCCGGTGGGCTTTTTGTTCTTAGAAATCTCTAGTTTCTGATGGTGTAAAAAAGTATACATTACTATGGTAAATGTTCTCAACAAATGCAAAGAAATGGAAAAAATTCGAATCCGATTTTTTTATCGTTGTAGTTTTGCCGAAAATCGAGATAAACCGTTTTTTACCCTTAAAAACTAACCCTCTTCCACTTCCCGACCTCAGATCGCCCGTAAATTATTTTTCCTTTCATTTTTGTTATATTCTCTTCCGTCTCCAAGGGGTTTCATTCTACTTTAATTTTTTTTTGTTTCAAAAATTATCGACCCTTGTCTAAAATGCGAAAAACCGCAAACGTGCACGCTAGGGGTGGTTTCTAGGTTACTAGGCTCAAATAAAATTCACGGACGCCATAGAATATCGAAACTCGCCACGTTTTCCATCGGAACCCAAAACGGCAACCGTGTCGAATTTGTTTCCCTTCATAACCCCCACTTCAAATTTGAATGTACTAACCCTGTTCCTGTAGTCGTTGTGGTGGCGCTGGATCTCGTCGCGCTCGGCGGGAGTCGGCCGCAGGTGGTAGTAGTCGCCGGTGCAGACGTTGCCGATCGCGCAATCGCAGCCGCTGTTCTGCAGCGTCGAATTTTTGCACGCGAGCGCGCAAAAGTCGGTCGTCGACATGGCGCAGTCGGCGCCGCCGCCGTATCGGGCGGTCGCGCACGCGAACAGCGCGAGTCCGAGGAGCGATTCCATCGCGTCAACTGTGACAGGTGTGCTACGAAACGTCAGCCTTCGGTGACTGTCCGTCAACCGAATTCCGCACTGATTCGCTGACAACGGGTGTCTCGCGCACACAGAGAAAAGTGATCTCTCGAACGAAGAGAGAATTAAGGTAAACGTCAAAAGCTGTGTTAATTGGAAATAGAAATTCGGTACCCCCAACTCAAATCTGGACGAAATTAAGTATCTAGGTGTTTTATTAGATAACACGTTGAAAATTACTCGTAATACAAATATATAATCAAAAATTTGTGCTGAAAAAATGGCTACTTACGAAGTATTTCTAATTAATTAACATTAGAGCCTAAAATATAAAATAAAATTATAAGAAAGTTCTATAAAAATATCTATTTAGGCTGACTAAAAGTGCTTTATATTTTTATAATAATACGGTGTGCTACTCTTTAACTACTATTATTTACAAATTTAGGGGTTTCGGAATTAGGTACATGTAAATATAGCACGTCCTTAAGTCAGACATACGTGTCGAAATTGTGTACATCGTTAGAAATATGGCTCTATTGTGGCCTTTACACAAGAAAATAACATATTTTACACCGTTTGCAATATTCCAATTAATTGTACGTATTTTGTCCAAATTCCGACACGAGTGTCGGAATTACGGACATAATTATTACATCCCTAATTATTACACTAGCAGCAGAGAGTAGCGATTTTGGCATTAATACACCACCTTTGGAGATAACAGTTGAACTCACGCCATCTCCATTAAAAAATCATTATTTTTGCCTGAAACACCCAAATAAAGCAAAAAGAAACTGTTCTTTTGTAACGTTATTATCTAATACTTGGAGAAAATATTTGTTAATAAGAAAGAAGATGGCACAAAAGGAAATCATTCTAGAGAAATAAGAAAAGAACAGAATTAGAAGCTGCGCCTAGAAAAACACTGAAAATTCCAGATGGAAGAAAGATTAAAAGACAAATGAGGGAGAGAGAGCAGACTGAAGACGACTGAGGACATATTTTATACTGTGTGTCATTAAAAATGGTAAAACATAAGTGTTTAATAGTTCTTAATAATAAATCTTATTTAACAATATTTAAAACACTTAAAATTTGCTTGAATGTTTATCTTTGTCGGAATAATAATAATTCGCATCAAACTATACATCTTACTGTCGAAATTACGGACAATTGCTAAACTTATAAAATACACAGTGGGCAAAAAAACAAATTGCTTGTAGTGTGAAGATTGAAACCATACCATATTCACAATAACAGAACGTTTCAATCCAAAGTTATGTTGCTTTATGTTTGGCTATGCAACATTTCTGATAACATCGGGCCAATTTACATTTGTTTTCTTTTGGTCAAAAGGGACACTAAAGATTTTATGGCATAGTGTATAGGGTGATTTTTCTCGTATACCGGGTGAAATTTTGAACCGTTGTATTTTGCTGTTTTTACCCAAAAAAGAAGTGGAATTGCGAATATGGTTTGTTTTCAATCCTCACAACATACGCAATTAGTTTTTCAAAGAAATGTTTACTTGAATTTACTTAAAATGCTTGGAAACATGAGTAATTGAGCATTTATACCGTTTTTTTTCCCCACAGTGTATAAAATAAATTACATAACTATTACCAATGTTCTTTAAAAATGTAAAGTTAGATACCTTTACAATGAAATATTTGTTTAAAAACAATGACAGTAAGTAAATATTACCACATAAATATAAATTCTAGTTATGTAACAAGAAATTCCTTCACCTGTCTGAATTGTAGGGGTTTACCTCAAGTAAATAATTCTTTAGTGAAGTGCATATTTTGATTTGCAGGAAATATTATATGCATCTTCAATAGAGGGAGTTTGCTTTTTGTTATCTAACTTCCGGCATATATTTTATAGATTTAAAACCTAAGTTGTCTTTCTACCTAAATCCATCATGGTCTTTTTATCTTTAAATAAGAAAAATCAGACCAAACCTATAAAAGTAGGTTTTAAAACTTACTAAAATACTCCTTTTAGCGAGATTTTGCATGTATCATTTTGGCAAGTGTCACATTTTTACCGGTTTTTGACTGCATTTCTGGTGGCGCAACAGTCTGTAGGTTGGATGGGTTGCATGACCTGGTAAGTACATACTTTAAATCGATTTAAGCCAGTCCCTGGCCGTACTCTATATTGGATACAACTAAAAACTTGTAATGAATTGCACGAGACACGTGCTGCAGAGAACAAAACGACAAAACTTGTTCTTTGCAGTGTATTAAGTTAGTCAACGCGTTGGTGTGTCGCTTAACCGCAACGCGACGTCAGTCTGGGTGCGATGAGAATCTCCGTCATGTACTCTAATAAAATTCCAAATTTCCCCACGCATGAGGACGTGGGGTCCCATTCTTCTCGGGTACAGAATATAATCGGTCGCCGTACAAGCTATTATTATTAGTATTGCGCGCTATCTAAGCGGATATCAATTAGTAAAACTTAACGACATGGGCGTAGGTGCGACTCGTCTATTCTATTCTATTCTATACGTTCCTATCCTATACGACGCGACGCGACGAGGCTGTGGTAATAAGGTAATGGCCGAACGTGGAGCGAGCGGTACGCAAGAGGGCAATTACGCCTCATTATATTTATTATACATTATAATATAAAAGTTTATTCGAGATGCGATGAGTATATTCCCATGGTTGTCGATGACGATGGCGTTAATTTGTGAAATAACTAGACGATTATCGCTGGCGCGGATGGACTCTCCACCCTCCGCAATTACCACTTCGACCAGCCGTTCGGAAAATTATATTAATCGAAAAATATTACAAAGCATTATTACGACTTTTTGTGTGGCCGAATTGATACTGTGTTCTCATTATGTGTCTTTGACCAGACCATCATAAACGTTTTTTTGCCTATTATTGTTCATTTCTGTAATTTCGTCATAATAGATAAATAATAAATTAAAGTAGAGGAAATTTTGTATAATTTATGTCTATAAATTTTTTTGGTAAAATTAATAGTTTAGCTGCAGGAGCAAATTCTATTTGATCGAAATCGTGTCTATATTAATAGTAGGTAGCCAGGAAATTATGAAACTTTTGACAGTATTCAGAACGTCAGCGGTTGCGAAACGTCAATCCAACACGCAAATGCATGGAGAATGTGATGAGGAGGAGAAACACGCGCGCACGTACGCTATGTGAAACAATATTGGGACAGCTTGGTGTTTCCATGGTGTTTACAAAGTCAATGTGTATTTCAAGTGCGGATTGCCGATAGCAATATTGTTATGCATTTTTCAAGGATTTTGCAAATGAGTCGCCATTTCTGTAATTTCGTCAAAATAGTTAAATAATAAATTAAAGTTGAGGAAATTTTGTATAATTTTTGTCTACGACATTTTTTGGTCAAATTAATAGTTTAGCTGTAGGAGCAAATTCTTTTTGATCGAGATCGTGTCTGCATTAATATAGGATTTGCCAGATATTTTTATTGCAATGACAGTAGGTAGTGTTAAAGGCTGTTTTTTTGACAATACCTACTGCCAATATCTGTCAAATCCTGGCTAATTCGTTTTACTTTAATGCAAACACGATCGATCTCGATAGAATCTTTTGCTGCTAAACTATTAATTTTATATATTGTATGATAAAGTGATGTGCCTGGCCACATCAGATTTTGTTATCCGGCCCGTTTAGTACTTTTAATTCCTCTTAAAAAGTTTAAGGACCTCTGCGATAGGTAGATACCTAATACTGGTCATCAACGAAATTACTTAATTATTTTAATGTGACGGTGCGGCATCACACTTTTTGTTAACTGTGCATCATGGCACCCGGCCATCCACCATGGTGTATATAATATCATCGTAGTACGCCGACCGACCATGCAACGGTTGCCCGTATAAAGATTGATACGCAAGATTAGATGCGAATCTGCTCCGTCAAGCGGGCGCAAGATCCGATCCGATCCGATCCGATTCACCAAAATTCACCGACAACAACAAACAGAAAACCGGCCGATAATGATACGGTATCGCGACGAAACCCGCCTAGAAATTAGCGCGGATTAGCTTGAATAACGATGAGACACACCTGATACGCTCCGTTTTACTTTAGGCAAGCAATTAAAATGACCACCGCTGGCTTTATAGCTGTCTATATTCGTCGGTTTTTTCTCACTTGACATTCATTCACAGAGGAAAGAAAAAATTACTTTGTCAGTGAGAAATTTTTTTTAAGTAGAATTTAAGAATTTGTTGTTTAAATCAAAATGCTATGTAGTTAGTCTTTATCAGTTCACATTCTTGGATTAAACATTCACCTATTCTTTTTAAATATGAACATGTTATTATGAAAGCAACAATATTTTACATGGAATGCGATTAACGCATCCAAAAGAAGAATATTGTTATTTTCCAACTAGAGAAGTCACTCGGTGTCCCTTTTTAATCACTTTCCATCAATAGTATGATGTATACATTATACACATATATGCGGTAATATACCCTCTAGGAGACCCATCTTACGACGTGAAACTAAAGCTCCATCTATCGGCATCCATCACACTATTTTCAAAACAACGACTTTCTTAAATCAAAACGATCGTTTTCATAAAGCAAATATTTGGGTTTTTTTTATATTAACGAAATATTGTTATTACAAGTATGTGTCTTAAAACAAGCAAATTATGTTAAGAGTGTCATCTTCTGAACATTAATCATAATCAAAGCGTGCGCAAAAAATTAAAACCCGGTATTGAGATATACTTACTGCTTTTCTTAGACTGTTGTTTTTCCATAAAAATGCCAATAAATCAAAAAGTATAAGTATAAGTTTGGGTTGGTACTACCTTATGTTGCCGACGGTATACACGGTAATAATTTTAAAATGTGCGCCTCGGAATTCTGTATATATGAGTGAAATCACTTTTAATATATCTTTATTAACAGAGGTACAATCGTCCGAGATCGCACTGTTGAGACACCCTGTATAATCCGACAGTTTAAGGTTAGGACTAACTAATAGTTATGCTTACATGGCACTTTTTACACGTTGCTTAGTTCCGGAGCGTAAAAATACGGATTATGTTTAAAAAATAATCCCACCATCAAAGCGTTAACCTTCGCTTCGGTAGATTACCACTAACCGCTTTAACAAAGCTGTTTTCTATTGTTTGTAAATTAACGTAAAGTAAATTCAACGGGAGAAACATAAGCGTACTAACGAATGACGTCACCGGAGACTGACCCAATTACAGAGCGTTTTCAATTTCGTTCGGTAAAACAGAGCTGGAAATTTGTCGAAAGTGCCGGGGTTCGACTCCTGCTGTTTACGGTCGCCTGTAAGGAGTAGGTATCCGTTAGTTTCAAACATGGTGACATTTCGTAATATAGTAAAGAAACGTGTATGAAGACAATGTTATCAACCTGAGAGATGGTAGTAAGTATGTAGAGGTATACCTACTTACATAATAAGCCACTGTTGCCGATCAATCATCAGTAAAGAGAAGAAAATAAAGAAAGACTGATAGGTAACAAAGACAGGACTAGTATTCTAATCGTGACAGCGCGAGTATAGGTATCCTTCTGCTCGAAAACGATAAGCCTTCTGGTTTTCCGCTCGGCTCATTTATTTCGAATTCGAATCCATCGCTTCTCTCATCCGAATAAAGGACGCGTATAAGTGGATGCGCGCTGCGTGGCTCTCGGACGGCGAATTCCATGAATTATGTATATGAGAGCGGCCCGGCCGGCCGGGGCATATTTATCGCCGCGCGGCGAAAGGCGACTCTGTCGCGTCCGTCCGTGTCGCGCGGGAATAATTACCTACCTACCCGCGGTCGCGTCGCTTATAATTGCGCCGGATCTCGCGTGATCGCGCGACCCAACTTTCGGATTCCGATGTATACAGACTATACGGATGCCGGCCGCTGAATAAGTATAATACTTATAACTCACGCGGCCCGGCCGCAGTGAATCTCCTTTCGAACATTTCGAAACCGATTCCTCGAATTCGGCGTTCGTGTGACGAGAGTGTAGAAGAATCTCGATTGGTAAAATCTTGCCAGAATAGTTTTCTTTGAGTATCGGGAATGAAAAAAGTCTAACCCCGCTAACTTGTTTTTATGTAACAAAATATTTTGTCATGAACTTTTCTAATTCAAATTGTTTCTGCAAGAACAACTTCGTCCATCAAAAAGGGAATTCTACATAAAAAAAGTCGCTTTTGACGTAAAAACTATATTTTTGTAGATTTTTGTCTTACAAATATGGTCAGATATTAACTAAAGCATACTATCCACCTCTACTAATATCATAAAAAATAGGTTGGGTATACAAAGTAATTGTACACCATACATAATTTTCTACCATTATAAAATGGTTTTTGAGTTTTTTTTTAAATGGGACAGCCTGCATATTAATTGCAACTACAATGCGCTTTAAGTTATATATCCTTAGGTAATTTATATTCACCTATCTATTTTTATTAGTAATTTGTGATATTTGAAATTGGAAGAGTATTATTGTTGCATACAGTGTGTTCGGTAGTTAGATGTATTTTTTGCAGTTTATTGACCCTATTTAACCAGATTTATTCCTATACAAGGTATTACTGTTTTACGAGATATAAACAATTTATTCCAAAATTTCATTTTTTTTAATTAATTCTGAATGGGTTACTTTTCTGGAGAGGCTAAATTGGGATAATATTTATCAATGATAATATGAGTAGTATTGGTAACGCGAATGGAACGTGGGTTATTTGAACGTGTTCTCAATAGATTTTTCACTTCTGAATAAAAATCTGAATCTAAAGATGCAACACCATAGACTAAAATATCACCAGCATCAGTTGTAATAATTTATTGTATATTCTTTGTTGTTGGTCATTCTTAGTAGTCATTTTTCTGTTTCTGTTTTCTGCTATCGTACTTTTTTTATTGAAATACCTACACAATAGGCAATCAGCCATAACTCTGACATATACACTAAAAAGATTTTTTTTATAAGCCTTGTGTTTTTATTTACTGAACAACTTATTGGCCACATTAATTTCTTTTTCTTTAAAGTGGCTTTGTCTTGACTTTGTCTCTTAAACTCAGGACAACCCTGATTATACGGTATACAATATTACATAACGATTAATAAAGCTAATTAAGTTTCACTGTTTCGATATATAAGTATCGATAATCGACTACTAACAAAGGAACTGTTGCTGGTGTATAACGATACTTGTATAGGTAACGAATATAGTCGAAAAGTGCGCGTAATACTTGGTCCATCGAGAAGCACGTCTTGATTGGTGCGAGTTCCCGTCTTCCATTGTCGCTCGGACCAACACTACACGGTGTATTGTATCGAGTGGCGTATTGTCAGTCATTAATTAAATATGATATCCGTGGACATCGGTCGGGTATATCGCGGTCGGATTAATAAGTTCCGACGAAAAATGACCGGCACGAAACTTTTTGTCGGTCGTCGTGTTGGTTAACCAACCATCCGACCGACCGACCGAATTGCCGTTGAAACCGCTTGGTTCGGTCGTGGTAAACCACCGTACCGCATTAAGCCGTTTATTGCTATGCTAACAGAAGTAATAAAAAGGTCCGGCCGTAAAAGTGGTGTAATCAAGCATTCATATTCTAAATATTGCGACATCGCGCGAGAATTTATCACTCTTATATTGCTGATAATTGGATGTTAATCGTACGCATCAAAGTCGTAAAAAGTTTGTGTATTGCGCCAGCCGCACCCACATTAAGCATGTTTTCCTTGCGATTAGCATACAAATGAGCTTTAATATTATATTAGCTCTATACAATAAAAAAATACGGTCGGATTTTTCTATCAAAATAGGCAAAATTGCTGTCATATCTCCATCGCTTTGGTTTACACCGTTTGGTCCAGAACCCGCGAATATAATCTACTTGTAAGCTATGGAAAAAAATGCTGGTTCCCATTTCATGGGAAGGTTTTGAATCAATTTTAGGGCGGGATTAGTTACAATAGGGTATTTGACTATTTTTCGTTATTATTTCCTCAATATTTCATAAAAATCGGCGTTAAAAATTGAATCATAAAAACTCCCGCCAAAACGATACTTTCTGTTGTACGTAGATCACGTGATTCTTGTGACATTACACGATAGATGTCCAATCAGGCCATATGGTCTGTAAGCATCGGCATCGTCGCCGTTTGGTAATCGTGTTTGGATGATGTGTTGTTTTCACAATTTCTACACAAAAATGGGTTGTAAATGGTGTATGAAATCCAGAATGCAGAAATACGTCAATAAAAACTCCGGATAAACTATTTGTAGCTGTTCCGCATTAAGATTTGAAACTGCGAAGAAAGATTGAATAAATTCAATTTTAAATATGGTTTCATAGCTTATTTTCTTGAAAAGCAATAACAAATAGTTTACGTAATCTGTAATCTTTAGGATGACTATAATACAAGCTATATTTTGAATACAGTCAAATACCCTATTCTGGTGCATACTAAAAATAAACTCTAAACTCAAATACTTAAAACACCTTATTTTAAAAGTTTGCTCATTTTGTGTAGTTTTTAAAATGGTATAACACTTGTTATGTTTTATTATAGAAAACTTTCCCCATTGTGAAATTCAATAATGAAATTCAATAATTAGAAATTCGATGGAAAATAATTTTGATACAAGAGAGGCGTGCGTGTGTGCAATAACACATTTTCTAAAAGATTTGGCAGTTTATTTGCAAATAAGCCGCTATTCGTCGAAGTTCGTCGAAATAGTTAAATAATAAATTAATGTAGAGGAAATTCTGAATAATTTATGACTATGAAATTTTTGTGTAAAATAATAATTTCTTCGGTTCCAGGTGTCGTCGGTGGTGGTGCCGAGCGGCAGCAACCTGACCGGCGCCGACGCATGGCAGATCGGCGCTGCGGACCTCGAGGAGGACGGCGCCGGCGTCGGCGTGCTCTCGCTGGCGTTCGACGGCAGCGACGGCGGCCTCTGGTCCGGCAATTTCCTACCGCCGCCGCCCCGGCCGATATTCATAGACGAGACCGCGACGCCGGACGGCCTCACCACGTGCGACCTCTGCTCCTGGGCATGGCAGAACGGAAACTCGCTCACGCTGGACGCCGCCATGGGTAAGCACTGTTTCAAAATGTACCCCTTTTATACAGAGTGTTTCTTAAAACATCATGCTAATGTTTAAGGAGGTTATTCTTGGGTCCATTTTGAGGAAAATAAATTCATATGAACATATATGTGTTAAAGGTCTTTACTTTTCAACTACAGTTTGCTAAAGATTTAAGAGAAAATTATTTTTTTATGATAGGTTTGGTCTTTGATGTATCAAAACCAAATCTGGTCTCTAAAATTTATTTATTTGCAGTTTCTAGAACAGTTTTCTAGACACGTTTCTTTTCTAGAGTCGTATGAAAGCTATCATAAAAACAAGGATTTTTCTTAAAACTCTTAAAACGAAATGGATCCAAGAATAACCTTTAATATTAGCATGTTATTGAGAAACACCCTGCATTTTACTATTACAATAGTTTTGACAAATATTTATGATTAATCAACAACAGTGTCAAATTCCGAAGGCAAGTAAAGATAGCTTATAGTAATATTGTTGTTGTATTGATGAATAGGTATAAAACGAAAGTGAAAACCGTCCGAAACATCTGAATGCGGTAATAATCATAATTTTGTAAATGCCGGACCGCAACCGGTTGATTGCTTCTTTCGATTCTTTCACACGAACAGAACGGGAGAGCGGAGATAATTTTACCTCAAACTCTATATTAGAGTGGAGGCAAGTGGAGGCAAGGTAGGTACATAATGACTTTATGCCGTGTCCGTAACGAGCGAGAATAGGACCAGGTGCATCGTGCGCCAGTTCCTACAAGAGTAAAAGAGAGGATAAATGTATTGCGAATGATGACTTTATACTAACCGATGAGTGGACCGACGGAAGCGCATTTTTCGGATAAGTAGGTGAATTATAATATTATTAAGGCCATATACCACTTCTAGAATATTTCAAAAATGCATTTGCTATCATAATTATGTCATACTCATGAGGAACCACTTCAATTCGATGATTGTTTTTTGCATGTCACTGATACCTCGTATCGTAGAGTCTTTAACTTACCTATGCTGCAAATTATTAACTGAATCGAGTGGTAGGTAATTTTCTATACAGCGCGAGCTCGAATTTTCAAATAGGTAAGGTACGTGCAAAAAATGAAACTTCAATTAAAAGCGATAAACATCTATAATCGCACTAAACATTATAAATCTCAAACGGCTCGGCTATGATTTCCTGGGTGGGCATCGATTAACTGCATACGGCCAGCCAGCCGGCCAGCCTCTACAACGGCAACAAGCAGAAGAAGACGAAGAAGAAAAAGTTCGCGGGTCGCGGGAAAAAGCGTAACTTTTCTGCGCACGATGGCCGACCTGCGATTCCAATCCGTGGGAGCCCCCTTCGCAGACTCCAGATCCATTATCGCGATAACGTCTCTCGCGCGGTTGCATAATCCGTGCAACCACCGCACCGCGCACCGTGCACCGTATAATTAAACTAACTGAAGCTCACGCACGCCGTAACTGATTATTTTTTAGGAAAAGAGGCCAAAGCGGCCGAGGGAGTCCTAGGTCGAATCCTCCGCCGCGTTGCGCCGATGCAATCGGCCTCATGATGAAGATATTTCGATTGTATCGTTTTAATGTCCCCCGCCAGGACTAATTATCCGACAGTGATTATCTACGAGCGACACGGCCGCTGGCGCTGCCACGGCGATAATAAGCGTAAATTGTGCTGTGCTGTGTTGTGCTGTCCCCTGCCGTGGTAAGCTGGACATGGAAATTAATACTCCAGAAGATAAACCGAGTGACAATTTTATTGTTCGGCCATAGGGCATGGGCATAATACAGAAAAGAAATCCCACGTATATTTGAAAAAAAATTGATGTGGCCAGCACATGACTATCAAATATGATGTATAGTAATACAATGCTAAAAAAAGTAGGGGAACACGTTTTTCGAAAGTAACTTTTTAATTGTAATTGTGTAATTGTGGATGTAAAATGCCGTTTACCAATAACGAAGTCGTGATATAATAGGACCATGGATCGTTTAGTGAACCCTGCAATTCTTAAAATCCTCATGGAAATGTTGAAACTGATCAAAGAGGTATTTTAGAAATGGTAAACGTTAAATTACCATAATTTACAATGCTTCAACAATTGGTTTTTAGATAAATGACGATCCTCGGATTTCTAAGCGGGAAGTAGCCCATAATTTGGAATTGTCGCAAACACGTGTTTGCAGACCATTACGAACAAAGAAATTGAAACCGTACAAACCCCACACAAGTCAAACTTTGCAATTGTACGAAATTATTTGAATCAACAATTTCCAAGTCGCTGGATTGGTAATGGTGGAGTGGTGGATCCCCTGATTTAAATCCTCTGGACTATTTTCTTTGGGGATCTGCGAACGACGAAATTTATCACGATAGTCGCAGAAATATCGACGATTTGCGGGATCGAATAACAAATGTGGTGAATGCTATTCCGGGAAACTAAAGCGGGCACGGTTTTGTGCCTTCAAGAAAATAGCGACCAATTTGAACATTTACTTAAAAAATAATCTTTATGTTGTATAAACTTGCTTCTTTTACAATTTGAATGTTTTTAATCCAAAGCACTCTTGGTCAGTCCGGCTCCGGCGGTCTGTAACCAAGCTGCAGTTGGTTACTTAATAAGTATGACAAACAATAAGAAACCATTGTGTTAAAAAAATAATGCCAACATGTTATACATTTCGAAAATGTCAAAATTCAATTAAACTCTTAACTATATCACGCTTTTCGTTATTGGTAAACGGCATTGTACATACACAATCAACCACAATTAAGGTTTATTTGGATAAATGGCAAACCTAACGCTGAGGGCAAATTAAAAAATGACACTGCATTTCCTTGTTGAAAAGTAAGTTTTTGTTTCAAATGTCTAGCTACATTTGGTTTTGAATAAAAAATTAAAAACGATATCTTAGCATTTCAGGTTTTTGTGGATATCTTAAAAATGATACCTTAAATTTCTTTGCAGATAATTGATTAGCACAAAAATACGAAACTTTGCCAAATTTAATAGGCTCTATCTCCGCTAATAAGCGAGATCCGCATGGCGAGGATCGAAATTGAATCACCCGGTATGGCCAATATGTCTCTCGTCTGCGGTGTACGTTGCGCGCATATGCTGAATCATGACAGTTAGTACGCGTCTCGGATGCTCTTACGGTCTGTGCGTACAGTGTACACTGTTAATTGAATGTTAAAATTCTATTAAAGCCGAATTGACAGGCGGACGTCATTATGAAACCACCGGTAATTGATAACAATCGCGGTCGCGCAAAACCTTACCATAAACGACAGATTCTCTCTCTCTCCCTCTCTCTCTATTTCACTCTCTGCCTTTCCATCTGCGAACGGAAAGGAAATGAAAGGAAAGGATAAGAAAGGTGTGCATAAAGCCTATAGCCAGCAAAGCGAAGGAAGAGAAAGAAGAGCGAAAATAGCCCGAGGTCGTTTCTCCGAGAGCGACCGGCTCTCGAAACAGTTACATTAAACAATACACGCAATTATTACGAAAACAGCGAGCCGTAGCCGTAGCCGTATAGCCGATCGAATGCCGAATGCCGAATACCGTTCCCTATACATAATAAACCATTCGAAGACACCTCATTATGCTCTCTGCCCACGGATTCCCTCTAATAACAAACGTTGCTACATGGAGAACGGGCAGAGGAGGTATACGTTCTAAACCTCATTGTTAGAATAATAGGAATATGTACGTCGCTAATAAGGAAGTCCGCTCGCTCCGCTGTACCTATATTTGATCTTTCGTTTATTATAGATAATAATGGTCCGTCCGTATTGGAATAAGTTCTGGCGTTCGCAAATGTACTTTTTGTATACTGATGCCAGTGTTGTAGGTAGGCGATTTTCTTTGTTTGAGAAGGTGCCTTTGGAACTGCAGAGTTAAAGTATATAACGATCTAAGTGCTAAAACCATTGTTCCGAGATATTTAGAAAATAGTGACTGGCAAGCTACGTTCTATAGGAAAACTTCACTATTCTTACTTTATCATACGCACTATGATGAAGTATTGTAATCGCGCCGAAATTTTGTGTGTGTGTGTGTGTGTGTGTAAACGATTTTTGTGGGGACGATTCCGGAGAAACTACTAAAGGTATCTGGACGAAAGTTCATATTTAGAAGTTTTATGACCAAACTTAGAGCTGAAAAGCTTTTGGTTCAAAAGGGTCCAAAGGAACTGGCTATTTACTCTAAGCATGTTTCAACGGTTTTGCAAATGAGCCGTCATTTCTGTAATTTCGTCAAAATAGATAAATAATAAATTAAAGTAGAGGAAATTTTGTAGAATTTATGTCTATAACATTTTTTGGTAAAATTAATAGTTTAGCTGCAGGAGCAAATTCTATTTGATCGAAATCGTGTCTACATTAATAGTAGATAGCCAATAAACTTTGAAACTTTTGACAGTATGCAGAAGATCGGCGGTTGCAAACGTCAATTCAACACGCAAATTCACGAAGAATGTGATGAGTAGGAGAAATACGCGCGCACGTACGCTATGTGAAACAATATTGAAACAGCTTGGTGTTTCCATGGTGTCAAGTCAATATGTATTTCAATTGCGGATTGCGGATAGCAATATTGTTATGCATTTTTCAAGGATTTTGCAAATGAGCCGCCATTTCTGTAAACTCGTCAAAATAGTTAAATAATAAATTAAAGTAGAGGAAATTTTGTATAATTTATGTCTATAACATTTTTTGGTAAAATTAATAGTTTAGCTGCAGGAGCAAATTCTATTTGATCGAAATTGTGTCTGCATTAATAGTAGGTAACCAGGAAATGTTGAAACTTTTGACAGTATTCAGAACGTCAGCGGTTGCGAAACGTCAATTCAGCACGCAAATGCATGGAGAATGTGATGAGGAGGAGAAACACGCGCGCACGTACGCTATGTGAAACAATATCGAAACAGCTTGGTGTTTCCATGGTGTTTACAAAGTCAATATGTATTTCAAGTGCGGATTGCGGATAGCAATATTGTTATGCATTTTTCAAGGATTTTGCAAATGAGCCGCCATTTCTGTAAATTCGTCAAAATAGTTAAATAATAAATTAAAGTAGAGGAAATTTTATATAACTTATGTCCATGTCATTTTTTGGTAAAATTAATAGTTTAGCTGTAGGAGCAAATTCTATTTGACCGAGATCGCGTCTGCATTAATATAGGATTTGCCAGATATTTTTATTCTAATGACAGTAGGTAGTGTTAAAGGCCGATTTTTTTACAATACCTACTGTCAATATCTGTCAGATCCTGGCTAATTCGTTTTATTTTAATGCAAACACGATCGAACTCGATAGAATCTCATGCAGCTAAACTATTAATTTTATATATTGTATGATAAAGTCATGTGCCTGGCCACATCAGATTTTTTTATCTACTTCTTCTAATGAACAAGCAGCCAAAAAACAAATTCAATAATTTGTAGAAGGTGCTAAGGGCCAGAATATGTATAACTACAGAATATAGGATAAAGATGATAGTGTTCTTAACAGAATGTGAAATTTCGTAAAATAAGTCATTTGGCAAGGTTAGTTTATACAGGATGGCTGTTTCCTTTTACTTTATTTGGGTGTTTCAGGCCAGAATAATGTTTTTCTAATGGAGATGACATGATTTCAACTGTTATCTCCAAAGGTGGCATATTAATACCAAAATCACTAGGTACTCTCTGCTGATAGTGTAATAATTAGGGATTATTGTTATTATGTTTATGTTTATATGTTCGTAATTCAGAGACTCGTGTCGGGATTTGGGCAAAATGCGTAGAATTAATTGTAATATAGCAAATATTTAGCCATTATTAAAACACTTAACTATTATCAATTTCCTTTAAAAATGAATAGCGAGATATCTTTAGAAAGAACTATTTGTTTAAAATAAAGTCGACAGTCATTATCACCTCATAAATATAAATTCTACAGTTACAAATGTAACAAGAATTCGTTAACCTGTCTGAATTTGAGGCGTTTACCTTATGTAGTAGCTACGTACGTCTCAATTTTTACTAATAATTCAAAAATAAATCTTCTAGGGGTGAAGTAATTTAATGGGGTTTCAAACTAGTCGTGCCACCTTGGTGTAGTTCTACCAGCATTGCTCCAAGTCGAATTGGTCGACAATTTTCCCGTCTAGCCTCTACTCAGAAACTCATATAATATAGTCGTTACGTGATGTTCGATGATGTCCAACAAATTACGCGCACTCTGTTATCGGACGAGTAATAAATCTTCCATTGTATTAGAGAGCGGCTATTTTTCTCGATCCTTCTCTCTTTCTCTTTCGTTTTTTCCCCCTCTTCGCTCTTCTTCGTTTTCGTTGCGCGCGGCATGCACGAGACGAAGAAGCGAACGAGTCGAGATGAATTTTTCATCGCGCCGGCATCCAATAATCGACGAAGTGACGCCGTTAAGGAAACGTGATAATTACGTCCATAATGCCGCATCATGCGGCGTGCCTAATGGGTGAACCGTGTGAACAAACTACCGGTCTGTGATGGGGCTGCGTCTGCCGCACTCGGCTGAAGCCGTTGCCGAGCGCATCGTTGTTGTCGGACCTGTACCTTACTGCACCGATACAGCTATAATATGATGATCCCGTCTTTTGGGTATACGTAGGCTTACCATAATTTTGAAATTTCAAACCGGAACAAGAAATATTACTTTTGAAAATAAGACGAACAAAAATGACTCTACGCTGTTGTGGCTAAGAACAGCTAATGGGACCAATGCAATTATATATATAATGCATATGATAGCAAAAGATATTATCTACCTTAAGCATCACTAATAAGGAAAGTTTAAAATATTTAAATAAAACCGCACACAGACTGAAATATTTGTTTAACTCAAATGAATAGTTTTTTTTATTTATTTGCTACAAAGACTTTTTATTTGTGTCAAAACAATATACATACTTTCAAAATACTTTCATCTTTACAATATACTCCAAACAAATTGTATTTGACTCGTCTTTTTTGATTCGTTAAAGGTTAAATGTACCAGAACTTTGTCGACTACCGTAATCGATTAGGCAGATTAGTTTACCTACTATTTGCCCAGCGCAGGCGAAAACCATTTGCCTACGACAGATACATAGTCGTGGGTAGCGACTAGGAATGCATACTCGACACGTTATGCAATAAACCGGCCGCGGATGCAAATGAAACGAACAATACAGTATTAAATAGTCGCGCTGAGTTGTTGGCTCGTTCGCGGTAAACAATAGCCACCCGCGGCCATGCTAAAACCCTCCTTCCCCCGCTCATTATTACCATTTGCCTGTTCCATGTAAAATAAGCAAAACTCTCTCTTTGGTTCTCTTCCGCTCTGCGGTACATTTGACATTATGCCCATGACAGAATACACTGACCTATTAAGATTTTAAATTTAAATTAGGTAGCCAGATCCATATGTTCGACTTATTATAATAAAATAAAGGCAGCATTAAAATATTATGTTAGATAGTGTGTGCCACCACCATCTAACCTCAACCAACTATTTTATATCGGCTGTCGTACCGTGGTATTAGCCTAGGAAATTTTTCAACGTCCGACAGGCGATGGTCGGAAATTTTTAACGCTCGTCCTATCCGTTTGTCAATCTATTTTAATAATACAGATCGATGGTGACAGTCGACACGAAATTCGAGACTGCACCGCTAGAAGGCAGCAGCGTAGCCTGGCACGGCAGAAGTTCCACAATTTTGTTATCAAGACGATCTCGATCTCGATCACGATAATACTAATTACTACACAGAGGTACCACACACAAACAGATCACGATACCGCCAGCCTATATAACTGTATTGTACCTACAGGAGAGAGTATTGACAACGTATCTAGCACAAATATGCCTCAGTAAATTTTAGAGCATTCAAAAATATTCCTTGTAAAAATAACGTTTCCGAGAAAATAAAATGTATCATATTCAAATTGTGTACAGGCCGGTCATAATCTGCAACAAAATATAAAAAACAGGTTTCCTTAAGGAATTTTTTTTTTTAATGGGACACCGATTTCGAATTCGCTTTTTGGATTCCACGCATCGTTCTGCACAAAAAAGTACTGTACACACTAGAGCTAAAATAAACCTTCTTCATAAAAAATCGATTTTTCTATCATTAACTGCTACTACACCTATATTAACTAGCTAGTCTGCTAAGTATTTACCTAAAGTATTGTTTTATCGCATGATTTCATCTTTTTTTAAATAAAATGAAACATTCTATCAAATCTGCAATTTAATATTTTAACTTGAAATAAAATTCTACGTAGGCTACAAAAACTGTACTAAACAAGTTTTTAAAGTATCTGTTAGTTGTGGTAATATTGTTAGGGTTGTTAAGTTAGATTTACATAATTATAGGAAATATGGCGAACATTTTCCAGGAGAAACTAATCGTCGTGGTGTGGGTTCTTGGCGAATGCAACAAAAATGCTTTATTGGCAACTAGAGTTGACTGACAGGTACCTTTATAACTTCTTTAGTACAGTTTGTCATAGCCTACAAGGTATAAGTAAAATTTAATTTTTTTTTTAAAACAGTACTTTAGGTAAATACTTAACTGGCCTAATTGTTAATGTAGGTGTAGAAGCACTTCGTATTAATACAAAAAATCGATTTTTTAAGGAGATTAGTTGTCTCTGCAATGGTTTATTTAGCACTGGTGTGTACTAGTTTTTTTTGTGCAGAACGATGCGTAGAATTCAAAAGAAGAATTAGATACAGGCTGTTACATTTAAAAAATCTGATGTGGCCAGGCACATGACTTTATCATACAATATATAGAATTAATAGTTTAGCTGCATGAGATTCTATCGAGATCGATCGTGTTTGCATTAAAATAAAACGAATTAGCCAGAATTTGACAGATATTGACAGTAGGTATTGTCAAAAAATCAGCATTTAACACTACCTACTGTCATTAGAATAAAAATATTAATGCAGACACGATCTCGATCAAATAGAATTTGCTCCTACACCTAAACTATTAATTTTACCAAAATATCTCATAGACATAAATTATCCAAAATTTCCTCTACTTTAATTTATTATTTAACTATTTTGACTAAATTACAGAAATGGCGGCTCATTTGCAAAATCCTTGAAAAATGCATAGCAATATTGCTATCCGCAATCCGCACTTGAAATACACATTGACTTTGTAAACACCATGGAAACACCAAGCTGTTTGACAAACACCAAGCTGTTTTGGTAGTTTAGACAGCTCGAATGCAGTAGTTTAATTTTTAGAGATTAGTAATTATGCCATTAGTTTTTAGTTTACTTAGTTTTCAAAGGTTGAGTAGAACAGTTGACGTTGAAAAGCGCCAAACTGAACTTCGCCTTTTGCAGGGAAAATATATATGCTAGTTCTAAGTGGATAATTTGTACCTTTTCCTTGCAATAAAGAGTTAATTATTATTATTATTAATTATTATATTGTTTCACATAGCGTACGTGCGCGCGTGTTTCTCTTCCTCATCACATTCTCCATGCATTTGCGTGTTGAATTGACGTTTCGGAACCGCTGACGTTCTGAATACTGTCAAAAGTTTCAAAATTTCCTGGCTACCTACTATTAATGTAATCTAAGAGTAAATAGCCAGTTCCTTTGGGCCCTTTTGAACCACAAAGCCACAAAAATCGTTTCCACACACAGAATTTTTTTGTACCTTGGTCAAAAATGTTCAGGGGACCCATAAAGACCTATTTCCACTAAAATCTCAATATTTTTTTTTTCGGCACGATTACAATTTTCATCATACTGCGTATGATAAAGTAGAAATTAACTTGCTAAGTAAACACTGTTTGCTATATTTTGTTGCATATTACGACCAGTATAGAATAGAACGCTTCCTACCTAATCATAATCTAAGCGTGCGCAATAAAATTAAAAATTGGTTTTGAGATATACAGGTTTTCTTCGACTGCTGTTTTTCCATAAAAATGCAAAAAAAGCAAGTATTAAGTTTAGTGTAGGTATGCATAACATTACCTTGCTAAATTGTGCCGAAATATAGGTTGTTCCATAAAAAAACATAAGGTTGGGTTGGTACTACCTTATGGAACAGCCTGTATACACGCTAATAATTTGATCGCACTGTTGAGACAGCCCTGTATATGGACATTTTTTATCCCAAAAATCTTGTTAGTAACTTTTTACAGGATTCCACGGCATATTTAAGGATTAGGTCATATTTACGTAAGTTTATCGAACAACAATTGTTTGAATTATGAATTGGGTAGATCACCAAACAAACGCTTAGAAACTAATCCGGCGCGCGTGCTTGGTTTTCCGAAATGCGTTCTCACGACGCTGTTATGTCTACGTTTCTTATGAATTGACCAAAACAATTTGTATTGGTTGATACTATACACAAATTTGCGAACTAATTGCGAACTTTTTTTCCAGGAGCCAGTGGCGAAATCGGCTGGGTGCTGACCTTGGTGATAGTCTCGGTGGTGTCGGCGGTGATCGGCGCTGTGATCATGATAATCCTCCTACATTGCAAGAGGTACGTTGATCCCGATTCCCAACCCAACGCCCCCCCTTGAATACATTATATGCACCTATGTTTGTATGTATATGTATTCGCCGACCGGCCAGTCGATTCTACTCCTACTAATTAAACCGTTTTGTTTCTCGATGTTGCAGGGTGCAGATACAGAATACGAGAGAGAACGGTAAGTCTGTTCGATATTGTAGATCCGTGGGCGTAGGCGAAGCGGGTGCGAGATTAACACGTCTCCTAAACAAGCTCTAATCGCGAAACAATGGCGAAACATACCGGCCCGACCCCGCTAAAGTTATCTTCCTGGTGCAACAACTTCCTGGGATCGCGGATCGTTAGCGTTTTGCACCCGCAACCGTAACTCGAACTAATTAGTAATTACCGGCGTGTCGGATGTGCATAAATCGTATTAAACCGACCACAACTCGACCGTTATCTTTGTAATAATACTTTGAAAACTTGTTTCTACTTAAAGATTACTAATATCGGAATCGATTACTCACTCAGTTTTTTTGTCGTATTCCGGATGGTCACTAAAATTTCACACTAACCGAGCGTGTCGGCGCAGTCGAACTAAAAACGTTGTCATTTTGACAACTGTATGTCATTGCGCGGTCATTCTGTCGAACTAGATTTGAGTACAGTCATTCTAGATTTTGATCCGGAAATTCAAACGCACTCCACGAAAGTGAAAATACAAATCGATAGCTTGTGGTTCCCGTAGTAACATATAGGGTCGTTATAAATGATTGTAGTCGAAGTATGCCACGAAATCAAATGTAAATATTGCTGGTCACCGCTCTATTTGAATGGAATACCACTGTTCTACACACAAAGTTAATTTGGTTACATAACCTATTTCATGTTTGACAGATGTTTGGGTATAGCGGCACAAAATTATTAACATCGACACGGCCTACTTCGACTACAATCATTTATAATGACCCGCGTCTTATAAAACGTGTGTTATATACTATTTTTTCTACTTTCCGACATTAATTTTACATAAATGTCAAAAATTGCGGTTGTCATCTTACAATCTAGAGTAATATTTTTTTTTTTCAACAGTTGGTCGTTGTAGTGAAATTCACAAATACGATTGAAGCGAGCCAATAGCGATTGAGATGTCAGCCTTATTTGGCACTTGACGTCAATTTCATCAATCTTGGAAAACTAAAAGTTACTTACTGAAAGTTTGTGATCTAGTGTTTTTATAACGACACCGAAAGCGGTTTCGTTATGAGTTTATAACGAACGCAAAGTAAAAAAAAATATTTTTTCTACTTTGCGTTCGTTATGAACTCATAACGAAACCGGTTTCGGTGTCGTTATGAAAACACTAAGTCACAAACATTTGGTAACTTTTAGTTTTCCAAGATTGATGATATTGACGTCAAGTGCCAAATAAGGCTGACATCTGGCTGACATCTCAATCGCTATTGGCTCGCGTCAGTCGTATTTGCGAATTGTAGTACAAGTACCAACTTTTGAATATGAAACTACTCTAGATTGTAAGATGACAACCGCAATTTTTTAAATTTATGTAAATTTAATGTCGCAAAGTAGAAAAAATAGTATATAACACTCGTTTTATAAGACGTATTGGCGCACTCGTTCCATTTGGGCACTCCTCGCTACGCTCGTCGTGCCCAAAACTACTCGTGCGCCAATTTTTGTCTTATAAAACTTGTATTATAATATACTATAGAATCATAGTTGATACGAAAATTTTTCATTATTGAAAAACCATTATTTGATTCCTTGAATCTCACTTAGGGCCGATCTTATAAAACACGTTATACCATGGGATAACCTAAATATTGGTATAAATAGCAGAATAAGTTATAATTACTATGGAAACATAAATATTTTAACTGATGGGAGGCGGCACAGGATTATTTATTCTGGAAATACACTGTGGGCCAAAAAAACGGTACAAATGTTCAATTACTTCTATTGCCAAAGATTTTAAGTAAATTAAAGCAAGCATTTCTTTGAAGGACTAATTGCTTACCTATGTTGTGAGAATTGAAAACATACCATATTCGCAATTCCACTTCTTTGTTTTCAGTAAAAACAGCAAAAAACGATGTTTCAAAATTTCACCCTGTATGCAAAAAAATCACCCCCTGTATTCGATGCAATAAAATCTCTGCTGTCCGTTTTGACCAAAGAAAAAAAATCATTACCTACTAATTTTATTACAGCTTGCATTTCACATTAAATTGACACGATGTTATCAGAAATGTTGCATAGCCAAACACAAACCAACTTAACTGTGGATTGAAAAGTCCTGTTATTGCGAATATGGTACGGTTTCAATCTTCACACTACAGGCAATTCGTTTTTAAATGAAATATTTGAATTGACAAAATATTATAGGAAATACGAGTGATCAAAAATGTGTACCGTTTTTTTTGGCCCACCGTGTAACTATTCTACTGCTTATACGTACAATTGTAAGATCAGCCCTCGAAAAACTAAAAATCCTGCACTGTCGCAGACAAAATTTATCATCAAAAGGAAGCGGAACGTATACGAGAAAATTAACGGTTAATTTTGTATAATTGATTGTAGTATTTGTTTGCGATTTTACCCGTTCTCATAATTGATTAATTAATTAAAGCCCGTTCTCATATCAAACGATTGTTTGATGATTGTCGATTGACATTAGAAATATCTATTCTAATGTCAAACGATGGGTTGACGTGGAATCGCAAAAAATTAGTTAAATCAATTATAATTGATTAATTGTTCATTTTCTTGTATATGCTCCAGAATCATTTTGATAGTAAATTTTCTCCGCTACAATATGATATGACATTTTTTGGTAAAATTATTTGTTTAGCTGCATGAGCAAATTGTATTTAATTGAGATCGCTCGTACTGCATTAAAGCAGGATTAGCCAGGATTTGACAGATATTTTGATTCTAATGACAGGTAGTGTCAAACTCTGATGTTCTGACAATATCTACTGATGTCAATAGAATCAAAATATCTGTCAAATGCTGACTAACTAGTTTTATTTTAATGCAGACACGACCGATCTCGATCAAATAAAATCTCATGCTCATGTGCCTGACCACATCAGATTTTTTATTTCGAATTCAACACGGAATAACTACTTGTGTGAAGGTTTGCGGGCCTAGTTTTCGTAGAAAGTGTTTTGCAACATACCAGAAATGTTGGTTAAAAAAATAAACAGAATACCGTAGTTTTTGAATAAAAAGTTGGAATTCTCCCTTAATTCTAGTTTTGTGGTCCGGTATTTTGTATCTGCCATGTGAATTTTACCATGTTTTGGCTACATTTTAATTCAACGTCCGTAACAAAATAATAACAATGATAGCTTTGACCGAAGATTTCTTTTATTTTCAATTCAAGTCCGCCGCATTTGGCTGTGCCATTGAAATTTTGAAATTTGGTGCCATATTCTGTTTAAACGTCATTCAAAACACCTAAATGCCTATTTTGAAGGAATTATGAGCAAATTCAGACAAGTGAGGGTAGTTTTGGGTAGAATAGTCCAAAAAACATGACCCAGGCATAGGACTTTTAGTATTTTGTTCAGGGCAGCTTTGGGCTTTCATTTAATAAATCTAAGAAATGTAATAAAACTTGCACTGCTGAGCTGTTTATCTCACACATAACGAGTGTTCAAAAATAAGCGTCAAATATACATAAACTACACTGGAATAGTCAACTTTTGATAGTAGACCACCTATTGATAACGAACCCAGAAAAAGCATAAGGAAAGTAAGTTGTGTGAAGTATCATAGTATTAGTTATTTTACCAAATAACCAAATGTATATATAAAATTTAACCAAATAGTTTAGATGTAAAACTTTCTTTTATTTTACGTCTCTGAAAAGAATTGAAGAAGATAACCGAATGTTCGATATAATTGGTACCAAAATACCAAACGTAAACACAAAAGTAACGTCGGGCCTTGCTCGAAAAACGCGACCTAGAAATTCTTATAGGATATAAAAGAACGAGCAAAAGTGTCACAATCATAACAGCTATAGAGATTTTGACAAAGAATATGGGCTGTGTTTATCACATATTCCTTTTTCATTTCCATGTTTTTTGTATCTCATTTTAGGATAGTACCCAAATGGGTATTAATATATTTTAGCATGAAATTTGGCCCCCTGGAACATTTTGTAAGGGCGCTCCTGCTTGTTGACAGTTCTACAGCGTTTGCCGCAACAAACGAACGAGTCGCCGGCTAGCGGAAAAAAGACTGTCAAAAAACATTTGTGTCTCACATTCTGGGCAACAGTGGGCAACATGTAGCATGCGACATGTTTTTTCGGATAAACCTGATATGGTCGACGTTATTTTCATTTGAATTGTCAACAACAGAAATATATTTGGTCCGATGTTATTGCCTGTTGCTGTCGCCGTCTGTTGCTCTGGTCTAAACTATCTTTCTTATTTCTGTATCTAGCACAATGCACAACTAACTATGCTATTGGGGCCTATGATGTTATGTTATTTATTTCAATGAGTATTTTTTTAAAAAATAAAAAAGAGAACAAGTACTTTAAAATAAAAGAACCACAAACGATACCTATGAAACCTAGCCTTAAGTTTATTTTCTTGTACCTGTTTCCATGTTGATGATAGTGATGATGGAATAACTACTTAAGGTGCAAATTAGTTTCAACTATTCACAATATATTATATACCCCCCCCCCCCCACCGGGATCTCAGCGTCCGGCCTTCGAGTATTAAAAAGTCGTCACCCTAGTGTAAACTGGGTATATTTGCCATTTTACGTGTTTACAATGCAAAATCATAACACCAAGTAATGTGCTTACATATTTAAGAGTCAGTGCTGCGATTGTCCTAGAGCCCCACACCTAGGGACACCTAGGACTCTGCCCAGGGGCCCCCACAGCCCCTGTGGAGGCCCCTGGGCAGAGTCCTAAATCCGGCGCTGCGGTAATCCATCGAAAATGACCCAAAACCAGCCTTTTAAGCGTCATTAACTTGATAATTAGCCAGTTTTCGGTACACAAACCCAGAGTGGTTATGTGAAAGGACCACACTCAAAGACTATGCCTTGCATAGCACCGGTATTTTTTAACATTCTTTTATTATAGACCTAGTTTGCCCAATTTTGAGATATTTTGCGGAAAAATAAATAAATAACGAGCTCCGGCGCAATTGTCTCGGTGCCTCTTGGTACAAAACGCGCTGGTGTAATTAGATTATTTCGGTTAGGAATCATCCGTAAGTTATGACGCCCCAAAATGGTAAAACATTATCCAATTTTCAAAGCGAAAAAGCATACAAACACACTTACCATTGTCAATAATCTATCACCAGGATAAGCCGACTTCTCATAATATGCATTCCCATAGCACTAAAGTCCGACATTAATCCCGTAAAGTCGAAAAAAGATTCAAATAGCACAACACAATCCGCCATGTTGCCGGAGACCTGTCAGACGCTGTGACGTAGGCACGTACCCGTCCGCCCGCCGATGGCAGCGCCTCTATTTGACTTGTCGCGCACTACAACCCTCGAAATCAACACGAAAATCAAAGATAATTTACTTATATCGCAAGGACACGCCGGTGTTTTACGATAAACACAATCCGCGGGATTAGTTTTACAGCTCTGCATAACTCGCGGGTGAAATAACGCCGAATTAACGCAAGAATCGGGAAAAATCAGACGGGATTTGGGACCTAGTACGAACAGGTCGCCATTTTTGCTCGACTGACTGACGTTTGCGCGGAGCAAGGCCTACTTTTGCAAACCCGCTGGGTTTCGGCTTCCCGCCGTTTAATGCGTGATTTGAAATTTTAATAATTCTATATACAATTAGGGACTCACCTATTGTTGGATGCCATTCTGGTCCAATATCCAGTCGTAGGGGGGGCCTAATGGCGCAAAACACAAACGAAACAACGCGAACAACAGTCAATCACTGATCAAAACACTGCCACAACACGACATTACGCGGCATAACTAGAAATTAAACGACGACCCGCAGAGGTTTGTTTACAAAATGTTTCTCCAACAACCATGATTTTTACCGCACAACTTCACAAATACGGGGCTCACAGTAATCGCTCACATATTATCCAACAATATCACCGTCAAACACATTGGAATACGCGGAATACGCAATTAGTATTGACAGGCCAATTCTTCCACCAAATCCCTCGTACTATTTTCTCACGTTTCATACGTATTTAAGAATGTCGCACGTAATAAACCGATCGGAGGGTAAAAACGGATCACTACGAACTTTCATGCAGTTTACCCGGTTTATAGCGGCACAATTACTAACGCGCATTTCTCGGAGAAAACTTGTTACCGAAAACCGAACCACCGAACCGAGTACCGGCAAACTTTGACAGTCGTTTGAAGCGCCGCCGGCGGTCATACTGCGAATTGCAATTTAGCGGTAGAGCGGTACTTTCAAATCGTCGATATGGATACTTACGATCGCGCTGATTATAGGCAATTAATCGTGAAAATTGCCATTGTTGGCTCGTCCCGCGGAATGCGGTAGTAAACGGAGAAGGAATCGATAAACTCGAAGGAGTTAATTAACGCTTTTTATTCATGACGCGGCGTATAAAGTAAATATAATTATTACTCTCGGTTGAATTATTTGAACCGGAGTATCGTTTGTTGTGGTACGATCGAGAATTAAATCCGATGATTGACAATTCAATTATCTGCGGCCTGCATTGGAAAACAATTAATCGTTCGGTATAGAAACAGACGATTCGAGCGCGGTAATTAATCTTCTGGGAACTACGAAAACTAAACGTCAATCTTAATGAACGTCGGCATTAATAATTACGGCCGCGTTCTCATCGTTTCTCCTTTGCCGCCTCTCTACTGAGGTATATTAGGCTTCTTAACTTTCGATGCCAATTGCACGCGAATAATGCATTGCAGTCTGGTAATACAATAATTACCACCGCGCCACTAACAATAATTCGAGAGCTAATTGGGATCTTACATTTATTAATACAACGGCAATTAGTATAATTTATAAATAAATTTAGAAAACTGTCCCCCTTCCGATTTGAGCTGGATATAAAATCGTTCATCTTACAAAATAAACCATTATTTTCTCATTAGAAACAATTTTCTTGGTTCAAAATTCCCGATTTGCTTTCAGGACGAAGCAACCATTCCAGATGTACGACGAGAAGCGGCCACATCGTCGGAGGCGGTTCGATTGACGACGCGCGGCGACCGCGACCGCCGATCAGCACGCCCGACGACAAGGCGATAAGCGCTATCACGCCGGCGAATTTCCCCGCGGCCAGTAACCGCGGCCGCTCTCGCGCCGGCAACTCGCACGGCATGTCGAACAACGGCGTATGGTCGTGGCTATCGTGCCGTGCGAGTCCCGTGCCCTCTCAACTCGAGTCCCCGACGTCCCCGGCCGAGAACCACTACACCCACATGGACCAGGAAGCCCTCTACGCGGAATTGGACCAGGAGAGCAACGTCGACAGTATCACGAGTCCGGCTTATCAGAATAGCGCGTACACGGACCCGGATGCGCCGAGCGCGCCCAGCAGCGCCTATTATTCGGACTTGTCTGTGACTACGCAAGGGCCAATTGGGCCCCCAGGACCTGGGGAGAGGGCCTACGAGGTTGTGGGGCTGGCGATATTGCCGTCGTCGCCGCCCGTGCACGCTATTTCCGCCTGGCAAGGCGAAATTGGCAACGGCAATGCGAACGGTGTCGACAGGCGACAACCGCCAGCGCGATTGGCGGCGATCAGCGAAACTATCAGTGTTCCTTCAGATTATGTGTGATTATCTGGGATGATATTTTTTATTATCTATTATTAGTAGGTGTTAGCGGAAGTCTGTATAATTCCGCATTATATGGAATGCATAGTGTAAAATATAACGAGTTCAGATTTGTACATTGCTAAGTGTGAAATATCAAATTTAAAGCACCTACTGCCAACCTGCTGCCATCTGGTGGCAAATTCATGAAACAAGAGGATAAACATAACCTACAAATTATGACGTTTGTTGGGCAAGGTGGTTCAATTGTGTCGATCTTTAAAAACTTAATAAGAAGAGCTATATGTAATTTATTTATAGCGTCAATCTTTAGAATTAATATCGCTATAGAATGCCAGTGTTTAAAACTTTGCCAACTTTTCCAAAACTTTTTATTTTAATTTTCAAAATTATACAAAGAATTCGTTGCAGTTTTGGTTTCAAATACGAACTCAAAACACCTGTTGACCTGTTCCAATAAATAAACAACATATGCAAAGTTTTTCCAAAGGTATAGCCTTAAATTTAAGGGGTAATTATGAGCGATACGGTTGTTTATTATCAACGATTACTAAATTATTTGTGGATCACACTCCATCAACGTTGTATACAATGCCTAGGCATTTTGTAAAATGCGGAAATTTACACATTTGCTGCTGACAGTACGCACCTACGTTGTTATTTCACAAGTGAATAGACATCGTGTAAAAACTACTACATAAGTACTAATTGGGTGTGCTACGTACACAGTGTACGCTACACGTCATATTCCTATCTCGCATGCTTCAAAGATGATTTGACTGTATGACAGGATGTACTTAAAATAACATTATTAAAAAATAAATCAACATCATCTTTGATAAAATGTTTGTAAAGGAAAAACATACATGAAGTATTTTCACACTAGTAAGCACAGATAAAATATGCATAATAGATGCGTAATGTTAATAAGTGCTTGTGTGAAAATATTGTATAAGCGAATAGATATTTTACTTGTCACATTTGTATATAATTAATACTTAAAATTTGTGCAGTGTAAATTATATTTTTATAAACCTGACGCGATAGCGGTCGGGATAGTATTTGCGGGAATACTTTGAAAATGTCATTGGAGCGAATGCCGTATTTATGTGTTGCAACAACTTATGTGATACTAAGGAGTTAGGCACATTTGGAATTGTATTTTTTATATATTTTATATATTATATTTATGCAATATTATTATGTATGTGGATAAGAAAATTGTATAAAATATTTTTTATTTATTTCTCGTTTTATTTGAAAATACCTTTTTAAGTTTAGTTCAGCTTAAAAGACTCTCAGCATCATTTGTTTTTTTTGTTTGATGTGGTCAAAGTAACAGGTAGTTACAAGTACGTGGCGATAACAAAATATTCCGTCAATTCATTAACGTCAATTATAACAACTGTATAGGTAAACAATTTTTATTATTATCAGTCACAAATAAATATTTATACAAAATAGTAACTTGCTGGAAAGCAGTACAGAAACATGTGATGACCGTCGATAATCAAACCCGAACTTAGGCCGACTCCGGTTCCGTAAGTAAAACTCACCCAACATTTCCATACACAATAATTTTAATATTAGAAACCAATAATAATAAGCATCATTGAGCATCAAACTGTATCTTTATAGGAACAACGAAAAAAAAAATAAGAAAAGTTTTACATTAAGACGACATTCAATACAAGGGAAAAAATAAACCAAAAAGAATACGATCCTCTCGTTAATCTTACAGCGAGAGACGATCTACAAAACTTTACGCTTACATTCATAGAAAAGATGCTAAACGATCGTATATAGAAATCATGGCAAATGTTAATGCGGCAAACACCTATTGTACAGTAAAAAATAACAACGAAAAACGGATATACAGGGTATTTTACAATTAAAAACACGAAAACAGTAAACGACTTTAACAAAATAAGAGAGAGATAATGTTTGTTACATTATTTAGCCCCCTTTCCGCGTCGTTTCAGTCCAGGTAACCGGTCCGGAGCGGCTAACTGACGCTGCAGTACATCCACGATTGATATCGGCTCGCCAGAAGGCCATGTCAGTCGGCCGGAACGTCGTCGCCTTTCGACGGAAACGTGTCGAGGTAGATCTTCAGGCCGCGTTCCCTCCGGCTCGGCGAGAACACGCCCTTCGAGCTGAAGCGACCAAGACGGGCGTTCTCCCTCTGCTGGATGTCCTTTTTCTCTTCCGGTGACAGTTCCTTCAGCTGCTCTCTCCTATCCCTGTAATACCACGGAAATTAAAATACGAATTGAAATGGAGAATACAGTGTGACAAAGTTCAACTTTTTTTCCAGTTACCCTTAACCAAATAAAATGTAGTTACAAGCCTTTTTCAATAATAATAATATTACTGTTTTGCATGAGTCAAATATAGCAAAAAACGCGTTTTTTGCTCCTTTAAGACTGCTTTTCAAGAAAACTAAAGCCAATTCACCATTTCTGTGTTCAGATTCGGATTCCTGGAAAAAAACTAGATCTAGTAACTCACCTGAAAAAGAAAACGCACGCGTCCTCGCGCCCCTGCAGCGAGTACGCGTCGACGTGGTCGCCGTTCCACTCCAACGCGTCAATCTCTAATACGTTTATATCACAGGGGAAGTACGACTTGAGCAGCGCGACGTCGACAAACTCGACGGGCACGTCGAATTTTTCCGACAGCCTCCGCTTCAGCTCGTCCATCGTCTGCTCCTCGAGCACGACCTCGTCAAAATTCGAAAGGTGCAGCGTCGACGGGCTCCAACGTTTCACGAAAACCGCCAGCTGCTCGGGCCTGACGAGCCGCTCCGGCTCCTGCAGCTCCTGCAATATCACCTCGAACTTGTTGCTGACGGCAATGTCGTCGGTGAACTTCTGGTCGTCCAGGTACACCTGAAACGTAACGCGTGTGGTACACAAGTATGCCTTTTTTCTTTTTATACACACTATGTAATAATGTAATAAAGTTAAAGATTTTAAACGATTGATTGCATGTTGCAGACCTGAATTATTTTTTGCAGAATAGGATTCCATAAGAAAAGAAAACTGTGGGTTATAAAAGATAGGTTAAAGGATAGGTTTTGGTCCCCAACTGGCAATAACGGTAAATATACAATCTCTCTTTCGCTCGTGGTCCCGTTTTTTTATACGTAAACAACTCTTAAATAAACTAAGAAAAATACCTTGGACGGATTTTTCCAGTTCTTCTTCCGCAACCTACACCTATCGTACGGAATATTGAGCATATGCTGCTTCTTCGCGTGCAGCAGGATCTCCCTCTTCAGCGACGCGACCGTCTGTCCGTTAGCGACTACGCACTCGAACAGGTAGTTGAACGGCTCGCTGCTGTCCGCGTTCAACATGTAGACCTTCCCTGCCATCTCGTTCTTCCTCAGCACCCTTCCCAACTTCACCAGCAACCTTTCCCCGTCCTTACTCGTCGATAGCGTCTCAGTTAGATTCGTCAGCTCGACGTTCTGATTCGGATACTGCCGGTACAGCTTGAAGTACCGCACGGGCACGCCCACGGTCGGCTCCAGATTTCGCTTGAGCTGTCCGATCGTCGTCCGCTTGTCGACCATTATCCTCGCGCAGCACTTGACGTTCTCCTGGTCCGGCGAAGGTTCGACGTCGTGCGTCGATACCACCTTGTAGTAGTACGTCGTTTCCGGTCCTTCCTGGTAGCCGTTCTTCGCGTGGTGTTGCGGTTTTATCGTGTAATCGACAACCGCTTGGCCGTTGTCGGTCGAATCTGCTGACGAAAATTGAAAAAGACTGGTAATTCCGCAGACAATTTTAAGCTTAAATTATACTAGTTTCATGTATACTTTCTGTACAAATTTCTAAACTAGTCGTGTTTATATGAACTTAGACTATTGTAATTCAGTAAAAAAACTACTTGAAGCTAATTTACGAACTAGGACTGGACCTTACTTAATTTGTAAGAAATACAAGAATTAAAAACAAATAACTACTCTGCCCAATAACAAACATAAAAACTAATAAAATGCATTTTGTCTCGATTACCAATAGATTCAGATTCAACGAATGTCGGAATTTTTATTTAGCATGATGAAATGAATTACAAAATGGTAATTACACATTGTGAATGTAAACTTTTTTTTAAAGAAAACTGTAGATTTAACATCATTCACACAGTAATTAGTTTCTGCTTTAAAATATTATAATTTTAGCAAATCTAGTTAAGGGGAGCAAAGCAATGGGATAATTATTACTATATGAATGTACAGAATGACACAGAATGCACAGGATGAAAAAGCAATCAATCGACTTACGTTGTCCACACTCGGGATCGGTAGGCGGGTCGCCTGTCAGCGTGATGTCGCAGTCGCTGAGGCTGCCCTCCTCGCTGTTGCTGTGGTCGCCGTTCTGAACTTCCATCTCGTTCTGTTGCGGGGGGCACAGGCCGAGGTCACCCGACGCCATCTCCAAACCGTCCAAGTTTTGATTCAGGTCTAATGACGGAATCGAAAGCGATTCCAATGTACCTAATGAGAAACAACATTAGTCACGAATCAGTCACAGATAGCAAGCATTTTCTATTTGCTGCAAGTTTAATCGCTTTGGCATTATTATTTATTATTCCAATACAAAAAAAAAATTGTATTAATAATAATAATAAACTTTATTGCCAAGACTAAATAGTTAAATACAGAATAGATACTGTTTAATTTTGTTCGAAAACGCTAAGATGGTTGGCTACTTACCCGCGTCGTTTTCCGGCAAGACGACGTCGATATTGACGATATGCACGAAGAGATCGATAACCTTGTACATCCTGGCGATCACCTCCTGCTTGCCGCCGCCCGTCTCCTCATCGTTCTTCACGGCAGCCGCGTACAGCTTGTAGCCGCTACAGCCGGCGTCAAACTTAACCGCGACGTCGTCCTCGTCCAGCAAGCAGGAATCGCCGCTCCCCGTCTCCAAGATGACGCGCAACGTCGCGCCGTCTAACCCGCCGCCAAACACGTCGGCGAGCCTCCTCTTCAGCTCGCCGGCGGTCTCGCCCGCGTTTATCCTGACGCTCACCGGCCCGCTGACCTCGTCGCTCTCCAAGTGGACGACGTAAGCTTTCATCTTCACGCCGCCCGGCCTGTAAAAAAAAAGGAAAAATTTCCGGTGAAAAACGTCTACAGTTCTGGGGAGGGAGAATAACTGGAGATTTGCATTATGAAATTGCATTTAAAACAATCACTTCCTAAGAAATTTTTAAGAAATTTTATATTTAAATGTCAATTAAAGGTAAATGGGATATCGGAAACTGAAAGAGGTACGATGTCAGTTAAATTGAATAAATGTTGCGCAACTGTGGATCCTTTTCAAAACATTTCTTAAAAACTGTCCTGAAAAGTGTCCGTAACTTTGGTCTCATTTAACCGACATCAAAGCTATTACTGGTTAAATAAATAAATTATAATAAATTATCTATCTACCTGTAAGACTCGAATTCACGTCCGGCTGCCCGAACCTCCAAGAACCAATCGCCCGCCTGATTCGTATACTCCTTCACCGCCGTATCCGAGAACCGTGGATCTGCCCCGTCAAAACTACACTCTATGCAGTCGTACAGCTTGTTATACGCGACCAATCGGCAATCCTCGACGTTCGCCAAGCCCTTCAGCTTAAACTTATCGTACGCGTCCGACGCAATCTCCGCCAGCGAGTTCTCGATGAACGCGAATATTTTCGCGTCGAGCAGCTGATTCGAGACGGGGTGGTTGCAGTAGATGCGCAACTTGAACATGTCGTTCTCCTTCTCCTTCGCGAGCCGATCGCTCTCCTCCTTCTCGCGCATCTGCTTCAGGAGTTTCTGAATGTGCGGCGGGAATTCGTCGACCGTCATCGCGTCGCTGTTGCGGTGCGCGTCGATCTGCCTGTACATGAGCATGTACGCGTTCGTGCTCGAGGTGTACGCACCGGAATAGTAGCCGCGAGGGGGGCCGCCGCCGTACGTTTTTTGGATGTCGTCTTCGGTTATCTGGAAAAGACAAACGCACTTGGCTTGTACTAGTAAAAACGGCTATGCAATTCAATGCGATAAACATGTGAAGAAACTGAATGAAAAATTTGGCATAATGCCTGAAAAGTACAACAATCTGTACCATAAACTCTTGAAACAGAATGTGAGGGACCAGGAGACAGTGAAAAACAGCATTATGATTCAGAGTGTCTTAAAGACTTCAATACTTGAAGATGCAGAGGACTGTAAAGAAGTGTTTACTATAGTTTGACTATGGTCAAACTATTAAAAAAAAAAACAAACAGTTACGAATTTGCATGGAAAAATCATGCTCAGAGGAACATTCTACTCTAGTAACAGTAAATACATCAGCAGACATTCCAAAAATAAATAAATTGGTTTAAGAGCACTTTTGAAAATGGACTTAAACCGTTTTACTTTTACGCCCCTTAATTATAACTAAAAAAAAAAAAACAAAAAAAATTTAAAAAAAGTTACCCTTCCGACGCTCTGATCGTTGAAGCAGAACCAGTGCCCCTTCTGGAAGTCCTTGATGTAGGCGTAATAATGCCCGCCGGAAGCGCTCCCCGAGTGTATCATGATGCTGAACAGCTCGTATAGATACGGTCCCTTCGGTTCCTGCGCCCTGTTCTTCTCGTTCTCGTGGTTGTGGTTGTGCGGGGTGCCGCCCGAGCTGACGTCGATGCCCTCGTCGTCGTCCTGGCACGCGTCTTCCTGCCCGTTGACCGTCGACGAGGCGTCCGTCCCCTGGCAGCTCTCGTCGTCCAGAGCCGAACCAGAGTCGGTCGTGCTGCAGTCATCGCACCGCGTCACCGGCAGCGGCTCCCTATCTAACTCCGCGGCGTCCTCGAGCATCGATATGACGTTCGGAACAAACGAGTTTAAGTTTAGTACCTGAAAAACGATTCCGAAATTATTTTAGAAATTTAATAGTATGCTTTTTGACAAGAACAATATAAATACTCCAAAGTCTTGCCTCGAGAATTACAGGCAGTTTTTCAGGCAACAAGACTATTTTTGCGGTCAGCAGTATAGATTCAGAGCTGGTTTGGGAACAGAGGATGCCATTCAACAACTTATTTCATTGATTGCCAACGCCTTGGAAGCTGGGGAACAATGTAGAGCTCAATTCCTGGACCTTACAAAGGCGTTTGATTGTATGTGCCTCAAAAAGTTTTACGAGAAGATCGAGCACTACGGATTCCGTGGACCCCTGCTTGATCTCCTACGCAGTTACCTCTCGAACGATTCCAATATGTTTGATGTGATGGCTAACAGAGCACCATGAGAAAAATCACGAGTGGTGTGCCACAATTAATAAAAACGGTATGAGGGGCATTTCTTTAGCAACCGAAAATAGTGTGGGAATTCCGCAGGGGAGTGTTTTGGGTCCACTCCTTTCCTAATCTTCATAAATGATTTAAACAACATAATTAGCACACAGAACCCTGTTTTGACCTGACCTGTTTTGCGGATGACACTAATCTTTTAGTAGCAAGTAACAACATCGATGAGTTAATAGGAAACTGCCAAGATACTTACAACAGGGCTGAGACTTGGTTTAACAATAACAATAAACAGGGGTTATAAACTTTGTACGGGATTTACTTCTGGAAGTGTATTAAGCATCTTCATAAGAACATACAGTTGTCTGTTCCTTTCAATGAAAATTGTGATTGCAACACAAGAATATCCAATTCAGTCGCAGAAAAAATCCAAATTATATCTTTAACCCTTTGGGTACATTTGACGGCTCACGCTCGTCATGCGCAAATTTTGGCGTAATAACATTTGATGAGTCGGACTCGTCATTTCAAATCAGCGATTAGAAATATCAAGATGGGACACTCGCGGCGGTACCTTTGATGTCGGTGTTCTAAGAATGGGCAAATCTATGACTTCAAACTGACACTGCCACTGTCACTTTGACAGGAAAGTGTAAAAGCCACTGTCACTCTGACAGGAAAGTGGAATAGTATATTGCCGCTATCCGTCATTACTTCACAAACTGACAATCAAATAACGAATAAACTAACGCCGCGCTGCGGGAAAACAGGTAAGTACGGCCAACGTTCGCGCATGCGCGCTCAAATTTCTAACGGCGGGAAAGGTCAACTGTCGTATCTTGTTATATCTCATCGCTGTTCAAATAACGCAAGCTAAACGGGTGCCGGGGAGCGCGCGGCGCATGCGCAATACGGCTGTAAAAACGATTTGAGTTTGCCGTGCGCTAATTTGTGATGATTGTTTTATGTTTTTGGTTTTGTTTTTGTTAGTTGTCACTAGCACCTAACGCTATTGCTTTGCGAGAAAAAAACTGAGATTGTTTGACGGGGAGCGCGCGGCGCATGCGCAATACGGCTGTAAAAACGATTTGAGTTTGCCGTGCGCTAATTTGTGATGATTGTTTTGTTTTTGGTTTTGTTTTTGTTAGTTGTCACTAGCACCTAACGCTATTGCTTTGCGAGTAAAAAAATAATGACAGATATTGAAACTGCATTATTCGAAAGTGATAATGAACGAGAATTTAATGAAGAATTTGATAGAGATGCGTCAATTAGTGAAATGGAAAGTGAAGACAATAACGAATTGGAAGATGATAGTGATAGCGACATACAACCCATACGACGAAGACGCAACAGACTCTTATCGAGTAGTGATAGTGAGTCATCTGATCAACCATTTCAGGAGGAATGGGTTTGGAATGAAACAGAAAATATACCTAATATAAAACAATTTTCCGATATTGCTGGAATCAATCCTATTTGCCTGCGAAGAGTAAGTGATAGTCCTTCGCCATTGAATGTCTTACACCAAGTGCTCACTCAAAGTTTTTGGGATATTATAACAGAAGAAACAAATAGGTATGCTAGACAAAAAATAGAAAAAGAAGGTTTTGCCAAGAAAAGGAATCAAAGATGGTTTCCTGTAAGTTCTGATGAAATGAAAGCATATATTGCGTTATGCATTTTGATGTCCCAAGTAAAGAAATCAAAGTTACATATGTATTGGTCTAAACGAAATATTATAAATACACCAATTTTCGCAAACACAATGCCTCGGGATAGGTTTTTTGACATTTCAAGTTTTCTGCATTTTACAGATAATGAAATAATAAATAAAAATGATAGAATAAGAAAAATTAGAAATTTAGTAGATTATCTCAATAATACATTCTCTAATCTATATACTCCTAATAATGAAGTATCTATTGATGAATCTCTGATGAAGTTCAAGGGACGATTGAGTTATATTCAATTCAACCCATCAAAACGAGCTCGATTTGGCATAAAAATATATAAACTTTGTGAATCTTCATCTGGCTACTGCATGCGTTTCAAAATATACGTAGGCAAAGATAAAGTACAGGGTGTTGATATACCTGCTTCAGAGAGTGTAGTCATGGAAGTGGCGCAACCAATTCTAAATAAAGGCTACACATTATACATGGACAATTGGTATTCATCGCCACAATTATTTTCTGTTTTACAAAACCAAAATACAAATGTCGTTGGAACTGTCCGAAAAAACAGAAAGCATATGCCAAAACAGCTTGCTTCATTCAAATTGAAGAAAGGGGAATATAGAATGTTATCCTGTCGTGGTTTATTGGCATTGAAATGGAAAGACAGAAAAGACGTGTATATGCTTAGCACAAAACATGCAAATGTTGGAATGGTAGATACAGGCAAAAGGCGAAAACTAAAGGATGGCAATTTTGAAAATATTATCAAACCTTCATGCATTGTTGATTATAATAAAGGCATGGGAGGTGTTGATAAACATGACCAAATGCTAGCGTGCTTCCCTGTTATGAGAAAGTGTGTAAAGGGATATAAGAAAATGGCATTTTATCTATTAGACATGGCTATTTATAATGCACACATCATATATTCTAAAATAAACAGCACAAAAACCTCTGGCATTGTATCATATCGGCTGAATATTGCAGAAGAACTATTAGAGCAAGTGTCACTGCCAAATTATAATTGCCGTGGTCGTCCTTCGCATAGTGATACACCATACCGTTTACAGGCAAAAACCTGGGCACACTTTCCAGAGAATATTCCATCAACAGAGTCCAAACAACACCCTACAAAAAGATGCCGAGTTTGTTATAAAAACAAAATTAGAAGTGAAACTACCTGGCAGTGCAAACAATGCCAAGTACCTCTGCATTTACCAACATGTTTCGAAAAATATCACACTTTGCAAAATTATTAGTAATTTTCTTTTTGATATATTTAGTTGTTAGTTGAAAACTACTTGTTATTATTTTTGTTTGTTTTATTTATCATTATTATTCTGTAATTATTATAAACTTATATCTTATTTAAACTATGTATTAAATTAAAATAAACAATTTGTTACATACAAAATATTGCATTATCATACTACTTCAGATAGCAACAAATTAAATACGTTTCAGATGTATGATACTCTTTAAATAATTCAGTACCCAAAGGGTTAACAATCTTCCTGAATATGTAAAGCGGATTCAAGATTATCACACTTTCAAAGCTGAAACTAAGAAGTTATTCGTAGATCTCGAACCGTATAATCTAAATGAATACTTTGTGTAATTCTTGTGTTTTGTTATCTTTTTTTGTTTGTGTGACATTTTCAGTTTGTTGTATGAAATGTTCTTGTAACACGGTATACACATTTTTGAAATAAATTTGTTGTTATTGTTACATCTACAGGTACCTTTCGGAAGACTGCACACTACCGACTTTACTAGAGAGGGTGTGATGCTCTACAATCTCCTCCCAGACCATTGGAAGAATCTTTCCAACAGAGCATTTAAACGCAAGCTTACCACAATATTAACTGATGTCCCACTATACTCGGTAGGGAAATTCATCGAATCATTACAAGTCTAGAAGAGTGCAATTATTATTAATGTACATATTTACCATATACATATTCTGTGAATTATTATTGGCAACAATCAATAAATATCTATCTATCTATCTATCTATTTCAAAATATGTCATATATCTTATGTCATATACAGGATGTCTCATGAAACAAAGTACATGGGAAACTCTCAGAAACTGTAAAAACTATGGTGTTGCTTAAATGTGACAAAAGTTGTGTAAATATTGACCCTCTTCAGAACAGTTTTTACTTACAAAAAAATATATGAAAATAGTAGGTTGTTAATTTTTAGGTAAAATTTTGTGAAAAATCCATTGTAACTATTTAACTATTTTTGTTAAAAATACACAACGGAGTCACAGGAAAGCAGAGTACAATAAAAATAAAAAAAAACTCAACCATACCTCCGGAAACACGACCTTGTCGTTCAGCTTGATCCGATGCATCGTCGTATAGTCGAAATCGAACCGCTTTAAGTGCAACGTCAGCAGGTACGGAAACTTCGTGAACTTGAGTCCCTTGTGCGCGTCGCACTTCCTATCGCAGCGCTCGCAAAAGTACTGGTTGTTGCCGTCGAGCGTCTCCGGCTGCACGAAACCCCTGAGCGCCTCCTCGACGCTGTTGTACGCGACGGCGCTGCCAAACGGCCGGACGGGCAGCGGTATGTCCTGGAAGGTGTCCTCGCGCGATTTCTCCGTGCCGCACTCCAAGCACTTGACGTAATCGAGCATCCTACCCTCGTACAGGTCGTTGATGAGGTTCGCCTGCTCGGTGCGTTTGAACGTCTGCTCCAGCGCGTCGAACATGACGCGGCATAGCTCCTGGATGTCGTGCTGCTCCCAAGCGGCCTGGAGGTCCCAGCCGAAACTGTGCGTCAGGTCTGTAGTCTCCACGGCGGATTTTGTCGATGTCTACGGGGCGCGAATCAAAAACGGAAAAAAATATTAAACTAAACGGTTTGTCGCGTTTGCTTTCAGTGCAACTTTGGCTGAAACATCGGTACTAAGCGTTAACTATTAGAATAAAAAAAAAAAAGAGAATACCGACATAAGAATACCAAGTAAATAGACAAAACATAAAATAAAAGTAGTTGTCTTGTATTGTATTAAAGTACGAAATTAAATATATGAATAATAATATATAATAATATATAATATATTATATATATTATTATATGAAGCATATAATTTTCCACCTAGTGGTAAGTTTTAGATAATTGTGTTCATTTTTTACAAATCTGTTACTGAATCTAAAATAAAATTGACGACTTTTACTATTTTTTTACTTTATCATCCGCAGTACGATAAAGTACTGTAATCATGGCGAAAAAAAAAAAATTGAGACTTTATAGGAAATATGTCTTTGTGGGTCCCCTAAACATTTTTGACCAAGGTACAAAAAATGTCTGTGTGTGTGTGTGTGTAAACGATTTTGTGGCGACGATTCCAGAGAAACTACTAAAGGTATCTGGACGAAAGTTCATATTTAGAAATTTTATGACCAAACTTAGAGCTGAAAAGCTTTTGGTTCAAAAGGGTCCAAAGGAACTGGCTATTTACTCTTAGCATATTTCAACGATTTTGCAAATGAGCCGTCATTTCTGTAATTTCGTCAAAATAGATAAATAATAAATTAAAGTAGAGGAAATTTTGTATAATTTATGTCTATAACATTATTTGGTATAAATTAATAGTTTAGCTGCAAGAGCAAATTCTATTTGATCGAAATCGTTTCTACATTAAAAGTAGGTAGCCAGGAAATTTTGAAATTTTTGACAGTATTCAGAACGTCAGCGGTTGCGAAACGTCAATTCAACACGCAAATGCATGGAGAATGTGATGAGGAGGAGAAACACGCGCGTGCATACGCTATGTGAAACAATATTGAAACAGCTTGGTGTTTCCATGGTGTTTACAAAGTCAATGTGTATTTCAAGTGCGGATTGCGGATAGCAATATTGTTATGCATTTTTCAAGGATTTTGTAAATGAGCCGCCATTTCTGTAATTTCGTCAAAATAGTTAAATAATAAATTAAAGTAGAGGAAATTTTGTATAATTTATATCTATGACATTTTTTGGTAAAATTAATTGTTTAGCTGTAGGAGCAAATTCTATTTGATCGAGATCGTGTCTGCATTAATATAGGATTTGCCAGATATTTTTATTCTAATGACAGTAGGTAGTGTTAATGGTTGATTTTTTTGACAATACCGCTTGTCAATATCTGTCAAATCCTGGCTAATTCGTTTTATTTTAATGCAAACACGATCGATCTCGATAGAATCTCATGCAGCTAAACTATTAATTTTATATACTGTATGATAAAGTTATGTGCCTGGCCACATCAGATTTTTTTTTAAGCAAAGCACGAAATTAAACATAAAAAACATATAATTTTCAACCTAGTGGTAAGCTCTAGATATTTTTGTTCATTTTTGACAAATCTGTTACTGAATCTAACATAAAATTGACGACTTTTACTATTTTTTTTTTTTTTATAAGTACAATCATCAAAGTCATCAAAAGTCAAATCATCAACTCAACACTCGCCTGCAAATTTAAGAACAGCTTCTGCAACTGAAACGGTATCGACTTCTCCTGATGCTGCCCGTCAAACTCCCAATTGTACAGGGCGTTCCGAAACTCGGGCGTCATGAAGAGCGCCTGCAGCAGGCTGTTCAGGTAGCACGTCATCGCCTGATTCACCAGCCCGACGTAATTGCACGGCTCCGGCTTGAGCTGGAGGCGGGGCCCCGCCTCCCGCTGCTTCGGCCCAAAGTCGACGTTCATCAGCGCGAGCGACGTCACCTCGCCGCCTCCGCTCGTCGTAGGACGGACGCCGATCGTAGGGCTCGCCGACGCGCCAAGCAGCAGGTCGTCGTCGTTGGTGTTGCCGCTGTCTCTGTTGTCGGGTGGCTGCTGCTGCTGCTGCTGATGGTTTTGTTTCTTGTGACTGGCAGTCGACTTGTGACGCGCGAGGAACGATAACGCAATGCTGAGGCGGCCCGACAGGTTGAGGCCTTCCAACTCGCCGAAGGTCTTGTCCTTGTGCTCGTTGAGGACAAACTGAAAATATGTGTATGTTACAAGCATTTACCGATTAATACAGGCTGGTTTTACAGGAGGTTTTACTGTACATCATAATAAATAATTGTGCGTTTATATATTTAATTGAAAAAAAAGTTAAGTAAAGTATACGAGTACATATTAACGCACCATATGTAACATACCAGTATGTAACAGATTTTTAATCTAATAACTGAACACATAAATATTATGTCCTTTATTTAATAACATGAAGTCTTCATAAGTCAAACTATTTTTGTGTCAAGTCATGGTTCAAGTTATCAAAGTTCGACTGTATTTTACAATGTTCCCTTGTCTTTTTCCCAAATATTTCTTGTATCATTCCATTCTACTCTCAAGATAGGCGTTTGCAAGTTTATAAATTATCATACCAAAAAAAAAAAAGAACAAGAGGGTATTAACAATATTAAACGAAAAAAAAAAAAAACCCTCACCACATCTCCGTTAGACTGTTGCAAGGCCAACTCGAAAACATCAGGGGCAAAATCGAATATGTGGCCAACAGCGGTGAAAATGGCTCCTACGCTCACAGTGGGCGAAAGTGGGATCTGCTCGGGCTTCCTTCCGCTACTGCCTGTGGAGTCGACAACCGTCGCCCAGACGGTGGTCCCCCCGTCTTCCGAGTAACGCGTCAACACCATCTCCTAAAAGAAAACGCCGTCTAACTCGACTAATAGACATCTACGAGACTTTCTAAAAATAACGACGCAAATAAAAACAATGCCGGACGATATCAAAATATTAGAGCCGCGATAGTATTCTATTGTATTGGCTAGGCTCCAAATGGCCGTTGACAGCAAGCGGAAGACCTCACGTTGGACATTAACTCCACAACAATTGGCTATCGGCCAAGATCTAAATACACCCCGGACATGTGGAAATTCTACGGAATGCTATAGAAATTCGGAAAATCGGAAACACTCACCGTCTTCGTTAGATTGCAAATCTTCACAGCTTAATATCCTCAAAAATGAAAATCCAAAATAAAAAACAACCTGCAAGAACAAAACAGAGCCTCTCTTAGCTAGTTTAACGTACGTTCGACGTAGAATAATCACTAGCACGCGCCCATCGTAAAACCTAGATAATATCGTCAAAAATCTCCGATTTTTCTCTACTCGAAACTTTACATAAATAACACACTACACGAGAGAATTTTTGTTTACGTCACTTTCTCCGAGGACCGGGCCGTGTCCCGAAAATTGACACCGTCGTCCCCCGCCTGTCCGGTTAAAGCGACGCCCTGCTAGAATTAATCTCGCTCGCAATAATCTGATAAACTCGTCGAATTATCCTTACCCGGAGAAATGTGACATGTGCTAAAATTTTCTGAACGCCATTTTCTACTGTTTCGCTTATCGGCCGCGACTAGGCGCCGAGCAGCACTTTACCGGCCGTCCGCCGACGCGCCGTGCGACGTTTCCCGCCAACACGAACCGAGCCGGTCATTTGAATACGTTCAAGGTCACTACCAAAACGTCAATTCTAAGATGAATATTATACGTAAGTTTCTTATAATTAACCGATAATTAGTAGTATATCTGTTCATCTAGTGGGATTTCTCCAATATAGATTAGTGTCAATCCGACGAATTCGTTATTTACATGAAAAAATAAATAAAATAACCATTTGTGACTAAAAATCTGCATTACCCACTCAGCTGTTCATCTGTCAGCATATAAATCCTAATTTTCTCGAACCTATTTCTTAAAATAGAATCAACCTACTTACTTTCTTTTATAAGAATACCACCCACTTTTATTCGAGACAGCGTTGTTCTAAATTAAGAGAAAAACACAGGAAGTACAATTAAACAAAACCCCTCAAAAAAGTAATAATCGACTGTATCCTTTATTGATTGAAAATATTTTACAAACAATGCAACCTATATACGTACGTACTAATGCCCAACTTACGTTATATATGAATATGACGTAAGTTGGACGTGACTTAATTCAGCTTAAAAACAAACGTTAAATCTATGTTTAAAAAACAAAACTCAAGACTCGTAAAAACGCAGCAGCATTGGAGTACAATTACAATTAATTAATTACAATATTTCTTTCGAAACGAATCTTAACTTTACGACCCCCTATATGTGGTGTATCCGAAGGGGCTTAGCAGTAGAGGCACGTGGTAGTGGTCCGAATGGGCACGGCAGTCAAAAACTATCTGAAATTCAAACAAATAAATTAGATATACGGGTCATTAACAGGAATAATATACATATTCTATTTCAAAACTAGGAGAACTTTTTCAGATTACTTTTATGAAGTAAATTAATTTCAAGTGAATACAGTTGAATCGGTGGATGGAAGAATAGACCAAGTCGAAAATTTAACATTTCAAACTAAGACAGCCAATTTGTATGAAATTTCAGGAACTTTTTGAAAATTTTAGGAGCACTGCTATAGGCAATGCTTTAATACAATTAGACAGGTACTTTTAAATGTAAAAATAACAACAATAAATAATCTTATTTCATATTAATAATTACAGTATGTTTTGCTACTGCCAACAGTTTAAAATTTGCTTATTTAGTTAAGGACTAACGCCACCCTTGGAGTCGAAAAATAATTCATTATATTGATCTTGTATTAAAACTACAAAAATCAGTTTCATTAAAAAATTAAATATCTCTGTTTTCCACAAGTCTTTAACTTAATTATCACTTAATTAAAAGAACATTAAAATTAAAATGGTGGAGCACATGTATTTGTCCTTTAGTTTTTGCTAGAAAATAGACATCTCAGCTAATTCACACCTCACACCCAATTAATTTGAAATTTCTCTAAAACAAAGCTGTAGGATTCTTTCGAAAATTTATTGCAGTCATTTGTTTACAAAATTGTTGTCCAAAAAGTTTTCAATGACTTGCTAAATTGCGAAAAATAAGACACTATTTTCTAAATATCTCGGAACAATAGTTTTGGTAGTGTCTACTTACTTCTATAAAAGGGTACAGCGAGTCCTGTTTCCGCACCTCGAAGTATCTGTCGACGTCGTAGTGCAGCTTATATCGGCCGGGCGCAAAATCGCCCCTTTCGAGAAAATTGGCAAACCGCCCGTCGCTGTTTGTATAGCCCTCATTAATATACGTCCATCTGCCGTCGATCAGCTTGTACAAGCTAACCTGCAAACCGGAGACGGGCTGCCCTTTCGACGTGTCGAGCACGTGAGTAGAGATCGGCGGTTTCTGGCTGTTCATCGTTACAACTTGCTGCGAAGAACGAACCTAAAAAGCAGAAATAAAACGTAAAGAAAAATATTAAAAACGTCGAGGAGATAAACTTATTACGTTAGCTGCGGTTAGATGCCTACGAACTACACTGATTCTTTCCGCGGTATTGGTTAACATATTGATTACAAAACAAGAGTTAGATAAAAAAAAAGGTTATCACAACCAATGTTTAACCTTTTTCGGAGCACTGTAAGAATAAATCCGCCACTGTCTAATGATTTGTCTGAAGTAAGTTGCAAGTATGTGATTACCTCTATTTAAATGCAATTATAATCTCGGTTGAGAAAAAAAAAATTGCAAGATATCGTATCGGGTTAACACGCACACAAATGAATTATATATAGGTATCAAACTGTTTGTCCAAATAATAATAATAATAAACATGATAAGTTAGTTCTGTGTGCGGTGATATCTATAACATATGGTTTTCTATTTATTTAGAAGAAGGATTTAACTATTAAAGGAATTTGCAACTTGGAATAATTTGTTACTAAAAAAAATGAAACACGATTATCATAAAATTAAGTCTGTTATCTTGCCATATTGCGTAACACCACTGATAGCTTGAAAATATTATTTATGGAATATTTATGTGTATTATCTACATCTGCTGTATAGTAAGCAAATACTTATTTTAAGAAAATAGCTTACTAGTTTGTGGGTGTGATCACAATTTCATAAAAAAGTCTATTAATCAGACTAATTTGGTTCATATTAAGTTTTTTTGCCGGTTCAATTTCTTTAGTCATTCTAGATTTTTACTTTATCATACGCAGTAAGATAAAGTATTGTAATCGTGCCAGTTTGATTTTAGACAAACATGCCCTTTTGGGTCCCCTGAAGATATTTGACCAAGGTACAAAACAATTTTAAAAATCTGTTCTGCAGTCTCATATATGTTTGCTTGTGACTTTTGTATGTAGTTTTATGTTCTCCACGGGCAGCGCCTGACAAAATGTAAGTTTTTACAATTGAGTTTTTTGGAGTTTGATTTGATTGCCAATTGTGTAATTTATTTCTCATTTGCTATACCGCTTGAAGAAGTGCCCAGTAGGACACGAAACATATAGCAATTGCTAACATAGATAGTTAGATAGATATTTATTTCATGTAAAATAGATATGGTCCAAACAATATACTTCATAAATTTCAAAAATATGTAACTAATTCACAGAATATTATAAATATTACAGACAGTGATGTTCTTTGTCATGAACTCCTGGAGTGAGTAGTATACCTCATCAATAAAGTGGTTTTTGAGCATAAGTGTTTAAATTCACGCAGAGCGAGCTGCTTCCAGGTCTTGGAAAGTTTGTTAAAGAAGTTGACACCTTGTTTAGCAGCATTCGTTGTTTGCAGTCGATGGACGGGCACTGTGAGATGCTCCTTGGTACGGATGTTGTGGTCGTGCTGAGTCATCCTGGTTAGGTACAATGGCAGGTTTTGCCGTACTTCAATTAGTTGGACGTATACAAAGACTGAAGGGTCAGGATTTTGCGGTATCGGAAAAATAGTCTTACGTGGGTGTCACGTAACAAAACGTAACGAAAATAAGGAATCCGACCACTTCCAAATCCTGGCGAACTATCTTTATTTTAATGCAGATACGACCAATCTCGATCAAATAGAATCTCATTTACTATTAATTTTATAAATAGTATGATAAAGTCACGTGCCTGGCCACATCAGATTTTTTTTATGTAGACAGGGATGTTAAATTACGGTAATTAATTTCGTAATTACCACAAAATTAAAAATGGTAAATTACATTGGCTTAAAATACCGAGTAATTAAAAATTCAAAATGGTAAATTATACTGGGTGTTTAAACTTGATCACTGTAAGTTATGATTGCTACCTATGTTAATAAAAATGTTTGACAAAAAGTTATGGCAATAAAAATGTAGGGTTGTCATCCAGGTTGTAGGCGTAATTTTTAATTTATATAAAAAGCTTGCATCCCAACTGTAAATCACCATCTCTACATTGATTATAACCTTAAAGTTATTATTTTGCAGATAATCACCAATCTCTTTTCCTGATTTAATAGTAGTAATTCATTATTTAAATGAAAATTAGGACTACAATACCAATACTATTTATACCGGCAATCTATAAAAGGATATTCTAACAGCATAATTATAGTATAAAATACATTAATTCATTACTGACTCACAAAATAACAACGCTTTGTTTCAGAAATAATCATTGTTTATCCAGATAATAAATTTGATAGTAGGCAAATAAATGGCTTCTGAATTAAAATATTTTAATCATTTATTTCTTGTTCTTATCGTTTTATCTTAAGTCAACAAATTACAAATTTTGAATGTATTGCTTTTAGGATTTTATTTTTTTTTTTTTTTTTTTTTTATTCAATAAGAGCATTACAATCTAGTCATAATTGACTAATGAGTAACTTAATTCTAACTTATTTTACTAGTGTAACTTAACCTAACAGGCACCCATCGATGTCTCTCAGTTAGTCCTGGTATACTGGGCACGTTTTTCTCGCGCACTACGTAGCACTGACTCTGCTTTTGGAACTAACACCTACAACTAGCACTTACTCTGCTTTTATCACTATCTCACATTCACACTAACTCAAAAGGCTTCTTTCTCTTGAGTCTTCTGACTAATGCGGTGTTGTCGAGGAGCTGGATGGCCTCAACGTTCACGTGATGGTGAAGCCTTTCCTCGTGACTTCTTGCTAATTTTTGGATTTCTTTGCAAACAAACTCCATTTTAAGGTCCTTGTGGAGATCATCATTCCTAATGTACCAAGGCGCATTGACAATGCATCTCAATACTTTATTTTGGAAGGTCTGGACAATTTTAATGTTGCTTTTTTTGGTGCAACCCCAGAGTTGAGCACCATACGTCCACACGGGTTTTAGAATTTGCTGGTACAAGAGAAGCTTATTATGTACTGACAGCGTAGAGTTTCTTCCTAGCAGCCAGTACATCTCTCTATAACGGATTCCTAGTTCCTCTCTTTTCTTTTTGACATGGGCTTTCCAGCGGAGCCTGGCGTCTAATGTCATGCCGAGATATTTGGCTGTGTTTGCGTACGGTACTATTTGGTTATTAATAGTAACCGGGATGTGTTGTATTTTCTTGTTCGTGAAGTCAACATGTACTGACTTGAGTTCGTTCAGTTTAATTCTTTTTTTCTTTGTCCAGACCTGAAAATGACCAAGAGCTGTTTGGAGTTTTCTCGTCGTTTCTTCATTACTGTTCCCAACAGCTAGGATAGCCGTGTCGTCAGCAAAAGTTGCGACTTAGGATTTTATGATTCATGTTTTAAGATTAAGCTGATTTTTTTTTTTGCATGGAAAAAGCACTTTTACACGCAAGAAAAAAAATCTGATGTGGTCAGGCATATGACTTTATCATACTTTTTTATCATACTACATTTTTATATTATTGACAGTAGGTATTGTCAAAACATCAGCGGTTGACACTACCTACTGTCATTAGAATGAAAATATCTGTCAAATCAAACTGGTTTTATATTAATGCAGACACGATATCGATCTCGATCAAATAGAATTTGCTTATACAGCTAAACTATTAATTTTACAAACAAATGTCATGGACATAAATTATTCAGAATTACCTCTACTTTAATTTATTATTTAACTATTTTTACGAAATTACTGAAATGGCGGCCCATTTGCAACATCCTCGAAAAAGGCTTAGAGGAAACATCGAGTTCCATTGTACTTGTTGGAACAAAAACCTTTTCAGCTCTAAGTTTGATAGTAATGCTACAGATTTTTTAGATGTTTCTCTTCTGGGTTCTCAAACTTTTTGTTAATAACATTTAATAAATTTCAGTAGTCATCCAAGTTTTTTTAATTAGTTATGTAGTTCTTTTGAAGTGGTACTTAAGGGGAATTTCCGTACATATAATCTGAGCTATTTACCTTGTGAAACTGAACGGGAAGGCCCTCTAATCCGATAGATTCGTCGTCTTCGTCTCCGTCATCGTGCTCTTGATCAACGTCATTCTCGTGCTCCTCTACCTCTACAGTTGTATACTCGACCATGGTCTGTTCATCGTCGCCCTCCATATCATCCTGATTCGACGAATTTCCCTCAATAAAAGTGATCTGTGGCTCCATCGCAGCCGGTATTTTACCCTACAAAAACGCAGCCGTTATAAACACATTTCTTTTTGATATACGTTATAGGTATTCGGAAGATTAATTAAATAAGCTATTGACACGTTTCTCCAGTGTTATAAACGACGGTACCTTTCTTGTGTTGTGTAACTGCGCTGCCTTCTGATGCCGGATAGTACACGTATGTTTCAGCAGGCTCAAACGGTGAGCGTGCAAAGTTTTCTGACAGTACAGGCAGTACGCTCTGGTCGGTTCACCTTGTACACCGGTCAGCCAACCTAAAATCGTAAATAAAACGTTTAGAAATTACCTATTTGTAGTATTTTATGTATACTACGAATAACCCGATTTTCTTTTGTCCCGACGCGACGGTTCATTCATAATTACCTTTAAAGTCGGGCATATGCTCCCAGGCGGGCCTATAAGTTTGTTTGTAGTATTTCGCTTTGGAGGCGCCGGCCGACGAGTAGTTCTGCGGCGGCGAGACCGGGATCGCCTCGTAATTACCGTCGAATTCGCGATACTCCAAGTTGATTTCGGTCGGTATTTTTGCGTTGGTGGTCTCCTGGTGCGACTCGTCGTCCGCCTCGCTTTCCATTTCACGTTTCGGCGATCGCACGCAGTGGAAGCGCGCCAATCGGCAAGCACAGCAACAAACACACCGAAAACGAGAAAATACCTAGGACGCGCTTAGCGCTAGAACTAGGGGCCCAATGGCGGTGATAAAACCACACGGAACTGCTGTCGGGAGCCGTGCGCGCCCGCTTTGGGAATTTCGGTTTGTCACCGCTTATCCGCCGAGGTGGCGCCGTCTCTTTCTCTCGACGCCTCGTGTCTCCGTCGGTAGCTTATAAACGGATGTGACGTCAAACGTACGCCTCAATAAGGTCATATTTTACCAATTATTCATATTATTCCATTCATACACGAGAAATGTTGAATAATACTTTTGTTGCCATCGTATTTATATTCAAATTATAAATAAATTCCTATATAATGGATATGTTTTATATATGTACCTGCCTTTATCTAATATTTAGGTTGGTGGTTTGATCACACTTCCGGTATATACAAAATAAAAATTACGTGAAGTAAAAGTTGAAAATTAATATTAATAAATTTAAATATTAATTCAAAATTAATATTATTGAGACGACTTGAATTTCTTTCTTTATATATTGCAATAGATATATCATTATTATGTTTGAAGTGAATATTCTTTAGGCGATTTGGGACAAGCCCGGACAATAAGAAATACACAGAAATAAAAGACGTAGACAGGATTAGTCAAAATTATATTTTTGTCATGTTTGAAATTAGGCAAAATTACAGGAATACCTAAATATGTAAACAACCGTAAAAAATCAAGTTTTTTGGGTTTAAACAAGTTAACGTTTAACTATATTTTTAATATACAAGGTGATCATTTTATGCTGAATATTCGGTACCAGTTCCTCTTTATATGATAGAAATCATTTTTTTACTTTGTCATAAAGAGATGTTTATGTATGCTGAAAGTTTGTAATTATGTCAAAAAATGTGATATAAACGCAAATATATCCTTTTGGATCCCCTGAACATTTTTTACCAAGGTTAAAAAAAATTTCTGTGTAATCGTTTTTTGTGGCTACGATTCCCGAGAAATTACTAAAGGTATCGAGACGAAACTTCAGCATTAGAAGTTTCATTATTAAACTTAGAGCTAAATTTTTTTTTTTTTTAAAAGAGCCCAAAGGAACTTGAGTGTATACTCTTAGAATTTTTCAAACATTTTGCAAATGAGCTGTCATTTCTGTAATTTCGTAAAAATAGTTAAATAATAAATTAAAGTAGAGGAAATTTTGTATAATTTATGTCTGACATTTTTTGGTAAAATTAATAATTTAGCTGGAAGAGGAAACTTTAACTTTGAAAGTATGCATAGCAGTTGACTGTTGGTCGCTCAGCGCTCTGTGCATTATGTATATATGTACAATAAATAGTTTAGTGATGTGTTAGCAGTTTTTATTTGTCTACACATATTAAACACATTGTCCGAGATCACTCGTATCCCTATTACAACTAGTTTGCCTGGATTTAAAAAATATTTTGATTTTATTGACAGCATTGACACTGTTGTATAGTATGATAGTCATGTGCCTGGCCACGTCAGATTTCTTTATATAAAATGCATTATTTTTTAGTTATAAGCAATTAATCAAAACTCCTGACCTTAAAATTACAAATATTTTCCCACATAAATACACATTTATTTTAGTTTGGCAGTTTGAACATTTAATTTAATTCTATTTCATTGTTTTGATATCTTTCTCCTTGATTTATATATCTTTTGCTTATAACTCAAAGACAATGCATTTCATAAAAAGAAAATATTCCTAGTAACGTAACCTAGTAACAACTAGTAAAATAAAAAAAATATAGTTAAAATTAAGTTACTCATTAGTCAATTATGACTAGATTGCAATGCAGTTACTGAATAATAAAAAAAAAATTATTAACAACCCGCATTATATAAACAGTACAAAAGAAAACAACAACATTTTAAAAAGCACTTTTATTACACGGTCATTATATCCAAATTGAATAAAAAGTATATGCATTAAAGTGATCATCCCTCTCGACAATCTCTTTAAAGTTAAGTTAAACTTAAGACGCCCTCGAAGTTTTCTGCCTTTGCTTCTTGATCGATTGCTCCTTGGCCTTCTCGTAGACGGTCATCAGCTTGCCCTCGCGAGCCAGCAGTTTCAGCAGTTCCATTATCAGCGGTATGTAGTTGTGTTTCCGCCTGACGTTCTCGATCTGGTACCGACGCATCTTGCTCTCCTCCTCCTCTATCATGAACGACAGTCGCGATATCTCTCCCTGCTGAGCGTCCGTCTCCATGCCGCTCTCGTTCATCTGTTTCTCGATCTGCTGCATCTGCTTCGTGTACAGCATTTTTCTGTCCGCGACGATTGCCATCAAGTTGAAATGGATCTCGCCTTCGCTATACCTAAATACGGAACATTTTAGTTTTTCTTTTACTCGGGACAACTCTGTTAGAAACAAACTACATGCCAATAAGAACAAAATTTATAGGTTAGAATAATGTACACAATACAAGAATGAACAGATGTCTTATTCTACCCACTGCAAATGCTTGTAAGATCTAGAAGTCTGTTGCAAATAAAATAAAAATACGTTTGCTCGAGCAGTCACAAAACAATTAGTATACAATCAGTACTTTTCTGATTATAACCAGATATGTTGCTATGATAACTCCGTTATAAATACCAATAAAACATTATCTGGTTTCACACAAAAGCACTGTTTGTAAACAGATTTTGCTGGTGCTCAAACAAACCTCAATAAATAATTACTTTTGTATGCGTTTCTCGATAATAGGCCTCACGACATCGGTCCACTCTGTATCTGCCGCAATGGGGCCCAGATCTATAGGTCCCGCCTTTAGACCGTCAAGCTCGTACAACCGACCGTCTATCGGAACGTAACTGACGAAATGAAAGACATCCTCGCTCTTGGGGGCCGCGGACGGGTCAAATTCGAACAACTGCTGTCTCGCGAAGGAATTGTGCACCGTTCGAATAACGGGAGAGTTACTTATCGTCAGGCCCTTCATCGTGGCGTCGAAACCCTGGCAGAACTCCTTCAGGTCGGTCAACGTGCCCCCAAGTTGTACCTCGTCATTCCGACAATTAAGCAAGACGCTGAGAATAGCTTGCGTGGCGCAGGCGTTCTCTATAACTTGTTTGGCGAAGAAGATATTGTGCAAACGGGTATCTTGGACTATAGATCCGGTCGGCTCATCGTCTTTCGCCCACTTGAATAGGAAAATTAAACCTAGAACGGGCCTGCGGAAAATATAATTTTTTAAATGATGCTTATCGTTAATTAATTAAAAATACGGGTGGAAATTAATTACATACTTGATATTCTCGAATTGTTCGCCGTCTAAACTCCAGAGCTCCTCTACTTGAACTCCTTTAACCCCTAGAAAAAAGTAAATATCATGCGGTGAGGTTATGTTGCGAACGGTCGCGGTATTTTAATCGGCAACCGGCTGCGGATCTTACCGAATTCTCTGATTAGTTCGGTGAAAACTCCGGGGTCGCTCTCGATAAGACACCAGTTGCCCGCGGATTCAGTCATTATTATTAATTCTTTAAATAATTAAATTATTTCCTATAACAACGAACGATTGTTGCTCACTGTCACTTTCAACAGGCTTGCCAACCGCCGTACTATTTTTATAAGTTTATTATTCGTTTATTGTTATAAAATTGTTGGAACGTTGGAAATCCAACGTAGGGCAAGCGGGAAATTTTTAGTGGTAGCTAATTACAAGCCGGTTCCAATAAAGCACCGCTTATTATAGTTTAAAATAAATAATAAATTAAATGGTTTAAGAAATAATACCCGTAGCGCCATCTACAACGAGCGCCGAAACCATTCTGTGTGCGAGTGGATAAACGCTTGAAGTTTGTCTACAGATGGCGCCACGGCACTTAATAGTTACCATAAAATTATTAATAATTATTTATTTATATAAAACACAACGAAATGGAGTTTTGGCAGTAGATTATGAGTAGAATGCCTTTCTAACATGGTTGTTTTGTGGTATGGAGCGAGTTTCTTGTTTGATTGCGGTGAATTTATACGAGAATTTTCGATTATTGAAAAACGAAGTGTCTTTCTTCGAAATCTATATTACTTGGAACCGGCTTGTAATTAGACTATTAGAATCACAGAACTAGAGTAATTATGATACCTATGATTAGAATCAGAAATAATGAACAATAATAATTATCTTTTGTAACATTCTTGAGTCGCACAGTCGCTTAGGTTGGCCGGACTGCTCTAGGAATTCTGTTCGTTCGATTGGCACTTTTACGATTTGATAATCAATACATTCTATTTACGAAAACCCAAAACACACTTGACATACTTAAAATATAATTCAATTAAGGTAAAGAATATCCAGTTTTGGAGATGACCGAGCTCCAAAATGTCTTCCCGCCCGGTTGGGAGAGCAAATTCGACTCGAAAACAGGAAAAACGTAAGTGTTTCGCTATTAACTGACGAGAATATCACGAAATATTGTAACTTTGGGTAACTTTTTAGGTACTACATCAACCACCACACGAAAACGAGTACCTGGGACGACCCTAGGTCCAGGCAGAGGATCCACGGAACACCTTCGTACACCCAGTATGAGCATATTCCGCTTCAGGTGACCGTTAACTCTATTTGCGCGCACTCGCTTAACAAATGTTTTCCCCACACATGCTGCCTGGATTTTTTCCGATAATTGTAGCATGGGACACCCGAATTTCGGAGAAATTACGTTTACCCTAGTCAAAACTCCCCAAAGCCGGCATTTCAAATGTCGGCGCACTACAGCCCCAAATATATCCCGTTGCAGGTACATGTACATAAATCACATTTGCCTTGTGTTCGTTTGTGTCTGTCGTTTGTTTTGTGTGGTTTTTGTTTGGGGTTTGTGGGAATTGATTAATTAATTTGTTTGTGTATTCGTAGGATATGAAACCGAGTGTGCGGTCGAGTCCGTTGCTGTTGCAGAAGACCCAGGAAAGTTCTTTGACCAACGTTTCTGAAACAGATGAGTCCGTCAACAAGATCAGCGCTATGTTCCCGACTGTTTCGGATACGCATATTCGTCTTTTGTTGAAAAAGTTAGTATGCTTCGTTTTAGGCCGTCTGCACATGGGGCAACCCAAAAGAAACTGTAGTAGCGTTGATACCAGGAGATTGCGCGACTAGGGTACCTGCATGTATATTTCAATGACTCAACACACACGGCGCAACGCGAGTACCGGGGACTGGGAGACCGACGCGATCCCAGTATCAGAGACCCGACATGTTGGGTCGCGCGTTGCCCAGTCTCTTGGTGACGCGCTATATTGACAGCATATTTATTTATTTATTTATTATGTATTTATTATTTATTTATTTCATATTTATTTATTTATTATTTATTTATTTATTTATGATTTATTTTTTATTTATTGATTGTTTATTATTTACTTATTTCTTATTAATTATTTATTTATTATTTATTAATTAATTATTTATTATTTATTTATTTATTAATTATTTATTAATTATTTATTAATTATTTATTAATTATTTATTAATTACTTATTAATTATTTATTTATTATTTATTAATTATTTATTTATTATTTATTTATTATTTATTTATTATTTATTTATTATTTATTTATTATTTATTTATTATTTATTTATTATTTATTTATTATTTATTTATTATTTATTTATTATTTATTTATTATTTATTTATTATTTATTTATTATTTATTTATTATTTATTTATTATTTATTTATTATTTATTTATTATTTATTTATTATTTATTTATTATTTATTTATTATTTATTATTTATTTATTATTTATTTATTATTTATTTATTATTTATTTATTATTTATTTATTATTTATTTATTATTTATTTATTATTTATTTATTATTTATTTATTATTTATTTATTATTTATTTATTATTTATTTATTATTTATTTATTATTTATTTATTATTTATTTATTATTTATTTATTATTTATTTATTATTTATTTATTATTTATTTATTATTTATTTATTATTTATTTATTTATTATTTATTTATTATTTATTTATTATTTATTTATTATTTATTTATTATTTATTTATTATTTATTTATTATTTATTTATTATTTATTTATTATTTATTTATTATTTATTTAAAATTTATTTATTATTTATTTATTATTTACTTCTTATGATCACACCCAAAAATGTACCGATTTGAGGCCAGAGACGAATAACCTGATGTGAATCGCGACTGTGTGACTATATACCGTGTGCGGACAAGGCGCAACTTGAGTAGCCTAGTTGCCCAGTCTCCTGGTATTCACGCTACTACAGTTTCTTTTCGGTTGCCCCATGTGCAGACGGCCTAAGTCGATTAATTTAGGGATTTTAAAATTGACCAAAATTTTTAATGTTAGACTTTTTTAATTCACCCCAAGACTACTACTCAAAGAAATTATCCGTCCAACAAAAGACATTTCGAGAAAACTGTGTTTAAATTGTAGACGTATAACTACATTCCCTAACTTTTAATCTTGTCCACTCATATTTTTATCGCTATCTCCAAAACTATTAAGCTTATCACAACAAATGATACGTCATTTTAAAGAGGAGAAATGTGGCTATACTACAGAAGACAGTTTCTGGAAAATATGATATATCAAAAGATGTATGTACGTATTGAATGTTAAAAAATGTTTGATAATAAAAGATGATAAGGGGGCCGCTCAAGTTTTGGTTGTGGAATTGTTAATTTTTCGAATTTCTTTCGTAAATTTTTACTGTGTATTCTTTAAATATTGTGCTATCAAAATATGGAATAAAAAATCTGATGTGGCCAGGCGCATGACTTTATCATACTATATATAAAATTAATAGTATAGTTTAGCTGCATGAGATTCTATTTGATCGAGATTAATCGTATCTTCATTAAAATAAAATTAGTTAGCCAGGATTTGACGGATATATCGATTCTATTGACAGTAGGTATTGTCAAAACATCAGCGTTTGACACTACCTAGCGTCAGTAGAATGAAAATATCTGTCAAACCCTGGCTAGCTAGCTGGTTAGTTTTAATGCAGTATGACCGATCTCAATCAAATACAATGTTCCCATGCAGCTAAACTATTAATTTTACCAAAAAATGTCTAGTATTGTATATATAAACTCTAATTACAAATTATCATTCGCAAAATCGTTGAAAGATGCAGTTCCTTTGGACCCTTTTGAAGTAAAAGCTTTTCAGCTCTAAGTTTGGTCATGAAACTTCTAAATATGACGTTTTGTCCCGATACCTTTAGTAGTTTCTCCGGAATCGTCGCCACAGAAAACGGTTACACACTTACACAGACAATTTTTTGTACCTTGGTCAAATATGTTCAGGGGACACCAAAAGCACATATTTCCGCTAAAAAAAAAAAAAAAATTTCGCCATGATTACAATACTTTACATACTGCGTATGATAAAGTAAAAGTCATTAGTTTTTGAAAATGTTATACTACAATGTACCCTTTTTGTTTCTTTTGTTTGTTCTTAAGTCAACCGAGTATTAACAACAAATTTTTGACAAATGTATTTTATAACTCAATATTGAATACAGTATTCAATTAGCTTTGAAGAAGCGAGCAACATGGTTTGCGAAACATCAGCATTTACAAATCTTGACACACGCCATAACCCGAAAGTAGTTTATTTTTTAAAATTATTATTATTATTGTTAAAGAAGTCACAATAATAACTGTGCTTTTTTCTTTATTACAGGTAGTATTATAAAGTATTGTAACGGTGTAAAAAAAATTTTAGATCTTAGCTGGTCCCCTGAACATTTGTGACCAAAGTACAAAAAAATGTCTGTGTGTGTGTACCCATTTTTTTCTGACGTTTCCAGACAAACTACCAAATTTTGTTTCTTATAAATGTAAGTTTCATGAGTAAACTTAGAGTTGAATGAAGTTTTGTTCAAAACGGCCCAAAGGAACTGGAGTTTTACTCTTAGCATTTTTCAAAGATTTTGCAAACGAGGATTTGACAAATGCTGTTTAGTATGATAAAGTTATGTGCCTGGCCACATCAGATTTTCTAATAATACTAATCAATCTTATATACTTTTTATTCAAAACAGTCACCGGTGTTTTTCTAGCCCTGTTCCCGCAGACATTTCTACATATCTGTATTTTTCCCCACGAACGCAGGTACCACAACAGGGAGGCGGTCGTCATAAGCGCTTTACAGGTCGAGAAACATCCGATAGCTACGCCCGGACCTTTCGCTACTCCCCCTCCGGCCCGCGCGAGCATTTTCCCTGGCGGCGTACACCCCTCTTTACAGATGACGCCCCCGCTCGGGGCCCGCTCTTACTCGAGGGGCGCCAGTCCCGTCACCAGGTTCGGCTCGATACCCAGCTCCATGTATACGGACTCGCCCCGAATCGGGGACAACTGTCGCAGCCATCGGCCGCCGCACTCGTCCCCCAAATTGAAACTAAGGTGTCGTCGAAATCTTATCTTTATAGAGAATTCGTGATCCTTTTTTGTTTTTTGTTTTCCGGTAGATGTATAGATGGCTCGTATACCGTAGAAGGCTGTGATTTTATTTATTTTGGAGATCCTAACCTAGATCTGTCACTTTGACAGTTGTTGGTTATGTTTGACGATCCCTTTCGATTCTTGTGGCTTAGTATCGTTCTTTTGATTGTTTATTAATTAATTATTATTATTATTTTGTTTTCCCCCGGTAGATATTTTATATGTAAAGCTCGTACACCATAAAAGGCTGTGATGTTATTTATTTTGGTGATCGTAACCGAGATCTGTCATTTTGACAGTTGTTGGTTATGTTTGACGATGCATTTTAGTTTTCATGGCTTACTATGGTTCTTTTGGTTATTAATTAATTATAATTGTTTTGTTTGCATAGGAATTGGAGCATGTTTGACAAACGTCGTAGTTAATTTTTTTTTTTAGTTGCCCCGATACCTCAAAGTTGTTTTTATACTTTATATAGTTGTTCCTATTAGTGAATCTATCGGAATGATTTATATAATTTTGTTGTTATTTTGAAGGTATATGAAGTCTATATTTCCGAAAGCGGAGGAGACGATTATTTTGGATGTTCTGACGTCGAATGACAATCACATACAGAAGGCGTCGGATTGCTTGAAGCGCATGGGTTACGAGCGACGTGATCCCATCAAGTTGTTGCAGGAGCAGCAGAGACAGGCCGAAGAGGACAAATTGCAGGAAGAGAGAAGACAGCAGGCCGAAGATAGAATTGAGGCCCCCCTGGTGCCCGCTGTCAAATCTGCGGATGAGAAGACGTCGAGTGAGTTTTGTTTTGATGAGCTCTCTTATTGTAGATTTTAAGAATTGACTTCAGCATACTTATGGAATTTTGTCCAGTCAAGTGTTTCAAAGTATGCCAAAATTTCGTCCCAATTTTTTTTTAATAAATGGCTCTCTAAACAATTCTCTATTACGGATTTTAGTAATGATAATTTAGAGGGAATTTTGTCTGATTATTGATTTTTATGCTACTTTTTGCTAACTGAATCCCTCATATTTAAACAAGCATTACCAGAATAACCTGGCAAGTTTTTTTAAGAGTTCAAACTAATGTAACGGAATTTCTGTTTCTTAGTATCATAGTTTTTGTTTTCATCGCATTCAAACGTAACTTATCTTCTTTATACCAATTTGATATCGGTACTAGTTTAGAATTCAATGTCACAATTACATCAGGGAAGCGATATCCTGCAAAATCGTTTATGTACAAATTAAATAAAAGAGGTCCCAAAACAGAACCTTGTGCTACATCAATTATTAAAACAATCCACCATTAATGCACAAAATTGAATTGTTGATTGCTATGTTTTATATTGTAGGATTTAAGTCCAGTTTGTCTATATTATCAGTACATAAATACACTACTCAAAAAATTGTTTAAACAATCCATTGTTAATTCACAAAATTGAGTAGTTGATGATTTCCATATCGTAGGATTTTATCTAAATTATTAATACAATAATAGTTATCTCCGCTAATTTTTTAATACATAAATTTGACGTTTCAGTTCAGGCAAGACTGCAAACGCGGTACAAAGACGTATCCGGCCAAGTGATCACGATAGCTCTGGATAGCGTTCAGTACGATGAGGAGAGAGCCAATCAGATTTTGCAGATCATGGTACAGGAGGACACCAAGCAACAGGACAGCAGTGAAAGTCTGAAAGTCGACACGACAGACAGTAAAGAAGAAAAATCAGATACCCTTCAACCGAGCGTTATACCCGTCTCTCAGAGCCGCCAATCCTTCAAGACTTTACTCATCTCGGAAAAAGCCGACGTAGCCAATAAGAGTAACAACTTCAGCAGGGTTGTAGAGGAGAACAGGTCGAATAATCTCTCGAATACGCAAGGCTCAAATGTTAAGCTGGCTAAGGGACCGAATGAGAAATTGTTACTGTAAGTATGCTTTATTTGACATTTTGTTGACATTTGATTGTATGTCGTGTATCTGGAAATAAATAATATATCTATCGTATTTATTTATTTCATTAAATTTAAAACTTAAACTCTAAAACCATTAAGCATTCAATTGTTTTCTCAACATGTTATTAGTAAACACAGAATCCTACTTTGTCCATTTAACCAACGTTCTGACACTGAATTTTGCAAAATAAATATTTTTTTTTGTCTATAGTGCCGATTACATAACCTGGCAGGGACCGAACACGGAGTTACGTAACGGGCCGCAGAAGTCACTGGCGAAGGGGCCCAATAAGGCTAATCTGTCGAATAAGTACTACAAAGCGCAGGGGGCTAATTCGGACCTGTGTAAGGGCCCCAAGATCGGGCTGGCCAAAGGTAGTATTTTCAAGCAGTTCAGGAATATCGTCATAGGTGAATCACGTGGAAAATAGCAGATTACCTGTTCTCTATTGTAAGTTTTTTTTTTAGATTTTTATTATTTGAATTTAAATGTTATTTTTTTTAAATAAATCGGGTCTATCGGTTGTTTTCGTGCATTTTTTTGCTTTTATTTTGTTGTGTATATGAACATATCAATAAGTTTGATTTATATTAGTTAATTGTATGTTTATTATTACTATTTATTACTATTTGTTTAGTGGATTTTTTGCTAATTTAAGTCTAGTAGCATACAACTAGAAAGTAAATGTATGTAAAATACATACACGTAGCGGCAGTATTCTGTGTCGTGATCAATGTACGTACCTGTATGTAAAAGCAAATCATGAAAAATCACGTAAGAGTGAAGTATAAAAATTTACATGAAAAAAAATATATATACTAAAAAATATACGTTCAGATGACGATATTTACAAGATTTTGCGTCTTTTTTTGTGAGAAGAGGCGCGCGGCTATTGCTCGACTGTATTTTTCGTATCGGTGTACTGACAAAACTTTTCTAGCGTGTTAAGGGCTGTTATACGTAGGTAAAAGGTAGGCTGTGTCACGAAATGTTATCCGCCCACCCGCAAAGATACTAAACTGGTCCTACTTAGAGAACGGCTTGACGTTTTCCATACACCACCTATACTAGATTAAATAGCGAGTTTGTAGTATTCAGAAAAGCATTTTTTGTTGTTCCAGGATCATGCAAAAAGAAAAATCAACTGAATTGCACAGATCGACAAATTTTTATTTGTTTTTGGTAACTTTACCCTAAATAAAATGGTATAGATTTGTAAAAATTACCAAAATCGCATGTATTACATATTTCCTCACTTTTTTTGATAATTTTTTACTCGCTTGCTATATGTGCGCTACAGGTTGCAGAACTTAATGCACATTATATTCTTTGCAGGGCGCATTATAATTTTCTCATGGCACAATTTAGATTATTCAATGTGCTTACAATATTTTCAAATGCTGAGTTATTTAAACCATTGGAGATATATTTTTTCAATGAACAAGTATTTTTTGAACAGCTTCTTATATTTTTATAGCGTTGCACATTTATTTATTTTATTGCGCATATTATTTCTACTGCAAGTAATGTAGAAGACTTGCTTCAGTATTTCTGTAATTGTTTTTTAAGGCTTTCATACTAAAATGTCTAAAAACGAAACAAATATTTTTGGCAAATTTATATGCTAACAGCTTAAAATATGTCCTAAAGGATATACTGATACGCTCAAACGAAACTTAAAAATTTCCCGCCGTATCATAGCTGATAGATCACATCAGAAAAATATCTGAAAATAGGGATTTTTTTATTTGTTGATGCCTTTTTGACCAGTGCTATTACTCAAACATTGTCATGGCAACTAAACAAATCTAACAACCGTTGCTATGGATATTTTTGCATGATCTTAATAAATATTAGAATAGTTACTCTTTTTTTTATGATTAAAACCACGGGCCACACGGTCTGCTCACTTCGTGACTCAAATTCGTTAATTTATGCGAGAAGGATGTCGACACGGACACTTAGGCAACCAAATACATCCGTCAGTTTTTGACTTTTGTAGGTGATTTAGGTTAACAAGTTGACAATTGTCAAAAAGGCTTGAACGTCACAGCAACACATTAGCTACCGTAGCAACGAATGCTACTTCTCTCAATGACATCAGCGCATAAATGTCATTACAACCCTGACAACAATTGACTCTGGTACTTCCGCTTCCTTCTCGCAGTGAAGTCACTTGCAGGCGGGGCCGACGCGCGAGAGCAGACCATGATTAAAACAACATAACTGAGTAGTTGTCAATTATTCTTTCTTCTTATTATATACATAACGATATTTGTGTGCAATTATTGTAAAATTATGGTTTAAATAAACGGTACAACAGCTATTTCTAATTTCTTTATTTATTATTATAACTTAATAAAGATTTAAAAAAAAAAAGTGGTTTGTACTCCCGTACAAATCAATAAATATCTACACAATTACATCGCAAGTTAAATGAAAATTCTTTCTTCTTTACGATTCTTTAAACCTCGTCCTCGTTTAATAACATATTTGGAATGCCGTTGCTTATCGGAAACGTCCTGCCCGTTTCCGGACACACCAACTCTCCGTTGACGATTTCGATCTCGAATAAGACGTGATGCACCTTCTTAAGAAAGTCCGAATTGTGTTCGTACTCTTTCAATAATTCCGTAGGCAAATTATCGTTTTTTCCCAACGTATCGGCAGCCTTTAACAGAACGCTCCAGTCTAGCTTCGGTATGAGTCTGGCGACAAATTCCTGATTGAAATCCACATCACATTCACGTACATCCGTCGCCTAAAAATGAGTGTTTTCAGAGAATCTTTTAACACGAAATTGTTCATAATTATTGGACTTACGACTATTTTTAGCGGATAACCGACTTGCACGCCTTTCAAACACTTGGAACTCATCATATTATGCGTCACTAGCTTCATTGTTTGCGTGTTTTGCCAAACTCCACGTTCTATTCGAAAAATTCGATCGACATAACCTCAATCGAGCGTTCTACGACGGGGACTAAACAAATCAATTGCGTGTGCGCCGGTTTAGGATTCTGGTTTGAAAAATGAAAAAGTGAATATAAGAATGCTGTTTATTGTTGCATTAATACTGAAATTTGATATACGAAATCCGCAGACATTCAAAGATTTGCAATGATGAAATATGAGTATGGATAATTTTATAATAGCGCATTATGTTGGCAACCAACGTAAAAAAGATTAAGTCCCTAGATGTTACTAGCGCCACCTGGCGATACGGGAAAATACTATGTCTATAAAGTTAAACCCTGTTAAACGCGCGTTCGCTTGTTTCCAAATCTGACTTTTTGCTAAAGATGGCCGCGGACTACCGCAAAAATGTTGAACCGGGTCCAATTTTCAAAGAATGTCGCGATAATTCGAACCCGCTAGTGCTTCTATTGTGATCCAGATGTGAACTGTGATGCGTACTACCGACATGTCGAAAAATTGCGGACCCGCAAGCTGCCGCCGCGTAATTTTATCGAATAATATTCTTGCCTATCGAGGTTGTATCTAAATATTGTTATGTAGTTCCAAGATTCGCCGTTGGGGGTTGTTAGTCACGATTGTGTTACCGGCCGGTAATTGAACGCGAGTTCGCTTGTTTTCAAATCTGACAGTTCGCTAAAGATGGCCGCGGACTACCGCAAAAACGTTAAACCGGGTCCAATTTTCAAAGAATGTCGCGATAATTCGAACCCGCTAGTGCTTTTATTGTGATCGAGATGTGAACTGTGATGCGTGCTACCGATGTATCGAAAAATTGCGGACCCGCAAGCTGCCGCCGCGTAATTTTATCGAATATAATTCTTGCATATGGGGGTAGTACCAAAAATGTAGTTCATAATTTAGCCGTTGGGGGTGTTAACCACGATTGTAGCGGCCGGTAATCGAACGCGAGTTCGCAGTTATAACAAATCTGACGTTTAGCCAAGCAATGGCGCCGACCTCCGCAAAAAAGTTAAAACCTAGTGCAATTTTCAAAGAATCTCGCGATAATTCGAACTTGTTAGTGCTTCTGTTGTGACTCAGATGTGAATTGTGATGCGTGCAGCCGATATTTCGAAAAATTCCGGACCCCCAAGCTTTTGGTGAGTTAGTTTTATCGAATATATTTCTTGCATGTGTTATCAAAAATGTGTCATGTGGTTCCTAATTTCGCCGTTAAGGCTCACTGTTACACCCGGTTGTACCCGGTTGTTTTCAATCAAATTTGTTGTTATTGAAACTTGAGCTGAAAAGCTTTCTGTTGACAAGGGTCCAAAGGAACTGGACAATTAGTCTTAGCATTTTTGAAAGCTTATGCAGTTTAGCTGCATGAGCAAATTCTATTTCATTGAGATCGCTCGTACTGCATTAAAACTAGTTAGGATTTGTCAGTTATTGTGATTCTAATAACAGTAGGTGGTGTCAATCGCTGGTGTTTTGACAATACCTACTGTCAATATAATCAAAAGCTGTCTAGTAGTTTTATTTTAATGCAGACATGGTCGATCTCGATCAAATAGAATCTCATGCAGCTAAACTATTAATTTTATATATAGTATGATAAAGTCATGTTCCTGGCCACATCAGATTTTTTCTATAGTAAAACACAAAAACATCTGCTTATAAATCCTATTTATTTTATAATAAACAAACTGTGTGTATAAAGTCTAGCAGATTCTCATATCTTAATTAATTACATCTTAACAACGGTAAAAAGGCAGCGGCGTAGAATTATAAAAATAGAACTTTTCAACAATATCACATTGGTCTTGTTCCTTATAAGATATTACGGATAACTAACGGGATAAACAAACGGCCCCCTAAAAGCTTTGTCCTCGACAATCGGACGTAAATATTCAATAACAGCTAAAAACAAAAAATAAACACACATCAATTTTAACAATTTAGTTATTTTCTTGGGTCCTCTTGTACTCACATCTAAAACTGCGACGCTCTTCGGCGGGTACCCGAAGTTGGATGATATTCCGGAACATGGACGTCAGAAACGCCGGCGTACAATTTTCAAATTGTTCGGCGAATTTCGTCCAATTTACAGCACGTTGATCAGTCTCATTGTCATCGTAGAGTCTAGAGAAGGGCAAAAGTGTTTAAGTATATTTGAAAACACTTAACGGTTATTTTGTTACTCACTTGATCACTATTTCACGCAAAATCTCCTCTCGATCTATAGGCTTGGTGCTGTACAATCTTGGGTACAACCATTCGAGCCAGAACTGCTTCAACTTCCAGCACGGGAAGCCATGGTATTTCTCAGACATAGCCAACCAATGTTTTTCTTTGATGGTATCTTTTAACTCGCCGACGGTCCCGGCTTTTGTAATTCTCAGCAGTCTCCGGATGAATTTTTTATATTTTACGGATAGTTTCAGTTTCTTCCCTGAAATCAATGGAAAAAATTGAATACGTTGCTGCAGAAATGGTTAAAAGTACCAAGAGTGTAGCTAGAAAATGTCTTACATGACAATTGAAATCTCTCGATAGGGACAAACAAGTTTTCTTCTTAAACCAAATAGTTTAGAAAAGCACTTCCGCACAAGTTGGTTTTGTTAAAAAAAGTTGAGATGTTGAGTAAAGATTTTCAAGGAGATACTCACGTTTTTCAGTTTGCAACACTACGAGCCGTCTATAGAGTGCTTTTGCCGGTCTATTTAGGATATGTGATAGGGTCCAAAATCTGATAGAGTCCTCCGGAAATTTCTTGCAGTATGTCAGAATTACGGCATCCTCTTCTGCTGTAAACCTAGAACACAAGAAGCCTAATTAAATTTCGTATTGGCTGACAAAATATATAATTTTGTCAAGATTGGTTATCTGAACAACTACATATTAGGACGAGAGCTCGTGACAAAAACATACTCTCATAAAACAAGAAAATTTACATCGCATATATAAAATGTTATGGAGACAAGGAAATGCCAATGTCGAATTAAGCAACAGTGCGATCGTGGAAGATTGTGCCTCTGTTAATGAAGATATTTTAAAACTGATTTCACTCATATATACAGAACGCCGAGGCGCATATTTTAAAATTATTAGTGTGTGCACAGGATGTTCCATAAGGTAATTCCAACCCAAACTTATGTTTTTTAAATGGAACGACCTATATTTCGGCACAATTTTGAATTCCTCTCAAATAATAATATTACCTACCCGAAACTTTATACTTTTCGATTTACTGGTATTTTTATGGAAAAACAGCAGTCTAAGCAAAATTGTATATTTCAATATCCGTTTTTATTTTTTTTGCGCACGCTTAGATTATGATTAAGTAAGAAGCGTTCTATTGCCGTGACTACCTACCATATCGAATTGTGTACAGGGTGGTCATAATCTGCAACAAAATGTAGCAAACAGTATCCTGTATCCCTGTATCCAATTAATTTTTTCAATTCTACGCATCGTTCTGCACAAAAAACACAGTGCTTTAACACACAGTGCTAAAATAAACAATTGCAGAGATAACTAGTTTTCTTCATAAAAAAAGATTTTTCTATCAATAAGAGCTTCTACACCTATATCAACCTTTGAACCAGCTGTAAATACCAGAGTATTTACCCAAAATACTGTTTTCTCGCACAATCTCATCTTTTTTTTTTATAAAATAAAACATCACATCTGCAATTTAATATTATAATTTTAAATAATATTTTAGTTATACCCTGTAGGCTATGAAATTAACTGTGCTAAACAAGTTATTAAGGTATCTGTCCAATACTTAATATTGTTTCTATTGCAAGCAATAGAAATGTATAACAGTAATTTTATGTAAATTTTCACGAAGAAAATTTATTTCTGTAATGGTTTATTTGAGCAGCAATGTGTACTGAAACCGGCGATTTTGCTTCCTGTCCATAAACGTGGGTCCCGGGATAATGTCGATAACTACCGTCCAATATCCATTTTACCGGCATTCTCAAAAGTGTTCGAGCGAATCTTGTATAACAGATTATATGAATTTTGGTCAGCCAATTCGGTTATCTCGGCGAGTCAGTTTGGTTTTTTGCCAGGGCTATCCTGCGATGTGGCTCTGTTTGACGCGGTTACAACAGTGCTTTCACATGTTGATCAGCGCTATAACGTCGCTGCAATGTTCTTCGATTTATCGGCAGCATTTGACACGATAGATCATGCTATGTTATTGTCGAAGATGGATGCGCTGGGTATTAGGGGTAACGCGTGGAATCTTTTGCGGTCTTATCTTGGGGGTCGGAAACAGACCGTGTGCGTGGCAGGGAGATTTTCTTTGCGGGAGTCCTTGATGACGGTGGGTGTCCCTCAAGGTTCGGTGCTGGGGCCGTTACTCTTTTTAATGTTTATGAATGATCTGTCGGCGCAGTTGTCATTCGGAGACCTGTACCAGTACGCCGACGACACGACATTGATCATTAAGCACAGAGACATATCAGAGTTGGCCACGTTGGCGGAGAGAGCAATGGAGAACATGAAATTATGGTGCCAGTCGAACAACATGACTCTTAACGAGAGTAAGACTGGTTTGCTCCAGTTCGCCCTGGGTACACCAACTCAGTCAATTCTTGTAAGATCGGGTGGACCATCAATACCATTGAATGAACACGTTAAGTTTCTCGGGGTGCACTTACAATCTACTCTTAAGTGGGACACTCACGTAAATAAGGTCCGGGATAGGGTAGCTCAACTGCATTATTCACTATACAAGTTGCGACATATTGTAGAGTTTCAGGTACTTCGAACGTATTATCTGGCCTGTGTTGAGTCCGTTTTGAGCTACGGAATAATATTGTGGGGCTCTTCGTCACGCGGTATGGCTGCATTATTTGTGCTCCAGAAGAGGTGCATGAGATCTATGCTGCGACTGGGATATCATGAGACATGTAGATCCCATTTCAGAGCGCATAATATTCTCACTCTGCCAAGTCTCTACATTTTCAGACTTGTGTGTTACTGCAGAAGGCATATTACCAATTTTGTGAGAAATGGGGACATTTCGCATTCGATGCGCACGCGAGGTGCGTCTCGCCTCGCCACCCCCGGGCATGTATCATCGGCCTTCGAGCACGGGGCGTATTATACAATACAATACAATACAATACAATACAATACGTTTATTTCCGCAAAATACATTGTACAGGGAAAAAGTCAAAAGGAAATATAATATAATATAATATAACAGTGTATTTCATGTTCTTCTAATACTATATGATGATACGGGCCTACAACGCCTTACCCGCGCGGATAGTTGACGCGAATTCGTTTGCCGCATTTAGATCGCGAGCAAAGTTGTTTTTTATGCATAAAGAGTTTTATTCGGTGGAGGAATTTTTGAGTCATGGCGGAGACCGCGACTAGAGTGCACATTTTTATGTAAATTTTGTGACTGTGTTTGTTGAATAATGAGATTGAAATGTGTTCGTTACCTCTTTTTATTATTATTTATTGTTTTTCTTTGCACAAGATTATGGTTTAATATGTATGCCTGCAGATTTCTTGTCAATGATTAGTTTTTAAGATCTTTCTATATATATAAGAATGACAATGTCAATGTCTGTAAGGATCTTATGACAATAAAGTATTATTATTATTATTATTATTACTTGTAATCTTGTGTGCAGAATGCTGCGTGGAATCCAAAACATTAATTAGATATAGGATTCCATTTAAAAAATAAATTTCTTAGTAAAAACTGTTTGCTATATTTTGTTACAGATTATGACCATCCTGCTGTACACATTTTGGATATGGTAGCTAATCACGCTAATAGAACGCTTCTTACTTATTCATAATCTTAACGTGCGGAATAAAATTAAAAACAGGTATTGCTGTTTTTCCACAAAAATGCCAATAAATCAAAAAGTATAAAGTTTCGGGTATGTACCTAATGTTATTTTTCATTGTCGTAAAATTTTGCAAGGAACTCAAAATTGTGTGGGAATATAGGTTGTTCCTTTTAAAACAACATAAGTTTGGGTTGGTACTACTTTATGGAACACCCTTACACGCTTATACGCTTATAATTCTAAAACGAGCGCCTCTGCGTTCTTGATATACAAGCGAAATCAGTTTTTATATGTCTTCACTAACAAAGGCACAATCTTCCGAGATCGCACTGTTCAGACACCCAGTATACTGCATTTATCTTAATTTATCATATTGAGTAAACGCATTTCGTACCGATCTTTTAATTATGTTTTTTATTTGAGATTTTTTGCACTCAAAGGTTATTAATTGAATGTAACTACAGCATACGAGCAGGACAACGATAACTAAAACGGGAATACATACCGAAAATTGGTCAGAATTGAACAATAGACAATAAGTTACAATTTTGTTTTTGGATTTATAAATCCTTGCTTCATACAATGCATAGTAAAATCACCTGCACATGCAGTAAAATATCCAAGAAAACGACGATTTTTGTGAGTTTGAACGGATAGGCATGTATTCTTTTTTTAGTTGTCCTGTTCGTATGCTGTAGCTACGTTCAATTAATACCCTTTGACTGCAAAAAATCTTAAATTTAAAGGCAAAACTAACTGTGAAAGATCGGTACGATTTACGAAGTACGTTTACCAAATTTGCTGAACTTTCTAGGGTGCGTTCCGCACCCGTTTTGGCACCCTTAAATAGAAAAACTATTTTATGGATCTAAAGATGCCTATTAGCTTATTTCTTATGTATATTTGTTTTTTTTATGTGAAGATCATACAGTATTAATTTTTTTTCAACGTGACTAATTTTTGTGATTGTCTGACAAAGATGTAAGATAATATCTGCAGAAAATGAAGATTTCACGCAGTTTTTAAGATCGGTGTACAGTTGCCGTTTTTGTTGACATCTAAATATTTCAGAAACTATTTACTTTACGTATGTGCAACTAGATACAACTGGAAACAAAACTTCGTTGTATTCTATCTATAAATTATGTTGGTTTCTATCTCTTAAGACAAAGGCACTATCGACCACTGCAATTCTAGTCGGTCACCCTATATTTGTAGCTTACTTTCCACTGTTTGTCTTCCTCATGAGCGCCTGGAACCTCTTGAAGACGCTGTACAGCCGGCGATCGTGGAGACCTCTAGCGAGATACTGGACGAACTTGTGCCGCTCAAACTGCTTCAGCAGCTGTTTCTTCTCGTACGTGTTGGTCAAAAACGGTTTCGCGTCGACTTCGAGGTCGTGTAGTTCGCAGAACCTCCGGAAGTTGTCGCGTATAAGGCGATCCTCCCAGGCCAGGAACTGGCCCTTCCTCACTTTCACGTCAAAGTCCTCGCATGGGACGGTATAAGCGCGATTGTTTAAAACGGCCATCGGCGAGTCTATCATATGCCCTGGCGGCACGTCCCAGTCTGGTTCTTTGATGGACAGCTTTGATAGTTTCTGGGAGAAAAGGAAGGAAAAAAAAAGCTGTACTAAGGAGCGTAAAATAAAAAATTGCAATTGAAAGAAACCATTATAATTGTGTACTGTTCTTATTTTCAGATTTTCTGAACTTCAACAACAGTTTGATGACCTGTTTCAATCCATAATATTTTATTTCTATTTTTTTATTGAAAGGTTTTTAAATTGCGTTTAGTTTGCTCTAGTTATGTCTAATTAATGTTTATAAAGCCTACGAAATTATTACAGTCGGTGTGTATGTTTCTTCTCCGTAGTGTATAGACGGTCAATAAAATTTAAAAATTCTGTTAAATATCAACCGATTCTAATAAACAAATGCATATTAGACGCAAATTTAAATAGGATTTCAATAAAAAAATAGCAAAAAATATTACAGATTCAAACAGGTTGTCAAATAGTTGCTAAAGTTGAAAAAATCTGTAAATAATGGTAAACTTTTGAACTTGTACGTCCATAACTTTTAGATTTGCTATTGGATATGACCGAACAGCACATGTTTATAATAGTCTAGACTTCCTCTTTCATTTACATTTTTTATTTTGGAAATCGAATAGAAAATGGCAGAGTTATGAATTTTTATATACGTGCAAGTACCCAAAAACAGTCAACAACTTCCACTATGTCTCGTGAAAAGTATATTTTGTTTTGTAACACAGCGATATTATTATTATATCACCAAATTACGATTCACATAACGACTAGCACTCACCTTGTACTGTTTCCTGACCCTTGCCATCTTCTTCCGGATATTCCTCACCACCAGCGCAAATTTATCGGTCACCTCGTCCGATAAATCCCCCACCTCGCTATCCGAAGAATCGTAAGATCTCTCGGCATTCGCCATCCTCCCATCATGACCATCGCTATCATCACCATCGTCATCAGCAGTATCCTCAGTACTTCGACCCAGCAACGCATTCCTCTCCAAAAAATTCAACACCAACTCCTCCCTGGAACCATCATCATCATGCATCTCATCCTTCATCATCAACTTTGCCTTCTTCGGTCTTGTCGCAGAACGTTTTCGGTCTCCAAGTTTCCTCTTGGCCTCTTTCAACCTCTTAGCTGGTTTAGGCATCAAACTTTTGTCATCCGAGATGTTGAATTCGTGGTGCAATCCTATCACTTCCGATTTCGGACTCTGATGGTCCAAATCCTCAAAATCCGAAGCGCGCAACCGACTCGTACGAAGGCTGTAATCGCTAGACGAATTCGCCTCTATTTTTAAGGATGTATCAGCATCATCGGCACGAAGAGAATTGTTTGGAAGTGGCTCGTCTTTAGTTAGAAAACCATTGGGTGTTTCCCGGACTTTTTTTGTTGGAGTTTTACGCTTTTTCTTAGGTTGTTTGACACCTGGTGCGTCTGCGACTGTCGAGTTATCAAGGGGTATTACAGGGTGTGCTCCATTCTTCTTTGTGGTTTTGCTTCCTGCAAGCTGAATGGTCGAGATGGCATCGTCATCGTCTTCACTATCGACTATAATCATCTTGCGGGGTTTTCGTTTCTTCTTCTGGTTATCGTTCGATATCTTCTCAACTTTTGCCTTTCCTCCTTTGAGCTTCCCCTTCGTTCTGGCTTGTTTTAACAAGTCGAACGCGTTTACAACTCGTGACCTTCCGTTTTTCTCCTGATCTGGCGATGCTTCTGGTACGCCTGCGTCCTTCGTATCCTCGTGATTCCCCTGGATGTCTTCTGGCCTCTTAGAGTTCTCCTTTTTCAAACTAACATCAGCATCATCATCCTTGCTTTGATTGATTTTGCTACTGGTGGCTACACTCGAGTTAATCGAAGAACTAATATCGAAATCGTCGAAGAACTCCGACTGGGACTTCAAGATATCTTCATCGATACTTTTACCGTTCGGCACTCTCTTTGGAGTTTCGATCAAATAATCGGTTATAGACCTTTCGCCACGACTGTATCTCCTGATTCTCGGAGGAGTTTGGACGATATGCTCCAATGTTGTTTCGCTTTTTCGTTTCTTTCGCTTGGAGGCTGGACTTATCTCTCTATCGGAGTAATCGAATAGATCCGAAATACTCATAGTTGACGTGGCATCGGAAAAATGACTCTCGGTGTCCTCTAGATGATTCCTCTTTTGGGCGCTTCGTCCTTTCGCTGGAGTCCTGCGGATCTTCTTGTATTTCTCCGGTGGTTTTATCAAGACATCATCGCACGCTTGGTCTGCAACGCCGAGACTCTCGAGGAATCTATCGATGGTTTTATCGTTAGCGATTTTTGACAGATCCATATCGACTGCGCTCGTGTCTAGCTTGCGCTTCCCGTTCCGTTTGATCGGTTTGGTTTTCGTCTCGATCTTTTGAATTGTCGGTGTTTCTACTTTGCGTAGTCTAGAGTCTACGCTGGTATCTTTTTCCTTCAAGAAGTCGTCTTCAAGTGGCATGTGATGTTCTGAATTCTTAGCTGCTGGAATTTTATTAGTACGGGTTTCATTTTCCATGGATAGTTCCTTTGTCTTCTTTTTATTTTTCTCTTTTTTACCAGAGTCTGCACTGGTATCTTTCTGGCTCGACAATTCAAGCACTTCATCTTTATCCGGCATTAGATTTTCTGATTTCTTAGCAACTAAAATATCCAGGCTTTGAATATTTTCAGTAGATCTTTCATTTTTTAGAGAATCGTCGTTACTTTTCGGTTTCTTTTTCTTTTTTCTACCAGAGTCTACACTGGTATCTTTTTCCCTCAACGGTTCATCTTCAACTGGCATCTGATGTTCTGAATGCTTGGCTGCTAGAAACGCTTCACTTTGATTCTTATTAGTACAGCTTTCATTTTCCATAGATGCTTCCTTTGTCTTCTTTTTATTTTTCCCTTTTTTACCAGAGTCTCCGCTGGTATCTTTCTGTGTCGACAATTCAAGCACTTCATCTTCATCCAGCATTAGATTTTTTGACTTCTTAGCAACTAAAATATCCAGACTTTGAATCTTTTCAGTAGAGCTGTAATTTTTTAGAGAATCGTCAAATCTTTTGAGTTTCTTTTTCTTTGGTTTACCAGAGTCTACACTGGTATCTTTTTCCCCCAACAATTCCTCTTCAGCTGATATCGGATGTTCTGACTTCTTGGCTTCTAGAATCGTCTCGACCTTTTGAATTGTCGGCGGTTCTACTTTGCGTTCTCCATAAAAGAATTTCTTGAGAGACTCAGGGATGTGCATAACTTCGTCCAGCGTCGCCTGTCTCATGTTATCGATAGTTTTCTTCGTAGGTTTAGTTCGTGGCGCCCTGGGTTTTTTCGGTTTTGCGGCTTGCGTGGTGGTATCGGGCGTCTTCGGTTTTGCGTTGCCTTCGTTCACTGCTACCAACTTGGCGATGTTGATGTCTTCGTCTTTGCCATTTTGAGCATCTCCGACAGGTGGTTTAGTTACTAGTTCTGATTTTTTATCGATGTCAGTGTTCAAGCTCGAGATGACATCTTCGACCATCTCCTGCGTGTTGTTAAACAAAATTTTTCCGTTGGTTCGTTTGGTATCTTCGTTTTTCGATTTCTTCGTGGTTTGTTTCTTAGTTTCTTTGGTTGTCGTCTCCAGGTTCTCCTTTGGTGGTGGTTGTATTGTTGGATTTATCTGTTTCTTACGTTGTCCTAACAATTCGAAAAGATCCTGTCGTGGGACATCTTTTCGTGTAAACAATTCCAACATTTTATCTTCGACCGATATGTGATTTTCTGGCATCTTGGTTGTTAGAATATCAAAACTTTGATTCTTAGCTATGGAGCTTTCATTTTCCATAAGATCATCCTTTGTTGTCAATTCATTGTTCTCTTTTCTAATAGAGTCTGTACTGGTAGCTTTTTGAGTTAACAATTCAAACACTTCATCTGGCATCTGATTTCCAGAGTTCTCTGCTTCTACAATATTCACACTTTGATTCTTATCAGTACGGCTTTCACTTTCCATAGAATCTTCCTTTGCTTTCTTTTTATTTTCTGCTTTTCTACCAGAGTCTGTACTGGTATCTTTTTGGGTCAACAATTCAAGCACTTCATCTTCCTCCAGATTTTCTGTCTTCTTAGGTATTAAAATATCCGGACTTCGATTCTGATCAGTAGAACTTTCATTTTTTAGAGAATCGTCATTTCTTTTCCGTTTATTTTTCTTTTTTCTACCAGAGTCTACACTGGTATCTTTTCCCCCCGACAATTCATCTTCAGTTTGCATCTGATGTTTCGAATTCTTGGCTGCCAGAATATCCACACTTTGATTCTTATTAGTAGCGCTTTCATTTTCCGTTAAGTCTTCCTTTGTTTTATTTTTATTTTTCTCTTTTCGGCCAGAATCTGCACTAGTATCTTTTTGGGTCAACAGTTCAAACACTTCATCTTCAGCTGGCTTTTGGTCTTCTGACTTCTTAGCAACTAAAATATCCAGAGTTTGATTCTTATCAGTAGAGATTTCATTTATTAGAGAATCGTCCTTTCTTTTCTGTTTATTTTTCTTTTTTCTACCAGAGTCTACACTGGTATCGTTTTCCCCTAACAATTCATCTTCAGCCGACATCTGATGTTCTAAATTTCTTACTTCTGGAATATCCACGCTTTGATTCTTATTAGCAGAACTTTCATTATCTATAGAATTTTCCTTTGTTTTCTTTTTATTTTTGTCTCTTCTACCATAGTCTGCGCTGGTATCTTTCTCCCCCAACAATTCATCTTTATTTGGCGTCTGATTTTCTGAGTTCTTGGCTTCTGGAATATCCACACTTTGATTCTTAACAATATAGGTTTCAGTTTCCATAGAGTCTTCATTCGGCATTTGATTTTCTGATTTCTTAGGGATTAAAACATCCGGACTTTGATTCTTATCAGTAGAGCTTTCATTATTTAGAGAATCGTCATTTCTTTTCGGTTTCTTCTTCTTTCGCCTACCAGAGTCTACGATGGTATCTTTTTCCCCCAACAATTTATCTTCAACTGACATCAGATGTTCTGTATTCTTGGATGCTAGAATATCGGCACTTTGATTCTTATTAACACAGCTTTCATCTTCCATAGCTTCTTCGTTTGTTTTCTTTTTTGTTTTATCTTTTCTACCAGAGTCTACACTGGTATCTTTTTGGGTCAACAATTCAACCACTTCATCTTCATCCGGAATTTGATTTTTCGTCTTCTTAGTTACAAAGATATCCAGATTTCGATTCTTATCAGATGAGCTTTCATTTTCTAGAGAATTGTCATTTCTTTTCGGCTTCTTCTTCTTTCTTCTACCAGACTCTATACTGGTATCTTTTTCTTTTAACAATTTATCATCTGGCTTTTGATTTGCCGATTTTTTGACTTCTGGAATATCCACACTTTGATTCTTATTAGTAAAACTTTCATTTTCTGTAGAATCTTCCTTTGTTTTCTTTTTATTTTCCTCTTTACTACCAGAATCTGCACTGGTATCTTGTCGGGTCAACGATTCAAGCACTTTATCTTCATCTGGCATTTTATTATTTGACTTTTTAGCAACTACAATATCCAAGCTTTGATTCTTATCAGTAGAGCTTTCAGTTTTTAGAGAATCGTCATTTCTTTTTGGTTTATTTTTCTTCTTTCTACCAGATTCTACACTGGTATTGTTTTCCCCCAACAGTTCATTTTCAGCTGGCATCTGATCTTCTGAATTCTTGGTTGCTAGAATATCCACACTTTGATTCTTTTTGGTACAGCTTTCATTTTCTATAGAATCGTCCTTTCTTTTGGTTTTTTTTTCCTCTTTTCTACCAGAATCTGCAGTGGTATCTTTTCCAGTCAACGATTCAGGCACTTTATCTTCATCTGGCATTTTATTTTCTGACTTTTTAGCAACCATAATATCCAGACTTTGATTCTTATCAGTAGAGCTTTCATTTTTTAAAGAATCGTCATTTCTTTTCTGTTTATTTTTCTTTTTTCTACCAGAGTCTCCACTGTTATCTTTTTCACCCAGCAATTCATCTTCAGCTGACATCTGATGTTCTAAATTTTTTACTTCTGGAATATCCGCGCTTTGGTTATTTTTGTCTTTTCTACCATAGTCTGCGCTGGTATCTTTGTGTCCCGAAAATTCAAACACAGTAAGAAATTCAGTACCGCCCGTATTTTCCACTGAATCCACATCTCTCCATTTATTGGCTGAAGACACGCAAATGCCCCCTCGAACAAATTCTTTCTTTTCAGTAATAAGTTCACACTTCTTCTTCTTTCGTTTACATTTCTTCCTAACGGGAAGGTCGTTTTCCGAGGCCGCGGTATCCGAGGCGGTAAACACCATAAAATTATGGATGCTGTTAATCTCCTGTCGAATAGCGTCGTCAAGTTCGATAAATCTCCTATCGATTACGTCATTTTCGGAGCTAAAATTGTAATTTCCGCTAACCAGAACCTCATTTCGTAAAATCTTGATCTTTTCCGATCTTATAGGAGATTTATTAATCACAATTTGGTCGTTTTCTATCGCCGCGTTCGTACTAGGTGGTAGTTCGCTATTATTAGGTAACCTTGGTAACTCCCTTTGAGAGTTTTGATCAATAAGAGCATCGAACATTTCAACTTTAATGGGCCGAGGTATGAAAATACCATCGTCGGAATGATTTGACTTACTCGTTGTGAACAAGTCGTCGAAATTCTCGACTTTAATGGGCCGAGGTATAAAAATACCATCGTCGGAACGATTTGACTTACTCGTTGTGAACAAGTCGTCGAAATTCTCGACTTTGATAGGCCTCGGAACTTGTATGTCGTCTGTATCGTCAAAATATGATTTGCTAGCAGAATGTAACCTCTCCATAAACGAATCGACAAACTCCTTTGTTTTCGGTGGACTAATTGGTGCTTTAATTTGTATTGTGATGTTTAAATACCTGGGTTCATCATTTTCCGGTTGGTGTTGTGCATCGCTTTCAACATTTTCGCACTGCATTAAGTGTTGCTCGAAGTCAGTATAAGAGTCGTCACTTTCGGACATTGCTTTTTTAATCTTCTTCCTTTTCCTGTTCGCTTTTAAAGGTGATGCCATCTTTGGTTTGTACTGAAAAATGTTGTTTTGTAAACTAGTATTTAAATCACATTTAACCAAATCGCGAATTTTTAGGTTAGGTCTGCAACGGCATGCGTTTTTAAAAAGGTCAGGGCAGCCAACCGTAACGGTGTTTAGGTTATCAAATTACATATTGCTAATTATCCATTGTACAATAAACAGTTTCTTTAATTTCGTTATTACCATTTTATAAAATTTTTGTCTTTAATAATTTCCGGGTAGATACGCAATATTTCGTTTTTAATTTAGGGGAATTTTATGTTACACTTACGATCCACTTACACCGGTCTGCTTAGTTCGTGTGACTTATCTCAAATTCTTTCATTTCTGCGAATGACGTCACTGCGAGAAAGATGTTGCGTAGGCGCAACCAAATACATATTGTAGTTTTGACTTTTGTAAGTGACAACAAAGACAACTATGCCAACGTTTAAAACACTGTTTTAAAACCAAATTATTAAACATAACAAACCTGGTCACTTGTAGGCGTGGCCGATGCGCGTAAGCAGACCGGTGTAAGTGGAATCGTGTTTTTAGGGGAATTTTATGTTAAACTTGTCAAATTGTCAACTGTCAAACTCGACAAACTCAAACATCGATTTTCAAAAAGATACAAAACCGACGAAGTATTTACTTTTTAGGTCTATAAAATGGACACAGAAGAGCGGTTGGACTACGACAGGGCTTGGGAAGCGATAAAAAGAACATTTCCAATCCTACACGATGATTTTACATTGGTAATTATTCCAGAATTGTTTATTATTAAAGTAATCAATTAATTAACTCCAAATAACACAACATTTCTCAGCCCTTAGATTTAACATCGTCCGAAGAAGAATTCTATCAAGTAGTCCGGTTAATAATCAACCTGGATATAGTGGAAGTGATCCAAACGCTCATAACCTCAAAAATCGAAAAGTACAGCCGAGATCACATCGCAATCGAATTTTGGTCGTACTTCCGCGATATCACCGACGAGAATGAAGGTTTCCGGCAATTCCACAACGCCATAATGGGCTTATATGAGAATTACATGCATTTTCACGTCTTGGCGTTGAAATTGGAGTTATTGCGCTGCGCTGCAAAATCCGACGCCCCAATTTACGGGGAGAGGAACGCGACAAACGCGTTGAAACTGATCATCAGGTCGGCTCTGCTCAGCCAGGTCCCGTTGAACTGCAATTCGGTGATTAAGAATTTTTACGATGTTGCGTTGAAAAACGAGGAAACCGAGGAGGCGTTTGTGGATCAGTGCGCTGTCTGTCTGTGCGGAACGCAATGTCTCTGCTCGCAGTATTTCTACGAGACTAATAAGTGAGTTGATGAGACTTTTTTTACGAGATAATAAGTTATGAAGTTTAAAAGTTAACGAAGTTTTGTGATTTTTTTGTTTTGTATTTTTTTGCAGTATTTTGATTGAAATGGGCCTGCTGGAGTCGATGGTACAACAAACGTTAACGACTGTGATTTATGATTTTATCGAGAATTATATCGAAAGGACCTGCAAAGACCATTTCGATATACCCTGCCTGAACACACTGTTAAAGGTATGAATATAATGTTTCGTTTTTTATAGTTTTAGTTTTTTTATTTTACAGATTAAATTATACTGTCTAAGTTTATCATTTCTCGTATTGTCAGTAATTTGCAGATCATTGTATGTGTTGTTGTGTTGTATGTGTTCTATGTGGTTGAATTTTTATTTGCCCAGTAATTTAAACCAGTAATACTTCTTTTGATCACAAAACGTTTACCTGGTTTTCTAATTCTAGTATGAATAGATTTATAAAACCATTGAGCCTACGTGACATGCAAAACTTAAAAAAAGCTGTTCTACTGTTCTCAGACGATATGCGTAACTGCACCTATCATGCTACTTGTTATGTTTGAACGTTATGAGCTGTTAGAATAACGTAAACTGCAGGCGTTATTTCAGTAACGTTTTTGTTTTTTATTAGACATCATTTCGATAACAAATTATTTTTATGACTTAAAAGTATAATTTCTAACATCTTCAGTTTCTAACATCTTCAGTTTCTTTTTTGACCGAGAGCTAATTATTGCCTATTATTTTTTTAGAGATTAGAGGAAGTCATGAACAAATGGCTGACGAAAGTATACTCGTGCGAGGCAAAAACAGTTCTGAACGATTCCGTCGCGAAAGTAAATCGAAAATTGGTTACCTTCATCTACGACACGTACACAAAATTGCGGGTCAACCAGCTCTTCAACATCATAATAGGTACATAAACTTTGTTAAACGAATCTAGTTATCGAAGAATGATTATAATAAATAGTAATAAATTCCTATAGAGTATCCCGATTCGATTCCCGCCTTGGAGGATCTGAAGATCTGCCTACCGAAGACCGACTTGAGGTCGTACCTGATCAAGAAACTGCAGAAATCGATGGAGACGCGGCTCCTGCATCCGGGCGTCGGAACTCAGGATGTGCTGACGGCTTACGTCGCGACGATACGTTCCATGCGCGTCCTCGACCCGTCCGGTCTACTGCTCGAGACGATAACGCAACCCATTCATCAGTACTTGAGGAGTAGGGAGGATACCGTGAGGTGAGTTTTGTCGCTTGCGTTAGGTGTATTGTGTGGAAGTTAGGTTAGTGGATTCTCTTTATTATTTTTGAATTGCACATGTTTTATCATTTTTGTGGTGTTTGTCTTGATATGCATGTACTATCGTGGCCATATATTTTGTCCCTTCTTTTGACGTCTATTTTCTCGGAAACCTAAATTTTATTTGTTTAACTTTAGCAATTAATTACTGCGGAAATAATCTATAGATTTGAACGAATTAAAAAGTAAAATCACCTGCGGAATGCTAGCTTTCAATGTGCATTTTTGTAAAATCATTGGATTATTGCTTGACCCACAAAAAGCTATATTATGCAATGCCAGCAATTCCTTTATTAGAAGAGCTAAAATAATGAAATATAGACTATAGGCTACCCACTAATTCATAGGTTTAAAGTTTATTACATAATCATGGTTTATCTTGCATTTTCCCTACAAAAGATTGAGTTGAAGCATCTCATGATTGCTGCAGTTGACGCAGCGCTCTTCGGTCCTTGGAGCGAGCGGGGGAAGGGATCGACAGCCACGCTGCCAGTTGTGGCGGATCGAACGTGCATTACTATAGTTACTAGTGTTTACGGACACAATACATATAACGACACGGCGATTATGCCTCGCCAAAGAAATTTGGGTATCCGGCGACAGATTACCGAATTAAAAAATAATGGCAAAATAAGTCAATAAGATAACAGAACTACGAACAGGCATTTGGAAGTCCCATGGGAATTCTTGGCAATTTAAATCTCGTTTCGAGTTTAGCATTTAAAATTAATGAGTGATCTGCAAAATATTCTATGTGTCTACAAATTTACGATGCTAAATTTGCAAAAGTTTTTTGATATTTTTAAGTTTTATACGCTCAGAGCTGACATTTGTAATATATGTAATATATCATCAGTTGTATTTATTTTATATTGTTTCTGCATGTATTTAAATATTATTAATAAATAAGCTGTTGAAACAGTTTGAATATTTATATAACAAAATCGGGCATACCTTTTAAATATTTTTTGGGTTTATCAAGCAAGCTTAATTTAGTATTCACCATTAATCAGAAAATCTGCTAACTCCATATTATTAGATTTATCCGCTTCCATCAAAATCTTGTTTACAACCTTATTGTATAGAAACTGAAGAAAACAAACCAATCGATAGAAGAGATTTCTCTCGTACCGGGTCACATATAATCAAAAGTATGCCAAATATTAAGAATTTAATTGTTAGTTAAAATTACTACCTTGTCAAGTTATGGTTCTTTTTGTGTATTGATAATAAGCTGCCCCGGTTCTCCCAGCTGTGTCGGTTCTCTCCAACATGACAGCACCGCTAACGCCTTCCTTCCCCGCAGCACCCCCCAAGACCATAGAGCGTCGGAATAACGCGGAATTTCAGCATGATCTTTTGTATGAAAAATGCAAGATAAACAATGATTATGTAATAAACTTTAAACCTATGAATTATTGGGTAGCCTATAGTCTATATTTCATTATTCTAGCTCTTCTAATAAAGGAATTGCTGGCATTGCATAATATAGCGTTTTGTGGGTCAACCACTAATCCACTGATTTTACAAAAATGCACAAGGAAAGCTAGCATTCCGCAAGGTGATTTTACTATTTAACTCGTTGATATCTATGGATTATTTCTGCAGTAGTTAATTGCTAAAGTTAAACGAATAAAATTTACGGGGCAAAAACAGCGCCAATTCTTCTTAATTTGGAAAAATCGTGAAAACGCCAACACATACAGCTTTCTAATTTTTATGAGTTGTAGCATATTAATCAAGGACAGCACCAGAATTTTGTAAAAATTATTCGCCCCTAAGTTTCCTAGAAAACGGAAGTCAAAAGAAGGGACATAATATATGGCCACGATAGTACATGTAATGGAAATGGGCTATTAGTTTACAGAACCGAATCTAACATAAAAGTGACCGACTTTGCAATTTTTTTACGGAAAACACGGGTTAAATTTTGAAAAATATATCAAATAATAGATGTAAATTACACCTTCCTCTATAGGTGAACAAAATTTCATGTAAAAATACCACTATCTTTCGTGCTTTTTTCACTCAAAACGTACTTCTTGGAACAGATGAATCAGACATATCACGTAGAGTGGATACAACAACGACTATAAATACATGATATACATGTCCCACAATAAGTAATACACCTTTATCTACAGTGAGCGCGTAAAGTATGGCAACATAAGAAAATCTTTGAGATGAGCCCTAATCTTAGTGGATTGTTTAATTGTCAAAATGGTATAGGAAAAATTTTGTGGCCTGTCATAAGAACATTTTCAAGTAAAAGACGATTAAAAATAGTAAAATGTAAATGAGTTTTGGGAAAATAACTTTCGTGAATTGAATATGAAATTGCGTTTTGGGTACTATTAATTGCCCTGAAAACGAATCTGGGCACCAACATTTTCTACCGTGGAAGGTTTTTGGAAAAAGTGTAAAAAAACGCAAATGTGGTAATTTTTACAAATTTATACCACCTGAACGTGTTGTCCTAGCAACGTGAAAATAGTTCATGGTTAACTTTATTCTTTGAACTTTTATCTGACATCCCAAAAGTTTATTCCCAATTATTTTGGAATGATTTACAGAGATTCGTGTAAGTGAGGTGGGTACATCTTCATTAAATGAATTAAAAAGAACGCAAGTAGTCTGACGTGATATGCAATTTTTAAGCTGCGATTCGCATTCAACGCATTTAAATTTATCGCAAACGCCGATTTGCTTTTCATAAATAAACCCAATATTGAACTAGTTAGCCCAGTGTAGTGAAACTCGGTTTACCTGAACCTGGTTCAGTTGATTGCGCTTCAAGTGAAGTCTGTTCATTTAAATTTTAAACTCTGTAAAGTTGAACGCTTTTACTACCAACCACTTTAGTCCGTGTCATTTTGCTCCAGATCATTTTACTCCTGATCATATTACTCCAGATCATTTTACTCCTGATCATTTTATGTACTTATTTTGCTTCAGATCATTATACACCCGATCACTTTGCACCGGACATTTTACTACAGATCATTTTGCTCTGGTTATTTAAAAAGCCAGTTAAACTCGGTTGAGTTTTTTGTTATACATATATCTACAAGACAACAAGTTTTTATAAAATTTTATTTCAAAGTGCATCGATTTGACATGTAATTTGCAATTTGTTTCACATTGTTTCTTAGGTGTGTGGTGAGCAGCTTAACGGAGGAAGGTCCCAATGACTTAGCCGAGGAACTGGTGAAGGGCGAGGCCGTCCAGACCGACGAACACGTCTCGTCGGACGATGAGGAGCAAAGTTGGGACGTTTGGATGCCGGATCCTGTCGAAGCAAATCCCAGTAAGTTTTAGCAAAATTCTTTTAAACACAGAATTTAGAGTTAGCTTCTTTTATTTCGTTGTTGACTATGCTTGAAAATTGTTATTTCTTTATCTTTATTTATTAAGAATATTTACCAAGAAATGAAACACATGAAATATTGTTCGTTCTAAAAACTGATTCTAAAAATTCACAATGCTTGAAAATTGTTATTTCTTTATCTTTATTTATTAAGAATGTTTATCAAGAAATGAAACTATGTTAATTCTAAAAACTGATTCTAAAAATATGGATTGGATTTACTGTTTTCTTATATTTTGATGGAATAAAGTTTTTCTTCAAAAGTTTCAAAGGAACTGCATGTTTACTCTAACCATTTTTCAAGGCTTTTGCGAATGTGCCGCCATCTCTGAAATTTTGTCAAACTAGTCAAATAATAAATTAAAGTAGAGGAAATTTTGAATAATTTATGTCTATGACATCTTTTGGTAAAACTAATAGTTTAGCGGCATGAGCAAATTTTATTTGATCGATATCAATTGTGTCTGCATTAATATAAAATTTGTTAGCCAGGATTTGATAAATATTTTTTTTCTAATGACAATAGGTAGTGTCAACCGCTAATGTTTTGACACTATCAACTGTCAATAGTATCAAAATATCTGCCACATCGTGTTTAACTAGTTTTATTTTAGAGCAGACACGACCGATCGTGATGAAATAGAATCTCATGTAGCTGTGTCCATATCCATAAAGGTTATCTATATATCTAGCCAAAATTACCGGAACACCGACATAATTCTCAAAAAGAACAAAATTTAAAAAAATTGTTCAAGCTAAAGTTTTTTAGCTTTAAACAAGCTATCTTTTATATTTTCAATATACAGGTGCTTATTTTAGTATAGCAATTTGATTTCCTTTTTTTAAATAGAATACCCTATTTATTATTACATTTTTTAATTCTAAGATTAATTCTAAGAATTTTTTATACGAATAATTTTTTTATAAAATGCGTTGTTTTTTAATTAGAAGCTATTAACCAAAAATAGTCAAAACTACCTAGATAATTCTAAAAGTATTTTGATTTTTTTCTCCAATATCTTTGTATCCTAAAATATTCTTTTTGTCCCGCAATCGAACAGACAAGAACGTCAACACGCGCCGCACCACCGACATCATATCGATGCTCGTCAACGTCTATGGCAGCAAGGAACTCTTCGTCAACGAGTACCGCACCCTACTCGCCGACCGCCTCCTAACCTCTTTAACCTGCGACACCGAAAAAGAGATCCGATACCTCGAGCTCCTCAAGTTACGTTTCGGCGACGCGCAGCTCCACTTTTGCGAGGTGATGCTCAAGGATATTGTCGACTCGAAGCGGATCAATCAGCACATCAGGCAGGACGCGGAGTACGCCCGTCTATCCGAAGACGACCAGGAGGAGAAAGGCGTCGTCGTGCCGATGTCGTCGATGATATTGTCGGCGCAGTTCTGGCCGGCGTTCAAGGAGGAGAAGTGCGAGCTGCACCCGCTGGTGAACGAGCGTATGGCGCAGCACACGAAGGCGTTCGAGACGCTCAAAGGGAATCGGACGCTCTGCTGGAAGAAGCATCTCGGATTGGTGGATTTGGATATCGAGTTGGATGATGGGAGGACTGTGACGTTTGCAGCGGTGGCGCCGATGCACGCGACGATTATCATGCATTTTCAGGATAAGGGTGAGTGATTTTTTAGTTTTTTTTACTTTTCCAGGAACTAAATAGAAAATCTGACGATAGTTGGAAGAATACGTAAAGTTGTAGTTCTTCTCAGAACCGTAAGAATATAATATTAAATTTTGATTACCCACTTTTCTGTTGGTTTTCTATTGGTCACAACCGGTATATTGAAATATTGGTCATAATCACTTTTAAAAACCTTTTCAAACATTTCTCGTTGATAGTACTACCACAAATAACGTTATTTTATTGGTAATGCAGGATAAACTATTAGCTAGCTCATTGACAAACTTTGACAGGTTGAAAGAACTAGTAAAGTTCCAGTTAGGTCTTCTCAGCACCGTGAGAATAGGAGATTAAATTTTAATTACCCAATTTTCTATTGCAATTTCTATTGGTTACAAACGGCCCTGGTATATTGAAATATTGGTCATTGTCTGTTTTAAAAGCCTTTTCTAAACATTTCTAGTTAATACTAGTACCTCAAATAAAGGTATTTTAGTGCTAGTGCAGGATAAACTATTAGCTAGCTCATCAAACTGACAGGTTAAAGATGATTCAAACTAAGAAGCGGGTGTCACATGATGTCCGGCTAATGTATTCCAGAACAGAGATACTGGTGGGAGTACCCTCTTCTTATTTGGAAACATCTCTACTTTGGAAAGGTGATTAAATTTCTGTTTTTAGTGAGTTATCAAAAAGTCTTGGCAAGCTTAGCTCGCAAACAAAGGTATAGAGTTGTAATAGCAGTGATCAGAGATTAGATTTTTACAGTAGATTGCATTTTTGAAAAACTCGCACTTTTGTAAAGAGCGAAAGAGTCACCTCATATTTTGTGCCATGTATACGATACTTAGTTTTTGCTGTGTAGTCCCGAATGACAATGTTTATGCGTTAATTTAATCTTATTTAGAAGGTGCAAAGGTGCATTCGTACGCATACTGAATTCCTATGAAATTTCAGATCAATGAATGTGCCCGCAAAGTACATTACGAAATCATAATAAGTTTAATTTAATAATATAAGAAAATAATAATAAAAAACCTTACTGCAATAATCACTGTTATTAACTCAATAGAAAAAATATCAATAAACTTATGCGTCTTAAGCATTTCATGTACATAAGTACATGAAAATAATTTCAAGTACTTAATTTGTCAAAAATAATCTAAGCTACGCGACTATTCTGACAAACAAACAAAATTTAACAAGTGATAAATATTTCTGGTATGCTTTGCTCTTTTCTGTAAAATCTGATTCTGAAAGCAGAAATTTTGACGTTAGCATAGTATTGATAAAGTCAGTGCTAAAAAACAACAAAAAAATCCAAAACTGCATTTTTGCAACTACACACAATTTCTGTTTTCAGATTCACATTATACCGAAAAGGAACATACCAGGAACAGTTTTCAGTTGTTTGTCTTTGTTTTTTTGTTAACTAAGATAGTCACTTAGCTTAGATTATTGTGTTTTTAACAAATTACATACATGGAACCGTGTGAAATGCTGTGATATTTTTTCTATATAAATAAAATCCAACGTAATGAAAATTTCACGATTCTGCTTTCCTAAAAGTATTTCCGATGTAAAGTCGTATAATTTATAGTAGGTACACTATATTATTCTATTAATTTAGTAACATTTGTTGTTAAGACAAGAGTTTTCTTGTTCTTTTCAATGATAATAATGATTGTAAATATCAATATCGACAATAGGAACCCGGAAAGACGGAAATTATTTATTTTTTATGTTTGACGTTTGTCTGACAGCATTTGCAGATCATGTCAAATTAATCAGCGTTTAGTCAGCGTACAGTTAGTCAGGTGTAGTCAGGTGTGGTTACTTACCAAGCAGTTGATTGGTTATTTTGTCGCACCCAGCAACTGTATTAAGTATTAACCCCTCAAAGCAGCACTTCTAGCACACAAAAAAAAAAAAAACAAGTAACGTTTTCTAACACAGGCCACTGGACTTTGGACGAACTGGCCAGGGTCATGCTTATACCTCCCACACTCTTAAAGAGAAAAATAAGTTTCTGGCAATCGCACGGTCTAATAACGGAAGTGACGCCCAACGTCTTTCAATTGGTCGAAGACAATAAGGGGGAAACTTCACAAACCGTTACCGATATAATAATAGAAGACGAGTCCGAGAGTGCAATGGCCAGCACGCAAGACCAACGGGAAGAAGAATTACAGGTATTTTATTTGGTTGAAAAATGTTGGAAAACTGGTTATTTTATTAATTTTTTTTTAGACTATCTGGTCGTATATTGTCGGTATGCTGATGAATCTGGATTCGTTGAACTTGGAGAGGATCCATCAGATGTTGAAAATGTTTGCGTTTCAAGTGCCAACGGTTGAGTGCAATGTGCAAGAGTTGCGGCATTTTCTGGACAGGAAAGTCCGGGACCACCAGTTGGTTTATTCCGGAGGGGCGTACCGTTTACCGAAACCTTAGTTTCTATTTTTTTGTGTATAGAAGTGTTGTTATTAAATAAAATTTTTAAGTAGATGTATTTATTTCTTTCCTTTTTTGTCTGTATTGGTGATGTTTAGTCTTTTCCAATATAGAGAAGTTGTAAAAATGGAACATTTTATGACGTACTAACACAAATTTTTTTAAATGTAACACTAGGTATATTAATACAAATTTGACGAGCACATAATTAAGGATATAAATCGCGAGCAAAAAGCTTACTGTAATCAAGCGAGCGATTTTTATCCGTTATATGCGAGTCAAATACGACGTTTTATCTACGACTCATAAATTCCATTTTACGCAAAATATTTTAAATGTATTTATCAATGATGGCGAGGCGAACTGTCACATAACTGTCATCCACGTAGGTTTTGACAGACTTTGGTACTAGCGCTGTATAATGATGACAGTTTGTTCAAATAATGAGGTCATTATTTGAACCAACTGTCATTATTATACAACGCTAGTGTCAAAATAATCATTGGCGCGTATAATGATGGGGATTATATAGTCATAGATACGAATGCAATGAACTTATTATATGAGTCGTAGATAAAGATTTTTATTCTACTCAGTTTGATAACAGCCTGTATTAAGAGATGCCATGAGATTAAAGTAAAAAACGTACAATTTTAAACGCGTATTTTGAGATGAGAATAAAGAAACGGGCAAACTCTAATTTCCATTGTAGTTTCCACAAAAATGAAGGTAAATTTTTGTGTGGTACATAATCTACAAAGTCTTTGAATTTGAAGGAAAGCAATACTACAGATTATTCCTTTGTGTATTTAAAAATTGTAGAATGGCATTACTAAAAGGTGCTCCACGAAGAAAAGAATAAATTACATTTGTGAAATTGTTGAATTTTGTAGTACCACCTAGATATTTAAGAAAGCTGGTTTACCGGTCTTTCAGCGTAGGTTTCATTTAAAATTCTTACAATATTTAACATTTAAAACCTCCAGTTATTCAGGAAATATGTCATGTTGGAACTGCCAATTAATAATAACTACCGAATAGTGTGATACTTTAGTGTTACTTTATTCTTGTTATCGTTAATTCATTCTTGATTTTTGATATACAGTGTATTCAAATGCAGTTGACGAAACTAATATCAATCGATAGCTGTAGTAACATATTAAAATGTTTAGAAAGGAAAAACCATAAAAAAAATTGTGGCTGTCAGACATTAATACTTCATTTCTCGAATCTCACTTAATCGCAAAAATAAAAATACCAGATTGTAGTGGACAAAATTTACTATTAAAATTACTATGGAACTAATACGAGAAACGGTTAATTTTATATGATCGATTTAATTAATTATGATTTAATTAATTTTTGACAATTCCATGTCAATCGTACCACGTACCATGTGTTTGTAGATAATTAAAAGATGTACAGGTTCGCTAATGGAGTTCATTGACGTATGATCAAAAGAAAGCAAGATGTTCGGTTAATAATAAATAAATTGATCCAAATTCTTTAGTTTAATAAAACGTTTAATCAATATACAAACGTAACATAAATAACATACAAGCAATAAATTAACTTATTATACAAATTCGAAAGCTACCAAGTAGCAGCGTTTCTTCTCACTGAGTCGTGTACGCCGGTCGTTTGGTCCTTCGAACTTTCGTCCTAGTGCCGAAATGTCCCTTCGCGCCCGTGTGGTCTTCGTACGGTTTCGTCTCATTTTCCGAATTCGCCCAGAGCGTCGAATATGACGAGCTGACAATGGCCGAATTTTGGTAACTCACAGCCGGACTGGAATTTTCTTCATTCGGTTCTTTTACGTCGTACGAGTGCTCTTTGGTACCGCCCTGGTATTGGTTGGCGACCGGTTTATGGTTCGGGAAGTACTGCTGATTGAAATTGTAGTTGACGGTCTTGTGCTTGTTACCTTTTGTGGTGTTTTTCTCTATTATTATGGCTGGCATCTTCTGCGGCTTGGCCGTGGTCAGTTCTATGGAGTATTGCGCGTAATGTTGCGGTTGTGGTGTAGTTGATGGGGTGTCGTACGTGGGGATATTGTTTGTGTATGAATTCGATGGGTTGTAGGGCGTTTCTGATTGTGATATCGGACTCCACTCGCCTAAAAACAAATTCATTGTTACTGTATTGTTGTGTACAGCTTGGTCAGGGGTTCTGAAGTTTTTAGGAACGAGATCTTGTAGTAATGTCTCTTTGTAAATCGCAAATTATATTGTGCCAAGTACCTAATTTTGGCTAAAAAGGACCCCACGTTTGAGTTGTTATTTCATCCTACTTAGAAGTTTCTATTACTCAATTACTCTTCTATTGTTTATAAATGTTTTATAACAATTTTTTGTCATTGAATATGACTATAAATTTTCAACTTTGTCCATTTTGTATCTGTATTTTCAGTTTTAAACAATCTCTGTCAATTAGTGAATTTTAGTCTTGTTTTTTATCTATTGTTTTACATTGTTATTGAAACTAATTTAATTTTTACTAAAATGATTTTTTTGATAGGAGGGCCGTTTTAAATATTGTTTATTCTTTGTAATATTAGTTGGAACACACTCGAGTTATATATACTGAGAATAGTGGACAAAATCTCGAAGTTATCGCATTAAATTTAAAAAAGTATAGAAATATGACAATATTGGTGGGAATTTGTTGAGTATGTATATTCTGGAGAGAGAACATATTAGTTTTTATTGGGAATAAACATAAGTCAGCAATTGTTATATAGCAAATTAACAGGAATCTTATCTTTCATTTTGGATAAATGGTCAGCATAAAAATGTTCAAGTTTGTCTAATTATTAGGACTGTTCGAATACTCTTTTTACCCGAGCCAACATACAAAATTGATTTTTAATATAAAAATAATGAAATAATAGATGTAGATCTAAGGTGATAAAAAAATCAAGCCGTTTCACCTTGTAAATGTCAAACGCAAACAGGTCATTCTAAGTTAACAATCTGGTGACATACAGGCGGGATATAAATTTTAAATAAATCAAGAGCATTGTGCTAGCTAAACAAAGGTCCCTGGTTTAAATCCAGGTTCTGGCTGTAATTTCTGATGTATTTAAAATTTACATCCCGCCTGTATGTTACCATATTATTAACCTATAATATAATATTGCTTTGACAAAGTATGTCGTTAAACATTTTTATCTATGACTCACATATAATAAGTTCATTGCATACTTATCTCTGACTATATAATCCCCATCATTATACATGCCAATGATTATAATGACACTAGCGTTGTATAATAATGACAGTTCGTTCAAATAATGATCTCATTATTTGAACGAACTGTCATCATTATATGACGCTAGTGTCAAAGTCTGTCAAAACCTACGTGGATGACAGTTATTTAACAGTTCGCCTCGCCATCATTGAAAAGTACATTAAAATAAAATGGAATTTATGAGTCGTAGATAAAACGTCATATTTGACTCGCACATAGCGGATATAAATCGCTCGCATGATTACACGCTCGCCTACGGCTCGCGTGTAAACTTCATGCTCGCGATTTATATCCTTAATTATGTGCTCGTCAAATAATATACTATTATTTGAAAAAATACGGTGTATGAACGGTTTCCTTAATAATAGAAATAAAACCGTAGTAAGTTCTTCACTAAATAAAGATCAGTGAAGAACCAAACTACGGTTTTATTTCTATTATTAATATACTATTAGTTATAGGCCATTGTAAGTATACAACTTTGTGATTTTAGCAAAAGAAAGTCTATTGTAAGGCCTGTGCACTTTCCATTCACAAAATCCATGTTCTCCAGGATTACAGATATTTTAAGCTGTTGAATTGTTTGGGAAATTGTCTTATACAGTGAAGTATGGAAACATGAGAAAATCTCTGAAACAATCCTTGAATATGTCGATTTTTAACTATAATAAGTATATTATTTGATGAGCACATAATTTAGGCAAGCTCGCATGTTTATACTGGGTGATTCAATTTCGAGCCTCACCATGGGATCTCGCTTATTAGTGGAGATAGAGCCTATGTTTAAATTTGGCAAAGTTGCGAATTTTTGTGCTAATCAATTATCTGAAAAGAAATTAAAGCTATCATTTTTCATTTTGAAGATATCCACAAAAAACTGAAATGTTAAGATATCGTTTTTAATTTTTTTATTCAAAACCAAATGTAGCTAGACATTTGAAACAAAAACATTCTAGAGGTACTTTTTAACAAGCAGTGTCATTTTTTAATTTGAAATAACATTAAAGATGGCAGCGTTACCATGGCCAACGCCAACTTTTGTTTTTCTTATGGTCGCCATGTTAAATTTTGACATTTTCCGATAGTCGTGTATTTTCTCTTTTCCGCAATGTATAACATGTTACCATCCTTTTTTAAAATAATGGTGTAATAATCAAAAAACCTTCAGGTACCCAACTTGATTATTACACCATTATTTAAAAAAAGAATGGTAACATGTTATACATTGCGGAAATAAGAAAAAGCACGACTATCGGAAAATGCCAAGAAGAAAAACAAACGTTAGCCATGGTTACGCCGCCATCTTTGATGTTATTTCAAATTAAAAAGTGACACTGCTTGTTAAAAAGTACCTCTAGAATGTTTTTGTTTCAAATTTGGTTTTGAATAAAAAATAAAAACGATATATTAACATTTCAGTTTTTTGTGGATATCTTCAAAATGCAATATGATAGTTTAAATTTCTTTTCAGATAATTGATTAGCACAAAAATACGAAGCTTTGCCAAATTTAAACATAGACTCTATCTCCACTAATAAGCGAGATCCCCATGGTGAGGCTCGAAATTGAATCACCCGGTATACGTTATGTGCGAGTCAAATTAGTAGGTATATTATTTGACGACCACATAATTAAGGATATAAATCGCGATCATTGCTGGCATTTTTAAGCGGTGCATCATAATTAAATTTAAACGGTACCCTTTAATAGTAACAAAATCTTGACATTTTTTGTTGAGTAATAAAACTCTATCATTTCAAATAATTGGTTAGCATAAAAATGTTCAAGTTTGAGTAAGCATTAACCCTATTCGAATAGTTTTTTCGAGCCGAGCTAAAATACCATAAATTGGAACAGATATGGGCGTACGCTAAAAGTTGAAATTATAACCTATGCAGGTATACTGAGTTCTCTCGTGGCACACATACATACATTTCTCTATCAGAGAAATGGGCCTGCCTTGCATTTCACTATTCTACCTTCCTCGCCTGCATTCGTACTATTAGGCCAGGCAAGGTCAAACTTTCCGCTAGAATGCATCTCCGCAGTACCGTAATAATAAAAATTAGGCATCGCGGCTTCTACCTAACTAACGTTTTATTTATAACGATCATCACACCGATTATAAACGCACGTTTCGAAAGCTACTAGTCCAATCGCAAAGATAAATAGCACCATCGTTTTTCTTTATTTAGATTCGTTTAGATCGTTTTTCTTCATTTAGATTCGTTGTTACCTATGTTCGTCTTTGAAACTCGGAACTATTTTTTTCTTCAAAATCTCACCTCTGAAATCATTGGCGGTATTCCAAACAGGCTGTTGCTGCGATTCCGAGAAATGATACGCCTCCTGAACCGGCTGCTGCTGGGCCTGCTGTTGCTGTTGTTGCTGATGGTGCACAGCCTGCTGCATATGGTTGTACTGCATGTGCAACTTGCTCTTCTCAACCTGTCTCCTAAACTCCTCCTCCTGCTTCCTATTGTACTCCTCCATCATGTCCCTGTAATTCCGGTAGTCGCCAGGATGTTGCTGTTGTTGCGTCGGCCCGAACGCCTGCTGCTGGTGTTTGTACGGGTCGAAGTCGTACTGCTGCAACTGCGGCTGCTGGTGTTGCTGATGTTGCTGGTGCTTGTACGATGGTTCGTAGTCGTACTGTTTGTAGGGTTTGTGCGTGTGGTAATGTTGCCTCTCCTTGTACCTTTCGTGGTCCCTGAATCTGTTGTATTGGTGGGTCGGCGCGTACGGAGCGTCGTCGAAGGTTTCGTGGTGAAAGCTTGCCTCCGAACTGTGTTCCAGGTATGGGTCGTATAACGCGTCGTCTTGGTAGTGGGAATGGTGGTAGTCGGGGTGCGAATGAAGCGGTTTCTGAAATTTAAAAGGTTTGTTTGAAATAATTCTTGGTTGTGCCTTTTATCATCTCTTATGTTGTCGGTCTTTAGAACGGTGGTTTTGTGTTTTAAGGACGCCTGCGCTTTTCTGTTGGGTACATATTGTTTAGAACCAAGTATGAACTTTCCTCAATGTGGTTTCAAGTTGAATTTAAAATAAACACAGTGTTTTAGTTTATATTTAAACTTAATTAAGCACTTGTAATTCTAGTAAGTGGTTCAAATTATAGTAATCGCGTTTGAGGTCACTGCAAACAAAATCTGGGTGTCAGCGTGTCTCGCGCTAGAAACAATAGGATATTATTTGATGACAACATAATGAAGTCCCAGTTCTACCTCTCCTAAAACGCGGTTTCAAATAAAAACGTTATTTATTGTTATTTACGTAAACTTTATAAAAAAATTTTAAAACGCCAAGAGCCCTAAACACACCTATAACTGGTGACTACGGATTGACGATGGTGGGGGACAGGCTGGCCACTCAGCAAAAAAATCTGATGTAGCCAGGCACATGACTTTATCATAATAATAATAATAATAATCTTTATTGGTTGCATATAATATATAAAATTAATTGTTTAGATGCATGAGATTCTATTTAATCGAGATCCATCGTGTTTGCATTAAAATAAAACGTATTAGCCGGGATTTGACAGATATTGACAGTAGGTATTGTCAAAAAATCAGCCTTTGACACTACCTACTGTCAATAGAATAAAAATATCTGGCAAATCCTATATTAATGCAGACACGATCTCGAACAAATAGAATTTGCTCCTACAGCTAAACTATTAATTTTACCAAAAAATGTCATAGACGTAAATTATATAAAATTTCTTCTACTTTAATTTATTATTTACCTGTTTTGACGAAATTACAGAAATGGCGGCTCATTTGCAAAATCCTTGAAAAATGCATAACAACATTGCTATCCGCACTCGAAATACACATTGACTTTGTAAACACCATGGAAACACCAAGTTGTTTTAACATTGTTTCACATAGCGTACGTGCGCGCGTGTTTCTCCTCCTCATCGCATTCTCCATGCATTAGCGTGTTGAATTGACGTTTCGCAACCGCTGACGTTCTGAATACTGTCAAAAGTTTAAAAATATCCTGGCTACCTACTATTAATGCAGACACAATTTCGATCAAATAGAATTTGCTCCTGCAGCTAAACTATTAATTTTACCAAAAAAATCTTATAGACATAGATTATACAAAATATCCTCTACTTTAATTTATTATTTATCTATTGTGGCGAAATTACAGAAATGACGGCTCATTTGCAAAATCGTTGCAACAGGCTAAGAGTAAATAGCCAGTTCTTTTGAACCCTTTTGAACCTAATTGCAAATGCAATGAACTTATATGTGAGTCGTAGATAAAGTACATTTATTGACAATAAATCCAAATACTGTTTCTTCCGTATATAACAGTTGTAGATGCAGTAAAAAGTTATTCGTTCTACAGCCAAACAATATATGCGTGCTTACAAAGCGTCCCAAAACAACGTTATCAACACAAACTTATCTTTTCTGAATAAAACGCTAGGTGTAAGATTTGTATCCTAATTCTTTTGACATCAACTTGTATGAGGCCAGTATCAACTGTTTCTCAAATATTGTGGAACTAATGCCAAATAAATTGGTAAATAAAAAATAAAAATCATTCTGCTGTAAAGGATAAAGAAACAAATGAACTCGTTTTGGATAGCAAAAATATCACACCACCAGTTGGAAATTATTACAGAAATATTAATGAAGTAATGGTCTAACGTCTTAAGCCAGCTAAATTGCAAGTTCTATTTATTTATTTCGTGATATGTTCAGAGAAATTTATGGTGGTGTTTCAGATAACAAAAACAATGCATGCTTTGCAGTGTTAGTCTCTTAAGAACAATTAATTAAATAAAAGGACTGAACTGTAAACAGAATAAATAATATTTATTTCAGTGTCCATAGGGTATATACATAAATTAAATAAGTACGTAGGCTTTCACGGCCAGAATCATTTAGAAAATAAACTGCTTCCGGGTTATGCCGTGTGTCAAGATTTGTTAATGTTGACGTTTCGCGAACCATGTTGCTCGCTTCTTCAAAGCTAATTGAATACTCAGTATTGAGTCCATTTAAAATTCTTCAGTTATTTCAAGTTTAGCAAATGTCCAGTTATGCACGATAAGTCATATTTACTATCCAAAATGAGTCCTTCTGTTTCAAATTATGAAGTTTGCAAAGTGTTCAAGTAAACGTGGAATATTGATATACCATTTTTAGGTATAATTGTCCATAGCTTGGACCATAATTTTTGTTTATAACAATCTTTTATTTTATTTTGATGTAGATCTCCAAATATCTCAAAAAGAGAACAAATCGGTTCTCGAATAAAAAAAAACATTAACAAAGAATTATTATGATCTGACTTACTTTATAACGTGATCCCTTATTCTTCGTCTTCAACACGATCCTATGAAGATCTCCTCGCCTCTGGTTGTACTGATTGTGCTGCTTCTTCGTCTCCAGCACCTGACAGCATACGCACAATACTGCCACCAATAGAGCACATCTAACAACAAAAGACCCCATCTTGCAGCAAACAACTTGCTCGAGAAGCAAACGCACACTGAGATCAGCACGATGTCAACAATTTCTTTTTATGACCTTTCTCCGATCCATCCACACCATCCATCCAAGTATGCTCTGATTCGTCTCCGACTCGCCTGCCATCTTCGGATAAATAATCGTAGCGGACGCACGAAGAAACGTCGTAGGAGAAGCGGGTCGCGGAAAATGAAAAGCCTCAACAATTTTCTTGTTATCGGCGGGCGCGTCTCCGCTTTTGCGTTTCGTTTTCAATCGCGTGTGCTCCTACGGGCGGTAATTAAGGTCGGATCTGTATAATTTGAGCGTGGAATTGCGGCTATTCGCGATGCGTAAAACGGTAGTTTTACAGGCGGTCCGCGAAAAGTTTAATTATCGGCATTATTGCGAATGATGGCCGGTAATAAGTCGAGCTAATAGCTCAATTTCCCGTCCGTTTTAATTAGTTCATGCTAGATTGTGGACAGCGGTCGCGTTGAGGAACGAAAATGACCCGACTGGATCCGACAAGCTCCCTTTCTAATTGTCAGTTTTATTACAAAATTTATTATGTGCTATTAATACTGTTACCGTTAATTTGCCATTAATTAATATTGCTAATATTAATTAATACGTTAATTTGTATTACATGTTCGGTGAGCATGGCACTTGGTTTTTCATTTTTTTTTGTCTTCTTCAATAGATCGTTTTGTGCGTTTTGAAAGATTGGTTTTATACCGTTTTGTGATTTCGTAAGAACAAAAATAAATAAATTAGTAGGGGAGAGGGTACACAGTGGAACAGTTTTTATTATTCTTTAGATATACAGTGTGTCCAGGAAACTCCGCATCATATAGAAAAAAAAATCTGATGTGGCCAGGCACATGACTTTATCATACAATATATAAAATTAATAGTTTAGCTGCATGAGATTCTATTTGATCGAGATCGACCACGTCTGCATTAAAATAAAACTACTAGAACTAGACAGATATTTTGATTATATTTACAGTATGTAATGTCAAAACATCAGCATTTGACACTACCTACTGTCAGTAGTATCACAATATAAGACAAATCCTGGCTAACTAGTTTTAATACTAGTGTTTTAATGCAGTACGAGCGATCCCGAGGAAATAGAATTTGCTCATGCGGCTAAAATATTTATTTTACCAAAAAATTTCATAGTCATAAATTATTCAGAATTTCCTCTACATTAATTTATTATTTAACTATTTCGACGAAATTCCAGAAATAGCGGGTTATTTGCAAAACTTTTTAAAAAAATGCTAAGACTAAACCTCCTTATCATACTACATATGATAAAGTAAAAAGGTTATTGGTTCTGATGATTAATATATTATATTGGCTTCTAGTATACTATATTTTCGGGTTTTACCCCAGGGCTAACTACAAAAGTTCATAAAGAAATATGCTCAATATTCCAAATAAGTTTTAATGTTACCATACCGTCTTACAATCTTTCTTGTATTTATTCGTGAAAGGATAAGTACACTGCTGTCCGCAATCGAAATACACATTGACACCAAGATGTTTTAATATTGTTGCACTGTACGTGCGCGCGTATTTCTCCTCCTCATCGCATTCTCCATGCTTTTGCGTGTTGAATTGACGTTTCGCAACCGCTGACGTTCTGAATACTGGCAAAAGTTTCAAAATATCCTGGCTACCTGCTATTACTGCAGACACGATTTCGATCAAATAGAATTTGCTGCTGCAGCTAAACTATTAATTTTACCAAAAAATGTTATAAACATAAATTATACAAAATTTACTCTACTTTAATTTGTTATTTATCTATTTTGACAAAATTACAGAAATGGCGACTCAATTGCAAAATTTTTTGAAAATTTTTGAAATTTTTTTTTGTTGAAAAATGCTAAGAGTAAATGGCCAGTTCCTTTGGACCCTCTTGAACCAAAAGCTTTTCAGCTGTAAGTTTATTCATGAAACTTCTAAATATGAACTTTCGTCCCGATACCTTTAGTAGCCTCTCCGGAATCGTCTCCACAAAAAACGGGTACACACACACAGACATTTTTTGTACCTTGGTCAAAAATGTTCAGGGGACCCAAAAAGACTTATTTCCGCTAAAATCTCAATTTTTTTTTCGGCACGATTACAATACTTTATTATACTGCGTATGATAAGTAAAAAAACTATTATCCATTTCTCAGAAAATTTTAATGTTTAGAAAAGTTGGCGACTTGTATGAAACCTATACAGCAACAGTCAAATATGTAAATTCCGATACCATATATCGAGCGATTCAGAATATATGCATTTGTGATAAGAGTAAAGTACCTTAATTTTTATTAATGTCAATAAATAATATATCAAAAGTCATTAATATTAATTGAATTAAAAGTAAGGCTCATGTATTACTTATTATCTATTATTATCTACAGGGTGAAATATCAACTTTGCATCAAGAAAATGAGTTATTTTGCGCTAGTTCTAAATATGTAAACATTAGTTATCATACCAAAATAACCAGAAATGTAAAAAATTTACTCAAGTTTCTAAAAAAATAGATTAAAACGAACATTTCACTATCCTCTTGTTGGAAAATTTGTTAAATAGTTTTCAAACCAATTCAATTATTATATTTCCTCTGATTCCGTCAGTTTCCACGATGCAGAATTATTATAATAACGTATACATTCGTAAACCTTTTGTACTAAAATGAAAGCTTACAATGCCTTTTTATTCAAAATTGCGAAAAAATGAGTCGACTCACTGCCAACCATAAGACATCCATCCATAGCCATATCCATACTACCGCCATATATGAAGTCGTGCTGACCAATTTGGACGTGCTGTCCAATTTACAAAAAAAAAAAAATGGTTTAAGTTACCGAGAAGAAATTCAAATTTGTCGATGTGTATGATCAATAGAAAATAAGATATTGTTAACAACACAATTCAGCCATCTTTGATTGTGACTAACGTTATTAGTAATCCCCAACCAAAAGGACTAAAATTTTCCATAGAATTGAGAAATGTAGTATTGTTGAAAATTTTACTGTACTAATTAAATTAAACAAAATCATCTCGAAGATTGTTAACTTTATATAATGGGTAGGTTTTTGAGAATTATGGATTAAAACATCGTTACTTTTTCGATCAACTTTTAATACAACGAAATCTGTAGGAAAAACTGAAAATATAACTAGACAGATCTCTGGCATTCTCACATTTATTTTTCTGGAACAATTTTTTCTTACAGATTGTTCATTAATATTGTTATTATTATTCGTTGTTGCGAATATTAAAGTACGTTGATATTCACTAGCCCAAATACAGTATTACATCCTTCTAGAAATTGTCTATATAGCGTAGCAGTGCACGATAATTGAGAGATCAAGTTGTCGCTTCGTGTTTTAATCTACGGAACCGCCTCATGAACCTGAATACTCCGCTATAGAACGAACATCGTTTTCTACTTTGCAGAAAACATCTGCGCGAAGAAAGTAAAGCAACACGAACCGGTATAATAAAAAGAAATACCTAACAGTACACTGTGGTAATTCCTAGCTAGCATCAATATTCAATATCAATTGTGCGCGATCAGTTTCGAGAAAATCTCTCACGATAAGAAATTTCTTCTGCGCTTCTATTATTGCTAGTGTTTGTGCATTTGACAAAAGACCTGCCTAATGTCGTCTAATAGCCAAGTATTCCATTTCTTCATTGTTCATCACAGGCACAGACGCCATTAAGTTTCACTAAATTGGTGACACTTACACTGCTCTGCTTTTGTTTCGCCGACAGTTAGAACAATCGTGGAATCGCGTGTCAAGTTAACAACATGCCGATTCTTCTGACTTTCAGTTTTTACCTGTAAGTAACGTAAAGAGAAGCAACTTTCGCGGACAAAGAAACGTCGTGTGCTTGTTATTCCATCTTAGTCCAGACAAATTAGGTCTAGAAATGGCTAAAATACGAAAAAGAAAAATAATGTGGCCAGACACATGACTTTATCATGCTATATAAAAAATTAATAGTTGAGCTGCATGAGATTCGATTTGAGCGAAATCGGTCGTGCCTGCATTAAAATAAAACTAGTTAGCCAGCATTCGACAGATATTTTGATTCGATTGACCGTAGGTATTGTCAAAACATCAGCGTTTGACACTACCTGTCATTAGAATCAATATATCTGTCATATCCTGGCTAACTAGTTTTAATGCAGTACGAGCGATCTCAATCAAATGCAGTTTGCTCATGCATCTAAACTCTTAATTTTACCAAAAAAAGTCATAGAAATAAATTATACAAAATTTCTTCTACTTTAATTTATTATTTAACTATTTTGACGAAATGGCAGAAGTAGCGAAAATATTCATTTTGTATATAGTATGATAAAGTCATGTGCCTAGCCATCAGATCCAACAGCAGGCTAGGATTGGAGAAATGACGTGTTAATAGACAGCTTGTTCGTACCACAAGGTTCTGTTGTGGGACCTGTTTTATTTAATTTGTACATAGACGATGTTGCTTCACAAGTTAATCTTATTCTCAACTAGTATTGCTATCAAACGGCCATGAAGAAAATAAGTTATGCTTGAATGTACTGTAAACGATAGCCATTATATTGAGAAATAGTAGAAATACCAGAAATAGTTATCGATAACACAATTGTTGAGATAGTGGACCAATTTAAATACCTAGGTGTCATATTAAACAATCCGTTAAAATTTACTAATAATACAGATTATATACTTACAACGGTGAGCCAAAAGATTAGCTACTTAGAAAGATTATCCATTTTTGTTCAGGTTGCATTTCGATCCACTTCTATAGATTAGCGTTTTATTTTTCTTCAGTTTTTGTGTATTAAAGGTTGCGAACAAGAATTTCATGGAAGCGGATATCTCAGTAATGAATATTAGCACGATAACGGGTTATGCACGTAGACAATCGTCATATTTTTTTTTAATGCGACTGTAGAAAAAGAATTGCATAATAATTTTTAAGTAATTTTTATATCGATTTAATATGAATGATATAAAAAAACAAAGACGCCAATCTATAGAAGACATTCAAGTGCAACATGAACAAAAACTGAAATTTTTGTGTCAAAAACCTTCTGCCGAAATAAATCCCGATATAAATATGAACCCAGAAATAAATCAGGATAGAATTGGTTTGGATCATTTTTGACTCCTTTGGAGGTTTTCCACCTAAAATTACTTATACCTGGACTATAAGAAAAACCATCAATATTATTTACGTAACAAAAATATTTATTGAATTTTTCGACCAAATAAAAAAATCATAAATTAAAACAAAATCGACTTCAAGAATCAAGAAACAATAATCATTTAGGCTTCTTTTGGACTGGTGGCAACGGTCTCCAAACTTTTAACCGCTTTGTCTTCTTCTTCCTTTTTCACTTCGACTTCGGTATTTTCGGTCTCGACTTTGATCTGATCGGTCGAAGTCTCGATCTTGAGCGGCTCGCCGGTAATCGGACTCGTCAGGCCGAGCAAACCGGGCAAACTCTGCAACAGCTCCGCTTCCTTATCCGTATTCGTCGTGCTGATATTGTGCCTGACGGTTATTAGGGCATTGGGTAAGATCGGTACTTGCAGCGGGAAGTTCGGTACGAGAGTTGCCGTCTGGTCGTCACCTTCCGGTAGCTGGATTGTTCCCAGATTCGCGGGCGCTATCCCCGTTACGCTGACGCCGCTGATATTCGTCTGAAATGGCACGGGAATGTTGGAGAGGTCGATTACACTGCCGTTGTGTTTCGGGTCGAAGAACGTCAAGTCTACTTGCTCGTGCCTGAAATTTAGGAGATAGTTGTTAGTGGAATTGAGATCCCAATTGTTTACCTACAGTTTGATATATATATATATGATATTATATCTTGTCGGTACCACAAGGTTCTGTTTTGGGACCTGTTTTATATAATTTGGATACCGGGTGACCCACGGCATAGGTACTCCAGTTTATTTTCGTTGTTTATAATGCTGGACGAATGAAATGTGGGAAAGTGTTAATAGACCAAATATGGCATTTTTTGGGATACTCTTAAGGTTAATAGGACTTCCGGTTTTTCCGGAATAGACGTCATCTTTGAAATTTTAAATGGTACCCTATATTCATTGTGTGATATTTTCAAAATAATATTACTTGCCTGATGCACCTAACCGCGAAATTGAACTCTAACCTGATATCGATATCAAATTGGTATAAACAAAATGAGTTACCTATCTATGTGTGAATGTATTAAAACGAAAACTATACTATTGGGAAATAGAAGTTCGGTAAGCCCTACTCCAAAAAATAGTCACCGATAGCAATATTGCTGAGATAGTGTACAATATTAAACATCTGGGTAACATATTAGACAATAGGTTGAAATTTACTATGTACTAATATAGATAATATAGTTAAAAAGTTGAGCCTAAAGATTAACTACTTAAACAAGGAACGTTATATGACATACGCACTTTAGTATACAGGGTGTTAGAAAACTAAACGTCATGACATAGAGGTATCGGCGGCCGCAGAAATATTTCCAGGGGGGTCTAAAACAAAAACCGACCAAGTGTTGGGTTCAAAATCGTGTTTTCAATCGGCAACTTTTTAAAATGTTATATGAACAGAAAAATATTTTGGGGTTGCTGCCGATCAAAGTTAGGAAAAATTAATTAAAAAACTGTACACTAATTTTTTTAACTTAATCAAAAAACGTTAATAGGCTTTTGGATGCAGATACCACACCAGACATTTCACAGATTTCCAATTACTTAATTTATCAAAATACATATTATGCCATATTATGCTTTTACTAGTAGAATCTGCATCTTTGGGGAATAAATTGTTCTTTAAAGACCACTGCCAGAACGTAAAAATTGTTTATAATGTTTTTAAGTTTTGCAAAAATTGTTGCATACATTTCTATCATACTATTGTCTGGGATTTCAATTTTCAACACTAGTTATATAAGATCAGCATGTATTTCTTGACTTTTTCCTTGTTGATTTTTTCCCAGTTATATCAAAAGCCAGTGCAAGTGCACCCCCTTGTCCCTCTCTGCATGCGTCTATGCATAGAGGACTGATCAGAATATCTAAATATGACCTTAGAAGAAATCGTTAGCGTTCTAGATATTAACACGTTTTATGAATTTTGTCAATAAAATAGCAACTATAAAATTCCTCATTAAGTTCTTATTTTTGGTATGCAACCCTAAAAGTCGCTGCTATTGACAAGAGTCCAAAATAAAAAAAAATCTGATGTGGCCTGTCTGATGAGATTCTATTTGATCGAGATCGGTCGTATCTGCGTTAAAGTAAAACTAGTTAGCCAAGATTTGACAGATATTACAATAAAAACTGGCCGACTCCTTATTTTTGTTTTTATTTTAGCAATCGCTACATCTTTCGTGTCCTACTGGTCACTTGTTCAAGCGCTATAGGAAATGAGATATAAGTTACACAATTGACAATCAAATCAAACTCCAAAAGACTCGATTGTAAAAACTTACATTTTGTCAGGCGCGGCCCTTGTAGAGCATAAAACAGCATACAAAGGTCACAAACAAACATATAAGAGACTGCAGAACAGATTTTTTAAAAGGTATTTTTACTATTGACAGTAGGTTTTGTCAAAACATCAGCGTTTGACACTACATACCTACTGACATTAGAATGAAACTATTTGTCAAAACTTGGCTTACTAAGAAGCAGACACGACCGATCTCAATCAAATGCAATTTGCTCATGCAGCTAAACTATTAATTTTACCAAAAAATTAATTAACTTGAGCTTTGGCCTACTTCAACTACAATCATTTAAAATGATCCTGTTATAAAAATATTTAACATACAATAGTCAGCAGCATGAATACGATACTCCTACGTCAAATTGTAGGGAATTACTACGATTAGTTACCATTTAGCACTTAGAACGTTTGCTAAAGTTGTAGCTTAAGATTCTTTTAAATTATAGCTTTGTGACGTAAACGCACATTTGCCACTGTTTCAGTATATTATTATTATTATTATTTTGATTAAAATGTACTTACGATTCTGTATCATTTAATGTACTATTGTCAGCGTCTGTTAGAATACCAATTTCGTAGACGATAGTTCTGATGACGTAACTAAAAAGAAGATGAATATATAAGACTCTAGAACACTTTTCTAAACAAAATATTGTCTAGGAGTTTAACTTACAGATCTTTCGATGTACCATTTGTAGAATTATCGATTATATATTTAGTATCAACTTGAGGTGGTGCAAGATCTATTTCAGCTGGGTTCTTGGTTACGGATTCAGTTTTAACATTTTCGGTTTCTTCTGCTTCTTTGGTTGTTGGTTCCTCGGGTTTCGCTAGCTCCGCGCTGGCCGTGGAAGCGCTCACTTCCTCGATTACCGGAAGTGACGTTGCGAAGCAAGCTAACGCCAGCAGGATGCAAAATGAATGGATCTAAACCAATTAATGCATCAATCGATCAATAACTAGTAATTGTGTGGGTATGTCTGTGTACTTACGTTGAACATTTTGCTGATTGACTGAATGTCCGTCTTGCAAAATTTCTCGCTTTTATATACGCGAGAAAAAAATATTGGCTAATTTAATTTCGTGACGTTTAACGAGTGCTAACTGGGCGCTAATTTTTTTGGTAAACAAAAGTGGAAAAGGTATTATTAATGAGTAAGATTGCGGTGAGATCTCACTGGTTCTCGCAAATTGTCTGACCTCAAAGCTAAATTCGTTCAATTAAACATGTTGTCCACCTTTGATGATGGTCGTCTGAACTAATAACTCTGCGTTGATTGTTTGTGATTTCTCTTTTTTTTTTAGAAAAATCTGATGTGACTTTATCATACAATATATAAAATTAATAGTTTAGCTGTATGAGATTCTATTTGATCGAGATCGATCGTGTTTGCTTTAAAATAAAACGAATTAGCCAGGATTTGACAGATATTGACAGTAGGTATTCTCCAAAAATCAGCCTTTAACACTACCTACTGTCGTCAGAATAAAAATATCTGGCAATCCTATATTAATGCAGACACGATCTCGATCAAATAGAATTTGCTCCTACAGCTAAACTATTAATTTTACCAAAAAATGTCATAGACATAAATTATACAAAATTTCGTCTACTTTAATTTGTTATTTAACTATTTTGACGAAATTACAGAAATGGCGGCGCATTTGCAGAATCCTTGAAAAATGCATAACAATATTGCTATCCGCAATCCGCATTTGAAATACACATTGACTTTGTAAACACCATGGAAACACCAAGCTGTTTCAATATTGCTTCACATAGCGTACGTGCGCGCGTGTTTCTCCTCCTCATCACATTCTCCATGCATTTGCGTGTTGAATTGACGTTTCGCAACCGCTGACGTTCTGAATACTGTCAAAAGTTTCAAAATTTCTTGGCTACCTACTATTAATGAAGACACCATTTCAAACAAATAGAATTTGCTCCTGCAGCTAAACTATTAATTTTACCCAAAAATGTTATAGACATAAATTATACATACCCACACACAGACATTTTTTTGTACCTTGGTAAAAAATGTTCAGGGGACCCATAAAGACCTATTTCTGCTAAAATCTCATTTTTTTTTTGCACGATTACAATACTTTATTATACTGCGTATGATAAGTAAAAAAACTATTATCCATTTCTCAGAAAATTTTAATGTTTAGAAAAGTTGGCGACTTGTATGAAACCTATACAGCAACAGTCAAATATGTAAATTCCGATACCATATATCGAGCGATTCAGAATATATGAATTTGTGATAAGAGTAAAGTACCTTAATTTTTATTAATGTCAATAAATAATATATCGTATGGTAAAGTAAAAAAAAATATACTGTTCTGTATAATCCAGTCATTCCGAAATTCAAATGCAGTCGATGAAAATGATACCAATCGATAGCTTATGATTTAAGTAGCAACATATTTAAGCGTTTACAATCATAGCTAATAGGAATATTTTGAATTAACGAAAAACCACTGAAAACTTGTGCCTGTCAGATATTAATCCTTTATTCCTGAAATCTCACTCAGTTAATCGCAAAAATTAGAATACCACACTGTAGCAGACAAAATTTACCATCAAAAGGATTCAGGGACCTATACGAGGAAATAAACGGTTAATTTTGTATAATTAATTGAAATATTTTTTTGCGATTTCACGTCAACCGGTCAGATGACAGTAGAAATGCCCGTTCTAATGTCAAAAGATCGGTTGACTGGCAATCGCCAAAAATTAGTTGAATCAATTGATATTGATTATACTAAATTAATCCTTCATTTTGTCGTATAGGTTCCCGAATCATTTAGAGTATTTAGACAGTACATTTTGTCCGCTACAATGTGTTACTTTTAGTTTTGCGATTAAGTGGGTGAGAGTGGAGGAATGAAGGATTAAAATCTAACAAGCATAATTTTCAATGGTTTTTAATTAATGACATATTTTCTTATTAACTATGACACTAAACATATTAATATGTTACTACTAAAACCATAATAAGCTGTCGATTGGTACCAGTTTCATCGACTGCAATTAAACTTTCGAATACAACATAATATATCAAACATCTAGAATGACTGGAAACTCGCATGCTTATGTAAAATGACTGAACGATTCCGATGATTAAATCTGCAAACCGATCGTCATTTGTTCATTGTCGTCATATCGCAATTCGTATTAACGCCCGTATTAACACCAGTTCGATACTAAAAATACTACTATGAGATGTTTGTTGTGATTCTTGTACAGTCGCAAATCTATTTTGGTTTGAAACTTAGGAACTATATAAGCCAGGTAACAAAAATTATATGAGAAAAGTTGTCACTAGTTTTGCAGTTAAGTCACATGTGAAGTATGAACACTTTTTTGCACTTTAAACTAAAGTTCGTCTTTGCATTTTTTTCCCTCGTACACCGGTTCTATGTTTTCGGCACTCTGTACTCGTAGTGATACTGATACTGAAATATAACTGTGGTGTACAAGTATGCTTCCTTCTATCATGTTTTCGAAAACATACTACAGTTTTGCAACCACGATTTCTATGGGACCATTTTGCACGTTAAATATAATATCCAATGTGAATTCAAAAACTCGCGTGAATTCAAATTTTTCCTAAGTGTATGAAGCGCGCCTATGAGCAATTTTTAACAACAATAATTTCAACAAGTAAATAATTCCACGGTATTAAATTACGCATAATAAATTTTTGCACGTTGTTGTCATAGATAGGTACAAATATAAATATGTACAGTAATGCACGTAATACATAATAAACCTTGTTTGTGTGAAAACTGTTTATCTGTGTATAGACAAAACACCTTATCACTGTATTCGATTAATCTCCTATAAACATTATTTTTATTTTACGAATTGCACGATCACCGGACAATAGGTAGTGTACCTATATAGATAAGTTCAAACCGATGCCGGTGGTGTGACGTTATCGTCTATTGGTATTGACGCTGTTTTACAATGGAAACTCAGGTGTCCGATTCAGGTGTCTTATGAAGTGACACATCTCACACATAATAAGCAGCGAGACCTTGTCGTGCGATAACAATTCCCTTGACGGTTTATCATTACAACATACGGGAAATGTCTATCTGCGCTTGTAAGATCTGATTGTCCCGAAATAATCCGTCATAAATTTGATCTGCGTCTGGTTGTGCAAATGGTTTTTGATATCCCTTATAAAATGTCTATTATAAAGAGATTTATTTTAAATGTATCGACGTTTATTTAAGTAGACAATCCCATTTGACGTATAACAAAAAGTTATGCAACAATTTTTGTGCAAATTTTGTTAAAGCAGGTCACCGAAGTAAATTCTCCATGTTCACTAAAAGGCAAACCTTTTTCACTGACGACTAAGATTAACTACCTATTATTTGATGTAATGCACAAATGAGGATGTACACAATTTTAGGTGTAGAATTTAAATGCCTTGGTAACAATAATGACTTAATACAAAAATAACACTGTGCAACAAAAAATTTCAGCACCCTAAAAAACATATAGAATGATAGAAAAGTAACTTCTATATATTTTTTCCTGGAACAAGCACCCTCTGAAACGATTTGACTGGACTATTTTGCCATTATATACAGAGTGTTTTCTTATCCGCTTTTTCGCACTAACCTAGAACAACACCCTGGGGGATGTGTTCAGGGAGTCATGTAGGATCATTATTAGCTAAAATTTCCCAGGAGGAAGAAAGTTTATCAAAATTTGTCGCGCAGTGTAATTTACAGTAGCTTTTGTTGCTTTATTTATTGGGAATGCAAATAAATCTTACAGTCTAAATATATAAGTACGTAGGCTTTCACGGCCAGAATCATTTAGAAAATAAACCGCTTCCGGGTTATGCCGTGTGTCAAGATTTGTCAATGCTGACGTTTCGCGAACCATGTTGCTCGCTTCTTCAAAGCTAATTGAATACTGAAGACCTACCAATAAACTCTCCCTTATATACCTGTATTTACACCTCACTGGGCACATCTGGAGCTACCGCTCCCATGTGCTTTTCCACCTGACCGCGTTAGGATCGATTTCCAGACCCTACTAATGTCAGTACCATCCTCGCGATTGATGTTGTTAGGATGTTTGTAAATTTCAATGGCTTCTCTAATAAGCCTTCGATGATAATTACCAACCCTTGCCAACATCTTCACGTCGTCAAATATCATAGTGTGTCCCGACTCGTGACAGTGTTGAGCAAGGAGCACAATAGAGACGCCCGGCTACGGAAGATTCAACAGTGCGCTGTTGTTCAACACTGCCACGAGTCGCGACACACAATGATTTTTGATGACGTGAAGATGTTGGCAAGGGTTGGTAATTATCATCGACGGCTTTTTAGAGAAGCCATCGAAATTTACAAACATCCTAACAACATCGATCGCGAGGATGGTATTGACATTAGTAGGGTCGGGAAATCGATCGTAACGCGGTCAGGTGGAAAAGCACATGGGAGCGGTAGCTCCAGATGTGCGCAGTGAGGTGTAAATACAGATATATAAGGGAGAGTTTATTGGTAGGTCTTCAGTATTCAATTAGCTTTGAAGAAGCGAGCAACATGGTTCGCGAAACGTCAGTTTAATTTTTCCAGTTAATAATCATCTAACTTAAACCTTTCATATATTCTATTGTCATAATTTTGCGTCTTCTAACCATATCACTAATTTGCCTATTAAATAATAATAATTTTTTCTCGAAACTTGCCCAAGAATTATATTAACGTATTAAACAAACGTAGTAATACAATGAATATTGGAATATGAATGTGATCATGCATGATACATCACTTTGTCATTATCTGAAAAAATACGTCTCGCAAAACACTATAATGCATGTGTAATGTAATCAATTTATTGTTTACTAATAATTAGTTCGATACTTTATCATACGCAGTATTTTTTGCGGTTTCATGTCAAGTTGACATAAAAAATAAGTCAACCTGTATTAAAGTATTTTATTACTGAAACGTACACCCATTAAATTAAGTAAATTTTAATAATTGTTATATGTATAAGTTGTATAGGAAAACAGTATATACCATACTCACCTTAGTATTTTTTTTTTAAATCACATACGATGGCATTTTTAAAACCAAATAATATTTGATGATTTGTCTGACTTTTTATTATTATTTAACGTCTTTGAATGGAGTTAATGAGAACCGTTTTGTAATTTTGATACTAGTTTTGGTGAGTTTGGGTCTTTAAATCTTTTTATAGAGACGTTAAACAATTAAAGTTTCACGAACAAATTCCTTATTTGGTTTCGAAATATGTAGTTATTATATGGTGTTATGAAAATCGGAGTAATTCCAACATTCCAACTTTTATTATCAGTATCCATCCGTGTTTGTTCTTATCAGATATCATAGTCAAATTTACCGTGTCGAGATATTGTAATAAATCACAGCTGCTACCCATTCAAACGAAATGATTCTGTTTGTCTACCTTTGTACTCCGATGAGCGCGAGTATGAGTCAAACATCATAATTTTGCAAAATTCCCTGTAAACTTTCAACGTACAACATACGTAAACATACGAACTCTATCCAACCAACGCTATCCGATATAGGCACTTCGGACAGGTTGGCAAAAGATAAAAACTTTTTTGTTGTCCGTATGTTTTATTTTTCGCACGATACAAATTCGGTATCTAATCGTACTCGCCTAGTCGTGCGGTGTGTATGTACGCCGATATACATACCTCTCTGCGTTCAGTATAATTTTGTACGTGTTCGGCCGCTACAATACGCAAACAAATAAATAATAACAGGGAATAATTTGTGCGAAATGATCGCGTTAGTGCGGAATAATGTTGAGGTTCAAGTGTAGTTACGCGTGCTGGTGTGTTGTCATCGCGATATGGACCATAGTGAGTACTGCTGGGTAGCAAAATGTGACGAAATGATGTGTGAATCTTGGCCGAAACCCGTGCGCCAATTAACACGTTTTTCGTTTACGTTCTGTGCCTTTTGTAGGAAATGTTTTGTTCGATTTGCTAATTGTTGGATTCAATGGAATTTGTCTCTGTATTATTTTTTGCCTTGGTACAGCGTGAGCAATGCCTACTGACCGGTTAAGTGAGTTAACCTTTAAGTTTTGCTCGACGATAACAGAATGAACCGTTCTACTCGATAAATCTTTTAGATTTCGTGTGTAATTGTTGTACGATCATATCAGTAATCGTTAATTAAATATATGTAGTAGTGAAAAACTCCGCTGGGGGCACTGCGATCGGTTAGACTGCATGGATGTCAACTTAATCTAACAACATTTTCGGTGACAGTTCATTTTTGAATTAGTTGTGGTAATTAGTTGGCAATAATTTATTAAAATCTTCTACCGGTTTTGGTTGTTTTCTTAGCAGATGATAATAAATTTAATGATAAAGAATCAAGGAGGTTTATATACCTAATTAGTGAACTTATTATTAACTTTTCAGTATGTTTTATACTTCATAAAAGCTTCTGGATTGTCTTCAACCTAAAATGCATATAAGATAAACGTCCCAAATTCAGACGCTGTCCTAAATTCCGAAATCTTTTTCTTTAGTTGGATAAAATAAAAAAAAATCTACAACATTTAACTTTAACCCACAATCGTTTCTTATCCTACCAATGTTCTAACGGTCAGAATATAACCTAAAACTTTGACTGATCTTGATAATTGAGTGATATGCTAAAAATTAATAATAAGGGATTATTACACTAGCAGCAGAGAGTAGCGATTTTGGTATTAATTCTCCACCTTTGGAGATAACAGTTGAACTCATGCCATCTCTATTAAAAAAATTAGTGATCGGCATAATCGAGATATGTTAATAATCGATTATTATAGTAGTCGAGATATATTGATAATCGATTATATTAGTAATTAAAATTAGTAGTACTAATTTAGTAGTTAAAATTAGAGTAAACAGGGTCACGACCGTGGCTAGTAGTATGAAAGGGCAGGCACAAGTAAATAAATATGTTCAAACCTGAGGTAGAACTTGATTAGCCCAGCAAAGCCACGTCCAATAATCTCCTATTTTATTGAATCCAACAACACATCGATAAACAAACTTTCCTCAAATATGTCGCTCTTACCACCAAACATAGAGGCCATCATTTCTTGCAGATTCAAACGGCCGCCCATTGTTATGGCATCGTCTATGTCATGTGGTGGAGGGATTGCAAGGTTGACCCAGACGACCAAGACCATAATCTGCTCTATCTAACCTATTTCTTCAGTAAGTAACCGCAGCTAAATCAGAATTCCGGGCGAAAATTCTAGACAGATTGCGTGTGTGTTTACAGCTAGAAAATGCGAAAACGAAACGCGAACCGTTCTGGGGATGAACAGGAACATAATTCTCACCATACTAGATGACAACGACGCGACCAACTCGACCTTAGACCATGTCTCCATGAATGGCAGATTGGACACCCTCATAACGGTCTATCTTATCTTGGACGCCCTGTGGATTGTGGCATCTGTAGCATTACTAAGTACGTAGGAGTTTTTCGTTCTATCAAATGCTGGGTAATGTAAATTTGCTCACTTGAGACTAAGACGCCTGGACGTCTACCTGTCCTTTCAGTTGGCGTTAAATTGTAGATAGTGGTGGATATTTTTGTACAGGCTTGAAGCAAAGTACTTTAATGGCCTTAAGAAATTGAAATGCACGTTTCTTCCTTATACAGATTTTATACTGATTTTGTTTGATGAACAATCTATTAAAAACACTTCCAAATAACCCACTTTCTATTAATATTATCAATATTACTCTTACTATCATTCATATTATTTTGAATTATCAATTTTGAATTATCTCTCCAGAAAAATAATCTATCTTAAACCACCCGGAAATCAATATATCATATCTTAAACCAATTAACAATAGTAAGTAGATATTGTTGGTTGTTTTTTTACTGAGTACAAATCCGTGCTCAAATGTAGCTCGTCAAGACAAGTTTTAATGTTTCTGTTTGGTTTTGTGTCTGAGCGAACATACTTTTACAATGAAACGTCTCCGCAAAATTTTAACACAAGTGACATTTAACTCACCCTGTATAGTAAACTTTAATTTATTTTGGATAGATTATACTGGAATCTCAAGTCAACAAATTGATGTCATCATAATTACAAGACAAATAAAAATCGTCAACAGCAATAATATACCTAGTGTTCCACTAAAAACAAAAAACAAGTTTTTATTGGTACATCGTTGTGGTACACCATGGTACACCCTAAGCATGAAAATATTTTCTGGCTCTAGAGTCTAGACTCTAGAGCAAATGAATATCTACAACTATTCTATATGGAAGAAACGTGCATTTCGATTTCTTAAGGTCATTAATGCCTTTCTCGCGTGAGACACCCTAGCTAGATAATGAAAAAAATGTGTTTTAAACAGCTGGCGCTTGTCTGAAGATTCGAGAACGATGGGCGCTACCCTTTTACGTCCCCTGGATCGTCATGGACGCCATAATCCTCCTCTTCGACGGTTTCTGTTCGATTTTCTTCGGTCTGAACATCCCCAAAGATGGTGTAAGTCACAAAAAATGAATACCATTAAAAAATCGGAAACTAACAAATAAATAATTTGACAGACCATATTCGACTGGCTCCACTTTATCGGCCTCAACATTCGGTTCAACGAGGTCAAAAAGCTGGAAGGCGATATGCCAGCATTGGTTGCCGGCGCAGCGTCGGTCATCATGATGTTCATATCGGCCAGGGGTGGTGTCGTCTGGATCCTAAACTTGGTCTTCATGGTCGTCGTGATAAAAGCTACCAGAATAGCACTTAGGAAGCCAACGCCATCACCAGGCCGAAGAAGAAATCGCTCGTTTACAGCTTCGGAACGAATACGCAAATGGAACCAATTCTATGGGTCCATGGACAGCGAACGGAAGGAAAACGATCGAAGGAGCATCTTTGATGGCCGATTGGAAAATGGTAAAGGTCTCGAGGAGTCGGAGAGGCAGTCTAGAGATGTTGAGGAAGTTAACAGTATTAGTACGGATTCGAATAGTTGTGACGTACCGGAAAAGACGGTTCATGGTGTTGTTAAGGTGGGCGTTGAACGAGTACCGATGAAGGAGTTACGAGGACAGGTGCCTTGGTCGTACGTGGATGCCCATGTTGAGGCCATCAGGCCGGATATTGTACCAGAGAAGTTATTTCTAGATAAAGGTAAATGTTTTTTCGGTATGGAAAAATACGAAACTCAACGTCGTGCCATGGAGGGTTGATAATCCAACTACCCTCTATAGCATGACGTTGAATTTTGGGACAGCTTGTAAGTTCTACATAACCTTATTTCCTGTTTTTTTTTTGTTCCAGACGAGGGCGTGTCAAAATTTTGACTACGGCCGCCTGGAGATTATTAATTAGTTAGTTTATAATGATGTTTATTTATGATTTAATTGCTAGTTGTACATACTATGTTGTTATCGTATTATTATTTTTGTATCGTCGACTATTGTGTATAATAAAATATATTTTCTCGTCTTACTTTTGACCTGTTGTCAACTTTAGATAAGGTTGCCAAAATATTTTGTTTTGTAACACCTTGTATATTATTTATTGGCTGCAATGACTCTTCAGTTTATATGTAGTATGTTTACTAGTTTTTGTGATATTGCAATTTAACAATAATGTAATTAATGTATGTATGTACTAAACTTAGTATTGCTCTGTTTGGTATTTTGATGTAAAATGTTAAAAATGTGGTTAGAGAGGTAATTTAGAACCTTTTTAGCAAGATTTATTCTTATAAAATCTAGTTATATAGTTATCAAGATATTGACAATTTTATATGAATTTTTATTTTGTATATTTTTCTATTTTTTCAGTTGTTTGGCAAACAAAACTGGATATAAAAACTTCAAATTACCACTAAAATAAACTCTAAAACTCTGTATTTTTAGGTAGTTTTGGCATTTCTTTGTATTGAATGCACATGCACTGCAGTGCAACGTCTGTGCAAAAATTTTACAATTGAAAATTAGAAAATCCACCTAAAAGTAGAAGATTTTACGTTTAATTCTGGATACAATTGAAGTTTCTATGTCTCTGCATTTTGTACATTTGCAAAAATGGCAAAACATCTGGCTAAATAGCTTCTATTTATCATTTGATCTCTTCTGCACCCTTTAAAAATGTTTCCTCAAAATACTTAAAACACACTGTATACACAGCAATACTAGTGTTATGACTACACCTTAAATTTCAAATCTCACAAAAACTAGTAAAAATACATATTGCACATAATGATCACGCCTAAATGCAACATCCTGTATGCAAAAACACCCATTGCGACTGTAATGAATCGCCCCCTGTATAATATTTATTACGCAAATGCTGATTTTGATACTACTAGGGCCATCTATGAGTGAAGCTCTTAAATACAAATTGTTGTGACTACCGCTAATAGATGGCAGCACCGCGGTGCATCGCTCGACCGACAGCCGAACCGATAAACCAGATCCCCTCTTTACGAACCGATCTTCGTGAAATTTCCGTGCGCCTAGGAAAAATCGCAAGAATAGTTTCTTATAAACTCCAACTTCTCATAATTAACATTCGAAACTGACAGAATAAGTTATGGTAAGCATAATCCGAACGTTTAATAACGCCGCAAACTTTTAATACCGCGATAAGACGCATACCAAAAACGCACACGAAACATAACCTAACAAAATGCACGGACATATGTCAATAATAAGATTCCTAATGTGTAAAATGTGTTTTCAGAAACCCCTCATGTTGCACGGGCACGAGCGTGCCATCACGCAGATCAAATACAACCGCGAGGGCGATTTACTATTCTCCGCGTCGAAAGATAACAAGCCGAACGTTTGGTATGCGCTCAACGGAGAGAGGTTAGGAACTTTCAACGGACACCAGGGTGCCGTATGGTGTATAGATGTCGACTGGACGACAACCAGGTTAGTATTACTGAAAATGATGCAATTATTATTATTGTTATGATTAAATTTACTTGGAAATGTACGTTCCTTTGCGCAAGAAAAGTGACACATCTCGGAATTTTGGGTTATACAGGACATTCCACTTTTTTTCCCCTCAAAACTTTTATTTCTTTTGGTGCTAAAAGGTATCCGATTTTTGCGCTTTAAAATAACGCTCGTATTTCCAATTTTTTCCCCTCGTAAAACGCTAAAACGCACAAAATTTCAATACGGTTTCAATATCGTCCCGCTCGTTCATTGGAAGCGGTGGATTTAGGGCTCAATGCCTCAGCTCAACCTGTCCCGGCATTGGGCCTGTCGTCCAGTTCGGTATCAGAACCTACTTGGCACGTACCTACTAGTGTACGTAGATTTTGATTTTAGTAATTGCGCGCAATGAAATATAATCCGAATGGCTTCCACTAACATAATCAGAATCTGCCTGCACTATACGCGTAGGTACTCATAAATTTTATTTTAATACAATTAAATAAAAGCAATGTTTATGAAAAACGTATATTAAAAAATAAATAAGAATTTGTTTACAAAGTAGTTGGTACGAAATATAAATAAAAATAATGACTCTGCTGTAGGGTAGGTACATATGTATAAATAAATGCATCTTAATATATTAATTACATTAAAAATTTATAGCTATAAGATTTTTTACTTTATCATACGCAGTATGTAAAGTATTGTAATCGTGCCGAAAAAAAAAATTGAGATTTTAGCGGAAATAGGTCTTTTTGGGTCCCCTGAACATTTTTGACCAAGGTCCAAAAAAATGTCTGTGTGTGTGTCTGTGTGTGTGTGTGTGTGTGTGTGTGTAAACGATTTTTGTGGAGACGATTCCGGAGAAACTACTGAAGGTATCGTAACAAAAGTTCATATTTAGAAGTTTCATGACCTAACTTAGAGCTGAAAAGCTTTTGGTTCACAAGGGTCCAAAGGAACTGGTAGTTTATTCTAAGCCTTTTTCAAGGATTTTGCAAATGAGCCGCCATTTCTGTAATTTCGTCAAAATAGTTAAATAATAAATTAAACTAGAGGAAATTTTGAATAATTTATGCCTATGACATTTTTTGGTAAAATTAATAGTTTAGCTTTTTAGTTTATTCTAAGCATTTTTCAAGGATTTTGGAAATGAGCCGCCATTTCTGTAATTTCGACAAAATAGTTAATTAATAAATTAAAGTAGAGGAAATTTTGAATAATTTATGCCTATAACATTTTTTGGTAAAATTAATAGTTTACCTTCAAGAGCAACTTCTATTTGATCGAGATCGGTCGCATCTGCATTGATATGAAATTACATAGTAGCCAGGATTTTGACAAATATTTTTTTGTGTTGTCACATTCGAAAACAGCTGATCTCATCAGAGGTTGGAGAACCACTATGGAACGTGCCGCTGTAGTGCGCAAAATTATAAAATACAAATTTCAAATAAAATAAGTTCACCAATTTGATTGTTTGTTGATAAGAAATATCAACCCGTCTTTATATCTAATTCTAAAAATGATACATTGAGAAAATTATAAATAAAGTATAGCGATGAGTGTAGTTTTATTTTAGTATGTTGGTAGGGATGTGTCATGAACAAATATAAATCTGTCAGAATTTGAATTACCTTTTTAAGGTGCGTTTTCATTAGTGATAATGGCAGTGGTAGCAGACGCCGTTATAGTATTTCCAATAGAAAATTGCTAGTGACTCATGTTTATGTACATGCAAACTAATATGTGTCATTATCACGATATGTAAGAAATACTATAATTTCGTATTCTACCACCGCCATTAGCTACCATTACCTACCAATCGGAACGCACCTTTCGTCAAAGTGGTACCAACCTAGCATTTACTATACAGAAACCATTTATTTTTACTTTATCATACGCAGTATGTAAAGTATTGTAATCGTGCCGAAAAAAAAAATTGAGATTTTAGCGGAAATAGGTCTTTTTGGGTCCCCTGAACATTTTTGACCAAGGTCCAAAAAAATGTCTGTGTGTGTGTCTGTGTGTGTGTGTGTGTGTGTAAACGATTTTTGTGGAGACGATTCCGGAGAAGCTACTGAAGGTATTGTAACGAAAGTTCATATTTAGAAGTTTCATGACCTAACTTAGAGCTGAAAAGCTTTTGGTTCACAAGGGTCCAAAGGAACTGGTACTTTATTCTAAGCCTTTTTCAAGGATTTTGCAAATGAGCCGCCATTTCTGTAATTTCGTCAAAATAGTTAAATAATAAATTAAACTAGAGAAAATTTTGAATAATTTATGCCTATGACATTTTTTGTTAAAATTAATAGTTTAGCTTTTTAGTTTATTCTAAGCATTTTTCAAGGATTTTGGAAATGAGCCGCCATTTCTGTAATTTCGACAAAATAGTTAATTAATAAATTAAAGTAGAGGAAATTTTGAATAATTTATGCCTATAACATTTTTTGGTAAAATTAATAGTTTACCTTCAAGAGCAACTTCTATTTGATCGAGATCGGTCGCATCTGCATTGATATGAAATTACATAGTAGCCAGGATTTTGACAAATATTTTTTGTGTTGTCACATTCGAAAACAGCTGATCTCATCAGAGGTTGGAGAACCACTGTGGAACGTGCCGCTGTAGTGCGCAAAATTATAAAATACAAATTTCAAATAAAATAAGATCACCAATTTGATTGTTTGTTGATAAAAAATATCAACCCGTCTTTATATCTAATTCTAAAAATGATACATTGAGAAAATTATAAATTAAGTATAGCGATGAGTGTAGTTTTATTTTAGTATGTTGGAAGGGATGTGTAATGAACAAATATAAATCTGTCAGAATTTGAATTACCTTTTTAAGGTGCGTTTTCATTAGTGATAATGGCAGTGGTAGCAGACGCCGTTATAGTATTTTCAATAGAAAATTGCTAGTGACTCATGTTTATGTACATGCAAACTAATATGTGTCATTATCACGATATGTAAGAAATACTATAATTTCGTATTCTACCACCGCCATTAGCTACCATTACCTACCAATCGGAACGCACCTTTCGTCAAAGTGGTACCAACCTAGCATTTACTATACAAAAACCATTTATTTTTTTAAAATACGTATTTCTTAAAAAGCAACACAATAAACGTTGATGTCGCTCCTGCCAAAAACTAGATAGCGCGACTCGCTCATATGCGACGGCGACACTCCGCCTTCGGTGACGCGCCGTATCACCGCTCGTCGCGCTATTCCGTACTTTCGGCATTTGTGACATAAATAACTATTATTCTAATGACGTAGTGTAGGTAGTGTCAAATGCTGATGCTTTGACAATACCTACGATTTATCTCTATAGAATAGATTCTCATGCAGCTAAACTATTAATTTTATATATTGTATGATAAAGTCATGTGCCTGGCCACATCAGATTTTTTTTATAGGGAAACAAAACTAAAATATTAAAAACATGTAAAAACAGGTATGTACATTCTTTGTACAAATAAAAAGTAAAAATGGATATAAAACACACTAGCACTAATGAACAATATTTAAAACATTTCACTTTGTTGTCTTTATGGGGATCTTCCGCTTTGTTGGTTTTAAAAATCAATTTTTCTTTTTTTGCTTTATTCTAATCTAGAAGGTCTCAGAATTGTACCTGTTTTGCATAATTCGCCCTATTTTTGTGGAGTTGTAACCGGTGATTTGTGTGTCGATAAGTGTTATGATAAGGGAGGAAGAAATCCCTCCGACCGTGTGAAATGCGTACTTATAAACGCATTGCATATGATTCGACCAAGGCATAGATCTCCCAGCACTGGTATCTATACCTTTCGTCATCCATTCGTTCAGTTTTAAACCGATCATCACGTGATCATCTGGGCCGTTGCGGTATTTACCAAAGTTCTAGTAATTACGGTCGCGATTTCCCAAAAGTCGTGTTTTTCCAACTGGTAACCACGTTTTTGGAAAATGTATTTCATATATCGAGATAATTCTTTGTTTTCTATGTTCAGCAGACTTGTAGTTTTCGTTCGATCGTTCATTTTTTAAACTTTTGTTTTATTTCATTTTTACGGCATTCTATTGGCCGGGTGCGTGTCGACAAGCACGTCTGTTTCACCGCCGGAAGAGTCTAAGATAGCCAGGAGGTAGCGCTGTTCTAAGCAGTTTTCTCCCTAGTAATTACCGACGTGGTGTAGTTACCTGTAGCCAGAGCGCTTTTACGAACGTCAACAGCTGGCAGAAATAATAAAGTCGACTACAGCGCCTTTGCGTGTAGCGGTGACCGAGAACACTTCTGGCGTATACATATTCCGCCACGGGCGCGTAAAGCGTTTGTAACACCCCCACTCTATACTGTGCACGGGGCCAATATCGCGAAAAGAGCGGCGAACACGGACCTTTTTTGGGCATACGACCGCCATTTTGTTAGAAGTCAAAATATGGAAAAACTGAACGATCGAACGAAATAAAAATTAAGAGAAGGTTTCATTTTTTTTTTGTATCAGACGACCTGAACAGAGGTAATCGTGGTTACCGTTACACATTAATGTTTGCACCATAGCACGCACAAATTAATCTGCAAGGTTTTGTACATCGATAGTAACACAAAAGAATTTATATTATAAATTTTGCCGGAGGAGCACACTATAAGTATTCTTTCTCCTCTTGAATGCATAATCTACAAATACAATATTGTTATTTAAGGGTTGTTCACCCAATCCAATAATTTTTTGCATTAATTTATGCATACCCCAATTAATTATCTACAATTTAATGTATAATGGAAAGCTGTGCACAAATTTTTGTAAAAGTTATAAACATTTTGCCGGAGGAGCACACTATAAGTATTCTTTCTCCTCTTGAATGCATAATCTACCAATACAATATTGTTATTTAAGGGTTGTTCACCCAATCCAAGAATTTTTTGTGTTAATTTATGCAAATATAAAATAAATCTTGTGTGGTTGTTTCATTATCAATTCCTTAAAATAGGCCCGAAAAGCGGCCAACAAAGCGGGTAGACGCCCTTAATTTCACTAAAGTGTTGCCATATTTGGCTTTTTTGCCTTGAAGACATACTTTACCTATAAAATGTAAATATAATTTATTAGTTTTCCAAATAAAACAAATAATGTATTATATACAACCACAACTTACTTCAATATATATTGGGAAAGTACAAAACAAACGACACTAGTAAATCTTACGTAAACATTACGGTAGTATTGCACGCTTTTAAATTACTGGTAATTTTACATCGCTAACCCTTCAACACACACAGACATTTTTTTGTATTTTTGGTTAGCTAAACAAGACCTATTTCCGCTTAAATCTCAATTTTTTTTGCACGCTAATAATACTTTAGCATACTATGTATGATAAAGTAAAAAATGTTAATTCTAGCTCCAATTCAATCTTTCCAAAAACAAACAAAAGATGAAACATTTGTCTAAAAAGAGACTGACGAAAAGACGGCCTAAAATGCTAAAATCATGGTAACAACAAACCCAAAAATTGGCAACGGTTTCTACACAATTTTTAAAGACAACTGATGCACACAATTAGATTTCTCGTACCCGTACAATGTTTCTGTTACATATTTCCAATTCGGCTAGTTTTTTTTATTAAAAACAATAAAAGATCGTTTAAATACTTCACCCTGTATACGAAGAAAATCTTCTTATTATAGCTACTCAAGCCAATTTTATTAAATACGTTGTCAGCTAATCACTTAGAAACGTGGTTAAATTTCTTAGCTAAGGACTAATTCTAAATGCGACGTTTTTTTTGTGTAGTTTGATACATAAAATATTTCCTGACTTGAATCCTTTAGTTAGTGTCCAAAGACAAAGAGACCCTTGCTCTCTCTATTTAACTGCTTATGACGTTTATTTCTGATAAAATAGAGACCTTTATATATTTATAATTTTTATATATATATTTTTTATTTCGTAATTTTTCCGTACATTCATCAGGTTCATGTCAGGCGGTGGCGACAACTCGTTTAAAGTATGGGACTGCGAGACTGGCAAGGAAATTGGCACCATCAGTACGAATTCTTCGGTGAGGACGTGCAACTTCAGTTTCTCGGCGAATATGGCCGCGTACACCACCGACAAGGCTATGGGGCACAACTGCGAGATTTTCATCATCGACGTCAGGAATGTAGATGAGAGTATATCGCACGCCGCTCCGATATTGAGGATTCCCATCGAGGGAAGTAGGGTGTCTTCCATGCTCTGGGGGGCTCTCGACGAGACGCTGCTCACGGGACACGAGAACGGCCAGATTACGCAATGGGATATCAAGGTAAGTCGAAATTATGAAGGTGTATTATTTAATTATGAAGCATAAGTGGTTCTTATTTGGCCTATTTCCATGATGTGTATTTGTTTGCTACCTGGGGCCTATTTCATAAAACTACATTGCAACTTTTCACTTTGCACTTTGGAATTTTTTAAAAGTGCAATAGTTATAGTGTTTCATAGATATATTTCATAAGCTTTGCCAATTTTTTCCAAGTTTTCACTTTGCACTTTTTGTTGCAAACCGCGAAGTGAAAAATTGCAAAGTAGTTTTATGAAATAGGCACTTGCTTAATTAAAATTGAATTCGAAATAAATTAATCTTGTATTTAACAAGTTAGTACTTGTATAGATAACTTCATTATTTGAACGAACTGTCATCATTATACAACGCTAGTGTCAAAGTCTGTCAAACCCTATGTGGATGACAGTTATGTGACAGCTCACCGCGTCATCATTGACAAATACATTTATAATATTTGATATGAAATGGAATTTATGAGTCGTAGATAAAATGTCGTATTCAACTCGAACACAACGGAGATAAATCGCTCGCATGTTTACACGCTCGCCTACGGCTAGCGTATAAACTTCATGCTCACGATTTATATCTTTAGTTATGTGTTCGCCCAATAATATACTATTTTTTAAATAAGCATTCTCATATTGGTCATTAAGTAACATTTGAAATTTGTTTTATCTAAAATCATAAAAACATTGTAGTATAGTATAAATTTTATTTATATTTATATTTTATTGTAGGTACATATTTTTCTGCTAATAGGTGCAGATATTCAACAATGAGACTAGGAAGAGACTCTCTAGAGACAAGTGCCAGTAAATTTAAATTTTTTCTGCCAATTTTCATTATCGTTGAATTTTAAAACAAAAAAAAGGTTTTTATATAACAAAACGGCCTCCAAATTTGATTTGATTTTATTTGTTGTTGTATCAAGTTATTGTAGCGCGTAGTATATAGTTTATAATTTTTGCATCATGCTAAATATCAGGTTTGTTCCAACACACAGGAAACACTGTTCAGTAATTGTTTTTTGTGATGGACCATATGATGGATATGCTATGATAGACAATTTAAGGGTGCCGAAACGGGTGCGTTCCGCACCCAAGAAAATTCAGCAACGAACTTCGTAAATCGTACAGATTTTCTAATTTTGCTTTTAAATTTGAGATATTTTGCAGTCAAAGGGTATTAATTGAATGTAGCTACAGCATACGAACAGGACAACGATAACTAAAAAGAGAATACATACCTCTCCGTTCAAATGCACAAAAATCGTCGTTTTTGCTGCTTCGTCCCGATTTTCTAATTAAAGTTCTTGGATATTTTACTGCATGTAGGTGATTTTACTATGCAGTGGATGAAGCAAGGATTTATAAATCCAAAAACAAAATTGTAAGGTATTGTCTATTGTTCAATTCTGACCAATTTTCGGTATGTATTCCCTTTTTAGTTGTCGTTGTCCTGTTCGTATGCTGTAGCTACATTCAATTAATACCCTTTGAGTGCAAAAAATCTCAAATTTAAAAGCAAAATTAAAAGATCGGTACGAAGTACGTTTTTGCAATTTACGTGTACAATTCGCGGGTGCGTTCCGTACGCGTTTCGCCGTTTCGGCACCTTTAATGAAAAAAGGTACATCTGGTCCAACATATTGACAGTAACTGAACGGTATTTTAGTATAGACCACCTCATGTTTACAATTTTGAGTCCTTATTTTATGTTTAAACTTCTCTAACCTATTTAATAAGAAATTCTTTGTATATTATGGATGTTTTTTGCCTTTTACGTTCAGTACTAGTTTCTGTTTACTTTGAACAGTTAATATTTTACGACAGCACTAATTGAAAATACTGCTGTGTAGAACTGTGTGTAATAGTGACTATTTTGCCAATATTTGGTAATGATTAAAACCTAAAAAAAAGCTTAGAGCTTAAAACGTGGCCAAAGATTCATAGAGAAACAACTGTCTAAATTTGATCTTGTCTAATATCAAGATTAATTAATAATAATTAATCAAGATTACCTTATAAGATTGCAAATTTGTACAAATTTCTGTTCCTTTTTCAGACCGGTAAGAAACTGCACACGACAAAGGAGCACAACTTGCTGATCAACGACATGCAGATGTCGAAGGATTCCACAATGTTCATCACGGCCTCGAAAGACCACACCGCCAAATTATTCGACTCGGAAAATCTGATGCTTCTGAAGACGTACAAGACCGAGAGGCCGGTGAACTCGGCAGCCATCAGCCCGATCATGGAACACGTCGTGCTGGGCGGAGGCCAGGATGCAATGGACGTGACAACTACATCCGCCAGAGTTGGCAAGTTCGACTCGCGTTTCTTCCACTTGGTGTTTGAGGAGGAGTTTGGAAGAGTCAAGGGACATTTCGGTCCCATCAACAGCGTCGCTTTCCATCCCGATGGAAAAGGTTACAGTTCGGGTGGAGAGGACGGTTACGTTAGGGTGCACAATTTCGATTCGTCGTACTTTGAGTACGGATTTGATTATTGAACGGGGTTTTGCTTACCATCGTTTTGATTTTGTATTTTATCTAATGATCTTTTACAGTGTATTGAAGATTGTAAGAATTGGATATTGATTTGAATATACTTGTAAGATTGATATATTGTAAGTGTTTTGGTGCTTTTTGATAGGGCATGCAGCAAGCATGACGAAAAAGCATTAAGACACAAAATACCAACCCATATAATGTATGTACCCGCAAGTATTTTGTTGTTTCTTGACCAGGTTTAAAGTCGTATGGTAAGATTTTATGGAAGATTTTATTCCTCCATAAAATTTTACAGAGTTAAACTGCCGCAAGAAGGGCATATCTAACCAAGATGGAATGATTGTTGATCTATTAAATCTTAATTATAGAAGAACATAGCAAAGAATTTAAAAAAGGCAAAGCAAAAGCACAACTCACTCTTAAAGTCTACATTTTACAACTTTTCACAGTCGTAGATACGCCCTTTCAGCTTAGTACGGCAATAAATCTAGATTTAACGTCACTTACGAGACTGAATTAACATCTAATTTGACATATTTTTGTAATGCGGGCTACACTGACACTTAACGTTAACGTCTTTGTGCGTTAACTAATGCGTCATCTTTTCTCTAATTTGAACATTACGCGTTAGGCGTTAGTGTGGCCCGTACTTTAAGGAATTGAATCGAAGTCTCTTAAGTTGGACATAATCGTACTCCTTCTAAATCTGGTCCCGAAACATCAACCCGCGTCCACTTCTGTTTTGTAAACGATCCAACGGAACGCATAATGGTAAATATTCGAGCACCAATTGCATCAATGGTGCTCCAATAGAAGGTTTGAACGTGATGTGGTTTATTAAAAGTGTTAGGTAAGCAGCACTGTGAAAGGAAAGTAAGTAAAATAAGGCATAACCTCAAATTCGCCGGTTTGTATTGCGATTTTAGTACTTGTCAGTTTCATTTTAGTTCATTTATAGCGTTATTAGTGAATTATAACGTTTTTGCCTTCTTAAGAAAATATTTCAGTATAGTTTGCATATATTTTCGTATATAATTTTGTAAAAAGTAAGTTTTCAATACAAAAATGGGTTTTATTTTGAACGTTGGCAGTAGGGATCTACCTCGTGTCGATAATGTAGTTCGGTACTTCGCTCATAGATGGCGCTAGTGGTCAATCTGCACTGCCGGTAACGTAGTTCGGTATCTCGCCAATAGATGGCGCTAGTGGGTTAATCTGCCCTGTCGGTAACGTAGTTCGGTACCTCGTCAATAGATGGCGCCACCAGTATGTATGTAAATAATTGTCGGTATTATAATAAATTGGTTATATCAAATTGTGTTTTATTTACTGAAATTATTTGGGGAATGCCCTCCAAATGAATCATCGTTCAGGCATGGCCGGGTAAAATTCCCCGGCTCCGCCGCCAAAATTGTCGGTCGCGATTGGAGGATTTCCGGCTCCTCCACCAAAATTTTCCAAGAATTTTTGGCCCCGAAAATCGACAATTTTGGTGGCGGCGCCGGGGATTTTTACCCGGCGCCGCCACCAAAATTGTCGATTTTTCTGGCCAAAAATTCTTCGAAAATTTTGGTGGAGGAGCCGGGAAACCCCTTTCAATTTTGGCGGCGGAGCCGGAAATCCACCAATCGCAACCGACAATTTTGGCGGCGGAGCCGGGGAATTTTTACCCGGCGCCGCCGCCAAAATTGTCGATTTTTCTGGCCAAAAATTCTTCGAAAATTTTGGTGGAGGAGCCGGGAAACCCGGCACTTTCGTTTTCAATTTAGGTGGCGGCGCCGGGAATTCACGTTAAGTTTGGTGGCGAACTTTTGCATAGTGCTCAAAAGTGCGTAATTTTTATTTGTAATATCTCATACATACTTACCGCAATACTTATAACTTATGGCATTCCTGTTCCTGTTAATGGAGAATGTGGATTAAGGTGCGTTCCGATTGGTGGTGGTAGAAGACAAAATTAAGGTGTGTTCCGATTGGTGGTAACGGTAGGTAATGGCGGTGGTAGCATACGAAATTATAGTATTTCTCACGTTTCGTGATAGTGACACATATTAGTTTGCATGTACATAAACATGAGTCACTAGCAATTTTCTATTAGAAATACTATAATGGCCTCTGCTACCACTGCCATTAGCATAATGGAAACGCACCTTTATAGTATTTCTCACCAGACGTGATAGTGACACATATTAGTTTGCATGTACATAAACATGAGACACTAGCAATTTTCTATTAGAAATACTATAATGGCCACTGCTACCACTGCCATTAGCACTAATGGAAACGCACCTTTATAGTATTTCTCACCAGACGTGATAGTGACACATATTAGTTTGCATGTACATAAACATGAGTCACTAGCAATTTTCTATTAGAAATACTATAATGGCCACTGCTACCACTGCCATTAGCACTAATGGAAACGCACCTTTATAGTATTTCTCACCAGACGTGATAGTGACACATATTAGTTTGCATGTACATAAACATGAGTCACTAGCAATTTTCTATTAGAAATACTATAATGGCCTCTGCTACCACTGCCATTAGCATAATGGAAACGCACCTTTATAGTATTTCTCACCAGACGTGATAGTGACACATATTAGTTTGCATGTACATAAACATGAGACACTAGCAATTTTCTATTAGAAATACTATAATGGCCACTGCTACCACTGCCATTAGCACTAATGGAAACGCACCTTTATAGTATTTCTCACCAGACGTGATAGTGACACATATTAGTTTGCATGTACATAAACATGAGTCACTAACAATTTTCTATTAGAAATACTATAATGGCCACTGCTACCACTGCCATTAGCACTAATGGAAACGCACCTTTATAGTATTTCTCACCAGACGTGATAGTGACACATATTAGTTTGAATGTACATAAACATGAGTCATTAGCAATAAGCTATTAGAAATACTATAATGGCGTCTCTACCACTGCCATTGCCACTAATGGAAACGCACCTTTATAGTATTTCTCACCAGACGTGATAGTGACACATATTAGTTTGCATGTACATAAACATGAGTCACTAGCAATTTTCTATTAGAAATACTATAATGGCCACTGCTACCACTGCCATTAGCACTAATGGAAACGCGCCTTTATAGTATTTCTCACCAGACGTCATAGTGACACATATTAGTTTGAATGTACATAAAGATGAGTCATTAGCAATAACCTATTAGAAATACTATAATGGCGTCTACTACCACTGCCATTGCCACTAATGGAAACGCACCTTTACTTTCATTCCTCTCCCCACGCCTCTGTAGCAAAGAGGATGGACCGTAGCACCGGGACTCCCATACTGTATGACTTTTAATCGGGGGGGGGGGTTAAGGGGGGTCCATGGAAGGGGGCTGGGGATTCGAGGGGGTTGCTGGAAGGGGGGTGGGTTCGAGAGGTTTAGGACTCGATGATGGAGAGTTATATGGAAGCACTCCTCGCCACAGCCCCCTGCTGTGGTGAGGAGTGCTGAGTCCATACGGCTGATTAGTAGGTAAATACAGTAGTAGTAAATACACCAAAACAGAGTTGTTTAGTTTGCAATTAAAGATTCGTCAAAATCAAAATAGATTTGATAAAATATATAACACAGTAGCTCTTTATTTACCTTCTCTTTATAAATACAAAACGTAGGAGATTGTATTTTCAGAAATGAGAAACTATGATACAGCGGGTAAAAAAAATCACAACACTTTTCCGTCCTATATATAATATAAATCCTTCCAACGAATCAAATCGTTATACAGAAAAAATTAACAGAAAAGTGGCAATAAATACAATTAGTTAATACGTTTGAATGTTATAAACTTTAAAATTTATTCATCTTAGTAATTTCAATTTGTTACTTTAATATTTTTTTGAAAACAAGGCTAAGAGAACACTAAAGGAAACACATTCATTAAATTCTAATCTATCTTTAGTCTTTATAGTGCAACAAGTATAGTAAAATTTCTCTAACCTATACCGTAATGAAACTAAAATGAGAAAAAATAAACAAAAAAATGTCATAGTTCGCATACCGATAAATAAATAGATCTTAATACAGAATAATGAGTATAATAAACTGTTATCTTCATCTGTTACCTGTTTTTGTATATATGTATTCCTTTTGATTCTACACGTTTGTTTGTTTGTTGTTTTCTTCTTCTCCTTTAATAGTCAGTTCCTGCTCTGTCCACTTAAGTAAAAAAAATGGAATAACCTACGTCTCTTGGTCCGTGTTAAAATTAACTCTGCTTACACTAAAAACCGTTCCGTTATAGCGCCACCCGTCACTCTGGTACGCACACTCACAACGTCCACCGCTTCATATCATTTTCTTCTCCTATTATTTTTCACTAAACGCAGCACTGCCGCCCCCGCTATACTAATTGTCTAGGCCGGACTTACGTCGCGCTAGGCGCTCCGCCCTACTTAGTTCGTCTGGAACAAAACGAGACAACAAAAATTAGTCAAAAAGTATGCCAGTTGCATTTTTCGTTGTAAAACGAAAAAGTTGACGGATTTTTTCTGGGAAAGGGTTTTTAGGAATGGACCTTTGGATACCATGTCAGATCAGCATAGTTTTTTATGACGCTTAGTAAATTGTTGTCTTTATGTAGGAAAAAAAAAGGGAAACACTATGCTGATTCGACTATAAATTACCCAAAAAGGTAGGTTTAAAGAACGACTAAAAAAAAAAAATACTAAAACCGAGAGCGAGCAACTTTACCTACTTTTACTAGTGCCGGGCGTTGCCGTCACGCTAATACTATTCCTTGTTGAATGTTCCTCCTTTGCGGCCGTAGACGAAGACGAAGGGCCGCCCTTCGGCATCTGAGGTATGATCGTGATCTCGTCGTTGATCTTGAGCGGCTTGAGGAGCGAGTCGTTGTTCGACGATTTGGCCGCGGCCGAGTTGTTCTGCGGTGACGCCGTTGTTGCCCCGGAAGAGGTCTTCTTATCCATGACGCGCTTGGCGACGACGCTGTGCGCCGAGTAGACGTGGTTCTCGAACTGCTTGTACATGCCGAAAGTTGCCGTGCACACGGTGCACTTGTACGAGAGGTGTGCAGGTTTTAGTGTCATGTTGTGGTCACGCGCAACGTGGTTCAGCAGCTTCCATTGGTACACCTGTGGGACGGAGTAACAAGTATGAATAAAGTACAGTTATTGCATTCGAAATACAGTAAAAGCTTTTGCTTCAGAACCCACTGGGAGTCTATTCTTGACGTTACTTGCCGTCGCGCGCATAGGTTATTTAGCGAGTGCCAAAATAGCGAATGACTTTATGATTCTTGTATTTTAAACATGTTTTAAAACAAATATTTTGTTTTAAACAGTTTGTTTTAAATGTTTTAAACATGTTCTAAACTACCGATAGTTGAACAGTTTTTGTAGTTTTTCATAAAATATTACTATACAATATCAGGCAGTAGCAAGTACAATAAAGAATGAAAAGACGCCGATTAAAATGCTTACAAATAACATAATAGCGTAATTTAAAACATGTTTAAAATAAGTTTTCTTCTTTGTTTACTCTTCGTTCAAATAGTGACTTCTTTATTTGAACAAATTTGAGCATGCAATAAACTATTGTATGTGAGTCGTAGATAAAAAATTAAAAACGTCATTCATGCTTGAATTCAAGTGTCACTGCGTATAAACAATTTTTAGTGATTATGATAATACGTCTAGCGCTAAAATTTGAGAAGGAATGCCCAGAGGTAGATTTACAAATGTGCCGCCTATATGTTAAATCAAATTGTCCTCACTAAAATGAATTTACTAAAACGTCTAACTTCAAGAGCCTATGAAGCTCAGAGAATTTTTGACCACCCCCACTGTTTCCGCACGCTTCTTCGCATCATCTCCGCATCTTCTTTTAATGTTTTTAAATAGTTCGTTGTTTATCATGTACCTCAATCTTGCATCTTTAATATGGGGTCTAGTTGTATCATACTCCGTATGATAAAGTAAAAAACAAAAAAAAAACAACTCACCCGACCACACACGGGACACCGTCCGGCATCCTTGCTCTTGTTCGCCGCCTCCTGCATGCTCGACGTCACCAGGCCGTGCGACCCGAGCAGATGCCTCTCAAGACCCTGATCGGTGAAGAACCGGAACTGGCACTTCTGGCAGTTGAGCGGCGGCCGATTGTAGATCATCTTCGGGTGGATCTTCACCTTGTGGATCCACTGCATGTGGTTGCGGAGCTGCTCCAGGTCCTTGATGTAGCCGTCGCAGATCTCGCAGATCACAAACGAGTTCTTCGAGTTCGAGTCGCCCGGTTTTCCCGCGGAAGGCGAAGAGCCCGCGGCTCCGGGCGCCGCCGATGTCGGGTTTCGAGGAAGCGGAGTTATCGATATGCTCGGCTGGTGGACCGGCTTCGACTTGTTCTGCGCGCTCTGACGATGCGAGAGAGAGAAGGAGAGAAAGAAATATTGGTTAATGTTTCAAGGTAGTTGTGGTGGAGTAAATAGAGAATTATGGAAGCGTACAAATGGTTAAAACATGCAAGGATGAGTGATTAAGCTTATAATTAAGTAATGTTTACCCATCACTAACGTCAAATCATTATTAGTAATCCAGTCAGAACCCGATAAATAAAATTTGATAACATATGATAACATGTTTTATTTGTAAAAAAAAACCTCTAGAAACCAATCTATTTCTGACCTACTACAAATTAGTTTGTAGTGATTTATGATTAAATTCTGTTTAGAATGGATTGTTCTATCCATTTTAAGACATACGACAACTTGTTTATATAATGCGTGTTCATAATAATGGACACTTGTACCTAGTTCCATTTTTGGAATATGCATATTTTTTTACATAGAAAAATACTAGCACACTGTTGAGTACAAATTTACTTTATTGGAGATAATTGCATTTTTAAATCGATTATATAAAACCAGCATTTGTATACAATTGACGTAAAAACGCACTTCTTTCAAAAACTTTAGATTTTTGCACAATTGTATGCTAGTACTTTTAGTATGTGAAAATGTTGCAAAGAATTTACAAAATACACAAGAATATAGGCCATGCTATTAAAAAAAAATGATGTTGACCTTGTTTTCTGTATATAAATAAATTAATAACATAACATAATATGATATGAACACACACAAATGTAGTTAAATTTATCATAGACACATGCATCTATTATAAGCATAAGTGACTCCGCACGAAAGAATCTCCCTAACTACAATCTCTTGTTTCGATAATATTGACTCCTGTGTTTGAAGGCGCACAACCCTAAAACTACTGAACAGAAAAAATTTTAATAAAGTTGTCAAACTCCTAAATCATTTCTACATAAGTTTTATGACTGTCAAGATTTTATGCCTCTAAAGAGAGAGAAATGAGAAAAGGTAAGCGATTTTTGCAAATTAACCCTCGTCTTTCCATTTTTTTTCTTCGTAATCCGCTTGACATAAAAATTTAAATTTTTGTCCAGGTTGCTTTTATTGATTGGCGTTTTAGTTTTCTTCAGATTTTGTGTAATAAAGGTTGCGAACAAGACTTTGATGGAAGCTGATCTCTCAGTAATGACTTTTAGCACGATAACGGGATATGTACGTAAGCAATCGTCATATTTTATTTAATACGACTATAGAAAAAGAATTGAATAGTAATTTTTAAAACGATTTATTATAACGATTTCGTGCAGCGCGCACTACGTCAATCGTAACAATAAATGGAAACGTAGCTGGGACAGTGCAAAATTATTTACTATTAGTACGATACGATTGAAACAATTTAATTTACGGAATTTTGAATAGTAGTGCGAGTTAAATATGTACAATTAATTATACCCGCATCTTGTTCGAATGCCTTGCATCAAAACCCACAAGTGAGTGAAGCCAAACTGCGCAAAATATTGTTCATGTTTATTTTGGTCTTAAAAATTAACAAATAGTCAGAATGCTATTTTATTCAAGGATTATTTGCATGCTAACTGCGTAGTCCTGCTAACATCGTTACTGAGATAACTGCTTCCATCAAAATTTTGTTTGCAACCTTTATTACATAAAAACTGAAGACAACAAAAACGCCAATCAATAGAAGAGACTAAATGCAACCTGAACAAAAATTGAAATTTTTGTGGTAAGTGGCTTAAAAGTAAAAATAAATCGGAAAAACGAGCGCTATTTTAAAACTGCTAAAACCGGGTACTTTTTTAAATTCTCTCGCACTCATGTTTACGCCAAGAGACAAACAATTTTGACCGTAATACAACTTATGTAGCAATACTCGGGAATATGAAATGCTTTTTAAAATTTTTTCTGTTTAGTAATTTTATCAAACACAGGTGTCAATACTAACGAATCGTTTCGAGACGGCAATCCTCTCGTGCGGGGTCACATATAATTCCTTACAAAACAATAATGGGAAAAATTAAAATTCGTAAGAACGATTATAGTTTTAAGAGATACAGGAGAATACTGTATTGAGTTTTGTTTTAATATACATACAGAGTCTCCAAGAAAGTTGGCAACAACTCAATTTTCTCCTTGAAGTTGTAATAATACAGGATGATTCATAACTCAATAAAAGTGTTATCAATATTGTAAGTCAATTACATATATGGATTGGCGTGTTGAAAAAAATTCTAAAACATTTTACTTTTAATTTGATTCTGAAGGTATCATTTAATTTTGGTAAACCTTGACAATTCTATAATAAACTTGTTAGTCAACATTGGTGCAAAATTGCACATGGAAAAACAATGCACTGAAAAAGTTCAATACAAAAAAATATAAATCGACTATTTAGTCCAGTCAAATCGTTTCCGAGGGTGCCTGTTCCAGAAAAAAAAACACAGAAGTTTTATTTTCTCTCATTCAATATGTTTTCTTAAGGTGCTGAATCTGAATTTCAACTTTGCTACTTCACAACGATAATCGCAAAAACTCAAAATTTTCAACCGTTCTTTTGCGAAAAAGTAATAAAACTATGCACTTTTCGAGGTAAACCATCCGATACAAAAATAAAGTATCGTATTAAATTTCCTATACAAGCACCCCTGAAATGTATTTTTGATTGCACAGTTTGGCTGCTAGAGCGCGCTGAAAGAAGGGCAAATTTTCCTACTTTATATGCAAGTTTTCAACCCAAGTTTTCGAGTAACTAAAAAAGGCTAGGATTGTGGTAAAACTATATTAATTTCCCTATAAATTGCATATCTTAATCACTTGTTATGGCCAAACCGTGTATAACCTCGAGATCGGGTTGATATTTTATGTCATATGAAGCTGAGCAAAGCCGGTAAGACAAAGCAGCTAAGCATCGCAGACTTAATAAAAAAAACAAACAAATAATACATTAAATATTAATTAAAAAGAGCAAATATATAGTTTTTAATAAAAAAAATACTAAAAATATAGGTCTCTCTACTGAATTTTTGGTAAAGTGCTCTTGATTTAGCGGTTTCGCGAATGTGAAGCCATATCCGTGGGAAGTAGCAAAGTTGAAATTCGGATTGAGCAACCCCCAAAAACATGGAAGGAGAGAAAAAAACTTCTATATTTTTTTCCTGGCCAAAACACCATTTGACTCGACTAATCGGCAAAAGAAAGAAAAAATTTGCTAGTTGTTAACGTAACCACCTCAACAGAAAAGGTTGCGCATGCAACAACACCCAAAGCGTCATGGGGAGCAACAGCGTTCGGATCAGATCAGATCAGTTCAGGTTCATACCTGAATGGTGAGAGAACCGGTAGCAGAGGATAAGTTCGGTAGGAACGTCATCGGACCACCTGTGCCTATCCTACCGCCCATTTCCTGGCCAACCACCTGGTACACATTCATAATACGCTCGTAAGAACTCTTTCCCTTCACACAGAGGCACAAAGTCAAAAAGGTATACAAAAAAAAAGAAAACAAACGATAACAGCATTACAAAGAAACACCAGAATCCACAAAACAATAATCATCATACAAAATATCTGGTATTTCTTTATAATGTAAAAAAATAAACGTAAGGTTATTTTACCTGATATAGCTGGTTGCCGGAAACTTGATACGTTGTGGGTAGCAGGACGGAGCCTCCTGCCATAGGATTCTTGTAGAGCATGTTCGCTGGATTCCGCATGATCGACGTTTGCTTTCCGAGAGCAGTCATCGTCGGCCTGCCCCTACCCCTGTTCAGGGCAGAGTTCTGCTGAGCAGCTGAAGCTGCGGACTGCATCTTTTGCATGAGCTGGAACTGCGGGCTCTTTGCCATCGCCTATAAACAAAATTTATTAAAACTCTTTTTTTTTTATCTATAAGAAGGAAATTTCCAGAAAACATCTATCTTCAATATTTAATTTGATTTCTACACCCAGAAGTGAAGAAGTTTTGCTTCTGAAACGTGCAATATAGACGATTTGAAAGTTGAAAAAACTTTCTGAAACCGTTTCATTTACATATAAGTAATTAGATCAGTGATTCTCTATTCCTTTTGCACTTGCAATATAGTTGAAATCTAAGGGAACCAAAAATTTGTTTTATCTCGCTTTACTTTTTTTTAAGTAAATATTGGGGTAAAAAATGTCATACATAGGAAAATTTGTAAACCAACTCTACTGTATCATGAATCCAGCAACATGTCTGTAAACAAACACAGTTCAGATACTTGTACTGTGAAATTGCCCCATACTTTTCATTTGAAATTTAAAAAGTTTCCTGTAAAACTGATGTGGTAAAACTGTTGCTGATAAACCATGCTGTTCTGAAGAGGAGCATAACGTAAAAAATAGCTGGTATTAAATAACTAGCAATGTTGCAGTAGAATAAATGTATTTCGGCTATAATTATCTCAACATATTTTTCATTGCCTTGAAAAGTTACAGCAGTTTAAACTATTATAATAAATAATAATAATAATAAAATGCATTAAAATTGCAATAATAATAATGACAAATAATTGTCAAACAGAATAACCTCAATCGCCAATAATTGACATTGGCGATTTAAAGTTTACAATTTGATGTATCTGGTATTAGTGCAACACCTGTATCAGGTGTTAAAAATCCTTAATGCCCTCGCGGGCATAAAGTAGCTGTTTTTGCCCCGGTATTTAAGATATAAAATGTCACTATGATCATGAAGGAACGAAAAAAGTTAACTGAATCTCTGACTATAATGCATAATACCTTATTTGACACTTTTAAACGTTATGCACTGGGTATATACAGGGTTAATCAATATTATAGGAACATTTAAATAATTCTCCAACAGTAAACAATTTCAAAAAGTTTATCAAAACAAAAGTTATTTGGTTTTTAACTAGCTCTCATTTAAATATGTACTTAATATACAGTGTGTTCATTTTATTCTGGAAATTTGGTAAACATTTCTACTTGCTACTTTCTTCACTTTTTAACTCTAATATTAATTTTAAGAATTTTTTATAGGAATTTTTGTTTATATGCTATTAACCAAAAATAGTCAAAGTTACCGGAACATCTTAATAATTCTCCAAATGTAAAAAATCAAATAATGTTTCAAATAAAAGTTTTTTGGGTTTAAACAACTTCTCGTTCAAATATATTTTAAATATACAGACTGCTTATTTTTTTATGGAAATTTGCTAACCTTTCCTTTTTCTAACAGAACATCCTGTATATTTAACATTTTTTAATGCTAAGATTAATTCTAAGAATGTTATGTTGGAATTACTTCTTAATAAAATTCGAATTTTTTACTTATGAGCAATTAACCAATCAATATTCATGAACTTTTACGTTAACCAAACAGGTGAAAAATAAAAAATCAAGAGGATAACAACACAATTAAATAAAATTAAATTAAGTGTTCAAACTATAACACTAAAATAAATGTGTATGGTATGTATGTGGAATAATATTCTTAATTTGTTCAGTATTTTCAGAGTTTTGCTTAATTGCTCATAACTCCAAAATAATGCATTTTCAAAAAAACATATCTATAAAATGTTCTTAGAATTAACCTTAGAAAGGGAAAAAAAAAAATAAAAAAATGCAGGATGTTCTATTAGACAATGGAATGGTTTGCAAATTTCCATAATTAAACAAACACATTAAAACTATATTTAAACAAGAGGTTGTTTAGCACAAAAAACTGTTATTCAAAAAAAAAATTTGAATTTGGTTGCGGATAAAGCATTATTTAGGTGTAATTTTGACTATTTTTGATTAATATCTTCTAATTAAAAAATGATTCGTATAAAAAATTCTTACAATTAAACTTAGAATTAAAAACTGTGATAATATATAGGATGTTCTATTTAAAGAAAAGAAATGTTACCAAATAAAAATATATTTGAAACACAGCTTGTTTATCAAAGCATTAAAACTTTTCTTTGAACATTTTTTGGAAATTTCTTAGGGTTGGAGAATTATTCCGGTGTTCCGGTAATTTTGGCTAACCCTATATGCTCAAAATTGTATTAAGAACGCCATCATGAAAATTTCGTTTGAAGTCCAGCTTAAAGGCATTCTTTTCAAACACCAACCAATACCACAAAAAAAAAATAATTAAGCCACCTTCATCAAAAAATAAACATTTCATGAGATTTAAATCTCCCTCTTCGCTAACAAACTTCCAAAAATCAAAAATTCCCTTAACTCACCTGGTACATAGCCGCAGTTCCGCTCAGCGTCGACTGCTTCATCCGCGGGACACGCGGAATCTTCGCCGGCGGCTCCCAGTCCAGCGGCGGATCCATATTCCGCTCCGGCTTAAACTTCCGCGCGCACGCCACCATATGCCTCGACAGCTTCCCCTTCTGATTATCCTCGAACGGACAGCTTGGGCACTGGTGAAAAGCAGCGGCCCTCTCCAACCGACCCCTCACGTTATGCTCCGCCTCCATATGAAACAAAATATCGTGCGGACTCCGCACCTCGTACGTACAAAAATTACACTTATAAACAAAATTCTTCATATGCGGCGTCTCCAAATGCAAACTCATCGCCAGCTTAGATTCCGTCTTGAAGCTACAAGACTCGCACTTCCGCAACTTCAGATGGTACGGCTCGTTATTCTCCTTAGTATATTCCAAATTCTTAATCAACGAATTGATCGTCTTATTCGTTTCCGGGTTCTTCCCGCTCTCACGCTCCCTCTTCCTCTTCTGTTGCCGCAACAGATCGTTCTGCACGAATTCCTGCACCAAACTGTGTCCGATATCCACGAAGAACTTCCCGAGGGCGCTTTTGAAGTACGAATTTCCACCACTGGGCGTGCTGGTGGTGGCTTTTTTGGCGGTTTCGTCGAGTTCCGTTGCTTTGCGTTCGGCCTCTTTTTGGATGTCCTCGATGCGTTTTTCGATGTCCGTTAGGACGTTTTTCTTGTCGTTTTCGGTGTTGGTTTTGTCGGAATTTTTCGGGGCGTCGAGTTTGGAGTCTTTAGAGTCACAGCTCGAGTCGTCGTCGTCATCGTCGTCCTCTTCCGTTTTGACGCCCTTCGCCTTGCGCTCCCGTCGTTCTTTTTCTTCGCGTTCGTGTTGCGCCTTGAGTTCCTGGAGGGATAGAAAAAAAGAATATTGCGTAAAAATCTTACCGATAAATATATTCGATGATTTTTTTTTTTAATGGACTCCAAAACACTTAGCAATAAGAGAGAATGTAATGGAAATTGCGTAAAAATCTTACCGATAAATTACTGGATGATTTTTTGACTCAAAAACACTTGGAAATAGGAGAGAATGAAATAAAATTATGGGAAATTTGTCCCTATAAACAATATAAACTTATGTAGGGTGTCACATTTTCAGAAAAAATGGTTATTGCCAGATTATAGCTTGTAAAATTTGGTATAGAAAAGTTTTGTGTGAAAATGGAAGTGCATTTTTTAATGCTTACACTGTTCTATTACACCACTTGAAAGAGAAAAAACACGTACCCCAAAGGAATCAAAATTGAGAAAAATAAATTAACAAAATCTAACTACTATTGGTTGCAAAAGTATTGAGCCCTGCGTTTGGAGGCTTGTAACTCTGCAAAAATTGAACAAAAAAAATGAAATAAAGTGTGTTATACTCATGAATTATTTCTACATAGAGTGACTATCAAAATTTTCTGCCTCTAGGTATGGACACACGCGCAAGAGAAGTGTAAAAATGTACCCGATTTTACCAGTTTTTAATAAACGCATGTCTTTCCAATTGTTTTCCTCCTAAACCGCTTGCCCAACAAATTCAAATTTACACACAGTATAACTTAAAATCTTGTCTATAGATTAGCATTTGTATTTTCCTAATATTCTTTACAAAAAAACTATACACAAGATTTTCATGAAAGCGGGTATCACGGCAATGAGTATTAGCACGACAACACGACAAATGTGAAAACAATCAAAAATTTTGTTTAATGAGACTATTTAAATAGAAACACATTTCAGATTTTCATTAATTTTATAAAGCGATATAAATAAGCAATATAATTTTGGTATACCGCGCATGTATAAAATCAAGATAATATAAATACATAAATATTTCATTGATTACTAATTTCTTGAATAAAGTTTCTGCGTAAAGTGACTGTGTTGCGTGCGTACGTGTTTTGTAAGTTCCAGCAAAAATGCAGAGTGAAGTATTAATTCAAGGAAGTAAAAAAACGAATGTCAGAAATTCTCAATTAACACAGCTAATTAACACGGCTATTGTATCTGTTAAAAATTAGAGAAGGTAGAGAAGAGAAGGTACTTCTATTAGATATTATAGCAAAAAAAAATCAGATGCAATGAACAAAATTGTTGTGGTTACCTGTAGCCCATTGCGATGTTTAATACAATTGAATTAATCTGGACATACGTAAAAAATAAAGTTCCAAGAAGCCACAATACATTAAATTTATGCAACAAAGCACTGTATCAAAAGAGATATGGCAAGATTCTGTTGCATAAATCATCAACAACTGATTTTCGGCAGAACTAATATTGCGAAGTAATAATAAATCACAAAACAGAATATGTATACAATTCCACAAATAAAGAATAAGATCACGTATGCTAGTTTAAAAAATAAAACCAAACGAAAAAATGACAAAAAATTGAATACAGTCCTGAGAGTTGAACATTTGAAATCGTCGCGCAAACCTTTCGATCACTTCCCGCACGTCCTCGAGGGAAACCATACTGCGCACAGAATTGAATACATTCATTTCACAGTAAAAAGTTCCCAAATAACTTTTATGTTATTATACATCAATGGATGAGTATCACAATAAATAAGGATTGTTTACGTGCTAGCTATGTTCTCCTGCGATTGTTCGTTTCTGAGAAGTCTGCGCCCATAAAAAACTTGCTTACAGTCTTTATTACATATAAAATCAGGAAAATAAAAACGCCAATCTATAGAAGAGACTCTAAGTGTAACATGAATCAAAATTAAACTTTTTTTGTTCACTGGTTGAGGTAAAAAAAATCGGAAAGTCAAGCATTATATTAAAACCGCAAAAATCTGGTACCTTTTTTACTTCTCTTGCGCTCGAGGCTAAACCGATGTGCAGAAAAATTTGATAGTCACTACTGTTATGATTCAGGAGTATAACGCAGTTTATTTAACTTTTTTTTCCGTTCAGTCATTTCAGAGCTACGGGCCTTCACAAACACAGGGTTCAAATACTCTTGCAACCGACAGTAGAAGCAAAGTTGAGCCCAAAAATTATAATCCGGTAATTGTTAATTAACAATGAAATTAATGAAATTTTTCATTAACAAATTAACTTTAAAGATAACTATTAAAACCATAAACGGACTCATTAACGTCGGCTACATTCGATATCCGTTAACTCTCCTTCCGCGGGCAAGTTTTCAATTTTTCTGCAAAAAAGCACGGGAAATCGCAGGACATCGTGAACAGGGAAATCGCGTTCTCCGCGGCTGGAGGGTTAATTCAAGTCCGTTAAATCTTAAAAAGTTACCAGAACACGCATACCTTAGCAATACTTGTCACCGTCTCCTTCAGATCCTTAACGGGCGGCTTCTCGTACACGTACGGCACGATAAACGACGGCGCCTCCACCACAAACATGTCGTCCGTCAGCGACGGCAAAATCACCGGCGCTGGAGCCGGCGGCGGCGCGTTTATCGCCGCAGACAGATGCGCATTCTTGCTGCTATTATTCATCGGAATCGGCGTTATCGTCGCCCTCATGTTCGCCGGGTAAATCCCCTGCGCGGGCAACGCCATCGGCAACACCGACTGATACGAAGACGAACCCTTCTGCCCCACCGGGACGGGCCCCCTCCCCGACAAAATCGAGTTCGTATCGATTATAACTAACGTAGGCTCCTTTTTTCCCGAACTAGAAGAATTTGACGATTTCGAGGCGATTTCCGCTAGACGTTTCGTGTCTTTTACGACGATCGTCGAGGATTTTTGTATGACGGGTTTTTTGGGGGGTGGCGCTGGTTTTGGGGGTTGGAGATCGGCCAGAGGGTCTTCAGGAAGGACTTCTTCGATGTCCGATTCTTCTTTTGCGTCAGAGTCATTTTTAGGGTCTTCCGAGGTATCCGAATCATCGTTGTAGCTTCTGCGGGTTCGGCGATTCGCGTTTCTGGCGCTACGACGTGGGGACTCGGAAATAACTATCGATTTCTTGTTTTTTTTCGGAGACGTGCACTCGATCGTAATTATATCGTCGTCATCGTCGATCTTATGCGAATTACCGTTCTCTTTCGGGGCGTCGATTATCTCGACGTCTGCGTCGCCGGAATCGTTTAGGACTATCGGTTCCGAGTCTTTTTCCTTATTTTCTTCGTCATTTGCGTCGTTTTTATCGTCTACATTTACGTCGTTTACGTTTTCATCGGCTATTTTATCGTCTATTTTATCATCTATTGTGTCATCTAGAAAAAAAAGTACTATTATTAAAATGACATCATAGATAACTATAAGGGAGATGGCATAGCAATAGTACCATCAGTCTAGATTTTGATTCGGAAATTCAAATGCGGTCGTTAAAACTGTTACCAATTGATAGCTTATGGTTCAAGTAGTAACATATTAAAACGTTTAGAATCATAGTTAAATGCATATTGTTACAGAACTGCAACACAATTTATTTTTTCCTTATAAACACAAACATGGCCCTATGAACTAGAGAAGTGTTTGCCACCTACTAGTGCATTCCTACACCATAGTTTTGTCAAATTGTTGAGGAATCTATATGATATGATTTTATATTTAGTATTATTTGCCTTCAGTTGTCAAACTTAGCAGGACGCGTCATCGTAACCTCTCCTAAAATCTGACATAGAGAATTGTTATTATTTGTCAAATATAATAAATAATGAAATAGTCTCTACAACAAATACCCGAACAGCTGGAAGACCCAAGGCCGACGTTTTAAGGCTTATTAATTCAATATGTAATAGACTTTTTACTATACAGTAAATAATAAACTTAATAAAAATCTCTGTGTGTGTGTGAGTGTGTATGTGTACGCGATTTATGTGGCGACGATTCCGGAAAAACTACTAAAGGTATCGGGACGAAAGATCATTTTTAGAAATTTTATGACCAAACTTAGAGCTGAAAAGCTTGTGGTTAAAAAGGGTCCAAAGGAACTGGCTGTTTCCTCTAAGCATTTTTTAAGGATTTTGCAAATGAGCTACCATTTCTATAATTTTGACAAAATAGTTAAATAATATGTAAATTAAACTAGAAGAAATTTTGTATAATTTATGACATTTTTGGTAAAATTAATAGTTTAGCTGTATGAGTAAATTCTTTTCGATCGAGATCGTGTCTGCATTAAAACTTAGCAGGATTTCAACAATTATTTTCATTCCGACAGTGGGTAGTGTCAAACGCTGGTTTTTTGACAACACCTACCAGGGCTGCGGAGTCGGTAAAAAATTCTCGACTCCGGATATTTTTTGTCGTCCGACTCTGACTCCAGAAAAATTGCATACAATATTTTCAAATAATTGTGTGTTATAAAAATATTACATGTAAATAATCACAAATTTGACACAGAATAAAACAACCGTTGGCTATTAAATTTGCTATGAAAACAAAAACACTACCAGGAAAAAAAGAAACAGATTTAATAGATTAATTTTCTTTTCGAGTATTCTGATTGTATTAAAATATGGCTTGTGCATATCAAATTACTCACAAACAAATGCTGAACTTATAGGAAGAATAGAAGTTTTATTTGTGTCCAGCGAATTTATTGGCAAAAATATTTAAACTGTCAATCTATATTATAAATAGAAACGGTTTATACGATATCAAAAAGACCTATTGATCGGACCATAAATAAAAAAGTTATTTAAAAACACAAATTAAGGGACCACAAATAAAAAACTTTCGATCTCTAATAATAACAGACACAGTGTATAAGTGTATAAGACACAGTGTATATTACGACATAAAATTCATTCTAATAAAAACATATAAAATAGTCGTTTGGAAAGTGTGATTTGCAGTTTTGTTATTTACACGTGTATGTAGATAGGTACTTTGTAAAAGACCTAATAGAATATTTGGTTTTATTTGTTTACTGTCTGCTGAGGCAATGTCCATCTCGCGTGTTTCTTTTTCTACAGTAATTAAACCTGTACTCGAAGTCGGCACATTTTTCCGACTCTGATTCCTCTGAAATTTGTTGAACTCTGACTCCACAGCCCTGATACCTACTGTCAATATTATCAATGAAAATATCTGTAAAATCCTGGCTACTCGTTTTATTTTAAAGCAGACGATCTCAATCAAATAGAATGTCATGCAGCTAAACCAATAATTTTATATATAGTAAGATAAAGTCATGTGCCTGGCCACATCAGATTTTTTAGTCATTAATTTATCTCTAAAATAATCCAAATTGCAGCCGTTTTTTAGAAACCTTGCATATTACAAACTTTCTGAATTTATCGAGAAACAGTTTCCTAGTGAAATAAACTAATACAAATTTTAAAAACGCTTAAGAACAAATTCGTGTTGTTCACGTAAATAAGCAGGCGGTATGTAGACGTCTAAAACAAGTCAAATTAAAAGCTTTCAAGGAGACCACAATTAGTGGAAGTATAGGATCGTATACCAATGGAAACGATAAGCAACCTGATTTGCAGTATGCCGCGTAGATTAGGACGTCTTAAAGTTACTAGGTAGGGCAGTACACGGTATTAAGCAATTTTCCTATACAGTAGAGCGTCGATAATCCGAACTAATTGGGACTGAAGGTGATTCGTATTATCACATTGTTCGGATTATCAAATATTGCAGCTAAGTAGTAGAAAATACGAGTATTGGATACAAGATATAAAACACAAAGAACATTTTTCTGTAAATAGGAATTGAAACAAAACGGATTTCCTTAGTTACCCAGTGATTTATTTTTTTATTATTTCGTTTTGGGTGTTTGGATTAGCGGTGTTCTACTGTTTGGATTATCGGTGTTCTACTGTATTTTATAATTTTGAGTTTAATAAAAACATTTTTAAAAATGTTTATCAGTTTATTTCACTGAACGCTGTTTATCGATAAATTAAAAACGATGGTAATTAGTCCAGTGAAATCAATTCCGAGGTAAAAAATACAGAAGTTTATTTTTCTCTCATTCTATATGTCTTTTGGGGTGCTAAATCCGAATTTCAACTTTGTTAGTTCCCACCACAGAATTGTATACAATCTCTAGAATGTGCAGAGGGCTGCGCGGCTGGATGCGTTATGGGCGCAGCCATGTTGGTGCATTGTTGTGGTTCTGACTACAAGTCAGTAGCGGCGCGTTTGTGCCATGGGCGTAGCACATGTAGGGGCATAATAAAATTAAAGAAATAAATAGGAAGTCAGGAAGTCAAACTTACATTATTATACTAACGCATTAAATGTTAGTTGATAGACTTGATTATTATTGTTTTCATTCGTATGGGAGCAAGCAATGCAACGGTTAATGCACCTAAATTAGGACACCGTACTTTCAGATCGGACTGTATAAATCCCCACTCTTTCAAAACCCCGCTGAGAGCAAAACAACAACACTCTATCTCTCTTGCGCTCTCCACAATATGTAAACAAATACAAGCGTCTCTCTCGTCCAAACTACTTTAGGTGGGGGTCCACTGTGCATCCACAAAATTGTATGCGCAGTAGGTTCTTACGCGTTCTAGTGTATTATGATTTCTGTGGTTCCCACAGATTCCTTCACAACGAAAATAGCAAAAAAATAGTTTTTAACTGTTTTTGAAACGCAAAGGAATTGCCTACCAACTCAAAACAAAACTGTTGTCCTACTGTTTTGAAAAGTATAGGACATTAAAGTTAGGTCAAAATTCAAGTGCGTCCCTTGTTTTGGATCTGAGTGTACTACAATATTACTATAAACTATCTATTGTATCATCTATACCTTCATCGTCAACATTTCCGTCATCCGCATCCTCTCCATCCAAATTTTCCCCATCCACGTTCTCGTCATCGGCAATTTCACCATCGACGATCTCATCGATAACCTCGTCGTCGCTGTTTTCCACCGTATGCACCTCGGAATTCCCCTCCGAATTATCATTCGTATCATCGTTAGCTTCGGCGCTGTTAGATTCGGTCTCGCGGGTGTTATTATCCTCGTCAACGTCCATCGGTTCCTCGTCTTCCTCCTCATCTTCCTTGTTCTCGGTTTCGTCCACCTCGGAAGACTTAGCGCTGGAGGCATCCCCGTTCAGTACAGGTTTATCTATCAAAATTTCTAGGTTAGTACGGTCGGTATTATGATTGTTTGAGGGTCATGGATGTTCTGATCAAAAATTTCGGGTGTTACTTTTGCGGATTCGCGAACTTACCTTTCGCCGTGTCCTCCTTGGGGTGGATTTCGTCGACTTCGCCCATGTCAGTCATCACAGCTGCCATAGCGGGCGAATATCCTGTCAAAAACGAACGGATAAAATCCACTGAACGCAGCACGGCCGGCAGTAGCTTTTGTTTTCAACTTTCGAACGGGCCCATCGTGCATAATCGAAAAAGTTCGAACGCAAACAGAAAAACACCAAAACAAAAATAAACACTATAAAAACAAACCGTGTTTATGTCTTAAACTACCTAAAACGCGTTCAATTTGGTTTTCTGGGGTAAACGCGAGGCTTTCCATAGAAATTCTAACCCCTCCATCGCGTGAAAATGATAACAAATTCCAGTAGTGCCAACGCAACGCGGAAGAAACGTGCGCTTTTTTAGTCACTATTTAGTAACAAATTGTGACTCATTAAGCAATAACCTATACCCTCCGACCCCAAAACTCGATTTTCCCGACGAACTTCACAAGATTTAGCGCAAATTCACGGTTCCCGCCACTTATTTTAAGGCGATGCACATCGTCGGTCATTAAACAGCTGCACGGCCCGCACGCCACCAATAGTAGTCTATGACAATATCGTAAATACCCGAAGCCGAAAGCGGTTCACGATTTTCAAACGGGCGTTCGCCGCCAAACGCCGGCGTCGTCCGTACGAGTTCGAAAAAGCGCTAAAAACGATTTCCGAGTAAATCGGGGTTGTTTTAGCGACGGAAAATACCGGGGGCCGAGCTGGACGGTGCGGCGGTTGCCTCGGCGCTGCACTAAACTGCCAATATGGCGTCTAACGGTGCGTCACGTGACCAAAATAGTGACGTAGCCTCGCACACATACACGCACGCACACACCGACAAATCCGCAATGTCTTGAAAAGTTTTACGTTACGTAAGCGTAACGATGCAACGATAGGAATTTATTTATAATAATTAGTTTTATGCCCCCGACAATTAATAATTTAATAATTAGTTTTCAAAGGTTGGTGAGAGGCGGCGCTGGGATTTGAATGTTTGTATTCGCGCCAAACTGTCAAGGGAAACCCGCGGCGACGGCGAATACAAACAAAACCGCAACCAAACGGAATTTGTTGGGATAATTGCGAGTATTGCGAGTTTTGCGAGTGTTTGTGAACGGAAACAAGATGGTGGCGGATCCGTTCGAGTTTCTGAGAAGCGCCGGGACACGATGATAGCTAGCTAGGCGGACACCCCCCTTTCTAAAAATGGTTGGGTCCGGCTCATTTTGTTCATGCCTCTCCTTGCTCCTCTATATCTAATAAATTTTTCTGCACGTCTGTCCCGACGATTACGACGTCTTTTCGTCGTCTGTCCCGCTTCAGCGTTTCTCGACCAGAAAACCAAAAGTCTCGCGTTTTATTTTTCGAATTTTCCCGCCTGATTGGCCGAGGTACAGCGCGCTCTACTATTAAAAACGAAACCGAACTACCTACTATTAATTAAAACTTATCATCCATGTTGCGATCTTAACGATTTGGGCCGAAAGTTGAAAACAAAAGTTTTGTTTTGAAAGAAAGCATAATTTGACAACTTACCTAAAAATCTCCTTCTTCTTCTTCTTCGTCGTTGAATGAGAGAAGAGGTTTTGAGCTTTTGGACTTCTTAGATTTTTTCTCTTCGTCTTTAAGTGAAGTTGAAGGTCTCTTGGTGGTGGTTGAAGTCTTGCTTCCTGTGGACTCTTCGACTGTCGAAGGCTTGTCTTTGGCACGAGATTTGAACACGATTGGTTTGGACAAGTCCGCTGGAGCTTCTTCTTCGTCTGTAAAGAAAGATCAAGACTGTTGATGAAGTCTTCTTACATGTTATGATTTGGTAACAAAAAAAAAAAGATTTGATTATTTAAAACTAAAACATTAACATTCCAAAAGTACGGAAATATTGAGTAGCCGCTCACTCACAGAGAAATGGTTGTCTAATGTTAAGAAAATGACATTCTTAACATAATTTGTTTGCTTTAAGACACATACTTGCACTAACAATATTTCTTTAACATAAAACAACCTAAATATTTGCTTTAAGAAATCGATGGTTTTGATTTAAGAAAGTCGTTGTTTTAAAAATAGTGTGAACAATGCCGATAGATGGCGCTTTAGCTTCTCACCGTAAGAGAGGTATCCTAGAGGGTATATATATATAACCGAATACATGTCTATTAGGGCTTCCAATCCCGGACAAAATACTGATCCCGGGATTTCGGGATTATAGATATTGTAATCCCGAGATCCCGGGATTCATGAAAAACCCCAAAAATTTAAGAAACGAAGTAAGAAACGCCTAAAATATACTTGATAGGACGATATTTTTTACACTGAAATTTGATCGACGTTTTCAAATTTTACCTTACAAGTAGAAAACCTAAATTATCGGTTTACAAGGTGTGAAAGTGTGCGTATTGACATCAATAATAAACAAAATTTAAATCCATTAAGATAATAACTTGCTCTTCCATCTTCAATTTTATCAACGTTCTTGTAGAATGTTTCAAGAATTGGCACACGGCAAAAGAAATTATTTGATCGAGCCAAATTTTCCATTAGTTATATTAAGGCCAATAAATATTTTGATGGTTTTCTTCTTTAAGATAAAATTGGATAACTTTAGAATTCATACGTCATGGATTTTTATTATTTAAATAGACTAACTGTTCGCATTTTAAATAAATCGATTATTGTTTACAAAATATAATGACTTCAAAATGCGTCTTCAAGTAAACCGTTATTTTTTGTTGAAAATTGATGAAATATTCAGTGAAACTTCTTAGAATATTAAATTTCGTGTCATGAACAAAATGAATAGTACTTGTACGTCTTTCGGTTATGTCAATTATAGTTCACATAGCCCAACCCATATTATAAAATTCATTTTTAACAGTACACTTTTTGACACAACTTTTCCACTAAAAAAGAATAAAAAGCGATAATTGTGCCATGAAAAAATGGCAAAAACGACCATATTACCGCTGTCACAGCTCAATACAAACTCGAGATGTTTTACCCGAGACGCAATCTATGGCGTACATGCACTTTATGATGGAACAACGTCGTACCTAAATATTTCGTTAGTTTAAGGTAAATTTCTTAAAATAGAAGAAACTTGAAAATCGGAACAAGAAATGACATCGTTCGTTCGATTGGAGTGAACCAACGATTAATAACAAATCATTTTTGGTACAATTTGGGTTTCATTTTACACTTTATTTACACTTTTTTCATCTTTATTTTGTACTTATTTTCAATATTTTTTTCTCTGTATTTTATACCTATTTACCAATTTTATATTCTGTTGTACATCATAGAATACAGGTAAAGAAATCCGCGACTAATTTTAACAAACCGTTTCAGAGATTTTGTCATGTTTCCTTCCATACTTTACGCGCTCACTGCATAATTGTTGATAAAAACTTTTCTTATGTTTATCCCTTTTTAACAATATCTTGCTTTCCATAGCTCGGATAACGATGAGCATGACCGTTATTACAAAACTTCTAGATCTCTTAATACTCTACGAAAAGTGTCTACATATATACATCATTTAAGTACGAGTTGGCGTTTTCAAGTTATATACTTGTAAATACGTGAAAAGCACGTAAGAGTAGATAAAACGGTAGGTAAGACGTAATAAGAAGAAAAAAAAAACATGCAGTTAACACTTTTAGATTATCATACGTAGTATGACAAAGTATTGTAATTGTGCCTAAAAAAAACTGATGTGGCCAAACACATGACTTTATCAAACCATACAGCAAGTGTCCAACTGTGTCAAACTTTTGATGTTTTGATCCCCCAATCCCGGGATTTCGGTATCCCGACAAATAATGGGCATTTTCGGGACCCCGGTATTATAAATCTAAATCCCGGGATCCAGATTTATTTCCCTATTTTGTTGTTAATTGGCGAAACGTGGGTCTACAATAAATCAATTGAACTGCTATTAAAGTATGAACTTCTGTCCATAACAGCACCGTTTCTGATTACATAAAGTGTCAAGAATAACATGTTAAAAAACAACCCAACCCAATAAATGTTGCTGTAATAGGAAGAACAGATTTAGCAAAAAGTCGATATAATTCAATATGGAGGCAAAATGAACCTTCTCAGTTTGCTCAAGCCTCCTTAGTTAGTTACTATACCCTCAACCAAAAAGTATTTAAATAGAAAAAAGAAACATAAACGTAAAAATACAAAAAAAATAATCGCGTATTCAATGATGTAGTATAGAATACAAAATTAGTAAATAGGTAATAAAATAAAGCGAAAACAAAAAAATATTTTGGAAATAAGTATAAAATAAATATACAAATACATCCCGATATATTTAACTGTAAAATGAAACTCCAGATAGTACTAAAATTATTTAGGATTAATCGTTCGAAGGTTCATTCCAATCGAACGAGCGATGTTATTTCTTGTTTCGATTTTCTTCCAGTTTAAGGATTTTACCTTATACTAAAAACCGAGATACTTATAAACACTGTGGGCCAAAAAAAAAAACGGTACAAATGCTCAATTACTCATGTTTAAAAAGATTTTAAGTAAATTCAAGTAAACATTTCTTTGAAAAACTAATTGCGTATGTTGTGCGGATTGAAAACAAACCATATTCGCAATTCCACTTCTTTTTTGAGTAAAAATAGCAAAAAACAACGGTTCAAAATTTCACCCGGTATACGAGAAAAATCACCCTGTACACTATGCCATAAAATCTTTACTGTCCCTTTTGACCAAAAGAAAACAAATCAAGTCATTACCTATTAATTTTATTACACCTTTCATTTCACATTAAATTGGCCCGATGTTATCAGAAATGTTGCATAGCCAAACATAAAGCAACATAACTTTGGATTGAAACGTTCTGTTATTGTGAATATGGTATGGTTTCAATCTTCACACTACAAGGAATTTGTTTTTAAAAGAAATATTTGAATTGACTAAATATTATTGGAAATACGAGTGATTAAAAATTTGTACCGTTTTTTTGGCCCACTGTGTAGATACGATGTATCTCTGTCATGGGATCATCGCACAGTTATCGCTTTTTTGCCTTTTTAATGGAAAAGTTTTATCTAAAAGTGCACTTGGATAAAAAAAAATCTGTTTTTATAATGTGGGGTGGGCTATTTGAACTATATTTAACTAATCCAAAAGACGTACAAGTAATATTAATTTCTTTCATGACCAGAAATTAAATATTTAAATAGCCTAACTCCATATTCATCTAAGAAGTTGCACTGAATATTTCATTAATTTTGAACAATAAATAACGGCTTTACTGGAAAACACAGGTAGAACTGGATCTTAAAGTCATTATACCTATCTTTTTTGTAAACAATAATAGTTTTATTTAACATGCAACTTAGTCTAGTTGCAAGTTAGTCTACTTGCATAATAAACGTCCTTCACATATGAAAAAGTTATCCAATTTTAAACAATTTGTCAAAATATTTTATTGGCATTAATTTGAAAAATTTAAAATTTTACTCGAGCAGTTTCTATGGCCGCGCTAAATTGAAAAATTTTACACAAATCAAAATTTTTGAGCAATTTTAAGATACAAGACATGGCAATGGGCAGTGTCAAACGCTGGTGTTTTGACAATACCTACTGTCAATAGTATCAAAATATCTGTCAAATCCTGGCTAACTAGTTTTATTTTAGTGCAGACACGACCGATCTCGACCAAATTGAATCTCATGCAGCTAAACTATTAATTGTATATAAGGTATGATAAAGTCATGTGTCTGGTTACATCAGATTTTTTATACAAATACCAATAATCACGTAGTCAAAAAGGTTGGCTACGTGTCTACGGCTTTCTTCATGCAGCAGTTTTTAGTAATGGTATTTTGCAATTTGAATTACACAAACGTATAATTTGTAATATGTATATCGACTTTCGTCAAACTCAAAGAAAAAAATTATATTGTCAACGGGTTTTCGATCTTAAGACTTAAACGCATTGACCTGAGAGAGTTATTATTTATTCAGTTTGCAATTATCCATTTATTTAATTATTTATTCTTATGATTGACAGCACTGTGTTATCTGTACAGAAATTACAGGGATACTACGTAAAAAAACACACACATTTCTACCAAAGCACTCCTTGATTTACTTCTATGTAGTACTCGGAACATCCCCTCCTATCAACTTCTCCCTTAACAGAAATAAATAAATAGAATTGACGATTTGTCTGGGTAAGGAGTTGGACCGCTACAACCAATCCAAGGAGTCGTTAATACTCGTTTCGTGAAAAAATCGACTTAACTCGATTATTATTTTTTATAGCCGATTGTTAATAATCGATTTTGAATAATGGCTTTTTGACAATTTTATACTTAATACCTTCCTGTTAGAAAGTTTGCTGCCCATATAAACTCAACAAAACGTCAACCCAACTCGTTGTATGTTAAGAACAGCAAAATAAAACCATCCAATCAAAACATTCCGTTAGCTAGGCACACAGTCCAGAATTGCCAGTCTCAAATTACATAAATGGTCATATAACCTCAAACGACATCGACAAATAAAATCTATGTAGATGCCGCCAGAAGAAGATGATCGACGAAAAAAGTTTGTAACCATCTCGAATATTAAACGACAATTAATGATCTCGACAATTAACGCACTCGCTAATAGCTCGTGCGTTAAACAGTCTCGATCATGAATCGCTCTTTTTAATGCACTTGTTGGTTAAATAACTATTAAATAATTTAGAACACAACGTAAATAAATAATAATAATATAAGGTAAACGTCCCAAATTCAGAGACTGTCCTAAATTTTGACATATTTCTGTTCGGTTGGATAAAATAAGAAATCTACAAGATTGAACTTTATCTATTAACGTTATCTACAACCAAACGTGCTTTGAAATGTCCATATAACATTTTGTGACAAAAGAAAAAGTGGAATAAGTGTAATTATTCATTGAAACTCTCGTATTTTTCGCTGAATGTACATATAATATAATTATAAAACTTAAAAAAAAAAAAAAACAAATGAAGCATTCCACAAATTTTATTTTGCAGAACAATACTGCTGTTACTATTGGTGTTAAATAAGACAGAAATAGTGCGTCATCTCCGAATCCGTTGGAAATACTAAAATTTTAATAATTATTTTTTGAAAACGTTGCAAATTTAAAGCACTGGAACCTTTACACCTAAAAAATTGACGATTGTTTTTTACTTTATCATACGTAGTATGTAAAGTATTGTAATCGTGCCGAAAAAAAAATTGAGATTTTAGCGGAAATAGGTCCTTTTGGGTCCCCTGAACATTTTTGACCAAGGTACAAAAAAATGTCTGTGACATAAATAACTATTATTCTAATGACGTAGTGTAGGTAGTGTCAAATGCTGATGCTTTGACAATACCTACGATTTATCGCAATAGAATAGATTCTCATGCAGCTAAACTATTAATTTTATATATTGTATGATAAAGTCATGTGTCTGGCCACATCAGATTTTTTTATAAATATTCACATTTGTTAGATTATTAAATAGCATGTATTTACAAAATGTTCCGAAATCGACTACCAAAGGATTTAACCCCCATTAATGATCTTTATCTTGACGCATGACAGAAAATTATGGACCAACATTTAGAAAAGTTATAACATTTTGCTAAAGCAGAACAAAGTAATGTTCAGTTGAAGCCACACGACATAAGTACAATATCGTTATTTAGGGGTTCTTCACCTCAGAGCAAAGGATTTTGCATTCATGAATAGGACTACCGCATCTAATTACCTATAATTTAGTATATGGTGGAAAGTTATATAATAATTTTTGAAAACGTTATAAACATGTTGTTGTCACAGCCAACCAAAATATCAACTCCCTCCACTTGGTGTTATACACAATGTCGTAATGTGGAGGCTTTTCAGCTTTTAATGTAATCATTTAAAGTATAATCCCAACCAATTACCTACAATTTGGCCTAAGAGAAAAGGATTCAAACAGTTTTTGTAAAAGTTATAAACATTTTTCTGTTGTGAAGATATGTAATTTTTACCGCAATACTCAAATAAGACAAAATTACTGCGATTTAGGTGTTGTATGCCACAAAGAAAATTTCTCAGCGTAAATGTAACAATTTTTTTTCCATTTCCTATATATTGTGTAAAAGTTATAACAATTTTTCTGTAGCGTTTTTCGTAGTACACAGTGGGCAAAAAAAAACGGTACAAATTTTTAATCACTCGTATTTCCAATAATATTTAGTCAATTCAAATATTTCCTTTAAAAACAAATTGCTTGTAGTGTGAAGATTGAAACCATACCATATTCGCAATAACAGAACGTTTCAATCCAAAGTTATGTTGCCTTATGTTTGGCTATGCAACATTTCTGATAACATCGGGCCAATTTAATGTGAAATGAAAGGTGTAATAAAATTAATAGGTAATGACATTTGTTTTCTTTTGGTCAAAAGGGACAGAAGAGGTCTTATAGCATAAGTATACAGGGTGATTTTTCTCGTATACCGGGTGAAATTTTGAACCGTCGTCTTTTGCTGTTTTTACTCAAAAAAGAAGTGGAATTACGAATATGGTATGTTTTCAATTCTCACAACATAAGCAATTAGTTTTTCAAAGAAATGCTTGCTTGAATTTGCTTAAAATCTTGGAAAATATGAGTAATTGAACAAGTGTACCGTTTTTTTTTTTGCCCACAAGTTATATCTGAAAGCTTGCATAGAAAGTATATGCAAATTATTGTTATTTAAAGGTTGTTTGCTACAGAACGGGAAATAGTGACTAACTAATTGAGATAGGTAGTCTTCATTTTGACGTACGGAATATCGTCGTTCAGTAATTTTTAAAACGTTATAAAAAAATTTTAGCAATCAACTTTGTGTTTCTTTAGCTGTCGATACTTAATATTGTTACAATACTAATCGGCTAGTCGCTCTGTTGCCTGTTAGCAACGGAGTTGTTACCCCTATATCATCATTATTTTGTTTATCTCTCAATCTCTCTGAAAGTATCGAAAAGTAGTAAAATGAAAGCATTTTTCTTGGCAAAGAACACATGACTTGAGGCCTTTTTAGATTTCCAAAATTCTACCTACTGCTTTTCAAAGCTAGATGGTGTTCTACCGATCAAAAATAATACCTGATTCACTAGTTTGACAATAATCAATCAATCTTTTGATCTGAGTGATTTGTTACTGATATAAATTCCAGTAAAGAATTTTAGCCGGGACAAAATACCAAACCAGCCGGGACGCCGGGACCGATGTCCCAAACCGGGACTGTCCCGGTCAAACCGGCATGTACGGTAAGCCTATTTATGCGGTACACGGAACCTAAAAGGTTGAGAACCCCTGTTCTAGAGAAATAAGAGAGGAAGTGAAAAAGGAACAAAATAAAAAGCTGCACCAAGAAAAGCACTAAAACAGTGCAGATGAAAGAAACATTAAAATACAGATGAGGGAGAGAGGGCAGACTGAAGAAGGCTAACAACTTATTTTATACTGTGTTTCATTAAAAATGGTAAAACATAAATGTTTAACATTTCTTATTACATTATTCATTCTTATTATTAATTCCTGAATGATACCAGACTATGTTATTGGTCTATTGGGCTACAGGCTATAGTAAGTGTTTGCTGTTTAGATATAATATCCTATATATCCTGACGTAAATAAAGCTGGATCTCTCACCACAACCAACGGATCGATAGTTGGTAGTGAGTGGATGATAACGCGAAAATCCAGTGGCGTCCGTTCCCATAATAATAACGATGCCAGTACATACTACGTTCGCCTTTCCTTTCCACCTATTCTCTCTCATTCTCTTCTAGGGTTCTGCTCTAGAACCGTCGTGGAGAGCTGAGCAGAGCAGAGCTGAGCTTTTCAGTCTGGGCTTCGATCGATTCGTTTGCCGTATTCAGGCAACAACTTCTCCAGCAAAATTTCCTCCTGCACACACTTTCCGCCAGGAGCGAACAGACACCGACACTTATAAATCGATTTTCTTCATTCAGACCTTACTCGATAGCAAAATATACGATTATAATATTCAATTAACGTTTTGCAGTCTAGAGTTTATTTCTAAGGTTTTAAATTTTTGCCAACGTTTCGCCAACAGGTCTTTGGCTTCATCAGGGCCTACAATAATAATTATAATAGATAAAATCATTAGTTGGTGAACATGACACTTTCTCAATTTTAACTACAGAAATATGTGAAGGGTTATTTGACCGAAAACTTCAAATCAATAACCCTTCACATATTTCTGTAGTTAACATTGAGTAAGTGTCATGTTAGTTTATCACCAACTAATGATTTTAACTAATATAATTATTATTGTAGGCCCTGATGAAGCCAAAGACCTGTTGGCGACACGTTGGCAAAAATTTAAAACCTTAGAAATAAACTCTAGACTGCAAAGCGTTAATAGAATATTTGAATCCACATACAGTCGTTAGTTCACCCAATATACGATTATGTCCATCATTCTGTTCAATCACGCTAGTATAAGCAAATTAATTCGAAAAACAAGGGCATAGAAAAAAAAATTTATAGGTTTGAAATTTTGGTTATGAACTCTCAGTAAGGACCCAAATACAGATCCGAAGAGTTCCCACCTCTCCGATGCGAGCTTCATCCAATCCCCTTTTGCTCAAAAAACTACCCCCAATCGTGACCTCGCGGCCCTTTTCGGCGTTTTGCTCGTAAACCGCAATTTTTACGAAAAAATGTTACAGGACTTCTTATATTCTCCATTAAATTCTCTATAAAAATGTCCCTTACTGTTTTTTGCGTATCTCCCACCCAACGCTCGTAACTGACCTTGAAATATAGGCATAGTTTTCAGCGCGAAGTGAAAAATGAGCCCATCGCCATTTTTTGCGGCGATTATCTCTAAAAATGTTAGTCTAAGCAAAAAATGTATAGAATCGAAATAAAAGAGCAGTATAATAAAAGGGCAAGATATTGATTTGCTAACACTCCTCATCGCTCTTTCTCCATCGGACAAAGACACTCGCTTTTTTGAGAGATGCTCAAGGAAATATTAAGAAAAGGGCGTATAGTTCCCATGACTTACAAATTTCGGAAGTTTTAAAGAGTTGCAAAGATAAGTATTTATTTGCCCATGCGTTTAGTAGGTGCGGCACCACGTCTGCCTTTTTTTGAGAAAGGAAAATCGCAGACTATAAACTTAATAAAATCAAGAAAGGATTTACAAGAAGTGGTTGAAATATTCAATAATCCAGGTGAGAAATTTACACTTGCCTTATTGGGAGGGTGCGTGATGCAAGCGCCTCTCCCAGTGTAGGCGAGTACTATATCCACGAGGCGTAAATGGAGCAGTTCGCAACTATATGTTACAGTTATCTGTAGTGTTTTAGTGGTCCAATCAAACTTGTATTATTATATTGTTTTTGGGAAATAACTGTTAATAGTGAACTTCATTAACTTAATTTCATTGAACTTAATTTAATTTACAATATATTATAAAATATAATTATAAACAACTATTAGGTAAGGTTATGTTTCATGTACAATTAGTTCAGGTTAAGTTATTGTTTTTTGATTAATAAACTAGCAAGGCTGTGCTGTAGGATCCGAGATCTAGCTCATATTCGCACAGTCACTTTCAATTAGCCGGCAAAACACGTGCACAACACAAAATGAGGTTAGTTTATGTTTTGAGACTTTTAGGTTATATTGTAACTTTCTTATAAAACAAGCAATTGAACTAGACAAACCCTTTTACTCAAACTTAATAATAAGATTATATTGCTGAATTCTGAATGTAATTTGAAAATAAATTTCTTTTTTAGCTCAACATGAGTGTAATAATCTGGAAATCTATAAAATTTGCATTTCGTTCTTTCTCCTATTATTCGTACATTTGTCAATACAACACTTATAGTGTCCCCCCATTACGAAGTTATCGATGAACGATCTGTTGCTGTGAACCACAGAATTGTATACTTATGAGTTATGACAGCTAGGCATCAACATAATGCGCCGCAAACTACTGAACCTTGAAACTACTGCACATCTGTAGGCCGATATTTCTCCGCCACGGGCGCCTAAACCGATTTTCGTCTCCCTTCCACGGGGCATGCACGGTGCCAATACAAGGCACCCCGAAAAGAGACATCTTTGAATCATTACCGGTTCATTTCATTTAATAATTAAGTTGGCCAATCCAGTCACGCAGTAATTTTGCCTAAACTATCACCTACATCTGCTGCATTAGCACAACATTCACATCGGGTTTTTCATCAAATTCAGACGTGGCGAGGAAAAACTTTAACGACAACTGAATGGCGTTGGAGAAAAAGTAAAAAATATTCTGATGCCAGTGGTTATGACTGAAGCGCCAGCTCCAACTTCAATTCCTCAGCCTATATTCTGCGGCTGTAAAAAATGATGTGGAAAGCGATGTAACTGTGTAAAAGTTGGTTTGCGCTGCTTCACAATGTGCTCTAGTTGTCATGGGCAAAGTTGTTTCAATTCGATCGAGGAGGACGACTCGTTGCAGAGGAAAACTAATTAATAGATATATTTTATTAGTGGAATAGGCCTACAGGGGAAAACACGTACAAAAAAACGCGCCCAGAGCTCTACCTCAAAGGTGGTGTGGAAACGGGCCCAAAGTACAGAATGCATAACTATAATAAAATCATCATATGAACACTAACACTTGATCATAAGGATCTTATTTTGTATGCACCTTGTGGAGAAAAAACTGCTCTTTAATTTTGATTCTATACATTTTTTTGCGTAGACTAACATTTTTAAAGATAATCACCGCAAAAAGCCGCGCTGGGCTCATTTTTCTCTTTGCGCTGAAAAGTATGACTATATTCCAAGGTCATTTACGAGCGTTGGATGGGAGATACGCAAAAAATAGTAAGGGACACTTTTATAGAGAATTTAATGGAGAAAATAAAAAGTCTTGTAACATTTTTTCGTAAAAATTGCGGTTTACTAGCAAAATGCCGAAAAAGACCGCGAGGTCACGATTGGGGGTAGTTTTTTTAACAAAAGGGGATGAAAATTTCAAAACTTTATAAATTTTTTCTTCTATAAAAGCTAATTTTGCTACGCTACACCGTTTCATCAATCACCTATTGGAATAGTTGGAAGTAAATAGTGATCAGGACATGTGTTGTGTCAAACTATGTTTGAATTACCCATCAAACATATTTTCTAGGTTTTATGGCAAGAAAAAAAAACCTTAAAGAGCCCTTTCAATAAATAACTAAATAAAAATAAGTTCTTTAATAAAAAAAGTTGAACTACTATTGCAGATAAGTGAAGATTGCTTCAAGACGTGCTGTGTAAATATAAAATGGACATCCTAATTATCGTAATTAGGTTAGAAGCAGTGTTGGCGACTTTTGACCGGATAGAGTCAGCATTCTAGCGCTATCTGGTGTTATCGATTGGAAACCAGGTTTGTTTAATTGATAATTATATTCTGGCGGAATTGACCATCGAACATAGAGGGCTAATCAAAATCCTTATGGTGGTACTCGGACGCAGAAGATAAATAAAAATTTTATATACCTGACTAGCTTTTTACGGGAAATTTCTGCTCAAAAAATTTAGGGAAACACTTTTTTCGAAATCTGTAACTTTTTAAATAATAGTTTTAGGCAAAGCAAATTTGGTATACTTTAACGGCACATATTTAACTAAAGGAAATTACAAAAAAAAGTTACAACCTTAAAGTTGCAACCTTAAAATTACACTTAAAAATGTAAATTAATAACAAAACAAAGTGGAAAAAATGTCTAGTATGCTTTGAATCCACGTATGAAACCCTACTAAAGATGAGAAATAAATTCAGTTGTCAATTTTCGTTGATTAGAAGCGTCATTATAAATAAAATTAGGCATCTTCGTGATGAAGTGTCGCCCGTATTTCAGCATGGTTACTCAATTCAACATGTTAGCAGGGACCTACGAGTTTCCGCTTCTGTTATTCAACGTTTGTGGAATCGGTTTCCGGAAACTGGCCAATATGTTAGAAGAGCTGGACAAAGTCGAAATCGAAAAACTACTCAAAACCAAGATCGATTTCTTGTCCTTTCCTCTCTACGTCAGCGTACTGCCACAGCACGAGACCTCCTAAACGACCTAAGACGAGCACATGCAATAGAAACTTCAGATCAAACTGTTAGAAACAGCGAATTTGAAACCAAGAAGACCTATCCGCGCACCACGCCTTACACAACATCACAAAGCAGCGCTACTGAGGTTTGCTCTGGATAGTCTGGATCACAGAGATTAGCAACTTGGTCAGTGGACGCCTGTACTGTTTACAGACGAGTCCAGGATTTCGTTTAACTCATTGCGACTGTTGGAATCAGTATAGACAGCACAACTGATCTTGTTGTGGTTCCTGGTAGACTAAATGCCGTGAATTACATCGAAAATATCTTGGAGAACCAAGCCGCATCCAGTCGGCATCCAGTCCTGACCTGAATCCTATTGAACACGTGTGGGATCAGCTTTACCGAGGTGTTCGCAAGCGCCCTTATCCACCATACAGGAACAGACTGACACAAGCCCTGAATTAAGAATGGGAAATCATACCCTAAGAATCTGTTCGCAGACTAATGTGAAGCATGCCACGCAGGTGTGAGGAAGTGATTCGTGCTCGTGGAGGACATACACTGTATTTAACCTCTCCAATTCACAGAAAACCCGACTGTCATCGATACTATGACAGTCATTTCCATTTTGTTTTGCGTTATTAATTTACATTTTTAAGTGTAACTTAGAAGTAACAAAGAGTTTACCCCTATATTTGGACCGCGTGCAGTTTGAGAACCACTCTATCGAAGAAAAAGTGGAACAACTTTTTTTGTTATCTAATTTTGTGGTCAAATAAAAAAAAAAAACGCAACACATTTTTAGAGGTGCCAGGCTTTAATAAAATTCGGACCCCAAAAAGACAACTGTATTAGATTTCTTAACTGCCTAACCCATTTAGAGTCTAATTTCACTCAGTTCCAAATAAAGTGATGTGTAACTTTAATATCTTATATTATTTAAACGAGTCTGATATTTATTATTTTATATTTGTTGGTAGTAGTCTTAAAAAAATATAAAGACGTGGATAGTTTTGAATGTATCCTGGACTCTAGTGGAAAGACTTGCTATGTTTTTCCTCATTTTTGACTCACCCTGTGTGTTGATCAAGTAATGGTATAAAACACGCTTCACTCTATATGAAAGACCCTGCTTTTACGAGCATTTTGTTTTTTTATTCATTGATTTAACTCTAAAATTGTCCGAATTACAGCTTGTTTTTGAACTCTTCCATATTACCAACATTCTGAATTCATCGAGAAACAGTTTTCCAGTGAACTAAACTGACACAAATTTTTAAACACGTTTTTGTTTAGCAAAATTTACAAATTAGGTATAAACTGGGAAAACTGCTTAAAACCGTGTATTGCCTCCCCTAGCGGAAATCAAGTTTGAAAGAAGAAAAAAAACACCGACGCCAATAATAAATTATAACATCAATTTAGAGTTTTAGACCCATCCATTCTCCATACTTTTCAACAAAATTTCTTACGGTGTTACAGGCTACAATTTACGAATTTCTGTATGTCTCCTAGCTTTTAAATTAACGTCTTTTACGTCTACAAACCGCTTGCTTAGTTTCTTCAGCACCACAACAAATTATTTGCTATGGTAATAGCAATAGCTTTTCAAAGGCAATGTGATTCTACAATGCATTAAATGTGTGGGGTACACCTAAGGCTTTAGCAAAAAAGGCTCAAATTCGGACAATTTTAGAAATAAACCAATTAATAAAAAGCAAAATGGTCGCAAAAGAATTGTAAGCACTTTCTATACCAGTACTTCATTACCACACAGGGCGAGTTAATTTTTAAAAAATATAAGACATTAAAGTTAGGTCAAACATCAAGTGCGTCATTTTATTTTGGAACTGAGTGTACTATTAAAAACTTGCTGCTTTTGAGTTGTGTCTTTTTATTCAGTTTTTCAGAATGTTGTTTGCGAAGTTCGATTTGTCTTTGTGTGTGAAAATTACTCAAATAGATGGAATGACAATAACTATTCCATAGAGTGTTAGATATTAAGGCCTAAAAACTTTCAGAATAGTATGTTAAGTCGTTTTTGCGATTTTTACGATAAAGTATTGTAATCGAGCTGAAACAAAATTGAGATTTTAGCGGAAATATGCACTTTTAAGATACCTGAACATTTGTTTGTGTGGGTGTGTGAAAACCGCTTTTTTTGTGGCGACGATTCCGGAGAAACTACTAAAGGTATCGAGACGAAACTTCATATTTAGAAGTTTGATGACCAAACTTAGAGCTGAAACGCTGTTTGTCCAATAGGGTCCAAAGGAACTGAATGTTTACTCTTAGCATTTTTAACGATTTCGCAAATGAGCCGCCATTTCTGTAAAATTGTCAAAATAATTAAATAATAAATTAAAGTAGTTAATAGTAGTTAAAAGTAGATAATTTTCGTCTATTTCAATTTTTGGTAAACTTAATTGTTTAGCTGCATGAGCAAATGCTGTTTGATCGAGATCGCTCGTGTCTGCATTAATATAAAACTAGTTAGCCAGGATTTGACAGATATTTCCATTCTAATAACAGTAGCTAGTGTCAAACGCCGATGTTTTGACAATACCTACTGTCAACAGAATCAAAATATCCGTCAATTCCTGGCTAACTAGGTTTATTTTAATGCAGACACGACCGATCTCGGTCAAATAGAATCTCATTCAGCTAAACTATTAATTTTATATATTGTATGATAAAGTCATGTGCCTGGCCACATCAGATTTGTTTACTATCTATTTAAGCTTGTCGTTAAAGAGAACTTCTTTGGTTTTAAGCGAGCTATCCTATGATACCTCAGACGACCAACCTTTCCCGATACCGTTCTAAAATTGGTACGTATACTCCTGTCAACTTTCCAGTTTCAACAGAGGTAAATTAAAAGAAAAAGAACAATTTTCAGCGAACTAGACAAAATATAGACTAGACAGCAGGAACTCCTGATGACTCGAGCTACGGAAAAGACAACAAAAACGCGCGCGAAATTCAAATTCAAATCCCTGGAAATGCCTTAGATGAACTGTCGACCAGCGAATCTCATCCAGCCTTTCCCTAGCACAGAAAATCGCCCATAATACAAAATACCGTTCAGTCTCAACAAACGGACCGAACCATTTTCAGGAAAAGGGGGAGTAACCATCTATACACTCACACCAACACACACACACACACACACACACACACACACACACACACACACACACACACACACACACACACATACACACACACACACACACACACACACACACACACACACACACACACACACACACACACACACACACACACACACACACACACACACACACACTTTTCCCCATCATACGTCCGTTCACTACGTCCTAAAATGATACCACGTGACCAAGTACTACATAATTTCCCATCTCCTTTATAAGATATCACCGAACTACGCAAAAAATACCCATTACAAAACATACGCGTATAATTTCAATATCATTTATTATAATACCTAATAGGTTATGATATAGGTTAAGTCTTATCAGCGACAGTTTGAACTATGCGATTTTTGCGGCAAATCAGTGATTCGGATTCCCGCCACTAGGCGCGCATGCGCGCTTTGACAGACAACGCGGAACTTCACAACACAACTCGCGGCGGTTTCGCTTATTATTTGTCATTTTATTCGATAATAACCGAGAACGACGATGCGCGTCGCTAGTCGCTGTGTTTAGTGAAATAATCAAACGTCAGTTTGACGGTTTATTTTTCTTTAGTTGGCGCATAATTGACGACCTACCTCGCTTTAGTTTGTTGCTAACTTCAGCCGCTTCTTCCGCCGTTAGGTCTCCGGATTTTAGCACGACGACCGTCGGTTGTTCCTCCTCGGTGTCCAAAAAGTCCTCGTCGTCGATCGGACCTAAATCTTCCCGCTAAGAACCCGTAAAATCAAACGTAAGACGCTACGGTAAAAATCGGGGTAACATAACCTACTTTCGTGTCAAGTGTGGGGCCCTCCTTGTATCCGGCCTGCTCCTTAATCCTGCGTAGGAAACTCGGTTCGTTCGGTTTTATGTACGCGACGTTTCTTTTTGACATTGCCACATGAGAGACACTGTTTTGAACGGTGTTTTTGTACGGAATTCTATAGGGTGATTCGGGTGAAATTCACGCGACAACGGGCATTTGCAGTGGGGCCACTACATAGACTGAACAACGGAGCGCGGTGGCGATCCTGATTCAAAAGTTATTTTACCGTACGGTCGCCCGAAACGGATCTCTCTTTTAATATAGCGGCGTCTCTGTCCGGTATCCCGTTTGGTTTTGGCCACTTGTTGGGCATATAGAGATAGAGGAAAATGCTAACCGGGTTGGCTGACGACGTAGTGGAAAAAACAGTTTTTTTGCTATATTAATTTCATGTTGCCTACGTGTAATGTTCGCCGTACCTTATTTGAATTTTGGTCTGAATGTTTCTTGTTTTTTTGTGTAGTTCTATTAATTATTTTTACATTAAAAGAAAAACTATATTTTAAGATATTTTGATATACATATTACAAAATTGGTTGAGTATGATAAAATAAATTGATGATAAACTTAAGTTAAAATACCTAGCTTGTTTGTCATTTCAAATTATGCTGTAAAATGTTAGCTATTTTTTAAATGTTTAAAAGTGATTAAGGGAGAATAAAAAGAAAAATTAAAAAATTATTGGCAAAACATTGTCTTTTGCCCCTTATAACAACGATTGCAGCTTTACTATCTACGGGGACATTCATCATAACAAATTATACTAACTACTTGTTTTGTAAGAATAAAAAACAAGTTCTCTTTATAGTTAATCTCACGACATCAAAAAACAAAACTAAAGTTTTGAACGAAATTTATTTGGTTTTAAACAACCTGTATGGTACTTTTTTTCACAAGACATTTTAGATTTGGGAGGACCAATAATTCGATTTAGATATCGAAATTTAAATGCAGTCGATAAGTCACTAAAATCGCAAAAATTAAGATATCACACTATAGCAGACAAAATTTGCCATCAAATTCGGATTCGGGAATCTATACGAGAAAATGAACATTGTATAATTTATTGAAGTTTGAAATTTATTGTAAACATGCGAGCGATTTATATCCGTAGTGTGCAAGTCGAATACGACGTTTTATCTACGACTCATAAATTCCATTTTATATCTTTTTTTCTTTAATATAGTGAAAAATTTGTTCTGCTAATCTTAATACTTTTGAAGATATTGATGGTAACATAAGTGGACAACATTACAGAACGAATTTTTTAATCACTAATACTTTTAAATTTATTTCGATAATAATAACATCAAAGATTCAGTAAACATTATTAACACCATTTCTTATGGCAATTTTTTAATAATCATTAATATGATACTTCAGCCATGAAACCTTGAAAATTGTCTATGTATATTTTTCGTACAAGTGTCAGTTTTTATCGAATATGACTCAAAACCATCACCTACATATAAGAGAAAAAAGGAGCATTAATTTTATGATAAAACATCCAAGTAACATTTAGCCAAAAGTTGACGGTTTTCAAGTTATGTTGTTTTTATATGGGATTTTTAAAACTAGTATTCTTTACTAGCGTACATTTGGCTATATTGTTATAGAAATTCCATTGCATTTCCGCAAAAAATCTGATATAGCCAGGCACATGACTATCATACTATATATAAAATTAATAGTTTAGCTGCATCAGATTCTATTTGGTCGAGATCAATCGTGTCTGCATTAAAATAAAACAACTTAGCCAGGATTTGATAGATATTTTGATACTATTGACAGTAGGTATTGTCAAAACATCAGCGTTTAACACTACCTCCTGTCATTAGAATGAAAATATCTGTCACATCCTGGCTAACTAGTTTTATATTAAATTATATTAAATTACATATTCCGAATTTCCTCTACTTTAATTTATTATTTAGCTATTTTGACGAAATTACAGAAATGGCGGCTCGTTTGCGAAATCATTAAAAAATGCTAAGAGTAAACATCCTGTTCCTTTGGACCCTTTTGAACAAAAAAATTTCAGCTCTAAGTTTGGTCATGAAACGTCTAAATATTAGGTTTCGTCCCGATACATTTAGTAGTTTCACCGGAATCGTCGCCACAAAAAGCGGGTGCACACCCACATACACTCAAAAATCTTTCGAGGCACTTTAAGAAAAATAAACGAAATATAAACAAAAAAACTTACAAAGGCACTTTAAGAAAAATAGACGAAATACGAAGACAAAATCAAATATTAATGTGATACATCGTTGGAACCAGAAAATAACTGAATCGCCGAGTTCGAAAACAAGTAAAGTCCACAGTAAATCTTCCTATGGACATGTACTTTTTTTTAAACTTGGCGATTCAAATGTATATTCAACGACATAAAATTCTATATGGCCTGTTTCAAATGTCTGAATTACACTATCACAAATTTGTCAAGTTCTTTCTGATGTGACAAGAAGGAAACATATTTTTCTATCAAAACAAAAATATTACTTTAAAGAAAAGTTATTCTTGTTTGTAGGTATCCAAATAGTTAGTACACAGAAGCAACTGCCACATGAAGATTGCATACAAGTTGCAATATTTGACAAGCACTTAATAAATTGAAGTTAAACTTAACCGATAACTTACTTTGGCTGACAAATATGGAAATCTTGGCGGCTATTGGATATTACAAAAAAAAACAACATTTACAGATAATAGAGTGGGATAAGAAACGTCGATAAAAAGTAATGGAATATTTATTTAATATTATACAAACAGCGTATAAAAAAACAAAACAGACGATTTTTAAGCACACATTTTTTCTTAATTATTTATTTTTTGAACAGTCTTGTTACTATTGTAGAGCAGTTTACAGGAGTGCATGTAGAAAAAAAGAAGGAAACAGAACAGAACTTATTGTCTTTCTTGTGCATCTAACTAACCAAAATAATAACAACAAGAAAAGAAAACAAAAACAATTATTTATTGGTACATCTTAATTATCATACATCGATTATTTTAATACGCGAAAATTCATTTTGACAGCTGCTTTTATCACCCGATTCTACCAACCGAAGAATTCACAATTCCCCAGACGACTTAAGTTGGTAACACCACCAAGGTAACCACCGACTTTAGTACGTTGGTAACTGTCAAAGAAACTGTCATTTTTAGACTAAAGAAAAAAAGACGGACAAACAACTATATAGACAGAGAGCTAGCGAACGATTTACAAATCTCAGCACCTATCCAAATAAATCATTATAAAATTTCTAACAAAAAAATGATCTGGCCAGGCACATGACTTTATCATACTCTACACAAAATTGATAGTTTATCTGCATGCGATTCTATTTGATCGAGATCGGTCGTGTATGTATTAAAATAAAACTAGCAGCCAGGATTGTTGAAAGATCCGCGTTTGACACTACCCACCGTCATTAGAATGAAATTATCTGTCAAATCCTGGCTTACTAGTTTTATATTAATGCAGACACGACCGATCTCGATCAAATAGAATTTTCTCTTCTTTAATGTTTTATGTAACTATTTTGACGAAATTACAGAAATGGCGGCTCATTTGCAAAAGCCTTGAATAATGCTTAGAGTAAACCTCCAGTTCTATTGGACCCTTTTGAACAAAAAGCTTTTCAGCTCTAAGTTTGGTCATAAAGCTTCTAAATATGAAGTTTCGTCCCGATACGTTTAGTAGTTTCTCCGAAATCTTCGCCACAAAAAAGCAGGTAGACACTCCAATCCCGGCATCCCGGGATCCCGACAAATAACGGGGTTTATCGGGATCCCGGGATTGTAAGTCTAAATCCCGGGATCTCGAAAAAGTTAAATCTAAATTACCTATTTTCTTACTTTTTTGTTAATTGGTGAAGTGTGGGCACTGATCTACATTAAATCAATTGAGCTGCTATTTTTAAGTATGAACTTCAATCTATAACAGCACCATTTCTGATTAAATTAAGTATTAAGGATAAAATGTTCGTTTATACCAACATGTTGTTATGATAGGAGGCACACATTTTGCAAGAAGTAGGTATAATTAATATGGAGGCAAACATCATTTTCAGCTTGTTTGCGTGTTTTTATTTACCTCAACAAAAAAAGCTTTATTTAAAACAGAAACAAAAACATAAACGTAAAAATTAGTGGCGGATTTCTTTACCTGTATTCTATGATGTACTACAAATAGAAAATTTGTAAATAGGTATAAAATACAGCGAAAAAAATCTTGAAAATAACAAAATAAAGATACAAATTAATCCCGATATATTTCGGTACGATGTTGTTCCATCATGAAGTGCATGTACGCCGTAGATTGCGTCTGTGGTAAAACATCTCGAGTTTGTATTGAGCTGTAAGAGCGGCAATATGATCGCTTTTGCCATTTGTTCATGGCACAATTGTCGCTTTTTTTTGCTTTTTTAGTGGAAAAGTTGTGTCAAAAAGTGCACTGTAAAAAATCTATTTTATAATATGGATTGGGCTACGTGAACAATATTTGACATAACCGAAAGACGTACAAGTAATATTCATTTGGTTCATGACAAGAAATTGAATATTTAATATTCTAAGAAGTTTCACTGAATATTTCATCAATTTTCAAAAATAAATAACGGTTTACTTGACGACGCATTTAGAACTGGGTATACAAGTCATTATATTTTGTAAACAATAATCGTTTTAGTCAAAATGCAAACAGTTAGTCTATTTGAATAATAAACATCCATGACTTATGAACTCTAAAGTTATCCAATGTTATCTTAAAGAAGAAAACAAAAAATCATCTAAATATTTATTATTAAATATTTAAAAAATGGAAAATTTGGCTCGATCAAATAATTTCTTTTGCCGTTATTATTCTTGAAACATTCTACAAGAACGTTGAGAAAATTGAAGATGGAAGAGCAAGTTATTATCTTAATGGAGTTTAAATTTTGTTTATTATTGATGTCAATACGCACACTTTGACACCTTTTAAACCGATAATTTAGGTTTTCTACTTGTACGGTAAAATGTGAAAACGTCGATCAAGTTTCAGGGTAAAAATATTGTCCAATGAAGTATATTTTACGCGTTTCTTAGTGCGTTTCTTACTGACTAGATTTGGTAAGTTTTGGCATCCCAGGGGTTTTGATCCGCCAGTTTTTGGGTTTTTTCATGAATCCCAGGATGCCGGGATTACGAAATATTTAATCCCAAAATCCCGGGATCAGTATTTTGTCCGGGATTGGAAGTCCTAGTACACACACATACACACTACACACACACAAGAAAGCCCAGGGGACACAGAAAGACACATTTCCGCTAAAATCGCAATTTTTTTGCACGATTACAATAATTTATCATACCAGGTATGATAAAGTAAAAAAATGGACAAGAAATACAATACTAATGTATGCCAAAAAATACGTCTACCAATTGTATACTTTTGTAATCAAATGGTACTTGTTTAAACAATTGCAAATTAGTTAGTAAATGACCAAAAATGCCAATAACCTAATAATTTCCTTTAAGAAAATAGAAAATATGTCCGCAACATTGTGTATATTTGTTTAAACAAATGGTATTGGTTTGAACAATAAATTGCTAATAAGTTAATAAATGACAAAAACCAATAATTTAATAATTTCTGCAAAAAAGGAAAAATATGTTCGTAACCTAGAATATTTTTGTTTAAATTAATAAATGACAAAAAATGTCTATAATCCAATAATAATCACACCTGGCAAAGAAAATAATAAAACACGTAACATTCAAAACCAGTTATTGGGGGGCATTTAGTTTATTATTTAGTTGAAATTTGAACCGATATAAACTGGGATGAGCAAATCGTTGACTAGCTCTTAGCCTAAACACAAACAAATTATAACCGCGTAGCTTCCGAACTCGTAGTCACTATATTCCTAGCATATTCGCTCCTCTGCGTTCTCCTAGCGCTATAATACCCAAAATTCGGATCGGTCGGACTGGCCAAACTCTGCCTCGGACTCTGAAAAAACCTCCCGTCCGTTTGCTCGTGCGACGGCGAACAACCGTCCAAACATTCCGCGCTAGAATCCGACAACGCCTCGTTCGAATACTTCGGAACGCTCAACAAACTCTCCGTCGACTTATTTGTCGGAAAATACCTTCTATGGGTGTGCGGCGTATACTGCGGTTGGCCAGAGTGTTTGTCGCTCGAGATTCTGGCGTATTGGCCCTTGGAATTGTTGGTCGGTCGGTGGTTTTTGTTCGCTTTTGACGTTTCTAGGTAGCCGTAGCCGAAACCGTAGCCGCCGAACGATTTTGTGGTTAGGTTGTCCCAGGATTTGGGCTTGACCGGGTTGTATTGGATGTAGGTGGGTTCGGGTTGGTGCTGGGCGTATCTTTGGTGGTCGTGTTTGGAAGATTTGACGCTCAGCTGGCGCTGGTTGCCCATGTCGCAGGACCCGTCCCAGTAGAGGGTGTCGGTGCTGAGCGAGGTGGTGTAGCTGCCGGAACTCTCACCTGGAATCAAAGGTTTTGGTTGTTTGAATGTTCGCAACTGGATAATTAGTATAGTTGATATATTATAAAGTATTGAGTTACCGAAATCTCCTAAAATATATTTCTAAGACGCCTCCTAACTTATGCTCTATGTGTAGTAGCTCCTCAAAATTTGAGACCACTCTGGTACTTTTGAGACTACAACGTTCTAATTCAATGTGCTATGGTCTATGATAAAAACTTCACATACTGCAACTTAAAAAAACAAAAAGAATTGATAGGGATGAGTCATCATCGAAAAATTGCAACTCCTTTATTTGAAATTTATAAACAGAGTGTTGTTAAAGATGGCCTTTAACAGTCACTTACCTTAAGCATTTTATTAGATTTATAATAAAATTCAAAATAATCTTCGAAAATCATAAATCAGCAGCTCCTGTAGTTTGGAATTCCTAACTTTTAAAACAAGTCCTTCATATGAATTGTCCGCCTGCTCTGGTTCTATACAAATCGAAATGGTTTTTTGCTCTACTGTAACATTTAGTATTTTGCATTTAAGCCATTTGAGAATTAGGCCGGCGCTGTTCAACATTTTACTGGCTATTCTTTATTTATTTTAGTTATACAGTGCCCGTAAAACATGACAAAAATTTTCGAATACGTTAAACTAACTACCAAAATAAATTATTTTGACGTAAAACTCAATTATAAATCTTTAGTTGTCTCTGACTTATGACAACATCCATTTTATTTTAAATGGCAACCCCATATCTTTACCAGGGCTAGTTTTTCAATTACAAATTAAACTATCGTTATTAGGTAAAACCAGTTTACAAACAGTGCTTTTATGATAGACCATATATGTTGCTATGGTGACTGCATTATAAATACCGATGACACGTTATCTGGTTTGTCACAAAAGCGCTGTTTGTAAACTGGTTTTGTCTCTGCTCGAACAAGCCTATTACTATTCTGGGATAATTCTCTGTTTATCATAATTTGCGGGGGTTTTCAACATTAAACGTGGTTTATTATAAATAATAGTATATTATTTGACGAGTACATAATTAAGGATATAAATCGCGAGCCGTAGGCGTGCGTGTAATCATGAGAGCGATTTATATCCGTTATGTGCGAGTCAAATACGACGTTTTATCTACGACTCATAAATTCCATTTTTTGCAAAATATTCTAAATGTATTTGTCAATGCTGGCGAGGCGAACTGTCAAATAACTGTCATCCACGTAGGTTTTGGCAGACTTTGATGCTAGCGTTGTATAATGATGACAGTTCGTTCAAATAATGAGGTCATTATTTGAACGAACTGTCATTATTATACAACGCTAGCTAGTGTCATTATAATCATTGGCGCGTATAATGATGGGGATTCTATAGTCATAGATACGTATGCAATGAACTTATTATATGTGAGTCGTAGATACAATCAATAAATTGCAGTTTAATGTATAAAATAAACCTACCATCCGCCTAGGGTTGTCAGATCATGACAGTTGGGGGGGATTGAAAATATGGCAACGCTGCCTCCGGGCGGAAAAGCTGCGTACGAAAATGCTGCCAACCTAACCTATTCAGCAAACTGATTTATCTACAACTCACATATAATAAGTCATTGCATACGTATCTATGACTATATAATCCTCATTATTATGATTATAATGCCAATGTTTATAATTGGAAAACAGGTTTATCGACGGAAAGGTATTCAAGGAGAAAGGTTATTTGTCGGGCAATTCCGTCATACGAAGAAGCAACCGTAGACACGTGTTGTACTCCTTGGCTATACCGTACTGATGAGGACTAACAGTCCGAAACACGTGTCTACGGTTGCTTCTTCGTATGACGCAATTGCCCGACAAATTACCTTTCTCAATGATTATAATGACACTAGCGTTGTATAATAACGACAGTTCGTTCAAATAATGACCTCATTATTTGAACGAACTGTCATCATTATACAACGCTAGTGTCAAAGTCTGTCAAAACCTACGTGGGTGACAGTTATTTGACAGTTCGCGTCGCCATCATTGACATATACATTTAAAATATTTTGCATAAAATTTAATTTAAGAGGCGTAGATAAAACGTCGTATTTGACTCGCACATAACGGATATAAATCGCTCGCATGATGACACGGTCGCGTACGGCTTGCGTGTAAACTTCATGCTCGTGATTTATATCCTTAATTTTGTGCTTGTCAAATAATATACTATTATATGAAATGGAATTTATGAATAGTAGATAAAACATCGTATTTGTGTCACAAATAAATTAATTATAAATTAATTCATTCATTAATTAAATCACTTTGTATTACTGACTTTGGCAGAACTTTAACTTTTGGTAGCCGGAACATTTTTCTTACTTAAGAAATTATTTTAGAAAAACAATAAAAGATAATTACTGACGGGCAATGAAAATACGATTAGTTGCCCTGAATACGAATGCGGACTATCGTGTAACATTTTCGAAAAAAAAAATAATATGGAAATGTCAAAAAGCTGAACTCCTTAAAGCCTCAAAAGGGTCTCAAGTTAAACCTTAAACTTTGTACTGCTGAAAGTTTGTTCACAATAGTCTATTATAATACATACAAGTTTTATAAGACAAAAATTGGCGCACGAGTTGTTTCCGCTAAAAACTCAATTTTTTGGCACGATTAAAGTTTGAATCTCCTCAAACCAAAAACATATCTAGTAGACCAATCATTATTTTAAATGACATGTTATTTAAACAAATCATACGGGATTTAAAATGTCAAATTGAGTAATCACAAAAGATTGATTAAGACACAGCATAATCAGCTGAGAAATAAATTTAAAATTAATGTAAAAATTTCGTCAACGCTCTGGGTTCGAACCACCGACCTCTGAATTGCCGGTCCTCCTCCATATCAGCATCAATTTGCAATATCTCTACTATCAGACAAAATTCAAACGACGTAATCCACCATACAACAACAAAACAGAACAAGATACACTCACCAGTGGTTGTCGGAGCGACGCCGCTCAGCTCCGACGACGTACACGAATGAAGACTGCACTGGCTGACCAGCCCCGCCCCGAACTGGAAGTACTTCTTCGGAATCGAATGCTGCGTCTGCGTCTGCGAAGAAGTCGAATGCGGCCTAACCCTGACCTGATGCTGCGGCGGCCTCTGATGGTCCTGAGGATCGGTCTGCGTCTCCTCAGTTTTAGAATCCCTCTTCCTATGCTCCTTATGGTTATTCCTAGCCCTCCTCCTGGCAGTCGGCACGCAGTGCGGATCGCAACAAGGACTCGCCAAATCATAAGCCTCCAGACTGGTGTTATCGCTGTTATTAGGCTGGATACAAGGATTACAAAGATGGCCGGAACCAGACTGCTCGCGATCATCCCTCTTCCTGGTCTTCACCTGGTTACCCACTTGTTTCTTCTGTTGCTCGCATGGCGTCTTCACAATGAAATGTTGTTGCTGTTGCTGCTCCATCTTGTATCTAGGTTGTTCGAAAGTCAATAGATACTCTCCGCTGGCGCTGGTTGACGGCTGGAGCATGTATCTGTAGTGGGGGTCGATGTATTGGTACGCTAGGATAAGGGTTGGTGGGGTGTGTTGCTTCTGCTGGTGGGTTTTAGCGGCTACGTCTTCGGTGGAGACTGTTGGCCTGCAGTATGAGTACGTGACCTGGGTTGGAGTGGTCGGATCTCCGTTCGTCTTGTTCTGGGTTGCTTTCTTCCTCGCTGGCAGGCTGTGGGTCTTCCACTTGCCCTCGAGGAGTTGACGCTCGCGCAAGCACAGCTTCTCGAGTTCGGCCATTTTGCCCTGCAGGATGCGCTGGAGCTGGATGTAGCGCACGTGGAGCTCTACCTATGAAGAGAGACAGAATTATTAGCTTGGTTGCAAAACTAGGGAATTTCGCATTTGTACGGTAATTAATTGTCCACTTTCTGCTTCTAGTTCCACGTCATATAATAGTGGGAGTATGAATTTATTACTGAGATCCAGCAGCGTCAGACCCAACGTGGAAATATATGAACACACGATCAAATTCAGTTTTTTTTAATTCCCAAAATTCACATTTCTGTGTAAAATGTGTTCTAGGAAAGAAAAACACGAAAATTACCACAGAGGAAATTTTCGACACTTCTCAAAAACCAATCGTGATAGACCAAAACACAGTCGGCCAATGCCGAACGACTTCCACTTCCCGATTTTATAGGGCCGAAACAAACTACAAACAAAACTTTGAAAACGCAAAATAGCACCTCCGCATAAACCAAGATAATGAGTACTCAACCTCAAATGTATTAAAACTGGAGTACCACAAGGTAGTGTACTTGGCCCAATTCTTTACCTTCTATATACACATGATCTTCCGCAGCCAGATGGTGTTACCGTTGCCACGTTTGCGGATGACACTGCTATCATGGCAGTAGATACAAATGGGAGCAACACTAAAACTGCAGAATGCTGTCAACGATATTAGTGATTGGATGCAACGATGGCTAATTACATTGAACGAAACCAAATCCGTTCACATAAACTTTACCAACAAGCGAATACGATACGTTCCAGTTACAATAAATATCACCACCGTACCCTACTCGAACACGGCGAAATACCTCGGTATGACGCTAGACACCAAGCTCCGCTGGAAAGCACATGTTAAAAAGAAACGAGAAGAATTGGGCATAAGATACAAAAAAAAATTACTGGCTTATTGGTAGGAAGTCGCCTTTGTCGACATATAATAAACTCCTACTTTAGAAGCAGATACTTAAACCTGTGTGGACCTATGGTATCCAACTGTGGGGCTGCACTAAGCCAAGCAATATCACCATCATTCAACGCTTCCAAAATAAGGTGCTAAGAAACATCGTAGGTGCACCGTGGTATATAAGAAACAGAAATCTCCACAGGAATCTTGAGATGGAATTAGTAACGAACGAAATTGGAAAGTTTGCAGAGAATCATCAGAACAGACTTCTCCAACACACGAATGTCGAGGGGCAATCCAGCTTCTTGACAATTGTGACAGTGTACGAAGACTCAAAAGAACCAAACCTTTTGAGTTGGTGAAGTGAAGGTCAAAAAGCAGAGCACAGTGTTGTGTGAGTGATAGTTGATAGGTGAACAAAGCAGAGCAGCGTGCAGTGTGTGAAGTTTAAAGCGTCAGCATCCAAATTAAGTTTAAGTTACACCGATGCACAGTGGTCTGAACTCGCGAAAAGTTGGCCAAAATTCTGAAACTTGGTATATAAGGGATTTTAAGGTCGCTGAAAACGAATCTAAACTCTATATTGCTAAAGTCAAAATGGCGGATCCAATATGGCGGACGACTACATTAAAATATGCTTTGATTGAATTGAAACGTGGCTGTTTGGGGTTTTTGAGGTAGATGATTATAAATCGGAACTCGCAATTTCTGAAAACAAAATGGCGTATCCAATATGGCGGCCGACTACATTAAAAGATGTTTTGATTTAGTTAATACATGGCGTTTTTTGGATTTTTGACGTCGCTGATTATGTATCTGAACTCATATTTTTTTAAAACAAAATGACCAGTCTAATATGGCTAACGAGTACATTTAATATGTTTTGATTTACTTCAAACGTGTATTTTGGGAGTTTTTGAGGTCGCTGACTACGAACCTGAACTCTAATGAAAACAAAATGGTGCTTTCAATATGGCGGATAACCACTTTAAAATATGCTTTAATTGCTTTGAAACTTGCCTTTAGAGGATTTTTATGGTAGCGATGAACCTGAACTCTAAATTTCAAAAAGTCAAAATTGCGGATTGCATATGGCGGACGATTACTTTAAAGAATTATTTAATTTATTGAAAACGGGCCCGAGGACGCGTAGTCATAATTATAAATCTGTATCTACTGCAAATTTTACTTCAAAAACTATTTTGTTTACCTGAAACATTGCCTGCATGGGATATTCTGCTTTTAATACTATCATGAACATAAAATTTGCAAGATAGCTACGTGTTAGTTAAGTAAGTTTTACCTATAATATATTTTTACGTACATATTAACAGATATCAAATACAAATTAACAACTAAATAATAAACAAAGTGTGTTCTTACAATCTATTCCGTCTCTAATTCTAAACTATCAAGTGACGATAGATCAACAAACTCGTTGGTATACTCTTCTTCTTCTTCTTCTTCTTCATTGTCTGAGTCTTCATTCTCGCAGTATCGCTTCTGTGTATTCATGGAACAAGAAGGCTCAGTTTCTTATGTAAATGGTCGTATTAACGAAATAACTTCGTTCGGAAGCAGAATCTTTATTTTTTGTTGGCGGTGTATGCGGGTTTTTAAATGCTAGATATTATTGGGCCCGAAGTGTCTATGGCTCTATTAAATATATCTTCTAAGTTATTTTTTCTGTTAGTTTTTCTAGAATGAAATTCTCGATCTTGTTTATAAAATTTATTTCTGGCTTCAGAGCCATCCTCTCCAAAATAGCAAACTAGCAGTAAATAATTTGCTACTATTTGTTTTCCGTGAACTAGTAGTACCTTATGGACAGTAGCAGGCTTCCGGTACCATGGATATATAGTCATAAATAAATTTGCAGTTTTGAAACAACTTTAAAATTTTTCTTAGTTTAATTGAATTAACAAGTTTAATAACTATAATTTGTCAATAATTTGTTACTTTTAGACCAAAGTGGTATAGACAGAAGATTATAAAGAGTATTTATCTTTAATTTGATGCATGGCTTGTTACTTCATATAAATAAATAACAGCCAAAAACTTATTTGAAACTTAGCGCAAGTATTGCGTTTAACGCAAGTATACTGATTTCTCGCAAAACGTTAAGCTACCGAAGAAAAATAAATTACGGAGAAGGCGCAGCTAGATGCAGCAAAATATAATTGGGATTTGTAGATAAAGAGTGGAATCATAAATATATCCTAAAATAAGTGCAAACAAGTGCAAACATTTTTTTTAATGTCTAACGAAATTTTGGGTTAATGCGCTCTTCTGTGTCTTCTATAATTGTGGTGATTTAAAATTTTCGTCGTTCATATTTACGTAATATGAAATATCTACCTTAAGTAGGATTGTCCAAGATATCACTTTCCATTATTTAGAGCCTAAATAAACATACAATATACTCAGTATTCGATTTTTGCTGAGCGCGCTTAAAATAATGAATAGTGGTAGAAGCGCACTATGCGCCATTTTGGTTAATTAGTATGACTAAATGCGCTGTAATTAAGCATCAAGTCCACGCGTGCTTAATGAATTAACCTGTTTACTTTCATATAGGGTACAGAATTTAACAGAATTCAAAACTTGAAAATTTGAATTTTGGCCAACAATTCGGGCTTCTAGACCATAGTGGCGATGGGGAACACTTAATATAGAACACCTTTTATACGTAGCAATTTAGGTTAGATTAATATAGCTAGATAGTCATCAGACTAGGTGTTATACACAAGTACCTGTGGGGTGCTGTTAATTAATTTAAAAAAAGCACCAACCTTTCGCACGCAGTCTTCGAAGAGGACGACCATTCGCATCCTCGTATCACAGTTTTTGACGAAATTGACTAGAGCCTTGTGGTCGGCCTTCTCCATGTCGGCGCCGTTTATCGACAGGATGACGTCGCCCTCCCTCATGCCGGCCCTGTACGCCGGCCCATCGTAATCCACGTAATCCACGTACGTGATCACCTCGATCTCCTTCTCCTTTTTATAGTGAATGCCGTAACTTTGCACCGAGAATCCATAGGAGTCGTTCTTCTTCTCCACAATTATCGTACGCCTGCGTCTATCCTCTTCCGGTTTGGTAACGGTAACCCTATCCGATTGTACCCTCTCCAATATTTGAGACTGAAAAATAAAAAAAAAACGATTTATGACCATCGAGTTTGATATATAGTAATCGTCAATTCAACACGCAAATGCATGGAGAATGCGATGAGGAGGGGAAACACGCGCGCACGTACATTGCAACAATATTAAAACATCTTGGTGTCAATGTGTATTTCGATTGCGGATAGCCATGTTCTTATGTTTTCGCGAATAAATACAAGAAAGATTGTAAGACGGTATGGTAACATTAAAACTTATTTGGAATATTGAGCATAATTCTTTATGAACTTTTGTAGTTAGCACTGCAGACCGGGTAAAACCCGAAAATATAGTATGCTAGAAGCCAATATAATATATTAATCATCAGAACCAATAACCTTTTTATTTTATCATATGTAGTATGATAAGGAAGTTTAGTCTTAGCATTTTTGAAATATTTTGCAAATAAGCCGCTATTTATGGAATTTCGTCGAAATAGTTAAATAATAAATTAATGTAGAGGAAATTCTGAATAATTTATGACTATGAAATTTTTTGGTAAATTAAATAATTTAGCCGCATGAGCAAATTCTATTTCATCGGGATCGCTCATACTGCATTAAAACAGTAGTATTAAAACTAGTTAGCCAGGATTTGTCAGATATTGTGATTCAAATGCTGATGTTTTGACATTACATACTGTAAATATAATCAAAATATCTGTCTAGTTCTAGTAGTTTTATTTTAATGCAGACGTAGCCGATCTCGATCAAATAGAATCTCATGCAGCTAACCTATTAATATATGGTATGATAAAGTCATGTGCCTGGCCACATCAGATTTTTTTTTAAATTTGGTACCCTTAGCCTAACTCACAATACAATAATATATTTTTTATCTCCCATATTTTCGGACACTCAACCGTTCTTACCGAAAACTGAGCTGCAAAAAGTTAGGTCAAAATCGGTGGCGACTTGACATGAAATTACATACCCTATTACAAAACATATAATTTTCTTTAAAATAAAACAATAACACCCAATCTTCATTAAAATTTTCGGCACACATTGTATTGTATGTTAATAGGTATAGGTACATATTTTGAATAATTTAAACATTGTGATTCAACGAACAACACTATATAAACAGTTACTGACTAAGTAGGTATTTATCAAATCAATTAGAACAGCACTGTAAATGGTCATCCCAATATTAAAATAATAATAATAAGAATTAATAACAATTAATATACTAACGTAACCGAGTGAAAATTTGCATAGCTACGGTATGCATTTGTTTACCACGTGTTTACCTTGACAATATAAATAAACGTACGTCACAAACAAACATAAAAACAACGAATAAATCTTTTGCTATTTAGGTTAACTCACATTCGTGTCCAAATCATCGTCTACTGGCGTTTTATACAATTTTCTCAAATCTCCGAAACTCATAATCGAATCCACGGCACATAACTATATGTTGAAAGACGGTCAACGATGTTTTAAACATTCGAAACCTTTGCACTGTTCGCGAACGATAAACGCCAGTCACCTTGGAAATCGCATTTTCGCGGTTATGTATTTCATATTTTCGCAATTTTTTAGCTTCGGGTAAGGTTATGTCTCGAAATACGCGAACACTTGTTATCGACCGAGCAACAAACGAACACAGACTGACACATTTAAAAACAATCGCGGTCACTTCCACGACCAACAATTAACAATAAATCCGTTTTATTTGTCGGAGCACGTTTTATTATGCGATAATTAGCATAATATTGTGATTAGCGCGTAGCCTATACGGGCCAATTATTTATAGGTTGCGAGAGCACTGCATTTTTTGACGTTTCCGATGCGACACATATTGTTTTAGCGGCGCGGGTCGAACTACTGTCGCGGCCCGCTGTGATATTTTGCGCGCAAGGTAAAACAAAACCGTGCTAAAATTGAAACGATTTAGCATTGAACGCGCGCTGTTCTCGGAGCAACGGATAGAAAAATGCGGTTTGTTGAATACCAACGCTATTGTTGTTGCATAATTTATTTATTGGTTATCGAGGTATGTATCGGTAATACCGCTGCGACGTGTTGATTGCATAATTATTAGAAGGTTTAAGAGTAATGTTAAATTATATTCTCGAACTCACAGGAATTAATATAATAATTCACTTGTTCGTCGCTAATGACAAAAGGAAATGTTTGGTTTGCCGTTCCTAGGCGACACGACGTAAGCAAACGATGCGCGTTCCGTCACATTTATTTGTCAATTAATTTGACAAATTTTTCGACTTTGCGTTCGTTATAAACTCATAACGAAACCGCTTTCGGTGTCGTTATGAAAACACAAGGGGGTCACACGTGTTCTTATAGTATGTATATTATAATACAAGTTTTATAAGACAAAATTCGGCGCATGAGTTGTTTTGGGCACGACGAGCGTAGCGAGGAGTGCCCAAATGGAACGACTGATCCAATACGTCTTATAAAACGAGTGTTATATACTTTTTTCTACTTTGTTAAATTAAATTTATATAAATTTCAAAAATTGTGGTTCTCATCTTACACCTTCATATCTTTTTTATATTTAGTCCAATTTTAGTAATTTTTTTTTTCAAATGTAGAAGACATATTGGTCTATTTACTGCCAAAGAACCAATTGCATTATTTAAATGCAAATCACCTTGTGATGGCAAAACAAATGACAAAAATCACCTAAGGGAATTTTTTATAGAAAAATTAATTGCCCAAAAACCCTAAATCCAATATTTCATGAAAATTAAAAATATTGAAATTTTCTTCAAAAATAATTCTAAGTTCGTAAATATCATTAGCATAGGCAGGTGCGCTTAAAAAAGGGGTGCTGTAGACATTTTATTTGAAAAATAAAGAAAGAAAACAATTCAAATGAATCGACTTTTTATTAAAATTTTAGTTATTAATTTGCAACATGGCAACATGTTATCTTAATTAAATACGACAAAGCACTTTGACAGTTCAGGTTTTATTCCAAACAATATTTACGGCCTTATTTTTGAAGAAAATTTCAATATTTTTAATTTTCATAAAATTTTGGATTTAGTGATTTTGTGCAATTCTGAACAAATATGACTACAAAAAAATTTGGATAAAAAATCCCTAAAGTGATTTCATGATTTTTGCCATTTATTTTGCAATCACAAGGTGCTTTGCATTTAAAGCAGACAATCGGGGTTTTGGCAGTAAATAGTAAATATATGTTCTATATTTGAATGAAAAATTTACTAATATTTGACTAAAAATAAAAAATATATGAAGGTGATACACTCTTAAGTGGGACACACTGTAGACTATTTCTATATTCAACAGTTGATAGTTGTGGTAAAATTTACAAATACGATTGAGGCGAGCCAATAGCGATTGAGATGTCAGCCTTATTTGACACTTGACGTCAATATCATCAATCTTGGAAAACTAAAAGTTACTAGAAGTTTCTGATCTAGTGTTTTCATAACGACACCGAAAGCGGTTTCGTTATTAGTTTTTTCTACTTTGCGTTCGTTATAAGCTCATAACGAAACCGCTTTCGGTGTCGTTATGAAAACACCAGATCACAAACTTTTAGTGACTTTTAGTTTTCCAAGATTGATGAAATTGACGTTCAGTGTCAAGTAAGGCTGTCATCTGAATTGCTATTGGCTCGCCTCAATCGTATTTGTGAATTTTACTACAAGTACCAACTGTTGAAGAAAAAAATTACACTAGATTGTAAGATGACAACCGCAATTTTTGACATTTATGTAAAATTAATGTCGCAAAGTAGAAAAAATAGTATATAACACTCGTTTTATAAGACGTATTGGCGCACTCGTTCCATTTGGGCACTCCTCGCTACGCTCGTCGTGCCCAAAACTACTCGTGCGCCAATTTTTGTCTTATAAAACTTGTATTATAATATACTATATAACGAACGCAAATTAGAAAAAAAAAGATTTTGTGAAGTTCCTTACTTAAAATGTATCGCTAACATTTCCAGTTCTTTTAGATTTTTTGAGTAACGTGTATCGAGTATCGGGTATAGAGTATCGGGTATCGTGTATCGGGTACCGAGATCGACCGGGTATCGAGTATCGGGTATCAGAAATCGGGTATTAAAAAATTACAATTCCTTCACTCAATACAATCATAATTATTTCAACTAAACAAATCGAGTTTGGTTTATATACAAATTGTAAATTTTAACTGAAAACATAAGTTCATACGCAAATAAAGGTTCTTTCTACCAACCATATAGGTATTCCAAGAAAATGCCTTTGTATCCGCAAAAAAATTTATCTGTGTATAATCCTCTATTGAATTTTACAAGTGTATGACTTATAATGTTTGTATATTACAGACTTCAAGTATGTGACACTACGTTCAAAAATTGTTTCCACTAATAGAACAAAAGTTCTTTTTTTACGTTAGAGCAGGTTCAGGTTTCGTATTTTTAGGCTCCGTTTTCTATATTTAGCGCTTATAACTCACACAACACACAACACGAGACAAACGAAATACATAAAAATAAAAGCGTATGTTTGTGTGTATCGCCACACAAAAGAACAAGACAACATCAAACGGAAAATGTTCAGATCTTAGAGTTGTAGCAACACACACGCACTACATAGAAAATCAATTTCAAACGAATGACAGAATGAACGAGCGACCGAATAAACGAAATACACCTAAAAATACGATCTACAAAGTAGTTATTTATAATTTACGTACTGGCGATGACGTGCAATCGTCGTCACTGTGTTCGATCTGCTGTAATTGTTGACTCGCGTTCTGCTGTTGCTGCCTTCTCATTGTTCCAAAATTCCAAACGGGAAACGGCCGGCACCACGATCTCCCCCGCGAAAATCTAACCCCTCGAATATCACATGGTTTCGAATAAATTTAAATTCCAATATTGTCCATGGTGTTTTCGTTTTTTGTATGCGTGTTTTTTCCTTCTCAACAGCTGTTCGATAAGAGACGCCGACGTCACGACCCGGCGTCGACCGCCATCTTGGATATACAGAACGACCGACGTCGGGGTTATGAGTGAAACTCCCCCAAACGCAAGCACGCCCGCCGTCATGTGGGGTTGAGATTAAATACGAAAAAAATTGGGGCGATCTATTTTTAGATTATGTACAGGTTATTATGCCAAAATTACCGGAACACCTAAATCCCTCTCCAACGGTAAGAAATTTCAAAAAAAATCAAAATATCAAAATATCAAATATATTTTTAATATATTCATTTTTTATAGAAATTTCGTAAACTTTTTTTTCAAATGGAACACCCTATATATTTTTACATTTTGTGATTTTAGGACTAATGCAAAACATCTTTTATTAAAATAATCTTTTTATAAAATGCACCATTTTTGAATTTTAAGCAATTAATTAAAATTAGTCAGAATTACCAGAACACCTACATAACTCCCCAAACGCTAAAAATTTCAAAAAAACATTCTAGCAAAAGTTTTTTGACTTTAAACAAGCTATCGTTCAAATATATTTCTTATATACAGGATGTTCATTTTATCATGGAAATTGCGTAAACATTTTTTAAAAATGGAACACCTTGTATATTTTTGCATTTTGTAATTCAATACATTTTTTATTTATATAATGTTCTTGTAGAATGCATTATTTTTGAGTTGTAAGTAATTAATTAAAATTACCGGAACACCTACATAGTTCTCCAACCGTAAAAAAACATATTTTTAAACAAGCTCTGCTTAAATATACTTTTAATATAGGGATGTTTATTTTATTATGGCAGTATGGAACATCCTGTACATCGCATCATCTGCATTATTTTTTAGTTATCAGCAATTAATTAAAACTCCAAAACATTTATTTTGACCGAACGGATAAATAATAACAAATTCAAGAAAAAGAAACAAAGTAATTAAATTAAATTTTCAAACAGCCATCCCTGAGCGGCTTGACAATGCCGCACCTTATCAACAAATTCCCGTAAACAGTTTTCTAAATGTTCGACAGTAATACTTTGAACTTCGTCCACTATCCACTGCTTCAATGCATCAATATTTTACGGCCTATTGGTGTAAACCTTGGACTTTAGGTGTCCCCAAATAGAAAAATACAATATTTGCAAATCCGGCAACCTAGGTTGCCATTCAATGGATCCTCTCTTTCCAATCCACCTCTGCGGAAAAATTGAATTTAAATAATTTCGCACTTGGACACCGTACTGCGGCGGGACACCATCTTGTTGAAATCAAATGTTATTTAGTTCTAAAACAGTTTCCAGTAGTTTCCAAAACAGTGTTCTGATAAAATCAATTTATTGATAGCAGTTTTTGGTAACTTTCAGTTTTGTCGATTGGCGATCTCGCTTGCAAAATAAGTAAATGTCAAGTAAAAATACATAGCCACATTGTGGCTACACTTGAGTAGAGACCAACTGTCGCAGGCAAACATTGTCTAATACGTGATGTAACATGTCCAAAGTTTCTAAAGTTAATAAAATTAATGTACCAAACGAGAAAAATAATTTATCCGTTTGATTAAGATAAATAGGTATGTACGTGGGAAAATATTCTTAATTTGAAGTTCAGGAGTTTTGATTAATTGCTTATAACTAAAAAATTATGAAACTTATACAAAAATGATTCCAATAAAAATGTTTAGAATTAGTCTTAGCATTATAAATGTAAAGATATACATGTCCAAAGTTTCTAAATTTAATAAAATTAATGTACCAAACGAGAAAAATAGTTTATACGTTTGATTAAGATAAATTGGTATGTATGTGGGAAAATATTCTTAATTTGAAGTTCAGGAGTTTTGATTAATTGCTTATAACTAAAAAATTATGAAACTTATACAAAAATGATTCCAATAAAAATGTTTAGGATTAGTCTTAGCATTATAAATGTAAAGATATACAGGGTTTTCCATTTGAAAAAGAAAAGGTGACCAAATTTTCATAATAAAATTAACATCTTGTACATTAAAAGCATATTTTAATAATAGCTTGTTTAATGTCAAAAAGCGTTTGTTTGAATACTTTTTGAAATTTTTTACGGTTGGGACTTATGTAGGTGTTCTGGTAATTATGACTGATTTTAATTAATTGCTTAAAACTCAATAATGATGCATTTTATAAAAATATTATTTTAATAAAAGACGTTTAGAATTAGTCCTAAAATCACAAAATGTAAAAATATACAGGGTGTTCCATATGAAAAAAAAAGTTTACAAAATTTCTATAATAAAATGAACGCCTGTATATTAAAAATATATTTGAACGATGGATTGTTTAAAGTAAAAAAACTTTTGTCTGATTTTTTTTAACCTTTAAACTTATGGCTTAAAGACCATAAATTAAATTGATAACTTTGAGTAGCCTGGAGGTTGTAAATGGAATATAAAATGTACTCTGGAACTTTATTTGCCCTGAATACGAATGCTAACTCAAAATTACGTAAGACGTCCGGAAAAGTGAGGTCAAATGTCAAAACTGTAATTTTAGCAGCATTATGCCATTTGAATTCAATCTCCCAGAAACCTCAAAATCTGTATAAAATACACAATGTAACACTAATTTCCAACTATATTTTTCTAGAAAATTTACGCCTATCATACCATTATATGCTGTTATTAAGCCAATGGTGTCATTTAAAAAATATGTCGATTCCGTCTTAATTCAAAAATGTTTGAAGCAAAGGTCGGAAATTTAGTTTACGATAATTATGTGTACATATTTTGATAATTCAAAACCGAGTTTTTTTTTTTAAATAACAGACCGATTTAGAGATTTTGTCATGTTTCAATACTTTGTTCTTTGTTCTTTGTTCTCGCTGTATAATAGCGGTTTTACACTACTGTTAATGGCACTATACGCAATGTTTTATTGCCTAAAAAGTTGTAGAACGTTTTGCGTGATAAATTGCGTAGTGTAAAATAAAATGGGCACAATATCCCGTAGGTACTTTAGCGATCCCCAAAGCAATTTCTAGGTTAGGTACAACTTAACCTCAAAAATGTCCTGCATAAAATCATAAACACACTTCTTGGAATCTAGCAAAGCATTGAACTCAAAATGAACACCGATGGAATAGAAGCTTCTCGTCTGAAATCTTGAACCTGAATCTGATATCCACTTATTTTTATTTATGGCTTAGGGATCATACAAGTACTAACATGTTTTTCAAAACACCGCATACCAATCCTGCCAACTCAAACCAGCTGTCAATCGAACGCAGGTAAACTCTTGAGGGAGACCTAAATTGTTTCACAATTACAAATTATAATGTTTTGAAAGTGGGCATAAATACTAATCCGTGGTTCGAACCAGAGAAGAGCTTCCAGAAAAAACGGTTTATGTTTATATAGAAGAAAATATATCCAATTCCCCTCCGCTACGTATACCAACCAGCATTCACAAAAGGAAACAAATCTTTTCAAAGAGAAGAACGTGAGTGAACGTGAGAACGACCGTTTAGTTTTAAACTTTTTTTATACTTTCGTTAGTTTTGGATAGAAGTAGTAAATAATTAGAAATGTTACAAGGTGATTCAACTGAAAATATACAAGCTAACACGATATATCACGTCATAAAAGAGAAATGGAGAGAAGTAAGTTCTTGTGCGCGAAAAACTCTGAGCCAGTCTACTAGACCGATAGAAGAAAATCCTTTCCCCGATAATAGAAAATTTCGAATATTTTGGTACGACATTATATTGGAACGAGACAGAACAGGCCAACAACTATACCTCATCGGAAAAACTTTCAATCCCGGAAGAAGCACCTTCGATAATTGTTGTTTGAAGATAACCGAACTGTACGAGAAGTTTTACTTGCTGCACCAGACTGAGATCGACGGAAGACCGAACACGGTTAAAGACATGGTTCGAGAATTTAAAGTCGTGCACGGCCCTCATTTTGCCATTAAAAAATTCGACTGGCAAGCTGTTATAAAAAGATACGCTTTTGACCCGACTGTTCCCTTTCTGGAGCAATACGTGGAAATAAAAACGACGAGTCGGACCGACGGCCTGCGATCCGTGCCTGGATATACGTTCAAGAAAATGTTGGGCGTTAAAACCAGCTTTATCGAAGTATTTCTGACCGAAAGGAAAATAAACGGTCCCTGCTGGCTGGAGGTTCAAAAGGTAGAACGTCCCGAGAAAAAATTTTCAAAACTCGACGTGGACGTTACCTGTGAAGATATAAATACGGTTACCGTGTGCGATAGTCAAGATTCAATACCGAAATTTGCCATTATTGTTGTAAATATTAAGACTATGTATAACGATGTGACGGGAACTGATGAAATTGTTTTAATTAGTGTGTTGTTTCAACGACGATTTGATTTGCATGGTCAAGAAATTCGTTTGGACGATCATTATTGCGTTATGCGATCGCAAGGCAGTTTTTCACCGGAGTTTGAAGCAAAACTTTCGACTAAAGTTCATCTGAAACCCTCTGAAAAGGATCTTCTGATGTTTTTCATACGCACAGTATATCTGCTCAATCCTGATATTGCGCTGTTCTACGATTTAGGTACTTATTTAATTTCAACGTATGTTTTTATTTATCAATCTTTTCTTTATAGATAATGCTATGGACCTGCTGAATTCCCGAATCTCGAAGTACAAGCTCAATTCGGCACAACTATTATTACGGCTAGATTTTTTCAATGCTTACGGCAAACACGGTATTTTCCAAGGGAGAATACGGGTGAGTTTGCGAACACTAGCCACCGAAATGGTGAAATCGTGGACGTATTCTCTAGAAGAACTAACCAGAGACATTTTAAACTTACCCCTCATCAACATAGACGAAACATCGATCAGAAATTCCCTTCAAAGTCCTGAACCATTTGACCAAATGATCACTTCAATCATGTACGAGACTTATTGCACATTCCAGCTAGCCGTAACGTTAAATATGTTACCTTTTACGATGGAGATCACGAAAGTGTGCGGAAATTTCTGGAATTTAACGCTAAGCGGCACCATAAGCGACAGATGCGAATACCTGCTTTTGCACGCTTTCTACCAAGAAGACTTTATCCTTCCGAATAAGATATTCGGCAAACGCCATGGCTTGAGAGACAGCAGCGACAGCATAACAGGAGGATTGGTTTTACAGCCAAAAGCGGCATTGCACCACAACTTCGTAGTCTCCGTGGACTTCAACTCGTTATATCCGAATATAATTCGAGAATTTAACCTGTGCTTATCGACGTTCCTCCTGGACAAAACCAACGTCAACGTTTTCGAATATCGTGCCGATTTAACAGGTATACAAAATACTTATTGTGAGAATCAAATTTGACACTATCGAACGTTATTTTGACTTAAGTCAATGAATAAATTCATTGGTTGTTCTTTCAGGCGTTATCCCAACGCTTATGACAAAGCTGCTAGATCTAAGGAAGCACATGAAGCTGGAAAAAGGGAACGAAATACAAGTGGAGGTATTAAAAAAAATTACCAACAGCGTCTACGGTTATTTAGCGTACCCCAACTCCCGGTTTTACGCGAAACAAATAGCCGCTCAGATTACCAAGAGGGGCAGAGAAATCTTTATGAAAACTGTTGACACAATCACCTCCATGGGTTTTAAGGTTATATACGGTGATACCGATAGCGTCATGTTCGTTGTGCCCGAAGAAAACTACCAAAACGTTTTATCTATAACTAATAACGTCATTCAAACGGTAAACAAAGACTATAAATTCGTTAATTTGGACTTGGCTGGCGTAATGAAACCCTTCGTAATTTTCAATAAGAAAAAATACGCCGGCGTTGAGTTTTACGAAGAATGTAACGAACTCAAGGCGAGAAGCATAATTAAAGGTTTGGAAATTGTCCGGAGAGACTGGAGCGGAGCCGCTAGAAAAGCCGGCGAACTGGTACTAACAGCTCTACTGGACAAACCGGAAAACGCGACCGTCGACGAAATATACGACCTTGTTAAGAAAATTAGGCGAGACGTTGACAATTTAGACGTAGACGACTTCGTGATTTGTCAGAGGCTAACTCAGGACCTCAAACTGTACAAAAACAAAAGCTATCCGCATATAGCAGTCGCGTTATCCGAATATTGTCAGGAACACAAGAAATTCAAGAAAAACGACATCATTTCTTACGTTATATGCGAAGATCCGCTCGATATTCCAATCTACAAACGTGCTCGACATGTCGACGAGGTAAAAATGAATAAATTAACCATCGATAAAGCTTATTATCTCTCGAATCAGATTTTTCCGATCGTTAAAAGAATTTTGTGCGTTTTGGACGATTTCGACGAGAAGAAACTAAAAGGTATCCTGCTAATAACAACTAAACGAAAAGCAAAACCGGATCGTACAGATGATGTTGACGACATCAAAGTTGCACCGTTAAAAGACCCATTAGCAGAGACAACTGATGAAACAACCAACAGCAAAAATGTCTACGTAGTAATCTGTCCACGGTGTAACGTAGAATTCAACGCCGCGTGGCACAGTATAGACTTTATTAATCATTGCCCTAACAGATGTCATGAGAAATACAAATGTGTGCCAAATTATTTATATTTGATAATAAGAAAGTTGTTAGATAGACATCTATTTGGTCCTTACGTTTGCGAAAATGTGGCGTGTAAGTTTGAGACGAAGTATTTAACTCTCGATACGAAAGATGTGAATTTCCCGTTATGCCCTCGATGCGAGACGAATCGACTGAAAGAGCGCGAGTTTGGCGTTTTACCAAAGATTCTAACCGACATGTGGAATTCTTCGAAATTCCACGGAGAAGATCGTTTAGCAAACATTCTCGTTCCGTTTTTGGACGCGTACGCGTACGACGACGTTCTTGATTTGGAGACCGTTTTCGACAAGGTTGTACACATAGAAGACTGATGTACTTTTTAAGTAACCTATCATAGGGTTAAACTGATTGTAGTCAAAGTAGGCCGTGCCAATATATTTATATATGTATATATCTACAAAGGAAAGTGATATTTTTGATTTTTTTACAGTGTTTATTTTTTATTTATTACTTCAATAAAGTTATTTTTTACTTCTCTACTACTGTCCTGTGTTCCATTTTCACCCCCTTACATCGTGATTATAATTATTTAAATTTATCTGAATCTGATAAATCCACTCTTTCAAATCTCATGCGTTTTGTTTTATCGAAAACACTATAAAATTTCGGGAAATAAAAGTGAACCTACCTGTATTTTTTTAAATAAAATTTTTAAATTTTAAGATTCATTGTATGAATTTTTTATAGGAGTCAATTTTTATAAAATGCATCCTTTTTGAGCGTGCATATTTATTATTATAATTATTATATAAATATTATATAAATTATATAAATATTTATATTTAAACGAGAGTTTGTTTAAATCCAAATAACTTATTTAAAATGTGTTTTTCTAAAGGTTTTTAAAAAATTTTTTGCGGTTGCAAAATAATTAAGGTATTTTTATACTATACGATAATAGATACATATTTTAATTATTGCAGCAATATATTTTTAGGTATAATGTTTCAAACTAAGAAGAGGGTGTCACGTTGTGCCCGGTAGTGATACAGGTGTCCACTTCTTATTTCGAAACATCTCTACACACCAAAAAAAAAAAAACTGGACAGCAGTATGCAGAATTTATGTTATTATAAACCATTGAAGATTATTAACTGATATTAAATACAGTTGATATATAAATATTATTAATTTAGGTTCATTTTTTTCTATTTAGACCTCGATTTCTCCCATACACTGGATAGATAACTTCCAATTTCGAATAAAACACCAAGCAGTAACTGTAATACCTTCTATTTACAAAATTACAAAAATATTACACCACATTATCATGGATAAATCGCACAATAACACAACAAATACAAAATAGATTAATAAACCAAATATTCTACACTAAAAAAAAAAAACTAGAAAAACAATCTCTTCGAAAGCGAGCCCCCATCGACCGCATCGAGCATCTTCCTCTTCAACGACGGCTTTTCCTCAGCCTGCTTCCTAATATTCTGCGGCAGGGGCAACTTAGGCCCATACGTTGGCGCAGGCTTATTCGTAAAGAACGGCATTTTCAACGTCTGCGTACAATCCAACCGATCGTTCGGATTCAACACCAGCACACCCGATAAAACGTCCAATAAGTCATCTCCGGCCGCGGTAAAAATATGCTTAAGTGGTACGGGTTGACAAAATTTAAATTCGACGAAATCCGATAACGATTTCAACCCCGGCCAATTTTCCTCCGTGGGGCTCCCGAAAACTTGAAAAATCTTCGTAAGTTGATCTAAATCGGTCTCCCCGGGCAAAAACGGTACTCGTAATAATAACTCGGCTAAAATACAACCTACAGCCCACATATCTATGCAAACGCTGTATTGTTTAGCGCCGAATAGTAATTCCGGGGCCCTGTACCAACGCGTCACCACCTGGTGGGTGTTTATACGATTCGGAGACCCGTAGAACTTGGCTAAACCAAAATCACCTATTTTTAGCACACCACTCGAATTTACTAGCAAATTATTCGGTTTTAAGTCCCTATGTAGTATCCAATTCATGTGGAGATACTCCAAACCTTGTAGCGTCTGAATCGTGTAAGATTTTATATTCGCAGTGGTTAAAATTATGGTGTTATCCCGGATTATAACCTCCAAATCTGTATCCATGAAATCGAACACCAGCGAAACATTTGAAACATGCCCAAAAACATCTAGTAGCCCTATCAAGTTCTTATGGTCCAATTCTTGCAGAATCTTGATCTCCCTTAACGCTGTTCTGTTAATACCGTCTTGTGCGTCTATCCGACTGCCGATTTTGATTTTCTTTACGGCTACTATGTTTTCCGTTTCGATATCACGGGCTTTGTAAACTGTCGCAAACTGCCCTTCGCCCAGGAATTCTATTTTCTCGTATCGGCGTAGCTTAGACTCCATGGTTATGCTAAGTTATTCTGTTTGTAAACAAACCGTTGTGATTCAGCTGAGATTTTTAAATGAATGGCCGGTGGTGATAGTGGCGCCGCCTAGTGGCAAACACGATAACTATCCTGACGTATTGGCTGGATAAAGCGCACAAAATTATGGATTTTTCTTAGATTATTGGGCAAATATCATGTAATAAAGCAATGCGAGCAGAAAAATTGATATTTAGTTGTAATACTTCGATGTGATCAGCCAATAATGCTTAGGAATAAGTTAGGTTGGTGTCACACAGAGGGCGCTTGTATACAAAGCGAATTTTCGATTTTGTTCTCGTAAACCGCTACCACAAAAATTCCGATTGTTGTTCAGGTTGCATTTAGAACGGCCTGTATATTTTATTATTGTATGAATACTAATAAATTTGGCTATCCAACGGTATAGGTTGCTAACTCTCAGCGTTAATAGTACCTGAGATTATTAATTATTTCTCCAAAATATTCCCGTTGTACGATTTTCTTTAAAACGATGTAAAAATGACATTTTTGCAGATTTTGCTTTTAAACTATGTCAGACAATAGTCAAAGCCAGTAGATGGATGATAGTATCCAAAGACATTAGATTCACTATACAGGGTGTTCATAAAACTTAATAAATTTTTAATAATGCCATTATTTTTTGTTATTTTTCATTAGTCTCTCATTTGTAAATCAGTAATACTGTATTAAAATACAACTTAAAAAACGGTAATTAGTACTATTAGCATTAATTAATTATAGAAACAAACAATAATTGAGAACTAACGACAGTCAATAAGTTATTGCTGTCAAAATTAGTAACGATATTTGTCTTTTCTCTGAACGATAAGTTATAATTATAGCAAAGAAGAACTAATTAACATGATCTACATTTATGGCGAAGCCGACAGAAATATATTAGTAGCATCCAGAATGTATATCCACAGCGATATCCGGATAGACGGCATCCCCAACCAAGTGTGATAAACAGGGTTCGGTTGCAATTTAAAGAAACAGGTAATATTAATTACCAGCACAAAACAAGAACTAAAACGGTGACCAAAGACGAAAGGGGAGGTCCTACATTGTGGCCACCAAGGTCCCCAGACCTCAACAAACTAGGTTTCTTTTTATGGGGATATGTGAATATACTGATTTACAACTAAGAGACAAACAAAAAAGTAATGGCATATTTAGATAATATTATACATTTTTCTTTAAATTGAAATTATCACAAAAACTACTAAAATTGGACATATGACATATTTGACATAAATTAAAGGGAACTTGATATTAAATTCGAGTAGCAGATAAAATAGGTATTCCATTTAAAACTCAAGGAAAAGCCATTTGAAAAACATCCAAATTTGTAATGCAAAAATGTAATGCAAAATTAACAAACCGGATGTGCTAAAATAAAGTTCAATGTTGTAGATTCTTATTTTATCCAACTAAACAGAAATTAGTCGGAATTTGGGACGTTTACCTTAGGACATAAAATTATTAAAGAAACAAAATGAGCCTCATCTCGTTAGTCAACACCGATAAAAAATAGACCAACAAAAAATTTTACTACCCGCTATGATAACGGCTTATCTACAAATCTAGAAGGCTACGTATTAGGTATTCCAGCATCATAATCAAGACTAATCCCAAAGGAATGGAAGATAAGACGTACACAAAAGATGGCAGTAATCTTTTAATTTTTCAAATTCACCGAACGCAATGTAGGTATCGATTTTACAACTATAAAATTCATCACACCTTATCTATATTATCTGTTATCTATGATAGTCGATAGCGAATATCTTCTATCGCAGAGAGAAAATACCATTCCGTTAGCGTAGGCCCATGGTTGTCAGGTGAACCAAAAAAAATCCACCATAATATGGCAATCAGCCCACTACTTCGCCCTTTGGGCATTGCAGCTGCGATTTTGGGAACGGTGAGTGAATATTTTGTTTATAACTGTCAAAAAATTGCTCAAATACGTCATATTTTCTTTATAGTACATCTAGTACATATAAAACATTCGCAAATTCCTAAGCATAATGCGGACATTGCGAATATTATTTTTGTGGTACTTCTTGAGTGTTAAACGTTTTATTTTTCTACGAGTTTCAAAATAATACATATTTTGGCAATTGAGTGCAGAGATTTTAAGATACCCGTTCGTTCTGTTCGCAAAAGTTGCGACAATCTTTATCTCAAATCTGATATCAAATTGTTCGCTGTATGAGTCACCTGATTGTTTAATTTAATAACAATTCGTTAAATTAGAAATGCCATTAAGGTGATTGTGTCGGTTCTTTTATGTCGCTTAAAGTGCACACTAATAATTGAAAAGCGACTCGAAATTCTACGCTACGTACCTACTTCAATATGTAAATATTTTGAATGGGGAATTTTGACTACTATCGGTTGCAAAAGTCTTGAGCAATTTTGCAACTTTTTTCTCGCCTAAACTGCTTGCCTAAAGACACTCAAATTTACACACAGTATAACTCAAGATCTTGTCTACAGATTGGCTTTTGTATTTTCCTAATTTTCCTTGTAATAAAGGCTATAAACAAGATTTTAATGAAAGCGGATATCTCGGCAACGAGTGTTAGCGCAACAACACGACAGGACCGAAAACAATCGCAAAATTTTGTTTAATGAGACTATTGAAGTAGAAATACATTTCAGATGTTCATTAATTTCATAAAACGACATAAATATGCGATATAATTTCGGGATACCACGCAAGTACTATTGTATATTATGTCCCTTCTTTTGACGTCGATTTTATCGTAGAACTAACTGTCCTTGACTAATATGCTACAACTCATAAAAATTAGAAAGCTGTATATGTTGGCGTTTTCCCAATTTTTCCAGAATTGGCGTTGTTTTTGCCAAGTAAATTTCATTCGTTTAACTTTATCAATTAATTACTCCGGAAATAATCCATAGATATCAACGAATTAAATAGCAAAATCACCTGCGGAATGCTAGCTTTCAGTGTGAAATTTGTAAAATCATTGGATTAGTGGTTGACCCACAAAAAGCTATATTATGCAATGCCAGCAATGCCGTTATTAGAAGAGGTAGAATAATGAAATATAGACTATAGGCTACCCAATAATTCATAGGTTTAAAGTTTATTACGTAATCATAGTTTATCTTGCATTTTCATAAAAAGATCGTGCTAAAACTCCGCGTGAATTCCGACGTTCTACGGTCTTTGGTGTGCTGCGGGGAAGGGAGGCGTTAGCGTTGCTGCCATGTCGGAGAGAACCGACACAGCTGAAAGAACCGGGGCAGCTTATTATCAATACACAAAAAGAACGATAACTTGTCAAGGTAGTAATTTTAACTAACAATTAAATTCTTAATTTTTGCATATTTTTGATTAAAATATATGACCCGGTACGAGAAAAATCTCTTCTATCGATTGGCGTTTATGTTTTCTTCAGTTTTATACAATAAGGTTGTAAACAAGATTTTGATGGAAGCGGATAGATTTAATAATATGGAGTTAGCAGATTTTCCGATTAGTGGTGAATACTAAATTAGGTTTGCTTGATAAACCCAAAAAATATTTAAAAAGTACGCCCGATTTTGTTATATAAATATTCAGTATAACTATTATAACAGTTTCAACAGTTTATTTATTAATAATATTTAAATACATGCACAAACAATATAAAATAAATACAACTCTTGATATATTACATATATTACAAACGTCAGCTCTGAGCGTATAAAACATAGAAATATCAAAAAACTTTTACAAATTTAGCATCGTAAATTTCTAGAAACATAGATTATTTTGGAGATCGTTCATTAATTTTAAATGCTAATCCCGAAACCCGATTTAAATTGCCAAGAATTTCCATGGGACTTCCAAGTGCCTGTTCGTGGTTCTGTTATCTTATTGACTCATTTTGCTATTATTTTTTAATTCGGTAATCTGTCGCCGGATATCCAAATTTCTTTGGCGAGGCATAATCGCGGTGTTGTTATATGTATTGTGTCAGTAAACACTGTTCTCCTGTTCTACTAGTAACTAATGCACGTGCGATCCCCCACTACTTGCAGCGTCGCTGTCGATCCCTTCCCCCGCTCGCCCGAAAGACCGAAGAGCGCCGCGTCAATTGCAGCAATCATGCGATGCTTCAACTCGATCTTTTGTAGGGAAAATGCAAGATAAACAATGATTATGTAATAAGCTTTAAACCTATGAATTAGTGGGTACCATATAGTCTATATTTCATTATTTTAGCTCTTCTAATAAAGATATTGCTGGAAATAGAAGTTGCAGGTTAGAAATGGTGGACTCTTTGTTTAATGAAAGAACAGTTTGCAAGTGTACAATGAAGAGCTGTAAACATGTTTTTTAACGCATTTTGAATCAACAACAGCAATCAAATTGAATATTATCACGTAGCTGCAAACAAATAAAATAACAAAACAAATAATTTTTTTCTCTGACCCTAACAATATGCATAACACGTTGAGTTTGGGTAAAATCAAGATAATATAAATATATAAATATTCCATTGATTACTAATTTCTTGAATGAAGCTTCTTGAGTAATGCGTTGCGTGCGTACGTGTTTTGCAAGTCTTTAGCAAAAATGCAGAAGTATATTCTACGGAAGTAAAACAATTAATTACCAATGTTACAAAAGTCTTTCTCAATTAACTATAGCACAGCAGTTGTATCTGTCAAAAATCACCATCAAGAGCAGGTACTTCTATTAGATTTTATAGCTAAAAATCATATGCAATGAAGTAAAATTAGTGTGGTTACCTGTAGCGAGTTTAATCCAATTGAATTAATCTGGGCATACGTAAAAAATAATCAACTAAAGAAGCTAATGATAATTAACACAGGTGACGATAATTTTTTTGGAAAAACACCTCCGCCTGGATTTGAATCAGGAACCCTCCAATTTCCGTTTGACAGTTCTCCCAGTTGAGCTACAGAGGCTGTGGGAATTTATAGGGTTTATATATAAGAGTATAACGCACTTTATTTTTTTTATCCGTTAGCCAGTTCAGAGTTACGGGCGTTCAAATACAGGGCTCAATACTTTTGCAACCAATAGTAGATCGAAGAGGTGTGCCTTAAATTATTGCTTTACGAGGTGTTTATTGCTGTAATGGCGGAGTTGTACGGATTTATTGCTGTTCTTTAATAAATATTACGATATACACAACCTCCTTTAATAATAAATGTGAAATATTGCCATTTTGAGATAAATATGTAAATACCATATTTCGAAATCGTTTTTTTTTTTTATCAATATCTTTCTTACTATGGTCTGGCGAGTGTGAACGTTAGAATAAAATAATTGTTTTAACAGGTTTTGATAAGATTTGTATTCTAAAATTATTGTAACATCAACTTGTTTTAGGCTATTATCAACTGCTTCTGTAATATTGTGAAATTAATGCAAAAAACGGTAATTTTTCAAAAAATCAGTCGGAGGTAACTGTTAGTTACCTATTAACTAACAAGGATAAGGAAACAAGTGAACTCGTTTTTTATAGCAATTTTCGAGAGTTTTTGTGGATTTGAGATTGTAGTATGATTTATCCGGTACCTATAAATGAAGGTTAGCTATACATATGTGAAATAACTATAAAATTTTAAATGGAACACTCTATATATCTTGAAATACTCTGCTAAAAAAAATTAGGGGAAAACGTTTTTCTAAACCTATAACTTTTTAAATAATAGTTCTAGGCAAATCAAATTTGGTATATGTACTTCAACGGCATATATTATTTAACTAAAGAAAATTAATAAAATTATAAACCCCTAACCCCTAACCGAAGTGACTTCCACTAGTGATTTGCTTGGAGAATATCCAGTAAAGATACTATGAAGTGCTAATCTCTCTTTTTCTTTTTTTAGGTTCTACTGAAGATGGCAACATAGTTGCTGAAATACGTATTTAGGTTTCTAAAATACTTGTTGTGGTTAGGGGTTTATAATTTTATTATTAAGTTCGCCACAGTCTCCAAAATATTGTTATAAAGAAAATTACAAAAACAATTTTACAACTCTTAGTTACTTCTAAGTTACACTTAAAAACAGATGAGAAATCAATTCAGTTGTCAATTTTCTTAGTGAGGTGCAAGTTGCTCTTGCTGTTGCCTTTATTCGGCATGGCCACTCTAGTCGACATGTTAGCGCAGGGACCTTCTAGTTTCCCCTCCTGTTATTCGCCGTTTATGGAATCGGTTTCGGGAGACTGACCAATATGTTACAAGAGTTGGACAAGGTCGAAATCGAAAAACTACTATTTAGAATCAAGACCGATTTCTTGTCATTTCCTCTCTACGTCAGCGTACTGCCACAGCACGAGACCTCCTAAACGACCTAAGACGAGCACATGTAATAGAAATTTCTAATCAAACTGTTGGAAACAGATTAAAGGAAGCGAATTTGAAACCAATAAGACCTGTCCGCGCACCACGTCTTACGCAGCATCGCAAAGCAGCGCGAATGAGGTTTGCTCTGGGGCGCAGATATTGGCAACTTCGTCGCTGGACGCCTGTACTGTTTACAGACGAGTCCAGATTTCGTTTAACTCATTGCGGCTGTCGAGTACGTGTATATACGTCCTGGTGAACGCTACGCAGCCGCTACCATACAGGAAGTGGATAGATTTGGTAGTGGATCTGTGATGGTTTCAACTGGAATCAGTATCGACAACACAACAGATCTTGTTGTGGTTCCTGGTAGACTAAATGCCATGAATTACATCGAAAAAACATCTTGGAGGACCATGTGGTGCCTGCTGCGTATGGCGTCGGTCAAAATTTTATCCCAATGCAGGACAATGCAAAGCCACATACCGCGCCGGCCAGTCCTGACCTGAATCCCATTGAACACGTGTGGGATCAGAAGTGATTCGTGCTCGTGGAGGGCATACTCTGTATTAAATCTCACCAATCCGCAGAAAACCCGACTGTCATCGATACTGCGACAGTCATTTCTATTTTGTTTTAAGAGTTATAACGTTGTTTTTGTAATTTTCTTTAGTTAAATATATGTCGTTGAAGTTACCAAATTTGATTTACTTAAAACTATTATTTAAAAAGTTATGGGTTTCGAAAAAAGTGTAAGTCGTGAGACAAAGACGGAATCATCTTCAGCCCTTGGAAATGCATAAATACTTTTCTTTTACAGTGCCAAGGTTTGGTATGGACGGTGCTGACGCTGCTGTCGATTTTAATTGCGACAGAAGGATGGATCCCAGAATTTTCGCCAACACAGATCTTCGAATTTGCCGTGTACACGGTATTCTTCGACCGTAAGTGGATATTTGGACATCGTCGGATGACGATATATTTTCTGACAAAATTCCATCTTTTATAGCGGAAAAGATTCAAGAGTTTCTCGGCGAAGACACTCTAATAATGACTGAGAACGTGTTCCTTGGATTCTCCTGTTTCTACATGGTCATTTCCTTCATATGGATGGTCACATCTTTAACCATGCTCTGGGGTACGTTTTAACTCGCTCGTAAAATAATGTCACAGAATAGGAAGAATTTTTTTAATGAATAATGTCACTCTTAGGTAATAAACTGCCATTTTGAACTCAGAAAACAGAATTCAGACGGATTTTCGAGATAAACGAGTTATTTCAACAAATAGAATTCGTTTAAACAAATGGAAATCAACTGACAAATGTTTATAAACATTCCACTAGACGTAGAGTAACGATTTCTATGAGAAAAAAAAGAGAAATAAATTATTAGAACGGTAAATTCTCTGAACAAGGTAAACTTTTTCATTTCGGAAGTTTTCAGGGCACTGTGAGGGTGGGTTGGGGGGCAAATCCATATGTATGATAGGTTAAATTCTTCCTTGGAAAGTCCTCTACATGTCCTATAACTTTAACAGAAATTTTCCCAAACCCCGAACAACTATTCGAAAAATACCAAAAAAGGCACAATTAAAAATCAAAATTCAAAAAAACTTATCTGCTTTTCCCCTCCCTTCCCCCCACTGGATACCCCTATGGACTAGGGTCATCACTAATTTTCTATAATAACAACCGTAACAACCAAACAAACGATATTTATTTCTGGTTATGCTTATGCGTTTATACACTTATTTTCAGTGCTATTTAGGGAGAAATGGGTTTACGGTAGCAAAACGATCAAAGCATGGAGCTGCATCACTGGAATCACGGCGCTCTTCGATTTTATTGTCATGATCATGCTGGCTGTTGATTACAGTACCATTGATGGTGCGATCACCAAAGAAGATCCTACAGTAAGCATTCCAATACGTAATTTATTATGATCGGTCATTATAAATGATTGTAGTTGCAGTAGGCGGGGAAATTATATTTAAAAACGTGTGTTTGCCGCTCCTAAAAAATTAATATCGGTATTCTGTTAAGAATTTGTTAAATTGGTTGCATAACATATTCCGTATGCGGTTTGAATATAACTTTTTTATTTGTAATCTCTTTTTCGATTTAATTGGAAGTAATTAATCAACCCTTAAATCTTGCAGAGACTTAAATACATGAGATAATAATCGCAGATTTAATAAAAGTTATATTTTATTCATATATTCCGCGTAATTAAAATTTACATGCTAGGTACTATCGCCAACACAAAAAACGGGGACACTCTAATTTGCACTGATTAAACTGGGCTTCGTAATGCCATGTCAGTACGCTTGTCATGTCACATTATCGTCATCGTGAATCTTAACGTAATAAATAAAAATATCGCAAATTAAAACACGACTACATGATAAAATCAGCATTCGAGAAATTGTTATTGAATTAAGTGTCGGCAAGATTACCGCGAAGAATAAAATTGATGGAACCGAAACAAAATTGTAGGTTGACAAATACTGTCAGAGTTTAGACATCATAGCAGGGCCGGCCCTAGCGTTTTTGCCGCGGTAGGCAAATCTCAATAGTGCCGCCCCCCTGATTGATTGATTAATTACGTTTATAACAAACCAACTGCAAATGATTTAAATAATTATTATCAAATAATAAATTCATGCATCATGAGTCCTTGCATGTATTATTTTTTATTATATTATGCAAGACGCGTTAGTAATGTAGCGAAAACAAACATCCTACACACTACGTACCAAGATATTATTTTCTTGTCGAAAGTAAAACGTATTAAGAATTCTATAGCCCGAAAACTATTTCTTGCGGGCATAAGAATGTATTTTTCACCGGTGCATTCATGCGGCATTAATATGTTTACCTCAAATAGTCTGCCCAATATCGGCGTAGAAGGTATTTTCATTGGCCAAAGAACTACAAGTTTTTGTCGAGCCAGCCGATGCGTTCGAGAATTTGCAACGTGTTTCCAAGTCCAGATGTGCGATGTTACGCATCGGCATTAAATGTTCATATTTTGGGTGCTTTCGGTACAAATATTTGACAGTGCATATCTCGCAGTGCAATTTGCTTAGATTAATAGAATAGTACTCGAAAACAAAAGACGATAGCTAAATTTGGTTTTTACCATTGATTATATTCGACATACAAACAATACTTTTAAAACAACAAAAAGTAAAGAATACTAGCACCTGCAATATACAAAGTTTAACCCTAAATTAAAATTAGCTCTTTCGAACCTTTTTTTCTGCAAAATCGCGAGCAATTTCTTTCAGATCTAATGTATTACTCAATTCATATTCAGTGGCCTTCATTGCTAACCCGTTAAGACAATTTTAAGTAGACATGGTTCTTAAGTACTTTTTTATTAATATTAGTTTAGCAAACTGTCTAATCGCCCGCTCAGGTAGCAACAGTTATAGGGAGGGTTAGAAAAAACTGCTAAGCAATGTTTAAATTTGGCCCAATGTTAAGGGAGGTAATGAATTTTTAAAAACGTCAACTGGACCTTCTGGAAATAAGGTCTATGGACGCAAAATCATTTAACATAATTAATTCGCCCGACTATAAAAATAGTACCAATAATACCATCAAAATGTTTACTGAATGAAGACATTATTATTGAAATTTATTATAAATTATCAGTGATTATCAGTGAAATTTGTCATGAACTACTTGCATCAAATATCTCCGAAAGTATTAAGCTTAGCAGAACAAAATCTACACCATATTAAAGATGCAAAGTATTACTTAAAAATATTGAAAGATGGTATGTGGGAGAAGGTTAAAAAACGGGGTTTCAGAACCAAAATATTATGTCAATATCTACACTGTTAAGTAATCTGTCATCAGCAAACTTCTGTCGTTTTTGACAGAATAGATATTAACATAATATCTCCGTTCTTTACATTTTCCCAAATCTAAATCTTTCAATATTTTAAGTAATTCTTTGTTTATCATGTACACAAATCTTCATCAAAATTTTATCTTTAATATGATGTATAATTTGTTCTGCTAAGAGTATTATTTTCGGAGATATTGATGCAAGCATTTCATGGGGAATTTTTAATCACTGATAGTTTTTAATTAATTTCAATAATTATATCATCAAAGACTCGGCATATTTTAATATTATTTTTATAGGCGGGCAAATTATGTGTCTACCCAAATAAAAATTAACTAGCTTACCATTTCGGCAGCAAATGCTAAACCGTTAAGATGGAGGAATCGCCAACGTTTAAAGCGGTTTCTATATCTTTGGAATGTGCCAGTAAATCATTTTTCCTTATAACATTTTCTTTAAGTTTGTGGATATCGCGTAAAAACTCAAAAGGATCGTTACGACTCATTTATATTTCTCTTTTGATTTTTGTATAGGATCACCACACTACAATAGTAGATTCAGGCAATATTTTAGAGCATTTTTTATTGTAGTTCAGTTGGTTTTGCCGCCGTAGGCAGTTGCCTACCTTGCCTACCGCCTAGGGCCGGCCCTGATCATAGGTTAACAAATACTGTCAAAGTAAATCTTACACAACTAAAATTGTTAAGAATATAAGTGCCCAATTTCACTTTGCTGTCCCCGTTTTTTTATGCTCGCGATGCGATGGTACTCTCAAATTATATATTAAGTAGTAGTTATTCTTTAATTTGAAACATTTGCAGTTCAATAACGAAATGCTCTTTGTATTATTGAATTAAGGAAACGCATTCTGACATTAAAAGTAGTCCACATGGCACATGATGCTGATTATATTTATTCGATAGTATTAATACTTGTTACGTGTCATTTTTCACATTTTAAAATTTTATTCATCCGAAATATGTATACATTGAGCGCGTAAAGTAAGGAAACATGACACAATGTCTAAACTGGTTTGTTATTGAAAAATTTCGTCGAGTTTAATTATCTAAATATACATATTTACATCAAATTTAATTTCCGGCTTTCAATTGTTTTCGACATTTGACGCCATCGACACTTACTACATGGCAACCCCATATTTTTTGTACTGGTATTGATAGGTCTGTTAATTGTAAAGATAATTGTAAAGTAAAACATTTAAAAAAATCGAGAAAAGGACAGTTGAAACTTAGTGTTATACTGATAACTTTTGTTTGTTTGTTTGTGGTAAGCGAATAGGCAAAAGCTGCATATCTTGGCAGGTTATTGCGGTTTTTTACGTTTTTTTTTTATGAAGCCGATGTAAATGTAAATGCGTAAAAAACATTGGGGAACAAATTTTTGCAAATTCACGTAAGAATACAGAGATTTAGGTTTACTATGAGTCGATTTTGAAGTTTCTAGGACCATGGGTTCATCTAGAATAAAATAAAAAAGCGAGACACTACTGCCTTCCGCTATCTACCTACGGTAGTCAGACAGTGACACATTGCCCACGGTATCGCTCTGTCTCTTTTGCTTGCGCCTGCAACACTTCTCGCCAGCCAATATAAAGCGCGGGTCCCTTCCAGTTATACGATGTATATACAGTTCACTGATTAAACCTGTATTAACATGGGCAATGACCTACTTCGACTAAAATCATTTATAATGACCTTGTAGTAGGTATTATGTATAAAATTTCACTGTATTATTTTAGAGCATTCTTGACGGTTTTCCGTTGCTAGTAGCGGTTGGCAGCGTCATGGCTATAGCCACAAGAGGTTATGTTCTCTGGGTTGTCCACGTCATCTTCGCAATTTTCTTCTACAGGTGGGCTAGTGAAATCACCGACCACGTAAGTACCAATCAAACAAAAAAAAAATAATAATACCGACTGATTACTTTTGTATTATTTTCCATCCAGGATAGCGGAAAAGAAGGCAATCGTCGCTCCTACATCGATGGATATAACGACCCGTACGTATATTTCGTTAACCCAATGTGGCCAGGCACATGACTTTATCATACAATATACAGGGTCTCCCACGACGAGCTACCATTAGAAGTATATGGAGAACCAAATGCAATGAGAGATTGAAAATTTGTGAACTTATATTGTTGGACACGATCGTCTCAGCTAAAATATTTTGAGTTTTCGATTACTTCCGGTTACACCGGAAATGATGTCAACTTTTCTATTTCAAATGGAACACCTTGTATTTTATTGCATTTTCGCAATCTTCATTAAATTTTAGATCAACTTTATGTTACATTCCCTATACCTAACCTGTGTCATTTTTGAGATATGCATACTTTTCCTTAAAAAATGACAGCTGCACGGTTACTTTCAATTACTTATAAACTAGCCCCGTTGACCTTTGGAAAAAAGTTGTCCGGCAAAATTGTTTTGAAGGTAACGTATTATCGACACATCGGTAGAACTCTTGTAAAAGTTATACAGGGTGTTCAAATTATTAGGTCAAAGTGGAATTCGAGAAAAGTACTAAAAGTCGATTTTTTCAAATGGCAACCCTAACATATGAATACATTTCTCAATTCTATGGAAAATTTTAGGTCAACTTTATGTGCAATGTCCTATATCTAAAATGTACTTGTACCTACTGAAATCGATTTTTAATCATCATAGTAGAAATTGCAAATATTGCCACATCTAGATTGCTTTTGAAAACAACTGAACAATTTGGAAGAAAAAAAAATTATTAAACAAGTTTTTTACGTCATTTTTCTTTATAATTAATTAAGTATTGATCAAATTATAAGCCTACAATAAAACAATATTAAAAATAAAACAACATCCTAAAGTAAATTTAAAAAAATTGCTTAATTCAATTTCAGTAACCCTTCAAAAACGTTGACGTTTTCTGCTAAACATGCTTCAATTCTTTTTAAACCAATAAATGATGAGGAGAAAATGAAAGATAGAGTTCGAGCTGCTTTCAATGGGTTATGTGCGAACTCTATCAGGGACGCCACCAACAATAGTATGTTAAAAGGAATTGAAGCATGTTTAGCGGAAAACGACAACGTTTTCGAACAGTTATTGAAATAGAATTTAGCAGTTTTTTACTTTTCTTTACGATTTTGTTTTATTTTTAATATTGTGTTTTAATGTAGGCCTATAATTTTATAAACACTAATTATAACGAAAAATTACCTAACAAAACTTGTCTATTAAAGTTCTGTTTATTCCAAATTGTTGAGTTGTTCTCAAACGTAATCTAGATTTGCCAATATTTGCAATTTCTACTGTGATGTTTAAAAATCGATTTCAGTAGGTACAAGTACATTTTAGACATAGGTCATTGTACACAAACTTGATCTAAAATTTTCTATAGAATTGAGAAATGTATTTACATATTAGGGTTGCCATTTGAAAAAAAAAACGACTATTAGTACTTTTCTCGAATTCAATTTTGATCTTATAATATGAACACCCGGTATAACTTTTAGAAGAGTACTACTGATGTGTTGATAATCCATTACCCTCACAATAATTTTTCAGGACCACTTTTTTCCAACGGTCACAGGAGATTATTTATAAGCAATTGAAAGTAACCGTGCAGCTGTCATTTTTTAATGAAAAGAATTAATATCTCAAAAATGACACATGTTAGGTATAGGGAATGTAACATAAAATTGAACTAAAATTTAATAAAGAATACAAAATGCGATAAAATACAGGTGGTTCCATTTGAAATAGAATGGTTGACATCATTTCCGGTGTAACCGGGAGTAATCAAAAACTCAAAATATTTTAGTTGAGACGATCGTGTCGAGCAATATAAGTCCACAATTTTCAATCTCTCATTTCATTTGGTTCTTCATATACTTCTAATGGCAGCTCGTCGTGGGAGACCCTGGATATAATTAATAGTTTAGCTGCATGAGATTCTATTTGATCGAGATGGATCGTGTTTGCATTAAAATAAAACGAATTAGCCAGGATTTGACAGATATTGGCAGTAGGTGTTGTCAAAAAATCAGCATTTGACACTACCTAGTACCTACTGTCATTAGAATAAAAATATCTGGCAAATCCTATATTAATGCAGACACGATCTCGAACAAATAGAATTTGCTCCTACAGCTAAACTATTAATTTTACCAAAAAATGTCATTGTCATAAATTATTCAAAATGTCCTCTACTTTAATTTATTATTTAACTGTTTTGACGAAATTACAGAAATGGCGGCTCATTTGCAAAATCCTTGAAAAACGCATGACAACATTGCTATCCGCACTCGAAATACACACTGACTTTGTAAACACCATGGAAACACCAAGCTGTTTCAACATTGTTTCACATAGCGTACGCGCGCGCGTGTTTCTTCTCCTCATCGCATTCTCCATGCCTTTGCGTGTTGAATTGACGTTTCGCAACCGCTGACGTTCTCTATCTGTGTCTATATAAAATAAACAGTACAAATTATTTGCGCAATATATAAAATAAAACGTGCACTTATTGTAAGCATTTGATAACATATTTGACCAATACAAAAAACATTTGACCAATAGAAAAAATATTTGAGCAATGCAAAAAATGCCTTGAGCATTTAAAAAAATAAATGTGCAATATATTTACAATATGTGCATCAGAATAAATAATTGTACGCTTATATATTTGAATGTTCCCTTCATAATATATTTGTGCACTTAAATAAATAAATGTGCAATACAATCGTTACTTCTATAAAAATACAATGTGCATCTCAAAAAATAATTGATAATTAAAAAATATAAATCTTCAATAGTTTAAATAAATCAGCATTTGAAAAGTTGGTAAGAGCATTCAATAATCTAAATTGTGCCATGAGAAAATTATAATGCGCCCTGGAGAGATTATAGTGTGCATTAAGTTCTGCAACCCGTAGCGCATTTATGTGTATCGTACAGCTTAGTCCTGTCGTTGCTCTGTGGTTTTGGTGTCAGCTAAATAAAACTTTATAACTGAGTCATAAAAGTTGGTTTGACAGGGAAGTGAACTGTTTTATTTTCTTTGAATAATCAGTTCATAGTGTAAATATAATTCTAGGTACAATCATAACAATATACCAAATCGCGCGCGTTTGAGGAAAGGCTGTTTTAGTAATAGTTTAAACCCTTATAATATGTATAAGAATATAATATGTGTGTTGTATCATATGTATCCTACGTCTTCTTCTACTGCTTGTTGTTATACTTGTTTATTTTTTATTGTTCAAGAAACTGTCGTAATACAACATATAATAAAAATTCTTTTTGCACACGTATTTAGTAGAATTAGACGCTGTACAATTGTCAATATTTTTTTTCCTTTTGGTTGCTATGATAATCAACATTGTTTAATAGTAGTACCATTTCCGCTGTATTTCAGTAGATAAGTACCATTACGCCGTATGTTTCGTTTCAAATACGGTTATTTCGCGTACAATTTTAACTTGCTATCTAATAATTAATAGTTTTATAAAATGAAACATACATAACACCTGTGCGGGGTTTTTATACATACAAAACATAGATAACTACCCAAAAACAATGTAATATTTTTACAATAAACAATTAATAAAAACGTTTGTTTTCTAATGGAAAAAGTTCTTTTCTAAATTACATAAAGATTGGTTGGGATTTCTTGTAAAATTGAGGTTTACTCTTATCATTTTTTCAACGATTTTGCAAATGAGCCGCCATTTCAGTAATTTTGTCAAGATAGTTAGATAATAAATTAAACTATAGGAAATTTTGTATAATTTTATGTTTTGCTTTGCTAATATTCATAGTTTAACTGTATGATCAAATTCTATTTGGTCCAGATCTTGTCTGCATTAAAACTAGTTAGCCAGGATTTGACAGATATTTTGATTCTCTTGACGGTATTGTCAGAACATCAGCGTTTGCGTTGCACGCGAATTCGACACACAGATGCGTCGAGATATATATCGTATAGTCTGATAAAGTAGGTAATATGCTGGCCACATCAGATTTTGTTTTAATTCAAATTATATTTTTTGGGTTATGTTCATAACACCACGGTTTATCCATGTTTCATTTTATGAATCCGATAATAGAGATAGAACCTACAAATGAAAATATTATATTTAATTTTGCTATGTATATGCTCATTATAATATTTGTTATGTAACATATTGATATTTATTTAATGCTCAGTATGTATTATTTTAATGCACAAGTCAGGCTTTCTAGGGCACATTATGAATTAAATATTGCTCATTATTAAATTTTGTATGTAACATATTCATATTTATTTAATGCTCAGTATGTATTATTTTAATGGACAAGTGAGCTATTCTAGGACACAAAATGAATTAAATATTGCTCATTATAAAATATTTTATGTAACATATTCATATTTATTTAATGCACATTATTTCTTTTTTTAATGCACAAAGTATCTATTTTAATGCGCTTATCTATTTAAATAATGCACGCTTAAATCGCACCCTAAAATAAATAAATATATTTCTTCTTGAAACAGGTGGCAAACCAGTGAACCACCGCGATTCCCGAGAGCGAATGACAATCAAGGTTTCCAACCAGACGACCGCAATTTCGCCAGAAGTTTCTCGCAACAAGATCAACTGCAGCAACAACAACAACAACAACAACCGAGGAGGTTTGTTCCACCGAACGAGGCACAGACACTACCGCAGAAGCCGCCGAAGCCGAGGGCTCCTCAACAACCGCAACAACAATACCAACCGCCCCAACAACAATACCAACCACCCCAACAACAATACCACCAACAACAGCAGCAAGTACCGTACATCCCGCATCCAGACTATCCCAATGATTTGGAGAGAATGCCAAGGTCGGCTCTCAAAACTAGGAGCTATTATAATTAGGAGTATTTAATGTCGTTATTATTCGATTAATTTTATCAGAGGTGCAGAGCCTGACAACTTGTCGTAGATGTTGTTCTTGTTATTTTAAATTATGTTATACGCCATAGAATGTACTTAAAATAAATTTTACTTTTTGTTACTTTTGGTATTTTATTTCTTTTCTCTCGTTTCTTCGTAAGTTATACAGTATGACTGTCAAAAATTTTTGCCTCTCGGTGTAAACATGAGTGCGAGAGTGAAAAAAAGTACCCGATTTTTGCAGTTTTAAATTAACGCTCGTCTTTCCGTTTTCTTAGTAATAAAAGTCACACGTCACGTGACTATACTATTAATTATTTTGTAGCGTTTTCGTTGTTTTATTTGTTGTAAATGGCATTGATAGTATTACATATATTCGTATTTATTAGTTAGGATTCTAAAATTGAGACACAACAAACATGAAAATAATAAAAATATAAAAAAGTATACCGGGTGATTCAAATTCGAGCCTCACCATTGGGATCTCGCTTATTAGTGGAGATAGAGCCTATGTTTAAATTTGGCAAAGTTTCGTAGTTTTGTGCTAATCAATTATCTGAAAAGATATTTAAGCTATCATTTCTCATTTTAAAGATATCCACAAAAAACTGAAATTTTAAGATATCGTTTTTAATTTTTTATTCAAAACCAAATGTAGCTAGACATTTGAAACAAAAACATTCTACAGGTACTTTTTAACAAGGAATGCAGTGTCATTTTTTAATTTGAAATAACATCAAAGATGGCGGCGTAACCATGGCCAACTTTTGTTTTTCTTATGGGCGCCATATTGAATTTTGGCTTTTTCCGATGCTCGTGTTTTTTCTCATTTCCACAATGTATAACATGTTACCATTCTTTTTTACATAATGGTGTAATAATCAAAAACCCTTCAGGTACCCAACTGGAGCTTGGTTACAGACCGCCGGAGTCGTTGCCAAGCAACGCCAGCAAAATTCACTTGGATCAAGCGGCGCCCTCAGCGTTAGGTTTGCCATTTAACCAAATAAACCTTAATTGTGGTTGATTGTGGATGTAAAATGCCGTTTACCAATAACGAAGAGCGTGATATAATAAGGGTTTATTATTGTTCTCTTAGAAATGTCGCATCGTACAATATTCCTAACATTGGACGGAAATTTAGCGGACCATGGATCGTTTAGTAAACCCTGCAATTCTTATAATCCTCATGGAAATATTGAAACTAATCAAAGAGGTATTTTAGAAATGGTAAACGTTAAATTACATTGATTTGCAATGCTTCAACTACTGGTTTTTAAATAATCGACGATTTTTGGATTTCTAAGCGGGAATTAGCTCTTAATTTGTAATTGCCGCAAACACGTGTTTGCAGACCACGAACAAAGATATTGAAACCGTACAAACCCCACACAAGTCAAACTTTGCAATTGTACGAAATTATTTAAATCAACAACTTCCAAATCGTTAGATTGGTAATGGTGGAATGGTGGATCTCCTGATTTAAGTCCTCTGGACTATTTTCTTTGGGGTACTGTGAACGACAAAATTTATCACGATACTCGCAGAAATATCGACTATCTGCGGGATCGAATAACAAATGCGGTCAATGCTATTCCGGGAAGAACAGTTAGAAGAGCATAACAACATGTGGAAAAACGGGCACGCTTTTATGCCTTCAAGAAAATAGCAGCCAATTTGAACATTTACTTAAAAAATAATCTTTATGTTGTATAAACTTGCTTCTTTTACAATCTGAATGTTTTAAATCCAAAGCACTCTTGGTCAGTCCGGCGCCGGCGGTCTGTAACCAAGCTGCAGTTGGTTACTTGATAAGCACGACAAACAACAAGAAAAAGAAGAACGTTTTTTACTTTATCATACGCAGTATGCTAAAGTATTGTAATCATGCCGAAAAAAAAAATTGAGATTTTAGCGGAAATAGGTCTTTTTGGGTCCCCTGAACATTTTTGACCAAGGTACAAAAAAATGTCTGTGTGTGTGTGTGTGTGTGTGTGTGTGTATGTGTGTAAACGATTTTTGTGGCGACGATTCCGGAGAAACTACTAAAGGCATCGGGACGAAAGTTCATATTTAGAAGTTTCATGACCTAACTTAGAGCTGAAAAGCTTTTGGTTCAAAAGGGTCCAAAGGAACTGGTAGTTTATTCTAAGCCTTTTTGAAAGATTTTGGAAATGAGCCGCCATTTCTGTAATTTCGACAAAATAGTTAATTAATAAATTAAAGTAGAGGAAATTTTGAATAATTTATGCCTATGACATTTTTTGGTAAAATTAATAGTTTAGCTTTTTAGGTTATTCTAAGCCTTTTTGAAGGATTTTGGAAATGAGCCGCCATTTCTGTAATTTCGACAAAATAGTTAATTAATAAATTAAAGTAGAGCAAATTTTGAATAATTTATGCTTATGAAATTTTTTGGTAAAATTAATAGTTTAGCTTCAAGAGCAAATTCTATTTGATCGAGATCGGTCGCATCTGCATTGATATGAAATTACATAGTAGCCAGGATTTTGACATTTTTTTTTTTGTGTTGTCACATTCGAAAACAGCTGATCTCATCAGAGGTTGGAGAACCACTATGGAACGTTGCCGCTGTAGTGCGGCAAATTATAAAATACAAATTTCAAATAAAGTAAGATCACCAATTTGATTGTTTGTTGATAAGAAATATCAACCCGTCTTTATATCTAATTCTAAAAACGATACATTGAGAAAATTATAAATAAAGTATAGCGATGAGTGTAGTTTTATTTTAGTATGTTGGTAGGGATGTGTCATGAACAAATATAAATCTGTCAGAATTTGAATTACCTTTTTAAGGTGCGTTTTCATTAGTGATAATGGCAGTGGTAGCAGACGCCGTTATAGTATTTCCAATAGAAAATTGATAGTGACTCATGTTTATGTACATGCAAACTAATATGTGTCATTATCACGATATGTAAGAAATACTATAATTTCGTATTCTACCACCGCCATTAGCTACCATTACTTACCAATCGGAACGCACCTTTAAAGTTGACGTTTCGTCACAGTGGTACCAACCTAGCAATTACTATACAGAAATCATTTATTTTTTTTTAAATACGTATTTCTTAAAAAGCAACACAATAAACGTTGATGTCGCTCCTGCCAAAAACTAGATAGCCGACTCGCTCATATGCGACGGCGACACTCCGCCTTCGGTGACGCGCCGCATTACCGCTCGTCGCGCTATTCCGTACTTTCGGCATTTGTGACACAAATAACTAATATTGTAATGACGTAGTGTAGGTAGGTAATGCTGATGCTTTGACAATACCTACGATTTATCTCAATAGAATAGATTCTCATGCAGGTAAACTTTTAATTTTATATATTGTATGATAAAGTCATGTGCCTGGCCACATCAGATTTTTTTTTTATTATTAAACCATTGTTTTAAAAAATAATGCCAACATGTTATACATTTCGAAAATGAGAAAAGACACGACTATCGGAAAATGTCAAATTCAATTAAACTCTTAATTATATCACGCTTTTCGAACGCTGATGGTGCCGGTTGATCCAAATGCATTTTGTTGGTGTTGCTCGGCAACGACTCCGGCGGTCTGTAACCAAACTCCAGTTGGGTACCTGAAGGTTTTTTGATTATTACACCATTATTTTAAAAAGGGGTGGTAACATGTTATACATTGCGGAAATGAGAAAAAACACGACTATCGGATAATACCAAAATTTACCATGGCGCCCATAAGAAAAACTAAAGTTGGCCATGGTTACGCCGCCATCTTTGATGTTATTTCAAACTAAAAAATGACACCGCGTTCCTTGGTAAAAAGTACCTGTAGAATATTTTTGTTTCAAATATCTAGCTACATTTGCTTTTGAATAAAAAATTAAAAACGATATATTAACATTTCAGTTTTTTGTGGATATCTTCAAAATTAAAAATGATAGCTTAAATTTCTTTTCAGTTAATTGATTAGCACAAAATATAATAATAATAATAATAAATCATGTGCACAACAAAGTGTAGACACTGTAGACAACAACAGTATCTAAAACGTAGTAATCAATTTGGATTTAAGTAATCACCTGGATCATTTGTATTTACTCTATTGTTACGTGCTTTATCAAACTAGGAAATCAAAAGTTATAAAAACGGTAACAAATGTTATCGGTGCATTATTAATTAATTCAGATTAGCGTTACAAAAAAACGAATGCATCTAAATAGATATAAATACTGATTACCCAGTTTTTGAGTTACAGTTTCATTTATTCGCGACGCTAACCAAAATACCTTTTTGCTACGAAAACGGAACAACGGAATACATCATGTGCGACAATCTCGACTCATCTGATATCAACATGAAGTGAGTACAGAGTTTGTGTATTAATTTTTGGACCCAACATTATCCAGTAACATTCACTTCGAAAGAACACAGCTGGAATTTTATACCTACCACATTTACTGTGGTGAGAGTATACAGGGTGTCTCGCGGAACTGGTACATTAGTAGTTTCTCTTGTACTACTATTTCTGGAAACTTGAAATTTTGAAATTAGAATTTAACTGTCACGTCCGGTCACCGGAAGTCGGTATCAACTTTGTAATTCTAAATGCGATGATTATAACTTTAACTTTACTTTTGGATTCCACGTATCAAAATACATCATTCTTAATAAGGTTTCCCTATACCTAAATATCACCATTTTCGAGTTTTTTAGATTTTACTAATTTTTTGGTGATTTTCGGGGTTACGTTTAAAATTGAATATCTCGGTTAATATTGGAACTAGAAGCTTCATGATTGTTGGTCCAAAACTAGAAACATAACCAAATAAAACGGTGTTTAGTTCATCATGATATCCTAGGGTGTTCAGAATTTACAACACAATAATTGAATATTCAAACGTAAAAAACTATTTTTTTTAAATCGAGCGGCCTGTATACCGATATGCCATTCGATAGGAACTATTATTCCCTATCAATCAATGTTAGGACAGAGCCGGCCCTAGCGTTTTCGCCGCAGTAGGCAAATTTCAATAGTGCCGCCCCCCTGATTAATTGATTAATTACTTTTATAACAAACCAACTGCAAACGATTGAAATAATTATTATCAAATAATAAATACATGCATCATGAGTCCTTGCGTGTATAATTTTTATTATATTTTGCAAGACGCGTTAGTAATGTAGCGAAAACAAACATCCTACACCCTACGTACCAATATATTATTTTCTTGGCGAAAGTAAAACGTATTAAGAATTCTATAGTGCGAAAACTATTTCTTGCAGGCATAAGAATGTATTTTTCACCGGTGCATTCATGCGGCATTAATATGTTTACCTCAAATAGTCTGCCCAATATTGGCGTAGGTTTTTTTACGGCCACAGAACTACAAGTTTTTGTCGAGCCAGCCGATGCGTTCGAGACCTTGCAACGTGTTTGCAAGTCCAGATGTGCGATGTTACAAATCGGCATTAAATGTTCATATTTTCGGTACTTTCGGTACAATATTTGACAGTGCATATCTCGCAGTGCAATTTGCTTAGATTAATAGGATAATAATACTCGAAAACAAAAGACGATAGCTAATTTTGGTTTTCACCATTGATTATATTCAACATACAAACAATACTTTTAAAAGAACAAAAAGTAAAGAATACTAGTACAATATACAAAGTTTAACCCTAAATTAAAATTAGCTCTTTCGAACCACTTTTCTGCAAAATCGCGAGTAACTTCTTTCAGATCTAATACATATATTACTCAATTCATATTCAGTGGCCTTCATTGCTAACCCATTGAGACAATTTTAAGTAGACATGGTTCTTAAGTACTTTTTTTAATTAATATTAGTTTAGCAAACTGTCTATCGCCCGCTCAGGTAGCAACAGTTATAGGCAGGGTTAGAAAAAAACTGCTAAGCAATGTTTAAATTTGGCCCAATGTTAAGGAAGGTACTGAATTTTTAAAAACGTCAACTGGACCTTCTGGAAACACGGTCGATGGACGCAAAATCATTTAACATCATAATTAATTCACCCGACTATGAAAATAGTACCAATAATACCATCAAAATCTTTACTGAATGAAGACATTATTATTGAAATTTATTATAAATTATCAGTGATTATCAGTGAAATTTGTCACTACTTGCATCAAATATCTCCGAAAGTATTAAGCTTAGCAGAACAAAATGTCCACCTGTAGTTCTTATGTGTGTTTTAGAATTTTGTTCTGTTACTGGAGTACTTAGATAGTTCTATTGGTCAAATAAAGTTTATCATTATAGAGAATCGATTGACACCTCGCGCGCGTTGATAGTACGTCTGGGTAAACCGCTGGCCGAAATTTCGCAAAACATCTACGACAGTACCAAGAGACTGAAACAATACAAGAAGATGCGTAAGGACCGGTCGCTGTCGGTTAAGGATCTGCGCGAGAAGCTCGTCGTCAAGAAGATGATTGGCTTGAAGATCCGTCAAATCGACCACCCCATGACGGTCTGCGCAGATAAGGAATGCGTGACTTATCTAAAAGTAAGTCAAATAAGTGCGCCATTTTATCTGAAACTCCCATAGTAGTCATTATATCCAAAATTGTTTTGAAGGAACCAAAAACTATACGTTTTCAACTTCAAATTGACATTGAACGATTTCAAATTGGGAATAAACACATCAAAAGTGGGAATAAACAATTGAATCGGTCGATTCGAAAACAGTACAAGAACAAAAAGTGAGTTCTGAGAAAATTAACAAAATAAGTTTGTCGGTGCATTATCTTGAAAAGTATAATAGCAGTTAGCTATTTTTTTGGCAACAGACAAAATATAAGGTAGTTCACACAGAATTAAATGTTTAACATATTTTATTTATATTTGCTTATGATTAAAACAATTATTATGGACATGTACTGTTTTTGAAATTAGGTCTTTTTGGGTCCCCTGATCATTTTTAAACCAAAGAACAAAAAAAAAGTGTGTGTGTGTGTGTGTGGGTGCGCGCGCGCGTGCGTGCGTGCGTGCGTGCGTGTGCGTTTGCGTGTGGGTGTGAGTGTGCGTGTGCGTGTGCGTGTAAACGTTTTTTGTGGCGACGATTCCGGAGAAACTACTAAACGTATCGAGACGAAAGTTCATATTTAGAAGCTTTATGACCAAACAGAGCTGAAAAGCTTTTGGTTCAAAAGGGTCCAAAGGAACTGGATGCTTCCTCTAAGCATTTTGCAAATGAGCTGTCATTCCTGTAATTTCCTGTAATTTTGACTAGCCCTGTATATGGCGATATGATAGATAGAGTATGATATCATTGAGTTTGATGATTATATACATGATAGGTTAAATTCCTTTTTTGCACTCGCTTATTTCGCCCAAGCATCTCGTTAGGTCTATTCAATAGAACATTTTGGCTAATTCAGTTAAAAATGGCCAATTTTGGGCTTGTACTGTTTTCGAACTCGCCGATCCAATTTTAAATTAGGAATAAACATTTTAAAAGGAAATAAACAATAAACAATCGAATTTATATTTACCGTACACACAGAGAAATGTTTAAGACATTCGTTGTCTTGCCGAAATTTACTCCGAACAAATCAATAAAGTTTTCAATTTAGATGAGCTTTTTGAATCAAAACTCACAAATTTCTCCTTTGAAGCGACAACATTTTGTTTCCAAGTAAAACTACATTGGATAATTTTAAAAGTTCTCATGAGTTCTCTTAAGAATATAGTGTGTTGCATTGAACAATGCAATATATTCCAATGAAAACAACTATTGCATTGAAACAAGATCATATATGTAAAATATGGTGTTCAAAACAAGTAAAATTAGTTGGTTGATGCAAGAGACGTTTTGTGTGAACCAAGTAACGGAAAATTTAAGAGTTTGCGCGGTTTGTGGCACCAGACTGACGCGACGTAGAGCGGCGACAGTTTGTAGATACGCAGTATATGAGGACTTCATTCTCCAGTCTCACTCATAACCCCCAGAACGTTAACTCCATGCAAATATATTGGTTATAGTGGTAAGCAGTGTCGCTTTGATATACGCTTGATTGTATCTGCAGTTTTACATGTGATAATGGACAGCGTGGATGATTTTTCAATTTCAGATCAGATCATCTTAAAACGATATTTGACAGTAAGTATATGCGTATATCTACTTTTTATGCGAATGTTAATACACTATGTGCATTCTATGTTTGCAGACCATAAAATACCTGTGCAAAACATAACAAAACTTACAGAAGAAGAGATAAAAGAACTTATTCCGGCTATTGGAGATCGGATTGTTTTCCGGGAAGCGGTGATTTAGAAACATCTAAGGTGAGAAACCGTATTATAATGGCCAGTTGCAGAAATGCCCATCAAGTCTTGTTGACTGCTTAGCTCTTAACTGTACTAATTACTGTATCAAGATGAAATTTTTTTGTATTTTTGTTTGTATTTTAAATGTATTTTTTTCTTTTATAACAAGTTATTGGGTTTATATCAGTATGACACCTACTTGTTTGAAATGTATTTTTATTTTTATAATAAATTAATGTATTGGTATATATGAACTTTTTTACCCATTGTCTTTGCTACATGACTAAAAAAAATATATGTCTTACAAAATAATTGCTTAACGAACTTTGATGTAATGTATGTTTTTTTTAATTATGATTAAGAAAGTAATGTGCTATTATAATCGTGTAGTTCTTTCTGCATTTGTTTTGATAGACTTATTTTTTTATGTAACCTTTGCAGCAGCGGTAGATAGTGTTAACAAAACAACAAAAACATTCACTTCAAATCAATATATTATGTTGAATGTAAATTACTATTACTTGCTTTGAATTTTTAACGCACTTCGTTTAAAATGACAGTTACTTGCTTTGAGAACAAAATACTCTATTCAGAACACTAGAGGTGTTGAACCAAAATTACAAGTGTTTCTCTGAAACATTGGTTCTTCCAAGCAAAATAACCTATTACTTATTCCGATAGCTCTATTACTCTCTTTAAGACATCATATGGTTGCATTAAAGCAATATTAGTTTGGTCCAAATGTTAAAATATTTGAAATAATACTACAAAGTTTCATTCAAAACAACATTATAGTCCTTTCGAGTTGATGACTATTTGGTGCAAGTCAATAGTTTACTCGTTGCAACTAATTTTATCTCGAACGAAGCACTTAACACATTTGTACTGAGAAAACATTGTCTTGGTTGAAGTGGATAGTTATTTCGTGGATATGGAAATCAACCGTTGTTTTGATGCAAAGCAATTTTATTTGAATTGAGCATTCCTTTCTCTGTGTGTAATAGGTAAGTTATTCAAGAAAAAAGAAAATGAAACTTTTTACTTTATCATACGCAGTATGATGAAGTATTGTAATCGTGCCGAACAAAAAATTGAGTTTTTAGCGGAAATAGGTCTTTTTGGTTATACAGAAATATAACCATTTTCTCAAAATGTCACACACTAAACGTTGATGCCACTCCTGCCGAAAACTAAATAGCGCGACTCATGCGACGGCGACGCTCCGCCTTCGGTGACGCGCCGCATCACCGCTCGTCGCGCTATTCCGTACTTTCGGCACTTGTGACATAAATAACAATTATTCTACTGACTGTAGGCAGCGTCAAATGCTGATGCTTTGGCAATACCTACTGTCAATAGTATCAAACTATCTGTCAAACCCTGGCTAGCTAGTTTAATTTTAATGCAGACACGATTTATCTCAATCACATAGATTCTCATGCAGCTTAACTATTAATTTTATATATTGTATGATAAATTCATGTGCCTGGCCACATCAGATTTTTCCTTTTTCAATGTATAGAGTTCACTGAGGTATTCTTACTTCAAAAACTTATTAAGCCTCAACTGTGATTCTTATAGGTGGACGGTATGTCAAAGGTGATGTATCCGCAGGTATGTCATCGACGCTGTCATCTAAAAAGTGCCCAAAAGGAAGAACTGGGCGACACGCGTCTCATGAAGTGTTCAGCAATGAAGGACCACTTATGTTCTCGTAGCGGCTGCGGCCATAGTTACCGTCAGCACATGCACATCTACTACGTTGCAGAACCGTACGAGTACGAGACCAAAGACGAGGCGGTCAGTATTGTCAGTAAGAACATACAGACCGATGAGGATGCGCAGGCCGATATAGACAGAAGGATGGCCAAAGTCGACGGTAACATAAAACATTACAAATACGAGCAGGATGTCATACTGGACGCGATGGCAAAGTTTACTCATCACTTAACGATAAACGCCAACAGCGCTATTAACGACGCCTACAAGGATTATATTCAATACTTCATCGATTTGTACGTATTTTCCTATTTTCGTCAAGCTTAAGGTGCATACAGACCTCCGCGTCGCGCCCGCGACGCGCCCGCGCCGCGCCTACCACGCGCCGGTCGCAGTGGGCGCGCGCGCCACCCGCGCGCCGGTCGCAGTGGGCGCGCGCGCCACCCGCGCGCCGGGCGTAGTGGGCGCGCGCGCTTGTCACGGTTGGCGCGCGCGCCAGTTTCGGTTGGCGCGCGGGTAGATCACGGCTCTCGAGCATGCGCATTACTCTCTCTCTCTACGAGGGAGGGAAGTACGACGATTATTGCGGTTTGTAGTTGTATTTTGTCTGGCTTTTCAACATCGTCATCCACCTAGTGGTTTTGGTGATTGTGTGATAAAGTTGTAAGATACTACTTTTAAAAAACATTGGTTTTTACGAAATTTTAAGATAGGCTTGCAGTTGCATTTTTTTAACACACAAGTGAATATCTCTGATACATTTTGAAATACAAATTCCTTAGTATTAATACATAATAATATATAAAAGACATTCCATAAAAAAAGTATAGTTTCTTCATGCACCTACATGTACTGTATAACTAAAAATAATTTTGCGTACATTTCTTTATAGATAATTGATCAACATTAACGCATAGTTTTCGAATCGTTTTTTGAGACCGAGGTCCCCTTGAATTTGCACAAAATACGGACATTCTGTTTTAACGGTTCATTCACGTAACCATGTTGACATTTACATTTGCTTTAAACATCCTGAATAGCCAAATAAACATACATTAACAAATAAATGTAGATACATACTATGTCCTTGGTAGCAAGTGCCAGTAATAAAAATTGATTTAACCAACCATTAATTGATTGTTTTAGACGAAGCTTAGCTTTTCCTGTCCCTACACATTTTTATGTTCGCTCGCTCTCCCTGTAGGTAGACAATAAACTATCAATTGTTTTACGTGCATCTCCTGTGCAATTATTCTTAATTTTATTTGCAATATCCTACCAAACATTTTTTTTAAAGTCACTTTTAGAATAATTTTTGTGGGTAGGATCCCATAATATTTTAAATTCTCTGTACATAACTATAAAAATTAAGCTGGCCACTGTCCACCCTGCAGACGACATGGCTCTCCGTTGACGTCCCAAGTTGTACTGCGTACTGCGACTTTCGAGACCATTTGCGCTCGAACAACAAAATATGATATGGGACTGGCGCCTGGTCTCGGCGAATGCTGCACGAGCGCGCGATCGTCGCGTCGCAGGCGCGCACGCTTCGCGTTGCAGGCGCGCCGTGTCGATCAACCGGCCCGCAGGGGGCTCGGCAGAGGCGCGCGCGCCTATACTTTTCGACGCGCCAGGCGCGCGCGCCGCGCGGCGCGTGAGCGTCGCGGGCGCGGCGCGGCAGGTTTGTATGCACCTTTATGTTTTGCCATGTTATGTTATGTTGCTGTGTGAGTCGCTTCCGCTTGGCTTGAATGTTTTTAATTATCCACTATGCACTTGGCCATATATTATGTCCCTTCTTTTGACGTCTATTTTCTCCGATACCTAGGGGCGAAAAAATTTGAAAAAATTCTGGTGCTGTCCTTGTTTAATATGCTACAACTCATAAAAATTAGAAAGCTGTATGTGTTGGCGTTTTCCCGATTTTTCCAAATTTAGAAGAATTCGCGATGTTTTTGCCATGTAAATTTTATTCGTTTAACTTTAGCAATTAATTACTCTGGAAATAATCTATAGACTTCAATGAATTAAAGAGTAAAATTACCTGCGGAATGCTAGCTTTCAATGTGCATTTTTGTAAAATCATTGGATTAGGGCTTGACCCACAAAAAGCTATATTATGCAATGCCAGCAATTCCTTTATTAGAAGAGCTAGAATAATGAAATATAGACTATAGGCTACCCACAAATTCATAGGTTTAAAGTTTATTACATAATCATGGTTTATCTTGCATTTTCCCTACAAAAGATCGAGTTGAAGCATCTCATGATTGCTGCAGTTGACGCGGCGCTCTCCGGTCCTAGGGGGCGAGCGGGGCAAGGGATCGACAGCGACGTTACTAGTGTTTACGGACACAATACATAAAACGACACGGCGATTATGCCTCGCCAAAGAAATTTGGATATCCGGCAGCAGATTACTGAATTAAGAAATAATGGCAAAATAAGTCAATAAGATAACAGAACCACGAACAGGCGGAAGTCCCATGGGAATTCTTAGCAATTTAAATCGGGTTTCGGGTTTAGCATTTAAAATTAATTAGTGATCTGCAAAATATTCTATGTGTCTACAAATTTACGATGCTAAATTTGTAAAAGTTTTTTGATATTTTTAAGTTTTATACGCTCAGAGCTGACGTTTGTAATATATGTAATATATCAAGAGTTGGTATTTATTTTATATTGTTTCTGCATGTATTTAAATATTATTCTTAAATAAGCTGTTGAAACTGTTATAATAGTTTGAATATTTATATAACAAAATCGGGCATACTTTTTAAATATTTTTAGGTTTATCAAGCATGCTTAATTTAGTATTCACCACTAATCGGAAAATCTGCTAACTCCATATTATTAAATTTATCCCCTTCCATCAAAATCTTGTTTACAACCTTATTGTATAAAAATTGAAGAAAACGCTAATCGATAGAAGAGATTTCTCTCGTACCGGGTCACATATTATAATCAAAATTATGCAAATATTAAGAATCTAATTGTTAGTTAAAATTGCTACCTTGTCAAGTTATGGTTCTTTTTGTGTGTTAATAATAAGTTGCCCCGGTTCTCCCAGCTGTGTCGGTTCTCTCCGACATGATTGCACCGCTAACGCCTCTCTTCCCCGCAGCCCCACAAGACCGTAGAGCGTCGGAATTCACGCGTAGTTTCAGCACGATCTTTTGTATGAAAAATGCAAGATAAACAATGATTATGTAATAAACTTTAAACCTATGAATTATTGGGTAGCCTATAGTCTATATTTCATTATTCTAGCTCTTCTAATAACGGAATGGCTGGCATTGCATAATATAGCTTTTTGTGGGTCAACCACTAATCCAATGATTTTACAAAAATACACATTGAAAGCTAACATTCCGCAGGTGATTTTCCTTTTTAATTCGCTCAAATCTATGTATTAGTTCCGGAGTAATTAATTGCTAAAGTTAAACGAATAAAATTTACGTGGCAAAAACAGCCCCAATTATTCTTAATTTGGAAAAATCGGGAAAACGCCAACACGTACAGCTTTCTAATTTTTATGAGTTGTAGCATATTAATCAAGGACAGCACCAGAATTATTTCAAATTTTTTCGCCCCTAGGTTTCCGAGAAAATGGACGTTAAAAGAAGGGACATAATATATGGCCACGATAGTACACATGGGCGCCGTTACAAAATGTTCCAGGGAGGGGGGGGGGCAAGAGTTTTTTTTTGTAATAAAAGGTGACGTAGTGTAAATGACTATACTATTAATTATTTTGTAGCGTTTTCGTTGTTTACTTGTTGTAAGTGGCATTGATAGAGACATATTCGTATTTATTAGTTAGGATTCTAAAATTGAAACACAACAAACATGAAAATAATAAAAATATTTAAAAAAATACCCAATAGCCCATATTGTTCGTTAAATTTATATTGCATTCACCCTGAAAAATGTAAATAGTGGAAAATACGTATTGGATAGAAGCAAAGCTGAGCACAAAACCGATAATCCGTTAATCGTTAATTAACGAAGTTAAATTATTCGTTAACGAATTAATTTTTATGTCAACTTTCAAAACCATTAACGCACTCATTAACTTCCGCTACATTTGTCATTCGTTAATTCGAGTCCGTTAAATCGAAAATATCACAATTAAACATTTCAAACTGACATTCTGTGCATGCTCGGACTTGGTTTTGTATGACGTACTACTTTGTGCGACACGGCGTCCGTACATACAGCATGTGCGTGAATTGTTTAGTTTTTAGTTACTTTTTGTATGTACAGTCGCGGAAAAAAATTATGTTCACATCCTAAATTTCTTGTTTCCATGTAACTCAGTAACTACCAAACAAAATTTGTTCCGACGTTCATCCAGTAATTTTATGATTACGTACTATTATTTATGTAATAGTAAATATTTAACGACTTTTTAATATTGTTACCTACTCTTTAATAAAAACCAATTGTTTCAAAATATAAATCTAAACTTAAAAAGAAACCTTCTGGAAATGCTTTTCTTCTAACTGCAACCACCTTAGTTGGGCTTTTCAATGTCTTTTCTAAATATTACTTCTCGCAATGTAGTTACTTTAGTTACCACTGTGGGTAGTTTCAAAAATTCCTAAGGCAATTCTAACCTATGCAACCGAAAGATCTGTTGTTATTAGGTAATACTCAACATAACCTATTTTTTTATAAAAGGTTAACGATTAACGGTTTACGTTAACTTCCGTTACATTTATAGCAAGTTAGCGGACTCTTGGTTAACTTTTTCGTTAACGGATTATCGATTAACGAAGTTAAGTTTCTGATTAACTTTGCCCAGCTTTGTATAGAAGATATAAAACAAAAGCAATATTTTTCTGTAAACAGGAACCGACAAAAATGGCTTTTCCCTAGGTTACTCAGTGATTTATTTTATTATGATATCTTTTTGGGTGTTCGGATTAGCGAAAGTTCGGATTACCGAGGTTCGGATTATCGACGTTCTACTGTAATTAAACCTAAAAAGTATTATTAAATGAAAGCTCAAACATGGGCATTTTGGACTGCAGCGCAATCTTAAACTTGGCAGAATTTATATTGTTGCTCTTTCACGATGAAAACTGGAGGTGAACAATCTTATGAAACTGATGACTGGTGACGATTATAATCGTTATAGTCATCATTAGAATAAAAAATGGCCTTAAGGAATTGAAGTTGAATTGATTTTTCTTAATAATTCTGTAAAAATTCTGTAAAAAATGTTTAGGTATTTCTCGCAAAAGGCCATTTTAATTCATTTCCGTCTTTGTTCTTGTCTTAATTTCGGGTGCGATTTAAGCGTGCATTATTTAAATAGATAAGTGCATTAAAATAGATACTTTGTGCATTAAAAAATAAATAATGTGCAGTAAATAAATATTAATATGTTACATAAAAAAATTTATAATGGGCAATATTTAATTCATTTTGTACCCTAGAATGGCTGACTTATGCATTAAAATAATACATACTCAGCATTAAATAAATATGAAAATGTTACATAAAAAATTTAATAATAAGCAATATTTAATTCATATTGTGCCCGAGAATGGCTGACTTGTGCATTAAAAATAATACATATTGAGCATTAAATAAATATCAATATGTTACATAAAAAATATTATAATGAGAAATATTTTCGTCGGACTATGTATCCCTAAAATTGGTAAAAATTAACTTAAATCATTAATTACACAATCAGGAGAACTAACTTTGTTTTTGTATTAGGTACTAAATTTTGCGTTTGCATACCTACATAGCCATATTAAATATAATATTTTCATTTGTAGGTTCTATCTCTATTATCGGATTCATAAAATGAAACATGATGGATAACCCGGGGTGTTATGAACATAACCCGAAAAATATAATTTGAATTAAAACAAAATCTGATGTGGCCAGCAATGACATTACCTACTTTATCATACTATACAGCAGTGCCTTGTCATGGTAATCTCGACGCATCTGCGTGTCGAATTCGCATGCAACGCCAACGCTGATGTTCTGACAATACCGTCAAAAGAATCAAAATATCTGTCAAATCCTGGCTAACTCATTTTAATCCAGACAAGATCTCGACCAAATAGAATGTGCTCATGCAGTTAAACTATGAATATTAGCAACTATCTTGACAAAATTACTGAAATGGCGGCTCATTTGCAAAATAGTTGAAAAAATGCTAAGAGTAAACCTCCATTTTACAAGAAATCCCAACCAATCTGTATGTAATTTAGAAAAGATTTTTGTTCCATTAGAAAACAAACGTTTTCATTAATTGTTTATTGTAAAAATATTACATTATTTTTGGGTTGCTATGTATGTTTTCTATGTATAAAAACCCCGCACACGTGTTATGTATGTATCAATATGTATCATTTTATAAAACTAATAATTATTAGATAGCAAGTTAAAATTGTACGCGAAATAACCGTATTTGAAACGAAACATACGGCGTAATGGTACTTATCTACTGAAATACAGCGGAAAACGTACTACTATTAAACAATGTTGATTATCATAGCAACCAAAAGGAAAACAATAAGTATAACAAGCGTAGAACAAGACATAGGATACATATGATACAACACACATATTCTTATACATATTATAAGGGTTTAAACTATTACTAAAATCGCCTTTCCTCAAACGCGCGCGATTTGGTATATTTGAGGTTATGATTGTAACTAGAATTATATTCAGTGCATAGTGTAGCACTGATTTATTCAAAGAATATAAAACAGTTCACTTCCCTGTCAAGCCAATTTTTATGACTCAGTTATAAAGATTTACTTAGCTGACACCAAAATCTTAGAGAAACGACAGGACTAAGCTGTACGATACACATAATTGCGTATAATTTTCTCATGGTACAATTTAGATTATTGAATGCTCTTACCAAATTTTCAAATGCTGATTTATTTAAACTATTGAACAAATATTTTTTTTAATCAACAATTATTTTTTGAGATGCTCATTATATTTGTATAGAGGCAACGATTGTATTGCACATTTATTTATTTAAGTGCACAAATATATTATGAAAGGAACATTCAAATTTATAAATGTACAAATATTTATTCTGATGCATATATTATAAATATATTGCACATTTATTTTTTTTTAATGCTCAAGGCATTTTTTGCGTTGCTCAAATATTTTTTGTATTGGTCAAATGTTTTTTGAATTGCTCAAATATTTTATCAAATGCTTACTTAATAAATGCACGTTTCATTTTATATATTGCGCAAATAATTTGTACTGCTTAATTTCTAGGGAAAAGAAGATGGGTGTCGATGCTGATCGCGACATGATACAATATTTCGAAAACATGCTGCTCCAATACGAACTGCGGGTAACCATACTCGCGAGAAATTTCAAGGAAAAACGCGATCAAACGTCAGACTGCACGTCGTCGGCGGTATCATCGGCGGAAGTCGAGAACCTGAAAAACCAGCTGGCCACGTTGCCGCTCTACGGTCAGACGATCGCAGACGTTCTCGAGGCGCAACGAAAAAATGATCAATTCGAGACAGCAGAGGTGACGCTCCGCAAGAATGGCAAACCGACAGAGGCGACATGGTCAAGAGTTATATCAGGGGTCAGATCATCGTTCAGGCGTTCCCATGTCAAATTGTTTGGTACAAAAGTATAGAAACACTGTGAGAAATAGTAGCTACCTATATGGGCATTCTTTTACAAATCGTGCAGATTTTGCCAAAAAAAATTACTTTTTTAAATTACGCCAAACGTTTTTTAAGTCATAAGTTATTTTGATCAATTATTAGTTTTTAACTGATTTGAGGTTGAAGAGGAAATTGCAGAGGGGTATTCATTTTAGGAACCTCTGCCCGAAAGAAGATCTGGTGATAAATTTTAATAATTGTATGTTTAACAATTCCATTCCATGGAAGAAATTTATTGGTGTCTGCACTGATGGAGCTCGGGCTTTAACAGAAAAGAATCGCGACTCTCATAATAAAAATTAAAACAGTGTAGCTCCAGAAGCTCAATTCACTCTCTGCAAAATCCATCGGGATTTTCTAGTAGCAAAATCTATACCGGACAGATCTATACCAGACAGACTAAAACAGTTTTGGATCAAGCAGTAATAAAATAACATTGTCTCTTCGTACTTAAATCAAAACATCAAGTTTTCCAAGCAGGACCTAATTTCGACTTCAAATATTGTTTCTTTGACGAATTGTGGATAGTCTGGTTAGCATGTTTAGCTGATATTTTTGGAAAGTTGAATAATATAAATTTAGTTTTGCAGGGAGAAATGGTCGTTTATTGTTATTTGTTTATATTATTATTTTATTATTGTAAAATAATAAAAAGAAGTTAATAAAAATAAATGTAGTTTATTGTAAGCATTAGAAGGCTTTCTTGAAAAAATCATTATCATAATAACCAAGTTTAACAGGTATTTTCCAGAAAACTATGACAATGAAAATTGAATCACAACTCCAAAAACTATGAGATTACTAGATAACTTCACTGCCAAAGAGAAACAACAATTGATAGAAACTTCCTCAGACTGATAGAAAATTTTAAGATTAATACACACCAATGTTTAGATCCAGAGGAAGAATTATTTTAAAGATATTGCACATTAAGATATTATATTTAAAATGCCTTTTTGCACCACCAATTTATGTCAAATATAGTTGTCATCAATATTAATTTAAAGGACAAACATAGGGGAAAATTAATTATTGAGGCAAATTTGAGCTTGAAACTAACTTTCACTGAACATGAAATAAAAAAAATGCGTTTAGCAAAATAATCCCAGTCGCATCAATATTTAAATTATTTTATATTACGTTGCTTTGGTATACCAAATGAAGTTTTGTTATATAATTGTTTATTGTTAGACTATTGTCTGTTTAGAACTTTTTTTCAAGTAAACTGTCGTTAACAAGTTATTATTTTGGTACAAAATAATATGTAGGTATGTATATTTAAAATCATATATAAACTTTTTTGATTTATGTACGTATTAATATGCATTTTTGTATAAAGGTTTTTTTTTCTTTTCATTGCAATCCTGATACAATTGTACCATTTAATGAGTATCAATTAAAAACTATTTAAAAGATGTGGATATCATATCAGGTTGGTAACCACAAGTCCTAATTATCACAAAAGTAAAACGATGTTACAGAAAATGGCATATGACAATAACAAATTAGATCTTTTGTTTGTTAAATTATCGTAATATTCCAATACCAGATCTATTCCAATTAAAAAACAAAATTCCAACAGTTGAAACGTCTCTTAAACGATGTTTGACAAATGTAAAACGTTATAAAAAAATAGTAAGTAAAGGACAACAAACAAAAAATGTATGACAGAACTGAAATTTGTACAGAACCGAGATCATATATAGTAAAACACAAATTTAATCACTTATACTGACGAAAAAAGGGACATTTAATAATTAAAGAAAGACAAATTTGTTATTATTTGCTTAGTACATACTTGTGATTGTAGAAACAATTGATTTATTTTTAGTTTACAGGAAAGTTTGTTAAAGAATTGCATTATTTGCGTTGTACTTATAATCGTGTGAGAAAAAATTAACTTATCTTCAGTTTTGTAACTACTTTTTAAGTTCACATAATTAATTTGTTGTTAGCTTGTAAGAGGGGATGTAAAGATATTTAGTAGGTATAGTTGTGCGCATGAATATATTTTACGTTGTTACAAACATGTATATTATAGACCAGTTTACATCACAGTACAGAAATCAATCTTCGAGTAAACTTGTTCTTTTGATTAATAAATTCCGTCTACGACAAACACGAATATGAAACAAATTGTGTGGAATAAGGGCCTTTTCAGGAAGGTAAGTCACATCTTTTTACAGTTATTCCAACGTTTATAACCCTTTTCCCACAATTATTTGTGTAGAAAACCGTTCAAACATTGCATTACCAAAATACACTATGTAGGATAACCCAAGTCGATTGTATTTTTATTTTTTTAAGGATTTTAGGGCAATTTCTACCTAACGTTACATTTGATAAGTGCTAGTAAGCTATCTTAGTGTTCAATAGTGGTCATACAATCGGGATTATTCAACACCCACTAACCACAAAAATAGGAACTACAATACAGGCTTTTGATATCACATCGACAATACGCAAGAAGTATATTGAAAAACTGACTCACCCATAGCTTCTGGGTCCACAGTTTTTTTGAAACATCGATAGCACGCCTCCCAATTCACATCTGGGTCACAATAGAAACACTAGCGGGTTCGAATTACCGCGAAATTATTCCAAAATTATGCCGGGTTTCACTTTTTACGCGGATGTCGCGGCCATGATTCTGCGAAACGTTAGTTTTGTTAATAACTACGAACACGCGTTCAATTATTTACCGGCCGGTAAGACAATCGTGAGTCGTCAATCTTCAATACCCTCTAACTGCGAAACTAGGAACTACCTAACACATTTTGGATAGCACCGCGCTATCCAAGAATTATATTCGATAAGACTAACGCAGCGATAGCTTGCGGTCTGCAATTTTACGAAATATCGGTAGCACATACCACAATTCACATTTGGGACACAATAGAACCGCTAGCGGGTTCGAATTATCGCGACATTGTCTGAAAATTAGACCGAGCGTAAGTTTCTGCGGTCGGCTCGGACATTTTTTCGCGAACGTCAGATTTGCGCGCTAATTTACCGGCCGGTAATACAATTGGGGTTGTTCAGCGCCATCGGCAAAATTAGGAACTACATGACACATTTTTAATTATTTTATTCTGAACTATTTTTGAAAGCGGGTTATATTGGGAGAACTTCATAGATTTTATTTGAATTCTAAATTATATTAAAAGACTGTGATTGGTGTCAGAAAGGACCCTGACGGGTTATACATATAGTCAATAAATAATGGTATATTATTTGATGACATTTTAAATGTATTTGTCAATGATGGCGAGGCAAACTGTCGCATAACTGTCATCCACGTAGGTTTTGACAGACTTTGGCACTAGTGTTGCATAATGATGACAGTTTGTTCAAATAACGAACTCATAATTATTGGCATATTTCATGATGGTGATTATATAGTCGTAGATATGTATGCAATGAACTTATTATATGTGTCGTAGATAAATAATACTACATTTTAGTCATATTTCAATTGACACTTACCTTTTTTAAACAATAATACGTCTAATTCTACTTCAAAATATTCGTATGTCTAAATTCTAATTCAAATATATCAGTTCTTCATTCTTTATTAAAGTATCTATATATGTAAAACTCAGTACATGCAACTTAAATCTAAAAAAATCTATAGTTAAAAATTCAAGAATCCGATTCTGAGGAACCCCTATGTTTCTTGTGCTTCTTTTTCTTCTTCTTCTTCTTACTTTTCTTCTTTTCCTTGCGCGACTTCTCGGAATCACTCTCACTGTCGCTATCCGACTCCGAATCATTAGACGTGCTCGAATGTTTCCGCTTCTTCTTCTTTTTCTTCTTATCTTTCTTCAGGGTCTTCTGCTTCTTCATTTTTTCCTTTAGTTCTTTCTCCCGTAACGCTGTTAGCGGAGTCAAATAATCCTGGTCAGACTCGCTACTGGTACTGCTTACGTCGAGCAGAATTTCCTTATTCGGGTCCACTTTTATAAAATTCCTACACTGGAAAGTCAAGTGGCCAGCATAACCACACTTTTTACACGCTGGTCTAGCGCTTTCCTTCGACGGTGGCAATAATCTAGACGCATATTCCTTATCCATGGTGTATGCCGCGAAAAAACTACTGTTGAGACACCTCTAGGTAGTGTGCTGTGATTATTATTTCACTACAACAAATACAAACGAGAAATATATTGACACGACAAACATAAACACACGCACGCAATCAGCTGTTATGTCTGTTGTGAATTGTGATATTAGCCCAAATATTAAGTATCGTTTACATCCACTTAACTTAACGTAACGTACGAAAACTTGAGAATTAGTGAAAGTTCAACTCCATTGAATTATACGTGTTTGTTTACATTCACTTAACGTAGAAAAAATTAACGTAACGTACGGAATTGTTCACTCAACTTCAACTTAGCAGAATCCGCGAGCTAATTGCACCAATCACAGGCTCTTGATTTTGACAATTCGCATGACGGTGACATAAAAATAACCTAAAAATTCACTCAGGTGTCTTTAACTTTATTATCTTTCTGTTGTTTGGCAATATTTTTAGCACGATACACGAATTTTTATCATGCTTGATGGAATCTTAATCCAATTTGTGCGTATATAAACATATTTGTATGATAAAAGCCACAATAAAAGCGACAGATTTCATATGGTGACAATGTCAGTCACTGTCAAATGCGCATGTCAAGCACTCTACGGTAAGTGAATGTAAATGGAACCGATGAAAGTTTCGTACGTTAATTATAATTTTTCGTACGTTAATTTAATTTAAGTGGATGTAAACGAGGCTTTAGGCTTCGAAATTCATGCAGCGCCATCTGTTGGTGGAGTTCTGACTTCTGCGATGAGATCTTATTTTTATATAAATTTGGAAGACCTAAGTTTGCGTTTTGATAATATCTAAAATAATAATCAATTATTATCTATTAATAACCACATAATACCTGTCAATCAAGCAGTGCTACCACATGCTTTCTCTCTAAATTGACCAAATTCCCTTGTTTGTATTGTATTATTAGTCACCCAATATTGTGTCAGGTTGACAAGTGCATGTATTGTTGTCTTTATAAACCGAAAAATGGTACTTTTAGAAGAAAATAGGCTTAGACAGTGGTTAACAAGCGTAAGTTAACCCTAAATCTTCCATTAAACAATACTCATATCAATATAATTTCCAGTACATCAATCCAGATTTGACATTTAACGATATCAGAACAGTTTTAACCCATTATCAGAACTTGCATCCACAAAAAGACACATACGGTAAGTATTCTAAAGTTTTTATCTTAACGTATGAGCTCTATCGTAAGAATTGTTTTAGTTTTTAACGATGGTACGCCCAGGGAGTTGGTTAATCTCACCGGGACGGTTCCCGTTCGATACAAGGGCGCAGTTTACAACATTCCCGTTTGCATTTGGTTGATGGATACGCATCCTCAGCATGCCCCATTGTGCTATGTAAAACCGACGCCTGATATGAGCATAAAGATTTCGCAGTACGTCGACCAGAATGGGAAGATTTATTTGCCGTATCTTCACGACTGGAGTCAAGTAAGTTGCAGTTGTTGTATTTGCAATTGGTTTTTGATATTTATAAAGGGGGGTGTTCTAATTTTGGTTAATATTAAAGTCAAATTAGACACAGGTGTTACGTTATCTTGGAACCAGTTAGAACTATGATTTTTAACAATTCGTTTTTTTTAAATGTGCATACAAATTGATAAACAATAGAACGATGACAACATAGTATTAATAATTAATAATATAGTAGTATATCAAGGTCTATAAAGTATTGTAAGGTTATCCAAAGACGGGATTTCTCAGTTTGCGGGGTAAAGGGAGATCGTGACGTCACTAGAGTCGGCCGTATCTTCGAACAAACTAAACGAGCGATGTATGCGACGTGATGTGAACTGCGAAGATAGCCGGGACTCTAGTGACGTCACGCAAATAGAGCATATAGGGATCTGAGGGGGGTATATAAAGTGGACTATAGGAAAGATAGCAAACTGGATAACCTCTCTTTTATAGACCTTGGTAGTATATTATACTCTATAGGCAAAAATGATGGTATAAATTTTTAATCACTTTTATTTCCAATAATAATTAGTCAATTCATATATTATTTAAAAAACAAATAGCTTGTAGTGTGAAGACTGAATCCATACCATATTCGCAACAACAGAACTTTTAATTCCAAAGTTATGGCTGTGCAACATTTCTGATGATATCGGGTCAATTTAATGTGAAATGAAAGGTGCATTAAAATCAGTGGGTAATGACATTTGTCTTGTTTTGGTGAAAAAGTACACTAGAGATCTTATAACAAGGTGAGTAAAAAGCAGTGGAATATGACGTTTGCAACAGGAAGAGAAGTCTAACAGTATACTTGAGTTATCTTTAAAGATCGTGGAGGTACCATTGGTGTTGTTGTTTAGCTGTAATTTTTAGACCTATGTTACTTGTTCTTGTTCTTTTATTTGTTTTTTCAAAGATTGAATCGAGGTATCTATGCAAACGTCCAATTCAACTGCAACTCTTTACTGTTCCTTTTGATCAAAAGTAAACAGATGTTTTTACCTACTAAATTCATTACAACTTTCATTTCATATTAAATTGATTCGATATTATCAGAAATGTTGCATTGCTATACATAGAGCAACATTGCATTGGATTAAAACGTTCACTTATTGCAAATATGGTATGTCTTCAATCTTCACGATATAAGCAATTAGTTTATCAAAGAAATACTTGAATTTAATTAATATATTTGGAAATCAGAGCAATTGAAAATTTGTATTTTTTTTTTGCCCGCGTGTATATACAAAATACCAATTGATTCTAATAACAGTACAAATTATAAGCGCAGTAAATAAAGTAAAACATGCATTTATTGTAAGAGTTTGATAAAACATTTGACCTACCCCAATACAAAAAATATTTGAGCAATGCAAAAAATTACTTGTGCATTGAAAAATAAATGTACAATAAATTTATATAAATGTACATCAGAATAAATAATTGTGCATATCTATTTAAAAGTTCCTTTCATAACACATGTGTGAACTTAAATAAATAAATAAAATATAATGAGCAGCACAATCAATACTTATAACAAAATTAGAAGTAAATAAATTTAAATAAAAAAATCGAAATGTTAAATATAAACTAAATAAACAAATCAACAAAAACAAAATACATATGAAACTTTTTAGACATATGTTTTTATGCAAGTAATTGTCATTCTGAGTATAAAGTTTCTTTTATGCCAACATATTGGTTTTATCAATTCCTAAAAATTAAATCATTTAAAATTCAGTTTTGCAATTATTTTACAATTATATCAAACGGTAGTAATTTTTTAAGGAAGAAAGAGAACAAATTGGCCCGTATGAAATATTTTACTCAGTGTGGCATTTACTGTCTGGAAAAAATTTTGCGGGAAAAATGGCACACTCTGTATATGTGTACCTTTGATTATAAATAATGTAAAATATTTGAGTTATAGAAGATCATTCACTACATACTGGATTCATAGCAAAATAAGAAATTGATTAACAACGACAAAAGCCGCTAAGTTGACATACTTAACATATAATCATAAGTTTCTGCTAAATCTTCTTCAATAACGGAATCAGAAAATACGGAAGATTCACATGATTGAATGGACGACGATGACGAGAAAATGTCTGCTGTTGACGAATTATTATTATTATTATTATATATCGTCAGATGAGACTGATTTTTTTATTCTTTGTTTTTAAAATGTTTTAATTTTTATAAGAATAACCGTTATTTTGTGATAAGAGAATACCTTTTGGTTTTATGATAAAAGAAAAGTCTTTATTTAATAATTAAATATTACCTTTTACTGCTATTTTTAATAACAATATTATGTTTATAAATACCCCTATAAATTCCCACTTTGGGTAATACCCGGGCATTTACCCTTGATAATAAATAACCAGGTATTTAACATTATACTGCTCAATATTTATTCATTAAATGCACAAGCTTTTGATTTTAGGGCACCAATAAGAATAAAATATTGCTCAATGTAACATTTTTCATGAAACGTATTATTTTCTAACATATTGTTCTAATGCACCTACTGAAATAAATGATAATGATTGATGTTAGAAAATTTTCTCATGTGATGTACTTATTTCAGAGTACCTCCGAGCTAGTCGGCTTAGTGCAAGTGATGATCGTGACGTTCAGCGAGCAGCCTCCAGTTTTCGCCAAGGTTAAAGCGCAGAACGACTTTCAACAAGGTATTTTTTTACTTTATCATACGCAGTATGTAAAGTATTGTAATCGTGCCGAAAAAAAAATGGGATTTTAGCGGAAATAGGTCTTTTTGGGTCCCCTGAACATTTTTCACCAAGGTACAAAAAAATGTCTGTGTGTGTGTGTGTATGTGTGTGTGTGTGTGTGTGTGTGTGTGTGTGTGTACCCAATTTTTGTTAATTCATTTCCGGAGAAACTACTAAAGGTATCGGCACGGAACTTCATATTTAGAAGTTTCATGACCAAACTTAGAGTTGAAAAGCTTTTGGTTCAAAAGGGTCCAAAGGAACTGGGTGTTTACTCTAAGCATTTTCAAGGATTTTTTAAATGAGCCGCCATTTCTGTAATTTCATCAAAAAACTTAAATTATAAATTACACTACAGGAAATTTTGTATAATTTATGTCTATGAAATTTTTTGGTAAAATTAATAGTTTAGCTTTTTAGTTTATTCTAAGCCTTTTTCAAGGATTTTGGAAATGAGCCGCCATTTCTGTAATTTCGACAAAATAGTTCATTAATAAATTAAAGTAGAGGAAATTTTGAATAATTTATGCCTATAACATTTTTTGGTAAAATTAATAGATTACCTTCAAGAGCAAATTCTATTTGATCGAGATCGGTCGCATCTGCATTGATATGAAATTACATAGTAGCCAGGATTTTGACAAATATTTTTTTGTGTTGTCACATTGGAAAACAGCTGATCTCATCAGAGGTTGGAGAACCACTATCGAACGTGCCGCTGTAGTGCGCAAAATTATAAAATACAAATTTCAAATAAAATAAGATCACCAATTTGATTGTTTGTTGATAAGAAATATCAACCCGTCTTTATATCTAATTCTAAAAATGATACAATGAGAAAATTATAAATAAAGTATAACGATGAGTGTAGTTTTATTTTAGTATGTTGGTAGGGATGTGTCATGAACAAATATAAATCTGTCAGAATTTGAATTACCTTTTTAAGGTGCGTTTTCATTAGTGATAATGGCAGTGGTAGCAGACGCCGTTATAGTATTTCCAATAGAAAATTGTTAGTGACGGATGTTTATGTACATGCAAACTAATATGTGTCATTATCACGATATGTAAGAAATACTATAATTTCGTATTCTACCACCGCCATTAGCTACCATTACCTACCAATCGGAACGCACCTTTCGTCAAAGTGGTACCAACCTAGCATTTACTATACAGAAATCATTTATTTTTTTTTACTTTATCATACGCAGTATGGTAAAGTATTGTAATCATGCCGAAAAAAAAAATTGAGATTTTAGCGGAAATAGGTCTTTTTGGGTCCCCTGAACATTTTTGACCAAGGTACAAAAAAATGTCTGTGTGTGTGTGTGTATGTATGTCTGTGTGTGTGTAAACGATTTTTGTGGCGACGATTCCGGGAAAACTACTAAAGGTATCGGGACGAAAGTTCATATTTAGAAGTTTTATGACCAAACTTAGAGCTGAAAAGCTTTTGGTTCAAAATGGTCCAAAGGAACTGGCTATTTACTCTTAGCATTTTTCAACGATTTTGCAAATGAGCCGCCATTTCTGTAATTTCATCAAAATAAATAAATAATAAATTAAAGTAGAGGAAATTTTGTATAATTTATGTCTATAACATTTTTTGGTAAAATTAATAGTTTAGCTGCAGGAGCAAATTCTATTTGGTCGAGATCGGTCGCATCTGCATTGATATGAAACTGCATAGTAGCCAGGATTTTGACAAATATGCTTTTGTGCTGTCACACTCGTAAACAGCTGATTTCATCAGAGGTTGGAGAACCGCTATGGAACGTTGCCACTCTAGTGCGGCAAATTATAAAATACAAATTTCAAATAAAATAAGAACACCAATTTGATTGCTTGTTGATAAGAAATATCACCCCGTCTTTATATCTAATTCTAAAAACGATAAACCGCCTTCGATATATTAAGTCTAGATGTCATCCCTAATGGATGCTCTAAGTGAAGGTCCCAGGGAAAGAAAGTGTAAACACTGCAAAAAGAAGGTGGTTACATCAATAAACTGCCAATTATGCAATTCAAGCTTCCATAGAAGCTGTGCATTCCAGGCACAGGTGGTGAACAATGAAGATAGAGTTGTCTGTTGTGGGCCACATGGCGAAAGTGCGGTTACTATTGCACCAACCGATACATCCAACCAAGATCAAATTGATTTAACCAACGCAGATAGTAAAGATAAGTCCAACAAGGTAGAAGATGAAACTTCTGTACAGGAAAACACAGATGATACAAGTAAATCTTATCACAAAAACATAAACATGACTTCCGTGAAAACAACGGCAGAAAAGTTTAATCCGGAAGGTATGCTTACTGAAAATCAGCTACTAAGAGTAATAATTGAAGAAATGAAAGAAAAGAACAGTCTATTGAAGGAAAATAAATTACTTTTAGAGGAAAAATTAGACATGCTACAAATTAAACTAAATGAATATGAAAGGAATACTAAACTAAATGGCACATCAAGGAATAAAACTAAACCAGAAGAAAAGGTTACTGACAAAATATTACTAGGGGAAACTACCAGGAAAGAAAGTCAAACACTTGCAAAAATCGTAGAACGTAGTAAACCTAAAGTTGCTTGTCACTCCAACACTGCCACCGAGGTAGAATTAGAAAAATTATCTGACCACCGTCTATGCGATATGGAGACTAAGCAGAATGAAATAATGAGTAGAGTCACTTCTTTAGGAGAATACGAGAAAACAAAAAGCCATGAAGCGGCAACAACAAACTCAAATCCAATTAAGGCTAATGTCGAAAACGACTGGAAAATTGTCAAATCTCGAAATGTGAAGAAGCAAGCCCAATACATAATTGGGACACAAAAGGGTACAAGCACAGGTCTGAAAGGAGTTCCACTTAAGAAATGGCTTTTTGTGAGTCGTGTCTCAAATACATCAACAGTAGAAGAAGTCAAAGACTTTATAGCAACTAATTTTCCTGAAACCGAGCCATCAGTAGAACAGATTAACAAAAAATCTACAACAACTAAGGCATTCAAAGTGGGCGTGAATAAAAACAACGCAGACAATATAATTAACAGCAACCATTGGCCAGAGGGGATTTTAGTGCAGCCATTCAGGTTTTTTCAAAGGCGCCGAGACCAGACAGCTCACCCATAGCCTCCGCAAGGAGTTCAGCAGAACTAAAGAACGACAACGACATAAGCATATTCCACATCAACATCCAATGTCTTACTAATAAGCTCAACGAACTAGCACTTTTCAATGAAAAATCAAGAGTGGACATTATTTGTATGAATGAGCACTGGTTGAAGTCCGATGAACTAGTAACTATCAATATTCCAAATTATAATCTTGCTAGCTTCTTTTGTAGGTCTGAGAGAAGGCATGGTGGCGTCTGCATTTTTGTTAGAGCTGATATTGACTTCAAAGCATTAAATTTAACCAATGACTCGGTGGAGTTGGACATCGAGGTTACAGGTATTGGATGTAAAGAATTCATAATTCTTTCTATATATAGGTCACCAAACGGCAATTTTCAGAATTTTATAAATATATTATCAAGTATACTGGATCGGTATCATAACAATCATAAGCTAGTTATCTGTGGTGATTTTAACGTAAAATTTAACACCAATGATGCTAGTACAGCACTCCTATGCAACACGTTTAAAACATATGGAATTCACCCAACAAATGAGCAAAATACGAGACAAACCGCTTGTTTGGATAACATTTTTATATCTAGTTCAGTTCTCCTGAACAGCATCCAGCTGGATAATTCATTGACTTCCGATCATTGCGGATTGGTTGCTGAGATACGGTCTTTACATCAAAAAGCAACTGGCGATAGGATATCGTATAGACCAATGACAGATCTAGGGTATTTTAAGTTGTATAGTGTGATGGAGGATACAAATTGGTCTTTCATCCGCGATAGCACAGTCCACATTGATATAAAAGCTGGAAAATTTATACATACTTGTTCTGAGGCAATTGGCTGTTGTTTTCCCATTAAAACGAAAGTAGTATATAAACATAAACCATTAGTTAATTGGTATAATAATGAGCTATATAATATGAGGGAGCATATGCGCACATTGAATATTCTTAATCGTAATTATCCGGGTCTTATCTCAACAAATCAAATGAAATCGTTTAAAAAGAAATACAGATCTAAACTACTTAACGCAAAAAGATCAGCTTTTGATAGTTACATAGAGTGCAGTAGCAACAAGTCAACATCGTTGTGGAAAGTCATTAAGCATAGTGTACCCTGTAGAAAGACTAATTTGGAAAATGTGCCAACAGCGGAAGATTTTAACAATTTTTTTGCTAACATCCCTGCAGATATTATAAATAGTTGTGATGGATCTGACACAGATCCGCTTCAGTACATGAATGCTGCTGAGGTGGACCATTTTAGATTTGACACTGTTTCGTTCAATGATATGAGAGATACAATAGGTACGTTAAAAAATTCTCCAAGCAATGACTGCTACGGCATTAATGTAAAAATAATAAAAACTTTAAAGAATATCATTGTGTACCCACTTACTCATCTTTTTAATGAATGTGTTGTGCAGAATTATTTTCCAAAATGTCTCAAAATTTCCACGGTAATACCGATCCATAAGAAAAGCGATACCGACAGCTGCAACAACTATAGACCAATATCATTAACGCCTATCATCTCCAAACTATTTGAAAAAATATTGAAAAAACAAATGTACTTACACTTTGAAAATAATAACTTGTTTAATGCTTCACAGTTTGGATTTAGGCATGGCAAGTCGACTAGTATGGCTATTGATGCCCTCATAAGTCAAATTTTAATTAGCTTTGAACGTGGCCATCACGCAATAGCTACATTTTATGACCTCACTAAGGCCTTCGACTGCGTACCTCGTGATATTCTCTTAGCAAAACTGAACAAATACAATTTTTCAACACAAAGCATACAGTTATTAGACTCATATTTGAGTGATAGGTACCAGCACGTTAAGTTTAATAACGCATTGTCTTCTAATAGACTTTGCAAATACGGAGTTCCCCAAGGTTCTGTTCTGGGTCCGCTTCTTTTCTTGATATTTATCAACGACATTCATAATGCATCCGTCTCTTCTAGAATCATTCTATTTGCAGATGACACAACGGTGATTGAGACAGGGGATAACTATGAGGCGCTACTCGATTCAGTTGATTTGAGTGACACAAATATTAAGGAGTGGTTTGCATCAAATAAATTATGCATTAGTATGGAGAAATGCATGTCATTATTATTTACACTCCGGCATGATCCGTTTTTGAATGGCGCGGAGGAGGATTGTGTAAAATTTTTGGGTGTCATAATTGACACTAAATTGAAGTGGGAAAGTCACGTGGAATCATTGGCAAGTAAGCTTGCGAAACTTATTTACTTTTTAAGGATACTGAGGGAATCAGTTTCACTCAAATACCTGAAGGTAGCGTATTTTGCTTTTTTTCATTCTGTCATGACTTATGCAATATTCAATTGGGGCCACGCAGGTCACAGTACCAAGATTTTTGCTCTACAGCGTCGATGCATAAGAGTGTTGTGCAGCATCGGTTATAGGGAAGATTGCCGGAATTATTTCCGAGACCTAGATATACTAACTCTGCCGTCCGTCTACATATTGGAGTGTTTGATGTATGCGAAGATCAATGCGGATAGCTTTATAACATCGAATTCGATTCACTCTTACAGTACTCGTGTAAACCACCTCTATCGCCAGCCATTTCTGAGACTACAAAGATCAAGAAACGGGTCAAACTACTGGGCTATAAGATTTTACAATGTTCTTCCGGCTACAATTAAGTCATGTTCTCAAAGGGTGTTTAAAGCAACTATGAAAAAGTGTCTTTTGGAAAAAAGTGTTTATAACTTTGAGGAATTTCTTCAGATTAATTTTGATGATGTATAGTTAAAAATTTGTGCGATTTGTGTAATTAATTGATTTTCAATATTTATTTGACCTGTGTAAACATTTTTCTTTTGTACTTAACACCAATAAAGATATTATTATTATTATTATTATTCGGTGACGCGCCGTATCACCGCTCGTCGCGCTATTCCGTACTTTCGGCATTTGTGACATAAATAACTATTATTCTAATGACGTAGTGTAGGTAGTGTCAAATGCTGATGCTTTGACAATACCTACGATTTATCTCTATAGAATAGATTCTCATGCAGCTAAACTATTAATTTTATATATTGTATGATAAAGTCATGTGCCTGGCCACATCAGATTTTTTTTTTTAATTTCTCGTAATCGTTCTAACTGTAATTTAGTATTTCTTTAATGTTACTTTTGAAAACAGTAAAACAACTTAGCCATAAATACGCAAAATAATTTTTTTTTTGATCAACAGCGTACCCCCCGGCGGGGCCCGGTTACATGCCGGCGGGGCCGTACCCGGCCGCGCACCCTCCGTATCCGCCCCAGTCGAACAGCTTTGGAGGGCCGATGATGCCCCCGCCTACGTCCGGGTACGCGCCGTACCCGGTGTACCCCCCGACGGGGGCCGCGGGCTATCCTCCGTACCCGCCTACGTCGTCGTCGAAGGTGCCGATCGGGACGGGGACGATTAAAGAGGAGCACATCAAGGAGTCGTTGCTGACCGCCATCGAGGAGAAATTGATGCGTCGCATGAAGGAGGAGTTCCAGCAGAATCAGGCGGAATTAGACACTCTGAAACGGACGCAGGAGGAGTTGAGGCAGGGTAACGTTAAGTTGCAGGCGATCTTGGATAGATTGGAGAAAGAGAAGGTAATTTTTTTTAATTATTTGCTGGTAGGAAACGTGTTTTTGAGTCTAATGTTTGAGAAATTGCTGATTTATCATAGATATGTGGTAGTATTTTTATAAAAAAGAAGTCTGGTACAAGATTGGGGCCGATGTATTCTAGAGCAGAGGTTGCGATGTTGTACCCTCTTCTTATTTTGAAACTTTGGTACTTACACAATTGGCATAATTGTTTTTTTCTTATACTTATAACTTATCATTAATAGTAAAAAGTAAACAAGTTCTTAGCGTATTTTACATTCAAATAGTTGGTTAACGTGAGAGAATAGTGAATTAAATACATTACTTAAATATTTTAAAACGTATAAGAAAACGTGCAAGATTTTTATATTGAAACAGAAAAATTATAGTGTGGAGGGCAGAACTGTGGTCTAAGTTCAAAAATCCAATTGTCGTGGCCTTAATTTGGTCGGCATTGCAAAGAAAGGTTAATCATGATAATGCTGCAAAAATTAGAGAAAGAAATGTTACAGTTGACTGTATTGGCAGAACCAAAAATATTGTTTTTGATCTGATACAATGTATATGTTACAGTAAAAGCGAAAAGTGGGGTAAATGTATACACTTACTAGTCAGTGTATACATTTACTGGCCATTTTAGTAAAAGTATTAACTCTGTATAAAAATGTATACTATTCCTAGTAGGTGTATACACATACTAGCTGTTGTATACATATGCTACCAGTGAGTAGTAAACGTATCCACTAAATGTACTAACAAATAGAGAAACTTTTTGAAGAATATATTACACTATTCTCATCAATTTCTTGATCTTTCTAAGTTAACATGTACATTTTTGTTTCTTTTCGTGCATACTGAATCAATTTAATTTTGAAATGAATATTTATACGATACATCAGCCACCTCTCAAAGGAAAGATACAAATTCCTTAACTGAACATGGCGGTGGGCGCGAATTTTTAATGTTTTTCTAAACTACGTAGGTTTTTTTAAGTAGGCACCATATTGTGTTCTAGTAGGTGTGTTGTTTCTTGACTTTTTTATACTTTTCGAGCGGATTGAAAGAGTATTAAATAAATAAGTTGAGAGCTCTGAAGCTGAAAACGTCACATGTCAATTATAGGAACGTTATTTTAATGACATAATCGGCCCAATTGTGCAAGAAAAGAGGACAGTAATAAAAAGGATGGGCAGTCCTGTGAAGCAGAGAACTGTTCTCCCGAAAGGAGGACGGTTGGTCACCTTAGTGAAATAGAAAAGTTGATCATATCAAGAAGACAATTAAAGATTTCATGAAAAACAAGAATGATTAATTCGGGACTTTCCAACAATAGAGATAGGTATCGATGTGATAATTCCTACACAACTGAAGTTTTGTTTTTTTCTTTTTAGAGCGATCTGGACAAAAACATTACGGTGCTGAAGGACAAAGAACAAGAATTGGATAAGGCCATTGAACGTCTGAGCAGCCAGGAGTCTATAGACGTCGATGACGCAGTTATTACTACTGCCCCATTATATAAACAGTAAGTGTAAAAGTTTTCGTGAAAAATAACAAAATTAATTAGTTATGTAATTATAATTTGTTTCGAAATTGTTTCGTTATATAAAAGAATAATATAGTAATGAATGCAGAATATTTGTTTATAATCTAAAGTTGTTTTCGTATTCATATTTTTTTTTTAGGTTATTAAATGCATTTGCTGAAGAAGCTGCCCTTGAAGACGCGATATACTATATGGGCGAGGCGCTGAGGAGTGGCGTTATCGATCTCGACATCTTTTTACGTCAAGTTCGATCCTTGTCAAGAAAGCAGTTTGTGCTACGAGCTCTGATGCAGAAATGTCGCCAGAAAGCAGGCCTTGCCATTGCGTAAATTTTATGCATTACGAGATTACATTGAGAGCAATTGAATCGCTTATTATTAAAAGGGACTAACTACATAGGAAAATAGCATGAGTTAGTCCCTTTTAATAATAAGCGATTCAATTATTTTATTCATATTATCTATTGTTATAATCCTAAATAAATAGATTAAATAATACCTATAGACGTTTGTGTATTTTCTTGTAACAAATAAATTACAGTCAACCTTCTCTAACTCGTTTACAGAAATTGGGTAAAACGATTATTTTTCTGTAATAGTGCTTCAGATACAGGTAACGATTGTATTGCACATTTATTTATTTAAGTGTACAAATATATTTTGAAAGGAACACTTAAATATATAAATGCACAATTATTTATTCTTATGTACATGTATATAAATTTATTGCACATTTTTTTTTGTTAATGGACAAGTAATATTTTGCAGTGCTCAAATATTCTTTGTACTGGACAAATATTTTATTAAATGCACGTTTTGTTTATTGTGCATATAATTTCTGCTGAATAATAAGCAATTTCAACTTTTGAAAACCATAACTACTGTTATGGTTTTAGCCTCTCTTTGCAGTGTCTACCACCAAAACATTTTTGCCATTTAACGTTGTATAAAAGTTTGCCCTTGTTTTTCAAAACTGTCGACAATATGTAAGGGAGGATTCCTAATTGTTCCGCAATATCTTTATTTTCTTTTCACTGTTTTCTCTAGATTGCATATTTAAAACAAAATATATCCCCGGAGATATACTTGTGGGTCTAAACCTACTTATAATATTTCCCCCCGCATCATAACTGATAGAAAACATCGAAAAATTAAACGTAGATCAAATTTGGTAGGTTTCAATCGCAACAAAATAGATTATGCACCTTAAGATGGTAAATAAAACAGCCGCGTTGATTAAAAAAAATCTTATACTAATTTATTATATTAAAGTTACACATAAATGCCAACGCTCAATAAGAGAAACAAAATTCCAAATCCGGAGAACACTGACGCCACGAGGGACAGCAACAACTCCTTCTTTATATCCCGCGACACCTTCGTGCTGGTCACTTCGTACACGAAGAACCAAGCCGTGAAAAATATTCCGATGCCCAACAAAACTAGCGTCAAATGTGGGAAGACAGCAGGGTTGACCGGAGACATATATCTGGACATAGATTCAAAATCCGCCTAAAAAGGACACCAATGTATAGTAAATTAAAGATAAAATGATAAAATACGTACCATTTTCGGAGAAAATATTTGTTTAGTTGTGTTTTAACGTGGCATATAAACCGGCTGAAATGATTATTTTGACAGATAAGTGACGTATTGGCTGTGTATATCTCAGGTGTACCAACCGAAAATGGTTAGGTTTATATCCTGCAATTTATTCGATTTTTTTTTCATGAATAAAATAGGATGATAACTTTGTAGTTTCTTATTTGATATGGTAGGATATATTTGAAAGGCAGTTTTAGATAATCGAGTAAATACATGGTGGTAGTCACAATAGTCACAAAACCAAATTAGGTTAAATTATGTTTGGTGGAATCATCGGAATGGGGTTTCTCGGTCGGTATTGCAGGAATGCGTCCGTGTAGGTTTGGCATTTCATCGAAGAGCAAAAATATTTTTGTTGATAAGTCATACGACGAAACGAATAATCGGATCGAACCTAGTTTTCCGAAACTAAGCCCTTGTTCAGCGCGGATACCCGGCACGCATTAAATCAGTTGAGTTTCCCCCGGCGAGCGGCCTATTAATTGCAAAATAATAAGGGGGCGTCCACACACCGAGTGCACGGGCCGATATTCATATGGCATTTGACAGATGTCAGGTAGAGTAAATAAGTAGAGCAAAATTGTTGTCGTTTACCGACCTATGGCGGTCTTTTTAGATGTTGGGAGCGAATTTGACGCAAGGTAACGACATGCGAAGAACTGCCTAAGGAGTGCGCCACATACCATTCATGGGATGAACGAGGAAGATTTATTGAAGAGATCAGCCGAGGAACGTGAGAAGATATTCAAGCGGTATGAGTTGTTTTTTTTTGTTTTTTATGCGGATATAAGCTGTGTTTGTTCGCCTGTCGCAGTCTGTTCAATTGAATCGCATTACGATCTTTTTGACCGCAAATTTGAAATAAGGTGAAGTGGGGTAACTGTGTAGGCAAACCACAACAAGTTAACTTACTGAGGAATAGGTGCGACACCTATCGAAATTTTCTTAAACATCGTATGGTGAGTTTTCTGAAACAGAAAACTGCAACTTATATCATCCAGTTGGGCAGGTTTTTTTTGAAACACATGTGGACTCTATTTGCAGTCAGTGCAATTTGGTATGAACATTTAAATCGATGATCATCGTCATTGTGAATATATGTTTTGTTTTTACGAACAGTGTGTTATATACTCTAGGTATGTATTATTATACTTAGCTTAATATTTTTTTTTTGCTGTAACTTGACATCAATATTTTTATAAGGTAAACACTTGCCCCATTAAATAATCATACTGGGGCATATAAATATATGGGGAAAGTGTGTAGTATACTACACACTTCATCTCACACTTGCACCGCATTATCCTGTAAGTTAAAATGTAAAATATAACGGCCGACTACACAGTTGCCCCGTAAGCCCGGGAAAGTGTGTAGTAGAGACTTGAGTTAAAAAGGTACCTATCGTAAAATCAGCAATATGAAACTTTGAATGATGCGACTGTTGTGGTAGATTAAAGGAAAGTAGAGGGAATACGTGGTATTCAGGAAAGTTTGGGTTTCTCACCCGCTCAACTGTTATACATAGGTATATTTGAACTTGTGTATTTTTAATACACACTTACCCCACTTCACCTTACTTGCTTCGTATTGGTGGAATGAGTTTACGTCAGACGCCTAACGTTAATTAATATATCGTTTTCCTACTTATTTTTTTAGTGATAAATGTTTGTATGACCAGAAAATGTTAAGTTTTCGTCTAACAGCACTCTTCTGTTCAACAATTTTATTACTTATCATTCAGTCAGAGTATCAGTTAAATTGAACCAATTTTTGATAATCTAACCTTTCGTTCTATTAACATTTAGAGACATTCTATTGCACTGCAACCACTCACTAATTATAACGAGTTCTTCGTTCAATACATTTACGACCTCCTTGGAGAATCACTGACATAATAAAGCAACGTATCGTCCGCAAACAATTGAATTTTACATCTCACTATACAGTTTAATATTGTCATTTATGTACAAAACAAACAAAAGCGGACCCAACACTGTTCCCTGAGGCACACCGGATTTGGTTGTCTTTAATAGAGGCACCGCTGCACCATTAAATTTAGTTTGTTGACTCCTATCTGTCAGGTACCCCTCCAACCATTTCAACGCTTCACCGCTAAAACCATACGAATGCTCTCCTAAAGTCCAACAACACAACGCCCACAACTTTCTTTTTGTTTATTGCATCTTTCCAGATTGACAAAGCGGTTTGTTATTGCACTCTCGCATGAATTCTGCTCTCTCTGAAACCCGCTTGGTATGCTATTATTTATTCACTGATCTCAACATATTCTTCTACCATTTCTATTAAGTTTTCATTCGTTTGTTAATTATTTGTTGATTGGTCTGTGCTCTTCACATTTTATTTTGTTTGCCTTCTACTCTACGGGAATTACTGTAGATCAGCTGTTCCCAACCTTTTACGTTCCGTGTACCACTCAACAAATATTCAAATTTCTCCGTACGACCAACCTTTATACAAAAATGCATATTAATAAATGAAAAAAGTTTGTATCAGATTTTAAATATACATACCTACATATTATTTTGTTCCAAAATAATAACTTTTTCACGAGGGTTTACTTGGGAAAAAAGTAAAAAAACTTGTTAAAAGACAATAGTCTAACAATAAACAATTATATAACAAAACTTCATTTGGTACACAAAAGCAAAGTCACTTACATTTAAGTAATATAAAATAATTTAAATATTGATGCGACTGGGATCGTGTTTCTCGTAGTTTTGGTAACACTCTGTATACGAAAGCAGATACTCACATTCTAATATGTGCAATTTAGATTTAAGACAATCGGGAAACTTCTACGAAGAATAAAATTTTCTGAGAAACCGACAATAAACATATTACGCTGTTATAAGAAAACGCCAATAATTAACGAAATATCTTTTAAATCGTCGTCTAGGTATGAGATCGGAAGGGCTGAGGGCGCGGAGATCGACCCGTGGGAGGACCCGCAGTTCGAGATCTATCACGTCACCGATCGTTACGGGTTCATGCACGATAAGCCGCTGCCGTCGAAGTTGGACCCGCACGAGGTCAAGAAGCAACAGATTGAGCTGGAGCGAATTAAGAAATGGGTCAAGATGCTCAAGGCGTGGGACGAGAAGGAGCACAGCGAACGGCTAAAGGAGTCGAAGTCGAAGAAGTCGAATAAGCTTAAAGTGTCGGATAGGAATCATAAGAATTTTAAGTCGAGCGATAAGATCAACGAATGGGACGCCGTGCATAAGGAGAAGCTGCACCGAAGGATCTATAAAGGTGAGCGGAATTGTATGTGGATAAAAACTGAATGATTTGTTTTTGGTAGATTTATTATGAATACGATGGTAGTGGTAGTTATCAAAATCATTGATATAGTTTTGTAATAAATACAAATACTTTTATTTTTAACATAATATATTCTATAATTTGACTGATTCATAATGCGAATGAATGGGCATGAAACCTCACTAAAACTTAACTTTTCGTATTTTGTTTTCTGCCTTTATAATAAAATTATAAACCCCTAACCACAACAAGTATTTTAGAAACCTAAATACGTATTTCAGCAACTATGTTGCCATCGTCAGTAGAACCTAAAAAAAGAAAAAGAGAGATTAGCACTTCATAGTATCTTTACTGGATATTGTCCAAGCAAATCACTAGTGGAAGTGACGTCTTTTCTACAGACAAAGTATTTAAAGTTCATATTTGATTTACATACATTTTTTGATTCTGCTTCTTAATCATTCTATCAACTATTTTCTCAGGGTACCCATTAAATCTCTGTTTAGCATATTCGACTCATAATAGCATAAAGAACCTTCTTGGAAACCCAAAGGATATAAGGTAGATGTACTTGATAAATCTGGTATATATTGTATCAAATGTCATGACTGTGAAAAAGAATACGTAGGCCAGACTAGAAGAACAATTTTAACTAGGTTCAAAGAACATGTAGCTCATTTTAAATATAATCGTTTTGAAAAATCTAGTGTGGCTCAACATATTTTAGACACAGGTCATAATAAAGTAGTTGTAGATGACTTAAAACTTGTAAAAGCTGTGTCAAATAATAGGGAACAAAACAGCTTGGAAAGTATCTTTATTCACTTGAATAGAGATAAATTAATAAATTCAGACAGGGGTCCTATACCTAGTTCGCCATTGTTTGACCTGCTTTAATTAAAACTTGTTTTTTACGCTTCAATGATCAAAATTCACTGAGGCATGAACAACAAATGGGTATATATAGGGTAATTTTTAACATGGACGTCACTTCCACTAGTGATTTGCTTGGACAATATCCAGTAAAGATACTATGAAGTGCTAATCTCTCTTTTTCTTTTTTTAGGTTCTACTGAAGATGGCAACATAGTTGCTGAAATACGTATTTAGGTTTCTAAAATACTTGTTGTGGTTAGGGGTTTATAATTTTATTATTAAGTTCGCCACAGTCTCCAAAATATTGTTATTCTGCCTTTACTCTGCATAAATTTTGAAAGGATACTAAATTTTCTAGAAAATGACAATTATTAATTTTGGGAAATATTGATAATGTGATGCATAGGCGTTTTTGATTGATTTGAACTAAAAACTATCACCTATCAATTATCCGAAATAGCTAAGATCAAAATGTCTAAAAAAGTTACTTTATGCGTATTATTTCTTATTAGTAAACAACTCTCTTGAATCTTCAAAATGAAAGCTATTTTCAGAAATGTCCTTGAAGCACTAATAGCATTTATATTTCCCAGGCGTCCAAACAGAACAAAAACTGTTTACAGAAAAATTTTGCTTTTGTTTCATATCCAATACTCGTATTTTCTACTATACTTCTAGTACTATTTTCTATTACTCTAGCTGCAATATTAGAAAATTCCAAACAATTTGATAATTCGAATTACTTTCTGAATCAATCAAAACACAAAACATGCTATTATATGATTTTTTCCTTTTGTTTTCCTGATAAACAACACAATAGGGCTTGTCGGGATTTCTTTTTCCTTACTCACAAATTAAAAGTTTATTTTAATTATTTATAAATACTCTTTTTTTAAATTTAGAAAAAAAATCAGATAACTTAATAACAAACATAATATTTACTGAAAATGGAATGCCAACCAAGTGAACTATTATTTATTTTAATACTGTTACTAAAATTAGTAACAGAAGTGGAACTATTAGAATATAAATAACTGTTCATTTTCAATACCATTTGATGTTATAGTTGACTTCTTCTAAATTCATATTATGTTTTTAGACATTAATTTTAAAATGTTAAAATTAAACTTTTTTTAATCAGGAAATTAAAATTCCCCACAAGCCCTATTGTGTTATAAAAAGCTATAAAATAGCTCATATACCACCTCTCTCGATTAATTAGGAGAGCACCAAGGGGCCTTTAAATATATTATGTCCGAGCAATTTTTATAATTATGCATATCCATAATTCCGAAACAAGATAACATATTATCATAAAATTTGGTATTTTTTTATAACTACAGGAAGACGACGATTGTACAAAATTTAATCAAATTCCAGGTAGGTGAGGAGTAAAACAATGTTGATTTGACATGGAATTACCTTATTAAAGTAACGAAACGGAAAATTCAAATAAAAAATATGAAGAATACAAACAGACAACAGTAGTTTTTACAAAAATTATATAAATTTATGAAAATGTTCATTAACACTTATTCTGTAAGAAGTTTTATATCTATTGATAAGAAGGTAATATTAGAAGTTATTGCCATTAATACACCGATGTTGTCAATATACAAAACGACTTTATTATTATTAATTTTATAAAGTGACATTTCGAGGTAACGCGCTAGTACGTCACGTCGTCCAACGCAGTCGTCACCGGCATGGGTTACGAGGTCGGCTTACAGCTTGTACCACAGGCCCGTACATAGAATTAAAAGAAACACATCGTACATAAAAGAAAAAAAAATCGAAAGCACAAGTGTTAATTTAAAACTGCAAGGATCGGGTACTTTTTAGGCAAGCTGAGCAAAAGTGAGACAAACAATTTTCACAGTCAGACAACTTATGTAATAATAATAATCTTTATTGGTGTTATTACAAAGAAAATTGTTTACACAAGTCGGAACAGAAAAAGAAAAACACTATGCACTACATATTTCTACGAACTTACAGTTAAAGTATTCATCGTAATTGAATATACATTTTTCAACCAAGAATTGTTTCATTACTGTCTTAAATCTGTTATTGGAGTAACACTTAATTGTTGGCGGCAGAACATTAAAAAATTTTAGAGCCCAGTAATTTGATGCGTTGCGCGACTTCTACAATCTCAGAAAAGGTCGGCGATACTGCTGATTCTCACGAGTGTTGTACGAGTGAATTGCATTCGATATCACAAACGTACTGGCATTGACCTTAGCGTACATTAAACATTCCAATATGTAGGCGGATGGAAGTGTCAGAACATTGAGATTTCGGAAGTGTTCGTGGCAATCTTCCCTCCAACCGACTCCGAGTACTACTCTTATGCATCGGCGTTGTAGAGAAAACAATTTATTGCTGTGACCTGAATGGCCCCAGTTAAATATTGCATGTGTCATCAAGGAGTGAAAAAAGGCAAAGTATGCAACCCTAAGACATTTTATAGAGATTGATTCTCTCAAGATTCTCAAATAATGAATCACCCTCGCAAGTTTTCCTGAAACATGTCCGACATGACTTTCCCACTTTAATTTGGAGTCAAGAATAACACCCAAGAATTTTACACTCTCATTATCGTCCGTACTGGAACGCGCTTCATGTTGTAATGTAAACAATACCGATAAGCACTTATCCTGATTGATGCAAAGCGCATTTGAAGAAAACCATTCTTTAATATCTGTCACATAGGTCAACTGTATTAAGAAGCTGTTCATAATCATCACCTCCCTTAACTACCGTTGTGTCATCCGCAAATAGAATAAGATCATTAGCTTCAGTAGCACAATTAATGTCGTTGATATAAATTAAAAAGAGAATGGGGCCCAAAACTGATCCTTGGGGTACCCCGTAACTGCAAAGTCTGTTCGATGAAATTGAATTGTTCACTTTTACGTGTTGGTAACGATTACTCAGATATGACTCCATTAACCCAATGCTCGATTTCGAAAAGTTATATTTCTTAAGTTTTTCTAATAGAACATGATGTGTGACACAATCGAAAGCTTTCGAGAGGTCATAAAACGTGGCAACTGAATGGTATCCGCGCTCAAAGTTGTTTAAGATTTTATTTATAAGAGCATTGATAGCTAGACTGGTAGATTTGCCATGCCTAAATCCAAACTGAGATTCACTAAACAAGTTGTTCCCTTCAAAATGTATGTATATTTGTTTTTTTAGTATTTTTTCGAATATTTTTGATACGATCGGTGTTAATGATACGGGTCTGTAGTTGTTACAGTTGCTCGTGTCATTTTTCTTATGTATCGGTATCACTGTCGCAATTTTTAAACATTTCGGGAAACAACCTTGTTCAATGCAGTCATTGAAAAGGTGTGTAAGTGGATATATAATGATATTTCTTAATGTTTTGATTATTCTTACACTGATACCATAGCAGTCCGCACTTGCTGAGTTCTTCAATGAGTTTATTGTGTCTCTCATGTCATTAAATGAAACATGGTTAAAATTAAAGGTGTCAGATGTTATATTTTTTATGTAGAAATGATTCAGGAGTATCACACAGTTTATTTCATAAGTTTCTGTTCACTAGATTTAGAGTTACGTGTCTTCAAATAGAGATATCAATACTATCGAAACGAGATTTGCTAGACTTGCGGCGATATGCACGTGCCGGGTCTCATATACAAAAATTTGTATATAAATTTTGATTATACATACCTCTAACCGTTCCTCTCGTCTCTTCCGTTACAGGCATCCCGAACTCGCTCCGCTCGCAAGTCTGGTGCAAGCTCCTCAACGTCGACAAGCTCAAGCACGAGCGGCACTCGGAGTACGACCGCATGCTCAAACTAGCCCGAAAATACTCGACCGACGCCCGTCAGATCGACTCGGACGTGAACCGGCAGTTCCGCGAGCACATATCGTTCCGCGAACGCTACAGCACGAAGCAGCAGTCGCTGTTCAACGTCCTGACGGCGTACGCGATGTACAACTCGGAGGTGGGATACTGCCAGGGCATGTCTGGGATAGCGGGCGTCCTACTGATGTACATGGACGAGGAGGACGCCTTCTGGGCGCTGCACGTCTTGCTTGCGGATCCGAAGTACGCGATGCACGGGCTGTACAAGGAGGGCTTCCCGAAGCTGAACCGCTTCCTCGAGCATCACGATCGCATCCTCGGCAAGTTCATGCCGAAGCTGAAGCAGCACCTGGACAAGCACGGGCTGGACGCGATACTGTACTCGTTGAAGTGGTACTTTGTATGTTTTGTGGAGAGGGTGAGTCGGGTTTTTGTTTATTTTGTTTATTTGTGTGACGGTAAACCCATGTAATGTAGACCAGGGTTATTATATGGAGATTACCAAAACATAAACTGACGATTTTAGTATTTTTATCATTACCATATAAAAAGTGTTAGGAGAAGTGTCGTCATTTACACAACTTTTATTCTTATTTAGCAGAATTTGTATCAAAATGATCGTGGAACACCCTGTATTTCTAGTTGAATTATTTGCTGTACAAGTGTTTCTATGATAATGACGCTTGGGTGAACTGTCATTAAATTTTTTTTAAGGGGTAATCCCACTCTAGCGTGAGAAAAAATAGCAGCTTTTGTAGGTATATTCTTTACAATATAGTAACGCTTCCGGCGGACAGGGTTGCACGGCCGGAAAGATTTTGCACGCAGTTCTTCACTTAGCCATAAAAGCAAAAAAGGAATTGATTCTTATCTCGGGAAGTACGTACGGAAATTAGAAAATTCCGCTTTAAAACAAAATGGCGCACGTTTGAAAACAAATTATCACTTTTAGGTACAAAATTAGGTTAAAAAATGTTTAACAAAAAAAGGTTTTCAACTTATCATAAAATCCGTACATACTTCTCTAGATAATGTGTTGTTCTGAAGCTGCATATAAAATTTCAAGTGAATTGAAGTTATCTTTCCGGCCAGTTTGAAAAATGCGGTTTTAAGGAAACACGGTTTAAAATATTGTGTAACTTTGGCGTATAGAATTGTTATATTTTGCTATAGTCGTTGATGCCTGGACCATATAATTATCTTTTCAAATTAATATTTACCTTCTCTTGTTTTTTCTATTTCTTTTTTACGACAGGCGGGCCTGTTTTGCAGCATCAGTCAGCGATGGCTCTGAAAACATGATGCGCCGTGCGTCAGCCTTTGCGCAGAAATTACTGCAGTTTGGCCCGATGCTCATACATAATACCTCCCATAATCTTCATAAGGCTGGATAATGTATCATTCACAACAGATATGGCTATACTTGCTGCAATATGTACAATTACTTTGCCACTTGAAAGTGAAAATGAAAATGAAATCACCAGTTGGACAATTCTCATGCTGCGACGTTTCATCGGTCATAATGTATTGAGCAGTGTCGCCCAGATCTATTTTCTTCACACACTACAACTTGTGAAATAGCAGAAAACACGGCAACAAAGTTCAAAAGATGATAATTAAACGTCATCCACTTTGTAATAATCTTCAACCGACATTACTTTTTTGTAGGTGTGGACTGTGAATACGATCAGGCAGAGGCGACTGTAGTTCGAAACGATTCAATGCTTGTCATATTAATTCTATTTGAAAATCTGCTGCTTCCTTTCGATCACGATATACTCCGGGAATGTCATAATTATTTCCGCTATTTTTTACCAACTAATCAAGAACAACACACGTTACATCAGACAGCTATAACATTGTGCGGTTAGCGTCAGTTCAACGAACGCACCGAGGATATTTCCACAAAATCTTTGTGTTTTATGATAGTTTATGTTATATTTCACAACAGGCCTCTAGACTGTAAACTCTCAGGCTAAACTTTTTGCATGTACACTTAGCTAGACACTTGGTCGTAAGTTCATTAAATTTTTTTTTTTCAAAGATGCAATGTTGATTTTTTCAAAAATCTAGTGTGGTATTACACCAAGGTTTTGTTTGTTTCTGAAAGCGTGTACATTAGTACCAAGAAACTCGGTCTGTATTTTAGGCTCAGTTAGACTTACAGGGATTCTATGAAATCCAGTTCATCCCTTATACATTCTCAAAAAATATCAGTTTCAAAGTGTACCTTAGGACCATTTGCTCAACGTATTAGGAGCATCTGCTACTAATATTAGGTTTTTTGTTTTGGGTGTGGTGCAAAAGAAGAGCCCTTTTCTTTCGTCTTTCCACTAATATATATTAAGAGCTTGTATTTATCTAATCTAATTTTTCTTTATTCATAAAAATTAGAGCATAAAATCACACTTTATGTTTGTGCTCATGGGGTATGTACTCAGAGCATAAACTCAGTTTTATTCATATCTAATGTCTGAATACAAGTTAACCAAGGCTATATGAAATACAATTCTGAGTGATGAGTTCTATTGATATTTCTATTTTTGTCATATATTTGTCTGTACCCAACAAATTTTGTACCTACTGCTCCAATAACTAAAATATGATTCTATTATCGTACGGTATGAAAATAATTCAGGTCACCTTATTAACATATAATCTGTATTACTAATGCCAACATGTTGTCTAATATGACACCTAGGTATTTAAATTTGTCCACTATCTACCGATTCTGTTATCAATTACTATTTCCCAATAACATTTCGTTTTGTTGTGGTAGCACTTGAAGCAAGCATCCTCTGGTTCAACATGCAGTATATTTGTCAACCGTGCTGTCAATAAAACAAATAATCTATTTTTAACACAGCCATCAGTAAGCGAGTGTGGTACAGCGACAGCGATGTATTGCCACACTGAAAGTTAACTTAGATTTGCTGAACCTAGTTCGCCAGACCTAGGTGCGACATCGATTTGAGACTCAGTTTTGAGTATTTTATTCAGTGTATTTTACTCTACTCAAAGCGATTTGGCATCAGTAACTGCATAGCGACACTGATAGCTGTGCTGGTAGGAGCGTTTAACACAGGGCATGAACGCGCCGTCAGCGGCAGAAGCATCGCTACCAGCACTGCTCGAAGCGCTGCTGATTGTTCATGGCCATAATGTGTGTATTCAACAGTGTATTCAAACGCTCCACTACCAGCACTGCTATCAGCGTCTCTAACTCTTTGTCCGTGCATTAAGCGAGTGTGGTACAGCGACAGCGATGTTCCGTATCAGACTGAAAGTTAGGTTAGATAGGTGTAAACTTAAACAAATGGACTAGGCCAATCGTTTTACAACTGCACGCATGAAGCAACAGAGTGCGGCCAAAATCCAATACCGCCATTTGACAGGACAGTGTTTTGTTAAAAATTCTTGTTGTTTAAAAATAAACAAACTAATGAGGGGTGTTCAAATTGCAGGTGCCGTTTAGTTTGTGCCTCCGCATATGGGACATCTACTTGTTCGATGGTGAGCGTGTCGTCACGGCGATGGCTTACACCATACTGAAGATGCACAAACGCAGTCTCATGAAGCTGAAGGACATGGATTCTATTACTCAATTCATTCAGGTACTTCCATTTTTTTTATTTTTACTACTATGAGTATCGAAATTACACATACTCATATTACTCATGAGCAGAGCCGAGCAGAGATCGGGCAATTCAAGTTTTTTTCGAGGTTATTCCAGTGGCGGGTAGACCGAGAAGTAACTAGGGTCACGCCCGCAACCACAGCGGTCCCATTCGCTGTATTCTTTCTTTTCGATGCTGGTTATTGTACGTTTAGCCGTTAATAGTATGAAATATTTATATTGCATATTAATAATAAAAGCTTTGTGCAACAACCTTGCTACATTTACATATATTTTTATAGACAATAGACAATAGATCTTTATTCATTACTGAAGAGTATATATATATTAATTATAGAATGCAAAGAATTATTGAAAGAACCTTGCCTTAAAGAGCAACTGGAATTTATTCATAGCAATTTTTCATTTTTAATTGCAGACATTAAATATTTCTAAGGGCATACCATCAAAGTGAAAGAATCCATAGCAAAATTGACCAAAATAGTAAAAGATTGAAATCGGTTCCGGGAGAAATGTGTTAACTTTTAACTAATAAAGTTGACGTTATATTAGGTAGAAATCCCGATCTAAGAATAGTTCAAGAATTTTGTATGACAAATAATTTTACAATTTGCGAAAAATGACAATTACATGCGCATTGCTTTACTTATGCCCCATTAATAAGTTGTGACGTTGAGAGAAGCTTTTTGACTTTTAATAGTTATTTAACCAATAAGTATATTAAAAAGAGCGATTAATGATCGAGACTATTTAACGGTCGAGCGTTAATTGTTCAGATCGTTAATCGCTGTTTAATATTCGAGTTGGCTACAAATTTTTTTCGTCAATCATTTTTTTCTAGCGTCTGCATAGATTTTTCTTCACCAATGTCTTTTTAGGTTATATGGCAATTTATGTAATTTGATACTGACAGTTATAGAGGGAGGTATGTTTTGATTGGAACGTTTCATTTCACATATGTTTAATTGGCCATCAAACGACGTCTTTACGTCGTGTGATTGGCTGTAACAAATCATGCATTAATAGAAATCGTGCATTAATGGAGCTGTTTAATAAACAATTTCGTATTCACTAAACTGACTCAATAAATAAACGATCGACGGAAATAAAGTTATTTAATAAACGATTTCCTATTCACTAAACTGACTCATAAATTAACGATCGACGGAAAAGATATTTTAACTTCTAAAAGAAAATCATTGACTATCGAAAATTTGGAGAAACTAGTAACAGCAAATGTTAACAGTAATATCTTGTTAAATAAATAATTATTATTAATACAAATTTATGCTAAAATCATTTGATATTATAGGGACAAGTTATTTACGCACTAGCCGTCCGTCGAGTATAGTATAAAACAAAGTGTACGTCACTGTCGTACTTGTACTTGTACTTGGCCGCCTGAGTCATGCCTGAGCATTCGATTGTTAAATCGGCGAGATGTATACTGTCATTCTTTCTCGTGGCGGCATATCGAATTATTTCATCGGCCAATGGAACTACGGTTTTGAGGTAAGCGCAATTCTTTGGAGTACGGTGTTATATACGAAGGTGCAATTGCTGGACAAACGCCGCTCCATGCCTCGGGTGTCGTCAGTTGCCCAAGTTCTGTTCGGCTTTGCTCATGAGTAATAATTTTATTGCTCATAAGCATCCTATAAATCAAATTCTTTTCTTCATTGTTCGCAGGTTAAGCTGTATAAAGATTTTATGTACGACGAAGACACTGTGATACAAACGCTCGAGCGCTCGATGGAGGAACTCCGCAAGGCCAAACTCGACCTCCCGCCTCCCGCCTCGAAGGAGGAGTCGTCGAGCCGGCCGTTCGGCCTCTTCATCGAGCCAACGTTCGAGCGGATCGTCGGCCACCGCCTGCAGGAGTTCTCCGACAAGGAGAAGGAGACGAGCGACCTGGTGACGCTGCGGCGCGAGCAGGCGGAGAAATCGCTCGAGGGCGAGAACAGGGAGTCGCAGGTGTCGGCGAGCGACTCGGCCGGAAACGCAGGTACGGATCGCGACTACGACGATGACGTCGACGTTGATAGCGTGTCGGTGTCGAGTAGGTACACGGTCGAGAGCGACACGAGCGTGTGCGAGAGCGTTGCTAGCAATGTGGTCGAATGTACGCGGTTGTAGTTTAATTTTTTTTAATTTTTTTTTTTTTTTTAGTAGTTTGCTATAAAAAAATCCAAAAATATATTTATAAATAGTATAAAAATTGCAAGGACAATACTGGTAGTATGTAGCATAAACATTTGCACCACTTGCATATAAAATTATAAATAAAAAGTATACATACAAAAACGGGAAAATATAAACATATACAGAGGTGCGTTAAAAGCTAAAAATTTAAGTTGAGATATAATCTTAGAATATTAAAAACTTATTTTTGATTTAAATATCTATTGCTGGGCCAGGCTTCCTCCAAAACAAAACAAACCTCTATCAGGGGTGCACTTTGATTTTGGCGTGAGGGGCAATGGTGTTGCCAAAGTGGACGTGTCGAAAATAGTACTGCTACAAGCGCCCTTGCTCGACATCCCCTTCTCGAAAATATCATAATTGGTGATGATATTGGGCTATTGGGATCACTGGGCACCCCGATCTTCTTCTTTGCCTGTAATGTCCTGCTTATTCTCCGTATTTTGCTGAGGCGCTTTTTACGTTCGATAGACGTCCTCGATCTGATCTTCATAGTCTGGTCGTTAATTAGCAGTTTTGGGACAGTCATCTTCGTCTGCGAGTTTGCAACTTTAAGTTTCTTGCCGGAGGTGAAGAGAGGTGTTCTCTGAAGAGTGGTTTTCTCTTTGTAACCACTTGGGAAGTAAGTAATAAAGCGTTTAGATTTTTTTGGCTGCCAGATAACAAGTTCGCTTTACTCCCTGACAAAAGTGTTGCCTTACTACCGGACATCGTTGACTTCCCTGGTGTTGGGGTCAACTTACGTTGTGTCTTCCTTGCACTCAATTTGCACTTTTTGTCAGACTCGTAATCGTTATACGACTTATCGATCAACGAGAAAATCGTTTCTCCCCAAGATAAAAACTGCCTCCCTGTACGAGCTTCATAATTTACTGCAAGTTCCTTCAAGCGCTGCTCGAGCACTCTAAAATTTTCTTCTTTAAGGAGTTGCGCTCCTTTTCCTCCTTTAAAAGTGTGCCGCCACGATTTTTGAGCCTGCTTGGAGCAGATGCATTCTCCTCCAGTTCTATCATTTTATTCCAATATTGTTCTCGTCGCACCAGCAGAGAGAATATTTCCTTGTTGTCCTCGTAATATTTTTTCAGTCTGTTAATTTCGATGTCGTGAAAACTTAAGAGGTCTTCTGTATACAGATCACAATGCAAGTAACTAAACTCCTCCCGCCGGCTGCTGGTATAATGGCACCGCTCCCACAGTTTTTCCAATTGATGGGGCGCAACTCCTTAACAAACTTCTCAATATTAGCCTTTTCTAGTTTTTCGCACCGTCTGAACTCCAATCGCCACGCTTCCAACGTTTGCAACAAATGACCTTTGTCCCTCTGTACGAATTCATTGCAGATTTTGATGTCCTCGGATGAAATTTCCCATAAACTTCTAACACGCTCCTGCAAGCCTTCAATTTCCAACACGGTATCCTGTTTCTGTTTTACCAAGGACTTGTAATACTCCTCCAACCATTTCATCTTATGGTCGGTGACCATGAAGAGTGAGTCATCGGGAGAACAGACTATCTTCTCGAGCTCCAAGCCGGGCTTCACGCCCAGATTGTGTACTGTCTCCGGTAGCTTATATTTTACTTCGAGGAAGCGGCTCTCTCGTCGAGTCTCTCCGCTTCGAGCGCCTCAATGTGCCTCTCGAGCTCTTCTAACTCTTCTTTCGATGGTAGAGGACATGCGGACAGAATCTTTGGTTCGATGTCTAATGTGTTGCAAACTTCGAGCTGCCGCTTTGCAAGTTTGTCGCATTGCTTCTTCCTAGCGTTCGCCACCCCTTCCAATTCGTTAACTTTTTGTTGTAACATATTACGTGTTTCCAATAGGCTTAGATTTTCTGAACCGTACTGCGGCATTAGTACGCGGAGCGTGTCGCACAAGCCTGATGCCTTCTTGAGCGGTTCCTCGTTGGTATCAATGATGTTGTTCTGTTTATCAATAGCGTTATCGATAATATCTGTGTATATTTTATTTATTGGGTTCGTGAATTATGTCCATCCATTCTTGAGTGCCTTCCAACTACGATCCTAACTTCTGTATGATTGAACATATTTTGCTAACTCGATCGGATGTGATTGCGTTCAACTCCTCCACAAGTTGAGTGAAACCACATAGTGGTGTGGTTTGATCTGCCATTTTAATGCTACATACGGGAAAATCACGTTTTATGAAACTTTTCTGCTTACTGCCCTTTATACTTTATAATACTGTTGTGTGGTGTATGGCCATGGGTACACTATGATGGTTGGGGATGCGCTCTTGTCGTTTGTTTGTCGGTGTCGCGTGCTTTTTGTGGGGTGGTTTTGTGTCTCGTTGTTGCGTTGCGTGCGGGATTTCTGAGATGATGTTGCTGTTACTGTCGATTGTGTCGATGGTGTGTTACAAAAAAAAACGTGGGTCGTTTAGGCAGGTTTTTATATCATTTTTTAAAAAGAAATTTCGTCCTTGTTTTTGTGGATGCTGGTTTTTTGTAACGTTTTCCGACTTTTTACGCAGAAATCCGCAAAATCAGAAGTTTCCTTTATGTCACATCTCCATATTTTGTTTGCTTTCTTTTAATCCAAATTCAATCAGGAATGACATAACGGCAATTGCAGACATTGTAAAAAGTTTGCGAGGATTTCACTTCGATATGGCAGGAGGCAACGGCGACACAATCCAGTAAGTGATGCCATCCCACGGCACATTTAGGTACCTTGGCAAAAAAGGAGTATAAATTCCTGGCTAGGCCCAGCTAGATTATGCAGTATTCTAATACAATTTTGCTACGAGTATACCATAGAAATATTTTTGTATTTCGATATCATCTAGCATTAGTTTTACCGCTGTTTGTTTAGTGAAATTTTCTTATTAGGTCCCAGTTTAGATATCGAGTAGTTTGTTTTATAAAATAGGTCGAGACATTACTCAATATTTGTGCAATAATCGATATTGATATTACTTTTTTTTAGTTTTTTCGATACCAGAGTTAATTATTAGGGTTGCAATTTCTTGTCGCTTGTATTAAACTACCAGTGTTCTGTACATATATAAATATGTGGCATGTTATTTATTTATCTATCCGTGTGCTTGTACATAACCTACGTAAAACTGTATTATAAGAACATGTTCCCGCATGCAGAATCCTGCACGGTCATGTGATTTTTTTGTCTATATCTCTCTCACTCTCTTCTTTTGTTTTCATTTTTTGTTCCTGTACGTGTAGATATAGTTAAGATGTGAATATATATTTTTTTACTATGTACTATCCTAGACACTCACTTCTAATATATTATTTTTTTTTAATGAAAATACTCGTTTGGTTTTGGTTGCTCATTCATCCCGCTTGTCACCTACACCTCTGCTCTATCCGTACCCATTTGTACATATTTCGGGATTCGCACCATCGTAATTTTTAACGGGATTTTTTTTTGCGACACGGTTCCACGTTTTCTTTAACATTTGGTTCCTGTGACTAACCTTGGGTAAATGTCTTGCACAAAAGTAACAAAATAACGGTATGGTCAAAGTCAACAAGCAGTGCTTCCTGGTGAAGAAGTTACTTTTATAGGAGTCTTCAAACGTATCAAAATTATGGTTTTTCTTGTGTTCAGATGATAATTATTAGATATAATTACATACAGGCCCGGCACCTGATATGTTTCTTGTGTGTGCGAACAAAATCTGGCGCCTTTCGGAAAAAAATCTGTTGCCAATCCATCGGTTTTGTGGCCTGATTAAAATTCTTATCTTGGTAACAATTGGCTCTAAAATATGATCTGAATTTGATAATGTGCATGTTGTATTGAAATACTACAAGGCAATATCGTAAAAATAGTTTTTTTAATCAACTATTAAAAAATAACGTAATAAAAACCTGCGTGTTTGGCATGTCTAAAAGAGATGAAAAGCAGTTCATTTGCTAAATGATACGATAAATTTCCCCATTTGAATGTTATGTAATTCAAAGAGGCCAACTATTTGGCCGTTGGAGATGACTGTTCAGCAAATTTAGTAGCTGTAGAAATAGGGTATTACAGCATTTTTCAAATAACATATTTTTAGAAAGAATATGCCTTATCGCGACTTGTTTTACAAATAAAATGTCAAACTTTACTTAAATTTAAGAGAAAATGCTGTTTGAAATTTTGTCCGATATATACCTGTCACATTAATTTGACTTACCAGGTCATTCTGGCATTTTTCGTTTAAATATAACGAATACGGTTGGTTGCAAAAGTATTGAGCGCTGTGTTTGACGGTCTGTAACTCTGAAATGTTTGAACGAAAAATTAATTAAAGTGTTTTATACTCCTGAATCATTTCTACATAACAGGAGCGACTATCAAACTTTTCTGCCCATCGGTTTGGCCATGAGCGCGAAACAAGTAGAAAAAGGTATTTTATCCTTTTTTAACAAAATTGACTTTCCGATTTTTTCTCTCGTTAATAAATAATTGAGACTCTTCTATAGATCGGCGTTTTAATTTTCTTGATTTTGTATGTAATATAGTCTGTAAGCGAGCTGTTTTATGGGCGCAGATATCTCAGAAACGAACAATAGCAACATACATTTTTACACTTCCCACGCGCTTCTCTCCAAACCTAGGGGCAGAAAATTTTGATAGTCGCTCATGTTATGTAAAAATAATTCAGGACTATAACCCACTTTATTATTATTTTTTTGTTCAGGCTTTGCAGAGTTGGAACCGATACTAAAAGTTAGCTAAAAAGCAAATATAAATCATTCAGTTCCTTAGTAATTACTGCTTATTGATTTTGACCGTACTTACCGATCATACAGCGCGTCCAGGAAAGTTTTCATCATTCTGCCAGACTGTGGCGCAGCAGTAAAGCGCTTGGCTATCAGTCTGGGGGGCGTGAGTTCGATCCTCGCGCCCTGCTTTCAGGTTTTTCTGTGGTTTTCCTTTACCGCTCGGCGAATGCTGAAACCCAAACGCCTTAAAACGTTCCACAGACGCGGGCCATAATAATGATAATTCGGGCCTGCCGATGCCCCCGTAGTGGCGAAAGCTGTTGGGGGATGTTAAGGCGTGGATTCTTATTATTATTATTATTATTCATCACCCGCATCCTAGAAAAAAAAAACATCATCCTTCGTAAATTTTAAGTTGTGTTGTGTTCGTGTAAAAACAGCGTATGTTATTATTTATTCTAGTAATGCCGATAGTCAGCATTTGATTGGTCATTCGGCAAACAAAATCAAATCGAACGCTGCAAATGAGACAGCTCGCATAATAGCGTGGTACGTGTGGATGTCTGGCATGCACCCCACTCATTTAATGTTTCTGTTTGCGCCCCCAGCACGTCCCCTGCCCTTCATCCCGTGCCTCTTAGATCCCGACCACCTCCCGTTTACCCCTCGGAGCCCCCGGCGCCCCCTTGACGATTTCCAGCAGGACAGAGATTCGGAAAACGCGCCGGAAAACCTGCTGTATAATTTTAGGAGGAATCACCATCCCACTTCTGATACAAATAAGCTCAACATCATTTTCTCGCAACTTAGATCAAAGAATAAAGTGCATCTGACCTCAAATGTTACCTTTCTACGTAAATAGTGACTTTTGACCACTTTTAAATTGTGTTCTTTTTGATAATCTTGTGTCATGCGGTTGGTAGATAGATATGGTTGGTAAATAGATTGCTGTAAATATGTTTTTTTATTGTCGTAGATCCCCGATTTTGTATAGTATTGTACGTAAGCAATAAATACGTGGTTTATTATTGCTGTATTACTTGTGTTTCGGTCGATTATATATTTGTCTAAGATTACGTGTAGGATGTTTAGAAGTGATTTGATTTAAATTGTCCGGGAGCCTACAAAGGACACATCAATTGTCTGTTTTTTAATCGTCTTCTAGTTAAAATGATAAAATCTAAATTGTCTTGACTATTATCAAAAATTGTATAGGTGGGTTTTCGTGTTATACTTATATGTACTTTGATAAAACTTTGGTGCTTTATCCAATGATGTAATTTTTTAATAATTTTGTATTTGTTTTTTACTTGCGCCACTTGGTTATAAATGCCTCAATTCTACAACGTGTTCCAGAAAGTTAGGAACAAAAAATATTTACGTGTATTAGTATCGAAAAACCTAAGACCAACATCATGTTTTTAAACAACATGGCCTATATTTCTTCATATATTTAAATTCTTTGCATTTTAGTATAAAAAGTACAAAAGTATTAAGAAAAAAATATTTTAGGAAACATACTATAGCTGAACTACTAGAGATTTGTTTGAAATGGCTTATGACGAATAGTCTAGTTAACAAACAAAATCATTGATTATTATAGATAAAACGAAAAGCTCGTTGATGAAAACAATACCAATAGATTCAGAAAAATACCCTGAACATCATATCAAAACGTTTACAATATTTGATATTATTATTGAAATTAATGTAAAACTATCAGTGATTTATAAATTCTGTTTACAGCAATATCTTCTATAGTCATCAGCAAATTCTTGTATTTTTTTCACAGAATTGACATAATATCTCGGGTCTGAAGACCCGTCGTTTAACTTTCTTCCAATCCTAACCCTTCAATATTTTTTGAGTAATTGTTTATCATGTGGGTCCTGCACTATAACTTTCAGCTGTTGCAGCTACTAACAGGGCAATACTCCTCCACGAGTAATATTGATGCAAACATACGTGAACAATTTCATCACAATTTTTTTTATCTCTTATAGTTTTTAATTAATTTCAATAATAATATGATCCCAGATTCAGTAAACATTTCAATATTATGTTCAGGACATTATTCTGAATCTAATTGGTAAGACGCTCAATGATTTTGTGCCTAAATTGACTAGACTATTGACGGATTTTCAAATTGATAGAATAGTCCATTCTAAATGACATTTAAACATAAATCACTTTAAACCAATTTGCAGTAGTTAAGAAAAAATTTAGTTCTCAAGACGTTGTTTTTTTTTTTGGACAAACAACGCAAAAAGTCAGAATCAAAAAATATCCCAAAAATGCATATTGGAGAATTTCTGGAACATGTAGAAGTAGTGGTACACAAAAGCACTGTAAAATAATAGTCTAAAGTACATCGTAATCAATATATCCCCTTCCACCATAACATAACCTAAACATTTTAAAAAATGATTAAAAGAAATAGTCACTCGATTACCAACACCCCCACCAACCAACTCCGATACACTTATCCCTATCAAGCACAACTGCATGCGCACGATAACCGTACAAACCAAACAAAGAAAAACCACGACGTTTCAATATCTCCATTCTTCTCCCGCAACAGGTTCCAAATTCTCTTTCGACCCGTCGATGGACGACGCCAGCTCCCTCCTAGACTGCGAGCACACCGGCTCCAGGCGATCGCTAGCCGACACCAGCGTAACCTCAACCGCGGACCTATCCGCCTTCTCAACGATAACTCGCTCGCAAGCGCACGAGAACAGCCTGGACACGCACAGCAACATGTCCGATAATTCAGTCGGAGGGACAAGCTCCGTTGGTTCCGGGGCTCAAAAACCGTTGAGCACTCATTCGACGCCACGGGCGACGCCTCATAACCCGAGTCCGGATATACTGAGGATCTACGTTCCTTATTCGACGTTGGAAACGACACCGGTGGCCAGTCCGCAGAATGGAGATCTGACGAGGTCGTTGCCGTATTCTTTCCCGGACAATCGGATTAGGATTCGCGTGGATAACGACGAGCTGGCGACGCCGCTGGTCGAGCACGGGCAGTTCAAGTCGTTTCGGATGGACAGTCCGGAAGTTGAGACGAAATAAAGACCGGTTAGACGATGATTTGATGATGATTAAATGTGTATATTGTACGTAGGCTCTTCTACTCTATTCTTCTGTGTAATTATAATGCGGTATTATTTGTTGTTTGGTCGGGCGTTTGGAATTCTGCGGGTTGTTGGTGCGGATTTTTTTTTTTTTTTGGGAAACAAAGGGAAGTCGGGATGTCGGATTGTAATTTGAGAGGTGTCAAAATGTGGGTATGAACATCGATAACGAGTGGTTGCTCGCCTTGGTAGCGCAAAAGTATCAAAATATTTTAGAATGATTTTTTTAACTGTAAGTTTACCCCGTTTCAAAAAACGGTACAAATTTTTAACTATTTGTATTTTCAGTAATATTTAGTCAAGTCAAATATTTCTTTAAAAAACGAATTGCTTGTGTTGTGAAGATTGAAACCATACCATACTCAATAACAGCAATAACAGCAAGTTTCGATCCAAAGTTATGTTGCATTATGTTTGGCTATGCACCATTTTTTTGATAATATCGGGTTAATTTAATGTAAAATGAAATGTGTATTAAAATCAATAGGTAATGGAGATTTGTCTTGCGTTTGTCAAAAAGGACAGTAGAGATTTTATAGCATCGTATACAGGGTGATTTATTTTAGTACATAGGGTGCAATTTTTAAACAATATCTTTTATTGTTTTTACCAAAAATTTGCGAAAGTTGATGTTTGTAAAATTTCACCGTGTATACTAAAGGAACCACTCTGTATACGATGCCATAACTGTTACTTTTGCGCAAAAGAAAACATATTTCATTACGTACTAATTTCTATACACCTTTCATTTCACTCAATATTACTCAATATTATCAGAAATGTAGCATAGCCACAGATAAAGCAAGAGAGCATTAGATTGAAACGTTGAATTATTGCGAATATGGTAAGTTTTCAATCTTCACTACATAAGCAGTTAGTTTTTCAAAGAAATGCTTGTAGTTACTTAAATTTTTTGGATATATGAGTAATTGAAGATTTTTACGTTTTTTTTTGCCCAAAGTCTATATGTTTTACGTACAGATTGCAGATATTGAAATTTCTTTTATTATTTATATTTATTTAAGTATTGTTGGTGGGAAAATTAATAACTAATAATTAGAAATAGAGAAAAATTGTGACAAACAGGCCTGAAGTAAATTTTTAAATAAATTAAAAATTACAAACGGGACTTGGATTTGAACCCCCGGGCCGTTTCCAGCGCAGTTTTTACTAACTGAGCTAACTGGTGCAAATTCAGGTCATGGCTGTAGTTTTTTATTTATTGAAAAATGTCCATCTTACAGCCTGTGTGTCGCCATTTTTACCATCTCCATACGTGGCCAAATGTTAATAATATTTAAACCTTTCTACCAGCTGTCTACCTCAATTAAAGTTTCTATTTTACAAAAAAGTAGCAATATTTTTAAGGTTGGTTATTCGTTTTAATATATTTGCATACGAATGTCTTTACTTGTCTTTTGTTGTAGACTTCAAAACAATATCAGATTTTCATTCTTGTTTTTTTTCGTATAGTATAATTCTTGCAAACTGTGTCCAGTTTTGGAGAAAATCGGTGCCAAAAACTATTTTATGGCATTGGTTCTTTGGAAAGAACTAAAGTTTATTCTGATACGTTAATAGAAACAGACAGGCCAAACATCTTTTGTGTGAAATATCGACCAATGTGACTCACGCTGTATAATCATAAATAGATAATAAGTTGCAGAATTTCAAACAAGCGACCACACTGTGTATATGTATTTAAAACAAAAAAAACCTGTAGATTCTCTCCCACTCTCCGTCTTAGCAAAATTTCATCGTTTTAGATGGAAACGGAACACTGAGAAGCAACGTGTACTCTACGAAATATTACTCCAAAAATGAACCTAACTCTCTCACAGGCAATAGAGCTAACTCGGCCTACGATTTACTCAAAAATTTATCGTTTTTCTCTATCGTTTCCGATAGATGTGTCTATATTTATCGTCGTAATCATTTTTAGTTTAAACGGATGATCAGTAGCGTTGCGGTATACATATATTTTATGTTGGTTTAAGAGTTTTTAACCCCGTCTCCCCCCTAAATTGTTGAACGTGGAGGCTAACCGTAGACGTAAGTGAATAAATTATAGAAGTACCGTCCCACGTTTTGTCTCTAATCTCTCTCTCTAATCGATATCTCTCAATCTAAATGTTACTCACGAGTTATTACGAACGCGTATCTTGCCTGTATATCAAAGTCATTCCATACGAATATTTATTTGTCTAGTTTTTTCGGTTGCGACCGGTGTAGTGGTTAAGTTTAACGCTCCGGTTACGTATTTAATAACGCGGTTATCTCTAAAACTAGCATTTATTTTTTTATAGTGTTTTACTCATTAGTATCGTTTCTATTTGTACTCGCTTCCTTATTTACAACAAATATTATTTATTGGTAGTATAAGCAAAAAACAGTATGTGACCAGCATCTGACGATATAACATAACCCCTAGTCGTTATGTCACTTTGACAGATGCTGGTGACATAACCTCATTTATTTTGATATTTAAATCGTTTCTAATCATGTGCTCGTGCCATAAAACCTTGGGATTTAGTTTACGTAACGTTATTTATGAATGTTTTAGGTAATTTAGGTAGGGGTTGCGCCAAATACCTAATTATTTATTTGTATAATCCTCGTAGCGCAATTTTTCTACGATGTCGGTAAGTTTGAACGACTTATTGGTCGATCAACGATGATAATTAACTGCTTTACAATGTTTGTGACGTACCATTATTCTTTTTTGTTTCTTCCGTGACAGTCGATTTTTCCAATCTGCAGTATTAACCGAACGGATCTGTACTAGTGGTATTATTATTATTATTATATTGTTTATTTATTTATTTTGCGATTGGAGGCGCTGTTTACTACGGTTGTGGCTTTTGACAGGTATTTAAAGCGAAATGGGTAACAATTAGAAGTGATACGCGCAATAAAAGTACTATTCTATGTGTAAGGATATGTATATTGTTAATCTGTCATTGTATGACATTTAAATTTCTTAATAAAATGCCTCTAAAGTGACTACCGTTTTATTAAGAGGTTATTTTATTATAGTCTGGCTTATATTATTATATTATTTTGTAAGAATTATAATTTAAAATCTAAATTTAGCTTATTTTTAAGGTTAGAAATAGGGATCTACCCTGTGCCGGTAACGTAGTTCCGTACTTCGCCCATAGATGGCGCTGCGGGTAATCTGCGCTGCCGGTAACGTAGTTCGGTACTTCGCCAATAGATGGCGCGCGGGATTGGCGCTGCCGTGTCGGTACGCGTAGTTCGGCATTTCGTCAATAGATGGCGCCACCAAGTCTAAAATTGTAATTAATTTACGAATTGTAAAAATCAGTTGTGTACAATAAAGTTGTTATTTAAAATTTGTGTATTATTTACTATCGCGAAATATTTTGGGAATGCCCTCCAAATGAGTCACCGTTTCAGGGGTGTCCCAGGTTTTGAAATTTTGGCGGAGGTGCCGGGGGCGCACGAAAATTTTTCTTCAATTTTGGTGGCGGAGCCGGGAAAAAATGCAGCGATTTTTGCCTTTAAAAATTTTGGCGGCGGAGCCGGAACCCCCTGTTTCATTTTGGCGGAGGAGCCGGGAAGCTCGGGTATTTTGTTTTCAATTTTGGTGGCGGCGCCGGGGAAGCCAGCCGAACTTTTTAAATTTTGGCGGTGGCGCCGGGGAAAAATTTCGTAGATCCCGGCCTGCCAAAAATTTTGGCGGAGGAGCCGGAGAACTACGGTATATTTATTGTCAATTTTGGTGGCGACGCCGGGAAAAATTTTCAAACTGGCTTGATCCTCGGTAACAAATTACATTTAACTTTTAAATTTTAGGCACCCAAATTTTACATGGAAGTCTGGGCAATTTTTATTTTTAAATAACTGATACATACTTACCACAATACAGTCTGTTCCAAGTTGTTTATAGAGAAAGAGTGAAATAACAATAACAATTTTAGACTTGGTGGCGCCATCTATTGGCGAAGTGCCGAACTAGACGTACCGACACGGCAACGCCAATCCCGCGCGCCATCTATTGGCGAAGTACCGAACTGCGTTACCGGCACAAGGTAGATCCCTATTTCTAACCTTAAGAAAGGATGCAACAAATCATATTTTTTAGAAATAAAACAAAATATATGTAACAAAATTTATTTTGTGTTTTTTTGTTACAAAAAAGGCACACAAGATACGCACATGCATTTGTTGGTCTCTCTCATAGCATTTAAATTAGAAGTACAAAAAAGTGGACCTAAAATTCACAGGATTCATAGTAATTTGTACGAATCTTTTACTAGATTTCTAATGCGACAGCTTAACAGTTGTGGGGTATGTTCGTACAATATAAATAACACAAGACTTGTAAAGGAACTGTCGTATACCATAAAATCATTAAAGCTATTACGAGAAGTAGATTTTTTCACTTTTTGGTACGACTCAATAATAATATTAAATACATTAATTATAATTAATAGATAAATTAAATTTAAATACTCTAAAATACAAGTTAGCCCAGTAAACAAACTAATTAGATTTCCTCTTAACTTGGTGTGCAAGTTGCACCTTTTCGAGCACTGGTACCTAACCTTAAATATCCCCTGTATTAATTTGTACTGCAGAAAACGATGTATGAAATGAATAACAGAAAAAAATTATAATTATACGGGATATCCATATACTCATATCTAGTTATAGAAAAAAAATTGATACTCTAAAACTAGTAACCTATAAAATTGTAAATTTTGTTAACCTCAATAATAAATATGTCTTTCAAGAACAAAAAAAAAAAACAAATCAGTTTTAAAAATCTACATATAGAGGCTACCTATAAACTCAAGAATGTATAATTAGGTATAAAAGTACACGATTTACCAAGAAGTACAAAGAATAAGTTATCTTATATCAAAATATGCGCGTGTAAAACTACCATTTAGAAAAAAAGGCGCGAAACATCAAAAAAGCAATGCCCGCGCACTCACAGGTAGGTACAAATGATAAACAGTCTCCTTTGCGCTTAAAACAATTGCCTATTCGTAAAAATACACTAACATCGGAAACAGCTCACATAGTCGCATTAGAAAACGTACCGTTTATACTCAAAGGTACTCCACTAACCGGCGTCGAATAAACTGCAATTATACCTTCAATGGCTGACCTCGACCCGAAAATGAGCGCGATAAACGCAGCTACGGACACCACAACGTTCTTCCAAATCTTCCAGTTGTACTTGCCAAAGCCCTTATCCCAAAACGTGACCATCTCGATGAAAACGGGAACAAGCAGTCCGACTATCGAGAAGCAGAACGCTCCGATGAGTTCGACGAACGGGGTTATCGTAGGCACTGCTATCGCTAGGGCTATGCAGATGATCACCATGACCGTACGGAGGATGTAGTTTGCGATTTGGGGGCGTTTCTCGAAACGATGATGGATTCCCGTCCACGCAATGTCGAGGCAGACGTAGAACTGAAGGCCAAACGTGAAGAAAACGGCCAGGCCAATTAGGATTTTCACGGCTTGCGCAGCACTGGAATTAAGAGTGAATTAGTTAAGGTTTTTTTTTTCTTTACTAAAAAAAGAAAAAAAAATAACTCATTTTTACGAGAAAAAGTTTATGACTATTACTAGAAATCAATATACGAACATAGCGTATGATACCGACTTACCGTAATGATGAAATTAATCAAAGTATAGAAGATGGTGATATACAGGCGGGATGTAAACTTTGAATAAATTAAAAATTACAGCTCAGTTATAGCTCAGTTGGTTAGAGCATTGTACTAGCGATACAAAGGTCCCTGGTTCAAATCCAGGTTGTGGCTGTAATTTTTAATTTATTTAAAGTTTACATCCCGCCTGTATATCACCATCTTCTATACTTTGATTAAAAAGTTTATGTCCTTATAGTTTTTATTCTTTGCTCATTTGAGGTAATTTAGAACCTTTTTAACTTATTGATATTATTGATATAAATTTATTGGTATACCAAGTAATACGATCTCTGGTTTTAAGCTGAATATTAAGCTTTGGGTAGTCTTTTCAAGCTCGTAAACTTTAAACCTTTCTCAACCAATCTGTAGTTTTATTGGTAATTTTATTTTATTATTACAGCATGATTAAAAAAGTTAAAACCGAAAATTTTAAGGAATACTTACTATTCGGCTTCCGGCAAATTGAGAGTGATCGAACCCGAAACTTCGTCACCGTACTTGAGGTAACCAAGGAAACCGACCAAGATGTAGACCAGAGTTACACCAGCCATGCCCTGGTTCAAGACGCCGGTCACCCCTACGAAATTCTGCGGAGTCTTCATGTTGTTCTCCAACGGCATAACCTAAAAATCAAGAGAAAGTCTTTTACAGAACACAAAAATAAAAATGAATTTAAATTTTAAATAACAATACAGGTACTATCGTGGCCATACATTATGTTCCTTGTTTTGACGTCGATTTTCTCGCAGAACTAAGGGGCGACAAAATTTAAAAAAATTCTGATGCCGTCCTCGATTAATATATGTTGGCGTTTTCCCGATTTTTCCAAATTAAGAAGAATTGGCGCCTTTTTTGCCCCGTAAATTTTATTCCTTTACCTTAGCAATTAATTACTCCAGAAATAATCTATAGATTTCAATGCGCATTTTTGTAAAATCATTGGATTAGTGGTTGACCCACAAAAAGCTATATTATGCAATGCCAGCAATTCCGTTATTAGAAGAGCTAGAATAATACTACCCAATAATTCATAGGTTTAAAGTTTATTACATAATCATTGTTTATCTTACATTTTTCCTACAAAAGATCGTGCTGAAACTCCGCGTGAATTCTGACGCTCTACGGTCTTTGGGGTGCTGCGGGGAAGGGAGGCGTTAGCGGCGCTGTCATGTCGGAAAGAACCGACACAGCTGTGAGAACCGGGGCAGCTTATTATCAATACACAAAAAGAACGATAACTTGTCAAGGTAGTAATTTTAACTAACAATTAATTTCTTAATTTTTGCGTAATTTTGATTATATGTGACCCGGTACGAGAGAAATCTCTTCTATCGATTGGCGTTTGTTTTCTTCAGTTTTATACAATAACGTTGTAAACAAGATTTTGATGTAAGCGGATAGATCTAATAATATGGAGTTGGCAGATTTTCCGATTAGTGGTGAATACTAAATTAAGTTCGGTTGATAAACCCAAAAAATATTTAATAAGTATACCCGATTTTGTTATATAGGTATTCGAACTGTTATAACAGTTTTAACAGTTTATTAATTAATAATATTTATATACATGCACAAACAATATAAAATAAATACAACTCTTGATATATTACATATATTACAAACGTCAGCTCTGAGCGTATAAAACTTAGAAATATCAAAAAACTTTTACAAATTGAGCATCGTAAATTTGTAGACACATAGATTATTTTGCAGATCGTTCATTAATTTTAAATGCCAACCCGAAACCCGATTTAAATTGCCAAGAATTTCCATGGGACTTCCAAATGCCTGTTCGTGGTTCTGTTATCTTATTGACTTATTTTGCCATTATTTTCTAATACGGTAATCTGTCGCCGGATATCCAAATTTGTTTGGCGAATTGCTGTGTCGTTTTATGTGTCCATAAACACTGTTGTTCTAGTAAGTAATGCACCTGCTACTGGCAGCGTCACTGTCAATCCCTTCCCCCGCTCGCCCGAAAGACAGAAGAGCGCCGCGTCAATTGCAGCAATCATGAGATTATTTCCGGAGTAATTAATTGCTAAAGCTAAACGAATAAAATTTACAGGGTAAAAACAGCGCCAACTCGTCTTAATTTGGAAAAATCGGGAAAACGCCAACATATACTGCTTTCTAATTTTTATGAGTTGTAGCATATTAATCAAGGACAGCATCAGAATTTTTTCAAATTTTTTCGCCCCTTGATTTGTGGGAAAATGGACTTCAAAAGAGTGGACATAATATATGACCACGATAGTACACTGTGCTTACAAAGCCATTCTCCATTATTAGCAGCTAAGAGATAGAAAAAAGAAAAAGTTGTTCGACTCATCAATTTGTACAACCTAACAGACACAGAGACGGAAGCTCCCCCGGCAAATCTAAAGAGAGATAAAAGATTTCATGTGCTCTCTCGCTAAAACAAAATGTTTAAAACATGTCGAAAACAAAATAGTTTTAAACAAAAGTAATTGTTTTAAAACACGCTGTTTAAAACCACCCTGATTTTAACAACCCACAGTTTTCCTAAAACATACCATCTAAACTACAAAAAAAAAATACATACCACTCCGATAGCTTCTATCGCAAATATCGTCACGCTCAAACAGATAGGCAGCGTGGATATTGGGGAGGCGAGCCGCCTCTCGCTAAAGGGTGGCGTGTCGACGACCAGATAGTAGAAGGTGATCCCTAAGCCGAGGGCCATGAAGGCGTTTGCAACCATCGAGACCGGCGCGAGGTACTTCAAGTTGGGCACGTACGCCTGCAGGATGAGAGGCAGCAGGAGTGTAGCAATTATCAGCCGTAGATTCGTCTCGGGATCTTCGTGGAACTTGAGGTTGTAGTACGTGAGGACCTGCTCGAAGTTCTTCGCGATGATCACCGAGTAGCAGCTGCACGTGGTGAAGTAGGTGAGGAAGAGGCCTTGGAGGATGATCTGCCTGAAATGGTGAAGGCGGAAATTATAATCGAAAATTTGTGGTCAAATAACATTTTAAATTTTTGAAAAATAAAGTATCAAATAGGAAGGAAGGGATGCTCACCTTGCCCACGGTCCGAATTTTCTGCTCCATTTCGGACCCCGCTTACAAGCTTCTTCAGCAACGTCCGCAAAACTCATCTTCGTCTTTTTGGTCCTTACGTATAGGTCATGTGCGCATACAACCTAGACAAAATAATAATACTTTTTACTGACAAGTTTGATATTAGCAAATAATTATTGTTGATTTAGCCAAGTAAGAAATATTTAACTTTGGAGCAACTCAACATCCTAGATAATTTGGCAATCAGTTTCCTGAACAAAATCAGTAAAAAATTTAATATGGATTTGTGTTTTTATCAATTTATTTTTATTGTTATTTTTAGCAATTTATTGAATAATCAACAACTTCAAAATTATCCTTGATAATTTTTTTCGAAAGTACAGTATCTCTAACCAGGTAAATAATAATGGCTGCTAATACAAGACCTTTGCACACTTGTTTCCAAATTGTCTTGCTCTTCCACTCAACCCCTTACGCAAACTAAAACTAAGGCATAATTTTAGCAATAATATAAAAATAATTCCGAGAATTATCAAAACAAAAACAAACAAAAATTACTCTAGAGTCTAATTACACGTAATTGCCGCAAATCCAACTCAACAAAACATCGCACATGCCCATAAAAAATGAAAATGAAAACAGCCTCCAATGTGCGCTCAATGCCTAAACTCCCCCCTGTTGAGCAAACAGACAACACTTCACCTTTCCCCCAAAACCGTTTACCGATAATTTTTTCATATCTCTCCTGAGACCATTGCATATGTGACCGACCTGGTAAGAGAATGACCGTTTATACAGCTCCGCGCGATGGGCAGGTGGAGCAAACAAACCCCTGAATCTTAAATTAAGGTTATGGACATCGGTTCTACAGCGTATCTTCCGCATGAGGTATTGTGGGATCCTCTTGGATAGCAACTTATGATATAATATTGCTGCATGCAACACCCTAGTGTTATCCATGTTCAACCACCCCAAGTCGCCCAGCTCATTCGATACACGATCATATTTCCTCAAACCAAAAACAAACAGAACACATGAATTTTGGACACGCTGAACACGCTGCCTATCCGACGCCGTCAGGCAAGGACCGTACACGGTATCACAATACGAGATCTTTTGAGATATTGTCAAAACATCAGCATTTGACACTACCGGTACTGTCATTAGACTGAAAATATTTGGCAAATCCTGGCTCACTATATGTATAGTAGGTACAATAAAATCAATGCAGATGCGACCGATCTCGATCAAATAGAATTTGCTGATGCAGCTAAACTATTAATTTTACCAACAAATATTGTAGACATAAATTATTCAGAATTTCCTCTACTTTAATTTAAAGTGATTCAAAAATGATCAGGGGACCAAAAAAGACCCACACTCTAATTATTATCATATGTATTTTTCATCATTTGTTAAATAGTTCTTTTCAATTACATACATATGCTAAATTGCATATTTTTGCAAATATCCGAAGTATACATACATTAGGGTCGTCTTTATTAGTCAACTCCCAACTCAAGTTTTCATCTTAATTTGATACTTTCTATCCATTCCTGTGAAATTTGAGATCGATGAATACATACTAACACGTGCTGCCCCCAGGGGCTCAAAATATTTCAAATATTAATAAATTATCCGTTGAGAAATATAATCGAGAAAAGTACCAAAAGTCGTTTTTTTACTTTATCATACGCAGTATGATGAAGTATTTTCAACGATTTTGCAAATGGTAATTTGTAATTTCGTCAAAATAGATAAATAATAAATTAAAGTAGAGGAAATTTTGTATAATTTATGTCTATAACATTTTTTGGTAAAATTAATAGATTGGCTGCAGGAGCAAATCCTATTTGATCGAAATCGTGTCTACATTAATAGTAGGTAGCCAGGAAATTTTGAAACTTTTGATAGTATTCAGAACGTCAGCGGTTGCGGAACGTCAATTCAACACGCAAATGCATGGAGAATGCGATGAGGACGAGAAACACGCGCGCACGTACGCTATGTGAAACAATATTGAAACAGCTTGGTGTTTCCATAGTGTTTACAAAGTCAATGTGTATTTCAAGTGCGGATTGCGGATAGCAATATTGTTATGAATTTTACAAGGATTTTGCAAATGAGCCGCCATTTCTGTAGTTTCGTCAAAGTAGTTAAATAATAAATTAAAGTAGAGGAAATTTTGTATAATTTATGTCTATAACATTTTTTGGTAAAATTAATAGATTGGCTGCAGGAGCAAATTCTATTTGATCGAAATCGTGTCTACATTAATATAGGATTTGACAGATCTTTTTATTCTAATGACAGTAGGTAGTGTTAAAGGCTGATTTTTTGACAATACCTACTGTCAATATCTGTCAAATCCTGGCTAATTCGTTTTATTTTAATGCAAACACGATCGATCTCGATAGAATCTCATGCAGCTAAACTATTAATTTTATATATTGTATGATAAAGTCATGTGCCTGGCCAGATCAGATTTTTTCCAATGGTAACCCTATATGCGAATGCATAATGGAATTTTATGGAGAATTTTAGATCAACTTTGAGTAAAATATCCTCTCAAACTTTAGCTTCTCTTTTTCCGACCATCGCCAACTTCAGAGATCGCCGCAAAAAAAAACAATCGATATGCACACAGAGAGCGCACATAATCAAATAGTAAACAAACCAATCACCGATCTAATTGGGGCGAAACAATTAAACAACAACTCCAATTCTTCGACCCAATTCCGCGTTTTATGCCATCAGAACCGTTTACGTCCAAGGTCACACAAAAAAAAAAAAAGCAGCACAGTCCCCAAAAAAACACGGTCAAATTAAAAAAAATCAGGCAAATATTTCACTCACCAGAATATACGAACAATGCGTGCAGACAATCGCAACTGCGATCGTAGCGAAAATTCCAACCACCAAACCAGCGGCAGCAAAAGCAGCACCCATAGCCAAAATTCCGGTACCCAGAGAGGCCTTCAGAAGATGCGTGAGCGTATCACAGTCTCTGTAGAAAAAAATAAAGAAAAAAAATGATTAGTTAGCGTCAAATTTTAAAAAACACTTTTAAAAACTAAAATAATAAAACAAATCATCAGTACGAAAGTTATACCCCAATTTATCAGCTTGAGTTTTCATTTTTTTCTAGTGGAAACAAAACTCCAAAAGTGACTTCAGAGTGTCTTCTTCGGCTGGTCGTGTGCGTTTGAGAAAACTGCAGATAACTCTAAGCGGTATTTGCCGATTCGAGTATGGAAAAATTGCGTACGTTCCACTGGCGGAAAAGGTAGGTCGACGAGATAACTATAAAGCACGTGGATGTATCTGATGACACGAGAGAAAATAAGACAGGCAGGCTCTCTTTCAATGTACGGTACTACAGACTACACAAGCACGCGAGGAGCTAAACTATTTGTATTTATGGGTATCGGTTTTTTTTCGGCATGAATGTTGCGGCCGAGATATTGAAAGTGGGGACGAGGCAAATTTTTTTAAATTGATCGGTTGTTTATTTGGTTACAGGTGGTTCATTGTTTTCTTTGTGTGAAAGATTCCTAATGGAAAAGTTCCTGTTAAAAAACAAAACTCTCTCTGTGTGAAAAGTTTAATAAGTTAATTAATAAAAATTAAGTGTTGTGTGACAAGATTTTTACTGAGTAATTTTTAATGGATGTCTTTTGCGATTTAAGGCTCCCGTTCTCAATTCAAATAGCGAAATGTAGCAAACTTCTTTCCTAAGCTTCGGAATAAGAAATCACCAGATATAGATGGCGCTGCTATAAACACGTCTGTTTTTATTTCGTATTTATTACATTTGAAGTATTAGAAATTAATAATAATTAATAATAAGAAATTAATGTATTGCTTTCTATTTGTACAAATATTCAAACTGGACTGTGTTTGAGTTTTATAAAATTATATAGTACTTTCACAATCCAAAATTATTGTAAACATGGTTGCCAACTTATTGCAAACACGCACTACAATACTCCAGAGTACAAGTCTAGAGAAGTTCAGAAGAAAATAACTAAAAGCATTTCTATTCTAGTCCACACCAAAATTTGCATAAAGACCTTCAGAATCGAATAGTAGCTTGTATTTCTTACAAAAAAATATTCCCAGAATTTCTATACGTTTTTAACTTCAAATAGAGATTGGACAATTTCAAATTTGGAAATAAAACATTTGAATGCAACAATTTCAAGTTACTGATAAGTGATTTCAAATTTAGAATAAACAAGTTATAATAAAAAAATCTGATGTGGCCAGGCACCTGACTTTATCATACTATTAGCAGTGTCGAACGCGGATGATCAGGATTTGACAGATAATTTGATACTATCAACAGTATTCTCGGGACATGAGCGTTTGTGTTGAGAAACACTGTATGATAAAGTCATTGCACTCTGGAGTATTGTGGTGCGTGGTTGTAATAAGTTGGCACCCATGTTTACAATAGCGACGATTGTGAAACTACTATATCATTGACTAGAAAAGTTTGAAACACTTTGAATGTGTTGATTGCCAATTTGAAATTTTTGAATCTAAATTTGAAGTTAAAAAGTGTGGTAGCAAAAAAAAAAAACGGAAAGGAACCATTTGAGAGTTTATTTTTGGTCGGAATCCGTCCGATGATCTAGATTTGTATAAAATAATTGTGGATAAATATTAGGGTGTTAAATGCAACAATTATTATGTATAAATTAAATATCAGTTAACAGACACACAACTATACTTAAATTCACAATGTTTGGCGACATTGACATTTTTAACAACCCATGGTGACTCAAGGGGTTGGTCTCATCTTGATTGAGTCTTGTGGTACTTTGATTCTAATACCAAATTATACCAAATTACACCAAAAATGCAGAACTGTATTATTTTAATTTACGTACGTGCTGTTTCAGATTTACCCTAAACTGGCCCGATCTCTGAGAAACTCTATTCTACATAATTTGATAAATGCGCATGTAATTACATTTAACACAATTGTTTCTTAGAACACATTCACTTTAAATGTAAAAAATATAGTTCACGCTATTGAAAATGTAACAATGTCTTTTTTTTCGATTACCATATACAGGAAAAATCAAAATTGTGACCGCGACTATAAACTTTTTGGAGTAGGTACCCAAACGTTTCTATAAAGAACTACATTTTCTCGAAAAATTGAATTATGCTTCCATAATACATTTAGGTAACTGTAGAATTTACTCGATCTGAGCTGGTCAGCTAAAATATTCTCAAGTTAACTGTCACGTCCGGCCACCGGAAGTCGGTATCAACTTTGTTATTTTAAATAGAATAATATAATTTTTATTTTATTTTTGGTTTCTACGTATCAACAAACATCATTTTTGATAATGTTACCTAATACCTAAATATATATAGCTAAATATCTCCATTTTTGAGTTTTTATTTTAGTAATTTTTTGGCGATTTTCGTGGTTACGTTTAAAATTGATTATCTCGACTATTATGATTGGTGGTCCAAAACTAGAAACATAACCAAATACGACGATGTTTAGTTCATGATATCTTATACAGCGTGTTCAAAATTTACAACACATTAGAAGCATTTTTAAACGTAAAACTTATTTTTCGAGTGGGATTGCCTGATTACCGATACACCATTTGATAACAAATGTTATTCGCTATCAATCAATATTGGGGTTCCCTATATCTATCTTTAATAGTTATTGAGATTGTCAGTATAAAAGGATGCAAACTAAATATAAAACGATTTATTCTTCATTTATAGGAATGTAACAATTTTGGAACAGCAGGAAAACAGAAATAATATATTTGGGACATCTAAGTTAACTTAAAACTTAATTATGTTGTTCGAAATGATGATGATCTTCTTAGCACTTGGTTTGATAACTAAGTCCTGAAGATGTATCTTGCAACAGAGCGCGAAACGTCGACTGCTTCAAAGTCCTCAACGCGGTTTCCACCCGGAAATCAATATATCATTGACTCAGAACGCGAAAGTCTACAATCTAATTACCCTGTATAAGATATCACGATGAATTAAACATCGTCTTATTTGGTTAAGGTTCTAGTTTTGGACCATCAACACCCGAGATATTCACGTTTAAACGTAACTCCGGAAATCACAAAAAAAATTAGTCAAATAAAGAAAACTCAAAACTGGTGATATTTAGGTAACATTATTAAAAATGATGTGTTTTGATACGTAGAAACCAAAAATAAAATAAAATTATTCCATTTAAAATAACAAAGTTGATACCGACTTCCGGTGACTGGACGGGACAGTTACCTTGAGAATATTTTAACTGAAGAGCTCAGATCGAGTAAATTCTAATTCCAAAATCTCAAGTTTCCAGAAATAGTAGAACATGAGAAACTTATGTACCCATTCTAGGAGACACCTGTATAAGCGGGTTACTAAGTTCAATATCTAAACCAAATTTTAGCTTCGTACATTTCAATAAAAAGCTGTACACCTAATTTTCTATTAGACTAGTCTTTTTAGATTTTGGTAAACAAATAATTTGCTCGCATAAAAAATAACACCATATATTGAAAAATATGCAAAAATATACCTTCTCCCGAACTTACATCTTCCTATATTTTAAAGTCATTCTTTGTTTATCATGTACCCACATATTTCGTCTATAATATGATGTACAATTTGTTCTGCTAAGCTCAATACTTTCGGTAATATTTATGCAAGCATTTCAAGACAAATTGTTTAATCACTGATTAGTTTGAATGAATTTCAATAATAATATCATCAAAGATTCAGTAAACATTTTATTAATTATCGAATTATTTACGATATTTATTGATTTTGCGTCGCTGAGTACTACGACTTTCGTTATCATTGCCATAAGGTTAAGCCTATAGGTGCATAATACAAATAACAGAATAAAACACATAACGATTAAAAAGAATAACATTCGAATTTGAAGGTATGTATGCCCGCCTTTTTTCTTTTTTACTGTTTTTTACGAGATGTAACAAAACGTCAAACACAAATAACATTAGCCTATGCAACCAGTCTAACAATAATTTGGACTTGATTTGGGTAAACTACCCGAAATTTAACCGATTTTATTGTTTCAAAACATTTAATCATGCCGTCATCTGTTCGTTATTGCACATTCAAATTGAACGAAGTACAGTAAAATTTATGCAGTCAGAGGGAGTATTTTCGATACAGTTTCATTCCACTGTTAATTTATTGAATAATATTTTGTTCGATTAGCAGGACTGAACAACAACAATAAAATATCAGACAATAAAGTTTAAACTGGAAACACACAGAAAAAACATGATGCAATAACTGGACAGTATTAACAGTGCAGAGAATTCAATGAGAAGTGTGCAAACTCATAACTTTTCGTAGGTATACGTAATAATAACAAAACGCTCGAGATAACGATGGAATAAATCTATATCTAACACAACAAACAATATAGATAATGACATATTTGGGTTGTTATTGCGCTAAAGTATGTTTCGACCCATTTGAACGTTAGACATTATAATAATCTCAACCAAATTACCATATCGGCGCAAGACTCGAAGAAAAAAAACAACAACAAAATTGAAAAATACAAGTAATGGTTACTTACGATACTGGGTGTTCCAATTCCCTCGACTTGAACGGATCGAAGTCACCGTTGAGGGCTTTTGCAGCCTCATTGCTGTCAGGATATGTACGAGTGATCTCGTACCTGTAAAAATAAAGATAAAAACAATAAATAACAAACAAAATGGCGAATTTTTGCAAATTATTCAATTATGTTATATTATTTTTCTATTATTATTTAATTAATTATATTATTATCAATTGCAAGGTCAAAGATTACCGAATTGAGTTTTTTTAACAATATCAACCATTATCAATATCATGCTTTCTATCGATCAGATTCTTAGTTAATAGGATTTTTTTAATTAACGAAAAACCATTGAAAAATGGTGATTGCCATGCGAGCAATGAAGGATTAATGTATTTAATCCTTCATTGCTCGCATCTCACTCACTTAATCGCAAAAATAAAAATACCACACTGTAGAAAACAAAATTTACCATCAAAACGATTCGGGAACCTATAGAGAGAATGAACGGTTAGTTTTATATGATTGTTATATGACAAACTATTTGATTGAGATAAATCTTGACTGCATTGAAATTAAAATAGTTAGCCAGGATTTGACAGATATTTTGATACAATTAACAATAGGTATTGTCAAAGCATCAGCATTTGACACTACCTACTGTGATTAGAATAATAGTTATATGTCACAAGTGCCAAAGTACGGAATAGCACGACGAGCGGTGATGCGGCGCGTCACCGAAGGCGGAGCGTCGCCGTCGCATGTGAACGAGTCGCGCTATGTAGTTTTCGGCAGGAGTGACATCAACGTTTTTTGTGTTGCTTTTTGAGAATACGTATTTAAAAAAAAATATATTAAAAAATGGTTATATTTCTGTATAGGAAAGGTTAGGTTGATCATCTCACTTCTACGAAACGTCAAGTTTAAAAAGCTCATTCAAATTCTGACAGATTTATATTCGTTCATGACACTGTAGATGTCACATGCGTACCAACATACTAAAATAAAACTACACTCATCGCTATACTTTATTTAGAAATTTTCTCAATTTATCGGTTTTAGAATTAGATATAACAACGGGTTGATATTTCTTATCAACAAACAATCAAATTGGTGATCTTATTTTACTTGAAATTTGAATTTTGTACTTTGCCGCACTAGAGCGGCAACGTTCCATAGCGGTTCTCCAACCTCTGATGAAATCAGCAGTTTTCTAGTGTGACAGCTCAAAATAATATTTGTCTGGTTACTATGTAGTTTCATATCAGTGCAGATGCGACCGATCTCGATCAAATAGAATTTGCTCTTGCAGCTAAACTATTAACTTTACCAATATCTCAGAATCTGTAAACGTTGCATCAACGATAATAACGACAGTGACTTCTTCACATGGTTGCAAAATACTTAATCACAAAATTTAGTTAAATTCGTTAAATTCATAACCTTCGAATGTCTCTTTCTCAAAAATTTTCTTATGTAAGACCATAAAAATATTGTGCTACCATTAAGACAATTAAAAGATCTGTCAAAATCATTAAAGAAATATAGGGGTGTCTTTAAAAAAAATCGTTTACGTCATCTGTTAAAAACAATTGAAGGTAAAAAAACAAACCGCATCTTGCAAACATACAAGGCCATTTCAAGTGGCATCATATTTTGTTTTCATGATAAAACAAAAACAATAACCATGTAATGGACGGTTTTCGAGATATTCTTGAAAACAAAAAGTTATTTTAAATAAATACCTACAAGAGTTAGATAATCAGGTGGATAATAAACTTCTAAACCTTCTGATAGACGCATCTCGGAAATGGTAAAGTTACAACTGCGTGTTATTTGTATTTCTTATTATAAAATATGATGTTCTGTCATGTTTTCAATTACTTGGGTAGCGGAAAGGGTTATCCAGCACATAAATCAGTTGTTTCTCGTACGGGTTTTTGACGTTTTTCAAGACCTTTAACTTGAAAACGCCAACCTGGATTAAAACTGTGTATGGGTATTTTTGGTAGATAAATAAAAGATTTAGAGATTTGCTAATGGCGCTCATCCTAAGATAACGATGGGGACTTTTTAACACGTTATTTGTAATGCCCAACCAAAGGTATACACAAAAATTCCTCCAGCCGTGCATAAATTTTTCCGAAATAATCATGATTCTTCCTTCATATATTTATGTTCTGGCACACTTCATGTTCTACCAACACACATTGGGGTATTAGACCCAAAAAGGCTGGCCATAAATCAAATTTCTAAATTGTTAAATTCCAAAAAGTAAACCTGTCTCTGGGATAGGTAAAAGACCGATGTACTAAAAGGCGGCAATATTTTTTCACCTGAGCCCTGAGCCACGTGTCCTTGACAGCCTAAAGTTATATTTTACAATGGCTGAACATAGACGCACATAAGTTGACGCTCTTAAAAACGGTTGCAATTTTGTATTTTCACGATAAATGTGACTTTTTTGTTATACATTCTTTAGAACCAAGTATGAACTTTCATTCGACATTATTTTTATTAAAATTTACCCACAATTTTGTTTATTGCAGGGCCGAGAACACTCTCTGTTATATAAAAAAACAGTTTTATGCAGAACTTGAGTGTTTTAGTTTAGTGTTTAGCTTTTGAAAGTGGTTCAAATTATTGTACATATACATATTTGACATTACAACTACTGGAAAATCTGCTGCGGATAGGTGCGGATGCGGTTTTTGTGATTTTATTTCTAATAGGTTGTAAAGGAAAACTTGATGTACCGGCTTATATGTAATTTGGTGCAATTTCTTGATACCGTGATAGTAGAGGAAATTTAGAACATATTTGACCATTTTTAGCTATATACAAATGGTTACGGTTGTCGAGATATTGACAACTTTATGTTCAATGCATCTTGTATGTTGTAAATGCTGTTATTTACGTATATTTTTCCGTTTTGGATCATGTATAGTAAACAACCCCTATGACCTAGACTCTTAAAAATCATCCGAAAAAAACCTTAAACTTTGTACTTGTATATGCATTTCTTGGAAATTGGTTGCTTGAAACCAATCGGATTCATATTCAAGGCAAGAAAATACATCGAAAGCACCTACTCGCATACACAGTTCACTGGTTTAAATTGGATTCTTGTTGAGGAGAGACAATAGCAAGTTTGTGAATAGAAACTGATTAGGCGTTTTCGATAAATGTGTTTATGCGGAATGCGAATGCGGGATCAAAACATGCGTATTAGGGTCATACCACTAAAACACGACCGTTTCAGCTTGAGGTATGATCAAGTTTCGAAAGTTTTTATAGAAACAATAAGTATAAATATTGGACAATTTTGAAATACTAAAAATAATAGATTTTATAGTGATAAATATGGTAAAATAGGTTCTTAATTGCATCTACTATCACGTCTTAAAAGGAATGCATCGAACGGAAAACAGCATGAATAGCATATGTACCGTTTCAATACACAATATCGACTGGTGTAAACTTTCATTTTCTTCCTCTACCACTCGTCTTTAAAAATAACTTTTTTCAGGATTTTCTTACAACATAACAGACCCAAACATGTTATCTCATATACCTCAAAAACGACATGCATTGTTCACTTTTAAATCCGTACATGCTGCGTATTTAAACTGGACATGCCATATATTATTTTATGAATTTGACACGGTAAAACAAAATAGAAATAAAATCACAAAAAATATTGATGACAAATGTTGTAGCAGTAATTCATTTACAATAGGTGTAGTGCAGTGAAGAACAATTTTTAATAGAGTTTGCTTTTTCCAATTTTGTACTGTTTTATTGTGTTTATTAAGTTATTAACCTTCAAATTCTTAGTATGAAGGTTAAAATGTTATGCGTACATAAAACAACACATCTAAAGCCTTTTTAAGTGAAAAAATAATATTGGCCAGGTTTTCAGGTCAAATACCCCACTGTGCAACACTGCAAAAAAAATCTAACTTACTTCGTTCCATTGACAGAATGATCGCCTGGTAGGAAAGTCTCGAGCTCTGCTGGCCCGTTTTTCTCCATCTGCAGACAAGAAAAACGATCAGTAATACGAGTAATACCAGTAATACAATAAAATACTCTCGACTTCTATTGCTACACTTACTTTTATCTCTGCTAAAACTGTTTCCTAATGATGTGTTGTTACGTCAACGTCCCCTTATAACTGTATACGGCTTCCACGGCTTCACTCTTCCAATACACTGCAAAAAGAAACTCGATAAGTTTGCGTTTACATGTCTTTCTGTACAGAGAATAGAACCGTTTTGTGCTGCTCTGTATCTGTGTGTGTGTGTGTGTCTTGTTAAAAGTCAACTGACGGTGTCAGTTGTTTTGTTCGTTATCATCTAGTCAGTAGTTCGAATATTTGTCGTATTTTTAGGTTTTGAAAACAGCTCATTATACTTTTGTGTCTCTCCACATACAAACTTTGGAGCTATGGCAAAAGTTCGAGTTCAAAAAAACAGTGCGCACTAAACGTGTATGTCGTCTGTGTGTCGATAGAGAATTTATTTTTATCCAGTCGACATGCTAACGAGAAAAAATGCACCATCCGCATGCGATTTGCATAACCCGAATGTTTAAAATAATTTAAGTTTTGTGACCTACACACACAGTAATGTCGTCTTCAACCCAAAAAAAATCAGGCTTTATTTAAAACAGAAACAAAAACATAAACGTAAAAACTAGTGGCGGAGTTCTTTACCTGTATTCTATTATGTACTACAGAATATAAAATTTGTAAATAGGTATAAAATACAGCGAAAAAAATATTCAAAATAAGTAGAAAATAAAGATACAAATTAATCCCGATTTATTTAAGTGTAAAATAAAACCCAATTGTACCATAAATGATTTGTTATTCATTGCTGTTATTAATCTTTCGATGGTTCACTCCAATCGAACGAACGATGTTATTTCTTGTTCCGATTTTCAAGTTTCTTCCAGTTTAAGAAATTTACCTTAAACTAACGAAATATTTAGGTACGATGTTGTTCCATCATGAAATGCATGTAAGCTATAGATTGCGTCTCGGGTAAAACATCTCGAGTTTGTATTGAGCTGTGACAGCGGTAATATGGTCGTTTTTGCCATTTTTTCATGGCACAATTATCTTCTTTTTTGCTTTTTTAGTGGAAAAGTTGTGTGAAAAAGTGCACTGTAAAAAATGTATTTTATAATATGGGTTGGGCTATGTGAACTATATTTACAACAGTAAATTTGTAGAGAATTGTATCTACTATACAGCTAACTTTATCAAGACGGTTTTATTTGCCAATACTATTATTATCTTGCGAATATGTCGAACAAACAAAGACATCAACCGCAGCAAAAACACAACATTTACTATCGCCATAATATTATTATTAAGTTAGGCTGTACTAGTTATAACAACGAAAACAGATATGAAGCTAAAGATTACAATTTCTTCATTCGTCACCTTCGACATACAGCAAGCGGATTTGGTTCTAGAACAGCTTTGAATGTTTAAGTTGTGACACTACTCTTGAATTTTTTAACATCAATTCGGATAACAACACTACACACAGAGAAATGTTTAAGACATTCGTTGTCTTGGCGAAATTTACTCCGAACAAATCAATAAAGTTTTCAATTTAGATGATCTTTTTGAATCAAAACTCACAAATTTCTCCTTTGAAGCGACAACATTTTGTTTCCAAGTAAAACTACATTGGATAATTTTAAAAGTTCTTATGAGTTCTTTTAAGAATATAGTGTGTTGCATTGAACAATTCAATATATTCCAATGAAAACAACTATTGCATTGAAACAAGATCATATATGTAAAATATGGTGTTCAAAACAAGTAAAATTAGTTGGTTGATGCAAGAGACGTTTTGTGTGAACCAAGTAACCAAATGCTTAGTTTAAAATATCGGGTGGTTTCATTGTGCGGAAAACTTAAGAGTTTGCGCGGTTTGTGGCACCAGACCACAGTATAGAGAAACGCTATGCTATACAGTAGTCGCACTTCGGTCGAAAAGCATTGATTTCCATGAAGCAAAAGATACCCTCGCGCAGCCTCGGTGCGCGTAAATCTTCTCCACACGTATATGTCCAATTCGTGGACCAAAACTTTTGACACGTGTGTAGTCACCATATGTTGTATTCCCAGACGGCTGCGCACAGAGGCTGCGCGGGTTCCGTTTTGCTTCATGAATTTGCCGGAGTGCGACTACTGCTTAGCGTAGCGTTTCTCTATACTGTGACCAGACTGACGCGACGTAGAACGGCGACAGTTTTTAGATACGCAGTATATGAGGACTACATTCTCCAGTCTCACTCACAACCCTCACAACGTTAACTCCATGCAAATATATTGGTTATAGTGGTAAGCAGTGTCGCTTTGATATACGCTTGATTGTATCTGCAGTTTTACATGTGATAATGGACAGCGTGGATGATTTTTCAATTTCATCAGATCATCTTAAAACGATATTTGACAGTAAGTATATGCGTATATCTACTTTTTATGCGAATGTTAATACACTATGTGCATTCTATGTTTGCAGACCATAAAATAACTGTGCAAAACATAACAAAACTTACAGAAGAAGAGATAAAAGAACTTATTCCGGCTATTGGAGATCGGATTGTTTTCCGGGAAGCGATGAAGCTAAGAGGAGATTTAGAAACATCTAAGGTGAGAAACCGTATTATAATGGCCAGTTGCAGAAAGGCCCATCAAGTCTTGTTGACTGCTTAGCTCTTAACTGTACTAATTACTGTATCAGGATGACATTTTTTTGTATTTTTGATTGTATTTTAAATGTATTTTTTTTCTTTTATAACAAGTTATTGGGTTTATATCAGTATGACACCTACTTGTTTGAAATGTATTTTTATTTTTATAATAAATCAATGTATTGGTATATATGAACTTTTTTTACCCATTGTCTTTGCTACATGACTAAAAAAAATATGTCTTACAAAATAATTGCTTAAAGAACTTTGATGTAATACCACATATTATGTTTTGATTAGATTTGTCAGCCAGAAGAATTATTCTTGCTAGTAAATATGATTAAGAAAGTAATGTGCTATTATAATCGTGTAGTTCTTTCTGCATTTGTTTTGATAGACTTATTTTTTATGTAACCTTTGCAGCAGCGGTAGATAGTTTTAACAAAAGAACAAAAACATTCACTTCAAATCAATATATTATGTTGAATGTAAATTACTATTACTTGCTTTGAATTTTTAACGCACTTCGTTTAAAATGACAGTTAATTGCTTTGAGAACAAAATACTCTATTCAGAACACTAAAGGTGTTGAACCAAAATTACAAATGTTTCTCTGAAACATTGGTTCTTCCAAGCAAAATAACGTATTACTTATTCCGATAGCTCTATTACTCTCTTTAAGGCATCATATGGTTGCATTAAAACAATATTAGTTTGGTCCAAATGTTGAAATATTTGAAATAATACTACAAAGTTTCATTCAAAACAACATTATAGTCCTTTCGAGTTGATGACTATTTGGTGCAAGTCAATAGTTTACTCGTTGCAACTAATTTTATCTCGAACGAAGCACAAATGTGTTAAGCATTTGTACTGAGAAAATATTGTCTTGGTTGAAGTGGATAGTTATTTCGTGGATATGGAAATCAACCGTTGTTTTGATGCAAAGCAATTTTATTTGAATTGAGCATTCCTTTCTCTGTGTGTAATCAAAGATTTAGTCCGTTTACTTAACAATGCTAATCGCTGATTCTCCATTATGCCTATACAGACAAGAAGATTTTTTTTTGCAAAATTATTGTATCAACATCTAAAACACACATAACTTCATCAAGAAAAACTACACAATGCGTAGGCTTTCACGGCCAGAATAATTTAGAAAACAAACTGCTTCCCGGTTATGTCGTGTGCGAAGATTTGTTTGTAAATGCTGATGTTTCGCAAACTATGTTGCTCGCTTCTTCGGAGCTAACTGAATACTGAAGACCTACTAAAGAAATCTCCCTTATATAAGGTAAACTTCTCAAATTCAGAGATGTTTAGGAATTTTTGTTACCATTTTAACTGTAGAATTTATATTTATGTGATGACAATGACTATGTCAACTTTTGTCCGTTTACGCTGCATTTTTGTATATCTGAAATATATTATTTTCGAAACCTTGTTCGAATGCTTTGAATTTATTTATAATAATATGTTTGTATTTATTATCTTAATGTGGAATTAATTAATATAATTCCTATATTGAAATGTAATTGTGTTTTTTATTAAATGTAACGTTAATTTTATATTAATAAACATAAAAGCTTTCGATTAATGAAATGAAAATCTCATTTCAAGATAATGCATAAAACACAACAAATTATACAAACTTATTGCATCTAATTGCTTTTTTTTGCGTTAATAAATACAAAAATCAATTTCTTGTCAATATTTTTACTGAAGGTTATTTCAGAACTAAGATATGTATTTACATTTATTCACAAAATAGAAATAAATTACAATTAAATTGCGTTAAGTTTGTATTTATAGTAATTTGTTACTTGTGATTTACTGGTGTTTTCGAGAGTTAGTTAGCTTCAACGATATTTTGCAGTGTTTAACTTAGGTAATAAAAACAAAAGGAGTATGTATTTTGTATAGCATGAATGTATCATTACATTTTTCTATATTATTATTTTGTATTTACTTTACAGCAATATTTTTCATATATCTGACAACTGAAAATAATGACAATTATGTATATCACTAATTTACAAAAATTTATAATAGCTTGTAGAAGCAAGCTCTAAATTTTCGACGAATTTTGATGGAATGGAAGTATGAAATAATTATTATTATTAAAAAAATAAATAAACCAAAATATACGACCATCTAACATTTAGACAACATAAAAATTATTATTGTTAAAATTAATTCCCTCTATGCCCAAAACTACTACCTACTACCAAAACTACCAAAACTACCAAAACTACTACCTACTACCTTGGTTCAAATCCAGGTTACGGCCGTAATTTTTATATAATTGAAATTTACATCCGCCTGTAACATTTTATACTATAACATTTTCAGTTACAGTATATATTTTTTGGAAATTTAAAAGACCTTTATTTTTTTATGTAGGTATATGTGTTTTAATTAACCTTACAGTACACAATTCTTAAGTAAAAATTTTATCGTTACTTTATTTAGAAATTTAAAAATAAAATTTCCATAAATGTTCCAGCTGTAAATGATAAATGTGTGCTTATTGAACTGGAACTATATTGCAATAAAACTTTTGTAGAGCCTTTTATAATATTAACAAAAAAAATTTAAAAAAGTAATATTATTATATTATATATTATAATATTATTAATTTAAAGTAAAAATATTAATAATTGGAATAAACAAATGAACAATAGTAAATACCAAAATGTTTTTTTTTTTTTAGAAAGTAAGGAAGTTTTAAAGTGTCATATGGTCTTATTGGTTTTCTCTGTTCCTTCAGAAGTTGGAGCCGTTTAAAACAAGAAGAAAGAGAGACAGCCTGTATATATTACTGTTATTTTGGTTGTCAAGCATGTATTAGATCTCATGAAAGATAATTGAAACATTAACTGCTATAAAGTAAATACAGATATAATATTTCCATTGTCCTTCACACAAATTATATGCTCCGTCCTAAATATAAACTTAAATTAAATTTAGAGAATTTATTTATATACAGGCTCCTGCAACTAAGCTCCCGTCTTCTGTAGCTCACTTACTCATTAAGCTAAGAGTTTGACATTTTGCAAGCTTACCCTGTACTTCAAGGTACAATTCAAGAAATTATTTTTTAATATACAGGGTGTTCCAAAAATGTGCAACGCCATGGTAATATATTTTTTTAAATTGCATGCTATACATTTTTCTACACATTTGGAAGCCTTTTATGGTTGCCTACATATCACCAAAATTTTATTGAAATCGTTTGAGTGACCGCAGCGGAAAAAAATTAAAACAAAAAAAAAATTATTTTGCGTCGTAGGCTTTAAAAATCAATAAAAACCACAAAATGCACCTCGTTAATAAAATTTTGCGACGTGCTTATTAAGTTGGATGTAATAGTCTCGTTAACCAAGTGACATTGATCCAAATTATACAGGGTGACCAAAATCGAGTGTCAAACTTGTCAAACTTCAAAGCGTGTTATTGTTCTTATTTTAAATTGGAACCCATAATTTTTTTATGTGAAATGATGCAGAGTTAAAAAATAAATATTGTTTCTGAATACAACCACATCACAATTCCCAATATTTTAAAAGTTATTCACCAAAAACTCATTTTTCAACGTTTCCAACGGCAATTTTAGATAATAAATATCGTACGTGGCTTTGAAAAACAATTTATTTCATAAAAAATAATAGACGTATTTTAGATTTGAGTGTACTTAATTAAGTAGTTAATCAAATGCTAAATTTACTGCATAATTTACCTATAGCGGTAAGGACGGAAATGTGGCTATAGGCAAATTTTGCAGTAAATTTAGCAATTGAATAACTACTTAATTAAGTACAGTAAAATCTAAAATACCTCTCTGCGTTATATTTTATGTAATAAATTGTTTTTCAACGCCACGTACGATATTTATTACCTAAAATTGCCGTTGGAAACGTTGAAAAATGAGTTTTTGGCGAATAACTTTTAAAATATTGGGAATTGTGATGGGGTTGTATTCAGAAGCAATATTTATTCTTTAATTCCGCATCGTTTCACCTAAAAAAAATTATTGGTTCCAATTTAAAATAAGCACAATAGCGCGCTTTGAAGTTTGACAAGTTTGACACTCGATTTTGGTCACCCTGTATAATTTGGATTAATGTCACTTGGTTAACGAGACTATTACATCTAACTTAATAAGCACGTCGCAAAATTTTATTAACGAGGAGCATTTTGTGGTTTTTATTGATTTTTAAAGCCTACGATGCAAAATCAATTTTTTTTTGTTTTTATTTTTTTCCGCTGCGGTCACTCAACCGATTTCAATAAAATTTTGGTGATATGTAGGCATCCATAAAAGGCTTCCAAATGTGTAGAAAAATGTATAGCATGCTATTTAAAAAAATATATTACCATGGCGTTGCACATTTTTGGAACACCCTGTATAATAAAAAATAATTTCTTGAATTGTACCTTGAAGTACAGGGTAAGCCTGCAAAATGTCAAACTCTTAGCTTAATGAGTAAGTGAGCTACAGAAGACGGGAGCTTAGTTGCAGGACCCTGTATAGTGAATATTTTTTAATATTACAATTCTGAAATAGTCTATATTCAGTGACAATGCTTGGCAACAAGTTGATTTGTGCATTTACTTACGTAATTAATATGAGTACTAGATAAATTAAATTTAAATAATATGTCGTGATATTACGCAAAAATGAGATTTTCGTATCATATTATCAAATTTCATGTTTATTAATATTATTATAAAAGTAATTCTATATTTAATTAAATGCATTACCTACTCGTAAACTTAACTGTACACAATACGCCTATTTGTTACTGCATTTACTTTAACATCTGTTGCAAGGGGTCAAAAGTCATATGGACCGATATGGACAATATTCTGTCGATAAGAAAAAGTTTATTTTTAAGTGCATATAAAGGTCATTACACTGTTTCAATATAGTTATTCGTATCAAACAAATTGCGTAGAAGATGTATAATACTGTCTTTTAATCGAGAAATGACATGCTCGTCAAAAATTTTCAAACAAATTTCATATTGATGTTCATTATTATTAAATATTTCTAGTTAACTCAACGTGTGGTGAGCTAAAAATTAAAGACGTCAACACGTCAATATTGGCCCCAGAAACTGTACGTCTTATTCAAAAAAACAGTAGGTATAGAACATTGGCAGCAGACAGGTATTCAAAACTGACCACATCCAATTTTGACATTTCGAACGTAATCTCAAGTATTTTTTTATAGTATCGGCTTAATATCGAGTGGCGCATAATCATTCGTGATTTCCGACCAACAGTTTGCAGTTTACGGCAGTTCACGATGATATATAACACTACAGGAAAAGATAACGTTATGGTATATATAAAGGACCAAAACAAAAATATTATTATACATGTTCAGTGTGCGTTTAAAATTTAGATAACGGTGTTATGAGTTTTAGCGTATAATATACACCAAATTAAGTTTTATTGTCGTGTTAATTCCCTATAATAGCTTCTTTATTTGCACTCTAACTAAATAAGCAAACATACCTTTTTTGTTTACACAACACGTCTTATTATATTAATAATAATAAATAATAACTCGGCTACATCATACTTTCAGTCTACAGACAACTAAATAATGTTTTTTATTGGAATGAATTATGTATAATCAAAATTAAGCTACCCACATATCTAAGTGACCTATAACCTATAATAGCTTATCTCTTAAACGATTCATCAGTTCAAAATTTATCTTAACGCGTGTGACGTACTATCCAAAAAACATCGATTCCCGAAAGAAAAACTTTAAATAGTTATTATTGAAGCTAGTTCTATGTTTGGTGAGAACATAGTTATATATAGTAAAACAAAATAATGTTTGTTTAGTACATCACACTTTATGCAGTGTGCACATAAGGGTGGTCCAAATTTGTACCTTGAAGAATCTTTTTTTTTCTGCAGGAGGGTAACGATCCCCTCCAAACGACTCCTTTACTAGAAAAAAAAATCCCCCCCCAAATTTGTAAAAAATCGGTTAATGTTAACGCGTGCCACTGAGCAATTCAAATTTTCCATTTAAAATATTTTTTTCCTTTTTTTCATGGTTCGGATTTAGAAAAAAAAGTTGCGCGAGATTATCAGAAATTGTTCAAGAAGTTCCCAAAGATCAAATCCACAACCACTATATTTTTTTTCACCGCCACCATCCTCTTCTGCAGTACCCTAAAAATGGGGCAAACTTTTCCCCAAATTTACAAGCTTACGTGATTTATTATCTTTCTGACAGAAATTACTATTATTGGATTATTGACATGTTTTAGTCATTTATTAACTAATTTAAAAATTAAAATTGTTTAAACGATTACCATTTGTTTAAACAAGAAAAAACAAAACAAAATATTTGTGGTTACGGACATATTTTTCTAGTTTTGCAAAAATTATTAGATTATTGGCATTTTTTGAACTAATTTGCAATTGTTTAAACAAATACCATTTGTTTAAAAATATACATAAATACATTGTAATGGACATAATTTTCTATATGTTGTGCATAAATAATTATTAGATTATTGGCAGTTTTATGACATTTATTAACTAATCTGTAATTGTTTAAGCAAATATATACAGTGTTACGAACATAAATTTTATATTTATTGTAGAAACAATTATTAAATTATTTGCATTTTTTGCAATTCTTTATTTAAACAAGTTCAATATTTTTAATAGTATATTATTTGACGAGCACATAATTAAGGATATAAATCGCGAGCATGAAGTTTACACGCGAGCCGCAGGCGAGCGTGTAATCATGCAAGCGATTTATATCCGTTATGTGCGAGTCAAATACGACGTTTTATCTACGACTCATAAATTCCATTTTATGTAAAATGTTTTAAATGTATTTGTCAATGATGGCGAGGCGAACTGTCAAATAACTGTCATCCACGTAGGTTTTGACAGACTTTGACACATAGCATCGTATAATGATGACAGTTCGTTCAAATAAAGAGGTCATTATTTGAACGAACAATCATTATTATACAACGCTAGTGTCATTATAATCATTGGCGCTATATAATGATGAGGATTATATAGTCATAGATACGTATGCAATGAAGTTATTATATGTGAGTCGTAGATAAACATTTTTTTTTTGTTTTTCCTTTTGTAGAAATTATTATTGTTATATTATATGCATGTTTTTTTGTAATTTGTTAGTTAATGTGCAATTGTTTGAACAGATAATAAATATTAATATAAATAAATACGTATTACTTGACAAAAATTATTATAAGATTTCTGGTCTTTTGTGTAATTTTGAAGGTTTTACTATATCGGTCAAGCAAGTATTGTGGTTTCAACACTAATTATTATTTAGGTTATAAATTAAAATGAAAACCAAATTTGGCAAGAAAAAAAGACAAAAATACAATAATAATATTTGTCAAAAAAAATACGTCAGTACCGTTATATATATTTTTGTTTAAACAAACGGTATTTATTTAAACAATTGCAAACTAATTAATTAATGACAGACAATGCCAACAATCTAATAATAATTTCTCAAGAAAAAAATGTCCTTAACATTGTATACTTTGTATTTGTTTAAACAATTGCAAATTAGTTAGTAAATGACAAAAATTCCAATATCCTACTAATAAAGTCCTTTAAGAAATAGAAAATATGTCCGCAGCTTTGTATATATACATATATATTTGTATCAACAAATGGCGTTGATTTAAACAATTGCTTATAAAGTTAATAAATAACAAAAAAGTCAATAATTTAATAACTTCTGCAAAAAATAGAAACATATGTTCGTACCATCGTATATTTTTGTTTAAACAAATGCTAATTGTTTAAACAATTTCAAATTAGTTAATAAACAAAAGTTTTGTCAATAATCCAATAATAATCACTTCTGCTAAAAAAATAATAAAACACGTAACATTGTAAGTTTGGGGAAACTGTTGTCTCATATTTAGGGTTCTATGGGGGGTGGTGAAAAAAAAAAAAATAGTGGTTGTGGATTTGTCCCTTGAGGAGTTCTGAACAATTTCTGATAATCTCCCGCAATTTTTTTTTCTAAACCCGAAACGTAAAAAAAGGAAAAAAGATGCATTTTTGCAATGTATTTTAAATGGAAACTTATCTCGAATAACTCAGAAACGACATGTATTGTTCAATTTTAAATCCGTCTATGCTGCGTATTTATACAAGACATATATTTTTGTCAATGTCACACAGCAATAGAAATAAAATATAAAGATAGAATTAAAATCGCAAACAAATATTGATGACAAATCTTGTAGCAGTAATTAATTTACAATACGTGTACTGCAGTGATAAGCAATTTTTAATACAGTTTGATTATTTTCCCTCTTTTCTACTGTTTTATTGTGTTTATTAAGTTATTAACCTTCAAATACTTACGATCATTTTAAATAAAACATTTTCAGGTTCTGGTTACTTCCGGTTACACCGAAAATGGTGTCAACTTTCATATTATTTCAAATGGAACATCCTGCACTTTACATTAAACAATTTGACTCTAGATAAACGGCAACATTTTCCGCAAAAAGAATTGGCTATTATCTAGAGCCAAATTGTTTAATTAAACCTCTACACTGTCGCCTACATATTACAACATTTTGTACTTTTGAATTCCGAGTTATTTTTACGCCGCGTGTTCTATATTTTTTTTGGGTAATTGCACGTGCCAAGATGTCAACTGCTCCACTGACGTTGATATTCAGCTAAAAATAACAAAACACACCTCCAAATATCACATGCTCTGTTTACCGTTTTGTGTCTCAACTCCTACGATTTTATTCGGTGCTATTTTTACATTATAAGGAAGTCTATAATAGTAATGAGTTCGTTAAACTTTATAGGGAACATTTAGGAGGGCTACAAACATGTTTATAACTAGGATTGCCATAAATATGAAATTCCTATCCGAGAAAGGAATGTAATTACATTTTAAGTAGGTAAGTAAGTAATTATAACACACAACAATAAAAAATGCTGTGCAAAAATAAGACATGATGTTCGTTTTTGTTACAAACACTTTTTGTCACAAGAGATGTAACACGTTGTTTCAATTTTTTTCGTAGATGTCAAACCAGTTTATCAACTAAAAAATATTTTTTACCCTCGTATTTATCGATAGAGTGTTCTTTTCTAAATATAAATATAATGTTTTAATCATCTCATAAATTTTTGGCAAAATTTTGTTTCAATTGTTTAATTGTCTATATACAGGATTCCCCCCTTTTTACTTTATCATACGCAGTATGATGAAGTATTGTAATCGTGCCGAAAAAAAAAATGAGATTTCAGCGGAAATAGGTCTTTTTGGGTACCCTGAACATTTTTGACCAAGGCACAAAAAAATGTCTGTGTGTGTGTGTGTGTCTGTGTGTATGTGTGTGTGTAAACGATTTTTGTGGCGACATTTCCGGAGAAACTACTTTCATGACCTAACTTAGAGCTGAAAAGCGTTTGGTTCAAAAGGGATTTTGCAAATGCCATTTCTATAATTTCGTCAAAATAGTTAAATAATAAATTAAAGTAGAGGAAATTTAGTATAATATATGCCTATGACATATCTCGGTAAAATCAATAGTTTAGCTGCATGAGCAAATTTTTATTGACCGACATCGGTCGTGTTTGCATTAAAACTAGTTAGCCATGATTTGACAGATATTTTGATACTATTGACAGTATTGCCACATCAGCATTTGCGTTGCAAAACACTGATAAATAGTATGATAAAGTCATGTGTCTAGCCACATCAGATTTTTTTTTCAATACATTTTTGCATTTGTTTAAATTATTAAGTAGTCTATATGCACAGGTGTCCCACTATTTTCCTTGCAAGTTTTTTACAGTAAATGTCACAGAGCAAAAATATTCATATCGACTTTTTTGTTGTTGTGTGTATGAAGAGTTCCATCTTGCACATTCACGATGTATATATATATATATATATATATATATTCGTTAAATAAAACAGGTGTTTTATTAACCTAAACACCTGTTTTATTTAACGAATATATATTTTTTGTTGTTGTTTCTTAACAAATTACATATTCGAACAACTGTATTATAAACGGCTCTAACTTCTTCCAATATGTCGACATGAAAGTTTCTATTTAGAAGCTTCCTACGTGTTTTGTTTATTCCTTTATTTGTCTATTTAGTTTACTGTTGATATTTTGAATATTTTACTTAAATTTATTTATTTTTATTGTTGTTATGGGTATTGATTGTGTGTTCTTTCTTCGTTTTCGCATTGTTTGATATGTATTTTATTGTTTATTTTTCTTAATTTTGTTAATAATTTAAGCTGCTGTAATGTTTTAAGGATTTGACTCAGTTTTACTGTATAAACAATCATAACAAAAATTTAACGACTAAAATCATAAAAATTTAATTTAATTTTAATACCTTTGATCTGAGTGACTTGTTACTTGTTATAAAAGCTTGTTAAGAACCTGGACAAAATACCAAACTTATACAGGGTCCTGCAACTAAGCTCCCGTCTTCTGTAGCTCACTTACTCATTAAGCTAAGAGTTTGACATTTTGCAAGCTTACCCTGTACTTCAAGGTACAATTCAAGAAATTATTTTTTATTATACAGGCTGTTCCAAAAATGTGCAACGCCATGTTAATATATTTTTTAAATTGCATGCTATACATTTTTCTGCACATTTGGAAGCCTTTTATGGTTGCCTACATATGACCAAAATTTTATTGACATCGGTTGAGTGACCGCAGCGGAAAAAAATAAAAACAAAAAAAAATTGATTTTGCATCGTAGGCTTTAAAAATCAATAAAAACCACAAAATGCACCTCGTTAATAAAATTTTGCGACGTGCTTATTAAGTTAGATGTAATAGTCTCGTTAACCAAGTGACATTGATCCAAATTATACAGGGTGACCAAAATCGAGTGTCAAACTTGTCAAACTTCAAAGCGTGTTATTGTTCTTATTTTAAATCGGAACCCATAAATTTTTTTATGTGAAATGATGCAGAATTAAAAAATAAACATTGTTTCTAAATACAACCCCATAACAATTCCCAATATTTTAACACTTATTCGCCAAGAACTCGTTTTTCAACGTTTCCTACGGCAATTTTAGATAATAAATATCGTACGTGGCTTTGAAAAACAATTTATTTCATAAAAAATCATAGACGTATTTTAGATTTGAGTGTACTTAATTAAGTAGTTATTCAAATGCTAAATTTACTGCATAATTTACCTATAGCGGTAAGGACGGAAATGTGGCTATAGGTAAATTTTTCAGCAAATTTAGCAATTGAATAACTGCTTAATTAAGTACAGTAAAATCTAAAATACCTCTCTGCGTTATATTTTATGTAATAAATTGTTTTTCAACGCCACGTACGATATTTATTACCTAAAATTGCCGTTGGAAACGTTGAAAAATGAGTTTTTGGCGAATAACTTTTAAAATATTGGGAATTGTGATGGGGTTGTATTCAGAAACAATATTTATTCTTTAATTTCGCCTAAAAAAATTATGGGTGCTGTCACTCAACCGACTTCAATAAAATTGTGGTGATATGTAGGCAACCATAAAAGGCTTCCAAATGTGTAGAAAAATGTATAGCATGCAATTTAAAAAAATATATTACCGTGGCGTTGCACATTTTTGGAACAGCCTGTATAATAAAAAATAATTTCTTGAATTGTACCTTGAAGTACAGGGTAAGCTTGCAAAATGTCAAACTCTTAGCTTAATGAGTTAGTGAGCTACAGAAGACGGGAGCTTAGTTGCAGGACCCTGTATACACAACACGACCTATATATACTAAGTCATTTGTTGGTGTACATAACTTCGTTACTTCTTGGTTCTTGGCACGCTCTGTGTTGCATTTTCGTTGTTAATTCGAGGTCTTCAGGTTATTTATAGATATATTCATATTGCATTTTCTGTTTTGTTGCAGGGCGTAGAATGTAGTTCCAAAATCATGTTTTAAAGTTATATTGCATTGTATTGATGTATTAATTTGTTGTAATTTTAACCACATCACTGTCGCCTTTTAGTTTACTTTGTGGCTATCAAGTGATAGTGTGTGCGTATCAAAATTCATAAGGAAAACATCACACAGAATTGGTTCTTGAATACGGAATGGAATGCAATAAATCATGAAGACAACGTTATAAACCACGGCAATACAAATCTTTACAAATCTGCAACTGTTTACAGTTTTGGGTTTATTAGTTTAATATCACAGAAAAATAAATGTTAACACTTCACGTTTGGCCTATTTGTGAACAAGTAAATCATAAATATAGACCACAACTCCAAATGTATGCCTTATTTATTAATGTAATAATAAGTAGTTACACAAAATCAATAAAACGAAGGTTATTTCATATGATATACATAATATTGATTCATTACACTAGCAACAAACCACCGAAATACGATTGCAAACTTTTACGAAATAGTACCAATTATTTTCTGTTGGTACATGAATTTGCCAAATTTACCAGTTTTGAAATCCGGAATGTATTGGTCCACTTATTTCAGAAATTATTTCTCCAAACAGGTTATTGTGTCCACAAGAATGTGGTACAATACAATACATATAAAGGGGTTGAAAATAACCGACAAACTTGACCTATTTTATGGAGAACGACCTTTTGTACTGTACTATCGTGGCCATATATTATGTCCTTTCTTTTGACGTCGATTTTCTCGCAGAACTAGGGGCGAAAAAACTTGAAAAAATTCTGGTGCTGTCCTTGATTAATATGCTACAACTCATAACAATTAGAAAGCTGTATATGTTGGCGTTTTCCCGATTTTTCCGAATTGGCGCTGTTTTTGCCCCTAAAATTTTATTCGCTTAACTTTTAACAATTAATTACTCCGGAAATAATCTATAGATTTCAACGAATTAAAAAGTTAAATCACCTGCGGAATGCTAGCTTTCAATGTGCATTTTTGTAAAATCATTGGATTAGTGCTTGACCCACAAAAAGCTATATTATGCAATGCCAGCAATTCCTTTATTAGAAAAACTAGACTAATGAAATATAGACTATAGGCTACCCAATAATTCATAGGTTTAAAGCTTATTACATAATCATTGTTTATCTTGCATTTTCCCTACAAAAGATCGAGTTGAAACATCTCATGATTGCTGCAATTGACGCGGCGCTGTTCGGTCTTTCGGGCGAGCGTGGGAAGGGAGCAATTATGCCTTGCCAAAGAAATTAGGATATCCGGCGACAGATTACCGAATTAAAAAATAATGGCAAAATGAGTCAATAAGATAACAGAACCACACAGGCATTTGAAAGTCCCATGGAAATTCTTGGCAATTTAAATCGGGTTTCGGGATTAGCATTTAAAATTAATGAACGATCTGCAAAATAATCTATGTGTCTACAAATTTACGATGCTAAATTTGTAAAAGTTTTTTGATATTTCTAAGTTTTATACGCTCAGAGCTGACGTTTGTAATATTTGTAATATATCAAGAGTTGTATTTATTTTATATTGTGTGTGCATGTATTTAAATATTATTAATAAATAAACTGTTGAAACTGTTATAATAGTTTGAATATTTACATAACAAAATCGGGCATACTTTTTAAATACTTTTTGGGTTTATCAAGCAAACTTAATTTAGTATTCACCACTAATCGGAAAATCTGCTAACTCCATATTATTAGATCTATCCGCTTCCATCAAAATCTTGTTTACAACCTTATTGTATAAAACTGAAGAAAACATAAACGCCAATCGATAGAAGAGATTTCTCTCGTACCGGGTCACATATTATGATCAAAATTATGCAAAAATTAAGAATTTAATTGTTAGTTAAAATTATCTGCCCCGGTTCTCTCACCTGTGTCGGTTCTCTCCGACATGACAGCACCGCTAACGCCTCCCTTCCCCGCAGCACCCCAAAGACCGTAGAGCGTCGGAATTCACGCGCAGTTTTAGCACGATCTTTTGCATGAATAATGCAAGATAAACAATGATTATGGAATAAACTTTAAACCTATGAATTATTGGGTACCCTATAGTCTATACTTCATTATTCTAGCTCTTCTAATAACGGAATTGCAGGCATTGCATAATATAGCTTTTTGTGGGTCAACCACTAATCCAATGATTTTACAAAAATGCACATTGAAAGCTAGCATTCCACAAGTGATTTAACTTTTTAATTCGTTGAAATCTATAGATTATTTCCGGAGTAATTAATTGCTAAAGTTAAACGAATAAAATTTACGGGGCAAAAACAGCGCCAATTCTTCTTAATTTGAAAAAATCGGGAAAACGCCAACATATACAGCTTTCTAATTTTTATGAGTTGTAGCATATTAATCAAGGACAGCATCAGAATTTGTTCAAATTTTTTCGCCCCTAGATTTGCGAGAAAATGGACTTCAAAAGAGGGGACATAATATATGGCCACGATAGTACATAAAAAAATATTTGAATGGTCCTGTGAAGACTACAATACAATCATAAATTGTATCGATTCAAAATTATGGTATTATGGTGTAAAAAGTGTGAAACGACCAATAAATAAAAAACCAAATCGGGATATTGCACAATTTTTGTGCCAATGTACGTTGGCGACAAATATACTTTTAGCATTTAACAATGTTATCTGCTTAGCGTACGTAAACGAAAAAATTGCATAATAAGCGCAAAAACGTAGATAATAGGTGTAAATACAGTTCCTAACGTATTGTTTAATACAAATCATGGATACAAATTAATACTTGTACAGTAGGCATTGAAAAAGTACGAACAGCACAAATAATTTTAAATATTATGAAGACCATCATAGGAGGAAGAAAAAATTACGTTAGATGTGATTCTATAGACAAAATTTTTGAACCACTATTGACATTAATACTGATAGCGATCGTGATCTATTTTTAGTACGGTTGATGATGATTGATGATTTATTATTGTTATTAAATGTGAATTATTTTAATAAAATACACATTATTAGTGTTTGTGAAAATTGGAATGCTGGAAATTAAAATGCCAAGAGCTCTGGGCCTTACGAATGAAAAAATAATTAATAAAAATTATGAACAGTTTTTCTTTCACGAGAGCTTTAAGATGCTGATACTTGGAGACCACTTCTGGGTTCCCAGAGTTTATACATATGGGAGAAGTTCTGTGGAGCCAAAACTTCTTGGTATCTTAAATTGGAGCACGAAAACTATCATATGTATATAAATTATGGAAATCCAGAACCTCCCTTTAAGTAACAGCATCACATCAATTCCGCGAAAAAAAAATTGTTTATAGTTTCTTGTGCATTTTAATTCCCATAATACCCATTTAATTTTTCATAATAATTCTGGGAGTCTAGAACCGTCCTCTAAATATTAGTATTTCACCTATTTCTTGAAAAAAAAAAGATTATATAAGGTAAACGTCCCAAATTCAGACACTGTCCTAAATTCAAAATTTCCCTTATGTTCTAAATTTATACAGAAATATATCTTTTTCTTTTCTGTATCAGACTAACGATTTTCGCCGCAAATAAACTTCATTCGAGTATTCATTTTTTCAATTCGGTAAAAAGTTAGAGCTGATAAAAATATCAATAAAACCGTATTTTAAACGGCTACAACTTCTTAAGGAATTGAGAAAACCAATACGTCGATATGAACTTTTTTACTCGGAATGACATTTAGTTTTTAGAAGAAAATCTGTAAAAAGTTTTATGTGGATTTTATTTTGTTACTTAAATTTATTTACTTTATATAAACAGTTGGTAGTTGAAGTAAAATTTATTTAAAGTTTTGAAAGTTTTATTATATTTCAATTTATATTACCGCGAACATGTCAGATGCTTGGAGGAACTATCACAATATACCAAATAGGTGGCGGTATTTACAACCACCAGATGATAGTTCACGAAAAAAATTTTGTGGGGCCAGAAAATCATAACATACACACACACAAAATATGGAATTATATGAATACGGGCAAAAGGAAAACTTCGGAAGCAATTCGGTATATCGAGAGTGCTTTTTTCCCCAAACATTCAAGAGTTGGTTTGTAGAAATAAATTCCAAAGTTCCCGTTATGTTCTAAATTTATACAGAAATATATCTTTTTCTTTCCTGTATCAGACTAATGATTTTCGCCGCAAATAAACTTCATTCGAGTATTCATTTTTTCAATTCGGTAAAAAGTTAGAGCTGATAAAAATATCAATAAAACCGTATTTTAAACGGCTACAACTTCTTAAGGAATTGAGAAAACCAATACGTCGATATGAACTTTTTTACTCGGAATGACATTTAGTTTTTAGAAGAAAATCTGTAAAAAGTTTTATGTGGATTTTATTTTGTTACTTAAATTTATTTAATTTTTATTGTTGTAATGGGTATTGATTGCGTTATTTTTTCGTTTTCGCATTGTTTGATATGTATTTTATCTTTTATTTTTCTTTTTTATATGGAATTTTTCCCAATTTTTACATAAGAATTAAAATAGTTAATTATTTTTCATAGTCAGAGAAATGAGGATTTTGGTCCGTTTGGCCTTGAACACAAATCCGGATATGCAAAGTTTAAAAAACACTTAAAAATCCCAACTCCAATATGCACATGGTCAGGTTTTTTTGTTGTGGTTACACAACCAAAATTATTCAAGAATTTCAACATTACACGAGCAAGAATACCAGTCCTTTTGTAGTATCTAATCTTTAGGACTGTTGTTTTAGCATAAATTAAACTTCAGAACAATAATTATCTATTAATAAAAACACTAAAACATATCATCAAGTGGTGGTAAAAGTTTATTGTATAAAACAAACCATCTATAAGAACAGATTGTTCTTCACATAAGGGTATTACGTGTTACATGGAGGAGAAAACCAATAAAAAATCTCTTACCACTTGATTAACTGTTAAAAAATTAAATAAACACACAGAACAGCCGGCTTATTTTAGCACTGCCCGGTAATTCGGTTAACAGGTAATTCGTATATGCTATGCAATCTGATAGAAAAACTCTATAGGTACACGCGGCGTCATGCGCAAAAGAACGAACCGCATCGCTTCTGATGCAACACTACCATACGGTTTCATCTGCACACATATTGCATGATGAAATAAAAATCGATCTAAAGGAATTACCGGCACATTAAACAGATTAAACGGCCTAAACACTTATCGTTTCGGCAAATAATAGTAATCCACACACACACACTAAAACACTAAAGACAACAGAAATATGCAAACGCACGTGCAACACACGTGTCAACTATTTTAAGGTTATACCGGCTTACCGCGGTTATTTATGGCATATGTAGTTATTTGGGGGGATAACTTTATATTCAAAGAGAGGCGGTGTATCGAAATAAGAGATATTTAAGTTATGGTTATTTAAGATTCAAACAAAATGAAGTGATAGAAGGTGGATAACTAAAAACCAAGACAACACACCAAAGAATGGATGTTCACTTGCAATTTGTGTGGATGCTAGAAATAGAAACGCTTGTGACATACCGTATATTTATATGGAAATCCTCTTGGTGTTGTAAATTCACTCAACACACGTTTGATATTCAAACCCAAGCACACACACTGATAACCAAAGCGCAACTGACCATCTTATAGTGGGGGGGTTTGAATTATATGTTATCTGGCGTCCAGGTGGCGTTTGCGTCTACTTCTTTCGTACTTCTTTCTTTTCTTTCCCTTTTTCCTGCCTTTTACCTTACCACCGTTACCCATGATGCAAGAATTATTATAATTCTAGTACGTTTTTTACATCATGTTTTTGCAACAACGCGAAATTTCAATCGAAGAGCATATGACCCAATTATAGAAATACAATAATAAATGTGTCTCTAGTCAAAAATGATAACTATATGTCTCAGCCTTTGAAAATATATAGTCGAACTAATAATAAAACATTTTTAAATGAAGATATCGCTGTCGCCATCTCCATGATTTAAAAAATACTGTTTTATGACAGACCAGTATGATGCTATTCTGTGAACTTGTGTGAACTCACACAACACAACATATCGTTGGGACATTTCTTATCATCTAAACAACATAGAAGTAAATCAAATTCATTAAAGTAAACAATGAAAGTTCAAAACATATTTTGTTAATTAATGTATCAATATTGAATGTTGATTTTTCTCTTTCCTACCTTTAAAAAATACCCGTCTTTTTGAAAGCCATTTTTGATATTAGATTTGTCTCAGTGTATGATCATCGAGGCAGGATACAATCTTCTGCGTTCAGTAATAGAAATAAAATACACATAAAAAAAGAAATAAGATCACAAAAAATATCTTGTAGCAGTAGTTAATTTACACTTAATAGGTGTAATGCAGTGAAGAACTATTTTTAATAGTTTGATTTTTCTTTCAATTTTGTATTGTTTTATTCTGCACACAGCGAAACGTTGTCTCAATTCAAAGCAATCTTTGTTAATCCAAAACAACGGTTGTTTTATACAGGGTGAGTTATAAGTATCCCGGCGGTTGATAGCTATTAAATCGTTAGAGAAAGACAAAAATGTTCAACACAAAAGTTGTTTATAGAAACTAGTGAGAGTTTCCATAACGTAAAATTATTTCCATTTATACAGGATGTTGCATTTAGGCGTGACGGAAAGTATGTAATTTTTTTTTAAATGGAATGCCCGGTATATTTTATTATTATATCAATACTAATAAATTTGTTTATACAACCGTATAAGTTGATAACTGTCAGCGTTAATAGTGTGATCCTGTGATATTCAATTATTTCCCAAAAAAATGCCCGTTGCAGGACCTTCGTTAAAACTATGTAAAAACAACATTTTTGTAGATTTTGCCGTTAAACTATGTCAGACAATGGTCAAAGCCAGTAGATAGATGATAGTATCCAAAGATATTAGATTCACTATACAGGGTGTTCATAAAACCTCGTAAATTTTGATGTTTTTCAAATGGCTTTTTCTTGAGTTCTTTTTGAATGGGACAACCTGTATATTATGTGCTAGTTGAATTGCCCCCCGAGTTCCCTTTACTATATATGTTAAGTATTGCATATGTCCAATTGTAATAGTTTTCGTGATATTTACAATTTAAAGAAAAATGTGTAATATTATCAAGTTATGCCATTCTTTTTTTGTTATTTTTGTTTATCTCTCATGTGTAAATCAGCAATACTGTATTAAAATACAACTTTAAAAATAGGTAATTAATACTATTAGCATTTATTAATCATAGAAACAAACAATAATTGAGATCTAACAACACTTAATAAGTTATGCTATCAAAATTAGTAACAATATTTGTCTTTTCTCTGAACGATGAGTTATAATTATAGCAAAGAAGGTACCAGTAACGCTGAGACTTAGCAACCTATGCCGTTGGATAGCCAAATTTATTAGTATTCATACAATAATAAAATATACAGGACGTTCCATTAAAAAAATGTACATACTTTACGTCACGCCTAAATGTGACACCCTGTATAAATGAAAATAATTTTACGTTATAGAAAGTAGTGAGCTAAACAACTTTGGTCTTAAACATTTTTCCTTTCTCTAACGCTATAGTAGCTATCGACCGCCGGAATACTAATAACTCATCCTGTATATATACGCAAGAATATTCAATATATATCGTTCATTGAAAAAAAAAACGTTGTTTTGCCAGGTTGTCTTACTTTAAGATTGTACAATTTTAAATGGATACTATACTTATTTGACTTAAAATAAAATTTGTTCTTTTGTTGAATCTTTTTAGCAATACACTAAACTGCTAGTACGACGAGAAACTAAAACGTCATCTATGTGGGCACCTTTCACATTGTTTTCAAAACAACGACTTTCTTAAATCAAAACAATCGTTTACTTAAAGCAAATATTTAGGTTGTTTTATATTAAAGAAATATCCTTATTATATTCCTTATAAGTATGTGTAATCTTAAAAGAAACAAATTATGTTAAAATGCCATTTTCTGCTATTATAGGTGAAAAATAATTTTGGCAAACCATTTCTTGAATATAGTTTTTTATGGCACAATTCCTTTTTGTACACTGAAGTGTACTAAATATACAGCAAAAGAAAAAATATTAATATTTCTTACAATTTGGTTGAAAAGCTCAAACCCAAAGTTAAGTTAACTGTTTAGGGGTCTACATGAGAACCTCCCTTTAAAGACAAAACATGTGCGTACATGAAAAACAAAGATTAGGTATTTTAAAAATATGTATTGAAAGATGTCAAGTCATCTGTCATCAGCAACCTGCTTTCAGTATTTTTGACAATAGATAATGACATATCCTATAAACGTTTCTGAAAACCTGTTATTCTACTTTCTCCCAAACCTACATATTTCATATTTTTAAGTTAACTCTTTGTTTATCATGTATCTACATATTTCGTTCCTAATACTTTCGAAGATAGTGATAATGGAACCATTTCATGACGATTTTTTTAATCACTGATAGTTTTTAATGAATTTAAATGATAATAAGATCAAAGATTCAGTAAATGTTTGGATATGCTGTTCATTACATATTTCCAACCCTATAGGCGTTATATTCACAGGCGGGCGAATTATTCTCCCCAACGAATATAAAATGACCAGTAGGCGTGTCGGCGGTTTGGCAGGGCAGTTTTGTTTTGACAATCCCTCAAAATTTCCGTCCGTCGAAAAAATTGTGTCAAAAACCCAGTGTAATTTCGTCCTGCGTGTATCCCAAATAACATAAAAATCTCTCGTCGTATCACGTTCACGTCCACCACCACCACCGCGTCCATCACCGTCGTCGGCGCGCGAAAATGGAGAAGTTCGCCACCGAGAATCTGATCCTGCTCGAGTTCCTCGTCGACCAGATCAACATGGACTTCGAGATCCAGAAGGAACTCGCGAACATCGTCGGCGAGACGTGCGTCTCCTTCCAGTTCCTCGACAACGCGCCGCTGCAGATCTGCGAGCAGGACTTCTCGTCGAAGAACAAATGTCTCGGCACAGATCAGAACGTCAAGAGCGGCAAGTCGTGCCTGTTCTCGCTGACGCCGGAGCAGGCTCGGAACGCCTCCTCGCAGGTATCGACATCAATAATTGATATTGGTAGAAAGATAATAAGTTATCAAAAAAAAGGGCTATATCTTAGGACGGTTGGTGTAGCTCTGTTAATAAAATTGCCAGAGCTTTGATGCCTTTTTTTTATCAACAAGTGCTCTGGTAACCACAATCGATTGATATTAACAAGTTATCTTTGAATGTATTTGAAAACCAAAGCCTATATGATACCTATGGGTAGGCTTACCATACGTCCCGGCGGGACAGTCCCGGTTTGGGACATCGGTTCCGGCGTCCCGGCCGCTTTGGTATTATGTCCCAGTTAAAATTCTTTACTGTAATTTATATCAGTAACAAATCACTCAGATCAAAAAATAGATTGATTATTGTCAAACTAGTGAATCAGGTATTATTTTTGATCGGTAGAACACATCTAGCTTTGAAACTTGCAAATGGTAAAATTTTGGAAATCTAAAAAGGCCTCAAGTCATATGTTCTTTGCCAAGAAATATGCTTTCATTTTACTACTTTTCGATACTTATTGAAAGATAAACAAAATAATGATGATTTAGGGGTAACAACTCTGTTGCTAACAGGCAACAGAGCGACTTGCCGATTAGTATTGTAACAATATTAAGTATCGACAGCCAAAGAAACAAAAAGTTGATTGCTGAAAATTGTTTATAACGTTTTAAAAATTACTGAACGACGATATTCCATACGTTAAAAATGTTGACTCTGTAGCAAACAACCTTTAAATCACAATAATTTGCATATATTTTCTATGCAAGCTTTTAGACATACATACTACGAAAAACGCTACAGAAAAATTGTTATAACTTTTACAAAAATTAAATGTATAGGAAATGGAAAAAAAATTACATATGTTTGCTTCATATGACAAATTCGTAAGTAATTAATCGTTGTATTTACACATTTACAACAGACATTTCTTTATAACTTTTACAAAAGCTGTGTAAATCCTTTTCTCTTAGGCCAACTTGTAGGTAATTGATTGGGATTATACTTTAAATGACATAATACATTAAAACCCGAAAAGCCTCTACATTACGATATTATGTATGGCACCAAGTGGAGGGAGTTGATATCTTGATTGGCTGTGATAAAAACATGTTTATAACTTTTTCACAAATTAATATATAATTTTCCACCATATACTAAATTTTAGATAATTAGATGCGATAGTCCTATTCATGAATGCAAAATGTTTTGCTCCGAGGTGAAGAACCCCTAAATAACGATATTGTACTTATGTTGTGTGGCTTCAACTGAACATTACATTGTTCTGCTTTAGCAATATATTATAACTTTTCTAAATGTTGTTCTATATGTTTTTGTCGTGCGTCAAATTGAAGTTCATTAATGGGGGTTAAATCCTTTGGTAGTCGATTTCGGAACATTTTGTAAATACATGCTATGATTGTTACCATACACAATTTAATAATCTAACAAATGTGAATATTTATAACAAAAAAAAAGTCAATTTTTTAGGTGTAAAGGTTCCAGTGCTTTAAATTTGCAACGGTTTTAAAAAATAATTATTAAAATATGAATATGTCGAACGGCTTCCGGGATACGCACTATTTCTGTTTTGTTTAACACCAATACTAACAGCAATATTGTTCTGCAAAATAAAATTTGTGGAATGCTTCATTTGTTTTTTTTTATTTGATTATAGAAGATATTATAATATTAAATGTACATTCAGCGCAAAATACGAGCGTTTCAACGAATAATTACACTTATTCCAGTTTTTCTTTTGCCACAAAATGTTATATGGACATTTCAAAGCGCTTTTTGTTTGTAGATGACGAACGTCTCCATCACGTCTTAGATTTGCGTTACGCAGACTTCTTGGTTTGGAATCTATGAAAACAAAATTGAAACGATATCTCACATCTCTTATGACAAAATCAGTGCCACCATCACGTGTTATCTGTGCACGGTAATTTTTGCTCTTTTGTGTTGAAATGTATGCATTATTTGGTATTCAAATTTACTTTAGTGGGGACGTGCCAATTGTTGATAATTTTGGTATATCTGATGTTCGGATTATATAAAAGACGAAATACATAAGAAAACACTTGAGGAGCAGAAAAAAAGGACACAAAAAAAACTATGAAAAACCACCACAGAGCGCGAATGGCGTGTTGACTTTTTTTCAAAAAGAGGTAATTTTTGTCCCGGTTTGAAATTTCATAATATATGGTAAGCCTACCTATGGGAAAATATGTTTTAAGTGACATTCTGTACAAAAGTTAGATTTTTTTTAAACGCAAGTTGACCACCCATGCCATACCGCTCCAAGTTCCACTTGTGGAATGCTGGCTCTGAATCATATGGTTCTAAGTGCCGTGGTTCAAAACAACTTTTACGGTCCGAAAATAGAAAAATCGCTTTGCGAAGAAATACATTGAGCATGAGCATCGCGTGCACTGAAAGCCGTTTTGGCTGTGTTTTACTATACAGGTTTTGCATCAAAGTCGTTTAGTCCATCATTTTCAACAACCCAAGAGTATTTTATTATATATTTTCATTGATAAAGGATGTTGCATTTAAGTATGATGAAAAGAGACGTTTAGGTTAGACCCGTGCAAAGATATTCAATAGTTTGTCAATAAATTGAGGTTTATATATGTTAAAATGTCATTTAAAACTAGTCAAGTATCTAAGATATAGGTTCAGGTCAATTCCAATAGATTTCATGTTTAATCAAATTTAAACTTAAATTTGCTCTACTAGAAAATTGTATAAAATGTGTTTGGGACCCGACGAAAATAAAAATTTGCTCTTACACAGATAACAAAAAAATACCGCGTGAAAAAAGTTACCAAAACTGTCGACCAGTGTTAATTTTAAGCAGTTGATGAGTTTAGTACTAAGAAAACCAAATTTATCCTACTTATCAGTTGCCGTTAACCAATTAAACATTATTATTATTATTCTAATTATAGTTTGACATCTACGTGGAGATTTTCAAGAAGATGCAACCGGGTGTGCTGCCCGACTCGATACCGGTCGGCACCTCGCTCATATCTATTGTAAATCTCTTCAACGAATTGGTGGAATCAATCACTGCGAACGGCGAGACGCCGGCTGCGAAGACGCTCAAGGACTGCTTCAGGATAACGAACAACAAGGGCGAGAACGTCGGCCACATCAGCGTCTACATCCGGATGAGCTGCTTCGGGAAGCTGATCGTCACCCAGTTTCAGATGAACCTGGAGGACAAGTCGGTCCAGTTCAAGGCGAAGGAGGGACACTACCTCTTCAAGTATAACAAGGGCAAAGCAGACGGAAAAGGTTAGTACCTGCGTTATCACGAAAACAAAACTAGCAAAAGGTGGATACAACATTTAGAAATACACAGAATGCCCACTCTTTCACAACAGACCCAAAAACGAACAAACAGAATAAAACTAGCAACAAACAATAGTCCTCCGTAATGCTTCTCAACGTTTCCTCATCTCCCATCTCCTCCCCCCCTCCACAGGCGGAAGACCGGACTGGCAACGAGGCAACCCGAACTGCCCACAGACGCCGTGCGACGACTCGGGATACCAAGACCAACAGCAGCCCTGCCCAATAGGACCGTGCCCGCCGCAACAGCAGCAGCAGCAGCAGCCGCCCTGCCCGCACCAGCCGTGTCCCTTCCAGCCGCAGCAGCAGCAGCAGCAGCAAGCGCCGTGCGCCATGCCGCAGTACCAGCAACAGCAGCAGCAGCCGCCGTGCGCGATGCCGCAGTACCAGCAGCAGCAGCAGCAGCAGCCGCCGTGCGCGATGCCGCAGTACCAGCAGCAGCAGCAGCAGCAGCCGCCGTGCGCGATGCCGCAGTACCAGCAGCAGCAGCAGCAGCAGCCGCCGTGCGCCATGCCGCAGTACCAGCAGCAGTCGATGCCGCCGTGCTGCATGCCGCAGATGCAGCAGGACGGGTGCCCGCGCGTGCCCTGTCCGCCGCAAGGCAAGATGGCGTCGTGCCCTCAGGTATTGTTGTTGATTTGGTCGGTGCATATCGGAATAGCCGTATCGGATGCATTTTATATTTTCCGCCTACAAGTTTTGCCTTCCATCGTCAACACCAAAGTGACCAAGTAACTTTTCGCCAGGCAATAACTGAACACCAGATGTGTCCTCATTCTATCACTAGACACTGCAAACATATATCTATATGACTATCCATTCATGCGGGATACTTAAATACCGTGAAAATTACCTTGCTCAAGGATAGTCATGGATTTTAAAATGATTCTCGCAGTTCACATCGTACATGATAAAACAAACACACAATTTCATCCAATATAGTGAAACCAAATAGAAATAGCGGAACGGTCACTCCCTTCACATGGAGACCATCCACCCGACTGGAACTCGTCGCCGCGTGGTACAGCGACGCGTCCTCCACTCTGGGTCGCTAGCGTGTACCCCCATACGTTTGTTCGGTGAGATAGATTTATGTCAATCATTTTTTGAGTGTCAAAATCACGTCAAGGCATTGGTGCTGAAGTACATTTGTAAGTCATTGATGTCACTGTAGCTTGACAATGACGGAATTATTTCAAAAGGACGATTTAAGCTATGACAACCGTTTTACATTCCATGGGAACCCTTGACCAAGATAACTTTTGATATCACGGTATAAGCCTTCTCATAATCAATCCAGGTAATGGATTAGACCAGGCAATAGAGCAGAACATGACTGATAGTCTAATGAAATCGTTTCCGAGAGACCATCCTACACAAAAACAAAGTACATTCAATTTCCTATAAGAAGGCCCCTGAAATGCATTTTTCGTTGAATGGTTTGGCCGCTAGAATGCGCTGAAAGAGAGCCAAATCTTCCTACTTTATATAATGTGCGTGTAATTACAAAAAAGCTTAGATTCTGATAAAACTACATTCAATTCCCTACAAATTGGATAGTGATTACAATGTCATTCCTAATAGTGTTGTTTCCCTTTCAGATTGCAGAAGATACACCAGGACCTTCAACCTCTAAGACAAGCAAGGCATCGAAGAGTAAAAAAAAAGAAAAGAAAAAAAAAGGAAAAAAATAATATATTAAATATTAATTAAAAAGAGGAAATATATGACTTTTAATAAATGAATAGCAACAATATATAGGTCTCCACTGAATTTAGTGTAGTTTATCTAAGCTTTTTTGTAATCGCACGCACAGTACCTACATAAAGTAGGAAAATTTGGCCTTCTATCAGCGCCCTCTTGCGGCCAATATTCTTTTTAACGCAGAACCATCCCTTTTCAGGTACCGTGCCCACCGCCAGGAAGCTACGCGGACAGCTACGGCGGCGGCGGCGGCGGTGGCGGTGGCGGTTACGGGATGGACACGCCGTGCAACGAGTGCGTCATGCCTCCGCCGCCCCCGGACCCGCGCGCGGCCTACCAAGAGATCGGCGCGTCGATGGGCGGCAACGCCCTGACGATTCGCGTCCATAAGGACAAGGCGCGCGTCGAGGACATCACCGACAACACGAACACGATGACGACCGACTCGGACGACAGAATGTGCTGCTGCACCCCCGACAACTTCGGCAAGAAGAAGAAGCGCAAAGACCCGCCGCCGCCGCCGGCCTTCCCGCCCTGCGCCCGCCCCCAACACATGCAACAGCAACTGGCGATGAGACCGGGAGTACCAGGCCCGAACGACCCGTTCAGCTTTAGGATGGGCAATTCCGGACAGGCACCGAACAATAACGTTGTGGTGAATCCTCCGACTTGCGTGAACAAGGACGGGCAGTGCTTTACGGAGATTTCCGATCCGAATAAGGACATTTTCGTGCTGAGGATTGGGAAGAAGAGCGAAGGGGTCGATAAGAAGAATAATCTGGAGTTGGAGTTGTGCACTCCGAAGGGGCCTGAGTTTAAGCCGTCGCCGAAGAAGGAGACCAGGGATACGCAGGTTATGGATGAGGATTTCCCGAAGGCTGAGAAGGCCGGTAAGGGCAAGGGTAAGGGTGGTAAGGGCGGTAAGGGCAAAGGCGGTAAGGGCAAAGGCGGGAAGAAGGGTAAGAAAGGAAAGAAGTAGGAGGACGAAGTTGAAGGAAGTAGTTGCAAGCTCCACCTGGACGCGACATAACCTATAACTCAACCCCCCCGAGATGGTCAGTGGCGCGTTCGTTGTCAGTGCGCGCGTGCTTCGGTTTGAATAGCAAACGTGTGTGTCGAGTGAATTACAACGCCGAGAGGATCATTTCCATATAAATATACGGTATGGAACAAGCTTTTTCGTTTTTATTTCTAGCATCCACACAAATTACAAGTGAACATTTTTTTCTTTGGTGTGTTGTCTTGTTTTTTTTTTTGTTGTCCACCTTGTATCACTCACCCCGTTTGAAACTTAAATAAATTGAACTTAAATATCTGCCATTGTTCTGACTACCGTCACTTTCTTTGAGTGTGAAGCCCCCATTATAACTATATTCGAGCATTGACTGATAAATTATTAAGATACGCAGCGTAACAAGTGCTCGCATCGCTGCCCGCTCTCCACAAAAAAAAGGGTATTTAAAACATGGTTTCGTACTATTTTTTAACCCATTTAAGGTAAGTATAACGAAGAGTACGAAATGATGAACAAACGGTCACAGAAGAAACAAATCTTTTTTCCCATATGTGGTGAAAGGAGGTAGACCATCCTATCAAAAAATAAGGTACATACACTAAATTTCATTTGAGACCCCTACCCCTGAAATGCATTTTGGTTGAACGGTTTGGCTGCTAGAGCGCGCTGAAAGAAGGCAAAGTTTTCCTACTTTTTGTAAAACCCGAGTTAGTTAAAAATGCTACGATTTGCTGCGAAATGCTGGAAATGCTGCCATTTTTATAAGAAATTTAGTGTACTTTTTGTATCTAATGAGCTACGTCTAAAAGTGCAGAGCTTTTATGTTTTTTTGACATAAGCTGAAGAAAAGTTTTGAAGTTTTTTGCGATTTTCGTTGTGAAGTCATATCCTTGGGAAGTAGCAAAGTTGTAATTCGGATTCAGCACACCAAAAAACATATGGAATTTAAGAAAAAAACTTTTTTTCCTGGCCAAATCATTTTACTGAACTATTTTAGCATTTCAGGTGAAAGTAAAAAGTTGTACGGTTACTATGACAGATCCTTTTGAAGTTCCTAGGATATTGGGTTCAGCGGGCTTCAATTTTACAAAAATTTCCAAAACATTGCAAAGTTATTAAAAATCTATGCAAATCAGTAAGAAAAATGTCGTTGCCAGTTAAAAGATTATTGATGACGTCATAAGTCAGTACCAATTGAAGGTTAAAATTTTGACACATAAATGCGTATTTTGGTTATAAAAAAATAATCGCTGGTTATTATTTAATTCCAGCTAAACGCAAGTCAAAGAATGTACAAGAATTTATTTATCGACTTAATACATCTTCGACATTTTTAAATTTATTTGCTGAATTTTTCAGGTCGCCATGGCACGTCCGGTGGCGGATAATGTTTGTAGTACCAATTACATGCTTCATGTTTAAACGATTGTCCAATCCTTTAAAAAGAAACGCATGGTTAACAATAAGTCGAAACGTAATAGAAATTATACAAAATCCTGACTAATATATAAATTTTTTAATTATTTCTTCAAGAATTTCAATGAATTTCAATGCAAATCGTTCCAGTTATTTGCCTGGTATGATGCAAGAAGGCCCAACGTTTACTCAACACAAATTTACGAAATTCCCAAAATAGATATTATAAGTCCATTGCAAATATGCAGAAGCGATCACCGATAAGATAAAAATGGATAGATTTATTTATTTGGTCGACTTTAGGCGCCAAATCCACAAAGAAAAATGAGTTATAAACGCACAACAAATTTTCCTGTTATCTAAAATAAACTTTCATTCATAAATTGTTACCTTGGATTGTTGGTATGTAATATGTATGTCACCTATAAAATAGATATTAGCTATTGAACTTGACGCTACTAACCCGATACACTCGATAAGTGTGTTAGTTATCAAGGTAAGGTTTGCAAGGTTACTATGACAGTGGTATATAAATCAATAGGAGTAAGTACATATATCGTGTAGCGAATTGATAACAATCTCTGGTGCAACAAACAACCACACGGACTGCAGCGATGCATCCATTCCGTTAGTTGTATGTGCTGTTGCATCATAAATTTCATCATGTCAATCGTAACTCAACAAGCTTTTACTAGGAATGGGTCTATTTTTACCATGTGGCGATTTCCATATGCCTATAAAACAAAAGTTTGAAAAAACAGGAAAAACAAGTTCGGTTTTACAGTAGGTTTCCAATCAAACGTCACACGACATTGTTACCCTACGTTACTTCCATATATGGTACCAAAATTACCCACTTCCGGTAAAACCGGAAGTTGTTTTTTTTCCTCGTGCTTACATTGCAAATTCCGATCTTCTCAGGCATGGATCGCTCTGGCTGGGTGCGAACAGCACGGGCACTTCCTGCCATCGTTCGTCGACCATCTTGACGTCGGTGTCGCCATCTGGCATCGGAATGTTGCATTTTCCGGCCTTGTTCCAACGCTCAACGTCCTCCTTGGCTTCTCTAATCATCTTCTGTTGGAGTCTTTTGCGCCTGTAAGCCTCCAAGCAGTCCAATTCGTACTTGAAAGATCGAACAAAAATCGGCGCTGCAAAGTTTAGAAGATTTGTATGAAACTCAACAAAACTCCTCAAATTCAGAGACTGTCTTTCCTAAACTCCAACATATTTCTGTCTAATTGGATAAAATAAGTAATCTACAACATTGAACTTTACTTTAGGACAGCCGGTTTGTTGATTTAACATTACAGTTATCAACCCACAAATGTTTTTTTATTTTCTTTATTTTCTAATCTTATTCGATCTTGATAATTGAGTGTCACTAAAAAAGATTATACCTGTATCAGGATTTAGTGGAAAACTTTATTTTCAGAGATATGAAAGTATAAAGTTTGGATTATTTACGATTATTTGCCAAACGTTGCCATATTCGAAATGCAATATCGTTGGTTGTAGTAATCGTATCGGACCCATTTTTATTTTATTTTAAAGGTTGGAATATTGGCTAGATAACTGCGTATAATTATTATTTTTATTTATATACGTAACAAAAATAAAAGCAATTGAATTGTTTAAATAATTATTACAGAGTCGCCCCCACAATGGATATAATCGAAAAAATATATATAATATCTGCTACACTTTTACGTACAAAACCAAATTGTTATTTTGGAAAATGTTCTAAATATCGTGGTGCTACACATTTGATCGACGAATCACTTATAGAAAATGGATGAACGTCGACTGAACCACTTTGCAACTAATGATATCCCCAGTTGATGAATATATACAAAAATTGAAGACCGGTTTAAAAAAAAACTACTATTGCATTCATACTTAGTGACAAGCCAAAATGATTCTGTGAACAGCAAAAAACAATCCTTGCAAGAAGATGAGTGCATTGTTATCTGTGATTTTTCTACGAACTATGCTTTATTCTTTATATTTGGATGCGGAGGCAAATTGAATGGATTGAAACATCTATCGATTCGAAATTTAGAACGTTTGATACGGTTGGAAGACTTCGGCATTTTTTAAAAGCGTTTAATAAATAAATATTTTTACACCTAATAAATAAGCTTTTCCAGTCACTCCGTTCTGAAAAATCGAGATCGATCGTGTTTGCATTAAAATAAAACGAATTAGCCAGGATTTGACAGATATTGACAGTAGGTATTATCAAAAAATCAGCGTTTAACACTACCTACTGTCATTAGAATAAAAATATCTGGCAAATATCCTTATTAATGCAGACACGATCTCGATCAAATAGAATTAATTTTACCAAAAAATGTCATAGACATAAATTATACAAAATTTCCTCTACTTTAATTTAGTATTTAACTATTTTGACGAAATTACAGAAATGGCGGCTCATTTGCGCAATCCTTGAAACGCATAACAATATTGCTATCCGCAATCCGCACTTGAAATACACATTGACTTTGTAAACGCCATGGAAACACCAAGCTGTTTCAATATTGTTTCACATAGCGTACGTGCGCGCGTGTTTCTCCTTCTCATCGCATTCTCCATGCATTTGCGTGTTGAATTGACGTTTCGCAACCGCTGACGTTCTGAATACTGTCAAAAGTTTCAAAATTTCCTGGCTACCTACTATTAATGTAGACACGATTTCGATCAAATATAATTTGCTCCTGCAGCTGAACTATTAATTTTACCAAAAAATGTTATAGACATAAATTATTATTTATCTATTTTGACGAAATGACGGCTCATTTGCAAAATCGTTGAAAAATGCTAAGAGTAAATAGCCAGTTCTTTTGGACCCTTTTGAACCAAAAGCTTTTCAGCTTTAAGTTTGGTTATGAAACTTCTAAATATGAACTTTCGTCCAGATACCTTTAGTAGTTTCTCCGGAATCGTCGCCACAAAAATCGTTTACACACACATACATACACACACACAGACATTTTTTTGTACCTTGGTCAAAAATGTTCAGGCGAATTTTGAATATGGCAACGTTTGGCAAATAATCGTAAATCACCCAAACTTTAAGCCTTCATTGATATATCTGATAATAATTTTCTTTTAAAGAATTCCCGATACAGGTGTTGACTCAATTTCAGAGAAAATGCAATAAAGAAGTTTGGTGTACTTTAAAAAGGTGCTTTTTTATCATATTTCTTTAAAATATATCTTTGTAAGGCAAAAGTTATAGACTGGAGCTATGAAACCGTATTTTTCGGGATTCACTTACATCGATGCTTGTATCTAGGATCATAATCGTCATCGACGACGACATGGTACTTCTTGTACATATCATGGATAAAATAGTCCTCTGATCCTGAAGGCTTCGGTACCCAATATCCTTTCTCTTTGTTGACCCAGTTGGAAACGGCGGACTGGGTCAGTTCCTTATATTGGGCCCGTGTGGGCGGGTCTGCCTTGGTCACATAAACTGGGACCGCATGTTCCGCTATTTCTGGTATGGTGACGCGCAAGTTTGCTTCTTGCGTGAACTCGACATTGGAAAGAGCGTTCGGCACAACGCGTTTCAACTCGTAATCCTTCGGAGGTAGAGGGGGATAGACGAACATGATTGCGATTAATGTTCACTGCTTCTACTGCTGACGTTCGATTGTCAAACCTGACACCACCTGACACTTTAATTGGGCTGTCCACGCTGTCACTAGGGCTTCTAATCCCGGACAATATACTGATGCCGCGATTAAAGATTTTGTAATGCCGGGATCCCAGGATTCCCCGTGATTGATCCCGACATTCCCGGCATTTACAAGTAGATAAGCAAAATTGACGGGTTAAAAGGTAAAAGGTGTCAAAGTGCGCGTATTGACATCAATAATAAACAAAATATATACTCTATTAGATAATAACTTGCTCTTACATCGTTAATTTGTTCAAAAATTTTGCAATTTTTTAAAATGGTTCAAGAATCGTCACGACAAAACAAATTGTTTGATCGAGCCAAATTTTCAATTTTCCATATTGATGCCAATAAAACATTTTGACGTATTTTTGTTTTCTTCTTTAAGATAAAATTGGATAACTATCGAATTCATATGTCATGGATGCTTATCCATGTGAAGACGTTATTTATTGTTAAAAATTGATGAAATATTCAGTGCAACTTCTTAGAATATTAAATATTCAATTTCTTGTCACGAAAAAAATTAATAGTAGATACTTGTACGTTTTTCGGTTTTCTCAAATACAGTTTAAATAGCCCAACCATTCATTATAGATTTTTTTTTCTAAGAGCCCTTTCTGACAAAAATTTTCCACTAAAAAAAAGCGATAATTGTGCGATGAAGAAATGTCAAAAGTGACCATATTACCCCTGTCACAGCTCATCACAAACTCGAGATGCTTCGTACCAAAATATTACATTTCTTAGTTTATGGTAAAATCCCTAAACTAGAAGAAACTGTTTCGCTGTATTTTATTACCTATTTACTAATTGTATATTCTGTAGTACATCACTGAATCCATGTAAAGAAATCCGGCATAAATTTCATTATTTTTACGTTTATGTTTTTCTTTGCCTGTAGTTGAGGGTAAAGTAACTAAAAAGACTTAAGCAAGTTGAAAAGGTTCATATTTGTCTCCATATCGAATTATATCTAGTACTTGCAAAATCTGTTCTTCCTATTACAGCAACATGTTGGTGTAAACGAACATTTTATGCTTGATACTTAATTTAATCGGAAAGGGCGCTGTTATAGACTGATATTCACACTTAAAAAATAGCAGCTCAATTGATTTATTGTAGGTCAGTGCCCACATTTCGTTAATTAACAAAAAATAAGTAAATTATTTAAAGTTAACTTGTTTAGGATCCGGGGATTTAGATTTATAATCCCGGGATCCCGGGACTGGTAGTCCTAGCACACAAGTATTTTCATTCTAATGACAGTAGGTAGTGTCTAACGCTGATGTTTTGACAATACCTGCTGGCAATAGAATCAAAATATCTGTCAAATCCTGGCTAACTAGTTTTATTTTAATGCATACGGTTATTTATTTGTTCTAATGGCAAATCTGTTTGCTATGCTTCACGTGTATCATAGTTTCCTAATTTTCCTATATTTCAAACGACTGTATGTTTTTAAGAATCCTATCACAGACGAATGGATTCATATAAAATGAGGTACTCTGAATAAAATTTACTTCAAATAAATGTACACCCATATATAATTGATATCAGGTCCCATACAAAAATGGAATGTACACTATAGTTTATTGACTCAATGAAAAATGGCAATTTTTAATCAAAAACTTCATTATTTTTACATCACAATCACGCAATCAGCGCTTAACACAATCGGAAGCTCTAAAAGCCTTCACTGACTTCACTTCACTCAGGGTCGGCCCTAGCGTTTTTGCCGGCGTAGGCAAATCTCAATAGTGCCGCCCCCCTGATTGATTGATTAATTACTTTTATAACAAACCAACTGCAAATGATTGAAATAATTATTATCAAATAATAAATCATGCGCCTTGAGGTGATGAACGTACAAGAAGCTGAGTACACAGATAAAGTCTCTTCATTGTGGTGTTTACAGTTTATATAGTCTTTAATTGCTGAATCTGCAGTTTTGAGGAAAAGGCGTGGGCCGTATTGGTAACTCGTGTATTATTTTTTATTATATTTTGCAAGACGCGTTAGTTGTAGCGAAAACAAACATCCTACACACTACGTACCAAGATATTATTTTCTTGTCGAAAGTAAAACGTATTAAGAATTCTATAGTGCGAAAACTATTTCTTGCAGGCATAAGAATGTATTTTTCACCGGTGCATTCATGCGGCATTAATATGTTTACCTCAAATAGTCTGCCCAATATCGGCGTAGAAGGTATTCATTTTTACGGCCACAGAACTACAAGTTTTTGTCGAGCCAGCCGATGCGTTCGAGACCTTGCAACGTGTTTGCAAGTCCAGATGTGCGATGTTATGAATCGGCATTAAATATTCATATTTTCGGTACAAATATTTGACAGTGCATATCTCGCAGTGCCATTTGCTTAGATTAATACGATAATAATACTCGAAAACAAAAGACGATAGCTAATTTTGGTTTTCACCATTGAGTCTCTCTCAAAAAAAGACGATCATACACATTTTTCGATATCTCTTATAGTTACCGATATCTCCTATAGTATCGCATTTGGCCCACCTGTACATACTTATTTAATTACATACTTACAAAATAGCAGCTCAAATTGATTAATTACTTTTATAACAAACCAACTGCAAATCATTGAAATAATACTGGGTGCAGGGCCGGCTGTAACGCTTTTGCCGCCAAACCAGATTTATACATGAATCATGATCCAGAAAAATACAATCAGCACTCAGACAATATTTACGAAATTTATTTGTAATAAAAACACAACCTTTGGAGATTATACTAGTACAGTGGCTCTTTCGAACCTTTTTTCTGCAAAATCGCGTAACTTCTTTCAGATCTAATGTATTACTCAATTCATATTCAGTGGCCTTCATTGCTAACCCATTAAGACATTTTTAAGTAGACATGGTTCTTAAGTACTTTTTTTTATTAATATTAGTTTAGCAAACTGTTTATCGCCCGCTCAGGTAGCAACAGTTATAGGCAGGGTTAGAAAAAAAGTGCTAACCAATGTTTAAATTTGGCCCAATGTTAAGGGACGTAATGAATTTTTAAAAACGCCAACTGGACCTTCTGGAAACAAGGTCTATGGACGCAAAATCATTTAACATCATAATTAATTCGCCCGACTATGAATATAGTACCAACAGTACCATCAAAATGTTTACTGAACATTATTATTGAAATTTATTATAAATTATCAGTGATTATCAGTGGAATATGTCATGAACTACTTGCATCAAATATCTCCGAAAGTATTAAGCTTAGCAGAACAAAATGTACACCATATTAAAGATGAAAAGAATTACTTAAAAATATTGAAAGATGTAGATTTGGGAGAAGGTTAAAAAACGGGTTTTCAGAACCGAAATATTATGTCAATATCTACACTGTTAAGTCACCTGTCATCAGCAAGTCGTTTTTGACAGAATAGATATTGACATAATATCTCCGTTCTTTACATTTTCTCAAATCTAAATCTTTCAATATTTTAAGTAATTCTTTGTTTATCATGTACCCAAATTTTCATCAAAATTTTATCTTTAATATGATGTATCCTGCTAAGAGTAACATTTTCGGAGATATTGATGCAAGCATTTCATGGGGAATTTTTTAATCACTGATAGTTTTTAATTTATTTCAATAATAATAATATCATCAAAGACTCAGCATATTTTAATTTTATTTTTATAGGCGGGCAAATTATGTGTCTACCCATATAAAAATTAACTAGCTTACCATTTCGGCAGCAAATGCTAAACCGTTAAGATGGAGGATTCGCAAACTTTTAAAGCGGTTTCTATATCTTTGGAATGTGCCAGTAAATCATTTTTACTTATAAAATTTTCTTTAAGTTTGTGGATTCTCTTTTGATTTTTGTATAGGATCACTACACTACAGTACACTTTCATATTATTTTTCCTAATTGATCATATATTTTTCCTAATTGTTCATAATTCTTTATAAAAGCTAATGACCTATTTTATTTAAGTATGTCTATTATTATTGGCTGCTATGAATCTTAAAATATAGGAATGGCCTGAAGCCTGTCAATTCCGATTGTATTTGATTGTATTTTACTATTCTTTTATTTTCTAGATTCAGGCAATATTTTAGAGCCCTTTTTATTGTAGTTCACTTGGTTTTGCCGCCCCTAAACTTTGCCTACCTTGCCTACCGCCTAGGGCCGGCCCTGCTTCACTTCCAATCAGATACAAAACAACCCCCACAACCTCTTTTCCTGCCCAATCTAGAAATATTTAGAATCCTACCTTATATTGTCTTCATCCCCTCCAACGATGGGTGTCTTCTCTGGGATCCACCTTTCGATGTCTTCATATTTGGAAGCGTCCTGACTCCTGTCCATTGGAGTCTTTCCTGCTGTTCACAGCTATGGTCTCAAGCTCTGGTGTACATGATCTGGACTTCTTTCTTCCATCTGTAACAAAATACCAAACATCGTGATTTTTCTAAATAATCACGGTTTCAGAACAAATTATGCTAGATGATTAAATGCTCTTGAATAAATGGAATTTTAAGTCAAATAACTCATCAATTTTGGATGTTGTCCCACAAAATGCAAAACATGAAATATGATGCCAGTTGCAATGATCCTGTATGTTTTGAAGACGCGGTTTGTGATTCCCTGTATTAATATGTAGGTTGCTACTTGTTGCTACTTGGAATTAACACAACACATTGAACAAATCAACGTGTTGTTTTAATTCCCTTTTGGTTTGGCTGCTATCCCCAAAAGAAATTTTGAATCGGGCATAATTAAGGAACTTAACCTGGTTCTCAAGTATTCAGTTAAAAATCCCAATGAATTCTGAACAGTTTTATTTTGATTAATCCCAAAATCGGTATTTTAGCAAAAGATACACAGCTACAAACAAAAGTTTGCAATTTTTGCTTAGCTGTTTTTTTGATTAATATATTTTGCAATCTGTGATCAATTTAGATGTTTTTATCACTATTGTGTAAGAAAATTCGTTAGATTACAACATACCTTCAAAATTTTATGTAAAATAAGTCTAAAAAGCTTTTTATACTGCAAGATCCAATTATGCGTAAAAAATTGCATTTTTTAATTTTAATGTTCAATAACTTTTGTAATTGTTTATCGATTTTGGTGAGTATTTATCCACATTGTAAACGGATTGATCAAAATTATCACACACCTTTAAAATATTACAGAATACACAGATTATGTTTGAAATTACAAGCGCCGACGGCTAGACTACCTCCTTTGCATTAAAGTAGAGTGGGTCATCTAAGAAGCTGCGTAAAATTTCTGTGGCGTTCCGGATATAGGTGGAATTTAAATAAAATATGAAAAATTAAATTGTGTCTATAGAACGATTTATTCGGATATAGCGTTATCGATAAAAAAAGATATAAATAAATAAATAGCTGATAACAAATATTACTGAGATTATGTTTGAATATTCAAATGCCGGCGGTTAGACTACCTTCTTTGCAAAAATGAGATTTTAGCGGAAATAAGTCTTTTTGGGTCCCCTGAACATTTTTGACCAACGTACAAAAAAAATTCTGTGTGTGTGTGTGTATTATGGCTACCAGTCCCGGGATCACGGGATCCCGAAAGATAATGAGTTTTTTCGGGATCCCGGGATTATAAATCTAAATCGTGGGATCCTAAAAAAGTTAATTTTAAATTATTTTCTAATTTTTTGTTAATTAACGAAATGTGGGCACTGACCTACAATAAACCAATTGAGCTGCTATTTTTTAAGTGTGAATATCAGTCTATAATAGCACCCTTTCTGATTAAATTAAGTATCAAGCATAAAATGTTTGTTTACACCAACATGTTGCTATAATAGGAAGAAGAGATTTGGAACAGATGTGGATGAGTTACTTTACCTTCAACAACAGGGAAAAAAAACATAAACATAAAAAGTAAAAAATTTGTGGCGGATATCTGTATCTGGATTCAGTGATTGTACATACTACAGAATATAAAATTAGTAAATAGGTAATAAAATACAGCGAAACAGTTTCTTCCAGTTTAAGGATTTTACCATAGACTTAGACTAATATAATATTTTGGTACGAAGCATCTCGAGTTTGTGATCAGCTGAGACAGAGGTAATATGGTCACTTTTGACATTTCTCCATCGCACGAGTATCGCTTTTTTTAGTGGAAAAGTTTTGTCAGAAAGGGCACTTAGATAAAAAAATCTATAATGTATGGTTGGGCTATTCGAACGGTATTTGAGAAAACCGAAAATGTACAAGATCAGTAGATAGTCCGGGATTGGAAGCCCTAGTGTGTATGTGTGTAACCGATTTTTGTGGCGACGATTCCGGAGAAACTACTGAAGCTACCGGGACGAAACTTCATATTTAGAAGTTTCATGATCAAACTTAGAGCTGGAAAGGTTTTGGTTCAAAAGGCTCCAAAGGAACTGGATGTTTTCTCTTCGCATGTTTTAACAATTTTGCAAATGAGCTACCATTTCCGTAATTTCGTCAAAAGAGTTAAATAATAAATTAAAGTAGAGGAAATTCTGAATAATTTATGTCTACGATATTTATTGGGAAAATTAATAGTTGACCTGCAAGAGCAAGATCTATTTGATCGAGATCGGTCGCATCTGCATTGATATAAAACAAGTTAGCCAGGATTTGACAAATATTTTTATTCCAATGACAGTAGGTAGTGTCAAACGTTGATGTTTTGCCTACACCTACTGTCGATAGTATAAACATATCTCTCAAATATTGGCTATTTCTATGATAAAGCCTGGCTACATCAGATTTTTTATTCACATATAGCGTTGTCAAACAATAAATATTTAAATAAATCAATAAATTTCTGATAAGAAAACAATAAAAACAAAAAGATATCAAAATGAATCACTTAAAATTAATTCATTTGCTATTTTAAGCAAGTAGGTATACATAAATTTGCATAATATTCCTATAATATTGTCAGGAATCGAAACAACAAACTATTGCTTAGAAACCATCGCGAAAAATTAAAGAAAAAAAACGACATGTCACGTAATACAAACATCACAATTTTTAAGTATGATATAAACGAAAAAGAAAGTTGTGAATTCCATTCAAAAATCCAGCGCGCGTGTGAGAGGGAGCGATGAAGAACATTCGAGACGGAGCGAGATGAACGCAGCGCCGCAGAAATGTTGAGAGATCGAACCATGGAGGAGAGATAACACGTGAAGAAAATAGTGGGGCTCGCATATAAAGGTGCCATTTAATTCGTAAATAGTTTAGTCGCGTCCCCGTTTACGCCACGTACTCGGTTTTACGAACCATTTCGACGCGCGTTATCGCGTTTTTACGAGTGCCTGCGACAAGTGTTTCCCGTCATAAATTAAAAACCCGCCACGCACCATACGCTATCTGACAACCACTGACAGCTCGCATAACCTCCAAAACGAGAAACGTCAGACGGCCGCACGCGGTTCAAGACCAATTCAAAACAACATGAAACACCAAAATTATATCACCGTTTCGTTTATAATCCTCGTCGTCTGTCTGGATTACGTGAGGAACGCGTCGTTAAGCGCGAAAGAGCACAAGAAGTACAAGAATCTAATCGAAGGGCAGGGATTGTACAGTTTCGAGGACGATGTGGAAGTTCTGACGATTGATAACTTCAACGGGGAGTTGTATGATCAACCGCACGCCTGGTTGATCGAATTCTACAATTCGTGGTGCGGATTCTGCCAGCGGTTCGCTCCCAGCTGGAAGGCGCTGGCCAGCGACACGAGACCATGGAAGAATTTGATCAAAGTCGGCGCTATTGATTGCACGAACGAGGATAACGCCCCGATATGTCGAGACTTCGAAATTATGAGTTACCCCACGCTGCGGTACTTCCACGAGGGTTTCAAAGCGGACGGGAAAAATTACGGAGTTACGGTAACGAAAGGGGAGGACATGAGCCAGCATAAACGGTATCTGATCTATCAGATGGTTAAAGAACAAGAAGAAGGTAGAGGGAAACATTTTCCTAACTTATTACCGTATAACGAGACCGGGCTCAGTAAATTGTTTGATAATGTTCGCCCCGGGACGAAGTACGTGGTTTTGATTTTCGAACGCGAGGGCGAATCTTTCGGGCCGGAGGTTGCGATGGACCTCCACACCGTTAAGGAGTTGACGATACGGTACACGTACCCGAATAACACGGCTTTGATTAAGAACGCACGCATTGAGATATTCCCGTCGTTGATCGTAATGTCCGAGGATAAAAAAATTAATAAATTCGCCGATGGTTTGAAGACGAGGGAGAGTATGCGTATGGCCATCAAAGAATTCCTGCAACCGAAGCATATCGACGTCCCGCAAGACGAAAAACCAACGGAGATCTACACGGGGAAGTGGCTAGAAGCCGAGGTCCCCGATTCCATAGCTTTGATGGAAGCCTACGAAAAACGGATTTTAAAAGAACGAATCAAAAAAATGAAGGACGTCGTGTTTCAGATGGATCTGGAGACTGCGCTGCGGTGGTCGTTAAAACGCGAGATCTCGCGGGTCAAGGAGATAAACGGCGTTAAATTACAAGCGTTACGAAGTCACCTATCGGTTATTCTAAAGTACTTCCCGTTAGGTTCCAAAGGGAAATTGTTTATAACCGAATTAAAAAATAAGGTCGACGCGACCGAAGAAATAACCGGTGAAGAAATCCGTAACTTTATTAAAACGTCGGAGGAAAACGACGAAAACCTATTCTCGTCTCCCGAACAGTGGTTGGGGTGCGAGGGGAGCAGCCCGGAGCACCGCGGCTACCCCTGCGGGCTCTGGAAGATGTTCCACTACCTCACGGTGTCCGCCGCGGAAACAAGCGCCTTCAACCCCGATGGCAACCCCCTAGAAGTCCTAAACGCGATGGAAGGCTACATCGGAAACTATTTCGGCTGTCACGATTGCGCGCAACACTTCCTCGACATGATCAAAAAAAAATCCATGAAAGACGTTGAAAGCTACGACTCTGCAATCCTCTGGTTGTGGATGGCGCACAACTCGGCGAACAAACGGCTGGCTGGGGACGCGACGGAAGATCCCGAATACCCGAAAGCTCAGTTCCCGTCGGCGGAGAACTGCCCGCAGTGTCGCGAGTCGGACGGCTCCTGGAACTTCTCGGAGGTCCTCAAGTACATCAAGCAGATGTACAGCAGCATCAACGTGAGGTACATCGGATCGGACACGAGGGTGCTCCACGCCGGGCTGCAGGGCGCTCCCGCCAAGTCTTCCGGCCAGGGGATCTTCCGAGGAGTCGATACGAGTATGTTTACGATATTGTATTTGGTTTCGATTGTATTAATTGTTGGGATTGTGTTCCGTGTGTTTGTCAAAAGGGGGTACAGGAAGAAACGGTACGTCCACGACCTACTAGGGAAGGTCTGATGGCGAGGGTACGGTCGGTCCGTTCCATCGGGGCGCTCGGATCCCCACGGAGACGATGATCGTTTTTTGCTGTTTTCTTTTTTCGCGTGTGCGGTGTTGGGACGGAATCGGTAAGATTTTTTACGAAATTGTTAAATTTTTATTGACGATGGCTTAAACGTATTACCTAATAAGGTAGGTCAGAGAAAAAGAATATTTGTTTCTAATATGTACAATGAAATGTGATTGTTTTTATTGGGTCTGAAAATTGCATACAAAATACCAAAATGTCTCTCCCCTTAAAATATAATTGAATATTTTCAAAATATTTCTTTCACAAATTTCAATTCATTCAATTTCCATTTCCTTGTTTTAATTCATTAATTTCTACCCAATAAAGTTATGCTTTTTTTCAGAAGATATTTTTTTAAATAAAAAAATTTTGACGTAAAGAATTTCTTCTTTACATTTTTTTTACACTATTTTTTGAGGGTAGTAATGAATTAATTTAACAATAACAACCAGACACAAATAAACGATGAACAGAAAATGTAATTTTAATAATAGGTGATACATAACCTTGGAATTAATTGCACTTACAGCACGCAATGGACAAGGCATCAAATTTGATCACGATAATAAAATTATATTGAGGAATATATATCAGCCTGACAAATTAGGTAGTTGCAATCGCAATTTTTGCATGGCAAACAGTTTTTTTTTATTTAAGAGTTTTAATTAATCGATTAAGTTTAAATTTGTGTTATATTTATAAAATGCTTTAAAAATCTTGTATTTATAATTGCTACAATTAAATATTTAACACTGTCAACAAACTCAGGTAAACTGAATTATATAAATTCATAGTATAAAAATATTTTTGCAAAATACACAAAGGTTGCCAAAGTACCAATATCCTTTACGATTTTCTTTTTTGTATTTATTAGAATTTAATCCATGGGCATGTTTTTATTTTTCAAATATGCTGGGCAAGAACACAAATTTGTTGGTTGGATCGTTTACAAAACTAAGTATTAAATTGTACAACGAGCAATCCTCTTGGAAAAATTTCTTTTTCACTATTGCATGTTTACTGTGAAACAGTATTAAAGATAGTATTATGATAATAATTATAGCATTCGGATCTTGCGAAGATACTTATTGTAATGTAACGTAAATGTACAGCTTCATCTTTGATGATCAGTCTGATAAATATGGTAATTTTATTCCAATAATAATAGAAAACTCTGGTATTCCAACAGTATGTTGTTAAGAAATAAAACAAAACCTTGACATTTCTTTTGGCTACTCAATATTATGATAGCACGGCCAACAACAATTAAATATTAGGCAGTATATTTTTTTAAATTGCACGCTATAAATTTTTTACACGTTTGGAAGCCTTTTATGGTTGCCTACATACCACCAACATTTTATTGAAATGGGTTGAAATATTTGAAATACTTTACTATTTATTTTTCAGTTCAATTATATTCTTATTCTTACGCCTATCTAAAAGCAATCACGTTTTAATATGTTTTTATTAAACAATTAAAACAGTAATTATTTTTTTCATGCAATCTGTGACCTTATTTATTGTTATTGTAATCACTTTCTTATTATTCTTCCCAACACCGCATATGCGCTGGATAAAAATCACAACTAAACAAAATTAGGTCGTCAATTATATATAAGTCAACTATCGAGATGGAATATATTTTTCTTAACTAGAGAGTTTACTAACATATATGCATGTTAACCGTGTTCGGTCCAAAAACATCACTTTGCGTCGTTTTTTATACATATATTAATAGATTTAATAATACGAACTATTATCTATCGTAACGACTTCCGTTAAATTTGCTCATTGCTATCTCACATAATATGTTTGCGCATCAAATGTAAATATTACCACTTGAGGTTATCGAAATTGCCTCTAGACGAGTACATAGTTCCGAGTGAGACTTAAAAATTTGTGATAATATGACGTTATGACAGGTGTTCACGTAAAAAAAAAACTCCAAAGTAATTTTAGCGTTTCCAAATCGTATATCGAAGAAAAAATTTACAATTTTTACTATACACCTGCTATAACTACTTAGGTAATTTTAAGTTAAGTTAAACCGAACGGTTTATTAAAGACACGTTGATTTTTTTTAAGTTTAAAGTCTTCCCTATTAATTATTAATATAATTCTATAGAAATATTAGATATATTTGTATGATTACACAATTTTTTTTGTATATAAGTTGTATATATTTTTTTATTTTAAGATTTTTTATATAAATGTTTCGGTTATTTCAAAACTTCTACCTATAACCCAGGAGTATTAGATCCAAGTGCATGTACATCTTATTTTTCCAAAGAAATATCTAGAAAGATCTGACTCATTAGTTTCTAGAACGTAAAATTATTTTCTTTTATACAGGGTGTCACACCATATTATGAATAATAATGAAGTTGTATTTCCAACTGTGTAAGTTATACCTGTGTAAAGTAAATTGTTTCCGAGATATTCAATTGTTTATCAAAAAATGGCAATTGCAGGCCTTTCTTAAAAACTACGTTAATACATAGATAGAAAAGATTTCTTGTTTTTAAGAAATATATTTGCTTGAATTTGTTCTTTTGGTCAAAACATATTTCTTTGACGCCAACAATATTTACTTCATTGTATACTTTATTTGCTTGCAGAGATTAATTTATTTGAAATATTTATTTAATGAAATAAATATATATGGATACAAACAAAAATTACTTCCCTCTAAAGTAATATTTTTGTTTTGATTTAAAAAAAAAAAAACGTTTCTTTACACCAATGAAATATAATTTTCATTCAAACAGATAAATTTGTATATAAGGAGAGATTTATATCGTTTAAAGTAATATTCTCTTTGGCTTAAAAATAGGTTTACTCCCACCAAAGAAATCATATTTTGATTAAAATAAATATATTTCTACACAAGAAGAGATTTATTTCCTTTAAAGTAAATTTTTTGTTTTGGCTTTAAAATAGGTTTACTTCCACCAAAGAAATCATATTTTGGTTCGAATAAATATATTTTTAGTGTGAATACCTCATTCAACTGTATTGTTAGATGGCGCTGTAAACTCTCTCCTCGCACTTAGTACATATCGAGAGTATAAAGGCCGCGTGGTCGACAGTATAGACTTCGAGTCTACTGTACTCTCCAAAAAATTCATGTCTATAATAATTCCACATTTATTCCTTCAACAAATTAATAATTTCTTTAATAAAAAAAAACATTTATTGCACCCTTAAAACACAGCATTTTAACTCAACCAACAATTTCGTTAATTTAATTTAATTTTCACTCAACTCAATCATAATTATTTGAAGTAAATAAATCTCGTTTCTTATAATATACAAATTGCAAACTTTAAGCTGGAAACATAAGTTGTTTGACACAAATCAACGTTCTTTCTACCAAACAAATATTTCAAACAAATGCGTTTTGTATCCACAAATAAATATTTCTTTGCCTCTATTGAAACAAGAGATTCCTTTGAGTCAATGCATATTTATTTGAATTAAACATAAATTTCTATGTGTGTACTAAATTTTTGCAGATATTATCTTAAAAGTTTCGTCACATAATAACTAAACCCACACAGAGAGAAATGTTTGTTTGATTCAAATAAATATGGATTGACTCAAAGAAATTTGTTGTTTCAATAGAGGCAAAGAAATATTTATTTGCGGGTAAAACCGCATTTATTTGAAATATTTGTTTGGTAGAAAGAACATTGATTTCCGTCAAACAACTTATGTTTCCAGTTAAAAAGTTTGCAATTTGTGGATTATAAGAAATGAGATTTATTTACTTCAAATAATTATGATTGTGTTGAGTGAAAGAATTACATTTTTTTAAATTAACAAAATTGTTGGTCGAGTTAAAATGCTTAAAATTATTAATTTGTTGAAGGAATTAATAGACAAGAATTTTTCGGAAGACTCGCTATGTGTCACCTCCTTTTTGGGATGTCGCACACATCCTCGACCAGTGCTTGGTCTTCCCAACCCAACATATAGTCAAGGTTAAGTTAGTAAAGTGTACTCTGATTTGTAATCGCAACTTGAACCTGCAGGCACTGTACTCTATAAGTTCTATATTGTCGATCACGCGGCTTTATACTCTCGATATGTACGAAGTGCGAGGAGAGAGTTTACAGCGCCATCTAACAATACAGTTGGATGACATTAAAAATATATTTATTTGAATCAAAATATGATTTCTTTGGTGGAAGGAAACCTATTTTAAAGCCAAAACAAAAATATTACTTTGAAGGAAATAAATATCTTCTTGTGTAAAAATATATTTATTTTAATCAAAATATGATTTCTTTGGCGGAAGTAAACCTATTTTTAAGCCAAAGACAAAATATTACTTTAAGCGAAATAAATCTCTCCTTATATACAAATTTATATGTTAGAATCAAAATTATATTTCATTGGTGTAAAGAAACGTTTTTTTAAAATCAAAACTAAAATATCACTTTAAAGGAAAGTAATTTTTGTTTGTATCCATATATATTTATTCCACTTAAATAAATATTTCAAATAAATTAATCTCTGCAAGCAAATAAACTAGAGTATTCAATGAAGTAAATATTGTTGGCGTCAAAGAAATATGTTTTGACCCAAAAGAATAAATTCAAACAAATACATTTCTTTGAAACAAGAAATCTTTTCTCTCTGTGTACGGTTGGATAAACAAATTTAGTAGTATGTATTCATAATATAATAAAATATACAGGACGTTCCATTTTAAAAAAAGTACATACTTTCAGTCACACCTAAATGCAACACCCTGTATAAATGACAATAATTTTACGTTTTAGAAAATGGCGAGTCAAACAAGTTTAGTATAAAATATTTTATTCTTCTTTTTATTTATTAACTATCGACCGCTATGGATACTAATAAATCACCCTGTACAACATGAGATATTTAATCAAAAGAATCGAAAAATTACACACGTGTTAAATATCTAATATTCCTGGATTATTATAGAATTAATTTAAAACACATTTAACATATCGAAAAACTTCCAAATGAGAATTTTGATTGTTACCATCACTGTCTACAATAAGTTGTAAGTACGAATGTTGTCTTGTACAAGAGAGGCCAAAAGAGAGTTTTGAATTTAAATAAACAATAATATTTTAAAATGTTTTGAAACGTAAAAACGAGTTTTTAATAGTATATTATATTATAATAGAAGTTTTACAAGAAAATAATTGTACATCTTATAAAACGAGTATTATATACTATTTTTTCTACTTTGCGACAAAAGTACAACCAAAATAAAAAATAAAATATATCGGTTACCATTATTAAAAAAAATATCAACGTTACCTACTAAAAGTTTGTGATCTATTGTTTTGAAAACGACACCGAAAGCGGTTTCGTTATGAGTTTATAACGAACGCAAAGTAGAATAAATTAATATGCCATCTGAATTCTTTGTACAGTTTCAAAGCTATTAAACCGAATGACATACACAGATTTCTAGAGTGAATAATGATCATGATCATGAATAACAACAGTTTTAACACTTAAGCCAACTCTTGCGCAATACCACATGTTATTGTTTGTCGGTATTTCGATTTATTTACCAATCGTGCAGAAGATTTTATATTAAAACGAGTTAAAAATAAACATTGGATTATACTAATACATAAATAATTTTATTTACAACCTAAACCGTTCACATACACACAAAACAGTTTGCGATGATTTTTAATTTCGCTGCGAATTCTTTTAACGTTGCTGTACGACGCTTTGTGATATTTAGGATATTTCTAAAGATATTCCGAACAATATAAAGCAACAATAATGGTATTCCGGTAAAATGTTATCGCATTCGTATTTTATATGTGGTTGAAAAGCACGTATACATAAGGTTTGTTATCTGATAATATTTTTTGTCGTTCTGTTGAACAATTTATTGTTGTCGAGTTCTTACTTATTATTATTATTATTAATTATTGTTATTTGTTGCAATGTGTGAACGCTGTAATGAAATTACGGCTTTACCATTGAGTTAATTAAATATATCGCGTGACGCAAGTCATCATGAAAATGGTCATCTACTTATATATGACTTTGTTATTCAATCAATGATTACTCATGCTGCAAATATAGTACCTACACTGTGACCTGTACATGTTATTGTAATATTGAATGAGTATGTTGTTGAAATTTGTTTTCGCTGTTTTTAGTATTGTCGTACAAAAAGCGTGTTCGGAATTTGTTAGAATTGTCAATTATTTAAGCAAACTTGTTATGATCGAATGGGAGTTTTTATTCAGTTGTAGCTTGATTTGATAGAAAGGTCTTTTTAGATAATTTTGAGGTTGAAATGATGCTTTTTTTTGCCTTTTTGCAACTCTAATCGATATATTTCTCAGACAAATGTTTTTAACGATTCACATTTTTATTTTATCATACGTTGTAAGACAAAGAATTGTCATCGTGCCTAAAAAGAATTGGGATAAATCAAAAGAATCTGATGTGGCCAGGCACATGATTTTATCATACAGTATACAGGGTGTTTCAGAAATAACGGCTAACCTTGAAGGAGCATATACCCAAGGACGTAATAAGCATATTTTGTCAAATAACGTATGGTCTAACTTAACGCATTATTGAGAAAATTAATGAAGAAAGACAGAGTCCGTCCCTGACGAGCGGAAGACAATCGACAGCACTCCACTACAGTTGTGTTGCAACTGGTGACAAATCAACGTCGCCGAAAACATATCGGCTCCCAGCACCGCGGCCTTTCTCGCTGAGCGTGACAATGACCTACATTCGCCAGGTTGATATGAATGTACACAAGCGTGGTCACGGTCGGTCAGCTGTTTATTGGTTTATCAACAATAAAAATCATTTGGATTGTGGAATCTTAATGTCGGTGTATTTGTGTAGTGATTGTGTAGTACCAGAGACGGATGAATAGCAATTCTATGGCTAGAATGCGACATACCATTGATTGGTCGAGACGCGTAGTTACTGTGTTAAATCGGTTTGTTTTGTTCGACGATAACGCTTAATAATCACAATGTTTGTAAATCCGCATCACATTTCTGGATTAGGTAATAACTAATCTCTCTATTTTTAATTGTTTGTACGGACTTTTGTAACTGTAGACGGGTCATGCGCGTTCGGCTATTTACCAGGGCCGGCCTTAGACGAATTCTTCAATACAATGTTGTTAGTACTGAAAACGTTGAAATAGACTATAGGTTATTTGACCAAAATTGCTTCTCTGTCCTTGGTGAATATGCTCCTTCAAGGTTAGCCGTTATTTCTGAAACACTCTGTATAAAATTAATAGTTTAGCTGCATGAGATTCTATTTGATCGAGATCGATCGTGTCTGCATTAAAAAAATACTATTTAGCCAGGATTTGACAGATATATCGATGCTATTGACAGTAGGTATTGTCAAAACATCGGCGTTTGACACTACCTACTGTATATTTGCCATTTCGAATAAAAATATTTGCCAAATCCTGGCTAACTAGTTTTATATTAATCCGATCTCAATCAAATACAATTTGCCGATGCAGCTAAACTATTAATTTTATAAAAATGCATGACGTAAAATTAATGAAATATTCAGTGCAACTTCTTAGAATATTAAATATTCAACTTCTTGCCATGAAAATATTAATATTAGATACTTGTGTTTTTCGGTTTTCTCAAATACAGTTCAAATAGCCCAACCAGAACTTATAGATTTTTTTTATCTAAGTGCCCTTTCTGACAAAACGTTTCCACTAAAAAAGCGATAATTGTGCGATGAAGAAATGTCAAAACTGACCATATTACCTCTGTCACAGCTCATCACAAACTCGAGATGCTTCGCACCAAAATATTACATTTTATAGTTTATGGTAAAATCCTTAAACTGGAAGAAACTGTTTCGCTGTATTTTATTACCTATTTACTAATTTTATATTCTGTAGTACATCACTGAATCCAGGTAAAGAAATCCGCCACAAATTTCTTTATTTTTACGTTTATGTTTTTCTTTGCCCGTAGTTGAGGGTAAAGTAACTAAAATGACTTTAGCAAGTTGAAAAGGTTCATGTTTGTCTCCATATCGAATTATATCTAGTACTTGCAAAATCTGTTCTTCCTATTATAGCAATATGTTGGTGTAAACGAACATTTTATGCTTGATACTTAATTTAATCAGAAAGGGTGCTGTTATATAGACTGATATTCATACTAAAAAAATAGCAGCTCAATTGATTTATTGTAGGTCAGTGCCCACATTGTGTCAAACTAGTTTTATTTTAATACAGATACGATACCATAGTCATGTGCCTGGTCACATGAGATTTTTTCTTTTAAGGTGATATGTACATTTTCTTTTAGTAATTGTTCCTCTAAATTGCACTTATTCTCGATTTTGGGTCGCTTCTCAAATTTTCTGACAAATATAAAGGAACAAATTGAGAGGGATCTTGCAATAAAAACAATAAAGGTTTAAAAATGAGCACCACGCTATTGTATATGCTAAAAACTGAAACTAGAATCAAAGTTATCACAATGTTTCTGGCAAATCAAGCTACGACTGAATAAAAGAGAAATCAAAATTCGATAATCGGTTTGAAGGAAAACTTACTTTGATAAAATATCGTTTAGCGTTGCGATAATTTGCAAATGTAAGTACCATAATAAATCATCATAAGTCTCACTAACAAATGAAGTACGTAGGTTAGGAGTTTTCTTTCAGTAAATTGCACATGGCTATCTCGGCCAAATATCCTGTCATTGTGCCGAGTAATTAATACATAATTTGTTTTCTACCTTTGGAATAGATTCTAAAATTGATGACAAATAGATCACCTTGCGTGTGAAATTGCTGCATAAACACCCAGGATCCTATTGAAATCATGGAGAAGTATATTTTCAATTTCTAGTTCACATTTTAGTAACTGAACTGCAATAAATAACAGTAACAAATAAAAAACATTGATTGCAGATTTTTTACCTATTCAGTTATAAATCTGCCTCAAGCTAATTTTTGTTATTTATTGCTGTCACTATGGTTAACATTGGTGTGGCTTTTGTCGCTTATTGGTTATTTATTGTCGTATTTGTTATTTATGTGTCTGCGTTGTGACTTGTTTGATTGATAGCTATTTACAGATTATGTATTATTATTTACATATGTATATCAACTAATTATTAATATTTCTATTATTACTTTCAGCCCAGTCAAATGGTGTTTTATCCAGGAAAAAATATAGAAGTTTTATTTTGTTTCATTCTATGTTTTTTTGGGGTATCACATACAACATTTTCTTCATGATGTGCTTTGAAATTGTTACTTTTTGGTTAGGGCTGGTGTACAGGCTAGATGAAACTAAAATAATATTTATAAATTTTGTTTGGTGTTGGTTTGGTACAAGAACAACTTTAAAATCGTTGCAAATTATTGCAAATTAGTCCTATTTTGTTCCGGCGAAAATAGAAACTACAAAACAGACTTTTGATACCACCGCGACATGCTAAGAGTTATATTCAAAAAACTAACTCACCGAAAGCTTGCGGGTCCTCAATCTTTTGATACATCGGTAGCACGCATCACAGTTCACATCTCGATCACAATAAAAGCACTAGCGGGTTCGAATTATCGCGACATTCTTTGAAAATAGGAGCCGGTTTAACGTTTTTGCGATAATCCGCGGCCATCTTTAGCAAACTGTCAGATTTGGAAACAAGCGAACTCGCGTTCAATTACCGGCCGGTAATACAATCGCGGCTAACAACCCCCAACGGGGAAATCAGGAACTATATAACAATATTTAGATCAAACCTCGATAGGCAAGAATATTATTCGATAAAATTACGCGGCGCCAGCTTGCGGGTCCGCAATTTTTCGATATATCGGTAGCCCGCATCTCAGTTCACATTTCGATCACAATAGAAGCACTGGCGGGTTCGAATTATCGCGACATTCTTTGAAAATTGGAGCCGGTTTAACGTTTTTGCGGTAGTCCGCGGCCATCTTTAGCAAACTGTCAGATTTGGAAACAAGCGAACTCGCGTTCAATTCCCGGCCGGTAATACAGCCGTGATTATTCAACACCAACATTATCTTTCTTAGGAAAAACTAACCTGTAAAAAATAAATTTTGAAAAAATAATTGTTTTAAACGTCTAATATTGCTTTCGAATTTTGATTAAACATCATCACGACAAACAAATGGTTTAAACAAATTACAATTCTATGTATACCTTGACCAGTGAGTAGTTGCATCGAAAGCGCTGCGCAAAACGCGTCACGTACTACTTATATTTACGCTCTGCACACAGCTGTCGAAGTAACTTGTCGCTGGCCAAGCTCTACCATAATTTCTCTATTTTTTCCTGGACCAGGCACCCTCGGAAACAATTTGACTGGACTATTTACTATTAAAGCGCCAACGATAATAATAACACGATAACATAAATTTGTCAAAGAATTTATTTAACATGCATGATTATAACATACATTACTTCACAATTTTCTTCAAATTTACATATCTTATAATATCATGAAAACGCTACTTCATTACTCTTTATTCACATATAAAATTGCCTATATAATAATACCAAGAAAAATACACATTCAGTTGTACAGAATAAGGTAGTTTAGGTATACAAAATATGGATTTCTTTACATTCTTCTCTCTTTTTTTATACTTTAAGGCAGTTTTAACACACACCTAACTACTACAGCTGGCCGTGACTAGGCGCCAAAGCAATTAGAACACAATAATTAACAATATTTTAGTGTTGTCGCACGTCGATTTCAACTTTACGATGTAATATTACGGGTCTTACTTACGTCTTCCAATATCTTGGTAATTAGTGATGTACCGTTAACAAACTAAATGCTATAGATCGACCAAGGTTGAGGTAAAATGTGTTATAATAGTAATAAATAAACTAGAAAACCTTCACCATTTATCGTTGCTGTGTAAATTTTATCCCAGCCTTGGTTTTTATTGGTAACAAAAAGACGGAAGACAAAAACAAAATATCAGTAAAAAAATAAAAACTTATGAAATAATACGTAATAATCAACAAAATAATCATAAAATATTTGAGAATGTGTACAAAAATTAATACGATACAGATATCTAAATATATAGTGCCATTATGTTTTGGTCATTTTTATCTTTTGGCACGCAAAAATTGTACGTAAATTTTTAAAAAGATCTTTTATTAAAGTATATTTTGAGTAAACGTGCTAAATTAATATCAATTTGTGTATGAAAGTAGGGTTAGAGTGTCGTACACGCAATTATTTTCTTTATTCGAACTGCGGAGAGTTTATGTTCATTCGTATCGTCTAAAAGTAGTGGAGTGAATCAAAAAAGGAAACGTTCTCCTAATTAAGAAACGCTCTTACGACAATAAGGTTGCGTAGATAATTGCATGGCCAACTCTGGCAAACCGACCTCATAACTCAACGGTGATGGCACAAAAATGATTAAGATTCTTATAATCGAAAAATTAAACATGCTAAAACGTACTCTAAAGATCAGGTAGTGTTTACATTTGGTGCTCTGGTTCACGTGACAAATCATATCTACAGTGTGTCCACAAAAGTTTGCATCATATGAAAAAAAAAATTGGTTAATCCACCTGTCGGATTTTAAATTTAAAGCTAGTTTTTACCGTTAAACAACATTTCCAAATAACATTTTTCGGTAAAATTGAATCTAAAAGTACTTTACTCTTATGCCAAACTCATATATTCTGGACTACCCGGTATATCATACATAAATTTTAAGATCTGATGGTTACATTCTTAGTTTTAGACCGGTCTCCAACTTTTATAAAGAATAAAATTTTCTGAAAAATCGATAATAAGCTTTTTTTCTATACGTTGCAAACTTTCCTGGACGCGCCGTATAAAAAAAAACGAAGATAATAATGACTATATCGTCATCGTATCCTCACCGGTGTTCAGAAAGCATTGCATCTCCCCTCTCTTCGAGTTATCTTCTTCAATTAAGCGGCCGCATGGACAGACTAGAAAACGACAGATTGTACGATTAGACATTTTTTTACGGTGTTTGTTGCTTAATTAGGCTTGCTTATCAAAGATGTTAGAATCTAGAAAAGTATTGCTCAATCCCTCTATTTTAATGTTAACAGTTGGGTTTGTGGGTTTTTAAAATAGACCAGGCAATAGAGCAGAAAATGACGACTGAATTCGTGACAAAAATACTAGCGGGAAGCCGACGGTCCCAGATCACGTGGAACAGTCCGTAGATGTATTGTGAAGTGTTTCCTACTTGCAAATTTCATTTCTTAATTTGTTATAAACAAAAAACGTCAAATAATCGTGTATTTTTCCGTATTTCTCTTGTAAAAACTGAACCGATGGAGCAATCTTATTGCTTTGAACAGACCAATTGTAGACAATGAAAAGACGAAAAAAATAAACCCCACACGGACTCGATCGCATTAAAACTAACGGAGGAAATTCGAAAAAACAGGAAAAATCTGCGTTTCAAAACTCTATAACTCCGCCATTTTCAAAGCTGTAGCGGAGGCTTTTCGCGTGAAAGTAGCGATTGATGGGTACTTTGAGTGTGGACAACCAAGGCGTTGTCCGATGATTAGTTTTTGCACAATCGCGATTTGAATATTTTTATGCAATATGTTTCGGCGAACCTGGATGCGTCGGAGGTGGTCCGATTTAAATTTTTTTTACGTATTTTGAAAGTAGAATTATTGTGTTACAAAACGTCTATTCTGATTTTGCGTTAAAATGTTGAGAAAAATGTCGGTTTCTTGGTAGTATTGTTGTCACGCAAAAATCTCTATTGCTTGGTCTAAAAACAATTTTTTTGGGACATCGAAAATGCTTTTTAAATTTATAAAGTTGATTTTTCTGATAAATTGATCTATTTATTTAAAATTATAAATTGTTATTAACTTCTGCGTAAGAGGGACAAAAAATGTACCAAACAGCCAAGTATTCACCCACATAAAAATAAACTTCTTTAACAGACCCTAGATTATGCTATTTATTTAAAAAAATAATTGCAATTTTTTATTTGATATGAAAACAAATGAAGACAAAAGTATAATTAATGGCCTTTTACAAAATTTACAAAGCTAATTCTTTTTTGACAATTAGAAGTCAAAACGTTAAATTTGCCGTAGTGTCGTAGATTTCTGTTGTGTTTTGTGGCGTTATTTTTGTTTTTTCTGTGTGCTTGTAGCGCTGCTTCTGTTGGCGATGCTTACCTTGGCTATGTCGACTCCGGTCATGCTCTTGACGAGTTCCGGGATCTTGTTGACGATGGTGAGGACCTCTCCGGTGAGCTTGGAGGCCCCGATCTCGCCCTGACCCGTCGCGACCATCGTAATCTTCTTTGTCTGTGAGATTGGAGCGGCCACTTCGGCGGCAACCTGTTTGCGACAAATTTGTGTGATAAATTTTGTACGATCCAAAAAAAAAAAATGCTTTATTCGATCGGCGAATTGTTTACGGGTCGTTCTGTGGACGCTTTAAAATTTAGATTGTAGGATTTTTGATGTGAAAATTGTAGAACGAATTAGGTACACAAATGTATATATAGGGTGACGTTTGAAATATACGGAGGTGATGTTTTTTTATTCTGGTTGTTCTATTCGGAGTTTTGATTTTTTTTTTTTAGGATTAATTTAGTTATTAATTAAGTTTAGGTAAGTGACACGTCCCACCCGTTTGTCGACTATAAACGCCATAAATAAGCGATGGATGCTTTGATTCTTGTTCTGATAGAAGAGATAGATGTTCAGACGTTGATAAGTTTTATGAAAAGACCTTCTAAATAGGTGTGACAGGTGTTACCAGCACAGCATGATCTCTTGGTTTTAGTAAGATAAAATTTTGCCAAACCATTTTAAACGTGTTGATTTCAACTTGAGTCTCAAACACATTAATTATCAAAATACACATATTTATATCACATTTAACTTCTGACGTTCAATTGTTTTTACTTATGACTTCATTATATTTATCCATAACTTCATATACGTCTTTTACATGGTTGTAAAGAACTTTTAATATTTAAGTAAAAAGACCAGACAATAGAGCAGAAAATGATTGAGTTCGGGACAAAAACACTAACAGGAAGCCAACAGTCCCAGGTCACGTGTATTTGTGATGTTTCCTACTCGCAAATATCATTTCTTAATTTATTTTAAACAAAAAACCTCAAAAAATAGGGTTTTTTTCGTTTTTCGCTAGTAAAAACTGAACCGATGGAGCAATCTTGATGCTTTCAACAGACGAATTGTAGAGAATGAAATGACGACAAAAATGAACCCTGCACGGACTCGATTGAATTAATATTAACGGAGGAAATACGAAAAAACCGGAAAAAATCTGCGTCTTTTCAAAAATTCATAACTGCGCCATTTTCAAAGTTGTAGCGGAGGCTTTTCGCGTGAAAGTAGCGATTGATGGGTACTTTGAGTGCGGACAACCCAGGCGTTGTCCGATGATTAGTTTTTGCACAATTGCGATTTGAATATTTTTATGCAATATGTTTCAGCGAGCCTGGATGCGTCGGAGGTGGTCCGATTAAAGTTTTTTAAGTATTGCGGAAGTAGAAGTATTTTGCTACAAAACGTCTATTCTTATATTGAGTTCAAATGTTGCGAAATAGGTGAAAAATGCAGTTTTTGGTCATGCCGTCTGTCATGTTTGCAAGCATTTTTCACCTATGTCGCAACATTTTAACGCATAATCAGAATAGACGTTTTGTAGCAAAATACTTCGACTTTTGATATACGTAAAAAAAATCAAATCTACACATCATCTGTTGAAAGCATCAAGATTGCTCCATCGGTTCAGATTTTAGAAGCGAAAAATGAACAAAAAGCACGGGTTTTTGTTTATAACAAATTAAGAAATGGTGTTTACGAGTAGGAAACACATCACACTACATCTATGGACTGTTTCACGTGACCTGGGACCGTCGGCTTCCTGCTAGTAGTTTAGTCACGCAAAAATCTCTACTGCCTGGTCTAAAATCTGTAAAAAATCAATATAGCGGAAAATCATAAGAAATGAATAAGTTGAATATCACCCAGTTAAAGTTCGACAAAAACATTTCATGATGGCAAAAATGGCTTCAGAGTATACTGTTTTGTAAGAAACCATAATTTCTACTTTTTATTTATCGTAATAGCGAAGTTAAAAGTAAGAACTAAATTGAAAAGATTTATGATCCTCAACCCATCCAAAAAACAACTCCCAACTTTAGTCTTTCCGCTAACACATAGCATCAAACCATCACTCACCTTCGGTAAAACATCGAGCAGCATATCAATCATCGCAGCTTCCTTGTACTCCTTCCAGGCCTCGGCCTTCTTCGCCATCTGCTCCGCCTCAGCCTTAGCCTTCACCGCGGTGGCGTACGCCTCAGCCTCGCCCCTCAGCTTGATCGCCTCCGCTTCAGCCTCGGCTTCGAGCAACACCCGCTTATTATTGGCTTCCGCAATCCGCTCCAACCTATACTTTTCCGCTTCCGCAGGTCTTCTAATCGTAGCCTCCAACTCCCTCTCCTTCCTGGCGATCTCCTGCTCGTTCACGGCGATCTGCTGCGTCCTCTCGACCACCTTAATCTGCATCTGCTCCTCCATAATCCTCTGTTTCGTCTTGGCCGCTTGAAGATCGTACGCCAACTCTGCTTCCGCGCTCTTGGTTTGGACTTCGACGTCGTACGCGGCTTTTTTCAGTTCGAAATCTCGTCTGGCCTTGGCTATTTCGGTGTCGTTGAGGAATACCGATGCCATTCGTTGTTCCTCGGCGATCGCTTCTTTGATCTGGGCGTCGCACCTGGCTTCGGCTTCGCCTATGCGCGCGTCTCGTTTTACTTCGGCTGTTCGCGCCATGCCCAAACTTTGGAGGTAGCCCTGAAATTGCGGAGTGTTAATGGTTCGTGTAGTGGGAAGGGTGGGTGGAGGAGGTTTTGAGGGTGTGTCGGAAGATTGATCGTAATGTTTGTTTTTAGTTTTGTGTCGATGTGGAATTATTATTGGAAACAATTTACGCAAAGACTGGTAAATTTGAAGTAACGTTTACAAGAGCGAGATATTATTCATAGGAATTACAAATTTGATAATATTTTAGTTGAAATTTGTGGAAAAACGTGTTTCTTTTGTAAGTAGATATTATTTATAAACAAATTGATACAACACATATATATTCTTGTAACTTAATTTAGTATTTTCTTGAATTTCTTAATTTCGTATGGTGTACAAAGATTTTTGGAACTGACTGTCGTTTTTCTGTTTTGTTGCAAAGTACAAAAATGATTGTGTGGCGATTGTTTTTTAATAAAATATTTTTTTTTTCATTTTGTTGCAGTTTGATATTATTTGTTGTTTATTTTTAGTTCCACTTCCGCTTGCGACCATTTAGCTTTTGCATCCGCATCCACTTTTGCAAAGGTCACTTCCGTTACAACCCTAATATTAATGTATTTATTTTTTAGTTCAGAATTTATCGTCAATAAACTTTTGATGAAAAATAAACTAGCCGTAAACTAATGAAATACCACTTCACGGAGACTCAATATTCAAGATTTCATTTCGAATTGCGTCAGCTTGCATATACATATATATATATATATATTTTTTGTTGGAGGATACACCAATAGTAATTTTTTTTACATAATGACAATTTGAAAACTATGGCAAAATACTTGACAAAGAATTTTTGGTATCCTTAAAAACGTAATACGACTTGACAGAGTTCTCTGGGTATGCTGAAATCAAATTTTGCACCGTAAATTGTGTAGCCTTGAAGAGAAATGCCAGTGACAACTACTCTGATTCTATTAACCTAAACAATGTAATAAAAACTTATTTTTTAACATATTGCAAAACTAATTTATGAAGATTTCTTCCTTCTTTTGCAATTTTGGGATATAAATTTGTAGAATTAATCAAAATTTTTTTCAAGACTATAAAATATATTTTGCTTTTTTGATTTGTCACAATATCTGAACATTTGTAAAGTTTCACAGTTATAGAAAACCTTAGTCCTTTTCAAAGTTATGCGAATTATTATACACAGGGATGTTAAATTAGGTAATTATTATTTTTCATAAATTACCGTTGAAATTAAAATATTAATTTCAAATAAGAAATTACCACGTAAATAAAAATTAAAAATGGTAAATTACGTTGGCTTAAATTACCGAGTAATTAAAAATTGAAAATGGTAAATTACGCTGGTTTAAATTACCGGGTAATTAAAAATTCAAAATGTTAAATTAAACCGGCATTAATACCGATCACTGTAGGTTACGAATGCTACTTATGTTAATAAGAATATTTGGTAAATAAGTCATTATTTTGTAGATAACTAACTAGCAATCTGACTAAGGATGTGAAATTTCTGTTATTAATTTTTTCAGTATAAATTCGCTGAAATTAAAATTATTACTTTCAAATTTAAATTACCACGTAATTAAAAATTGCAATTGTTTAATTATATTTTCTCAAACTACCGGGTAATTCAAAATGATAATTTACCGATGACAGTAAGTTATGTAAAAATTGGGTACTGCCTTATAAGTCATTATATTGTAGATAACCACCAATCGCTGATGCTTTTCTTGATTTAATAGTAGTAATTCATTATTAAAATGAAAGCAGGGATTACAATAAAAATACTTTTTATACCGGCAATTTATCTAATGGACAGTCTAACAGCGTAATTATAGTATAAAATACTGTAGAACATTTCTTTAAATCATGAATTTGATAGTAGGTAGATGGCTTCTGATTTAAAATGTGCATTATTTGCTACGCTGAATTAAGTAATTAAAAATCCGGAAATTACCATTAATTACGGTAATTTATTAAGCAATTTACACGATAAATTACGATCTTACATCCCTAGTACCTCCCACGCAAAGCACAAACAACAGTGCATTTGTCGACTGCTTAGGAGTGATGGAGTACATTCACGCAAGTACTGGTGGAACGGTTTTTGAAATTAATTTATAAATTCCGGTAAATTAACAACAGTAATTAAAATTTTCGGTATATTACTGGTAGATTACCAACCGTAATTTCAACTGACGATAAATTACCATCGGTAATTTAAGCCGTAAATTACGGTAATTAAAAATCGGTAAATTACCATTAATTACGGTAATTAATTTGGTAATTTACTGGGTAAATTGTTCTTAAGTATTACAAATTTTTAAAGCTGTGATTTATAAACATTTAGATATTAGCATTAATCAAGAACACAAATTAAGAATTGATACAGCTAATTCACATCTATTATTCTATATAGAAAATCAACAGATTACGATCAATTTTCGGACATACGACCCTCACGACAAAAGACGAAGACGTAAGACGAAGCACACCAAACACAATCTAGACAATCCAACATCCAGGGAGGAGGGGCTTTTCAGATTTCAACAATAATCCCTCAAGACATCATTTTTTTCTATACAATAAACATATAAATATGTGCACGTGACTTTGATCGACTTATTGATTGATTAACAAATAACAACGTACCTTAGCGCCCTTTCGTAGCAATAAAAATTCGAGTTTGTAGCAGTTTCCATCGAGTTAGGTTCGGGCAAATATGCAAAATATATAATATCTCGTTGTAGTGACAGTTTATGTTATGTTAATAATAAAAATTATAATAAAGACTTTTTTTTTAGTCTTTTTACGATGTTTTTTTTTTGTATTACTGACCTCCTCATCCCTTATATCTTTGAGTGTGTAGGAAACCACAGTGATGCCCATGTTGACCAGATCGGACGAGGCTACCTCGAAGACCTGTTTGCTAAACTTCTTGCGATCCTTGTAAATTTCTTCGACTGTCATGGAGCCCATTATAGCTCGCTGATGGCCCTCGAGGGTGACTAACGCTATATGTTGAATCTCCCTCTCATTCTTGCCGAGGAATTGCTCGCAGGCGGCTAGGAGCATCTCTTCGTTCTGACCTTGGATTTTAACCTGTAAAACGTACGTTTAAAGTAGGTACAGTATTGCTATTCAATATTAACTGTTTTTCTTTTGTATCCAATAACACTGTGTTAAAAAAAAACTGAACATAATGACATAGCTAAAATTCACCATCATTTTTCTTCGAAGAAATCGTTCTTTGGGTAGTTGGAAGTGTTTAAAAATTCATACCTCTGCCATTTTCTATTCGATTTCCAAAATAAAAATGGAAATGTACGAGGACGCTTAGACCATTATAAATATGTACTTTTCGGTCACATCCAATAACAAATCGAGAAGTTATGGACGTTCAAGTTCGGAAGTTTCCAATTATTTTCAGATTTTTTCAACTTTAACAACAATTGATGACCGCTAGAATCCGTAATATTTTTTGGCAATTTTTTTTTAATGAAAGACCATTTAAATTTGCATCTAATACGCGTTTTTTTTATTAAAATCGGTTTAAATTCTTTGATATGTATTGAACGATTGTATTACCGCACATTTTTCAAAATTACCTTCAGTAAAATTGTTTCGCTTAGACGTTAAAATGTCGTTAAACCTTGAAAATGATCTTTCTACATTACAGCTAGTCACAGGCGCAAAAAAATTAATCAAAACCAAATTGGAATACTTTTGAGAAATTCTTTCAGCCGTAAATGAATTTGTAGAGATTAGTTTTAAAATATTAAAATCCGGATTTCGATTTACTACCGCATCAATTTTTTGTTGTAATTTTTTACTGATTTGGTGCTTCAATGCTTCGTAACCTTTCGTACCGGGATTCAATCCTTTGAAAACTGCTTGCACGTTCAAGATTTTGTTGTTCTAGAAACTTTATGGTTGGCAATAGTTCCGCAAAATTTGTATCAATAAATTTTAATTGTTCATGCAAATCTTGTAACGATAGTACCTTTTTGCAGTCTTTAATACAACTGCTTCATCAGGCAAATTTAAGACGAAGGGTTTGATGATACTAAAGTTACTTGCATAAAAAATTGCCGCCTCTAACCATGTACCCCATCTCGTAATAACTGGTTGTGGTGGCAAAGGTAGATTAGGGCACTTTTCCTTGTAAAGAGACAATCTAGAAGGAGCTTTCAATAATTTTTTTTTACATATGCTTATTAGCGTATTCTCGTCTGGAAATTCTTCCCGAATAAACGCACAAATTCTATAAATAGCGCGTGCAAAACATGCCAAATGAAGAATATTTGAAAAATGTTGTTTAAGTAATTTTCCAACGTTTAACATAATCCCAGCAGCGTCAGAAACAAACAGTAATACTTTGGTAGTGTCTGTGATTCCTACTTTTTTTATGGCGTCATTTACTATTGTACATATCTCTTCAGCTTTGACAGTACAACGAAACTGAGTAGATATTAAATAAGGTTTATATAAGTCTTGCGGGTCCAGCAATCCGACAACGACGTTGACCACACATCTACCCTTCATATCCGTAGTTTCATCTGCAGAAACCCAAATATATTTATCGGATAGTTTTGACTTTATTGTAGAAATTGTTTTGTCATGTACGTAATATTTTCGAATTGTGGATTCATCGAGTTAGTATACTTCTTGATAAATTTGTTAAAAACGGGATTATTGTTTCACATAAATCATCAAAAAAGTTTTTATTTGACGTTTGTGACATTTTCCATGTGTTTTTTATGTTTACATGAGCCCGAAGATGTTGTTTATTACGAATAATTCAATTTCGTGAGCAGAAATTGCAAACCACTTCCCCTTTCTTAACGAACGTGAAAGTATTGCCAAACACAGCTAGGAAACGATTAATTACAGGATTTTCAAACTACGTACAACAATAAAATAAAAAAAATAATTCAACTCTAAGTATAAAACAGAAAAACAAATTCGAAATAAAAAATAATACAGATATTCGCGTCGAGTTCTGTATTTTTAAACACATGAATGGGGGTGTTTGGAAAATTTCATATATACCAGTATTTTCAGTTCTACCAGCTCAACAACTTCTGTCTCGTGAAAAGTATATTTTCACTGTAATGTGTAATAGATAGATTTCCTAGATACTTAGATAACTTACTTGTGCTATTCCTGTTACAGATATTGGAACTCCCTGGCTGGTGTAGACCGTTGGACTTTCCACTTGGAGCGTCATCGTGTTTAAAGATATTCTGCAATAATTCGAGATTAATAGGAGTTTTTTAATTGTGCGTTGTTTAAAGTTGCATAATAATAAGGTTGTTATGTCTATGATTTTCATTCACGTAATATAAAAGTATGTTTTGGAAAACGAGCTCGTTTCTGTACACACTATAATGTTTCTTGGTTATCGAAGAAGAATTCTTGTGTAAAGACAGCAATACAGCCATATGTATTACTTCTAACCATGTAGACAATTCCGACAAACAAAATACCGGTGTGTTGGTGTGTGCCGCCATTTTCATTTGAATCATTGCGTGATAGTGAAGTTAAAGGTTATATTTAAATTGGTACACTATCTCGACTATTGTGTAAAATTAAATAAAACAGGTCCAAAAATGGAACCTTGTGGAACACCCAAGCTGTTTATTTATTCACTTGCCTCATTTTCTCCAGTCCTAACCTTTTGGATTTTGTGTGTTAAATAGATTTCAAACCATTTTAATTGTTTTCCTCTGATTCCGTAAGTACCCATTTTTTGTAATAATTTTCGACGACAAATAATCTCAAACGGTCTTTTCAAGTTCCAAAAACTTTCATTTTTCTGTCTTCTTAGGGGTATCTCTCATGAATCCTTAGCACGAAAACCTGCCTGTTGTTGAGTAATAATTCCATTTTCATCCAAGTAATCACTGAATTATTGTTTAACAATGATTAACATATTGATATTAAATCAAACAATAACAAATAACAAACTGCAGAATAGGTTATGTTACGCCGGTTACACGTCAATCAGCAGTGCTGCCACTACAACATTTATGTTTGCAGGCGTAAACGCAGCGTAAACGTAAATCCCTAGAAACTCACTAGAATTGTATTAATCTTTAGATTTGTTTTGAATTCTTTGCGAAATTGTAATAAATACAGCTACGATATAAAATCACATACTATTAGATTTATGGAACGGCGAAGTAAAATCATCACGTGATTCGTTTACCGGCCTCTGATTGGCTGAAATCATATTTAGCGCCATATTCCCCAACCCGAAAGCCAACGTTGCGAAGTGTTGCTCAGTCGTTCGACGGTTGCTGCTGGTTGCCGCGGTCGGTCGTTTCAGATTTGTATCAAAGATGCAGAAAATCGCGTCGGATATCAAACTGCCTTTATAATTGTGTCGCTATCTGTTATTGTGTTTACAAGCGCGTTCTGTTTGTGATTAGTGTGATGCGGGGGTGTCTTTTTCGGCCGCGAAGAAGAAACGAAACTAGGTATAGTGATAGTGATCAAGTAGAGTCTTCTTGGATGAAAGATATAACGGATTTAGGCCACCCCGGATTTAATGCAAGGTATGTCTTTGTCAATTTACCGGGGCATTTTTCGCCAGTTTGACGTCATAATCTTTATTCGTTAATATAATTTGTTGTATCAACAAGTGTGTGACAACATGGCGGCGGGCAGTTTCCAAGAAATCTCAGAACAGTTCCTTCCGGACACCTAGGGTTAGTAGCGCGTTTTCCCATGGGCAAAATGGGCATTTGCCCAGGGCCCCCAATAACAGGAGGCCCCCAAAACAGTATTTTGGAAACTCATTTCCGTAATAGACTACCACACTGTTCCACACTGTGCCACTGTGCCTCATTAACATTGCAAGCAGATTTAGGCTCGTCTCAGCGAGGCCCCAATTAATATCTAAGTAACTTATTACCGTCTCAAGAATAGTGAATTTTATATTTGCAGTCGTGCCGGTTGGCAACCAAAATCTGTCTTTTATAAACTATTAATTAATTAGGTAATTAATGAATTACCGTAGTAAGAATATCAAACTGAACTTTAGAGGAGGCTTGCGCATGGGGCCCCGAAGAGACTGGAGGCAGTTTTAGCAGTTAAAGTCATGTTATTTTTTCAATAAAAGAAACTATATCTATACTGTATGAGACTAATGAGAAACCCTTCACTAAGTTACAAGGGAAAATCTGTATGAATTCTTCGAAGATTTTCAGTCGACACTTTTCCTTTTGTTCTGGAATTCTATTCTGTAAAGATGAACGTTCCAAATGAGTCTGTAAAATAAAAATTCCGACTGCAAAATGCTGTAAATCTTTCCTTATTATTACACAGTGTGTTCTTATACACAAAAACGTAGCCACTTAATATATTTCTTTCTAAAAAGTTGCCAAGAAAAAGATTCCAATCAAAGTTGTAGAAAATTGCTTTAACTACAAATTTGAAATGTTGGAAATGAAACACACTTTGTATTTTGTTTTTATAACTTAAATCATTTTCAAAAACAAGAGCTATTGACACGGTAGAAATCCTTTAAACATTTCATTGTCGTGTTACATTTACACCACTGACCTCAGGGACATGCGGTTTTTACAGTTCAATTTGTAATTCAAAAGCTGCTTCTTTCTAAGCCTTTTGTTTGGTTACTTTCTTCTAAATTTTGAAGACCAGATATTCGGAAGAATTGTATTTTTTGATGATATGGAATCGGAATCTTAGGTAATGTTAGAAAAAGAAATCGGAAATTATATTTTATTAAAAGTAATATCTCCAAAAAAACTTTGAAAACTGCACCACAAATTTAATAAGTACCTACATATTCAGAGGACATATGTATACAGGGTCCTGCAACTAAGCTCCCGTCTTCTGTAGCTCACTTACTCATTAAGCTAAGAGTTTGACATTTTGCAGGCTTACCCTGTACTTCAAGGTACAATTCAAGAAATTATTTTTTATTATACAGGGTGTTCCAAAAATGTGCAACGCCATGGTAATATATTTTTTTAAATTGCATGCTATACATTTTTCTACACATTTGGAAGCCTTTTATGATTGCCTACATATCACCAAAATTTTATTGAAATCGGTTGAGTGACCGCAGCGGAAAAAAATAAAAACAAAAAAAAATATTTTGCGTCGTAGGCTTTAAAAATCAATAAAAACCACAAAATTCACCTCGTTAATAAAATTTTGCGACGTGCTTATTAAGTAAGATGTAATAGTCTCGTTAACCAAGTGACATTGATCCAATTATACAGGGTGACCAAAATCGAGTGTCAAACTTGTCAAACTTCAAAGCGCGCTATTGTTCTTATTTTAAATTGGAACCCATAATTTTTTTTAGGTGAAATGATGCGGAATTAAAGAATAAATATTGTTTCTGAATACAACCCCATCACAATTCCCAATATTTTAAAAGTTATTCGCCAAAAACTCTTTTTCAACGTTTCCAACAGCAATTTTAGGTAATAAATATCGTACGTGGCGTTGAAAAACAATTTATTACATAAAATGTAACGCAGAGAGGTATTTTAGATTTTACTGTACTTAATTAAGTAGTTAACTTTACTGCAAAATTTACCTATAGCCTTTTTTCCGTCCTTACCGCTATAGGTAAATTATGCAGTTAATTTAGCATTTGAATAACTACTTAATTAAGTACACTCAAATCTAAAATACGTCTATTATTTTTTATGAAATAAATTGTTTTTCAACGCCACGTACGATATTTATTATCTAAAATTGCCGTTGGAAACGTTGAAAAATGAGTTTTTGGCGAATAACTTTTAAAATATTGGGAATTGTGATGGGGTTGTATTTAGAAACAATGTTTATTTTTTTAATTCTGCATCATTTCACATAAAAAAATTTATGGGTTCCAATTTAAAATAAGAACAATAACACGCTTTGAAGTTTGACAAGTTTGACACTCGATTTTGGTCACCCTGTATAATTTGGATCAATGTCACTTGGTTAACGAGACTATTACATCTAATTTAATAAGCACGTCGCAAAATTTTATTAACGAGGTGCATTTTGTGGTTTTTATTGATTTTTAAAGCCTACGATGCAAAATCAATTTGTTTTTTGTTTTTATATTTTTCCGCTGCGGTCACTCAACCGATTTCAATAAAATTTTGGTGATATGTAGGCAACCATAAAAGGCTTCCAAATGTGTAGAAAAATGTATAGCATGCAATTTAAAAAAAATATGTTACCATGGCGTTGCACATTTTTGGAACACCCTGTATAATAAGAAATAATTTCTTGAAATGTACCTTGAAGTACAGGGTAAGCCTGCAAAATGTCAAACTCTTAGCTTAATGAGTAAGTGAGCTACAGAAGATGGGAGCTTAGTTGCAGGACCCTATATATTGGTGATAGCGTATTTAAGAATGAACTATCGCAGTTTTTGAAATATTTAAAATATTAAAAACATATTTATGAATTTGTTAAGAATACCCTTTATTTATTTAGATAATATATTTTACTTACTACGAATTTCGATTTTTAAATTGTTAAGCTATTTATTAGTTATTTTGTAATTCTTAAAAATAATCTGTTGTTACTTTAAATAATTATGTAGATATAAGTATTAAATGTTGTTGCAGAAAGGTCAATACTTAGCATATTATTGATGATTTTTGTTAATTGTTCCGAAATGTTATATCAGTATTCCTAATATGTATTATTTTGGCATAAAAAAATAATTCTTCTTAATTCAATTTTGTAGGTATCCCAAAATCCCAAATTGCCCAAGGCCCCATGTTGTCATAACGCACCCCTGCCTAGGGTGTCTTTTACTTCCGTTGTTTTTGGGGCAGCAATGTTGTAACATTTGTATCGGTATTTTTATATACTGTTTCGTTTTTTTCGTGTGTTGCTTTTCAACATAAGTTTACACGGTTAATTTCATATCGTATTGTTGTTTGATGATTGTTTAGCGCTTTTAATAAATTGTATATCGAAATGTCAACTTGTAGAGGTTTTGAAGAGCTCACTTGCAAAGCCCTATAGGTAATTCTTTACATTTATTTCTGTAATTAATCCACCCAATCCCAATATCTGAATTTTTGTCTGTTTAATTGTTGATTTCTGGTCATTACCGTTACGTTAAATCATTGCTGGTATTAAAAACAATAATCTTAATACTCTCAATCATTTGTAACATTTGTGGCAAGGTTTAACCGTAATTTCAAATTGCAATGTTTTACATTAAATTGTGTATCTTCTAAAACAATTCAGATATTGGAAAGAACGAATAATCAAAATGTTAGGAATTTATGTGGTTTAAAACATAATAAGTACTTGCCAAAGTTCTTCACTTGCTGCACAGACTGTCATGAAAATACATAGATCAAAACCAACTCTGGTATACCCGGTATAATCAATCATTTTGAGGAATTTCTTTACAATATCCAGTAAAAATAATGAAAATCTATTTGAAGATTACAAAAGTTATTAAACATCAAAGTTTAGTTAAATCAGGCGTACTGATTCTACTATTTATCTACAGTGGTACAAAAAAGTATCCATACGATAGTAGTTTATAAGCCTTTTTAGACAATTTACATTAATTAACATTTAGACAAAATCATTCCAAATTCCCATTTGACGCACACTTTCTAATAATTTTTTTCTACGTTGCGTTCGTTATAAACTCATAACGAAACCGCTTTCGGTGTCGTTATGAAAACACTAGATCACAAACTTTTAGTAACTTCTAGTTTTCCAAGATTGGTGATATTCACGTCAAGTGTAAAATAAGGCTGACATCTCAATCGCGATTGGCTCGCCTCAAGCGTATTTGCGAATTTTATCACAACTACCAACTATTGAAGATAAAACTATTCTAGATTGTAAAATGACAAGCGCAAGTTTCAATTTTTTTCTCTATTAAATTAATGTTTTAGACATATTGGCGCACTCGTTCCAGTTGGGCACTCCTCGCTACGCTCCTCGTGCCCAAAACAACTCGTTCGCTAATTTTCGTCTTATAAAACTTGTATTATAATATACTATATCATACAATTTTTAGATAACCCTTACTGTCCATCGTTGTCCTTTGTTATACTGCCGTATTTAAATTTTCTGCATTTAGCTCTGTGTTAGGATTTCTCCATACTTTTTGGCTTCCATCCGATTCATAGATTTGATTTTGTCGCTAAATATTACCTTAAATATTCCAAAACGCTTGGTTTTTTATTAAATGTGCAAAAATAAATAAATGGCTTGAAGTCAAGGATTGAAAATTTGTCGACGTATGTTTCAGTTGAATACGATCTTTTTACGCAAAATATTTTCAGGTTTTGGTTACTTCCGGTTACACCGGAAACGGTGTCATCTTTCATATTTCAAATGGAACACCCCTATGTGTAATAGAATTTTTGAAATCTTCCTTAAATATTAGGTCGATTGGATGTTACATACAATAACAGCTGTAAGGTTAAATTCAATTATTAATTAAATTATCCTATGTGAGACCGATGGAAAAAAATTATCCGGCAAAATTGTGAAGGTAACGTATTATCGGCACATCGGAAGTTTTACAGGGTGTTCAAATTATAAGATCAAAGTTAAACTCGAGCAAAGTACTAAAAGTCGCTTTTTGGGATAATATGAATGATAGTACGAGTAATATTGATAATGTGAATGGAAAGTGGGTTATTTGGAAGTGTTTCTAATAGACTTTTTTTTGCTATAGGCAAAACTGGGAGAGCTGAAGATTACTCATAGATTTCAGCTGTTATTTTAGACATACTTACAGAATATTTCTAAATATTGACTTGTGTTAAAACGAAATAGCATACTTTTCATACGTCTGCTGTATAATTTAAATGGGCAAGACAAAAAAGTACGTCTGTTCTTAGAACCATAAGAACGAATGACAGCGGTAGCAACCTAACCTCCAAATTCGAGCGCGAACGTGTGATGTGAACAAGATGTTTTCGTTGGTATGTTTTCACTTTTCTTCTGTTAAACATGCTAATGATGGATATATAAATTAGATAGGACAATTATCACAATTAAATGACAGTATTTTTAATAATTAAATATTAATCTTGAACGATCTACCTAGTAGGCAACTTAATATACACAGCTAATAACCAATTCACGCGGTACGTTCATATCTTGGTTCATACGATTTTAAGCGATGAATCACCTTCAGCTCTCCCAGTTTTGCCTATATGAATGAAAATCTGAATCTAAAGATGCCTATCAGTTTGTTTTTGTTGCATATTTGGTTTTTGTGTGTGAGCACATAAATCACATCAAAGAAAATCTGATTTTCAACACTCGGAAGTCAACAAATTTTCACGATAGTTAACTTAAAAGTACAGGGTTTACTTTAGCGGTAATTTGAAATTTTTAAATCGTGTGTGCGTTTGCTATGTGATAGAGGGCAAAATAGACTTCCAAAATTACAAATAAAATTGTTATGTTGGTAACGGTAATAGTTTGTATAAGGATCAAGCTGGTTAAATAATTTCTAAATTATCTCTTCTATCGCCAGTTGAAGACTTTATACAAATACCAAATACCTTATTAACAGCAATATTAAAATTTACAATTGCATTATATTTTCGTTAAATTGCAAATATCACAAAAAATAGTAACATTTGGTGTATGACATACTAGTTGTAAATTGGAGCGAAATAAAGGGTTATTATAGCAAACACATATTAGCCATCTGAAAAACATCAAATTTTACTTAGTTCTATAAACATCCTGTATATGTGTAGTGTAGGTATCTAATATCTTTGGATACTATTATCTATTTACTGGCTTTGACTATTGTCTCGGATAGTTTAAAGGCAAAATCGGCATAATCGACTGTGTACTCACTCACTTACAATATAATATTTCTTTGGCCTACAACACTATATGATAATAACAAATAAATATTTTGCTGTATCAAGCAAATTGATATAACTATCCAAACATTTTTACTTCAAATTAAAGTTTCTTTGCTGATACGTAAGGTTAAAATTGGAGCAAATGATTTAAGTGAATTACTAAACAGCTCGGGGTACCGCAAGGTTCTGTGCTGGGACCTGTTTTGTTTAATTAGTACATAAACGATGTCGCTTTACTAATTAACTCTTGTGATGTGCACCTATTTGCAGACGACACACCAATATTAATTGCTGGTGATCACCTAACACTTAACAGCAACTCTAGTTTGTTTTCCTTTGGTATTATTTTAAAGACTGGGTCAACAAGCGAAGCAGCACTCTTGCAGCCACTTAGGACAACATTCGGAAAAAAATACCAGTCTTGACAGTGTCTTGTCTAGCTCTACTACAAATTCCTTAACATTTTGTTTGATACCAAACACGTTTCTTATCACGTAGGTATGTATTTTTAAAAAGAGATTATATATATACAAACAACGTTTTTAATCGGCTATTACAAACAAACCAGGACATAAATCATCCCAGCCCAATATTTACATGTATTGCGCAATACGATAATTTATTCTAAAAACGGCCTTACCTTTGTATTTTCTGTATCGCCGGCCAGATAAAAGCCCTCCCGCCGGGCACCAGGTGAGGTTTTTGATAACAACATCCTAAAAATTCATAAAAATCACAACACCGCAAACGAATCTATTCGAATTAACCGCGAAATCGTCACAGGTAATCACTTTATCGGCAAGTATTTACCATTACCGTACTTCGGGTATGCGAAATTTAAAGTTTTCTCCGAATAATTTAGCATTACGTACCTGAAATAACTAACGCTTCGTTCGGCCCGCAAGTAACAAATCCCCACGTCATTTTCTCAGCGGAAAATAACGAACACCCGCCTAGGAATGCACAGAAACGCCGTATAGTTTGCGTTCGCGTGAAGAGAGCGAAGAGGGCTTGGCGTTAACACTAAAGTTCGCGCATGCGCGGTTCGGATCGTTTAAAATTGATCGCAGACCATCGGCGCCTATAAACTTGTTGATTTAGGCCACGAAAATCTAATATTAGAATTTTTATTTACTCAATATTTATACAGTAATCTTTTTGATATAACTCGGTAACATGCTTAATGTCAGTAATTTGGGTAATTTGTTATTTAATAGTCCTCATTTCGGCGTGGATCGTCTGAAAAGGAAAAAGAATGCTGCATTACCGACCGGGAAACGTCAGATTTAGTTCGGTGCTTACCCGGGCGATGTCGACTCCGGTCATCGTTTTTATGAGTTCGGGGACCTTCGTTACTATGTCTAGTACCTCGCTTGACAGCTTGGCGGCGCCTATCTCGCCGTTGCCGGTGGAAACCATTGTTATCTTCTTCGTTTCCGACATTGGAGCGGAAACTTCTTTAACCACCTAATGCAAAATTTAAATTAATATTATATTATTTGACGAGTACTATCGTGGCCATATATTATGTCCCCTCTTTTGAAGTCCATTTTCTCGCAAATCTAGGGGCGAACAAATGTGAAAAAATTTTGATGCTGGCTTTGATTAATATGCTACAACTCATAAAAATTAGAAAGCTCTATATGTTGGCGTTTTCCCGATTTTTCCAAATTAAGACGAATTGGCGCTGTGACGAAATTCACAGCTTATTACATAATCATTGTTTATCTTGCATTTTCGCTACAAAAGATCGAGTTGAAGCATCTCATGATTGCTGCAATTGACGCGGCGCTCTTCGGTCTTTCGGGCGAGCGGGGGAAGGGATCGACAGCGACGCTGCAAGTAGTGGCGGATCGCACGTGCATTAGTTACTAGGAGAACAGTGTTTACGGACACAATACATAAAACGACACGGCGATTATGCCTCGCCAAAGAAATTTGGATATCCGGCGACAAATTACCGAATTAAAAAATAATGGCAAAATGAGTCAATAAGATAACAGAACCACGAACAGGCATTTGGAAGTCCCATGGAAATTCTTGGCAATTTAAATCGGGTTTCGGGATTAGCATTTAAAATTATTGAACGATCTGCAAAATAATCTATGTGTCTACAAATTTACGATGCTAAATTTGTAAAAGTTTTTTGATATATCTAAGTTTTATACGCTCAGAGCTGACGTTTGTAATATATGTAATATATCAAGAGTTGTATGTATTTTATATTGTTTGTGCATGTATTTAAATATTGTTATAATAGTTTGAATATTGATATAACAAAATCGGGCATAATTTTTAAATATTTTTTAGGTTTATCAAGCAAACTTAATTTAGTATTTACCACTAAATCTGCTAACTCAATATTATTAGATCTACCCGCTTCCATCAAAGTCTTGTTTACAACCTTATTGTATAAAACTGAAGAAAACATAAACGCCAATCGATAGAAGAGATTTCTCTCGTACCGGGTCACATATAATCAAAATTATGCAAAAATTAAGAATTTAATTGTTAGTTCAAATTACTACCTTGACAAGTTATCGTTCTTTTTGTGTATTGATAATAAGCTGCCCAGGTTCTCTCAGCTGTGTCGGTTCTCTCCGACATGACAGCACCGCTAACGCCTCCCTTCCCCGCAGCACCCCAAAGACCGTAGAGCGTCGGAATTCACGCGGAGTTTCAACACGATCTTTTGTATGAAAAATGCAAGATAAACAATGATCATGTAATAAACTTTAAACCTATGAATTATTGGGTAGCCTATAATCTATATTTCATTATTCTAGCTCTTCTAATAACGGAATTGCAGGCATTGCATAACATAGCTTTTTGTGGGTCAACCACTAGTCCAATGATTTTACAAAAACGCACATTGAAAACTAGCATTCCGCAGGCGATTTTACTTTTTAATTCGTTGAAATCTATAGATTATTTCTGGAGTAATTAATTACTAAAGTTAAACGAATAAAATTTACGGGGCCAAAACAGCGCCAATTCTTCCTAATTTGGAACAGCAGGACAGCATCAGAATTTTTTTCACCACTAGTTCTGCGAGAAAATCGACGTCAAAAGAAGGGACATAATATATGGCCACGATAGTACATAATTATCGATATAAATCGCAAGCATGAAGTTTATATCATTTAAAAATATATTTGCAAATATATCTGCAAATCAAGTGTCACCCACGTATGTAGGTGTTGACAGTAGCTTTGAGTAATAATGACAGTTTCTTTGAATTTATCTCTATAAGTTATTATTCAAAAGAACTGTCATTATTCAGAGCTACTAATGTTATTTTTTACCAAACTCAAACTGTCATTATTTGACTGATTTTACTGATTTTGATACAACTTTTATTTCCCATTAAATTGATCCGACATTATCAATTGGATTGAAAAGTTTTCTTATTGCGAACATGGTATGTTAATTTCTACCAAACAAAAACAATCACACTCACCTGAGGCAACACTTCCAACAGCATGTTGATAGTAGCAGCTTGCTTGTACTCGCTCCAAGCTTCAGCCTTCTTCGCCATGACACGAGCCTCAGCCTTCCCCCTCTCCAACGTATAATGAGCTTGAGCTTCACCCAGCAATCTCTTCTGCTCAGCTTCAGCCTCAGCCTCCAATACCTTCATCTTCCTATTGGCTTCGGCAATCTTCTCCAACCTATACTTTTCAGCCTCAGCGGGCCTCCTAACCTTAGCCTCCAGATTCCTCTCCTGCCGGATCATCTCCTGCTCGGCAACAGCGATCTGCTGCTTCCTCTCGACGACTTCAATCTGCACCTTTTCAGCAATGATGTTCTGTTTGATCTTGGCAGCTTGAAGCTCGAATGCCAGTTCAGATTCAGCATTTTTCGTTTGAATCTCCGTGTCGTAAGCCGCCTTCTTCACCTCGAAATCCCGCCTGGCTTCCTCCATCTTGGTGTTGTTCAACAGTTCGGCTTCTTGTTGTTTCTCGTTGGCCAGATATTTCTTGATATCAGCGTCTCTGTTCGCTTCCGCTTCGCCGATTTTAGCGTCGCGTTGGACTTGAGCCGTGCGCGCCATTCCCAGACTCTTGAGGTAATCCTGAAAATTTTGGTTGGTGGGTAAAAGGTCTTTTTCCAGGAAGAGGGGCGTTTTAGTATGTGGATGAATTGGGTTATATCGATTCGGAAAGACGAGAGGAGTTGAACGGTACCAGAAAAGTTAATGGTTTACTATTTTTGATAATTTTTCTTGGGGTTGGATAAGCCATATCTCGGAAGAGGGACGTTTTGGTATATAGATAGTTTAGGTTAAATTGGTTCTAAATATTGAGAAGAAACCAATGGTATCGAAAAAGTTAAAGATTTACTTATTTCGAAAATTTTCTGGGTTGTTTGATAAGGCATATCTCGGAAGAGGGACGTTTTGGTATATAGATAATTTAGGTTAAATTGGTTCTAAATATCGAGAGGAATCCAACGGTATTACAAAAGTTAAAGATTTACTTATTTTGAAAATTTTCTTGGTGATTTGATAAGGCATATCTCGGAAGAGGGACGTTTTGGTATATAGATAATTTAAGTTAAATCGGTTCTAAATGTCAAGAGAAATCCACTGGTATGAAGAAAGTTAAAGATTTACTTATTTTGAAAATTTTCTGAGTGTATTAATAAGGCATATCTCGGAAGAGGGACGTTTTGGTATATAGATAATTTAGGTTAAATTGGTTCTAAATATCGAGAGGAATCCACTGGTATGAAGATAGTTAAAGATTTACTTATTTTGAAAATTTTCTGAGTGTATTAATAAGGCATATCTCGGAAGAGGGACGTTTTGGTATATAGATAATTTAGGATAAATTGGTTCTAAATATTGAGAGGAATCCACTGGTATCAAGAAAATTAAAGATTCACCTATTTTGAAAATTTTCTGGTTTGTTTGATAAGGCATATCTCGAAAGAGGGGCGTTTCACCAATAGATAATTTGTATATAATCGTTTTAAATGATAAGACGTATCCAGTGGTAACGAGAAAGTTAAAGATTCGTGCATATATTCTGCATACCTGATCGTCTGAAATATCCTGGATCGTGTACGAGACGATCGTCATCCCCATATTGACCAGATCGGACGAGGCAACCTTGAAGACGTTCTCGCTGAACTTCTTTCTGTCCTTGTAGATTTCCTCAACGGTCATCGAGCCCATTATTGCTCTCTGATGACCTTCGAGAGTCTCAAGGGCGACGGATTTAACCTCTTCCTGGGACTTGCCCAGGAATTGTTCGCAAGCCGTCATTAGCATCTCTTTATTTGAACCGTTGAAACGTACCTATATAGGGTGAGAATTGAGGGGTGGTTTTTGTTTGTTATGGAGCGAAAGGGTTGTTTCGAATACCTGTGCTATACCGGTTACGGAAACGGGCACCCCTTTTGCTGTATAGACTCGAGCACTTTCAATTTGTAGGGTCATGGTGTTCAGGGATATGCTTGAAAATAATAAATAATAATAAGTAAGGACAGTTTAAAAAATTTGGAGATATATAATTCAATTATTATAGTGACAAATATTGTTTTGACACTTTATTATTACAAGTATCTGGTTTTCTGGAACAGTAAAACACGTATTGTTTGTCGTCTTTAATGGGCAATACGTTTGTGCTGTAGAATTGTGTAATCTGACTTTCTATGCTCATGTTGATGGGAAACTTGGTCGCTTCGTGGAATTTTGTAGCTTTGTTTGGTATTACGTGACCAAAAAAATTTTCCAACCTTGCATCTTTGATGCGCATTATGTATGCGTGAGGAATGATTGCGCGTGTATAAGTATGTGAAAATTTGAGAGTACTTACTAGTCAACTTGTTGCCAAGATCCCCATATGAAAGCTCTTCCGCCTGGTACCAATCTTGGTCGGGAATGACAACATCCTGCAAAAAAGATTTAACAACGATCTTTAAAAAAGAAAAAATGACACAAACTGCAAGAAATAGTTCTGCAATCCAATGGTATCGAAATAATTAAAGATTACCTTATTTTGACAATGTTCTGAGTCGTTTGATCAGGCGAAGGAATCAGAAGAAGGAATTTTGTGCATATAGATATTTAGGTTAGATGGGTTCTAAATATTTTCACGATAGTTAACTTAACAGTACAGGGTTTTGGGGCTTATTTTAGTGATAATTTGTAGTTTATTCGGTCCCACGTTCATTTGCTATGCGATTGCAAAAATGGCAAAATATACCTCAAAATTATTTTTTTGGAAATGAGCTGCCATTTCTGTAATTTCTTCGAAATAGTTAAATAATTATGACTGGTATGACAAAGTATTGTAAGGATTTGACAGATATGTATTTGGATTCTATTGACTGTATTGTCAAAACATCAGAGTTTGACAAAGTTTCATTCTGTTGTAGAGTATGATAAAGTAATGTGTTTGGCCACATCAGATTTTTTAATTAATAGCTATTATAGCTAATGACCAAAAAGAGTCAAAATTGCCGGAACACCTAAATAATTCTAAGAACTCTTTGTAGAAATCTTTTTTAATGCATTATTTTTACAGTTATGGGCAATTAATCAAAACGCCTGACCTTCAAATTGATAATATTTTTCCACATACATGCATAGTTATTTTAATGTGGCAGTTTGAACATTTACTTGAATTCTATTTCATTGTGCTATTTTCTCTTGGATTTTTTGTTTTTTTGTCCGTTTGGTTAAAGTAAAAGTTTGAGTTTCGATTAATTGCCGATTTTGAGGACGATTTTAACAAAATTCATAAAAGCGTCAATATCTGGAAAACTACTTTTACGACGTTTTACTAGGTTATATTTAGATATTTTACTTTATCATACGCAGTATGATGAAGTATTGTAATCGTGTCAAAAAAATGTCTGTGCGTGTGTATGTGTGTGTTGCTGTGTAAACGATTTTTGTGGCGACGATTCCGGAGAAACTACTAAAGGTATCTGGACGAAAGTTCATATTTAGAAGTTTTACGACCAAACTTAGAGCTGAAAAGCTTTTGGTTCAAATGGGCCCAAAGGAACTGGCTATTTACTCTTAGCATTTTTCAATGATTTTGCAAAAAAACTGTCATTTCTGTAATTTCGTCAAAATAGATAAATAATAAATTAAAGTGGAGGAAATTTTGTATAATTTATGTCTATAACATTTTTTGGTAAAATTAATAGTTTAGCTGCAGGAGCAAATTCTATTTGATCGAAATCGTGTCTACATGAATAGTAGGTAGCCAGAAAATGTTGAAACTTTTGACAGTATTCAGAACGTCAGCGGTTGCGAAACGTCAATTCAACACGCAAATGCATGGAGAATGTGATGAGGAGGAGAAACGCGCGCGCACGTACGCTATGTGAAACAATATTGAAACAGCCTGGTGTTTCCATGGTGTTTACAAAGTCAATGTGTATTTCAAGTGCGGATTGCAGATAGCAATATTGTTATGCATTTTTCAAGGATTTTGCAAACGAGCCGCCATTTCTGTAATTTCGTCAAAATAGTTAAATGATAAATTAAAGTAGAGGAAATTTTGTATAATTTATGTCCATGACATTTTCTGGTAAAATTATATTTTAATGCAAACACCATCGATCTCGATAGAATCTCATGCAGCGAAACTATTAATTTTATATATTGTATGATAAAGTCATGTGCCTGGCACCATCAGATTTTTTCTGGTACTATAATTACACCGGTTTTGTTATAAAAAAAGTTAACATAACCTTCGTCATTGGCGATTTTTATCAGATAGATAATAGTCAATAAATTATTGCCTGCGTTTAACGTAATTATTTCTAGAGCATATTAAAAAAAAACTGATGATGAACTGAGAAAAACTAACCTGAAATAACTAGAGCTTCGTTGGGACCACACGTAATGAACCCAAAGACCATTTTTACATCACAGAAGAAATATTGTTTTGTTATGCTCTGTGTTGTCACTTCGTCAACTATCAACTAGAACTGTTTGTATCTCTATATCTATCACATTGATAAGATTATAAAGTACATTCTGCCGTTATCTTTGAGATCAGAATTTGCGCATTGAATCATAATTTCACCATGATGCGCCTGTAATTGACCATATATTGGATATACAAAGTATATGGTATTGAGTACCACCTTGGAATTATGCGATATTTGCGCCCTTGTATACACTTGACATTCGCGCGATTCTAACCTATAATTCCCGTTCGGGACGGTCAGTATCACAATTAATCCAATTATGCGTAAGTTTAATAAGTATTATTATCGCAACCATTTCGCTAAACGTTATAATTTTAAATAATTGGAGATGTGAAGAGCGCTCTGAGTCATCTGTACCTCTGGCAGGTGAATAGCAGAAATTACTTACTATGTAATTTGTAGACAGATGATGATAATTTTCGCTAAGAATCTCAGCTCGGACTTACATAGTTTGTACGTAATATGCCTTCTATACCAAATGATGTTGGTGTTTTTGTCTTGGTGTATTCTAGGAATGATGATTTTTGCAAGATGTTTAATTGTAGAATAGTCGACAATATTCTGTTGATCTGGTATTATAGTCTAAGTCAGTGGTCCTTAACCTTTTTGAAATCAGGGAGCACTTTTGATCATACGAAAAATTCGCGGAGCACCAAAAACATTGACATAACTTTTACTCAAAATTAAAACGATTATTAAGTAACAGTTACAAAATAACATTAATTAGAAAAAATATAAATATATTAATACTCTACCCCTTTTTCAGCAGAATTAATTTTTAGAAATCATATGCCATTCTGAGTATAATGTTTTATATGGTCTTATATGTTTTTCTATTCCTTAAGAAGTTACAGCCGTTTGAAATGTTAACAAACAAAGAAAAATAAAAGATAAAATACATATCAAACAATGCGAAAACGAAAAAATAACATAATCAATACCCATTACAACAATAAAAAGTAAATAAATTTAAGTAACAAAATAACATCCACATAAAACCTTTTATAGATTTTCTTTTAAAAACTAAATGTCATTCCGAGTAAAAAGGTACATATTGACTTATTGGTTTTCTCAATTCCTTAAGAAGTTGTAGCCGTTTAAAATACGGTTTTATTGATATTTTTATCAGCTCTAACTTTTTACCGAATTGACACAATGAATACTCGAATGAAGTTTATTTGCGGCGAAAATCATTAGTCTGATAAAGAAAAGAAAAAGATATATTTCTGTATAAATTTAGAACATAACGGGAATTTTGGAATTTATTTCTACAAACCAACTCTTGAATGTTTGGGGGGAAAAAGGACTCTCGATCTACCGAATTGCTTCCGAAGTTTTCTTTTGCCCGTATCCACATAATTCCACATTTTGTGTGTTTGTATGTTATGATTTTCTGGCCCCATAAAATTTTGTTCGTTAACATCACCTGGTGGTTATAAATGCCGCCGCCCATTTGGTATACTGTGATAGTTCCTCCAAGCATCTGACATGTTCGCGGTAATATAAATATGAATATAATAAAACTTTAAAAACCTTCTTAGTTTGTCAAATATTTAGGTAATTTGGCTAGATTCTTTATATTAGCAGTTACGTCCCACCTACTCAAGTAGTTTTGATAAGTTCATTTTTATACAAGTTTATACTAATCTAAGGCTTAATAAATCCGCACATAACATGTGGATGATATGTAGATGAGGGCAAAAATATATATTATCAAAACATCATATGTATTATGTTTTTAGGAAATATATTTCAAAATATTTACATATTTTCAGAACTTTTTATGTGGCATGTGTAGCAGAGCTATACCCATTTTTATTTTATGTTCTAAATTCTTTATTTATTTTATTCATATTTATTACTATTTGAAAATTGTAAATGTTTTTTTTCTACTTTGCGTTCGTTATAAACTCATAACGAAGAAAATTAATGTCGCAAGGTAGAAAAAATAGTATATAACAAAACAACTCGTGCGCCAATTTTTGTCTTCTAAAACTTGTATTATAGTAGTAGTAATAATCTGTATTCCAACATCCAGCTTTGTACAGGTTTATTACACAATTAGTTTCATTTAATAAATTTCATTTGGTGTTCGAACGGGCTATTGACCTAGGCCTTTCTGCTCTGCTCCATCTCTTATTTTGGGTGTTTTCTTGTATTATAATATACTATAATTGTTAGTTTTATTGAAGTTAGAATGTTTTGTACGTTAATAATATACAAAAACAAATATTGTTCCGCGGAGCACCGGTTAAGAACCACTGGTCTAAGTATTATAATTCTTATACAAGAAAAAATATCTGAAAAAAAATTAATAATGAGAGAAAAATGAAAAAAAAAATGAACAAGAATAATAATAAATGATTCTGGCCGTGAAAACCTTACGTACTTAAATAAATAGAAAATTATTTCTAGAAATAATCAGTTCAACTCTCGAATCATTTTAAAATTATCTAGCAATTTTAGCTTTTGTTATTATTGCACCGGTTTTGGTAATGACATAAATAATTACGTAGTACTTTGACGCCATAAAAACTATAAAAAAGACTTGTTTTTTTCCTCGGAATTTCTCAGAATGTAGTTAACTAATAATTATGGTACATACACGATACAGCAGTAAACAAATTAAAGCTATAAAGCCTATTATTTACGTAAAAATGAATTGAAATTAGACGACGTGACGTCCTTGGAATTCAGCACTGGAGTCAAACGTACTTGTACTTGTAATTTTGGAATTTTCGAGTCACTCGCTTAAGGTCACACTTAACACGTTTTTGGTATTGTATATTGTCTTCTGTGAAGCGACTGTGAAATAAAGTAATTCGTATGCAGAAAAGAATACGATACGGAAGCATTCTCAAGTCTGTGTACTGTGTGTGCGGAGATTATTATTAAATTTACTCATTGATACCGTCATAATAACATTTGCATTCGAGTTTCCCAGTAAACAGTATAAACTATTGCATCCGGTTATTGTTCTTGTAACATGAGAAAAGACAACAGCGAGTCAGATAAAAGTTATAAACTTATCAACTTAAACCAATAACGCTTCCTCATATGAGTCCAGGAAAAAGTTGCGGGAACTTTGTTCTCTTTTTTTATCTCGGTGACAAAAATTGTTATCCAATATGTGATATACGTCCACACATAAGTTTTCCAATTTAAAAATTCTCATATATTTTATTTTGTTATTTTTTCGATATAACAACGTTTGTTTTATTCATATTTTTAGCCACATGTTCGACTAGGCCTCGTGTTCAAAATAATAAGTACGTTATTCGCGCTTCCTATAAATAAGTGAAGAGGTATTTATAGTTTTGGCAGAATTTACGAAATTATCTCGCGTCATCGCTGTAAACAAACGTACTTACAAGAAAAAATATGTTTTGCAATACTCGAACGTGATAAATTCATATATTGCAAAGACTTTTGTTTTTCTATTAATTAATAATGTAACACGTTTTGTCAAAAGACGGTGTAGGTATACTATTTTTTCCTAGTCTTCATTATATTGCTTTTTTGGGGTATTTTACCCCAAGCTACCCTACCGTGTCTGAAATCGCTCATAACTCATTCAAACTTGGCATTTAGGTGCTCGATTTTTGCACTTTTAAATTAACACTCGTCTTTCCAATTTTTTCCCTCGTAAACCGCTTGACACAAAAATTGCATTTTTGTCCATATTACTTCCATGAAAATCTTGTTTGCAACCTTTATTACATAAAAAACTGAAGAAAACAAAAACGCCAATCTATATTTCCGATATTTCCAAATTAAGACGAATTGGCGCTGTTTTTGCCCCGTGAATTTTATTCGTTTAACTTTAGCAATTAATTACTCCGGAAATAATCTATACATTTCAACGAATTAAAAAGTAAAATCACCTGCGGAATGCTAGCTTTCAATGTGATATTTTGTACAATCATTGAATTAGTGGTTGACCCACAAAAAGCTATATTATGCAATGCCAGCAATTCCGTTATTAGAAGAGCTAGAATAATGAAATATAGATTATAGGCTACCCAATAATTGATAGGTTTAAAGTTTATTATAGAATCATTGTTTATCTTGCATTTTTCATACATAAGATCGTGCTGAAACTCCGCGTGAATTCCGACGCTCTACGGTCTTTGGGCGCTGCGGGGAAGGGAGGCGTTAGCGGTGCTGTCATGTCGGAGAGAACCGACACAGCTGAGAGAACCGGGTCAGCTTATTATCAATACACAAAAAGAACGATAACATGTCCAGGTAGTAATTTTAACTAACAATTAAATTCTTAATTTTTGCATTTTTGATTATAATATGTGACCCGGTACGAGAGAAATCTCTTCTATCGATTGGCGTTTATATTTTCTTCAGTTTTATACAATACGGTTGTAAACAAGAATTTGATGGAAGCGGATAGATCTAATAATATGGGGTTAGCAGATTTTCCGATTAGTGGTGAATACTACATTAAGTTTGCTGGATAAACCCAAAAAATATTTAAAAAGTATGCCCGATTTTGTTATATAAATATTCAAACTATTATAAGAGTTTCAACAGTTTATTTATTAATAATATTTAAATACATGCACAAACAATATAAAATAAATACAACTCTTGATATATTACATATGTATATAGTAAAGTAAAACACTTCTTTATTATTTATTATTACATTTTTACACAGCATCAGAATTGTTTCAAATTTTTTCGTCCCTAGATTTGCGGGAAAATGGACTTCAAAAGCGGTGACATAATATATGGCCACGATAGTACATATGGACAGATTTTCTATTAAGTCAAAATAAAGTTAAAAATCAGTTGTATTATCCCAGTATATTATTCTATTAATCTTAACAAATTGTTATGTGCGATTAACATTTTGAAAATAACTCAACTATACATAGTTTAAAATGCGTAAAATGTAAATATTTGATATCCATTCAGGACATCGCACATGTGTTCCGAACACGTTCCAAGTTCTCGAAACCGCTGCACCTGGCTGGACAAAAAACGTGTTATTGTGTGGCCGGGAAAATAGCTTGTAGGTCGCATTTTGTTAGAATATTTGAGTAAAACATATTGATGCCGTCAATGCCCCGCAGAAAAATACTTTTATTCTACTTGCAAGAAATTGTTTTCGGGTTAATACTACATTTTTTAATATGTTTCAGTTTTGACTATAAAATATCTTGGTATGAAATATGTCTCTCTATTATGTACATATGCCTTGCTTAATATAACAATACATGCATGGGCATATCCAGCTCAAAAATGAAGGGGGGGGGGGGTAGTTTTCTAAATTTAACTTGCTCTATGGGTAAGGTGACCAGAATTCTATTGAGGCAAAGCAGGATATAAGCCAAAGACAACATTATATCAAATGTTTGATAAATAATGTGATTTAAAAGAAACTCTGATTTATAATTTATCGTCAACTTTTCGAATCTTGATAAAAAAAATTGTCTGTGCCTTATTTGTATGTTTAATCATCAATCTTTTAAATAGTTCACGTAGTAAATTTTAACTCCTTTCCTTACCATAATTTGTTTAAATATACGTTTTTTGTTGTTGTGCCAGATAGATATGGTAAACAAATGTTTTAATTCGTTGGTTTTGAATAATACAACAAAATATGCCAAGTTGAGAGAAACATCTCTAAAAACAGCGCTAATTCGTTTTTCAGATTCCATTACAGAGAAATCAAAACAAAAATTTAAGTATCAAACCTTTAGAAAAAAAGTTAAAAAATTCTACGTATCGCTGCAATTTTAATTCGGATTTGATCTATGACAGAAAAATTATATAAAGAAATCAATAAATTGTTTGTTCATGGGTACAATATTATAACTGTAGATTTTCTTTAACTTCATACATCAACAAAATTGACTGACAGAAACATTATAGTAGGTAGACTGAGAAATTTATTTACCTCAAACCGCTATCTATTTCATAAATACTTCAAAGCAAAGCAGTGAAAAACAAAGGATGTGTTTTCTTGTGATAAGAGAAAAAACATTGCGCAAATTTGTTACTATTTTTATTAATTAATAAACTCAGTTACTAAAACCTGTAATTATAATGTTTCTAATGCTTTGTCTATTATATACGTTGTTCTATGGGCTTAACCTATAGTGGAATGCTTTTATGTAAAACAAAAGTTATGATTTGGAATTAGTTTCTTTCTCTCAATTATAAGTTTCATTCTCTTTATAAGCAGCTTTTCAAAGACCTTTGATATCATTGGTATCACAATAATATGGACCGATATGATTTGGCCTCATTCGGTGTTTTGCCTTGTTTTGTATATAACAATATTTTGGAGACTGTGGCGAACTTAATAATAAAATTATAAACCCCTAACCACAACAAGTATTTTAGAAACCTAAATACGTATTTCAGCAACTATGTTGCCATCTTCAGTAGAACCTAAAAAAGAAAAAGAGAGATTAGCACTTCATAGTATCTTTACTGGATATTGTCCAAGCAAATCACTAGTGGAAGTGACGTCCATGTTAAAAATTACCCTATATATACCCATTTCTTGTTCACGCCTCAGTGAATTTTGATCATTGAAGCGTAAAAAACAAGTTTTAATTAAAGCAGGTCAAACAATGGCGAACTAGGTATAGGACCCCTGTCTGAATTTATTAATTTATCTCTATTCAAGTGAATAAAGATACTTTCCAAGCTGTTTAGTTCCCTATTATTTGACACAGCTTTTACAAGTTTTAAGTCATCTACAACTACTTTATGACCTGAGTCTAAAATATGTTGAGCCACACTAGATTTTTCAAAACGATTATATTTAAAATGAGCTACATGTTCTTTGAACCTAGTTAAAACAGGTTTATAATATATTTATAATATATTTATAATATATTTATAATATGTTTATAATATGTTTATAATATATATACAATCAGGTTTATCCCTAATGATTCGCAGCATCCTTTTCAACAAAAATTGTCTTTTATTAGTTGTTTAGTAAATAGGTTATTGAAATTTCCATTGTCCGCAGATAGATATCAGCAAGAATTATTGTTTATTAAGAATGTTGTCATACATAATGGGTACCCTGAGAAAATAGTTGATAGAATGATTAAGAAGCAGAATCAAAAAATGTATGTAAATCAAATATCTACTTTAAATACTTTGTCTGTAGAAAAGAAGAATTATGTTAAAATACCGTTCGATTGTGCATATACAAGGGGTTTGAGAAGTATTTTTACATCACAAAATCTCTGTTTATCATATTCGACTCATAATAGCATAAAGAACCTTCTTGGAAACCCAAAGGATAAGGTAGATGTACTTGATAAATCTGGTATATATTGTATCAAATGTCATGACTGTGAAAAAGAATACGTAGGCCAGACTAGAAGAACAATTTTAATTTTTTACGCTTCAATGATCAAAATTCACTGAGGCGTGAACAAGAAATGGATATATATATAGGGTAATTTTTAACATGGACGTCACTTCCACTAGTGATTTGCTTGGACAATATCCAGTAAAGATACTATGAAGTGCTAATCTCTCTTTTTCTTTTTTAGGTTCTACTGAAGATGGCAACATAGTTGTTGAAATACGTATTTAGGTTTCTAAAATACTTGTTGTGGTTAGGGGTTTATAATTTTATTATTTGTTTTGTATCATGAGTCATGACAACTTCTGATACTTTCTAGACATGCCGAACATATTTTAATCTGAACGATGTAGAAGTGATATACCTACACATTTTTGATGTAGAATTTCACCTTCTTTCTAAAATCTTCTCACAATTAAATTTCCCCAATTATTCAACATGAAAATTACCAACCAATATGCTCGATACGTCTTCCGCTAACAGTGTATCTCCAGAATCGTTTTCATGTTTACGGAAATATACGATCGTGAGTCTGCAGGAAGAGTTGCGTAAGTTGTAAAGGTCGATCTGCACTTTTGCACCGCAAGGTGCGTGGTGGTCGCTAGCGGTCTTGGTGCAGAGAGCATAGAGCTCATATAAATTGCAAATATCGCGTTGGATAAGTCTCGGTTTATCTCGAGGGTGTGATTAAGCATGCTTTGGCGTTTTTTCTAATGGCTGTGTTTGCTATATTACGTAAGGTGGTTACGTGCCTATCAGTACGGTGTACTTCTTACATTCTACGTACATGTATATTGAGGAAATATGTGATCTGAGTAGGTTGTGTAATGAGGATATGGTTAATCACTAACTAATTTATACTTGGATTAATTATATTAGACGAATTAAAACATAACATATTGAAATATTTAAAAAAAAAACGTTGACAGTTATTATACCATATAAATATAAATTCTACAGTTACAAATGTAACGAAAATTCCTTAACCTGAAGATCAGTGAAAGTTTCAAATTTCAAACTCAAATTTGCCTTAATAATGAATTTTATCCTATGTTTGTCGTTTAAATTAATATTAATGACAACTATATTTCACATAAATTGGTGTTGCAATTGGAATTAAAAATCTAATATCTTAATCTGCATTTTCTTTAAAATAATTCTTCCTCTGGATCTAAACGTTGGTGTGTATTAATCTTAAAATTTTCTATCAGTCTGAGGAAGTTTCTGTCAATTGTTGTTTCTCTTTGGCAGTGAAGTTTTCTGGTATACTCATAGTTTTTTCCAGAGTTCTGATCCAATTTTTATTGTCATAGTTTTCTGGAAAATAACTGTTAAACTTGGTTATCATAATAATGGTTTTTTCAAGAAAGCCTTCTAATGCTGACGATAAACTACTTTTATTTTTATTAACTTCTTTTTATTATTGCGTTATTTTTACAATAATAAAATAATAATATAAACAATAAACTACGATTTCTCCCTGCAAAACTAAATTTATATTATTCGACTTTCCAAAAATATCAGCTAAATATGCTAACCGGACTATCCACAATTCATTAAAGAAACAATATTTGAAGTCGAAATTAGCTTCTGCATGAAAAACTTGAACTTCTGATTTAAGTACGAAGAGACAATGTTAATTTTTTACTCCTTAATCCAAAGCTGTTTTTAGTCTGTCTGGTATAGATTTTGCTACTAGAAAATCCCGATGGATTTTGCAGTGAGTGAATTGCCCGAGCTCCATCAGTGCAGACACCAATAAATTTCTTCCATAGACTGCAATTGTTAAATATAGAATTATTAAAATCTATCACCAGATCTTCTTTCGGGCAGAGGTTTCTAAAATAAATATTCCTCTGCAATTTCCTCTTCAACGTCAAATCAGTTAAAAACTAATAATTGACCAAAGTAACTTATGTCGGTACTTTCATCTAACTGTAGCGTAAAATATTTACTTTGTTTTGCCTTTTTAACTACACTTTCTTTTACCCAATCTACCATTTTAGAAATACGTCTGTGTACGGCATCATTTAATAATGGAATATTATTTAATTTTCCCGTTATAATTTTGGATCAAACATTATCATCAAAATAAATATGATTTTATTTTTTGTATCTGTTTTGTACCTTTCGTGTACCACCTGGAAGTCCTTCGCTTACCACCAGTGGTACGCATACCACCGTTTGAGAACCTCTGCTCTAGGAGACCCATCTTACGACGAGAAACTAAAGCACTATCTATCGGCATTCTTCACTATACTTTCAAAACAACGACTTTCTTAAATCAAAACAATCGTTTTTTAAGTTGTTTTATATTAAATAAATATGAAGTCAATTATTAAATTTGTTTTTGTCGTGTTATTCTAATAGTTTCTATTAATTTTTTTTTGCAAACTGCAAGAATAAGTCTTATTAGTTTAGGTTTTTAGTTTTTTTTTTAATTTCGATATTTCGCTTCATGTCATAGGCTTCCTTAGGAAATTAAGTAAACTATAAACTGCCAAAACACATAAACCTTTTTTACTTTATCATACGCACTATGACAAAACGCCTGACAAAATGTAAGTTTTTACAATTGAGTTTTTTGGAGTTTGATTTGATTGTCCATTGTGTAATTTATTTCTCATTTCCTATAGCGCTTGCTGAAGTGCCCAGTAGGACACAAAACATGTAGCGATTGCTAAAATAAAACAAAAATAACGAACCCGACCACTTTTTATTATATTACTATATACATATGTCAAATCCTGGCTAACTAGCTTTATTTTAATGCAGATACGATCGATCTCGATCAAATAGAATCTCATCTACTGTTAATTTTATAAGTAGTATGATAAAGTCATGTGCCGGCCATATCAGATTTTTTAAACTTCTGAGAAAGTTAGTGGTAGTCAGTAGCAATTAAAAAAACTAAAAACTTTAATAAGTTTTATTGTTGCCGTTTTCCTTAGAAATTGAATAAAAGCTATAATAATAATGATATTTATTTAGTTTTCCGTCGATCGTTTATTTATGAGTCAGTTTAGTGAATAGGAAATCGTTTATTAAAGTACTCCATTAATGCACGATTTCTATTAATGCATGATTTGTTATAGCCAATCACAAGACGCAATGACGTCGTTTGATTGGCCAATCGAACATATGTGAAATGAAACCTTCCAATCAAAACATACCGCTCTCTAGAACTGTCAGTGTCAAGTTACATAAATTGTCATATAACCTAAAAAGACATCGGCGAAGAAAAATCTATGTAGAAGACGCTAGAAGAATACGATCGACGGAAAAATTTTGTAACCAACTCGAATATTAAACAGCGATTAATGATCTCGACAATTAACGCGCTCGCTTCGCTCGCGCGTTAAACAGTCTCGATCATTAATCGCTCTTTTTAATATACTTGTTGGTTAAATAACTATAAAAGAAACTAATAATCACAATAAATTTGGTTTCCTAAGTAATAAACTTATCAACTACTTAAAATTAGCCAATACATGAACCCGACATGATGTTTTAAAAAGACTTAGCGAACTGCTGTTTTTTTATATCACTTGGTAGGGTGTTAAACATCTTCAGTGCTTTATAATAAAATGAATGTTGTGTGCTGCTTTTTGTATATTTTGGTAATCTGAAGTGGTCCTTTTGCCGAGTATTGTATTCATGCTGCTGACTATTGTATGTTAAATAATTACTCATATAATTTGGGAATTTATTATTTATGCATTTATATACCAACGTGAGTGCCTGATATACCGTTCCTTGTTTAACATTAAAAAAATTTAATTTACTCAACATGGACTCGATACTGATTAACCTGGAGCTTTGTAATAAAATTCAAGTGCTCGATTTTGTTGTAGTTGAATCTTTTTAATGTCTTTGTCTGTACACAAAAATAACATACTGCTGCAATAGTAAAAATATGGTTCTATAATCGTATGGTAAAGATATTCTAGCTTTTAATGTTAGATATTCGATATTCTTCCTAAAATAAAATAAAAAATAAAACATAAAATAAAATCTAAAATGACACCTAGATATTTAAATTTGTCCACTATCTCAACAACTGTGTTATCGATAACTATGTCTGGTGTAGGGTTTACCGAATTTCTAGTTCCCAATACCATAGCTTTTGTTTTCAATACATTCAAACATAATTTATTTTCTTTAAAAATTTAAATTTAGTGTTGTTTATTTTCATACACAACCACCTCGCACCACAACAAAATACCTACACCTTTCATCTCAAACAATTCAAACTATCCAAAGCGCGTTCGAGCTTGGACAGAGTATGGACCGTGTTGACCGACTTCCGCCGTACGTTTCAGGACGCACTACTGTATACGGTCGATAGCGACCTACATTCCCCACAGATTTTACCTGACCTAGGACACCAGCCATCCACCAGGCCTATCTCCACAATGCAGCAGGTGGGTCAAACAACACACCACAACATTCCGCTACATCTTCAAAAAGCATCGCAGAACCGATTCCTTCAAATAAAATACCCATAGCAGGCGTAAAGATTTAAAGATTACTTGAATTGTTTATGCTGTTATGGCTTTCGTTTAACGCCGAAAATCGATATATGGAGCAGAGCTGAGAGCGGCGCTCTAAACTCCACGGCGACGAAGTCGAAGTGTTCGTTCAGTTTGGCTCAGTTGTGTCTGAAACGCAGCGCTGGCACGGTCGTGAAAAGTCGAGAGAGAGAATGAATATTGGTCCGCGTGAAGCATGTAGTCGAAAGTAATTTGGTTGGCGTGTGTCGATTTTATGTAAAGGATTTTTTTGCAAGCGAAGATTTTTGGATTGTTTTGGTGGATTCTATCGGTGTGGTGGTTTTGGGCTGTGAGGTTTTCGGTGTCTCTGCTTGTGGTGGTTTCGTAGATTTTTTTGTTGTTGTGTGACGACGACCAGTGGTGATTTTGCCGGGGTGCTATTATGGACTTTACGCCAGGATACTTGAAATATTAAGGTATGTCGTTTTTGAGGATTTTTGTGAGAAACAGCACGTGGTCGAATAAAAGTTTAGTTTTCCATCGATATAGGTTAGGGTTTTTTTGTCTTAACCCCCATAATAAATGTGCCTATAGTCAAAAATGATAACTATATCTCTCAGTCTTTGAAAATATATAGTCCAACTAATAATAAAATTTTCAAATAAAGGTATAGCTGTCGTCATCTCCATGATTTAAAAACATACTGTTTTATGGCAGACCAGTATGATACTATTCTGTGAACTCCCTCGGGCAAACTCAAACATATTCTTGGGCCATTTCTTATCATCTGAACAACATACGTATTAAAATAATCAACGAAAGTTCAAAACATATTTTGTTAATTAATGTGCCATTATTGAGTGTTGATTTCTGACAAGCAAAATTCCCATCTTTAAATAATACCTGTCTTTTTGAAAGCCATTTTTGATATTTGATTTGTCTCAAAAACCCGAAATCTTCGGGTCAAAATGACCATGTTGACAACCCTAATATAGGTTGTAGTTTTCGTAGTTGTTTCTTCCATTGAAGATCAACTCAAATTTTGATTTTTCTGAATTTTAGATACCGTACGTTCATCAAAACACCAAAGAACACAACATTGTATATCAACACAGCCTTGTATATCTGTCTGTTTGTCTGTCTGTCTGTCTTATTTCTCACAGACTAATTTCACCGTAGTGAATAGAGATATTAAGCTGATACTTGACAAATTATAAAGTTGTTTACCCTTATAGTTAGAGGAGTTTTAGCTTAAATTAATGTTTAGTTAGACTAATTTTGCGATTATCACTGTACCCTGCACATAACCTAAAATAAATAGTACATTCAATTTGGTTCGGTTAATTTTGTAAACGCTGGTTTACACATAATAAGAATTTATTAACACTTTACAAAAACTCGATTTTTGCTGAAATTTGCGTTGTCTCTCAAAAACTCAAATGTGTACATTAATATTCGAATTATTTCTAACGTTCTATGTCACTAAATTAATTTTCTAAAAGCTGGTTTAGAAATAATAAGAATACATATATTGATAAAAAATTGATTATTTTTCTGAAATTTATCGAAATTGTTTATCGTTTTTTCTTTTATTTGTAAATGAAGTTTTTTTTACTACACACTGATCAGCTCTAGTTTTGAATGTTCTGAATTTTAGAATACAGTACTTCAACAGTTAAAGAAATAAAAACAATAAAACATATTTCCTCGATAGTGGGCTAACATTAGCACAAAAATCGTGACCGTTTTGCGATAAAATGCTCAAACCTGCAATCGTGCTTCTTAGGTCTTTTAGGGGCTCTAATAAAATTTGCGGACGCTATAGAATATTGTAATTTCCTTTCTAAGAGTATCGATCTTTATTATTTTTTTTATTAAAACGTCTATTTCTTATTGGACCATCCAGTATATTTTTACATTTTTGGAATAGATAATTTTACATTCTATAATATATACTTATACAAAAGGCCTGGATTTCCATTATTTACACGTGAAATTGTAATAAGTACTCTATAGACATGTTAAAATATAAATATTTGATGTGGCCAGGCACATGACTTAATCATACTATTTATAAAATTAATCGATAGTAAATGAGATTCTATTTGATCGAGATCGGTCGTATCTGCATTAAAATAAAACTAGTTAGCCAGGATTTGACAGATATTTGAATACAATAAAAACATCATCGTTTGACACTACCTACTGACGTTACAATGAAACTATTTGTCATATCTTGGCTAACTAAGATGCAGACACGACCGATCTCAATCAAATACAATTTTCTCATGCAACTAAACTATTAATTTTACCAAAAAATGTCGCAGACATAAATTATTCAGAATTTCCTCTACTTTAATTTATTATTTAACTATTTTGACGAAATTACAGAAATGGCAGCTCATTTGCAAAATTGTTAAAAAATGCGAAGTTCGTATGATAAAGTAAAAATGGAAAATCATCATATTATATTATGTAGTAGATCATTCCCAAAAATATATCCGACGATAAGAAATGTGATTGTTAAATATTTCGTTAAAATTATTTCTCAAGACATAAACATAAATACTCGATGATCTCAATACTAACATTGATTTGTTTTTATTTGTTTCGCAAATATTTGTCATCATTTGGATATAGAATTATACATATGTATCATAAGAAAATATACATATATAACAGTCTTATCACTATAACGAATTATTGTCGTGATTATATTTATTAACTAAACAAAAGTTGCTAACACTAGGTATGCACCATGCTTACGAAATACATTTAGTGTAAATATGTATTCCAATTTCAACAAATCAAACTGCTTTTCGCTCTTATCTGTACAACATTGAGTTTAGTTTCGATTTCAATGGAAATTTTCTTCGATAAATAGCGTCGATTGCAGCCATTATTGATTCCTTTCTAGTTATCGTGCTAAATATTTGTATGAAATTGGAATTTTTCTAAAATTTAAGTGTGTTTATAACCAATTTTGATAAAGGTTAAAAAATATACGAAACTTATGGGCCAGCCTGTATCATATTCTTCTAATCTTGATGTGAATCGTCGAACTGGAATCAATTCTTTTAAATAGATTTGGTCTTTTATGACATACAGTATTTAAAACGCCAAGCCTACTGTTAGAAATTCAACATTGGAACAAAGAAATATTGCCTAATATAAATCTTGAGATATGTTTTCGGTAGCGGTTTTCGAAACGAACAAACAAAAGCCTCTTTTCCGCTTCATCGCATGCCTTAATTAATAATTGATCACCTTCGATCGATAAGAAGTCGACGCGCGATTGTTAATCGATACATAACGGACATAGAATGGTATAGAATATGTAGGTATGTATATATTCATAATTCAATAGCGTAATCTTTTAATCTTGAGTATTGTTCCTTTAGCTGTATACAGGGTGAATTACTAGTGACTGTTTTTCACTTATAGCTGCTTTACACTACGCATTTTAGTGCACAATTTAGTACACAATTTAGTACACAATTTAGTACACAATTTAGTACAGAATTAACTAGGTATAACAACACCTTAAACAAAATTTGTGATGATATTTTGTATGCTGACTAGTTTGTCTACACATTGAACCATTTTCTGTTTGCAGATCGCAGGTGTTTAACAACTTCTTGTGTAACTTCTTGCACAACTTCTTGCGTAGTGTAAAACGGGTATTAGCCATAAAAACAAAAAGATATTGGTTCTATATAAGATTATCTCGGGAAGTACGTATGGAAATTAGAAAATTCCGCTTTAAAACAAAATGGCGCACATTAGAACACAAATTATCACTTTTAAGTACAAAATTAGCTTAAAATTTGTTTAGGTATAACAAAAAAAAGTTTTGAACTTATCGTAAAATGTTTACGTACTTGTGTAGATAATGTTGTTCTGAAGCTGCATATAACATTTCAAGTGAATTGACAGAGATCAGTTGAAGTTATCTTTCTGGCCAGTTTGAAAAATGCGGTTTTGAGAAAACACGGTTTAAAGTATTGTGTAACCGTTGATGTATAGAATTGTTATATTTTACTATAGTCGGCGATGCCTGGACCATATAATTATCTTTTCAAATTAATATTTTCCTCCTCTTGTTTGTTTCTGTTTGATTTTGACGACAGACGGGCCTGTTTTGCAGCATCAGTCAGCGATGGCTCTGAAAACATGATGCGCCGTGCGTCAGCCTTCGCGCAGAAATTATTGCAGTTTGGCCCGATGCTCATACATAATACCTCCATAATCTTCATAAGGCTGGATAATGCATCATTGACAACACATATGGCAATACTTGCTGCAATATCCACACACAGAGAAAGGAATGCTCAATTCAAATAAAATTGCTTTGCATCAAAACAACGGTTGATTTCCATATCCACGAAATAACTATCCACTTCAACCGAGACAATATTTTCTCAGTACAAATGTGTTAAGTGCTTCGTTCGAGATAAAATTAGTTGCAACGAGTAAACTATTGACTTGCACCAAATAGTCATCAACTCGAAAGGACTATAATGTTGTTTTGAATGAAACTTTGTAGTATTATTTCAAATATTTCAACATTTGGACCAAACTAATATTGTTTTAATGCAACCATATGATGTCTTAAAGAGAGTAATAGAGCTATCGGAATAAGTAATAGGTTATTTTGCTTGGAAGAACCAATGTTTCAGAGAAACATTTGTAATTTTGGTTCAACACCTTTAGTGTTCTGAATAGAGTATTTTGTTCTCAAAGCAAGTAACTGTCATTTTAAACGAAGTGCGTTAAAAATTCAAAGTAAGTAATAGTAATTTACATTCAACATAATATATTGATTTGAAGTGAATGTTTTTGTTGTTTTGTTTTAAATTATCTACCGCTGCTGCAAAGGTTACATACAAAAATAAGTCTATCAAAACAAATGCAGAAAGAACTACACGATTATAATAGCACATTACTTTCTTAATCATATTTACTAGCGAGAATAATTCTTCTGGCTGACAAATCTAATCAAAACATAATATGTGCTATTACATCAAAGTTCTTTAAGCAATTATTTTGTAAGACATATATTTTTTTAGTCATGTAGCAAAGACAATGGGTAAAAAAAGTTCATATATACCAATACATTAATTTATTATAAAAATAAAAATACATTTCAAACCAGTAGGTGTCATACTGATAGAAACCCAATAACTCGTTATAAAAGAAAAAAAATACATTCAAAAATACACAAAAGATACAGTAATTAGTACAGTTAAGAGCTAAGCAGTCAATAAGACTTGAAGGGCCTTTCTGCAACTGGCCATTATAATACGGTTTCTCACCTCGGATGTTTCTAAATCTCCTCTTAGCTTCACCGCTTCCCGGAAAACAATCCGATCTCCAATAGCCGGAATAAGTTCTTTTACCTCTTCTTCTGTAAGTTTTGTTATGTTTTGGACAGTTATGGACAGTTTATGGTCTACAAAACATAGAATGCACATAGTGTATTAACATTCGCATAAAAAGTAGACATACGCATATACTTACTATCAAATATCGTTTTAAGATGATCTAATGAAATTGAAAAATCATCCACGCTGTCCATTATCACATGTAAAACTGCAGATACAATCAAGCGTATATCAAAGCGACACTGCCTTACCACTATAACCAATATATTTGTATGGAGTTAACGTTGTGAGGGTTGTGATTGAGACTGGAGAATGTAGTCCTCATATACTGCGTATCTAAAAACTGTCGCCGTTCTACGTCGCGTCAGTCTGGGGCTACAAACCGCGCAAACTCTTAAGTTTTCCGCACAATGAAACCACCCGATATTTTAAACTAAGAATTTGGTTACTTGGTTCACACAAAACGTCTCTTGCATCAACCAACTAATTTTACTTGTTTTGAACACCATATTTTACATATATGATCTTGTTTCAATGCAATAGTTGTTTGCATTGGAATATATTGAATTGTTCAATGCAACACACTATATTCTTAAAAGAACTCATAAGAACTTTTAAAATTATCCAATGTAGTTTTACTTGGAAACAAAATGTTGTCGCTTCAAAGGAGAAATTTGTGAGTTTTGATCCAAAAAGCTCATCTAAATTGAAAACTTTATTGATTTGTTCGGAGTAAATTTCGGCAAGACAACGAATGTCTTAAACATTTCTCTGTGTGTGCGAACCCCTTTATCGTAAAATGGATGAAAAATCTGTCGAGGAAGGTCCCTGAATGCGCAAAACTTTTCAATTCCATCTACACCAATTCTTATGCGCATGGCAAGGATACTTCCGCTATTCATTTCATATCCTTTTTTGAACAAATGGGCAACTCGGAATGAAAGTTTGTTCAAAATTCTCACAAGAAACCACGATTTGAGATCCTAAGTCAAGGTTGCCACTTTCGGCTACTTGTAAAATAGCAGAAATCACAGCAACAAAGTTCAAAAGATGATAATTAAACGTCATCCACTTCAACGTTGCAATAATCTTCAACCGACATTACTTTTATGCAGGTGTGGACTGTGGATACGTTATCAGGCAGAGGCGACTCTAGTTCCAAACGATTCAATGCTTGTCATATTAGTTCTATTTGAAAATCTGCTGCTTCCTTTCGATTCCTGTCGGTCACGATATACTCCGGGAATGTCACTAATTATTTCTGCTATTTTTTACCAACTAATCAAGAACAACACACGTTACATCAGACAGCTATAACATTGTGCGGTTAGCGTCAGTTCAACGAACGTACCGAGGATATTTCCACAAAATCTTTGTGTTTTATATTATTTTATGTTATATTTCACACCATGGATGTAATTCCTCCAAATAAGATAAGAGCGTACACAGAGAGAAATTTTTGTTTGATTCAAATAAATATGCATTGACTCAAAGAAATTTGTTGTTTCAATAGAGGCAAAGAAATATTTATTTACTGGTAAAAACGCATTTATTTGAAATATTTCTTTGGTAGAAAGAACATTGATTTGCGTCAAACAACTTATGTTTCCAGTTAAAAAGTTTGCAATTTGTGTATTATAAGAAATGAGATTTATTTACTTCAAATAATTATGATTGTGTTGAGTGAAAGAATTACATTTTTTTAAATTAACAAAATTGTTGGTCGAGTTAAAATGCTTAAAATTATTAATTTGTTGAAGGAATTAATAGACAAGAATTTTTCGGAAGACTCGCCATGTGTCACCTCCTTTTTAGGATGTCGCACATCCTCGACCAGTGCTTGGTCTTCCCAACCCAACATATAGTCAAGGTTAAGTTAGTAAAGTGTACTCTGATTTGTAATCGCAACTTGAACCTGCAGGCACTGTACTCTATAAGTTCTATACTGTCGATCACGCGGCTTTATACTCTCGATATGTACGAAGTGCGAGGAGAGAGTTTACAGCGCCATCTAACAATACAGTTGGATGACATTAAAAATATATTTATTTGAATCAAAATATGATTTCTTTGGTGGAAGGAAACCTATTTTAAAGCCAAAACAAAAATATTACTTTGAAGGAAATAAATATCTTCTTGTGTAAAAATATATTTATTTTAATCAAAATATGATTTCTTTGGCGGAAGTAAACCTATTTTTAAGCCAAAGACAAAATATTACTTTAAACGAAATAAATCTCTCCTTATATACAAATTTATATGTTAGAATCAAAATTATATTTCATTGGTGTAAAGAAACGTTTTTTTAAAATCAAAACTAAAATATTACTTTAAAGGAAAGTAATTTTTGTTTGTATCCATATATATTTATTCCACTTAAATAAATATTTCAAATAAATTAATCTCTGCAAGCAAATAAACTAGAGTATTCAATGAAGGAAATATTGTTGGCGTCAAAGAAATATTTTTGACCCAAAAGAATAAATTCAAACAAATACATTTCTTTAAACCAAGAAATCTTTTCTATCTGTGTAGCATCTATCTTTGGGTTTAGTTATTATGTGACAAAATGTTTAGGACAATATTTGCACAAATGTGGTATCTGTATATGGATTATTATAGTCTTTAAACGGGAGAAATTGATAGAAAACAAAAGAAACAGCATTCATTCTGTTCTTATTTTCCCACAAATAGCAAAATCGGTAACCAGAGTGACATTAGCTTATAGAACAGTTATTATAGAATAAGTAAATACCTTTTCTTTACCGTCGAACGGTGACAGTTACAAAATAACATCGAGAACAGTTGCTCTGACAACAAAAAAAAGCTATCTCTCATAGAGCGGTTAATTTCTTTTATCAGAAAAACAAACTTCTCTGACAGAGCGTGCGATTGTGATGGTGAGAAATTTCCGGGAATCCGGAAGAAACTAAAATCGACAGGATACCGCTTCATCGTTTTGTCGTTTTTGGGAGGGCCCTTGTCGCTCACCTGTTGACAATTTCTCAATTGAATCATCCTGCCAGACGAAGGTTTGATTCTATTTGCGGAGGATGGTGTCAGAATTCGTCACGGGTTAAAAATTTCTCAAAGCCAACTACCTGACTCGAGGAATGCAAGATTGTTTTGTGGTCGTAAATTTTCGAGATTAATCACAGTGGTCTTTACCGTTTTATAATTCGCACAAGGTGTGCATCATGCCGTAAATCAAGAATATCTTCATTAAAATAAATACATAATAAAAATTGGTGTTTATTAATGTCCTATTGACAAACGTGTTGTCATATAGTGGGAAAATAATAGAGATTAAAAAAGATAGATTAAAAAAATATCACTGTAAACAGGGCGTTTAGATTTTTTGCATATCTGTTTTATGATAATAGTTATAGATAAATGATTTTTTCTTCTCAAACTGCTTTATATGAAAGAAAACCAGGAATAACAAAAATATAATTGGGTTTAGAGGACAATTAGTAGTTTTATTAGCCTACAATTTAGTAAAGAATTAACAAACTTTAAGTTTAGTTTAAATTAACTATTGGTACAGAGATAGAAAAGATGTTTTTGTTTTTAAGAAACATAATTATTGAATTTTTTTTTAGGTCAATACATATTTCTTTGACGCAAAAAATATTTACTTCATTGAATACTCCAGCTTATTTGCTTGCAGAGATTAATTTATTTGGAGTATTGATATGTATATTTTGATACAAACGAAAATATCTTGGTTTAAAAACATGTTTATTTCCGCAAAAGAAAACAAATTTTGATTCAAATACATGTATTGTTAGTGTGAAAAGTTCATCAAACTGTGAGACGATTTGTTATTTTAAAAAATCCTTAAACACGCCGATTTTTAATTACTAGAATACACAGTTTTGTGAAAAGTTGAGTTATGACGTCATCGACACCCGATTATTTTCTCACTGACTTTATTAGAACTTTCATTTGTTTATTTATTTATTTTTTTTTTTTGAAGAGATTCTTTTATAAAAAAAATAATTTTTATATTAAAAATTCTGAATTCATGACTTTATCATACTATTTAGAAGTGTTTTCCAACACAAACATTTGTTATCTGCGTATGATAAAGTAATGAAATTGTGCAAAAATTTTTTTTTTAGTTTGTCTTACGCAGTATGTTGAAGTATTGTAATAGTGCCGAAAAAAAATGAGATTTTAGCGGGAAATAGGTCTTTATGGGTCCCCTGAATATTTTTGACCAAGGTACAAAAGAATGTCTGTGTGTGTGTGTATGTGTGTGTGTAAACGATTTTTGTGGCGACAATTCCGGAGAAACTACAAAAGGTATCGGGACGAAAGTTCATATTTAGAAGTTTTATGGCCAAACTTAGAGCTGAAAAGCTTTTGGTTCAAAAGGTCCAAAGGAACTGGCTATTTACTCTTAACATTTTTCAACGATTTTGCAAATGAGCCGTCATTTCAGTAATTTCGTCAATTTTGTATAATTTATGTCTATAACATTTTTTGGTAAAATTAATAGTTTAGCTTCAGGAGCAAATTCTATTTGATCGAAATCGTGTCTACATAATAGTAGATAGCCAGGAAATGTTTTAACTTTTGACAGTATTCAGAACGTCAGCGGTTGCGAAACGTGAATTCAACACGCAAATACATGGAGAATGTGATGAGGAGGAGAAACACGCGCGCACGTACGCTATGTGAAACAATACTGAAACAGCTTGGTGTTTCCATGGTGTTTACAAAGTCAATGTGTATTTCAAGTGCGGATTGCTGATAGCAATATTGTTATGCATTTTTCAAGGATTTTGCAAATGAGCCGCCATTTCTGTAATTTCGTCAAAATAGTTAAATAATAAATTAAAGTAGAGGAACTTTTCTTTAATTTGTCTATGACATTTTTTGGTAAAATTAATAGTATAGCTGTACACAGAGAGAAAAGATTTCTTGTTTCAAAGAAATCTATTTGTTTGAATTTATTCTTTTGGGTCAAAACATATTTCTTTGACGCCAACAATATTTACTTCATTGAATACTCTAGTTTATTTGCTTGCAGAGATTAATTTATTTGAAATATTTATTTAAGTGGAATAAATATATATGGATACAAACAAAAATTACTTTCCTTTAAAGTAATATTTTAGTTTTGATTTTAAAAAAAACGTTTTTTTACACCAATGAAATATAATTTTGATTCTAACATATAAATTTGTATATAAGGAGAGATTTATTTCGCTTAAAGTAATATTTTGTCTTTGGCTTAAAAATAGGTTTACTTCCGCCAAAGAAATCATATTTTGATTAAAATAAATATATTTGTACACAAGAAGATATTTATTTCCTTTAAAGTAATATTTTTGTTTTGGCTTTAAAATAGGTTTACTTCCACCAAAGAAATCATATTTTGATTCAAATAAATATATTTTTAATGTCATCCAACTGTATTGTTAGATGGCGCTGTAAACTCTCTCCTCGCACTTCGTACATATCGAGAGTATAAAGCCGCGTGATCGACAGTATAGAACTTATAGAGTACAGTGCCTGCAGGTTCAAGTTGCGATTACAAATCAGAGTACACTTTACTAATTTAACCTTGACTATATGTTGGGTTGGGAAGACCAAGCACTGGTCGAGGATGTGCGACATCCCAAAAAGGAGGTGACACATGGCGAGTCTTCCGAAAAATTCTTGTCTATTAATTCCTTCAACAAATTAATAATTTTAAGCATTTTAACACGACCAACAATTTTGTTAATTTAAAAAAAATGTAATTCTTTCACTCAACACAATCATAATTATTTGAAGTAAATAAATCTCATTTCTTATAATACACAAATTGCAAACTTTTTAACTGGAAACATAACTTGTTTGACGCAAATCAATGTTCTTTCTACCAAACAAATATTTCAAATAAATGCGTTTTTATCCGCAAATAAATATTTCTTTGCCTCTATTGAAACAACAAATTTCTTTGAGTCAATGCATATTTATTTGAATCAAACAAAAATGTCTCTCTGTGTAGGAGCAAATTCTATTGATCGAGATCGTGTCTGCATTAATATCGGATTTGCCAGATATGTTTATTCTAAAGACAGTAGGTAGTGTTAAAGGCTGATTTTTTGACAATATCTACTGTCAATATCTGTCAAATCCTAGCTAATTCGTTTTATTTTAATGCAAACACGATCTATCTCGATAGCATCTCATGCAGCTAAATTATTAATTTTATATATTGTATGATAAAGTCATGAGCCTGGCCACATCAGATTTTTTTATTTTGTCGGAAGTATGTTCTTTTGGGTCCCCTGAACATATTTGACCAAGATACAAAAAAATGTGTATTTTGATAATTAAATGTCCACATTAATTCCTTCAATCAATTAATATTTTTTTAACCAAAGAACCAGTTATTACAGCCTTAAAATATCTCATTTTAACTCAACCAACAATTCGTGCATTTAAAAAATCATAATTCTATCACTGAATATATAAATTTTGATAAAATAAATTGTTTATCATTAAATGTTATTAATACCTTTATGATAAAAAATATGTAACTGTTTTCAGCCTGACCCAAAAAATTCTATAGAAATAACAGACTAACAATACTATTACATATTACAACAATAAGACGTGCTTGCTCTTCCATGACTGTCTAACATTATCATCATCAAATCTGCTTCGTACGACTCGACAAACATTACATAACATACCTTCTTCGTATAAAAAAAGCAAAATAAAACAAAAAGCACCGCATTCCTCTTACTTAAGAAGCCACCTGCTACTTTATAATTACCGCCCAACAATTTCTTCCTGAATCAATTTAACCACATAATCAAGTGGATACAGGCGCGCTCTATTTTTATTCTCCGGCAGAATTAAATGGAAGCTGAAGTACTTCATGCAGAACTTAAGAGGCAAATCGAACTAACAATTAAATCCATCAAGATAGTAGAAATAAATAAACCATTGCATTTCCATTCCATCGTAATGATGATGATAATAAGTCGTATAACTTTTTGTTATCTAATTCCTTTCGAAAACCGCTGGAAATATGTTCGGATTGAAAATGAAATTGAGATTTCTCTCGAGGCAGTTGCGTTTCTAATCGGTAAAAGCGGTTTTCCTGAAGAGCCATATGCCTGTCACTTGCACAATTGCCATCGATAATGTACTGGTAGTTATCTGGTCATAAAGAGGAATTTTAACGTTTACAGAAAAGGTATTGAGGATGAGTGCTGTTTTCTTCACGCTAGTGATGGTCTTTTGTTTTGTCAGAAATACTTGATGGTGAACGTAGTTATTATAGGAGAAAGGCAAATGTACTTTACTTATCGATTCTGGGCAATTATTGCTAATAGTCTTGAAGAAGAGCCTTGAGGAGTATAGTGGTAAAGTGAATGTTGAATTTTCATTACTAATTTTTCTTCTGTCTATAGATCAGTATTTGTGTGTTCTTGTGTTTTTATTTAATAAAGGTAGTAAACTAGTTTGTAAAAATCTGGTACGACTTTTTATTTCTGCACTCAAGTTTAAAAATTATAGGATTTCAGCATACTAAAACCTCACTTGCATTTTCTAGATAAATACAAACCAATTACCTGTAATTTTCGTCATGATTGCTTATGCATATGCTATAAATTATCATGGTTTCTTTCGTGAACCATTTGATTTTAAATTTTTGGTGTAACAAATGCTGATTCGTATTAAAATATCCATCCAATGATACCACACAGGGCCGATTTTCTGGTCCACCACAATGCAGTTATCTATGACCGTCATTTTTGCGTGGTCATGTAGCGAAGTATGTAATTAATTAGGCACATTCAGCTAAATTTACGTCTAGTGTATGCAAAAAAATCTGATGTGAGGTATTGCCAAAAAAACAGCGTTAGACCTACTGTCAGAATGAAAATAATTGTCGAATCCTCGCTAACTAAGTTTTCGTGCATTCTTATTTTTTTGCTAATTGGTGAAGTGTAGGCACTGATCTACACACACACAGAGAAAGGAATGCTCAATTCAAATAAAATTGCTTTGCATCAAAACAACGGTTGATTTCCATATCCACGAAATAACTATCCACTTCAACCGAGACAATATTTTCTCAGTACAAATGTGTTAAGTGCTTCGTTCGAGATAAAATTAGTTGCAACGAGTAAACTATTGACTTGCACCAAATAGTCATCAACTCGAAAGGACTATAATGTTGTTTTGAATGAAACTTTGTAGTATTATTTCAAATATTTCAACATTTGGACCAAACTAATATTGTTTTAATGCAACCATATGATGTCTTAAAGAGAGTAATAGAGCTATCGGAATAAGTAATAGGTTATTTTGCTTGGAAGAACCAATGTTTCAGAGAAACATTTGTAATTTTGGTTCAACACCTTTAGTGTTCTGAATAGAGTATTTTGTTCTCAAAGCAAGTAACTGTCATTTTAAACGAAGTGCGTTAATAATTCAAAGCAAGTAATAGTAATTTACTTTCAACATAATATATTGATTTGAAGTGAATTTTTTTGTTGTTTTGTTAAAACTATCTACCGCTGCTGCACCCGATATTTTAAACTAAGCATTTGGTTACTTGGTTCACACAAAACTTCTCTTGCATCAACCAACTAATTTTACTTGTTTTGAACACCATATTTTACATATATGATCTTGTTTCAATGCAATAGTTGTTTTCATTGGAATATATTGACTTGTTCAATGCAACACACTATATTCTTAAAAGAACTCATACGAACTTTTAAAATTATCCAATGTAGTTTTACTTGGAAACAAAATGTTGTCGGTTCAAAGGAGAAATTTGTGAGTTTTGATTCAAAAAGCTCATCTAAATTGAAAACTTTATTGATTTGTTCGGAGTAAATTTCGGCAAGACAACGAATGTCTTAAACATTTCTCTGTGTGCAATAAATCAATTGAGCTGCTATTTTTTAAGTATGAACTTCACTCTATAACAGCACCATTTCTGATTAAATTAAGTATCAAGGATAAAATGTTCGTTTATACCAACATGTTGTTATGATAGGTGGAACAGATTTTGCAAGAAGTAGATATAATTCAATATGGAGGCAAACATCATTTTCAGCTTGTTTGCGTCTTTTTATTTACCTCAACAAATAATCAGGCTTTATTTAAAACAGAAACAAAAACATAAACGTAAAAATTAATGGCGGATTTCTTTAGCTTATTCTATGATGTACTACAGAATATAAAATTTGTAAATAGGTATAAAATACAGCGAAAAAAAAAAAACATTGAAAATAAGTAGAAAATAAAGATACAAATTAATCCCGATATATTTAAGTGTAAAATTAAACCCAAATTGTACCAAAAATGATTTGTTATTAATAGTTATTATTAATCTTTCGATGGTTCACTCCAATCGAACGAACGATGTCATTTCTTGTTCCGATTTTCAAGTTTCTTCCAGTTTCAGAAATTTACCTTAAACGAACGAAATATTTAGGTACGATGTTGTTCCATCATGGAGTGCATGTACGCCATAGATTGCGTCTCGGGTCAAAACATCTTGAATTTGTATTGAGCTGTGACAGCGGTAATATGGTGGTCGTTTTTGCCATTTTTTCATGGCACAATTATCGCTTTTTTGCTTTTTTAGTGGAAAAGTTGTGTCAAAAAGTGCACTGTAGAAAATGTATTTTATAATATGGGTTGGGCTATGTGAACTATATTTGACATAACCGAAAGACGTACCAGTAATATTCATTTTGTTCATGACAAGAAATTGAATATTTAATATTCTATGAAGTTTCACTGAATATTTCATCAATTTTAAACAATAAATAACTGTTTACTTGAAGGCGCATTTAGAACGTTTTATTAAAAATGCAAACAGTTAGTCTATTTGAATAATAAACCATCATGACACAGTGTACTATCAGTCTTGACGTGCGGCCTGAAGACGGAAGTCTATACTTCCGAAACCTGTAGCCCCAAGAAACGTAATAAAAATTACATATAAACATCGGAATATACATTTTTAATTTATCATTCATTGAACTCCGGGGGAATGGAACCTTTTATCTCTTTATCTAAGTAGGTGCTTGTTTCATCAGTCACTGTGTATTAAAGTATGTGGTTGCTTAAAGTATATATGTGACCCTGCACGAGAGAATCGCCCTAACTACCTAATTCACAAGTTTACGTTTTCTCTCACATAGAACTAAACCCGTTCGCCAATAAACACAAACCTAAATCAATATTATAGGAGTTAATTGAACGAAAAAGAGAGAAAAAAACGAACCGGTGCCATAATTGCTTCTTCGTCCTGTTTCTCTGCAGGGGCGAAACAAAACATTATCGGAGCTATCCTTGGCCTTCTAGGTCGTGACCGATCGTCTGCCGAAACGGCCGAAGCAATTCGCTACGTTCTAATACTTTTAATTGCTCTCTCAGTGCTAATAAAGATCGCATCTACGGAGTAGGTTTTTTTCCTGTTAGCTTTCGGTCTATAACGTATATCGAGTGACCTATGACACCGACCATCTAGGAAAGAAATACAGATCGTGCGGATTGCGTCATTTTAGTTAGTATTTATTAGTGCCAGGAACGTTGGTGTAATAAATTGCGATTAGCAGGACCGTATTTGGTTATTTTTGGATTATGAAGATGTGAAACTTAATGGAAAAAATATATGACAGATCGAATCTGGCGACAGATTAAGAAAATTGTCGTTCAGTTAAAAATCTGATGTGGCCAGGCACATGACTTTATCATACAATATATAAAATTAATAGTTTAGCTGCATGAGATTCTATCGAGATCGATCGTGTTTGCATTAAAATAAAACGAATTAGCCAGGATTTGACAGATATTGACAGTAGGTATTATCAATAAATCAGCCTTTAACACTACCTACTGTCGAATAAAAATATCTGGCAAATCCTACATTAATGCAGACACGATCTCGATCAAATAGAATTTGCTCCTACAGCTAAACTATTAATTTTACCAAATAATGTCATAGGCATAAAATATACAAAATTTCCTCTACTTTAATTTATTATTTAACTATTTTGACGAAATTACAGAAATGGCGGCTCATTTGCAAAATCCTTGAAAAATTCATAACAATATTGCTATCTGCAATCCGCACTTGAAATACACATTGACTTTGTAAACACCATGGAAACACCAAGCTGTTTCAATATTGTTTCACATAGCGTACGTGCGCGCGTGTTTCTCCTCCTCATCGCATTCTCCATGCATTTGCGTGTTAAATTGACGTTTCGCAACCGCTGACGTTCTGAATACTGTCAAAAGTTTCAAAATATTCTGGCTACCTACTATTAATGCAGACACGATTTCGATCAAATAGAATTTGCTCCTGCAGCTAAACTATCAATTTTACCAAAAAATGTTATAGACATAAATTATACAAAATTTCCTCTACTTCAATTTATTATTTATCTATTTTGACGAATTTACAGAAATGACGGCTCATTTGCAAAATCGTTGAAAAATGCTAAGAGTAAATAGCGAGTTCCTTTGGACCCTTTTGAACCAAAAGCTTTTCAGCTCTAAGTTTGGTCATAAAACTCAATTTTTTTTCTGCATTACAATTGCATTACAATACTTCATCATACTGCGTATGATGATTACCTAACTGACTCTGTCATAATTACCAAATTACTGATTACATACAGGTGTAATACAGATTAGTACTAACACCGATCTTAGTCTGATCACAATACAAAATGTTTTAATTCTTTATAGTAGCTCTCCAAGGTGTTGGGTTGTAGTCGACCTTCCTGGTGTCGACTTATGTTTGTTGTTTAATCGCTGCACATTCCTAGAACAAGGTTCCCAAAACTTGTGTTGTACTAACCTCTCGACTGATTATGTTTTATGCTCTGAATGAGTTTATGCGGGAATATGTAACAAAAACTATACACATGCCATGTTTAATATTTGGCGGAAGTCGAGATCGGAATACTCATGAATCGTTTATGGCAAACTTTGCAAAGTTACAGCGAAGGAATCCAGAGAATGAAGTCATTATTTGAACGAACTACCATTATTAAGGTCGTTCAAATAATGAAATAGTTTTAGTTGTTTATGGTACAATTTTTAGTAAGTGTATTTTACGAAAGAAAGTAGTGAGAAAAAGTGAAAATGTGTAAAAAGTCGTACCTATATAACGACAGTTATTCCAGTGCAAGTGATAATTTTCGAAACTCTTCTCGAGCAATAAATATTTAAGCAAGCAACAGACACAATGTGAGGATGCTTTGTTCTAACGAAAATGTGTCAAGCAGCTAAAATCGACACTATTAAATAATTTAAGTAATTTCCATCTACGTGATAATTGATTCACGAGTAAACAAGTTAACGAAATTAGTATTTCCGAGAATTATGTTAAAACTAAATTCCCGGTCATTTGTTAAAAACAATATTAATATAACACTATTACCAAATTTAATATTAATAACATTATAATTAAGTAATCTAGAGACGCACATTTAAAATTACTAGTCGAGTATACAGAGTGTTCCATAAAGTAGTACCAACCCGAACTTGTTTTTTTTTAAATGGAACAACCTATATTTCGGCACAATTTTGAATTCCTCGCATAATTTTACGACAACAAAACATAACATTACCTACACTAAACTTTTTACTTTTTGATTTATTTGCCTTTTTATGGAAAAGCAGTAGTCTAAGAAAAACTGTATATCTCAATAACTGGTCTAATTTTATTTCACACGCTTAGATTATGATTAAGTGAGAAGCGTTCTATTATCATGATTACCTACCATATCGAAATTGTATACAAGGTGGTCATAATCTGTAACAAAATATAGCATACAGTTTTTCCTAAGGAAGGCAATTTTTTTACAAATGGATAAATGCATAAATAAACGTCCAGTATTTTTAAATCCACGAGACAATCGCAAACTGTTGACAAGCTGACAATTTAAAAAACCACAATGCGATATCGCGTCTAGTTGACGTTAACTTATTTTATACTGCAACCGATTACTGTAAATAAACTGGCACTTCTGCGATGTGTTTGTGGTTTGTTTCAACCGGCCACAGATCCGGCTGAATAATTTATGAGAGACAGAGTGGTGACGATGAACCCGAAATGCCAGTCAGAAGTCGCAAAGCGAAAGATATAGTTTCGGAGCCATAATAAATAATTGAAAGCGTTCGATAATCCGCTGACATTTGAATTTATTGCAGCAGATTATGGCCGCTAATTGATCCATAATATTGTCGTCTGGTGAAATGTCAGTTGTCACGTTAATAACGAATAGCAGGCCAGGCAATTAAGAGTTAAAAAGTTTGCTTGAAGCACCTAATTTTTTTCTGAAGGCAGTACAATTTTTTGTGATTTACTAATGAAGCGATCTATGTGAAATTTTGAGGACTCATTACGCTTGTCTTGAGGCGCGAAGAAACATTTTTTACTTTAATTTCTTTGGGAAAATGGCGGCTCAGCAGTCTTCTGAGATATGCCTCATCAAACAACCTAGAACATTTTCAAAGTAGGTGAATCTTGAACTTTATCGATACCAGTGGATACCTCTCGATATTTAGAACCAATTTAACCTAAATTATCTATATACCAAAACGTCCCTCTCCCGAGATATGCCTTATCAAACCACTCAGAAAATTTTCAAAATAAGTAAATCTTTAACTTTCTTCATACCAGTGGATTCCTCTCAATATTTAGAACCAATTTAACCTAAATTATCTATATATCAAAACGCCCCTCTTCCGAGATATGCCTTATCAAACCACTCAGAAAATTTTCAAAACAAGTAAATCTTTAACTTTCTTCATACCAATGGATTTCCCTTGACATTTAGAACCAATTTAACCTAAATTATCTATATACCAAAACGACCCTCTCGTGAGATATGCCTTATCGAACCCCCAGAAAAATTATCAGAAATAGTAAGCTTTTCTGGTCATTAATAGTAACTAACAAATAAGTTGTATAAATATGTATAAATACTAATGGGACAACTCAAAAGGGTAATTGGAGGCTTTATTGTAGAATCGAGAAAAAGATACATTTCCTTTTGACGACTGTGAATAATAAGTGGATGTTTCATAATCCAAATATTTCTGGTTTTGATATAGACAATTATTCCAATATATTAACAAAATGGGATAATCAAAAACATCAAAAACCATTATGAATTTTGAAATAGTATTTAATTATATCACCCACGACGACGAAATGCTTTAAGACTCCAATTTTCGAGTACATATTTTTCCACCTATAGCCTGAATTATCTGTAGTTAGCAACACGGAAATAACTAAAATATGATGTAAAGCACGCCCAGCAAAACCTGACCTTAGAAACGCGTCTACCTTAACAGCAATTGTGTCCTCTCGATAGCAAATATCATTAGGACTCCACCAATTGTGGATATCGTTATAATGTCTCTCCTTCCTAGGAGCGTTCAACATGGCGCAAAGTCTACACCAGGCATAAGCATTATCCCCAATAAACTCCCCAGTACCCTTCCATCGAAAATACGTATTATACAGATCATCATCACCATCCAACTTTTTGAGGTAAGCAGCCAATGCTTCGTGTGACGAAAACTGGTCGACGTGGATGAAGGAGTTCTTCGGAGCAATTTTCTCGTACTCTTTCTTGTTGGCGCCCATGACTATGGGTATGATGGTTCTATTCAGAGCGTTCTTGAAGAACTTCTCGGTGATGTAGTCGCGGCAGTTGGCGTTTTCGAAGGCCAAGTAGAACTTATAGCGTTTCTCGAGCATCGCGAAGCATTCCTCGTCTTTTGGGCATTTGAGGTCGCCGCAATCGCCGTAGATGTCCACGGAGATGTTATGGTTGGCTATGGTCTTCGCGTACTTCAGTCTTTCGTTTCCGGTTTGGCAGTTGGAGACGAACCATGCCACCTGCTTGGTTTTGCCAGCGGCGTAGTTGCGTTCTTGCGGTAATTCCTTGACCTGAAAATTGGGGTGATAAGAAGGGTTGTTGTTTTAGGGTTAGGGATATTAGGTGCCTTAATTACCTACAATTTGAGGTATGACAGACATTTATGCAAACAGTTTTGCAGAAGTTATAAACATTTTTCTGTGGAAACTGATTGAAATACGTTAGCTATAGGAACGAACACTATCGCGATTTAGGGGGACAAAACTCTGAACGTCATAGGGATATTAGGTCTCTTAATTACCTACAATTTGAGGTATGATAGAAATTTATGCAAACATTTTTGCAGAAGTTATAAACATTTTTCTGTGGAAACTGATTGAAATACGTTAGCTATAGGAACGAACACTATCGCGATTTAGGGGGACAAAACTCTGAACGTCATAGGGATATTAGGTCTCTTAATTACCTACAATTTGAGGTATGATAGAAATTTATGCAAACATTTTTGCAGAAGTTATAAACATTTTTCTGTGGAAACTGATTGAAATACGTTAGCTATAGGAACGAACACTATCGCGATTAAGGCCGTCTGCACATGGGGCAACCCAAAAGAAACTGTAGTAGCGTGGATACCAGGAGATTGCGCGACTAAGGTACGTGCATGTATATTTCAATGACTCAACACACACGGCGCAACGCGAGTACCGGCGACTGGGAGACCGACGCGATCGGAGTATCAGAGACCCGACAGTTGGGTCGCGCGTTGCCCAGTCTCTTCGTGACGCGCTATATTGACAGCACATTTATTTATTTATTATGTATTTATAATTTATTTACTTCATATTTATTATTTATTTATGATTTATTTTTATTTATTTATCTACGACTCACATATAATAAGTTCATTAGTTCATTCCAAACGTATCTCTGACTATATAATCCGCATCATTATACGCACCAATGATTATAATGACACTTGCGTTGTATAATAATGACAGTTCGTTCAAATAATGGCCTCATTATTTGAACGAACTGTCATCATTATACAACGCTAGTGTCAAAGTCTGTCAAAACCTACGTGGATGACAGTTTTTTGACAGTTCGCCTCGCCATCATTGACCAATACATTTAAAATATTTTGTATAAAATGGAATTTATGAGTCGTAGATAAAACGTCGTATTTGACTCGCACATAAAGGATATATATCGCTCGCATGATTACACGCTCGCGATTTATATCCTTAATTATGTGGTCGCCAAATAATATACTATTATTACTTATTTATTAATTATTTATTAATTATTTATTAATTTTTATTAATTTTTATTAATTATTTATTAATTATTTATTTGTTTATTATTTATTATTTACTTCTTATGATCACACCAAAGAATGTACCGATTTGAGGCCAGAGACGAGCAACTTATATGGATCGCGACTGTGTGACTATATATACCGTGTGCGGACAAGGCGCAACTTGAGTAGCTCAGTTGCCCAGTCTCCTGGTATCCACGCTACTACAGTTTCTTTTCGGTTGCCCCATGTGCAGACGGCCTTAGGGGGACAAAACTCTGAACGTCATAGGGATATTAGGTCTCTTAATTACCTACAATTTGAGGTATGATAGAAATTTACGCAAACATTTTTGCAGAAGTTATAAACATTTTTCTGTGGAAACTGATTGAAATACGTTAGCTATAGGAACGAAAATTATTTAAGAATTAATAAAATAAATTGAAGGTTAATAATTAATAAACACAATAAAACAGTACAAAATAGTAAAAACCAAACTGTATTAAAAATTGTTCTTCACTGCACTACACCTATTGTAAATCAATTACTGCTACAACATTTAAATTCATAAAATAATATATGGCATGCCCAGTTTAAATACGCGGCATATACGGATTTAAAATTGAACAATACATGTCGTTTTTGAGTTATATGAGGTAACATGTTTGGGTCTGTTATGTTGTAAGAAAATTCTGAAAAAAGTTTTATTTTTAAAGACCAGTGGTAGAGGAAGAAAATGAAAGTTTACACCAGTCGATATTGTGTATTGAAACGGTACATATGCTATTCATGCTGTTTTCCGTTCGATGCATTCCTTTTAAGACGCGATAGTAGAGGCAATTAAGAACTTATTTTGTCATATTTATCACTATAAAATCTATTATTTTTAGTATTATTTCAAAATTGTCCAATGTTTATACTTATTGTTACGATAAAAACTTTCGAAATTTGATCATTCCTCAAGCTGAAACGGTCGTTTTTTAGTGGTATGACCCTAATACGCATGTTTTGAACCCGCATTCGCTTTCCGTATAAACACATTTATCGGAAACGCCTAACCAGTTTCTATTCACAAACTTACTATTGTCTCTCCTCAATAAGAATCCAATTTAAACCAGTGAACTGTGCATACGAGTAGGTGCTTTCGATGTATTTTCTTGCCTTGAATATGAATCCGATTGGCTTCAAGCAACCAATTTCCAAGAAATGCATATACAAGTACATAGTTTAAGGTTTTTTCGGATGATTTTTAAGAGTCTAGGTCATCGGGGTTGTTTGCTATACATGATCCAAAACGGAAAAAATATACGTACATAACGGCATTTACAACATACAAGATGCATTGAACATAAAGTTGTCTATATCTCGATAACCGTAACCATTTGTATATAGCTAAATATGGTTAAATATGTTCTAAATTACCTCTACTATCACGGTATCAAGAAATTGCACCAAATTACATGTAGGCCGGTACATCAATTTTTGGATTTTCCTTTGCAACGTATTAGAAATAAAATCACAAAAACCGCATCCGCACCTTTGAACCACTTTCAATTTGAACCACTTTCAAAAGCTCAACAAAGCTAAACACTAGACTAAAACACTCAAGTTCTGTATAAAACGGTTTTTTTATAACAGCGAATGTTCTCGGCCCTGCAATAAACAAAATTGTGGGTAAATTTTAATAAAATTAATGTCGAATGAAAGTTCATACTTGGTTCTCACATTTATCGTTAAAATACAAAATTGCAATCGTTTTAAGAACGCCAACTTATGTGCATCTATGTTCAGACATAGTAAAATATAACTTTTGGCTGACAAGGACACGTGGCTCAGGGCTCAGGTGAAAAAATATTGCCGCCTTTTAACACATCGGTCTTCTACCTATCCCAGAAACTGGTTTACTTTTTGGAATTTAACAATTTAGAAATTTGATTTATGGCCAGCTTTTTGGGTCTAATACCCCAATGTGCGTCATAGGGATATTAGGTCTCTTAATTACCTACAATTTGAGGTTGACAGATTTTACTTACCAAAATATGGGATGATGAATGCATATATATATTTTTTGTAATAATTTTTCACTTTGGTGTTTGTTATTGATTCTGCTTAAGACATTCCAAAAGTAAGAGTTTATTGTTACGTTTATTTTTAAAATGAATAAACTATTACTTCAATAGTCAAATATGACCTGTTCCTTGCTTATTCATGTTTTTGTATATCTCTTATAAAATATACACACATCATATTAATAAATATAAAAGTTAATTTGGAGGATTGTCACTCTGCAACGACTCAAAAAAAAAATTTAGTTATGTGTGAATTATTTTAACATAACATGAGAGTGACTGTCAAAATTTTCTGTCGCTAGGTTTGAGATTTAGGGCAAATCAAACAGATTATGGCTACATACAACATAGGTTAGGGCTTATTCTGAACGTTTAACGAAGAGCTTAAAACGGTGCCCTTAAAATTTATCGGATTTTTGGGAACTCTGCTACGAGATTCTTTCAAAATCTATGAGACTCACGTTAGCATCGTAGTACACCCATTTTCCGTATGAAATGACTATATCGCTATCCCTCCTATAGCTCATGGTCCAATTGACAACATCATAAGGTCCCTGGTATTTCCCATTCCAAGTCACCGGGCTTTCAATGGAATAGAAAATCCATAGCTGATCTTTAGGTCGCACAATCTCGAAAGGGGGGTCAGGCGGGGGGAAAACAATCACGTCTGCCGAAGCTGCTAGACTTTTGTCCAGGCTTATCGCGCAGTTGCTGACTGGACAGTTCCTGAAGGCGTCTTGCGGTTGGTATATGTGAAACCAACTTGGGTAGAAGACGATGTTGTGAACTTTGGCGCTCTTTGCTCCTAAAAGAATCGATTTGAACGATTTGCGGTGATTTGAAAGGATTTTATTTGATTGCGTATTTATATACCTTTGCGGTAGTTTTTTGGAATATACAGGAGTTGGTCTAATATTCTGTCGCCTGGGTCTTCCTCTGGATAAAGTGATAAGCCAGCGGCCGATTTGTCCTGATAAATTGTTCCGTTCTTGAGAAACCACCATTTCTTATTGAGCGGTTTCTCTTCTATACTTTTCTGATTCGTTTCGGGAATTTGAAGATGTAATACCAATGCGAAAAGAAGCAAAAGGTAGTAGTATAACAGTTCCATACTTATTTACTGGTAATTTAAAAATTTCGAAACTTATGGGTTAACCTGAAAATGACTCAAGCCGAATACATGCCGAATAGACTAGATGTCACGCTAAACGTCAGACACAGTTTCCAACAGACTCCAAATGCCAAGCAATAGCGATTTCCTGACGTTGGAAAGTGACGTACAGATCATCTACTCGAGAGAAGTTACATTTTTGAGATTAATAAGAAAAATTTACGTCAAATATAAAAAGTTATGGATGAAGTATTTTTTTAAGTCAAATAAATATATGTATACACAAGAAAAGATTTATTTCCTTCACAGAAATATTGTAGCTTTGGCTTAAAAATAGGTTTACTTCCGCTAAAGCTGTATAAACGGTCATTCTCTAACCAGGTCAGTCACATATACAATGGTCTCAGGGAAGATATGAAAAAATTATCGTTAAACAGTTTTGGGGGAAAGGTGAAGTGCTGTCTGTTTGCTCAACATGGAGGACTTTAGGCATTGAGCGCACATCAGAAGCTGTTTTAATTTTTATTTTTTATGGGCATGTGCGATGTTTTGTGTGTTGGATTTGCTGCAATTACGTGTAAATCTTTAACTTTCTTCATAACAGTGGATTCCTCTCAATATTTAGAACAAATTTAACGTAAATTATCTATATACCAAAACGACCCTATCGTGAGATATGCCTTATCGAACAACCCAGAACATTTTAAAAATAGGTAAATCTTTAACTTTCTTCATACCAGTGGATTCCTCTCAATATTTAGAACAAATTTAACCTAAATTATCTATATACCAAAACGACCCGCTCGTGAGATATGCCTTATCGAACCCCCAGAAAAATTATCAGAAATAGTAAGCTTTTCTGGTCATTAATAGTAACTAACAAATAAGGATAATATGTATGAATACTAATGGGACAAGTCAAAAGGGTAATTGGAGACTTTATTGTAGAAACGAGAAAAAAATACATATCTTTTTGACGACTGTGAATAATAAGTGAATGTTTCATAATCCAAATATTTCTGGTTTTGATATAGACAATTATTCTATTATATTAACAAAATGGGATAATCAAAAATATCAAGAACTATTATGAATTTTGAAATCACCCACGACGCCGAAATGCTTTAAAACTCCAATTTTCGAGTAGATTTTTTCCACCTATAGCCTGAATTATCTGTATTTATGTTAAGTTGGAAACTGAAACTTGTATTCATTAGAATTTACACGGCATACACCATCCTGACGTTACGCTTATCAACACGGAAATAACTAAAATATGATGTAGAGCACGCCCAGCAAAACCTGACCTTAGAAACGCGTCTACCTTAACAGCAATTGTGTCCTCCCGATAGCAAATATCATTAGGACTCCACCAATTGTGTATATCGGCATAATGTCTTTCCTTCCTAGGAGCGTTCAACATGGCGCAAAGTCTACACCAGGCATAAGCATTATCCCCAATAAACTCCCCAGTACCCTTCCATCGAAAATACGTATTATACAGATCATCATCACCATCCAACTTTTTGAGGTAAGCAGCCAATGCTTCGTGTGACGAAAACTGGTCGACGTGGATGAAGGAGTTCTTCGGAGCAATTTTCTCGTACTCTTTCTTGTTGGCGCCCATGACTATGGGTATGATGGTTCTATTCAGAGCGTTCTTGAAGAACTTCTCGGTGATGTAGTCGCGGCAGTTGGCGTTTTCGAAGGCCAAGTAGAACTTATAGCGTTTCTCGAGCATCGCGAAGCATTCCTCGTCTTTTGGGCATTTGAGGTCGCCGCAATCGCCGTAGATGTCCACGGAGATGTTATGGTTGGCTATGGTCTTCGCGTACTTCAGTCTTTCGTTTCCGGTTTGGCAGTTGGAGACGAACCATGCCACCTGCTTGGTTTTGCCAGCGGCGTAGTTGCGTTCTTGCGGTAATTCCTTGACCTGAAAATTGGGGTGATAAGAAGGGTTGTTGTTTTAGGGTTAGGGATATTAGGTGCCTTAATTACCTACAATTTGAGGTATGACAGACATTTATGCAAACAGTTTTGCAGAAGTTATAAACATTTTTCTGTGGAAACTGATTGAAATACGTTAGCTATAGGAACGATAATTGCAATTTAGGGGGGACAAAACTCTGAACGTCATAGGGATATTAGGTCTCTCCATTACCTATAATTTAAGGTATGATAGAAATTTATTCAAACATTTTTGCAGAAGTTATAAACATTTTTCTGTGGAAACTGACTGAAATACGTTAGCTATAGGAACGAAAATTACCGCAATTTAGAGGGGGGCAAAACTCTGAAGGTCATAGGGATATTAGGTCTCTTAATTACCTGCAATTTGAGGTATGATAGAAATGTATGCAAACATTTTTGCAGAAGTTATAAACATTTTTCTTTGGAAACTGATTGAAATACGTTAGCTATAAGAACGAAAATTATCGCAATTTAGGGGGGAAAACTCTGAACGTCATAGGGATATTAGGTCTCTTAATTACCTACAATTTGAGGTATGATAGAAATTTATGCAAACATTTTTGCAGAAATATAAACATTTTTCTGTGGAAACTGATTATAATACGTTAGCTATAGGAACGAAAATTACCGCAATTTAGAGGGGGGCAAAACTCTGAAGGTCATAGGGATATTAGGTCTCTTAATTACCTTCAATTTGAGGTATGATAGAAATGTATGCAAACATTTTGGCAGAAGTTATAAACATTTTTCTGTGGAAACTGATTGAAATACGTTAGTTATAAGAACGAAAATTATCGCAATTTAGGGGGGAAAACTCTGAACGTCATAGGGATATTAGGTCTCTTAATTACCTACAATTTAAGGTATGATAGAAATTTATGCAAACATTTTTGCAGAAGTATAAACATTTTTCTGTGGAAACTGATTATAATACGTTAGCTATAGGAACGAAAATTATCGCAATTTAGGGGGGCAAAACTCTGAACGTCATAGGGATATTAGGTCTCTTAATTACCTTCAATTTGAGGTATGATTGAAATTTATGCATACATTTTTGCAGAAGTTATATACATTTTTCTGTGGAAACTCATTGAAATACGTTAGCTATAGGAACGAAAATTATCGCAATTTAGGGGGGCAAAACTCTGAACGTCATAGGGATATTAGGTCTGGTAATTACCTACAATTTGAGGTATGATAGAAATTTAAGCAAACGTTTTTGTAGAAGTTATAAACATTTTTTGTGGAAACTGATTGAAATACGTTAGCTATAGGAACAAAAATTATCGCAATTTAGGGGGGCAAAACTCTGAACGTCATCGGGATATTAGATCTCTTAATTACCTACAATTTGAGGTTGCCAGATTTTACTTATCAAAATATGGGATGATGAATACATATTATTGGTAATAATTTTTCACTTTGGTGTTTGTTATTAATTGTGCTTAAGAAGTGCCAAAAGTAAGAGTTTGTTGTTGCGTTTTTTTTTTTGAAGTAATAAACTATTACTTAAGTAGTCAAATATGATCTGTTCCTTGCTTAATTATTTTTTTTGTTTATTTCTTACAAAATATACACTTAAATAAATAAATATAAAAGTTAATTTGAAGGATTGCCACGACTGACCAAAAAGAAATGTAGTTGTGTGTGAATTATTTTTACATAACATGAGAGTGACTATCAAAATTTTCTGTCGCTAGGTTTGAGATCTAGGGCAAATCAAACAGATTATGGCTACATACAACATAGGTTAAGGCTTATTCTGAACGTTTCACGAAGAGCTTAAAACGGTGCCCTTAAAATTTATCGGATTTTTGGGAACTCTGCTACGAGATTCATTCAAAATCTATGAGACTCACATTAGCATCGTAGTACACCCATTTTCCGTATGAAATGACTATATCGCTATCCCTCCTATAGCTCATGGTCCAATTGACAACATCATGAGGTCCCTGGTATTTACCATTCCAAGTCACCGGGCTTTCTAGGGAATAGAAAATCCATAGCTGATCTTTAGGTCGCACAATCTCGAAAGGGGGGTCAGGCGGAGGAAAAACAATCACGTCTGCCGAAGCAGCTAGACTTTTGTCCAGGCTTATCGCGCAGCTGCTGACTGGACAGTTCTTGAAGGCGTCTTGCGGTTGGTATCTGTGGAACCAACTTGGGTAGAAGACGATGTTGTGAATTTTGGCGCTCTTTGCTCCTAAAAGAATCGATTTGAACGATTTACGATGATTTGATGATGAAAACCTCATAAATATATACCTTTGCGGTAGTTTTTTGGAATATACAGGAGTTGGTCTAATATTCTGTCGCCTGGGTCTTCCTCTGGATAAAGTGATAAGCCAGCGGCCGATTTGTCCTGATAAATTGTTCCGTTCTTGAGAAACCACCAGTTTTTATTGAACGGTTTCTCTTCTATACTTTTCTGATTTGTTTCGGGAATTTGAAGATGCAATACCAATGCGAAAAGAAGCAAAATGTAGCATAAGAGTTCCATACTTATTTACTGGTAATTTAAAAATTTCGAAACTTATGGGTTAACCTGAAAATGACTCAAGCCGAATACATGCCGAATAGACTAGATGTCACGCTAAACGTCAGACCCAGTTTCCAACAGACTCCAAACGCCAAGCAATAGCGATTTCCTGACGTTGGAAAGTGACGTACAGATCATCTACTCGAGAGAAGTTACATTTTAATAAGAAAAATTTACGTCAAATATAAAAAGTTATGGATGAAGTATTTTTTTAAGTCAAATAAATATATGTATACACAAGAAAAGATTTATTTCCTTCACAGAAATATTGTAGCTTTGGCTTATAAATAGGTTTACTTCCGCTAAAGCTGTATAAACGGTCATTCTCTAACCAGGTCAGTCACATATACAATGGTCTCAGGGAAGATATGAAAAAATTATCGTTAAACAGTTTTGGGGGAAAGGTGAAGTGTTGTCTGTTTGCTCAACATGGAGGACTTTAGGCATTGAGCGCACATCAGAAGCTGTTTTAATTTTTATTTTTTATGGGCATGTGCGATGTTTTGTTGTGTTGGATTTGCTGCAATTACGTGTAAATCTTTAACTTTCTTCATAACAGTGGATTCCTCTTAATATTTAGAACAAATTTAACCTAAATTATCTATATACCAAAACGACCCTCTCGTGAGATATGCCTTATCGAACAACCCAGAACATTTTAAAAATAGGTAAATCTTTAACTTTCTTCATACCAGTGGATTCCTCTCAATATTTAGAACAAATTTAACCTAAATTATTTATATACCAAACCGACCCTCTCGTGAGATATGCCTTATCGAACAACCCAGAACATTTTAAAAATAGGTAAATCTTTAACTTTCTTCATACCAGTGGATTCCTCTCAATATTTAGAACAAATTTAACCTAAATTATCTATATACCAAAACGACCCTCTCGTGAGATATGCCTTATCGAACCCCCAGAAACATTATCAGAAATAGTAAGCTTTTCTGGTCATTAATAGTAACTAACAAATAAGGATAATATGTATGAATACTAATGGGACAACTCAAAAGGGTAATTGGAGACTTTATTGTAGGCACGAGAAAAAAATACATTTCTTTTTGACGACTGTGAATAATAAGTGAATGTTTCATAATCCAAATACTTCTGGCTTTGATATAGACAATTATTCTATTATATTAACAAAATGGGATAATCAAAAATATCAAGAACTATTATGAATTTTGAAATCACCCACGACGCCGAAATGCTTTAAAACTCCAATTTTCGAGTAGATTTTTTCCACCTATAGCCTGAATTATCTGTATTTATGTTAACTTGGAAACTGAAACTTGTATTCATTAGAATTTACACGGCATACACCATCCTGACGTTACGCTTATCAACACGGAAATAACTAAAATATGATGTAGAGCACGTCCAGCAAAACCTGACCTTAGGAACGCGTCCACCTTAACAGCAATTGTGTCCTCCCGATAGCAAATATCATTAGGACTCCACCAATTGTGTATATCGGCATAATGTCTTTCCTTCCTCGGAGCGTTCAACATGGCGCAAAGTCTACACCAGGCATAAGCATTATCCACAATAAACTCGCCAGTACCCTTCCATCGAAAATACGTATTATACAGATCATCATCACCATCCAACTTTTTGAGGTAAGCAGCCAATGCTTCGTGTGACGAAAACTGGTCGACGTGGATGAAGGAGTTCTTCGGAGCGATCTTCTCGTACTCTTTCTTGTTGGCGCCCATGACTATGGGTATGATGGTTCTATTCAGAGCGTTCTTGAAGAATTTCTCGGTGATGTAGTCGCGACAGTTCGCGTTTTCGAAGGCCAAGTAGAACTTGTAGCGTTTCTCGAGCATCTCGAAGCATTCCTCGTCTTTTGGGCATTTGAGGTCGCCGCAAGAGCCGTAGATGTCCACGGAGATGTTATGGCTGGCTATGGTCTTCGCGTACTTCAGTCGTTCGTTTCCGGTTTGGCAGTTGGAGACGAACCATGCCACCTGTTTGGTTTTGCCAGCGGCGTAGTTGTGTTCTTGCGGTAATTCTTTGACCTGAAAATTGGGGTGTTAAGAAGGGGTGTTGTTTTAAGGTTAGGGATATTAGGTCCTACACTTAATTGTCTACAATTTGAGGTATAACGTAAATTTATGGCAACATTTTTGCAGAAGTTATAAACTATTTTCAGTGGAAACTGATTGAAATACGTTAGCTATAGGAACGAAAATTACCGCAATTTAGAGGGGGGGAAAACACCGAACGTCATAGGGATATTAGGTCTCTTAATTACCTTCAATTTGAGGTATGATAGAAATGTATGCAAATATTTTTGCAGAAGTTATAAACATTTTTCTGTGGAAACTGATTGAAATACGTTAGCTATAAGAACGAAAATTATCGCAATTTAGGGGGGAAAACTCTGAACGTCATAGGGATAATAGGTCTCTTAATTACCTACAATTTAAGGTATGATAGAAATTTATGCAAACATTTTTGCAGAAGTATAAACATTTTCCTGTGGAAACTGATTATAATACGTTAGCTATAGGAACAAAAATTATCGCAATTTAAGGGAGCAAAACTCTGAACGTCATCGGGATATTAGGTCTCTTAATTACCTACAATTTGAGGTTGCCAGATTTTACTTATCAAAATATGGGATGATGAATACATATTATTGGTAATAATTTTTCACTTTGGTGTTTGTTATTAATTGTGCTTAAGAAGTGCCAAAAGTAAGAGTTTATTGTAGCGTTTTTTTTTTTTGAAGTAATAAACTTACTTAAGTAGTCAAATATGACCTGTTCCTTGCTTAATTATTTTTTTTTGTTTATTTCTTACAAAATATACACTTAAATAAATAAATATAAAAGTTAATTTTGAGGATTGCCACGACTGACCAAAAAGAAATGTAGTTGTGTGTGAATTATTTTTACATAACATGAGAGTGACTATCAAAATTTTCTGTCGCTAGGTTTGAGATTTAGGGCAAATCAAACAGATTATGGCTACATACAACATAGGTTAAGGCTTATTCTGAACGTTTCACGGAGAGCTTAAAACGGTGCCCTTAAAATTTATCGGATTTTTGGGAACTCTGCTACGAGATTCATTCAAAATCTACGAGACTCACGTTAGCATCGTAGTACACCCATTTTCCGTATGAAATGACTATATCGCTATCCCTCCTATAGCTCATGGTCCAATTGACAACATCATGAGGTCCCTGGTATTTACCATTCCAAGTCACCGGGCTTTCTAGGGAATAGAAAATCCATAGCTGATCTTTAGGTCGCACAATCTCGAAAGGGGGGTCAGGTGGAGGAAAAACAACCACGTCTGCCGAAGCAGCTAGACTTTTGTCCAGGCTGAGCGCGCAGTTGCTGACTGGACAGTTCTTGAAGGCGTCTTGCGGTTGGTATCTGTGGAACCAACTTGGGTAGAAGACGATGTTGTGAATTTTGGCGCTCTTTGCTCCTAAAAAAATCGATTTGAACGATTACGATGATTTGATGATCAAAACCTCATAAATATATACCTTTGCGGTAGTTTTTTGGAATATACAGGAGTTGGTCTAATACTCTGTCGCCTGGGTCTTCCTCTGGATAAAGTGATAAGCCAGCGGCCGATTTGTCCTGATAAATTGTTCCGTTCTTGAGAAACCACCATTTCTTATTGAGCGGTTTCTCTTCTATACTTTTCTGATTCGTTTCGGGAATTTGAAGATGTAATACCAATGCGAAAAGAAGCCAAATGTAGTAGCATAAGAGTTCCATACTTATTTACTGGTAATTTTAAAATTTCGAAACTTATGGGTTAACCTGAAAATGACTCAAGCCGAATACATGCCGAATAGACTAGATGTCACGCTAAACGTCAGACCCAGTTTCCAACAGACTCCAGATGCCAAGCAATAGCGATTTCCTGACGTTGGAAAGTGACGTACAGATCATCTACTCGAGAGAAGTTACATTATTGAGATTAAAAAGAAAAATTTACGTCAAATATAAAAAGTTATGGATGAAGTATTTTTTTTAAGTCAAATAAATATATGTATACACAAGAAAAGATTTATTTCCTTCACAGAAATATTGTAGCTTTGGCTTAAAAATAGGTTTACTTCCGCTAAAGCTGTATAAACGGTCATTCTCTAACCAGGTCAGTCACATATACAATGGTCTCAGGGAAGATTTTCAAATAGGTAAATCTTTAACTTTTTCGATACCATTGGATTCCTCTCGATATTTAGAACTAATTTAACCTAAATTATCTATACACTAAAACGTCCCTCTTCAGAGATATGCCTTGTTAACACCCTCAGAAAATTTTCAAAATAAGTAGATCTTTAACTTTTGTAATACCATTGGATTCCTCTCGATATTTAGAACCAATTTAACCTAAATTATCTATATACCAAAACATCCCTCTTCCGAGATATGCCTTATCAAACCACTAAGAAAATTTTCAAAATAATTAAACCTTTAACTATCTTCATACCAGTCGATTCCTCTCGATATTTAGAACAAATTTAACCTAAATTATCTATGTACCAAAACGTCCTTCTTCCGAGATATTATGCCTTATCGAACAACCCAGAACATTTTAAAAATAGGTAAATCTTTAACTTTCTTCATACCAGTGGATTCCTCTCAATATTTAGAACAAATTTAACCTAAATTATCTATATACCAAAACGACCCTCTCGTGAGATATGCCTTATCGAACCCCCAGAAAAATTATCAGAAAAGTAAGCTTTTCTGGTCATTAATAGTAACTAACAAATAGGGATAATATGTATGAATACTAATGGGACAACTCAAAAGGGTAATTGGAGACTTTATTGTAGAAACGAGAAAAAAATACATTTCTTTTTGACGACTGTGAATAATAAGTGAATGTTTCATAATCCAAATATTTCTGGTTTTGATATAGACAATTATTCTATTATATTAACAAAATGGGATAATCAAAAATATCAAGAACTATTATGAATTTTGAAATCACCCACGACGCCGAAATGCTTTAAAACTCCAATTTTCGAGTAGATTTCTTCCACCTATAGCCTGAATTATCTGTATTTATGTTAAGTTGGAAACTGAAACTTGTATTCATTAGAATTTACACGGCATACACCATCCTGACGTTACGCTTATCAACACGGAAATAACTAAAATATGATGTAGAGCACGTCCAGCAAAACCTGACCTTAGAAACGCGTCTACCTTAACAGCAATTGTGTCCTCCCGATAGCAAATATCATTAGGACTCCACCAATTGTGTATATCGGCGTAATGTCTTTCCTTCCTCGGAGCGTTCAACATGGCGCAAAGTCTACACCAGGCATAAGCATTATCCCCAATAAACTCCCCAGTACCCTTCCATCGAAAATACGTATTATACAGATCATCATCACCATCCAACTTTTTGAGGTAAGCAGCCAATGCTTCGTGTGACGAAAACTGGTCGACGTGGATGAAGGAGTTCTTCGGAGCAATTTTCTCGTACTCTTTCTTGTTGGCGCCCATGACTATGGGTATGATGGTTCTATTCAGAGCGTTCTTGAAGAATTTCTCGGTGATGTAGTCGCGGCAGTTGGCGTTTTCGAAGGCCAAGTAGAACTTGTAGCGTTGCTCGAGCATCTCGAAGCATTCCTCGTCTTTTGGGCATTTGAGGTCGCCGCAAGAGCCGTAGATGTCCACTGAGATGTTATGGCTGGCTATGGTCTTGGCGTACCTCAATCGTTCGTTTCCGGTTTGGCAGTTGGAGACGAACCATGCCACCTGCTTGGTTTTGCCAGCGGCGTAGTTGTGTTCTTGCGGTAATTCTTTGACCTGAAAATTGGGGTGTTAAGAAGGGGTGTTGTTTTAAGGTTAGGGATATTAGGTCCTACACTTAATTGTCTACAATTTAAGGTATAACATAAATTTATGGCAACATTTTTGAAGAAATTATAACTATTTTCAGTGGAAACTGATTGAAATACGTTAGCTATAGGAACGAAAATTACCGCAATTTAGAGGGGGGCAAAACTCTGAAGGTCATAGGGATATTAGGTCTCTTAATTACCTTCAATTTGAGGTATGATAGAAATTTATGCAAACATTTTTGCAGAAGTTATATACATTTTTCTGTGGAAACTGATTATAATACGTTAGCTATAGGAACGAAAATTATCGCAATTCAGGCAGGGCAAAACTCTGAACGTCATAGGGATATTAGGTCTCTTAATTACCTTCAATTTGAGGTATGATTGAAATTTATGCAAACATTTTTGCAGAAGTTATATACATTTTTCTGTGGAAACTGATTATAATACGTTAGCTATAGGAACGAAAATTATCGCAATTCAGGCAGGGCAAAACTCTGAACGTCATAGGGATATTAGGTCTCTTAATTACCTTCAATTTGAGGTATGATTGAAATTTATGCAAACATTTTTGCAGAAGTTATATACATTTTTCTGTGGAAACTGATTATAATACGTTAGCTATAGGAACGAAAATTATCGCAATTCAGGCAGGGCAAAACTCTGAACGTCATAGGGATATTAGGTCTCTTAATTACCTTCAATTTGAGGTATGATTGAAATTTATGCAAACATTTTTGCAGAAGTTATATACATTTTTCTGTGGAAACTGATTGAAATACGTTAGCTATAGGAACGAAAATTATCGCAATTTAGGCAGGGCAAAACTCTGAAGGTCATAGGGATATTACGTCTCTTAATTGCCTACAATTTGAGGTATGATAGAAATTTATGCAAACATTTTTGCAGAAGTTATATACATTTTTCTGTGGAAACTGATTATAATACGTTAGCTATAGGAACGAAAATTATCGCAATTCAGGCAGGGCAAAACTCTGAACGTCATAGGGATATTAGGTCTCTTAATTACCTTCAATTTGAGGTATGATTGAAATTTATGCAAACATTTTTGCAGAAGTTGTATACATTTTTCTGTGGAAACTCATTGAAATACGTTAGCTATAGGAACGAAAATTATCGCAATTTAGGGGGGCAAAACTCTGAACGTCATAGGGATATTAGGTCTCTTAATTACCTTCAATTTGAGGTATGATTGAAATTTATGCAAACATTTTTGCAGAAGTTGTATACATTTTTCTGTGGAAACTCATTGAAATACGTTAGCTATAGGAACGAAAATTATCGCAATTTAGGGGGGCATAACTCTGAACGTCATAGGGATATTAGGTCTCTTAATTACCACAATTTGACGTCGCCAGATTTTACTTATCAAAATATGGAATGATGTTTGGTGTTTGTTATTGATTGTGCTTAAGACGTTCCAAAAGTAAAAGTTTGTTGTTACGTTTATTTTTAAAATGAATAAATTATTACTTAAATAGTCAAATATGACCTGTTCCTTGCTTATTCATGTTTTTGTATATCTCTTATAAAATAAACACTTATATGAATAAATATAAAAGTTAATTTGGAGGATTGTCACTCTGCAACGACTCAAAAAAAAAATTTGTTATGTGTGAATTATTTTTACACAACATGAGAGTGACTATCAAAATTTTCCGCTGCTAGGTTTGAGATTTAGGGCAAATCAAACAAGTTCTGGCCAACATACAACATAGGTTAGGGCTTATTCTGAACGTTTCACGAAGAGCTTAAAACGGTGCCCTTAAAATTTATCGGATTTTTGGGAACTCTGCTACGAGATTCTTTCAAAATCTATGAGACTCACGTTAGCATCATAGTACACCCATTTTCCGTACGAAATGACTATATCGCTATCCCTCCTATAGCTCATGGTCCAATTGACAACATCATAAGGTCCCTGGTATTTACCATTCCAAGTCACCGGGCTTTCAATGGAATAGAAAATCCATAGCTGATCTTTAGGTCGCACAATCTCGAAAGGGGGGTCAGGCGGGGGGAAAACAATCACGTCTGCCGAAGCAGCTAGACTTTTGTCCAGGGTAATCGCGCAGTTGCTGACTGGACAGTTCCTGAAGGCGTCTTGCGGTTGGTATATGTGAAACCAACTTGGGTAGAAGACGATGTTGTGAACTTTGGCGCTCTTTGATCCTAAAAGAATCGATTTGAACGATTTGCGGTGATTGTAAAGGATTTTATTTGATTGAGTATTTATATACCTTTGCGGTAGTTTTTTGGGATATACAGGAGTTGGTCTAATATTCTGTCGCCTGGGTCTTCCTCTGGATAAAGTGATAAGCCAGCGGCCGATTTGTCCTGATAAATTGTTCCGTTCTTAAGAAACCACCAGTTTTTATTGAGCGGTTTGTCTTCTATACTTTTTTGATTCGTTTCGGGAATTTGAAGATGTAATACCAATGCGAAAAGAAGCAAAATGTAGTAGCGTAAGAGTTCCATACTTATTTACTGGTAATTTTAAAATTTCGAAACTTATGGGTTAACCTGAAAATGACTCATGCCGAATGCATGCCGAATAGACTAGATGTCACGCTAAACGTCAGACCCAGTTTCCAACAGACTCCGAATGCCAAGCAATAGCGATTTCCTGACGTTAGAAAGTGACATACAGAACATCTGCTCGAGAAAAGTTAGATTTTTAAGATTAATAAGAAAAATTTACGTCAAATATAAGAAGTTATGGATGAAGTAGAGATTAATTTATTTGAAATATTTTTTAAATCAAATAAATATATTTGAATATAAACAAAAATTTCCCTTCTTCGAAGAAACATTTTTATTTTGATCATTGACTGAGACAAATCTAAATTAAAAAATTGCTTTCAAGAAGCAACCGAGTATTTCGGTATATTAAAAAATTATAATTCTTTCATTCAACACAATCATAATTATTTGAACTAAATAAATCTCACGCTAAGGCGTGAGCAGTATTATAAGTAATACTGAAAATTGTTAATTTTAACTGAAAGCACAAGTTGTTTGACACAAATAAACACCAGATTTGGTTGAGTCAATGCACATTTATTTGAATTAAACTAAATTTTCTAACTGTGTATTCATTGGCTGGTGTTATTTTTCATCAAAATCTCTTGTTACATTCGTGGTAACCGGTCGATATAGCTGAGTTTCATTGATATGATTTTGAGTCATACCGTAAGCAAGTGAAGTAGATAAGGTGAACAAAGCAAACTCTACAACTGTAGCCAATTGCTTATTTTGTTTATCATCAGTGGCAATTTTTCTCCAGTTACCGTACCGTGGTATACATTGTTCTCAGAATCAACTGGGACATTGATAATCGAGTTCTTTCATATAATATGGTATGAACTAGACTCATACAATATAGAAAGTATGAGTCATACTTTTTGTTTTATACTACTAACTAGTACATAATAAAATTATAAACCCCTAACCACAACAAGTATTTTAGAAACCTAAATACGTATTTCAGCAACTATGTTGCCATCTTCAGTAGAACCTAAAAAAAGAAAAAGAGAGATTAGCACTTCATAGTATCTTTACTGGATATTGTCCAAGCAAATCACTAGTGGAAGTGACGTCCATGTTAAAAATTACCCTATATATACCCATTTGTTGTTCACGCCTCAGTGAATTTTGATCATTGAAGCGTAAAAAACAAGTTTTAATTAAAGCAGGTCGAACAATGGCGAACTAGGTATAGGACCCCTGTCTGAATTTATTAATTTATCTCTATTCAAGTGAATAAAAATACTTTCCAAGCTGTTTAGTTCCCTATTATTTGACACAGCTTTTACAAGTTTTAAGTCATCTACAACTACTTTATGACCTGTGTCTAAAGTATGTTGAGCCACACTAGATTTTTCAAAACGATTATATTTAAAATGAGCTACATGTTCTTTGAACCTAGTTAAAATTGTTCTTCTAGTCTGGTCTACGTATTCTTTTTCACAGTCATGACATTTGATACAATATATACCAGATTTATCAAGTACATCTACCTTATCCTTTGGGTTTCCAAGAAGGTTCTTTATGCTATTATGAGTCGAATATGCTAAACAGAGATTTTGTGATGTAAAAATACTTCTTAAACCCCTTGTATATGCACGATCGAACGGTATTTTAACATAATTCTTCTTTTCTACAGACAAAGTATTTAAAGTAGATATCTGATTTACATACATTTTTTGATTCTGCTTCTTAATCATTCTATCAACTATTTTCTCAGGGTACCCATTATATATGACAACATTCTTAATAAACAATAATTCTTGCTGATATCTATCTGCGGACAATGGACTAGTACATATGTGTTTTTTACAAATCGAATTACATTTTTATAATTATTGTTATTATACAGATATTTTTTTCTTTTGGTATTTCGTGACAATTATCTGGATGAGTCACAGGTGACAATCCTGACGAGAGAAATCGTTTTTCTAGTCGGATATTTGTCGTGAAAATCATCTGCGCTGTACACGCGATGATACATAATCACGCGTATATCGCAGGTCTAGTGTTTTTAAGATATTTTCTCCAGAATTACTTAAGTTAATTACTTAACTTTTAACTCACTAAAATCATGCTAAAATTCATATTTTGAAACAGAGCTCGAGAGCTCTAACCTACAAATATTCAGATATCACCTGAAAATAAAGAAAACACCGCACAAAGCAGTATTCCAATCGAAATCAGGAGATTACAATTCTACTATTATATTAGACGTCAATCAGTGTTTGTGCCTAAACAAGTATACTATTATTTTAACACCATGTTATTGCTGTTTTATCCATTCTACTACCAGCGAATTCAAGCTTCAAGTATGGTATGATGCAGAAGCTCATTACCGGGTTTGTAATTGGATTCAAATTACATTACGGAGAATCAAAATCCTGACGTACTATTTTGTTGATCGAAGAGGATTTCTAGACAAGAGATGTGATCACTAATTTTCATAATTTCCATGAACTGGTAATAAAATCACCGAGGTATGCTGAAGATTACCGATTTTTTTATTAAATTTCTTGGTAATACCTATTACTGGAAGACATCTTTAATATTATATGAGAAATGTATATGAGAAAAACTCCAGATGATTTTCTTCTCACGTGCAAAGTGTGCATTTATTTTTGGAAAATAAGCTCGAAAAATGAGAAAAAAGCACACAAAAAAAGCGGTTTTTAAAATACCTTGTATTATTTATGTATATATGTATTTATTAGATACACACATCGTACAAAACATTGGTATAACTGAGGATATTGATACTTAACAATAGAAATAAACTATACACAATAAGTAACCGCTGTCGCAAATACCCGCTAAAACGGGTATAAATACCCAGAAAAAGAAACTGTCCAAGAAAAATGCTAAGAATTCGCACTCTAGTCATGACCGTTATGTAACTTATCAAATATTCATGACCTGTCACTAGCGTACTGTACACGCTACATTCGAAAATAGGCAAAAGAAATTGTTTACGCAAAATCAATGATCTTGCGTTCGAAGGAAAGCAATCCTCACCAAGGACACTGACCTTGACTACTCAATAACTATTTCCAGACAAAAAAAATATATACAGGGTCCTGCAACTAAGCTCCCGTCTTCTGTAGCTCACTTACTCATTAAGCTAAGAGTTTGACATTTTGCAGGCTTACCCTGTACTTCAAGGTACAATTCAAGAAATTATTTTTTATTATACAGGATGTTCCAAAAATGTGCAACGCCATGGTAATATATTTTTTAAATTGCATGCTATACATTTTTCTACACATTTGGAAGCCTTTTATGGTTGCCTACATATCACCAAAATTTTATTGAAATCGGTTGAGTGACCGCAACGCAAAAAAATAAAAACAAAAAAAAATTGATTTTGCATCGTAGGCTTTAAAAATCAATAAAAACCACAAAATGCTCCTCGTTAATAAAATTTTGCGACGTGCTTATTAAGTTAGATGTAATAGTCTCGTTAACCAAGTGACATTGATCCAAATTATACAGGGTGACCAAAATCTAGTGTCAAACTTCAAAGCGCGCTATTGTTCTTATTTTAAATTGGAACCCATATTTTTTTTAGGTGAAACGATGCGGAATTAAAGAATAAATATTGTTTCTGAATACAACCCCATCACAATTCCCAATATTTTAAAAGTTATTCGCCAAAAACTCATTTTTCAACGTTTCCAACGGCAATTTTAGGTAATAAATATCGTACGTGGCGTTGAAAACCAATTTATTACATAAAATATAACGCAGAGAGGTATTTTAGATTTTACTGTACTTAATTAAGTAGTTATTCAATTGCTAAATTTACTGCAAAATTTACCTATAGTCACATTTTCGTCCTTACCGCTATAGGTAAATTATGCAGTAAATTTAGCATTTGAATAACTACTTAATTAAGTACACTCAAATCTATTATTTTTTATGAAATAAATTGTTTTTCAAAGCCACGTACGATATTTATTATCTAAAATTGCCGTTGGAAACGTTGAAAAATGAGTTGTTGACGAATAAGTTTTAAAATATTGGGAATTGTTATGGGGTTGTATTTAGAAACAATGTTTATTTTTTAATTCTGCATCATTTCACATAAAAAAAATTATGGGTTCCAATTTAAAATAAGAACAATAACACGCTTTGAAGTTTGACAAGTTTGACACTCGATTTTGGTCATCCTGTATAATTTGGATCAATGTCACTTGGTTAACGAGACTATTACATCTAACTTAATAAGCACGGCGCAAAATTTTATTAACGAGGTGCATTTTGTGGTTTTTATTGATTTTTAAAGCCTACGATTCAAAATCAATTTTTTTTGGTTTTAATTTTTTTCCGCTGCGGTCACTCAACCGATTTCAATAAAATTTTGGTGATATGTAGGCAACCATAAAAGGCGTGTGTAGAAACATGTATAGCATGCAATTTAAAAAATATATTACCATGGCGTTGCACATTTTTGGAACACCCTGTATAATAAAAAATAATTTCTTGAATTGTACCTTGAAGTACAGGGTAAGCTTGCAAAATGTCAAACTCTTAGCTTAATGAGTAAGTGAGCTACAGAAGACGGGAGCTTAGTTGCAGGACCCTGTATATACAATTAACACACACATAAGCCCATATCAAATTTATTGCTACTAACAGGTACAGCACCATCTTCAACCTTACATAAACACCTCCAGAATCCTCAAAATAAAACAGCGAAACATTCCAAGGCGTCGTGATACAAGTATACGCTTTCCACCAGTGAGGAAAGTTAAAATAAAACTTAGCCCTCCTCGGCCCGTGTAGCATCGCGCATAATCTACACCAAGAATACGTCTCAAAGAGGAATTCCCCGGTACCCTTCCATCGAAAATACGTATTATACAAGTCGTCATCACCATCCAGCTTCTTCAGGTATACAGCCAACTCTCTCGGCCCAGAAAATTGCTCCACATGTATATAAGAACCTTCAGGAGCAACCCTGTGGTAGTCTTCCTGCCTCGCGCCCATGACTATCGGCAGAAGGCTGGTGTTGAAGGCGTTCCTGAAGAGTTTCTCGGTGATGTACTGGTGGCAGTTGGAGTTCTCGAACGATAGATAGAACTTGTATTGTTTCTCTATGATGGCGAAGCATTGCGTCCCGTTTAGCGTGGGACACTTGTGTGTCCCGCACACACCATAGATGTCCACGGAAATGTATCGGCTCAGTTCTATGGCGTACATCAGTCTTTCGTTGAAAGCTCCGCAGTTTGAGACTACCCACGCAACCATCTTGGTTTTGCCAGCGGCGTAGTTCCTGGTCTGGTGCTTCTGTCTTATCTGGAAATAGGCCACTGATTTAACAAATTCTTATGAAAGTTGTGGGTCGATTCTGTATTCTCACTCTTAAGATTCTACAACGTTATAGATCTATAGCGTGTATAGGTTTCGATAAGAAACTATCCAATAACTGTCTTATAAAAAGAGGTATTCTGAGTACATTTCTTACCGGGGGCAAGATGCAGTCGCCGGATCAGCTGATTGTATTTACTAAAGCGTCGCCCTGTTTGAGTTCAGCGGTCGAGAAGTTTAGGATGTGTTATTAGTGCGATAAAATAGATGATTTTAAAATGAAAGAATTATAGATTAGCAATCATGTTGGCAATCATATTTCACAGTTTTGAGGTTATACACAAACATTCAATCGTTGAAAATAATCCATATATGGTCCAGATATAACAACTACCAAAGTACAAGGTACGGTTTAAGTTGGTTTCAGTGCGAATTATATGCTATCGAGAAAGGGCAGTTTGCGATACAAAAAGCAATCAAAACATTTGTTTGAAGAAGGTATGATATTTTTACATGATATTGTAAATCAATGTTTCTCATTGTGAATTGATTGCGGGTAGGGGAATGAATCAATCACAATAATTGAACCTGCCGACTCTTAATTATGATGTGATCTAGGATTGCAACTTATGCCTATTGCGTACAGACCAACGTTAATAATATCAAGGGGCGATGCAAGTTTCCGAACACTTGATCATCTATTGAATCGTTGCGATTTAATCTGAAGAAGATGGTCTACGCAAAATATTGTGATTCTGTGCTTCGGGGCTAGATAACGAGCACCATTCACAAGCTTCTCGAGATTTTATTTACGGTACTACCATTTTGCTCAGTAACTTCAAGCATAGTACACTTGCAAGCCCCTACGTGCCCTTTGATATGAATGAGTTTATTTCTGTTCTACACGCATGTCTATGCAAGGGCCTATGGACCGATTAGAAGTACCCGTACAATTTTTTGGAGGAGCTCCAATCAACAGTAGACTACACACTTAATAAAGGGTCATTATAAATGTTTGTAGTCGAGGTAGGCCATGCCCATGTTAACACATTTCTGTCGCTTAGCACAAATATCAAACTTATATTAGGTTATGCAACCAATTTAACAGTTGCGCATAGAACAATAGTATCATAGTAGTATTTAGTTCATATGAAGCGGCAAACACAAATTTTTACGTTGGGTGTCAGCGCCTACTTTGACTACAATCATTTATAATGATGTATTTTAGATGTATAGGGGTAAACAGCAAATACCTAGTTTCTTGGAATGTAAACGTTGTCGAAAAAGATTTAACTTGTTTAAACGGCACCATACGCTCTATTTGGCTGTTACCACTTATCTTATAGCTTTCGCAAAATTGTGCTCTGGTGTGCTCGAGTTTTACCAAAAGAAAACGCTATTAGCATTTTTCCTTCGCCATTTCTCCTACTACACCCTAAAGCGTTGTAGTCAGATGGTTAAAATTATTTATTATTTATTTTTCTTTTATTATATTTTATTTATTTTTCTATATGTCTAGATTGTCAGTTAACGCAACAACCCAAAATTCATAGGAAAAGAACCAAACCCTTTGCCCTTTTTGTTGACATCATTCCCATACTAAAAATAATTGCTACAGCTTTATTTATTTACACAATAGTATTTTTCACAATGCCAGTGTGGTCAGGTGACTTTCAGACATTGCACATGGATACGCAATTTATCTACTTGATTACAAAAGAAAATACCTAAATATTTACAGAAATCGTCATATTTTTTTATTTATTTTATTTATTATTTTTATTATTTTTTTATATCGTTCGGATCAATTAACAAAAGATCGATATCTTCGATCTGATCGATCATGATCAATCGATTCATGTTCGTTTTGTGATTGAGAATCGTTTACTGTTCACATATTTCTGAGGTAGCACACCTCCAATGCTTACAGTTTCTATAGGAAGTTACAGCCACCGTCGGACCACACGTAAATTTAGGAGTATCTATAGTGGATCTATAGTCTATTGGGGCTCACAGAATCGCATTTTACTTAACAACTTACAGGTTTTGCCATAGTGGCGTTAATAACAATATTTTGGAGACTGTGGCGAACTTAATAATAAAATTATAAACCCCTAACCACAACAAGTATTTTTACTAGTTTTGAATTCTAAGTTCAACACCATTACCTTTACTGTAGAACAAGAAGTTAACGGCCAACTTCCATTTTTAGATACTCTGGTAGTCAGGAATAGCAAAAATATAATAGAAATTGACGTGTATCGGAAAGATACTAACACATCAGGTTTATCCCTAATGATTCGCAGCACCCTTTTCAACAAAAATTGTCTTTTATTAGTTGTTTAGTAAATAGGTTATTGAAATTTCTATTGTCCGCAGATAGATATCAGCAAGAATTATTGTTTATTAAGAATGTTGTCATACATAATGGGTACCCTGAGAAAATAGTTGATAGAATGATTAAGAAGCAGAATCAAAAAATGTATGTAAATCAAATATCTACTTTAAATACTTTGTCTGTAGAAAAGAAGAATTATGTTAAAATACCGTTCGATTGTGCATATACAAGGGGTTTGAGAAGTATTTTTACATCACAAAATCTCTGTTTAGCATATTCGACTCATAATAGCATAAAGAACCTTCTCGGAAACCCAAAGGATAAGGTAGATGTACTTGATAAATCTGGTATATATTGTATCAAATGTCATGACTGTGAAAAAGAATACGTAGGCCAGACTAGAAGAACAATTTTAACTAGGTTCAAAGAACATGTAGCTCATTTTAAATATAATCGTTTTGAAAAATCTAGTGTGGCTCAACATATTTTAGACACAGGTCATAAAGTAGTTGTAGATGACTTAAAACTTGTAAAAGCTGTGACAAATAATAGGGAACTAAACAGCTTGGAAAGTATCTTTATTCACTTGAATAGAGATAAATTAATAAATTCAGACAGGGGTCCTATACCTAGTTCGCCATTGTTTGACCTGCTTTAATTAAAACTTGTTTTTTACGCTTCGATGATCAAAATTCACTGAGGCGTGAACAACAAATGGGTATATATAGGATAATTTTTAACATGGACGTCACTTCCACTAGTGATTTGCTTGGACAATATCCAGTAAAGATACTATGAAGTGCTAATCTCTCTTTTTATCTTTTTTAGGTTCTACTGAAGATGGCAACATAGTTGCTGAAATACGTATTTAGGTTTCTAAAATACTTGTTGTGGTTAGGGGTTTATAATTTTATTATAGTGGCGTTATAGAAGTGCTCAGAATCGCTCAGAATACCCAATAAGCATATTTAAGAGTATCTATAAGGGTATCTATAGCCTATGAGGGCCCACAGAATCGCACTATTCCTTATAGATCTATAACAACTTATAGGTTTTTTTACCAGTTTTAAGAAAACGCCATTTAGAATCTTATGATTATGAGGTCGCAAATAGTCTAACACAAGTTGTTGTCAAAAACCGATTAGACAAAATTGAACCTTTCGTAACACCTGTACTTTAGAAAGTGTTCAAAGACCCGGTGTCTATTTAACAACATTTCTCTTACCTTTGGGTCGTAGTATATCCAACGGCCATACGGAAAAACAATATCACTGTCGTCTCTATAAGTCATGGTCCAATTGATAGCGTCTTGCGTATTATAATATCTCGTAAACTTCGGACACTCATTGCTCCGAAATATCCAGAGTTGGCCGGGCGTTCTTCTGCGTTGTGGTAGAACTTCGGTTCTATCGACCAAGATGACGTCACTCTCTCGAAATCTGCTCCTGCTCTTCGTGAAGAAACACCTATTCACAGGGCAGTTCTTAAAAACGCCATAGTCTAGCTCTATAGTCTGCTCTATATAGGCGATATTTATTAGGATGTACTTCTTTTTGGGGTTCATGTAGTTCTGAGGGATGTACATCAATTGGTCTATTATCCTGTCTCCGCGTTTGTCTTCGGGAAAAAGTTTTGGTTCCGTTTGTTGTTGCTGAGGATAGATTGTACCGTTGGGAAAGAACCACAGCCTCCTGTCGATGTTGCTTCCGTTAAATAGGTGTTCCGATGTCCATCGATATTCTGCGACGGTCTCCTTGACTATTTTGGTACCATACGCTGGGTTGTCTTCTCGAAAAAGGAACAGGAAGAGGACAACGTTTGTTAACCAATTCAAAAACATCTATGGCCAACGGGTTGCTAAATACAAGGTCCAAACCATAATCTTTAATCCGACTTTCATCGATGTGTTTACGACCATATGATGAATTGTGAACTATTATGACAAACATTGACAAACGAGATAACCTCAATGTGTATACGGGCGTTCTTTTACAAATCGTACACCTTTTATGACGTCACATTTTAGATTTGGCTTAAACTTTTTTACTTTATTTACTTTATCATACGCAGTATAATGAAGTATTGTAATCGTGCCGAAAAAATAAATTGAGATTTTACCGGAGATAGGTCTTTATGGGTTCCCTGAACATTTTTGCCAAGGTACAAAAAAATGTCTGTGTGTGTGTGTGTGTGTAAACGATTTTTGTGGAGACGATTCCGGAGAAACTACTAAGGTATCTGGACGAAAGTTCATATTTAGAAGTTTTATGACCAAACTTAGAGCTGAAAAGCTTTTGGTTCAAAAGGGTCCAATGGAACTGGCTATTTACTCTTAGCATTTTTCAACGATTTTGCAAATGAGCCGATATTTCTGTAATTTCGCCAAAATAGATTAATAAGAAATTAAAGTAGAGGAAATTTTGTATAATTTATGTCTATAAGATTTTTTTGGTAAAATTAATAGTTTAGCTGCAGGAGCAAATTCTACTTGATCGAAATCGTGTCTGCATTAATAGAAGGGAGCCAGGATATTTTGAAACTTTTGACAGTATTCAGAACGTCAGCGGTTGCGAAACGTCAATTCAACACGCAAATGCATGGAGGATGCGCTGAGGAAGAGAAACACGCGCGCACGTACGCTATGTGAAACAATATTGAAACAGCCTCGTGTTTCCATAGTGTTTACAAAGTCAATGTGTATTTCGAGTGCGGAGAGCAATGTTCTTATGCATTTTTCAAGGATTTTGCAAATGAGCCGCCATTTCTGTAATTTCGTCAAAATAGTTAAATAATAAATTAAAGTAGAGGAAATTTTGTATAATTTATGTCTATGACATTTTTTGGTAAAATTAATAGTTTAGCTGTAGGAGCAAATTCTATTTGATCGAGATCGTGTCCGCATTAGTATAGAATTTGCCAGATATTTTTATTCTATTGACAGTAGGTAGTGTCAAAGGCTGATTTTTTGACAATACCTACTGTCAACCTGTCAAATCCTGGCTAATTCATTTTATTTTAATGCAAACACGATCGATCTCGAATCTCATGCAGCTAAACTATAAATTTTATATATGTATTATATGATAAAGTCATGTGCCTGGCCACATCAGACTTTTTTACAATAGAGTGAGTTGAAGTGCTTATTTATTAGGTGCTGAAAATATTCATTTACCAAACGCTTTTAAAAAATGCCGAAGTTTTCTAACCGTATGAAACATCCTAAACCGATAGATATTTCAATCCATTCAATTTGCCTCCGCAGCCAAATATAAAGAATAATAAGCTCTCAGAAAAGTAATAAAATACCAATTATTGGTATATACCTATAACATCTAGGTAAAAGTAATGACGACTCTTTAAATCGTATGATTTTCATTCAAGCATCAATAAACTGGTATTTTGTAAAATGTTCTGAATGTCCTGGTGCAACACATTTGATCGACGAATCACTTATAGACAATGGATGAACATCGACAGAACCACTTTGCAACTAATGATATCCCCAGTTGATGAATAGATAAAAAATTGAAGACCGGTTTAGAAAAAGTACTATTGCATTCGTACTTAGTGAAACGTCAAAATGATTTTATGAACAGCAAAAAACAATCCTTGCAAGAAGATGAGTGCAATGTTATCTGTGATTTTTCTGAAAACTATGCTTTATTCTTTATATTTGGATGCGGAGGCAAATTAACTAGATTGCAACATCTATCGGTTCGACATTTAGAACGTTTGATACGGTTAGAAGTTTAAGACTTCGGCATTTTTTAAAGGCGTTTAATAAATACATATATTTAGCACCTAATAAATAAGCTCTTCCACTGATGATACATACAGGTATCGACTAAATTTCTGAGAAAATGTCATAAAAAAAGTTTTTGGTAATTTAAAATAATTTAAAAATGAAATTTTTTTTTTTGCAAAATCCGTACTGTTTGTAAAGGAACGACCCATATAACTATCTAGTAGTAACCTAAATTATTCATAATGACAATCATGCCAAAGTCATGTTGGTTTTTCGTATTAGCGATGTATTCTTGCGGAGACAAATTGCCGAAAAAGGATACGACGTTAAAGAATGTTTCAGAATATAAATGGTCATCAGAACACTTATTGAATGGTGGGAAAATCGACAAGAGATTATGGTTTTTTAAGCATGGCACAATCTACCCTCAGCAAAAAAGCGACCATACTCTATTCAGTATTGACAAACCAGGTGATAGAATAATAGACCAACTCATGTACGTTCCTGCAAACTACAGCTCAAACCCAAACGACAGCATCCTCATCAACCTTGGCTACATAATATGGTGGGATATTGACGATCTAAGCTACGAAATATTCGCGAAATGCCCAGTAAACAATTGCAGGATAACCAAATGGACCGAGTACTCCCCAAGGTCAGATGTTATCATCATAGATACATCAAAAATGCCAGGAGAATCAGAAAGAACTCCAGAAAAACTCTGGATTTTCCATTCTAAGGAAGGCCCATACAATTCCAACTACCTCTGCAATGCGAAAGACATAAATTGGACAATGACTTACAGGATTCACAGCGATATAGTCATTCCATACGCTAGATGGGTTTACTATGATCCAAACGTAAGTAAGAAGCAAGCATATGTGATCCCGCACGAGAAAATCGGCCTAACTGCCATCTCTCATTTCGATAGCACAGTGAAGTACTGGTAATCCGAACAGAAATTTGGCAGATTCGGATTACTCAATCGTTCGGATTACCCATATCATATAATAGCTGTTTTACACTACGGCAATTCTTGTGCAAGAAGTTACACAAGAAGTTGTTAAGCAACTGAAATCTGGAAACAGAAAATGGTTCAATTGCTAGCCAAATAAGTCAGCATAAGAAAACGCGTCTCCATGTTTGTTTAAGATGTTGTTGTATCTATTTACTGCACAAATTGTGTGCTAAATTGCACACTAAATTGCTTAGTGTAAAACGGGTATATAAAATGTATCTACAGGGTGAGTTATTAAAACTATGTAAAAACGAAAATTTTTGCAGATTTTGCCGTTAGACTATGTCAGATGATAGTCAAGGCCAGTAGATAGGTGATAGTGTGCAAAGATATTAGATTCACTGTACAGTAGGGTGACCAACTTTTTCAATTGCCAAATCGGGACGCTTGCAGAACGGGGTTGGGTTGGGTTGGGTTAGTGGAAAACATTCAACAAAACGTGCTGAACTATAAACAAATTGTACGATTGGGTAAATTGACAACAGTAAATGTATACTATGACCTAAAATATACGTTTTCACTTTCAATAAAAGAAAAGAAGCTTAAGAAATAACAATATAAATAAAACAAACATTCTTTAACTTTCATTAGCTAAAACAAAAAAAGAAACGCAACATAAATCAAACACATTTCTACAATTTTTACAAATTGTACCAAAAGAACCTAACTTAAAACAACATTTTTATCATGATAGTATTTTTTAACTAAAAATAATCATTAAATAAACTGTATGCAAATATTGAAACATACCTATATCAGAATAAATATGAAATAAAACAAAATATAATAAAATTAAATAAAGTTTCTTTAACTTTTAGAAATTGCACTATTACTTGACTCTATTCTTCCCGTCTAGACGATCTCTTATTTTATTAAAAACATTGTTCGCTCCTCTTCGTTCTTTACCGCCAAAATTGGTATTTGTACTGTCTGCTGCAATGAATCCATAATTTTATTGGACAATTCTTCAGCCGTCTCGCGAACAATTTTGTGAACATTTAAAATATTTATTTGAATACCTTTTTGGACATCAAAATATCTATCCAGGAGAGGGAGTATTTTTATGTCTTTGCCTAGATGTGGAAATATTGTCACGAAATTGCATTTCCTCACATTTCTTCTCAACTCTTTCTTTACTAGAGGATAAACCACATTTGTTATACTTGCTTCTGTGTTAGTTCGTATGAGACACATCTTCTTTTCAAACATTTACATTAGAAGTTTTGACGTGCAGTCTACTAATCGAAAATTGTGGTTGTGATACAGACAGTGGCATGCATATGTGCCATGTTTGCAAGCCAAAATCTTTTCTGGTTCCCCAATTGTTACGGATCTAAAACAAGTACTTAATTTCGATGTACATACTTGCTACATCATGCATTGCTTCTGTTTATTCGATGTATGTTTTGCAATATCGTTTCGGCGACCTTCGCCGATGTAAAACTGCATTTTAGTACTAATTGGGAATTAAGCCTAGTAATTTTCAAAAAAACGAAATTGTTTTTGTAAGTTGTTATTGAACGTGCATTTGCGTTTTCTTTCTTTGTGTTCCATATTTTTGGAAGAAATTAATCTAGATAGAAGAAATCCCAAGAACAGAATAAAGTAAATCGGTAACATATATTTTTCTCTTTCCAAATTATTAGGATCAATATATCTGTGATTTGCTATGGCGCATTTTATGAATACCAACAAATGTGTAAAATACAAATCTGATCATAACAAAAATATGTTTTGTATTGTGTTGACTGATTCAATTTGAAAATCAAAAATTAAAAATGATCCGACGCGACCTGGCCACTAAATCTTACCCCGCCCAAACGATTCCACAAAAGACTAACATGCATTTTGATTTAAGTCAGATTAGTTTTTTACTATAAGCAATATGCACCGTTTGTACACCGTCCCAAGGACAGATTATCACCCACCAACCGGCTATTCACTACGCGTGTTCACAGAATTATTGTGGTCGCTAAGGTTGCGCTTAAAATTCGTTATAGATAGACAACCCTTCTTTCAGATAATAATTGGGAATCTAATTTATGTTCATGGATATCGAATTGTATTACAAAATCCTGGACATAAGATAAAATTTTCAAAAATCGGGACAATATTCGGGACGCTTTACGAGTCGGGGCGAGTTGTTAAAATTCGGGACTGTCCCGCCCAAATCGGGACGGTTGGTCACCCTACTGTACAGGATGTTCATAAAACTTGATGTTAAGAAAAATGTGTAATATTATCTAATAATCGCCATTATTTTTTTGGTATATTTTGTTTGTCTCTGATTTGTAAATCAGTAATACTGTATTAAAATACCAACTTAAAAAAACGGTAAATAATACTATTAGCATTTATTAATCGTAGAAACAAACAATAATTGAGATCTAACGACACTCAATAAGTTATTGCTGTCCAAATTAGTAACAATATTTGTCTTTTCTCTAAACGATGAGTTATAATCATAGCAAAGAAGAATTAATGAACATGATCTACATCTATGGCGAAGCCGACAGAAATACATTAGTAGCATCCAGAATGTATGCACAGCGATATCCGGATAGACGGCATCCCCAACCAAGTGTTACAAACGGGGTTCGGTTGCAATTTGAAGAAATAGGTAATATTGATTACCGGCACAAAACAAGAACTAAAACGGTTACCAAAGAGGGAAGAGGAGGTCCTACGTTGTGGCCACCAAGGTCCCCAGACCTCAACAAACTCGATTTCTTTTTATGGGGATATGCGAAGGAGCTGGTATACCAATCGGCACCTACTACACCAGAAGACACGAAACAGAAGACATAACCAATGTTTTTTACAACCTTAGAGTAAATAGAGAGAGTACATGTTAAGAAATGTCTATATACAGCGCGTTGATACTTGCAGAAGAGAAAAATAATAGTTACTTTTTGTGTAATGTTTATTTAATGTTTATAGTTTGTTTCTAAATTTGCTTCAAATAGGTTACTAAGCAAAAAGGGATTATTTTTTAATAAACGCTAATAGTATTAAAGTTTTTTTTCTTAAATCATATGTGAATATACTATTACTGATTTACTACTAGGAGATGGTAATTAGAACGATTATCTCGTGCCAGGTCACATATGGTGTTGTCCAAAACCTAATCTTCACCATTCTAGGTTAGAACCAAACCTCAAAGCACCAACTACGCCTTTGGTAAAACTAAACTAATCGCGTGGTTTGTGTCGAATTGCAAAGGCTACAATCACCGCATGAAATACGCTAAAGAGCTGGGGAAATACGTCACAGTGGACATCTATGGAAAGTGTGGTACACTCAAGTGTCCTCCAAAAGACCACAAGCATTGCTTGAGTCTGCTAGCAAGAGACTACAAGTTCTATCTATCCTTCGAGAATGCGAACTGTCGCGATTATGTCACCGAAAAATTCTTCAAGAATGGTCTTAACTCGACAGTTGTGCCTATTGTGATGGGTGCTATGCTCGAAGAGTATCAGAGGATTGCTCCTGAAGGTTCTTTCATCCACGTGGATGAATTTGCTGGGCCGAGAGAGTTGGCTGAATATCTGAAGGTGGTGGATGCTGATGATGATTTGTATAATACGTATTTTCGATGGAAGGGGACTGGGGAGTTGCTCTTTGATACGTTTCCGTGGTGTAGGTTGTGCGCGATGCTTCATGGTCCCAGGTTCGAGAGGTACCATAAGAATTTCACCCATTGGTGGCATGGTGGTGATTGCGTGACGACGGTATGGCCAGGTCCTGAACTTTTTGCCCATAAAGATGCTTCGCCTGGTAGTGTTGATGTAGAGCTCAGTTTCTTTGTATTAGTTGCAATAAATGTATTCTGCAGATATTTTGACCATGCTAATTGCTAACTAACTACATAAAGGCTGGCAGCATTCATGCATAGACAAACAAAATTGATGTGGCCAGACACATGACTTTATCATACAAAATATAAAATTAATAGTTTAGCTGCATGAGATTCTATCGAGATCGATCGTGTTTGCATTAAAATAAAACGAATTAGCCAGGATTCGACAGATATTGACAGTAGGTATAGCAAATAGAATATGCTCCTACAGCTAAACTATTAATTTTACCAAAAAATGTCATAGACATAAATTTTACAAAACTTCCTCTACTTTAATTTATTATCTAACTACTTTGACGAAATTACAGAAATGGCGGCTCATTTGCAAAATCCTTGAAAAATGCCTAACAATATTGCTATCCGCAATCCGCACTCGAAATACACATTGACTTTGTAAACACCATGGAAACACTAAGCTGTTTCAATATTGTTTCACATGGCGGACGTGCGCGCGTGTTTCTCCTCCTCATCGCATTCTCCGTGCATTTGCGTGTTGAATTGACGTTTCGCAACCGCTGACGTTCTAAATACTGTCAAAAGTTTCAAAATATCCTGGCTACCTACTATTAATGCAGACACGATTTCGATCAAATAGAATTTGCTCCTGCAGCTAAACTATTAATTTTACCAAAAAATGTTATAGAAATAAATTATAGAAAATTTCCTCTACTTTAGTTTATTATTTATCTATTTAGACGAAATTACAAAAATGACGGCTCATTTGCAAAATCGTTGAAAAGTTGAAAAATGTTAAGAGAAAAAAGCCAGTTCCTTTGGACCCTTTTGAACCAAAAGCTTTTCAGCTCTAAGTTTTGTCTTAGTATCCCGGCGGCCGAAAGCTACTAAATCGTTAGTCAAAGAAAAAAATTTTTAAGATAAAAGTTGTGTGGCTCACTAGTTTCTATGACGTAAAATTATTTTCATGTATACAGGGTGTTGCATTTAGGCGTGACGTAAAGTATGTACATTTTTCTAAATGGAACGCCCTGTATATTTTATAATACCTAACTCTCAGCGTTAATAGTACCTGAGATATTCAACTATTTCTCTAAAATATGCCCGTTGCACGATCTTCTTTAAAAGTATGTAAAAATGGCATTTTAGCAGATTTTGCTTTTAAACTATGTCAGTCAATAGTCAAAGCTAGTAGATAGATGATAATATCCAAAGATATTAGATTCACTATACAGGCTGGTCATAAAACTTAGTAAATTTTGATGTTTTTCAAATCGCTTTTCAATGAGTTTTTTAAATGGAACAGGCCTGTAGTTTATGTGCTAGTTGAATTGCCCATCAAGTTCCCTTTAATTTATGTCAAATATCTCATATGTCCAATTTAAGTAGTTTTCGTGATAATTACAATTTAAAGAAAAATGAGTAATATGTATCTAAATATGCCATTATTTTCTTGTTCTTTCTTTTTTGTTTGTCTTTAGTTACTTAGTAACCTATTTGAAGCAAATTCAGAAACAACCACAAACATTAAATAAACATTGCACAAAAAGTAACTATTATTTTTCTCATCTGCAAGTATTAACGCGCTGTATAAAGATCTTGAGATATTTCTGAACATGTACCTCCTATTTACTCTAAGGTTGTCAAAAACATTGGTTATACGAAGTTTCATGTCCTCTGGTCTAGTTGGTGCCGATTGGTATACCAGCTCCTTCACATATCCCCATAAAAAGAAATCGAGTTTGTTGAGCTCTGGAGACCTTGGTGGCCACAATGTAGGACCTCCTCTCCCCTCTTTGGTGACCGTTTTAGTTCTTGTTTTGTGCCGGTAATTAATATTACCTGTTTCTTCAAATTGCAACCGAACTCTGTTTATAACACTTGGTTGGGGATGCCGTCTATCCGGATATCGCTGTTCATACATTCCGGATGCTACTAGTGTAGTTCTGTCGGCTTCGCCATAGATGTAGATCATGTTAATTCATTCTTCTTTGCTATAATTATAACTCATCGTTCAGAGAAAAGACAAATAGTGTTACTAATTTTGACAGCAATAACTTATTGAGTGTCGTTCGTTTTAAAGAAGATCCTGCAACGGGTATCTTTTGTACTATTTCGTACAATTTTGTACAATTCAACTCCATACGATCGTTATTCCGTCTTAGAAATTGCGTTGGTTTAGGCCCACCTGTTCACAAAGTTCTCGGTATATTAATTACAATGATTACGAAGTGCATCTTGACGTTCCACACGCCCATTGTGGCATGCAAATTAGCCGGCGTACGTATGTACATGAGCCTCTTGCACTTTCTTTGTTATTTGACGGGAAACTTCGTTTACGTTGAAGACGCGAGAGATTGCACATGTTTCGGTTGCAACATATAGAAATCAAGCTTTGCCCGTGTATTTGTATTTGAAATTTAATAAATATGAAATTTGAATATAATGACCCACATTTGTTTCCATTGAGATTGTTACCTACTACCATCTTTGATTGTTATCGCCTTTTTGATGGAGAGATTGTTATAGTCTGTTTATTAAGTGTTGTTCTTAAGTGCTCTTTATGCTCCGGTTAATGCCGATAAGATTAATGATGTGTTTATTGGGTTGAGGTCATTAAAATTTACGGGTACGCGCTTATTGTGGCTTTCGGAATTATTTTAGGTTGGTGGAATTTGATACAATTTTTGCTGTCTTCACTGCACTACACCTATTGTAAATTAATTACCGCTACAACATTTGTCATCAATATTTTTTTGTGATTTTATTTCTGTTATGTTTTACCGTGTCAAATTCATAAAATAATATATGGCAAGTCCATTTTAAATACGCGGCATATACGGATTTAAAATTGAACAATACATGTCGTTTTTGAGTTATATGAAATAACATGTTTGTGTCTGTTATGTTGTAAGAAAATCCTGAAAAATGTTTTATTTTTAAAGACCAGTGGTACAGGAAGAAAATGAAAGTATACACCAGTCGATATTGTGTATTGAAACGGTACATATGCTATTCATGCTGTTTTCCGTTCGATGCGTGATAGTAGAGGCAATTAAGTTTACCATATTTAGCACTATAAAATCTATTATTTTTAGTATTATTTCAAAATTGTCTAATATTTATACTTATTGTTTCCATGAAAACTTTTGAAATTTGATCATACTTCAAGCTGAAACGGTCGTTTTTTAGTGGTATGACCCTAATACGCATGTTTTGAACCCGCATTCGCATTCCGCATAAACACATTAATCGAAAACGCCTAACCAGTTTCTATTCACAAACTTACTATTGTCTCTCCTCAACAAGAATCCAATTTAAACCAGTGAACTGTGTATGGGAGTAGGTGCTTTCGATGTATTTTCTTGCCTTGAATATGAATCCGATTGGCTTCAAGCGACCAATTTCCAAAAAATGCATATCCAAGTACGGTTTTTTTCGGATGATTTTTAAGAGTCTAGGTCATCGAGGTTGTTTGCTATACATGATCCAAAACGGAAAAATATACGTACATAACGTCATTTACAACATACAAGATGCATTGAACATAAAGTTGTCAATATCTCGATAACCGTAACCAATTGTATATAGCTAAATATCGTTAAATATGTTCTAAATTACGTCTACTATCACGGTATCAAGAAATTGCACCAAATTACATATACGCCGGTACATCAATTTTTGGATTTTCCTTTACAACGTATTAGAAATAAAATCACTAAAACCGCATCCGCACCTATCCGCAGCAGATTTTCCAGTAGTTGTAATGTTAAATATGTATACTATAATTTGAACCACTTTCAAAAGCTTAACAAAGCTAAACACTAAACTAAAACACTCAAGTTCTGCATAAAACTGTTTTTTTTTTTTGTAACAGCGAATGTTCTCGGCCCTGCAATAGCCAAATTGTGGGTAAATTTTAATAAAAATAATGTCGAATGAAAGTTCATACTTGGTTCTAAAGAATGTATAACAAAAAGGTCACATTTCTCGTTAAAATACAAAATTGCAACCGTTTTTAAGAGCGTCAACTTATGTGCATCTATGTTCAGCCATAGTAACACATTTTAATTTACAGGTCGATAGATAGATATTATTTCTTTCAATGGTTCGAGCGTTTCCAAGATTATATTTGTGGAATAAGTCATATCCTTTACGTCTGAACAAATAGGCAAAAGAATATTAAGGTGTTAGTCATGCTTATCTGCGAACCTGTTTCCGGAACACCACAATCACCTTCATATAAAAATCGAGCAATTTCTATTTCTATCACTTTTACCTTCTAGGAATTTTATTTCGTAATCTGGCCTCCTCCCTATCGTTTTGTGATATTTTAAACGTTTCCGCTAAAATTACAACTGCTATCCGATAGCAAATTAATACCTACTTGATTCCTGCATTTCTCAGCTTTCTACCGTCAATTTTTTCCCATCTTTCCGCGAATATAAATTTGTTTCGACTACCGAGTACTTTACCGAATGTTTGGAGAAATAGCATAGAGAAAGTGCTGATCGTTATAAACGATTTTCCGCAACTCTTACGACTTTTTGTCGTTGTGAATTATGCCGGGTATTTAGTAATGAGGAATTTCGTGCGCCGTTTCACGCTACATTAGCACTAGAGAAATAAATCTGAGGCATTCAGTAATGCGTTATGACGAAAAAAAAAATCGTTTAACCAATAAACGTTTTCAGGTTATGTTAAATAATGGACTTAGTAGAGCGTATCCAAACTTATGTAAACGTTCATAAGTTCATAAGTAACAATAGTTCACAATACGAGATAAAATTAAATTAAATTAAAATTGAGGAAGACCTAACATAAAAGTAGCGCCTTAAAATATATACTTTATTATTATTACAGATTGTGGCAATTCTTTTCTTAACCTGTAAATTAAAGAAAATAACACACTTCCATACACCATTGTTGCCGCAATAAATAAAAACGCGATAATAGCAAGACAAAAGATGCTTTTACTTCTGCAATATACACTACCATTTTTTATTATTATTGTTACATACATAGTTTACATCAAAATCATACCCGAGGGTAAACCGATATGAAATTGTCCAGAAGAAAAATATATTTGCTCACTTAACTGCCTGGGTGAGCAATGTATTTTAGAATTGTTCAGAAATTGCGGCCATTTTTGAGTTAGTAAATCGGTCATTTTTTCAAGAACTTACTCCGCTAGGTATTGTAAATTTTAAAGGCTTCATTTTTTGTTATAAGCAATTATTCAAAACTCTTAAACTAAACTTTTATTTTAATAAAATTGATAAAAATAAAAAACATTAAGAAAAAATGATGAAGCAATTAAATAGAATTTTCTGACAAATGCAAATAAATGTGTATGTATTCTTACTTTGAAGTTCAGGAGTGTTGATAAATTGCTTGTTACTCAAACGTTTTTTTTTTTACTAAAAACGGCACCCATAGGTAAATTGCTACGTATAAAAAGGGTTCGATATATTGTTCCCCATTGGTGTAACTTAAATTTAATTTGGATGCTGACGCTTTAAACTTCACACACTGCACGTTGCTCTGCTTTATTCACCTATCAGCTATCACTCACATAACACTGTGCTCTGCTTTTTTTAACTTCACTTCACCAACTCAACAGGTTTGGTTCTTTTGAGTCTTCGCACACTGTGACAATTGTCAAGAAGCTGGATTGCCTCACCATTCTGGAGAAGTCTGTTCTGATGATTCTCTGCAAACTTTCCAATTTCGCTCGTTACTAATTCCATTTCAAGATCCCCGTGGAGATTTCTGTTTCTTATATACCACGGTGCACCCACGATGTTTCTTAGCACCTTATTTTAGAAGCATTGAATGATGGTGATATTGCTTGGCTTAGTGCAGCCCCACAGTTGGATACCATAGGTCCACACAGGTTTAAGTATCTGCTTGTAAAGTAGGAGTTTATTATATGTCGACAAAGACGACTTCCTACCAATAAGCCAGTACGTTTTTTTGTATCTTATGCCCAATTCTTCTCGTTTCTTTTTAACATGTGCTTTCCAGCGGAGCTTGGTGTCTAGCGTCATACCGAGGTATTTTGCGGTGTTCGAGTAGGGTACGGTGGTGGTATTTATTGTAACTGGAACGTATCGTATTCGTTTGTTGGTAAAGTTTATGTGAACGGATTTGGTTTCGTTCAGTGTAATTAGCCATCGTTGCATCCAATCACTATTATCGTTGACAGCATTCTGCAGATTTAGTGTTGCTCCTTCAACATTTGTATCTACTGCCATGATAGCAGTGTCATCAGCAAACGTGGCAACGGTAACACCATCTGGTTGCGGAAGATCATGTGTATATAGAAGGTAAAGAATTGGGCCAAGTACACTACCTTGTGGTACCCCAGCTTTAATACATTTGAGGGTTGAGTACTCATTATCTTGCTTTATGCGGAAGTATCTGTCAGAAAGATACGATCCTAATAGGTTGCTATACTAGAAGGGTTACTCAAAAGTGTTACATTTTATAAAAAAATGTTTACTTCAAAAAAGTCTTAGAATTAATGTTGAAATTTAAAAAAAGACACAGTGTGTTAACTGATAACTCAAAAAAGATCTATTTTATAAATTTTAATCTAAGAATTAAAAATTGTAAAGATACGTTCTACTTAAAAAATGAAAGGTTACCAAATTTCTAGAAGAATATGAACACCCAGTATATTAAAACGATATTTTAGACAATAGCTTGTTTAAAACCAAACAAATTTTGGTTGCAAAGCTTTTTGAAATTGTTTACAGTATGGTAAATGCGGTCAGACACACTAACTTATTAGGAGAGCATTATATTTCTTTTTATAATTTTATTGTGAAAAGAAATTATTCAGATATGTTTTGAGGGTACTGATATCCAGAATTCTAGTTACTAATTAGTCTAATTAAACATCGTTTCGGCCAGAATTGCTTAACTCACCATTTACTTTTGTTAAACTAAAATGTTCGGAGTAATGTCCAATTATTATTGCCTAGCAAATAAATTCTGTAGATTATTTAATTTATTTCACGTTTATAATTAATAAATAGAATCGATGGGAAAATAGAAATGGAACTGAAGAGAACCATCAACAATTAAAGCTTTATTTCGTCTGTAATAATAGTATAAGACCTCAAGGCACAATTTTTTTTCTGTGGTCGAAATGGCGATCTGGTACTGTGTCAAGCCGGGTCGATGGCAAGCAGGCATTGAAGCAAGATAGCAAGTTGTATGGACCTTGACCTAGTACGGGCCGGTGTCCGTATTGCTGGACTGCTGGCTATGGCAGTACCCACTAACCCAATTTCAGACCTTGCCCATCTCGGATGTTCCCCGAGGTTTTTCTGTTTACTTCCTTGAAAGGTCATTCGATATCTGTTGACGCACATCTCCACTAAATACACACATCTTGTTTACTTTTGTCGTATCGGATAACAAAGTGTATTGGAGTGGTTCGAGTAAAGGAGAAATAACAAATGGAAATTTAGATTACCTCCACGTACCAAGGTTTTCAAAAGAAAAATGTAGTCACTTGTGACTACTATAGCTCAATACGAATTATAACCGATAATACACAATTGACGTATGATTGAAAATTGTAATAATTAACAATAATCGTAATATTTTTTCTAGGTAATGTTTTAGTAACAAGTATTTTTTGTTGTTGCAGGTAATGATTGATCTTAGAGCAGAGAAAAGTAATCAAAGTATGTAAGTACTTCTTTTTGTATACAGCGTGTTCCAACATGACATACTATACCTATTATTATAATGAACCTACAATTTCACGAGCTTTAGGTGTTTTAATTCACGCTACCGTAAGTAAAGTTTAGAATGTCAGGTTAGGTTTCCAGTTATATTCAAAATGGCGGGTAAGCGTCGCCTCCAATAGAGTCACTAAGTAAATAAGAATTTAGAAGACCTGCCCCTTGACATGTTCACGAGTTGCACATTTGTTCCGCATGATTTCCGTATGCAAAATAAGAGTTAGGTGCTATCATCATCTGCATCGATGCGTCAAATCGTCCAATCGACAATAATTAAGCGTTTTAGTGTTTGCCAATCTAGTATAACATTATCCTGGCAAAAGGGACTCTAAACATTCCTAACCTAAAAGTCTTCATTTATTGGGATAAAGTCCATATGAAATCATATCTCCGCACTCATGAGTATTGACGCTTGTCGCAACAAATCAGGCGTAACTTCATTAAAATCATGATGACTAGAATACGATATTACTCACAAGTAATCTACGACGTATTTGAGAACTAACATGCACAGATTGCACATAATTTGACATTATTTTAAAACAAACGCCATTTAAAAAATATAAATAAAGGTTCCATACTAGGGCTTGCTGATAACTATTTTGGCTATTTTGTTATTTTTTTGTTAATTGGTGAAGTGTGGACACTGATCTACAATAAATCAATTGAGCTGCTATTTTTTAAGTATTAACTTCAATCTATAACAGCACGATTTCTCATTAAATTAAGTATCAAGGATAAAATGTTCGTTTATACCAACATGTTGTTATAATAGGAGGAACAGATTTTGCAAGAAGTAGATATAATTCAATATGGAGGCAAACATCATTTTCAGCTTGTTTGCGTCTTTTTATTTACCTCAACAAAAAATCAGGCTTTATTTAAAACAGAAACAAAAACATAAACGTAAAAATTAGTGGCGGATTTCTTTACCTGTATTCCATGATGTACTACAGAATATAAAATTTGTAAATAGGTATAAAATACAGCGAAAAAAATATTGAAAATAAGTAGAAAATAAAGATACAAATTAATCCCGATATATTTAAGTGTAAAATGAAACCCAAATTGTACCAAAAATGATTTGTTATCAATCGTTGTTGTTAATCTTTCGATGGTTCACGCCAATCGAACGAACGATGTCATTTCTTGTTCCGATTTTCAAGTTTCTTCCAGTTTCAGAAATTTACCTTAAACTAACGAAATATTCAGGTACGATGTTGTTCCATCATGAAGTGCATGTACGCCATAGCTTGCGTCTTGGGTAAAACATCTCGAATTTGTATTGAGCTGTGACAGCGGTAATATGGTCGTTTTTGCCATTTTTTCATGGCAGAATTATCGCTTTTTTGCGTTTTTAGTGGAAAAGTTGTGTCAAAAAGTGCACTGTACAAAATATATTTTATAATATGGGTTGGGCTATGTGAACTATATTTGACATAACCGAAAGACGTACAAGTAATATTTACTCTGTCCAAGACAAGAAATTGAATATTTAATATTCTAAGAAGTTTCACTGAATATTTCATCAATTTTCAACAATAAATAACGGTTTACTTGAAGACGCTTTTAGAACTGGGTGTACAAGTCATTATATTTTGTAAACAATAATCCTTTTATTTAAAATGCAAACAGTTAGTCTATTTGAATAATAAACATCCGTCACGTATGAATTCTAAAGTTATCCAATTTTATCTTAAACAAGAAAACAAAAAATCATCAAAATAAATATCAGCCTTAATATAAAAAATGGAAAATTTGGCTCGATCAAATAACTTCTTTTGCCGTGACTATTCTTGAAACATTCTACAACAACGTTGAGAAAATTGAAGATGGAAGAGCAAGTTATTATCTTAATGGAGTTTAAATTTTGTTCATTATTGATGTCAATGCGCACACTTTGACACCTTTTAAACCGATAACTTAGATTTTCTACTTGTAAGGTATAATTTGAAAACGTCGATCAAGTTTCGGGGTAAAAATATTGTCCAATCAAGTATATTTTAGGCCTTTCTTGGAAGCCCTATTCCATATCTACCTATTTGCACAAGCAAATACCTTTTGCCTAGCCAAATCCCACCTAGGCAAAAGCCTTTTACCTAAAATAGTCCTTTGCTTACGACGACATATACACAATAGACCTAGGAGTTGTGAGAGAGCACCTGTCCTCGAGATCAGATATGAATTGCTTGTAGATGAGTAAATTCCTGCAGCAAAATGTGAATCGGACAAGGTGAGAGGGGAGATCAGCAGGCAGAGTCGAGAGGATCGGCATGCAAGAAGTGAAAGCTTACGTAATGGAGGTAATGGCTCGTTTCGGTATGAGAAACAAGTGCCCTACTAAATGGCATCGGTCAGCCTCCTCGATCAGACTGCCGAGCGTTCTGGTTGCCACTTGCCGCTGATCGCGCGGGGCGACCTCTAGACGACCAGCAACGGAACTAACGCCGCATAATCGTTGACCTTTCGATATTTTACGTGCCTACAAGGTGTTTATTATTTATTCGAATTCCGTAATGACGCGTACGTACGTACGGCGAAGAATTGGGTTAGGTCTCGACGAATTATTATTTATAGACTTTCTATAAGTACGCTGTGTGAAACGTAGACTGAAAAATAGTGGAAAGATATAGCAGACGTAATAGGGTTTAAGGGGTTGAATTGAAACATACGTTTGGGGTGAAGATTATTAAATCTTGTGAGTATGATAATATTATAGTTGCACATAGAGAAATGCACTTTATGTTAAAATTCTAAAACCATGTGCATATTATTCTTGCAAATACACGTGAAACGTTTTAAAATATCTGAGAGCCAGACACATTACTTTATCATACTATACAGCAGTGTCAAACTGTGTCAAACTCTGATTTGACAATTTGACAATACTGTCAATAGAATAAAAATATCTTCCAAATCCTGACTAACTAGTTTTAATGCAGTACGAGCGAGCTCTATGAAATAGAATTTGCTCATGCAGCTAAACTAATATTTTTACCAAAACACGTCATAGACATAAATTATTCAGAAGTTCGTCTACTTTAATTTATTATTTTGACGAAATTACTTCGGTCGGTTCATTTGCAAAATTGTTAAAACATGCTAAGAGTAATAAACGATGTCCTGAGTGATCCCTGTTTCCTTTTAAGTTAGTTCACCGAATATTTTCCATCCAACTTGATTGCCGGCTGATTTTCAAAAAAGTCAAAACTTTCTATGACTTACCAACAAATTTGTACAATATTCGTTTGTGATTTCGGACCGTCAGAGTTGCACTGCAACAGCAAATGCATCGGACATTGATGCATCCCACATAGTATTTTCTAACACGTGAAAATCTTCTTTGGGGACTTGCTGCATGTGCGTACCGAATGGGCACAAGATATTTTTTTGATTAGTTCGCCATATTTGCACAAAGCAAATCAAACTGATAATTTGATTACGAACAAGCACAGTTTTATTTTATAATACCGTCTTACATAAGTGCAGAATTCATTTTAGCTTACTAACAAGATATGTCCTAATATTGTCTGAAATACAGATCAATTTGCTTCTGAAACAAAAATTTAAACAAATGAGCTACACCCAATTGTCTCAACTATTTCGATATTTTTAACTGTTTTAGTTTCCCTTGAAATAATAAACATCATAAAAATCAACAAATATATAAATGCAACAAGCAAATGAAATATAATTTTCCAAATAAGTTTTTTTTATAGACATGCTCTCTATAAAATTTTAATGATGTTTATTATTTGAAGAGAAATGACAACAGTTAAAAATGTTTCAATAGTAGAGAGAATTTTGTGTAGCTTTTTTATTTAACAAAACGGTTATATTTTGAAAGCTCATAGATGGGCAACATCTATATTGTTCATACAAAAGCATCAACTTAGGATACACTCTGTATATGATGTACGTTTTTCTTGGAAAGAAATAACATTACGTTTATGTTGATAGGGAAATTTTTTTTCACCAAATTACAATTTTATGCTGTTTTTCGCCCTTTAGAAAAATCTAAAATCTTACTGATAATTACAAATCTATTGTCAATATTCGCACACGACTTTTACCACACAGAAAACGAAATTAAAAAATGGAAAAATTAAACAGCGTACTAAAATGTTCATCGAGTACAAATAAATGAACCAATATTTGTCGCCTTTGCATTTGCTATATCCACTTCAACTGGGTATTGCAAATACCAAGTATATGGCGTAAAAAAACTCGTCCGCAAAGCCGTACGTCGAATATATAAATTTATTTAAGAGGTGGACTCGCTAAGAATTGAATTGAGCAGGTTTTTTTCTTGACAAATGTTCATATACTTGAGTATACTTGCAAGTATACGAATGTGAAGCCCAAGCTTAAATTAGATATTTTTTGAACGAATATTTTCAAAATCTTTCCATATACCTATCTTTAATCTTCACAGTTCTTCAATATGATACTATTTTTCCTCAACCTTTCTCTATAATTACCTACTGTAGAAACTCATTTCTTTTCAACCAAATAACATCACCGTAGAAGCGAACACACTAACGACTAACTAGCAAGCAGATTTGCATTCATGAATGTTTCCCGTTTCTTCAGTTGGCAGAACAGGGGCGATTCAACTCGCCAAAATTTATGCCTTTACATAGCGTTTGCAAGCGAAATACTAGTTCACTTTTAAAGATACGACATCCTACTTTATTCTCTTGCTTAGTCTGCACTCTGCATACGTTCGGCCCGTTTTTCTTCTTCTTTTTCAAACGCCGCTCAGCCAATATGGCCACATTAACATCTCTAATTAAAATTTAGTACTGCCTAGTCGCATGCTTGGACGCAATCGAGACTGGCAACCCTTTTTTTGTGCATATGTTCGCTTTCCGTCTTTTTTTTTTGTTGGTACGAGTTGTACGCGTTCTAATGGTTCTTAATGGGGCTAGAATTAATGTGTCTGTATGCAAATAATACCAGTAGATATCGGTAAATGATCACTGTTTGTTGTCATTAGTCTAATTGCAAACGCAAAAAACAGATATAGAAATTGTATACCAACATGTGAAGCTTGGCATGTGGAATAGATATGCTAATAACATAAATCGTTAAATTGTATACCAAATAAATGCAACTTTGTAGGCCAATTTCTGGTTAATATTTAAAATCCACCGAAACGTGAAGGCGAAATTATGGAATATGTATTCATATCGATTATTTTGTTTTATTTTACTTTCTTTTGAAATTTTTCGTTTTTTGTTTTTTTTTATTCTCACTTTTATGGCTACTATTATTAGTCAATACCAGTAGTAGGTAACGGGTCAGCTTGGTTCAAAGTCGTCCAAGCTGACCCGTTACCTACTACCAGTGATACTAAAATCTTGGTTTTAATCTATTTTTTTTTTTTAGGAATTTGAATACAGTTTTTACATTTTTGATTATTTCGGCATGATATTTAATGTTTATTTAGAATTAGCGCAAAATTACTCATTTTGTTGATGCAAAGTTGATATTTCGCCCTGTAGATAACAATCGATCATACAATAACTAATACGTGAGCGTGACTTACTTTTAATTCAATTAATATTAATGCCTTTGGATATGTTTATAATAGTAGTTATCCATCTACAGAAAAGCGATTATCTCGATGTTGCTGATATTTTCAATGAAAAACACCCGGACAACCAAATTGCCCATTCAACCATTTCTAGGATAATCAGAAAACTCAAGCAGACTGGGTCTGTTGAACATCTCTTTAAGTAGGGCCGGCCCTAGGCGGTAGGCAAGGTAGGCAACTGCCTACGGCGGCAAAGTTTAGGGGCGGCAAAACCAACTGAACTACAATAAAAAGGGCTCTAAAATATTGCCTGAATCTAGAAAATACAGGAATAGTAAAATACAATCAAATACAATCGGAATTGACAGGCTTCAGGCCATTCCTATATTTTAAGATGCATAGCAGCCAATAATAGACATACTTAAATAAAATAGGTCATTAGCTTTTATAAAGAATTATGAACAATTAGGAAAAATATATGATCAATTAGGAAAAATAATATGAAAGTGTACTGTAGTGTAGTGATCCTATACAAAAATCAAAAGAGAATCCACAAACTTAAAGAAAATTTTATAAGTAAAAATGATTTACTGGCACATTCAAAAGATATAGAAACCGCTTTAAAAGTTGGCGAATCCTCCATCTTAACGGTTTAGCATTTGCTGCCGAAATGGTAAGCTAGTTAATTTTTATATGGGAAGACACATAATTTGCCCGCCTATAAAAATAAAATTAAAATATGCTGAGTCTTTGATGATATTATTATTATTGAAATTAATTAAAAACTATCAGTGAAAAATTCCCCATGAAATGCTTGCATCAATATCTCCGAAAATATTACTCTTAGCAGAATAAATTATACATCATATTAAAGATAAAATTTTGATGAAGATTTGGGTAAAGAACGGAGATATGTCAATATCTATTCTGTCAAAAACGACTTGCTGATGACAGGTGACTAAACAGTGTAAATATTGACATAATATTTCGGTTCTGAAAACCCGGTTTTTAACTTTCTCCCAAATCTACATCTTTCATTATTTTTATTATTTCATTATTCTTTTCATCTTTAATATGGTGTACATTTTGTTCTGCTGAGCTTAATACTTTCGGAGATATTTGATGCAAGTAGTTCATGGCATATTCCACTGATAATCACTGATAATTTATAATAAATTTCAATAATAATGTTCAGTAAACATTTTGATGGTAGTATATTCATAGTCGGGCGAATTAATTATGATGTTAAATGATTTTGCGTCCATAGACCTTGTTTCCAGAAGGTCCAGTTGACGTTTTTAAAAATTCATTACATCCCTTAACATTGGGCCAAATTTAAACATTGCTTAGCAGTTTTTTTCTAACCCTGCCTATAGCTGTTGCTACCTGAGCGGGCGGTAAACAGTTTGCTAAACTAATATTAATAAAAAAGTACTTAAGAACCATGTCTACTTAAAACTGTCTTAATGGGTTAGCAATGAAGGCCACTGAATATGAATTAAGTAATACATTAGATCTGAAAGAAGTTACTCGCGATTTTGCAGAAAAAAGGTTCGAAAGAGCTATTTTTAATTTGTATATTTCTATATTGTACTAGTATTCTTTACTTTTTGTTGTTTTAAAACTATTGTTAGTACTAGTATAATTTCCAAAGGATGTGTTTTTATTACAAATAAATTTCGTAAATATTGTCTGAGTGCTGACTGTATTTTTCTGGATCATGAGTCTTGTATAAATCTGTTTTGCCGGCAAAAACGGCGGCAAAAACGCTACGGCCGGCCCTGCACCCAGTATTATTTCAATGATTTGCAGTTGGTTTGTTATAAAAGTAATTGAGCTACTATTTTGTAAGTATGTAATTAAATACGTATGTACAGGTGGGCCAAATGCGATGTTACTATAGGATATATCGGTAACTATAAGAGATATCGAAAAATGTGTAAGATCATCTTTTTTTGAGAGAAACTTAGCTATCGTCTTTTGTCTTCGAGTATTATTATGCTATTAATCTAAGCAAATTGCACTGCGAGATATGCACTGTCAAATATTTGTACCGAAAATATGAATATTTAATGCCGATTCATAACATCGCACATCTGGACTTGCAAACACGTTGCAAGGTCTCGAACGCATCGGCTGGCTCGACAAAAACTTGTAGTTCTGTGGCCGTAAAAATAAATACCTTCTACGCCGATATTGGGCAGACTATTTGAGGTAAACATATTAATGCCGCATGAATGCACCGGTGAAAAATACATTCTTATACCTACAAGAAATAGTTTTCGCGCTATAGAATTCTTAATACGCTTTACTTTCGACAAGAAAATAATATCTTGGTACGTAGTGTGTAGGATGTTTGTTTTCGCTACAACTAACGCATCTTGCAAAATATAATAAAAAATAATACACGAGTTACCAATACGGCCCACGCCTTTTCCTCAAAACTGCAGATTCAGCAATTAAAGACTATATAAACTGTAAACACCACAACGAAGAGACTTTATCTGTGTACTCAGCTTCTTGTACGTTCATCACCTCATGACGCATGATTATTTGATAATAATTATTTCAATCATTTACAGTTGGATTGTTATAAAAGTAATTAATCAATCAATCAGGGGGGCGGCACTATTGAGATTTGCCCACGGCGGCAAAAACGCTAGGGCCGGCCCTGCTTTAAGAAACACCACAATAAATATATATTGCCTAAAATAAGATAGCAAGTTTACCAGTGTTGCAGGCAGTAATCGTGTATAAAACGACTTTGGTTCGACAAATTGCGTCTCACACCTAATCCAGTAAATCAACAGCACAACATACTAACATACTACAACTATTTGTTCAGTTTCACCTTTAAAAAATATAAGAAATTTATAAGTAAGTAATTTATAAGTCCTTCTTTTTGTTAAAATATAAATATAGATTTATATCTTCAGCTCCTGAACAGTGTGTTAACACCTTTTTTAAACACCGCCCAGAACTTTTTAAACCAAAGAAATTAGGTTAGAAATTATTAAGTTTTACTTCTAAACAACATCTTAAAGTAAAGTTTATCGATAATAATGCTGTCACACCAGATACAATTGTCTCTTGCCTTTAATTTAATAGTTATTTTGGTTTACAAAGGTGATATTTGTTCAGTTTTTGTATGTTATGTGCTGTTTATTTACTGCATTGGGTGTGAGAAGCAATTTGTCAACCTGAAGTCGTTCTATGCTCGATTACAGCTTGCAACACTGGTAAACTTGCTTCCTTATTTTCGGCAACATATTTTTTAGTGGTGTTTCTTAAAGAGATTATCAACAGATAGGTGGCTATGACTTCATATTTGAATATATATTTACTTCTAAACAACATTTCCAAATAAAGTTTATCGATAATAATGAAAATAAAGGTACTTTACTCTTATCACAAATACATACATTCTGAATCGCTTGGTATATGGTACCGAAATTTACATATTTGACTATTGCCGTATTGGTTTCATACAAGCCGCCAACTTTTATAAAGAATAAAATTTTCTGAGAAATGGATAATAAATAAATTTTCCATATGATGCGAACTTTTCTGGACACACTGTATATGTGGTGACAATGACTATGTCAACTTTTTTTGAAACAAATATTTCCTTTTAAACATATCCGGCTATTCATTTTAAAGAATGAATACTACTGGATATGGCTATTACCTAACAAAGTTGTAAGATAATATCTGTAAAAATTTAGTTTTTAAGATAGGTCTGCAATTGCCATTTTTTTTTTACAAACAATCTCAGAAACTATTTATTTCAGACAGGTACACCTATTAAAACAATAGATTTCTTCAAGTCGATGCATATTTATTTGAATTAAACAAAATTTTCTACCTGTTTAAGTTAAGAAATTTAGCACTCTATGCGGCCTGTCAAATTTTGAATACGTTTCCAAAGAACGAGAGACAGACAGAGCGTGAATATCTAACACCGTTTTAATTGCAAATTGTTTAACGATTCATATCGAATTAGCGTTTTTTCTTCACGTAGGTCGACGTGTGGAGTTTATAACTTTCAATTTGTTTCGAAGTGTAAAAGTGTTGAAATAATTACAACTGATTTAATTGTAGGAAACTAAAATAAAAGGTAAAAATTGGTTTAAAAAAAAAACTTTCCTCAACACTTTCTGACTAGGTATTTTAATATTTTTAATTCGTTCGTTAATTATAACCAAACAATTTTCCTTCACCGATTTTTACTTGCGTCAAATTAACTGTTTATTCGCACACATTCTCTTATATGCAAACAATCTTTATAATGAGGCTCTTAATCATTTTATTTTATCGCGTTATTTGCATTGAAACCTTGATACTTCCTTGAGCGTAGCGGTAATTTTTGTTTAGAAAGGTCATCCTATTCGAAACATGCAGTTGACAGTAAAAGTACGCCGCAATGTTTTCTACCTGTACTCTGGTAGATTGTATGTAGATTGCTAATCAAAACTTATTTTGCACGTAATAATTCAGCGGCAGGTGTATGATTAACTTGATTGCTATGCTTTGACACAGAAAACCACAGCGTCATGCACATAGCACTACCTATAATATGCAGTTTAATCATGTTGCGATAATAGAATGCGGTTTCACGTCAAACTTACCTATACTATAGCCCAATAAAGTAAAGGAAAAAATCTGATGTGGCCAGGTACATGAGTTTATCATACAATATATAAAATTAATAGTTTAGCTGCATGAGATTCTATCGAGATCGATCGTGTTTGCATTAAAATAAAACGAATTAGTCAGGATTTCACAGATATTAACAGTTGGTATTGTCAAAAAATCAGCCTTTAACACTTACCTACTGCCATTAGAATAAAAATATCTGGCAAATCCTATATTAATGCAGACACGATCTCTATCAAATAGAAGTTGCTCCTACAGCTAAACTATTAATTTTACCGAAAAATGTCATAGACATAAATTATACAAAATTTCCTCTACTTTAATTTATTATTTAACTATTTTGACGAAATTACAGAAACGGCGGCTCATTTGCAATATCCTTGAAAAATGCATAACAATATTGCTATCCGCAATCCGCACTTGAAATACACATTGACTTTGTAAACACCATGGAAACACCAAGCTGTTTCAATATTGTTTCACATAGCGTACGTGCGCGCGTGTTTCTCCTCCTCATCACATTCTCCATGCATTTGCGTGTTGAATTGACGTTTCGCAACCGCTGACGTTCTGAATACTGTCAAAAGTTTCAAAATTTCCTGGCTACCTACTATTAATGTAGACACGATTTCGATCAAATAGAATTTGCTCCTGCAGCTAAACTATTAATTTTACCAAAAAATGTTATAGACATAAATTATACAAAATTTCCTCTACTTTAATTTATTATTTATCTATTTTGACGAAATTACAGAAATGACGGCTCATTTGCAAAATCGTTGAAAAGTGCCAAGAGTAAATAGCCAGTTCCTTTAAACCCTTTTGAACCAAAAGCTTTTCAGTTCTAAGTTTGGCCATAAAACTTCTAAATATGAACTTTCGTCCAGATACCTTTAGTAGTTTCTCCGAAATCGCCGCCACAAAAATCGTTTACACACAGACATTTTATTGTACCTTGGTCAAAAATGTTCAGGGGACCCATAAAGACCTATTTCCGCTAAAATCTCATTTTTTTTTTTCGGCACGATTACAATACTTCATCATACTGATAAAGTAAATAGATGATAAAATATATGATAAAGTAAAAAGAGCACCAAAATGAAGACTGATATTGTATATTTGTTTAGGTAATTGTGGATATTAAATACACTGCTCAAAAGATTAGGGGTACACTTTTTTCGAAACTTGTAACTTTTTATATAATAGTTCTAGCCTATTGTCGAGGCCTTAAATTTACACGGGAAAATACTTGGGATGAAGACATGTTTTGGTATTTTTCAAATAATTGTTCTGTGTTTGAGAAAACTTAAGATTACTTAAGGACTTGTAGAGGACTTTCCAAGGAAGAGTTTGATCTATTATATATATATATATATATATATGGGTTTGACGCCCCCAACCCATCCCCATAGTGCCCTGTAAACAACCCTTGAATGAAAACATTTACATTCTTCAGATAATTGATCCTTCTAATCATGTCACTCATTTGTTTCTCATAGAAATTATTACTATAGTCTAGTGGAATGTTTATAAACATTTGTCAGTGAATTTACATTCACAATTTACAGTCTGAATTCTGTTTTCAGAGTTCGAATTGGCAAATTATTACCTTACAGTGACTTTATTGATTATAAAATTTCTTCCTATTTTTGAACAATCAATTATTAATACTTTTCAACTTTTTTTCTACTTATATATGCTAGAAAAGTCTGTTTTTTGTGAAATTAACTTATAAATTTCATATTCGAGATATCTAACAAACCTATCGTCTATATTATCTAATAAACCCACATTGGATTAAACAAATTCTGTATGTTTAAACAATTTTTGTTTGCAATTCACTTAAAATTAATTTTTTTATCTCTCTGGCTAATTGTTATTCTCAAGTGATGGGATGATTTCTATTGTTTAAATAATAAAATATTGTTAGTTTTCAATATCACTTATTCGGAAAAATTTAAATGATTTGAAATTCTTTTTTTTTTCGGGAAATCGGGGGTTACATTTATTTTTAAAATACTAAAGTCAACAAATTTTATTTCCCTCTCCATTTCTTATTCTCATTTCTTACCACTGTGTGTCGCAAGATAATGTTGATTTGTTGCTGTCTGAAAACTGTTCCCTGTACTCCAATTTGATGAAATATTGGAAACGAATATTATTTTATTATTGAAACAATGGAAATCATCCCAAAATATAAATGATGTCCCTTCAGAATAACAGTTGGCTAGACCGATCTACAAAAAATTAATTTTTTCTACTCCTATTGAGGAATGCATTCATTATCATGGCAATTTATGATAAGTACTACTAACCATTCCCCACACACATGACAAATATTTCATTCCTGGCTCCTCATACCCCGCCAGTAGTGAGAAATATTTCATTCCGCACGGCTTTAGAACCAATCACAGCTCTGGCTTTTTCATTTCCAAATTGTTGATACACTGCTTAGCGACATTGTCAAGGCATTGACAACGTCGGTGAGTGACAAGGCGCACCAAACAATTTTAATCTGTCAAAATCCTGTAAACCGTCATAGTGACATACAGCTGTCCCTATATGCACAAAAATTAATTTATAAAATTTCGTTGCATGGTCGTAGAAAAAGTATAGTATTCCATTCGCAAGTAATGGCAATTTCTCACTCGAACGCTTTGCAGCACTCTACGGCTCGTGCTGCAAACTTCGTTCTCATGAGAAATTGCTTACATTACTTGCTCATAGAATAATATACTATTACGCGAATTGCAAAAGAAAATGTATAAAGAAATGGCATTTGTTTAAACAAATGTCGGTTTATTAGAGAATACAGACTAGATGTCTCGAACATGAAATTTCTAAGTTAATTTCACAAATAAACTGGCTTTTCTACAATAATTAGAAGAAAAAGTTAAAAATGAATTATAATTGATTGTTTAAACAATAGGAAGAAATTTTTTAATGAATGCAGTCCCTATAAGGTAATAAACTGCCATTTCGAAGTCAGAAAACAGAAATCAGACGGATTTTCGAGAAAAGCGAATTATTTAAATAAATAGAATTTGTTTAAATGGAAATTACCTGACAAAGTTTATAAACATTCCACAAGACTTATAGTAATGATTTTTTCGAGAAAAAAGATAATGAAATGATTAGAACGGTAAATTTTCTGAAAAATTAAATTTTTTCATTTGGTTAGTTTTCAAGGAAATAGGGAAATTTCGACCGACACCATATGCAGCAGGCACCACACGGTCCTCCAAGATGTTTTCGATGTAATTCATGGCATTTAATCTACCAGGAACCACAACAAGATCAGTTCTGTTGTCTATACTGATTACAGCCCAAACCATCACAGATCCACGACCAAATCTATCCACTTCCTGTACAGTAGCGGCTGCGTAGCGTTCACCAGGACGTCTATATACACGTACTCGACCGTCGCAACGAGTTAAACGAAATCTGGACTCGTCTGTGAACAGTACAGGCGTCCAGTGACGAAGTTGCCAATCTCTGTGATCCAGAGCAAACCTCATTCGCGCTGCTTTGTGATGCTGCGTAAGGCGTGGTGCGCTAACAGGTCTTCTTGGTTTCAAATTCGCTTCTTTTAATCTGTTTTTAACAGTTTGATCAGAAATTTCTTTTCCATGTGCTCGTCTTAGGTCGTTTAGGAGGTCTCGTGTTGTGGCAGTACGCTGACGTAGAGAGGAAAGGACAAGAAATCGGTCTTGATTTTGAGCAGTTTTTCGATTTCGACCTTGTCCAGCTCTTCTAACATATTGGCCAGTCTCCCGAACCCGATTCCATAAACGCTGAATAACAGAAGGGGAAACTCGAAGGTCCCTGCTATTTATTTTATGATTTTTTCTCACTAAATTTATCAGTTTGTGGTATTATGCTAATTTTATAGAATTAGTTTGTTTGTATTAAATTAAAAAAGTGAAAACTTCAAATAATACCGTATTTCACTTCTCTCGCGCTCATGTTAAAAACCAGTGGTAGAAAATATTGATAGTCATACACTTTATGGAGAAATGATCAGAGTTATGAGTCTTCAAACAGAGGGTTAAATACTTTTATAGAACACCGGGCAGCAGTGTACTCTGGCCACATGGCCACATGTTTTTCTCGAAATCTTAATTTAGTTAGACCACTTTTTCTCTGTACGGAGCCACGTTTAAATTCGTAACACAAGAATTCATATAATTCACAAGAAATGATGTAATTTTCAAGTAATTTTCACAAGAATTCATATACCTATTATAGGTACCTATTTCAAATTCTTTCCAAAATTAAATTGCCCAAACGAACCTATTTCGACCGCAATTCCATTAAAAATATCATTAGATATAAATGACTTTTTTCGATCATCGTTACAAAAATTGCTCCATTTCGCAATCAGCGACAACAATCGCATGTTCTATACTTATTATTACTATCATTACTGTTGCCGTTATACATAGAAAAATATTACATAACGCCGCGTTCTTTTCTGTCATTAGAAATGTGGAATTTTGTTGCATTTTGATGGACAGTATAGTGCATCAATCATGAGTCATGACTATCGGCTTCTATAGTGTTCCTCTGAACGGAAGATGCTTAGGTACAATATTATCTAGCGGGAATTAACAAACAATGTATAATTATCACAGAATAATTAATGCCATTAACAGGTATGCAGAGGTCAACTGGTTGACTGACGTTGACGCTATTATAGTCGTCATTTTGTATCGAGCTATCTCGGCCATGTCTATCAGCTATACGTTAATTGCATACGATGAGATAAAAGACAAACAAAAAATTGTTTTAAAGTGTTTTGTTTTGGAAATAATTAAACTAATGACACCAAATACTGATAATTTGTTGATGGGTTCCTCTTAAGTCTTATTAAAAGCTGTTAGAGTTCGTTCGAACCAACCGAAAAATAGTAAAAACAAACACGAGCGCCAAATTTGCCTATCGATTTCCACAGACCTCGATAGCTTAATTGGGTAGAGCTCCCGCCTGGTAATTGCAGAGGCATGATATAAGGAATTACAGAAGATATGATATTGGTGATATTGATATTTAATATATAAAATTAAATGTGGATTGATTCATCATTATAACCTTATCTAATAAAGTGTACTTTATTCATAAAAAGTCGGTACAGTAATTTTCGTACTATTTGCAACATATTTGAATTTTAAATGCAAATGTTTGTATAAACTATGATTTTGTTACTGTATGTCTTTTGAATATAATGCTACAATAATGCTATAGGCAAAACTGGGAGAGCTGAAGATTACTCATAGATTTCAGCTGTTATTTTAGACATACGTTACAGAATATTTCTAAATATTGACGCGTGTTAAAACGAAATAGCATACTTTTCATACGTCTGCTGTATAATTTAAATGGGCAAGACAAAAAAGTACGTCTGTTCTTAGAACCATAAGAACGAATGACAGCGGTAGCAACCAGACCTCCAATTCGAGCGCGAACGTGTGATGTGAACAAGATGTTTTCGTTGGTATGTTTTCACTTTGCTTCTGTTAAACATGCTAATGATGGATATATAAATTAGATAGGACAATTATCACAATTAAATGACAGTATTTTAAATAATTAAATATTAATCTTGAACGAACTACCTAGTAGGCAACTTAATATACACAGCTAATAACCAATTCACGCGGTACGTTCATATCTTGGTTCATACGATTTTAAGCGATGAATCACCTTCAGCTCTCCCAGTTTTGCCTATATCAGTATTTTAATTTAAATCTGGCAATTCTCATTCCACATTTATGTAATCAGTCAGATTTTTTTTTTAAATAAGCAAAGGTTTTTTTGTTGTTAGTGAAATGGACTTATGCGACAACGGCATTGCAGGGGTGCTGAAAATCGAGTGCCCAAATGTTAGCGACGTCGAAAATTGGCTGCCACCGCACAATATGGAGATAGTAAATCAATAGCTCTGCGGTTGAACCGCCTGCATTTGTATTTTTAACGCTCAAATTGAATCTGGAAATCGGCAAATGCCGCTGATAGTTTATTCGCGTATCCGGTTTATTGCTCTTGGAAATTTTGTGAATCTGCGGTTTCAGTTTATTAGCGTTATTTCTGAATATTGATTTACAGAGAATTTATTTATACATTTTATTATTAACTAGTCCCAATATTTCGAATACTCAATTACCTATGATATACAATTAACAGATTATTCCTCCCATATTTTATACAATTGTTCACAATAATATAATATATTAACATACTTATGTGCCCCACATTTACCCTATAATATTGAACATAATTAATGCTATGTATATTTTATAACATTCTTTCTTCTCTTTATCTTGTCAGCGATGATAAACTTTCGCATATAACACACGTATAAAAGAAACGAACACCTTGCCAATATCATAAATTTCTTTCGGTAGGCTGCGTTCAAAATACGCACTCGCTCATCTTAATGGCTGGCATATCATCAGCGGGGTTCCTCAAGGGGTACAAATCTCAGTCAATTTGCTTGTGCCACCGCTGATCCGCACTTGCTCATTAGTAGAAAGTAATATTAACGTTTAAATTACTACTGCATTGCAGCAGAATCTCATCCTTGGCTCGCAGCATCGTCCTTTTCAATTTGCTCGCAATAAACACCATCTCGAGCTCCAGGCAATCTCACGCCATGTTTCCATCTACACAGACAATGGAGTTGATAAAGAAACCTTTTTTGGAAATTACATTTCTTATGTAGTCTTATAAACTTCTTATCAGTTCATTAGTTTGTACTCATAAAAATTAGAAAGCTGTATATGTATTTATATATTTTTCCAAATTAAGAAGAATTTGCACTGTTTTTGCCCCGTAAATTTTATTCGTTTAACTTTAGCAATTAATTACTTCAGAAATAATCTATAGATTTCAACGAATTAAAAAGTAAAATCACCTGCGGAATGCTAGTTTTCAATGTGCATTTTTGTAAAATCAGTGGATTAGTGGTTGATCCACAAAAAGCTATATTATGCAATGCCAGCAATTCCGTTATTAGAAGAGCTTGAATAATTAAATATAGACCATAGGCTACCCAATAATTTATAGGTTTAAAGTTTATTACATAATCATTGTTATCTTGCATTTTTCATACAAAAGATCGTGCTGAAACTCCGCGTGAATTCCGACACTCTACGGTCTTTGGGGTGCTGCGGGGAAGGGAGGCGTTAGCGGTGCTGTCATGTCGGAGAGAACCGACACAGCTGAGAGAACCGGGGCAGCTTATTATCAATACACAAAAAGAACGATAACTTGTCAAGGTAGTAATTTTAACCAACAATTAAATTCTTAATGTTTGCATAATTTTGATTACAATATGTGGCCCGGTACGACGTCTATCGATTGGCATTTATGTTTTGTTCAGTTTTTATACAATAAGGTTGTAAACAAGATTTTGATGGAAGCGGATAGATCTAATAATATGGAGTTAGCAGATTTTCCGATTAGTGGTGAATACTAAATTAAGTTTGCTTGATAAACCCAAAAAATATTTAAAAAGTATGCCCGATTTTATTATATAAATATTCAAACTATTATAACAGTTTCAACAGTTTATTTATTAATAATATTTAAATACATGCACAAACAATATAAAATAAATACAACTCTTGATATATTACATATATATTACAAACGTCAGCTCTGAGCGTATAAAACTTAGAAATATCAAAAAACTTTTACAAATTTAGCATCGTAAATTTGTAGACACATAGATTATTTTGCAGATCGTTCATTAATTTTAAATGCTAATCCCGAAACCCGATTTAAATTGCCAAGAATTTCCATGGGACTTCCAAATGCCTGTTCGTGGTTCTGTTATCTTATTGACTCATTTTGCCGTTATTTTTTAATTCGGTAATCTGTCGCCGGATATCCAAATTTCTTTGGGGAGGCATAATCGCCGTGTCGTTATATGTATTGTGTCCGTCAACACTGTTCTCCTAGTAGGTAACTAATGCACGTGCGATCCGCCACTACTTGCAGCGTCGCTGTCGATCCCTTCCCCCGCTCGCCCGAAAGACCGAAGAGCGCCGCGTCAATTGCAGCAATCATGAGATGCTTCAACGCGATCTTTTGTAGGGAAAATGCAAGATAAACAATGATTATGTAATAAGCTTTAAACCTATGAATTAGTGGGTAGCTTATAGTTTATATTTCATTATTCTATCTCTTCTAATAAAGGAATTGCTGGCATTGCATAATATAGCTTTGTGTGGGTCAACCACTAATCCAATGATTTCACAAAACTCCACATTGAAAGCTAGCATTCCGCAGGTGATTTTACTTTTTAATTAGTTGAAATCTATAGATTATTCCCGGAGTAATTAATTGCTAAAGTTAAAGAAATAAAATTTATCGGGAAAACGCCAATTTCTGATGCTGTCCTTGGTTAATATGCTACAACCAAGGACAGCATCAGAATTTTTTAAAAATTTTTCGCCCCTAGATTTGCGATAAAATGGACTTCAAAAGACGGGACATAATATATGGCCACGATAATACATTAATTAATATTCACGTGAATCAAAAACTTTAGTAGCAAGTCAAGTAGTGTGTGAGCAGAACTAGCAAATTATTCACTTCTTAGGACACTTTGTACGTATTTAACGGTTAAGTAATAAGTTCCTGCTTGCTATTTGTCTTGTGACTTAGCCCGTGTGGGTAGGACCCTTTAGAAACACATTCCGCCACGGGCATCTACATCGTTTCTCAGTTTCCCACTCCGTACTGTGCACAGGGCCAATTATATCTGGAGGAGGGTGTGTGCGTTGTTTTAACGAATAAGTATAGTCGGATAGAAATCTAAATCAAGAACTGCAATAACATACCTAGTAGGTATGCCATTGAAAAAAGTGCACATGTGTATAATTTTTACCCACTTATAGTGTTTGTGGTATTAGTCCATGGTGTAAACACGACTTTAAAATTCATAATGCAGATTAATTAATGTCGTACACCGCTTGCTGCGATGTTCCTGAACATATAAACATATGTATACACTACACATTCATAACAGTGTATTTGCGACGTGAATAACGTTTTAATAAGGCAAGAGACAAGGGTATTATAGTAGGCCTAGGCCATTAGCAAGCGCGACGACGAGACCTATATAGTGCTGCCACCTGTGACTAAACTAGCAGGAATTTAATCTAAAATTTCATTCATAATTTAGTGGACGGCGTGTCTCATAACAAGACAGATGAAGATCAACTAGGGTTAATAGTCTGTCATACACGGTGCGACCGTAAGTTTTGGCCCTGTAGAATGTAAATTTTCACGGACGTTGTGAAACTGACGGAACGTTGTAATTTTCAGGATTAATTTGAGGTAATTAGATTCAACACTGTACATCAACACTATAAATTTTTTGGTAAAATTAATAGTTTAGCTGCAGGAGCAAATTCTATTTGATCGAAATCGTGCCTGCATTGATAGCAGGTAGCCAGGATATTTTGAAACTTTTGACAGTATTCAGAACGTCAGCGGTTGCGAAACGTCTATTCAACACGCAAATGCATGGAGAATGCGATGAAGAGGAGAAACACGCGCGCACGTACAGTGCAACAATATTAAAACATCTTGGTGTCAATGTGTATTTCGATTGCGGATAGCCATGTTCTTATGTTTTCGCGAATAAATACAACAAAGATTGTAAGACGGTATGGTAACATTAAAACTTATTTGGAATATTCAGCATAATTCTTTATGAACTTTTGTAGTTAGCGCTGAAGACGGGGTAAAACCCGAAAATATAGTATGCTAGAAGTCAATATAATATATTAATCATCAGAACCAATAACCTTTTTACTTTATCATATGTAAGTATGACAAGGAGGTTTAGTCTTAGCATTTTTGAAATATTTTGCAAATAGGCTGCTATTTCTGGAATTTTGTCGAAATAGTTTAATAATAAATTAATGTAGAGGAAATTCTGAATAATTTATGACTATGAAATTTTTTGGTAAAATAAATATTTTAGCCGCATGAGCAAATTCTATTTCATCGGGATCGCTCGTACTGCATTAAAACACTAGTATTAAAACTATTTAGTCAGGATTTGTCTGATATTGTGATTCTGATGATAGTAGGTAGTGTAAAATGCTGATGTTTTGACATTGCATACTGTAAATATAATCAAAATATCTGTCTAGTTCTAGTAGTTTTATTTTAATGCAGACGTGGCCGATCTCGATCAAATAGAATCTCATGCAGCTAAACTATTAATATATGGTATGATAAAGTCATGTGCCTGGCCACATCAGATTTTTTTTAGTTGTCAGCAATATCCAGAATACCATAAGAACATATTATTGTTTTAGTTTAATGCTATTGTATTACCTTAGTTCTTTAAAAAAATTGAGATCATTAAGGTGTTTTATTTTTTTGCATAAAAACTGTGCCCCCTACGAATAAAGGCAGAGAGAGATTTTTTGTCATAAATTGAACGAGGAATTCCAGAATGATTTTTAATTTAAAATATCCCAGTGGCGTGCCATTTTTTTCTTTAAAAAAATTATATTATTATCAAAATGTTCTCTCTCTGTATATATTTGTCGTAAAAGTGATTAAACTCACTGTGAAGTGATATAATCTGGTCTGAGATTGGCCGGAATGCCTCTCATGTACATGTACACGTGTACGACTATTGTGTAATTATCTAAGATTTGCCGGCGCGGAAGATGCGGTTTAACGACGTGAAGACGGTTCTGCGGAGATCTGCAGACTCTCCGCGTCTTCGTAGGAAATGGATGTGGTCGGCGAGATTTTTTTTTATCCGGGGCCTAACGAGATGTGATAGTTGTATATGAATGCCTTCGTTAGCCCGATGCTACGGAATACTAATAATGGCTCTGAAAGTGCAGTAAAAGTTTACGGCGTATTCGGTAAAACTATGCAGTAGTTAGGTATGTTGAAATAAGAGAAGGTTGTTAAAATTTCGTTTCGGTGACTGTCCGTGTCTGAGACAGGAAATTTTAAATTTTTTTCACAGCAAATCTAACCATATGAGGCAATTCAAAATAGATAGGTCTTATTTCTCGTCTTTGAATCTCGTTTTTTAATCCATAATACATCTGCTCATAAAAATAAGGGGAACAGTTTTTTCGAAAACTATAACTTTTTTAAATAATAGTTCTAGGCAAATCAACCCTTTTGAGTTTTTATGCGATATCCACAAACTTAAAGAAAACGTTATAAGTAAAAATGATTTACTGGCACATTCCAAAGATATAGAAACCGCTTTAAAAGTTGGCGATTCCTCCATCTTAACGGTTTAGCATTTGCTGCCGAAATAGTAAGCTAGTTAATTTTTATTTGGGTAGACACATAATTTGCCCGCCTATAAAAATAATATTAAAATGTGCTGAGTCTTTGATCTACGTCAAATCTACGTCTTTCAATATTTTTAACTAATTATTTTCATCTTTAATATGGTGTACATTTGGAAAGCTAAGCTTAATACTTTCGGAGATATTTGATGCAAGTAGTTCATGACAAATTTCACTGATAATCACTGATAATTTATAATACATTTCAATAATAATGTCTTCATTCAGTAAACATTTTGATGGTATTATCGGTACTATTTTCATAGTCGGGCGAATTAATTATGATGTTAAATGATTTTGCGTCCATAGACCTTGTTTCCAGAAGGTCCAGTTGACGTTTTTAAAAATTCATTACCTCCCTTAACATTGGGCCAAATTTAAACATTGCTTAGCAGTTTTTTCTAACCCTGCCTATAACTGTTGCTACCTGACCTGGCGATAGACAGTTTGCTAAACTAATATTAATAAAAAAAAGTACATAAGAACCATGTGTACTTAAAATTGCCTTAAAGAGTTAGCTATGAAGGCCACTGAATATGAATTGAGTAATACATTAGATCTGAAAGAAATTACTCGCGTTTTTGCAGAAAAAAAGGTTCGAAAGAGCTAATTTTAATTTAGGGTTAAACTTTGTATATTGCACTAGTATTATTTATTCTTTGTTGTTTAAAAAGAATTGTTTGTATATATAATCTCCAAAGGTTGTGTTTTTATTACAAATAAATTTCGTAAATATAGTCTCAGTGTTGACTGTATTTTTCTGGATCGTGATTTTTGTATAAATCTGTTTTTTTGTATAAATCATTTTGGAGTTAGAGGGGCGGCACTATTGAGATTTGCCTACGGCGGCAAAAACTCTACGGCCGGCCCTGCACCCAGTATTATTTCAATGATTTGCAGTTGGTTTGTTATAAAAGTAATTAATCAATTGAGCTGCTATTTTGTAAGTATGTAATTAATGAAGTATGTACAGGTGGGCCAAATTCGATGTTACTATAGGAGATCTTGGTAACTATAAGAGATATCGCAAAATGAGTAAGGTGGTCTTTTTTTGAGAGAAACTCAATGGTGAAAACCAAAATTAGCTATCGTCTTTTGTTTTCGAGTATTATTATTATCCTATTAATCTAAGCAAATTGCACTGCGAGATATGCACTGTCAAAAATTTGTACCGAAAGTACCGAAAATATGAACATTTAGATGCCGATTCGTAACATCGCACATCTGGACTTGCAAACACGTTGCAAACTCTCGAACGCATCGGCTGGCTCGACAAAAAGTTGTAGTTCTGTGGCCGTAAAAAAATACCTTCTACGCCGATATTGGGCAGACCATTTGAGGTAAACATATTAATGCCGCATGAATGCACCGGTGAAAAATACATTCTTATGCCTGCAAGAAATTTTCGGGCTATAGAATTCGTAATACGTTTTACTTTCGACAAGAAAATAATATCTTGGTACGTAGTGTGTAGAATGTTTGTTTTCGCTACATTACTAACGCGTCTTGCAAAATATAATAAAAAATAATACACGCAAGGACTCATGATGCATGAATTTATTATTTGATAATAATTATTATTATTTGCAGTTGGTTTGTTATAAAAGTAATTAATCAATCAATCAGGGGGGCGCACAGTGGGGTATTTGACCTGAAAACCTGGACAAAATTATTTTTTCACCTAAAAGGGCTTTAGATGTGTTGTTTTATTTATGTATAACATTTTAACCTTCATACTAAGAATTTGAAAGTTAATAACTTAATAAACACAATAAAATAGTACAAAGTAGGAAAAAGCAAACTGTATTAAAAATTGTTCTTCGCTGCACTACACCTATTATAAATTAATTACTGCTACAACATTTGTCATCAATATTTTTTTGGGATTTTATTTCTATTATGTTTTACCGTGTCAAATTCATAAAATAATATATGGCATGTCCAGTTTAAATACGCAGCATATACGGATTTAAAATTGAACAATACATGTCGTTTTTGAGTTATATGAGATAACATGTTTGGGTCTGTAATGTTGTAAGGAAATTCTGAAAAAACTTTTATTGTTAAAGACCAGTGATAGAGGAAGAAAATTAAAGTTTACACCAGTCGAAATTGTGTTGAAACGGTACATATGCTATTCATGCTGTTTTCCGTTCGTGATAGTAGAGGCAATTAAGGACCTGTTTTACCATATTTATTACTATAAAATCTATTATTTTTAGTATTATTTCAAAATTGTTTAATATTTATACTTATTGTTTCCATGAAAACTTACGAAATTTGATCATACTTCAAGCTGAAACGGTCGTTTTTTAGTGGTATGACCTTAATACGCATGTTTTGAACTCGCATTCGCATTCCGCATAAACACATTTATCGAAAACGCCTAACCAGTTTCTATTCACAAACTTACTATTGTCTCTCCTCAACAAGAATCCAATTTAAACAAGTGAACTGTGTATGCGACTAGGTGCTGTCGATGTACTTTCTTGCCTTGAATATAAATCCGATTGGCTTCAAGCAACCAATTTCCAAGAAATGCATATACAAGTACAAAGTTTAAGTTTTTTTTCGGATGATTTTTAAGAATCTAGGTCATCGGGGTTGTTTGCTATACATGATCCAAAACGGAAAAATATACGTACATAACGGCATTTACAACATACAAGATGCATTGAACATAAAGTTGTCAATATCTCGATAACCGTAACCATTTGTATATAGCTAGATATGGTTAAATATGTTCTAAATTACCTCTACTATCACGGTATCAAGAAATTGCACCAAATTACATATAAGCCGGTACATCAATTTTTGGATTTTCCTTTACAACGTATTAGAAATAAAATCACAAAAACCGCACCCGCACCTATCTGCAGTAGATTTTCCAGTAGTTGTAATGTCAAATATGTATACTATAATTTAAACCACTTTCAAAAGCTTAACAAAGCTAAACACTAAACTAAAACTCAAGTTCTGCATAAAACTGTTTTTTTTATAACAGCGAATGTTCTCGGCCCTGCAATAAACAAAATTGTAAGTAAATTTTAATAAAAATAATGTCGAATGAAAGTTCATACTTGGTTCTAAAGAATGTATAACAAAAACGTCACATTTATCGTTAAAATACAAAATTGCAACCGTTTTTAAGGGTGTGAACTTATGTGCATCTATGGTTTAGCCATAGTAAAATATAACTTTTGGCTGACAAGGACACGTGGTTCAGGGCTCAGGTTAAAGTATATTGCCGCGTTTTAATACATCGGTATTTTACCTATCCCAAAGATTTGTTTACTTTTTGGAATTTAACAATTTAGAAATTTGATTTATGGCCAGCTTTTTGGGTCAAATACCCCAATGTGCGACGTGTTCGCAAGCGCCCTAATCCATGACAAACCATACAGGAACTGACACAAACCCTGATTGTTTAAAAAGTTACAGGTTTCGAAAGATGTGGAACGTTCAGTAGAACTGAATATTTTCTACGCACAATGAGCGTGATTTTGATACACTTACATATTCTTGATTAACGAGATTTTTCTTTCCCCTCTAGCGATATAATTATGCCAGGAAATCCCAAATAATAAAGAAATTCCCGAGTCTAGTCTATAGTCCAGGCTAAGCGAATTAATTCTCTCAACTTTGGCTTCGTCCGCAAATACTCGCCAATTTATCAGGGGTATTCAACTCGCTACGCTAGACTCTGGAGCAAGAATTTTATTCACTCTTGCATTCTGGTCTCGTCGAACCGTCTCCTCTACCAGTGAGTGATTAATTTATTTAACTCGACTTCTTGTTTTTTTTTCTGTTACTTTTTCTGGCGTAGTTCCCATCCTTACTTAGGTAGTCTTTTGGTCTTTATAATACTTCTACTTCCAAATTAGGTTAATCCGTGCTACGCTTCGCTTATAATGATATTATCATAATAAATTTTAAGTAGAATGTATAAAAAATCTGATGTGGCCAGGCACATGACTTTATCATACAATATATAAAATTAATAGTTTAGCTGCATGAGAATCTATTCTATAGAGATAAATCGTAGGTATTGGCAAAGCATCAGCATTTGACACTACCTACACTACGTCATTAGAATAATAGTTATTTATGTCACAAATGCCGAAAGTACGGAATAGCGCGACGAGCGGTGATACGGCGCGTCACCGAAGGCGGAGTGTAGCCGTCGCATATGAGCGAGTCGCGCTATCTAGTTTTTGGCAGGACCGACATCAACGTTTATTGTGGTGCTTTTTAAGAAATACATATTAAAAAAAGTAAATGATTTCTGTATAGTAAATGCTAGGTTGGTACCACTTTGACGAAAGGTGCGTTCCGATTGGTAGGTAATGGTAGCTAATGGCGGTGGTAGAATACGAAATTATAGTATTTCTTACATATCGTGATAATGACACATATTAGTTTGCATGTACATAAACATGAGTCACTAGCAATTTTCTATTGGAAATACTATAACGGCGTCTGCTACCACTGCCATTATCACTAATGAAAACGCACCTTAAAAAGGTAATTCAAATTCTGACAGATTTATATTTGTTCATGACACATCCCTACCAACATACTAAAATAAAACTACACTCATCGCTATACTTTATTTATAATTTTCTCAATGTATCATTTTTAGAATTAGATATAAAGACGGGTTGATATTTCTTATCAACAAACAATCAAATTGGTGATCTTATTTTATTTGAAATTTGTATTTTATGATTTTGCGCACTACAGCGGCACGTTCCATAGTGGTTCTCCAACTGCCTCTGATGAGATCAGCTGTTTTCGAATTTGACAACACAAAAAAATATTTGTCAAAATCCTGGCTACTATGTAATTTCATATCAATGCAGATGCGACCGATCTCGATCAAATAGAATTTGCTCTTGAAGGTAAACTATTAATTTTACCAAAAAATGTTATAGGCATAAATTATTCAAAATTTCCTCTACTTTAATTTATTAATTAACTATTTTGTCGAAATTACAGAAATGGCGGCTCATTTCCAAAATCCTTGAAAAAGGCTTAGAATAAACTAAAAAGCTAAACTATTAATTTTACCAAAAAATGTCATAGGCATAAATTATTCAAAATTTCCTCTGCTTTAATTTATTATTTAACTATTTTGACGAAATTACAGAAATGGCGGCTGATTTCTAAAATCCTTGAAAAAGGCTTGGAGTAAACACCCAGTTCCTTTGGACCCTTTTGAACCAAAAGCTTTTCAACTCTAAGTTTGGTCATGAAACTTCTAAATATGAAGTTCCGTGCCGATACCTTTAGTAGTTTCTCCGGAAATGAATTAACAAAAATTGGGTACACACACACACACATACACACACACACACACACACACACACACACACACACACACACACACACACACACACACACACACACACACACACACACACACACACACACACACACACACACACACACACACACACACACACACACACACACACACACACACAGACATTTTTTTGTACCTTGGTCAATAATGTTCAGGGGGCCCATAAAGACCTATTTCCGCTAAAATCTCAAAAATTTTTTTCGGCACGATTACAATACTTTACATACTGCGTATGATAAAGTAAAAAATATATAAATATAAGTCTAGAAGAAATGACAAACGACAGGAGCACAGATTATTCTCTATGAAAGGCGACTGAAGGACTCAAGGAGCAACAAAAAACCCAAATTCCGCCTATAAAAGCATAAGATGGAACCTAGGCTAGAAATCATTAAGACAAAGCCTTTGGAAGAAATTACCAATTCCGCAATAATCTAAGAAAATCGTACATATCAGCTGCTATTATTTTTTTTTTTCGAAAGGAGGAAGCATTTAAACGCACCGAAAAAATACCAACAACCTTGTCCTTGACAATTTGTCTATAGGCAGTTCCTCCTTGTCAACTCATAACGTAATCATCTTCCCAGAAAAAAAAAATCGCACACGTCCGGATATCCAATAGGCAATAGGCAATTAAAAGCAATCAGCGTCCTAACATATGATCATAATCGCGTCATCGACGACCTGCACGCGAAACAAATATTACCGAGCCTGCTTCGATTGTGCGCGTGTGTCATCAAGGATTGCTAGTGGTCGTCTTACCGTGGTTTTTGTGTGTTTTTTTTATTTGGTTTCGTTGTCGTTGCTCAGTCTGGTCTACCCAATGATAGATAGCGAATTGCTTATTAGATTTGTTAGATTGCGACCGAGTGAAGGTTGCTGCAAGCATGGATGATCTGATGATGACTTAGCGTGTCATTAAAATTCTCGTACTGTGGAGCGTTGCGGTGTTTTGCATCAAAATTATAGGTTAATAATCCACAGATTTTGTTTTGTATGTGTTACAGAAAATGTGCTTACAAAGAAATATTACAAATAAGATTAATAAATCCTGTATCATGTGAACCACTTGCGACCATGACACTGCGCGAACACTGCCCCGGTCACTCGTTGCACATTGGGGTATTAGACCCAAAAAGCTGGCCATAAATCAAATTTCTAAATTGTTAAATTCCAAAAAGTAAACCAGTTTCTGGGATAGGTAAAAGACCGATGTATTAAAAGGCGGCAATATTTTTTCACCTGAGCCCTGAGCCACGTGTCCTTGTCAGCCAAAAGTTATATTTTACTATGGCTGAACATAGATGCACATAACTTGACGCTCTTAAAAACAGTTGCAATTTTGTATTTTAAGGATAAATGTGACTCTTTTGTTATACATTCTTTAGAACCAAGTATGAACTTTCATTCGACATTATTTTTATTAAAATTTATCCACAATTTCGTTTATTGTAGGGCCGAGAACATTCGCTGTTATAAAAGAAAAAACAGTTTTATGCAGAACTTGAGTGTTTTAGTTTAGTGTTTAGCTTTGTTAAGCTTTTGAAAGTGGTTCAAATTATAGTATACATATTTGACATTACAACTACTGGAAAATCTGCTGCGGATAGGTGCGGGTGCGGATTTTGTGATTTTATTTCTAATACGTTGTAAAGGAAAATCCAAAAATTGATGTACCGGCTTATATGTAATTTGGTGCAATTTCTTGATACCGTGATAGTAGAGGTAATTTAGAACATATTTAACCATATTTAGCTATATACAAATGGTTACGGTTATCGAGATATTGACAAGTTTATGTTCAATGCATCTTGTATGTTGTAAATGTACGTATATTTTTCCGTTTTGGATCATGTATAGCAAACAACCCCGATGACCTAGACTCTTAAAAATCATCTGAAAAAAACCTTAAACTTTGTACTTGTATATGCATGTGTTGGAAATTGGTTGCTTGAAGCCAATCGGATTCATATTCAAGGCAACAAAATACTTCGAAAGCACCTACTCGCATACACAGTTCACTGGTTTAAATTGGATTCTTGTTGAGGAGAGACAATAGTAAGTTTGTGAATAGAAACTGGTTAGGCGTTTTCGATAAATGTGTTTATGCGGAATGCGAATGCGGGTTCAAAACATGCGTATTAGGGTCATTCCACTAAAAAACGACCGTTTCAGCTTGAATTATGATCAAATTTCGAAAGTTTTCGTGGAAACAATAAGTATGAATATTAGACAATTGTGAAATAATACTAAAAATAATGGATTTTATAGTGATAAAAATTGTAAAATAGGTTTTTAATTGCCTCTACTATCACGTCTTAAAAGGAATGCATCGAACGCAAAACAGCATGAATAGCATATATGTACCATTGCAATACACAATATCGACTGGTGTAAACTTTCATTTTCTTCCTGTACCACCGGTCTTTAAAAATAAAACTTTTTTCAGGATTTTCTTACAACATAACAGACCCAAACATGTTATCTCATATAACTCAAAAACGACATGTATTCTTTTCAATTTTAAATCCGTATATGCTGCGTATTTAAACTGGACATGCCATTTATTATTTTATGAATTTGACACGGTAACACATAATAGAAATGAAATCACAAAAAAATATTGATGACAAATGTTGTAGCAGTAATTCATTTACAATAGGTGTAGTGCAGTGAAGAACAATTTTTAATACAGTTTGCTTTTTCCTATTTTGTACTGTTTTATTGTGTTTATTAAGTTATTAACCTTCAAATTCTTAGTATGAAGGTTAAAATATTATACAGGCTCCAAACAGTAGAATTGAAGTTTTACTTGTAGTTTTGAGTGTCACCATCGAAATACCGTTCTAGCAACTCTCTCGACAAGTTGTTGTAAATCGGCTTGATGGCATTTTCGCAATTTTTATTAAGTGTTATTGAATTCACCCAGAGTTTTCACGACTTCGGTTTTTCTCTGTGATAGTGCATATGGTGGCGATTTTCATTCGTCTAGAATCTAGATCTTATGATAGAATTTGGTCCACACAGCATTGTACTATCGTGGCCATTTATTATGTCCCCTCTTTTGAAGTCCATTTCCTCGCAAATCTAGGGGCGAAAAAAATTGAAAAAATTCTGATGCTGTCCTTGATTAATATGCTACAACTCATAAAAATTAGAAAGCTGTATATGTTGGCGTTTTCCCGATTTTTCCAAATTAAGACGAATTGGCGCTGTTTTTGCCCCGTAAATTTTATTCGTTTAACTTTAGCAATTAATTACTCCGGAAATAATCTATAGATTTCAACGAATTAAAAAGTAAAATCACCTGCGGAATGTGCAGTTTTGTGAAATCATTGGATTAGTGCTTGACCCACAAAAAGCTATAGTATGCAATGCCAGCAATTCCTTTATTAGAAGAACTAGAATAATGAAATATAGACTATAGGCTACCCACTAATTCATAGGTTTAAAGCTTATTACATAATCATTGTTTATCTTGCATTTTTCCATTTTCCCCCTCTGAATTTGGGGTGCTTACCTTATATGTTGAAATATTTTAAAGGATCAGTAAACCAGCTTCCTGAAAATGTCGTGAACAGCAACAATGTTATTAAGCATCTAATTTAACATTTAGCATGCATGAGTTATATGCACTATAATTCATAAATTAATACAAAATGTCTAATAACAATATAACAATCGCATAAATTTAATGATTCTTCAATCAATCAATATCACAAATTATACGTTGATGTAATTCAAAATTACAGGATGCTATTTCTAATATTACTAAATTTCAGATCAACGATGTACAATTGGTTGGATTTTCGCGACTTTCTTCGCGAAAACCGCAAAACCGCGGCCGCGGCCGCGGTTTTGCCTTTAAAATGCCGTTTCGCTGCTGTGTAGACTCGTGAATCGCGGATTTAGCGCCCATTTCTCTTAATTATGTACTAAATGATTCATGAAAACAGGTACTATTAGATTTACTAGATTGTTGATTTTTTTGAACCGTCTGGTTGTTTAATATTAATTTATGAATTATTGTGCATAAGTTACAAACGTCAAATTAAATTCTTAATAACATTTTAACGTTTAGTTATTTGGCACTTAGCAATTTTCCAGTTATGCGGGTTAAGCCATATCGCAAATCGATAATAACTGTCGACATAAAATATAAAACAAAAATTGACGAAAGAAACTTCTTCTTTTTTGTTCACGTTCTTTAATGGCTTAACATAGACGTTATTGTCGTGATATGCAAAATGTAGGTTGCGGCGTCACCTATATACCTATAAAGCCACGGATCATAAAGCACGTCAGCCATGAGCCAGCCATAGGTAGCGTAATTGGACGCGAATAAGTGTCATGGTGAGTAAATGGACCGTCAAGAATTATGATTGAGGTTGCCAAGTAAGAAGCCTAGAGTGCTAAAAATCGATGTACGAGCGAACTAGAACTAGTTTACATGCAAAAGACGTATTTCCGGAAAAACCGGAAGTTAAGCAAATCTCAAAATTATTGCATATTTTCATCTAATTATAATTGTCAGAAATAATTACACTCAAAAGAACATCTGTGTTTAAAAATAATAAACCAATTGGTAGCTTTATCTATTTTTATTCAGCAAAAAAAAGATAAACAGAAGATAATAGGAGAAAATAAGTGTAGAATCCGGTACGCGCGGTTCTCTCATTCCGATTTATTTTGTACGCGAAGAAGAAGAACCAAGCGGAGTCGCAGCGGCTACCATAAACGGAAAGAAAAAGAAAATAATTACAGAGTAGAGCGCGAAGCTCACCACCGGCAATACTAAGAAACATTAACCAAAAATAATTTGCAGACGAATCGAAATAATTACGATAATAACGCCAGAACTTGCCAGATGACCAAAACGAAGAAGCAGAGAAGAAGAAAATTGCAAACCAAGATTGAATTAATACTTTACAGAGTCTACAGATAGTCTAGACTCTAGACTAACTAACTTACAATATTTTTCATTTCGTTTGTTTACTATTGCTTGGCTTAGGCAACTCTTATACTTCTAAGTTACACTCAAAACTTGGTGGTGAGCTTTGTCTGATCAAATACTGCATTGGTCCCTACTGGAGGTATAGAATAGAAGCTATAGAATTGGGCCAAATACACTACCTTGTGGTACTCCAGCTTTAATCCTTGTGAGAGTTGGATACTCATTATTTGTTTTATACGGAAGTGTCTGTGTCAGAAAGATACGATTTAAATGGTTGGCTATCTTCCGACTATAAAGTTTTTCTCCTATTATTATCGTTATTAAATAGTATTTTCATTGTCGGGTATTCTAATTATATTTATTGCAACCTTTCAAACTTTCACAACGTTCATTATAAATATTACAGTTCATAGATATCGGAAGGATTCGATCTGATAGTTTTTTTAGAACGGCCATCACGATTGGCCTGCGTTTTAACGAACGTACACAACGTAAACGATTAAATTGTGAGAAATTCGTGCTCGGTACAACTTTGGGTTGGGTCCGCAATGCGAGGCGTTTTCCCCTGCTCAGTGTTAAATACCACTCCGATGTCTAATTGATGTTCTCGTTGTTGTTATTCCGAGCAACAGAAACCCTATCTTCCTCGCATCTCTGTCACGAGTTCCCGCAAAGTGTTTTAGTTCTACAAAGACAATCGTGGACACCCTAATAGGTGTCTAGATATACATTGTGTCTCAAAATGGCCATAACTATAGCTATAATGGACCAACAAAATCGTCATTTCTCGTGAAAGAGAAGTAAAAGTAACCCCTATCTTTCTAGCATCTTTATGACGAATTCCTGCAAAGTGTTTTGGTTCTACAAAGACAATCGTGGACACCCTGATAGGTGTCTAGATATACAGTGTGTCTCAAACTGGCCATAACTATAGCTATAATGGACCAATAAAATCGTCATTTCTCGAGAAAAAGAAGTAAAAAGAAACCCTATCCTTCTATTATCTTTGTCACGGATTCCTGCAAAGTGTTTTGGTTCTACATAGACAATCGTGGACACCCTAATAGGTGTCTAGATATACAGAGTGTCTCAAAATGGCCATAACTATAGCTATAATGGACCAATAAAATCGTCATTTCTCAAGAAAAAGAAGTTAAAAGAAACCCTATCTTTCTATCATCTTTGTCACGAATTCCTGCAAAGTGTTTTGGTTCTACACAGACAATCGTGAACACCCTAATAGGTGTCTAGATATACAAAGTGTCTCAAAATGGCCATAACTATAACTATAATGAACCAACAAAATCGTCATTTCTCGAGAAAAAGAAGTAAAAAGAAACCCTATCTTTCTATCATCTTTGTCACGAATTCCTGCAAAGTGTTTTGGTTCTACACAGATAATCGTGGACACCCTAATAGGTGTCTAGATATACATTGTGTCTCAAAATGGCCATAACTATAGCTATAATGGACCAACAAAATCGTCATTTCTCGAGAAAAAGAAGTAAAAAGAAACCCTATCTTTCTAGCATCTTTGTCACGAATTCCTGCAAAGTGTTTTGGTTCTACACAGACAATCGTGGACACAGTAATAGGTGTCTAGATATACAGTGTGTCTCAAAATGGCCATGACTATAGCTATAATGGACCAACAAAATCGTCATTTCGCGAGAAAAATAAGTAAAAAGAAACCCTATCTTTCTAGCATCTTTGTCGCGAATTCCTGCAAAGTGTTTTGGTTCTACACAGACAATCGTGGACACCCTAATAGGTGTCTAGATATACAGTGTGTCTCAAAATGGCCATAACTATAGCTATAACGGACCAACAAAATCGTCATTTCCCGAGAAAATCGAAATAAAAGCAGGGGTACTGCAAGGTAGTGTCTTCGGACCAATTCTCTATCTACTATGGAAGAAGACAATTGTGTAATAAAATTCAATTTATGCCGTATTGCGGCGTGACACATAGCCTGCTGTCTATTATTCCCATATGACGCTGCTCGTATTGTTTATAATTATCAATTAATAAACCATTTCGCATGGCGCATCGTTTTCAACATGTTCTCTTTTGTTTTTTGCAGGGCGTGATGTGCCTGGGTTGCGATCGCGCTTGGACAGTTCTTCACGTGCTGTGGAGCGCCATCTATGTGATCTGCGGCGCAGCTCAACTCATAGCCGGCATTTTCTTCTTCATCTCTATACCTTCGATACACCTGAGCTCCAATCTATGGGCTGGAACATGGGTAAGTTCTATCGTCAAACAATCACACAAAATCATACTTTGTTATTTTGATAAATCTCGAACATCTTGGGTATGGGTCAATCCCACTTCTGATGTTGCATCTCGCGTATAAAAAGCGGGTATTTCTCGGGAAATTATTGTGAGAGATTGTGGTTTGTTTGCTTCTCAAGGTTGCTTCCATAATCGTAAATATAATCCTAACGCTTCACATATCTCTCGGTGCTTTCAGATGTGATGAAGATAGACAATTTAGGTTGCCGGATTTGGTAGTTTCTGCTTAGTTATTATTTCTATTATCGCGGTGCTCATCTTGATGTTAATTTGAATGCTTGCGTGTATGGGGTTAAGATGACGACTCTCAGTTAACGACGCGTCATATCTTTATGTCCGTTGAAACTTAGTACTAGAAGGTAGTTAGTCGTTTGTCTTGTTACGTGGAAATGTAGGTACTTAAATGAAATAGGTGTTACCTCTCCGAATGTTTAAAGGGTTATCCTGCAGTAAAATATTGTTTTTCTTTCTTTTTTTTTTAATATAGTTAGTGTAATTTTGCGTATATAGTTTAGTGAAATCAAGGTCGAAAATCATCAAAATCTCGGAGCGAACAATAACAGCACCGATTTTAATCATACTTTTTTTTTAAATTGTTTGATATACTAGATTCTTTGATTCTTTGACAATCGGGCAATAGTATTGTGTTGCTTTAATAACATTAGTATTAGATACACAGGGTAACGTGCTTCTTATTTTGTCACAGATTCATTTCCTAAAATTTTCTAGGATCTGACATAATAATCACGGAGTTTTTTATAATTCGAGAATAGTTATTTATGTACCAAGGGCATTACACGGATGTTTATGCCCTGAGAGTGACCGTTTAAGCAGTTTCAATATCAGCTGTCAAAATGAAATAAGTACATAAACTGTGTTTGACATAAAAATATTTTTATCTACGACTGACATATAGTAAGTTCACTGCATACGTATCTATGACTATATAATCTATATAATATGACACTAGCGTTGTGTAATAATGACAGTTCGTTGAAATAATGACCTCATTATTTGAACGAACTGTCATCATTAAACAACGCTAGTGTCATAGTCTGTCTAAACCAACGTGGATGACAAATACATTCAAAATATTTGATATAAAATGGAATTTATGAGTCGTACATAAAATGTCGTATTTGACTCGCACATAACGGATATAAATCGTTCTCATGATTACATGCTCGCCTACGGCTCGCGTGTAATCTTCATGCTCGCGATTTATATCCTTAATTATGTGCGCGTCAAATAATATACTATTATTTGTAATAATGTAACAATTTAATGTAATTTGCATAAAAAATAATTAATTATTGTGAGTTTCATAATAGAACGTTTTACAGATTTCCAATTACGCATTATTTTTTATAAGGATAAAAAACACAATAATCCAAATCACTAATACTTTTTTCCTTTCAATATGAATCTGAACATATATTTTTAATTCTGTCTACTTTAACAATTCTTTAATGTCCGCGCGGGCATTAAGCGTTGCCATGGTTGATGTCAGATGCATCAAATATTTGACATTCAAATTGTAAATTTTAAATCGTCAATGTTAATTATTGTGTTTGACAATTATTTGTCTGCAACTCCGAATTGTTTGTATTGTTATTGAACTCCGTAAAATGATTTTTTTTCGTAAACAGGGCGCCATTTTAAACGATGTTTTTATTGTTTCTATTTAAGAAAAAACACCGGAATTGGACAGTTGAAACATTTGCACAGGCACGAAAAATCTAATTGTGTGGTTTCTCCACCATCTTTAAAGATGGTGGCAAACGTAGCGAACGTTGAACTGCTTTTTGGGGTAAAAACAGTAAAAATAAATCTGATGTGGCCAGACGCATTACTTTATCTTACTATACAGCACTGGCAGCAGTGCCAAACTGTGTCCAACTCTGATGTTTTGACAACATTGACAATAGAATCAAAATATCTGTCAAATCCGGGCTTACTAGTTTTAAAGCAGTACGAGCGATCTCGATGAAATAGAATTTGCTCATGCAGCTAAACTACTAACTATTATTACTAACTATTATTTTTTCCAATAACTGTCATAGACATAAATTATTCAGAATTTGGTCTACTTTAATTTATTATTTAACTATTTTGACGCAATTACAGAAATGGCAAATCTTTTTACTTTTTACGGCGACACATTTTATTGCTAATTTTAATACATATATCATTTCACATTAAATAGACCCGATATTATGTTGCATATAGCCGTACATAAAAAAAAGATAACATTGGATTAAAACATTCCGTTATTGCGTGTATACTATGTTTTCAATCTTCACAATACAAGCAATTTATTTAATTTTTTTTTTTTTTTTTGGAAATTCTTGAGTTCACTGAATGTCATTGGAGATGTGCGTAATTGAAAATTTGTAACGACTTTTTTGGCTCACAATGTGTAAAGACGAGTAAAATAATTACAAAAATATACTGGTTATGCAGTGTTTTTGATTTCTTTGAAAATAGGTATCACTTTGATTTGAAGAGATTCAAAAGCGGTCAAGTTGGGAAAAAGGTGAGCATTTTTATGCTGCTTAATAATAATAAAAAACCTTTCTTTTTTTTGTTAGGGAAATATTTACAAAACAATGTACACTAAAAATGACACAGAATTCGTGTAAAAAACGCATCTTTTTAAAATGATATTTATTATTTACTTCGTGGTACCAGAGATTAATACAAATATAAATTGCGACAAATTTAACAAGTTTAATTTTGTGAACTGAATCATATTTATAAATTGGCGTTATCTTTTCTCAAAATATTTCTGAAGTTATTAGAGGAACTGACCTGTTTTCTCAACAGATTATTAGAGAGACACTTCCTCTGTTCAATATGGTCGTACGAACTAGAATCTTTGACCAACAACTATACACAGAGAGAAATTTTTGTTTGATTCAAATAAATATGCATTGACTCAAAGAAATTTGTTGTTTCAATAGAGGCAAAGAAATATTTATTTGCGGATAAAAACGCATTTATTTGAAATATTTGTTTGGTAGAAAGAACATTGATTTGCGTCAAACAACTTATGTTTCCAGTTAAAAAGTTTGCAATTTGTGTATTATAAGAAATGAGATTTATTTACTTCAAATAATTATGATTGTGTTGAGTGAAAGAATTACATTTTTTTTTAATTAACAAAATTGTTGGTCGTGTTAAAATGCTTAAAATTATTAATTTGTTGAAGGAATTAATAGACAAGAATTTTTCGGACGACTCGCCATGTGTCACCTCCTTTTTGGGATGTCGCACATCCTCGACCAGTGCTTGGTCTTCCCAACCCAACATATAGTCAAGGTTAAATTAGTAAAGTGTACTCTGATTTGTAATCGCAACTTGAACCTGCAGGCACTGTACTCTATAAGTTCTATACTGTCGATCACGCGGCTTTATACTCTCGATATGTACGAAGTGCGAGGAGAGAGTTTACAGCGCCATCTAACAATACAGTTGGATGACATTAAAAATATATTTATTTGAATCAAAATATGATTTCTTTGGTGGAAGTAAACCTATTATAAAGCCAAAACAAAAATATTACTTTGAAGGAAATAAATATCTTCTTGTGTACAAATATATTTATTTTAATCAAAATATGATTTCTTTGGCGGAAGTAAACCTATTTTTAAGCCAAAGACAAAATATTACTTTAAGCGAAATAAATCTCTCCTTATATACAAATTTATATGTTAGAATCAAAATTATATTTCATTGGTGCAAAGAAACGTTTTTTTAAAATCAAAACTAAAATATTACTTTAAAGGAAAGTAATTTTTGTTTGTATCCATATATATTTATTCCACTTAAATAAATATTTCAAATAAATTAATCTCTGCAAGCAAATAAACTAGAGTATTCAATGAAGTAAATATTGTTGGCGTCAAAGAAATATGTTTTGACCCAAAACAATAAATTCAAACAAATACATTTCTTTGAAACAAGAAATCTTTTCTCTCTGTGTACCTACCAACTAAACACCAAACGTGTAGAGTCCCAAGACTTCCTCCATAATCACGATGGACATTCCGCTCGTTCGTGTCCTGCTTTTATAAATTAACGCAAAAAAAGTGATCTCGCTAGCTCACACTATACGCTCTAACCACCGACCATGCTCTGGGAATCACGTACACACAACATCCAGGCAGAAAGAAGCCAAGACAGCAGTGCAAACAAACTCTTTAATTGTAAATAACCTCGAAAGGTTATACGTACATAGTCGTATACGCTTTTCTTTCTATCTACTATGTAGAATGTGCAAGCAAAACAGGTGAAAAGTCCGCAAGCACTGCTAGAGCTATTCGAAACGTTCCCGTTTCTAGAAACCTGCAAGTTCGTACGACGAAATTCTTTACCATCTCTACTCGGGTAAGTATATAAAAGCAGCACACGCACACGATTATACAACTATTGCTCGCGCCGATTTATGCCGTTTCGTATTAATTAACAAGACTGTGTCTTTAGTTTATTTGGAGTCTCTATATATGCGGGGAAAGGTATGTCTTTAGTCCGCTAACGAGATAGTATGGTATGTCATACGTATATACAATAGTATTTCGAATATGCCACTGATTCTGTATGAAAATTATTAATTGGAATAAGGCTTTAATCGAACAAAATGTAAAAAAGTCTGATGTGGCCAGGCACATGACTTTATCATACAATAGATAAAATTAATAGTTTAGCTGCATGAGATTCTATCGAGAACGATCGTGTTTGCATTAAAATAAAACGAATTAGCCAGGATTTGAAAGATGTAGACAGTAGGTATTGTCAAAAAATCAGCCTTTGACACTACCTACTGTCATTAGAATAAAAATATCTGGCAAATCCTATATTAATGCAGACACGATCTCGATCAAATAGAATTTGCTCCTACAGCTAAACTATTAATTTTACCGAAAAATGTCATGGACATAAATTATACAAAATTTCTTCTACTTTAATTTATTATTTAACTATTTTGAGGAAGATACAGAAATGGCGGCTCATTTGCAAAATCCTTGAAAAATGCATAACAATATTGCTATCCGCAATCCGCACTTGAAATACACATTGACTTTGTAAACACCATGGAAACACCAAGCTGTTTCTATATTGTTTCACATAGCGTACGTGCGCGCGTGTTTCTCCTCCTCATCACATTCTCCATGCATTTGCGTGTTGAATTGACGTTTTGCAACCGCTGACGTTCTGAATACTGTCAAAAGTTTCAAAATATCCTAGCTACCTACTATTAATGCAGACACGATTTCGATCAAATATAATTTGCTCCTGCAGCTAAACTATTAATTTTACCAAAAAATGTTAGAGACATAAAATATATAAAATTTCCTCTACTTTAATTTATTATTTAACTATTTTGACGAAATTACAGAAATGGCGGCTCATTTGCAAAATCCTTGAAAATTGCTTAGAGGAAAAATCCAGTTCCTTTGGACCGTTTTGAACCAAAAGCTTTTCAGCTCTAAGTTTGGTCATGAAACTTTTAAATATGAACTTTCGTCCTGATACCTTTGTAGTTACTCCGGAATCGTCGCCACAAAAATCGGGTACACACACACACACACACACACTCACACAGACATTTTTTGTACCTTGGTCAACAATTTTCAGGGGACCTACAAAGACCTATTTCCGATAAAACCTCAATTTTTTGCGTATCATAAAGTAAAAATAGATCAAGAGGCAATTTAGTTTCAATGTAATCTCGGATTGAACTTCTGGACAATTTTAACTTCAAATCTGGGGTCGAAAAGGGACGAAATAGAATTGAACGCATCAACGTGAATAAGTAAATAGTAGGGGGGTGCGAATAGTCCGGACGGACGGCGGGTAATCTAATTTTCAGTCCGTCGTTATCGCCCGGAAAATAAAAATAACGAAATCCCGCCGAATGGGTAACATAGCGTAGCGTTGGTGGCGTTTGAATAATCCAAAAGTCCCAACGGTGATCCCATCGTGATTATTCTAGCTTGATATCGAGTTTCGCGGTAATCTATAATTTAAAGTTTAGCATACAATTTGGCCAGTTGCAGAATTTCAGAATGATCTTGATATACCTATTTATACGAGTGTTAGAAATGAATAGGTAATTCTTCTAAGAGAGGAGTATTATTATGAGAACTCTTACAATATTTTTTCTACAAACGTATAGAAAACGTATTCACATAAATAAATTAAACTATAAATAATCAACTGGAAACATGAAACATGTGTCCGCAAATGTCTACTGCTTTCAGAGATGCTATAATACAATAATATTCAGCGTAACATGTACGTATATGCAACCAAACTGTCACGACCTCCAAACAACTTGAGTAAAGCAAATCCTTTTCTGTGCCGTAAAACAACGCCAATACTGGGACGGTGGTATAGGCGTTATATACCCAAAATAACTTGATTTTAGTAAAAAAATCTTTATAAATAATTTGTTTTAAAATTTTAGGATTTTTGTTTTAATGAACCAACTTCATTACTACTTCAGAATTGTGGACTTCTCTTCATTTCTTTTTATTTTTTCTAACAATACATTTAATTGTAAACGTTAGGGTAAGGTTTGCAGTAAATTAGTTATCTTTATTCCTAAAGTGACTATTTTAGAGCATTTTTAATGCCGACCTACACGATACAAGTTTTGACAATTTTCCATCAAAGTTTTTTTAATTATGTAGTTTATTTTGCGTCGGTCTATTTCCGCAACTTAGACCAATCACCGACGCTGAGGGCAGGCTACACACACCCAGGAATTTTGTCGAACTGAAGGAAATCCAACCTCCATTAAGAGTTCTTTAACGCGTAGTCATGACGCAGAAGGGACTACCGGGTTTACTTCCTCATCCTACGTATCATCAAAAGATCGATCTGATCGATCTTTTCGATCAGATCGATCTATTTTTTGCCCAGGGCTAGACACACGGTTGACACTGCGCAAAACTTACATGAAACCTTGATGGAAAACTGTTCAAAACTTGTATACTGTAGGTCAAGCATAAGACAAGTTGCAGGTTAGTGTGAACGTTTTTTGTACAACATAGACGGTCAAGGTTGAGTGACAAAAATTTGGCTCTTTTAGCTTATTCAACTATACCTTATTGTTTATTGGTTTCTTTGTCTATTATTTTATATGCAATAATACACAGAGAGAAATTTTTGTTTGATTCAAATAAATATGCATTGACTCAAAGAAATTTGTTGTTTCAATAGAGGCAAAGAAATATTTATTTGCGGGTAAAAACGCATTTATTTGAAATATTTGTTTGGTAGAAAGAACATTGATTTGTGTCAAACAACTTATGTTTCCAGTTAAAAAGTTTGCAATTTGTGTATTATAAGAAATGAGATTTATTTACTTCAAATAATTATGATTGTGTTGAGTGAAAGAATTACATTTTTTTAAATTAACAAAATTGTTGGTCGAGTTAAAATGCTTAAAATTATTAATTTGTTGAAGGAATTAATAGACAAGAATTTTTCGGAAGACTCGCCATGTGTCACCTCCTTTTTGGGATGTCGCACATCCTCGACCAGTGCTTGGTCTTCCCAACCCAACATATAGTCAAGGTTAAGTTAGTAAAGTGTACTCTAATTTGTAATCGCAACTTGAACCTGCAGGCACTGTACTCTATAAGTTCTATACTGTCGATCACGCGGCTTTATACTCTCGATATGTACGAAGTGCGAGGAGAGAGTTTACAGCGCCATCTAACAATACAGTTGGATGACATTAAAAATATATTTATTTGAATCAAAATATGATTTCTTTGGTGGAAGGAAACCTATTTTAAAGCCAAAACAAAAATATTACTTTGAAGGAAATAAACATCTTCTTGTGTAAAAATATATTTATTTTAATCAAAATATGATTTCTTTGGCGGAAGTAAACCTATTTTTAAGCCAAAGACAAAATATTACTTTAAGCGAAATCAATCTCTCCTTATATACAAATTTATATGTTAGAATCAAAATTATATTTCATTGGTGTAAAGAAACGTTTTTTAAAATCAAAACTAAAATATTACTTTAAAGGAAAGTAATTTTTGTTTGTATCCATATATATTTATTCCACTTAAATAAATATTTCAAATAAATTAATCTCTGCAAGCAAATAAACTAGAGCATTCAATGAAGTAAATATTGTTGGCGTCAAAGAAATATGTTTTGACCCAAAAGAATAAATTCAAACAAATACATTTCTTTGAAACAAGAAATCTTTTCTCTCTGTGTACAGGTGTTCAAATCGAAATGTTTTTAAGCTAGACGGGAAGTGGCAGTCAACTTGAGTGTATTTGTATTCATAAGTTTGGATCGAGTTGATCCTGATCCCAAACTTTCAAGCATACAGGGTAAGTCAGAACGTACGGAGGAGATTAATTTCTCTAAATTATCAAGTTGGATAAAAGGGTTTTGTTGAAAGTGTTTCCATGAAAACGAAGAGAATAATTATTTCTAGAAATATCAGAGGTTCTCAAAAAGTGGACGTTAGTTTATATGAATTTTAAATTTATGTAGCTTTCTTCTTTTTGCTTTCTTCTTGACGCATACCGTAAAAAAATCTTTTGTTGATAAATTAAGAAAGGTTGATCTGTAATTTTAAATTAAATTAAAATTTACTGCCGAGATCTGGATTCGAACGAAGGACCTTTGTATTACCGGGCATGATGCACTCAAATCTACAAAATAACAAAAATAACCCCCTCGACTTCGAGGGGAGTTGCGTGGGCAGCCGCAATTAGAACACGTGCATAACCACGTTCATCAACAACAAGTAATACATTTACTAGTACCACCCTGAAAGAAAAAAAAACGTGAACAGAACACCCACATTCTCTCCCGTTTACAAGCGAACTCCACCTATTCAGTTAAAACACAGCCTGCTTTGATTGACGACTAGATCCACCCGCATCAATCATGAGCGACTCGTTATCATGGGGGCGTATCCCTGTTATATTTTAACTTCGCAACGAACATCCCCAGGATAATTTTACATTATTTTCTTCATAATTTATATAAGTTTATTCACGTCAGTCTTTAAAGGAAATTTTATATTTTTCTATTATTTTTTTTTTTCAGAATATCGTCATCGGGATTGGAGTGGGGATGCTGGCTTGCTTCGCGAGGGTATCAAGCAGACGGCAGGAGTTCCTGCTGTACATGGCCGCCTCGATCCTGATCGTGAACGCAGTCAACGCTGTCATGACCGAATGGGCTTACTACGTCACTGATATGAAGGCGGTGCTCGGTTCACATCGCTATGTGGTGCTCATAGAATACGGTAATTAGAAGACACCTTTATATACACAGCTGCTGAAAACAGTAGAAAACAAATTTCAAAGCGACAAAGGTCGTGTTTGAAAAAAAAAATCCCGAAGTAAGGTAGTGTCATTGCAACAATGGCACGTAAAAATGCGAAACGTTGATAACGAAACATAGTTTGCTCATTAGTAAGCACATCGTTACGTAGAATATTATTACCTTTAGTGTTGCTTGCATACGGAATACGGATGAGTCCATCAATCTAAGCGGCGTGCATAATAGTGGATAAAATTACGTAATTTATTCTTGTTATACAAGTTTTTCCCAGTAAGGTCGCACGTGACGTTCGTAAGGCATCATACGTTACATTAAGCGTTGTTACATCCTTTTCATTTCTAAGTTTACCAACAGTTTATCAGTTGTCGTTTGTGCGGACGAAGTGCTGCAAAAGTTAGCTGAAAAATGTTGACTCATACCTTGGTACAACTGTAACAAAAAAGTGACGCGAAAGATCCAGTTTTCAATTTGACACCAGTGAGTTCACAGTGAGTTTCTAATAATTTTCTTGCACACGTTTCACACATATGAATAATCTATAGATTTCAACGAATTAAAAAATAAAATCACCTGCGGAATGCTAGTTTTCAATGTGATATTTGGTAAAATCATTGGATGAGTGGTTGACCCACAAAAAGCTATATTATGCAATGCCAGCAATTCCATTATTAGAAGAGCAAGAATAATGAAATATAGACTATAGGCTACCCAATAATTCATAGGTTTAAAGTTTATTACATAATCATTGTTTATCTTGCATTTTTCATACAAAAGATCGTGCTGAAACTTCGCGTGAATTCCGACGCTCTACGGTCTTTGGGGTGCTGCGGGGAAGGGAGGCGTTAGCGGTGCTGTCATGTCGGAGAGAACCGACACAGCTGAGAGAATCGGGCAGCTTATTATCAATACACAAAAAGAACGATAACTTGTCAAGGTAGTAATTTTAACTAAAAATTAAATTCTTAATTTTTGCTTAATTTTGATTATAATATGTGACCCGGTACGAGAGAAATCTCGTCGATTGGCGTTTATGTTTTCTTCAGTTTTTATACAATAAGGTTGTAAACAAGATTTTGATGGAAGCGGATAGATCTAATAATATGGAGTTAGCAGATTTTCCGATTAGTGGTGAATACTAAATTAAGTTTGCTTGATAAACCCAATAAATATTTAAAAACTATGCCCGATTTTGTTATATAAATATTCACACTATTATAACAGTTTCAACAGTTTATTTATGAATAATATTTAAATACATGCACAAACAATATAAAATAAATACAACTCTTGATATATTACATATATTACAAACGTCAGCTCTGAGCGTATAAAACTTAGAAATATCAAAAACTTTTACAAATTTAGAATCGTAAATTTGTAGACACATAGATTATTTTGCAGATCGTTCATTAATTTTAAATGCTAATCCCGAAACCCGATTTAAATTGCCAAGAATTTCCATGGGACTTCCAAATGCCTGTTCGTGGTTCTGTTATCTTATTGACTCATTTTGCCATCATTTTTTTTATTTGGTAATCTGTCGCCGGATATCCAAATTTCTTTGGCGAGGCATAATCGCCGTGTCGTTATATGTATTTCGTCCGTAAACACTGTTCTCCTAGTAACTAATGCACGTGCGATCCGCCACTACTTGCAGTGTCGCTGTCGATCCCTTCCCCCGCTCGCCCGCAAGACCGAAGAGCGCCGCGTCAATTCCAGCAATCATGAGATGCTTCAACTCGATCTTTTGTAGGGAAAATGCAAGATAAACAATGATTATGTAATAAGCTTTAAACCTATGAATTAGTGGGTAACCTATAGTTTATATTTCATTATTTTAGCTCTTCTAATAAAGGAATTGCTGGCATTGCATAATGTAGCTTTTTGTGGGTCAAGCACTAATCCAATGATTTTACAAAAATGCACATTGAAAGCTAGCATTCCGATTTTATAGATTTTGCTTTACTAATTTTGCTCATACTCATAAAGTTCCATAATCTTTACGCCAAACATATGTTTCAACCTCCCTAAAACATCCCCTTATACGCTGCATTTTTTTCACAGCTTTTTCATGACTATTTTCAGTTCATTTACAAAATGTGTGCCTTTGAATTCAGATTCTACTGAAGAAAGCTCACCGGAATCATTTTTCACTGGTTTGCTTTTGTTCCTTGTTGGCCACAATTTAAACTTTTTTTATATGTATTTGCATAGGTATACATTTTCATATAAACAACAATCAGCAATGAATGGCTGTTCTTATTATTTTTCACCTAATAATAAGCAGAATACCTCTACTAAAGACGTGAATTGAGTTTGACATTGGGGAAATTTGAACAGAGTGAATTGTAAAATGGAAAGAACAAGGACAATGCTTAATATAAATTTTAACAGAACTTCATTGTACCTTAATTCTTGCCGGACGTATACCATAGGAAATAGAGGTCAAATTCTTATTTCATTTAGCACATTTTATTTTAGTTTGTCTTGCTTGTACTCCAATATGCGTAATATGTACTGTACTGTACTGTATTAGCAAGTATTTTGGCCTATTAGTGTTAAACTCCAATGGCACAGAAGAAAGTTGCAGGTGTGTTAACCAGATCTCATTTGAATTTCAAATTATCCCAAGCCAAACTCGGATGAAAAAATATTTCTAACTCATAGCACATTGCCCAAAAAAAACAACTCCATAAACCATTATGTACCTACTTATAATTTATATCTACATAACACAAAAACAGACCTGAAAACTTTTAAAATTCAAACAAACTTTCTACATTATAAAAACAACATTCCACACTCAAATATTTATCACCGAAAAATCAACAACACAACCACCATCGGCAAAACTCCACAAAACGCACGAATTTAATATTTATTTTACTTTCGTCTGGAGGCAGCGTGCCGCGGAATGTTTACTTTTAAGTTCAAGGTCACGAGTCAGAAGTGTGTTGAAATTAGCATTTTTCACCGAATCGCCCGAATTGAAACGTTCGCTATAAAATAATAAGGTTGCCCGCTAAGATTGAGATAACATAATTTTCGTTTCGTTCGACACAGTTTAAGTCGGTAGACTAGATGCACAAACTCTATAAATTGTCACGGTCGAACAAATTTAGGACGTCGAGATAATTGCGATTGGGTGAATGGAGTAACAGACGTTCTTAGTTTGTTTATTTCTGGTCATTTAGGTCTGTATTCTCTTCGGTTGCTTCTACTAGAGAAGATAAAGCAATTTTACCTATAGTGGACGTTCTAAGCAATTACCTACAAGTTTGGTTTATGAGCAAAAGATATGCAACAAATTTTGTAATTTTTGTTTTGCTACAGCAAAGATGTTGTTTGTACTGCAATACTCACGTTTTTAAATAGTTACCACATTAAGGTAAATGTGCCAAATTCAGACAATATCCCAAATTGCAACATATTTCTGTTTAGTTGGTTAAAATACGAAATCTACGCAAGTAAACTATATTTTAGGACATCCGGCTTGTTGATTTGATATTATACTTGTCAACCCAAAATCGTATTCGACTACTTTTTACATTACTACAGAATGACAGTAATTAAAAGAGAATCTACTTAGGCTCACTAAAAATGGTTTTCATTTTGATAATAATACGATGTACTGCCCTTTTAACCACTATGATTTACAAATTTAGGTTTTGAATTAGGTGTAAATGCTTAGCAGTAATACATAGCTTACAATACGTAGCAATAGCAATAGTACAATACGTAGCTTAGGGTGGTTAAAAAATGCATTGCAATAATTTTCATTGTTTAAATAATAACATCTTATTCAAATGCATAATGGTGATATACAGGTGGTACGTAAATTTTAAAATAAATTAAAAATTACAGCCACAACCTGGATTTGAACCAGGGACTTGGGACCTGGTTCAAATCATTATCAATATCATTTACTCAAAACAAATTCTATTAATTATATTTCTTTCTGCATTTCTTATTCTTATTTTCTACCACTGTGTGTCGCAAGATAATTTTAATTTGTTGCTGCCTGGAAACTGTTCACTGTACTCTCTAGCAATAAGGATTGTTTTTAAACAATATAAATCATCTCAACATATAAACGATGTCACTTAAGAACAACGTTGACCAAAGTAACGGTCTAAGGAAAATAATTTTAGGTGAATTGCAACAAAAAATGTTTAAACAAATGTGGTTTTATTAGATAATATGAGCAAGATATACCGAACATGAAATTTATAAGTTAATTACGCAAAAGAGCTGAATTTTCTACCATAATTATGAAAAATCTGATGTGGCTAGACACATAACTTTATCATACAATCTATAAAATTAATAGTTTAGCTGCATGAGATTCCATCAAGATCGATCGTGTTTCCATTAAAATAAAACGAATTAGCCAGGATTTGACAGATATTGACAGTAGGTATTGTCAAAAGATCAGCCTTTAACACTACCTACCGCCATTAGAATAAAAATATCTGGCAAATCCTATATTAATGCAGACACGAACTCGATCAAATAGAATTTGCTCCTACAGCTAAACTATTAATTTTACCAAAAAATGTCATGGACATAAATTATACAAAATTGCCTCTACTTTAATTTATTATTTAACTATTTCGACGAAATTACAGATGGGGCGGCTCATTTGCAAAATCCTTGAAAAATGCATAACAATATTGCTATCCGCAATCCGCACTTGAAATACACATTGACTTTGTAAACACCATGGAAACACCAAGCAGTTTCGATATTGTTTCACACAGCGTACGTGCCGGCGTGTTTCTCCTCCTCATCGCATTCTGCATGCATTTGCGTGTTGAATTGACGTTTCGCAACCGCTGACGTTCTGAATACTGTCAAAAGTTTCAAAATTTCCTGGCTACCTACTATTAATGTAGACACGATTTCGATCAAATAGAATCTGCTCCTGCAGCTAAACTATTAATTTTACCAAAAAATTTTATAGACGTAAATTATACAAAATTTCCTCTACTTTAATTTATTATTTATCTATTTTTGCGAAATTACAGAAATGACGGCTCATTTGCAAGGTCGTTGAAACATGCGAAGAGTAAATAGCCCGTTCCTTTGGACCCTTTTGAACCAAACGCTTTTCAGCTCTAAGTTTGGTGTGTGTGTGTCAATACACACAACCCCCAAATCAAGTCTTACAAACAACCCCACTATAACACCTGCAGAAACTCGTAATTTCCACAAATTTATTATCTATCGTAACCGATAACGAACTACGCTCGCATAAAAATCAATTATATCACGACAACTTTCCCAGATATAGTAACGCGGTTACGTTATCGTCGTTTTCCAATAACAAAACTGAACCGAACCTACTCTACCATACTACCGAATGCCGAATACCGATACCGGGTTACTCTCTTCTTTGCAGCGTGTCTCGCCACTAGATTGGCAGCCTCCGTCGTGATACTTACGTCATTCCTGGACACACAATTCGCCTTCTGCTCCATGCAGTCGGTCCCCAAACGCCCGACCGACAGCAAGAAGAAACGTCGAGGCTGCGGCAACAACACCCAAGAACAAGTCTCCGACATCGAGTACATAATACCAAGAGTAAGTATTATACAAATTAGTAATTTCTACAGTTTTTTAAATATTATTTTGTTATTTTATAAAGGCTGTATCTCATAAACTAAGCATTTTTGTATAAAGATAAATAGGGTTAAATGGTCTCACAACTGCTGAAATAGTCTGAAATTGATGAAAATTTGTCGAAATTGTGATTTTTTTCGGGAGATTTCGATGATAGGTTAAGCGACGAACTGTGCTCCAAAGGTTAGACTTCGCATGGGAATGGGTTTTAAACAATTTTTTCAACGTTGCTTAGGAATAAAACAATTTTTCGTATAGAATTTTTGTCACATAATAACTAAAACCATAGCTAGATGCTGATTTCATGAAAAATGAGATGCGCTATACAGGGTAATCGTAGCATACAGCCAAATCTAATAAAAATAAGTTATCCTGTTTTGGAATTATATAAATATCATGTTATTATTCTAAATATTATGTGTGTAGACATTTATTTCTTTAAGACATGAGAACCAATTTATTTCTGTCCCAATATCAAACTTTGGGAATTAACTAAAAATAGTGCTATTATCTGACTTTTTTTTGAAGATTTTGACTAATTAGGATTTTGAAATACTCCATAATGAAATAAACTGCTTCCGGGTTATGTCGTGTGTCAAGATTTGTTAATGCTGACGTTTCGCGAACCATGATGCTCGCTTCCTCAAAGCTAATTGAATACTGAAGACCTACCAAGAAACTCTCCCTTATATACCTGTATTTACACCTCACTGCGCACATCTGGAGCTACCGCTCCCATGTGCTTTTCCACCTGACCGCGTTAGGATCGATTTCCAGACCCTACTAATGTCAGTCCCATCCTCGCGATTGATGTTGTTAGGATGTTTGTAAATTTCGACGGCTTCTCTAATAAGCCTTCGATGGTAATTATCAACCCTTGCCAACATCTTCACGTCATCGAAAATCATTGTGTGTCCCGACTCGTGGCAGTGTTGAGCAACAGCGGACTGTTGAATCTGTTCCATACTCACATATTATCTTGTATACCCCTTCGTTCTTCAGGAGGGGTGTGATGTCCTTTGGGTTAGGCAAAAGATCGTTTACCTTTGCTGGTGCTCTGTACCTCACCGTGATACCCGATTTCTTCAGTATTCTACCGATTCTTTCTGATACCCCACTTATGTACGGTAAGCAAGCGAACCCCTTTGACTCTTGTCGCTCCTCTGAGACTCGCGGTTTTCTTTGTGTGACACCTCGTATGTCAGACTTGGTGTATCCATTCTGTCGTAGAGCCCACTCCAAGTGTTTCCGTTCGTCGTCCAAGGTGCTCGAGTCGCACACCTTCTCGGCTCTGTTGAACAGAGTGTTAATAACACTTCTCTTCTGTTGGGGATGGTGGTGTAATTTGGCCGATCGGTATGTGTTTTCTTACGGTAGACTGTATGTCCAAGCGTACCCGTTGACGTTCTGTATACGAGCACATCCAAAAATGGCAGCGGATTATGCTCTTCTATTTCCATCGTGAATTCGATAGAAGGATTAACATTGTTCAGGTGACTAAGGAACTCGGTAAGTTTATCTCTACCGTGTGGCCAAACCACAAAGGTATCATCAACATATCTGACCGAATGCTTGGGTTTGTAAGGACTTGACCTTAAGGCTTTTTCTTCAAACAATTCCGCGAAGAAGTTGGCGATTACCGGTGAAAGAGGTGATCCCATGGGAGCACCCTCGACCTTGGTAGGTCTTCAGTATTCAATTAGCTTTGAAGAAGCGAGCAACATGGTTCGCGAAACGTGTCAGCATTAACAAATCTTGACACAAGGCATAACCCGGAAGCAGTTTATTTTCTAAATGATTCTGGCCGTGAAAGCCTACGTACTTTCATAATACAATCATTTGATTTGTGTATTTACACAGGGTGACCCATTTTTAAAAAAATAATTTTACGTTATAGAAACTGGTGAGTCAAACAACTTTTATATAAAACATGTTTTCAGGATTAAAATTCGCATAAAAATTAGTTTGGATATGTTCAGAGTTATCTCAGAGTCTTAAAAGAAGACTTACCAACAATATATTTTTCTTTGATTTCAGCGCAAGAACTCCAAACCTCAAACGACCATCCTCAACGCGTACTCGCAAAGCTGGGTGTACGATGCGGACGTGATAGCTCCGCCGAACAACCACGCGGAGAACACGACTTACCTCAAGATCCCTCAAGAGGTCGCCCCAGTAGTCACCAGGAGGGAGAGTTTGCAAGACCACAGCGACACCACCCATCTAATAGACAACCCGGTGGTCCACATAGAGGAAGCTTCCGACGACAGCAACAGCAACAGCGACCGGAAGCTGTGTTACATGAAGAGCTTCTCCAGAGCTACATCACCAGCAGTGCTATCGCCGAGTTCTTCGCAAGTCAGTCTGAACAATCCGCCGATATACGAGTGTCTGCAGAAGGTGATTGAACCGGAAACGTATAGATCCAGGCTGAATAGTGCTTTGAGTGATAAAAGTGAGAAGTTTGATAAGCTCGATAAGCTTGAGAAGCAGTATCAAGCGCCACAAGTCATGAGGAGTCCGAAAGTTGAGAAGGTGCAATACGCCTCGCTGATGAAGGAATTGCAGAAGGCTATAGTCAGTAAAAAGGAGAACACGTCATCGTCGTCTCCGCCTTCCTCGTCTTCTGATAAGACGCAGTCGTCGAAGTCGAAAAATTCAGACGCTGAATTCTCGAAGGAGTTAGAAGCCGCGCTTCAGCTTATCCAGGACTTGGAGAGTCCGAATACGATTGAGACGCCGTCGTCGGAGCCCGGGCCCGTCTGGAGGAACGATGACGAGGACGAGAAGACCCTGAGCGCTGCGGATTCGCCGATTTCGGACCACCAGGCTCTTCCAGAATTGACCAGCTTCAAGCCAATACACGGTAAGAGTGCGTGCGTTCTCATCCGAAACAGCGAATCGCAGAGCACGTCTGGGTACAGCTCGCCCACGCATAAGACTCCGGACTGGTCGACGACTTCGTCGGTTAACAGCGATCACGGAAAACATAACCTCTCATACACCATACACAATACCAAATCGTCGGCGGTTATTTCTTTGTACGCGGACGAAACGACGCCGAAAGCCAAAAATATAACGCTAGTCAGTATAAGCGGTGACGATATTGAGTCCTGTCCTCATTCCACAGTTTTGTACAATGAGACCATCATGCCATCGGAAGAGGTTAAGTTAGATAGGAGCTCGTCGAACGGTACCAACCTGTGGAACGTGAAATCCCTCTTGAGGAAGAAGAAAGGGTATCCTAAGATGTGCGCGGAATTAGAAGGCGCGATTATCAAATCTGAGAGTTTAGCGTATTTGTCGGAGAACGAACTCCTGGAGAGGCATCAGCGAAGCAAAGATATCCAAAGGGTAAGATTGTCCGACTCGAAAAGGTGGTGGTGGTGAATAACCAAGTTGATTTAGTTTGTTTTTTGGCGTTACTAATAACCCGAAGGTGGTGGGTCGCTTTTCTTGTCTGTCTAAGCTAGAAATGGAAGAGGATTGTGTCATATTTCTTATGGGAAAGTCGTCGGGTATGCGGTAAGAATGTTATTGATGGTTCACATGTTAATTTCTTGTGGTGTGGTGAGTCGTGGGACATTTGATTCTGTTGTTTCTCACTTTCGTTTATGGTGATGGAATTATTTGCGTAACTATTTGGTTTGGTGTTCTATATAGGCCATTCTGCTGTAATAGTCTTCTTGTAGTAAGTCTTAATACTTCTTCTATGGGATGAGTATCTTGTAACCCATCTTTGTGGGTTGCTTTTTAAGTTGTTAGTAAAGTTAAGACGTACCTCAAATCATATTTTTTTTACTGCAATATGTCGAAACGGCTAAATATACAAGGTGAGTCAAAAAATTACGAAAATTATGATTTGAGAGTACGTAATTCATTTCCAGTGTAAAGCATAAATTGTTTAAACTACACTTATTAGTGTCTGAAATAAATACTAACGTCATTGACATGATTTTTCAGCAAATAGAGCAGCGAGTCCTCCAACAGCTGGGCAACCCTAGGAGCGAATCCCAATGCTGAAGAAGGTTTCCGGGAGAAGTTTTTCAAACAGCGCAAGATGAGATTAGAAGACACACCCCGCTCGCCCGAGACGCAGTGGCGTCCGTACCTCATTGTTCCCCTCCCTCACCGTGCTGTTACGGTTTCATGTTACAGCTTCGTCCAAAAAATAATGAAAATATAGAAAAGCAAAGAAGAAAGAAAAGTCTCAAATTATACACACCTACAACCTACTCGATGATCTATTTATTAATTGCTCGCGTATATTTTTGATGATATGTTTATATGATTCGTGTACATACTATATATATATATATTTATATATATATTATATATACGTATATTATGTATAAAGATTGTTGTTATATAGATGCAAATATAGTTTATAATGATTATTATTATTATTCGTGTAAATATAAAGTGATGAATAAATTCCATTTTTATTAGGATAGTCGTTTTATTTGTTTTTTGTTGATTGCATTTACGTCAAATTGTTCAGACTGAAAAGATTTTAAGATAATTGACATCTTTGCGGGGTAGACTTAGAGAGAATGTGAGTCTGGCCGCTCAACCAGCCATCCACTGCGACCGCAGGGATCTATTGTGGCTCACCTACTAGTAGCTAATTGTTAGACTTCACCGTCCAGGTCCAGTTCTTTAATGAGCCTCATTATCCTATTGGGTGGTGTGTTCTCCAGGTCTTGTAGTTTGATTTTGGCTGTGCCGAAAATCCTGACCCTGATGCCATCCGCGGCTGGACAGGAGCAGATAACATGCTCGATTGTTTCATCATCTTCCAGGCATAGGCGACACTCCGTGGTATCGGTTAGTCCTATCTTGTTAAGATGATGCCGAAGTCGGCAGTGTCCCGTGAACGCAGTCATGGTTTTGATGTCCACTCTGCTTAACTTCAGCCAGGATTCAGTTCTGATTTTGGATGGTGATGTAGTCACCGCCCTGAAATGTCTCATTCCTGGGCATGCTGACCAGAAATCCAAGGATTTCATTATCATCCATCTCTTAATCGAGTGTTTTGCCACGTCTCTTTGAATTCCAAGAGTCGGTTCTGGTACCTCCGGAACTGTGTTGGCCGCCACCCTGGTCAGGGAATCGGCAATTTCGTTTCCCTTTATGCCAGCGTGGCCAGGTACCCATATGAGAGTGACCGTGTTTGCCTTCCCCAGACCGGATAATGTTCTCCTACAGTTTTTACGACGAGAAATTGGTATCTGCTGGTCGCCAGCGAGCGTAGCGCCGCTTGGCTGTCGGAGAAGATTTTAATTGATTTGCCTACCCAGTTCCTCTTGAAGATTTCCTGGGCGCAGACATCAATGGCAGAGATAACTGCCTGTAGTATAGTCGCAAATTTGCCAAGGTTGCAGCTTATCTCTGTTCTTGGTTTGCGACCGTAGACTCCTAGACCGGTGCCAAGGTTGGTACTGGAGCCATTGGTAAACCAGGAGGAATCGGCCTGGACCAGGGAGGTTTCCCAGCATGAATGATGTCTCCCAGCTGTATTCGGCAGGGATGGTGTCACTTCTCATGCCCAGTAGTTCGTCCGACTCAATCGTCGTCGTGAGTCTATTAGGCTCGAATTCCACCATTTGCGGCACATTTTCTGCTATGTGCATTAATCTGTACGTTGCCACTCTGGCTTCACCCTCCACCACTACATGCAGCGAGGGAAGATCCAGCAGCATTTTCACAGCCACAGAGGGCGTCGTTCGCATGGCTCCTGTTATGGCTAATGTAGCCTTTCTCTGCAAACTTACTAGTTTGGTCACCGTATAGTCGTTTAGGGGTAAGTTCCTAGTTTTTTCCACATATCTTCCTGCAGCTCCATAGGGAGAACCTGGCTCTGCGGATGATGCTTTCTACATGGAAATTCCAGTTGAGAGCTTTGTCCAAGCTTACCCCTAGATATTTAGCACTGTCTACAAACTGGATTGTTTCACCGCTCAGGATAGGAGGAATGAGCCCCCTCTTCTAGTGAATGGGACTAACAGTGTTTTAAGGGGGTTTACAGCAAGCTGTTCCCCCACACACCATCCCTGTATGACGTTTAGTACTTTCGAGACAAGGATATCATCGTCACCACTCACAAGAATAACCACATCACCGGCATACGCTTGTATCTCTACATCTAGCGCTGCAATAATCGCCAGTAGGTCATCCACTAGGAGAGACCAGAGGAGGAGCGACAGCACCCCTCCCTGTGGACATCCCCTCGTAGGTCTGTCCATCACGACATCACCGTGTAGCGAAGCTGTTACTATTCTGGCTTCAAGCATTGCTTGTATCCATCCCACTATCGTGGTCTCAGTACCTCTGGCCTTTACAGCTTTGCAGAGGGACTGTGTAAACGCAGCATTAAAGGCACCTTCTATGCCGAGAAAGGCAGCCACAGCAATTTTCTTTGCTTCAAGGGATCGTGCTACCTTTCCCACCAAATTGTTAAGCGGGTTTGTTGTCCTATGCACTGTTGAAATCTCCGCAAAATGCTGTCATTTTTTGATGATTTTATGATTGAATCTGATCCACTTATAAATTTTAAGACGATTAATGCTGTTATTTATATGCAAAATTGCTTGGTTTTTGAATTATAGAAGAATATCTGTTGCTCGCGAATACCAGGCACACAATTCCTACCAGGTTATGTGACCAACTATGTCCCTCGTTTGTTAGATTGGTAGACTATATTGCATACTCGGTTAAATCTAGTACCTATTGTGCATGTCGCATCATTTCGAACTAAAAAGTTCTTTTCCACTGCTAAAAAAAATTAGAGAAACACTTTTTTCGAAACCTGTAAAACCATCACAGATCCACGACCAAATTAACCGCTTCCTGTATAGTAGCGGCTGCGTAGCGTTCACCAGGACGTCTATATACACATATTCGACCGTCGCAACGAGTTAAACGAAATCTGGACTCGTCTGTAAACAGTACAGGCGTCCAGTGACGACGTTGCCAATCTCTGTGATCCAGAGCAAACCTCATTCGCGCTGCTTTGTGATGCTGCGTAAGGCGTGGTGCGCGGACAGGTCTTCTTGGTTTCAAATTCGCTTCTTCTAATCTGTTTCTAACAGTTTGATCAGAAATTTCTATTCCATGTGCTCGTCTTAGGTCGTTTAGGAGGTCTCGTGCTGTGGCAGTACGCTGACGTAGAGAGGAACTAAGAGTTGTAACATTGTTTTGGTAAATTTTTTTAGCTAAATTCATGCTGTGGAAGTGTACCAAATTTGATTTGCCTGTAACTATTATTTAAAAAGGTACAGGTTTCGAAAACACTCCTTCCCTAATTTTTTTGAGTACATAGTGTATATTCCTCTGGGAATATAGGGCTATAATAAAAGTAGAATGCGTTCAATTCTTGGCAAATAGTGCCACCGGTCTTATTGGTAATGTATAGGCATTCCCCGTTGCGGGTAATTTCCTGTTTGTATCACGGTTGGCTGGCGAAAATTGGTCAAATGTCGTCGCACTTTCCTTTAAGTTCCACTCCGCAGCCCGCTACTAACTACCTACTACCTATAATGGTATAGTAGGTAGGTATACTACCTGCCCGCCTATCTAACAGTTAATTTTTTCGATAACGCAAGGCAGCACTGACCGCGGAGATCTCGATTCTAGAGTACCTAGTATACGCTCAAACTTTGTACGCAGGACCGGCACCAGCCAACAGCTAAAACTGCAGACGTTTGTCAACATATAGACCAAAGTATTAGTTTATATTGTGGAATTTCAAAACGTATATCGCTTATGTAGAATTTAGTAGGCTGTAAATTGCAATTTATTTTGAGAATTTAACCCAAACGTACTATTTTTTAAGTCAGTGGAGATCAATAAAACAGAAAAACACATGGTTTCACCTTAAGGGCTCTTAATATCACCTTTATCAGGAATGGCCTAAGTGCCAGTAATAATTTCAGAAATGATCAGAGTATAACAAATAAACAGGTTCAGTAGAATCAAGTATGAAGTATCGACCTTACACCTTAAGGTCTTCACGGACAATACGTATTTTACGACTTCAAAATGACACAAAATATTAATTGAACAAACAACAATTTTTAGTCATACAGCCCAGTTTCCGATCTATGACAAAAATTATCCAATATCAACTACTAACCTTAAGGTCTACATCAACAAAATACACATTTCTAGACTTGAAATTGACGCTTAATTTTAAATTTTCAGCTTTTGCATCCATTATCTCATCAAGTTTTCGACGTATGACGACGATAATTCAATTTTACTTTTCCACCTTAAGGTCTACATCGACTATTATTTTGAGTCAGTGGAAATTAACAACAAAAAAACGTATGGTTTTACCTTAAGGGGTCTTAATGTCTCCTTTATCACAAATGGCCTAAGTGACACTAATAAATTCAGAAAAGATCACAGTAGGTATAACACACACACACACACACACACACAGATTAGTAGAATCAAATAAAGTATTGATCTTACATCTTAAGGTCTTCAAGGACAATACGCATTTTACGACTAAAAAATGACTCAAAATATTAAATGAAACAAAGAAGAATGTTTAGTCAATACCACCCAGTTTCTATGACGAAATTACCCAAGTTCAACTGCCAACCTTAAGGTTTACATCAACAAAATACACATTTCTAGACTTCAAACTCACTCTAAATCCTAAATTTTAAGCATTTGCTTCACACTATCTCAACAAGTTTTCGATATATATATCGAAGATAATCCAATTTAACCTTTCCACCTTAAGGTCTACACCGACAAAATACCCACTTTTCGATTCGACAATTACTCTTAACCTTACAATTTTCTGTGTATTCTTCTATATGACTCAACCAGTTCTGAATCCACGATATAGGCTACCCAATTCCAAATTCTCACCTTAAGGTCTACACCGACCAAGAAACGGGCATTCATTGACTAGAAAACGACTGAGTGATTTTCCGTTTCACCGTATCTCTACCAGTTTCAAACTTCAATGAAGTATTCAATTATTCAATGAAGTATTCAATTATTCAATCAAGTATTCAATTAGCTTTGAAGAAGCGAGCAACATGGTTCGCGAAACGTCAGCATTAACAAATCTTGACACACGGCATAACCCGGAAGCAGTTTATTTTCTAAATGATTCTGGCCGTGAAAGCCTACGTACTTATTCAATGAAACATTGCCCAATTTTAACTTAAGGTCTAAAGTTAATTCTACACGACAAAACAGGCATGCCATCTCGAATTGGAAATGACACTAAATCTAGAATCAATAGATTTTCAGCTTTCATTTCACTCCACTAAGTTTTCAACCAATCACGAGTGTAGTCCAATTTTAACTTCCAACCTTAAGGGCAACATAGACCCAACAAGCTCTTCGCGACGTATAAATGATTACATTTTAAAGCAAACAACTTTTAGCCTGCGATTCAGAACAAGTTTTCTGCTACAACACAAGTTACACAATTTCCACCTTAAGGTAAATTTTCACTTGAGATTTTAAGGTCCCCAAACACAAAATAACCATATTTCGAGTGCGGCACGTCTCCGCACCATAAGCAAACCATCAGGAATCCATTTCCAACCTTATTTTCGCCTAATCTCCACCGATGGTCCAACCACGACCATCCCAACTCGAGAAAACCTCACCCCGGACCTGCATCCTCCCATACCGCCTCAACAGGCAGCCAAGAGCCGAGAAGAAGGAGCAGTCTCGCATCTCACCAGTGATACAAGGTCGCTTACCGCGCGCGTACAGTTACCTGTTCGAACTAAAACCCACGTACCGCCTTCTTCTCTTTCGTTTCGCGCATCTTCTAGTGTTTTTCTTTCCTCTCAGATGAGAGAACGTGCTCAAAGTGCGGTTCCACCTTACTAAGGTCTTTAATAAGGGACTTTAATAAGGTCCTTAATAAGATGACATCTCCGTCTTCGCTAGACGGGCTTCCTAAGCCCTTTGTGGCCGCTATGAGGACACTGTTTGACGTCATGGACGATAAGAGAACTGGGCACGTGCATTTCGCTGAAATCGAGACAGCATGGCAGGACGACGGGTCTAAGGGTATCCCGAAAGGGTTTATCGAGAGCCTGCGCAAGGTCACGCCGACGAATGGACTTTTAACCTTTGAGAGATTCTGCGCTGGATCGAAGATCTGCCTCATGAGGTAGGTGGTCTGTGTGTGTGTGCTGTGTTTTGATTATGTTTTAGTGCGTGGTAAAGCTAAAATTTGAGGTGCAGTCTCAAAAAAATGTCGTAAAATGTACAAGACATAGTATGAAAGCATGTCGCTACTCATTTCCGTCAGATTTGAGCGTTTGAGCACGGTTCGTCGTCTGATGTATCGTTGATGTCTCCCGGCTAAAATTGCAATTTTGTAAATCTTTTTGTTCTGTCTGTATATTTAGGCAATCCTAAGACGATTGAGCTCTACTTATCTCTATACTAAATTAATTGGTTTCTGAGCTACGGTGTTTATAAACAAAACCATGTGTGGCACATTTCTGTGTTAGTAGTGAACGTAGCGGAAGAGTTGATGTAAATAACAAGCGAAGTAACAAAAATCTGATGCGGGCAGGCACATGACTATCATACAATATATAAAATTAATAGTTTAGCTGCATGAGATTCTATCGAGATCGATCGTGTTTGCATTAAAATAAAACGAATTAGCCAGGATTTGACAGATATTAACAGTAGGTATTGTCAAAAAATCAGCCTTTGACACTACCTACTGTCATTAGAATAAAAATATCTGGCATATCCTATATTAATGCAGACACGATCTCGATCAAATAGAATTTGCTCCTACGGCTAAACTATTAATTTTACCAAAAAATGTCATAGACATAAATTATACAAAATTTCTTCTACTTTAATTTATTATTTAATTATTTTGAGGAAATTACAGAAAGAGCGGTTCATTTGCAAAATCCTTGAAAAATGCATAACAATATTGCTATCCGCAATCCGCACTTGAAATACACTTTGACTGTAAACACAATGGAAACACCAAGCTGTTTCAATATTGTTTCACATAGCGTACGTGCGCGCGTGTTTCTCCTCCTCATCACATTCTCTATGCATTTGCGTGTTGAAGTGACGTTTCGCAACCGCTGACGTTCTTAATACTGTCAAGTTTCAAAATTTCCTGGCTACCTACTATTAATGAAGACACGATTTCGATCAAATAGAATTTGCTCCTACAGCTAAACTATTAATTTTACCGAAAAAATTTATAGACATAAATTATACAAAATTTCCTCTACTTTAATTTATTATTTATCTGTTTTGACGAAAGTACAGAAATGACGGCTATTTGCAAAATCATTGAAAAATGCTAATAGTAAATAGCCAGTTCCTTTAGACCCTTTTGAACCAAAAGCTTTTTAGCTTTAAGTTTGGTCATAAAACTTCTAAATATGAGCTTTCGTCCAGATACCTTTAGTACTTTCTCCGGAATCGTCGCAGCAAAAATTTTTTTGTACCTTGGTCAAAAATGTTCAGGGGACCCATAAAGACCTATTTCCGCTAAAATCTATTTTTTTTTTCGGCGCTATTACATACTGCGTATGATAATGTAAAAAAAATTAGATTTTAGCGGTATCCGATTTTTGTGGCGATGGTTCCGGAGAAACTACTAAAAGTATCTGGACGAAAGTTCATATTTAGAAGTTTTATGACCAAACTTCGAGCTGAAAAGCATTTGGTGCAAAAGTGTCCAAAAGAACTGTATGTTTACTCTCAGCATTTTTCAACGATTTTGCAAATGAGCCGCCATTTCTGTAATTTCATCAAAATAGATAAATAATAAATTAAACTAGAGGAAATATTGTATAATTTATGTCTATGACAATGTTTGGTAAAATTTATAGTTTAGCTGCATGAGCAAAATCTATTCGATCAAGTTGGGTCGTGTCTGCATTATTATACAACTAGTTAGCCAGGATTTGACAGATATTTTCATTCCAATTCGTAGGTAGTGTCAAACGCTGATCTTTTGACAATCCTGGCTAACTAGTTTTATTTTTATGCAGACACGACCGATCTCGATCAAATAGAATTTAATGCATCTAAACTATTAATTGAGCTTAAATCAAAACTAAAAGCAAATTCAAATCAAATCTCAAAGGAGATGAAGATTCTCAGGGAGAAATGATCTCAAATCAAATCACAAACTTAGAAGTGAAGCGAGTCAAATAACAAATCACCAACACGTGTTAAACTTCGCTGCTAAAACATTTGTTTAGACATTCTTAATATAATTTGTTTGTTTTAAGACAACACATTATCGTAATAACAATATTTCATTAATATAGAACAATAAAATGATTGTTTTGATTTAAGAAAGTCGTTGTTTCGAAATAATGTGAAGCTTGCCGATATTGTAACGTCCAACAGCTCTCGTAATAGTGGATTTTCTGACGATTTTCTTCCATATACTCTTCCAGATACCAAGTCGAACAACGAAATCAGAGCCCACACAAGAAAGACACCCAAAATCGCCCACCATCAGCACCCCTATTGGACATAGACTGCCCGCAACCGAAACCAACGTGGTGCAACACCGCTGCCATCCGGCCAAACAACGTCCTCACCCAGCAACGCACCCTCAGCATGCCCCAACTTCTCCCAGAGCGCAAAGAAATCATTCCGCAGACCGAGATCGACGTAAAACCAGTCCCAAACGTCAACAAACCAACTTTATACGGTCCACCGAAACCACCACGCACAGCTCTGGCAATGCCCACAGGTATGTCATGTTATTAGTAATGAATTCCTCCATTTGCATCAGTTATAACGATTTGGGATGAATAAAAGAACCCGGTCTTTATCTGATGTAGTTATTTATTGTTCTAATGGCTACCAGGTTTCGAACCTCCCGGTCGTCATCAGGCCATGCGTCAGTTCAGAGCGATTGAGGTTCGAAACCTGGTAGCCATAGAACAATAAATAACTACATCAGATAAAGACCACACACAGAGAAAGGAATGCTCAATTCAAATAAAATTGCTTTGCATCAAAACAACGGTTGATTTCCATATCCACGAAATAACTATCCACTTCAACCGAGACAATATTTTCTCAGTACAAATGTGTTAAGTGCTTCGTTCGAGATAAAATTAGTTGCAACGAGTAAACTATTGACTTGCACCAAATAGTCATCAACTCGAAAGGACTATAATGTTGTTTTGAATGAAACTTTGTAGTATTATTTCAAATATTTTAACATTGGACCAAACTAATATTGTTTTAATGCAACCATATGATGTCTTAAAGAGAGCAATAGAGCTATCGGAATAAGTAATAGGTTATTTTGCTTGGAAGAACCAATGTTTCAGAGAAACATTTGTAATTTTGGTTCAACACCTTTAGTGTTCTGAATAGAGTATTTTGTTCTCAAAGCAAGTAACTGTTATTTTAAACGAAGTGCGTTAAAAATTCAATGCAAGTAATAGTAATTTACATTCAACATAATATATTGATTTGAAGTGAATGTTTTTGTTGTTTTGTTAAAACTATCTACCGCTGCTGCAAAGGTTACATAAAAAAATAAGTCTATCAAAACAAATACAGAAAGAACTACACGATTATAATAGCACATTACTTTCTTAATCATATTTACTAGCAAGAATAATTCTTCTGGCTGACAAATCTAATAAAAACATAATATGTGGTATTACATCAAAGTTCGTTAAGCAATTATTTTGTAAGACATATATTTTTTAGTCATGTAGCAAAGACAATGGGAAAAAAAGTTCATATATACCATTACATTAATTTATTATAAAAATAAAAATACAAGTTATATGCCCAGAGCGGACGTCCAGCCAAAGGAATCTGCTGACAAGACATTAGATTAAGAAACTATATAAATACGCCGCATGCAAGCCACCAGGCATTATTGCACGCGTGACCTAGACCTAGACCTAGACGCTTACGTAGTAATCATTATGTTTTTGTATTAGTCATTCCAATTGTCGACATAGAACCCTTTCAGTATTATCATCTGAATTCATTACCTATTTTTTCTCAAAATAATTCTTTTAAACAAATTACTCCTAAATTTAAATACATTGGACTTAAGGAAAATAAGTATTTTGTTTCTAATACTATTTGTAAACAATTAAGTAAAACCAAATTTCTTTGTGATCACGAATTAGAAAATTATTTTTCAGAGACCGCACCTTGCGAAATTCACATTCTCCAGTTGGATAATAACTATCATAACTGTCTATACCATTCTTTCCATTTAAAGGACATTGAAATTAGAAACATTGGCAATAATATTAAAATTTTGCTCAGTCCCACTGAAAATAAATTAATCAGAACTTGCAATCATGATAAAGACACACAAATTGTAAAAGGTACTTATCTGATAAGAAATATTAACACTTGCATTTTTTCTATAAATGACCAAATAATTCGTAATTATAAAACTTTAATTAACACTGAAATTAAACTTATTCCATTTCAGTGGCAACACAGTCAGATAACTACGCTTAATTTGACCCAACATAATTTTGTAAATTTTTCCAAGACAATTGATGACCAAACTAAACTAATTGACTCTATATCTTTCTCACAACATTATTCAGATACCAGAGACTATGTGCTTTACTCTTTTATCAGTGTTTTAATTGCTGTTTTTATTTTTGTAATGTGCAGGAAATTACGTCCCCGTTTCCAGCACCAGACAACAAACGTGTCCAAAGACGCAAAATTGCCCGATGCTTTCGGATACTCAGCATATCCCTTGCAGGAAATACCGCCTCATTTATAATCAACGGTATTTCTGCAGCTGACGTTGGAGGAGTTATATGCCCAGAGCGGACGTCCAGCCAAAGGAATCTGCTGACAAGACATTAGATTAAGAAACTATATAAATACGCCGCATGCAAGCCACCAGGCATTATTGCACGCGTGACCTAGACCTAGACCTAGACGCTTACGTAGTAATCATTCTGTATTATTTTTATATTGTATTGTTAGTTGTGAAAGTGAAATAAAAACATCTTTTTTAAATTCTACAAGAACGGGAATTTAACTTACATTTCAAACAAGTAGGTGCCATACTGATATAAACCCAATAACTTGTTATAAAAGAAAAAAATACATTTAAAATACAATCAAAAATACAAAAAAATGTCATCCTGATACAGTAATTAGTACAGTTAAGAGCTAAGCAGTCAACAAGACTTGATGGGCCTTTCTGCAACTGACCATTATAATACGGTTTCTCACCTTAGATGTTTCTAAATCTCCTCTTAGCTTCACCGCTTCCCGGAAAACAATCCGATCTCCAATAGCCGGAATAAGTTCTTTTATCTCTTCTTATGTAAGTTTTGTTATGTTTTGCACAGTTATTTTATGGTCTGCAAACATAGAATGCACATAGTGTATTAACATTTGCATAAAAAGTAGATATACGCATATACTTACTGTCAAATATCGTTTTAAGATGATCTGATGAAATTGAAAAATCATCCACGCTGTCGATTATCACATGTAAAACTGCAGATACAATCAAGCGTATATCAAAGCGACACTGCTTACCACTATAACCAATATATTTGCATGGAGTTAACGTTCTGGGGGTTGTGAGTGAGACTGTAGAATGAAGTCCTCATATACTGCGTATCTACAAACTGTCGAAGTTCTACGTCGCGTCAGTCTGGTGCCACAAACCGCGCAAACTCTTAAGTTTTCCGCACAATGAAACCACCCGATATTTTAAACTAAGCATTTGGTTACTTGGTTCACACAAAACGTCTCTTGAATCAACCAACTAATTTTACTTGTTTTGAACACCATATTTTACATATATCATCTTGTTTCAATGCAATAGTTGTTTTCATTGGAATATATTGAATTGTTCAATGCAACACACTATATTCTTAAAAGAACTCATAAGAGCTTTTAAAATTATCCAATGTAGTTTTACTAGGAAACAAAATGTTGTCGCTTCAAAGGAGAAATTTGTGAGTTTTGATTCAAAAAGCTCATCTAAATTGAAAACTTTATTGATTTGTTCGGAGTAAATTTCGGCAAGACAACGAATGTCTTAAACATTTCTCTGTGTGCAGTTCTTTTATGCATCCCAAATGTCATGTTATGTTGCTGTAATGGTCCCTTGGCTTTCCTGCCTATCGAATTATATCAACCAGGTTTTGATTCTCCACAGGTAACATGGACCGAGCAGAGATAAGGAACGCGTTGCAAAATTGGCAGATGGGAGTCATGATGAACGACCAGGAGAACAAGACCGGGGAGAAGAGGCAGAATATGCAGTTTGCGAATAGGACGAATGCCGTGCCGAGGAGTTTGGGTGATGGTAAGGCTTCTGTGCAGAATGAAGCTCCAGCTGGTGGACTGTACCAGAAGAAGGCTAACGTGCGTAGGAGGGAGCCGAGGAGGCACACGCTGCAGAATGGTATTGATTATAATATGCTGAAAAGGATGAAGCAGATCGAGCAAGAGAAGGACGTGTTGGTGCAAGGATTGGGAGCGATAGAGAAGGCGAGGGAGTGGTACCTGAAGCAGGTGGCCGCCGTCCAGGAGAAGATGAAGTATCTGGGAAGGATGGGTCATGTTGTGAGTACCTTTTTTTGTTCTCTTTTACGTTCTTGAAGGGGTCACAATAGACCTATGGCTAGGGTTGCCTGGACTAACAATTGTGTTAAAAAACAGGACAAACAGAAAAAATAGACACAGGACTTTATCATACAATATATAAAATTAATAGTTTAGCTGGACGAGATTCTATTTGATCGAGATCGGTCGCGTCAGCATTAAAATAAACCTAGTTAGCCAGGTGTTTTGATTTTATTGACAGTAGGTATTGCCAAAACATCACCGTGTGACATTATCTACTGCCATTAGAAAATATCTGTCAAATCCTGGCTAATTAGTTTTATATCAATGCAGACACGACCAATCTCAATCAAATACAATTCGCTCATGCAGGTAAAAAAAATTTCATTATAGTAACTATTTGACGAAATTATAGCAATTGCGGCTCACTTACAAAAAATCTGACGTGGCTAATAATAATAATGATGTTTATTTAGTTAAAAGAACCTAATAATCGCAATAAATTTGGTTTCCTAAGTATTAAACTTATCGACTACTTAAAATTAGCCAATACATGAGCCCGACATGATGTTTTAACAAGACTTAGCGAACTACTGTTTTTTATATCACTTGGTAGGCTGTTAAACATCTTCAGCGCTTTATAATAAAATGAATTGTGTGCGCTACTTTTTGTATATTTTGGTAATCTGAACTGGTCCTTTTGTCGAGTATTGTATTCATGCTGCTGACTATTGTATGTTAAATAATTACTAATATAATTTGGGAGTTTATTATTTATGCATTTATATACCAACGTGAGTGCTTGATATACCGTCCCTTGTTTAACATTCGAAAAATATTATTTACTCAACATGGACTCGATACTGGTTAACCTGGAGCTTTGTAATAAAATTCTGAGTGCTCGATTTTGTTGTACTTGAATCTTTTTAATGTCTTTGTCTGTACACAAAAAGAATATACTGCTGCAATGGTAAAAATATGGTTCTATAATCGTATGGTACAAAGATATTCTAGTTTTTAATGTAAATTTATTAGATATTCTTCCTAAGTAGCTAATCTTTCGACTCACCTTTTTAACTATATATTCCATATTACTCGTAAATTTCAAACTATTATCTAAAATGACACCTAGATATTTAAATTTGTCCACTATCCCAACAACTTTGTTATCGATAACTATGTCTGGTGTAGGGTTTACCGAATTTCTATTTCCCAATACCATAGCTTTTGTTTTCAATACATTCAAACATAATTTATTTTCTTTATACCAATTTGATATCGATACTAGTTCGGAGTTTAATGTCGCGATTACATCAGGTGAGTTATCTCCTGCAATTGATTTTAGTGTATCGTCTGCAAATAGGTGCATTTCACAAGATTTAACTTGTAAAGCAACATCGTTTATGTACAAATTAAATAAAACTGGTCCAAGGACACAACCTTGTGGTACCCCTAAACTGTTTATTACTTCACTGGACTCATTTTCTCCAATCCTAACCTTCTGTCTCCTGTTTGTTAAATAGTTTTCAAACCATTTCAATTCTTTTCCTCTGATTCCGTAAGTTTCCAATTTTTGTAGTAACTTTTGACGACAAATTGTCTCGAAGGCTCTTTTCAAGTCTACAAAAGCAGCAACTATCGTTTTACCGTCTCTTAATTCTCCTAATAATAGTTTACTTGCATGAGATTCTATTTGGTCGAGATCAGTCGTGTCTGCATACGATAAAACTAGAACTGTGATCACCGTTTGACACTTCCTACTGTCATTAGAATGAAAATATCTGTCAAATCCTGGCTAACTAGTTTTATATTAATGCAGGCACGACTGATATCGATCAAATAGAATTTGCTCATGCAGCTAAACTAATAATTTTACCAAAAAATTTCGGAGACATAAATTATTCAGAATTTCTTCTACTTTATTTATTATTTAACTATTTTGAGGAAAATACAGAAATTGCGGTTCATTTGCAAAATCGTTAAATAATGCCAAGTACAGCACAGCTAAACTATTAATTTTATATATTGTATGATAAAGTCATGTGCCTGGCCACATCAGATTTATTTTAAACTTTATCATTTTGCGTATCATAAAATAAAAATGTTCAGGAGAAACAAAAAAAGCAAATTTCCGCTAAAATCCTACGCAAAATTTTTTTGGCACGTTCACAATACTTTTTTACAATATTTTTTTACTTTATCATACTGTGTATGATAAAATAAGACAAAACTTAATAGTGAGCTTACGTAAATTTGTTGTGTTATAGCTATATTGCATATAAATAACTGACCTTTAATCGCCTTAAAATCTATAGATCAATCAGATAAACCACAAAATCACCAAAAAAAAAATCTTTTTTACGGAGACTTCAACGGTACATCGAGCGACAAACCCGCTAAGAATAGTTGTAACAATGATACCAATAAGATTATTTTTTAGAAACCAATACCATTATAACGATGATAAACAACATTCCCATCGAAATGTCAATGCTCTTCTAGGAGCACTTAATCAGAAAGTCAGATGTTTTTCACACGCATTCTCCCAAGTTAAGAAATAATAACGCTATACAGACCCGACATAGGATGTACATAATTATATATCGGTATTCTATAGCACAATATATCTACAGCTGCAACGCGGAATATCCACAATTTCACACCATATCGTTACAAATAATTAAATATTATCAGCTTGTGAGATTAAAAAAAAAACTGTAACTTTAAAACGAGTTGTGTTAGAAAACGTGTTCTTTCATCAACGTTACACACACATATTGACGCAACCCAATGAATCATGTCAAATATGTGCTAAATGGCATTAGTCCGTAAGCTGTAGCGAGACTATCTGGCCTTTCTAAGATTACCCAACAATAGAGTTTGTAATACTCGCTCTCCTATAAAATCTAGCAATTCAATTTTCCCTTCATAATACATACGAACGGCCGAGAGTTGTCACGTCATGTACTATCGTGGCCATATATTATGTCCCCTCTTTTGAAGTCAATTTTCTCGCAAATCTAGGGGCGAAAAAATTTGAAAAAATTCTTATGCTGTCCTTGATTAATATGCTACAACTCGTAAAAATTAGAAAGCTGTATATGTTGGCGTTTTCCCGATTTTTCCAAATTAAGACGAATTGGCGCTGTTTTTGCCCCGTAAATTTTATTCGTTTAACTTTAGCAATTACTTACTCCGGAAATAATATATAGATTTCAACGAAATAAAAAGTAATATCACCTGCGAAATGCTAGCTTTCAATGTGCATTTTTGTACCCAATAATTCATAGGTTTAAAGCTTATTACACAATCATTGTTTATCTTGCATTTTCCCTACAAAAGATCGAGTTGAAGCATTTCATGATTGCTGCAATTGACGCGGCGCTCTTCGGTCTTTCGGGCGAGCGGGGGAAGGGATCGACAGCGACGCTGCAAGTAGTGGCGGATCGCACGTGCATTAGTTACTAGGAGAACAGTGTTTACGGGCACAATACATATAACGACACGGCGATTATGCCTCGCCAAAGAAATTTGGATATCCGGCGACAGATTACCGAATTAAAAAATAATGGCAAAATGAGTCAGTAAGATAACAGAACCACGAACAGGCATATGGAAGCCCCGTGGAAATTCTTGGCATTTTAAATCGGGTTTCGAGATTAGCATTTAAAATTAATGAACGATCTGCAAAATAATCTACGTGTCTACAAATTTACGATGCTAAATTTGTAAAAGTTTTTTGATATTTCTAAGTTTTATACGCTCAGACCTGACGTTTGTAATATATGTAATATATCAAGAGTTGGGTTTATTTTATATTGTTTGTGCATGTATTTAAATATTATTAATAAATAAACTGTTGCAACTGTTATAATATGAATATTTATATAACAAAATCGGGCATACTTTTTAAATATTTTTTGGGTTTATCAAGCAAACCTAATTTAGTATTCACCACTAATCGGAAAATCTGCTAACTCCATATTATTAGATCTATCCGCTTCCATCAAAATCTTGTTTACAACCTTATTGTATAAAACTGAAGAAAACATAAACGCCAATCGATAGAAGAGATTTCTCTCGTACCGGGTCACATATTATAATCAAAATTACGCAAAAATTATAGAATTTCATTGTTAGTTAAAATTACTACCTTGGCCAGTTATCGTTCTTTTTGTGTATTGATAATAAGCTGCCGCGGTTCTCTCAGCTGTGTCGGTTCTCTCCGACATGACTGCACCGCTAACGCCTCCCTTCCCCGCAGCACCCAAAGACCGTAGAGCGTCGGAATTCACGCGGAGTTTCAGCACGATCTTTTGTATGAAAAATGCAAGATAAACAATGATTATGTAATAAACTTTAAACCTATGAATTATTGGGTAGCCTATAGTCTATATTTCATTATTCAAGCTCTTCTAATAACGGAATAGCTGGCATTGCATAATATAGGTTTTTGTGGGTCAACCACTAATCCAATGATTTTACAAAAATGCACATTGAAAACTAGCATTCCGCAGGTGATTTTAGTTTTTAATTCGTTGAAATCTATCGATTATTTCTGGAGTAATTAATTGCCAAAGTTAAACGAATGAAATTTACGGGGCAAAAACAGCGCCAATTCGTCTTAATTTGGAAAAATCGGGAAAACGCCAACATATACAGCTTTCTAATTTTTAGGAGTTGTAACATAAATCAAATTAAATAATATAATATATGGCCATGATAGGTACAACCGAGAAATTCAATATGAAAATGGAATATACAACGATGGGAGTTCTCTGGAAAGTGGTTAACACGAATCGTATTGTAGTAGGCGTGAGACGGCCGGTATAATTGATTTACCAACCGAGATGTTGGTTGGTTGTATTTACATTCAATTTGGAGTAAGTTGAGATCAGGAGAGACCGTGTGGAATCCGATCTAGAGGAAAACAATGGATGTCGTGTTTTGGTCGAGATTCTCGGTAATGTAGGTCAGTAAGGTGCTCAGGCGAATAATTGAAATAATAATACCTACTCTAAAAGTACTGAACAGAAAAAAAAACTAAAAAGAGTATGTCATATTCCTCAATCATTTCTACATAAGTTGAATGGCTATCTACATTTTTAACCTCTCGGTGTAAACTTTCTTTACGTTAAAGTATTGTAATCGTGCCGAAAAAAAAAAATTTGAGATTTTGTCGGTTAGTAATTAATTACAATGTTTGTAAATCCGCATCACATTTCTTGACTAGGTACGTGTACTAATATCTTTAATTTTCAATTGATAAATGTTTGTACGAACGTTTGCAATCGTATTTTGAGGACTTAAAACTTTGAAATAGACTATAGGATATTTGACCAAAATTATTTCTCTGTCTTTGGTGGATACGCTCCTTCAATGTTAGTTAGCCGTTATTTCTGAAACACCCTGTATTTATTTTTTAAGAAATGGATCCTTTGGTTTAACACTGGTGTGTTTCTCTTTGCGATTTGATTGCAGAAGATCTAATGACTCTTGAGTGGCTAAAGGAAGTGTAATTTTGCAAATTATGATTATTATTATTATTACTACTATAATAACATGGCAGGTACGTACGTGCTTGTAAGCGGAAACAGTTGGTTACACCTGTTTCCACTACGTGATTTGTGTCAATTTCAATTTAAGCGCGCATTATATGAATTACAAATTCAAACTGTGTCCTGGTCGGCCGTTATGTGCGTGTTCTGGGACAAATTCTACCTGGTGGCCAGTATTTATCATTAACGGGGTTGTTTACAGTTACGTAGGTATAATTCTGCCCCGAGGTGAATGTTGTATTGTTTTCACGATGGATATCGTATACTATAAATGACCATTAATATGAATAGTCACGTGCTATCTGCTTAAAGGAAATTTAAATGTGGTGCCAAATGAATCACTTCAAGATAAAAATGTGTGTACGTTGAAAAAACGTTAAAATTTTGATGAAATTTGCTATATTTTTTGTCTTTTTTTTTCCAAATTAAGAAGAATTGGCGCTGTTTTTGCCCTGTAAATTTTATTCGTTTAACTTTAGCAATTAATTACTCCGGAAATAATCCATAGATTTCAACGATTAAATAAGTAAAATCACCTGCGGAATGCTAGCTTTCAATGTGCATTTTTGTAAAAATCATCGGATTAGTGCTTAACCCACAAAAAAGCTATATTATGCAATGCCAGCAATTCCTTTATTAGAAGAGCTACAATAATGAAATATAGACTATAGGCTACCCAATAATTCATAGGTTTAAAATTTACTACATAACCATTGTTTATCGTGCATTTTTCATACAAAAGATCGTGCTGAAACTCCGCGTGAGTTCCGACGCTCTACGGTCTTTGGGGTGCTGCGGGGAAGGGAGGCGTTAGCGGTGCTGTCATGTCGGAGAGAACCGACACAGCTGAGAGAACCGGGGCAGCTTATTATCAATACACAAAAAGAACGATAACTTGTCAAGGTAGTAGTTTTAACTAACAATTAAATTGTTAATTTTTGCATAATTTTGATTATAATATGTGTCCCGGTACGAGAGAAATCTCTTCTATCGATTGGCGTTTATGTTTTCTTCAGTTTTTATACAATAAGGTTGTAAACATGATTTTGATGGAAGCGGATAGATCTAATAATATGGAGTTAGCAGATTTTCCGATTAGTGGTGAATACTAAATTAATTTTGTTTGATAAACCCAAAGAATATTTAAAAAGTATGCCCGATTTTGTTATATAAATATTCAAACTATTATAACAGTTTCAATAGTTTATTTATTAATAATATTTAAAGACATGCACAAACAATATAAAATAAATAGAACTCTTGATATATTACAAACGTCAGCTCTGATCGTATAAAACTTAAAAATATCAACAAACGTTTAACAAATTTAGCATCGTAAATTTGTAGACACATAGAATATTTTGCAGATCATTCATTAATTTTAAATACTAATCTCGAAACCCGATTTAAATTGCTACGAATTCCCATGGGACTTCCAAACGCCTGTTCGTGGTTCTGTTATCTTATTGACTCATTTTGCCATTATTTTTTAATTGGTAATCAGTCGCCGGATATCACAATTTCTTTGGCGACGCATAATCGCCGTGTCGTTATATGTATTGCGTCCGTAAACACAGTTCTCTGGCAGCGTCACTTCCCCCGCTCGCCCCAAACACCGAAGAGCGCCGCGTCAATTGCAGCAATTATGAGATGCTTCAACTCGATATTTTGTAGGGATAGTGCAAGATAAACAATGATTATGTAATAAACTTTAAACCTATGAATTATTGGGTAGCCTATTGTCTATATTTCATTATTCTAGCTCTTCTAATAACGGAATTGCTGGCATTGAATAATATAGCTTTTTGTGGGTCAACCACTAATCCAATGCTTTTAGAAAAATGCACATTGAAAGCTAGCATTCCGCAGGTGATTTTAGTTTTTAATTCGTTGAAATCTATAGATTATTTTCCGGAGTAATTAATTTTTAATATTAACCGAATGAAATTTACGGGGCAAAAAACAGCGCCAATTCTTCTTAATTTGGAAAAATCAGGCAAACGCCAACATATACAGCATTCTAATTTTTATGAGTTGTAGCATATTAATCAAGGACTGCATCGGAATTTTTTCAAATTTTTTCGTCTCCAAGTTCTTCGAAAAAATCGCCGTCAAAAGAAGGGACATAATATATGGCCACAATAGTACTTACAACGAATAGAACACCTCATTATCTTAGGATGCTCTTAGCAATATGTGCTGTTACAACCATATTTCAAACCAAAATTCCTATGGTGTTAGTCAGTCACCACATATCTTGCATCTTCTGGTGACTCACGCTATATGTATCCATTGTATTCTCAATTTTTTTTAGGAACACTGGTCAGAGGCGCAACAGGAAAGATTGGAACTACAAAGGGCACGGGTTATAGAGGTCAATAGGCATCTAGCAGCCCTCACAGACAGCTGGGAAAGGGGCGGTTTACCCCTACACATGAATCTAGCTGTCCATCACTACCCTCAACCGCCTCAAGTGTTGGCAGAAAGACTAAAACAGCAGAATCATCTTTTAACTGAGGTAAATTACCTAACATCTTTTAAAAAAACGTTTATTTGTTTTTGTTAATTTGTGTTTGTCACATCATCACGTTTCAGTGTTGCCAAGTTATTCATTATATTCAAATATGATTTATCATATATTATTTCTAATGGATTTTCTGTTTGTTTTGCCAACAGGAAGTTAGTCAGAAGAGTGAAAGAATAGCGGTGCTAGAGAGAGAGAAGGCGAGTCTTTTAAGGGAACTCTATCAGATGAAGAATAGGCCATCAGCACAAGAAGAAGTGGTATTTTAAATATTTCGGTGAGAGTTGTCATTTGCGTCATCAATTTTATAAACAATCTCAGACTGGAATTTGATTGATCAGGTTCAGCTGGCTAAAAATTGATGATGGTACTGGTTACTGCCAAAACTGGCCAAAAGAAGTGTACGTGTTTATATCGTTCGAGCAATATTAGCTAAATTTTTATAAGAATCATTTGTTAATTTTTTGTGAGAAATTTTTATGGAAAATGTGTATTTTTTTATCTTATTTGTACATTTGTATATATTGTATTTCTATTAAACGATTAAAAATTGAAGATGTTGATAATTATTACTTCTACAAAACACACTTTCCAAACGAAAGTGAATTTTATAAACGAATATTGCACTTAATTTTGTTTTTATTAGAATGAATCATATTGAAATTTTCAGGAAAAGGAAAGTTTTCGGAAAAGAAGTTTTTTGTTTAGTCTGATATTAAACAAAATTAAAATGATAATTTTAATGCAATATGTCATTTATTTCAAAAAGTATACAGAACACAGTGGACTAGACTTAGAGATTAGTCAAACAAAATACATGTATCACAGTTTTATAATAAACATTCAGACTCTGTAGCATTGATATATACGTGTCTCAAAAAGTTTGCAACTAATGGAAAACTTTTTATAATTTATTTCATAGAAAATGGTATTCTTTAAAGTAGTTGATGGATTCTTAAAACTATTATATTTTATAAACTTTTCCAAGTACAATTTTCAAATTTGATCAATACAGTTTTAGTTTTACAGAATTCATCAACTTTTAAAAACAAATAAAATATCTTAAAAAATGTATCTATTTGTCTACTTGTGGTTAGTTAAACATTTCTTACACCGACACATATACACACACATGTTTACATCATTTAAACATGTAAACAACATCAAACGTATATAGGTATACCTTTATTTTAAACAATACACATACCTAAACGAATACAGCCACGGTGAATTTTAAAAAATTCAAATCCGACGTTATTCACTTATCTTTCCGCGACTTAAGAAAAACCTGCCCATCGCCGGGCAGGGGGCTCACGATCAACGGCGAAACCCACGACAATTTCCAAGACTCCCCGAAAACTTGCTTCATATTCCCGACGAATCCCAAATTATGAACATCCGGTTCGTTACGCTCGTGTATAACCATCCCCTTCATCAACATTATACCATGCATACCCAACAGGGCCCCGCTGTACGCACACCCGATCACGCAAACCAACGTTATCAGCATATACAATTGCTGCCAGCTCGTCTGAAAGATCAACATGGCCAACGGAAACACTACGTTCAATACCGACAACAAAGCATCGAAAGGCGTCGTATAATAAACGTAGCTTACGTTAAAAAACGTCGAATAAGCAGTCGCGACGAATATATAAGCCAAAAAATGCAAGAAATACCGTTGATTGTAATGTCCGATGCAGTTTCCACAAAAAGCGCAGTGATGGTCGCGTTTTAACACGCAGATTTTGCATATTTTGCAATGCCACGCGCGCGGGGGTACCATAATTTCACACGCGCTGCACAAAGTCCAGTCTTCTCGAGGTTGGAGGACGACGCCTGTTATGCTGGTGTCGACTATGAGTAACGCCACAAAGTTTCCGATGACGTTCAGTAGGATAAACGTTCCGAGGCAGGTGTGCAACGCAAATAACCAAGGGTGTTCGCTGTGCGTTGTAGGCAAGACTACGAATAATTCGAACCAGTATATAGCGGGTATCATTATCATTACAAAAGTGGTCCATACGAGGTCCTGCATGGTTTTCGGTATGAAATTCGAACGCAACCGGTGCTTGAGGGCGATGTTGGTTATCATTTTTTCGAGTCCTGAAAAGTTGATCATTTTTTTGTAGGTTATGTCGGTTTTTATTTGTTGTTTGCTTTACCTGGGATTAAAGTACCCGTTTTACTTTTTGGACGGTTCCACAGGCGGTCACTTGCGATTAAAAAAAACCCGGATTATCCGATTTGTGCTTATTTTGAAAGATGTAAACAAAACTGGAAATTTTTGAAACGTCAAACGCCCGGGTGCGTTCTGCTATTGTCTTTTTGTAAACCATTTGTAAACATCTTGGAACGATTTATAATATTATCGAAATATACGATAATATAATATAGAGATATACAACAGTGTTATCTAATTGGAAAATCGGAATTAATCAATTAATACAGCAAAAATTGAAAAGAAAATATGTTATTATATCAGTGGCGCCATCTCTGTAATACCGATGAACTTCTGATTCAACCAACCATATGTCCTCATATAATTGATATGAGACTCATATAATTTAAATATAGCGAATCTTAATCTGTGGAATCTCATATCTTAAATTGTATTTTATAATTTATTTACTAATTTTATCTCTACTCCATCATAATCTGGCTACCCTATATCCTACTGAACGCGGCCATAAAAATTACCGAAGTCCGATCGGTGTCGCCATCTATGACCGCTAGCGGCAGACGGACGAACATATGATTTAATCTGTCAAGTGTCAGTTGGCTGTCAGTCGCGGAGGTGTGTGCTTTTCGTCCGTCGTTCCCTATAAGCAATATGTGAGGTGAAAATGGTGTAAACAACGGTGCGCGCGTGTTTATTTGTTCTTCGATTGTGTCTGCGGCCGTTCATTATGGATTAAGGAAACAAACAGCGGAATTATGGGCTCCAGACTTAGGTAGGTGGGATTTTAGCGCGCCTAACCTATAATTATATCATTTTTTCCAATTGCAATAACCGACCGGAAGAGTTGCATGAATAAATAAGCCGTTCGGAGCTATTCATCGCGACATAACCTTAAAATGTATTGCGTGTGTTTTTGTTATTATATGGTTTTTACACAGGGAAAATGTCCAACACTTTTTCGAATGTTTCTGCGAGGTTGTACCACCCAGTGAGAAGAAGGCAGCCTGGATAATCCAGCAATATCCGTACAGCTATAAGGACCAGGAGGTGCTAAAGTCGGTCTCCAAATTCGCGTATCCTTACAAGTTCGAAAAGTTCGTATATCCCGCATTTTCTCCGGTGCGAATTGTTTTGTACCGTTTTTTTTTTTCAGTACTGTCATTCAGCATTACTCATTCGTCCTGACGGATATCGAGTCGAAATGGACATTCGGATTTTGCAGGCACGATCCTAGATCTCAAACTGCTATCGTAGTCTTAAGTTATCTACCTTGGCATCAAGCCTTTTACAAGTGAGTTAAAAACGAAAAAAAAAGATGAATGAAACAATGAAAACAAAACAAAAGGTGTTCGTGATCATCGCGCTGCTCTATTGTTTTTCTTTCGTCCTCGTGCAATTGTTTCCAATAATAAACTTGGCACTGTCACAAGGTGTGTGTTGCACGGCCGTTTTATATTTTTGTTTTTGTTATACATACGTGTGTATTTCTGGGATGTGATCTTAATCCTAGGGTTATTGAGAGGCTCTGCAATCATTCTGTATAAAAAGATATAAGGTAAACGTCACAAATTTAGACACTGTCCTAAATATAACCTAAAAGTTTGACTGATCTTGATAATTGACAGTTATGCTAAAAGTTGATTTTTTTCCTTATAAGGGAACTGCAATTCCACTTCTTTTTACATCGTTATTGGATACCTTTAATAATAAGGAAAATTCTAATATCTATTTGGTCATTATCATTATTCTGGCCTGAAATACCAAAATAAAGGAAAAAAGAACTGTTCTTTTGTAACATTAATATCTAAATCTAATGCTTGGAGAGAATATTTGTTAATAAAAAAGAAGAAAGCACAAAAGAAAATCATTTTAGAGAAATAAGAAAGGGAATGAAAAAGAAACTAAGGACTATTTTAAACTGTGTTCCATTAAAAAAAAAATGGTAAAACTTAATTGTACTATCACCGGTAAGTTTGCTCATTTTCAGTTTTAAACTGCTGGTTATTTTGTGGAATTGTCACAAGTTTTTTGACCCCAAATTTAACTAATTCTTGAATAATTATGTACAAATTATTTAATTTTATTACTGTAGCAAAATACATGTCTACATGTCCAGACATATCTCTGTAAATAAAACTGTAAACTTGTAGTAAGTAGGTACATATTATTATTTTGTGTTACGAAATTACTTATTTTAATACAGCACCAAACTTGGTATGTTCCGGCTCAAACCGGAAGTTGATAATATCACCTAGTTTAGATACCATATACATATAATAACCAATAACAAAATCTGAATATGCAATATTTCATACATACATGGAACGTCATAGCTTGGTTTTTTGTGAACTGTGTAGACGTCATATTGTCTATATTGTTATCTAGAACAGTTGAAAAGCGTGTCGTCAGCTTTGAGCTGATAATGAGCAACCGGGACAAAATTGCGATAACTGTATATGGATTATCTCGAATATCAAATTTTCAGTCACGCTAAATATAATGTTACCGGCAAAAAAAAAAAACGCCCAACAATTTTGAATAACTTCTATTAAAACACTATTTAAAAATGCGAATTTCGACTATTCTGTTTTTTATTGCTTTCAATTTATGTCTAAATTAAAATTCGCTTTATCTTAGGTTGCGTATTCATTCAGACAAACAATAATAATAGCAAACAAATTGATTACTGATATTTGATATCCTTCCATATCTTACGTAATTGTTTTATCTGTATGGTACATTGTTGGAAGTAATAATTTTATGAATTGGCATTTTCATTGAAATTGGAATAATGATATGGGGGTCATATGTTATTTGTACAAGTCACAATCGCATGAATTGAACACTAATAATTTATGAACGATGTCGACGTGATAATTTTGCAATGCAAAACGGGCATGAATATGCAATTTTTATTGTCTTGTCTGTTTGTTATATGCACTCGTTGCAATATAGTATTAAAATTACGTTACGTTACGTTTTGTTTTGAGTCATATGTGAGCTTTAAATTTGTTTGTAGTTTTTTAAATGTTATTCTAATAGATTAGATTAGATAATTTGAATTACTAAGTTTGCCTTAGTTGTGTAATTTTGCGTGACGAGTTTATTTGTTTCTTTTTAGTATTTTTTTCTTTTAATATTATACAGGGTTTCAGGATGTCTTAAACTTAATGTAAAATATTTGCGGGACATTTAAATGCAACAAAATAAGTTGAAAATGTTTCATCAAAAAGTGTTTAATGTGGATAAACTACAAAATTTGTACAGCACTTTCGTTTTTTAACTACATTTTTAAAAAAATTAGATGCTCTATTCAGATTACAGGGTAATCAAGGTAATCAATCTATCTACTGGCGTTGATTATTGTCGGACATAGTTTAAAGGCAAAAACGGAAAAATAGTTTTTACATGGTTTTTAAAAAGCAAAACTTTTTTTAATTTTTTTCCTTCAATTAATTTTATACTTCAACCTGCATAAGTATGGTAGGTATATTGTCACCAAGCATGAAACTGTTCCTTTCAATAATAACAAAAATATTCAATTTGAAGCTATATCTATACCTATATAATAATCAACCAAAAAGTAGGAAAATCACTGACTAATTTCGATGTACATATTTTGATACATAGAAACTAACAAATTAAATACAAATTCTATAATTCCATTTAAAACATCAAAGTTGAGAGCATTTTAATTGAAAAGTTTGTATCCAAACTTTCAAATAATTAGAAATAGCGAAACAATGGATTTTATAACTCCCAGTTCAGTAAATAAAACTAACGCTTTTTCAGTATTGGATAATCTATTTCTCTTTACGTGTGCAGGTCGCCGACGTTTCGCTGGCTGCTCTCCAGCTTCTTCAGGGCCTATAAACCAATAATTAATCATACAGACTACGAAATAGGACACGCAATTCTCGGACTACTCACTTCATGCAAGATTAGAGATCGTCCTAATAAACAAAATGAAATCATACGTTGCGGGTATATTTTGAAGTAATAGGCCCTGAGGAAGCTGGAGAGCAGCCAGCGAAACGTAGGCAACATGTAAAGAGAAATGGATTATCCAAGACTGAAAAAGCGTTAGTTTTATTTATTTAATCACACACACACACACAATCGTTAACCAATAATTCATCTTCCTTCTACATTTGTAATGTATGACGTCTGGTAGAAAGTCGTCAATTTTTTGTTTTATTTTGGAGTGCTTCATTTCAAAGTGTTCCGAAATAACTGAAATAGCCACACGTATTATTAGACCCCAAATCAATAGCATCATAGCACCTACACATACATATTTTATATTCAACTCAAGACCACTTTCTCCGATTAGTCACCAAACACCACGCAGAACATTTATTTGTTCGGCTAAGCATCACCGCAAAATCGCTATTATATTTATACGTTTATAGGTACGCCAATCTGTTATTGCTTCATTCGTTTTACAACCGCGTCTTACGACAGATGAGTCAAAGGTGGCAAAGAACACGCAAACGAATTACAAGAGCAAGCAATTACAACACATCAAACGATACATTACTGTACCGAGCGGTATCGGTACTCGCTATTATTACATACAGCAGTCAGACTGACTCTTGTATAGATAAATAAGTGGAATACTATTATTATGTTCTGTACTGTTGTGCACATCCCACGCCATTGGTTTCAATAACGAATTTGTTCAGACTGGGGCAAACGCTCCATACATTTTTGCTGTTAGCCATGGGAATCCGATACACATGGGAATCGGGATCTGAATCGTTCCGCACCGATTCAAGTCTGTAGTGGAACGGCTTCAATTGTTATTTTATTGTTTATACTGTTTATTCTATGCATGGAATTGAGCAAAAAATTTACATGGCAAGAGTTTGACATTTTGCAGGCTTACCCTGTACTTCAAGGTACATTTCAAGAAATTATTTTTGTTTATACAGGTGTCCCAAAAATGTGCAACGCCATTTGTTGTTGATCCAAGTTATACAGGTGACCAAATTCAAGTGTCAAACTACAAAGCGTGTGATTGTTCTTATTTTAAATTGAAACCCATACATTTTTTTAGGTGAAACGATGCAGAATTAGAAAACAAACATTGTTTCTAAATACAAAACCCATCACAATTCCCAATATAATTACCAAAAACTCATTTTTCAACTTACGATTGTTATTACCTAAACCTGCCGTTGGAAAAGTTGAAAAATGAGTTTTTGGTAGTTATATTGGGAATTGTGATGGGTTTTGTATTTAGAAACAATGTTTATTTTTTAATTCTGCCTAATCATTTAAGTTTTAACCTAAAAAAATTTATGGGTTCCAATTTAAAATAAGAACAATACCACGCTTTGAAGTTTGACACTAGATTTTGGCCGTCCCTGTATAATTTGGATAATGACACTTGGTTAACGAGACTACTAGATCTAACTTAATTAGCACGTCGCAAAATTTTATTAACGAGGTACAATTTGTGACTTTTATTGATTTTTAAAACAAACGATGCAAAACAATTTTTTTACATTATACAGGGTGACCAAAATGGAGTGTCAAACTTGTCAAACTTCAAAGCGTGTTATTGTTCTTATTTTAAATTGGAACCCATACATTTTTTTATGTGAAATGATGCAGAATTAAAAAATAAACATTGTTTCTAAATACAACCCCATCACAATTCCCAATATTTTAAAAGTTATTCACCAAAAACTCATTTTTCAACGTTTCCAACGGCAATTTTAGATAATAAATATCGTACGTGGCGTTGAAAAACAATTTATTTCATAAAAAATAATAGACGTATTTTAGATTTGAGTGTACTTAATTAAGTAGTTATTCAAATGCTAAATTTACTGCATAATTTACCTATAGCGGTAAGGCCGGAAATGTGGCTATAGGTAAATTTTTCAGTAAATTTAGCAATTGAATAACTACTTAATTAAGTACAGTAAAATCTAAAATACCTCTCTGCGTTATATTTTATGTAATAAATTGTTTTTCAACGCCACGTACAATATTTATTACCTAAAACTGCCGTTGGAAACGTTGAAAAATGAGTTTTTCGCGAATAACTTTTAAAATATTGGGAATTGTGATGGGGTTGTATTCAGAAACAATATTTATTATTTAATTCCGCATCGTTTCACCTAAAAAAAAATTATGGGTTCCAATTTAAAATAAGAACAATACCAGGCTTTGAAGTTTGACACTAGATTTTGGCCGCCCTGTATAATTTGGATCAATGACACTTGGTTAACGAGACTACTAGATCTAACTTAATTAGCACGTCGCAAAATTTTATTAACCAGGTGCAATTTGTGACTTTTATTGATTTTTAAAACAAACGATGCAAAACAATTTTTTTGTTTTTATTTTTGCGGTGCAGTCACTCGACCGATTTTAATCAAATTACAGCAATTAACAAAATCAGAAGCCATGCCCTCAACACTAGATTGTTTAAACAAACCAGCAGAGAAAATGGTGAAGATTTTAGACGTTTACTACTTCATACCGAAGTACGATGGCTATCAAAGGTTGTCTGTTTAAATCCATTTGACTAACTCTTTCATTAATTTCTAGAGTTTTTTTCAAGTCAAAGACGACCCAATACGAGATAACTTAAGAGAATACAAAGTAGACATTGGTTATTTGACAAACATAATTCACAAGTTCAATGAAATAAATTTACCACTGCAAGAAGACGAGCTGAATTGCAGAAAGACAAAGTCGATTATACTGGTTGCTAATGCAGATGCCCGAGCTTTATCCCGAATTGTGATCAATCATCAAAAATAATTAATACCTTTTGTGTCATCATATTTATTTGATCGACTATTTAGTGCAGTCAGAATTCTTTGTACGAAAAAGCTAAAGGTAATCATCGATCTTTTGAGAAACCGTAGCAACCCCAAAATATTATTTATTAATTATGATAATACAGTAATTGTTATTCTAATCATACAGTTTGCAGCAATTTCCCATGAAAAAACAAGAATTTTTTCTTAAAATTAGAAACACTCTATTACTCAATCTTCACAACAATTTAATTTTACTTTTTGAGAGCATGTGAGAAACTTTGAAAGTAGCCACTGTACCAGTTTTAGATTTTGTCACATGTCTAGTGAATACAGTAGGAATTCTGTAGCGGTACGACGAACGCAGAAGATTGTATCCTGCCTTGATGATCATAGACAAAGACAAATCAAATATCAAAAATGGCTTTCAAAAAGACGGGTATTATTTAAAGGTAGGAATTTTGCTTGTCAGAAATCAACATTCAATAATGATACATTAATTGACAAAACATGTTTTGAACTTTCGTTGATTATTTTAATATGTATATTGTTCAGATGATAAGAATTGTCCCAACAATATGTTTGACTTTGTCCAAGACAGTTCACAGAATAGTATCATACCGGTCTGCCATAAAACAGTATTTTTTAAATCATAGCGATGACGACAGCGATACCTTTATTAGAAAATTTTATTATTAGTTGGACTATAGATTCACAAAGACTAAGAGATATAGTTATCATTTTTTACTAGAGACACATTTATTATAGGGGTTTATACAAAACGCCAATATTGTCGGAATAAAATGATAATTTAAAATTAGTTAGGGAACGTGTAGATAATTACTTCAAGCAAAACCACATGATCCCTTAAAAAATGCTCTGAGTACATCAAAATTATGCTCGGTTTAGGTGGTAATATTGGCATTTTGTCTCTTGTTGGTTGTGTCGTAAAAAATCGACAATAAGAGGCAGAAACAAAAAGGGGAAAACTAGTAGACATTAATTGAAATAAATAATTTTACTTAGTAATTACCATCTAGATCTCATCGTTTTCTACACTACCTATATCGAAATTTCACACCAAAGCCTTATTAAAAAGTATGTGTCAAAGTATGAATGAGTAAAAAATACTTTATTTGTTGCACATTTTCTGAGACAGGTTATAGATTGTCTCAACTCTTATCAATTAGGCGAATATGTTTCATTCATAGAATAATATTGTTGTTTATGCCTTATAAAGTAGAAAACACTTCAACGGAATTAATAATATGGATATTTTATGTTTCATAATATATTAATCTCTGTTTGTTTCACAATTGTGATTAATGTGTACGAATTCTGTAAATATTACTGTTCCATTTGATGGCATAACACGTATTTAATTTGCCTGTTGATAGTCTGATACATAGGTAGATATGCATTTGTTTTTTTTTCTGCCACGCGGTAGCTGCAAATTGGGTAAACATGTGATTCAATCGTACAAAACAAAGGTAAATATTGAGTTTGATATCATGTAGATAGGCATACGTACACAAAAAATGAATATCCAGTTTATTAGTAATGCAGTTAAATATTTATTCAAGCGACATTAATAAAGATACCTAAATACCTATTTGGCATTATCTTAGTTTTTGTTTTTAGATTTTAATAATATCATCTCGCATGAGGACGTTGAATTCTTTATAGATCTGAAATTTCCCAGAAATATCGTGATCCTGTATTTTTTTTATAAATCTCACGCAAAAGAAAAGCAATTTCCGATGACCCGAACACCAATATCGCTACCCAAATATGTTTTTTTCTGTATTCTGACCGATCTGACTTGCAGATTTTTAGATAATATAGCGGTGCTTATGCACAGTAGGGACACGGAGAGTTTGAACGAGTTCCTGTCTGCAGTATATAGGACGAGGCTGATCGGGCCAGGGAAAAAGTTCAGCGTGCCCTTCAACAAAGGTGAAAATGTAAGTTTTTCGCAAGTTTTTCTGTTTAACAATAAGTAATATGATAATGTAAAAGTGCCTATCTAAGAAAGAAGCTCAGCACAAACGTACTTCTTTAATGTAGCCATAATTTAGGCGAGGCACAGTGCGGTATTTGACCTGAAAACCTGGCCAACATTATTTTTTCACCTAAAAGGGCTTTAGATGTGTTGTTTTATTTATATATAACATTTTAACCTTCATACTAAGAATTTGAAGGTTAATAACTTAATAAACAATAAAATAGTACAAAATAGGAAAAAGCAAACTGTATTAAAAATTGTTCTTCACTGCACTACACCTATTGCATATTAATTACTGCGACAACATTTGTCATCAATATTTTTTTGTGATTTTATTTCTATTATGTTTTACCGTGTCAAATTCATAAAATAATATATGGCATGTCCAGTTTAAATACGCAGCATATACGGATTTAAAATTGAATAATACATGCCGTTTTTGAGTTATATGAGATAACATGTTTGGGTCTGTTGTAAGAAAATCCTGAAAAAAGTTTTATTTTTAACGACCAGCGGTAGAGGAAGAAAATGAAAGTTTACACCAGTCGATATTGTGTATTGAAACGGTACATATGCTATTCATGATGTTTTCCGTTCGATGCATTCCTTTTAAGACGTGATGGTAGAGGCAATTAAGAACCTATTTTACCATATTTATCACTATAAAATCTGTTATTTTTAGTATTATTTCAAAATTGTCTAATATTTATACTTATTGTTTCCATGAAAACTTTTGAAATTTGATCATACTTCAAGCTGAAACGGTCGTTTTTTAGTGGTATGACCCTAATACGCATGTTTTGAATCCGCATTCGCATTCCGCATAAACACATTTATCGATCTATTCACAAACTTACTATTGTCTCTCCTCAACAAGAATCCAATTTAAACCAGTGAACTGTGTATGCGAGTAGGTGCTTTCGATTTATTTTCTTGCCTTGAATATGAATCCGATTGGCTTCAAGCAACCAATTACCAAGAAATGCATATACAAGTACAAAGTTTAAGGTTTTTTTCGGATGATTTTTAAGAGTCTAGGTCATCGGGGTTGTTTGCTATACATGATCCAAAACGGAAAAATATACGTACATAACGGCATTTACAACATACAAGATGCATTGAACATAAAGTTGTCAATATCTCGATAACCGTAACCATTTGTATATAACTAAACATGGTTAAATATGTTCTAAATTACCTCTACTATCACGGTATGAAGAAATTGCACCAAATTACATATAAGCCGGTACATCAATTTTTGGATTTTCCTTTACAACGTATTAGAAATAAAATCACAAAAACCGCATCCGCACCTATCCGCAGCAGATTTTCCAGTAGTTGTAATGTCAAATATGTATATGTATTATAATTTGAACCACTTTCAAAAGCTAAACACCAAACTAAAACACTCAAGTTCTGCATAAAACTGTTTTTTTTTTTATAACAGCGAATGTTCTCGGTCCTGCAATATACAAAATTGTGGGTAAATTTTAATAAAAATAATGTCGAATGAAAGTTCATACTTGGTTCTAGAGAATGTATAACAAAAAAGTCACATTTATCGTTAAGATACAAAATTGCAACCGTTTTTAAGAGCGTCAACTTATGTGCATTTATGTTCAGCTATAGTAAAATATAACTTTTGGCTGACAAGGACACGTGGCTCAGGTGAAAAAATATTGCCGCCTTTTAATACATCGGTCTTTTACCTATCCCAAAAAACTGGTTTACTTTTTGGAACTTGACAATTTAGAAAATTGATTTATGGCCTGGTTTTTGGGTCTAATACCCCAATGTGCGAGGTCTAGATTTGAGTGTTTACGTACAACAAAAATGACTGACACGATGACTAATATTTGCGTCCTTCGATCTTCTATGAATTTCAGACTTTCACCGTCGAATGTCCGCATCCGATCGCCCATCAACTGCCTAGCATACCGGAAAATGTAAGTGTATGGTATATAATTAAATTATAGTTGTAGTAGTACGAGTAGTAATTTGACCGATTGTGTTTTCCTAGAACTTATAACAGTTCGTTTTTGTATGACTAACACTAACTAACTAAATATTTATTTGACTGAAATGTCCTTGTCATGGAGATTAATTATGTAACTTCGGTAAGTAATTTATAAATCCAATAGGAATCAAGATTTTGCCCACACACCGAGAAATGGTTGTCTAATGTTAAGAACATGTCATTCTTAACATAATTTGTTTGTTTTGAGACAACACATACCTACTTGTAATAAGAATATTTCTTTAATATACAACAATCTAAATATATGCAGCTTAACTATTAATTTTCTATATAGTATGATAAAGTCATGTGCCTGGCCACATCAGATTTTTTTTTAAATTGCCTGCAATAACAATGTTTAACAACATTTCAGATTGAAAAAATTTATACAAAATTGTGTATCTTGAATATAAATTCAGATATTGGAAAGGACCAACAAAATACACTGTGCCGGTCGGTGTATTTGGTTAATGAGACGTAAAATACAATAACTCAAATTGTATCTGATTGAAACTTAAAGTGAAAGACATATTATCATCATGTGTACCAGTCTGTGCGTCATTGATGATTCTCACGATCAATTAATTGTGGGAATTTACGTAAAATGACAAATCATCAAACGCTCAAAATGATTCAGTTTACTAAAAAAATCAATTAGATAACAGATTTAGGATGTACAACCTATTTCTGGAACAAACAATGGCCATTGTTGTCGTTTTATCAGCGACCTAGACTATATTTTATATTTAATGTATTGAACAAACCAAATAATCATTCCAATACTCTGAAACACGCGTTTAGAGATAAATAACATCGATTTCCCCTGTTTTTTGTCGTTGTTGTTCCACATTTTGCATCAGTTTTCAAGACACCATTGCTTTAATATGTGCTTCTCCTATTCCGGTGATCCTTTCGTTATCTGGCGGCGTTTGATATGTGGTTTTCGATAGCGGTTCAAAGTTCACGGCGTCCCGCCTACACGGCAGACTGCGTGTCACCAGCTGACACATGATTGTTGCACATGAAGCCAGACAGAATGGCACGACTATCGAAAATCTATATGGCGGCCGTCAGTGGCGTGCTAGAGGTGGAAGAGGAGGAGGAGGACGTTGCCTCCAAACACTGCCGGTCGAAACACACTACTAAATACTTAAAACGCAATTTTCGGGTCGCTCTAAATTACGCTGATAGCGTAGTACATATTGCAGTGCATACGGCCAAGTTGGCCAGCGAACAGGTGCATGAAAACGTAGATTGGTATTTGCCCCGTAAATTTTATTCGTTTAACTTTAGCAATTAATTACTCAAGAAACAATCTATAGATTTCAACGAATTAAAAAGGAAAATCGCCTGCGGAATGCCAACTTTCAATGTGTATTTTTGTAAAATCGTTGGATTAGTGCTTGACCCACAAAAAGCTACATTATGCAATGCCAGCAATTCCTTTATTAGAAGAGCTAGAATAATGAAATATAGACTATAGGCTACCCACTAATTCTTAGGTTGAAAGCTCATTACATAATCATTGTTTATCTTGCGTTTTCCCTACAAAAGATCGAGTTGAAGCATCTCATGATTGCTGCAATTGACGCGGCGCTCTTCGGTCTTTCGCGCGAGCGGGGGAAGGGATCGACAGCGACGCTGCAACTAGTGGCGGATCGCACCTGCATTAGTTACTAGGAGAACAGTGTTTACGGACACAATACATATAACGACACGGCGATTATGCCTCGCCAAAGAAATTTTGATATCCGGCGACAGATAACCGAATTAGAAAATAATGGCAAAATGAGTCTATAAGATAACAGTACCACGAACAGGCATTTGGAAGTCCCATGGAAATTCTTGGCAATTTAAATCGGGTTTCGAGATTAGCATTTAAAATTACTGAACGATCTGGAAAATAATCCATGTGTCTACAAATTTACGATGCTAAATTTGTAAAAGTTTTTTGTTATTTCTAAGTTTTATACGCTCAGAGCTGACGTTTGTAATATAAGTAATATATCAAGTAGTTGTATTTATTTTATATTGTTTGGGCATGTATTTAAATATTATTAATAAATCAACTGTTGAAACTGTTATAATAGTTTAAATATTTATATAACAAAATCGGACATACTTTTTAAATATTTTTTGGGTTTATCAAGCAAACATAATTTAGTATTCACTACTAATCGGAAAATCTGCTAACTCCATATTATTAGATCTAACCGCTTCCGTCAAAATCTTGTTTAGAACCTTATTGTATAAAACTGAAGAAAACATAAACGCCAATCGATAGAAGGGATTTCTCTCGTACCGGGTCACATATAATCAAAATTATGCAAAAATTAAGAATTTAATTGTTAGTTAAAATTACTACCTTGACAAGTTATCGTTCTTTTTGTGTATTGATAATAAGCTGCCCCGGTTCTCTTAGCTGTGTCGGTTCTCTCCGACATGACAGCACCGCTAACGCCTCCCTTCCCCGCAGCACCCCAAAGACCGTAGAGCGTGGGAATTCACGTTTCAGCACGATCTTATTTCTCTCCTATTGGGCAAAATTTTTGGTAGTAATCATATAACACATATCTAATGCCAGTAACGTTTATTGTTATGACCCTATTATATTCGCTATTGGTTTGAGAAGTCTTCGCATGCGATGTTAACCGTGAAGCCACAAGTCCAATTTTTACGTTAATACTGGAATTATCAATTAACGTTCGTTGTTATAACCACGCTTATTGTTACCATGAGATCTCAAAACGGAGTGTCTAAAGTCTAAAGACCGATAGAACCGCAAATATAAAATATTTAAATCCTACCTTGTAATGTCTTCATCGCCACCATCGATGTAGTCAGTTATCTCTGGGACCTATCTTTCGATGTCTTCATTCCTATAGGAGTTTCTTCCTCTGCGTAGAAGTCGATCCCTACGAATTGCTCCTCTTTAATTGTCCTTGCTTGACCACCTCGGGCATTTACATTTTTGACAGTACAAGCTCTTCTCTGAGTTCATCTGCAACAAAGTACTGTGTAATGCTCAAACCGCACCTAGACCATCTTGCGATTCACCGTTAAAAAAACTATCGAAAAGAACACAGCACGTAAGAAACATGAAGTGAAAAGGTTTCCTAGTATCGATTAATATTTTAATTTTAAGAACCGTTTCCTGAAAATTGGACCTATACACAGAGAGAAAAGATTTCTTGTTTCAAAGAAATGTATTTGTTTGAATTTATTCTTTTGGGTCAAAACATATTTCTTTGACGCCAACAATATTTACTTCATTGAATACTCTAGTTTATTTGCTTGCAGAGATTAATTTATTTGAAATATTTATTTAAGTGGAATAAATATATATGGATACAAACAAAAATTACTTTCCTTTAAAGTGATATTTTAGTTTTGATTTTAAAAAAACGTTTCTTTACACCAATGAAATATAATTTTGATTCTAACATATAAATTTGTATATAAGGAGAGATTTATTTCGCTTAAAGTAATATTTTGTCTTTGGCTTAAAAATAGGTTTACTTCCGCCAAAGAAATCATATTTTGATTAAAATAAATATATTTGTACACAAGAAGATATTTATTTCCTTCAAAGTAATATTTTTGTTTTGGCTTTAAAATAGGTTTACTTCCACCAAAGAAATCATATTTTGATTCAAATAAATATATTTTTAATCTCATCCAACTGTATTGTTAGATGGCGCTGTAAACTCTCTCCTCGCACTTCGTACATATCGAGAGTATAAAGCCGCGTGATCGACAGTATAGAACTTATAGAGTACAGTGCCTGCAGGTTCAAGTTGCGATTACAAATCAGAGTACACTTTACTAATTTAACCTTGAGTATATGTTGGGTTGGGAAGACCAAGCACTGGTCGATGATGTGCGACATCCCAAAAAGGAGGTGACACATGGCGAGTCTTCCGAAAAATTCTTGTCTATTAATTCCTTCAACAAATTAATAATTTTAAGCATTTTAACACGACCAACACTTTTGTTAATTTAAAAAAATGTAATTCTTTCACTCAACACAATCATAATTATTTGAAGTAAATAAATCTCATTTCTTATAATACACAAATTGCAAACTTTTTAACTGGAAACATAAGTTGTTTGACGCAAATCAATGTTCTTTCTACCAAACAAATATTTCAAATAAATGCGTTTTTATCCGCAAATAAATATTTCTTTGCCTCTATTGAAACAACAAATTTCTTTGAGTCAATGCATATTTATTTGAATCGCACAAAAATTTCTCTCTGTGTACCTTCAATAGCTAAACCCTCGTATCTCAACGACAAAGGTCACGGGTACAACAAGCATAACAAAAGATCTCATATATTTCTACAAAGCGTGTTCAGGAAAAAAAAACCATACCGCAAGTGAATAATTCAAAACCTAGGCCGGTCCTTAATTATCGTTTGTTATGCTAAGCGACGCCTTTCGCAATTTTTCATAATGAGCCCCCATATAGGAGCTTCCCCACTATGCCTAATTAGGTTGGAGTAACTGTTTGACATGGGCGGGCGCATGCAACCTTATGCATATTTATCGCACGCCACTGGAATGTTTACGTATCCTCCTCTCTTTGACCTTGCGAACAGGGGAATATTTTAATAGAAATCACAAAGAAAAAGACAAAAAAGTCTCAATTCAAATATGGAACTGTCGCAAACTGCTCTACAAAGCTTCGATTAAAAAATCACCACGTGTAGATGGCGCTACTATAATGTATTACTGCAGACAATAATCAGACGCTGCTTAAGGACCTTCAGAATCGAAGGGTAGCGAGCATTTGGCGATTGGCGCGATAATTGTGACGTGGATTATTTTCACATTTTCTAGGCCGAAGACGGTAGCACTAACTTTGACGTGTTTTATTTTTGATTTCTATCTTTTTTTTTTAGAGGAATCTCACTGAATATTACAATGCTGTGGACACGAACAACATGATGATCGTGTTCGCGTCGATGTTGTACGAAAGACGGGTCATCTTCACGTCAAAGAAGCTAACCAGGTTAAGTGCTTGTGTCCAATCTGCAAATGACCTCCTGTACCCAATGATTTGGCAGCATATTTTCATACCGGTGCTACCCATGGAGTTTAAGGATTACCTACTGGCCCCAATGCCCTTCCTCATAGGCGTACCTGAAGATGTGATGCAGGTGAACGTTTTTTTTTTTTTTTTTTTTTTTTTTTTTTTTTTTTTTTTTTTTTTTTTTTTTTTTTTTTTAACTTTGATCTTCTACATTTCGCAGAGCGTACCCAGGTCGGAAATAGGTGACGTTGTGATACTAGACGCGGACAATAATACGATAGAAACCCCATTCGACGATTTACATAATCTGCCTACGGAAGTTGTAAGTTTTCTGTGTTTTCTGACTGTAAGAGTAGTGAATAAAATGTGTCTATGGCTTCCTCGTAGGTTGGTTCGTTGAAGAAACAATTGAAGAATCGTTCGGCTCTACTGGGCGACGGTGTTTCGCGGGCGTTCCTGAGGGCCTTAGTTCAATTGATCGGCGGTTATAGGGACGCGTTGTCCTTCGAGGACAAGCCGAACTTCGACGAAGAGAAATTCATCGAGACGAGGCCTGGGTCTCTCCAGCCCTTCTTGAAGGAGATGCTACACCTTCAGATTTTTAGACAAGTAAGTCAGTTAGTTTAAAAAAATGTTCAGTCCTGACCTGAATCCTATCGAACACGTGTGGGATCGGCTTGACCGACGTGTTCGCAAGCGCCCTTATCCACCACTAACCGTACAAGAACTGACACTAGCCTACCTGATTGAAGAATGGGAAAACATACCTACCCCAAGAATCTCTTCGTGGTCGACTGTTATCGATACTATGGCAGTCATTTCCATTTTCTTTTGCGTTATTAATCTACATTTTTAAGTGTACTTGACAAAATGTACACGGGTACTATCGTGGCCTTCTTTTGACGTTGATTTTCTCGCAGAACTAGGGGCGAAAAAATTTGAAAAAATTCTGATGCTGTCCTTGATTAATATGCTACAACTCATAAAAACTAGAAAGCTGTATGTGTTGGCGTTTTCCCGATTTTTCCAAATTAAGAAGAATTGGCGCTGTTTTTGCCCTAAAGCTATATTATGCAATGCCAGCAATTCCGTTATTAGAAGAGCTAGAATAATGAAATATAGACTATAGGCTACCCACTAATTCATAGGTTTAAAGTTTATTACATAATCATTGTTTATCTTGCATTTTCCGTACAAAAGATCGAGTTGAAGCATCTCATGATTGCTGCAATTGACGGGGCGCTCTTCGGTCTTTCGGGCGAGCGGGGGAAGGGATCGACAGCGACTCTGCAAGTAGTGGCGGATCGCACGTGCATTACTTACTAGAGAACTGTGTTTACGGACCCAATACATAAAACAACACGGCGATTATGCCTCGCCAAAGAAATTTGGATATCCGGCGATAGATTACCGAATTAAAAAATAATGGCAAAATGACTCAATGAGACAACAGAACCACGAACAGGCATTTGGAAGTCCCATGGAAATTCTTGGCAATTTAAATCGGGTTTCGAGATTAGCATTTAAAATTAATGAACGATCTGCAAAATAATCTATGTGTCTACCAATTTACGATGCTAAATTTGTAAAAGTTTTTAGTTTGTAATATATGTAATATATCGTTGAGTTGTATTTATTTTATATTGGTGGTGCATGTATTTAAATATTATTAATAAATAAACCGTTGAAACTGTTATAATAGTTTGAATATTTATATAACAAAATCGGGCATACTTTTTAAATATTTTTTGGGTTTTATTAAGCAAACTTAATTTAGTATTCACCACTAATCGGAAAATCTGCTAACTCCATATTATTAGATCTATCCGCTTCCATCAAAATCTTGTTTACAACCTTATTGTATAAAACTGAAGAAAACATAAACGCCAATCGATAGAAGAGATTTCTCTCGTACCGGGTCACATATTATAATCAAAATTATGCAAAAATTAAGAATTTAATTGTTATTTAAAATTACTACCTTGACAAGTTATCGTTAGTTTTGTGTATTGATAATAAGCTGGCCGGTTCTCTCAGCTGTGTCGGTTCTCTCCGACATGACAGCACCGCTAACGCCTCCCTTCCCCGCAGCACCCCAAAGACCGTAGAACGTCGGAATTCAAGCGGAGTTTCAGTACGATCTTTTGTATGAAAAATGCAAGATTAACACTGATTATGTAATAAACTTTAAACCTATTAATTAGTGGGTAGTCTATAGTCTATATTTCATTATTCAGCTCTTCTAATAACGGAATGGCTGGTATTGCATAATATAGCTGCTTGTGGGTCAACCACTAATCCAATGTTTTTACAAAAATGCACATTGAAAGCTAGCATTCCGCAGGTGATGTTACTTTTTAATTCGTTGAAATCTATAGATTATTTCTGGAGTAATTAATTGCTAAAGTTAAAGGAATAAAATTTACGGGGCAAAAACAGCGCCAATGCTTCTTGACTTGTAGCATATAAATCAAGGACAGCATCAGAATTTTTTCAAATTTTTCGCCTCTATTCTGCCAAAAATGGATGTCAAAAGAAGGGACATAATATATGGCCACGATAGTACACAGGTAGTACAAGCCATTGTTAGTGACCTAAAATTCTATTTGTACAATTTCCACGTTTACGTCAGCTTCATCGGATTCTAAACATTGAATTTGGCAATTCTAAACTTTGAATTTGAGATTTCTTTTATGTTGGTGTGATATTTCTTCTAAAGTTTGATGTTGATTTCGTTGCCTTTTCTCGTTTATAGTTCATAGAGGAAAGACTGGACATCCTTGGCGCGGGACTCGGTTTCACCGACCAGTTCGAGACCGAAGTTTCGATATACTCGGAAAAATCCAGCTCGAAGTTGAAGCAACAGTACAAAGAGTGGTCGCAGACCATGAAGAAGGAGGGCACGGCCTTCTTCAGGAACGTAAAAGACAAGGTGAGTCATACAATACTCATTTTACTCGCATTTCACTTGCAAACTCCGCAATTTTCGGTCTGGCGCCTCTAACCAATTGAGCTACCGAGGTCGGCGTAAATATCTAGAAGTATAGCTGATCTATATTTTCTTTTTCAGGCGAATCCCGCCGTGAAGTCGGCTGTGAAGACGGTACGTGTCCTTCATACCTTCTTTGGTGGTTTTCGCTAGACTATATGTGTAAAAAAAAGGGTAGATAGAATAGCGCGGAAAAAGCATGCTGTTTATTGTTTGTTGGTGTTGTAGATGTTGTGCGCTTGATCTCGCATGTTTTAATTTTTTAATTTAGGTTGTGTGTATACATTTTTGTGTAATTTTATAACTTTTATAACGAGTTTTTATATATGTAATATACGTAGCAGGTAATTAGACTGATAATTGATTAAAACTTTGCTTTATATGAAATTGTTCATTTTTTGTTTGTTTTATTCAGGTTTCAGTTATATTTTTGTTTCTTGTTGTTGGTGGTATTGCAAAGTGTGACTATAGTGAAAAATTTGGTAATGGAGAGTGAAAATATTGGAGAGTGTATTGAAAGTTGTTAGATTTTTGGCAGTAGGTATGCATGCATCTTTTTAAATTGCTTTATAGGTTATTGGTTCAGTCAAATCGTTGATCTACGTCGAAAAGTGCATACCTTTATGTCTTTTTGGCAAAAAACTGATGAAACGTCGAAAATTTTGACGTTTTCGGATTTTCGTTGTGAAAACACCTTAATTTTTTTCTAGCCAAAACCATTTGACTGGACTATATGTATGTACGATGTCATAGAAATGCTAAAAAGTCGTCCTGTATTGTATTTATTCCTAAATTGTGTGGTATTGTAGGTTAAAGATGGCGGAAGAGGTATGAAGAGCGCTTATAAAGGTCTGAGGTCGAAGTTGAAAGATAATCCGAGTAGCCCGCGACAGATGGAGAACGGTTTGGACACTTTTGATAAACCGAGATCTGCGCCCAACTCGCCCACGGGAAAACGACGCCCTTTAGGGTTTATGCCCAGTGCGACCTACAGGAAAGACGCGTCGCTGTCGCTGAAAGGTTCCGTGCTCGAAAGGTGAGTGAAAATAACACAGACGGTTTTGAAATGAGTTCATTTATAATAAAAGTGCAAGGAGTTATGGATTATTATTCTATGAGCGAACGTTAACGTATGAGGCTTTTGTTCTTCCGCATTTTCCTGCCATGAAATGCTTTATTTTTCGAAACTTTCATATCAAACGATTCGGTTTAGACTGCGTGTTTCGTGTTTTGTTTTGTAGGGTTTCCCGGCACTCTTTGGCAACGCGCCATATTTTTAATTAAGTCTGTATCCCCTGACGGCTTTAGTACAACAGTTTTTCACACAAACACCATTTTTTAATTGCCTATCCATGTGAGCTATAACTAACTGTGTTAATTAAGGGACTATATATAAAGATGACCAGATTTTTTTAGGTAACACCACTTTTTACTAAATGTTTAAAGAATTATTAACAAAAATAAACTATACATCATTTTTTACATGGAAAAATATGAATTAATCATTTTAGGTAATTGACATAGCACACTAAATATAAACTTAATATTCTTTAATATGTCAACAACAAGACTCTCAGCGAAATGACTACAAAGCAGTTGCTTGTGGGTCATTAGTGATCAAAATTGTACTAATGTAGGTACTGATAATAATACGTAGGTAATTTTTTTATTTTTTAAATTTTAAATTTTTTTCAGAATCTTACCAATATACCAAACTGTAGAATATACAGTATTCTATTACTCGTCTTATGCTGGATATTTGATAACTTTGTACAGTTTTGAAAAGCGTAACTGCCATCTTTAAAAAGAATTTAAGGTGCGTTCTGATTAGTGGTAATGGCAATGGTAGTTGACGCCATTATAGTATTTCCGATAGTATTGCTAGTGATTTGTGTTTGCGAACATGCAAACTAATGTGTCACTATCACGTCTGGTGAGATATAGTATAATTTCGTCTGGTACCATTGCCATTATCTCAATCATTACCACCAATCAGAACGCACCTTTATAGATGTTTATTTTTTTACGAGAAAAGCACGACAAATTTGAATTAATGAATAAAATCAACCTTCCTGGAACCTTCCTCTATACTTGGTTTAGCTAAACTTTGACAAAACCATTCTATGGCATACATAAGAAAATTTTCGAGAAAAAGACAATTGATAACTTTAGTGAAAATAGCGTTAGTCAATTGAATATGAAATTTCGTCTTTTTGCCCTGAAAATGTGGACGGGATTCAAAATCTTCCGTCGCATAAGATTTTCGACAAAACTGGGTCCAAATGTGGAAACTACTGTTTTGGTAATTTTTACAAATTAATATCAGCCGAACTAAACCAATTAATTATTGTTCTAGAACTCTCAAAATGCTGTCATAGTAGAGGTGTTTCAAACTAAGAAGAGGGTGTCACGTGGTGTCCGGCCAATTCTAGATCGGAGAGTGTGATGAAGATATCCTCTTGTTAGTGTAAAACAATCTTATAAAAGACACAAATAAACACGGAATAACCTGGTGATGCGATTTTCAATTTTCTCGGATTCGTATTCAGCGCTAATAAATCAATCAAAAACGCCTATTCGCCTGCCACAAACAAACAAAATGCTATTATTTATACTATTCTGTTATTCGTCTATAAGACAGTTAATAGAGATCTATCAATATCAGTACAAAAAAAATATGGGGCTTCAATTTAAAAAAATCTGTCGACGACGTCATAATTCGAAAACAGTTGAAGGTCGGAAATTATATTTGATATAATTATCTAGTTTCTAGACATTTTAAGACACGAGCAACAGCGAGTGCTTAAGTGACAATCAACTTTGCTTACGTAGGTATATATCACTCGAAAAATTTGTTTAAAATTTGTTCTTTTGCTATATATTTATTATACTTTAAAACTTGCGAGAATCAAAAAACTGTTTCAGGAGCTTATTTTATACACTCAAGCTTTCAAAATATGAAAGAAAACATAGTTTTTCCAACTGATATTACATGAGAACCTCCCTGAAACAAGTGTTTAAACACTTCAATATATTAATAATTTCTTTCTTTGCAGGTCATATAGTCCGTTGAGTTCAAATTCCCAACCCATGTCCCCTGATACTCCAGATCACTCCAATACAGGATCTCCAAACTTGGACATACCCCAGATGCAGATGGACCTGATGACCGAGATGAAAGACATACTCAAGCTGAGACTGGACACGCCACCTGTCGATCGATCGGTAAGTGTTTTTGTGATTTTTTTTTACCCAAATACGTGTTGGTTGCGGTTGGTGATTGATTTTTGTTTGTCTTTACTGTGGTGCCTTGTTTTTTTTTTGTGCTCCGGCAGATTCATGTCCGTTACTATACTCTGACGTAGTGCCACCATTTCTTATACTCAACACCAAACTCATTTGTACTATCGTGGCCATATATTATGTCCCCTCTTTTGAAGTCCATTTTTTCGCAAATCTAGGGGCGAAAAAATTTGAAAAAATTCTGACGCTGTCCTTGATTTAGATGCTACAACTCATAAAAATTAGAAAGCTGTATATGTTGGCGTTTTCCCGATTTTTCCAAATTAAGACGAATTGGCGCTGTTTTTGCCCCGTAAATTTTATTCGTTTAACTTTAGCAATTAATTACTCCGGAAATAATCTATAGATTTCAACGAATTAAAAAGTAAAATCACCTGCGGAATGCTAGCTTTCAATGTGCATTTTTGTAAAATCATTGGATTAGTGCTTGACCCACAAAAAGCTATATTATGCAATGCCAGCAATTCCTTTATTAGAAGAGCTAGAATAATGAAATATAGACTATAGGCTACCCACTAATTCATAGGTTTAAAGCTTATTACATAATCATTGTTTATCTTGCATTTTTCCTACAAAAGATCGACTTGAAGCATCTCATGATTGCTGCAATTGACGCGGCGCTCTTCGGTCTTTCGGGCGAGCGGGGGAAGGGATCGACAGCGATGCTGCAAGTAGGGCGGATCGCACGTGCATTAGTTACTAGGAGAACAGTGTTTACGGACACAATACATATAACGACATGGCGATTATGCCTCGCCAAAGAAATTTTGATATCCGGCGACAGATTACCGAATTAAAAAATAATGGCAAAATGAGTCAATAAAATAACAGAACCACGAACAGGCATTTGGAAGTCCCATGGAAATTCTTGGCAATTTAAATCGGGTTGCGGGATTAGCATTTAAAATTAATGAACGATCTGAAAAATAATCTATGTGTCTACAAACTTGCGATGCTAAATTTGTAAAAGTTTTTTGATATTTCTAAGTTTTATACGCTCAGAGCTGACGTTTGTAATATATCAAGAGTTGTATTTATTTTATATTGTTTCTGCAGGTATTTAAATATTATTAATAAATAAGCTGTTGAAACTGTTATAATAGTTTGAATATTTATATTGCATATTAATCAAGGACAGCATCAGAATTTTATGAAATTTATTCGCCCTTAGTTCTGCGAGAAAATCGACGTCAAAAGAAGGGACATAATATATAGCCACGATAGTACATAAAATCAACATCATTACATTACATTTATCTCATTTATCTGCAAAAAAATCAGCCCTACTCCAATACATAAACACACTTATCAACCACAATCGCACACGCCTCACAAAACCCAAAAAAAAACACGAAAACCTAACCCCACAACCTCATCTCAGTGTGTCATAACCCTACTTTTCAGCTGAAGCCAGTCCGCAGCTTGGAGAACTTCAAAAATCCGCCGCCCCCCGCCTCGGCCCCGACGAGTCCCGACCGCTGGATGTTCCCCCCTCGTCGCCAAACCCCCGCCGTCCCATCGCCGCCCTCCCGCTTGTTCCTACCGCAGCAGAGGGTGCAGGACACGCAAAATTTGCTACTGCAGTCGCCCGATGACGTTTTTTCGTCGCCGCCGGTGCCGCCGCGCCCCCAGAGGTACGCGCAGGACCTCTTCGGCACGGCGCCTTTCGTGGTGGGCGGCGGGCACAGCGAAAACGGCCATCCTGTATTCCTGGTTGCGAATCAGCACAGCGTCGACGTCGTTCGGCTGTCGCCGCCGACGATCTCGCCCAGGCGGAAGGTAACGATTGTAAATTTTAGTTGGACGTTGCGGTCGTTGCGTTAAAATGAAACGCGTGTCGGTATATGAGGCTGGTCGCATTGGACGAATGTTAATTTCGTCGAATATTATCGCGAAATTAGTCAGTTGAGGTTGTTTTTATGTTTATTCGCAACCTGAGAACCACGAGGTTCCAAAAATACAGCTCTGGAACGAATAAATATGTAGGAATATTAAATTCTTTTTACGAGGAGTTGAATTACATGATATTTTATTATGAATGTATAAGAAAATAACGTAATCTTTCATAACAGTATTGTTAGACCTTGCAACTAAACCTTAACCTTAACGAACAAATTATACAGAGTGTTTGTGAAGCAGAAGTCCCCACTTATCTCTCCTTAGAATATTCCGAATGATCTGAAATTTTATATCAGGAATAATGGAGAATGAAGGAAACGGCAACATTAGTCGTCAGTCAGATTATACAGGATGTTTCATTAATATTCCATAGGCCGATATTTCCGTTGTCTGCTATACTGGGTGACGCACGCCTTAGATACTCCCGTTTTTGGTTGTCGTATAAAGCTGGACGAATAAAATTTGGGAATGTGTTACATGTGACCAAAAGTGCGATTCTTTGGGATACTCTTGAGGTTAATGTGACTTCCGGTTTTTCCGGAAATGACGTCATCATTGAATTTTTAAATGTCATTCATTCTTTTTGTGATATTTTCAATCAGGATGACATTCTGAACACCAAAAACATATTGATCGTCAATGTTTATCACCAGGGCAACGCAAAAATAACTTTTTTGTGTATTAATCTAGGTGGCTAGGAATTGGTGAAAATAGTCATAAATTGTCAAATAAACACTAACTAAATCGATTTTGGCCGACATTGCGTCACTGGTGCCCTCTAGCGTGATTTAATTGGTCAATGAGTCAATTTTTTAACGGGTACCCAATGGCCACACCCTGATTATTTGATAGAAAACATCTTTCCGATTACAATGATACCAAATACTTGATGTTTTATTGAAATTCTTAGCATAAAAATGTCGTTAGAAGCAAGGAAATCGAAAAAAATATTGACCTAGTGCTCAAAGTCAGCTTACAAGTCAAGTTACACAATGGACTACTCGAAGGAAGTACCAAAGAAGTACTCGAAGAACTATTTCTAAAACAAGGTTTGCAAAACACAAACTAACCTCGCGATTGATTATGTTTTATGCTCTGGATGACCCTATGTGACAATATCATACAAAAAATATAAGGTGCCATTTAAAATTTCAATGATGACGTCATTTCCGGAAAAACCGGAAGTCATATTAACCTCAAGAGTATACCCAAGAGTGGCAAATTTTGTCTATTAACACATTCCCAAATTTCATTCGTCCAGCTATATAAACAAAACAATAAACGGGAGTACCTATGCTGTGGGTCACCTGGTATATAAAAATTGCCTAACCCATCATTCTCCTCAATAAAAGAAAATTAAGCCAACAACAAAGGTAGATGCTGATGTCCAAAGAAATGAGATACGATGTACAGACTTATTCTCAAATGCCATTCTAAAATAACATTTACATGAGTTTTTGCTCTGACGAACACCCTGTGTATTACTTCCTGCTATTAATTCCTCTTAAGCTGTTCTTTATTTATATTAAGAATGTCATTCTAGCTATTTTGACTAGTTTCTCTAATATTAGGAATTTTAAAAAATACACCGCTCCAAAAAACACTTTTTTTGAAACCTGTAAACATTTTAAATAATAGTTCAAGGCAAATCAAATTTGGTATACTTCAATGGCATTCAACACAAAAACTGGTAAAAATAAGTAATTATATGGCATACCTAATATAAATTAAAGACACTGAGCATATAAACTGGGCAAATAAAATAGAAAAATAATTTACAAGTGTGTTCCAATTAAAAACTGATATAAGCCCTTGTTAAAAGAAATAAAAGATTGCTACGTGCTACAATCACACTGTATAGCGCGTTTATTTATTTTTACTTTATAAAACAATAGATGCAACATATAGTTTTAAATGCCATTTTAACATATACTAACGCCAAATTATTGAAAAACAATTCAATACCTTTCCACGGGTAGTACAATCGTTCCCTTTTCATCACGCCTAAACGCAACATCCTCTAGAAATGAAAATAATAGTTGGTTCTAGAAAATGACGGTTGGGCCTTTAATTGAAAAAATTTGCTTGACGCTTTGCTTCTATGTTTATTTTTGTTGTTGTTTATGTTTTGGCTGCTTTTTTGTGTGTGTCTGCTTATGTTTGTTGATACTAACTACCAAGTAGTCCAAGTACGTAGGTAAGGTATTTATAAAGTACACTGCGTGTATAACAAATCAGTAAAATAATCAATAAAGTTGCTTGCTTTAAACAAAATCGGGACAATTCCATCAAACTGTACATATATTTAGCTGTCAAAACGCCGTTTTTGTAGCAAAACGTCAGGGGAGTGCTGAATTACCGATCAGTAATACAATTGTTAAATTGTGATTCGTCAACACCATCTAGCGGCCAAAATTGGTACTACATAATACATTTTTGATTCCTTCTGGAAACGCAGGAATAATATTCGAAATAATAACTCACCGAACGCTTGCGGGTCCGCAATTTTTCGATATATCGGTAGCGCACATCACAATTCATATTTGAGTCACAACAAACGCACCAGCGAGTTCAAATTAACGCGAAATTATTAAAAAGATCGGACCGGGTTTAACTTTCTTTCGGACTCGGCGGCCATAGTTAACTTAAACGTCAGATTTGCAGAGTTCTATATCTCGCAAACCTAGAACCGTTTAGCGCGAAATTTAAAAATTAAAATACCACTAGAATTTGTTATCCATAATTCCGTATTACGAATGACAAACTGATTTCATTTAAATAAATAAAACAATAATGAAATTATCAATCGAATATTAAACAAGAATGAATATTCTTGATTCTAAGGCGCGATCACACTGAAAACGGTGCCTATAGAATAATTAAGCCGTGTTCACACTGAAAGCGCACGAAAATATTAACATTTTTTTGTATTTTTTAATCTGCAGAAAGAAGACGATACGGAGGATCTGATCAGGTTGGATTCTTCTTCTTCGGACATGGATGACTTCGATCCGCTGAAATCTGGTCTGTCAAATTCGATGCCGAGCAGCTGCATCTACAGTTTGCAGTTTGACCAAAATCCTCAAAATCAAAACCGCGTGCCGATGAGCGTTACGAACCCCCTGTATAATTACGAGAACCACGCCCCATCTAATGGGACGGTCCCCAATAATATCCGGAGAAATTCCGATAGAGAAACTGTGGATTTGCTGCACGAATACGGGCTGGACTTTTCGAAATTCGAGTCTTTTTCGAATAATAATAACGCTACTAGCGCCAGCGGGAAAGTTAAGAAACCGAAAGAGTGGACTAAGTTTGAATAGTGAGGTTAGGCTGTCAGTTAGCTGTCAAATTTTATTTTTGTAGGTTAAGTTTATGGTGCGACCTGTTGCTTATGATGATTTATTTTAAGTGTATTTATTTTAGCCTGTTTTAGCGATCTAGATTGTGTATAATTCGGATTTTAGTTTAAAGTGTGTCTCCTCTTCCGAAGTAACTGTCAAAGTAACGCATAACCGTAAAAATTTAGCCGGTTTTATTTTATTATGGTATTATTTATAAACTATTAGAACAAACAAATTAAAAATGGTACGTTTTTTAATTTGTACGGTTTCTTATTTACTTTCTATTAAAGTAATTTAAAATATTCAGAGAGGTGTAAAGGAAAATCGTACAAAATTGCGAACATATCGAGATGGTGATTTCTTAACGTAACATTCCATAATATTTATTGCGTACATGAAAAGACAAAACCTCTCACAACTAATAATATTTTTATAGCGAGAGAAAACTAAGAAATTAAAAAAGGAACTGTATACAAAGAATTATTGTTGAATTGGTCTGAAGTAAGTGACTGAAAAATTGATCACTTTTCAGATGTTGAAAAAATATAATACTTCCTAATATTTATGATTCGCGTAAGTATTAATTTGTAAATATATAAATAATATATAGAATTATGTATACTGTTAGGTACAAATTTATAAGCGTATATACAAACTACTCGCTTAATATATTCAACGTGCATGGTTGATATATGGAAAAATGTTTTTTTTTTTCTCTTTTCTGTTTTGTTTTAAGGATGTATGTAAATAAATATATAGACTTAGCTGTGATATGTATAAGAATGGAGAATGTAAGTCAATTTATTTAACAGAATTTTATTTGTTATCCTGTATGCGCACAAAAGTAATAAATTATTATTATTATTTAAACTGTTGTTTCATATTGTCGTTATGTCAAAACAATCTTATAACTTAAGGAACACTTATAGCGCTCAGAGCACTCTTCTTGACAGGCTTAATCGATGAATTGTCATTACTTTTTGTGTTGAGATGATAAATATAGATAAAAATTTAAGAATAACACCCGGGAAGCTAAATATAATCATAAATAGTGTCGTAAGAGCCTTTGAAAGTCACGTATTTTAGGTTATGAACTAGTTCACCGTGAAGTTGGTTTTCAAGAATTGCACCAAAACAATGCAATATTGTATGAAAATTGTGCGCTTTTGCATCTTTACGGTGCAATTCGCACCGAGTGACTGCATAAAATTCTATAAATCGAAAACGCTATTATGCATATTACATAATTTTGAATTTCGAAGCTTTGGAGTGAAGTTTGCTACAGTTCGCTATGCTTCATACTTCATACGACTCGAATGTCAACATTTGCCGGCTGCCGCAACAGTATTTTGCCGCATAATTGCCGGTACCCCTCCGTTTTCGGTACTACTTTTTTACCGATAAATTCCCGCTAGTAATAGTGCCGCTATAAACTGCGTAAACTACGGGTAGTCTGTAATAACTAATAAGTAATAATAATACATTCCTAATACGAGTACAATACGAGAAAACGATACAAGAAATCTAAGGCATGAGCTCATTGGTCGACGCTAGTTGTCAAACGGCAAAATAATCACTGCTTTACCGGCGTATTCAGTCACAGTACCTTCGTTCTGTCAGTTGTGTTTACAATTTGATCTTTATTTTCGGGTGTGTTTGTCGTGGTTATTGCTAGAATATTATGTAAGTATTCAACGATTATTGTAATTGGGGATTTGTGAAGTCGTACGGTAAAAATCGATGTTATCGGTTTAACCTAAGTTCTACGGGATTTCGCAAATTTGTTAGGCGGATTGCAACGAACTTCTAGGTTTATCGCGCGGACTTTTCTATCAGACGATTATAGTTCGCATTGTGAGTGTTTTTGTGAATTATTTCATGGTTTTCTCCTGTGATTAGTGCACCCCTATGACAGGATGTCGGACCCGCTTGCTGTCAAACAACCGGTGAGTCCCTAATTGTTTTCATTTCCTATACAATCAGCTAAATGCAATTCTGTATGACTCTTAGAGCAATTAAGTGGTTAAAATATTACACAACTTACTTGGTAAGTAACCCACTACGAATCTGACAGTTGCAGAAGTTTACAACCCGTTTTCGTATGCAATTTTAGCTTATTAGTCGCTATTAATGTATGTGGGAAATGAATAAGTCTTCAGGGTTCTGATTAAAGTTCACCCGCCGGTATATCGGAGAGATTTACTTTATTTTGTTGAGGGTTTGACATTAATGACACAGAATATAACCCAAAAATTTAAATAGTCACGACTAGTAACAAAAAGAACAAACAAGGAGATTTCACTAAAGACATACTGGAAGAAAACAAATTTGCATTCTCTTCGAACTTCATATTCGTCCACATGGACCTATGCATGTCAATATTCTCGGCGTTTTCCATGAACATATTTTCCGGCGCCTGGATGTGCAGTTGCCTCAGCGGTTCGCTTAAATTTCTCGACACTCGTTCCCATTCTAGGTTTTCCACAGTTGGTATACTAAAAAACGACAAATCAGAAACAAAAACACAACAATTAAAAACTTCACAATCAAATTTTACCCTGTCCTCATAAATGAAGTCCACATATCTAAAAATATATCTTGCATTTTCTGATCGCGTTCCGATAAAGTTTGCAACGGATTTGGACTTGAGAAGATGAACATGTAATCATCACCGTGACTTGCGGCTAAAAACATACCTTAGTTATGCGAAGGGAGTCAGAGGGCCTTATTTCATACCTTCATGTTGGTCGTAGCCTGTAAAAAATATCGTTATACTTTCTAATTCTTCTCTTACATAGCTGAAGTAATAATAATACACAGGGGATTCTGTGGCTCTTGCGTGCAAGACAGTTGCTTCCTCAGCTGGTATTGTAAACAATCTATGAGAAATCATCTAGAATATGAAAATCAATAAATCAATATCTTATATTATGTTAATCATTTCCATCGTCAACGTACATATACTAACGGATAAAAAGTTTCGTTTGATATGGGCTCATCTTCCATATACTCCCTCCTAATTTGGCTGGAAACTTCATCTATGCGATCATGAGGAATTGTGTAGTTATAATCGAGCACATGCGGAGCAATTTCAAGCCAACGTTCGTCCAATTCTGGTAAATAACTTGCGTCCACCACAAATTCTGTAATTAACCAAACAGTCACAGTCATTTATAACGTCGTTTTGGTTGGTCTTCCATATAAATTATAAACTAATCCAAACTATGGGATCCATGTCTTCAGCCCCCCCCCACAATCGAAATTTCAAAATTTTCCTACTTCAAAGTTTTGAGCTTGCTTTGTGCTGTTTTGTGCCGCAGGATATACTCGTAAGTTTCGACGTAACATCACTCTTTACGTGTGTTCCTGTTAAGGAGGCAGTCGAAGTCGTGGGATCACCTCTTTCACCGGTAATCGCCAACTTCTTCATGGAATTGTTTGAAGAAGAAGCCTTAAGGTCAACTCCTTACAAACCCAAGCATTGGGTCAGAAATGTTGATGATACCTTTGTGGTTTGGCCACACGGTAGAGATAAACTTACCAAGTTCCTTAGTCACCTGAACAATGTTAATCCTTCTATCGAATTCACGATATAAATAGAAGAGCATAATCAGCTGCCATTTTGTGATGTGCTGGTATACAGAACGTTAACGGGTACGCTTGGACATACAGTCTACCGTAAGAAAACACATACCGATCGGTACTTGAACGCCAAATCACACCACCATCCCCAACAGAAGAGAAGTGTTATTAACACTCTGTTCAACACAGCCGAGAAGGTGTGCGACCCCGGCACCTTGGACGACGAACGGAAACACTTGGAGTGGGCTCTACGTCAGAATGGATACACCAAGTCTAACATACGAGGTGTCGCACAAAGAAAACCGCAAGTCTCAGAGGAGCGACAAAAGTCAAAGGGGTTCGCTTGCTTACCATACGTAAGTGGGGTATCAGAATGAATCGGTAGAATACTGAAGAAATCGGGTATCACTGTAAGGTACGGAGCACCAGCAAAGGTAAAGGATCTTTTGCCTAACCCAAAGGACATCACACCCCTCCTGAAGAACGAAGGGGCATACAAGATAACATGTGAGTGTGGAACATGTTATGCAAGACAGACAGGACGAAGTATCGAATGTCGAGTCAAGGAGCACAGTAGAGACCGCTGTTGCTCAACACTGCCACGAGTCGGGACACACGATGATTTTCGATGACGTGAAGATGTTGGCAAGGGTTGGTAATTACCATGGAAGGCTTATTAGAGAAGCCATCGAAATTTACAAACATCCTAACAACATCAATCGCGAGGATGGTACTGACATTAGTAGGGTCTGGAAATCGATCCTAACGCGGTCAGGTGGAAAAGCACATGGGAGCGGTAGCTCCAGATGTGCGCAGTGAGGTGTAAATACAGGTATATAAGGGAGAGTTTCTTGGTAGGTCTTCAGTTAGCAGTTAGTTCAATTAGCTTTGAAGAAGCGAGCAACATGGTTCGCGAAACGACAGCATTAACAAATGTCTTAAACCAGTAGGACGATTTTTAATTTTTTATTTGATGGTAGGCACTTCCTTTGTATTTAAAAAACAATTAAAGAGGAGGAAGTTTTTTCAATGTACATATTCTGGATAGTAGTGGAGAAACTGGAACCTGTTTTTCCTCATTTTTGACACCCCGTATGCTAATCAAGCAATGGTATAAAAAGTGCTGACACTCTATATGGAAAACGCTTCTTTTGCTTATTTGAAACCTTGCATATCCTAATATGATTTTTGACCTATCAAAAATCAAGTGCGACACTTTTTTGGAACTGAGTGTATTGATGATGTGTGTATCCACGTACCTGCAGCTGGATACAAGCCCTCTTCGGACGTAACAGAGTTCATCCACGGCACGTCATAGACTTCGCCTTTGGCCAGAAGAGCGTAAGGATGCTCGGGCAAAAATTTATTTCCCCCAGCCATCTCCACGACCACTCCCAGCGGTGAGAATGGATTAAAAATCCATGGTCTCATCTCCCTGATAGTTTCGGTCAATTCCCTCACGTCAACAGTCTTTAGGCAATCCACAAGATCTCTGGTAGCTATCTGGTTGCAACCGACGAGTCTTCCGACCCATCTAACTTTGTCCAACGCGTTTTCTTGGACGACCCAAGGACTCAATACAGTACCACTCTGGGAGATACCTCTATTGAACAATCCTGTAAAACGAAATTTATTTATTTTTTTTGATTTTCTGGGGTGTTTGGGTGGTACCTTTTGATAGGGGTGATAGGTAGTGAAATTGAACGCTAGCTCCTCCGGCTGACTGGCCGGTTAACGTAATAGAATTTGGGTTACCGCCGAAACTTTGTATGTTGTCTTTGATCCACTTCAAACCGAGGACTTGGTCTTTCATGCCCAAATTACCTGGTAGAACTGCGTCTTCGGTGCTTAGAAAGCCTGTAGGGTCAAGATTTTAATGGTTTTGCTTGTAGTACACTTTTGGTGAATACCTAAAACTCCTGGTCTGTAGTTGATGGAGACTACGATGAGATCTCGGTCCATTAAGAACTTGGGTCCGATAGATGCTGCTCCGAACATGAAGCATCCACCGTGTATGTGAACGAGAACGTCTAATAGTTCTGTTTGGCTTGGGTTTTGGCGAGACGACACGTATACGTTGAGGTACAGACAATCTTCAACACCTAGAATGATTTATAACATGATGAGTTGAAGTAAATAATTAACTAAGGCAAATAATTGAACTATTTTAATTTTTTTATTGCGTTGAAGTTATCTCGGTACTACTGGTTTTAAGAAGAATTACTGGCTACATAAGAATATGGCGGGAAGTGCCTAAAAAGTCGACCGTTCAAACGCTGGGTATACTATATACAGTGTGTTTCACGGGACGTTGGATTGTGTGGGTACTATTGTTATTATTAGAGATAGAACGTCGCACAGTGGGGTATTTGACCTGAAAACCTGGCCAAAATTATTTTTTCACCTAACAAGGCTTTAGATGTGTTGCTTTATTTATGTATAACATTTTAACCTTCATACTAAGAATTTATGGTTAATAACTTAATAAACACAATAAAACAGTACAAAATAGGAAAAAGCAAACTCTATTAAAAATTGTTCTTCACTGCACTACACCTATTGTAAATTAATTACTGCTACAACATTTGTCATCAATATTTTTTTGTGATTTTATTTCTATTATGTTTTACCGTGTCCAATTCATAAAATAATATATGGCATGCCCAGTTTAAATACACAGCATATACGGATTTCAAATTGTACACTCGTGGAATAAAGTATGTTCTGATCCGTATTTCAGCAGTGTGTCGATGTTACATCCATGTACGAGTTTTTTGTTACTCTAGTCGGCCGGTCGGCCGCTAAGTGCAAAAAATTGTCCGGTTACGCTGCATACTCGTATATTGGAAATTTATTATTTGAGAAACCTTGTTCAATTGCTTTGAATTGGTTTATAATGATTTATATATTTCTATTTATTAGCCTCATGTGTAATCAATTAATGTAATTCCTACATTGCAATGTAATTGTGTTTTTATTAAATATAATTTATTATATAACATAAAATGAAAATTGCATTTCAAGATATTGCATAAAACACAACAAACTATACAAACTTATTGCATCTAATAGCTTTTTTCGTTAATAAATACAAAAATTAATTTCTTGTGGTGAATATTTTTACTGAAGGTTATTTCAGAACTTTTATGTATTAACATTTTATTCACAATATAGAAATAAATTAATAAAATTAAATTGCTTTAAATTTGTATTTATGGTAATTTGTTACTTGTGATTTACTGATATTTAGCTTCAACGATATTTTGCAGTTTAACTTAATAACCAGAAAGGATGTATTTTGTATAGCATGAATGTATCATTACAATCTTTTTATATTATTATTTTGTATTTACTTTACAGCAATATTTTTCAAATATCTGACAACTGAAAATAATGAGATTATGTACATCACTAATTTACAAAAATTGATAATTGCTTGTAGAAGCAAGCTCTAAATTTTCGACGAATTTTGATGGAATGTAAATATGAAATAATTAGTATTAAAAAATAAATAAACCACAATATACGACCATCTAAAAGAACATTTAGATGACATTATTGTTAAAATTAGTTCCCTCTATGTCCAAAACTACTACAGATTTGAGATTTGAAAAAAGATTTGACATTAATCTAATGATCTAATTTTCAGTATTCTTAATAATTTGTTATTTAATTATAAGTAAAATTTTAATAATTCGAATTATAAATGAACAAAAGATGAAACTAGAATGTTTTTTTTTCTAGAAAGTATAAAGTAATAAGTTTCATATGGTTTTATTGGTTTTCTCTGTTCCTTCAGAAGCTGGAGCCGTTTAAAATAAGATATTGTTAATAATTCAAACGGCTGTAACTTTTTAATGAATTGAAAAAGTAATTTGCTTACTGAAAAAATATTTTGCAGAAGAAACGTGGGACAGCCTGCATATATTCTTGCTATAATTTTATATTATTTTGGTTGTCAAGCATGTATTAGATCTCATGAAAGATAATTGAAACATTAACTGCTATAAAGTAAATACAGATATATTTCTATTGTCCCTTCATACAAAATACATGCTCCGTCCTAAATATAAATTTAAATTAAATTTAGAGAATTTATTAACATTTAGTGAATATATTTTAATATTACAATTCTGAAATAGTCTATATTCAGTGATAATCCTTGGCAACAAGATGATTTGTGCATTTACTTACTTACTTACGCCCGTCATCCCACTTCTGGGCAAAGGCATTTACTTACGTAATTAATATGTGTATTAGATAAAATAAATTTAAATAAGGTGTCGTGATATTACGCAATATCTTAATATCAAATTTTCGTCATCATATTATCAAATTTCATGTTTATTAATATTATTATAAAAGTAATTTTAAAGTTAATTAAATGCACTACTCGTAAACTTAAATGTTGTGGTCATATTACATTTATTACATTGCAATGAAGGTATCACATTAAGGAAAAGATCGGACACGCTCAAAATAAACTAAATTCCGTTACATTACATCCATCGAAAAACCACCTCGTGACGGACAACTTTTTGCGAAGCGGCCGGGCCGAGGGAATATATAACCGACATACTATTTTCAACTCCTGCGATAGCGATACGAACATACTTTTTTCCATGACTGTACAATACATGCCGTTTTTGAGTTATGTGAGATAACATGTTTGGGTCTGTTATGTTGTAAGAAAATCCTGAAAAAAGTTTTATTTTTAAAGACCAGTGGTAGAGGAAGAAAATTAAAGTTTACACCAGTCGATATTGTGTATTGAAACGGTACATATGCTATTCATGCTGTTTTTCGTTCGATGCATTCCTTTTAAGACGTGATAGTAGAGGCAATTAAGAACCTATTTTACCATATTTATCACTATAAAATCTATTATTTTTAGTATTATTTCAAAATTGTCCAATATTCATACTTATTGTTTCCATGAAAACTTTCGAAATTTGATCATACTTCAAGCTGAAACGGTCGTTTTTTTAGTGGTATGACCCTAATACGCATTTTTTGAACCCGCATTCGCATTCCGCATAAACACATTAATCGAAAACGCCTAACCAGTTTCTATTCACAAACTTACTATTGTCTCTCCTCAACAATAATCCAATTTAAACCAGTGAACTGAGTATGCGAGTAGGTGCTTTCGATGTATTTTCTTACCTTGAATATGAATCCGATTGGCTTCAAGCAACCAATTTCCAAGAAATGCATATACAAGTATAAAGTTTAAGGTTTTTTTCGGATGATTTTTAAGAGTCTAGGTCATCGGGGGTTTTTTTTTGCTATACTTGATCCAAAACGGAAAAATATACGTACATAACGGCATTTACAACATACAAGATGCATTGAACATAAAGTTGTCAATATCTCGATAACCGTAACGATTTGTATATAGCTAAATATGGTTAAATATGTTCTAAATTACCTCTACTATCACGGTATCAAGAAATTGCACCAAGTTACATATAAGCCGGTACATCAATTTTTCGATTTTCCTTTACAACGTATTAGAAATAAAATCACAATAACCGCATCCGCACCTATCCGCAGCAGATTTTCCAGTAGTTGTAATGTCAAATATGTATACTATAATTTGAAAAGTACTTTCAAAAGTTTAACAAAGCAAAACACTAAACTAAAACACTCAAGTTCTGCAAAAAACTGTTTTTTTTTTTTATAGCAGCGAATGTTCTCGACCCTGCAATAAACAAAATTGTGGGTAAATTTTAATAAAAATAATGTCGAAATAATGTTTTGATTATGGTCACCTTCAACTTCTTTATTTGTGGTCCCAACAAAAAATCGTTTTGACTTTATAAAGGCACTTTGTTTGTCTACAATTTGATTATCAGTTTCAATTTTTTTCCGCCAATGGATTCATCAGAAACAAACTAAACGGGAGCCTTAAGATCAATTAATACTATAATTTTAGTCAACATACCCATATAATCTCCACCTTTGGGTACAGCGTCATGATCCACCTGACTACACAGAATCGTGGTACTATTGGTCCCATCGAAAATTCCATTCCATGGTTCGATTGGTTTTGCTTCCTGTTCGAGGACAAAGTCGTCAGACAGTTAGTTTTGTGAATTATATATTTTATCGAAACCTTGTTTCAAACGTTTCATCCTTTCATTCATCTTTCGTCATCTTTTGCTTATTGTAGTCAGCAAAAGATGACGAAAGCTCTTTAAGACATGTGTTGTATCTTTAAGACAAGCACTGTATAAAATTATAGTATACAGTATACAATAAATAATTACCTCGAATCTTAAGTTTCCAACTGGCGGAAGTGCAAATGGAATCCCATAGAAAACGGAATAAGGTCTGTTTGTGTAGGTTTGTTCGTAGACTCCTTGAATTTGACCCAGTGCTGTAGATACAATTGGACCATCGTCGCACAGTGTTGTCCGTATCAATTGTATTATTACAAATAACAGCAACATCTTGCTGTTGTGTCGATTCGAAATGGGACACGATTTTTTTTAGTTCTATCTTATATATTCCAAATATTGCCACGTTTGATGTATAATCTACAACAATACATTATTTTTTGAGATGATACTTACGTACTTAATAACTACACGTAATAAAATAATAAATAAATAAATAACAGATTCCTCAAGTTACCTACCTCTAATCTTATCTATCGGACATGTAGCTTAAATGTATGCTGTTTTATTAATATTTAATTGTTACTATACATACAATAATAACATTAAACTGTAGACATTAAACAGACTGCTAAAATTATTATTATGTTTACTTTGCGTCATGTTGTTTATATCAACAACAAACAGATAAGCCTGACATTTTTTTTTACAAAAGTAACATATATCAGACAAAATACAAAACATTTTTTATTGTTTAGACTTTAAAGGACTTTGTACCCCTTACTTTCTACTAGCAAAACATGTAACAGTTCTGAAAGGTTTTCTGAGTTATTAGTGGTAGATTTTTTTATCTTATTGTTCAATTTTGACAAATCAGTTACTCAATCTCACATAAAATTGGCGGATTTTGCGGAGATTTCTACTGTGATGTTTAAAAAGCGATTTGAGTAGTATTTTTGTCTAGCAAATAATGGTGGCCATTTCGAACATACCATAAAATAATTGCTTATTTTATAATTTATTTTAATTTTTTATTTCGTATGACTGTGATTTAATTCAACAGTGTATCCAATCCGCAATGTTCCGCTAATAATAATTGATTTCATACCTTCTATCTTCTGTGTAGTCTATCTTAAGAACCAATCGACCGATTTATTTTTTTTATCATGGTTGAGTAGAGAATTTTGTGCCCTTTCAAATGATATATTACAAGGTAGGGGGTGCTATTTGAAATTTCGAAGTGGGGTGGCTGGGGGGTGAAGGGATGAAACCTAAAATTCTCTAGGTACCATTTTTGAAGTTCCCCCTCGATATCTAAATCGCCGTGTTTCCACACAAAGCAATAATCGCATCAGGGCAAGAGTTATTAAGGGTGGGATACTTTTGAAATGAATACACGGTATGTGAGTCGTAGATAAATTTTATTACAGCACAACAGCATTTGACATTTCAACTCTAACCTAACAATGGTCATTGTATTTTTATGAACACACGTTTTAATTTTAACAGATACAAATAACATTATTTATTAAAACAAATTTTCATTCTCTTCGAACATCAAATTCCTCCACATGGACCTATGCATGTTAATTTTCGCGGCGGGTTCCATGACCAGATTTTCCGGCCCCTTGATGTGCAATTGCCTCAATGGTTTCCATACATTTCTCGAAACTCTTTCCCAATTCTCCACATTTGGTATACTGAAAAAAAACGACAAATCAGAATTTTACCATAAAGAAAGCGCCAAATTATACCCTGTCCTAGCAAACGACGTCCACATATTCAAAAATATATCTTGCATCTTCCGATCTCGTTCAGATAGAGTTTGTAGCGCATTTCGACTCGAAAAGATGAACATGTAATCGTCACCGTGACTTACAGCTGAAAACATATCTTAGTTATAAGAAGGGCTTATTATTAATAAATACGTAGGCTTTCACGGCGAGAATCATTTACAAAATAAACTGCTTCCGGGTTATGCCGTGTGTCAAGATTTGTTAATGCTGACGTTTCGCGAACCATGTTGCTCGCTTCTTCAAAGAAAATTGAATGCTGAAGACCTACCAAGAAACTCTCCCTTATATACCTGTATTTGCACCTCACCGCGCACATCTGGAGCTACCGCATCCATGTGCTGTTCCACCTGACCGCGTTAGGATCGATTTCCAGACCCTACTAATGTCAGTACCATCCTCGCGATTGATGTTGTTAGGATGTTTGTAAATTTCGGTGGCTTCTCTAATAAGCCTTCGATGGTAATTACCAACCTTTGCCAACATCTTCACGTCATCGAAAATCATTGTGTGTCCCGACTCGTGGCGTAGCCGGGTGTCTCTACTGTGCTCCTCGACTCGACAGTCGATACTTCGTCCTGTCTGTCGTGGATAGCATGTTCCACACTCACATGTTATCTTGTATACCCCTTCGTTCTTCAGGAGGGGTGTGATATCCTTTGGGTTAGGCAGAAGATCCTTTACCTTTGCTGGTGCTCTGTACCTTACCGTGATACCCGATTTCGTCAGTATTCTACCGATTCTTTCTGATACCCCACTTACGTATGATAAGTAAGTGAACGCCTTTGATTCTTGTCGCTCCTCTGAGACTTGCGGTTTTCTTTGTGTGACACCTCGTATGTCAGACTTGGTGTATCCATTCTGACGTAGAGCCCACTCCAAGTGTTTGCGTTCGTCGTCCAAGGTGCCGGGGTCACACACCTTCTCTGCTCTGTTGAACAGAGTGTTAATAGCACTTCTCTTCTCTTGGGGATGGTGGTGTGATTTGGCGTTCAAGTACCGATCGGTGTGTGTTTTCTTACGAAACGTCAGCATTAACAAATCTTGGCAAACGACATAACCCGGAAGCAGTTTATTTTCTAAAAGGGCTTATAAGTTTTAGGCCACACTCATACCTTCGTGTTGGTCGTAACCTGCAAAATATATCGTCAAACTTTCTAATTTTTCCCTTACATAGCTAAAATAGTAATAATACACGGGGGATTTTGTAGCTCTTGCGTGCAAGACGGTTGCTTGCTCGGCTGGTACTGTAAACAACCTATCAGTCAGCATCTAGAATATAAATACCTATAATTATTTTTGAATTAACATTAAGAATAAATTATCTTCAACGTACGTAAACTAGCGGATAAAAAGTTGCGTTTGATATCGGCTTATCTTTCAAATACTCCCGTCTAATTCGACTGGAAACTTCATCTATGCGATCATGAGGAATTGTGTAGTTATAATCGAGCACGTGCGGAGCAATTTCAAGCCAACGTTCGTCCAATTCTGGTAAATAACTTGCGTCGACAACAAATTCTGTAATTAAACTATCTATAGTCGCTTTCTCGGAGACATGGTAGCAAAAAAAACGGTGTCCAAAAGCAGAAGGGAACGCTCGGCACAGGATATTTCAGAGAATACTATAAACCAGGGGTTCTCAACCGGTGGTACGCGAAGGACTTCCACACAGATAGAAAAAATTTCTTGTTTCAAAGAAATGTATTTGTTTGAATTTATTCTTTTGGGTCAAAACATATTTCTTTGACGCCAACAATATTTACTTCATTGAATACTCTAGTTTATTTGCTTGCAGAGATTAATTTATTTGAAATATTTATTTAAGTGGAATAAATATATATTGATACAAACAAAAATTACTTTCCTTTAAAGTAATATTTTAGTTTTGATTTTAAAAAAACGTTTCTTTATACCTATGAAATATAATTTTGAACATATAAATTTGTATATAAGGAGAGATTTATTTCGCTTAAAGTAATATTTTGTCTTTGGCTTAAAAATAGGTTTACTTCCGCCAAAGAAATCATACTTTGATTAAAATAAATATATTTGTACGCAAGAAGAGATTTATTTCCTTTAAAGTAATATTTTTGTTTTGGCTTTAAAATAAGTTTACTTCCACCAAAGAAATCATATTTTGATTCAAATAAATATATTTTTAATGTCATCCAACTGTATTGTTAGATGGCGCTGTAAACTCTCTCCTCGCACTTCATACATATCGAGAGTATAAAGCCGCGTGATCGACAGTATAGAACTTATAGAGTACAGTGCCTGCAGGTTCAAGTTGCCATTCCAAATCAGAGTACACTTTACTAACTTAACCTTGACTATATGTTGGGTTGAGAAGACCAAGCACTGGTCGAGGATGTGCGGCATCTCAAAAAGGAGGTGACACATGGCGAGTCTTCCGAAAAATTCTTTGTATTAATTCCTTCAACAAATTAATAATTTTAAGCATTTCAACACGACCAACAATTTTGTTAATTTAAAAAAATGTAATTCTTTCACTCAACACAATCATAATTATTTGAAGTAAATAAATCTCATTTCTTATAATACACAAATTGCAAACTTTTTAACTGGAAACATAAGTTGTTTGACACAAATCAACGTTCTTTCTACCAAACAAATATTTTAAATAAATGCGTTTTTATCCGCAAATAAATATTTCTTTGCCTCTATTGAAACAACAAATTTATTTGAGTCAATGCATATTTATTTGAATCAAACAAAAATTTCTCTCTGTGCAGGTGGTACACGAAAGGTACCAAACTTTATGGGCAAAATTATATTTCTTTTGATGATAATGTTTGACCAAAAATTCTAACGGCAAAATTAAATAATATTCCATTATTAAATGGTGCCGTACACACACGTATTTCGAAAATGGCAGATTGTGTAAAAGAAAGTAATAAAATAAATATTTTACGCTACAGTTAGATGAAAGTACCGACATAAGTTATTTTGATCAATTATTAGTCTTTTACTGATTTGAGGTTGAAGAGGAAATTGCAGAGGAATGTTTATTTTATGAACTTCTGCCCTATACAAGATCTGGTGATAAATTTTAATAATTCTATGTTTAACAATTCCAAAAAACAGTAGCTCCAGAAGCTCAATTCACTCATTGCGAAATATATCGGGACAGAAGTTCGAGTTTTCCATGCAGAAGCTAATTTCGACTTCAAATATTGTTTCTTTGATGAATTGTGAATAATCCGGTTAGCATATTTAGCGGATATTTTTGGAAAGTTGAATAATATAAATTTAGTTTTCGTTTATTGTTATTGTTTATATTATTATTTTATTATTGTAAAATTAATGCAACAATAATAAAATAATTAGTAATAAAAAAAGTTCATAAAAATAAATGTAGTGTACTGTTAAATTTAGAAGGTTTTCTTTAAAAAATCATTACTCCTCTTAATAACCAAGTTTAACAGTTATTTTCCGGAAAACTATGACAATGAAAATTGGACCAGAACTCCAAAAACTATGAGTATACCAGATAACTTCACTGCCAAAGTGAGACAACAATTGATAGAAATTTCCTCAGACTGATAGAGAATGTTAAGCTTAATACGCACCAATGTTTAGGTCCAGAGGAAGAATTATTTTAAAGAAATTGCAGATTAAGATACTAGATTTTTAATGCCTTTTTGCACCACCAATTTATGTGAAATATAGTTGTCATCAATATTTATTTAAAGGACAAACATAGGACAATTAATTATTGAGGCAAATTTGAGCTTGAAACTAGTAAACTGTCGTTATTTAAAAAGTTTTGATTTTGGTACAAAATAATATGTAGGTACATACATATGTATATTTAAAATCTCATATAAACTTTTTTCGTAGATGTATTAATATGCATTTTTGTGTAAAGGTTGGTGGTACGGAGAAATTTGAATACTTTTTATGTTGCACACGGAACCTAAAAGGTTGAGAACCCCTGCTTTAAACACTTTGATGATCAGTGTAGCTGTGTAGCACACATACCTGCTGCTGGATATAACCCGTCTTCAGACGTAACGGAGTTGATCCACGGCACGTCATAGACTTCACCTTTGGCCAGAAGAGCGTACGGATGCTCTGGTAAAAATTTATTTTCTCCGGCCTTCTCCACGACCAACCCTAGAGGTGAGAAAGGATTGAAAACCCATGGTCTCATCGCTCTAACAGTTTCGACCAATTCTCTCACGTCGACGGTCTTTAGGCAATCCACAAGATCTCTGGTACCTATCTGGTTGCAACCGACGAGTCTTCCGACCCATCTAGCTTTATCCAACGCGTTTTCCTGGACGGTCCAAGGACACAATACCGTACCACTCTGGGAGATACCTCTATGGAACAATCCTGAAAATGCAAAATCAACTCTTTTTGTCCCGTAAATTTTATTCGTTTAACTTTAGCAATTAATTACTCCGGAAATAATCCATAGATATCAACGAAATAAAAAGTTAAATCACCTGCGGAATGCTAGCTTTCAATGTGCATTTTTGTAAAATCATTGGATTAGTGCTTGACCCACAAAAAGCTATATTATGCAATGCCTGCAACTCCTTTATTAGAAGAGCTAGAATAATGAAATATAGACTATAGGCTACCCACTCATTCATAGGTTTAAAGCTTATTACATAATCATTGTTTATCTTGCATTTTCCCTACAAAAGATCGAGTTGAAGCATCTCATGATTGCTGCAATTGACGCGGCGCTCTTCGGTCTTTCGGGCGAGCGGGGGAAGGGATCGACAGCGACGCTGCAAGTAGTGGCGCATCGCACGTGCATTAGTTACTAAGAGAACAGTGTTTACGGACGCAATACATATAACGACACGGCGATAATGCCTCGTCAAAGAAATTTTGATATCCGGCGACAGATTACCCAATTAAAAAATAATGGCAAAATGAGTCAATAAGATAACAGAACCACGAACAGGCATTTGGAAGTCCCACGGAAATTCTTGGCAATTTAAATCGGGTTTCGGGATTAGCATTTATAATTAATGAACGATCTGCAAAATAATCTATGTGTCTATAAATTTACGATGCTAAATTTGTAAAAGTTTTTTGATATTTCTAAGTTTTATACGCTCAGAGCTGACGTTTGTAATATATGTAATATATCAAGAATTGTATTTATTTTATATTGTTTGTACATGTATTTAAATATTATTAATAAATAAACTGTTGAAACTGTTATAATAGTTTGAATATTTATATAAGAAAATCGGGCATACTTTTTAAATATTTTTTGGGTTTATCAAGCAAACTTAATTTAGTATTCACCACTAATTGGAAAATCTGCTAACTCCATATTATTAGATCTATCCGCTTCCATCAAAATCTTGTTTAGAACCTTATTGTATAAAACTGAAGAAAACATAAACGCCAATCGATAGAAGAGATTTCTCTCGTACCGGGTCACATATTATAATCAAAATTATGCAAAAATTAAGAATTTAATTGTTAGTTAAAATTACTACCTTGACAAGTTATCGTTCTTTTTGTGTATTGATAATAAGCTGCCACGGTTCTCTCGGCTGTGTCGGTTCTCTCCGACATGACAGCACCGCTAACGCCTCCCTTCCCCGCAGCACCCCAAAGACCGTAGAGCGTCGGAATTCACGCGGTGTTTCAGCACGATCTTTTGTATGAAAAATGCAAGATAAACAATGATTATGTAATGAAGTTTAAACCTGTGAATTATTGGGTAGCCTATAGTCTATGTTTCATTATTCTAGCTCTTCTAAGAACGGCATTGCTGGCATTGCATAATATAGCTTTTTGTGGGTGAAAATTTGACTTTTTACACATTATTTGTAGGACAATTTGTGTTGTTACCTCTTGAGAGGGGTGATACGTAATGATAGTGGACACTAGCACCTCCGGCTGATAAACCAGTTAGTGTGACAGAGTTGGGATTGCCTCCAAAACTTCGTATGTTGTCTCTGATCCATTTCAAGGCGAAGACTTGATCCTTCATGCCTATGTTTCCTGGTAAAACTGCATCTTCAGTGCTTAGAAAACCTATAGGGTTAAAACTTTAGCGGTTTTTACTAGTAGTGGTTTGGTGGTAATTACCCAAAACTCCTGGTCTATAGTTGAAAGACACTATGATGAGGTCTCGGTCCATTAAGAACTTTGGTCCCAGAGATCCTGCTCCGTACATGAAGGCTCCACCGTGGATGTAGACGAGCACGTCTAATAATTTCGATTTGCTGAATTTTGATCGAGATGAGACGTAGACGTTTGCATACAAACAATCTTCAACGCCTACAATAATTGAGTCGTAGAAAGTTTTTTTACTGAGAAAGAATTTTTTTGCTCAGTATTTTTATTTATCATGCATACCAAGGTAATTTCCACCTTTGGCTACAGGAAAATGATCCACTTGGCTGCAAAGGATCCTTGTACTATTGGTTGCATTCAATATGCCGTCCCATGGTTTGGCTGGTTTTGCTTCCTGTTCAGAGACAACGTCGTAAAAACGTGTTCGACAATTAGTTGTGCAAATTTTATTTCGTTTAAACCTTGTTTCAAAGTGTAGAAACAACTTTCTTATCTTTGAGATTTTTGTTGTATTTTTTTAATACATATATGTAGACTGTTATAATATTGTAATAATTTTGATATATATATTTTGATATATTGATATATTTAAACAAATTTACCGCTGATTACTCTGGGAGAACCGAACTGGTAAGAGTTCTCAAATACTTTTTATAGAGCCCTAACAATTATCAACGTTTTGCTTTGGAATTTACTCCAATCGGTGAATTTTGATAGTAGACAGTTTCCAGAAAACATTCCCGTGCAAAAAGTATCTACACAGTGGGCCAAAAAAAAAAAAAAACGGTACAAATTTTTAATCACTCGTATTTCCAATAATTTTTAGTCAATTCAAATATTTCCTTTAAAAACAAATTGCTTGTAGTGTGAAGATTGAAACCATACCATATTCGCAATAACAAAACGTTTCAATCCAAAGTTATGTTGCTTTATGTTTGGCTATGTAACATTTCTGATAACATCGGGCCAATTTAATGTGAAATGAAAGGTTGAATAAAATTAATAGGTAATGACATTTGTTTTGTTTTGGTCAAAAGGGACAGAAGAGATCTTATAGCATAGTATACAGGGTGATTTTTCTCGTATACCGGGTGAAATTTTGAACCGTCGTTTTTTGCTGTTTTTACTCAAAAAAGAAGTGGAATTACGAATATGGTATGTTTTCAATCCTCACAACATAAGCAATTAGTTTTTCAAAGAAATGCGTGCTTGAATTTGCTTAAAATCTTTGGAAATATGAATAATTGAACATTTGTACCGTTTTTTTGGCCCACACAAAATTCCTCCTATTGTTTAAACAATAATTTATTCCTTTTCAACTTTTTTCTAATTTTGGAGAAAATTCAAATCCAGGTTGTGGCTGTATTTTTAATTTATTTTAAAATTTACATACCACCTGTAAATCACCATTAAGCATTTTAATAATATTTTATTATTTAAACAATGGAAATTATGCCAAAATATAAATGATGTCACTTGACAATAAGCGTTGACCAGACCGATCTAAAAAAATGAATGTAAAGCTAATAACATAGGCAAGATACCTCGAACATGAAATTTATAAGCTAATTTCACAAAAAAGCTGACGTCTAATGTTAAATAATTTATGTGAACTTCAACCGATTTTGATTAATTTTTCAGCACATAAATAACTTGACCGAGAGCATCTTACTATACAGGAAGAATCAAAAATATAAGCGTGTGGTGTATGTTTGAGGTACCCTGTCAAGAAATTAAGGTGCTTGGTTAGATTCTCCAATACTCCGTTGTTGATTTAATTGTTTGTCAAAATCGATTATACCAGAAGTGTTAACACTTTTTGTGAAATTTCCAAACTTTTTCTTTAATTGACGAACTAGACAGATATTCAGATATTGACAAAATAGAAAAGATATAATGTGTTGGCCTTAACTGTTCCGAAAAAAAATAATGAAAATCAGTCAAAATCGGCAAAAGTTAATGAAGTTTAGTTTAGGAAAGAGTGATTTTTATTTTAATGCTTTCAAATTTTTGAATGGGGTTTCCCATCATTAAAAAAAACATTTTTTTAATTTTTTAATATTAAAAGAATAGTCTGCCATATTTTGATTTTGAAGCGTTAGCAAGCGTTTACATGTTCCTTGTGGAAATTAAGAAAATTTTAATAATTGTAATTACCTCAAATCTTAAGTTTCCAACTGGCGGAAGTGCGTACGGAATTCGATAAAAAACTGAATAAGTTCGGTTTGTGTAGGTTTGCTGGTACACTCCTTGAATTTTGCCAAGTGCTGTAGACACAATCGGACCATCGAAGCACAGAGTTGCACCTAAGAATTGTATTACTAACAACAACAGCAACATATTGCTGTTCAATCAACACAGATTTAGTTCACGATTTTTTTTGCTCCTACTTATATATTCCAAAGATGGCCAGGTTTGTTCTATAATCTACCACAATATATTATGTACCTACTGACTGATTTAGCACATAGGTAGACGTTGAAGTAAATAAAATATATACAAAAATGTTACCTCTTATCTTATCAGTGAGACGCGTGGCATAAATAATTATTGTTTCAACAATATTATTGTTACTTTACATGCAAAAGATCTATATAAAATTGTACAAACTGATTGTTAAAATCACGTATTATTATTTTTGCTTTGGTAAACAAATCTGAAACGTGGATTGTTTATTGATATGTTTATAGAAAGAAGTACGTCAAAAAAAAAAAAAACAGATAATCTTGACACTTTTACACGGTGGCATTTCAGACGAAGCGCAAAACATTTTTTTTACTACTTAATACCGCAAAAGATAAATAAAGTTAGTTATAAAGTAATAAATAATAGTACAATGTACAATATTACAATAGTATCATGTGGGTCATATGTTTGTGTATCTTTACCGACATATGTACATTAGGGTAGTCCAAAAAGCGGACTTTTCGCTAGAGGGCAACGACCCCCCCTCAATCTCCCATTTCCAGAAAAAAAAATCCCCCCAAATTTGAGAAAAATCGGTTGACGTTAACACGTGCCACCGAGCACCTCAAATTTCCCGTTTAAAATACATTGCAAAAAAAGCATATTATTTCCTTTTTTTCCCGTTTCGGATTTAGAAAAAACTGATGTGGCAAGGCACATGACATACAATATCATACGATATATAAAATTATCATACAATATATAAAATTAATAGTTTAGCTGCATGAGATTCTATCGAGATCGATCGTGGTTGCATTAAAATAAAACAAATTAGCCAGGATTCGACAGTAGGTATTGTTAAAAATGAGCCTTTGACACAGTGGCGTGCGGTCCATACGTGCAGAGCGTGCAGTGCCCACCCTAAGATATAGGGAAAAAAGAAGGAAGAATATTAAAAATAGTCTAGCCAAAAAATGATATATTATGTATTTATGTATATACCGACATATTTAGTAATATTTCTTCATAATAATAATTTAAAGTAATTTACACCACATGGTGTTAAAACTCCACTTCATTTGCCCGGACCAAACACACCATATCATTGCTACTTGCTAGAGCCGAGCGCTCCCGTCCAGACCGACACCCGCCTTTGCGACTACTGCCATGTCGTGCAGCCACAAGCGGTGCACCAAACTGTGTATCGCTTTAACTTGGGTTAAAATCGGCGAATTCAAGAATCATAGCTGCTTTATACGTATGTAAATAATGTATGAGCCTTCGCAAACTCTACCAACGACAAATTTAAAGTATATTCTAGAGATTGAATACAGAACACACCAATTTATTTGTCTGCTGTCCGAACTTTACTACCAACCGATACGCACACAGTGCATATAGGAGGTATACACGCAACCATATCGCTCCAGCGTGCAGCGGCTAGGGGCGCACCGACGACCGGCAAACAATTACTAATGGTGTAATTCAAAAACTACCCAACTAATTTTGATCGGACTTTTACCTATGCATTCCTTAAACTCCAATAAATAATCCGGAGAAAGCCTGATCAGATTTTTATGTATTTCGCTTATATTTGTTAATTTAAATTCGCCTTTGGGCAAACGTATTTCCAGCTTGCAGCAGCTCCGATGCACAGTTGATGTTTGGCGTTTGGAAACTTGTGTTGGAAGTGTTTGTTGATTTTGAAGTTTGAATTATTTGTGTCCATGTTGTTATGATTTTTATTTAATAACTCAATAATGCTGATAACATGATGCATGTTGTGCCTATTGATGATAGTTTTGTCGTATTGAATTAAATTTATTTCAGTTTTACCTACACTACAGTCAGTTTTATTTCTGATTTAAATCTATGTTACTTATAATCTAAGACGGATATTTATGGAAAAGACATAAATGTTTTTAAAATGCGTAAAGGAGCATTGAGTTACCTATCAATAGCATATAAGTAAATATCTTTAATAAAGGATAGGAGTTAAATAACACCCTCAATTTTGCAAGAATGGGTACCTATGTACAAGTTTTGCTCAACAAATCATCATTAGCCAATAACTAGACAAACACAAATCAATCACAAGAAACAACGCAAAATTGTAACATAAAAAACACTGATGCACCATTCTGTTGCCTGATATCTGATGCCTTGTGCCTCTAGCACTTGATTTTGACTGTAAGCTTACCATTTTTATACATTTTTAGGCAACTACTATCTCTTATTAAACATTTACAAGTATTTATTTTTCACTGCACACCTTATGAACAAAAGCACCGCACGCCACTGCTTTGACACTACCTACTGTCGTTAGAATGAAAATATCTGGCAAATCCTATTTTAATGCAGACACGATCTCGATCAAATAGAATTTGCTCCTACAGCTAAACTATAAATTTTACCAAAAAATATCACAGGCATAAATTATACAAAATTTCCTCTACTTTAATTTATCATTTAACTATTTTGACGAAATTACAGAAATGGCGGCTCATTTGCAAAGTCCTTGAAAAATGCATAACAACATTGCTATCCGCACTCGAAATACACACTGACTTTGTAAACATCGTGGAAACACCAAACTGTTTCAATATTGTTACACATAGCTTACGGGCGCGCGTGTTTCTCCTCCTCATCGCATTCTCCGTGCATTTGCGTGTTGAATTGACATTTCGCAACCGCTGACGTTCTGAATACTGTCAAAAGTTTCAAAATTTCCTGGCTACCTACTATTAATGCACACACGATTTCGATCAAATAGAATTTGCGCCTGCAGCTAAACTATTAATTTTACCAAAAAACGTTATAGACAGAAATTATACAAAATTTTCTCTACTTTAATTTATTATTTATCTACAAATCCACGACCACTATTTTTTTTGGTGACCACACCCTACCCTCGCCATAGTACCCTAAATATGAGATAAAAGTTTCCCCAAATGTACAATTTAACAATGTCAATACTATCGAAACGACAGACGGCAGTTAGAGCGATTCTCTCGTGCGGCGTCATACTATTGAGTGTTTTTGTAAGTTTTTGCTAAAAATGGAGGCGTTAAAAATGCAAAGATGTTGCCAAGAGCGAGTTTAATATAAACGTAAACCAGTTATCAGGCGATCCTTAACCTTAGTGAAGTGAATACACAAACAAATAAAATGATAATGAAGTATTTCTGTATTCACAAGTGCAAACAAACCGTCTGTCTGTGCTCGTTGGTTGTATGTATGTATGTAAGTATGTTGACGATGCTATTTGCGTGTGTTTTCGTTGCTTTTGCAACCGAAATTTCTAGCCAAAATGTACCAAAAGTGGTGACATGCCTTGGTGAAATAAGGGGAGTTTATGAAACGTCGTATTATGGTAGAGAATTTGCTTCGTTTTATGGCGTTCCATACGCCAAATCACCAGTAAACGATTTACGATTTGAGGTAGGTTATATTTGTTTAATAACAATGTACGTATGTCTATAAAACGCGACCCAATTTAGTTTAATTACAACGTTTACGGTACGTTTTGTGTTTGTATTTTATATTGCCAGGATTCGGTTATTGCATTGTGACTGTGTATGAAAAAAAAAATATCTAGCCAGACTAATAAATATTTTGAAGGAACCACAACCTTTGGACCCATGGCCTGGGATGTGGAATGCCACAACAAGAGGCATTGCGTGCTCCCAACTTGTCCACGTACCAAAACCAGAAGGGGGCGTTTACAAAGGTATAAAATACCTGTACCTGTCTAATCGAAAAAAGTGATCACTGCTAGATTTTGCATTTCATATCTGGTGTTTACTGTCAAGAAGACTTGAATGATGATTTTGATTTAACAGGTTACACCTGTTAAATTCTGAGGTACGAATCCGTAGGTACTCAAAAATTTAGTCTTGCGTTATGTCTTCGCAAAAAGTCACATTAAAATGTAAAAAAATCTGATGTGGCCAGGCACATGACTTTATCCTACAATATATAAAATTAGCTGCATGAGAATCTATTCTATTGAGATAAATCGTAGGTATTGTCAAAGCATCAGCATTTGACACTACCTACACTACGTCGTTAGAATAATAGATATTTATGACACAAATGCCGAAAGTACGGAATAGCGCGACGAGCGGTGATGCGGCGCGTCACCGAAGGCGGAGTGTCGCCGTCGCATGTGAGCGAGTCGCGCTATCTAGTTTTTAGCAGGAACGACATCAACGTTTATTGTGTTGCTTTTTAAGAAATACGAATATATAAAAATAAATAAAAAAATTCTGTATAGTAAATGCTAGGTTGGTACCACTTTGACGAAACGTCAAGTTTAAAGGTGCGTTCCGATTGGTCGGTAATGGTAGCTAATGGCGGTGGTAGAATACGAAATTATAGTATTTCTTACATATCGTGATAATGACACATATTAGTTTGCATGTACATAAACATGAGTCACTAGCAATTTTCTATTGGAAATACTATAATGGCGTCTGCTACCACTGCCATTATCACAAATGAAAACCCACCTTAAAAAGGTAATTCAAATTCTGACAGATTTATATTTGTTCATGACACATCCCTACCAACATACTAAAATAAAACTACACTCATCGCTATACTTTCTTTATAATTTTCTCAATTTATCGTTTTTAGAATTAGATATAAAGACGGGTTGATATTTCTTATCAACAAACAATCAAATTGGTGATATTATTTTATTTGAAATTTGTATTTTATAATTTGCCGCACTACAGCGGCAACGTTCCATAGTCGTTCTCCAACCTCTGATGAGATCAGCTGTTTTCGAATGTGACAACACAAAAAAATATATGTCAAAATCCTGGCTACTATGTACTTTCATATTAATGCAGATGCGACCGATCTCGATCAAATAGAATTTGCTCTTGCAGCTAAACTATGAATTTTACCAAAAAATGTCATAAACATAAATTATTCAAAATGTCCTCTACTTTAATTTATTATTTAACTATTTTGACGAAATTATAGAAATTGCGGCTCATTTGCAAAATCCTTGAAAAAGGCTTAGAATAAACTACCAGTTCCTTTGGACCCTTGTGAACCAAAAGCTTTTCAGCTCTAAGTTAGGTCATAAAACTTCTAAATATGAACTTTCGTTCCGATACCTTCAGTAGTTTCTCCGGAATCATCTCCACAAAAATCGTTTACACACGCACACACACACACACACACACACACACACACACACACAGACATTTTTTTGTACCTTGGTCGAAAATGTTCAGGGGACCCAAAAAGACCTATTTCCGCTAAAATCTCAATTTTTTTTTTCGGCACGATTACAATACTTTACATACTGCGTATGATAAAGTAAAAATCGCAATTTTAGGACTTTTCCTTGAGTTTTTTTAAATGGAACACTCTGTATATTATGTGCTAGTTGATTTGCCCCCCGAGTTCCCTTTAATTTATGCTAAGTATGCCATATGTCCAATTGTAGTAGTTTTCGTGATATTTACTATTTTTACAAAAATGGGTAATACTATCTAATAATGCCATTATTTTTTGTTATTATTTCTTTGTCTCTCATTTGTAAATCAGTAATACAGTATTAAATTTAAAAAGAACAGTAGTTAATACTATTAGCATCATAGAAACAAATAATTGAGATCTAACGACACTCAATAAGTTATAGCTGTCAAAATTAGTAACAATATTTGTCTTGTCTCTAAACGATGAGTTATAATTATAGCAAAGAATAATTAATTAACATGTTCTACATCTATGGCGAAGCCGACAGAAATACATTAATAGCATCGAGAATATATGAACAGCGATATCCGGATAGACGGCATCCCCAACCAAGTGTTATAAGCAGGGTTCGGTTGCAATTTAATGAAACAGGTAATATTAATTACCAGCACAAAACAAGAACTAAAACGATAACCAAAGAGGGAAGAGGAGGTCCTACATTGTGGCCACCAAGGTCTCTAGACCTCAACAAACTCGATTTCTTTTTATGGGGATATGTGAAGGAGCTGGTATACCAAACAGCACCTACTACACCAGAAGACATGAAACTTCGTATAACCAATGTTTTTGACAACCTTAGAGTAAATAAGATGTTAAGAAATATCTCAAGATCTTTTATACAGCGCGTTAATGCTTACAGAAGAGAAAAGGGGCGTCATTTTGAACAACTTCCAAATTAATTAAAATAATAGTTGCTTGTTGTGCAATCTTTATTAAGTGTTTATAGTTTGTTTCTGAATTTGCTTCAAATACGTTACTAAATAAAAAGGGATTTATTATTTAGTAAAAGCTAATATCATTCAAGTTTATAATAGTAATATACTATTACTGATTTACTACTAAGAGACAAACAAAAAAGAAAGAACAAGAAAGTAATGGCATATTTAGATAATATTATACATTTTTCTTTAAATTGTAAATATCACTAAAATTTCTAAAATTGGACATATGACATATTGTTTCATTTAAAGAATTTAAGGAAAACGATTTGAAAAACATCAAAATTTACAAGGTTTTATGAACAGCCTGTATAGTAAATCTAATATCTTTGGATACTATCATCTATCTACTAGCTTGGACTATTGTCTGACATAGTTTAAAAGCAATATCAGCAAAAATTTCATTTTTACATAGTTTTAAAGAAGATCGTGCAATGGGCATACCCGAAAAAGGCAGACAATTTCTTTAAAGTTTATGAATGTTCAAAATTTGTTCATTTTATTTTTTGCCGAATCATAAATGAACGTTGGAAAAATGAGTTTGTATGATTCTTTAGCTACTGGGGAATCTATTAATATCAATTAAGAAGTATTTAAAAATGTTTAAAAAGATATGCTCTATTTTGAATAGTTATTACAAGTGAAAACTGTTTCCCAAGATAGTTACAAATAAGTTTAAAGTGTATTTATTTTTTAACGCACTATCTATCATATTAATTAGTACACATTTTGCATTAAAACCAAATTATTATTGCTTATTCCAGTCACATGTAGTCTAAAACTTACCACTATAATATCTCGTTCGCAATACTGCGTAGTGCTCGAAAACAAGGTTTTTTGTGGGTATAAGAATGTATTTTTCTGTCCAGCATTTACAACGTTATTTCGACCTTATACTATGTCACAAAAAAATTCAAACTAAAATTCGTTGCCGAAGAAATTCTCCAGCTATGAAACGAATATTTGTCTGCGTTTCGCAAACTTGAAACGTTTTTTTGTCGACTATAATGTTTTCAACTCTATATCTGGAAACGCAGTTGTTTGATGTTTGGAAATATTTTATTATGTCGATTTCTTATTGATATTGTACAGGTGATAAATTATTCATGCGTGTTCTATTTTTAATAAAGAAAACAAAAATACACATCCAACCATGCGACAACGATGTATGCAAACAGTACTTACTTTAATACTGATTCCTCCCGCGAAAATGTAATAATAATAATAATCTTTATTGGTGTTATTACAAAGAAAATTGTTTACACAAGTCAGAACGGAAAAAGAAAAACACTATGCACTACATATTTCTACGAAATTACAGTTAAAGTAGTCATCGTAATTGAATATACATTTTTCAACCAAGAATTGTTTCATTACTGTCTTAAATCTGTTATTGGAGTAACACTTAATTGCTGGCGGCAGAACATTAAAAAATTTTAGAGCCCAGTAATTTGATGCGTTGCGCGACTTCTGCAATCTCAGAAAAGGTCGGCGATACTGCTGATTCTCACGAGTGTTGTACGAGTGAATTGCATTCGATGTTACAAACGTACTGGCATTGACCTTAGCGTACATTAAACATTCCAATATGTAGGCGGATGGAAGTGTCAGAACATTGAGATTTCGGAAGTGTTCACGGCAATCTTCCCTCCAACCGACTCCGAGTACTACTCTTATGCATCGGCGTTGTAGAGAAAACAATTTATTGCTGTGACCTGAATGCCCCAGTTAAATATTGCATATGTCATCAAGGAGTGAAAAAAGGCAAAGTATGCAACCCTAAGACATTTTATAGAGATTGATTCTCTCAAGATTCTCAAATAATGAATCACCCTCGCAAGTTTTCCTGAAACATGTCCGACATGACTTTCCCACTTTAATTTGGAGTCAAGAATAACACCCAAGAATGTTACACTCTCATTATCGTCCGTAATGGAACGCGCTTCATGTCGCAATGTAAACAATACCGATAAGCACTTATCCTGATTGATGCAAAGCGTATTTGAAGAAAACCATTCTTTAATTAATATCTCTGTCACATAGGTCAACTGTATTAAGAAGCTGTTCATAATCATCACCTCCCTTAATTACCGTTGTGTCATCCGCAAATAGAATAAGATCAGTTGCTTCAGTAGCACAATTAATGTCGTTGATATAAATTAAAAAGAGAATGGGGCCAAAAACTGATCCTTGGGGTACCCCGTAACTGCAAAGTCTGTTCGATGAAATTGAATTGTTCACTTTTACGTGTTGGTAACGATTACTCAGATATGACTCCATTAACCCAATGCTCGATTTCGAAAAGTTATATTTATATTTATAAGTTTTTCTAATAGAACATGATGTGTGACACAATCGAAAGCTTTCGAGAGGTCATAAAACGTGGCAACTGAATGGTATCCGCGCTCAAAGTTGTTTAAGATTTTATTTATAAGAGCATTGATAGATGGACTGGTAGATTTGCCATGCCTAAATCCAAACTGAGATTCACTAAACAAGTTGTTCCCTTCAAAATGTATGTATATTTGTTTTTTTAGTATTTTTTCGAATATTTTTGATACGATCGGTGTTAATGATATGGGTCTGTAGTTGTTACAGTTGCCCGTGTCATTTTTCTTATGTATCGGTATCACTGTCGCAATTTTTAAACATTTCGGGAAACAACCTTGTTCAATGCAGTCATTAAAAAGGTGTGTAAGTGGATATATAATGATATTTCTTAATGTTTTGATTATTCTTACACTGATACCATAGCAGTCCGCACTTGCTGAGTTCTTCAATGTAGGTGTGTTGACATATTAATTGGAACTTAGACCTATTTTCAATTTTTATATAAAAACTAGATTGATTTCTCCATGGCGGAACTAGATTTTTGTAGTTGCTTACGGTGAATATTTTCTCACTTTCAATTACTAATTCGGGAAACATTATCAATCCTTTTCATATCAGTGACTACTTTTTCTGTAAGTGATTCCTTTATCCCGCACAAACATAACATTTCTCATCAATTTAACGATACCATCGTTCATAGGAGATGAAGACTGCCTTTACCTAAATATATTCGCACCGAAACAAGCATCAAAGGAGAAACCACTCGATGTCATAGCTTATATACATGGAGGTGCCTTCATGTGTGGTTCAAATGACGTCGGGCCAAAATACTTCATGGACCGAGATGTTGTTTTGGTCACAATTAACTACAGACTGGGAACTTTAGGTACTTAAATTAGAGAAAAACCAATGAGATAGAACTAGAAATACTTTATGCAGAACTTATTGTAGGCTTCTTGAGTACTGAAGACGACATATTACCTGGTAATTTAGGCCTTAAAGATCAAAATATGGCTCTGAGGTGGATCAGAGACAACGTCGAGGCGTTCGGAGGAAATCGTGATTCTGTGACACTAACCGGTTTATCAGCTGGTGGAGCCAGTGTCCATTTTCATTATTTTTCACCACTGAGCAAAGGTACCAGAGTCCAGCACGAAGAAAACAAGGCTAAAATGTACGTGTTTTGATAGGTTTGTTCCATAGAGGGATATCTATTAGTGGGACAGTGTTTGGGCCAACAAAAATGCAGGAGAAGCCTTTAGAAAAAACGAAAAAGGTCGCTCTGGCTTTGGGTTGCACGCAAGAGAATGCGAGAGAGATGGTGGAATGTATGAAGACGAGGCCTGTGAAGCAAGTTACTGAAGCCGTTAAGGTGTTGAGGCCTTGGTTGTATTATCCATATTCTCCGATAGCTGCAACTGTTGAGCATGGTGGAGGAAATGCTTTCTTGGAGGAACACCCTTGGTCGTTGGTCATGAAGAAAAAGTTCAATGACGTACCTTGGTTGAACTCTGTTGTTTCAGAGGAAGGGTTATACCCGGGAATAGGTAATGGTTTTTATGGGCCAATCCATGTGAAGTAGTCCAAAAATGGGGTAGCTTGACTTTTTTGGAAAAATTAAAATGAGATTAATAAATACGCATGACGGTAATCCATAATTATTACACTAGCAGCAGAGAGTAGCGATTTTGGCATTAATAATATAATAATAATGATGTTTATTTAGTTAAAAGAAACTAATAATAATAATAAATTTGGTTTCCTAAGTACTAAACTTATCAACTACTTAAAATTAGCCAATACATGAACCCGACATGTTTTTTTTAAAAGACTTAGCGAACTACTGTTTTTTATATCACTTGGTAGGCTGTTAAACATCTTCAGTGCTTTATAATAAAATGAATTTTGTGTGCTGCTTTGTGTATATTTTGGTAATCTGAAGTGGTCCTTTTGCTGAGTATTGTATTCATGCTGCTGACTATTGTATGTTAAATAATTACTCATATAATTTGGGAGTTTATTATTTATGCATTTATATACCAACGTGAGTGCCTGATATACCGTTCCTTGTTTAACATTCAAAAAATTTAGTATATTCAACATGGACTCGATACTGGTTAACCTGGAGCTTTATAATAAAATTCTGAGTGCTCAATTTTGTTGTACTTGAATCTTTTTAATGTCTTTGTCTGTACCCAAAAATAATATACTGCTGCAATAGTAAAAATATGGTTCTATAATCGTATGGTACAAAGATACAAAGCTTTTAATGTAGGTTTATTAGATATTCTTCCTAAGTAGCTAATCTTTCGACTCACCTTTTTAACTATATATTCCATATTAATCGTAAATATTAAACTATTATCTAAAATGACACGTAGATATTTAAATTTGTCCACTTTCTCAACAACTGTGTTATCAATAACTATGTCTGGTGTAGGGTTTACCGAATTTCTATTTCCCAATACCATAGCTTTTGTTTTCAATACATTCAAACATAATTTATTTTCTTTATACCAATTTGATATCGATACTAGTTCGGAGTTTAATGTCGCGATTACATCATACAAGTTATCTCCTGCAATTGATATTAGTGTATTGTCTGCAAATAGGTGCATATCACAAGCTTTAACTTGTGAAGCAACATCGTTTATGTACAAATTAAATAAAACTGGTCCAAGAACAGAACCTTGTGGTATCCCTAAGCTGTTTGTTAATTCACTTGACTCATTTTCTCCAATCCTAACCTTCTGTCTCCTGTTTGTTAAATACTTTTCAAACCATTTCAATTCTCTTCCTCTGATTCCGTAAGTTTCCAATTTTTGTAGTAACTTTTGACGACAAATTGTCTCGAAGGCTATCGTTTTACCGTCTTCTAATTCTCCTTTCCAATTGGCCAGTACCAAATTTAGGGCCGTCTCGCATGAATGCTGAACACGAAAACCTGACTGTTGGTCAGTAATAAATTGATTTTCATCCAAGTACTCACTGAGCTGTTGTTTAACAATAATTTCCAGTATTTGTCCTAATTTTGGTAACATGTTAATAGGCCGAGACTCGAAACATTTGGAGATAACAGTTGAACTCATGACATCTCCATGTTTGGAAATGTTGGATATGTTTGTTATTTTTCTATCTATCTAAAATGTTCAAGCTACAAGCTTAATTTTTCTAGACCATTTCATATGGAATTGACCCTATTATGGTACCATCTAGTAACTTATGGTGACGTCTTTTAGAGTTTTTATCAAACCCAAACCATTTGGTGGAACTAAACAAGAGATGGAACGAACTAGCTCCTCACGTGTTAGACTATAACTACACAGTTTCCCCAGAAGACATGGATAGAATCTCACAGGACATTAGGAAGGAGTACTTGCAGGATAGGCCGATCTCAAAAAGGACTTTCAAGGATTTTCTAGCTGTCAGTCTTCCGAAGCATTTCTTTCTCCAAAATAATCGCAGGGATTTATTTTCAGATATTGAGTGATAGGTTGTTCGTTCTATGCGCCGAGAAGTCATCCAAAATACAAGCGTCCAAGTCAAAATCGGATATTTACCATTACTTTTTCAGCTACCCAGGTGATGGTATGGAGAGCGCGGCTCTAAAGTATATGGGTGATCCGAAACCATACGGTGTCGGCCATGGTGATGACACTGGTTATTTGTTTTCGGATGTCCAAAATCCGGATATGGTGTTGAGTGAATTGGATGAACATATGAAGGAGGTTTTTATGGATATGTGGACTTCGTTCGCAAAGATGAAGTATGATATTTGATTAAGTTGGTTGTAGACAAAAAGAATATTGTGGTATTTTAGTGTTCCTAAAATAGCTGGAATTAGGTGGAAGCCAGTTACGAAGAATCTGGATGAACCTCTGGAACATCTGCATATTAAGCATCCCGATGAGATGTTCATGGAGGATGCTAATGTTGTGGATAGACATCGGGTGTTCTGGGATGAGCTTCCTATTTTGGAAGATGATAAGCTGTTTGTTGGTACAGATTTGCATGAGGAGTTGTAAATACTGGCATAATTGGTGAATAAAGAAATTTAAGAAGCACCTTCGGTTTTAGAATGTTTACCTGAAACCTTCCTATTTTACTATTATACTTCAAGCTTCAACTACATTATACTAGCTTCTGTCCAAGTTTCAAAACTAAACGCTCTTGTATGAACTTCGATAATCCACATAATTTATTTAAAAAAAAGAACGTATGGAAGTCTTCATACTAGAAGATTGCTTTTAAACTATGTTTGACAATAGTCAATAGCAGTATAATAGGTACTGAATACAATTCTCAAATGTTCCTTATCAATGAGGTTTTTGCGTTTTTTGTTTGATTTTTTTGATTTCTTAGGCTACTTCCTTTGGAGTAACTACATAGCTGGATGGCAGCCATCCAGCAAGAAGAAGCTCCTTCATAGGTTATAACTTTGATTGGCTATGTTGATATCAAATCAATCACGTTTGTGATTGGCTCTGATTCGATGTTGTTGGACTGAAAAAATGGCTTTTTCTTTGTGATTTTTAAATCGAACACCCTGTATATTATTTGCTAATTCGAATGTCTCTTAAGTTCTTTGTAATTTATATTCACTATATTGTATATCTATTTTTACTAGTTTTTGTGATATTTACAATTTAAAGGGGAGTATGCTATTTAGTATCTCAATCTTGCTCTGTATACAGTGTGCTGCATTGCATAATGTAATATATTTAAAGGGTTATAGAAGAAGTCATTTAGAACTTATTTAACTAGATAGTCCAATAATCCGGTATAATTAACCCATGCGGAAGGTGTGAAAAAAAAGGTGGAGTTTTCTTCCTTAGTATGGCTTTTTTATTGAAAAAGGTTAGCGCTTTCGCTCTTAATTTAGAGCATCATCAGACCTAAAAATTTTACAAAAACACGAGTCAGACACATTTATGGAAGGGTCTATACAATCTCCAAGACCTACCGAACCACAACATTGCCATTTCTTAACCTAAAACCGCGACATTACCAGAGCGGGCGGGGGGAGGTAACTTCCTATGCATCCCTAAGTGGCTACGCAATACCGAATAAATCTTTCATAAAATAGCGCTCTCCGGCTTATGAACGGTGTATGCCTAAAAAATACATTGCTACACACTGCAATAGCTACAAACCGACGTCCAAATTATACCTTCAGCTTTATTACATCAGACTAAAACCGGAGAAGCGTGCAAACGGGAAAACGTTCATGACAGATGACAGGAAACACGACAGGCCGTGCAACCGCAACCGTCCGATCGAAACACGAAAAGTTACCAGATTTGAATACAAAAACCCCCGCGCTAAACAAATTCGAAAACAGTCAAAAAGTGAAATTCTAAGTATAGCACACGGGAAAAACATTAATCGACAGTTAAACAATAACGCACTATAAATATACCTACAATCGTAACAAAACTACCGGTTAGGCAACCCTCACCACTCCCAAGCACACAGAAACCCATACCTGACAGGCTCCGTACATCATATAACAGAAATAAATTATCTTAACATTTGAAAAACAGTACCCCTGAGAAGGTTAGCATATATCGCTGACAAGCCGTCTACATCCTTTCTGTGGTTCATGGTGTTATTTAATGAGACAAAAAAAAAATTTTTCCAGAAAAGCCCTTTTTCTATAATTTTTCTCATTCATAAGGATCTTTGTATTCTCAAAATCAGGCAAATGTTGACATGCCACGCTATGCATGCAAAGGGCCGTGTTGTCTCTCCTCTGCGTAACGTCCCTCTTATGTTGTAACAACCTTGAATGTAAAAGTTGTGATGTCATTCCCACGTATGCTTTATCACATCCACCACAAGGGATGCAATAAACTAAGTTAGATTTCATTTTTGTTGGGACGGGGTCCTTTAGTACGGAGAAGAAAGTGCTACTAATACTGAAAGAACTAACCGGCACAACCTTGTGGTTGGGTGATGAAAGTATGCTTGTCAATTGTCCGGACAAAAAGGGGACATGTTGTATGGGATAATATTTGAAGGGTTCAGCCTGAGCAGCTGGAAGAGACAAATTCACCGGTGGTCGTGGGGTGGAGAAAATCAACTTACGGAGAAGAGATGGTGGGTAATAATTTTCCGAAAAAATATTTTGTAATCTTTCCAAGTTTTTTCTCTGAAAATCTGGGTGGCAAATTTTGATAATTCTGTGCTTGAAGGCTAGCACTGTGTTAATCTTGTAAGTATTTGGGTGGCCGGACAGAAAACTCAGCATTCTAGTAGTAGCGGTGGGCTTCCTGTACCAATCTAATTTAACCACACCCCCCGGGGACCTAATGACCAATGCATCCAAAAACGGCACCCCTCCCCCCTCATCCTCAGCCTGAAGAGTGAAAAGGAGGTGTTGGTCGTAATTATTAAAGACATTCAAGGTTGCATCGACTTCATCGGCAGGAAGGGCACATATAATGTCATCAACGTACTGGTGCAGTAAGGGAAACTGAAAAGGGAGGGAGTCGCACACGCTATTAAGTAAGTGGCTCATAACCACATCTGCCAAGACAGGGCTCATAACGTTACCCATGGGAACTCCAAAAATTTGGTGGTATGTCGTGCCCTCGTAAGTGAAAAATATACTCCGGAAACAAAATCTTAAAAGTTCTAAAAAACGGGTCTGGGTGATCGTTGTGACTTCCGACACCAATGCCCACTTCTCGATGATAATAAGCTCAACCAATTCTAAGGAAATGTTGGTGAATAAGGAGACCACGTCAAAGGAAACCAACACATGGCCTGGTGGCAAGGTCATACCATTCGCGAGGCTGGAAAAACTGAAAGAGTCCTTCACTTTATACTTGAAGAAAACAGAGAAGGCGTCCGTAAGGATAGTAGTGAGATAGAGCGACAAACCAGCAACAGGCGAGTTCAAAGAGGAGATAATCGGCCTAAGGGGCACTCCTTCTTTGTGAATCTTCGGAAGTCCGTAGTATCTAGGTGCCACCGAGTTATAAGTTTTCATCCTTTTGGATTCCAACTCAGTAATGTAACCGTCAGTTTTTAGTTTGCCAACCAGCTCATTATGTTTACGTTCTATGGTTCTAGTGGGGTCGGAATTAGCCACCCTATACACCACAGGATCTTCCAAGAGTTCAAGGGACTTGGCCCTATAATTTAACCTAGACATCGCCACCGTGACATTACCCTTGTCAGCCTTAGTAATAAGAATGTCCGGGTTGTCCCTAAGAAAACATTTTGTTTGTCTAGTCAACTCATGACACTCGTCCGCAGTGTCAACCCTCCTACTAACGTAATTAGTCACCGCATGTGTCGCTCTAGCTCGCAAGACATCCCTCTGATCAGCTGGGTGGGATACAATCACAGACTCTATATCCGAGATAAGTCGGAAAACTGCGTTCTGTGAGGGCACAAAAGGCAACCAAAAACCAGGCCCCATGGCCAAGAAATCACCAACCTGAGGAGGTATACATTTTTCAGTCAGATTCACCAGCCATTTTTCTCTAACGTTAAAAATCCTACTTGACAGTGGTCTCCCCAAACCCTTAATTTTTTCTATATTACGTTTCTTAATTTGTGTGAAAAGGTTCCTGTAACGCTTGTCCTGAAGGGACAGGAAAATAGCTAGAGCGTCACCATCTAAAACTTCAGACAGGTAAGACAGGACGGCCCGTCTTTGACTATGCAATTCTCGTAAACAGTGGCAAACATCATTAATTTCAAAGCGCAACATTTGTACATTCATCCTCTTAGTAACTAGTCCTATCCTACCGCTCAGATATCTGTTCGCATGCTGACTGGGGTTCCCGATTCTGCAATTATTGGCCGATAAAAACCTGGGAACGATGGAGAGTCTCCTGCACTCCAATAAGAAGGCTCTCCTGTTCTCTTGGGATGCAAGTTTTTTAAGGATATTGCTGAGACTCTTCATCGCATGTACAACCTCTCTCCCATGTGTCCGCTCTGTCTCTTCGTAGAAACCCGGCATCTTAATCCTAATAAATTTAGTAAACTGGGCAGTAATTGATAAATAGTCCAATAATCCGGTATAATTAACCCATGCGGAAGGTGTGAAAAAAAAAGGTGGAGTTTTCTTCCTTAGTATGGCTTTTTTATTGAAAAAGGTTACCGCTTTCGCTCTTAATTTAGAGCATCATCAGACCTAAAAATTTTACAAAAACACGAGTCAGACACATTTATGGAAGGGTCTATACAATCTCCAAGACCTACCGAACCACAACATTGCCATTTCTTAACCTAAAACCGCGACATTACCAGAGCGGGCGGGGGGAGGTAACTTCCTATGCATCCCTAAGTGGCTACGCAATACCGAATAAATCTTTCATAAAATAGCGCTCTCCGGGAGACCACTGTCAAGTAGGATTTTTAACGTTAGAGAAAAATGGCTGGTGAATCTGACTGAAAAATGTATACCTCCTCAGGTTGGTGATTTCTTGGCCATGGGGCCTGGTTTTTGGTTGCCTTTTGTGCCCTCACAGAACGCAGTTTTCCGACTTATCTCGGATATAGAGTCTGTGATTGTATCCCACCCAGCTGATCAGAGGGATGTCTTGCGAGCTAGAGCGACACATGCGGTGACTAATTACGTTAGTAGGAGGGTTGACACTGCGGACGAGTGTCATGAGTTGACTAGACAAACAAAATGTTTTCTTAGGGACAACCCGGACATTCTTATTACTAAGGCTGACAAGGGTAATGTCACGGTGGCGATGTCTAGGTTAAATTATAGGGCCAAGTCCCTTGAACTCTTGGAAGATCCTGTGGTGTATAGGGTGGCTAATTCCGACCCCACTAGAACCATAGAACGTAAACATAATGAGCTGGTTGGCAAACTAAAAACTGACGGTTACATTACTGAGTTGGAATCCAAAAGGATGAAAACTTATAACTCGGTGGCACCTAGATACTACGGACTTCCGAAGATTCACAAAGAAGGAGTGCCCCTTAGGCCGATTATCTCCTCTTTGAACTCGCCTGTTGCTGGTTTGTCGCTCTATCTCACTACTATCCTTACGGACGCCTTCTCTGTTTTCTTCAAGTATAAAGTGAAGGACTCTTTCAGTTTTTCCAGCCTCGCGAATGGTATGACCTTGCCACCAGGCCATGTGTTGGTTTCCTTTGACGTGGTCTCCTTATTCACCAACATTTCCTTAGAATTGGTTGAGCTTATTATCATCGAGAAGTGGGCATTGGTGTCGGAAGTCACAACGATCACCCAGACCCGTTTTTTAGAACTTTTAAGATTTTGTTTCCGGAGTATATTTTTCACTTACGAGGGCACGACATACCACCAAATTTTTGGAGTTCCCATGGGTAACGTTATGAGCCCTGTCTTGGCAGATGTGGTTATGAGCCACTTACTTAATAGCGTGTGCGACTCCCTCCCTTTTCAGTTTCCCTTACTGCACCAGTACGTTGATGACATTATATGTGCCCTTCCTGCCGATGAAGTCGATGCAACCTTGAATGTCTTTAATAATTACGACCAACACCTCCTTTTCACTCTTCAGGCTGAGGATGAGGGGGGAGGGGTGCCGTTTTTGGATGCATTGGTCATTAGGTCCCCGGGGGGTGTGGTTAAATTAGATTGGTACAGGAAGCCCACCGCTACTACTAGAATGCTGAGTTTTCTGTCCGGCCACCCAAATACTTACAAGATTAACACAGTGCTAGCCTTCAAGCACAGAATTATCAAAATTTGCCACCCAGATTTTCAGAGAAAAAACTTGGAAAGATTACAAAATATTTTTTCGGAAAATTATTACCCACCATCTCTTCTCCGTAAGTTGATTTTCTCCACCCCACGACCACCGGTGAATTTGTCTCTTCCAGCTGCTCAGGCTGAACCCTTCAAATATTATCCCATACAACATGTCCCCTTTTTGTCCGGACAATTGACAAGCATACTTTCATCACCCAACCACAAGGTTGTGCCGGTTAGTTCTTTCAGTATTAGTAGCACTTTCTTCTCCGTACTAAAGGACCCCGTCCCAACAAAAATGAAATCTAACTTAGTTTATTGCATCCCTTGTGGTGGATGTGATAAAGCATACGTGGGAATGACATCACAACTTTTACATTCAAGGTTGTTACAACATAAGAGGGACGTTACGCAGAGGAGAGACAACACGGCCCTTTGCATGCATAGCGTGGCATGTCAACATTTGCCTGATTTTGAGAATACAAAGATCCTTATGAATGAGAAAAATTATAGAAAAAGGGCTTTTCTGGAAAAATTTTTTTTTTGTCTCATTAAATAACACCATGAACCACAGAAAGGATGTAGACGGCTTGTCAGCGATATATGCTAACCTTCTCAGGGGTACTGTTTTTCAAATGTTAAGATAATTTATTTCTGTTATATGATGTACGGAGCCTGTCAGGTATGGGTTTCTGTGTGCTTGGGAGTGGTGAGGGTTGCCTAACCGGTAGTTTTGTTACGATTGTAGGTATATTTATAGTGCGTTATTGTTTAACTGTCGATTAATGTTTTTCCCGTGTGCTATACTTAGAATTTCACTTTTTGACTGTTTTCGAATTTGTTTAGCGCGGGGGTTTTTGTATTCAAATCTGGTAACTTTTCGTGTTTCGATCGGACGGTTGCGGTTGCACGGCCTGTCGTGTTTCCTGTCATCTGTCATGAACGTTTTCCCGTTTGCACGCTTCTCCGGTTTTAGTCTGATGTAATAAAGCTGAAGGTATAATTTGGACGTCGGTTTGTAGCTATTGCAGTGTGTAGCAATGTATTTTTTAGGCATACACCGTTCATAAGCCGGAGAGCGCTATTTTATGAAAGATTTATTCGGTATTGCGTAGCCACTTAGGGATGCATAGGAAGTTACCTCCCCCCGCCCGCTCTGGTAATGTCGCGGTTTTAGGTTAAGAAATGGCAATGTTGTGGTTCGGTAGGTCTTGGAGATTGTATAGACCCTTCCATAAATGTGTCTGACTCGTGTTTTTGTAAAATTTTTAGGTCTGATGATGCTCTAAATTAAGAGCGAAAGCGCTAACCTTTTTCAATAAAAAAGCCATACTAAGGAAGAAAACTCCACCTTTTTTTTCACACCTTCCGCATGGGTTAATTATACCGGATTATTGGACTATTTATCAATTACTGCCCAGTTTACTAAATTTATTATTTAACTAGATTTTTTCATATAAAAAGTATTACGGTCATCAAGGTATTACACAATTTCATAAGTATGTATAATATAATAATGATTTTTATTTAGTTAAAAGAAACTAATAATCACAATAAATTTGATTTCCTAAGTACTAAACTTATCAACTACTTAAAATTAGCCAATACATGAACCCGACACGATGTTTTAAAAAGACTTAGCGAACTACTGTTTTTTATATCAGTTGGTAGGCTGTTAAGCATCTTCAGTGCTTTATAATAAAATGAATTTTGGGTGCTGCTTTTTGTATATTTTGGTGATCTGAAGTGGTCCTTTTGCCGAGGATTGTATTCATGCTGCTGACTATTGTATGTTAAATAATTACTCATATAATTATCATATAATTTAACATTAAAAAAATTTAATTTACTCAATATGGACTCGATACTGGTTAACCTGGAGCTTCGTAATAAAATTCCGAGTGCTCGATTTTGTTGTACTTGAATCTTTTTAATGTCTTTGTATGTACACAAAAATAATATACTGCTGCAATAGTAAAAATATGGTGCTATAATCGTATGGTACAAAGATATTCTAGCTTTTAATGTAAGTTTATTAGATATTCTTCCTAAGTAGCTAATCTTTCGACTCACCTTTTTAACTATATATTCCATATTACTCGTAAATTTCAAACTATTATCTAAAATGACACCTAGATATTTAAATTTGTCCACTATCTCAACAACTGTGTTATCAATAACTATGTCTGGTGTAGGGTTTACCGAATTTGTATTTAACATAATTTATTTTCTTTATACCAGTTTGATATCGATATTAGTTCGGAGTTTAATGTCGCGATTACATCAGGTAAGTTATCTCCTCCAATTGATTTTAGTGTATCGTCTGCAAATAGGTGCATATCACAAGATTTAACTTGTGAAGCAACATCGTTTATGTACAAATTAAATAAAACTGGTCCAAGAACAGAACCTTGTGGTACCCCTAAGCTGTTTATTAATTCACTTGACTCATTTTCTCCAAACCTAACCTTTTGTCTCCTGTTTGTTAAATAGTTTTCAAACCATTTCAGTGCTTTTCCTCTGAATACACAAAAACAAACAGAAACGCTAAAACCTGTCTTAATGAGTAAGTGTGTTATTTGGAAGTGTTTTTAATAGAATGCTATGAATGAAAATCTGAATCTAAAGATGCCTATCAGTTTGTTTTTGTTGCATATTTGGTTTTTGTGTGTGAGCACGTATATCACATCAAAGAAAATCTGATTTTCAACACTCAGAAGTCAACAAATTTTCACGATAGTTAACCTAGAAGTACACTGTTCAGGGTTTATTTTAGCAGTAATTTGAAATTTTTAAATCGCGTGTTCTTTTGTCATACAATAGATGGCAAAATATACTTACAAAATTCCATATAAAAATATTATTATGTTGATAACGGTAAAACTTTGTATAAGGATCAAGCTGGTTAAATCATTTCTAAATTATCTCTTCTATCGCCACTTGAAGACTTTAGATCAAATTACCAAATACCTCATTCACAGCAATATTAAAATTTACAATTGCATTACATTTTCGTTAAATTGCACAAAAAATAGTAACAGTTGAAGTATGATATACTATATAGATGTAAATTGGTGCGAAATAAAGGGTTATTACAGCCAACATATATTATACAGAATGGTCTATTTAAAAAACCATTTGAAAAACATCAAAATTTACTAAGTTTTTTTAACTTTTGTATAAAATATTTCTCTCTTTTTATAAAGAAAACAAAGGCCAGAAAAAACAATATATATCTTAAAACCAATATACTACAACGTATTAAATATTCACATATCCCAACAATCTACAACTCTTCTTTTTCGTGTATCCTCAACAAGTTCTCGTGTTCCCTGAAAGGAATGCTATTCCACATCGTCCTGTGTCTGTCAATTTCGTTCACGTCCTGCATGAAAATCTCACTGGGCGACTTAATATGCAATTGTCTGAGGACGTCATGCATATTTTTCGAAACAGGTGACCAGTCTACATTCACCACGCTGGGTTTGCTACAAAGAAGTTAAATTAATAACCGGAAATTCTTATAAAATAACGAACACGATACTCTGTATTGATAAAACTCTTCCATATATTCAATAAGATCTCTTGCATCTCTTCATCGAGTGGTGTTAACCTCTGCGTTTGAAAGGGTATGGAGAATAAGTACATCATGTCGTCGCCATGGCTAACTCCGTGATCTTGATCCTGTCCAGCGAAATGTATGGTGAAACTCTCCAATGAATCACCTGGGAACGATATGTAGTAGAAGTAAACTGGGGACTTTGATAGGCTTGCTTGAATCTTGGTTGCCACCTCTGCGGGGTTTGAGAATAATCTGTCGCTTAACATCTAGAATACCAAAGGTAGTTAGTGTGACAAACCAAAAGATGAGGTAAGGTAAACGCCTCAAATTCACACAACTTTTTTAAACTAATATTTTCTTCTAAAGTTATCTGTCTATTCATTTTTAAAGCAAATTGATGATAGTTATGTAATTTATGTTATATTTTATAAATTTAACAATTGTTGTTAGTGTTCTGCAGTCTCCCCTCTCTCCCTCATCTGTTTTTAATGTTTCTTACATCTAGAATTTTTAGTGTTTTTTTTTGGGCAGGTTTTTATTCTGTTCCTTTTTCGCTTCCTTTGTTATTTCTCTGGAATGTTTTTCTTTTGTGCTTTCGTCTTTTTTTTGTGGGTTCGATTCCGGAGAAACTACTAAAGGTATCGGGACGAAACTTCATATTTAGAAGTTTCATGACCAAACTTAGAGCTGAAAAGCTTTTGGTTCAAAAGGGTTCAAAGGAGCCGGGTGTTTACTCTAAGCCTTTTTCAAGGATTTTGCAAATGAGTCGCCATTTCTGTAAAATCGTCAAAAAAGTTATATCATAAATTAAAGTAGAGGAAATTCTGAATAATTTATGTCTACGGCATTTTTTGGTAAAATTAATAGTTTAGCTGCATCTAAGTAGCCAAGATTTGCCCAAGTTTCATTCTAATGTCAGTAGGTATATAGTGTCAAACGCTAATGTTTTGACAATCGTAGATATTTTTACGGAAAAAATCTGTTCTGCAGTCTCATATATCTTTGTTTCTGACCTTTGTATGTTGTTTTATGTTCTCCACGGGCCGCGCCTGACAAAATGTTTTTACAATTGAGTTTTTTTGGAGTTTGATTTGTTTGTCAGTTGTGTAAGTTATTTCTCATTTCCTATAGCGTAGCGCTTGAAGAAGTGCCCAGTAGGACACAAAACATGTAGCGATTGCTAAAATAAAAGCAAATTAAGGAATCCGACCACTTTTTATTGTATTAATATATTATATTTATTTAATATATTGTATTAATAATAGCTTATGAGTCTAAGACAGCTCTACCTGCACTCTGTACTGAAGGTCTCATATGCGGATTCTGAGTTGACAAATACATATTCACATTCTTATTTTACAAGGGACGGAGATATGGGTTTGCCTTATGGAGCGAGCAAGTCGATTGTCCAGAGATCATTTCTGAGTGTTGCACCAAAGATATGTAATATGTTTGTGGTTTATCTGAGGAAAGCGGGTGTTAACGTGTTGGGTGTACTTTCGTCGAACAGAGATATGTTTTGCAGCCATTCTAGGGAATTTATTTGTGCGATGAGTATTGATGGGTTGGTGTAGTTTGTGCTAAGGAGGGATGGTTTTCCGGTACTTTTTGTTTGTTCTGGTTTCGCAATCTGTATTATATCATTTGTCAATTTTATTTTTCTTGTGCTTCGAGCGTATGCGTACTCATTAAATTAAAGCCACACACAGTTGTTCATTCAATGCAGTGGCATGTCTAACCGATCTTTATTCGCTCATTTTGTATTGCGTTATTATTATTATTATTATTATCTGTCAAATCCTGGCTAACTAGCTTTATTTTAATGCAGATACAACCGATCTCGATCACATAGAATCTCATTTACTATTAATTTTGTAAATAGTATGATAAAGTCATGTGCCTGGCCATATCAAATTTTTGCTTTATTTGGGTGTTTCAGGCCAGAATAATGATGTTTTTAATGGAGATGGCATGAGTTTAGCTGTTATCTTCAAAGGTGGTGTATTAATGCGAAAATTGCTACTGTCTGCTGCTAGTACTTCTCTGCTAACTTCTACAGGTATAAATGTAACAAAACCTGTCTGAATTTGGGACGTTTACCTTGACAAAACTATTTATCATACATCGATTAACTCCTTGTAAGTTTCCTTTGATATATCTCTGTCTCCCAAATAATCCTTCCTAATTTTCTCTGAAATCTCATCTTTTAGTCCTGTATCTATGGTGTAATTATAATCCAATATTGAAGGTGCTAGATCCTTCCATCTTTTGTCGAGATCAGACAAGAAATGCTCCTTGAAGACGTAATCTATAACCAGAAAGATTTAGCACAGAAATACCAAATTAGCAATGAAGTTTTATATGACCTGCACCGGGATATAGGCCTTCTTCGGATGTTAAAGAGTTAATCCACGGCACGTCGTAGAATTTGCCTTGAGACAACAAACTGTATGGATAATCCGGTAAGAATTTATTCTTGCCTCCTTTTTCGACCACCAACCCCAATGGTGAGAAAGGATTGAACAACCATGGTCTCAGCAATCTTGTCACTTCCACGATCTGCCTGGCAGGTCTTGTTTTTAGGCATTCTATCATTTTTTTGTTGCAATCTGTTGGGCAACCGAGTTCCGCAGCAAGAAATTTAGCCTTGTCCAAAGGCTTTTCTTGCAAACTCCATGGTGTTAAAGCACAACCACTTACTGATATACCTCTATGGAATAATCCTGTAAGAAGACATTCTTACAATTAACTATTTTTTCATTCAAACGTTTCGCCTATAACTACAATACTATAGTTTTTGTGATTCTGATTTTTTTTTATTAATATTACAGTGTCCTTTTTTATCAATATTACAATGTCTTGTGAAACTACTGTGGTAATGCTATAGTTTCACAGGAATATTCCAATATCACAGAGACGTTTCGTAAACGAACTTTTCTTTTACACCTTTTTTGCTGTAATACATTATGTACATATAATATACTTTAATTTTACAGTATTACCGTTATTTTTACAGCATTATTCTGCCGTGTTAAGCGTAGAAGTAGTATCTGCAAATTGTTCAAATTTGTTTTACTGTTTCCGATAATATGATGGAAAATTAGGAAATTAGTTCTTGATGTATTAAAATTTAAATTATTTTGCGTTGTCACGCTTATATTAGAATTTCTGGAGGAATACGCCGAGCATTTGTTCTGATGTAACTAATAATTAACAAAATAATTCATTTGAGACTATTTTTTGTTTAGATTCGGTCACGAAGTTTTGTGATCTTTTTATTTTAAAGATTTTTATTGCCTTTCCGGAATAAAGAAATTTTCCTGCCAGATTTTTATTGTGATTAGCATTTGATTAGAATTTTTTTCCTCGTAAACCGCTTGACACAAACATTTCAATTTTTGTTTATATTTCATTTAGAGTCTCTTCTATAGATTGGCGTTTTGGTTTTCTTCAGTTTTTGTGTATTTGCTGATTGCTGAAAAGTATTTATAACGTTTTAAAAATTACTGAACGACGATATTCCATACGTCAAAATGTAGACTACCTATCTCAATTAGTTAGTCAATATTTCCCATCCTGTAACAAACAATCTTTAAATCATAATAATTTGCATATACTTTCTATGCACGCTTTCAGGTATATGTACTACGCAAAACGCACAGAAAAATTGTTATAACTTTTGCAAAAATTAAATGTATAGAAATTGAAAAAAAAAATGGTTGCTATCTTTGCTTCATATGACAAATTCGTAGGTAATTAATCGTTGTATTTACTCATTTACGCTGAGAAATTTTCTTTGTGGCATACAACTCCCAAATCACAGTAATTTTGTTTACTACTTATTTGAGTATTGCGGTACAAATTACATATCTGCACAACAGAAAAAGGTTTATAAGTTTTACAAAAACTGTTTAAATCCTTTTCTCTTAGGCCAAATTATAGGTAATTGATTGGGATTATATTTTAAATGATTACATTTAAACCTGAAAAGCCTCCACATTACGATATTAGGTATGAAACCAATTTATAAGTAATTGTAAGCGACATCCAGGCCTTGAATCTCCGCTGATGCCCGCGAAAAACCTTGTTTCGTATACCTGCCCAACGTTGACTAACTGGTGGACTGTTTTTCTGATATTGGAGTATTGTATCGTCTACCGGGCGATTGGTCATTCTTAGCTAGTTTGTGATGAAGATAAGACGTGCATTGTAATTACTAATATTGTTCTGCAATTATTATTATATGTGACCTGGTCTACGGAAAGGGGGTTTATGTGCGAAAACCGGTTACCGAGATAAGCGCTGGCAAAGTTTTGAACAACGGTGCGCTCGTTTTCTTCCACAAATCTACACACTTGGTGATCAGCTGTGTTGTTGTCACTTTGGGTGACGAATGTTGACCCCCCACCCTCACCCAAAACCTCAAAATCGACCTCTTGACACATAAACCCGTTTTTCGTAAACCAGGTCACATATTTCGTTCAACTTGCATACGAGTTAAATCTAGATAATGAATTTCGATGTACACTCGTGGAATAAAGTATGTTCTGATCCGTATTTCAGCAGTGTGTCGATGTTACATCCATTTTTTTTGTTTTTTGTTACTCTAGTCGGCCGGTCGGCCGCTTAGTGCAAAAAGTTGTCCGGTTACGCTGCATACTCGTATATCGGAAATTTATTATTTGAGAAACCTTGTTCGAAAGCTTTGAATTGGTTTATAATGATTTATACATTTCTAAAATTTATTAGCCTAATGTGTAATAAATTAATGTAATTCCAACATTGCAATGTAATTGTGTTTTTATTAAATATAATTTATTATATAACATAAAATGAAAATTTCGTTTCAAGATATTACATAAAACTCAACAAACTATACAAACGTATTGCATCTAATAGCTTTTTTCGTTAATAAATACAAAAATCAATTTCTAGTGGTGAATATTTTTACTGAAGGTTATTTCAGAACTTTTATGTATTAGCATTTATTCACAATATAGATACTGGTGTTTTCGAGATATTTAGCTTCAACGATATTTTGCAGTTTAACTTAATAACCAGAAAGGGTGTATTTTGTATAGCATGAATGTATCATTACAATCTTTTTATATTATTATTTTGTATTAAACTTTACAGCAGATAACTGAAAATAATGACAATTATGTATATCACTAATTTACAAAAATTGATAATTGCTTGTAGAAGCAAGCTCTAAATTTTCGACGAATTTTGATGGAAATATGAAATAATTAGTATTAAAAAATAAATAAACCAAAATATACGACCATCTAAAAGAACATTTAGATGACATTATTGTTAAAATTAGTTCCCTCTATGTCCAAAACTACTACAGATTTGAGATTTGAAATAATATTTGACATTAATCATTATTGACAATAACCTAATTTTCAGTATTCTTAAGTAAATTGTTAATTAATTATAAGTAAAATTTTAATAATTCAAATTATAAATGAACAAAAGATGAAACTAGAATGTTTTTTTTCTAGAAAGTAGAAAGTAATAAGTTTCATATGGTTTTCTCTGTTTCTTCAGAAGTTGGAGCCGTTTAAAATAAGATATTGTTAATAATTCAAACGGCTGTAACTTTTTAATGAATTGAAAAAGTAATTTGCTTACCGAAGAAATGTTTTGCAGAAGAAACGTGGGACAGCCTATATTATTGCTATAATTTTATATTATTTTGGTTGTCAAGCATGTATTTAGATCTCATGAAAGATAATTGAAACATTAACTGCTATAAAGTATCATAGTCATCCCACTGCTGGGCAAAGGCATTTACTTACGTAATTAATATGTGTATTAGATAAAATAAATTTAAATAATGTGTCGTGATATTACGCAATATCTTAATATCAGATGTTCGTATCATATTATCAAACTTCATGTTTATTAATATTATTATAAAAGTAACTTTATATTTAATTAAATGCACTACTCGTAAACTTAAATGTTGTGGTCATATTACATTTATTACATTGCAATGAAGGTATCACATTAACGAAAAGATCGGACACGCTCAAAATAAACTAAATTCCGTTACATTACATCCACCGAAAAACCACCTCGTGACGGACAACTTTTTGCGAAGCGGCCGGGCGGAGGGAATATATAACCGAATATATAACCGACATACTATTTTCAAATCCTGCGATAGCGATACAAACATACTTTTTTCCATGACTGTACAATTAATTATACCCGCATCTCGTTCGACTGCCTCGCACCAAAACCTACAAGCGAGGAAGTCAAACCACCCAAAAAAATGCTCATGTTTACTTCGGTCTTAAAAATTCACAAAAAGGCGGAATGCTATTAAATTCAAGGGATGTCGTTACATTATATTGCTACAATGGCAAAATAAAATGAATTTTAAATAGTTATTCGAAAATTTGTTAAATTTGTGGTTAAACCGCTTATGACAATTCCCCAAAATAACTAGGAATTTAATTGCCTATAGTTACAATATCCCTAACACAACAAATGTGTAGATACAATCATTTTTTCAGAAAATCTTATGTAATTATCTACTTGCGTGTACCGGATGTTGCTGAAACTATGAGAAAATCTTAAGAATAATTAGATAGGGATGCAGAACAGATGTACAATGTTGTACAATGTTGTTCAAAATGAACATTTTGAAGTGAAGAATATTTTTTCTTTGTCTCGTAAAATCTTAAGAGTAAAGTGCTTTTATGTTTAAACCTATGCAAAAATGTTAGTTGAAAAAAGTAGTTATTTAGAAATATCAGAGTTAGAGACTATTATTAAAGACAATTAATATTTTTATTATCAATTTCTGAGAAAACTTCGTTGTGTATAAGTGTCTGAGAAGTGTCTACCTTTCGACAATGGTGATAAGTAGTGATAGTGAACACTAGCACCTCCAGCTGACAAACCAGTAATCGTAATAGAGTCAGGATTTCCGCCAAAACTCCTGATATTATCCTTGACCCATCTCAACGCCATAACCTGATCTTTCATTCCATTATTTCCAGGTACCACGTCGTCTTCAGTGCTCAAAAATCCTACAACAAAAACCAACAATCAGCCAATCAATCGGCATCAAAGTTTCGCAGAAATGCAAGAAGGCCTTACCTAGAAAGCCTAACCTGTAGTTGAGCGTGACCAGGATGACGTTTTTGTCCATGAGGAACTTGGGTCCGGCGTAGCAAAGCCCGCTGCCGAACATGAAGGCACCACCATGGAAATGGACGACGACATCGAGCAAGTCTGGTACTTTTTCGGGCCGTTTTGCTGGGACGAACACGTGGAGGTAGAGGCAGTCTTCTTCCCCGGTGAAGCTACCGCCTTCAGGGTCCGGACCGTGGTTGATTTGGATGCATGTGGAGGTGGTTATGTTGGCGGTCCACGTGCCCTTCCATGGTTTGATTGGTTGGGGTTCCTAAAAGTTGGTAAGAGGCTATATTTATTGTTATTTTTTTTTTCGATAGTTGTTTGTCTATGGATATAAATTTTATTTTTAGTTCCTTGATAGCATTTAAGGGTTTTAAATGACGCTGTATCCGAATATGGCATTTAAATTTGCAAAATTTTGAGTAGCAAAAGTAGAATGGCGACCCAGCTCGAGTTTTCGGGAAAATGTAGTTTACAAGACAATTTTCTCGGTGTTTAGGACGCTGAATCCAAATCTGGCCATCAACATTCAAAATGGGACATCAGAAAATTATACTTAAAGGAAATACCTGCAACAAATTTTGGTTTTTGAATGGTGTTTTAAGAACGCCAACGACAAATCTGAAACGTAAATAAAAAAACTTCGAAATAACGGTGCTTAAATTGATGCAGAAAAATAATAAATGGATGAATTAATCATTAATTAATTTATTTTGAAATTTAAGGGAAAAACTGAATGATAATAATTAACCCAGGTGATAAATGTCCATAATTTTTGGAAAAAACACCTCCGCCTGGATTTGAACCAGGAACCCTCTAATTTCCGGTTGACAGCTCTCCCAGTTGAGCTACAGAGGCTGTAGAAATTTATAGGTTTTATTTGTCACTTCAGGACTTGCAATCCGAGTTTCGAATTAAACAAACCCGTCGCGACACCTATTGGGGCTAGATGGATCTTTGGTAACTAGGAATCGCTAAATGTTTATTGCTAAACAGCTCATACAGATGAATAAATTCAAGGTGAAATGGTTATTACGCAAACTCGTCAGTAATGTAGAATCAACTAAAGAAGCGAATGATAATAAACCCAGGTGAGGGTAATTTTTGGAAAAAGCACCTCCGCCTGGATTTGAACCAGGAACCCTCCAAGTTCCGGTTGACAAATCTCCCAGTTGAGCGATAAAAAGTGAAAATAAAAAATTGACAAATAGAACCTATAAATTTCCACAAGCTCGGTAGCTCAACTGGGAGAGCTGTCAACCTGAAATTGGCGGGTTCCTGGTTCAAATCCAGGCAAAGGTGCTTTGAAAGAGTTATCAGCATAACTAATGGTAAACGCGATATTTTTAATTAATTTATATTTTATTTTTGAATTTTGCAATATTTATGCTGGATTTGGAGTGAGCATCTTTATAAATGCTTCAAAATATTAAACAAAATTCTGCCGAGGATTTAACATAAACAAGGCCAACAAAAAATTGATGTTTATTGAGCATTTATCTTATACAGAATGTCAAAATTTTTGCAAATCAAGTCTGCAATAAAGTCTTCAAACATGTAAAACGTATGTTTTTCAAAAATAACACCTGTATGCATTCAGCCATTCTATACACCGTGCTCCTGATGTTGTCCTTTAAAGTAAAATACAATATCTTTTGTCAACATCTTTTGTCTCTAATTCTAATGGAATATCAGGTGCATTTTAATGGGTTCAACAAAAAGTTATCAATATCTCAAACACTACTAAAGATTTAAAATGTTTATAACATTAAATAGAGTAAAAATTTCAGTGAATGTTAAAAAATCATAACTTTGTTGAACATAGATAAGAGAGCTTTAGGAATTCAACAACACTGGAAAAATTTATGTTATGATTTAGTAACAGATAGTAGCGGTAGTGCATGTAGAATTTATGTGCAATTTTATGAATAAGTGCAATATACAAAATAGATAACACAAACATGATAATATAATATTAATATAGAATATCACATATCACATAAGACATTTTTTAATTACAAAAAATACGTAATGCACAATATAAATAAATAAATAAATAAACAATGAAAACCTGAAAGATATATCAGCAAATTCGTATCCGAAAACTATAAAAATGAGAGCCCGACCTAATATTCTCTATATTGCATATTATGTTATCAGTGAATCACGTCAAAACACAGACAAAACATTGTTGCGTTTTGGTAATTATTCATAATCATCATGGAGAACCGGTTAATTTAGGATTTTTATTACTTTTCTGTCTTATCGCGATTGAAATTTAGGCTCTGTGTTGATTTGTATGTTGCACAATGACGATTAAACCTGAAATTGCGTGTATTTAATCACAAACTAGGCTAGTAGTGCAAGCGAATTGAATTGATAGTGTGTACTAATAATTGTAGACGGGACTTTTATCGTTGGAAATGCTACAAGGGGTTTATGATGATCGTAAAAAAAACAAATGCACGGCAGGGAGTCGTAAGGTTTTTGTTTGGAGTTTTTGAAAGTTGGTTTCCGGCGAAACTTGACGTGTTATCCAGATGTGTCCTATACAAAGTTGTAGATCGTCAAAATATCTACAACATTCATATGGGTCACTTTTTACTATGCTGATGCAGAAGCGATTTTTCTGGATTATATTTTTAATTATCGCAAAAATAATTCAATTTTGATGAAATTTTGTAAAAGCGTGCCTTTTTGTGTCTTAAATAAGCATACATTTTTTTATATCAAAAAAAAAAAACAAAAAGTTATTCAGATATTCAGTTTTTCCTTCAGTCAATAACGCATTTCTTTTTCAAAAATTAACTCTGTGGTGAAAAGTCACTGACAGAGTCCTTCTGCTGCTCATTTTTTGTTTGTTGTACATGTACTTTTTAATCAAATAATAAAAAATAATAGTCCATATTTAACAACATGCTCAAAAATTGAAAACCCTCAAAAATTACTTTTGTAACAATGAATTGTTCAGTTTTTAATAAAATTGGAAAACTGATTACACCATTGAATTGAACGGAAAAAATACAAAAGGAACTGTCTCTAATTTCTACAGTAATGCTATGAACATTAAATTAGAATAATAAAGCATTTTTTTCAATCATTTTTTATGTTAGAATCAAAAAGTGTCCAATACAAAAGTTGTAGATCATGAAACGATCTGTAACTTTTGTAGAGGTTACTATACAGGGTTAGCCAAAATTACCGGAACACTTTCTCCAATTCTCCAACCGTAAAAAAATTAAAAAAAGTGTTCAAACAAAGGTTTTTTGGCTTTAAACAAGAGAACACATTTTTCAATTCGAAGATTAATTCTAAGAATTATTTATGGGATTAAATTTTTTGTTAAATAAGTTGTTAATTATACGCTATTAACCAAAACTAGTCAAAATTACCTGAAGACCTTAATAATTTAGGAAATTGAAGTTTGTTGGTTTTAAACAGCTTCTCTTCTAATATATTTTTAATATACAGAATGTTTAATTTGCTTTGGAGATTTGAAATTTGCCTTTTTCTAACAGAACAGCCTGTATATCTTATATTTTTTAATGCTTAAGTTTAATTCTAAGAATTTTATGTGAGATTTTTTTTTTTATTCGAGCATCCTTTTATAGTTATAGGCAATTAATCAAAAATCATAAACTTTTACTTGAACCAAACGGGTAAAAAATAAAAAAAAATCCAATATAAAATAACACTACTAAATACAATTAAATTAAATGTTCAAACTGCCACATTAAGTTAAATGTTTGACTAATTGCTCATAACTAAAAAATAATGCATTTTCAAGAAAAAACATATTTCTCCAAAACATTTTTAGAATTAATTAGACAATGGAAAGGTTATCAAATTTCCATAATAAAATTAACACTGTATATTTTGTGTTTTTCACTGAAAAAACTAAAAATGTCAACAAGTTCATGGTTATAGTATATAAAAAAATCTGATGTGGCCAGGCACATGACGTTATCATACTTATAGAGCATTGTCAAACGCTGATGTGCTGACAATGTCAATACTGTCAGTACTGTCAATGGAATCAAAATATCTGTCAAATCCTGGTTAACTAGTTTTATTTAATGCAGATACAAGCGATCTCGGATAAATAGAATTTGCTCATACATCTAAACTATTAACTTTACCAAAAATATCATAGACATAAATTATGCAAAATATCCTCTGCTTTAAGCTATTATTTACCTATTTTGACGAAATAACAGATATGGCGGCTCATTTGCAAAATCGTTGAAAAATGCTAAAAGTAAACATCCAGTTCCTTGGGACTCTTTTGAACAAAAATTCTTTCAGCTCTAAGTTTGGTAATAAAACTTCTAAATATGACCCAAAAGGACATATTTCCGCAAAACTCTCAAAACTTTGACTACAATACTTTGTCATACTACATATGATAAAGTAAAAATAAAGATTTAATGATATAATGATTACTTATGAAATGCACTAACAAAGTCACATTACCTGAAATCTTAAATCTCCGATAGGCGGCTCTGCATACGGTATACCGTAGAACGCGGAAAATATCCGTCCTCTGTACGAAGTATCGTAGACGCCGCTGACCTTACCCAATTTTGTGTCAACGATTGGCACTTCTCTCGCAAAAATACAGGCGAAGTTCGCCATTAGCACAACCGCAGGAAGAACGGTTATCATTTTGTTAAATATGTCGCTAAATAAATAAAAAAATTAAGCAGATTGAACACCGGATCAAACGATCGAAATAGATGTCGAATGCACGCAACAGAGTGACACTGAAATAATTTCTGCGTCGCGCATATTTATATATGTATGTACCTTTGTTTGCAGCATAGCAAGGCTATCTGTTGCCTTCCTTGTTATCAGTTATCTTTATAATGTTCCTTAACTGTAATAATCGCTCTATAGTAGATATAATTTTACCTCTTTTTTGAGTGGAAATGTTAATAAGCTTAGATATAATAGTAAAAAAAATAAAAAAATTTTAAAAATTACCCAACAGCCCATATTGTTCGTTAGATTTAAATTGCATTCACCCTGAAAAATCTCCGTTGCTTTTATGGTTGTGTTATTTTTTACACATTATTTTATGTCATTAGCCACGGTTGTGACCCCTGTATGCCGGCAACTTATCTATAGCATATTGATATTAAGTGAATTGCAAGAAAATTTGCTGCCTTTCTATCGTTTATTAATGTGTAATTAATAATTTTTATTAAGAATATTATTGTATTTATATATTTGTTTCAGAATCATTGAAGTTTTATAGAATTTTAGATTTGGTCTGATTGCCAACCAATATTGAAGACTTTTTATAACTTTGTAATATTCTGGTGTACACATTGTTAATTTTTTATAAGAATCTTCAGCTCGTGTTCATCGAGCAAAGCCTAATGTATAACGAGCAACTGGCACCTTGCAAAAATACAGGCACAAAATGAACGCAATTGATAATTTAATTCTATAATCGTGTCAATCGAGCATCCGATAAAAAGTCTTGATAACAAATTGGTAAACAATAAAAGTTGACTTTATTATTTTAAAATGTAACCACATAAACGGACAACAATGACTAAATATAAAGAAAAGTTTACAAATTTGAAAATTCTGTGACAACTAGTTAATAATTTGTTGTTATATATAAGCTGTATGAATGGTCTATATGACCATATAGTAGACAAATTTCTGAATGAACTCATGTCCGGAAATGTATTGTTTGAACGTTGGAGAGAGTCGGAAGATTGAACCAATTTTCCAAACAGCATAGGAAAAATAGTGCCATGTATCATAGGACGGTACTTTTAAAGCCAAATAACATTAGTGTGACTTTTTTTTATTATTTATCGTCTTTGAAAGGAGTTAATGAGAACCGTTTTGTAATTTTGATACCAATTTTGGTCAATTTGGGTTATTTGGAATTCTTTTTAGAGACGTTAAACAAATAAAGTTTTACATAAAAATTATGTATATATTCTATAATATATTAGGATGGGGTTCGAAATGAGTAGGCAACCAAATATACTTCATAATATCATTCTGAGTTGTTCAGCGAAATGATTAGGTATTTCCATTCAAATTATACGTCGAACAGAACTTGAAACCTTTGCCGATAATACAAAAAATATCCGGCTCAATTGTGTCCTGTATAGGTGACGAATTCTGTGAATATCGGCGTTTTTTTGTTGAACGTAAGAAGACTACGACATAGCCATCAACAATCGTAAAGTCCGTCACCTAGACCCGACAGAATTGAGCCGGATATGTTTTGTATTATCGGCAAAGGTTTCAAGTTCTGTTCGACGTATAATTTGAATGGAAATACCTAATCATTTCGGTGAAATACCACGAAATACTGACCTCAAAATTTATGAGGTATATTTGGTTGCCTATCATTTCGAATCCCACCTTAAGGTTTGTCCCAACATGAAAGAAACGCCGTAAAAACCAATAAAAGTGCGCAATTCTGGAGAGTTGCGTTTATAGGTTTGACAATTATGGTGAAAGTTTGTAACTGGGTAAAATATGTGAAGGCAAAAAAAGCATTAATAACAATTATGCTATTATCATGTTGACTGTAAAATGTAATTCTATTTAGGTACCAGACAGGCGTATGAATAAACAAAGTCATCAAGTCAGTCAACAACACAATTAAATTTTCCTTCATTAACAATATTATATGTATGCTAATAATAATTCCTATAACCTTGATAACTTTTTCTATATCAATAAATATATATTTTTATCTGCTCGTAAATACTTTTCTCGCCTATAAAAAATTATCAATAAATTCAGAAAAATGTCCTGAACATCATATCAATGTTTACTGAATGTTTACTGAATCTTTGATGATATTCTTCTTATTGAAATTACTTAAAAACTATCAGTGATTAAAAAATGTATTAGGAAATGTCCATCAAATCATCTGCCATCAGCACACTTTTATATATTTTTTGATAGAATAGAATTAATTATTATTTATTCAGTTTACAACTACCCATTTATTTAATTATTTATAAGCTATACTTTCGTAGATATTGATGCAAACATAAGTGGTCACCATTTTAATACAACTTTTTTTAATCACTGATAGCTTTTAATTAATTTCTATAGAAATATCATCAAAGATTCAGAAAACATGTTGATCTAAAATGAATAATAATATTATTCGAATATAGACCGCAATGCGCCTAGAGTATAGGCTACCCAACGCGCTATAGCCAGATGGCGGCACTGCTGCTAAGTCTTTGACAACATCGACCTAACCTCAAAAATAATCGATCGAAATCGTTTATTTTTAGGCTATTTTGGACGTAATTCGAGCGGAGGAAAATGGGGAAGCCAATGCACCCAAGAAACATTTACAGGGAGAGAATCAACTTCCAACAATTGGCCACCGTGTGCCCAGAAATAACCCAACATTTAAAATTGGTACGTATTTACCTATTTATTACGTGTTTTGCTATTCATTACGTTGTTACAAGCAAATTTTGTGTATTGTTTATCTCTTGTAGGGTGTAGACGGATCTGTTGTTATAAATTTTAAAGATGTCGAAGCTTTACGTAGTCTAGCTAAAGCGTTGATGAAACACGATTTTCAATTGGACGTCGATATACCACCGAACAGTTTAGTACCCACAATTCCATTGCGACTGCATTATGTTTTATTCATCGAGGATCTATTGTCGTGCGCGAATATCAAGGATACAAGTACGGATATAATCGGGCTTGATATCGGGACGGGGGCCACTTGTATCTACCCGTTAATGGCGGTAAAGAAAAACAATTGGCGTATGGTCGGAAGTGACGTCAGCGAGTCCAGTGTTGAACATGCCATCGATATTGTCAATAGGAACAATCTGCAAGACTTTATTAAAAGTAAGTAGGAATTTTTTTTTAACCCTCTAGCAGTTTTGTTTTAAAAAAAACGTTGCAGTTGTTCGTACGTCTGGAGAAACTGCACTGAAAGAAGTACTGGAGAAAGATGACACTCAGTATACGTTCTGCATGTGCAATCCGCCATTCTACGGAGCTGAAACGGAACTGACGTCATTGGCGAATGCTCGAAAAATGAATAGAAAGCCGCCTAATAACGCGTTTTGTGCTCAGTCTCACGAGGTCGTCACGGATGGTGGGGAGAAAGCTTTTGTGATGAAAATGATTGAGGAGAGTCGGCAATTTCAACATCGTGTAAGGTACAGAACTTTTTTTTTTGTATTAAATGGCTATTTCTGTGGTTGGGTTTACCGAATTTCTATTTGCCAATATCATAGCTACTAGAGCAACAGATAGATACATGAAACAGCCTTTGATACATACATATACACAGGGCCGGCGTGTGCGGTGAACACAAGCGTGACCTTAGATCTTAAATTGTGACCTTAGACCTTAAATCGTGATCTGAGTTCAATTATTCAAAATTCTGCCAAACTGGCATTAAAAGCCCCACCCTAAAAGATCTTAAAAATAACTGTGAGATATGTGTTTATATTAAAATTTATGACGATGATTAAACAGTGATGATTTTCCCAAATGCAGACTTGCATTAACTTTACCTGTTTTAACTTTTCGATTTGCAGTAGTAAAAAATACGTGCTAAATTAAATAGGCTTAAAAATTTCTACATTACCAGGAAAATGGAATAGTTTCGCAATTATTTTTGTTTAAAGGAGAATGACTGTAAGGGGGGCCCTCTCACTATTATTATTTATGGCTCTACCTGAACCATACTGAAGGCACCTTCCCGCCTTTTTTAATATACAAACTTTTACTCGAAATCTAACCTGACTTCAAACTTTACTTACTTTAATTCTTATGGTAGCGTGAATTAACTATCTCTCTTCCGGAGGCTATACAAATATTATAGGTTCTTTCTCTGAGACTTTGTCAGAGAAAGATGAACCACAAATTACTTAACCCTTTTTATAGAAGCCAAAATGCTTCTCCACAAAATGGACTGATTTAAATTATTCTATCATAATAAAACGCAAATCCAAAACAACACTTAATGTCTATTAACAAATAATAAGAACAATGCAGAACCGCTTACAAAGGATTTGAACGTTAACTCTAAACAATGATAATAATCTTTTGGCAGAGATGGTCGCAATATAAATACAGTAAACTCTTAATACACAACTTACGGTTATAATAACTGGGCACGGGAAAACACAAGACAGCACAATTTCTATAAAATGGCTCCACATTGGGGCCATATTGGGCAGTCGTTCGACACACGTCCGCCCCGTTCAAAACCCGATACGAAAAAGTGAATCGTTGTGTGTCTTTTCCAGCCCTTAAAATATTCTGGCGCCAAACACGACGACCGCAGACGCTTGGCAAATACCAACCTCGATTCCGTCTTAAAACAAAATACACCAGTGTGCATATTCAAATCTCCCACTTACTACATGACTTGAACTTGAAAAATTTGCAAAAAATAAAGCTGGGAGAGTTCCTTTCAAATAAATATACAGTATGTCTCCACGGATTGAGGTACAAAGAGGGAACACATGTTTATGTGATGTTTTAAAAGTTTCAGATCCCCAACCATATAAAGTTTCCAATTTAATGAAGTTAAAGAATAATTCCAGTTTTTATGAAAATTTTTAGCTGGCTGCTTTATTTTTCATGTCTAATAGCTAGAGCAACCATATAATCCACTACGTGTGTCATTAATAATAATAAACAAAATTAGATTCAAAGTACTTGAAGAAAATTGCCATAAATACATTATGTTAATCACATCGCAAGCTGTTAACTTGGTATTTTTAATTTAAGAGCAATCCGTACTCATCGGGCCTCAGTTTCTAGGCACTGGGGGGGTGTTTAGAGGAAGCGGGCAAAGGCGGAGCCTAGTCGGCGGGTGTACATTCGAAGCAAGAAGTAGAGCTTAGCCACGCTTAGCCATCAGGTCGCCCGTGCCCCGCTTCCACTGCAAGTTGCGATATCAGTGTTCTCACTCATCGCGGACGTCGGAGAGAGACAAAAGATACTGCTGACGGAGAGGGCTGTCGCCTGCCGGGCGGTTGGCAAAATATAACTTTGGACAGAGCTCGCTCGCTATTACAATATTTTACCTTACAATAAACACGGTGACATTGACCATTTTTATAATTAAATATTGTAATATTTCCTATATGCATAATACAAATTTAAATATATGACAAACTGACTGTTATTGCTGTTGTAAATTGAATTAGTAATTCATGAAAACTACTGGCATTTGTATGACAATAAATCAACAAAAAGTACACAAAAATAATAAATATACAACATACTCATAGACACATACACTGTATATTTACAAAATTGTCTACATCTTGTTATAGGATATTATAGAAAGATATTTTTAACAATATAAAATATTTACAGTATAATATAAATACATATAAATATGTACTTACCTTTTGTTTAATAAATAATCTACTTAAGTGGATGCAATAGATTTAAAGTGGTAAATGCCCGGTCCCTAGGTAATAACCCCGTATTTTTATGAAACCTTTTGCATCGTGTATCAAAGACAATGTTAAAAAAATTACGCCAGAGCACCACATGCAAGGGTAAAGTTTTGAGTGAAAAAGCATATCGGGTATTGATATTTTTAATTGAAACTTTGTACACTTATAGAAAAAGGCGTAACTTAAACAAATGTAGTGGTACTTATCTATTTTAACTTGAGTTCTCCGTTAAAAAATCGTAAAATCAGTCAATTTTATGTCAGATTCAGTAACAGATTTATCAAAACCAAACAAAAATATCTAAAATCTACCACTAGAAGCACAATTATACACTTTTTATCTTTAATTTGGTGTATTGTACTTACGATTCTGTCAACTAATAGCTAAGAAAACCCCTCAAAACTTTCCCGTGTTTTGCCAGTAGAACGTTGGGGGCACGGATTCCTCTTAAACATAAATATGAAAATCTATGAGCAGAACATTCTAAATAATTTTGTTATGGTTTTCCTTGCACCGCCTTGTTTTTTATACAGCTAAATGGGTCAAATAATGCCATGAAATAAAACCTCATCTAATTGTACTAAAGATTGTAAGGGGTTTTTAAGTTAGTTTGATTTCTTAGCCTGCTTTTAATTTCTGTGGTATTTTTAATGTTATTCTTTTTATAAAAAAGAGACGTTTTATTGTCACATGAATAAAAAAATGACGAAAATTTTTATGACATTCCCTAGTAGTGTTTGATTCTAATTGCTAATTATAAAATTTCAGATCTCTATTATTTTTTATTTCAATGATAACACTCCTTCTTGTGTTGCATCACAGGCACTTTACAAGTCCTTAAGGAATTGAGCTCATATGAAACTTCTTAAAAGAACATTTACTTTCTAAAAAATGTCAGTAAAAAGTTTCATATGGATTTTAGTTTGTTCTTATGTTTATTCAATATAATTTTTATTGTTTCTCTAACTATTCTATTTTTCTTGGTCTATTTTGCTCATTTTTAAATTTGAAAACGTTTCATAGCTCTTAGCCCAGGTGGCACTTGTGGTTTTCCTGAAGTGAATTTTTTCTCGACGTTATGAAACACACTGTTTGTAAGGAAGTGCGCCTATATATGTGGTGCAACCTTTTACACGTGGCGAGCAACTAAAACAGGCAGTCAGTACAAGTCTGAATCTGGGAAAATCATTATTCTTTAATCATAATCAGTGATTTTGAATATAAATACATTTCTCACTTATTTTTAAGAACTCTTGGCCTGCGGCTTTTAATGCCAATTTTGTATATTAGAACTCAGTTCATGGTTTAAACTGGCATTGAAAAATCTAGCCTTTAGCACCCTTTGATTACTGCGCCTGTCTGTGTGCCCTGCACACTTTGCACACGCCTCCCGCCGGGCCCCGTACAAACTGAGTGTTCTAAAATATTTTTCTCTTAGGATTTTCACATCGATGCTGGGTATACGCGCCAGCTTGAAGCCGATAATGGGCACGTTGAGGTCTTCCGAGGAAATTAAATCCGTCGCGCAGGTTGAGTTTTTCCAAGGACATACAACCAGGTACGGCGTGGCCTGGACTTACGACGAAAACGTGGACCTGTCGAAATTTTCGAGGTTTTCAGTATGCGCGAAGAAAAAGAAGCCCGCTGTGAAGCCCTTTGCGCAGACTTGGCGCTACGCGGGAACCATCGATAGTGCAGGTGTTGCCCTCCAAACGCTATTCGACAATTTAAAGGTAAGATGCGTTACTATTTTTCACTTGCTGGCAAATTAATTCTTAAAACTTGAAACTATAGTAGATGTCAATGATGTCCTATATTTACTATGTCTTAGACAAGAAGCACTAATACACATTTAGCTAACTGAATTAGTTCGAAGGGTTTAGTGTCCCACAAGAAATTGTGGGACACCCAACCCAACCCCAAAGTTGAATGCCGTATAACCAAATCGGTTTTAGTAATAAAACCTTATAATAAACTTTACTTCACCAAAATACATTGGTAACAGGGAAATGGTCAAAAGAAAAGAAAAATGCACATAAAGCATATATCAATTTAAGATACAATAAAAGTTTAGTCTATCTCATTTGTCATGTAATTCTTGAATTCTTCATCATCGTAGAAGCTTTTGTCAGTGAGCAGGTTTCTGATATCTGCTTTTAGTTTCCTTGGCGGTTTACTCCTCCGAAGGGCAGGTAACATATTAAATAGCTCCAAATGTCGATGCTGGCTGGCAGTTGTATTTATACGATGGAAGGGTATGGTAATGTCACTTGCATTCGGTAGTATTCGGCTAGTTGTTTCACTTCTATCTTCATGGTCTGATATAACACTCATAGTATTTGTTTAAAGATATATGCAGATGGCAGTGGCATTATCTTGGATTTTCGGAATAGTGGCTTGCAGTGGGTAGACCAGCTGGCTTGTTTTATAGAACGAACAGCTTTCTTTTGCAAGATGAATATCTTTACAGAGTGGGCTGATTCTCCCCACAATTCTAACCCATAACTTAGTCTGGAGTGGAATAGTGCATGATACGTCTCATCTCTCCCGGCAATCTGTCTCACTCCTGTAATAGCATATGTAGCCTGCACAAAGAGCCGATGTAAGAGCATTTGTGTAATCCAACCAGGTGAGACGTGAGTCAAGGGTGACACCAAGTAGTTTTGTTAAAGATGCCTGGATACTTGTATTCCGCTTGTTTGTGAAGGTTATTGTTGATGTTTTGGTCTCGTTCATCTGTAAAGCATTTGCAGCAAACCACTCGTTAGCTTCAGATAACGGTGAGACAGTTTTTGACTGGAGGGTGTTGATATCTGCGTCCCTGGTAAGGAGTGTTGTGTCATCTGCAAATAGAACAGCTGTGACAGACATGTTCTCTGGAAGGTCATTGATAAAACAGCCCTTTCTGAAGCCAAATTGGTTAGAGCTCAACACCTTCTGCGCCTGAAGGAATTTGGAGAGTCTGCTTAGGAGCGCAGCCTCCAGTGCTTGGTTGGAAACTTGTAATTTGTTCTGTAATGACAGTTGAGCATTTCTTCCCAAAAAGAAACCAGTAGAGTTCTCTATATTTGAGGCCCCACATGTTTTATGGTTTTATTTCATAGTCATTATCTGACAAATATGAATTTTTAAGAATCTCTATCACTGGTGGAAACTAGAAGTTCTTATAAAGAATTTAGATTTATTTGAATAGTTGTTTTGTTCACCTTACAAATATATAATTATTTATTACTTATATAGTGTGGTATTACATAAATTTAAATTTAAAAATATATCTGGGTGCCTTCTTTGCGTTGAGGTTTGTTTTGATTTCTTTGGCAACTAGCTTTTGGTAATTTGTTCTTTTGCTGTAACTAGCTGGATGATTTCTTCTTCATAGTTCGTAGTAAACATGAGCCACTTGTACTTAACATGGGTCAGTAGGCCAATTGGTGTTGCTGATCTGTAGATTTGATGAATTTCAATTGCAGTTTTAATTTAATTTTATGGTTGAATACAAAAAATAATTAATTTTTTTATTTTTGTGTTGTCAGATAAATTACACCATTACGAAGAAAGAGGAGAAGTTCCGTCTGTACAATATAGTGGCCCACTTCGACACGTGGAGCCATAGTCGTCAGAGAAAACGTGAACAAAATAGAATGGCTGAAATAATGAAAGGTGTCGTGTTGCCCGAGACTTCCGAAGCGACGCCAATGGATGTTTCCGCAGGTGATGGTGACTCGGGGGCCCCCTTGAATATGTCGACGGAAACTGAAGAGTTGACGATAGCAGATAGCCGTTCCAAGAGGAAACTTGACGAGTCCGATGATGAAGAACGGGATATCGAGAGCGACGTTTCCGAAAATACGAAAAAGGTGCATACCGCCGGCTCCGATGAAAAGATGCAGAGCGGAAAGCTTGTTGAGGGGACTGTACTGCTGAATGTGGGGAAAGATTTGACAATCGAGATGGTTGCTACTGATAGTAAGTATAGGAATGACCTGCATGATCTCATGCAGTATGTTAAGAATAATTTTGCCGTAAGGAAGGTGTGATGGCGTTGTTAATTTTAATAGTTGTTATTGTTTCTAATCTCTTACTTTTTTATATAGCAGCATTTTGTTGAATGGCATATTCGATATTCTTGAAAAAAAGTCTACAATCTAGAATCTAGATTATGTGTAATAATTAGTTGTAAATATATTATTTAAGTTGCTTTTTTTGTATATTAATAAATTATTTTAAGATTCATTCAAAATAATGACGTATTCTATGTAGTAATTTATAACACGTTTTTTATCTGTACTAAAATAACTAAATTGCAACTTGTATTAGTTTTATTAGTGTTAGTTTTTATGGTATAGTAAGACTTTTTGTCAAGTGAGACCATTCAACTAGGGATAGTCCAATCATTCTAAATTATGCATAGGAAGATCTTCCTACGCATAATTCTTCATTTGATCAAATGCGTTTGGTGAAACTAATATCAATCGATAGCTTATGTTTTCCATATTACTATATTCAAATGTTTATGATCATAGTTTGAACATATTTTCCTATTAACTATGACACAAAAATTTTTAATGTTATGATTGATATCAGTTTCACCGACTGCAGATGTTCTCGGCAGTTAAAGGTAAAACTAACTAACATTTTGTTAAAACAAGAATTAATTATAGCTAAAACCTTATTAAATTGTAATTTTATATATTTATTGGAATTCCTTTGTAGTCAGATTTTCGTAATTATTTGAGATTTTAGTGACTTTTACCTTTAACCCGAGAAAGAAACGTATACCAGAATCGTCAACAAACGTTTTTGTTTTAAGAAAAAAATCTGTTCGTACACAATTAATAATTTTAAAATTGGTGTCGTTTCTTAAATACGAGTCAGACCAGAACACGCTGTGATTGGTGTGACGTAGCATGCTTGGCCGAAGGCCACGCAACGAGCTGGTTACGATGCTATTGTCACGCCTTCAATCTTTCTACAACATGTGAAAAGTTTGTCATTAATGTTGGATGTACGTTCTTCTAAAGGTACGTTTTCCTAGAAACAACTCCAATGATAATCGCTCAGCGATAATCGTGCGGCGATGATCGTTCTGCGATTTTCGCTGGCACAAAATGTTCAGTTGTTTTCCTCCAAGCGTCGTCTGCGACTATAGTCCCAGACGACGCTTGCAAAACGTTTTGTGTCAGCGATAATCGCGGAACGATCATCGCTGAGCGAGTAACGCTGGACTCGTTGCTAAGAAAACGTACCTTAAGACGTCTGTCACTTTTGATATGATTCCTTGACCAAACTATAGTTATTCGTTAGCACAACACAGACAGCCTCCTCCAGATACTATACATTCAACTCGATGCCGTTCTTGTGCCCGTAGGTCCTGTTTTTCGGCCACTCTCTACGGCCTGCGCTTCTCACCACCAATCTTATGAAGTCACTCATCGTTTTGGCACGCTCGTAGTCCGGTTTAAACTTTGCAGTTTATTAAGCGGAACGATATTACTCACGGTTTTTGCACGACCAAAGGATTTTATTTGTTAAGTTAGGTAAAATCATGCTACCCCTATTATATATCATAACCATCATGTTGCATAGAAGAAAATTCTGTTACTTGCCTAGATTTAACGTAACGTAATATGAAACCCGATCACAAATTACATTCAATTCCTGAACAAGAACAGGTCAAATAAGTCGTTAAGTCAGTCTTGTAAGTTGGATCCTTGTAAATCTGGTTCCGAAGCATCAGACGGCATCCTATTCAGTAAGTTTTGCAACCGATTCAGCGGCGTACCGCTGACCGTAGACAATAAAAGTAAATATTGCAGCACCGATTGCATACAAACACCGCAATCTAACATCATGGTGATCTCTTTGACGTTTCGAACGTTGCATGGTCTATTAGGAACGTATTCAAGCAGTACTACATAAGAAAAGTAAGTAAAACGAAGGATAACCTCAAATTCGCTACTTAGTATTGCGATTTTATAACCTACCAGCTTCATTTTTGTTAATTTATAGCATTGTTTTAAGAAATTATAACGTCTTTGTGTTTATTAAGAGAACATTTTAGTATAATCTGCTTATATTACTGCATTATTTCGAGAGAAGCATAAATTATAACCTAGCAATACGTTTATTTTGATGGTTGGAAGTAGGGACCTACCCCGTGTCGGTACATAGTTCCGCACTTCGCTCATAGATGGCGTTAGTGGTTAATCTGCAACGCCGGTAACGTAGTTCGGTACCCCGCTAGTAGATGGCGCACAAGGTAGGATCTGCTCTGTCGGTAACCGTAGTTCGGGACTTCGCTAATAGATGGCGCCACTAGGTGCCAAAAATTGTAAAGTCAATTTTATATTTAATTTACGAATGAAGACGAATTAGAAAAATCTTTTGTATTGAAATTGTGTGTATAATAAAGTGATTATTTAAAATTATATGTGTATTATTTACTAACCCGAAATTATTTGTCAAAAAATCTGGGGAATGCCCTCGAAATGAGTCAACTTTTTAGGATGTCCCAGAATTTTTTAAATTTTGTTGGAGGTGCCGGAGAACCACATTCAATTTTGGTGGCGGCGCCGGAATACTCGGAATTTTTATCTTCGATTTTGGTGGCGGAGCCGGGGAAACTTTGGCACAATTGTCGCCGATCGTCTTTTCAAAATTTTTGGTGGAGGTGTCGGAAACCAGATTCAATTTTGGTGGCGGCGCCGGAAAACCGGGAATTTTTGTCTTCGATTTTGGTGGCGGAGCCGGGGAAATTTTGGCGTCCGCGCCGGACAAATTTGCTTTTACAAAATTTTTGATGGAGGTGCCGGGCACCCCGTTCAATATTGGCCGGAATTTTTGTTTTCGATTTTGGTGGCGGAGACGGGGCCCAACAAATTTTCCTTTTTTGGTCTTGACTCCACCCAAATTTTTACATGGATGTTAAAGGTAAGTGCTTAATTTTTATTTCTAAATATCTCATACATAATATATACTTACCATAATACTTTCTAGAACTTACTCGAACTCAACTCATCACTATTAAATAAATAAAATAGGCATGATATTCTTAAACTTTTATTAGAACCAAAGAGATACATCAGAAAAAAGAAAAACGTTCGTAACAATACGTCTTGGCTGGTTTAAAAATATAATATTATAAGAATGCCTAGGCACTGCATACCATCGTAACGGTTATCTTTCAACAAAACGAGAGAGAAAAAGTTACATATCAATTTAATAAATTTTCATTACGATCCTATAATCACAGAAGTTACTTATAGTTGCACTGTCAAATAACGAACCAAGCCACATTATAATTCCATATATTTAAACGCTCAAATTAGAAAATCGAGAAACGCGTTCGGTTAAGTAAGTAAATCTTTTTATTTTATCACCGTTCTAAGGGACCCGCGTTTTTCTTGCATATATTCGAAAATACTCGGGCTTCTCTTATTTTTGTGTGTGATTGCAACAGGCACGATATTATACAATACAAAGTAGGGCTAATTTTCATTCATTTACTATTCTCTAAACGTGTGTTATGGGATAAGATTCATATCACAATACTGAACAGATTTTGTGCAACAAAAAAAACGTACATCGTATATAAATTACGCTATAAATTAAACGCTTAAGGGTAAATGCACAAAACCTTCAGACACGCGCACACGCACATTCTCCCGCAAGTAAATTCGCAGACGACTATCCCCCAAAAGACTACTACGACTCATATTATAGGCCTACAGTGCAATAAAAAATACTTCAAAACAAAAGTAAAGCAAGAATTGACAATTATGTGAATGTAGCCCACTAACTTTGAGTTGTTCTTAATTGGAGAAGTAAAAATAAGGGTTAGTTAGCTAATAATTAGATAAAACAAAGCGTGTTAGTTGCGGACACACGTCTAGGAATCACGTTACGGGACATCACAGGAAATACTTACTTCGAGATAAAATAAACACAAAAAAAATGGGAAAGCAATACGGCAATTGTCTGCATATATCTATATAAATATAGAGAGTGTAGTGATAGACAAAAAAATTAAAATTTAATAAATTAGGGACGTAAAAACATTGTACAAGGTGGGGGACCTGCGCCGTTCAGTATATATTGCTAGATGAATAATACATTAAAAATAAAAAAACAATTGTTCGTAAATATTTAAAGGAATAAAAGGAGAGAGGAGGAAAAAATAGTACTTGCGACGGCTAAAATAGGAAATGCTGTACGGGCGACAGACGATCGGCCCGTCGTAGCATCTAGACGCTGCTGCTAACTTTGTCGTCGTTTGTAGTTCGCGTGTTTGGTTTCCGTGTGATATGTCGCGAGGCGCTCGTCGGCTGGTCTCAGACGCCCTCCCTGTTCGGCTCCGTCTTCTTGCTCTCAGTGGAGCACGCCTGCGCTTGGACTATGTCACCTTCCTTTGTAGCACAACTGAAAAGTTGGTGAAACATGTTTTAAACGTAGAGTTCGACAGAAATTAGATGCCCAAATGTTTCGATTTTGCATTATGTTGCATTATGCATATTTGCATTATGGACTACGTCCAAAGTTAATTGGATCTTATTTCTTTCAAAATTTGAAAAAGAGCATTTTGAATTATGAATTATTGAGAAAAAAAAATCCCCCACTGCCCTATTGTATTGTACATCAGGAGAAAGAGAGGAGAAAATCAGGTAATAGATAACACTGTTTTTAGTTAATTCCCTAAGTTTGAAAGTGGTACAGAAATGTATTCATATTTAAAACAAGTAAATGTCTAGTAAATGTGCACGCCACTTATTGTAATCACAGTTAATGTTATCAATCGATTATTGTTATCACTTTTGCCAAAAATGGGCCGGCAGTATATAACCACATAGGAAAAACACCGCTTATTGGAATCATTACATCGGATTATGTTATCACTTTTTCTTGCGTTGAGTAACGATTAAGCAAAATAATAAACGGCGGCAAGGAACCGAGGCGGTAAAATCAAATAAGCTGTGTTTGTTTTTGTGAATCGAGCGGTCATTTGTTTTGGCACGTCAACGTATGCGCCGTAACTACCGCGGAGCGTCCTACGGAAGATGAAATTTGGTAATCTGTAATGTTTTCAATCTCCCAAACCGAATGTGACCAACAGGCAGTGGACGAAGATACTATAGAAATATTGCCAGCTGCAACAAATAAAGAAATGCGGAATGCTTTAGAAGTTTTGAGTGGTGGTGTCCAGCATAGATTGTCAAATTTTTAACCGCATGACGGGTACGAACTCTACATAAACGCATTTCTTTGCAACCACATAACACAAACAACTATTGAGGATTATTTCTAATTTTGTTTGTGTACCTACATACCCCAAGCAAAGCATCAATATTTATTTTATTTTATGAATAATAAGTATGTAAAATCTTTATTCAGTAAGTTAATAAACTTACTAATTATTTTTATACATGGCTCATCAACAGATGGTTAATAAATACTGTAAATTTCAGCTGGTTTACCATACAAAATTTTTGAAACAAATTTTGACCAAATTTGGTTCTAGTATGTTCTAGTTTTGCATTATGCGGGACAACATCCAAAGTTAATGGGATAAGAAACTGTTTTTAAACACACCTCGAATACAGATGAATTAGGTATAAGTATTGAAAATTTCAGTTCTCTATTAGTGCTGGTTTAGTACACAGAAGTCATCAACATCCAAAGTTGATGGGATAAACATTATTTTTCTATATGTCTTGGTCACAGATGAGTGACCAGAGAGCTGCTGGTTTAGCATACAGAATTTTATAAACTTACAATTGTACTGAAATTAAATTCACAAATGTCCTTTCCTTTTTATATAATATGAGACAACATGTAAAGTTGACGGGATAAACTGAATACAAAGGACTCAATACAGTGTTCAGTTAGCTCTGAGGAAGCGAGCAACATGGTTTGTGAAACGTCAGCATTTACAAGTCTTGACACATGGCATAACCCGGAAGCAGTTTATTTTCTAAATGATTCTGGCCGTGAAAGCCTACTTACTTACATGTAATATTAAATTTGCTATGAAAACAAAAACAACACCAGGAAAAAAAGAAACAAATTTAATAAATTAAATTTCTATTCGACTATTCTTATTGTATTAAACATATGGTTTGTGCATATCAAACTACTCACTAACAAATGCTGAACCCATAGGAAGAACAGAAGTTTTATTTGTGTCCAGCGAATTAGTAGGCAAAAATAATTAAACTCACAATCTAAACGGCCTATAAGATATCAAAGAGACCTATTGATCGGACCACAAATAAAAAACTTATTTAAAAACACCTCTACCTCTCAACCTCATTTTAACTTTCTTGTTCAAATTTCTGTCAGAATACTTTTGCTAATTCTCATCATTTTCGTTTGGAAAGTGTGTTTTGTAATTTGATTATTTACATGTGTATGTAGGTAGGTAGGTACTTTGTAAAAGACCACTTTGTAGAATATTTGGTTTTATTTGTTTACTGTCTGCTGACTCCACGACTCCGACTCCACAGCCCTGCGTCTACTATGACTTGTTTATGTAAAGCGGCAGAAACGTAGTAGTATGGGCATAGTCTACTTCGACTACGATCATTTATAATGACCCTTTATATGCGCCTCGGTCACAGATGGATTGCATAATAAATACCGTAACTTCTACTTACGATGAGGCCGATCCTTTCGTCGTACCGACTTCAACGACAGCATCCATCTTCTGCGCCTGATCGCCGGCCGCCTCACCCGCCTTCGACATGTTTTCGACGTTCTCTACGCTATTTCCTACGGTTTCTACGCAATTTTCCGTTTGAGCGTCGATCATCGCTGCCGCCGCCGCCTCGATCGACTCGAATATGTTCCGGCAGTCGCTCGTCGGATCGCTGACGCTGCCTCCCGCCGCCACGTCAAGGTTCTCCACTTGCAGGTCGCGCTCGACGACCGCCGTCTTCGGCGTGCCGAAATTCGCGTCGAAGTTGTCGAAGGAGGCCGACGAGAAATCAGCCCAGCCCGTGCCGCCGCCGCCGCCGCAGCTTCCCACCGCGCCGCCCGCCGACGAGTCCGACTTGCCGCCGTCGAGGCTCGCCCAGGGCGACGAGGACATCGGGAGGTTCGCTGCGGCGCCCTCCGTGTCCGGAGCGTCCGATTCGAGGTTTGGTGACGACCATGCTGAGGAAGAAAAACGTATTAACGTATTAACGTATTAACATGGATTAGAAGCTGGTATAATGCGAAAAATATAGTAATTATTATGAACGTCCACTGTGGGGGAAAAAAAACCTGACCGTCAGACAAGTGAAAGCAAACTGCCATAATTCTAGTTCAATAAAAAAAAAACGATGTTGATCTTGGTTCCAAATCACTGCAAAAGCAAAATTTGACGTTTTTGTTGCTACAACAAAAGTTTGCAAAAATCAACAGCACAATAATTGTAGTACAATATAGAAAACAGATAAGAAAACTACTTACTTTATCTACTTACTTTACTAACTTACTTTATCTATGCAAACGTCCAATTCATATGCTTTTTTGAGTAAAAACAGCAAAAAAACAAAAACGATGTTTCAAAATTTTACCTTGTATACTAAAAATAAATCAGTCTACATACGATGCTCTAAAATCTCTACTGTTCCTTTTGACCAAAAGAAAACAAATGTCATTACCTACTAATTTCATTACACCTTTAATTTTACCATAAATAGACAGAAATGTTGCATAGCCATACATAAAGCAACATTACAATGGATTAAAACGTTCAATTATTGCAAATATGGTATATTTTCAATCTTCAGAATCTTTGCAATTAGTTTATTATTTCGCAATTAGTTTATCAATGCTTGAATTTACTTAATATCTTTGGAAATATGAGCAATAGAACATTTGCATCGTTTTTGGCCCACAGTGTATATAAATTGCCATGTACCTGCAGTTGAGAGTGACCACTAGTGATAACTGATAAGTGTGGAGGGTCAAAGACATCAGAGTCACATAATCAAGAGAAGTATACAACATGAACATGTTCGGTGTGCAATTCCAGTAGCGGCAGCAACCCAAAGCCGGAATCTCAAAAAAAACAGTTTTTGATAACACAGGTCAACACAAATTTTGATTCTCGGTTTAAACCCATTTATTCTGATTTTTCGTGTCTTAAAGCAATTAAAACTGCAAATTATTCTGGTAAAATTTTGCTTTTTAAAGACAGTGCAGGTTTAAAAGTTAAAGAAATATGGTTTCTGTCAGTTTTTAAGGCTGTCCCGAAAAATATTGAGACCTGATGAAATTCTCTAGGTAGGCTGAAATGAAAGCTTAAGCCTTGACCTTTAAAATTATCGAGCAAAAGAAACACGTGCCAACTCTGTAAGTCTTTTTCGGACAGCTAGTAATTTTGTGTACTTCGCAGAGATAAACATAACATCGCTTTTCACATGATATCCTTAAAGTTGAATTTAAAAGCTTTCATTTCAGCGTATTTAGGGACTTTTTCTTGTAGGAAAATGTTACTAAAAGTGTACATGAGCGTGCAACATGTATAACTAAAAATAATCAAGGACATTCTGCAACCCATGATGAGGAAATTCGCAATCATGCGGAAATGGATTTCTTTGTGGTGTTCTGCTCTTTTTCCCGAGAAAGCTAACTACTAACCACCGCTCGAAAACTGTTCCAGCCATTACTCTCTGGTGCCCTGAGCAACTGCGGAAATTTGTCAATATGGTTATTTTTTCGATTGCTGCCTTAACTTTGGCCTCAGACAGATTTGGGAAAGAATGACAAAGGTATAGGAAGGCTTGAGAATCAATATGGATGAAAATATTGATGGAGACATCAATATTTATTTCTATGACAAGTTAAGTTCATCAAATTAAAGATAAATACTCTAAAGAGTAAATCTCCTTCTCTCTATAGTCTATACCACTTTGGTCTAAACGTAACAAATTATTAACAAAATTTTAAAAACGACTTAGAAGATATTTAATCATATAATTTAATAATATATTTAAGAGAGCCAAAGAGACTTCGTACCCAATAATATCGGGCATTAGTTTAAAGACTCGCATAAAGCGCCAACAAAAATGAAATATTACGCTTCCAAAAAAAGTTACTCCTTTACTAAATGGTTATGTCAACACTCAGACAGTGGAGAAGAAGATTATACGAGTTTGTTGATCTATCATTACTTGATAGTTTAGAATTAGAGGCGGTATAGATTATAAGGTTCAAGTTTCAAGGTTCAAGGTTTCAAGGTTCAAGCTTTAAGGTTTCATTTGAACCAATTCATAAAATGCTGTGACCTCGTATGTTTCTTTTGGAAAGCTAGCAAAAAAATTCCAAGATACGTGATTGCTTACATTTTAAACCTATGCTATTATTACAAAAATAAAGTGTAACTGTAATAATTGATTATTTTAGATGTACGTCAACAAGAGGAATCAGAAAATATTGGTTTTAACCCAGACACAAACAAAAAATTAAATTTCTTGACCTGTGTAATCCGTAATTGACTGGCAGTTAATCTCCCATAAAGAGGAGGAATTATGTTATTATTTATGTGAAAACTATGTTTTTGCATGGTGTTAAAACTTTTCCCAGATAATAACCAAAACCAATGAACAGGTAACCGGCGATGTTAATAAAAATAGTCAAAGTAGACTTACGGTCAACATCCATCGAAGGCTCGGGCCCCGTCGGGGACAGGTCGTCGTCGCTGTCGCTATTGTACGTGTCCCGCCTGCACCCCGACTTCTCGATGACCGTCTGGAACGTCTGGTCGCGCTCCACGAAGAACTGGTCGTCCGACGGGCCCAGAGTGTTGATGTTCTGCGCGCACACCTGCTTGAAGAGTTCCTGCTGCTGCACCAGGTCACCTTCCTCCAGGTTAAAGTTCATCATGTTCCTATGATCAATCGTTCTACAAGAACAGAATACAAAAAGCACATAAAAAATATTTTCACGTTAGTTAACGTTACGACAAAAGTTTTAGTAGGGCGATAAGTTTTATTTAGCGCTTACTGTAATGTGTCGTCTCCATCGTTGAAATCGTCGTCGCTGAAACCGTACGTCTCTATGAAGTGACTGTTCAGCTGTTGCATCTGATATTCCGCATACTGAAAATCAACAAGAGAAAAAAAGGATATGAAAAAAATACGTTTTAGTAGTAGCTTCTGTTAGGTTAATATCTCACTTCTACTCGAAATTTTGGCTCAAGCATCGCATAGTATGGAGTATGGGTTTACATGTTGTGGAATACTGTTCCACAATTTTGGCAATTTCCGGGTGATTAGCGAGGTACACACATCGAAAGGAAAACAGGACAATGTGAAGAGAAGGGACAATTCAAAACAATTTGCAAATTTCAAACTAGTGTCTCCGGTGACAGATGACACGTCAAAAGCTGTCATACACATATACTGGGTGAACATATATGAGGTGTCACATACAAAATGAGACATAACCTCTTTCAAGTGAATTAAATACCGTGTGAAAATCGTAACGTCGACAAAATTTTAAATAAAGTGAAGACGTATCCAGAGTTTCCCAAGATGTTAACGTTTGTCACTTTACAATCCGATGTAGCAAATTAATTTCCAGTGAATACGGTTATATTACAAAACCAGAGCTATGTCGTGCTACAAACATGAAGGAGCGTAACTTCATAAAGATATCAGCTCTGCCAATTATGTTACGCAAATCTAAAACAAAGGAACAGCTAAGAATAGCATTCACAAATTGAAACAACTCGAACAAATTGAAAAAATTGTGAAGCACATCATAATAGAGGAAGAATTAGGAAGTACATATTTATTTATTACGCATTGCGATATCTCTTGGCTGGCTAAGCATCACAGAAAAGCTAAAAACACAACACAAAAATGCTTTTCCCAACTACTTTGTAATAATAAAGTAGAAATTATTTTTATAATAAAGTAGATAAATCGAAGTATCATTTGCTCAAACATTTTAACATTTAAAGATGAAAATGTTTAACGACATATGTACTTCGTCAAAGTAATATCATAGGTTAGTAATATATTTTGATTTAATATTTACATACCGCCTATATGTCACCATATTATTAACCTTTAATATTTACTCGTTATTATTCTACACGACATCAAAGTTGACCTCTTCGATTATTCGCAAAAAATTACAGAGTACCTCACACAAATAGTAATTTACAGTTATAAATGCATAATTTTCCTAATGTATTATACATCACTGAAAAAGCATCTCTTCTACATTTGAAAAAATGCTCAAAGCGCTGAGCAACCAACAGAGTCTGCTATGCATATACTTTCAAAGTTAAAGTGTGCCCTTGCAGCTGAGATTTTAGTTCTTTTGGGTCCCCTGAACATGTTTGATCAAGGTACAAAAAAATTTCTGTGTGTGTGTACTCGCTTTTGTGGCAACAATTCCGGAGAAACTACTTAAGGTATTGGGACGAAACTCTCCATATTTAGAAGTCTCATGACCAAACTTAGAGCTGAAAAGATTTTAGTTCAAAAGGGTCTAAAGGAACTGGATGTTTACTCTAAACCTTTTTCAAAGATTTTGTAAATGAACCGCTATTTCTGTAATTTTGTCAAAATAGTTAAATAATAAATTACAGTAGAGATGCTTTTGGTTCAAAAGGGTTCAAAGAAACTGGTTATTTACTCTTAGCATTTTTCAACGATTTCGCAAATGAGCCGTCATTTCTGTAATTTCTTCAAAATAGATAAATAATATATTAAAGTACAGGAAATTTTGTATAATTTATGTCTATAACATTTTTTGGTAAAAGTAATAGATTGGCTGCAGGAGCAAATTCTATTTGATCGATATCGTGTCTACATTAATAGTAAGTAGCCACGAAATTTTGAAACTTTTGACAGTATTTAGAACGTCAGCGGTTGCGAAACAACTCAAATTCAACTCGTAAATGCATGGAGAATGTGATGAGGAGGAGGAACACGCGCGCCCGTACGCTATGTGAAACAATATTGAAACAGCTTGGTGTTTCCATAGTGTTTACAAAGTCAATGTGTATTTCAAGTGCGGATTGCTGATAGCAATATTGTTATGCATTTTTCAATGATTTTGCAAATGAGCCGCAATTTCTGTAATTTCGTCAAAATGGATAAATAATAAATTTAAGTAGAGGAAATTTTGTATAATTTATGTCTATGAAATTTTTTGGTAAAATTAATAGTATAGCTGCAGGAGCAAATTCTATTTGGTCGAGATTGGTCATGTCTGCATTCATAAAAAATTAGTTAGCCAGGATTTGGCAAATATGTAGTTTCATTCTAATGATAGTAGGTAGTGTCAAATGCTGATGGTTTTGACAATACCTACTGTCGATAGAATCAAAATAACTGTCAAATCCAGGCTAACTAGTATTATTTTAATGCAGACTCGACCAATCTCGATCAAATGGAATCTCATGCAGCTAAACTATTAATTTTATATATAGCATGATAAGTCATGTGCCTCTAGCCACATCATATTTTTTATAAAAGTCATTTTTGTGTTTCAAGTAATATATCAGAACCCCTGGACAAATTAAAAATATTTTCCCACATATATGTACCTACATTTATTTTAATTTGGCAGTTTGAAAATTTTATTTATTTCTTTTTATTGCTTTATTATTATTTTTAAGACTTTTTTATCCGTTTTGTTAAAATAAAAGTTTATGAGTTTTGATTAATTGCTTAAAAGTGACGTATTTTATAAAAAAATTATTCTTACAATAAATTCTTAGAATTAAAAAAATATAAAAATATGCAGGCTGGTCTATTGGAAAAAAAAGGTTACCACGTTTTCATAATAAAATGAACACTGTATATTAAAAATATACTTAAACTATAGCTCGTTTAAAACCAAAAAACTTTATAATAGGAATGTGTAAGCAAAAACCTTGTTTCTTACATAAAATTCTGTTATATTAGTCGTTTCACCTTAGTATTTATATTTATAATCAGTCTGTTACTCACACCTACTAGACATTGTACCACGTAGTGCTATTATAAATATGTACGCTTTACATAATGTTATAACCTAAATACGAGTGAGTCCGCATCTCAGTACTGTTAATATTATTAATATACTCATGTAAATATTGTAGGCACTAAAGAAGCCAGGGATATTGGCGAAACGTTGGCAATGTATAAGCAATAAATAAAATTTCTTTCAAGACTGCAATAGCGTAAAACCATTTCTAATTTAAGTACAGTCGTTAGAATAATTTAAAATATTCAAACCTCTTTTGGTTGAATTATTTTAATGGGTTTATTCTTACGACATCTTCAGCCCAAATGGGCAAAGGGAAAATCAAATAAAATAGGCAGTACGCGACAACACAGTGTCTTAAATCATAGTAACATACATGTTGCTGTACCATCCTCGACTGTCTAAACTGAATGTCGTAGTCGTCGCTGTCCTCGTTTGACGTGTTCGGATGTGCGCCGCCCAGCAGCGTCTCCTGCGTCTTGTTCGTCTCCGCCAGCGTGGTGTCCTTGAAAGTGTCTAGCCTTTCCGCCACCTCGGGCAGGTTATTCTTCAGATACTGCCCGAGCGACGTCTGATTGCACGAGTCGACAATCTTATTCGTTATGTTGATCAAGTGGCCCATGTAACCTCTCCTAATACCCCTCGCCATCGCTCTAAAAAATAAAAAAAAAATATTGCCACAAGCGAAATTTTTGGGTGTCATTTTTCGGCCCGACAAATTAGGGATTCGCACGACGAATTTCGGTATCTTATCGACAAAATATGCATTTGAACGACAAAATATGTGTTTTAACGACAGAACATGTAAACAAACGACATAATATATGTTTTAACGACAAAAAATTTAAATGATAAAAGTATTTAAACGATAAAATCAGCAACCTGTGTGTTTTCACCTAACTATGAACTAATTTACTTGCAACAAACAACATCATTAAAGGACTCAAACAAATTCTTGAAGAGGGTATTAAATATTACAAATGTTCTACTAAATCAAAAATATTCAAATACACAATAATTCCAGACAATAATTCAAATATTTGTGTATTTTTTATAGAATGTACGGATGATGTATATTTATTGTACTTGAATTATTGTTTATTTGTTTCTTTATTTAAATACAATATTATAAATTTCATTTGTGTTTTTATTAATTGTTTGAATACCCCACAGTACAGCTGTTAATTAATTTTATAAAACCAAAATTAAATCATTAAAAGTCAAACATCAAATCAATATAACCAGCTTTTAAAAGTAAAATTAAATAATCTGTCGTGCTAGTCAATTGAACTGTTGCACAGTGGGGTTTTTGACTCGTAAACCTGGCTAAAATTATTTTTTCACCTATAAGGGCTCTAGATGTGTTGTTTTATTTGTGTATAGCATTTTAACCTTCATAGTAATTATTTGAAGGTTATTAACTTAATAAACACAATAAAGCAGTACAAAATAGGCAACAAAGCAAACTGTATTAAAAATTGTTCTTCACTGCAGTATTGTAAATTAATTACTGCTACAAGATTTGTCATCAATATTTTTTGTGATTTTATGTCTATTTTTATATTTTTATTTCTCTTACTGTGTGAAATTTACAAAAACATATATGACATGTCCTGCTTAAATACGCAGCATAGACGGATTTAAAACTGAACAATACATGTCGTTTGAGTTATATGAGATAATATTTTTGGGTCTGTTATGTTGTAAGAAAATCCTGAAAAAAGTTTATTTTTTAAGACCAGTGGTAGAGGAAGAAAATGAAAGTTTACACTAGTCGATGTTGTGTATTGAAACGGTATCCAAGCTATTTATGCTATTTTCCGTTCGATACATTCCTTTTACGACGTGGTAGTAGAGGTAATTAAGAACCTATTTAACCAGATTTATCACTATAAAAACTATTATTTTTGGTGTTATCTCAAAATTGTTTACTACTTATACTTATTGTTTCCATGAAAACTTTCAAAATTTGACCGTCCTTCAAGCTGAAACGGTCGTTTTTTTAGTGGTATGACCCTAATACGCATGTTTTTAACGTGGATTCGCACGCCGCGTAAACATTTTTATTGAAAACGCCTAACCAGTTTCGATTCACAACTTACTAGTGTCTCTCCTCAACAATAATCCATTTTAAAGCAGTGAACTGTGTATGCGAGTAGGTGCCTTTGATGCATTTTCTATCCCTGAATATGAATCCGATTCGCTTCAAGCAACAAATTTTCAAGAAATTCACACACAAACTTACAGTTTTTTTTCGGATGATTTTTATGAACAGGTCATCGGGGTTGTTTGCTATACATGATCCAAAACGGAAAACTATACGTACAAAACGGCATTTACAACATATAAGATGCATCGAACGTAAAATTGTCAATAAGTAAATTGTCATAAATTGACACTAATTTAAAACACTCAAATTCTGCATAAAACTGTTTTTTATAACTTCGAATGTTCTCGGCCCTGCAATAACCAAAATTGTGGGTAAATTTTAATAAAAACAATGTCGAATGAAAGGTAATACTTGGTTCTAAAGAAGGTATAACAAAAAAGTCTCATATCTCCTTAAAACACAAAACTGCAACCGTTTTCAAGAGCGTCTTTTGGCTGACAGAATGGACCACGTGCCATTCTGCAGGGCTCAGGTGAAAAAATATTGCTGCCTGTTAATACATCGGTCCTTTACCTATCGCAGAAACTGGTTTACTTTTTGAGTTTTAATAATTTACATATTTGATTTATGGCCAGCTTTTTGGGTCAATTTGTTTCGTTAAGAATCTCTAATTTGGCGTGCTGAATACATATTCTGTCGTGTGAACAACTGTCGTGGGGAATACCAAATTTTTAGTGATGCGTACATATTTTATCATGCACAATTTATCGTTCAAAATACCTAATTCGTCAAGCCGATATATATATATCCCCGAAATGGTTGCATTAAATTCAAACTTACTGCTGTTCGTCGTTTTCTTTCCAGGCGTCCAGTATTCTCTCGATTAATTTACAATTAACTAGTAACTGAAAAAATACAAAAGAAACACGACAACGAAAACTATCATTTCCGCAGCGACAAAGAGAAAAATCTTACGTGTTTCGATAAGGCGTTGGCGTCCCCGTGCTCCGAGGGGCTCTGCTGTTGCTGTTGTTGCGCTGCGCCGATTGCAGCCGTTATGCAAGCTTCGACCTGCGTGTGCAGGAAATTATTCCACTGGAACCTAAAGAAGAGATCCAGCAGAACCTCCATCGTTCCGAGCGACGTCAGCTCGCGCAGCAGTTCGGCGTTGTTCGACGAGACGACCGCTGACACCAGCTTCGCCACCTGGAGACGGGTGTTCCCCAACGGTGGATCCAGGACGCCCAACGTCGTGCTTATAGGCAACTTCTGATGGCCGGAAAAGAAAAAAGAAACAAAAATGGTTAATACCGCCTCTGATATTAGCGTGTTTTCAACAGAAGAATGCGTCATGGTGTATAACTCTTGACAACAAAGCACTGTTATGAAGAAGGAAATCGACAGGTGTTGGTTTTGTTAAGATTGAGCAAAGGGTCAACGAGATACAGCCTATTGAATATCCCAATTATTATTAATATTTCTTGTCACCTAATCAGTTATTAGTTAATTACGGATACTAATTTACATATTTCGGATCGGACTTTTCGATTTTTAGATTGACCGAAGACTGCTCGTTCGAACGTGTTAGTTTCATTGCGATATCTCTCAGGGTACTCGAGTAATTATAGAGCAGTGCTGAAGCCTTTGAAAATTTAAAAAAGTTAAAAAAAATAATAGTAGAATGAAACCCATTGAAAAAGGAACCTTAAAACCTTAAAATTTATGTGAAAAATTCAAATAACAAAGTTTTTGGTTTTTATTTTCATTCTTTACAAAAGAAAATTCTTTCATGTAATTTGGTGAAAACTTGCCGTCTTATGTCCCAAACACACTGTAATTTTTTTGATTTAAAATATTTATTTTTTCATCTTATTTTGACTTAATATCGAAAAAGCAGCCTAATTTTCAATCGAAAATTCACACATCAAAATATCCCTTTTTTTGAAACAGTCGGTGGGTTTTTTGTTCTTTGAAATCTCTACTTTTAGACGGTGTAAAAAAATATATACATTACTATGGTAAATGTTCTCAAAAAATGCAAAGAAATGGAAAGAATTCGCATACGAATTTTTTTTTAATCGTTATGTATAATTATGAGCTATTTATTAAAATTGTTACTTCTATCACTCGAAAAACGTAAGATTCCATGTTACATTGATAAACAAAAAATTGCTAGTCGAAATATACTACTATAATTAACAACCAAATAAGTTAATAAAGTTAATATTTAATAAGACATCTACAATATTTTGAGAAAGTTGTAGAATATTCTTTAAATTATATGCGTGGGTGCCTATTTATTGCTATTTTAAGATAACTTAAATACTTGAGTAACCTACGGAAAATTTTAGCCCAATAAATGGCAAAAATTAAATTATCTTGCATATTGGCAAATCTCCCACCCACAGAAGATACAGCAGAACATCATTGTTACAGGGCATATTATCAGCTTCAAACTTGGCTGGGTAACGAACTGACAGCAACAGATTGGGGCTGGAAGCAGTATGCCCAAATTTACAGAAAAGGAATTAATTCCGGAAATATTGCTCAAAACGATTTGCTGCAGCTGTGAAACTGGATGTAGAAGTTTAAAATGTGGCTGCCGAAAACATGGTTTCAAATGCACAAATTTATGCTCATATTGTCATTGTTTTGAAAAATGCTCCAATGTAGAAGAAAAAAGCTACGAAGAACTTAGTGATTCAGATGAAATTGTGGATGAAGAACCAATTATGCAGACTGGAACTAATATTGGAGACGAAGACGGTGATGGTCTTGAAGACTTCGAAGATCTACTAGAATCTGGAAGGCTTATCGAATCTAACGATGAAGACATGCCATCAAAGAGACAAAAAGTAATGGATACTAACAAATGTAAATAGAATTTAATAAATTAACTTTTTTACTGAAAAAAATAGCAGCAGACACATTTTTTTGATGAAGTACCATTTAAATCCTACCTTTAATTATATTTAGAACAACTATTTTCACATATTTTTTGCAATCTTCATGTTTTATGGATTTGTAATTTTTCTGTTTATCAATGTAACATGGAATCTTACGTTTTTTGAGTAATTAAAGTATAAATTTTAATAAATAGCTCAAAATTATACACGATTAAAAAAAAAATCGGATTCGAGTTTTTCCATTTCTTTGCATTTTTTGAGAACATTTACCATATTAATGTATAATTTTTTTTACACCATCAGGAAGTAGAGATTTCAGCAAACAAAAAGCCCACAGACTTTTTCAAAAAAGGAGATATTTTGACGTGAGAATTTTCGATTGAAAATTAGGCTCTTTTTCGATATTAAGTGAAAATAAGATGAAAAAATCTCATCAAAAATCATTTTTGTTATATTCTCTTCCTTCTCCAATGGGTTTCATTCAACTTTTATTTTATTTTTTATGGTTTAAAAAATTATCGACTCTGGTCTATTAGCATTTTTCGAAGCCGGACGGCCATATTAACAACGCAAACGGCCGCATAAAAAATAGATTTTTTAAAACCAACAACGCGGAAGACCCCCTTAAGTATTAAAGCAAAGCTTTTGTGCTCTGAACTTTGCACTGATCAGCACTTTATGTTTTCTATCCAACACTATTTCTCAATAAAAACTATTATTATTATTATTTTTATTATTATTGAGACAAAGTTAACTAAATTAAATTTCTGGAACATAAAACATCTAGTCGGGTTTATATATTGGTTAATCTTAAATAGTTGACAAGTTTAGTACTAAGGAAATCAAACTTATTGTAATTATTAGTTTCTTTCAACTAAATAACCATTATTATTATGGATAAAATTGATCGGAATTTCTATATCGATATGTAAGGTTATGTTTACCTTTGGTGGATCGAGTAGTAGGTTATGGAAATCTCGTAGGCGTTTCGTGATGGCTGCCGTAGTGCTTTGGATGACTTTTCGTCGCTCTTCTACGTCGTTCGGATCGTCGTGATTGGAATTGTTGTAGATGTTCTGGGAATCATACTTTGGAATGCTGCAAATAAAATACACAAAAATTCGTTACCTTTTAGTTTTAACTTTAATCTGGTTCAGTCTGGTTTACTGGCGAACGTATTTTTTCAAAGCAGTTTGAATTTAATGGATAAAAGTAATATCTGTTAAAAAATTAACGTACCTAATTTTGTGAATGTCTAAAAGCGCTAAAAGTACTTGTATGCCGCCAACTATACTAAACTCGTTCTTCTCGTTTCCCAGTATCTGATCCAAAAGCAACGATACTGTCTCAGGCCTGCACAAAAAAAAATAGATAAATACCAACAATAACACGATTAACAATTCTGGGACCCTATTCTCGTCATCTTTTTGAAGCGAATGCGTGACTTTGCGCATGGAGTAGGGATATCACCGGTTGCCCTCTGGTTCGTATCTAGGTTATTGCTAAGAACAATAACGCACGCGCCACGCCCATTCTTTTCAATCAAACGTATGGGAACGTATGGGCGTGGCGAGTGTGTTATTGTTCTTAGCAACAAACAAACTTGCTCATAGATACGGGCAACCGGTGATATCCCTACTCTACTCGTAAAGTCACGCATTCGCTTCAAAAAGATGACGAGAATAGGGTCCCTGGTTTGCTTACGATTCCAACGTGTTCAGCAGAGGATCGGGATCGTTCCTTTCCGTCGAGTTTCTTTGGTTATCGCGGGCAATCTTCACAAAGTCGCACAGCAACTGAGCGACATTATAATGCCGTTCCTTATCGATTTTCGGATCTAGCAAAGCGATTAACGATTGGATGATTTGCTGGCTATCCAACCACTGCAACGACAAAAAGACAAACACGAAAATCACATAAAGTGCTACCTCTGATGTCGTAGAAACACCCTAACTGACATAACCTAACTTCTTAGTAAATGTCTGACATTTGGTAGAATTTATAATAAAAGAATAACGAAAAAGGTAAGGTAAACGGTCCAAACTCAGACAAGTTAAGGAATTTTTGTTACATTAAGTTTGTAACTGTAGAATTTATATTTATGCATTGCTAATGGCAAAGTCCACTTATTTTAAATTAATATTGATAATCAGTATAAAATTTTCTTGGCGCAGCATTTTATTTTGTTCATTTTTCACTTCTTTTTCTAGAATGATTTTCTTTTGAGCTTTCTACTTTTTTATTAACAAATATTCTCTACAATATATTGTTATAGAAGAATAGTTTGTTTTTGCTTTATTTGGGTGATTTAGGCCAGAATAATGATTTTTTTAACACAGATGGCATGAGTTCAACTGTTTTCTCCAAAGGTGGTGTATTAATGCCAATATTATTAATCGATACTCTTTGCAGCTAGTGTAATAATTAGACATTTTTGACTTCTGTAATTCCGACACTCGTGTTTGACAAAATGCGTACAGTTAATTGTAATACAGTGAACGATGTAAAATATGTTATTTTCGTGTGCAAAGACAGCAATAGAGCCATATTTATTACTTCTAACGAAGTACACAAGTCCAACACACATGTCTGATTTAAGGACATGCTATATTTACATGTACCTAATCCCGACAACCAAAAATTTGTAAAAAATAGTGTTTAAAAGAGTCGTACACCATATTATTATGAAAATATAAAGCATTTTTGGTCAACCTAAATAGTAAATATTAGAATTTTCTTAATTACGGTTATCCTCTAGCGCTGTAAAAAGCAGTCGAATTGCAACTACCTTATTAGAAAAAAAATCAACTTTTAGCATAGCACTCAATTATCAAAATCAGTCAAACTTTTAGGTTATATTCTGACCGTTAGAAAATTGATAGAATAAGAAACTATTGTGGGTTGATAAATATAATATCAATACAACAAACCAAATGTCCTAAAATATGTTTCAATATTGTAGATTTTTATTTTAACCAACTAAACAGAAATATGTTAGAACAGTGTCTGAATTAAGGACGTTTACCTTACCTTTACACAAATTCACTCTTCTAGTAAACAAAAAAAACCACGAAACCAATGAAATAAAAATGTGGGTAATATAAAATACAAACATTCTTGAAAACAGCCTTAGACGAACTATTTCTTTTGTGAGAGCCAAACAAAAGTGTTTAGCAATTCGTTTATAGGGTACCGATGTTTTCAACTAAGAAGAGCACCCCTATGCGCGACGGAAAAATCAGTTGACCTTGATATCTCCATAGATGGAAGTTCATTGGCGCCTCGTAGCAACAGGAGTGAAAAAAAAAAAAATATAAAACAAATACCGATTACGGTAGATATTTTAAAGTTTAAACAAAAAGAAATCGATCTATTAACAATAGAATTGTAGTTTAAGTTTAAGCGTTTTCGATTTACTGCACTCGGCTCCAGTACCATCCTGCTGGTCCGGGTTGGAGTGTTAGGCTTTACCACTCGTTGCGTGCCGAGTGTTCGGCTTATGCACCGCACGCGCTCATAGCACTCTTCTTGACAGGCTTAATCGATGAACATGTCATTACTTTTTCTGTTGAGATCATAAATATAGATAAAATATGTAAGATTAACACCCGGGATGCTAAATATAATCATAAATAGTTTCGTAAGACCCTTTGAAAGTCACGTATTTTAGGTTATGAACTAGTTCACCATGAAGTTGGTTTTAAAGAATTGCACCAAAACAATGCAATACCGCATGAAAATTGTGCGCTTTTGCATCTTTACGGTGCAATTCGCACCGAGTGACTGCATAAAATTGTATAAATTGAAAACGCTATTAGTTTCTGGATGAAGTTTGAGGTTAGAATTTCTTAACCAGTTCAAAAAGTACAAAAATTTCGATTGTTGTAGTTATATATAATGTTTCTTACCCGTATTCACTACTAAGTCACCTTACAACAATCAAAGACAATAAATACTGACTGTGTGGGTTGTCACGTTATAAATATACAACATAACCTCACTCACGAGAGCGTTCATTACTGCATAATTTTATTGCACTATTTTCATTCATTTGGATCATCTAAAAATGTTCAAAACTTTTTAATAATTTACTTTTTCGCTATTAATCATTGTAGACCTGTGAATTCCCGTCATCACAGAACACATTTTAAGAATGCGTCCCAATCTCCCAAACTATTCTACGCCACTGAATGCATGCTTATCTATTGCGCACTTTGACGGGAGCTCAACTGCGGTGCTCTTCTTAGTTAAAATCATCTCTAAGTAGGAAGAAAAAAAAAAAAAACACGATACTTACGTTTAGTATATTCTGTCGCATTTCGACGCCTTCGACCTGCGTCATCAGTTTGAGCGTGAGATCCATAATTGCGGACGTGCCTAAGTGATTGAGCAGGAGGGTTATAAAATGTTCTTTAGCCTTTAAAAAGTCTAAAACCTGCAAGCACGTGAATTGATAGGACAACCAGTTCTGGCGGGGCCCAAAGGATAAATGCAGAGACAGAGAGACAGGACGAGTAGTAGCAGTAGCCGTAGTAGCAGTTTGTTTGTAGAAGAGAAGGCGGACGGACGGACGGACAATGATTCGGATTCGGATTCGGTTTCGGATACGGCGTGAGAGAGGGGGCAAAAAAGAGAAAAAAATTGTTATATATAACGTTTACCCACTAGATATACACTACAAACTAGATATTATACAACTAAGATACTATTGTCCAGCGACAAACACGCTCAAAACGTCTTTGGTAAAAAAAAATTGTGTCTTGAGTATATTTTGAGCTGGCAAAGTTAAAGAAAACCCAGCCCAGATATTGTCGTAAACAATTGCAGCCGAAGAATACACAAATTTGTTCAATTTTAATAGCTCGAAAACTCCCGTAAATTTTATTCGTTTAACTTTAGCAATTAATTATTCCAGAAATAATATATAGATTTCAACGAATTAAAAAGTAAAATCACCTGCCAAATGCTAGCTTTCAATGTGCATTTTTGTAAAATCACTGGATTAGTGCTTGACCCACAAAAAGCTGTATTATGCAATGCCAGCAATTCCTTTATTAGAAGAGCTAGAATAATGAAATATAGACTATAGGCTACCCGCTAATTCATAGGTTTAAAGCTTATTACATAATCTTGCATTTTCCCTACAAAAGATCGAGTTGGAGCAATCTCATGATTGCTGCAATTGACGCGGCGCTCTTCGGTCTTTCGGGCGAGCGGGGGAAGGGATCGACAGTGACGCTGCAAGTAGTAGCGGATTGCACGTGCATTAGTTACTAGGAGAACAGTGTTTACGGACACAATACATATAACGACACGGCGATTATGCCTCGCCAAAGAAATTTGGATATCCGGCGACAGATTACCGAATTAAAAAATAATGGCAAAATGAGTCAATAAGATAACAGAACCACGAACAGGCATTTCGAAGTCCCATGGAAATTCTTGGTAATTTAAATCGGGTTTCGAGATTAGCATTTTAAATTAATGAACGATCTCCAAAATAATCTATATATTATATATGTAATATATCAAGAGTTGTATTTATTTTATATTGTTTGTGCATATATTTAAATATTATTAATAAATAAACTGTTGAAACTGTTGTAAAAGTTTGAATATTTATATAACAAAATCGGGCATACTTTTTAAATATTTTTTGGGTTTATCAAGCAATCTTAATTTAGTATTCACCACTAATCGGAAAATCTGCTAACTCCATATTATTAGATCTATCCGCTTCCATCAAAATCTTGTTTACAACCTTATTGTATAAAACTGAAGAAAACATAAACGCCAATCGATAGAAGAGATTTCTCTCGTACCGGGTCACATATTATAATCAGAATTATGCAAAAATTAAGAATTTAATTGTTAGTTAAAATTACTACCTTGCCAAGTTATCGTTCTTTTTGTGTATTGATAATAAGCTGCCCCGGTTCTCTCAGCTGTGCGGTTCTCTCCGACATGACAGCACCGCTAACGCCTCCCTTCCCCGCAGCACCCCAAAGACCGTAGAGCGTCGGAATTCACGCGGAGTTTCAGCACGATCTTTTATAGGGAAAATGCAAGATAAACAATGATTATGTAATCAACTTTAAACCTATGAATTATTGGGTAGCCTAAAGTCTATTATATTTCATTATTCTAGCTCTTCTAATAACGGAATTGCTGGCATTGCATAATATAGCTTTTTGTGGGTCAAGCACTAATTTTACAAAAATGCACATTGAAAACTAGCATTTCGCAGGTGATTTTACTTTTTAATTCGTGGAAATCTATAGATTATTTCTGGAGTAATTAATTGCAAAAGTTAAACGAATAAAATGTACGAGGCAAAAACAGCGCCAATTCTTCTTAATTTGGAAAAATCGGGAAAACGCCAATACGTACAGCTTTCTAATTTTTATGAGTTGTAGCATATTAATCAAGAACAGTTCAACAAGTTGAAATACGTCAATGTATGCCACAATTTTTGCAAATATTATAAACATTTTTCTATAGCAACCGATCGAAATTCATTTTCTATTCGAACATTATCGCCATTTAGCGGTTCTTGTCTAAGTTTTAAATCAACGGAGACTAAAATATGACAAATTCCGAACTAAAAACTCCCTCTAATGTTGCTATTTCCATTTTAACTCTAATATTATATTGGGTTATTGTGCATTCTTTCACCATTTATTTGTTCTTCCAGTTTATTTCATGCAGTTATCAAATAAAAAATAAACTACGACGTTTTTACGGCAATATCTGGACAAGTCGGCAACGTTAGTCTCCGCAGAAAAATAACACTCACCTGTTCGGTCTTCTTCGCGATGAGCACGCCGAGAATCTTGCTGAAGAAAGACGCGAGCAGAGGATTCAACGGAGGCTCGTTGTCGAGGAACGCGTACAGCTTCCCGAGGAGCGCCTCGTCGCTCGCCAGTCTCTCGTTCAGGACGGGCACGTCGCACGTCAGAAGCTCGCACGCGATGTTGGGATACTTGAAGCGGGTCGTTTCCTCGAGATCGGGCGACGGTTCAAGCGTCGTGAGGGTGACCAGTTCGTCCATCACTTCGGGCTTCACAAGACTGCGGGAATTAAATTGTTTATAGTCTTTTGTTTAGATCGGTGGTGCTTAAACTTTTTGAAGTCAGCGAGCACTTTTGATCGTACGAAAAATTCGCGGAGCACCAAAAACAGTGACATAACTTTTATTCAAAATTAAAACGATTATTAAATAACAGTTACCAAATAACAATAATTAGAAAAAATATAAATATATTAATAGTGTACCATATAATGTTTTATATGGTCTTATATGTTTTATCTATTCCTTAAGAAGTTACAGCTGTTTGAAATGTTAACAAATGAAGAAAAATAAAAGATAAAATACATATCAAACAATGCGAAAACGAAAAAATAACATAATCAATACCCATTACAACAACAAAAAGTAAATAAATTTAAGTAACAAAATAAAATCCACATAAAACATTTCACAGACTTTCTTCTAAAAACTAAATGTCATTCCGAGTAAAAAGGTTCATATTGACTTATTGGTTTTCCCAATTCCTTAAGAACTTGTAGCCGTTTAAAATACAATTTTATTAATATTTTTATCAGCTCTAACTTATTACCGAATTGAAAAAATTAATACTCGAATGAAGTTTATTTGCGGCGAAAATCATTAGTCTGATACAGAAAAGAAAAAGACATATTTCTGTATAAATTTAGAACATAACGGGAATTTTGGAATTTATTTCTACAAACCAACTCTTGAATGTTTGAGGGAAAAAGCTCTCTCGATGTACCGAATTGCTTCCGAAGCTTTCTTTTTGCCCGTATTCACATAATTCCACATTTTGTGTGTGTGTATGTTTTGATTTTCTGGTCCCACAAAATTTTGGTCGTGAACTATCACCTGGTGGTTATAAATGCCGCCACCTATTTGGTATATTGTGATAGTTCCACCAAGCATCTGACATGTTCGCAGTAATTTAAATTTAAATATAATAAAACTTTCAAAACCTTCTTAGTTTGTCAAATATTTAGGTAATTTGGCTAGATTGTTTATATTATCAGTTACGTACCACCTACTCAAGTAGTTTTGATAAGCTCGTTTTTAATACAACTTTATACTAATCTAAGGCTTAATAAATCCGCACATAACATGTGGATGATATGTAGATGAGGGCAAAAATAAATATTATCAAAACATCATATTTATTATCTTTATTTTAGGAAATATATTTCAAAATGTTTACATGTTTGCAGAACTTTTTATGTGGCATGTGTAGCAGAGCTATACCCATTTTTATTTTAATTGTATTATGTTCTAAATTCTTTATTTATTTTATTCATAATTATTACTATTTGAAATATGTAAATCTTTTTTTCTACTTTGCGTTCGTTATAAACGCATAACGAAACCGCTTTCGGTTTCTTTTAGTAACTTTTGGTATTCCAAGATTTATGATATTGACGTCAAGTGTCAAATAAGGCTGACATCTCAATCACTATTGGTTTGCGTCATTCGTAGTTGTGAATTTTGCACTAACTACCAACTGTTGAATACAAAATTACTTTAAATTGTAAGATAACCGCATTTTTCGAAATTTATGGAAAATTAATGTCGCAAGAGAAAATAGTATATAACAAAACTAATCGTGCGCCAATTTTTGTCTTCTAAAACTTGTATTATAGTAGTACTAATAATCTTTATTCCAACATCCAGCTTTGTACAGGTTTGTTACACAATTAGTTTCATTTAACAAAATTTCATTTGGTGTTCGAACGGGCTATTGACCTAGGTCTTTCTGCCCTGCTCCATCTCTTATTTTGGGTGTATTATAATCTACTATAATTGTTAGTTTTGTTGAACTTCGAATGTTTTGTACGTTAATAATATACAAATACAAATGTTATTATTTCAATCACATAGGTACGGTAAATGAGTCGACAAGTTAAAAAATAATACCAGTTTTTATGAAAATATTTAGCTGGCTGCATTATATTTCGTGTGTCATAGCTAGAGTAACCATATAGTCCACTACGTGTGTCATTAATAACAATAATCAAAATTAGATTCAAAGTATTTGCAGAAAGCTGCCATAAATACCTACATTTTCATAATCATATCGCAAGCTGTTAACTTGATATTTTTAATTTAAACATAAATATAAAAATCTATGAGAAAAATATTCGAAATAATTTTGTTGTTGTTTTTCTTGCACCAACTTGCTTTTTTAACAGCTATACTACAAAGTTAAAATAATGCCATGAAATAAAACCTCGTCTAATTGTACTAAAGACTTTAAGGGGTTCTTAAGTTATTTTAATTTCTTTGCCTGCTTTTAATTTCTTTGGTACTTTTAATGTTAATTCTTTTTAAAAAAGAGACGTTTTGTTACGACACGTATGAATAAAAAAATGACGACAATTTTTATGACATTCCCTAGTAGTTCTTATGGAATTGAGCTCATATAAAACTTCTTAAAAGAATAACATTTCTTTCTAAAAAGTCAATAAAACGGTTCATATGGATTTTAGTTTTTCAATATAATTTTTATTGTTTTTACTTATAAATGTATTTACTTTTTATTGTTGTAATGGGTACTGATGGTGTTATTTTTAGTTGTTTTGTGAATACTGCAAACGACTGTAATTTCTTAAGGAACTGAAATAAACAAATACGTCTAGATAATAATTTTGCGGGGAAAAAGTGTTACACTTTGTAAACGGAAAGTATTGTAACCATTCCGTATAACGGATGGGGCGATAACTGAACTTTTTCCAAAGGGCGCCAAAATATTTTATGCACGCGCAAGAAAAATATCACGCCCTGCGCGTTTGCCTGGCCCCGGTTACTGGATTGTTGTAAATCCACATTTTACAAGTTTTACAAAGCCAACACTAAAAAAAGTAAACGTGTGGTGTACTGTGTTTCTTGACAAACATATCGCTGTAACACAACAGCAAATTTGCTTTAAAAATTTTTCTCTCTATATAAAACGTTACTGTTTACGAAAGGTAATTTAGAGAAATATTCAGTCATTTACACGCATAAGTATCATCATTTCGAAGTTACGGGGCACTTTACGAATAACCGGACGACTTAGCTCATTCAATTTTCGCACGTAATTTCTATCATAAGGATCGGTACTTACAACGCGATTAAGGCTTTGTTCTCGGACTTGCACTCGTTAATAACGTCCTCTGCATCGAGGACGTCCTGCAGCGTAACATCCTCTCGACATAGGATCGTCTCCAGTTGGGACGACGAAGCATTCGTGTACTTCCAGAACATGTTCGCGAAACCTACGATAAAAGCCAGATTGGTGAGTTTGTGAGTGTGGGCCAGCAGCTACAATGACACAAGCAGTGACGTTCTTGCTCTGAACGCTGACAGTGACGCATTATTGCAATAATTACCTGTTTACTTTTTGTTTTTATTCTATGCGGGGCGAATGCTAGTTGCTCGAACGTTGGGTTAGGTTCATTTGCAGTGACCTCTCGTGGTAAATACAGCGATGAGATATAACAAGATACGACAGTCGACCTTTCCCGCCGTTAGAAATTTGAGCGCGCATGCGCGACCGTTGGCCGTACTTACCTGTTTTCCCGCAGCGCGGCGTTAGTTTATTCGTTATTTGATTGTCAGTTTGTGAAGTAATGACGGATAGCGGCAATATACTATTCCACTTTCCTGTCAGAGTGACAGTGGCTTTTACACTTTCCTGTCAAAGTGACAGTGGCAGTGTCAGTTTGAAGTCATAGATTTGCCCATTCTGCAGTGGCGCCATCTAGCAGAATCTTTTAAATCACGACTGTCGCGCCTGCTAGTTGTGTAAAACTTAGAACACCGACATCAAAGGTACCGCCGCGAGTGTCCCATCTTGATATTTCTAATCGCTGGTAAATATGCGCATCCGTCGTGATCTAGGTTATATCGTGCGTGTTTCTATCACATGTATTTCGATTATGGTATGGTATTGTAAAGCTCTGTTTTGGTAAAAGTCGAATACATCTAAGCTTGCGTCGGACACGAACCGTGTTCTGATTGACAAAGTAACCACCATTCCTGTCCCATAATGCACTTGTTGCTTGAGCGCTGTCAAACTGCAGGGCGCGCGATTCAAACGGTAATCACAGTATCTACAAAAATAAACCAAATTTGTCATATCTTGTTATTATTGTCCGTATTTAATTTGTTAATACTACAATATATATTTGACGTAGGTCAGCTATAAAAGGATTGCAATAATAAAAATGATATGTTGAGCGATTTTAATCGACACTCTGAAATTAAATTGTATCTACTATGTTGTCTGCCATGCTTTTTCTGTATTTATATACAGGTGTCCCAGAAAGTAACGTCATTCCGAGTCAAAAGTTTAATATAGCCCTTTTTGTGTTCTCAAAAGTTACAGTAGGTTAAAATAACAAGAATAAACCAAAATGAATTGAATTGAATTCGTGTGCCCCAAATTGGTGCCTGAAATAACTGAAAATTTCTTTAGCCGATATTGCGATTTTTTTTACCGTTCTACACTGAGTCTATTCGTATTATCTATTTATTAGTTTTTCGATACATCGGTTTACCCTTTATTAAAACAAAATTAAAAGTACTGCGATTTTTAAGAAACCAGAAAAAAAAAACGATTTTTGAGTTGCCGAATCGTTGCCATTTTACAACAAAATGTTTCGATAAGAAATTCCCCGCTCTTTAAATTGGCTATTCAAAAATTATTTCCTACGGCTCGCGTGTAATCATGCGAGCGATTTATATCTGTTATGTGCGAGTCAAATATGACGTTTTATCTACGACTCTTAAATGCCATTTTATGCAAAATATTTTAAATGGCGAGGCGAACTGTCAAATAACTGTCATCCACGTAGGTTTTGACAGACTTTGACACTAGCGTAGTATAATGATGACAGTACGTTCAAATAATGAGGCCATTATTTGAACGAACTGTCATTATTATACAACGCTAGCGTCATTATAATCATTGGCGTGTATAATGATAGGGACTATATAGTCATAGATACGTACGCAATGAACTTATTATAAGCGAGTTGTAGATAAATATTTTTATTTACTACGCTTTACAAACGCATGAGCTAAAAATTCAAGTTTTTAAAAATCTTGCATAATTTCCTAAATTTTCTTTCCCTGTTTAAAATTTCAACTTGATTTGACATTGGGAAGTAGGTAAAATATCAATTACAAGATTTGAATATAACAAACAAACAACTAGTGAAGTTAAGAAACAGGTAGTAATAAATTTATGTAAAAAATAAATTTTAAAAAGAACGCTTTATAAAAAAGATCTAACGTTTATGCATTATCACCAGAAATCTGTCCGCAAGCAAAATTTCAAGGCGATTGAACAAACAAACACAAACAAACAAGTGAAGTTAAGATAAGATTTAGCGTAGTGAACATCTGTCAGAGAGTAGATGCCGTAAATGCCAATTATGGCTGTAATCCTGTATACAGAAAAGTTCAGCTTGAAGTTTCTAAAAATAAGTAAAAACTTAATTTCTAAAATCTGAAAAGGGACAAAAAATAAAACAATGTATGCAATTAATAAATTAATCGTAAATAAACTTCAGGAAACAATTTTCGTTATAAAATTCGGCAAACACCAACAACACAGCATTAAACAGGTTCTTTATTTCTCAAAAAACAAACAGATAACACAGTCGGAAGTATCGATCGAAACGAACGTACAACAAGAAACGGCATCTTATATATACATAATTTCTCCCACCATTTTGTTTCGCTAATACATAATAAAATCCATTACAAATCCTTATTTTTATTCAATACGGTACAATGGTTTGCAGACTAAGAATTAAATTCACTTAAACACACGCGACAAAGACGTTGGGGCTTTCAGTGATTCAATGATAAAGTGTCTTTTCTGGGAATCGGCACGGCGCGCCCCCCAATGATCACCTGCGGGCCAATATAGTACCGTATCAGCAGGCTCGAGCCCCGTTTCAGCTGGTTATGGCGAGACAAGTCCAGCCAGCAGTCCACCCACGAATTGTACAGAGGCATCTCCGGCGGCATTCCGGCGACTAATCCCGACCTCGAGACGGCCATGCAGTTCGCTACAACTTGGAACGGGTACGTAATCGCACTCGCAATAAACTGAAACACGACAATAAGAAATAATAAAAAGTAATAGATAAATTAAAAATTACAGCCCCATTTCGGATTTGAACCAGGGACGACGTTTACGTCGCTACCAACAAATCCAGGCTGTGGCTGTAATTTTCAATTTATTTGATATTAAAACAATGACAATAAAAAACTGCAGAGGTCAAACTACAGACCTTTGGTTCAATTAATCTCATTTTATTTACTGAAATACTGGCAGATTTTTTTTTTTTAACCAATTATCATGATTAATGCCTCGATTAATGATTAATGCCTCGGTTTCAAACAGTCCGGCAAATCGGTGGAGCCGATTAACCGGACTATGCGCTGTATATACATACTAATAATACTGATATAACATTTCGGAACAATTAACAAAAATCATAAATAATAGGTAAGGTGTGTTAACCTTTTTAACATTTAATAAAAGTACCTACATAGGCAATTATTTAAAGTAACAAGAGATTATTCTTAAGAATTCAGTGCAAAATATCTAATAAATAGTGTAACAATATAACAATCAATATTCGTAGCAAGTAAAATATATTATCTTAATAAATAAAGGGTATTCTTATTAACCAAATAAATACAATAAATAAACAACCAAATAAAACCAAATATTTTAAATAATCAAAGTATTGACGATGGTGATATCCAGGCGGGATGCAAATTTTAAGTAAATCAAAAATTACAGCCACAACCTGGATTTGAACCAGGCCTCAATAGCTCAGATGGCAGAGCATTGTGCTAGAAACGCAAAGGTCCCTGGTTCAAATCCAGGTTGTGGCTGTAATTTTTGATTTACTTAAAATTTGCATCCCGCCTGGATATCACCATCGTCAATACTTTGATTATTTCATCATTACGGTAGTAATTCCGTATGGTACGGTATTTCCGTATATTCAATTCTAGGTATAAATATTTTAAATATTTCAAAAACTGCGATAGTTAATTCTTAAGCACACCATCATCAATATATACATATCACCTCTGAATATGTATTTATTAAATTTGTGGTGCGGTTTTCATAGTTTTTTTGAGATGTTTCTTCTCTTTTAATAAAATGTAATTTCCTATTTGTTGTTCTAACATTACCTAAGATTCCGCGCTTCCATATCATCAAAAAAAATACAATTATTCTGAATATGCCTTCTTGCTATATGCGCTTTTAACAAGAAGAAACGTAACATGTCAATATCTGGTCCTCAGAATTTAGAAGAAAGTAACCAAATAAAAGCTTTAGGAAAAGACTTAGGCTAGAAACTTGAATGACTTCTGAATATACAGGGTTATGTATTTGTAAGAAGCAAACAACTTCCATTTTCCAAATATATCATGCCATATATTTTTCTTGCTTTTTTTATACTCTTTGGAATTAAAAATTGAACTGTGAAAACCGCATGGCCCTGACTTCAGTGGTGTAAATACGAAGTATTTATTTTTATTATTTGTACCAATGGTACAAATACGAAGAAGCAATTCCTAAATCTTTTATTGGAATCTTTATCTTGTCAACTTTTTAGAAAGAAATATATTGAGTTGGTACGTTTCTTTGTATACACACAGGATTTTGAAAGATTTACAACATTTTGCAGATCAGAATTTTTATTTTACAGACTTTTTGGAGCTCTCATATTTACAGAATAAAATTCCAGAACAAAAGGAAAGGTGTCAATTGAAAATCTTTGAAGAATTCATACAGTCTTTCTCTTCTATAGGCAAAACTGGGAGAGCTGAAGGTGATTCATCGCTTAAAATCGTATGAACCAAGATATGAACGTACCGCGTGAATAGGTTATTAGCTTTGTATATTAAGTTGCCTACTAGGTAGTTCGTTCAAGATTAATATTTAATTATTAAAAATACTGTCATTTAATTTGTGATAATTGTCCTATCTAATTTATATATCCATCATTAGCATGTTTAACAGAAGCAAAGTGAAAACATACCAACGAAAACATCTTGTTCACATCACACGTTCGCGCTCGAATTGGAGGTTAGGTTGCTACCGCTGTCATTCGTTCTTATGGTTCTAAGAACAGACGTACTTTTTTGTCTTGCCCATTTAAATTATACAGCAGACGTATGAAAAGTATGCTATTTCGTTTTAACACGCGTCAATATTTAGAAATATTCTGTAACGTATGTCTAAAATAACAGCTGAAATCTATTGCTTCATACGCAAGACTATTTTAAAGTGCAATTTGATATTTTTTCTACAGTAATTTAAAATTACCTAACTAATTTATAGTTTATAAAAGATTGATTTTGGTCTCCAACCGTCAGGAGCGTAAATATAAAATTCACTATTCTTGAGACTGTACAAAATTTGTTAAAGATTAGTTGTCGCCTCGCTGAGAGGAGCCTAATAGTGCTTGCAATGTTAACGAGGGACTTATTTTATACCGTTTCATTAAAAATGGTAAAACAAATGTTTAACATTTCTTAACAATAAATCTTATATAACAATGCTTAAAATAGTTACGCTTAGTGTCAGAATTATGGGCAATTGTTAAACTTATAAAATAGAATATAAATCACAGAACTATTATCAATTTTCTTTAAAAATGGATAGCACAATATCTTTAGAAGAAAATATTTGTTTAGAAAAAGTCATTATCACTACATAATTATAATTTTTTCTGCGAGTTTGTGGTAATTGTAATATTTAGGAAGTTACTAAAATAAGAAATACTAAAATTTAAAAATACTCATTCAAAATTATGGAAAAATGAGATAACTGGCAATTTTTTAAGATCATCGCTAGGGGAATTATGGTTTTTGAGTTTTAAATAGATTTGTGCCAATTTTACAAAATGCAGCACTTTTTGAATAAACTTTAAGTAAGGTTTCGTGATGTTTTTAGTAAAAATATCAATTTTTGCTTTCAATTTTATAGTTTTCACCTTTTACCAGAAACTTCTCTACAAACTTCTCTATTTCTCCACAGAATTATCTCGAGTCATTTTATCCATTAATAAAAAGAAAAAAATATACTTATAACTGAAAAATAAAATGTGTACATATCTTGTGTGATCTTGTGAATTGTCCTGAATTGTTTAACACAGAGCTGTAATATTTTCTGTTTAACATTGTACACCGAGCCCAAATTTCTACAAATCATTCAGTACCGTTTTCATATCGCAAGTCAAAACTCTCGGAGGTTACTAATAAAAGGAGGGAATACCACGAGAAGTAAAATTTTCCTTACAGACATCGTAGCCGACGTGTACACTTGCAGTTCGTTCTCCTCGATGACGTACGTGTTCACCGTGTAGGTGAGGATGCCGGCGAGCAACGTAAACAGAATGTCGCCAATAAGTCTCGGCACCAGCCCGCTAAAGAAACCCGTTATGCCATTCTGACGATACACCTCCGCTATTGAACCAAAAAGGCCACTGAAAAACAGACAGAAATAAATTACATTTTAACAGCTATAATTTTTTTTTTGTTACTTTACCTGTACTTCGTCTCCTGGCCGACAAACTGGGCCATCATCCGAATAGTGATCACGTGAAACGGCTGGCTTACGATGATGGCGCTCACACGACTCACAATGTCTCGCTTCAGGTGCCGCAGAAACTTTGCCCTGCAACGTCCAAATTTTGCGTTTACGTTGAACGATGACATTAAAATATGTGACCTGGTCTACGGGATGGGGGTTTATGTGCGAAAACCGGTTACCGATTATACGGATGATAATGATTTGAAAATTGTGTCCTAATTCTTTGATGAAAACTCTGATGCACTCGGGAATGTATTTCCAAAATTCCTCGTGGGATACAATAGATATCCAGAATCGATTTTTTAGAACTATTGAAAGTAGAGAAAACTTGGTCATACTTAGCTTAAAAGAAGCAGGAAACTCTAACAATGAGTTAGAACAGGGTATTCTGAATTATCTGGACGAAAGAAGTATGGAAGTTGGAAGAATTGTGACATTTTGAAAAATATAATATTGTACATGTACCACGGCCATAACAAACCAGTTCCGGCTAAGCGGCCCAGAGACCCTTAAATGGTATAACGCAATACGACTATTTTATAATTTGTGAAAATTGAATGGGAAAGACGAAAAAAATTGCGGATAGTGAAGAATTTGAGCAGGTTACTCTTATTTTTGAAACATTGAGTGAATAAATGCCAGACATTTTCTAACCAGTTGGATTGTAACTCGAACGGCAGTGGTACACATTCAACACCGTTCGTAACTTAGCAACTGATGCCAGAAAAAAGGGCTAAGTAGCACCAGAACCGCTGAAAAAGTTGAAGAAAAAGAAAAGTAAAGGTAACTGCAACACAAATCCTCGCGTAGGTACATTACAAGCTCAAACTGACCAAACAAATCATAAAAAGAAGCGGAGTAAAAAAGTAGATGCTAAAGACACCAAGAAGACGAAAAATGAGAGGTTGAATTTAATATAAATATTAGTTCTTATAAGAATAGATTATTTAATAATTTGTAAATTATAATTTGGTTTGTATTTTATAAGAAATTTGAATTTCTCTAATTTATTTTGCTACGTACAAGAAAAAAAAACTAAAATAATTTTTTTCATTTTGTGTTTTTATTGTATGTACTCTAACTTCAAATACGAATAACTGGGCCGTTAAGAAACCTACCAAGCTGGGCTTGGGTTCGTTAGAAAAAGGGGACTTTTCTCTATTCGAATCACGCAAAACCTCAAAATCGACCGCTTGACACATAAACCCCTTTTTCGTAGACCAGGTCACATATATTAGAGGAAAGAGAGAAAAAAAAACAGTTCCTTCCAAAATATATCAAGAGGTTTTTACCCCATTATAATTCATATTTATTTAATAAATAAATAGGTGAAATTTGAAAAAAATATATATTTACTGATTCATGTACTCAAAGAAGGAAAGTTTTGGAATAAAAAGCAATTTTAACCTGCGTTCTCCGTAAAAAAAATTGCAATATGGGTCAATTTTATGTCAAACTCAGTAACAGGTAACAACTTGTCAAAAACAAATAAAAATATCAATAATCTACCACTAGACCGAAAATCATATACCTCTAATCTGATAACTCTAGCTGATAACTTTCACGCGTTTTGTGGGTAAAACGTAGAGAGGACGGATTCGTCTTAAAAAAGCAAATTAAGCTACAATTCTGTACCTATCGTCTTCCTTTTTCCTTCGTTCCGACAAATCCCCGTCGAGTTCATCTTCGTTTTCGTCGGCACCGCTGAAATCCTTGTCGAACTTCTCGACTAATTTCTCCGTAGTCAACGCGCAGACTAAGTTGCCGCAGACTTTGGGGAAGAGGCCCCTGTAGCAGCCAGCGAGTCCGTCGACTGACTTGATATGCTTAACTGTAACAGCGGATGTCAAAAAGCAGAGTTTTCGTGCGTACGATCTTTCACGGAGAGGTTATATTACCGTATTGGAATACATTCGGTAATTTGAGGGCCGGCTTCCCGAAGAGCGTCGTCGACGGTCGAGGGGCTATCGGTTCATGGCCCAGCTAAAATAGAAAAGCGCACACGCAAAAAAGTAGCGTTGAAAATCAACCGGGCGAAACTAACCTAACCTGTATGAGGACTTTGGCGTATTCTAACGGGTGCGACGCTGTGTTCACGATGATCCGAACGGCATAGTTCGTCCAATTGTTGGTCTTAACTTCTTTCTGTTTTGACATTTTAGTTGAATTTCACTTCCTTCAAAAAAAATTTATTTCTTTTTTTTTTGTTAAAACAATGGGGCGTCGAGAAAGGGAACGGCCGCCTGGTAACGACCGCCACTGAACGTACGTTATCTTGCGTAATTTTCTGACAGCTGATACAATTGTAAAATATTACGGTCGCCGGCGGAAAAATATTATCAGGTTTGATCAGGTGTATAAAAAACTGGTGTTGACATTCGAGCTAATCCGCTGAATTTTGCTCACGGCCCGAAACGAAGGGAACCGTTCAGATATAGCCAACTCGAAATATATATGATTATCGCTTCTTATTACTAAATCACGAGGGAATAACAGTAAAAACAAAGTACATAATTCCAAAATAATGGGTTTTTTAACTAAATCGGCTTTTACCCGCCTATCACACAAACAATCTGAACCACATCTGAACAAATCTGAACGCACCTTTCTTACATAACATTATTTTTCTAAAGCCGTTTCCACACATGCGATGTATGGACCAACTTAAGTTGTTACATTTTAAAATTTTTGCAAACAACTTCGTGATTAGGATAGAAAAATTTGATGTCGCCAGGCACATGACTTTATCATACTATATAAATACATAATTAGTAGTTTAGCTGCATGAGATTCCATTTGATCGAGATCGGTCGTGACTGCATTAATATAAAACTAGTTTAGTGAGGATTTGACAGATATTTTCATTCTAATGACAGTAGGTATATAGTGTCAATCCTGGCTAACTAGTTTTATTTTAATGCAGACACGACCGATCTCGATCAAATAGAATCTCATGCAGCTAAACTATTAATGTTATATATAGTGTAGTGTGATAAAGTCATGTGCCTGTCGACATCAGATTTTTCTATCCTAAACACGAAGTTATTTAAAAAAAAGAAGATCAGCGTTTGACACTACACACAGAAAAACCTGATGTGGCCAGGCACATGACTTTATCATACAATATAAAATTAATAGTTTAGCTGCATGAGAATCTATTTAATTGAGATAAATGGTGTCTGCATTAAAATTAAACTAGTTAGCCAGGATTTGACAGATATTTTGATAGTCAATAGCATCAATAGTAGGTATTGTCAAAGCATCAGCATTTGACACTACCTATACTGTCATCAGAATAATAGTTATTTATCTCACAGTGCCGAAAGTACGGAATAGCGCGACGAGCGGTGATGAGGCGCGCCACCGATGGCGGAGCGGCGCCGTCGCATGTGAGCGAGTTGCGCTATGTAGTTTTCGGCAGGAGTGACATCAACGTTTTTTGTGTTGCTTTTTGAGAAATAGGTATAAAAAACTAAAAATGGTTATATTTCTGTATAGGAAATGTTAGGTTGATACCACTTCTACAAAACGTCAAGTTTAAAAAGCTAATTCAAATTCTGACAGAATTATATTCGTTCATGATACTGTAGATGTCACATCCGTACCAACATACTAAAATATAACTACACTCATCGCTATACTTTATTTGCAATTTTCTCAATTTGTCGTTTTTACAATTAGATATAACAACGGGTTGATATTTCTTATCAACAAACAATCAAATTAGTGATCTTATTTTATTTGAATTTTTTATTTTGTACTTTGCCGCACTAGAGCGGCAACGTTCCATAGCGGTTCTCCAACCTCTGATGAAATCAGCTGTTTTCGAGTGTGACAGCCATAAACATTTCTGTGGTGACAGCACAAAAAATATTTGTCAAATCCAGGCTACTATGAAGTTTCATTTCAATGCAAATGCGACCGATTTCGATCAAATAGAATTTGCTCTTGAAGCTAAACTATTAATTTTACCAAAAAATATCATAGGCATAAATTATTCAAAATTACGTCTACTTTAATTTATTATTTAACTTTTTTGACGAAATTACAGAAATGGCAGCTCATTTGCAAAATCCTTGAAAAATGCTTAGAGGAAACAGCCAGTTTCTTTGGACCCTTTTGAACCAAAAGCTTTTCAGCTCTAAGTCTGGTCACAAAACTTCTAAATATGAACTTTCGTCCCGATACCTTTAGTAGCTTCTCCGGAATCGTCGCCACAAAAATCGTTTACACACAGACATACACACACACACACACACACACACACAGACATTTTTTTGTACCTTGGTCAAAAATGTTCAGGGGACCCATAAAGACCTATTTCCGCTAAAATCTCAAATTTTTTTTTCGGCACGATTACAATACTTTATCATACTGCGTATGATAAAGTAAAAATGATTACTCGAAACAAGAAAACGTTCTTTCTTGAGCGTACACACTGGATTCAAATGTATGTATAATCACTTAGAACTGTCAGTGTCAAATTACAAAAATTGATATATAACCAACAAAGATATCGGCGAAGAGAAATTTACGTAGACGACGCCAGATTCCTCTGGCGATCGACCGAAAAAAAAATTGTAACCAACGCAAATATCTCGACAATTAACGCACTCGCTAATCGCTCGTGCGTAAAACAGTCTCGATCATTAATAGCTCTATGAGACAGTGAGACACCTGTATAATGTATATACAGGTGTCTCACGGAACTGGCACATTAGAAGTTTCTCATGTTCTGCTATTTCTGGAAACTAGAAATGTTGGAATTTGAAGTTACTCGATCTGAGCTCTTCTGCTAAAATATTCTCAAGTTAATTGTCACGTCCGGTCACCGGAAGTAGGTATCAACTTTGTTATTTTAACTGGAATGATATAATTTTAATTTTATTTTTGTTTTTTACGTATCAAATTACATCATTTTTAATAAGGTTTCCCTAATACCTAAATACCACCATTTTTGAGTTTTTTGTATTACTAATTTTTTGGTGATTTTTGGGGTTACGTTGAATATCTCGGTTATGATTCAATCTAGAAGTTTCATGATTGGTTCTCCAAAACTAGAAACATAACCAAATAAGAATTCGTTCATCGCGATGTCTTATACAGGGTCTTCAAAATTTACAACACAATGATTGAATTATCAAACGGAAAAAATATTTAGGTATAGGGAAACATTATCAAAAATGATGTATTTTGATACGTAGAAATCAAAAATAAAATAAAAATTATATCGTTGAATTTAAAATAACAAAGTTGATACCGACTTCCGGTGACCGGACGTGACAGTTAACTTGCGAATATTTTAGCTGAAGAGCTCAGATCGAGTAAATTCTAGTTCCAAAATTTCAAGTTTCCAGAAATAGTAGAACATGAGAAACTTCTAATGTACCAGTTCTGTGAGACAACCTGTATATAATATGAGGAAGATACAAAAGATCTTTTAGGCCAAACTATATCGAAAGGCGCAAGTGCCAAGCGACCTAACTCTACCAACGCATGCTCACATATCTATATTCAAGGCTAAATATGCAAATATTTACACATATACGGTATTTTACATCACTGTTTGAAAGTGACGAAACTTTACATCACTAGTATGTAGTAGCGCGTAGCAGGGAAGCTCCATAAATAGACTTAACGCGAGTACGTCATACCCGTCATGCGCCTGTCCAGCGCGGCATCGCAAAATCGTAGAAACACCGAGAGATCAAGAAGAAGAGGTCGAGATTTTGCGGTGTGCCGGTGCAGGTGCACTACAAGTTGGTGTTGTTATTCGTAATTGTGTTGTTCGTTTGTCTGTTTGTACAGTTTAATCGCTTTGATTTCGCCTACAAATTATTCAGGTTTGTACTTGATTATTTTAGTTTTGAGTGACGAAAAGGTGGAGATAATTATAAATCCCGATTATTACTGATTTTACCTATTGTTTACCTAGACCTATTTCGCAACATTTTATATTTTTTGCGAGTGTCTTTGTTATGTACCCGGTTATTCTAACTACATTTTAAGTATGTAGGTACTATCGTGGCCATATATTATGTCCCTTCTTTTGACGTCCATTTACTCGGAAACCTAGGGGCGAAAAAATTTGAAAAAATTCTGGTGCTGTCCGTGATAAATATGCTACAACTCATAAAAATTAGAAAGTTGTATATAACAAAATCGGGCATACTTTTCAAATGTTTTTTTAGGTTTATCAAGCAAGCTTAATTTTGTATTCGCCACTAATCGGAAAATCTGCTAACTCCATATTATTAGATCTATCCGCTTCCATCAAAATCTTGTTGACAACCTTATTGTATAAAAACTGAAGAAAACATAAACGCCAATCGATAGAAGAGATTTCTCTCGTAACGGATCACATATTATAATCAAAATTATGCAAATATTAAGAATGTAATTGTTAGTTAAAATTACTACCTTGACAATTTATCGTTCTTTTTGTGTATTGATAATAAGCTGTCCCGCTTCTCCTAGCTGTGTCGGTTCTCTCCGACATGACTGCACCGCTAACGCCTCCTTTCCCCGCAGTACCCCAAAGACCGTAGAGCGTCGGAATCCACGCGAAGTTTTAGCACAATCTTTTGTATGAAAAATGCACGATAAACAATGGTTATGTAATAAACTTTAAACCTATGAATTATTGGGTAGCCTATAGTCTATATTTCTTTATTCTAGCTCTTCTAATAACGGAATGGCTGGCATTGCATAATATAGCTTTCTGTGGGTCAAACACTAATCCAATGATTTTAGAAAAATGCACATTGAAAGCTAGCATTCCGCAGGTGATTTTACTTTTTCTTCAAATTTTTTCGCCCCTAGGTTTCCGAGGAAATGGACGTCAAATGAAGGGACATAATATATGGCCACGATAGTACATATTTAAATATGCTGTGGACAGATTCATCCGTGGTCATTGTTGTTTGATATTTGTGACGTATTCTCAATACTTGTATATTCAGATTACAAAACAGTCTGTATATGCCGTGTAGCCCGTTATTATCCTTGAGAAACTTCCAAAAGCAAAACATTTGATTAGATTTGTCATAACATAAAATAATCTTAGAAAAACATAAATTAGCAGTTCCTGTAGAGCGAGAATTCCTATGAATTTTCTTTATAGAATCTAAATTTGGAATAAATTGGCTTTTAAACCATTTCTTCATATAATAAATTGCCAGCCTAGTTTGTAACAAAATACATTATGTGTTACACAATTCGATGAGCAAATTTCACATCGATTAAAGGATGCAATACGTATCATAATAATTTATAGTATGTCTTTACATCCCTAATAAGTAAAGACGGTGATCACCGTCTGGTTCTATACAAATCTGAGCCGCCTTTTCTCTACTGTAAATGTTATTATTTTGGATTTAAGCCATTTGAGTATTTGGCCGACGCTGTTCAACATCAACAAATTGTTATTTTCATATTTATTGTATGTATACAGTGGGCGCGTGAAGTATGAAAATATGAGAAAATCCAAATGATGGTTAGTTGTTGTACAATATTCTCGAACACGTTGATTTTTAACTCTTGGAAAATGTGTTTTGGATAAAATTAGTTGCTTTGTGTGCGAACACGGACTATCCTGTAAGATTTTCGAGATAGAAACGTCAAAAACTTGAACCCAATATTCGAAAAACTCAAAAGGGTCTCAAAGTAAACCTTAAACGTTGTACTTTTACCTGAAATCCTGAATGTTTGTTCACAATATATTTGAATCATTTACAGCGATTCTAACTAGTTTCCTGATGGATCAATTCCTATTGCAAATCTACCTAAACGGCCTATTCGCTTTTCGTTCACAAACAAAATCCTTAATTTTTAAACTTTTTCTCGAAAATTTTCTAATATAAGGTTATAAAATTTGTATGCTATCATGAAGGCAATTAACAGATCTATCATAATCAACAAGAAAAATATGGTGTTGCCGTTTAGAAACAGTGTCGATGACGTTATAAGTACAAAACAATTGAAGTGGGAAATTGAATTTGTTACAAAAATGTTTCCAGTTTCCGAGATTTTGTCATGTTTCCATACTTTGCGCGGTCACTGAATAATTTTTAAGAAATAACAAAAAATCAATACCAAAGTAAAAGATGCAGTTATCTTTATTAACAATGAACAACGATGAAACTGTGATCAAGTAGATCAGTATCATATATTTTTTCATAATCTCATACATGTTTACTAGATGTCTCATATATCTATATATCTACTAGATGTCTTAGGCATCCAATTTTCTATTTCATTTAGAACAGGCTATTTGTTTAATTTTGTGAAAAGATTTACCTTGAAAATAACTAATAGCAAAATAACTAATAATAAAAAATATAACACAAAAATTGCCGCCCCCAAAAAGTTGGCGCCCTAGGGCTGTAGCCCATTTAGCCCTGTGGTTAGGGTGGCCCTAATTTGGTTCGATAGATCTTTTTAAATAAAAAAAATTAACGAAATTGAAATCGATGTGAACGATAAAACAATTTTTTCTCCCCAGCACTGCGATTCTATAAGCCGCAAACGATTTACCGCAAGCAACTCTTCAAAGAGCTGGCTTTGTGAAAAATACTTATTGTGTAAATAAACATAGCAGTGGTATAATATAAAATATTTACTTTTATTGTGGGAATATTGTCAACGAAAAGGGCATATGTCCTGGTTCTTTTCATTTGAAAAGGGAATTCTTGGTAAAGTTTTTTTTGGGAATTTTCCAGTTGTAAAAAATATTGTTATTTTTTGTGTTCAGGTGATACCTATCATGGAGATGAAATATATAACAAAAGGACTTGGAAGCAGGGCTGTTATGTTTAAAACACTGTTTTAAAACAAATATTTTGTTTTGAAGTGTTTGGTTTTAATCATGTTTAAACCAGGTTTGATTCTTTATTTAAAACTGCTTTTTTTGAGGCATTTAAAACATGTTTTTTTTCATGTTTAAAACATGTTTTTTACGGTTTTTATTTAAAAACATTATTATGTTAAAAAAACACAATTTTATAAAAAAACATTTGTTTTGTTTTAAATAAAAAAAAACTTTTTTATAACAACCCTGCATGGAAGGCAAACGTTCTGGTTCTTATCCTATGAAAAGGGACTTTTGGTTATTATAAGTTATTTTTCAGAGTTTTTCAATGTACTTTTGATTAAAAAGTTATCACACTCGAAAACAGCTGATTTCATCAGAGGTTGGAGAACCGCTATGGAACGTTGCCGCTCTAGTGCGATGGTTTATCTTGCATTTTCCCTACAAAAGATCGAGTTGAAGCATCTCATGATTGCTGCAGTTGACGCGGCGCTCTACGGTCCGAGGGGACGAGCGGGGCAAGGGATCGACAGCGACGTTACTAGTGTTTACGGACACAATACATAAAACGACACGGCGATTTTGAAGAATTTGGATATCCGGCAGCAGATTACCGAATTAAAAAATAATGGCAAAATAAGTCAATAAGATAACAGAACCACGAACAGGCGGAAGTCCCATGGGAATTCTTAGCAATTTAAATCGGGTTAAAATATTCTATGTGTCTACAAATGTACGATGCTAAATTTGTAAAAGGTTTTTGATATTTTTAAGTTTTATACGCTTAGAGCTGACGTTTGTAATATATGTAATATATCAAGAGTTGTATTTATTTTATATTGTTTCTGCATGTATTTAAATATTATTAATAAATAAGCTGTTGAAACTGTTATAATAGTTTGAATATTTATATAACAAAAACGGGCATACTTTTTAACTATTTTTAGGTTTATCAAGCATGCTTAATTTAGTATTCACCACTAATCGGAAAATCTGCTAACTCCATATTATTAGATTTATCCGCTTCCATCAAAATCTTGTTTACAACCTTATTGTATAAAAACTGAAGAAAACATAAACGCCAATCGATAGGAGAGATTTGTCTCGTACCGGGTCAAAATTATCAAAATTATAATCAAAATTATGCAAATATTAAGAATTTAATTGTTAGTTAAAATTACTACCTATACAAGTTATCGTTCTTTTTGTGTATTGATAATAAGCTGCCCGGTTCTCCCAGCTGTGTCGGTTCTCTCCGACATGACTGCACCGCTAACGCCTCTCTTCCCCGCAGCCCCTCAAAGACCGTACAGCGTCGGAATTCACGCGGAGTTTCAGCACGATCTTTTGTATGAAAAATGCAAGATAAACAATGATTACGTAATAAACTTTAAACCTATGAATTATTGGGTAGCCTATAGTCTATATTTCATTATTCAAGCTCTTCTAATAACGGAATTGCTGGCATTGCATAATATAGCTTTTTGTGGGTCAACCACTAATCCAATGATTTTACAAAAATACACATTGAAAGCTAGCATTCCGCAAGTGATTTTACTTTTTAATTCGTTAAAATCTATGTATTATTTCCGGAGTAATTAATTGCTAAAGTTAAACGAATAAAATTTACGTGGCAAAAACAGCGCCAATTCTTATCAATTTGGAAAAATCGGGAAAACGCCAACACGTACAGCTTTCTAATTTTTATGAGTTGTAGCATATTAATCAAGGACAGCACCAGAATTTTTACAAATTTTTTCGCCCTTAGGTTTCCGAGAAAATGGACGTCAAAAGAAGGGACATAATATATGGCCACGATAGTACCTTCCATCACAATCGCCATACTGTATAGAATAAATCAAGTTGGATTTAAATTCTAGGGGATCTTTATCCTTTACATTAGTGAATAGGTTAATCAATTTATTGTTATAGTGCTGAGTTAATTTGACATATAAGATAAACACCTGAGCTACCGAAAAAAATTTTGATAACGTAGAGTCCCGGGCTAAAGTTCAACGCACATTTTTGTACTATTACGTTTTATTTCCGCGTCAATTCTCGATTGTCGCGTTGAACAATTTGTTACCGAGTGATTGTGAGTGTGTGTCGTTGGTTTTTTCCTCTAAAATTGTCGCTTTTTTAGAATTTGTTATTGGCGAGACTGCATTAAATCTATTCGAAATTTGGCACAAATATTTATTAGCTTTTCAGGTATCTACAAAAAATAAATAATAAAGAAATATTATGAATCACGCTCACTCACCACGCCACCCGCGACCATGACATTGCGCGAAGATCCGCGGTCACTGGTTGCTATGATTGCGCCACTCCAGGCGATCTGAAATAAAAATATCGAATAGCGGCCTACTTTATGCATAAGTAGTTACCGTTTGCTGAACCAGAAAATACAAATATTTATATTTGAGGAAATGGTGACTTGTCACCAAGTCAAAATATCGATTTTTTGAGAAAAATTGAAAAATGAGTAAAAAGTGACAATGTTTTCTCTATGAAAACAAAAGTCTACACACATAAAAATACGGAGTTGGATTTAACACCGATTCAACACCGCTATGGATCTCCCTCGCGACCGTTTGCGCATGTATAGTTAAATCAGACGGAGTTGAATTTTTACAGAGCTCATTCACTATTTTTATAGTTATTATTATTTGTAACGGAGTTGAAAATATATGTTTAGGGAAATGCAGGTTTACTCCTTTATAGACATAAAATAATCTCCCCGCGTGTCAAACTTCCGCGTTCCGGAGTGCAAAAGTTCTTCTGTAGTAGTGAAATACATCCCTGGAGATGTTACGTAACTCCTTTATTAGTGTTAAAATTACCCTGTTGCGGGGTGGTTTTCTTTTATTGGCGAAATTATTCTTTCCCTAAAAGAGTTGTTTGTGTACGTAATGAAGTTAAATATGTACCAAATAGAGTTTTTTTTTTTCAGAGCGGTTCTTATCTTTATTAGGAATATGACGGGGACCAGTAAAAGTCAAAAATACATTTTAACAATTTATTTTTCGAAAAAACAAGTAAATGAATATACATGTTTGCACAATAGTCTATAAATAAAATACAGTTTATCCTAAATATAAGAATAATCTCCGTATTAATATTAATAATAATTATAAACTTAGGCTTCCTGCGGGAGACCTAAATATTGTTCAATTGGGCAATTTTTTTGTGGTATATGTGGGTCCATAGGGACAACTTTTTATCAACTTAAACATTTTAATTTTGAAAATATACCTACACCCTACTGAATAGTCTGATGCATTTTGTTTTCGACAAACTTTAGCAAAGTATTCTACCGTACAAAATTAAATTTTATTTAGTTAGTCGTATAACAAGATGATTCAGAATAACATTTCAAAATCTATTTCTATTACGCAGAAAGCTTCTATAATTTCTTATAAGCCTACTTTAAATTTTTATTTATAAAAATTAATATTTACTTAAAGGATTTGTATTAACATCGTCATCCTCTTCGCCCGTCTTTATTACCAAAGTAATTCCTCGTTGACTGTGCCATATGAAGTCTACCAATAACTCCTTGTCGATTCCATAACTCGCGTCATCATAATACTTGATATCTTGATATTTTGTCTCTGCTATTTAATAGCTTGCCAACTGTACATAAAAAAAGAAATATGTGCAGAATTGTTGTATTTTTGTATGTTGTAAGGCAAATAGAAAAAATAAAAAAAAAACGCATTGCCGGTCAAAGGAATACACACTACTTAATAAAAAAAAAACACAAAAATCGACATGCATTCTGTAGGTACAATGCAGTGTCATACTCGGTATGAAGGTACCATAAATGCGGCAACAAATGTACTGCGCATTTGACTAGCCGGTATCTTCACAAGCTTTTTTCTATAGTACATTAGTAGTGTGCGTAAAATTTTTATAAACTACAAAATTATAAAAGCATGTGAGCACAACGAATAAGTAATGTACACGCATACATATGTCTACGTACATACATACATATGTAGTAATATAAGTAACTTACGTGTAGTATTAATTGTGTCGAAATTTAGTACATCGTTGATAATTCTGACACATTTTTTTATTTGTCCGTATTTAACTCGTATGAAAATACACTGCTCCGTTTGAAATAATAATGTAGTTACATATAAAATATTAAAAGTAATGGAAATGAAACTCACTCTCAACTGCACCCCGCAAACTTAGGAGTATAAGTGACGACCACAACACACTGCGAAGCAAACTGCAAACCGTCTTGGTGGCGACATGTTGACGCCTGTTGTTGTCAAACCGTAAGTTTTTGCCTTTACAGTATAAATCTTACCTTTTTGGAGATTATTCACTCCAAAACGGAGTTAGAAATCAATATTACACAGGGAATTAATGTTTACTTTTAGGAGTTTTATCACTCTGTCACAATGTTCAGTCATATCAACTCCAAAAAGTGTACTTTCTCTCATTTTGTCAGCTATTTCAACACCCTGCATGGTGTTAATTTTCATTTCACAGCTCCCGTGAAAATTTTCACCATTTCGGATATAAACTATTTTCAACTCCGTGCTGTGTAGTTAAATTAACTCCGATATTATGTATATCAACAATTTTTAGCACACAATCAACTGATTTTCGGAGAAAAAAACACTCTTTTTTGTGTACAACTAATTACGTGCAAATTCTCTCCGTAAAATTTTTATGTGTGTACAACATTGTATTTCTGGTTCATCAAACGACAAAGGGATAAACATCCAGTTAAAATTTGAAGTCAATCGGTCAAATAGTAAAAAAAAACACTGTTGCTCAAACAATTTTTTGAAATTTCTTACAACCGTAAAGTTAATTTTGGTCGGTAATTTTGGCTAATCCTGTACTTGTAGGTATAAGTCAAATCTGGCAAACTTAATTTTACATAACGATCTATCGGATCGTCTTAGATGACAAAGACTACACCAGTGCAACGGAGGTGGCCGAATCTGTTTTTATTTTTATACTTGACGCGCCATTAGTGCAATTATTGATTATGAGGACCCAGCCGCTTACCTTGCCCTAGAGAAAGTCCACTCATGGATCATCGGTGGCAGATTTTAGAAGAAGAAGAAGAAGAAGACGCCGCGAGACGGTCGCAAAATTCCAGAATATTACGAAATTGTCACAGACACGAAAACAACTGTGCGGGTTTGTGTTGTTCGCGTATTCCGCTAGTTTTATTAGTTCGACTTCGACTAGAATTGCCTAAAGTTCTGTCATGATTCTTTGAGTTATCTGCGGTGATAGGGTATGTATAATTATTTATACCGATTATTGCTTCTATTTTTTACCTGGATCTACTTCGCAAGATTTTGTCTTATTTTTTTGCCAGTGTCTTTAGACCGCGGCGTGTCTTTGTTAGCCGGCTGGCTAACCACTTTTCGTGGAGTTCGTGAGTCGTTATTCTAACCAAATTCTGTGCTGTGAACATTTCAAATTGTGCGCGTTAGGTGGTATAGTTTAAGTTTTGTCAGAGAGGAAATTTATGTATAAAGGTGGTTAGATTAGTACATGAAAAAACACCTAGACAACCAAAAGAATACTGTTTTTTTTACCGTAAAAATCCCGCAAAAAAACGTGTTTTTATAGGTGTCAAGGTCATAAAACAAAATACACAAAAATCTATTTTTAAAATAATATTTTTGTGCTGGTGAACGGGTAGAGATTTTAAGGGTGTCAAGCAAGTAAAAATTATGCTATATTATCAATTCAGAGCCGAGCAGAGATCGGGCAATTCAATTTTTTTCGGGGTTATTCCAATGGCGGGTAGATCGAGAAGTGACTAGGGTCACGCGCGCAACCACAGCGGTCCTAGTCGCTGTTTTCTTTCTTTTCGATGATGGTATATATTTATATTGCATATTAAATTATGTAGAATAAAAGCTTGGTGCAAAAACCTTGCAACATTTACATATATTTTTATATATTAATTATAGAATGCAAATAATTATTAAAAGAACCTTGCCTTAAAGAGCGACTGGAATTTATTCATAGCAATTTTTCATTTCTAATTGCAGACATTAAATATTTCGAAGGGCATAACATCAAAGTGAGAGAATCGATAACAAAATTGACCAAAATAGTAAAATAATTGAAATCGGTTCCGGGAGAAATGTGTGAACTTTTAACTAATAAAGGTGACGTTATATTAGGTAGAAATCCCGATCTCAGAATAGTTCAAGAATTTTATATGACAAATAATTTTACAAATTGCGAAAAATATCAATTACATGCGCATTGCTTTACTTATGCCTCATTAATAAGCTGTGACGTTGACAGAAGCTTTTCGACTTTTAATAGTTATTTAACCAACAAGTATATTAAAAAGAGCGATTAATGATCGAGACTGTTTAACGCTCGAGCGTTAATTGTTGAGATCGTTAATCGCCGTTTAATATTCGAGTTGGCTACAAAATTTTTTCGTCGATCGTATTCTTCTAGCGTCGTCTACATAGATTTTTCTTCGCCAATGTTTTTTTAGTTTATATGGCAATTTATGTAATTTGACACTGACAGTTCTAGAGCGCGGTATGTTTTGATTGGAAGGTTTCATTTTACATATGTTCGATTGGCCAATCAAACGACGTCTTTACGTCGTGTGATTGGCTATAACAAATCATGCATTAATAGAAATCGTGCATTAATAGAGTTATTTAATAAACGATTTCCTATGCACTAAACTGACTCATAAATTAACGATCGACGGAAAAGATATTTTAACTTCTAAAAGAACATCATTGACTATCGAAAATTTGGAGAAAGTAGTTATAGCAAATGTTAACAGTAATATCTTGTTAAATAAATAATTATTATTAATACAAATTATTTCTAAAATCATTTGATATTATAGGGATAAGTTATTTACGCACTATCCGTCCGTCGAGTATAGTATAAAACACACAAAGCGTACGTCACTGTCGTCGCTGTACTATCATGGCCATAAATTATGCCCCTTCTTTTGACGTCCATTTTCTCCGATACCTAGGGGCGAAAAAATTTGAAAAAATTCTGGTGCTGTCCTTGTTTAATATGCTACAACTCATAAAAATTAGAAAGCTGTATGTGTTGGCGTTTTCCCGATTTTTCCAAATTAAGAAGAATTGGCGCTGTTTTTGCCACGTAAATTTTATTCGTTTAACTTTAGCAATTAATTACTCCGGAAATAATACATATATTTGAACGAATTAAAAAGTAAAATCACCTGCGGAATGCTAGCTTTCAATGTGCATTTTTGTAAAATCATTGGATTAGTGCTTGACCCACAAAAAGCTATATTATGCAATGCCAGCAATTCCTTTATTAGAAGAGCTAGATCAATGAAATATAGACTATAGGCTACTCACAAATTCATAGGTTTAAAGTTTATTACATAATCATGGTTTATCTTGCATTTTCCCTACAAAAGATCGAGTTGAAGCATCTCATGATTGCTGCAGTTGACGCGGCGCTCTACGGTCCGAGGGGGCGAGCGGGCAAGGGATCGACAGCGACGTTACTAGTGTTTACGGACACAATACATAAAAACGACACGGCGATTATGCCTCGCCAAAGAAATTTGGATATCCGGCAGCAGATTACCGAATTAAGAAATAATGGCAAAATAAGTCAATAATACAACAGAACCACGAACAGGCGGAAGTCCCATGGGAATTCTTAGCAATTTAAATCGGGTTTCGGGTTTAGCATTTAAAATTAATTAGTGATCTGCAAAACATTCTATGTGTCTACAAATTTACGATGCTAAATTTGTAAAAGTTTTTTGATATTTTTAAGTTTTATACGCTCAGAGCTGACGTTTGTAATATATGTAATATATCAAGAGTTGTATTTATTTTATATTGTTTCTGCATGTATTTAAATATTATTAATAAATAAGCTGTTGAAACGGTTATAATAGTTTGAATATTTATATAACAAAATCGGGCATACTTTTTAAATATTTTTAGGTTTATCAAGCATGCTTAATTTAGTATTCACCACTAATCGGAAAATCTGCTAACTCCATATTATTAGATTTATCCGCTTCCATCAAAATCTCGTTAACAACCTTATTGTATAAAAACTGAAGAAAACATAAACGGAGGAGAGATTTCTCTCGTACCGGGTCACATATTATAATCAAAATTATGCAAATATTAAGAATTTAATTGTTAGTTAATTGCTAAATTGCTACCTTGTCAAGTTATGGTTCTTTTTGTGTATTGATAATAAGCTGCGCCCGGTTCTCCCAGCTGTGTCGGTTCTCTCCGACATGACTGCACCGCTAACGCCTCTCTTCCCCGCAGCCCCTCAAAGACCGTAGAGCGTCGGAATTCACGCGGAGTTTCAGCACGATCTTTTGTATGAAAAATGCAAAATAAACAATGATTACGTAATAAACTTTAAACCTATGAATTATTGGGTAGCCTATAGTCTATATTTCATTATTCTAGCTCTTCTAATAACGGAATGGCTGGCATTGCATAATATAGCTTTCTGTGGGTCAACCACTAATCCAATGATTTTACAAAAATACACATTGAAAGCTAGCATTCCGCAAGTGATTTTACTTTTTAATTCGTTCAAATCTATGTATTATTTCCGGAGTAATTAATTGCTAAAGTTAAACGAATAAGATTTACGTGGCAAAAACAGCGCCAATTCTTATCAATTTGGAAAAATCGGGAAAACGCCAACACGTACAGCTTTCTGGTGTTGTATACGAAGGTGCTATTGCTGGACAGACGCCCCTCCATACCTCAGGTGTCACCAGTTGCCCAAGTTCTGCTCGGCTTTGAATTTATCATACTCCTTACGTCATGGTATCAAGGCGATAAAATCAGGGTGACCAGATCACCACGTATTTTTCGAAACGCCGGCACCGCCGCACAGTCGGACACAGTGGATTTATCTGACGTTTTATGATCCACTGTGTCCGACAACTTGATTAATGGTTAAACGATTTGTAAGGAAAACATTTGAACTTGATGTGTTTTGTAGAGCAAATATGTAAAGGTTATGACCCTATTTCTATAGTAGTTTTTTTTTAGTCGTTTCGAGGCTTGAGAAAGCCAAAGAAAATTGTGCGTAACGTCGGCAAATGAATAGCAATTGACTTATGAAATAAAGAATAAAGGACTGAAAATAGCGTTTAAATACTCCCAAACAAACATAGTATGTATACAGTCGATAGAAGTAAACTTGTAACATTAATTAATTTATTAAGAATAGTACCTAAGAACAGTGAATTTTTCGTAAACTTCAACTCCACAGCCTAGGGTATTTTGTATTTTTCGAATAATTGGTCGGGGTTTGGGAAAACTAATGTTAAAGTTATCGGACTTATAAAAGAATTTGACCTCTTATACATGTGGATTTGACGCCCCCAGTGACCTGAAAACAACCCAAATGAAAAAATTAACATTTTTCAGAAAATTATCCGTTCTAATCATTTCATTGTCTCTTTTTTCTCATAGAAATCATTACTATAAGTCTTGTAGAATATTTATAAACATTTGTCTGTTAGTTTACATTTGTTTAAACAAACTCTATTTGTGTAAATAATACGCCTTTCTCGAAAATCCATCAAATTCTGCTTTCCGAGTTCGAAATCCCAGTTTTTTACCTTAGAGGGACATTATTCATTTAAAAAAATCTTCCTATTGTTTAAACAATCAATTATAATCATTTTCAACTTTTTCTAATTATGGTAGAAAGGTTAGTTTATTTGTGGAATTAACTTATAAATTTCATGTTCGAGACATCTAGTCTGTATTATCTAATAAATTTATTTCTAAAAATTTGAACAAAAACAGGATTTCAAATCATTTAAATTTTTTGGATTGGCGATATTGAAAATTTATTATTTAAACAATGGAAATCACCCCAAAATATAAATGCTGTCACTTGAGAATAACAGTTGGCCAGACTGATCTAAAAAAATGAATTTTAAGTAAATTGCAAACAAAAATTGTTTAAACAAATGGAATTTATTTAATCAAATGTGGCTTTATTAGATATTATAGATAATAGGTTTGTTAAATTTCTCGAACATGAAATTTATAAGTTAATTTCATCAAAACTGACTTTTCTACCATAATTAGAAAAAAGGAGAAAATGAATAATAATTGATTGTTTAAAGAATAGGAAGACATTGTTTAATGAATAATGTTACTGTAAGATAATAATTTGCCATTTCGAACTCAGAAAACAGAATTCTGACAGAGAAAAACGACTTATTTAAATAAATAGAATTTCTTTTGGCGAAATTACAGAAATGACGGCTCATTTGAACTAAAAGCTTTTCAGCTCTAAGTTTGGTCATAAAACTTCTAAATATGAACTTTCGTCCAGATACCTTTAGTAGTTTCTCCGGAATCGTCGCCACAAAAATCGTTTACACACACACATACACACACACAGACTTATATCCGCTAAAATCTCATTTTTTTTCGGCACGATTACAATACGTCATCATACTGCGTATGATAAAGTAAAAATATGTCGATTCCGTCTTAATTCAAAAACCATTGAAGGTCGGAAATTTAGTTTACGATAAATATGTGTACATATTTGGATAATTCAAAACCGAGTTTTTTTTAAATAACAGACCGATTTAGAGATTTTGTCATGTTTCAATACTTTGTGTTCTCACTGTATAATAGCGGTTTTACACTATTGTTAATGGCACTATACGCAATTTTTTATTGCTTAAAAAGTTGTAGAACATTTTGCGTAGTGTAAAATAATTTGAATAACATTGAATATGTAAAATTCAACAAAGATATGTCTCTGTCTGCGCATCGTCTGGCTAAAAGTAAAAGTAACTAACTAACATTTCAAATAATTACAAAAACCTGACTACAATAGAATACCAATAAATGCATGACATTTTCCGGAGAATTAATGGATTTTAAGAATTTATTGAACTTATTTTAATAACGCGTATTGATCGTATTTTCGTTTAGATATACTCATTTATCAGCATTTGGCCACAATTAATTCGTGCTTCCATAGAATATAACAAATTGTTAGTTCGTGACTTTTACCATTTTACCGTTAAGCCGACGATATATCATTTACAATAATGTAAAACTATTTCCTTCATCTTTGATTTTGCCGGAGATGCTTGAATGCCTGCCGGAGACCCGAGATGCGCCTCAAATGCTGCAGACTCCGGCGCAATGCCGGAGACCTGTCAACCCTAGTCACGTGACGAATCAAAATTAGCTAAAAGGTTGAAAAAAAAAATCTTTTTATCGTGCACTTGCATATGTCCCACAACACCAAATGGGCATTAATTTTCTTTTGTTACAGGTCCAAAATGTTTTCTCCAAAAATCTTATGTCTTCTAATTTTCCTTCTTGTCTTTCCACAAAGCTGTAAGTAAAAAGTATTATTTTTTTTTCGTAATCACAGTATCTATTGACTTAAAGCTTTTGCTAATAACACATTAATTATTATCTTAGATGACACACAAACCACGCAAGCCGTCAGCATTTTCACTTCATCAAAAGTAGAAATGGAATTGTGTCTTCAGATGCAGAAAAAATTTCGATCGATGAATGGTACTGATTTAATTATTTGCCAAGACCGTACGAGCGAAACAATTGATGTGTTCGACGCCATCAAAGCAGTAACCGAATGTACTGCTGACGTGGCAATGACCAGTGGACACGAAATGATCACTGTAAAAAGGTAAATTTCATGTAAAACATCGGCCAATCTATAAATACTGATCGTAAGTTCTTATTCTGCTGCTACAGAACGGAATGAGGTACCAAATTAAATATTTAAGCATATTTCCATAAACTCGAATTATATTTTTTGTTAATTTGGTTAGTCGCAAAGCTGATGCTAATCAGTAATTACTCTTTTGTATATAGATCTGGTTTAATCGCAATTTTATCGTCCAAGCCAGAAATAAGAATGGTGATGATTGGGAAGACGACGATGGCGTCAAACTTTGATCTGGATCTGCGCCAAAAACGAGGCTGTTTTCGTAGAAATTTAGATGCAGGTGACTTTTTTCATAATTTTTGATGAATTTTGACGTTTTTATTGTTACGATTCTGTTGTAGGAACGTTGGGTTTAGGCATACTCTTGAAATCGCAGAAATACTGTAAAAAGTCGGGGGAATATGATGTAAAAATTGCTGAAATTCTTGCGGATGCTTGTATGCCTAGTATAAGAGATGCGTGGCTTAAGCCGAGTGACCTTTTGACAACAATGGATCAAGACCGGATGTGTAATTTATGTTATCCGACACCGGACAGCCCTAGTAAGTTTTGACTTATTTCCTGATAGTTTTGATTATTTTTTGTGGTTATAACCGCAAACTGCCTTTTTCCTGATGTGCTGATGTACTCTTTAGTATTGTAATGGGTATAGAGTATACTTTTCATTTACTTTTTATTTCTTTTTTATGTTCCTTTGTTTTGCTAATATTTTATTCAGCTGTAATTTTGTTATGAAATAAAAAACTATGCTGTGTTCACTAATGCTGTGTTAGCCCATTCACGAACTTGTGCTTAATTTTTAAGAGATTAGCTTGAATACCAAATTCCAGATCAATTAAATACGACCTATCATTTCATTATATATTCAATAAAACTAAAAACACCTATATGTTATTAATTTTTTTTAATTCTACGATATTTTTATAGGCATCATTTTTTTTTTAATTAAAGGCGTTATTTTTTAATTATAAGCTATGAACCAAAAGTTGTCAAAATTATCGGAACATCTAAACAATTCTCTAACTGCAAAAAAAAATTTCAAATGGAAGTTGTTTGGTTTTTAACATCTCGTTTAAATATAGGGTTAATATAGAGTGTGTTCATTTTATTCTGGAAATTTGAAAACCCAACCCATTTTCCAATACAAAAAAAATTAACTCTCATGTAAATTCTTAACTAAAACTTTTTGTAGATTTTTGTTTTTATATACATCATTTTTGATTTATGAACAATCAGTTAAAACTAGTGACCTTCAAATTAAGAATATTTTGCCACATTTATTTTAATGGGGCAGTTTGAACATTGAATTTAATTCTATTTAATTGTGTTGTAATTTTCTCTTGGATTTTTACTTTATCATACGCAGTATGTAAAGTATTGTAATCGCGCCGAAAAAAATTTTGAGATTTTAGCGGAAATAGGTCTTTATGGGTCCCCTGAACATTTTTGACCAAGGTACAAACAAATGTCTGAAAAGCTTTTGGTTCAAAAGGGTCCAAAGGAACTGGGTGTTTACTCTCAGCCTTTTTCAAGGATTTTAGAAATCAGCCGCCATTTCTGTAATTTCGTTAAAATAGTTAAATAATAAATTAAAGCAGAGTAAATTTTGAATAATTTATGCCTATGACATTTTTTGGTAAAATTAAGAGTTTAGCTTTCTAGTTTATTCTAAGCCTTTTTCAAGGATTTTGGAAATGAGCCGCCATTTCTGTAATTTCGACAAAATAGTTAATTAATAAATTAAAGTAGAGGAAATTTTGAATAATTTATGCCTATAAATTTTTTTTGGTAAAATTAATAGTTTACCTTCAAGAGCAAATTCTATTTGATCGAGATCGGTCGCATCTGCAAATCTGCATTGATATGAAATTACATAGTAGCCAGGATTTTGACAAATATTTTTTTGTGTTGTCACATTCGAAAACAGCTGATCTCATCAGAGGTTATAAAATACAAATTTCAAATAAAATAAGATCACCAATTTGATTGTTTGTTGATAAGAAATATCAACCCGTCTTTATATCTAATTCTAAAAATGATACATTGAGAAAATTATAAATAAAGTATAGCGATGAGTGTAGTTTTATTTTAGTATGTTGGTAGGGATGTGTCATGAACAAATATAAATCTGTCAGAATTTGAATTACCTTTTTAAGGTGCGTTTTCATTAGTGATAATGGCAGTGGTAGCAGACGCCGTTATAGTATTTCCAATAGAAAATTGCTAGTGACTCATGTTTATGTACATGCAAACTAATATGTGTCATTATCACGATATGTAAGAAATACTATAATTTCGTATTCTACCACCGCCATTAGCTACCATTACCTACCAATCGGAACGCACCATTCGTCAAAGTGGTACCAACCTAGCATTCACTATACAGAAATTATTTATATTTTTTTTAATACGTATTTCTTAAAAAGCAACACAATAAACGTTGATGTCGCTCCTGCCAAAAACTAGATAGCGTGACTCGCTCATATGCGACGGCGACACTCCGCCTTCGGTGACGCGCCGTATCACCGCTCGTCGCGCTATTCCGTACTTTCGGCATTATTGACATAAATAACTATTATTCTAATGACGTAATGTAGGTAGTGTCAAATGCTGATGCTTTGACAATAACTACGATTTATCTCTATAGAATAGATTCTCATGCAGCTAAACTATTAATTTTATATATTGTATGATAAAGTCATGTGCCTGGCCACATCAGATTATTTACATTTTTACCTGTTTGGCTAAAATAAAACTTCGTAAGTTTTCGTTAATTGCTTATAACTACTAGATAGCATTTTATAAGAAAACAATTCCTACATACAATTCTTAGAATTTGCTTAGCATTAAAAAATGTATAATATACTGTGTGTTCTGTTAGAAAAAGCACCTTGTTTAAATACAAAAACTTTTAATTAAAAACATTTTTGATTTTTTGTTGCAGTTGGATAATTATTTGTTTATTCCGGCAATTTTGACTATTTTTGTTTAATTAAAAGAATGCTTTTATAAAAAGATGATTCCTATAAGAAATTCTTAGAATTAATATTAGAATTAAAAAAATTAATAATATATAAGGTGTTCTATTTAAAAAATCTGATGGCCAGACACATGACTTTAGCATACTATACAGCAATGTCAAACGCTGACGATCTGACAATACTGCCAATAGAATCAACACATCTGTCAAATCCTGGCAAACTAGTTGTAATGCAGATACGAGTGATCTCGATCAAATAGAATGTTTGATGTGTGTAGTCGGGTTAGGGATTTATTTAGAAAAAGGGATTGTTTTACAAAAAGTTGGTTATATCATAATTAAAAATGAATTGGTGGTGGGAAATTTAAATTGGTATGAAAATGTACATTTTGATAATTAAAAATCTGATGTGGTCAGGCACATGACTTTATCATACAATATATAAAATTAATACTTTAGCTGCATGAGATCGAGATGCTATCGAGATCGATCGTGTTTGCATTAAAATAAAACGAATTAGCCAGGATTTGACAGATATTGACAGTAGGTATTGTCAAAAAATCAGCCTTTAACACTACCTACTGTCATAAGAATAAACATATCTGGCAAATCCTATATTAATGCAGATACGATCTCGATCAAATAGAATTTGCTTCTACAGATAAACTATTAATTTTACCAAAAAATGTCATAGACATAAATTATACAAAATTTCCTCTACTTTAATTTACTATCTACTTTATTTGCAAAATCCTTGAAAAATGCATAACAATATTGCTATCCGCAATCTGCACTTGAAATACACATTGACTTTGTACACATTGACACCATGGAAACACCAAGCTGTTTCAATATTGTTTCACATAGCGTACGTGGGCGCGTGTTTCTCCTCCTCATCACATTCTCCATGCATTTGCGTGTTGAATTGACGTTTCGCAACCGCTGACGTTCTGAATACTGTCAAAAGTTTCAAAATTTCCTGGCTACCTACTATTAATGCGTAGACACGATTTCAATCAAATAAAATTTGCTCCTGCAGCTAAACTATTAATTTTACCAAAAAATGTTATAGACATAAATTATACAAAATTTCCTCTACTTTAATTTATTATTTATCTATTTTGACGAAATTACGGAAATGACGGCTCATTTGGAAGGTCGTTGAAAAATGCTAAGAGTAAATAGCCAGTTCCTTTGGACCATGTTGAACCAAAAGCTTTTCAGCTCTAAATTTAGTCATGAAACTTCGAAAAACTTCTCTAAACTTCTAAAGACCTATTTCCGCTAAAATCTCATTTTTTTTTTCGGCACGATTACAATACATCATGCTGCGTATAATAAAGTAAATTATCAGGGCAATAAATGAATGCAAACAAATAAATCTTGGTCATGTTGGGTCAACGTTGTGACCCTAAAGGTCACGATAATGTAGAAGCAGACATTAAACCAATTTTATTATTTCTTTTGTATGTACATTGTACAGTATTATTACAGATGAGTAATTGATACTCGTACAACGCGTCGGAATAATATCCTGTTTATTTCCACATTCGTACTGGTACATTTTCATAAATTTATTGTATTTTTGCATGATAGCACCTTTTCAACAAATGGCATTGCTTCTTTACAGCATATGGCAACAATGTAGTCCCAATCTGACAATGATGGATTTTTGTTTTTGGGCACGATTGAAAGAAATCGTTTGCAGTGAACCATTATAAGACGATGCAGAACTATTAAAAGTAAGAAAAATGAATTTAGAAGTTGTTTTTAACTGTGTTCCCAATTAGGAAGTGATTAGTTGATTGTTGTTCATTTCTGCTTCACAGTATTAAACAATTGTTCTTAATGCCAAAATAGAGAAATTAGGTCGTGTGAGGTATCGTAGGATAACTCGTTTCAAACCAAATAAGTTCTGACCACGAAAATTCTTATTTTTCTAACACTGCCCTTATTATTTATTTGCAGCTGCGGAAAGTTGTAAGAACGACAGGTACAATGATTATGCAGGAGACGTTGGCGTTTTTAAATGTTTAGAAGACGAAAGATCAGACTTCGCTGTTGTTGCTTTCGATGGTAAATATAAAATACATTTTTTTTCCCCGTCGATAATGTTTATTACCTAAAAATGTTCCCGTAGGTGCGCTGACTTTGCCCAATGGGACAAACATTATATGCCCAAACGGCACTACTGTTGATAATTGGCACTCTGTGGACGATGGCTGTCTGTTGACTTCAGTACCGGCCAGACAGTTTGTGGTCAGACGTTCAGACGACCGACGAAAGGAAATAAGAGATATTCTGTTGCAAGCCTTAGACCCGATAGAATATTATGGGGTATGTACTATGTACTATCGTGGCCATATATTATGTCTCCTCTTTTGACGCCCATTTTCCCGCAAATCTAGGGACGAAAAAATTTGAAAAAATTCTGATGCTGTCCTTGATTAATATGCTACAACTCATAAAAATTAGAATGCTGTGTATGTTGGCGTTTTCCCGATTTTTCCAAATTAAAAATTGAAATAATCTATTAGATTTCAACGAATTACAAAGTAAAATTACTTTCGGAACGCTAGTTTTCAATGTGCATTTATGTAAAATCATTGGATTAGTGTTTGACCCACAAAAAGCTATATTATGCAATGCCAGCCATTCCGTTATTAGAAGAGCTAGAATAATGAAATATAGACTATAGGCTACCCAATAATTCATAGGTTTAAAGTTTATTACGTAATCATTGTTTATCTTGCATTTTTCATACAAAAGATCGTGCTGAAAGTCCGCGTGAATTCCGACGCTCTACGGTCTTTGGGGTGCTGCGGGGAAAGGAGGCGTTAGCGGTGCTGTCATGTCGGAGAGAACCGACACAGCTGAGAGAACCGGGACAGCTTATTATTAATACACAAAAAGAACGATAACTTGTCAGGGTAGTAATTTGAACTAACAATTAAATTCTTAATTTTAGTTTATTTTTTATTATAATATGTGACCCGGTACGAGAGAAATCTCTTCTATCGATTGGCGTTTATGTTTTCTTCAGTTTTATACAATAAGGTTGTAAACAAGATTTTGATGGAAGCGGATAGATCTAATAATATGGAGTTAGCAGATTTTCCGATTAGTGGTGAATACTAAATTAAGTTTGCTTGATAAACCCAAAAAATATTTAATAAGTATGCCCGATTTTGTTACATAAATATTCAAACTATTATAACATTTTCAACAGTTTATTTATTAATAATATTTAAATCGATGCACAAACAATATAAAATAAATACAACTCTTGATATATTACATATATTACAAACGTCAGCTCTGAGCGTATAAAACTTTTACAAATTTAGCATCGTAAATTTGTAGACACAGATTATTTTGCAGATCGTTCATTAATTTTAAATGGTAATCTCGAAACCCGATTTAAATTGCCAAGAATTTCTATGGGACTTCCAAATGCTTGTTCGTGGTTCTGTTATCTTATTGACTCATTTTGCCATTATTTTTTAATTCGGTAATCTATCGCCGGATATCCAAATTTCCCTGGCGAGGCATAATCGCCGTGTCGTTATATGTATTGTGTCCGTAAACACTGTTCTCGTAGTAACTAATGCACGTGCGATCCGCCACTACTTGCAGCGTCGCTGTCGATCCCTTCCCCCGCTCGCCCGAAAGACCGCGTCAATTGCAGCAATCATGAGATGCTTCAACTGGATCTTTTGTAGGGAAAATGCAAGATAAACAATGATTATATAATAAGCTTTAAACCTATGAATTAGTGGGTAGCCTATAGTCTATATTTCATTATTCTAGATCTTCTAATATAGTACAGAATTCCGACACACATGTCTGATTTAAGGACGTGCTACAATTACATGTACCTAATTCCGACACACCTATATTTGTAAATAATAGTGGTTAAAAGACTAATACGACATATTATTATTAAAATATAAAGGATTTTTAGTCAGCCTAAATAGATATTACTAGAATTTTCTTAATTACTGTTATCCTGTAGCAATGTAAAAAGAAGTCGTCAAAATTGTCAAGATCAGTCAAACTTCTAGATTTGATTCTCACCATTAGAACAAGGGTTGCGGAGTCGGTAAAAACATTCTCGACTCTGGCTCCGACTCCAGATATTTTTCGTGGTCCGACTCCGACTCCAGAAAAATTGCATACAAAAATATTTTCAAATAAGTCTTTGTAATAAAAATCTTGCATGTAATTAATCACAAATTTGACACAGAATAATACAACCGTGTAATAATAAATTTGCTATGAAAACAACACTAGCAGAAAAAATCTGATGTGGCCAGGCACATGACTTTATCATACAATATATAAAATTAATAGTTTAGCTGCATGAGAATCTATTCTATTGAGAGAAATCGTACGTATGGTCAAATCATCAGCATTTGACACTACCTACACTACGTCATTAGAATAACAGTTATTTATGTCACAAATGCCGAAAGTACGGAATAGCGCGACGAGCGGTGATGCGGCGCGTCACCGAAGGCGGAGTGTCACCGTCGCATATGAGCGAGTCGGCTATCTAGTTTTTGGCAGGAGCGACATCAACGTTTATTGTGTTGCTTTTTAAGAAATACGTATTTAAAAAAATAAATAAATGATTTCTGTATAGTAAGTGCTAGGTTGGTACCACTTTGACGAAACGTCAATTTTAAAGGTGCGTTCCGATTAGTAGGTAATGGTAGCTAATGGCGGTGGTAGAATACGAAATTATAGTGTTTCTTACATATCGTGATAATGACACATATTAGTTTGCATGTGCATAAACATGAGTCACTATCAATTTTCTATTGGAAATACTATAACGGCGTCTGCTACCACTGCCATTATCACTAATGAAAACGCACCTTAAAAAGGTAATTCAAATTCTGACAGATTTATATTTGTTCATGACACATCCCTACCAACATACTAAAATAAAACTACACTTATCGCTATACTTTATTTATAATTTTCTCAATGTATCGTTTTTGGAATTAGATATAAAGACGGGTTGATATTTCTTATCAACAAACAATCAAATTGGTGATCTTACTGTATTTGAAATTTGTATTTTAAAATTTGCCGCACTACAGCGGCAACGTTCCATAGTGGTTCTCCAACCTTGGATGAGATCAGCTGCTTTCGAATGTGACAACACAAAAAAATATTTGTCAAAATCCTGGCTACTATGTAATTTCATATCAATGCAGATGCGACCGATCTCGATCAAATAGAATTTGCTCTTGAAGCTAAACTATTAATTTTACCAAAAAATTTCATAGGCATAAATTATTCAAAATTTCCTCTACTTTAATTTATTAATGAACTATTTTGTCGAAATTACAGAAATGTCGGCTCATTTCCAAAATCCTTCAAAAAGGCTTAGAATAACCTAAAAAGCTAAACTATTAATTTTAACAAAAAATTTCATAGGCATAAATTATTCAGAATTTCCTCTACTTTAATTTACTATTTAACTATTTTGACGAAATTAGAGAAATAGCGGCTCATTTGCAAAATCCATGAAAAAAGCTTAGAATAAACTACCAGTTTCTTTGGACCCTTTTTAACCAAAAGCTTTTCAGCTCTAAGTTAGGTCATGAAACTTCTAATTATGAACTTTCGTCCCGATACCTTTAGTAGTTTTTCCGGAATCATCGCCACAAAAATCGTTTACACACACACGCACGCACGCACGCACACACACACACACACACACACACACACACACACACACACACACACACACACACACACACACACACACACACACACACACAGACATTTTTTTGTACCTTGGTCAAAAATGTTCAGGGGACCCAAAAAGACCTATTTCCGCTAAAATCTCAATTTTTTTTTTCGGCATGATTACAATACTTTAGCATACTGCGTATGATAAAGTAAAAAAAGGAAAAATTTAATAGATTAAATTTATTTTTGAGTATTCTGACTTGATATTTGTCGGAATAATGTTCCACAGGTGTCTGATTTCGGATAAAAATATACCGCTAGTGTCGGAATTAGGAGGTGCAATTGTTAAAGTAAAAAAGAATATAATTTAAATAATTATTTTCAATTTTCTTTAGAAACTAACAGCCAGATATCTTCAGAAGGAAATATTAATTTACTTGTCTGAATTTAGACACTTTACCTTATGAAATAAGACTGATGCCCCACAGATTTTACTTACAACAATTTAATTTTTTAATTCTGTTTTTCATTCTGCAGGTTTTTGTATCACCGCAGCTAACACAAGAAGAAATCACCTTTAATGACATTGATAAATGTCTAGTGCCACCTGTGCACGCTAGTTCTATATCAAGTGCGATAATAATAAAAATATGCATAGGAGTAGTCTGCATTATTATCATGGTTATTATTATCATGGTATTATTATTATTTACACGCAGAGGAAGGGTATTTTTGGATGCTATCGTAGGACTTTGGAGAAGGAGAACCATTGAAACACTTGCAGATGATGTTAAGCTAAAACAATCCCCTGGAATTCCACTAGAAAAGGATGCACACAATAATCCATCTCTAGTTACTGAAAAAATCGATCCGAAAGGGAAAGAATAATTTATGTTTAAATAAAGACTATCTAGTGGCATGTTATCCTATGGGCAAACTGTGCATTTATTCGGGACTCCCAAGTGACTGAAGGGAGGCCTAAACGAGTATTTTGGAAACATTTCTTCGCAATAGACTGAAAATTTTAAATTTAGCTGTAGTGTTGATGGGGCCTGAAACAAATCGTTTACAAACTGCCTACGTGGGCCTCTTTACGCTTAGTAACAGACTATGGACTTATTTTATTTGTACTTATGTGAGATGTATTGTTTTGTTTTTGTTTTGTTCTTTTTGTTACAATTGTTCCAGAATTGTTGATTTGTGAGGAACTCATGTATTCTCTTTGTGTGTTTGTTTTATGTAAGACGTAGAAGTTTAGTGTTCCGATATGTTTAAGATGACGTTCGTTATTTATCATACAAGCGTTAGATTATAGTAGCTAAGAAAACCTAAGAGCGTGCAAGTAATTTATACTTCATTAGTGCAATTCTTATTGTAATTATATTTTTTACTGTTGATTAATATACTTTTATAAACTACTGTGTTAAATAATTAATAATAATAATTAATAATAAGTCATAATTAATCGTAAATAAGTTATAAATAAATCCTTTCGATTTCCCTTCGTTATCGTATCGATATCCGTTCGATTTTAAGTTTTTGACGTTCTTTTAGTTTATGAAGAGCGGAATCGAATGGTCTTGGTTTTATTAAGATTGAACTTCTATCGAATCTTATTTTCTGCTATTCAGTTGCAATATTTGATAATCCGAATGACCTTCGATCCCAATTAGTTCGGATTATCGACGATCTACTGTACTTCGCACCTTTTTGCACTGCTCAGCTGTTTATCTCAAATATAGTGGATGTTAAGAATAAGTGTAAAATATAGATAAAGTATACTGAACTTTTGATATCGAACTCATGTTCGCACACCTGAGACCGTTTAGGTATTGCATAGAGCCTTAATATATTATAGAATATATAAATAATTTGTATGTGTAACTTTATTTGTTTAACGTCTCTAAAAAGAATTCAAGATAACCTAAATTTGCCAAAATTGGTATCAAAATTACAAAACGGTTCTCATTAACTCCTTTAAAAGACGATAAATAATAAAACAAGTCACACAAATATTATTTGACGTTAAAAGTGCCGCCCTATGATACATGGCACTATTTTTCGTATGCGGTTTGTAAAATTGGTTTAATCTTCCGACTCTCTCCAACGTTCAAACAATACATTTCCGGACATGAGTTCATTCAAAAATGTGTCTACTATGGTCATACAGACCTTTCATACAGCTTATATATAACAACAATTATTATTAACTAGTTGACTTAGTATTGTTGCCTTTTAAGTGTTTACGTATAATAGTAATTATAACAGTTTTGAATTTCGTGATCACAGAATTTGTCAACTTTTTTTATATTTAGTCATTGTTTTCCTTTTATGTGGTTTCATTTTAAAATAATATTGTTTACCAATTTGTTATTAAGACTTTTTATCGGATGCTCGATTGACTCGATTATAGAATTAAATTATCAATTGTGTTCATTTAGTGCCTCAATTTTTGGTTTTGAAAGGTGCCAGTTACTCATTATACATTAGGCCTTGCTCGATGACCACTAGATGGAAATTTTAATGAAAAATTAACAATGTTTACTCCAGAATATTACAAAGTAATCAAAAATTCTTGAATATTGGTTGGCAATCAGACCAAATCTAAAATTCTAGGATAAAAGTTCAATGGTTCTGAAACAAATACATAAATACACATAATATTCTTAACAAAAATTATTAATTACACATTAATAAACGATCGAAAGGCAGCAAATTTTCTTGCAATTCACTTAATATCGATATGCTATAGATAAGTTGCCGAGCATACAGGGGTCACAACAGTGGCTAATGACAGTAATGACATAAAATAATGTGTACAAAATGGCACAACCATAAAATCAACGGAGATTTCTCAGCAATTTAAACTTAACGAATAATATGGGCTATTGGCTATTTTTTAAAAATTATTTTCATATTTGTTGACTTAATTTTAGAATCCTAACTTATAAATACTAATATGTCTTTAACAGTGCCATTTACAACAAATAAAACAACGAAAACGCTACAAAATAATTAACAGTATAGTCATGGAAGATCCCCAATTTATTGATTATAATGCTTGAACGGTAAACTTACAAAACGTGCGTCATGTTATAACTATAGTGACATGACGACATTATTTCACAACGGGTGTTTTTCCTCCATTGTAAATTTTTTGGAATGATAAAAGATATACATAGTAGATATCTACGCACTATACTGGGTACTATTTCCTGTGTAGATATACCAATCTACTAATCTATAAAACGCTCGTCTCTTAGATGAGAGACTCGTAGACGTTAAAAAATGTCAAAACAAATACTTACTTAGTAAAAATTTGAATTCGGATTATCTTTCTTGACGTTTATTGTCACGAACTTCTTATAATATTAAGTAATTGTTTTGAGAAGTCGTTTCACGCAATGGTAACCGTGAAGGAGAGAAGTTATTTAATACAATTTTATGGTAATGGTGAACCAATTTTCTATATTACCTAAAAATAGCAGAAAAATAACCAGAATGAGGACGACACTGCTACTCTAATGAATAACAAAATTATCGCCTTCGAAGCAGGATATCAATTGAAATTTGTAAATGTGTCCAGAATTTACAAAACAAATAAAAGCATCTATTTAGACCGCGATTTAGACAAACTTTGGATGCTGGCAATGATGCCAAACGTTGGGATTTCTGTCTTGGATTAAAAAACTTTTTTGTATTCTCGGATGAAAGCGTCGTTTCAACAAATAGGAGTTTCTTCAGCGCATTGCCATTACTGGAGTAATGTAATTTTACATTTTACAGTTTCTACATGAAGCCAATAATTCCAAAAAGTCAACGTGTAGTGTGCTTTAATATACCACACGGTAATTCGGCCACATTTCTTCGATGAAAATATTTGGATATGTTTAGTGATGCAGAACGGTAATATTACCGGGGTAATATTCAAAAATTCAAATAATATTCAAAATTTTATTTTACATTTTAAATTTATGCATTGAAGCAATGAACACTGTTTCAAAAGAGATATGGCAAAATTGTGTTGCACATTGCAAGAAACTCGAAACAATATACAGGGTCCTGCAACTAAGCTCCCGTCTTCTGTAGCTCACTTACTCATTAAGCTAAGAGTTTGACATTTTGCAAGCTTACCCTGTACTTCAAGGTACAATTCAAGAAATTATTTTTGATTATACAGGGTGTTCCAAAAATGTGCAACGCCATGGTAATATATTTTTTTAAATTGCGTGCTATACATTTTTCTACACATTTGCAAGCCTTTTATGGTTGCCTACATATCACCAAAATTTTATTGAAATCGGTAGAGTGACCGCAGCGGAAAAAAATAAAAACCAAAAAAAAATTATTTTGCATCGTAGGCTTTAAAAATCAATAAAAGCCACAAAATGCACCTCGTTAATAAAATTTTGCGACGTGCTTATTAAGTTAGATGTAATAGTCTCGTTAACCAAGTGACATTGATCCAAATTATACAGGGTGACCAAAATCGAGTGTCAAACTTGTCAAACTTCAAAGCGCGCTATTGTTCTTATTTTAAATTGGAACCCATATTTTTTTTAGGTGAAACGATGCGGAATTAAAGAATAAATATTGTTTCTGAATACAACCCCATCACAATTCTCAATATTTTAAAAGTTATTCGCCAAAAACTCATTTTTCAACGTTTCCAACGGCAATTTTAGGTAACAAATATCGTACGTGGCGTTGAAAAACAATGTATTACATAAAATATAACGCAGAGAGGTATTTTAGATTTTACTGTACTTAATTAAGTAGTTATTCAATTGCTAAATTTACTGCAAAATTTACCTATAGCCACATTTCCGTCCTTACCGCTATAGGTAAATTATGCAGTAAATTTAGCATTTGAATAACTACTTAATTAAGTACACTCAAATCTAAAATACGTCTATTATTTTTTATGAAATAAATTGTTTTTCAAAGCCACGTACGATATTTATTATCTAAAATTGCCGTTGGAAACGTTGAATAATGAGTTTTTTGCGAATAAGTTTTAAAATATTGGGAATTGTTATGGGGTTGTATTTAGAAACAATGTTTATTTTTTAATTCTGCATCATTTCACATAAAAAAAATTATGGGTTCCAATTTAAAATAAGAACAATAACACGCTTTGAAGTTTGACAGGTTTGACACTCGATTTTGGTCACCCTGTATAATTTGGATCAATGTCACTTGGTTAATGAGACTATTACATCTAACTTAATAAGCACGTCGCAAAATTTTATTAACGAGGCGCATTTTGTGGTTTTTATTGATTTTTAAAGCCTACGATGCAAAATCAATTTTTTTTTGTTTTTATTTTTTTCCGCTGCGGTCACTCAACCGATTTCAATAAAATTTTGGTGATATGTAGGCAACCATAAAAAGCTTCCAAATGTGTAGAAAAATGTATGGCATGCAATTTAAAAAAATATATTACCATGGCGTTGCACATTTTTGGAACACCCTGTATAATAAAAAATATTTTCTTGAATTGTACCTTGAAGTACAGGGTAAGCCTGCAAAATGTCAAACTCTTAGTTAATGAGTAAGTGAGCTACAGAAGACGGGAGCTTCGTTGCAGGACCCTGTATATTGAAAAAGATCATATTGTTGACACAAATATAGAACCTATTATAATAAACTTGCGTGAAGATGATGATGACGACGAATCATTAGACTACAACGACAGCAGTACAGATAATGAGGAGTGCGATGGTCAGCTTCTAATTAATGTCTTACTTAGCTCTTATTAATTTTTGTTTGATTTTAGATAATGATACAGAAATTGCCGGCGGTAGTTCCAATGTTGGTGGCTCTTCTGGAACTGAACAAATCGTTCAAAGTTTAGGACAAATACTTGGCGCAATACAAACATTTGCAAAGAAAACCGGACCGTTTGGTTTGGCACCCGAACCTAGAACGTCATCATAATCAACTACTGATTTTTGCCAGAAATAATATTGTAAAATAATAATAAATCACAAAACAGAATATGTGTACAATTCCACAAATAAAGAAAAAAACACGTATGCTAGTTTAAAAACTAACACCGAACGAGAAAATTACATAAATATTGAATACGGTCCTGAGAGTTGCTCGTTTGAAATCGTCGCGCGAATGCTTGCGTCGCTTCCCGCCAGTAACCCCCTTTCTCCGAGGGGAACCATACTGCGCACAGAATCAATTACATTCATTTCACTCTTAAAAATTCGCAAATAACTTTTTTATGTTATAATACATCAATAGATAAGTATCACATAAATGAGGATTGTTTACGTGCTAACTGCGTTGTCCTGCTATCGTTTGTTTCCGAGATATCCGCGTCCATAAAAAGCTCGTTTACAGACTTTATTACATAAGAAATCAAGAAAATAAAAACACCAATCTTTAGAAGAGATTCCAACTGTAACCCGATAAAAAATTTAAATTTTTTTCGTAAGTGGTTTAAGAGAAAAAATCGGAAAGTCGAGAATTATTTTAAAACCCCAAAAATCGGGTACCTTTTTTTACTTCTCTCGCGCTCGTGCCTAAACCGATGGGCAGAAAAATTTGATAGTCACTACTGTTATGTAGAAATGATAAAGATAATTTAAAGATAAAGATAATTTATTTATACTCTGTACAGAATAAGGTCAAAAAAACATTGGTAGCATAATTTCAAATCCTGTTCAGGTCACGTGTTGACGGAGGCCTTGTACAAATTCTTCGGTGCTATATGGGGATGTCTGCAGCAGATACGCTTTGAGTGTCTTTGCGAAGTCTCTGGTTGTTAGGGATTTCCAGCTCGGTGGAAGAGAATTGTATATTCTCACGGTTTGTCCATAGCTGAAAGTTGTAGCTAGTCGGGAAAATGTGGGGCGAAGGTTGTCTCTGGTTCTAGTTTGGTAGTCGTGAAGGTCGCCTTGTGTTGGGATACGGGACTTGGTTTTGTGGATGGTATTGAGGCAGCGGAGTAGGTATACTGCGTAGAGAGTTAGTATATTATGTCTTTGAAAGAGTGGTCTTGCATGTGTTTCCGGGTGTTCCGCTGTCAGGCATCTTACAGCTCGTTTCTGGAGTAGAAAGATGGTTTTGGTGTGAGAACTGTGCCCCCACGTCTCTATTCCGTATGTCATACGAGCCTCGAACAGTGACCTGTAGGCCATTCTTGTTGCTTGGTATGTTGCCGTTTGTTGCATTCTTCTTATAGCGTAAGTGACTCTGCTTAGGGTTTTTGCGAGGTGTTCGATGTGACTGCCCCAGGTTAGGCGGGCGTCTATATGAATTCCTAGGAATCGTACAGATTTCTCAGCCTTGTCCCACCTGTCCATTTGGAAGGTTAGTTGTTCTGTTTTCTCTACGTTGAGGTGGAGGTTGTTTTCGGAGAACCATTTTGTTGCCTGTTCCATGTGCCCCTTAGCTGTCCTCTGGAGTTCCTCGCTTGTTTCAGCAGTTGATAGCAGTGTGGTGTCGTCGGCATATATTATTGTAGTGGTGTCAACTCTGGGTGGGAGGTCGTTCATGAAGATTATGAAGAAGATTGCTCCTAGGATGCTTCCTTGCGGGACCCCGATTGTAGTTTCCATAAATGTACTTGATACTCCATTCACTCGGACCTGTTGTATGCGGTTTGTCAGGTATGATTTGATAAGTTCCAGTGGAGTGCCCCGGATCCCATACATTTCCATCTTGCGCAGTAGGGGTGTGTGTGGCATGGAGTCAAATGCACGACTCAGGTCGCACATCTGGGCCATGCATTTTCTTCGTTGTTCTATGGCATTATATACTGACTGCATCAGGAGTCGCATTGCGTCTTCGGTAGACTTGCCATGTTGGTAGGCGAATTGTGTTGGTGTGAAGAGTTGGTTCTTTAAGAAGTGATCATTGATTCTTCTTAGTATCACCTCCTCGAATAATTTCGAAATTGCTGGTAGCACTGCGATGGGGCGATAGTTTTTGCATTCTTTCCTATCACCTTTCTTTTTGTACACTGGAGTTATTCTTGCAATTTTTAGTGTGTCAGGGAAGATTCCTTTTGCGATGGCGCTGTTGAAGATTTCTGCAAGAGGCAGAGAGACCTGTTTGCTTACCCATTTTATAGTTCGGGTGGAGAGACCAAACACATCTTCACTCCGATTTGGTTTTATGCCTTGAAGTATATTTTCAATCTCTTTTTGGTTTGTTGGTTTCATAAATAGTGATTTATTGCAGGCTGTACTGTAAGATGTTGAGTTGGGCACAGCGTTGATATTGGGTGATGGGCTGGTGAAGAAATTGTTGAAGTTTTCACTGGATGGTACGTCATGGTGGTAGCTTTGCTTTTGTCGTCCTGTTTCTTGATTTATAATTTGCCATATTGTTTTGTTTCTGTCTTGTGCTTCCATTATTTTGTTAGTGTTAGTCGTCTTGTGGTCCTCTTCAGCAAGGTTAACGTAAACCTTTTCGTAGCGTTTAATTATGTTGTAGCTCTCCTCGTCTCCCCTACCGTCTTGTAATGATTCAGGAGTATAACAGACTTTATTTAATTTTTTTTTGTTCGGTCATTGCAGAGTTACGACTCTTCAAACACAGAGCTCAATACTTTTGCAACCGATAGTAGTGGAAAGAATGGGATAAATTCCACGAAGTGATTCAATTACTGGAAGGTGCTACATTAAGTACCAGAAAGAGTCTTTGTCACTGCCGTGAAGGATATTTTGTTGAATAATACACTTTACACCGTGGATGAATTCTTGTTGCCATCTTAATCGCTTATTATGATGCATTATATTTTAGTAAAACTTTTATGCAAAATATTAGAATCAGTCCAAGTGTGTATCCAATTCATACTGTGTGTTAAATATAACATGGTTAATGTCATACTATAAGAGATAGGTTATGAAAAAACGTCTGAATGTATGTGATGTACAGTCATGGAAAAAAGTATGTTCGTATCGCTATCGCAGGATTTGAAAATAGTATGTCGGTTATATATTCGGTTATATATTCCCTCGGCCCGGCCGCTTCGCAAAAAGTTGTCCGTCACGAGGTGGTTTTTCGATGGATGTAATATAACGGAATTTAGTTTGCTTTGAGCGTGTCCGATCTTTTCCTTAATGTGATACCTTCATTACAATGTAATAAATGTAATATGACCACAACATTTAAGTTTACGAGTAGTGCATTTAATTAAATATAAAATTACTTTTATAATAATATTAATAAACATGAAATTTGATAATATGAGACGAAAATCTGATATTAAGATATTGCGTAATATCACGACACATTATTTAAATTTATTTTATCTAATACACATATTAATTACGTAAGTAAATGCCTTTGCCCAGCAGTGGGATGACGGGCTTAAGTAAGTAAGTACCTAAGTAAATGCACAAATCATCTTGTTGCCAAGGATTATCACTGAATATAGACTATTTCAGAATTGTAATATTAAAATATATTCACTAAATGTAAATAAATACTCTAAATTTAATTTAAATTTATATTTAGGACGGAGCATGTATTTTGTATGAAAGCACAATAGAAATATAGCTGTATTTACTTTATAGCAGTTAATGTTTCAATTATCTTTCATGAGATCTAATATATGCTTGACAACCAAAATAATATAAAATTATAGCAATAATATATGCAGGCTGTCCCACGTTTCTTCTGCAAAAAATTTTTTTAGTAAGCAAATTACTTTTTCAATTCATTAAAAAGTTACAGCCGTTTGAATTATTAACAATATCTTATTTTAAACGGCTCCAACTTCTGAAGGAACAGAGAAAACCAATAAAACCATATGAAACTTATTACTTTCTACTTTCTAGAAAAAAACATTCTAGTTTCATCTTTTGTTCATTTATAATTCGAATTATTAAAATTTTACTTATAATTAATTAACTAATTACTTAAGAATACTGAAAATTAGGTTATTATGTCAATAATGATTAATGTCAAATCTTTTTTCAAATCTCAAATCTGTAGTTGTTTTGGACATAAGAGGGAACTAATTTTAACAATAATGTCATCTAAATGTTCTTTTAGATGGTCGTATATTTTGGTATATTTATTTTTTAATACTAATTATTTCATATTTACATACCATCAAAATTCGTCGAAAATTTAGAGCTTCCTTCTACAAGCAATTATCAATTTTTGTAAATTAGTGATATACATAATTGTCATTATTTTCAGTTGTCAGAAATTTGAAAAATATTGCTGTAAAGTAAATACGAAATAATAATAGAAAAAATTGTAATGATACATTCATGCTATACAAAATACATCCTTTCTGGTTATTAAGTTAAACTGCAAAATATCGTTGAAGCTAAATATCTCGAAAACACCAGTAAATCACAAGTAACAAATTACCATAAATACAAATTTAAAGCAATTTAATTTTATTAATTTATTTCTATATTGTGAATAAAAGTTAATACATAAAAGTTCTGAAATAACCTTCAGTAAAAATATTCACCACAAGAAATTGTTTTTTGCTTTTATTAACGAAAAAAGCTATTAGATGCAATAAGTTTGTATAGTTTGTTGTGTTTTAGGCAATATCTTGAAATGAAATTTTCATTTTATGTTATATAATAAATTATGCTTAATAAAAACACAATTACATTGTAATGTAGGAATTACATTAATTTATTACACATTAGGCTAATAAATAGAAATATATAAATCATTATAAACCAATTCAAAGCATTCGAACAAGGTTTCTCAAATAATAAATTTCCGATATACGAGTATGCAGCGTAACCGGACAATTTTTTGCACTTAGCGGCCGATCGGTCGACTAGAGTAACAAAAAACTCGTACATGGATGTAACATCGACACACTGCTGAAATACGGATCAGAACATACTTTATTCCACGAGTGTACATTATACATATATGTACATTATACATTTGAATACATATCTAGTATCTATTGGGCTATCTTCTATTGTTCTAAGGTTTAATTAATTTGTTTTGGTGACTAATTCTAAGTAATCACATGAGTTTCAATGCTTTCAATTCAATGCGTTTAACAAGCTGAAACTTGTTTATGTATTTTAAAAAAAGGCTATAACTTAGGGCGGTTGGTGTAGCTCTGAGGTTTTTCTACAATAAACTATGTGTTGTTGTTCATTTAGTAGTTTATTATTCGAAAAATGCCAAATTTTCGACTTGCATCCAAGTCATCTTCACAGGCTAACAAGGGAACCAGAAGTGAGGTTAGCGTACAATTCAGAGCGAGGTTCCAAGACTTACCATCGAATAATAAACTACTAATAAATGAACAACAACACCTAGTTTATTGTAGAAAACCCTCACAGCTACCCCAACCGCCCTAAGTTATAGCCTTTTTTTGTCAACAAGTGCTCTGGTAACCTCAATCAACTGATTATGTATTGTTCTATTCAAATAATGCAATGTTACTAATAATAAATAAATTATTTAACTTTATTTTGAGTATTCATCTTTGGAGAAAAGAATTCCATAACAAAAGAAAAAGTATCTACTGGAAATATTCGAAGAATAATTAATAGATAGTATTTCTCTTGTCTAACTTTGGCGCGGGTTTCTCATAATTTGATAACGTTTCTTTTATGGCAAAAAATGAGTTGAACTGCTAAAACTGTTCCGGTCTCTTTGGGGCCCCACAAGTAGGACTACCCTATAGTTTAAATTCAAAAATTCTTATTACGATAACACTTATTAATTATCAATTTTTACTTTATATATATATAGTTTCGCTGTATGAGGTTCTATAGATCGAGATCGGACGTGTCTGCATTAAAATAAAACTAGTTAGCCAGGATTTGACAGACATTTTGATTCTAGTGACAGTAGATATTGTCAAAACATCCGCGTTTGACGTCACTAACCTACAGTCATTAGAAAGAAAATATCTGTCAATACCCGGCTAACTAGTTTTAACGCAGACACGACCGATCTCAATTTGAATCTGCTCCTGCAGCCAAACTATTAATTTTACCAAAAAATGTCATATACATAAATTATACAAAATTTCCTATACTATATTTTGACGAAATTACAGAAATGGGCTCTTTTGAACGAAAACCTTGTCAGCTCTTATAGTTTGGTCATGAAACTTCTAAATATGAAACACTATACAACAGTAACAGACGTTCTTTGTACCTTGGTCAAAAACTGCACGTACAACGGGGTGACTCTGCCAAATTTGGCGGAATACTGATAGACAAAGAATTAGAAATTAGTGGTTAACGACTATGTACGCTTCAATGAATAAAGAATTAGTTCATAGAATTAGTTTAACTAATTAAAATGGCGAAGGTTGATGATTAGATTATAACCTTATCTAAGCCTTATAAGTCAAATTGAGGACAATGGCTGAATCAGTGACGATAACCTGTGAACTAATAAGGTATGTCGATGTATAGTATTTTAATAGCTGATCTTAGCATATTTATTTAGTGCTACAAATAATTTAATAGGACTTTTAGTTCAAGTTTACCTGTTGCAGTATTGTATTACCGGACTTAATAGAGTCCTGTTGATCAGGTTATATGTTTATATTGTAAAGAACAAATTATTTATTTTTATTAAAAGTTGATATACAGGGTCCTGCAACTAAGCTCCCGTCTTCTGTAGCTCACTTACTCCTTAAGCTAAGAGTTTGACGTTTTGCAAGCTTACCCTGTACTTCAAGGTACAATTCAAGAAATTATTTTTTATTATACAGGGTGTTCCAAAAATGTGTAACGCCATGGTAATATATTTTTTTAAATTGCATGCTATACATTTTTCTACACATTTTGAAGCCGTTTATGGTTCCCTACATATCACCAAAATTTTATTGAAATCGGTTGAGTGACCGCAGCGGAAAAAAATAAAAACCCAAAAAAATTGATTTTGCATCGTAGGCTTTAAAATTCAATAAAAACCACAAAATGCACCTCGTTAATAAAATTTTGCGACCTGTTTATTAAGTTAGGTGTAATAGTCTCGTTAACCAAGTGACATTGATCCAAATTGTACAGGGTGACCAAAATCGAGTGTCAAACTTGTCAAACTTCAAAGCGTGTTATTGTTCTTATTTTAAATTGGAACCCATAAATTTTTTTATGTGAACTGATGCAGAATTAAAAAATAAACATTGTTTCTAAATACAACCCCATAACAATTCCCAATATTTTAAAACTTATTCGCCAAAAACTCATTTTTCAACGTTTCCAACGGCAATTTTAGATAATAAATATCGTACGTGGCTTTGAAAAACAATTTATTTCATAAAAAATAATAGACCTATTTTAGATTTGAGTGTACTTACTTAAGTAGTTATTCAAATGCTAAATTTATGGCATAATTTGCCTATAGCGGTAAGGACGGAAATGTAGCTATAGGTAAATTTTGCAGTAAATTTAGGCAATTGAATAACTACTTAATTAAGTACAGTAAAATCTAAAATACCTCTCTGCGTTATATTTTATGTAATAAATTGTTTTTCAACGCCACGTACGATATTTATTACCTAAAATTGCCGTTGGAAACGTTGAAAAATGAGTTTTTGGCGAATAACTTTTAAAATATTGGGAATTGTGATGGGGTTGTATTCAGAAACAATATTTATTCTTTAATTCCGCATCGTTTCACCTAAAAAAAAATATGGGTTCCAATTTAAAATAAGAACAATAGCGCGCTTTGAAGTTTGACAAGTTTGACACTCGATTTTGGTCACCCTGTATAATTTGGATCAATGTCACTTGGTTAACGAGACTATTACATCTAACTTAATAAACACGTCGCAAAATTTTATTAACGAGGTGCATTTTGTGGTTTTTATTGATTTTTAAAGCCTACGATGCAAAATAATTTTTTTTTGGTTTTTATTTTTTTCCGCTGCGGTCACTCAACCGATTTCAATAAAATTTTGGTGATATGTAGGCAACCATAAAAGGCTTCCAAATGTGTAGAAAAATCTATAGCATGCAATTTAAAAAAATATATTACCATGGCGTTGCACATTTTTGGAACACCCTGTATAATAAAAAATAATTTCTTGAATTGTACCTTGAAGTACAGGGTAAGCCTGCAAAATGTCAAACTCTTAGCTTAATGAGTCAGTGAGCTACAGAAGACGGGAGCTTAGTTGCAGGACCCTGTATATTATGGTATTTGTTTATACAAATGTATACTGAAGTATTGCTGATCTATAAAATACTAAATTACTTTTATTATTATTATTATTATTAATGACAATTGGACAGGTGCTTGTTTCTCCTTTGTGTTTTAATTCTTTTCTATATCAGGAATTCTTATATTGGAATTTATTAGAGGATAAAGTAGCATACTAGCATACTTTTGTGTAAAAATCTACTTGAAAAAATTTGGCTCTTGTCGTTTCTATGTAGCTTCGAAGTTCGAACACTTTCCTTTGTTTGAAACAGCCGCGGATAGGCAGGACGGGACAGCCTGATAAGTTATTATCATGATCGAGATGAGTCATCGCAATTTATGAGTTTGTGATAGGAAACAAAAACATTTTCATAAATCAATGGCGACAATATCTTTCTAAAAATGCATTCAATCCGCGCTCTAACTGACGATAGGGATAATTATAATACTCTACTCAACAATTTTAGATTTTCCTTACGGTTTGAAGATTATTTAGGTGCTCCGGTAATTTTGACTTACCTGTATAATGTGTTTTATTATACATCGCCTTTGATTTAAGTTACTGTTTAACGGATTTTGCATGTTTGCGCTTTATATGACATACTACATAAGGGCCGATCCATCGGAAATGAGCCAAAATATAAGTTTTTACAATTGAGTTTTTGGAGTTTTTTTGATTTGATTGTCAATTGTGTCAATTATTTCTCATTTCCTATAGCGCTTGAAGAAGTGCCCTGTGGGACACAAAACATGTAGCGATTGCTAAAATAAAAGAAAATTAAGGAATTCGACTACTTTTTATTGTATTAATATATTGTATTTATTTAATTATTGTATTAATAATAGCTAATGAGTCTTTAGACAGCTCTACCCGCACTCTGTACTGAAGGTCTCATGCGGATTCTGAGTTGATAAGTACATATTCACATTTTTATTTTACAAGGGGCGGAGATATGGGTTTGCCTTATGTAGCGAGCAAGTCGATTGTCCAGAGATCATTTCTGAGTGTTGCGCCAAAGATATGTAATATGTTTGTGGTTTATCTGAGGAAAGCGGGGGTTAACGTGTTGGGTGTACTTTCGTTGGACAGAGATATGTTTTGCAGCGATTCTAGGGAATTTATTTGTTCAATGAGTATTGATGGGTTGGTGTAGTTTGTGCTAAGATGGGATGGTTTTCCGATATTCTCTGTTTGTTCTGGTTTCCCAACCTGTATTATATGATTTGTTAATTTAAGTTTTCTTGAGCTTCGAGCGTATGCGTTAATTTAAAACCACACACAATTGTTCATTCAATAGATATCTTGGAATGTACTAAGTAGAGTGCTTTCTTTTTCAACTCTGCATGGCAAACAAAAAAAAATATTTAGTTTAACGCAGATACGCAATGTCGGATTCGCTGACAAAACTGACGGCTATTTCTGAAACAAATAAAATTTCAAAAAATGTTTTTGTTTCAAAACATAGGCAAATTCATTAAAAAAATATGATTTTTTATTCTAAAATGCCCAAAAAAATGCTTTAATTTACAGCTTGAAAATATTAGTGACAATTACATAGAATTGATGTGTATCAACAGGTATGTATCTATATAAGGATATGTATATATGTATATAAACTTCGGTGTGTGTTAACGGATGTTAACGGACATATTTGGTCTTCATATAACATACAACATACTTAATATAATTTAAAGACAACAAATTGGCGCTAATTTCTTCTGTTACAGGTTCAAAATGTCACCTCAAAAAACCAATGTTGTTACTGAACTACTGATGCGTCTTGTTATTTTTGTGGCCTTTCTACAATGCTGTAAGTATAAAGGATTATTTTTACCGGGAAGCAATTTATTTTCTAAAAGTTACTCGGTTTATTTATGGATGTGATATTCCGTGTGTTCATTTCAAAAGTATCCACCCTTAATCAGGGCCGGCCCTAGCGTTTTTGCCGCCGTAGGCAAATCTCAATTATGCCGCCCACCTGATTGATTGATTAATTACTTTTATAACAAACCAACTCAAATGATTGAAATAATTATTATCAAATAATAAATTCATGCATCATGAGTCCTTGTGTGTATTATTTTTTATTATATTTTGCAAGACGCGTTAGTAATGTAGCGAAAACAAACATCCTATACACTACGTACCAAGATATTATTTTCGTGTCGAAAATAAAACGTATTAAGAATTCTATAGCCCGAAAACTATTTCTTGCAGGCATAAGAATTTAATTTTCACCGGTGCATTCATGCGGCATTAATATGTTTACCTGTGAGAGTCTGCCCAATATCGGCGTAGAAGGTATTTTTACTGCCACAGAACTACAAGTTTTTGTCGAGCCAGCCGATGCGTTCGAGACCTTGCAATGTGTTTGCAAGTCCAGATGTGCGATGTTACGAATCGGCATCTAAATGTTCATATTTTCGGTACTTTCGGTACAAATATTTGACAGTGCATATCGCGCAGTGCAATTTGCTTAGTTTAATAGGATAATAATACTCGAAAACAAAAGACGATAGCTAATTTTGGTTTTCACCATTGAGTTTCTCTCAAAAAAATGGACGTACTTACTCATTTTTCGATATCTCTTATAGTTACCGAGATCTCCTATAGTACTTTTTTTTTATGAATATTAGTTTAGCAAACTGTCTATCGCCCGCTCAGGTAGCAACAGTTATAGGCAGGGTTAGAAAAAATCTGCTACGCAATGTTTAAATTTGGCCCAATGTTAAGGGAGGTAATGAATTTTTAAAAACGTCAACTGGACCTTCTGGAACAAGGTCTATGGACGCAAAATCATTTAACATCATAATTAATTTGCCCGACTATGAAAATAGTACCAATAATACCATCAAAATGTTTACTGAATGCAGACATTATTTTTGAAATTTATTATAAATTATCAGTGGATTATCAGTGAAATTTGTCATGAAATACTTGCATCAAATATCTCCGAAAGTATTAAGCTTAGCAGAACAAAATGTTATATATGTACCATATTAAAGATGAAAAGAATTACTTAAAAATATTGAAAGATGTAGATTTGGGAGAAGGTTAAAAAACGGGCAAACTTCTATCAGCAAACTTCTATCGCTTTTGACAGAATAGATATTGACATAATATCTCCGTTCTTTACATTTTCCCAAATCTAAATCTTTCAGTATTTTTAAGTAATTCTTTGTTTATCATGTACCCAAATCTTCATCAAAATTTTATCTTTAATATGATGTATAATTTGTTCTGCTAAGAGTAATATTTTCGGAGATATTGATTCGCCATTTCATGGCGAATTTTTTAATCACTGATAGTGTTTAATTCATTTCAATAATAATATCATCAGACTCAGCACATTTTAATAATATTTTTATAGGCGGGCAAATTATGTGTCTACCCAAATAAAAATTATCTAGCTTACCATTTCGGCAGCAAATGCTAAACCGTTAAGATGGAGGAATCGCCAACTTTTAAAGCGGTTTCCATATCTTTGGAATATGCCAGTAAATCATTTTTACTTATAACATTTTCTTTAAGTTTGTGGATATCGCATAAAAACTCAAAAGGATCGTTGGGACTATTTTATACTGCTGTTTTGATTTTTGTATAGGATCACTACACTACAGTACACTTTCAAATTATTTTTCCTAATTCATCATATTATTTTTCCTAATTGATTCTAATTCTTTATAAAAGCTAATGAGCTATTTTATTTAAGTATGTCTATTATTGGCTGCTATATGCATCTTAAAATATAGGAACGGCCTGAAGCCTGTCAATTCCGATTGTATTTGATTGTATTTTACTATTCCTTTATTTTCTAGATTCAGGCAATATTTTAGAGCCCTTATTATTGTAGTTCAGTTGGTTTTGCCGCCCCTAAACTTTGCCGCCGTAGGCAGTTGCCTACCTTGCCTACCGCCGGCCCTGCCCTTAATAACTCTTGACCTGATGCGATTATTGCTTTGAGTGAAAACACGTCGACTAAGATATTGAGGGGGAAGTTCAAAAATGGTATCTAGAGAATTTTAGGTTTCATCCCTTCGCCCCCCAGCCACCCCACTTTGAAATTTCAAACGGCACCCTATATCTTGTGATACACCATTTGAAAGGGCATAAAATTCTCTACTCAACCACAATAAAAAAAAATTAAATCGATCGATCTGTTCTTAAGATAGACTAGAATAACGGCCACCATTATTTGCGTTCGCGAAGAGTTCGAAAACAGAATGTGTTTTTGTCTAGCAAATAATGGTGGCCATTTCGAACATACCATAAAATAATTTCTTATTTTATTATTTATTTTAATTTTTTCTTTCTTATGACTGTAATTTAATTCAACAGTGTATCCAATCCGCAATGTTCCGCTAATAATAATTGATTTCATACCTTCTATCTTCTGGGTAGTCTATCTTAAGAACCAATCGATAGATTTAATTTTTTTATCATGGTTGAGTAGAGAATTTTATGCCCTTTCAAATGATATATCACAAGGTAGGGGGTGCCATTTGAAATTTCAAAGTGGGGTGGCTTGGGGGTGAAGGGAAGAAACCTAAAATTCTCTAGGTACCATTTTTGAACTTCCCCCTCGATATCTTAATCGACGTGTTTCCACTCAAAGCAATAATCGCACCAGGTCAAGAGTTATTTAGGGTGGATACTTTTGAAATGAACACACGGTATAAAGACTTGGCTAATTCGTTAACAGCTTTTCAATTATGTTCTCATTTCATTTATTGTTTTAGATGGCGCAGAATTCACGCAAATTCGTATCCCTATTTCATCAGAAGTAGAACTTGAATCTTGTCTTCAGATGAAACAAAGATTACAGTCAGTGAACAGCACTGACTCCATTGTTTGCCAAAACGTTACGAGTGAAACCAGTACTGTGTTCGATTCCATCAAGGAAGTATTGAGAGACAATGCAGACGTGGCAATGACCAGCGGAGACGAAATGATCACCGTGTATAGGTAAGTTCGCAAAATCCATGAGTTGCACGGGCAAGTCAATTTGTTTGTGTCAACGGCATTTGAATTTGAAAAATGTGAGCAGCCTATATTCTTTTGCTCATTTTTTGCTAAACATTTTTGTTAGTATCCGAGATATGGGGGTGCACCGCAGTAAACAACCTTTTTTTGCTCTATTAGTTTTCGAGATATACAATGATAGATACAATGTATATTAATGATCATAAGAAATACAAGTTTTTTCGATAGAGAAAAGTTGTGGAATCATTCAATCATTCGGGCCACAGAAAGAAAATATTTTCACATATAGGTACACGTTCCGCAACAACGTGCCAACACAAACTAATGTTTCGTGGCTTTAATGGAACATTAGCTATATTATTTGTATCCTGAGCGTTTTGCCAACAACTTTTTTGTTTGTTTTTTTATAAAAAAAAATATTTTTATTAAGATATAAGAATAAGTCATATATAAGGATAAGTCATATAAGAATCGCAAATCAATAATACCTGTCAAAAAGGGCGCTATTTTTACAATGCAAAATGAGTATTTTGTTTCCTTATTCCTTGTCAGTTAGCTCAGAAGATTTGTTTGAAAAATACAGGTTTTTGACATTCTTTTCAGAATAACTCGGAAACAGTTAATAACAGCCTATTATCAGTTGTCGATATTTTGGTAAAAAAATAGCAAAAAAATATGGATATAATGATTTTCATTTTGCAAAAGTTGCGCCGCTGACTTGCCCGACCTGTACATATTAAATATTTGAACGTATTTCCGTAAAGCCATTTCATTTTCCTTAACACATTTTCCTTAACAACAAAATAAAATTCACATAAAACTTTTTGCAAATTTTCTTCTAAAAACTAAGTGTCATTCCCAGTAAAAAGGTTCATATTGACTTGTTGGTTTTCTCAATTCCTTAAGAAGTTGTAGCCGTTTAAAATACGGTTTTATTGATATTTTTATCAGCTCTAACTTCTTACCGAATTGAAAAAGTGAATACTCGAATGAAGTTTATTTGCGGCGAAAATCACTAGTCTGATACAGAAAAGAAAAAGATATATTTCTGTATAAATTTAGAACATAACGGAAATTTTGGAATTTTTTTCTACAAACCAACTCTTGAATGTTTGAGGGAAAAAGCACTCTCGATGTACCGAATTGCTTCCGAAGTTTTCATTTTACCCGTATTCACATAATTCCACATTTTGTGTGTGTGTGTATGTTTTGATTTTCTGGTCCCACAAAATTTTGTTGGTGAACTATCACCTGGTGGTTATAAATGCCGCCACCTATTTGGTATATTGTGATAGTTCGTCCAAGCGTCTGAGATGTTTGCGGTAATATAAATTTAAATATAATAAAACTTTCAAAACCTTCTTAGTTTGTCAAATATTTAGGTAATTTGGCTGGATTCTTTATATTGGCAGTTACGTACCACCTACTCAAGTAGTTTTGATAAGCTCATTTTTAATACAACTTTATACTAATCTAAGGTAAATCCGCAGATAACATGTGGATGATATGTCGATGAGGGCAAAAAGATATATTATCAAAAGATCATATTTATTATCTTTATTTTAAGAAATATATTTCAAAATGTTTACATACTTTCAGAATTTTTTATGTGGCATGTGTAGCCGAGCAATACCAGTTTTTATTTGAATTGTATTATGTTCTAAATTCTTTAGTTATTTTATTCATATTTATTACTATTTGAAAATTGTAAATGTTTTTATACTTTGCGTTCGTTATAAACTCATAACGAAACCGCTTTCGGTGTCATTATGAAAACACTAGATCACAAGCTTTTAGTAACTTTTGGTTTTCCAAGATTTATGATATTGACGTCAAGTGTCAAATAAGGCTCTCAATCGCTATTGGTTCTCGTTAGTCGTAGTTGTCAATTTTACACTAACTACCAACTATTGAATATAAAATTACTTTAAATTGTAAGATAATAACAGCATTTTTCGAAATTTATATAAAATTAATGTCGCAAACTAGAAAAGATAATATACAGGGTCCTGCAACTAAGCTCCCGTCTTCTGTAGCTCACTTACTCATTAAGCTAAGAGTTTGACATTTTGCAAGCTTACCCTGTACTTCAAGGTACAATTCAAGAAATTATTTTTTATTATACAGGATGTTCCAAAAATGTGCAACGCCATGGTAATATATTTTTTTAAATTGCATGCTATACATTTTTCTACACAGTTGGAAGCCTTTTATGGTTGCCTACATATCACCAAAATTTTATTGAAATTGGTTGAGTGACCGCAGCGGAAAAAAATAAAAACCAAAAAAAAATTGATTTTGCATCGTAGGCTTTAAAAATCAATAAAAACCACAAAATGCACCTCGTTAATAAAATTTTGCGACGTGCTTATTAAGTTAAATGTAATAGTCTCGTTAACCAAGTGACATTGATCCAAATTATACAGGGTGACCAAAATCGAGTGTCAAACTTGTCAAACTTCAAAGCGCGCTATTGTTCTTATTTTAAATTGGAACCCATAATTTTCTTTAGGTGAAACGATGCGGAATTAAAGAATAAATATTGTTTCTGAATACAACCCCATCACAATTCCCAATATTTTAAAAGTTATTCGCCAAAAATTAATTTTTCAACGTTTCCAACGGCAATTTTAGGTAATAAATATCGTACGTGGCGTTGAAAAACAATTTATTACATAAAATATAACGCAGAGAGGTATTTTAGATTTGAGTGTACTTAATTAAGTAGTTATTCAATTGCTAAATTTGCTGCAAAATTTACCTATAGCCACATTTCCGTCCTTACCGCTATAGGTAAATTATGCAGTAAATTTAGCATTTGAATAACTACTTAATTAAGTACACTCAAATCTAAAATAGGTCTATTATTTTTTATGAAATAAATTGTTTTTCAACGTCACGTACGATATTTATTATCTAAAATTGCCGTTGGATACGTTGAAAAATGGGTTTTTGGCGAATAACTTTTAAAATATTGAGAATTGTGATGGGGTTGTATTTAGAAACAATGTTTATTTTTAATTCTGCATCATTTCGCATAAAAAAAATTATGGGTTCCAATTTAAAATAAGAACAATAACACGCTTTGAAGTTTGACAAGTTTGACACTCGATTTTGGTCACCCTGTATAATTTGGATCAATGTCACTTGGTTAACGAGACTATTACATCTAACTTAATAAGCACGTCGCAAACTTTTATTAACGAGGTGCATTTTGTGGTTTTTATTGATTTTTAAATCTTACGATGCAAAATAATTTTTTTTTGGTTTTTATTTTCTTCCGCTGCGGTCACTCAACCGATTTCAATAAAATTTTGGTGATATGTAGGCAACCATAAAAGGCTTCCAAATGTGTAGAAAAATGTATAGCATGCAATTTAAAAAAATATATTACCATTGCGTTGCACATTTTTGGAACATCCTGTATAATAAAAAATAATTTCTTGAATTGTACCTTGAAGTACAGGGTAAGCTTGCAAAATGTCAAACTCTTAGCTTAATGAGTAAGTGAGCTACAGAAGACGGGAGCTTAGTTGCAGGACCCAACAACACAACTCTTGCGCCAATTTTTGTCTTATAAAACTTGTATTATAGTAGTAGTAATAATCTTTATTCCAACATCCAGCTTTGTACAGGTTTATTACACAATTAGTTTCATTTAATAAATTTCATTTGGTGTTTATTTCCCCTTAATTTGGTTAGTAGAATAAGCTGTTGATTGTTTCTAATATCATTTTTGTATGCAGACTAGGTTTAAAGCCAATCATATCATCAAAGAGCAAACAGAGGATCGTTCTGTTAGTTAAACAATTAATGGTTCCAACGTTGGATCTGACCCAAAAAAGAGGCTGCTTCGGCCAGGCTTTGGATGCAGGTAATAATTTTTCATCGGATGCGTTTGTGCCAATAAAGATTGGAATCAGACTTATTATCTAAGATACATTTTAATTTTTCCGATTCTCTTGTAGGTGTGTTAGGTTTAGCATCCGTCTTGCCATCAAAGATGAATTTGTGTCATTATGATCTACGAATCGCTAGAACAGTTATGGATGCCTGTATGCCCGGTGCTAAAAATAGTTCGATTGACTTCTTACTACCTAATGATCGTGAACTTATGTGCAAGCTATGCGTCCAAAGCCCAGACAGCTCAAGTATGTATGAAATAATGGGCGTATTTAGCTCAAATCGGAAGGGGGGGGCAGTTTAAATTTAACTTGCTGTATGGGCGAAGGGTGCCCATTACAATTTTTCTGATGATAGAACGCAACTATTTCTCAAATCGTTTCCAAATCCGAAAAAGTGGACACGTATATTTTTTGTTGAAAATTGGATATTTAACTGTGTCTGTCGCAGGCCTTATATTTATATGGGAAAATGCATGCTAAGAAGACTTCGTTTGCTATTTTACAAATAATTGTTAATTGTTATGGTTTGAGAAAACTTAAGGAACAAGGAACAAGTTAGTGCCCTAAAAACTATCATTAAATGACAAAATTTACATTCTTCTGATAATTGATCCTTCTGATCATTTCAGTCTCTTTTTTCTTATAGAAATTATTACTATAAGTCTAGTGGAATGTTTATAAACATTTGTCAGTCAATTTACATTTGTTTAAAGAAATTCTATTTATTTAAATAATTCGATTATCTCGAAAATCTGGTTTATGAGCTCGAAATCGCAAATTATTATCTTAGAGTGACAAGACAATTAGTGTGTGACAATTATTATTATTTTGCAAGCCTTTTTCTAATTATGATAGAAAAGTCACCTTTATTGTTAAATTACTTATAAATGTCATGTTCGAGATATATAAAAACCTGTTATCTATATTATCTATTAAACCCACACTGTTATTCTCCGGTGACATCATTTATATTTTGGGGTAATTTCAGTGTTTAAATTCATTAAAATCATTTATATTTTGGGATAATTTCCAGTGTTTACATACCTAATAGTATTCGTTTTCGATATGATTTATTCGAAAAAATTTGAAATCCTGTTTTACGGGAAATTGGGGAATTACATTTCTTTTTTAAATATTAAATTTCCCAAAAGTCTAAAAATTGTATTAATCACATTGCTTCTTTCATTGTCATTCTTATTTCCTACTACTGTGTGTCGCAAGATAACGTACGGGTCAATCCATCTGAAATGGTCCAGAAAAAGATAAGTTGGTCGCTTGACGATTTTGGAAAAAAATCATTTTTTGTTATTGAATTCGCCTATGTTCTGGGAGTACAAAACCATATGTTTTTAAAAATTATTTTACTCCGTTCAGAAATGGCGCCCAGTTTTGTGTCAGCGAATCCGACATTTTTGAGATTGGTATGTGTTTGCGTTAAACGAAATAACTTTCTTTGAAATTGTCATAGAGAGTTGAAATAAAAACCACTCGATTAAGCACATTCCAAGCTATCTGTTAGGTATGTAATGCATAGAGTTTACGCTTAATTTCCGTTTAAAAAAATATCTTAAAATTTACTTACGATAGTCCATTTGGAGGCGTTTTCATTATTTTTTTAGACATGAAGGGGTACTTAATTTGTTCATTCAATATTTTTTACTTATAACCTTGTATGCAAAGGGCTTATAACAAAAAATATAGCTTTCTTACTCCTTCTCCATAGTGATGACAGGCTATTGAAATATCAAAATTTCTTATTTTTACGATGTTTAATGTCAAATATCTCTGATGGGACCATGCCAAAAAATCTGAAACTTTCAAAATTAATTCATCGTTTTATAAGGTTTAATAATAAATAAAAACATTCTTGTGTATTGCACTGTGTTTGGAATAATAATGAGAGAAAAATCACATGACGGTAAAACACATTTTATTAAAAATTCTCAGTAAATACAAAACAAAGCATACTATTCATAACAATTATGTCATTTTTTACAAAAGAGACATAGGCTAAGTGAACTTCACACGTTTCTGAAGTTGATGTGATGTAACATATTATTATACCTTCTGTTGGTTGAGGAGAGAATTTGAAGAAACTAGAAGAAACTTCTAGTTTCTTTTATCTGTTTGGATCTCTGAAATCTATCATAAAAAGGGGTTTTGTGTTCTGAAACCTCTTCTTTTGCCACTAAGATGTAGTTTACCCCTGGTAGGTGTCCATTACAAAAGAAGAACATATCTTCTACATTAAGGATTTGGCTATTAAGTCGTCTTTGAACACTGGCTTTAGCCACTAGTGGCTTCGTTGTCCCCCCTATACCGTCGCAAGCGTTTTTTCCATGTGCAGATCCAAAAAAAAAGCCATTCTGTATCTAACCCAAAATCTTTTTTATGATACGATAAGTTTTTTTTTGCTCTTTTGTATTGACTTGCTGCACCATCCGAGAAATATATAAGTTTTGATATGCTTGACAGATTTTGTTTTATATATTCAGTTAAATGTGAAAACAGTCACAAAAAATAATTATAATAGAAGAATTACTTAATTGTACAACATACATATTTATAAATATTACTATACACATAATATCAGTAAGAATATGTTATATTACTGCTTCTATAAAAATATAATGTAAATAAATAAACAGTTCCAGTAGGCTTAGATGTGTTCAATATGTTAATGTTGGCCACTACTGGGCCACTACTGGACTATCCCCACCGCTCCCTTAGTTGTGAGCCTGTTCTAACAGGCTAACTAATGAGCTGAGCCAGAAGCCAGGTGTATGTGACTGTTTTCAGAAACATTTAACTGATTATGTAAAACAAAATCTGTAAAGCATAACAGCATTTTTTTGGATGTGCACTTGGAAAAAACGCATGCGACAGTATAGGGGGACAACGAAGCGACTAGTGGCTAAAGCCAGTCTTCAAAGACCACTTAATAGCCAAATCCTTAATGTAGAAGATATGTTCTTCTTTTGTAATGGACATCTACCAGGGGTAAACTACATCTTAGTGGCAAAAGAAGAGGTTTCAGAACACAAAACCCCTTTTTATGATAGATTTCAGAGATCCAACCAGATAAAAGTAACTAGAAGTTTTCACAAATTCTCTCAACGATACATCACATCAACTTCAGAAACGTATGAAGTTCACTTAGCCTATGTCTCTTTTGTAAAAAATGACATAATTGTTATGAATAGTATGCTTTGTTTTGTATTTACTGAGAATTTTTAATAAAATTTGTTTTACCGTCATGTATTTTTTCTCTCATTATTATTCCAAACACAGTGCAATACACAAGAATGTTTTTATTTATTATTAAACCTTATAAAACGATGAATTAATTTTGAAAGTTTCAGATTTTTTGGCATAGTCCCATCAGAGATATTTGACATTAAACATCGTAAAAATAAGAAATTTTGATATTTCAATAGCCTGTCATCACTATGGAGAAGGAGTAAGAAAGCTATATTTTTTGTTATAAGCCCTTTGCATACAAGGTTATAAGTAAAAAATATTGAATGAACAAATTAAGTACCCCTTCATGTCTAAAAAAAATAATGAAAACGCCTCCAAATGGACTATCGTCAGTAAATTTTAAGATATTTTTTTAAACGGAAATTAAGCGTAAACTCTATGCATTATATACCTAACAGATAGCTTGGAATGTGCTTAATCGAGTGGTTTTTATTTCAACTCTCTATGACAATTTCAAAGAAAGTTATTTCGTTTAACGCAAACACATACCAATCGCAAAAATGTCGGATTCGCTGACACAAAACTGGGCGCCATTTCTGAACGGAGTAAAATAATTTAAAAAAAAATATGGTTTTGTACCCCCAGAACATAGGCAAATTCATTACAAAAAAATGATTTTTTTCTGAAATGGTCAAGCGACCACCTCTGGACCACTTCAGATGGATTGACCCGTACGAAATAATCAAAACGGATATTGTTTTATTATTTAAACAACGAAAAATAAAATAAAATATAAGTAAGTGGCGTGTAAGCAGTGGCGTGCGGTCCATACGTGCAGAGCGTGCAGTGCACACCCTAAGATTTAGGGAAAAAAGAAGGAAGAATATTAAAAATAGTCTTGCCAAAAAATGATATTTTATGTATTTATGTATATACCGACATAGTTCTTCGTAATAATAATTTAAAGTAATTTACACCACATGGTGTTAAAACTCCACTGCATTTGTCCGGACCAATCACACCATATCATTGCTACTTGCTAGAACCGTCCCGACCGACACCCGCCTTTGCGACTACTGCCATGTCGTGCAGCCACAAGCGCTGCACCAGACGGTGTACCGCTAACGTGGGTTAAAATCGGCGAATTCAAGACGTATGTAAATAATGTGTGAGCCTTCGCAAACTCTACCAACGACAAATTTAAAGTATATTCTAGAGATTGAGTACAGAACACACCAATTTATTTGTCCGCTGTCCGAACTTTACTACCAACCGATACGCACACAGTGCATATAGGAGGTATACACGCAACCATATCGCCCCAGCGTGCAGCGGCTAGGGCCGCACCGACGAACGGCAAACAATTACTTATGGTGTAATTCAAAAACTACCCAACTAATTTTGATCGGACTTTTACCTATGCATTCCTTAAACTCCAATAAATAATCCGGAGAAAGGCTGATCAGATTTTTTATGTATTTCGCTTATATTTGTTAATTTAAATTCGCCTTTGGGCAAACGTATTTCCAGCGTGCAGCAGCTCCGATGCACAGTTGACGTTTGGCGTTTGGAAACTTGTGTTGGAAGTGTTTGTTGACTTTGAAGTTTGAATTATTTGTGTCCATGTTTTTATGATTTTTATTTAATAACTCAATAATGCTGATACGATGATGCATGTTGTGCCTATTGATGGTAGGTTTGTCGTATTAAATTAAATTTATTTCAGTTTTACCTACACTACAATCAGTTTTATTTCTGGGTTAAATCAATGTTACTAATAATCTAAGGCGCTAACCTCACGGCGCTACACGTCATCAACACAACATCCAGGCGACAAGACAAAAAAAATGTATCCAACACAGTTCGTTCACACGACACGACATCTATAAGACAAGAATCAGTCGTATTCAAGATGTCAAACGAGCAAGACGTCCTTCCAAGTGATAATTCAGCTATGGTTAGTGCAGAAAGCTCTCTTTCCACCGACGACGAAGAGGACATACTTATGTATTGCTATTTGCGTCATCGCCGACGTCGACGAAAGTACTGGGTGCATCCTTATATAAAAAAAAACACAAACCGCAGATTATTTGTGCTTACTAAAGAATTAACCCAAAACGATAACAAGTTTCAGTGTTTTTACCGAATGAGCAAAGAAAGTTTTGAAAAGCTTTTAAGTATCACGGGACCTTCGATTCAAAAGAGAAACACAAATATGAGGCAATGTGTCAGTGCAGAGGAAAGGATACTTATAACACTCAGGTGAGATATAAAACATATTTATTTTTACACAAACATAATATGTATATTAAGCAAACTTACAACCTAGTCATAATAGATTCAATGTCATCAGCAAACCTGTCACTGTCTTGTTGGATTGAGTTGGGTTGGATTGGGTTGGGTTGGATTGGGTTGGGTTGGATTGGGTTGGATTGGATTGGGTTGAGTATTGCGTTAGTAGGCGTCGGATGCTGTGAGGGCGCATTAGAAAGAGCAAAATACCTGTAGTTGGTATCAAGGAGAGCCGAATTTTCATATGAAGTATTAGAAAATCCAGAATTAGAATTGTATGTGGGGGAACCCATGAAGGAGGCGTATTGAGTACGGGATGATCCCGATAAGGATGCTCTTGACTGGTCTGAACTTTCTACTGACAGAATGTTTTCAATCAGATGCAGGACTTTTATTTTAAATTCACGCATCTGCTTATCATTCATATTTTTTATTTCTGGTAACAAAGAAAGGAGAAAATAGCGTTTAGCTGTATCATCATCACCGGCACTGTTTTTCTTTTTTGTTTCCAAGTATTCTAAAAATTTTGAATCTAAGTCATTCTTTTTTCTCTTTCTTCGAGTTGTACTTGACGTCGAAGGAGCAGGCTCTGGTAATTGTTCCTCCGTGGATGGGGCTTGTACGTCTTGCAATGTGTCGTCATTGTTCTCAGTTGGATCTGGACTTTCGGGTGGTTCTTCTGGGTGCTCAATATTACCTGGATTCTCAATAATATTCGTAGGTTTCACATATGGAAGAATAAACTGTAGGTGGTCATGTAAATAATATGGCTTCTTTGTTTTTGCAGAGGAACCACTTGGAGCTGGCTTTAAGCTTCTTACAAATGCCGACCTTATGTTTTTCCATTTTTCTTTGCAGTCTGCCACTGAAAAATAAAATTATTTGTATAAAACTACTATTTTAGTTTTGTTTTGTTACAGGTACTTAGCAACAGGATGCAGTTTTATATCTCTTTCATTATATTTCCAAAGAGGACATAGCACAATAACTGCAGTCGTAGCCGACACTACACGGATTATATGGAATTCTTTAAAAGATGAATATATGAGAGTTCCAAATACTCATCAATGGCAAAATATATCTGAGCGATTTTTTGAGTTGTGGAATATTCCAAATTGCTTAGGTGCAATTGATGGAAAGCACATCCGAATTGCGAAGCTTCCCCGTTCTGGCTCAACAAATTTTAATTATAAATACTATCACTCTATTGTGTTAATGGCAGCTTGCGATGCAAATGGTTTATTTACGATCATAGAAACAGGCTATGCTGGCAGAAATCATGACGGAGGAATATTTAGGGCAACAGCACTGTATCGCAGATTGGAAACAAATGGTCTCAATATACCACAAAGTTCACCTCTACCTCATGATGAAACCCAACAAAACTTTCCTTATTATTTTGTTGGAGATAATGCATTTCCTTTAAAAGGGTATATGATGAGACCATTTCCTTCCACTTCGCTGGACAATAAAAAAAGAATATTTAATTACCGGTTAAGTCGTGCAAGAAAAACAATAGAATGCGCTTTTGGTATGATGGCAGCAAAATTTCAGGTTTTAGGGGTGCCAATTCGTTGTAGAAAGTTGAATAATGTTGTAAATATAATCAAAGCTGTTTGTATTCTACACAATTTTATCCGTCAAAATGACGGTGTTCAGTACACGCCATCATCCATTGCACCAAGAAGAACACCAAATGGGCCACAACATAACATACAATTACAAGAAGAACATATTGTTTTACGACCTGCATCAGCCCCTTCTACTCTCCGAAAATATTTAGCAAACTATTTTATAAAGCCAGGTGTTGCACTGCCTTGGCAAAATAATTATTGCGTATAAATAATGTATTTATTAAATAAAGGTACTTACTTGACAAATTTGTGTTTTTTCCCACTTCACTCCATGCTTTTTCTGTTACGTCTTTCCGGCTATATTCAGCCGTTTTAAAATTGAACAAAAACTGATGTTTTTCCACTTCTAGTGCTATTTTCAAGTTAACGTCTCTTTCTGCCGCCATTTTCGCACAACGTACTTACGTACTCACTTAAGAAATGCTGAGCGGCGACTGATCAGAAATGTCGCCGGCAAACATGTTGCTAACATATCGTGTCGCTTAGATGTAGTGCAGCGCCGTCTGCCTGCTCCCATTTGGATATATGGCATCAACATCGACGCGACATGTCGTCGCCATGTCGTGTTGATGACGTGTAGCGCCGTGAGGTTAGCGCCTAAGACGGATATTTATGCAAATGTCATAAATGTTTTTAAAATGCGTAAAGGAGCATTGAGTTATCAATAGCATATAAGTAAATATCTTTAATAAAGGATAGGAGTTAAATAACACCCTCAATTTTGCAAGAATGGGTACTTATGTACAAGTTTTGATCAACAAATCATCATTAGCCAAAAACTATAAAAACACAAATCAATCACAAGAAACAACGCAAAATTGTAACTTAAAAAACACTGATGCATCATTCTGTTGCCTGATATCTGATGCCTTGTGCCTCTTGCACTTGATTTTGACCGCAAGCTTACCATTTTTATACTTTTTTATGCAATCTCTATCTTTTATTAAACATTTACAAATATTTATTTTTCACTGCACACCTTATGAACAAAAGCACCGCACGCCACTGGTCACTTGAGAATAACAGTTGGCCAGGCCGATCTAAAAGAATAACTTTAGGAGAATTGCAGAAACAAGTGTTTAAATAAATGGCATTTGTTTAAACGAATGTGGTTTTATTAGATAATATAGGGTAGACATCTCGAATATAAAATTTATAAGCTAATTTCACAAAAAAAAACTGTTTTTTTACCATAATAAGAAAAAGAGATGATGGTAGTTTTCAGGGCACTGTGGGGTGGGTTGGGGTCGTCAAATCCATATGTATATGGGGTCAAATTCTTCCTTGGAAAGTTCCCGATAACCAACACTCGTAATTTTGAACAAAATAGTGTCCACTTTTTTGGATTTCGAAACTATGGACTATGGTATTAATTGCCAGAATATGAGAATCTTCAAATAAATTTTGAACGAAGATTTTCCTTATTGAACATCATGTAAAAGGGTTACAGAGAATTTTTGTTTAACACAGTCTTTCAATTACAGCAGCGGTAAATTGCAACGCCGACAGGCACAATTATTATTATGGACCTAACGGTACACAAAGATGTTTAGAAGACGAAAGATCGGACTTTGCTGTTGTTCACTTGGACGGTAAAAATAATATACAAACTTTATTTCCTTTACACATTGCTTATTACATTTTCCGCAGATGTGAAGAGTTTGCCGAACGGGATTGTGGTTATGTGCCGAAACGGCACTACCGTCGATAGTCTACAATCCGTGGATGACGCATGTCCTTTGATTACAATACCCTCCAAACAATTCGTAGCCAATTCAGAGCTCACAGACAACCAACTGAAGGAAATAAGAGATATTCTGCTGCAAGCCTTGGACCCGAAAGAATTTTATGGGGTATGTAATAATGTGCATTGACATGCAGATTGCAGGGCCGATTCTAAGGTCGGACATATGTCTAGTTAACGTTTTACAAATAAAAGTTTATTGAACATTTCCTGATTTTGCTAAAACCAACATTAAGAAATACACCAGTAACGTTTTGTAAACTGTTATCACGTTTTATATATGTTCATGTGTTTCCTGGGTTATCTTTTAAAACCGTCAACAACAAGCAACAAAAACCAGATATAATTTTCGAATTACCTTTCTAATTCACTAATTCTTTGTTCTGTCTGTAGGTTTTCGTATCCCCAGAACCAACACTCGAAGAAGAAATCATATTTATCAACATTGATCGTTGTGAACAGCGGCTGGAATCTGAACCCACCGGCGGGGTTATTGTAAAAATTGCAGTTATTGTAGGAGCTATTATAGGAGTCGCTATAGGAGCCACTATAGGAGTCCTCATAGCAATCAGATTTTCAAATCAGCACGGTGAAGAACAGGCGAGACATAGTTTACCTTTAGTCCACAAAACTGAATCTAAAATGCATCAGCTGATGGTGGATTTGTTTCCGCAACTCCCAAAAATAGACGAAAGGCGCAACCATCCGGCGCAGTACAACTGCGAAAGCGTAGCGACGCCTCTACTAGCTCCTAGCGAGCAAACTTCGTCCGCACCGACTGATACTCTGGATAGGTTGCAAGAAGCCCGTACACCAAGCACGCCCCCAGTGGTATCTAGCGATACCACGGGATTTATAGGATAAAATAGGAAATTTGCATATTTGTCAAAGTCGCGAAAGCCGTTTTACCGGTCGTTGCGAATTTGAACCCGTCAAGCAGACAATCTGCGCTTTAGCCAAGTGATCGCGTATCAGATTGAACTGAACTGATTGCGGTCAGCAACTATACTTACCATATATAAAATTATTAGTTTAGCGGATCGAGATCGGCCACGTCTGCATTAAAATAGAACTACTAGAACTAGACAGATATTTTGGTTATATTGATAGTAGGTATTCACAACATCAGCGTTTGACACTGTCATTAGAATCACAATATTTGACAAATCCTAGCTACTAGTTTTAATGCAGTACCTACGAGCGATGTCGGTGAAGTATAATTTGCTCATGCAGCTAAACTATTAATATTAGCCAAAAATGGTTGCGATCGTGCATTATTCAGAAATTCCTCTACTCGACGAAATTCTAGAAATAGCGGCTTTGCAAAATCTTTCAAAAATGCTAAGATTTAACCTCCAGTTCTTTTGGACCCTTTTTAACAGAAAGCTTTTCAGCTCTAAGTTTGATTACTTCGAAATATGAAGTTTCTTCCCGATACCTTTAGTAGTTTCTCCGAAATCTGGCATCACGAACGCGCGCGCGCCCGCACACGCACACGCACACACACACACACACACACACACACGCGCACGCACGCACGCACGCACGCACGCACACGCACGCACGCACACGCACACGCACACGCACACGCACACGCGCACGCGCACACGCGCACACTCGCACACTCGCGCACACACGCACACACACGCACGCACGCACGCACGCGCACGCACACGCATACGCATACGCACACGCACACGCACACGCGCACACGCACACGCCCACATGCGCGCACACGCGCACACTCGCGCACACGCGCACACTCGCACACTCGCGCACACACACACACACACACACACTCACACACGCACACACTCACACACGCACACACTCACACACGCACACACTCACACACGCACACACGCACACAGAACAGACAGACACACAGAACAGACAGACACACAGAACAGACAGACACACAGAACAGACAGACACACAGAACAGACAGAACAGACAGACACACAGAACAGACAGAACAGACAGAACAGACAGACACACAGAACAGACAGACACACAGAACAGAGAGACACACAGAACAGACAGACACATAGCACAGACAGACACACAGCACAGACAGACACACAGCACAGACAGACACACAGGCCAGACAGACACACAGAACAGACAGACACACAGAACAGACAGACACACAGAACAGACAGAACAGACAGACACACAGAACAGACAGACACACAGAACAGACAGACACACAGAACAGACAGACACACAGAACAGACAGACACACAGAACAGACAGACACACAGAACAGAGAGACACACAGAACAGACAGACACATAGCACAGACAGACACACAGCACAGACAGACACACAGCACAGACAGACACACAGACCAGACAGACACACAGAACAGACAGACACACAGAACAGACAGACACACAGAACAGACAGACACACAGAACAGAGAGACACACAGAACAGACAGACACATAGCACAGACAGACACACAGCACAGACAGACACACAGCACAGACAGACACACAGAACAGAGAGACACACAGAACAGACAGACACATAGCACAGACAGACACACAGAACAGACAGACACACAGCACAGACAGACACACAGACCAGACAGACACACAGAACAGACAGACACACAGAACAGACAGACACACAGAACAGACAGACACACAGAACAGAGAGACACACAGAACAGACAGACACATAGCACAGACAGACACACAGCACAGACAGACACACAGCACAGACAGACATACAGAACAGACAGACACACAGAACAGACAGACAGACAGACACACAGAACAGACAAACACAGACACACAGAACAGACACAGACAGACACAGGACACAGACAGACACAGGACACAGACAGACAGAGACGGACAGACAGACACGGACTGGCACGGACAGACAGACACGGGCAGACAGACACGGATAGACAGACACATACAGACAGACACAGACAGACAGACAGACAGAGAGAGACAGACACAGACAGACAGACAGACACAGACAGACAGACACAGACAGACAGACACAGACAGACAGACACAGACAGACAGACACAGACAGACCCAGACAGACTCAGACAGACACAGACAGACAGACACAGGACAGACAGATAGACACAGACAGACACAGACAGACAGACAGACAGACAGACACAGGACAGACAGACACAGATACACACTCCCACACGCCCACGCGTTTCAAGACCAAACTTAGTGCTGAAAAGGGTTTTGTTCAAAAGGGTCCAAAGAAACTGGATGTTTACTCTAAGCCTTTTTCAAGGATTTTGCAAATGAGCTGCCATTTCTGTCATTTCGTCAAGAAAGTTAAATAATAAATTAAAGTAGAGGAAATTCTGAATAACTAAACTGTACAACCTATATTTTGGTAAAATTAATAGTTTAGCTGCATGAAAAAATTCTATTTGATTGATGTCGGTCGTGTCTGCATTAATATAAAACTAGTTAGCCAGGATTTGACAGATATTTTCATTCTACTGATAGTAGGTATAATGTCAAACGCTGATGTTTTGACAATACGTACTGTGATATTTCATATTACAATGTACAATTTGGTATTTATTTTATGATATTAGTAAATAATACTCTAAAATGTTTGTTGTTTTATTTTTAATGAGTAGTAAAAGTGTTGCATAGTTTTAACTTATTGTGGTCTCAACTAAAACTTCTGCACATTCAGGAGCTCGGGTTAGTTCACGTAAATGCAACATTTATATATCTGTAAAAACAAAAACGTAGAAATAATGCCTTGTTTCAAACCCATTTTTGAAGGGGTAGAATTATTGTAAATATTATTTGAGTTTTAACAAACCTTTTCAATACTTTTCTGTTTTCCGCTGTTCCAAAGTTGTAACATACCTATACATGAAGAATAAATCGTTTTGTAGTTAGTTTACATTATTTTACACTGACAATATCCCAAAAATTATTAAAGATAGATATAGGTAGGCTTACCATAATTATGAAATTTCAAACCGGGACATGAATTACCTACTTTTGAAAATAAGTTAACATCCCATCCGCGCCCTGTTGTGGCTTTTTATAGTCTATTTTTTTGTCTTTTTTCTCCTACTTAAGTATTTTCTTATGTATTTAGTCTTTTATATAATCCGAACATCAGATATACCAACATTATCAACAAGTAGGACAAAAGAGAATTTGAATACCAAAAAATGCATATATTTCAACACAAAACAGCAAAAATTAATGTGCACAGATAAGAACGTGATGGTGGCACTGATTTTGTCACAAGAGATGTGAGATATCGTTTCAATTTTGTTTTCATAGATTCCAAACCAAGAAGTCTGCGTAACGCAAATCTAAGACGTGATGGAGACGTTCCCGGTTCGTCATCTACAAACAAAAAGTGCATTGAAATGTCCATATAACATTTTGTGACAAAAGAGAAACTGGAATAACTGTAATTATTCATTGAAATTCTCGTATTTTTGGCTGAATGTACATTTAATATTATATCTTCTTTAATCAAATTAAAAAGAAAACAAATGAAGCATTCTACAAATTTTATTTTGCGTGACAATATTGCTGTTTGTATTGGTGTTAAATAAGACAGAAATAGTGCGTTATCTCGAAAGCAGTTGGAAATACTCTTATTTTAATAATAATTTTTTGAAAACGTTGCAAATTTAAAGCACTGGAACCTTCACACCTAAAACATTTACGTTTGTTTTTTTCTATAAACATTCACATTTGTTAGATTATTAAATTGTGTATGGTAACAAGCATACCATGTATTTACAAAATGTTTCGAAATCGACTACCAAAGGATTTAACCCCCATTAATGATCTTTAATCTGACGCATGACAGAAAATTATAGATCAACATTTAGAAAAGTTATAACATTTTGCTAAAGCAGAACAAAGTAATGTTCAGTTGAAGCCACACGACATAAGTACAATATCGTTATTTAGGGGTTCTTCACCTCAGAGCAAAACATTTTCCATTCATGAATAGGCCTACCGCATCAAATTACCTATAATTTAGTATATGGTGGAAAGTTATATAATAATTTTTGAAAAAGTTATAAACATGTTGTTATCACAGCCAACCAAAATATCAACTCACTCCACTTGGTGTCATACATAATACCGTAATGTGGAGGCATTTCAGCTTTTAATGTAATCATTTAAAGTATAATCCCAATCAATTACCTACAATTTGGCCTAAGAGAAAAAGATGTAACAGTTTTTGTAAAAGTTAATAACATTTTTCTGTTATAAAGATATGTAGTTTTTACCGCAATACTCAAATAAGTAGTAGACAAAATTACTGTGATTTAGGGGTTGTATGCCACAAAGAAAATTACTCAGCGTAAATGAGTCCTAAATACAACGATTAATTTACCTACGAATTTGTCATATGAAGCAATCATATGTAACAATCTTTTTCCTATGCATTTAATTTTAGTAAAACTTATAAAAAAAAATTCTGTAGCGTTTTTCGTAGTATATCTGAAAGCTTGCATAGAAAGTATATGCAAATTATTGTGATTTAAAGGTTCTTTGCTACAGAACGGGAAATAGTGCCTAAATAATTGAGATAGGTAGTCTACATTTTGACGTATGGAATATAGTAGTTCAGTAATTTTTAAAACGTTATAAACAATTTTCAGCAATCAACTTTGTGTTTCTTTGGCTGTCGATACTTAATACTGTTACAATACTAATCGGCTAGTCGCCCTGTTGCCTGCTAGCAACGGACTTGTTACCCCTAAATCATCATTATTTTGCTTATCTCTCAATAAGTATCGAAAAGTAGTAAAATGAACGCACTTTTCTTGGCAAAGAACATATGACTTGAGTGAGGCCTTTTTAGATTTCCAAAATTCTACCATTTACAAATTTCAAAGCTAGATGTGTTCTACCGATCAAAAATAATACCTAATTCACTAGTTTAACAATAATAATAAATTGTAAATTTTGAACAACCTGTATACGATATCATGATGAACTAGACGTCGTCTTATTTGGGTATGTTTCTAGTTTTGTCCCACCAATCATTAAACTTCTAGTTTCAATAATAACCGAGATATTCAATTTTAAACGTAACCCCAAAAAATACCAAAGAATTAGTAAAATCAAAAAAGTTCAAAAATGGTGATATTTAAGTATGGAAACATTACCAAAAATGAGGTATTTTGATAAGTAGAAACCAAAAATAAAATAAAAATTATATCACTCCATTTAAAATATAAAAAAATAACAAAGTGGATACGGACTTCCGGTGACCGGACGTGACAGCTAACTTGAGAACATTTCAGCTGAAGAGCTCAGATCGAGTAAATTCTTTTCCAGAAATAGTAATGTAGCAATTCCGCGAGACACCCTGTATTAGCAGCATGACATTCTATTTGAACGAGATCGGTCGTGTCTGCATTAAAATAAAACGAACTACCCAGGATTGTCAAAACATCAACGTTGGACACTACCTACTGTCATTAAAATGACAATATCTGTCAAATCCTGGCTAACTAGTTTTATATTGATGCAGACACGACCGAGCTCGATCAAATAGAATTTGCTCATGCAGTTAAACTATTATATATTTACCCATTATGAATGGGTACCCTGAGAAAATAGTTGATAGAATGATTAAGAAGCAGAATCAAAAAATGTATGTAAATCAAATATCTACTTTAAATACTTTGTCTGTAGAAAAGAAGAAATATGTTAAAATACCGTTCGATTGTGCATATACAAGGGGTTTGAGAAGTATTTTTACATCACAAAATCTCTGTATAGCATATTCGACTCATAATAGCATAAAAAACCTTCTTGGAAACCCAAAGGATAAGGTAGATGTACTTGATAAATCCGGTATATATTGTATCAAATGTCATGACTGTGAAAAAGAATACGTAGGCCAGACTAGAAGAACAATTTTAACTAGGTCAAAGAACATGTAGCTCATTTTAAATATAATCGTTTTGAAAAATCTAGTGTGGCTCAACATATTTTAGACACAGGTCATAAAGTAGTTGTAGATGACTTAAAACTTGTAAAAGCTGTGTCAAATAATAGGGAACTAAACAGCTTGGAAAGTATCTTTATTCACTTGAATAGAGATAAATTAATAAATTCAGACAGGGGTCCTATACCTAGTTCGCCATTGTTTGACCTGCTTTAATTAAAACTTGTTTTTTACGCTTCAATGATCAAAATTCACTGAGGTGTGAACAACAAATGGGCATATATAGGGTAATGACATGGACGTCACTTCCACTAGTGATTTGCTTGGACAATATCCAGTAAAGATACTATGAAGTGCTAATCTCTCTTTTCCTCTTTTTAGGTTCTACTGAAGATGGCAACATATAGTTGCTGAAATACGTATTTAGGTTCTAAAATACTTGTTGTGGTTAGGGGTTTATAATTTTATTATACTATGGATGATAAAGTATAAACGGATACTGGCGAAAAAAGCGGTGGTAAATTGGTCCATAAGTCATAACATACCTTGCATCAAATCCGTTATATCCTTGATCCAGACAAACTTCTATACTTGGCTGCTGCTAGTTGATAGTTTATTTACCTGCAACCGAAAAACCACTACCCGCATCTCACTAATCACAAACAAAACGCACTTGTAAACACTATAACAGATTAGCGACACCGTTATACATACATATTATATACGCGGCATTTTTTTTTAGCTTTTATGCAAATCTAGCGAGTAATTACTAATGACCGGCCGTACTTATCAGAAACCGGGTAATGACTGTGCAAAACTTCGCTGGGCGCTGGCTTCGGGTTGGCGAATATGGCGCTTAGTATGATTTAAGCCAATGAGAGGCCCGGAAATGAATCACGTGATGATTTTACTGAACCGATAATTCCGATCTAATAATTGAATTGCAATTAGACCAAAAAAAATAACAGAACCTTTTATCTACGACCCATAAATTACATTTCATATAAAATATTATATTAAATTCGTGCAGTTCTAGTAACTTTCTAGGGATTTTTGTCTGCAAATATAAATGTTGTAGTGGCACCTCAGCGTATCCTAACCTAACACTAATGTTTTGACAATACGTACTGTCAGAATAAAATCCTGGCTAGTTATCCAGGATTGTGTGTCAAATCAAAACTATAAGTTTTATTGTGTATTTATTTTATAGTATATTGTAGGTATATGATATTCATAAATAATACCCTCAAATATTTTTTTTGTTTTATTTATAAAACTTGAGTTGGTTTTTATACGTTAAATTGACACAGTCTCAACTAAAACTTCTGCAGTCTGCGATTATATGTTGCCTATTTTGTTGCTAGTGAAAAACTTATAAATTTTGGACTGAAATTGTACTAAAGAATCAATTTTTTAGTGATTGGGCATACAGGTGAAAAAATACTAAAGTTTTTTATGCCAAAAATCTAAGAAATCTAAGAAGTTACACTCAAAATTTAATCCATTTTGAACCGCTTTATTTTTTGAACACCTTTTTTGGAAATGCATTATATAGGAATTATTAACATTTTTTAGAAAATCTGGTATTTTCCATGCTAATCTATATAGTTACTCAAAATAAAACAAGGGATTTTTAACAAAAAGATATAATTTATTAGTAAATAGTCAAAAATCAACAAATGCATTGAGTTGTAATGCCCAAGAACTAAATCAATCGCAACCAGAAGAACGCATGCAAAAATTCGCGCAGATGAGTTCGGAAGTTACACGGTGTTCTCTAAAAATCAGATTATTATTATTACCGTTATTATTGCTCGTTATATGATTGATACGGACTTTTGCTACACCGATACGTAAAGCCTAATTTTTATTGTTAACGTGTACAATATAAAGAGCGACAAACAACTACTTATACTAATTAGTAAAATAATTACTATCATTATTACATATTAACAAAATCCATTTCCAACAAATCGACACGCCGTTGTCGTTGTATAACAAACAAAAAAGAAAAATATAAAATAGAATAAATAAATCTTAAGAGTAAGTATCGTCAACAACAAAACTACGTTCAGAGTTAAGGGAGAAATTATCGCACTGGAAGCTAGTAAATTATAAAAAAATAATACTATGCAGTGGGAGGGATTTGTTGAAAATTCTAAAATAGGAGAAATGTAATACACACCATGCATATGACAGTATAAAATTGTTTAAAAAGTGTCTAAAACGTTCCGTCCCACTCTATAAAAAAGCTAAATTAATTATTATATAAATTGTACTAAAGAAAAAAAATACGAAGTAACAAAAAAATTGAATTTTACACCTATACAGCGTTCCAGAACATAATATTTTTTGTAAAATTCTATTTTAAATCTATTTTCCGTATCTCCAACAATAATTCGTCAAGTAGATACGCACATAACTATTCAATTAAACAAGAACAAAGAAAAAAAACAGCAATACACTACAAACGTCAAATCGCAACTCAAACAAATATTCTATCCTGGAACGCCGTCTATACAGAACACGATAAAAAGATCGGCAAACGTCCGACTTAAAATTTACGAGAAGTAGACCCTCCCGTAAGATGTAAAACCTCTAAAAATATTTTTTCCAACTTTTACACGCTACGAAAAAAAAATTACGCTAGCACTGCAGGCTCATATCTATCGCCTTTAGAAGCATCGAATCCTCGTCGTCCTCCTCGAGCGTGCGCGTCTGCATACTCAGTCTAATCGCCTCTTCAAGGTCGTCGTTGTCTTCCGCAAGACTCAACTGCAAGGCGGTCTGAAGATCGGGATCTTCTAACGATATCGACTGTACGGGCCTAGGATGGTGCGTTTGCGTCGCTTTCGTCGGGGCCACCGGTCGTAACTTCAAGATTTGGTCAGCCTCGCAAGGCGGTAACGTTCCGAAAACAACGAAGATCGAATAACCTAAAAAAAAATGTGTAAAAATCGCTTTATTTTTGAGGTATTGGTATTGAAAAGTTATCCATTCTTGTCTTGCTATCAATAACACAAAAAAGAACCTTTAAAATTGATTAAAACCTGATTTTTTTTTTGGTTTGGGTTCATAATGGACACATTATTATAAATTACATATTGTGTCCCTAGAATGCATTAAAATAATATATACCTAATATATCGTAAAAGTGAATTTTTTAATTTTTCCTAATAAATACTAAAAAAAACACTAACCGTCATTTTTTAATTGGGCCAAGAACAACGACAGGTACGTATCCGATATTAATTCCGGCTTCGGCAGTAACGAATTCAAATTAAACCACTGCAGTCCGATCTTTCTAACCGTAAACCAATGGTCTCGATAGTTACAAATAAATGCCTGCATTTGTCCGGGATCGGAAAAAACGTGCTTCACACGTTCATCGGTACTCGAAAGGGGCACCAACTCGAGACCCCAAACTTCCAACGCAGCACTTATAACTTGCACGGAGAAATAACCCGAATCGTCCATGTTTTCCGAAGGTTGCGCTAAAAACCGTTTATATTCCTCGCTTTCTTCACCGCATTCAGCCATCCGTAATCTTTCTGCCTCATCCATCTTTTCAGCTAAGGTGCTAAGGTCAACAGCAGTAAAATAAGAACCTTGTAAAAGCGAGTTTAAACAATGTTGTGCACATAAGGAACCTTCTTGCTGTAAAACAAATGAATAGAGTAATAAAAATAATTTTTTGGGTTCCGTACGTACTTTTTCATGAAAAATAGCTTCCATTTTATTGTTTTTTGTTGAGTTTTGTCGTTTTAAACCGACAAAGGATTGAAAATTCTGTAAATAAACTTATTATATTTATTATGGAACAAGCGGCTAACTTCGCGTTGTTTGTGTACGGCGCTAGGGGAATTTCGTTCTCCCCGTTCGTCGAGTAAAATTTAAAATTACATCCGGCCGCCGCTCGCTAAAGCAAATTCCCTTTTCGATTTCGCACGATAAATCCCCGAGAAGATACCACGATCGATTAGATCGATTAGACCGGCCGATGCGAAATAATTCCGTATGCGATCAATCGGCCGGCCCGACTTCGGTTTTGTTTTTTTTGAAGCATGTTGACATTCAACATGGCGGCATGTCGTCAGTGCTGTGCTGTGTCGTGGTGAGTCCGTTTTATTGTAGATTTGCGCTATTTTAGCTTATCTGGGGCGCTGAATTGCTGCGAAACGCGTAGACGGGGGCCCGTTCGTTATCGGGGTGTTTGGATTTTGTTACGGGGTTTGATTTTCGCCGAGATTTTTGACGTTTATCGTAGAGTAGCTCTAACCCCCTTATATCCGATGACTGTTGATGTGCTACGCAGTATTCTTTGTTTTGTTGAAATTCGTTATGAGTTTTTCGGGGTTTCCTTTGGGTAATTTTGTGTGGGGTTGGATAATTTTGCGGGTTTTGCTAGGGCGGAAGGTGCCATTAAAATTGCATACAGTAGTTTTAATACAAATCAATAATTCGGTGTTTTCTAGCTTGCGCGTATTTGTGCACATGTTTGACCATTTCGCGGATATGTGTGTCGCTTCTTCGCTTCATCACGCATAATCAAAATTTGTAACCTTTGTTTTTTTGGGGATTTTCGGTTAAAATACTGCCGTGTTTGTTTATAGATCGCGTGAATAGACTGCGGATTTCTTTGATGCGTTTTTGCGTCCTCGAAATGTAGGTTAGGTCCCGAAAGAGGTTAAAACAACCCCTTTGGGGATAATTAACTATCGATTCTCTCCTAATTATTTTATCTACTTAACGTATTAACCCCAAAAAAAGTTAGCTATGTGTTTTTCAGCATAAACGGTGTGGATTTTTCGTTTTTTGTTTGCTATAATTATGAAGTCGTTTCAAAAAGTTTCACCTTTCTGTTCAGAGTTGAGAATATAAAGAATCTTTTGTTTCCTTTATAAAACTAACCTCACTTTTTTGACATAACCTATAGTTGTCTCAAAATAAAGCTTATTTGTTGGTTCCTTCTTAATTTTTTAGGGGTGATGGTATGACCTTGAAACCGTGTGTGTTCTTAAAGCACTGACAGGGTACTTTGTAGTCACAAACATATACAAAAAAACCTAAATTAATGACCAGCCGTATTCATGTGCAGTGCAAAAATATCCTAAAACACTTCAATAAAAAAATATATACAGAAAGAAAAGAACCCAATGTAAACTGTAGTGGCAAAATCCATCCAAAGGTATTTTGCACGCATCCTGTCATATGAAGATAACCAAACTTTTGCATCGAAAATATTGTTGCGGCTTGTTTGTTATAAATAATACAGATAGAGATAAGTAATGTTCCTGTGTTTGAAACGAAGCCTGTCAAAATCTGTACCTAGGTCGTGTTTGTGGGTTTTTTTTAACACATTTTGCAATAGCTATCGTGTTTTTTTTTGTTATTTTGGGTCGTCATATCTAAACGAAACATAATATGGTAACCAGGAAAGTTATTTTTTTCAGTTTTTAAATTACATAAAACTTTTTCATGGCATCTTCTCGGCAATTTATTAAAAAAATATATTTTTAATGATATTAACGCTTAAAGTTTGGTTGATTTACGATTATTTGACAAACCTTCCCATATTCAAAAAAAGTATTTGCTAGATAACTGCGTATAATTATTACATAGTCGTCCCCACAACGGATATAATCAAAAAATATATATATGTATAATATCAGCCACACTGTTACCTACAAAATCCAATTTTTTCTAGGATGGAGTCTCTTATAGTTCAAAAGATATTAAATTTTATCTGACATGAGTCGCACGCGGCATGTCGAAACTCAACGAAAAACGCAGCAAGCGACTACTTCAGGCGGGTGGGTGACGTTCTTGTACATCTCGCAGACAGCAGGCTTGTTCAACACGCTAGTGCAGTTTGTTTTTTTAGACCCTGAGTGGAAGGGCTTATTTATTAGGTGCTAAAAATATTTTTTTATTAAACGCCTTTAAAAAATGCCGAAGTCTTCTAACTGTATCAAACGTTCTAAGTTTCGAACTGATAGATCTATTCAATCTATTCAATTTGCCTCTGCATCCAAATATAAAGAATAAAGTATAGTTCTCAGAAAAGTCACAGATAACACTGCACTCATCTTCTTGCAAGGATTGTTTTTTGCTGTGCATAAAATCATTTTGGGTTTTCACTAAGTATGAATGCAATAGTAGTGTTTCTAAACCGGTCTTCAATTTTTGTATATATTCATCAACTGGGGATATAATTAGTTGCAAAGTGGTTCTGTCGACGTTCATCCGTTGTCTATAAGTGATTTGTCGATCAAATGTGTTGCACCAGGACATTCAGAACATTTTCCAAAATAACAATTTATTGATGCTTGAATGAAAATCATACGTTTTAAACAGTCGTGATAACTTATATTTAGATGTTATAGGTATATTTAATGCCAATAATTAGTATTTTATTACTTTTCTGACAGCTTATTATTCTTTATATTTGGTAGCGGAGGCAAATTGAATGGATTGAAATATCTATCGGTTCGAAATTTAGGACGTTTGATACGGTTAAAAAACTACGGCATTTTTTAAAGACGTTTAATTAATAAATATTTTCAGCACCTAATAAATAAGCACTTCAACTCACTCTGTTCTTAAAAAACAATCTGCACTAGCATGTTGAACCAGCCTGCTGTCTGCGAGATGTTCAAGAACGTCGCGCACACGCCAGAAGTAGTCGCTTGCTGCGTTTTTCATTGAGTTTCAACACGCCGCGTGTGGCTCACGTCAGATAAAATTCAATATCTTTTGAACTATAAGAGACTCCATCCTGGAAACAAATGGGTTTTGTACGTAAAAGTGAAGCATATATTATGTATATATATTTTTTCGATTGTATCTGTTGTGGGGACGACTATGTAATAATTATTTAAAAAATTCAATTGTTTTTATTATTTTTACATATATAAATTAAAATAATGATTGTACGCTGTTATCTAGCAAATATTTCAAGCTTCTAAATATTTGAATAAGCACTATCAATCTTTTAGAAGATGCGTTGCCTAATATTTGTGGTTTCTTTCTGTTTCAGCTTGTGTAACTAAGAAACTCAAAATTTAGATTAGAAAATTCAAAGTAAACCGAGTATCAGCTGCAAACTACTGGCCTTAATAATCAACTTGTAATATTGTTAAAAAAATACAAACGACGAAAATTATGAGCATCAGCACAATCCGCACCAGCACGCATTGAGGACATCTGAGGACATCAGTTTCAGTTTCCAAACCTTTCAGTTTTTCCCTCGAAACTCACGTTTACCAAGAAACAAGCGAAAACAACCAAACCAACCAAAAGAAGCAAACAAAAAAAAAAGAGATAATAATAATAATTTTTTTTTATTCCGAGTGACTGTGGATTGTTGTGTTAGCGAGCGAACGAGTCCCCCATTAATTTTTTTTTCCTTTAATTTTGCTTAAACCGATTAATTTTATATACATATAAATATATATATCGAGAGCGAGAGTGTTTATTGAGTGCAAGGAGATAGGAGAAAGAGAGAAAGCGCAACGATTATATAGATAAACGGTCGACTGCAAAAACCAAAAAGAAAAAAAACAATCGACAAAAAAATTTTAAGCATATGTATATGTACTGTACGAAGCATAAATTGTATCTCCGACGGACACTGTGAGACGTGTGTTGACGATGATAGTACTGTGAAGCTGATCGGCTGACATATATACGTATATATAAACATATATATATATTTCGGACGATTTGAATCCTGCGTGTGTGTATATATATGTGCGAGTATATATTATATATATAAGAGAGAGAGAGAGGTAATTGAGGGCGCGAGAATTTGCAGTACCGTGAGCGCGCGGTGGTACCCATTTATTATAACGATTCTGTGATATACGCAACACTTAACGACTACAAGAAGAAGAAGACGGAACGGAGAGGTGGAGTTTTTTTGACGTTTGAGAAGATCGAAATCTGCGAAGACGCAGGCCATGTCCAGCAATCCTCAGTGGAAGACCTTCCAGCCGCCCGATGCCATGAATCAGGACGCTACCATTATCGATTTCAAGAGTATGACCAGTAATGGTGAGTCGAGCCCCCATCGTAAACTTACAATTTTGTTCGATACGTTTGTTATATTGATTAATCGGTTTATTAATAGCTTAATTGGTGCAAACTGTACCGGCAATAAAGAGCTATAGGTTCAAATCCAGCTTAGGGCTGCATTTTTTTTTTATTTGCTGCTTTAGTTTAACTTAATTGATATGTCTTATATAAGTACTGATTTGAAATTTACTTTTTCCAATGTTCTATAATGTTCTCTACATTTTTTCTGTTTGTAATAGACACTTTCTTTAAATGGCAACACTAATTTTTTAATTTTTGTAGAAGAAAATTTTCGAGAAAAGAACAGTTGATTATGAAATTCTGTCTTGACGTGATATGTCAATCTATCTATCTATCAAAAACACCTATGTATTTACTTTTCGAAAATAAACAAAACTTACTAATAATAGCCATTTAGTTATTTTATACAAGGTGTTTATTTTATTTTGGAAAATTGTAACTTTTCCTTTTCCAAATAGAACACTTTGTATCTTTTTACATGTTTTAATTCTGAGATTAATAACTAGAATATTCTGGAAAATTTTTACTTTATCATACGCAGTATGCTAAAGTATTGTAATCATGCCGAAAAAAAAAATTGAGATTTTAGCGGAAATAGGTCTTTTTGGGTCCCCCGAACATTTTTGACCAAGGTACAAAAAAATGTCTGTGTGTGTGTGTGTGTGTGTGTGTGTGTGTGTGTGTGTGTGTGTGTGCGTATGTGTGTACTCGATTTTTGTGACGACGATTCCGGAGAAACTACTAAAGGTATCGGGACGAAAGTTCATATTTAGAAGTTTTATAACTAAACTTAGAGCTGAAAAGCTTTTGGTTTAAAAGGGTCCAAAGGAACTGGTAGTTTATTCTAAGCCTTTTTCAGGGATTTTGCAGATGAGCCGCCATTACTGTAATTTCTTCAAAATAGTTAAATAATAAATTAAAGCAGAGGAAATTTTGAATAATTTATGCCTATGACATTTTTTGGTAAAATTAATAGTTTAGCTGCAAGAGCAAATTCTATTTGATCGAGATCGGTCGCATCTGCATTGATATGAAACTGCATAGTAGCCAGGATTTTGACAAATATTTTTTTTGTGCTGTCATCACAGAAATGTCTATGGCTGTCACCACGCTGTCACACTCGGAGAACCGCATGGAACGTCATCTACAGTGTCATGAACGAACATAAATCTGTCAGAATTTAAATTCGCTTTTTAAACTTGAGATTTCGTAGAAGTGGTATCAACCTAACATTTTCTATACCGAAATATAACCATTTTTGATTTTTTTTAAAATACGTATTTCTCAAAAAGCAACACAAAAACGTTGATGTCACTCCTGCCGAAAACTAGGGAAAAACTACATAGCGCGACTCGCTCACATGCGACGACGACGCTCCGCCATCGGTGACGCGCCGCATCACCGCTCGTTGTGCTATTCCGTACTTTCGGCACTTGTGAGATAACCAACTATTATTCTGATGACAGTAGGTAGTGTCAAATGCTGATGCTTTGGCAATACCTTCGATTGATACTATTGACTATCAAAATATCTGTCAAATCCTGGCTAACTAGTTTAATTTTAATGCAGACACGATTTATCTCAGTCAAATACATTCTCATGCAGCTAAACTATTAATTTTATATATTGTATGATAAAGTCATGTGCCTGGCCACATCAGATTTTTTATTAGTAGTAAGATTAATTCTTTAGTAATCAATTTTTTATAAAATGCTTTATTATCGTATGATCTGAAAAGCTTTTGGTTCAAAAGGGTCCAAAGGAACTGGATGTTTACTCTTAGCATTTTTAACAATTCTGCATATGAGCCGCCATTTCTGTAATTTCATCAAAATAGTTAAATTAAAGTAGATGAAATTCTGAATAATTTATATCTACGAAATTTTTTTGGTAATATTAATAGTTTAGCTGTATGAGCAAATTCTATTTGATTGAGGTCGGTCGTGTCTGCAATAATATAAAACTAGTTAGCCAGGATTTGACAATACCTACTGTCAATAGTATCAAAATATCTGTCAAATCCTGGATAACTAGTTTTATTTTAATGCAGATACGACCGATCTCGATCAAATAGAATCTCATGCAGCTAAACTATTAATTTTATATCTAGCATGATAAAGTAATGTGCTTGGCCACATCAGATTTTTTTATAAAATGCGTGTTATTTTTGAGTTATAAGCAATTAGCCAAACCTCATGAACTTTTATTTAAACCAAACTAATGAAAAAACAAAAAAAGTGGGAGAGTATTCTAAATTTGAAGTTATGGGGTTTCGATTAATTGCTTATAACTCAAACATGATCCATTTTATAAAACGAAAATATTCCTGCTAGAAATTGTTGAATTAATCTAAAAGATTATTAACTAATTACCAGAATAAAATGAACATCTTGTATACTAAAAATTGATTTACGCGACAGCTTGTTTAAAACCAAAAATATTCTCTTTGAACAACTTTTGGAAGTTGTTTTTGGTAATTTTGACTAACACTGTATATTGTTTACAAGGAGCAGTCTTGGCGAACTGATTCAAAAAGAATTTTTATAGATGGTGTATTAGACCATCCATTGCGGGTTTTTGCTTGGTTATATGACGTCACAGAGATCCCGGGAAAAATGAAATCTATCATAAATCCTTTCCGGGGTATTTAATGATAAATGGTAGCTTCGATTTCCGTCAGTAGGAAGGATTGAACTCAAAATCACAGTTTTAAACGTGAACCTAGGTTGTGTGTGACGAAGCTGGATAGATATTTTGATAAGAAACAACTTTTGTTGGAAACTTTTTTACCCTAAATCACTTGTGAGCAATTTTATGCGACAAACGACGTCCGAGTACACTTGCGGAAAAAAGTATGTTAACATGCGGGCAGCTGGCTTCACCGGAGACGTAGGTCTGAGATTGTCGGTCGTCTTGAAACAAAAGGGTCACTTTTATTGAATGAATTTGAATTTTGTTTATTATTATTTTTTATTTTTATTATTATTTTTTTTCCTCTATCTAGGCAAATCGCAACCGTTCAGCTTCAACAACAGGTCGACGTCTTCGTCGCGATTCGGCTCGGAGTTCCCGTCGCTCCAAGAGAAGTCGTCGTCGTCGTACGGCGGCGGCGGTGGAGGAGGCAGCGGGGGCGGCAACGGCGGCGGCCTCTACGGCTCGTCGAGCGCCACGAACGCCTCGGGCCGATTCCCGATCGGCACGTTCTCCCTGGACTCGAACAACGTGTACAACAGCAGCGGCGACTCGTCGCTCACCAACAACGTCTTCTCGACGAACGGAAACAGCGGCGGGGGCGGCAACGGAGGCAACGGAAGCGGCACCGCCACCAACAGCTACCAGTCGGACTCGAATTCGGCGAATCTGGGGACGCGCGAGACCGGTATCATCGAGAAATTGCTTGTAAGTTGGATGTTTAGCCTATTTTTTTAAAACTTTTTTGTGGGAGGGGTGAAAGTGGTTGCTAGGGGGACGAAATTAGTAACGTATATAATGTATGTGTATCACTGCGACAAATTTTGATCAACTTTCTTCCTACCGGGAAATTTTAGCTGATAATGATTCTATATGACCCCCTGAACACATCCCCAAGGCGATTGATTAGTTTGAATAAGCGGATAAGAAAACACTCTGTATGTAATAGCAAAATAGTCCAGTCAAATCGTTTCCGAGGGTGCCTGGTCCAGGAAAAAAATTATAGAAGTTTTTTTCTTTCATTCTATATACTTTCTGGGGTGAAAATATGAAGTAAAAGTTAATAACGTTAACATTGAGAAATTTCGAAAGCTTTTTTATGAAGCGTGGGTTTTAATGAAGGTTTCCTACACTCTGCGACTAGAAATATGTAAAAAATCTGATGTGGCCAGGCACATGACTTTATCATACAATATATAAAATTAATAGTTTAGCTGCATGAGAATCTAGATTGAGATAAATCGTAGGTATTCTCGAAGCATTTGACACTACCTACACTACGTCATTAGAATAATAGCTATTTATGTCACAAGTGCCGAAAGTATGGAATAGCGCGACGAGCGGTGATGCGGCGCGTCGCCGAACGCGGAGTGTCGCCGTCGCATGTGAGCTAGTCGCACTATATAGTTTTCGACAGGAGTGACAGCAACGTTTATTGTGTTGCTATTTTCTCAATTTATCGTTTTTAGAATTAGATATAAAGACGGGTTGATATTTCTATCAACAAACAATCAAATTGGTGAACTTATTTTATTTGAAATTTGTATTTTATAATTTGCCGCACTACAGCGGCAACGTTCCATAGTGGTTCTCTAACCTCTGATGAGATCAGCTGTTTTCGAATGTGACAACACAAAAAAATATTTGTCCAGATCCTGGCTACTATGTAATTTCATATCAATGCAGATGCGACCGATCTCGATCAAATAGAATTTGCTCTTGAAGCTAAACTATTAATTTTACCAAAAAATGTCATAGGCATAAATTATTCAAAATTTCCTCTACTTTAATTTATTATTCAACTATTTTGACGAAATTACAGAAATGGCGGCTCATTTGCAAAATCCTTGAAAATGGCTTAGAATAAACTACCAGTTCCTTTGGACCCTTTTGAACCAAAAGCTTTTCAGCTCTAAGTTAGGTCATGAAACTTCTAAATATGAACTTTCGTCCCGATACCTTTAGTAGTTTCTCCGGAATCGTCGCCACAAAAATCGTTTACACACACACGCACACACACACACACACAGACATTTTTTTGTACCTTGGTCAAAAATGTTCAGGGGACCCAAAAAGACCTATTTCCGCTCAAATCTAAATCTCAATTTTTTTTTTCGGCATGATTACAATACTTTAACATACTGCGTATGATAAAGTAAAAAATGTGTATAATAGCAATTGACGACAGTTTTTTTTTTGTGTTCTAGCATTCATACGGTTTCATTCAGTGTTGCGAGCGGCAGGCGAGACTCTTCTTCCACTTTAGCCAGTTCAGCGGGAACATCGAGCACCTGAAGATTGGCGACCCCGTCGAGTTCGAGATGACGTACGACCGGCGGACGGGCAAGCCCATCGCAAGCGCTGTTACGAAGATAGCACCTGAGGTGGTGAGGTTTTCTTTTCTCATTTATTACTACAATATTTCAACAACAAAAAAAAAACCTTTAAATCAATCTCAACCGCTAAGTAATTGTATTGAATTAAATGAATTTGAATCAAATTAAAACTACACAAACATGTTTTCCTTTTAAATATATTGTACGTAATAAAACCTGTATCCATAGAAGTTATTTATCATAAAGGAAATCACGAAAATAAGTTTTTTTTTTAAGGTTATGAGCGAAGAACGTGTAACAGGCACGGTGACGACAGAAGTAAGGGGCGAAGGATCGAGCGGCGATACGCAGGGCAGGATCAGCTACGAGAATAGGGGCGAATGTTTTTTCCTACCGTATACGAAAGACGACGTTGAGGGCAACGTTACGTTACGATCGGGCGACAAGGTCAGCTTTCAAATTGCGACGAACAACCGGTAAATATTTGCTTTAATTATATTTTTTTTTCTTTCTATTTATTGTGTCTCCTGTTTTTTTTTTTTAGTGGGAATTTGGGAGCCTGCCATGTGAGGTTAGAAAATCCCGTACATCCTGTCAAATATCAAGGCGTCGTCTGCTCGATGAAGGAGAGTTTTGGGTTTATCGAGAGAGCCGATGTCGTGAAGGAAATTTTCTTTCACTTTTCCGAGGCCAAGACGAAAGAGGAGTTGAGATTGGGGGACGACGTTGAGTTTATTATACAGACGCGCAATGTAAGTAATAAATTTTTTTTATTTTTTTATTAATCAACAGCACCCCACAGGTACTTGTGTATAACACCTAGTCTGATGACTAGCTATATTAATCTAACCTAAATTGCTACGTATAAAAGGTGTTCTATATTAAGTGTTCCCCATTGGTGTAACTTAAATTTAATTTGGATGCTGACGCTTTAAACTTCACACACTGCACGGTGCTCTGCTTTGTTCACCTATCGGCTTTCACTCACATAACACTGTGCTCTGCCTTTTTAACATCACTTCACCAACGCAAAAGGTTTGGTTCTTTTGAGTCTCCGCACACTGTCACAATTGTCAAGAAGCAGGATTGCCTCGACATTCGTGTGCTGGAGAAGTCTGTTCTGATGATTCTCTGCAAACTTTCCAATTTCGTTCGTTACTAATTCCATCTCAAGATCCCCGCGGAAATTTCTGTTTCGTATATACCACGGTGCACCAACGATGTTTCTTAGCACCTTATTTTGGAAGCGTTGAATGATGGTGATATTGCCTGGCTTAGTTTATTATATGTCGACAAAGACGACTTCCTACCAATAAGCCAGTACATTTTTTGTATCTTATGCCCAATTCCTCTTGTTTCTTTTTAACATGTGCTTTCCAGCGGAGCTTGGTGTCTAGCGTCATACCGAGGTATTTTGCCGTGTTCGAGTAGAGTACGGTGGTGAAATTTATTGTAACTGGAACGTATCGTATTCGCTTGTTGGTAAAGTTTATGTGAACTGATTTGGTTGCGTTCAATGTAATTAGCCACCGTTGCATCCAATCACTAACATCGTTGACAGCATTCTGCAGTTTTAGTGTTGATCCTTCAACAATTGTATCTACTGCCATGATAGCAGTGTCATCGGCAAACGTGGCAACGGTAACACCATCTGGTTGCGGAAGATCATGAGTATATAGAAGGTAAAGCATTGGGCCAAGTACGCTACCTTGTGGTACTCAAGCTTTAATACATTTGTGGGTTGAGTACTCATTATCTTGCTTTATGCGGAAGTATCTGTCAGAAAGATATGATCCTAATAGTTTGCTATAGTCGAAGGGTAGTAGCCGATCCAGCTTATAGAGTAGACCTTCGTGCCAAACTTTGTCGAAGGGTTTTGCCACATCCAGGAATATGGAGGAGCATATTTTTTTTTTCTTCTAAAGTTCTTTCTATGATCATTGTTATTCTGTGCACCTGATCAATTGTGGAATGTTTGTTTCTGAATCCGAACTAATGAGTGGGTATGATGTTTCTTTCATCTAAGATTAAAGAGAAAAAAAGTAAAATAAGCTAAATAAAAATAGCGCCAAATGCTTTATCAGATGTGTCACGATTGTGTTACAAGTCTTATCTTGAACACACAATTCACCCATTTTATTCATTTCATTCTATGATTCAACATTCGTGAATCGTTTGTACAATTCTATTTGTTTATTTACTTATTTAATAATTTTTCCATTCCTTTCTACACAGGGTAAAGAAGTGGCGTGCAACATAACCCGCCTTCCCACTGGCACTGTCATCTTTGAGGACCTCAAACCGGACATCTTACGCGGCCAGGTCCTCAAACCTTTGGACCGCGGCACCAACACGCGCCACCAGACGGACGCCCTCCCGGGCCGTATCCGCTACCGCGCGCCGGACCACTCGGAGGTCGAGATCTCCTTCGGCGAGAAAGACCAGCGCGGCGACTTCACCCTCCGCCACGGCGACTGGGTCCAGTTCAAGGTCGCGACGGACCGACGCGACCAGCTCAACCGCGCGACGCAAATAATGCTCCTCGACGAGAGTTTCGTCGTCTCGGGCGAGAAACGCGAACAGGGCATCGTCGCCTCGGTCAAGGACGGTTTCGGGTTCTTGAAGTGCGTCGAACGCGAGCCCCGGCTCTTCTTCCACTTTAACGAGGTCCTCGACGTCGACCACGAGGTGCAGGCGAGCGACGAGTTTGAGTTTACGGTGATCCAGGATCAGACGAGCTCGTTTGGGAATAACAGGCAGAGCGCGATCCGGATGAAACTGCTGAGTCCGGGCGCGGTGCAGTTTGAGACCGTTTCGGAGACGGAACTGTCGGGGACTGTGTGTAAGGACATTCCGAATAGCTGGGCGAGTAGGAGTCCGACGAAGAGTCAGAACGGGTATAATGGCGGGGAGCACGCCCCCGAGTCGGGGTTGATCTCGTATCAGGCGAGCGGCGTGAAGAAGACGGTGCCGTTTTATTCGAAGGACTGCGATGCGAGGCATTTCCCGAGGCACGGTGATAAGGTGAGTCGAGGTTTTTTGGTCCTGAGGAAAAGGGCGAGTCGTAAAATTGAAATTATATGTATTAATTGTTGCTCTTGAAGTTTGAAACTTATATTAGTTATAGAGAACATATCATGCTACAAAACACAATTTATTTCGATGGTCTATCTTAATTGTAACACGAGTTACGAATTTTTTAAATCGATAAATCTAATTCCTGAGTAAAAGGGCGAGCCAGCAAAATTGAAATTATTATTAGTTTTCCTGGTAGAATTTTGGAACTTAGTCGTGGAGAAGATATCGTTGAATAAAATGCAATTTGTTTCGATTGTTTAACTTAATTCTAACAGTTACGTTAGTTACAAATTTTCTAAAACTACAAACTTTCGTAGCCTTCGGTAAACTTTAAATTAAAACTATTTCTGTTTTTTGTAGGATTTTGAAACTTATACTAGCCATAGAGAACATTTCACTCTATAAAACGCAATTTATTTCGATAGTTTAACTTAGTCCTAACCCGAGTTATGAATTTTATAAATCTATACAAATTTTCGTCATTAATTCCTGAGCGAAAGGGCGAGTTAATAAAATTTAAGTTATTATTTCTTTTCTTGCTTGAACTTTAGTTTGAACTTTGGTCATAGAGAACATATCGCACTATAAAATGGAATTTATTTCGATGGTTTAACTTAATTCTAACCCGAATTTTCTAAATCTATACAAGTTCTGGTTGTTAATTCCTGAGCGAAAGGGCGAGCTAGTAAAATGGAAAAAAGTGTGTTTACTTTTCTTGTTAGGATTTTGAAACTTAGTCGTAGAGAACATATCGTTCTATAAAATGCAATTTATTTTGATAGTTTAACTTAATTCTAACCAGAGTTAAGAATTTTCTAAAACGAAAAGCTTTCGTAAATCTATGCCGTTTCATTGTTAGTTCCTGAGCGTAATGGCAAACCTTACGGTAAAATTTAAATTCAAGTTTTTCTTGTATTATTTTATAATAATATATAAAATAATGGAACTTATATTAGTTATAGAGAACATATCGTTCTATAAAATGCAATTTATTTCAATGGTTTAACATAATTCCAACCCGAGTTACGAATTTTCTAAATCTATACATATATTCGTTGTTGTTAGTTCCTGAGCGAAAGGACGAGCCTTCAGTAGAATTAAAATTAAAACTATTACTTTTCCTTGCACGATTTTAAAACTTATATTAGTCGTAGACAACATATCGTCCTATAAAACACAATTTTTTTCAATGATTTAATTTAATTCTAACCCTCATTACGAACGTTCTAAACCCACACGAACCTCCGTCATCAGCTCCTGAGCAAAAGGGCGAATCACCCACAAACCTAACCCTACTTTTTTTCTCACCCGCCAGGTACAATTCAACATCAACCAGATCAAGCGCAACAAGGAATTCATCGCCGTCGACATCCAAATCCTCCAATCGGCCGCGCAAACTCAACCGAACGGCATCTCAAAACATAACCTCTCCGCCACCTCAACTTGTGCTTCGGCTCCGACAACTCCGGGCGCCCCGACGCGCAGCGCCCAGCTCCACCAAGGCTTCATAGCCGCCCTCAAGGACGGTTTCGGTTTCATCGAGACCGACGACCACGATCGAGAAGTTTTCTTCCACTTTAGCAATTTCGACGGCGATCCGAATAACTTGGAGTTGGGACAGGAGGTCGAGTACAACTTGGGGGTGCGCGGCGGCAACTCGGGGAGTTGTTCGTCGGCCGAGAACGTGAGGGTGCTGTCGAAGGGGACGATTAGTTTGCCGAGCACCAACGGCGAGATTTTGGAGGGTTATGTCGTGAGGCCGCTGAGGTCTGTGAATCCGGATCAGAATGAGTATTCAGGGTTGATTAAGGTGAGTTTTTTGTTTTTGTTATTGAATGTGATGTATATGTTTATTGAGAATTTGTTATTGTTGGTGCACTAGAACAGCGACATCTTAAAATTTCTTATTTTGTAAGATCGGAGGTTGTCAGGAAAGAAATTGGTCTATAGTTGTTCATGTGTTCGAGTGCCTTTCTTATATACTGGGAGAATCCTTGGCATCTTGAGTTCCTCCGGGAACACTCCATTGCTTAAAACGTCATTGGTTAATTTGCAGAGTACAGGAGCTAACAAATTCTCGAAGCAAGCTACATCAGTAGTAGTTACGTTGTCATGTCCAGGAGCACAATATTAAATTACACAATATTAAATTACAACTACAAATAGAAGCTTTTGCAAACATATTTCATCATTTAACTCTGATACTTGTGCACCGACAGTATTTTGATTTATGAATTCTTTATACGACAATTTTTCATCGACAATTTACAACAATTTTTTCTCTCTCTCAATCAGGTAAAGATGGAAACACCGGACGACGACTCTCCCGAGCACGAGTTCGGCATTATGGGCCTGGTGAACAAGCGAGAACTGCTCCAGGTGGGCGACCACGTCCAGTTTCAGGTCGACTCGACGAACATGGCGGCGAACATCATCGCTGTTAGGAAGAAGCTCAGGGCCGCCGTCGACGCGATCAAGGGCCAGTTTGGCTTCTTGGCGTACGAGGTCGAGGAGGGCAAGAAGCTGTTCTTCCACGTGTCCGAAGTCAAGGATAAGGTCGACCTCAACGTCGGCGACCAGGTCGAATTCGTGCTCGTGACCAATCAGAGGAGCGGCAAGTCGTCGGCTTGCAACGTCGTCAAAGTGAAGTGAGTAGAGAATTACTTATAGGACTCCATTTCCACAAGTTGGTTTCTTGAAACCATCATTTTTATAAAGTGCAATTTACAAGAGTTTTGATATAAATGCCATGACAGCAATCTGAGATAATGAAAATCGGTTTCCTTACTCATTAATATTGTATAACTTTATTTCCACAATTTCATTTCTTCAAATATGTTTTATCCAACATAAATGATCAAAGCTACTAGCGTAGAAAAATGTTTAAAACAATATGATTTGCTAGAAATTGTTTTTCTCGAGAATTAATATCATTTCTTAAAACACCATGCTTTTAATAAAGTAAAGTATACAACACTAGTCATGTAAATGCAATTACAGCAATATGAGATACTGAAAATTGTTTTCCTTACACTTTAATCTCGTATACTTCATTTCCACCATTTCATGTTTTCAAAAGTGTTTTTCTTTTCAACCTAAATGTACAAAGTCGGGAGATATTTTCCTTGAGAAGCATAAAAGATTAACATAAAAGCAATTACAGTAATATGAAAATTGTCTTCCTTACACTTTGATATTGTAAAACTTCATTTCCACAACTATCCTACAAAATAGTTTCTCCACAACTTCAGTTGTCAAAAAAAATTATTTTAAATGTTATCCAGAGTTATTGTTTTAAAATTATTTACCTACAATAATCTTATGTGATGAAAATTTGTCTCTTGATATAATTAATAGCATTAGGTTCATAAAACTTCATATCCACAACTTCATTTATTGAAAAAATAGTTTTTTATAAAGTAATGTTATCCAGAGTATTGATTTAAAATTATTTACCTACAATAATCTTATGTGATGAGAATTCGTCTTTTGATATAATTAATAGCATTACGTTCATAAAACTTCATTTCCACAACTTCATTTCTTAAAGAAATAGTTTTTTATAATGTAATGTTATCCAGAGTATTGATTTAAAAATATTTAGGTATGTACTATAATCTTATGTGCTGAGAATTCATCTCTTGATATACTTCATAGAATAGGTTCTTAGTACTTCATTTCCACAACTTCATTTCTTATCAAGACTAATGATTTAAAAATATTTGCAACAATTTCACATGCTGTAAATTCATCTCCTGATATAATTAATAGCACAGCTTCGTAGAACTTCATTTCCACAACTTCATTTCTTAAAAAGAAAAATTGTTTTTCCTAAGTACTGTTATCAAGTCTAATGATTTAAAAATATATGCAACAATCTCACATGCTGTAAATTCGTCTCCTGATATAATTAATAGCACAGGTTCGTAGAACTTCATTTCCACAACTTCATTTCTTAAAAAGAAAAATTGTTTTTCCTAAGTACTGTTATCAAGTCTAATGATTTAAAAATATATGCAACAATCTCACATGCTGTAAATTCGTCTCCTGATATAATTAATAGCACAGGTTCGTAGAACTTCATTTCCACAACTTCATTTCTTAAAAAGAAAAATTGTTTTTCCTAAGTAATGTTATCAAGACTAATGATTTAAAAATGTATGCAACAATCTCACATGCTGTAAATTCGTCTCCTGATATAATTAATAGCACAGGTTCGTAGAACTTCATTTCCACAACTTCATTTCTTAAAAAGAAAAATTGGTTTTTCTTAAGCTATGTTATCAAGACTAATGATTTAAAAATATATGCAACAATCTCACATGCTGCAAATTCAGCTCCTAATATAATTAATAGCAGCACAGGTTCATAGAACTTCATTTCCACAACTTCATTTCTTAAAAAGAAAAATTATTTTTCGTAAGTAATGTTTTCAAGACTAATATGATTTAAAAATATTTGCAACAAACTCACATGCTGTAAATTCGTCTCCTGATATAATTAATAGCACAGGTTCGTAGAACTTCATTTCCACAACTTCATTTCTTAAAAAGAAAAATTGTTTTTCCTAAGTAATGTTATCAAAACTAATGATTTAAAAATATTTGCAACACATTGCTCACATGCTGTAAATTTGGCTCCTGATATAATTAATAGCACAGGTTCCTAGAACTTCATTTCCACAACTTCATTTGTTTTTTCTTTGCAGTGATGTACAAGCTAGACCCGAACGGCTCATAAGCCGACTGCGAACGATATCGCTGGACGACGCGGGCCCCCGCGTCATAGTCAGCCGACAACCAAAGGGCCCCGACGGCTCGAAAGGCTTTACCGTCGACGTGAGGCAGCCGCGGTTAGCGGGAAGTTTTCCCGACGAGTAGCCAGAAGCGATCGCTCACCCGAAGATATATATAATAGGAGGAAGCAGCACAGTACGTAGTCGTCATCGAAAAAACGAATGAAGTCATTATACCATTGTCACTATAGTAGAACTAACCTAAAAATTGACTACTCTACTACCTATCGTCATTTAGCGCAGTGGAAGTTGGAACTATATATTGTATTTTATAAGTCTATTTACTTTTTGATTGAATTGAACAATATAAATTATTGATGAGAACGTTTTCGTCAGGTCGTAAAACTAAATTATAAGGCGATTTTTTTGTCGTCTCGTTTAATGCATTTTTCGTTGTCTTTTGTTTTTCTCGTTGTCTTTAGGCGTAAACACGACGGCTTTTGTGAATCGTAAACGTAAAGGAGGAAACACTGCTTTGCGAGAAAATAAGATTAAAAGAATTATTACCGTAAACAAAAAAAGCCACCAAAAAAATTGATAATCTATTGACAAATATAAATTGTAATGAGTAAATAAATAAATACAATGAATTTATTATTAGCGAGCGTGCCGTACAGGATGATGCCTTTATTATGCTCTTTATCGTTGATTTTTGACGAGTATCTTTTCGCAACCTAATTAATCCAATAGAGGATACGTAATTTAAACAACGGAATTTCTTTTAGAATTTTCTATGAAATAATTGAAGTTCTAAATCCACAAAAATTATTATCCATATAATCCCTATTTTTATTATAATATACAGGGTGTCACAGAACGTTTTGCAACAATTTTTTTTCTGTTTTTAGATAATTTTAACAGGTATTATCACTTGGTTTATAGTTTTACTTATTAAGTTAGACAAATCAAATTTGCAGAATTGTTAAGAGACGTACGATGTTAAATTAGAAATTCCCTATTTTTAAAGACGAAGAAATGTTAGGTTATGTTATCTTTCCTCTTCTTTAAAAACAGGGAATTTTACATTTATTTTTATTAGGTTTACGAATTATACATTCGTAATAATTCATAATCCTTGCATATTTCCGTAACTCAAAAACAACAATTAACAAAGCCGTAGAGAGTTCTAAAAGTATTTATCCGCGCAAAACAAATGTATCGTAATTTTATTACATTACGATCGAAAATTTTAGGGAATTGAGCGCGCGTTTTTGCAGATAAAAAGCATAATGAACAACCGCCTGTTCTTAGGGAGTTTTTAGATATTTAGTGGTAAAAATTCTAGAATAAAGACTGCATCGATAAGTGAAAACCGAAAAAAAATACTACTGTACATTATTAAGAGAGACCCCCCTCCAAACCCCTTTTGTAAATTTTACTTTTTTTTGTTTAGTCCCCCCCCCCACCCGAAAAAAATAAAACCTTGATCCACTTTAGATGTAACGATAATAATTGTACAGAGCAGTACCCGCATATCGTACGAGACAATTGAAGAAAAAAAAAAAACCTGTGATTTTCTATATAGAGACGTTCTGTGATACGAGGGACGCTAAAAAGCAAAAGATTTTTACGTTTTATCACCGTTTTATTCGTCGTAGGGATGTTATGTTTATTACCGAATTTAATTTATTGATTTTGATGACGCGGAGCTGGATGATAAAGAATTTTCTTTGATTTCGATTCTTACGTTTTTTTGTTAGTTTTTTTTTTAAATCACCCTGTGTACTCTATATCTCGAGTAATTTTTTTTTCGGATGAGTTGTGGGTACTGCTAGGTGCGATGCGGAGGATAAAAATGAAATACTACATGTGGATTATCTTTCTATTTGTAAATTGTTTTAATTTTCGAGAAAATAAATATATAAGTAATACCAGATGAATAAAGTTATTTATTTTATATCAAACGTTAAACGCCATAATGTCGTCGATTCTGCAAGATAAAGAAACTGCAAGTGCGGGAATTTTTTTGTTGGTTTTCGGCCTTGTGTTTTTTTTGTTTATTTATTGTCGCCTCATATTACTATACACTCATAAGGGAAGACAATGTCTCTCAACGATGAACCTGCTCTCGGACATTCTGAAAAAAAAAAACGAAAAATTGTCATTGGAAAGGTAAGTGATTATTTATTTTTTAGAAAAATGGTCTCAAAGTGTTACCATGTCATAAATGTTGCTTTATAAAAAAATAAAAATAAATATTATTTTGTTTCGATGCTTTGGAGAGAAGTTTGCTACAGTTCGGTATTTGAATTGAGACGGGAGCTTTAATAAACTTTATCTACGACTCACTTATAATAAGTTCATTGCATACGTATCTATGACTATAATGGGGATTATATAATCCCCATCATAATACGCGCCAATGATTATATTGATACTAGCGTTGTATAATAATGACAGTTCGTTCAAATAATGACCTCATTATTTGAACGAACTGTCATCATTATACAACGCTAGTGTCAAATTCTGTCAAAACCTATGTGGATGACAGTTATTTGACAGGTTGTCTCGCCATCATTGACAAATACATTTAAAATATTTTACATAAAATGGAATTTATGAGTCGTAGATAAAACGTCGTATTTGACTCGCACATAACGGATATAAATCGCTCGCATGATTACACGCTCGCCTACGGCTCGCGTGTAAACTTCATGCTCGCGGTTTATATCCTTAATTATGTGCTCGTCAAATAATATACTATTCTGCCTTTGGTCTTTTAAAAAACAAACAATTACTTAAAATATGGTTACATCCATAAATACAAATATAGACCGCTCGAAACTAATCAACAGTTTCCTTATTGCTACAATCTGCGTCTACAATCACCCCATATCTGTGTCTTTTTCCATAAACTAGCCTCATTGACCTTATCAGGAAATATATACAATAAACTCTTCCCATCGCAATCTCAAAACCAGAGGTTATCACACAATGGCAACTTAGATCATGGCCTCTTCCTTACCTCTGTTGCAAGTGGCGCCATAGAAGCCCGTGCCCTCGCATCGGCACTTGAAAAACGGCGGTTGCGTTATCTGAATGCAGGAACCGTCATGGCGGCAAGGATTCGGATGACAGGTGTCGGCTCGTTTCCCTGGAAACGCAAAAACGGACCGTCAATGTCGGCAATTAGCGCTTAGCGGGGTACCCGGTAATGAGCATATACCTCTTAAGGCGTTATTGCACTCCTCGTACGACGTGTACCTATATTCGGACGAGCAGCTAAACTCGTCGCACGAGCAACGTTTCCCTTGGATCCGGCATCCTAACCTCTTCTGGCTTGTGTCGCAATCGGAGGACACCTGCGAAACTATAAAAATAAAAAAAAATATGTTAGTTTATTTTTATTACGCAAAAACGTTATGGAGTTTGAATTCTGGACCGGCTGTATAGTAAAAAACAAATGACTACAATCCTGGTCCAAGTTATGTTTGTTGTGAACATAGGTGGTGGTGTTGTAGTTGAGTGATATGACGTGATATGACGCTTCGTTTTTGGTGTGCGGATTTTTACGTTTCCCGGGTGTAATTCGTCGGGGTGGTGCCGTTTGATGTCGCGAAAATGTGAACTAAAGTGTGTTTGATCGACGGAAAGCGAATTTCGAGAGGAAGAAGCTATTGGTAAGTTTATATGAACGATTTTAGTTTCGATTTTTTGGTACCGGTCCGGGCGGCGGCCATGTTGGTTTACTTTGACGTTTGTCGTTCTACGTTATATTTGGCATCGTAGACTTACCGCGTTGGGATCATTTCTAACCGAGTAACCAATTTATTTAATCGATTTATTGCGTACGAAACAAGTTATATGGGATATCTAATAAAAATCAACGATTAATTATAATCCTAACGTTGACTGTATAAAATTTACCGCGCATATCCGGTAGAGGCGCTACTGGCGGGTATCTGCATAATACTTAATAATAAATAATATGTACCCTGATTATAACCTATATTTTTTTAATTGACAGATCTAATTTTGTACTGAACTCTATATTATGGACTGTGTGGACTTTGTTTGTGCTGTTTATTTATTGGTCTAAAGTATACACTAAATTTACATTATATTATCAAATACAGTGAACCATTAAATTTGGATAAATGGGTAAAGTGTTCTATTATAGTGGAACATAATCTTATTTATGGGTATATTTGGTACAGTACAGGAAGTAATAACGCATTTATAAACAATGTATTTTATTCGCAAAATTGTATGAGTACTTTTTCAAGTTTTTAATACAATTTGAATCGACTTTTATTTTTTTTTTCTGCATACAATTTTTCAGTACGATTGACAATTTCTATACAGGATGATTTATGATAAGTAGACCAACTTTTGCTAATGAAAAACTACACCTTTCACTTTGGTGTTCCGTAGCTGTTGTGCTCTTATTTTATAAAGGTGTTTCAAAAGGGTTGTTATTGTATAATTCTTTTCAGAAATGCTGTTTTTCAGCTTTATGACTAATTTTATCACACATTTTTAAATTAACTCCATCCAAAACGCATTTCCATAATCCATTCTAAATATCCCCCAGAGAACAAAGAAAATAACACAAAAAACATGATCCAGAAAAATACAGTCAACACTCACACAATATTTACGAAATTTATTTGTATTAACAACACAACCTTTGGAGATTATACTACATAGTACAAACAATACTTTTAAAACAACAAAGACTAAAGAATACTAGTTCAATATACAAAGTTTAACCTCTTTCGAACCTTTTTTTTTGCAAAATCCCGAATAACTTCTTTCAGATCTAATGTATTACTCAATTCATATTCAGTGGCCTTCATTGCTAACCAATTAAGACAATTTTAAGTAGCCATGGTTCTTAAGTATTTTTTTATTATTTTTAGTTTAGCAAATTGTCTATCGCCCGCTCCGGTAGCAACTTAGGGTTAGGCAGGGTTAGAAAAAATCTGCTAAGCAATGTTTAAATTTGGCCCAATGTGGGAGGTAATGAATTTAAAAACGCCAACTGGACCTTCTGGAAACAAGGTCTATGGACGCAAAATCACTTAACATCATAATTAATTCGCCAGATTATCATAATAGTACCAATAATACCATCAAAATGTTTACTGAATGAAGACATTATTATTGAAATTTATTAAAAATTATCAGTGATTATCAGTGAAATTTGTCATGAAATAATACTTCGAAAGTATCTCAAATAACTCTGACAGTATTAAACTTAGCAGAACAAAATGTACACCATATTAAAGGTGAATGGAATTACTTAAAAATATTGAAAGATGTAGATTTGGGAGAAAGTTCAAAAACGGTTAGTCATCAGCAAACTTCTGTCGTTTTTGACACAATAGATATTGACATATCTCCGTTCTTTACATTTTTCCAAATATAAATCTTTCAATATTTTTAAGTAATTGTTAGTTTATCATGTACCCAAATCTTCATCAAAATTTTATCTTTAACACGATGTATAATTTGTTCTGCTAAGAGTAATATTTTCGGAGATATTGATGCAAGCATTTCATGGCGAATTTTTTAATCACTGATAGTTTTTTAATTAATTTCAATAATAATATCATCAAAGACTCAGCAACATTTTGATATTATTTTTATAGGCGGGCAAATTATGTGTCTAGCCAAATAAAAATTAACTAGCTTACCATTTCGGTAGCAAATTCTAAACCGTTAAGATGGAGGAGGAATCGCCAACTTTTAAAACGGTTTCTATATCTTTGGAATGTGCCAGTGATTCATTTTTACTTATAATATTTTCCTTGAGTCTGTGGATATCGTATAAAAACTCAAATGGGTCGTGAGGACAATTTCTCTTTTGATTGTTGTGTAGGATCAGTACACTACAGTAGATTTCATATTATTTTTTTAATTTTTTAGCTAACTTTTCAGTTTCTATGATAACGTTGTCAAATATATCCGATGTTAGTTAACTTTATAAAAGTTAATGAGCTATTTTATTTAAGTATCTCTATTATTGGCTGCTATGCATCTTTAAAAATAAGAAACGACAAAAAAATTTTAACATCCTTTCGGGGTCTAGATAGTCCAAAGTTTATCACCGCCTTTGTATATGCAGGACATCCTCACAATTTTTAAACAACGATAATAAATCACTTCTTATCAACGACACTATCATCGTACTAACAAATCCACAAGTTGCATACAAGATTATCAAGAAACACCACACAAACTATGTATAAGTAGCTACTGAGACCTACTACATACACCACAACACATAATACAAAGATAGCTTCTGCACACCAAAAATAAAAGACGAGATGAGATAACAAAGATTAAGATATTTATGTATGTTTGATATTAAAAAAAAAACAACTTACCTAGTAGTAAAACTGCTAAAACTGCCGCAAACATAGTTCACCGGTGTTCCCAATAATTGTGCATTCAAAACGGTAGATAGAAGAAGACATCCACTGTAGATAGAAGTGCACAGAACACTGTGGTGCTAAACGCACAGCCGCGGCACTGTTCTGTTCACAGATAATGGAAGTCGTTGCCCCTAAGCCTGGCTCTCGGCTTGAAACACAAGGACCTTTTTGATAAGACATTCGGTTCGTACACAGAGAGAAAAGATTTCTTGTTTCAAAGAAATGTATTTGTTTGAATTTATTCTTTTGGGTCAAAACATATTTCTTTGACGCCAACAATATTTACTTCATTGAATACTCTAGTTTATTTGCTTGCAGAGATTAATTTATTTGAAATATTTATTTAAGTGGAATAAATATATATGGATACAAACAAAAATTACTTTCCTTTAAAGTAATATTTTAGTTTTGATTTTTAAAAAACGTTTCTTTACACCAATGAAATATAATTTTGATTCTAACATATAAATTTGTATATAAGGAGAGATTTATTTCGCTTAAAGTAATATTTTGTCTTTGGCTTAAAAATAGGTTTACTTCCGCAAAAGAAATCATATTTTGATTAAAATAAATATATTTTTACACAAGAAGATATTTATTTCCTTCAAAGTAATATTTTTGTTTTGGCTTTAAAATAGGTTTCCTTCCACCAAAGAAATCATATTTTGATTCAAATAAATATATTTTTAATGTCATCCAACTGTATTGTTAGATGGCGCTGTAAACTCTCTCCTCGCACTTCGTACATATCGAGAGTATAAAGCCGCGTGATCGACAGTATAGAACTTATAGAGTACAGTGCCTGCAGGTTCAAGTTGCGATTACAAATCAGAGTACACTTTACTAACTTAATCTTGACTATATGTTGGGTTGGGAAGACCAAGCACTGGTCGAGAATGTGCGACATCCCAAAAAGGAGGTGACACATGGCGAGTCTTCCGAAAAATTCTTGTCTATTAATTCCTTCAACAAATTAATAATTTTAAGCATTTTAACACGACCAACAATTTTGTTAATTTAAAAAAATGTAATTCTTTCACTCAACACAATCATAATTATTTGAAGTAAATAAATCTCATTTCTTATAATACACAAATTGCAAACTTTTTAACTGGAAACATAAGTTGTTTGACGCAAATCAATGTTCTTTCTACCAAACAAATATTTCAAATAAATGCGTTTTTACCCGCAAATAAATATTTCTTTACCTCTATTGAAACAACAAATTTCTTTGAGTCAATGCATATTTATTTGAATCAAACAAAAATTTCTCTCTGTGTACGGTTTTAATGTGAAGACTATCTTGTAGAAGACTAATTGTGACATGAAACGTATGTGGATATTTATTATATTAGATTGACGTTCTTTACGTAAAGCTGTGTGGACAAAATGGGACACCAAAGCTACTAAGGTCAAATAATTAATATTTTAGTGTTTATTTGGCGCAGCTTTTTATTTAGTTCCTTTTTGCTTTCGTATTTCTCTAGAATGAATATCAGTCTATAACAGCACCGTTTCTGATTAAATTAATTATCAATCATAAACTGTTCGTTTACACCAATATGTTGCCCTAATAGGAATAACAGATTTTGCAAGTACTAGATATAATTCGATATGGAGACAAACATGAACCTTTTCAACTTCCTCAAGTCTTTTTAGTTACTTTACCCTCAACAACAGGAAAATACATAAACGTAAAAATAAAGAAAATTGTGGCGGATTTCTTTACCTGGATTCAGTGATGTACTACAGAATATAAAATTAGTAAATAGGTAATAAAATACAGCGAAACAGTTTCTTCCAGTTTAAGGATTTTACCATAAACTAATAAATTTAATAATTTGGTACGAAGCATCTCGAGTTTGTGATGAGCTGTGACAGAGGTAATATGGTCACTTTTGACATTTCTTCATCGCACAATTATCGCTTTGTTTAGTGGAAAGATTTGCCAGAAAGGGCACTTAGATAAAAAATAATTATAATATATGGTTGGGCTATTTGAACTGTATTTGAGAAACCCGAAAACCGTACAAGTATCTAATATTAATTTTCTTCATAACAAGTAATTGAATATTTAATATTCTAAGAAGTTGCACTGAATATTTAATCAACTTTGAACAATAAATAACGTCTTCACATGAATAAACATCCATGACATATGAATTCTAAAGTTATCCAATTTTATCTTAAAGACGAAAACAAAAATAAGTCAAAATGTTTTATTGGCATCAATATGGAAAACTGAAAATTTGGCTCGATCAAACAATTTCTTTTGCCGTGACTATTCTTGAAACATTTCACAAAAATGCAATATTTTTGAACAAATTTAAGATGTATAAGAGCAAGTTACTAGCTAATAAAGTATATATTTTGTTTATTATTTATGTCAATATGCACACTTTGACACCTTTTACCTTTTAAACCGTCAATTTTGGTTTACTGCTTGTAAAATTTGAGAACGTTAATCAAGTTTCGGGGTAAAAGATATTATCCAAAAATAGTATATTATTCTATGAGCAAGTAATGTAAGCAATTTCTCACGAGAACGAAGTTCGAGCGAAGTTCGAGTGAGAAATTGCCATTACTTGCGAATGGAATACTATACTTTTTCTACGACCATGCAACGACATTTTATAAATTAATTTTTGTGCATATAGGGACAGCTGTATGTCAGTATGACGGTTTACAGGATTTTGACAGATTAAAATTGTTTGGTGCGCCTTGTCACTTAGCAAAGTTGTCAATGCCTTGACAATCGCTAAGCAGTGTATCAACAATTTGGAAATGAAAAATCCAGAGCTGTGATTGGTTCTAAAGCCGTGAGGAATGAAATATTTCTCACTACTGGCGGGGTATGAGGAGCCAGGAATGAAATATTTGTCATGTGTGTGGGGAATGGTTAGTATTACTTATCATAAATTGCCATGATAATGAATGCATTCCTCAATAGGAGTAGAAAAAATATATTTTAGGCGTTTCTTACTGACTGAATTTGTCATCCCAGGTGTTTTGATCAACTATGATTCCAAATATTTTACTATGTTACTAATTGGACCATTTAGCTATCGAAAGGTATTTCCGAACGAAAATCTAGAATGGCTTGACTAGACGCAGATTATAATTTCGTATTTAATGCCCCCTAATATTTCGAAACACTTTTTTAAAATAAAATTTTTGCATACTTTTTGGGATAAACGTTCTTTACTTTTAATAGGTTTGCATAGTTTTGGTAACACCCAGTACATGCAAACAAATACTGACATGCTAATATTTGCATTTTAGGTTTCAGACAATCCACAAGCTTTTATGAAGAATAAAATTTTCTGAAAAGTTAATAATACAAAAATGCCATTTTAGTTATTTTGATTTTTCTTCTTTTTTGTTGAGTTTTACAGTGTTATTTTCAATTGAATATTTTGGTTATTATGGAAGCTAACAGTCTCATGTTTGGTGAGAACATTATACATTCAATGTATAGTCGAACAAAATAATGTTAAATTATTGTATCTTATACAGGAAGTTCTAAATTCGCAAATAGAGTTACACGGTTTAAAACAATAAAATCTTATGTTATTACGGTTTAAAACATTAAAATCTTTTTCTTCTCACATTGAACAGCCTGTATTTTAATACACATACTGCCGTTCCCCATTATTTTTTGAGATATTCATAACTTCATTAAATTTTAATAAAAATGACCCTGGTTTAGTCTAGTGGTTTTAGATGCAAAATAATACCAATCGATTCAGAAAATGTCCTAAACATCATATCGAAATGTTTACAGAATATTTGATGATATTATAATTGAAATTAATTTAAAACGATCAGTTAAAGAAAGTGTGTCATTCTTCTTTGTGTTCAGTAGATTTAGAGTTTAATAATATGGTGATATACAGGCTGGACGTACATTTTAAATAAATCAAAAATTACAGCCACAACCTGAATTTGAACCAGGGACCTTTGCATTTCTAGCATAATGGTCTCCCATCTGAACTACTGAGGCCTATGACATTTGTTAGATATAATTGCTAGAAATTGGAAGATTGCTAGTATAATATTAATTTGACAAAATATGTCATTAAACATTTTCATTAGTAGATTTAGAGTTATGGGCCTTCAAAGACAGGTGTCAATACTATCGAAATGAGAGATGGTAGTTGAAAACAATGACTATTCGAACAAGTTTTCTCTATATAGTTTTACATTTGATTCGCAAAAACTGATACCTTAAAAATTTAGCAACTTCTTGTTTTTCAATATCCAATATTCTCCATATTCTCCTCATTTTACCGCATTTAAGAATTGAGTGCACTTGAAGTATTGTTGCAATATAACTGTAATGATCTACTCGTTACAATTTATACAATGAAATAATTTTAATACTTTATTCGTGTAATATCGTATACTTAAGTATGTATGCATCAACTTACCTTGTAATCGCATATATAGCAAAATTTTACACCAAAGCAGAAAGCCAGCAAAAGTATTTTTGCATGTACATAAGTAACATTTCGGGAAAAGATACACACAATACAGTGCTTAAAAGTATTTATTTTGCACCTACTAAAAATACATAAAAAATAAAAAAAATCTAGTAAACAATTACCATCGCTAATAAAATAAATATAATCGATCAATCTAAAGACGAAGATAAGATTTATGAGTCTGCCTGCTGTTTGGAATACCATTCTGCGCTCTGATTCGTCGTACAGCTTCACGCAAATGTTTCGGTTGCACAGGGCCGGATTCATTCATTTCTGACATCACGTCAAGCGCTACAAAGAAATTATATAAGTAAAAACAATAAACTACAGCACCTATACAATATTCATGACTACTATAATATTACAATAAAGACAAAACATAAAAAAATAAAACTGTTGCAGTTCAATGCTATGAAATGCAGTAAAAACTATTTCCATATTTTGTTTAATAAATATGCGCTTACTATCTAATATTAGAGATTGCGTTGTGTGTATATTTAGAAAATGGGGTAATTTATAGATGTATAATAGAGGTCATTTTGTGGAGAGATATGAACAATAAATAATAAATTGAATGTGTTTATCTTCCTGAGGAAAGTTACTGAACTTGCTGCATAGGATAGAGATATCAATTCAGAGTGTATTTTTATATAAATAACATTCTATTGCAACACAAAAAAATCCTTTGCTATAATACTAAAAAAAATTACGGGAACACGTTTTTCGAAACCTGCAACTTTTTAAATAATAGTTGTAGGAAAATCAAATTTGATTTACTTCAACGGTATACAGGGTCCTGCAACTAAGCTCCCGTCTTCTGTAGCTCACTTACTCATTAAGCTAAGAGTTTGACATTTTGCAAGCTTACCCTGTACTTCAAGGTACAATTCAAGAAATTATTTTTTATGATACAGGGTGTTCCAAAAATGTGCAACGCCATGGTAATATATTTTTTTAAATTGCATGCTATACATTTTTCTACACATTTGGAAGCCTTTTATGGTTGCCTACATATCATCAAAATTTTATTGAAATCGGTTGAGTGACCGTAGCCGAAAAAAATAAAAACCAAAAAAAATTTATTTTGCATCGTAGGCTTTAAAAATAAATAAAAACCACAAAATGCACCTCGTTAATAAATATTTGCGACGTGCTTATTAAGTTAGATATAATAGTCTCGTTAACGAAGTGACATTGATCCAAATTATACAGGGTGACCAAAATCGAGTGTCAAACTTGTCAAACTTCAAACCGTGTTATTGTTCTTATTTTAAATTGGAACCCATAAATTTTTTTATGTGAAATGATGCAGAATTAAAAAATAAATATTGTTTCTGAATACAACCGCATCACAATTCCCAATATTTTAAAAGTTATTCGCCAAAAACTCATTTTTCAACGTTTCCAACGGCAATTTTAGATAATAAATATCGTACGTGGCTTTGAAAAACAATTTATTTCATAAAAAATAATAGACGTATTTTAGATTTGAGTGTACTTAATTAAGTAGTTATTCAAATGCTAAATTTACTGCATAATTTACCTATAGCGGTAAGGACGGAAATGTGGCTATAGGTAAATTTTGCAGTAAATTTAGCAATTGAATAACTACTTAATTAAGTACAGTAAAATCTAAAATACCTCTCTGCGTTATATTTTATGTAATAAATTGTTTTTCAACGCCACGTACGATATTTATTACCTAAAATTGCCGTTGGAAACGTTGAAAAATGAGTTTTTGGCGAATAACTTTTAAAATATTGGGAATTGTGATGGGGTTGTATTCAGAAACAATATTTATTCTTTAATTTCGCATCGTTTCACCTAAAAAAAAATATGGGTTCCAATTTAAAATAAGAACAATAGCGCGCTATGAAGTTTGACAAGTTTGACACTCGATTTTGGTCACCCTGTATAATTTGGATCAATGTCACTTGGTTAACGAGACTATTACATCTAACTTAATAAGCACGTCGCAAAATTTTATTAACGAGGTGCATTTTGTGGTTTTTATTGATTTGTAAAGCCTACGATGCAAAATCAATTTTTTTTTGTTTTTGTTTTTTTCCGCTTCGGTCACTCAACCGATTTCAATAAAATTTTGGTGATATGTAGGCAACCATAAAAGGCTTCCAAATGTGTAGAAAAATGTATAGCATGCGATTTAAAAAATATATTACCATGGCGTTGCACATTTTTGGAACACCCTGTATAATAAAAAATAATTTCTTGAATTGTACCTGCAAAATGTCAAACTCTTATGTTAATGAGTAAGTGAGCTACAGAAGACGGGAGCTTAGTTGCAGGACCCTGTATATGCCGTTGAAATACAAGCTACAGGTTTCACTGCGTATAGTAAGTAAGAAAAACTTACCTTCTTCGACAACTTCCCCTACAAATACCTTGGCAATACCGGCCATGGCAATCACAACATTCTGAGTTACCGAACATCCTGTAATGGTCTGCATAAGCCGCTTGATGGCGGCTTTTGGAAATGCAGCTCTTCGATACATCTCATAACGATCGAGTTGCTCTTCGGTGAAATTAGAAACTAAAACCCTTAAAGACAAAATATAGACAACAAAATAATTCAACAGTTAAAGGGGTACATACTACCAGCCGAGGTAAAAATGTTATTTATTAGCGAAGATTGTGAAAAGAAGTTCATCGAAAAATATTGACGACTTTGTGTGTTATCGGAACAATAAGAAGTCTGGAGCAGATGCTCACTGTGAGCAAGTACTTCTAACTATATTCTTTGCGAGTACATACTTATAATTCATATGAATCAAACATAAAGTTAATGTCTCAATCACCAGAGTTTTTACTCAATATATTTGAAGTCTGTCGTAGCTGTCATGGCAGTGTTTATGATAAATTTGCATTCCGTAAAATATTATAAACAACGGACAACCGCCTGTGACAGAGACTATAAAGTTTTATACGGCATTTCTAAGAAACACGTAGTGTGGCTGACAAATCAGTTTTTTGTGAAGAGGTTTGAAATAGAACAGGTGGTGCAATATCAATTTGATAAAATAAGAAAGTTTTAAGATAGGTATGTGAACAGACATTAAGGTTTAAATCTTGAAAATTATGATATCATTGGTGTTGTTTGACGTACAGTTAAACTTCACTAACTCGAATTATTCTATAACTCAATTGTTTTTTTTTGGGTTGTGATTTAAGTATGCTTTATTTAAATACGTAGATATGTGCATTTAATAAATATTTTCAGCATTAAAATATTAAAAATTGTGCATTAAATAAGTGTACATATGTTACATAAAAAAATACATATTGAGCATTCCATAAAGACAAATATATTACATAAAAAATATTATTATGAGCAATATTTTATTCATATTGTACCCTAAAATGAATAACTTGTGCATTAAAATAATAAATATTGAGCAGTAGATTTAATGCGCATCAAAATTAAGTAGTATTGATAACTTATTTGTTTATGGAATGCAAATAGGCGTTTTCGATTGATTTATTTGCGCTAAATACGAATGAGAGCTTGAATTTTGCATATCACGTCAGGTTATTGGCATTTTCTACGTTTCTTTTAGTGAGCCGCTCGCACCCCACTTAAAGAATCGCTGTAAATGCTTCAAAAATATTTGGGAACAAACTTTCGGGATTTCAGGTAAAAGTGGTTTAAGTTTTACTATGAGACTATTTTGAGGTTTCTAGAACAATTGGTGCACCTGGCATACATTTGTCAAAATTACCAAATCACATTTATTACATTTTTCCCCACTTTTTTTTTTCGGAAACCTTCCACGATGGAAATTTAAATTATTTTATTAGATTGGTGTTCAGGGCAATTAGTTCTACCCAAAACGCAATTTCACATTTAATTTGCAAAATTTATTTTCTCTAACTTATAAATATTTTTCATTTTGCAATTGTCTTTATGTCATAAATTTCCTTTTGCAAGGCCAGAAAATGTTTCCACTATCATTTACACAATTAAAATATCTACCAGTTTCAGTAAGAAAAAATTGGTATCTCCATTTAAAAAAAAAAAAAGGTGATAACGTTATAATTTAAAAAACGTGTGTTTTAATAATTAAAAATCGACGTCTACAAGGATGTTTTTAAAATGACACAACTTTTCAGAGATTTTCCCATGTTTCCATACTTAACGCGCTTACTGTATGTGCGCTACAGGTTGCAGAACTTAATGCACATTATATTCTTTCTAGGGCGCAATATAATTCTCTCATGGTACAATTTAGATTATTGAATACGCTTATAATATTTTCAAATGCTGATTTATTTAAACTATTGGAAATATACGTTATTCAATGAACAAGTATTTTTTAAGCTGCTCTTTTTGTATTGATATAAATTATTGTGTTTTTTTGTAACTCAAATTTTGCCGAACTCGATTTTTATTTTGTGCCCTTTGGAGATTCGAGTTAGTGAAGTTTGACTGTATTTTAGGAGTATCTGCTCAATGTATTAGAAGCATCACTTTGAAAATGCTGGAGATATATATACCCGTTAACTTAACTCCAGTTTTTGCTGTTTAAACTTACTGCATTTTCTCACGTTCCTCTTCTTCTATCTCCCTCTTGCTCTTTTCCTTCTTTTTCTCCCTCTGGAGCATAGACGACTCACTCAAACTCATATCTCCCGACAAACGCTCCTGTTTAACGTCAAATTTCAACTTATTATCGTCGCCGATAAAATCCATCCCTCCCGATATCGTACTCTCCTCGTACTTCAACATATTATCCTCGATGGCCATAGCAGCATCCCTAGAATCGTCATCATCGTCCCCCATATCAGAATCAGAGTTCGTACTGTTCAAATCATATTTTAACTGTTCCAACGCACGTATGTTATTCATATCTTCCGGCTCGTCTTTAATTAGTATATTATCCATCGTTAAAAAGGTTTAAAAAGGTATTCCGGGTAAATATCTCTGAAAAAAACTACGTTGAATCACATAAAATCGTTTGAAGTTGAAACTTACTCGTAAAAGTAGGGTTATGTTGTCGTTTTATTAGGTTGGAAAACAAGGCCGGTGGCGCCCTCTCTGAGCGAAATGTCATCGAACTCGGAAGTTCGCCGAAACCCCGCTAGTGGCGTTGGAGTCGCCGACCAGTCGTCAATATTGTACCTGTGCATTCGTTTGACAATAATTCTGTTTATTGTGTTCGTAATTAGACGAAAAATGGGAAAATTGTGAGCGAAATTAGTGGGTCGCGTCTCTACCATCACCGGCAACACGTTTGCGCAAGGATAATTCGCGAAAACGGTGCGGAAAAGTTCGTATAAACATTGCATGTGAAACAAGTATAGAAGAGTTAACGTCCGCAGATATTGTACGCTAACCAAGGAGTTTTTCAGCTGTATTTTTGTTGAAGGGATGATTAACCCGTTCTAATTTGAGGATTTCGTGCATATCAAAGGTAAATTTCGTCACCCCTTTGTGCAAAACTACTCCATTTTTTATGTTTTACCCGACAAAAAAAAACGAGCACGAGTGAACTTTTTGTTTGTATTGTAGAATAGTCAACAGTAGTGGACATATGCTCGGTATTTTTCGATTTGCGACGTATTGAAATCGTGAATGCTAAATAAAAAGTATGATTGAAGGTCGTCATGCTGTTGGCCCTGGTAATATTTATTGGTATTATAATAAGATCTCTTGTTTTAGGTGCACCGATTGGTTGTTCTTTGGGTGGCTCGTAACTTTGGATGGGGCTTAGTGCGCCCCATTGTCATTGCGCTGGCTCCTACTGCAATCAACATTTTCGACCCACTAAATTCAGAAGGTCAGTGTCGCTCGCATTTTCGTTATTAATGTTTTATGTCTTTTACGGAAGCTTTGCTTCTATATTTCGTAATTGTTTTAATTTTTTATGGAACGATGTGCTTTGTGGATGTGATATAATGAGATCTTTACGATGACAGTGTTAATTATTGGGATTACGTCTGAATATTCAGTGTCCGATTGAAAAGTATACAAAGTATTGTTCAAAAATCGGCAAGGTTAAGGTCACTGGATAATAATTTCGTGTTAATTTACGTTCCGTAAAACATTATAAACAAAGAATGACCACCTGTGAGCAGGTATTAAGCTCTGAAACTTGAGGATTATGTATGATATTATTGGAATTAAAAGTAACTATGTTTTTGAAAGTTTTTCTAAAAATAGCCAAGTTTTGGATTATTTTGTTCCTAAAAATGCATACACTAGTACTAAGAAACAATAGTACTAAGAAACTCCGTCCATGTGTCAAGCTCAGTTACGGCTTGTATCTACGACTCATATATAAGAAGTTCGATGATTAAAATGACACTAGCGTTGTATAATAGTGACAGTTCGTTCAAATAATGACTTCAGTATTTGAACGATTCAGTCGATTCGAGTCATTATACAATGCTAGTGTGAAACTCTGTCAAAACATACGCGGATGAGAGATATGTGTGCCACAGTTGACAAATACATTTAGAATATTCGATAGAAAATGGAATTTATGAGTCGTAGATAAAACGTTGTATTGGACTCGCACACAAAGGATATAAATCGCTCGTATGATTACTGTAGCCCACTTAAACAAAAGCTGTCGGTGCTTGAAGGACTCATGTGAATTTTTTTAATAGAAAGTCACGTAAATTACCAAAATTTGAGGTTTGGTTTAAGTTCTTCTTTGAAATTATAAGTGATTGAGATGAGTCGTTGAAAACGGTTTGTGATGGGTAATATTGTGTACAAGTTCGAATTCATAATAATTCTATTTACTGTTATTATTAAATTTGTGTATCAGAAAGTTGCTAAACTGGGAAATCTTTTTATTATTAATTTCTCAGATAATTTAAAAAATATTGATGTGGCCAGGCACATGACTTTATCATACTATATGTAAAATTAATAGTTTAGCTGCATGAGATTTTATTTGATCGAGATCAATTGTGCCCGCATTAAAATAAAACAAGTTAGCCAGGATTTGACATATATTTTGATAATATTGACAGTAGGTATTGTCAAAAAATCAGCGTATTTTCCCCGAAAATATCTGGGGAAAAATTAATTATCAATTTTTCAGAAATTTGTATTTTTGTGAAAAGTTTCTGTATTGTCTTAAACTTAAAATTCAAATGGTAGCATGTAATTAATTATCTGGTTGCATTTAAACGATGTTACCAAAACTATGAAAAACTCTTAAGAGTAAAGTAATTTTATTTCAAAATCTATGCACAGTTGTTACTTGTAAAAAGTATTTAGAAGTATTTGAGTTCATTAAATACGAAATTATAATCATTATAATCGTCTCCATTGCATACATCACATGGCGTACCATTGTCTTCAAAGCTATGCCAAAATATTATTTGAAAAAGTATTTCAAATTATTAGAAGGCATTAAATATAAAATTATAAGCCCCTTCTAATCAAAATTGCTTAGTAGCCTTCCGGATTTTCCGGAAATGCTGTATTTGAAATTTTAAATGGCACCCTATATTATTTTTTTGATATCTTCAATCACAATGATTTTCTTAACACAAAAACATATCAGTCATCAATTTGTATCACCAAGCCAACAAACAAAATTACTTATTTGTTTACTAATCCAGATGCCATTTAAACTTCTAAAGATAACGGAAAGCCGGAAGTCATACCACACAGAGAGAAATTTTTGTTTGATTCAAATAAATATGCATGGACTGAAAGAAATTTGTTGTTTCAATAGAGGCAAAGAAATATTTATTTGCGGGTAAAAACGCATTTATTTGAAATATTTGTTTGGTAGAAAGAACATTGATTTGCGTCAAACAACTTATGTTTCCAGTTAAAAAGTTTGCAATTTGTGTATTATAAGAAATGAGATTTATTTACTTCAAATAATTATGATTGTGTTGAGTGAAAGAATTACATTTTTTACTTTATCATACGCAGTATGTAAAGTATTGTAATCATGCCGAAAAAAAAAAATTGAGATTTTAGCGGAAATAGGTCTTTATGGGTCCCCTGAACATTTTTGACCAAGGTATAAAAAAATGTCTGTGTGTGTGTGTGTGTGTGCGTGTGTAAACGATTTTTGTGACGACGATTCCGGAGAAACTACTAAAGGTATCGGGACGAAAGTGCATATTTAGTAGTTTTATGACCAAACTTAGAGCTGAAAAGCTTTTGGTTCAAAATGGTCCAAAGGAACTAGCGATTTACTCTTAGCATTTTTCAACGATTTTCGTCATTTCTGTAATTTCGTCAAAATAGGTAAATAATAAATTAAAGTAGACGAAATTTTGAATAATTTATGCCTATGACATTTTTTGGTAAAATTAATACTTTAGCTGCAAGAGCAAATTCTATTTGATCGAGATCGGTCGTATCTGCATTGATATGAAAGTACATAGTAGCCAGGATTTTGACCAATATGTTTTTGTGCTGTCACACTCGAAAACAGCTGATTTCATCAGAGGTTGTAGAACCGCTATGGAACGTTACCGCTCTAGTGCGGCAAATTACAAAATACAAATTGCAAATGAAATAAGATCACCAATTTGATTGTTTGTTGATAATAAATATCAACCCGTCTTTATATCTAATTCTAAAAACGATAAATTGAGTAGAAAAGTATAGCGATGACTGTAGTTTTATTTTAGTAGTTTTGTAGTTTCATCAAAGTGGTACCAACCTAACATTTCCTATACAGAAATATAACTATTTTTTTATTTATTTTATTTTAAATACACGTTTCTCAAAAAGCAACACAATAAACGTTGATGTGTCTCCTGCCAAAAACTAGATAGCGCGACGCGCTCACGTGCTACGGCGACGCTCGGCCTTCGGTGACGCGCCGCATCACCGCTCGTCGCGCTATTCTGTACTTTCGGTACTTGTGACATAAATATTATTCTAATGACGTAGTGTAGGTAGTGCCAAATGCTGATGCTTTGACAATACCTACGATTTATCTCAATAAAATCGATTCTCAAGCAGCTAAACTATTAATTTTATATATTGTATGATAAAGTCATGTGCCTGGCCACATCAGATTTTTTTAATTAACAAAATGGTTGGTCGAGTTAAAATGCTTAAAATTATTAATTTGATGAAGGAATTAATAGACAAGAGTTTTTCGGAAGACTCGCCATGTGTCACCTCCTTTTTGGGATGTCGCACATCCTCGACCAGTGCTTGGTCTTCCCAACCCAACATATAGTCAAGGTTAAGTTAGTAAAGTGTACTCTGATTTGGAATCGCAACTTGAACCTGTAGGCACTGTACTTCATAAGTTCTATACTGTCGATCACGCGGCTTTATACTCTCGATATGTACGAAGTGCGAGGAGAGAGTTTACAGCGCCATCTAACAATACAGTTGGATGACATTAAAAATATATTTATTTGAATCAAAATATGATTTCTTTGGTGGAAGGAAACCTATTTTAAAGCCAAAACAAAAATATTACTTTGAAGGAAATAAATATCTTCTTGTGTACAAATATATGTATTTTAATCAAAATATGATTTCTTTGGCGGAAGTAAGCCTATTTTTAAGCCAAAGACAAAATATTACTTTAAGCGATATAAATCTCTCCTTATATACAAATTTATATGTTAGAATCAAAATTATATTTCATTGGTGTAAAGAAACGCTTTTTTAAAATCAAAATTAAAATATTACTTTAAAGGAAAGTAATTTTTGTTTGTATCCATATATATTTATTCCACTTAAATAAATATTTCAAATAAATTAATCTCTGCAAGCAAATAAACTAGAGTATTCAATGAAGTAAATATTGTTGGCGTCAAAGAAATTTGTTTTGACCCAAAAGAATAAATTCAAACAAATACATTTCTTTGAAACAAGAAATCTTTTCTCTCTGTGTAATCTCAGAGTATCCCAGAACGTAGTCTTTTTTGTCTATTAACAAATGTCCAAAATTCATTTTACAAACTGTAGGTATATCTTTCGAACTCGTCTGACCCTAGAGTTTATTTTCTTCCTCAACATTTTGTTGACCTGACTTCACCTGCGAATTGTTTCCCCCTTTTCCGCAGACAGGGTAGGATAGGGTTATGTCAGGGGTCATTTATCCCCCAACACAGACCCTACACACACACATACACACACTCAGTTGTTCTCCCCTCGCCTTTTCATCCAGTTTTTGTTTTTCGTCTTTCTCCAACGTCTCTTTTTTCCCTTTTTTCCCTTTTTTCCCCATTTTTGCGTTGTTGACATGGTCGCGAAGTAAGTACTCTTTCTCTCTAACATCGTCGTTCCTGACGAGAGCTTTTCAGCATCTCATGCCATGGAGCGCGCAAGGAGTTAATGATCCTGCGAGCACACGAATTTGTCTGGCGCTGCACAGCTCGATATTCTTTTGTTTTTATTATTTTTTGTCCCGCGTCCTACCCCTCTGTTGATAGGCGTGGGGTTGTGTTGAAGTGGAGTTAGGGTGCAGGAATAATTTAGGAATTAATCAGTCTATAGTTGATGTAGCTGATTTAGTAAGACGTTGGATTTGAAAGCTTCGGTTATGTCTTTCTGGTTTCTTCAATTATAATTGTTTTGTAGCTTTTTCGTGTTTGAACTTATTTTCTGATACGTACCTCAGGTATTTTCAACTATAATTATTCTAGTCGTTTCCATGGAAGCACCTATTATGAAGCCCTATTACCCAGGTTTGATAATTTGGCGGAATTGTTCCATAAATCATAGTCATGTCAACATAATCCTTGTTACTGTGATTAGGCATGTTATCCTAAGATCATAAAACAATATTACCTCCTACTATCAGAAACAGATAATTGAAAATCTGTCATATTTAAACTGTCGTAATATTTCTAATTCTAGAACGTGTCTTACTAGCATAGTTTCTAAGGAATGTTCATTAATATATACATACAACTTTAACTTGCTGTAACTTCCTAATTTAAGTATTTCGGTCAAAAGTTTACTGAAAAGGTACTTATTTTGGTCTTCATTTGCTACTCCTTCGATCTGCACCGCGCGTTATGGCCCACCTTGTGTGTGTGGTATATGTTATAAAACATAAAACACAGACTACTCTGAAATACGATGTAATCAATTTTATTGTTGATCTGACCTCTCTGTCAGATCTTCATGAGAGTGGCAAAACCGTTATCTGAACTAAATACTACATTGTTCTCGTGGTCTTGACATTTTGTAGATCCACGGTCGTGACCCCGTATGCTCGACGAAACTTAATTAAATGTCTAATCACTGTATTTTCTCATATTCAGTCTATTGAAAAATGTAAATATTTTTTTATGTTTGGTAAAGTTATTTTTTTGCATAAGTACAGCCCTTGTGACCATGCTTCATATTGTCCGGTCGACGTAGAATAAATTAAGATTGCATTTTTTTGTTGTAAGTATTTAGTCATGTTGAAACATGTTTGACATGTTTGAAAATTCTGAAATCTTGTACGAGTATGATTATATTGTATCTGCAAATGCAGACATAGAAATGATTTCTTGTTTTTAAGAAATATATTCTTTTGAGTTTATTCCTTTGGATCAAAACATATTTCTTTGACACCAACAATAATCACTTCATTGAATATTCTAGTTTATTTGCTTATAGAGATTAATTTATTTGAAATATTTATTGAAGTCAAATAAATCTATTTGGGTACATAGAAAATTACTTTCCTTTAAAGTAATATTATTGCTTTGGCTTATAATTGTTTACTTCCGCCAAAGAAATAATATTTTGATTCAAATAAATATACTTTTTTTGTGTCAATACCTACCTCATCCAACTGTATTGTTAGTTAAATAGCGCACAATGACGAGAAATCTCGAAAACCTGGCCAAAACTCGTAGTAAGCTTGGGCTTTTGAAACACAGGCGTTAAACATGCCCATAATAGTCGGTGGCGTTAGCAACATTAGGCACCAAAATATTTCAGTGATGGATACCAGCACCAAATTTTCCACCCAGCATGTACATATATTAAGGTTTAAAAAACCGCCTGGAGACACTCTGCTGGGGCTCAAGATCATCCCTTTATAACGTCCTCAAAATGGCGGATTTAAGTCAGAGTAGCGAATTATGTTATCGCATGTATTATTGTTAATTTTTAACCAATTTTGAGTTTTACTACGTCATTTTAGAGCTCAGGTAATAATAATAGCCCTTTATTAATACTTTCAAAGCAACTTAGTATAGATTCAAAATGTAAACATAAATATGGTACATAATATTTCAAAAAAAATATACAAAATCGTAATATTAGTATTAATATTAATAAATATAATCCCAATTTTGGGCAATGGCCTCCCCCATCGTATTCCAATTTGGTCTTTGCTGTGCCTCTCTACTATATTGTATTCCAGCATGTAGTGTAATTTCGTCCCTCCTTCTTTTTGCTCTTCCTTTTTACATTCTGGGAGTATGCGTGAAACTTTTGTTGCTTTTTTTTGTATTGGGCCGTTTTTGTTTGGAGCCGGGTAAGTAGTGGGGGGCGGTTGGTCATAATCTCTCACGGTGACCGGCCGGCTTGAGAGATGTGTGGAAGTAGTCTTTTTTTTGATTTGTTTTGTTCATTTGTTTGTTGTGTTAGTTTTGTTGTGTTAGTATATCTTCTATCATATCTGCTTTGTAATGTGGTTTTCAGTTTCTTGTTGATTTTCCTTTGTGTGCTGGTTGTCTCGGTTTCCAGTTGTTTGTCCATTCTCATTGCTTGGGTCTGCTTATTGATTTCGACACTAATGGTCTGTAGTTGCTACGTGGTTGAAGTAGAGGCTTCATCTTTTTTCGTTTTTGCTTCCGTACTGGTCGTTGCAGGTTGTTTTATCTTCATATTTAGAAGGTAGTTTTTGATGAATTCATCGGGTGCTGGTTTACGTTGCTGGGATTGCGAGTAAGATCTGATTCTTCCTTGTATTTCTTTCGACTTCTTTGTTCTTACATCAACAGCATTTTCTTGTGTGTCGGTAATTTCTGCGCGATTTCTTTTTCTTCCTGTGATCTGTTGCGCAATGTGTTCGATTTCATTCGTGTCCATTATTTTTTTGTCGACTATTAGTTTGCCGCCCTTTATAATCGCGTGGTGATTTTGTCGTAAGTGCAGCATGACAGGGATCAGTTTCTTTCTCTCTTCTATGATTTCTTTGGGTATGTCTTCCGTCAGATATGTTTTAGTGTCCTTCAGGTTTTTCCTATTCCCTAGCACTTCATATACTTTCCTGGTAGCTAGGAATTTCACTAGTATTGGTCTTATTTTGTTTTCTGTTTTTTTACCTAGTCTTATTATTCTATCTATTTCTGTTATGTCCGTTTTGACTTTTACTTTGCTGTTTAGAAATTCCAAGCCCACCTCTTCCAATTCTGACCAAGTGCTTTCTGTTTCCGTAACGCCGTGTATTAGAATATTCTTTGCCCGATTGGATCGATCACTCTGCTCCCATTTTTTCTCGTGTTCAGCGATTTGGTTAACATTTTTTTCGATTTTTATATTTACTTGTTTGTTGTGGTCGCCCATTTCACTTTTTAGATTTTCGATTTTAGTTGTCATGTTCAGATCCAAATTTTTTATGGCATTCAAGATATCCGTTTTGTCTTGCTTGTCCATTTCTGATATGTATGTCTACAAATATACAATTTTATATCTACAATTTAGGAGAAACACAGGGACACAATTCTTCTGCACCCAACGGCCTATCTCAGAGCTCAGGTAGCGTTCTTTAAAAAATGTATTATTTAATTTTTGAGTACGAAAGGTAGTTTTTGCGTACCTCTCTAAATTCCAGTAAATTGTTGGAAAAGCAATTCAGTATATATGCTATAAGCAGATAAGTTTATGTAAAAAATATCTGCGTACGACAATCTGGTATTAATGTATCCAGACACATTTTTAAATGTTAATATTTTTTTAGCCCCCACTAAACCCCTACAAACTTCTGCTAACCTCTATAAACATACGACTAATGTAGATGTCATGAAATACGCCACTAGTGAAAGCATAGTCATTTCATGAAACGCCGGCCAAGCTGTTCACGAAATAATCCAAACTAAACCAAGTTTTCATAAAATGAGGTATTTCACTATGATACTATGATGTGTGTATTATTTGACAGTGTTGGATATAAGCTTTAAGGCGAAAAGTAATAAGTATTGTACTAGGAATTCTGAATTATCGCCAATTTTCTTCCATCCCCAATCGTTTGGATCTGTCTGTTCTGCATCACGTTGAAGTATTGTACTTTTAAGACGATTGAATGAAACCTCACACATAGGCGGAATATTTTTAATGGATCTATTAAATTGACAAAGTTAGATTCGCCTTGATTGGTTTACGGTTTCAGCTGAGCTTGATGAATGATACATAAGCAGCATGAAAGCATGCTCGTTTTGTGATAGAGTCTGCGTGTGACGCATATTTCAAAATTCACCAAAACTTTGTCAATTTTTCTAAATGCCATCCACGTTTTCTATGCAGTGGTTTTGCCGATACCTCCTTAACTTGAAACAGTGTCTGCCACAGTAAAAGCATGAAAGAAAGGAAGCAGGTTTGATACCCCAGGTAAAAGTTTTCTCTGCACTTTGTTAGCTGGAAGATTTGCAGATGCTTTCCTGTTCCATATTCAATCCATAATTCCTCTACTTTATCTAACTTAGAACAGGCATACATCGCAATGACAACTACATCGCTGTCCACTGTTTTAATGGTCATTTTGGTATGTCCTTCGAAGGTGCTGGCATACCACACGTGAAGCAATAGACGGGCATCTGCTTCTTCATGAAAAATTAGAGATATATGGTCGTAGACTTCCTTGATATTGGACCCAACCACACAGTTCTCGCATACATGCAAACTATTTGCTTTCCAATAAGCAGACCCATCTTTACTAAGTTTTTTACCAAAAATCCAAACAAAATATTTTTGGTTACCAGAAAAGTACAGTTTTCTCGTGACCAAAAATGAAAGTAGAATTTTTTTAAAATAGCCTGAAAACAAATGAATATTGTTTGTTATGATTACTGCCACACTAGGCAAGTAATGTAAAAAATATTTCCGTACGGAAATATTTTTTTACCTCAGTTCCTTAGAATAGCAGTAATTTTATATATAACGAAATTTAGAGGGTTGTGCGAAAACCACCTTTCATGCACAAAAATTGAATAAAACACTTTTTAAAGAGCGTCACTTGAGCCTTAAAATGATATATTAAACTTCCAAATTGGTTAATAATGTACGAAGATACGTGCGTTAACATTATACGTAAATCCGCTATTTTGATGATGTCATCAAGGGATGATCTTGCCCACCAGGAGAGTGTCTCCCGGTGGTTTTTTAAACCTTAATATGTGTACAAGATGTGTGCAAAATTTGGTGCTGGTATCCGGTACTGAAATATTTTTACACTAACGCCACCGACTATAAGAGATTTTTGGGGTCTCTGATTCCAAATATGATATCAAATTTTTAAAATTCAAAATGACGGAACCAATATGGCGGCAAAAATGATAAAATATATCCGTTGTGCATAAATCTTATTTCCTGCACTATTCCTAGACTCCTGATTCCTAATCTGATAACAGATTTTTTAAATTCAAAATGCAGTAATCAATAAGGCGGCCGAAAATGTAAACAATTTCCGAATTGCATGAAACTCATATCCTGCAATTGTACAAGACTTCTGATCCCAAATATGCTATCAGATTTTCAAAACTTAGAATGGCGAAACCAACATGGCGACCGATAATATAATAATATATCCGATTTGGATAAAACTTATTTTCTGCAATATTACAATTCTCCTGAATCTTAATCTTTAATCTGACTTTTTAAATTCAATTGCGGAATCAATAAGGCGACAAAAAATATTCGATTTCCATAAAACTTTGTTTTCTGCAACATTACAAGACTTTGCTGTTGGGGCTTATATGAAGATGAGACAGAGCTTTAAATTATATAAGTGTTGATTCCTGAAAAAACATTATTGTAAAAAATAACCCTGTACCTATATTGTTACAGTTTATGAATATTTTTCACACAAGGAAGTAGATACTATTGTGCGTTTTTCCAAAGCTTTTCTAAATTCTTAAAAAAGTAAATTCAATTCGATTTATCAGCCTGTGAGTTCTGTTGAAAATTTGACATCAGATTTGAAATGGACAGCTTCAAATATCACAAGAAATAAGTTTCAATTAAATCCGACCATTTCCTTTGGTTTGCAATATTAAATCCGCCATTCAGAATTTTAAAATCTGACAACAAATTTTGGGTTAGAGATCCTCAAATGTCACAGGAAAAAAGTTTCATGAGAATCTGAACATATTTCAAATTTGGGTCCACCATATTGAATCAAATCTCAATTTATAAAATCTGCCTTGAAATTTGGTATAAGGGAGCTTGAATTATGATAGGAAATAAATTTCATGCAAATCTATCTCTTTCACATTTTTGGTCGCCATATTTAATCCGCTATTTTGAATGGTTTAAATCTGACATATTTGGAATAACGGAGCATGAGGTATCACTGGAGGCAAGTTTCGTACGAATTCGAGAGTTATTGGTCACCATATTGAGTCCGCCATTTTGAATTTGAAAAAATCTTTTGTCAACATATTTAATGCATATTTTACAATATCGCAAGAAGGTGAATTTTGCCTCATTATACTATACGGTCGCCGGGTTGACACGGCGAAGTATGTACACGGTGGGCAAAAAAAAACGGTACAAATTTTTGATGATTCGTATTTCCTATAATATTTTGTCAATTCAAATATTTCTTTTAAAAACGAATTGCCTGTAATGTGAAGATTGAAACCGTACCATATTCGCAATAACAGGACGTTTCAATCCACAGTTATGTTGCTTTGTGTTTGGCTATGCAACACTTCTGATAACATCGTGTCAATTTAATATGAAATGCAAGCTGTAATAAAATTAGTAGGTAATGATTTTTTTCCTTTGGTCAAAAGGGACAGCAGAGATTTTATTGCATCGAATACAGAGTGATTTTTTTTTGCATACAGGGTGAAATTTTGAAACATCGTTTTTTGCTGTTTTTACTGAAAAAGAAGAAGTGGAATTGTGAATATGGTATGTTTTCAATCCTCACAACATAAGCAATTAGTCCTTCAAAGAAATGCTTGCTTTAATTTACTTAAAATCTTTGGAAATAGAAGTAATTGAACATTTGTACCGTTTTTTGCCCACAGTGTATATTAGTTTCCAACACAACAAGAAATATATTGCATTTCATATAATCTGGTAGTATGCACTATTCGGCAGGATTGAGTGGAATATGTAACTTTTTCACTACTTAAAGTCAAATAAACGCAACGAATACTAAAAATACGAACCAGCTATTTTCTAATTTAAATTATAACGAAATGTTTTATGTTATTCATTATTATTAATGTGCATTAAGGAAGTACAAACCTCCGGGAAGAATATCCATTGTAAAAAAATATTCACATAACCATGAATACAAAGAAAACTGCACTTGAAGGCAGTATTGAATTATTATACTTTCAGTAAAGAATAGTTCTCCCGCGCAAGTCGACTTTGAGGCTCATTTTACGAACTAGTTGCAACCAAAAATCATTTTTTTTTTGTTTTCTACAAATGCATTGGTACCTTGTCTTTGTAACTGAAGTGGATTTTTGACAATTGCAGCATTTTCCTTAAATTAGGTTTTGGCTAGATTTTCGGGTATTTTCGCCACTGTGAGGCGCTGTAAACTCTCTCCTCGCAGTTCGACCTTATCTTGAACCTAAATTCAAAAGCCGTGTGATCGGCAGTATATTGGTATCATTTCCATATCATTTCTTAATGTAATGTTTGCAAAAACTTAACAAACACTGCTGGATTTTTAACGAGGAAACTCGATTTGCCGCTAAGAATATCGGTTAGTGCCGGTCATTCTTCGGCCGTAGCCTACAATAAAATTACGTAAACAATGGGGCCGGCCGACTAATTTGCATCTGAACCGCACGACCTCCTCGCGGTGCGGCGGGCCCGGCATCGACCGTTTTCTTGCGCTAGGCCGGGGAAGAAATAATAACCGGCCGATTACGGGTATTTTTGTGCTATTTTCGGGTCGGCGGCCCAGTTCCCACCCGCGGGTCGTCACGAATCCCCGCGCGGATCTCGTGACTGGCATTTGTTTCGCCGATATACAGGTTGCCGCGGGACCGTAACGTGTCATTTACGTGCTCAAATTTGAATACGTACGATATTATGCCGATTTGCATTGCAGCAGGTTATACATACAGTTCCAAAAAAGTGACGCACTTCATTTTTGACCTATCTATAATCCCTTATATTTTTTAAACCGGTAGGATGATTTTTATTTTCTGTTTTATGGTGGTAGAGAGAAGGAATTTATTTTCATGTATCCTGGGTACACAGATAGAAAAGATTTCTTGTTTCAAAGAAATGGATTTGTTTGAATTTATTCTTTTGGGTCAAAACATATTTCTTTGACGCCAACAATATTTACTTCATTGAATACTCTAGTTTATTTGCTTGCAGAGATTAATTTATTTGAAATATTTATTTAAGTGAAATAAATATATATGGATACAAACAAAAATTACTTTCCTTTAAAGTAATATTTTAGTTTTGATTTTAAAAAAACGTTTCTTTACACCAATGAAATATAATTTTGATTCTAACATATAAATTTGTATATAAGGAGAGATTTATTTCGCTTAAAGTAATATTTTGTCTTTGGCTTAAAAATAGGTTTACTTCCGCCAAAGAAATCATATTTTGATTAAAATAAATATATTTGTACACAAGAAGAGATTTATTTCCTTTAAAGTAATATTTTTGTTTTGGCTTTAAAATAGGTTTACTTCCACCAAAGAAATCATATTTTGATTCAAATAAATATATTTTTTGTCATCCAACTGTATTGTTCGATGGCGCTGTAAACTCTCTCCTCGCACTTCGTACATATCTAGAGTATAAAGCCGCGTGATCGACAGTATAGAACTTATAGAGTACAGTGCCTGCAGGTTTAAGTTGCGATACCAAATCAGAGTACACTTTACTAACTTAACCTTGACTATATGTTGGGTTGGGAAGACCAAGCACTGGTCGAGGATGTGCGACATCCCAAAAAGGAGGTGACACATCATGGCGAGTCTTCCGAAAAATTCTTGTCTATTAATTCCTTCAACAAATTAATAATTTTAAGCATTTTAACTCGACCAACAATTTTGTTAATTTAAAAAAATGTAATTCTTTCACTCAACACAATCATAATTATTTGAAGTAAATAAATCTCATTTCTTATAATACAGAAATTGCAAACTTTTTAACTGGAAACATAAGTTGTTTGACACAAATCAACGTTCTTTCTACCAAACAAATATTTCAAATAAATGCGTTTTATCCGCAAATAAATATTTCTTTGCCTCTATTGAAACAACAAATTTCTTTGAGTTAATGCATATTTATTTGGATCAAACAAAATTTCTCTCTGTGTAGTAATGGAAAAACTGGAACCATGTTTCTGTCCTCATTTTTGACTCACCTTGTATGTTAATCATGCAGTGGTATAGTACTAATAATAGTAATTGTAATAATTAATTATCTACAGTGTGCTCAGAAAAGTCCACATCATATGGAAAAAAATTTAATTATCCGTTTCTCAGAAACGGAAAAGATCATCATTATACAACGCTAGTTTCAAATTCTTTCAAAACCTACGTGTATGACAGTTATGAGACAGCTCGCCTCGCCGTCATTGACAAATACATTTAAAATATTTGATATAAAATGGAATTTATCAGTCGTAGATAAAACGTCTTATTTGACTCGCACATAACGCATATAAATCGCTCGCATGATTACAACTTCATGCTCGCGATTTATATCCTCAATTATGTGCTGGTTAAATAATATACTATTATAAGTATTATTATCGGTAAACTTTATTTGGAAATGTGGTTAAGAAGTAAAACGTATATTCAAACATGAAATCACAGCCACCTATCTTAAAATTTTTTGTGTTTTTTTTTAATTCGTACTTTTATGACTAATATTAGTCAATGCCAGTGATACTAAAATATTCGTTTTAATCTATTTTTTAGAAATTTAAATACCTTTTTTACATTTTTGATTACTTTGGTATGATAGGTAATGTTTATTTAGAACTAGCGCAAAATTACTCATTTTCTTGACGCAAAGTTGATATTTTACCCTGTAGATAATAATAGATCATACAATAACTAATACATGAGCGTGACTTACTTTTAATTGAATTAATATTAATGACTTTGGATATGCTTATAATAGTAGTTATCAGTTATCACATTACAGAAAAGCGATTATATCGACATTGCTGATATTTTCAATGAAAAACACCCGGACAACCAAATTGCCCATTCAACCATTTCTAGGATAATCAGAAAATTCAAGCAGACTGGGTCTGTTGAAAATCTCTTTAGGAAACACCACAAAAAATATATTGCCAAAAATAACAACGCAAGTTTACCAGTTTACCAAGCGGTAATCGAGCATAGAACGACTTCGGTTAGACAAATTGCTTCTCACGCCCAATGCAGTAAGTCAACAGCACATAACTTACTAAAACTGAACAAATATCACCTTTATAAACCAAAATAACTACTAAACTAAAGGCAAGAGACTATGGTATCTGGTATGACTTCATTATTATCGATAAACTTTACTTTAAGGTGTTGTTTAGAAGTAAAATTTTATAATTTCTAATCTAATTTCTGGTTTAATTTCTGCTTAAAGAATTTTAACTAAAAAATGCCCAGATTGCATTTTACCGCAAAATTCGGTTTTTTTTTGTGTCCACCAACGGCTATTTTATAAAACACAGTGCTATTTGACGTAACAAAAAACAATTTGTCGTCTTCCATTTCCCCCTCAAACGAGATGGCGAAGTCATACCTATGGCATCAGGTCTAATGTCATAGGTATGTTACTGATGCTATAGTTTCTTTCCTTTAGTGTAGAAAAGTTTATATATAAAACATAAAATTTATGCGGACAGGAAACCAAAGTGAAATTGAAAATTTCCTGACTTCATTTAATTATACAAAAAATAATTAAATGAAATTGAAGTAAGTACAAATTTTGGCAACGCAAACAATTTAAAAGTTATATAAATGACCTTGTATCAGTTCACTTGTCAACATTGTGTATGTCTGAGCAAGCCTTTTCCTTATTTAACAACCGTTACGAGAAAATATAGATCTCATCTATAGATAACTTTTAAACTGAGAAAACTTTAGAAATTCGACATTTGTATATATAGAGTAAGCGGTAATTATAGACGAAATTAGAGTGTAAAAATATTTTCTACTTGGGTGTTTATATCCACACTTTTTTTTCAGCACGTAATTATTGTTGTGACTAAAATGTTTCATAAGGCATCTATTTTGTCAGCAAATTAAAAAAATAACAAAATAATAATAAATAATATTTTAAATGGGTCAATATACTTAATGAATATTAGCTTATATTAGCTCTTTCAGTTTTTTTTAAAACATGATTAAGGTTAATACAGAACCCGTTTCCAAAAAAATTCGTTATAAGTTTGCAAGCATTTCTTAAAAACTCAATATATCTTTTCTATCTGTGTGGTACAGCTTTGAGCGAACAATCTTCCTCGAATCGTTTTATTCTCAGTTGCGGTTTTAGTGCCTCTCGAGATTCCGTTGTTCGCGAAAGTACGGCTATATCTACCTCTCACCTATCTCTCGACGGCTTTATACAGAAATGTAGGTGAATGAATCGCACGAATCCGCGCGGCTCGAAAGTCTTTACCATCAGCATCGGTGGTTCAGTGGTAGAATGCTCGCCTGCCACGCGGGCGGCCCGGGTTCGATTCCCGGCCGATGCATTTCCTTTTTTCCATTTTCACACGAAAATTTACTTTTTTTCTCGATCAACTAACCGACCTACGACGTACCAGAGCGATAAAATCGTCCAAAAAGATTATAAAGAGCGTATGTTGTACAGTAGGACCTCTTTAATCCGATCTGTTAATTGCACTGGTTGTTCCGGATGTCCGAATCATTCATGTTATTGAGAAAAAGATAGACAATATGCTGTTTCTCTATTATCCACGATTTTTAACATTCTCCCAATAAAAATTTCTTTATTTTTGGTCCGTCACCTATCTGTAGTACGCGTAGTTTAGAAAAGTTGTAATAAATAACGAAATATTTAAAGTCTTACAGTCAACTTACTGAACAATGTAAACAAATTGCTTAAACAAGTTTTTTTACGGCCAATTTGTAACAAAATCCAACGTGGACAACCAGGAACGACCTCTGTCTCGGTTATTGGAGGCCCGGATTGGCGCATGTTCGGATTAGAGAGGTCATACTGTATTTGGTAATGCTCTATGCGGCGCCGGTGTGAGGCAACGCAGCGCTGTCGAATAGCGTAGCCCGAAACAAACAAAAAATGAACTTTTTTTAGAGATATATTTATTTGTCGTATTGTAATAAAATGGAAATTAATTAGTCTAATGTCTTTGAAGAGCTCGTTAATCATTTTTGTATGGCGCAAACTGTAAATTTTATAGCTGTGCGTACTCTATCACGTTTATCCGTTGGAAATAATGTGTAGGGCTTTGGTAGTCGTGAGACAGGGATTTCGCCATCGTCGGCGGTATTGGATTGCTTTGCAATTTGTCGGATATATATAGGACGTGATTTATCTTCGGTGCTCGATGGCGTATTATCTTTTACCGTTGCGCTGCGGTTATAAATTTATCGAATCCGCCGTTACTGTTCAATTACTAGGTTGACATTACTGTTTTGTCGATTTTTCTTATGCCATTATTTCCAGTACCTATCTACGTCGACGTTAAAAACGTAACTCTGCCATTGTGTCCACAAAGTTAATAACAAAAATTGCAATTGAAAAACAAAGGATTGACTTTCATAAGGGTATGTTTTTATTAATTAACAGCACCCCACAGGTACTTGCGTATAACACCTAGTCTGATGACTATCTAGCTATATTAATCTAACCTAAATTGCTACGTATAAAAGGTGTTCTATATTAAGTGTTCCCCATTGGTGTAACTTAAATTTAATTTGGATGCTGACGCTTTAAACTTCACACACTGCACGTTGCTCTGCTTTGTTCACCTATCAGCTATCACTCACATAACACTTTGATCTGCTTTTCTAACATCACTTCACCAACTCAAAAGGTTTGGTTCTTTTGAGTCTTCGCACACTGTCACAATTGTCAAGAAGCTGAAATACCTCGACATTCTGGAGAAGTCTGTTCTGATGATTCTCTGCAAACTTTCCAATTTCGTTCGTTACTAATTCCATCTCAAGATCCCTGTGGAGATTTCTGTTTCTTATATACCACGGTGCACCCACGGTGTTTCTTAGCACCTTATTTTGGAAGCGTTGAATGATGGTGATATTGCTTGGCTTAGTGCAGCCCCACAGTTGGATACCATAGGTCCACACAGGTTTAAGTATCTGCTTGTAAAATAGGAGTTTATTATATGTCGACAAAGACGACTTCCTACCAATAAGCCAGTACATTTTTTTGTATCTTATGCCCAATTCTTCTCGTTTTATTTTTAACATGTGCTTTCCAGCGGAGCTTGGTGTCTGGCGTCATACCGAGGTATTCTGCCGTGTTCGAGTAGGGTACGGTGATGAAATTTATTGTAACTGGAACGTATCGTATTCGCTTGTCGATAAAGTTTATGTGAACGGATTTGGTTTCGTTCAATGTAATTAGCCACCGTTGCATCCAATCACTAATATCGTTGACAGCAGTCTGCAGTTTTAGTGTTGCTTCTTCAACATTTGTATCTACTGCCATTATAGCAGTGTCATCAGCAAACGTGGCAACGGTAACACCATCTGGTTGCGGAAGATCATGTGTATATAGAAGGTAAAGAATTGGGCCAAGTACACTACCTTGTGGTACTCCAGCTTTAATACATTTGAGGGTTGAGTACTCATTATTATCTTGCTTTATGCGAAAGTGTCTGTCAGAAAGATATGATCCTAATAGTTTGCTATACTCGAAGGGTAGTAGCCGATCCAGCTTATAGAGTAGACCTTCGTGCCAAACTTTGTCGAAGGCTTTTGCCACATCCAGGAATATGGAGGAGCATACTTTTTTTTCTTCTAAAGTTCTTTCTATGATCATTGTTATTCTGTGCACCTGATCAATTGTGGAATGTTCGTTTCTGAATCCAAACTGATGAGTGGGTATGATGTTTCTTTCATCTAAGATTGGCTTCAGTCGTTTTGCAAGTAGCTTTTCAAACAGTTTTGACAAAGTGGGAAGTAAAGAAAGTGGCCTGTAGGAGGATGCTTCATTTGGTGGTTTTCCTGGCTTGGGAATCATCACTACCTCCGCAGTTTTCCAAACAGATGGCACATATTTAAGCCTAAATGCTGCGTTGCAGAGGTTAGTTATCTTAACTATGGCTTTTAAGGGTATATAGTTCGATTATATGCAATACAAAATTACTTAGTTATAGTGAAAAATATCCGAAAGTTTTCCATTATTTTCAGACTTGTCATTTTAATTTTGTCAACAGTTTGATGACCGGTTTTGACCAGATTATTTGTGTATTTTTTAATTAAAATTCCATTTAAATTTGCGGTTAATGTGTTAATTTTCGTTAATTTCCTAAAGTTAAGTTCGCAGTATGTGCAGCAGATTCAAAATATAAATTCCTTTTGATACATATTTGTGTGGAAAGGTCGGAGCAATATTGGCAATAGAAATATACCATCATAAGTGAGGAAATAAGCAAAAAGTTGAAATTTGTTGCGCAGTGTTATTATCACCGTCAACCTGTCTGAACGAGTGAAGACCGGAAGTGAGATATCGCGATTGGTCGTCACTACGACGGATGGCGGGATATTGACCTCGTCTGCCGCCCCCGTTGCAGCATTTCAGCGTAGACGCCGCCGTAGCTGTCACCTCCTGTCACGATAAACTTGAAAACGCGTAATCTAGATTCTAGATGAACCTTGGCGCTGGTATTCCCCCTCCCAATCGTATCAAAATAACGAAAAATTTCGTTGGAAATGATGAATTTCAAATGAGAAGCGATCAAAATATGATGGACCGTTAATATCGCTCGACTGAGACATAACGCCGAAGTCTCTGGTCGCCGCAATAATCCCGATTGCCAATCAAAGCAATTTAATGGAGACACTAGTGGCCTATAGACCGCCTATTGGGTAGATCAGTGAATCAGTGAACTGTCTTATGTTATGTGATAACTATAAAGTTGTTTCTATGGACTCATATATATAAAACAAAAATGGTTCAATTAAAAAAAATAGTCTACCGCAATTGAAAACAAAAAATATAATTTGTCGCAATAAATTTGATTTATTTTTTGGGTTGCTTTTTCTTTTCAAGTTGAATAATGTTAACAATACGTATGGTGTGAAACAAAAGTTAAAAATATAGTATTCTAATGCAAGGTACACTTAAATTGCATAAAATTTAGTAAATTTAACAAATTTAGCTTACTTTCATAATTATTAGATTATATAATCAATGCAAATTACGACGACTAATCTAATCTAATGTAATCTTTTTTTCAAGTGGCAAACATGATCTGAATCAAAATGTAAAAATATTTTAGACCACTTGTGGAAGACTCAGATTGCTTCCAATTGGGCAAAATTTGTTGGTGGTAAACGTGGGTCCGTAGACACACCTTTTTATCAACTTATATAATGATTTTTTGTATAATTGTCTATTTGTCAGATTAAACACTAAATAATTTTTCTTATAATGGCATGTTGTTGGCCCAGCAACTACAATCTACACTTATATAGAGAGCTTTAATGAAAAAATAATGACTTGTTTTTGTTTTATTTTAGATTTTATTAAAGATGTTTGTCACTTGAAAAAAAAAACAATTGTTATATTTTGTTCCCAGTTATTCCATTACTTGAAATAGAAAAAAGCTTCAATTGTTAAAATTACTCAATTTTATGCCAAGTGCAGGAAATCTAAATCTGGCAGTAAAGTAATATTTTTAAGCTATTATTTCACAAAATATAGTTAGAAATTTTCAACTTTAAAAATACTTTAACCTAACTACAAAAAACAATTGAAAAAAATTATAAATATTAGGCCTCTTGTGGGAGACATATTTTTTTCTTAATTGGGTTAATCTTGTTGATGTTATATATGGGTTCATAGAGATAACATAAATCAACTTAAAACTTTGATTTTCCAAAAAGTTCTTTTTATACACTCTACTGCTTGGTTGGTCACTACTTATACAGATTGGTATTGTAGATTAATAACATTGTACACATATTGCAGAATATGTAATACATGTACATTAGTAGGTATTTTTAAATAACAAATAAGCAATGATAATTAAGAAACTAAAACATGATTGAGGCTAAAAATTAAATTAGTTCCTTTACAGAGACTGTGCATATAATATATATTTGTAGAACATTGCACATCATTGTTGTATACACGTGTATATATTACAGAAAACAATAAGTAAAAAATGGATTATGAACAAATTTAAATATTTCTTCGTAACATGTAACTGTTAATTTGAATAGAATCTTTTTCCATAATCGCCCCGGAGAAAACGTTTTGTCAATTTACACATAGGTGCGTAGAATCCCACCCTTTAGCCGTACAAAATGCCACATTTAGCTGTGCAAAAACGTGTTGAAATAAATAGATTTTAACTAAATCCAAAGTTTGTCCTAATTTATGGTTATAGCAATACAGACCTTGATTGGAAATTGTATTCTTTGTAATATGATTGATGCGCGTATGTATATGAAATTGACAATAACATTACGGGTGACCGAGAGTTACGATAGACGATAGACCAATGCGATATTGCGATAAGTCTACTTCAATAACCCTTCCAAGTCACCAATGTTGATATTCGTCCCATTTGTTCTGATTCATACAAATCTGTTTTGTTCGAAGTAACAGATAACTTTCTTTAACCCAAAATTAGATTCCTTGTTCCTCAGGCTATTTATCACATCGTATATGTTACCTGCGCAAAAATCGAATTAAAAGAAATTCAACTAAAAATATAATAGTTAATGTAACTTTAAAATAACGATAAATAGTTTCATTCGTTCAAATTCTCGTACTAAATGTTTGATTAGAGGAAAAATTCTTGTTTATTTTCTTTCGAGTCATCCCCATTTCTGGCATAGTAGGCTGATGTTCACGTTCTAGGCTTCTCTCTTGCGCTCTGTCAATTCGCACACTACTTTAACTTCGGCTTTCTTCTAGTTGTAGGGGCTCTGGAGACTGAGGCATCTATGTCTTTCGATATACTTTGACCTGGAAGATCTATTGTATGTGGGGCTAAATACGTACAAATTACGTACGACAGTTTGTTTACATCCTGAAATTATTAATAAATAAGTAAATGTGTTTTACAAATAATCTGCAATAAATTCACCTTATGCTATGGGTGCGGTTGTTTGGGAAATTTCACCATCAAAATATTAGATTAGGTTGTTAGGACGTTAGGTTAGGTAATGGTTCTTGACATTGGCGCTGTGCGCAGACCCGACCTGACTGGTCGACTGGTGTACATTGATGCCATCTAACAGCTACCTCTCAAACTGTAATCAATTAGAGAGGGTAAGTAAGGGGCCCTACTAAACGAAAGTCGAAACGCTAATCCGGCTAATCATCTCTATTAATTTACTTACTGTGTTTTCGTAGTAACTTACCTGCGCGGTAATATTCGCAGTTTGTCAAATTTTACATATCTTCTAACGCAAATTAATACATATTTTTATACGATCAACATGGTTATAGGTTTTTCATATCATACTTGTGGGGAAGTAACAAATCGCTGAGCTCTGTAGATACCTACTGCAATGTAAATAGGTTTGAGGTTATGATAAGGTTATGTCTGCACTTTTGACGTTTCTAGCTGGCAACCATGACAACGCGTAATAAACTGCTGTTGGAATGTTGAGGCGCGTTCACCAAAATCGCTCGCTTTTTGGAAAATTTTGAAGCAAAAACGCCCTAGAGGCCCTTTTGCGTCGATTTCAAAAACTCACGCAACGTAAAATTGTCCATATAGCGGATCGCGCGCGCTCCGCGCGCCCGAAAGGGGCTCTCCAAATTTTCCATAAAGAATTAAGAAGCCACTTTTTCGCATGTGAAATGGTGAGAAAAAATACGTGAAATCAGTTTACATAATATAGACTAGAGTGTGTATCGTCGTCGAACTGCCTCGACTGGAGTGAACGACATCATCACTCCAATTCCAGTTAACGGCTTCCTATAGATAGAGTATAGACTTGAGAGCACTTAACCCCAATTCGCGCCATTTGACACACAGCAAACGCGAAAACGCTTATAATAATATACATACTTGTGTATCTATCTGTATATTTATAGTATATCTGGGTATAACCTCAAGCAGCTGATGTAGCCACAAGTTGCTGTACGATAGAAAATTGGTGCTGCATGTGAATCTACTGGACTGCTCGTGACACGATCAGCCAAGCATTTTTTTTTCGGTCGTAATTCTCAATTCAAATTTAATAGTAATGTAATGCTAATAATAGTAATATTAATGACGAAACCAATTTTCATCTGGTTGGTCCGTTGGTTGATAATCGTGCCAATTAATATGTAATCACGACATAATTGATTAATTTTACGGTCAATGTGCGAAGCGATCTAGCCGGCGGCGTCGGGTAATAATACTCTGTTGGCTGGCTGGCCTGGCTGCTGGCACACGACTTCCACATATGGTAAACGGTGACTGTGTCCCCGGCAATTATAATTGGAGCTTAAACGGAAAAATTCGCAGGACAAGGCACTAAGAACCTAGAACAAGATTGCAGCGTGTTATGAAATCAAAATAATTTAAAAAAAGGGCCTTGACTATTATATTTTAGAGTTTGGAATATAGAAATATCGGAAAATGAGTAAGATTGTTGTGTTGTTTTTTTTTTTTAGAAACTCAATGGTGAAAACCAAAATTAGCTATTGTCTTTTGTTACTATTACGCTATTTTATTACTTGTCGATATCTTTGTTGTGAATGATATTATCGAATGATATTTGCACGTTCTGGAGGCACTTTTTCGATTAGAATTCAGTGGAATTCACAGATTTTAAATATCTCTAATAAAATATTCAAAAAGTAACGTTTTATTGAATAACATGAAATTAGTATATATCAGAGGCATTATGATTATTGTCTTCGAGATTTCTTTGAGTAGGCGTATGTCCCTAGCAGTTTGACACTACTAATCAGTGGAATTAGTAAAATTTCAATCTTTTCTATTAATTGAAAATTACGGAATGCCGTTTGAATAGTATGAAAAATACGAAAATCGAAAGCTTATAAGTAATAACAATAATTGTGATATAATATCCGAAACATAATTCAATCGTTATCCAGGTAGTGCATGACCGCACAATTACGGGTTGATTAATATGCGAAAAGCCGAACATTGTGATATGGAAGTGGTATGCTGAAGTAACTGTCATGAAAGTATGTAGCCGTGATCCTACAATTTCCAGTCGTCGATCTTCACTTTATATCGGCACGTCGAGGGTATAACTGAAAAATTAAACATTGCAGGATATATTGTTTTATTCGAAGTAAAATAATTAGATAATTACCTGAATAAAAAAATAAGAAATAAGATTACCTACTACAAACTACTTTAACCATTTTTCAAATTGATTGTCTATTTTTACTGATGCATAAATCATATCTTGTCGCAATACTTCGAAGAGGGTTGTTTATAAAAATATTTGGAACGGCATTGATACATTCTTCAAAATGCTGCCTTAGGTCGTGAATATCGTTATGTGATCTAGTATATAATTTGTTTTTAATGTGGCCCGCAAAGAAAAAAATCCAAAGGTGTAAGATCTGGTGATCGTGGTGGTCACCTCACTGGTCCATTGTTTCTAATCCAACTGTTTTCAAAATGTATATTCAATAATTCCCTTACCCTTCTTATTTTGTGAGGCGATGCACCGTCATGCTGGAAGTATATAGTTCATACGGCATTTCGTAACTTTTAATTGCATTGAAAAGAATGCAAATTCAATATTTAAGTCACTGATTAGTAGTGTCAAACCACTAGTGACGTACGCCTACTCGGAGAAATCTCGAAGACAATAATTATAATTTTTCTGATATACAGGGTCCTGCAACTAAGCTCCCGTCTTCTGTAGCTCACTTACTCATTAAGCTAAGAGTTTGACATTTTGCAGGCTTACTCTGTACTTCAAGGTACAATTCAAGAAAATATTTTTTATTATACAGGATGTTCCAAAAATGTGCAACACCATGATAATATATTTTTTTAAATTGCATGCTATACATTTTTCTACACATTTGGAAGCCTTTTATGGTTGCCTACATATTACCAAAATTTTATTGAAATCGGTTGAGTGACCGCAGCGGAAAAAAATAAAAACAAAAAAAAATTGATTTTGCATCGTAGGCTTTAAAAATCAATAAAAACCACAAAATGCACCTCGTTAATAAAATTTTGCGACGTGCTTATTAAGTTAGATGTAATAGTCTCGTTAACCAAGTGACATTGATCCAAATTATACAGGGTGACCAAAATCGAGTGTCAAACCTGTCAAACTTCAAAGCGTGTTATTGTTCTTATTTTAAATTGGAACCCATAAATTTTTTTATGTGAAATGATGCAGAATTAAAAAATAAACATTGTTTCTAAATACAACCCCATAACAATTCCCAATATTTTAAAACTTATTCGCCAAAAACTCATTTTTCAACGTTTCCAACGGCAATTTTAGATAATAAATATCGTACGCGGCTTTGAAAAACAATTTATTTCATAAAAAATAATAGACGTATTTTAGATTTGAGTGTACTTAATTAAGTAGTTATTCAAATGCTAAATTTACTGCATAATTTACCTATAGCGGTAAGGACGGAAATGTGGCTATAGGTAAATTTTGCAGTAAATTTAGCAATTGAATAACTACTTAATTAAGTACAGTAAAATCTAAAATACCTCTCTGCGTTATATTTTATGTAATAAATTGTTTTTCAACACCACGTACGATATTTATTACCTAAAATTGCCGTTGGAAACGTTGAAAAATGAGTTTTTGGTGAATAACTTTTAAAATATTGGGAATTGTGATGGGGTTGTATTCAGAAACAATATTTATTCTTTAATTCCGCATTGTTTTACCTAAAAAAAATTATGGGTTCCAATTTAAAATAAGAACAATAGCGCGCTTTGAAGTTTGACAAGTTTGACACTCGATTTTGGTCACCCTGTATAATTTGGATCAATGTCACTTGGTTAACGAGACTATTACATCTAACTTAATAAGCACGTCGCAAAATTTTATTAACGAGGTGCATTTTGTGGTTTTTATTGATTTTTAAAGCCTACGATGCAAAATCAATTTTTTTTTGTATTTATTTTTTTCCGCTGCGGTCCCTCAACCGATTTCAATAAAATTTTGGTGATATGTAGGAAACCATAAAAAGCTTCCAAATGTGTAGAAAAATGTATAGCATGCAATTTAAAAAAAATATATTACCATGGCGTTGCACATTTTTGGAACATCCTGTATAATAAAAAATAATTTCTTGAATTGTACCTTGAAGTACAGGGTAAGCCTGCAAAATGTCAAACTCTTAGCTTAATGAGTAAGTGAGCTACAGAAGACGGGAGCTTAGTTGCAGGACCCTGTATACTAATTTCATCTTATTCAATAAAACATTATTTTTGGAATATTTTGAACCGGCATGCTATATATCGTTGAAAAGGGGAAACAAGGCTCTATATTTATTTCAGTCATAACCAGCTATGGTATCCATTAAAAAAACACAACTTTATGTTATATCTACAAAAACTATTAGAGATATTTAAAATCTGTGAATTCCACTGAATTCTTATCGAAAAAGTGCCTGAAGAACATGCAAATACCATTCGTCTGATTTAACAAACAACAAAGATATCGACGAGTATCGAAATAGCGAAAAATCGAGTTTTGTGTTATAACTCGAAAACAAAATACGATAGTTAATTTTGGTTTTCACCGTTGAGTTTCTCTAAAAAAAGACGACGCAACAACCTTACTCATTTTTTGACAGTTTTGTAAATAACTTTCATGTAAGCACCAAACTTTATATAACAGAGTGATTGTTTTTAAGTATAGTGACTTTTAATATAATGAATGTGTCCAAGCTTTTATAATTGAAGCTTTTAAACGGGAAAACTATGGAAAAAAACATAGAAGAAGATTTTCGGGGGTTAGGGCTAGGGGCAACTAGAACAACTAAAAACCACTGGAATAATTAAATAATGAAAAAAATCCTCGTAATGACTAAAAACAGTACGGTCTCACCGTTCCTAATTACCTATTTAAGCCATCTCGGGACCGAGAAAAGCAGCAGTTAATACGCAAAAGTCCCGCTAGGTTCGCGTCCGAGCGCTCATCTCCGCGCAACCTGGTCTAATCGCTTCCGTTTAATTCATCCGTCGGATCTGTCGAGCATCTGGAGTCGCCACCAGGAGTCTCTCGAAGGTTGTTCTGGAGTCTGCGGAGACTGCCCACCGAGCAGGAACACAAAACGGCATAGAAAAGATCTACACGACCGACCGACGGACAGAAGAAAGAAATTGCCTTTACCGTACTACGTTCGCGGTTTGTATCGCCCGGTTACCGTATGTCTAATTGCCACAATGGCTCGCTGAACGTACGAGACCGGAGCGAAGTTTGGTTTGGTCGAGATGGCCGGAGTTCCTAGTACCAACGCGGAAGAATGCTTACTTTGCTTAGGAAGAACGTTTGGCAATCTGAGATCCACAAAGGTTTTATTTAGACGTCATTTTTCCATATACAGTACAGTAGGACCGTGTTCCCAGGGTCGATAATTTTTGAAACAAAGAAAAAATAAAAGTAGAATGAAACCCATAGGAGAAGGAAGAGAATATAACAAAAATAAAAGGAAAAATAATTTACGGGCGATCTGAGGTCGGGAACTTTTTAACGGTAAAAAACAGTTTATCTGGATTTACGGCAAAACTACAAGTCCTATGGAAAAAAGTTAAATGGCAAAGTTGTAGGTAATAAAAAGATCTACAACTTTTGTATTTACACTTTTTTCACATAACCCAAAAATTTATGTGAAAAATTCAAATAACCAAGTTTTTGGTTTTTTATTTTTATCTTTTACAAAAAAAAGTTCTTTCACGAAATTTGGTGAAAACTTGCCTTTTTATGTCCCAACTACACACTGTAATTTTTTTGATTTAAAATATTTATTTGTCTTATTTTGACTCAATAACGAAAAAACAGCCTAATTTTCAATCGAAAATTCACACATCAAAATATCTCCTGTTTTAAGAAAGTCAGTAGGCTTTTTGTTCGTTGAAATCTCTACTTTCTGATGGTGTACAAAAGTATACATTACTATGGTAAATGTTCTCAAAAAATGCAAAGTAATAGAAAAAATTCGATTCCGATTTTTTTTAATCGTTATGTATAATTTTGAGCTATTTATTAATATTTATACTTTAATTACTCGAAAAACGTAAGATTCCATGTTACATTGATAAACAGAAAAATTACAAATCCATAAAACATGAAGATTGCAAAAATACGCGAAAATAGTTGTTCTACATATAATTAAAGGTAGGATTTAAAGGGTACTTCATCTAAAAAATGTGACTGCTGCTATTTTTTTTCAGTAATACAGTTAATTTATTAAATCCTATTTACATTTGTTAGTATCCATTACTTTTTGTCTCTTTGATGGCATGTCTTCATCGTAAGATTCGATAAACCTTCAAGATTCCAGTAGATCTTCGAAGTGTTCAAGACCATCACCGTCTTCGTCTCCAATACTAGTTCCAGTCTGCATTGGTTCTTCATCCACAATTTCATGTGAATCACTAAGTTCTTCGTAGCTTTTTTCTTCTACATTAGAGCATTTTTCAGAACAATGACAATTTGAGCATAAATTTGTGCATTTGAAACCGTGTTTTCGTCAGCCACATTTTAAACTTCTACATCCAGTTTCACAGCTGCAGCAAATCGTTTTGAGCAGTATTTCCGGAATTAACTCCTTTTCTGTAAATTTGGGCATAATGCAACGTTGATGTTACTTCCAGCCCCAATCCGTTGCTGTCAGTTCATTACCCAGCCAAGTTTGAAGCTGATAATATGCCCTGTAACAATGTTGTTCTGCTGCACCTTCTGTGGGTGGGAGATTTGCCAATATGAAAGGTGATTTAATTTTTGCCAATTATTTTCGAAATCTGAATTGATTCAGTGTTATATTATCATTTTTACATTTATAAATAGATTTGATTAATTGTATTCCATTTTTTCGATACCTTCTTTGTTTGCATCTGTATTAAAAAAAATATTTGGCCAAATTAATTTTTATCGTCTAATAATGAATTTACGATACTTTTCTTCCTTTTCCGGCAAATCCAGATGTTGTATCGCAACCAGAAAAACAATGCAGAAATGCAACGATGTTTTTGAAGGATTCATATTTTAAACTATGAGACGTAAAAAATAGTTCTTTTACATTTCCAGAACCTGGCTCGTGAAAATAAATGGCATGAATATTTTAATTTTTAATTTAATTGATTCAAAAGGACAAAATTTTGATTCAAAATTTTTTCCATTTATTTGCATTTTTTGAGTACATTCACCATTGTAATGTATACTTTTTTTGACATCATCAGAAAGTAAAGATTTCAAAGAACAAAAAGCCCACCGACTATTTTTAAAAAGGATCTATTTTGACGTGAGAATTTTCGATTGAAAATTAGGCTGCGTTAATATCGTTAAGTCAAAATAAAATGAAAAAATAAATACTTTAAATCAAAAACATACAGTGTGTTTGGGACATAAAAAGGCAAATTTTCACCAAATTTCGTGACAGAATTTTTTTTTTTGTAAAAGATAAAAATAAAAAACCAAAAACTTGGTTATTTGAATTTTTCACTTAAATTTTGAGGTTATGTGAAAAAAGTGCAAATGCAAAAGTTGTAGATATTTTATTACCTACATCTTTGCCATTTAAGTTTTTTCCATAGGACTTGTAGTTTTGCCGGAAATCGAGATAAACCGTTTTTTACCCTTAAAAACTCACCCTCTTCCACTTCCCGAACTCAGATCGCCCGTAAATTATTTTTCCTTTCATTTTTGTTATATTCTCTTCTTTTTCCAATGGGTTTCATCCTACTAATATTTTTTTCACTTTTTAAAATTTTCAAAGGCTTCAGCGCTGATCTATTATTTATTATTCAACAATCATTGACTAATGTTCAGAAATCCAAACGTTTGGCATCATTGCCGGCAACCACAGTCTGTCTAAATCGCATACAGTATAAGAAACTTTTTACTCAAATAACCCTGACAATATTCAGCAAAAGCTCCACAGCACGATATCCTCTCCATATATCACACGCGTATCAGCGTTAAGACCCAAGGATAATGCCTATAAATCCTGTACTATAGAGCCTGTGGTATTATTAGTGAGTCCGTGAAATTAATTCAGCTTTGGGCATGAAGGCGATGGAAGAAGAAACGCGCCATAGCCGCAAATTATGCCGCAAGGCCGTCTCGGCACAACGAGTTAAACAAAACACGGTCGAGCGCGTTCGTGATTTGTAAATCGTACGAAAAGTGAACGCTATCTTGAACCGAGATCTTTATGGTTTCTATTGCCCAATCTTGAAATCTACCGTCACGTCTAGGATTGATTACGCATAATGTGGGATTTTGTTTTGACCCTGGTTGCGATTTGTATGAATGAGATTATAGGAAAAGATGGCTGGTATACCAGAGTCAAAATCTATATATATATAGAGAATCGGTCTCAATACACTACCATGGGGTACCCCAGCGTTTACTTCTTTTAGTTCCGAGTACCTATTCATCGATTTGTTTTATTCTGAATAGTCTATCAGATATATAGGATGTTAGTAGCTCAATCCTTCGTGCCAAACCTTATCGAAAGCTTGTGTCACATCAAAAAAAGATTGTTGAGCAAATAAGCTTTTCTTTTAATGCTTTCTCTTATAAATAAATAAATAAATAAATAAAATAACTTTATTGTATCAAAAATACAAAGGGTAAGCACAACACCGAAGTGATATAAAGTGCTACCAAACGAAATAATGAAGAAACAGGAAAAGATACGGTACAAAAAAATAATATCATAGAAAATTTAAACAAAACATCTAAAAAACATTCAGAATATATCGTCGCACAAAATGACGCCCGATAGAAGCGCCTTCTTCAAAGGTTCGATGGTAGTTTCTCGGCTCCGGAAGCCGATGATATCTGATATATATGATATCTGTTATTCTATGGACTAGAATGCTCTTCTCTAAAACCAAATTGGTGATTAGGAATTAGTTCCTTTCTCAGCCCTTTAAGCATGAAAATATTTTCTGGCTGTAAAGGATGCTAATCAACAAAATTTAAAATTTTCATGTTACAAAAAAAATATGAACTATACATAAGAGTAAAGTGTCTCCATCTTTAAAGCTGTGCGCAAATATTGCACAAATATGGCTTATAATATATATATTATATAATTTCTAAATACTTTTCTCAAATAACAATTTTGCATAGCTTTGAATATAAGATATTTTGTTCTTAGAGGTTTTCATATTTTTCGTATCACCCGGCGTATACACAAGCATATAATTACATCTAATATTTCCAGTTTAGGTTTAAGACAAAAACTTTTATGAAGAATAATATTTTCTGAAAAGTTGTTAGTACAAATTATTCCCTATTCTGTCCAAGTTAGTGCCAGATACGGTATAGTGAATTGTTAGCCTAGGGATAAAGTAATCTAACTATATTTCTTCTAAAATGGGTTTTGTGTTACATAATTCGATAGCAATAGATTAAAATAGATTAAAAGACGCAAAATTATAATAAAAATTATCAAGACAATTTATAGTCAAATTTTTTACACCTCCAAGCAAATCTAAACCACTCTTGGTTCTACTGTAAATTTTATTAGTTTAGATTTATGTCATTTGAGTATGAGGCCGACGCTGTTCAACATATGTTATTGGCAGTTGTTAATTTTATATTTAAGTTACGTATATGGTGAACGAGTATGGAAACATGAGAAAATCTCTCTGAGTGTGTTCGTTTTTCACCAAATTCTAGAACTTGTTAAAATTTTAATAAACAAAGCACGCATTTTTTGTCATTTTATCTACTTTTTTTAAAAGGCAACTCGATATTTTCCTTGTGATTTTCGTAAAGAATTTGTGATGATAGATTTAAATGACTTTTATTTTGTTACAGGTATGTCAGTTTCTGAACATCTATGAACCTTAGTACCGATATGCCTGTAAGTACTACCACATTTACTACATTCGTCTATATATTTTTTAAAATTGTTTGATTATTATACTACATTCAAAACACTTACGCCACATTATGAAACGCGACAAGAATTTCTTTGTATCGTAGACGTGACAATGAAATTACCTCGTCTTGCGTTCAGACACCGCGATCAATGTCGTAAACGAAAAGAGTCGACAAAGGAACGAAGAAATTCGTTTTCGCAAACGGTCTATACGAACCGTATTTCCACGTACTATGCCGTATAGACCCGTTGTTGTTGTTGTGTCACCGCTATTTCCCGCTTTTCTTTTGCTCCTGCGATGCGTGTGGTCTCTGACAAGCGTATAGCTGGCCCTCTTTTGTGTAGAATGAGTGTACGTACCTCTTTTGATGTCTTGATGATGAGATATTTTTATGTTGGTTGTGATTTTTCACAGAGAAATTTTTATTAATTAATAAATTAATTATTAATAGTAAAGTTATGACATTAAACATTTAAAAATAGTTATAAAATAAGATTTGTTGGACAGTTTTGTTGAGCAAAAGATATGACTCATAAACGAAACACGTGTACCTAGGCATAACCGTGAACTCTATGATGATACGGTTCCGAGTACATGCCTGTTTTACATGGAAGCAAATATAATAAACTATATTTTTATCGCGAAACACAACAGATACGGGGACATAATATACACAATATACATGCCTAGCAGATAACCTAGAACAACCAACCGTGGTAAACAGCGCGTTGCCAGGAAGCGGTTACAAAGTATCAACCGAGATAATAGAGATAGTACAGAACAAACCGTAGAAAAAATCAAATTGTATCGTGTCGTTTCTTTTTAGTTCTTACCTAATAAATATGTACATAATAACCACCTTTTGAATATACATATTCAACTTGTCTCTCTATAATTTATGAGACATCTAATATCAAGATTTTAATTTGTCAAAACTGAATCGTATTACGAATTGTCGTACTAACCCGAAAACAATTTCTTGCTAGTCGAAAAAAGTATTTTTCTGCTGAGCATTGACGGAGCATGTGTTTTCCTCAAATATTCGAACAAAACTCGGCGTTGAAGTTATTTTACGGCCTTAAAATAACAAGTTTTTTTTTTGTCCAGGCCTTTGCAGCGTTCGAGAATTTGAAACGTGTTGGGCGATTCACACATGCGATGACTCGAATCGAAATCAAATGTTTACATATTACGTATTTTCAAGTAAATTTGACTTATGTTCAAAAAGTTAAACCCACATTCCAATTTGTTAATATTAACAGAATAATATACTGGCCGTAATACAACTGATAAGATTTTTTTACTTGATCGATTAAATAAAAAAATCGTAATTTTCTACAGCAAAAAAAAATATTGAAAATAAGTAGAAAATAAAGATACAAATTAATCCCGATATATGCAAGTGTAAAATGAAACCCAAATTGTACCAAAAATGATTTGTTATTAATCGTTATTATTAATCTTTCGATGGTTCACTCCAATCGAACGAACGATGCCATTTCTTGTTCCGATTTTCAAGTTTCTTCCAGTTTAAGAAATTTACCTTAAACTAACGAAATATTTAGGTACGAAGTTGTTCCATCATGAAGTGCGTGTACGCCATGGATTGCGTCTCGGGTAAAACATCTCGAGTCTGTGTTGAGCTGTGACAGCGGTAATATGGTCGTTTTTGCCATTTTTTCATGGCACAATTATCGTTTTTTTTTGCTTTTTGAATGGAAAGGTTGTGTCAAAAAGTGCGGTGTAAAAAATGTATTTTATAATATTGGTTGGGCTATGTGAACTATATTTGACATAACCGAAAGACGTACAAGTAATATTCATTTTGTTCGTGACAAGAAATTGAATATTTAATATTCTAAGAAGTTACACTGAATATTTCATCAATTTTCAACAATAAATAACGGTTTACTTGAAGACGCATTTAGAACTGGGTATGCAAGTCATTATATTTTGTAAACAATAATCGTTTTATTTAATATGCAAACAGTTAGTCTATTTGAATAATAAACATCCATGATGTATGAATTCTAAAGTTATCCAATTTTATCTTAAAGATGAAAATACAATATCACCAAAATATTTATTGGCCTTAATATAAAACAAATGGAAAATTTGGCTCGATCAAATAATTTCTTTTGCCGTGACTATTCTTGAAACACTCTACAAGAACGTTGAGAAAATTGAAGATGGAACAGCAAGTTATTATCTTAATGGCAAAAATAGTCTACTCCATGTTTTGTTAAAACGTGTTACATTATAAATAGTGCATGATGATAATTGATAGGCGAACTAGTCATTGATTAAAAGACGCAAAATTATAATAATTTATAGTATAAATCTTAGCAACTCCCATAAATAAAGCAGCTGGTCTCCATCTGGTTCTATACAAATCTGAACCGTTTTTTTCTTAACCGTAAAATTTATTGTTTTTGGTGTTTACTCATTTGCGTATTAGACCGACACGCTGTTCAACATTTTGGTGAAAAGTTGTTAACTTTTATATTTATTATTTTATGTAGATGTTTTTTGAAGAAACAAACAACGAAATCGATAAGTAAGAATCAAATATTACACCTTTTTGTGCAACAATGAAATTGTGATTAAGTTAATCAGTATCTCATATACAGGGTCCTGCAACTAAGCTCCCGTCTTCTGTAGCTCACTTACTCATGAAGCTAAGAGTTTGACATTTTGCAAGCTTACCCTGTACTTCAAGGTACAATTCAAGAAATTATTTTTTATTATACAGGCTGTTCCAAAAATGTGCAACGCCATGGTAATATATTTTTTTAAATTGCACGCTATACATTTTTCTACACATTTGGAAGCCTTTTATGGTTGCCTACATATCACCAAAATTTTATTGAAATCGGTTGAGTGACCGCAGCGGAAAAAAATAAAAACCAAAAAAAAATTATTTTGCATCGTAGGCTTTAAAAATCAATAAAAACCACAAAATGCACCTCGCTAATAAAATTTTGCGACGTGCTTATTAAGTTAGATGTAATAGTCTCGTTAACCAAGTGACATTGATCCAAATTATACAGGGTCACCAAAATCGAGTGTCAAACTTGTCAAACTTCAAAGCGCGCTATTGTTCTTATTTTAAATTGGAACCCATAAATTTTTTTATCTGAAAGGATGCAGAATTAAAAAATAAACATTGTTTCTAAATACAACCCCATAACAATTCCAATATTTTAAAACTTATTCGCAAAAAACTCATTATTCAACGTTTCCAACGGCAATTTTAGATAATAAATATCGTACGTGGCTTTGAAAAACAATTTATTTCATGAAAAATAATAGACGTATTTTAGATTTGAGTGTACTTAATTAAGTAGTTATTCAATTGCTAAATTTACTGCATAATTTACCTATAGCGGTAAGGACGGAAATGTGGCTATAGGTAAATTTTGCAGTAAATTTAGCAATTGAATAACTACTTAATTAAGTACAGTAAAATCTAAAATACCTCTCTGCGTTATATTTTATGTAATACATTGTTTTTCAACGCCACGTACGATATTTGTTACCTAAAATTGCCGTTGGAAACGTTGAAAAATGAGTTTTTGGCGAATAACTTTTAAAATATTGGGAATTGTGATGGGGTTGTATTCAGAAACAATATTTATTCTTTAATTCCGCATCGTTTCACCTAAAAAAAATATGGGTTCCAATTTAAAATAAGAACAATAGCGCGCTCTGAAGTTTGACAAGTTTGACACTCGATTTTGGTCACCCTGTATAATTTGGATCAATGTCACTTGGTTAACGAGACTATTACGTCTAACTTAATAAGCACGTCGCGAAATTTTACTAACGAGGTGCATTTTGTGGTTTTTATTGATTTTTAAAGCCTACGATGCAAAATCAATTTTTTTTGTTTTTAATTTTTTCCGCTGCGGTCAACTCAACCGATTTCAATAAAATTTTGGTGATATGTAGGCAACCATAAAAGGCTTCCAAATGTGTAGAAAAACGTATAGCATGCAATTTAAAAAAATATATTACCGTGGCGTTGCACATTTTTGGAACACCCTGTATAATAAAAAATAATTTCTTGAATTGTACCTTGAAGTACATGGTAAGCCTGCAAAACGTCAAACTCTTAGCTTAATGAGTAAGTGAGCTACAGAAGACGGGAACTGAGTTGCAGGACCCTGTATATTTACTAGTAGTCTCATATATTTTTATAAGTAATATCTGGCAACGTTTGATAGATACATCTAACATTATGTCACAAGTCAGTGCTTGTATGGACGAATTGAATCATTATAAAACGCCAAACGGCATCAAGTTCAGACCAGTTATTTATAGGACAGATGATCGTTAGTAAATGGCCCATAAAGAATAAATCAGCGGAAAGAAATATATAAAGAAAAAGATCAGAGAGTCGGTAATATACGACATGAAAAATAAAATCGAAAACGTCACGAACGATAAAGTAAACTTGGCAACGGGGTAATTTAGCGGTATGCCCATTAACTTGCCGGTATTATTGGGCATTAATGAAAGAAATAAATTGACCGGCGGCGATTGTAAATCACAGCTGGCGAACAAACGAACAGATGTTTGACGATCAAAGTCGTTCTGGACTGTTCTGTTTGCTCTTGAATCTAGAATGTACCTTAGGCTTAGGCGAAGGTATTTTTATTGCTTTGGCAGTTGACTTGTTATAGTTTCACAATTGCCCGAACGCGCAAGCTATAAATCTATATTGCTAAGCGAAAACGCTTCCTATAGTCTGACAATTTAATTTTAATAGATCAGAAATTGTTGGTTTTTTATTTCGTTTGTGTGTCTGTGTGTGTAATCACAGGCACGAGATATAACTGTGAATAGTCACAGGTTTTATCTAAAATTCAGTTCAATTGCCATTATATCTTGTAACGATATTGGAGATTTCTGGTGTTGCATCTTTCTGAAGTTTTGCATCCATTGAAAATATACTAGGTATTATAAATGTAAAACCTACTAGATTTTTCTCGTTATAAAAAAATTAAAATAATTGATGTAGGGTCAACTTGATTCTGTGATTAAAAAAGTCAGGCCGTTTCACCTCGCATGTGCCAAACCCAAACAGGTCTAAAAACTCAACTTTGCGATTTTGGTAAAGAATAGATCATAATCGCCTATGCAGTTTCCATTTCCAAAAGCCACGTTCTACAGGATTGCAGATATTTTGCGCTTTTTAATTTTGTTTCTTTTTCATTTTTCTTATTCGGCTAAGAAAAAACGTCTTTGAATACGTCGATTTTGTACTATAAAAATACGCATTTTGATGTAATGGCAATCCCATATTTGAAAGTTATTTTGATATAACATTTAATTGTCTTAATGGTAGCGGAAGTAAATTTATGGCTTAAAGACCATAATTGCAAATATTGATAACTTTCAGTAGTATGGAGGTTGTAAATGGAATATAAAATATACTCTGGAACTATATTTGCCCTGAATACGAATGCGAACTCAAAATTACGTAAGATATCCGGAAAAGTGAGGCCAATAGTCAAAACTGTAATTTTAGCATCATTAGTAAATGTATGCCATTTGAATTCAATCTCCCAGAAACCTCAAAATCTGTATAAAATACACAGTGTAACACTAATTTTCAACTATCTTTTTCTAGAAAATTTACCTATGTACGGCCATCATACTATTATATGCTGTTATTAAGCCAATGGTGTCATTTAAAAAAAATGTCGATTCCGTCTTAATTCAAAAACCATCGAAGGTCGGAAATTTAGTTTATGGGTGTACATATTTTAATAATTCAAAACCGAGTTTTTTTTTTTTTAAATAACAGACCGATTTAGAGATTCTGTCATGTTTCAATACTTTGTGTTCTCACTGTATAATAGCGGTTTTACACTATTGTTAATGGCACTATACGATATTTTTTACTGCTTAAAAAGTTGTAGAACATTTTGCGTGATAAATTGCGTAGTATAAAATAATTTGAATAACATTGCATATGTAAAATTCAACAAAAAAAACATTTCAAATAATTACAAAAACCTGACTACAATACAATACTTGTAGATTTTAAGAATTTATTGAACTTATTTTAATAACACTTATTGATCGTATTTTCGTTTAGATACGCATTTATCAGCATTTGGCCACAATTAATTTGTGCTTCAATAAAATATAACAAATTGTTAGTTAGCGACTTTTACCATTTTACCTTAAATTTCGTCAAAATACTTAAATAATAAAATAAAGTAGAGGACATTTTGAATAATTTATGTCTATGACATGTTTTGATCAAATTAATAGTTTAGCTGCATGAGCAAATTGTATTTGATCGAGATCGGTCGTGTCTGCATTAATATAAAACTAGTTAGCCAGGATTTGACAGATTTGACAGATAGTTAGCCAGGATTTGACAGATTTCATTTTAATGAGAGTACGTAGTGTGCAGGGTTTTCCGAATACAAAATGCTTAAAACATCAAATAAAGTCTCAAATCTCTCTGTAAACAGCGTCATCTCCGATATCTATTGACTCTTAGTTTATAAACATATAAACACAGTTTATAGTTTATAAAACAGTTTCCTATTTGTGAAATTTCTCTCTATAATACATGCAAAGAATACGACAAAATTTCGCCTTTAGCGAATTCGTTTTCACGCAAATTTCTCTCGTGACCATACATATTTATCTTTCGCATATTGACCTATACCACATAACAATCAATCAAATCACCCTCAATTTCGCTTCAAACTTTCCAAAATTAGACTCAGACCATACCACTAACCCAATAACAACAACAACAACACCCAATAACAACAACAACAACAAACCAGTAACGCCGCACAGTGGGATATTTGACCTGAAAACCTGGCCAAAATTATTTTTTCACCTAAAAAGACTTTAGATGTGTTGTTTTATTTATGTATACATTTTAACCTTCATACTAAGAATTTGAATGTTAATAACTTAATAAACACCAAAAGATAGTACAAAATAGGAAAAAGCAAACTGTATTAAAAATTGTTCTTCACTGCATTACATCTATTGTAAATTAATTACTGCTACAACATTTGTCATCAATATTTTTTGTGATTTTATTTCTATTATATTTTACCGTGTCAAATTCATAAAATAATATATGGTATGTCCAGTTTAAATACGCGGCATATACGGATTTAAAATTGAACAATACATGTCGTTTTTGTGTTATGTGAGATAACATGTTTGGGTATGTTATGTTGTAAGAAAATCCTGAAAAAAGTTTTATTTTTAAAGACCAGTGGTAGAGGAAGAAAATGAAAGTTTACACCAGTCGTTATTGTGTATTGAAACGGTACATATGCTATTCATGCTGTTTTCCGTTCGATGCAGTCCTTTTAAGACGTGATAGTAGAGCCAATTAAGAACCTATTTTACCATATTTATCACTATAAAATCTGTTATTTTTAGTATTATTTCGAAATTGTCTAATATTTATACTTATTGTATCCATGAAAACTTTCAAAATTTTAACATACTTGAAGCTGAAACGGTCGTTTTTTAGTGGTATGACCCTAATACGCATGTTTTGAACCCGCATTCGCATTCCGCATAAACATATTTTTTGAAAACGCCTAACCAGTTTCTATTCATAAACTTACTATTGTCTCTCCTCAACAAGAATCCAATTTAAACCAGTGAACTGTGTATGCGAGTAGGTGCTTTCGATGTATGTTCTTGCCTTGAATATGAATCCGATTGGCTTCAAGCAACCAATTTCCAAGAAATGCATATACAAGTGCAAAGTTTAAGGTTTTTTTCGGATTATTTTTAAGAGTCTAGGTCATCGGGGTTGTTTGCTATACATGATCCAAAACGGAAAAATATACGTACATAACGGCATTTACAACCGACATGATGCATTGAACATAAAGTTGTCAATATCTCGATAACCGTAACCATTTGTATATAGCTAAATATGGTTAAATATGTTCTAAATTACCTCTACTATCACGGTATCAAGAAATTGCACCAAATTATATATAAGCCGATACATAAATTTTTGGATTTTCCTTTACAATGTATTAGAAATAACATCAGAAAAACTGCATCCGCACCTATATATCCGCAGCAGATTTTCCAGTAGTTGTAATGTCAAATATATATACTATAATTTGAACCACTTTCAAAAGCTTAACAAAGCTAAACACTAAACTAAAACACTCAAGTTCTGCATAAAACTGTTTTTTTTTTTTGTAACAGCGAATGTTCTCGGCCCTGCAATAAACAAAATTGTGGGTAAATTTTAATAAAAATAATGTCGAATGAAAGTTCATACTTGGTTGTAAAGAATGTATAACAAGAGAGTCACATTTATCGTTAAAATACAAAATTGCAACCGTTTTTAAGAGCGTCCACTTATGTGCGACTATGTTCAGCCATAGTAAAATATAACTTTTGGCTGACAAGTGCACGTGGCTCAGGGCTCAGGTGAAAAAATATTGCCGCCTTTTAGTACATCGGTCTTTTACCTATCCCAGAGACTGGTTTACTTTTTGGAATTTAACAATTTAGAAATTTGTTTTATGGCCAGCTTTTTGGGTCTAATACCCCAATGTGCGCCGCCGCCAATCCGACCGACAAAGTGGGTCTTCCGACCCACACCGGCGCGGCGCGGCGTCAGATTTAAAAACCCAATACGCCGGCGGAAACACACGGGACACAAAAAGGACCTCTTCGAAGTCTCCGATCCTCCGACCAGTCGCCTTCCGATCGCACACGTTATCATCCTGCGGGGAGACCGGTAGCAGGATATTTAGCGCCTGCGTCACACAGTTACGCTTCCACCTTTCGTCTAATAAATAAAGTAGGTAACCGCTATAGTCTGGCAACGAACTGCGAGCGCCAGTCAACTCTGCTCGCCGAGATAGGCTAGGCTGCAGCGGTATTACGAACGCGCGACTTTATCGTAGCTAGGCGACGACTGATCAACAGGTGTCATCGCGACATAACCTAGTAAAAATACGAAAAAATAAATATTTTATTTTAAAACTTTATAAAAAAAAACGTAAAACCAAAAAAAAAAAGGTTTCGTCTTTTTTCGTTGATAGTTTTTTTAACTCTATAGTGATGTGACTTTTGGTGGTGATCCTTCTTGAGATCCTTTGTTTTTTTTTGGTGATCTGAGTTTTGGTGGTGTGTTTTGGTTGGTGTTATGTTGGATGTTGGTGGTGACGGTGGTGTTCTTCTTCTTCTTCTTCGTCTTGTGATAGTTCGCGTTGGATTTGATGTCGCCCTATAGTCGGTACAGGGCTCTGCCCGGCTCGGATGGGATCGTCGTCCTGCAGCAGTCGCCGCAGGGCTGCCGTGCGCCCCAGGGGGCGACGCCGGCCTGCAGGTTCTTGAGGTGGTTCGCGAAGTTCAGCCCTCAGCCGGTCAACAAGCAGGGCCTGACGAAAGGAACTTTTGAAGGTAATACAGACGACGGAACCGCGAGTATTGGAAACGAATTCGCGAAGGTGATCATCCGCGTTGTAATTTTGAAAAAGAAATGATGATTTATTGTGTGGCCCAATTTTGCGATACACTATGGGGTAATTAACTAGCTAGGTAACTTGGTGATGTTCTCATGTAGTCAGTTACAAAGTCCCAAAAGTGTATGTACGATAGGGTGATAATCCGCCCAGATTTGGGCGGCTATCCGCCCAGAATTGGGCGGGACAGTACCGAATTTTGATGATTTCTATTGCCTAGTAAAGCGTCCCGAATTTTGATATCGTGTAAGTAGTTTTTAAATTAGCAAACTGATCATTAAGTGGAAATTGAGAAATTACAACATTATTACAAGAAACTTTTAATTCAGAAATGATTTTCGAACAAACTTGTTTCCTTGAATATTGTCGATAAACTACTTTGTTTCCTTGTCTTCCAGCTTGATTCTTGTCGATTAACTACAGCTGTGTTGTAGAGGTTTCGATTGTTCAAGTAGATTGCATGAATTTCATAGTCATACGAATGCAGAAAGATTTTTTAAATATTTATAGATTGAGTTTAATTTAACAATTTTTTTATATATTTTAGGTTTTAATCAATATTTGCTTTTTCAAAAACAAATTCAATTTCCAAATTGGACCACAAAAAACAAAACAGCAAGTTGTTATTATTGGATTTCAAATAAAAACAATCATAAATTTCATAGTTTCAGTAAACTTTTGTTGTGAAAATTAGGCCAACATATTTTATTATCAACGTTTATTTCTTAATAAATATATACATAGCAAAAATTCTGTTGATAGGACAAAATAAATAATAATAATTGTTTTGTTTTTCACAAAGCAGATGTCGGTTATTACTAAAAAGATTCACATGGACTTTATTTGTTCTATTCCTAAAAAGTTATGTCGTTGGAAATAAAATCGTAATTTAAACACCTTGGGGAATTCAAAAAGGCAATAAGAATAAAGTTTCGTACATAACATAATTCTAAAAAAAAACTTAAAAAGATTTATATGAATTTATTTGTTTCTTCGTCATTTATTCATTTTTTTATATTATTTTTAGTTTATTATTATTATTATTGGTATTATTATTGGGTTTATTCAGATATTTCACTGTGTAAATTTTTAATGAATTATAAAAACAAATAATTCGAAATGAAACTTTTTACTCAGAATGACATTTGTCTATAAATGCCAACCAAGCCTATGACTTTTCCCTGGTATTCATTTCAGAAAATCAAAATTTCAAATGTCAAATTTGATAATTTCAATCTTTTGTGGATTAATTTTCATTATATTTGATAAATACAAATTTTAAAGGTTACTCTCAGGCTATTTTGAAGACATTGGGTTCAGCCGTTATAACAAAATAACGTTTTTAACCCAATATTATATCCAAAAACCTTGTAAAAACTTAGGAGCCAACGTAGTCTGTCGACAATTCTTATTCCTTTGTATGCACAAATCCATACTCCACAAAGTAATCCAGTATTTTCCTAATTTTCAATCGTCTTTTTCTCGAAAATTTTCTCATGTAAGTCCAAAACAATTGATGATCGAAAATTAATTTTATTACAAAAATGTATATATTTATAATAAACCAAAAATAAGAATTGACGTGTCCGAGAGTATTTTTTAAAATAATTAAGAGTTTTAATTTTCAAGAGTTTATATCAAATTTTGCCATTGTATCTGTTTTCCGCTAAATTTCTCAAAATTGTGACGTGATAAAAACGTTTTAATAGCGTTTTTGCAACTACTATAAACACATAAATAAGCCACAACCACCAGAATGCAGGAAAATGTTTTGCTCTTGCACAGTATTATTAGTTACTTGTAACAGAAACACTTGTCGTAAAACTTGACTAAAACTATCAAAAGTCTAGCCTGTGGCTAAATACGAATGGATCGATTCGGCTTTATCTACACTTCACTTATATTTCACAACTTTTGGTTCATTGCCTTCTGGCTGTATGTATATCGATTCAACGTTTCTGTCTGTAAAAGTCTGGAATTGTGTCTGGAACAAACACGCAACTATCAAAATTATGACTCGGCGAAATATTGAACGACTTCAGGCGTCTTAAGTGTCAGGCATGAGGTTGTAAACGTTGGTACAGGGCAAATTTATACGAATGACTTAAATTACAAATAAAAAAAATCACACAAAAACACAGACGATTGTGACAGGTATGTGTATTGTGTATAGATGTATTTTACAGAGAGAGACGGACATTAGGATGGGCCGATTTTTTTGAATTTTCAAATTAGGGAATGTGCAATCATGGAAAAAGTGTGAGTTAATGATATGTTAAGGAGTGGATTATTATTATCATTACTATTATGTCACATTAAAAAAATAAAACAAAATATCTAAAATTAAAATAATATTAAACCCTTTGCTCCAGTTCAAAACGTGAAAATAAAAAAATAGGTATTTTCTTTAACTCATTAACCTACAACTTTTCCATGACAGCAGAATTTTCCCTTGACTTCAGAATTTGAAAATTCAAAATAATCGGCCCACCCTAACGTATATTATACATAATTCCCCAGTCTTTGTTTAGCGCGACATCACACCGGTAATGAAATATGGATTCGGACGCCCACATAACAAAACACGGTCGTGCTCGACGATCAATTGTTCACATTTGCGCAACGATTGATCGGAATGGTCGTTTTGATTTCGTTGACAGATGTAAAACGGCTTAAAAATACACATTTATTGGCGCGTCGTAAATGTCAACGTGTGGCAATCATAATATGAACAACAGTTACTTTCGCCTACATTTGCTTCATTTTTGCAAGCCGTAACTGTTTATTCTTTACTTCCTGGACGGACAGATTACAAAATAAGATTGTTTGGATTATAAAACACTCATTAATTATAGTACAAACTCCAACTGTATTCATACTAAAAAAATCTGATGTGGCCAGGCACATGACTTTATCATACAATATTAATACAAATTAATAGTTTAGCTGCATGAGAATCTATTCTATTGAGATAAATCATAGGTATTGTCAAAGCATCAGCATTTGACACTACCTACACTATGTCATTAGAATAATAGTTATTTATGTCACAAATGCCGAAAGTACGGAATAGCGCGACGAGCGGTGATGCGGCGCATCACCGAAGGCGGAGTGTCGCCGTCGCATGTGAGCGAGTCGCGCTATCTAGTTTTTGGCAGGAGCGACATCAACGTTTATTGTGTTCCTTTTTAAGAAATACGTATTTAAAAAAAATAAATAAATGATTTCTGTATAGTCAATGCTAGGTTGGTACCACTTTGACGAAACGTCAACTTTAAAGGTGCGTTCCGATTGGTAGGTAATGGTAGCTAATGGCGGTGGTAGAATACGAAATTATAGTATTTCTTAGATATCGTGATAATGACACATATTAGTTTGCATGTACATAAATATGAGTCACTAGCAATTTTCTATTGGAAATACTATAACGGCGTCTGCTACCACTGCCATTATCACTAATGAAAACGCACCTTAAAAAGGTAATTCAAATTCTGACAGATTTATATTTGTTCATGACACATCCCTACCAACATACTAAAATAAAACTACACTCATCGCTATACTTTATTTATAAATTTCTCAATTTATCGTTTTTAGAATTAGATATAAAGACGGGTTGATATTTCTTATCAACAAACAATCAAATTGGTGATCTTATTTTATTTGAAATTTGTATTTAATAATTTGCCGCACTACAGCGGCAACGTTCCATAGTGGTTCTTCAACCTCTGATGAGATCAGCTGTTTTCGAATGTGACAACACAAAAAGATATTTGTCAAAATCCTGGCTACTATGTAATTTCATATCAATGCAGATGCGACCGATCTCGATCAAATAGAATTTGCTCTTGAAGCTAAATTATTAATTTTACCAAAAAATGTCATAGGCATAAATTATTCAAAATTGTTTCTACTTTAATTTATTAATTAACCATTTTGTCGAAATTACAGAAATGGCGGCTCATTTGCAAAATCCTTCAAAAAGGCTTAGTTCCTTTGGACCCTTTTCAACCAAAAGCTTTTCAGCTCTAAGTTTGGTAACAAAACTTCTAAATATGAACTTTCGCTCCGATACCTTTAGTAGTTTCTCCGGAATCGTCGCCACAAAAATCGTTTACACACAGACATACATACACACACACACACAGACATTTTTTTGTACCTTGGTCAAAAATGTTCAGGGGACCCAAAAAGACCTATTTCCGCTAAAATCTCAATTTTTTTTTTTCGGCACGATTACAATACTTCATCATACTGCGTATGATAAAGTAAAAATCAAGAAATGAAAAATTGCTGTGACTTTTTTGCTCGACAAATAATGTACACTGTTTTAGCCTGCACTGTCGGATTTAGACATTGTCTCTCTTTCTTGGTATTACGTGAATTTCAAATAATTTTGTTTCCTCCTATTGTTTATTATTAATAAATTATTATTGGTAATTATTATTTTTTTCGGAATAATTCAAGTTTTATAATTAGTAATAGTTTTAGAATTTAAGATTTTGTCTGATTTTTTACCAATATTGTTGCGTTTTTATTACTCCGTTGGACAATGTTCAGTCATATCAACACCAAAAAATTTATTTAACTCTGAATTCAGATCTTTTGTCTTCTGTTTGTTAAATAGTTTTCAAGCCATTTCTTTTCTTGTTTCTCAATTTGCCGTAAATAAGTAACAAGCACTGAAGAAAAACGTAGCATCTAGAATTCTGTTTAGTCATCATGATCATCATCGTCGTGAGAGATCTAGCTAACTGTTTATCCGGCCTAGAGAGAACAATGAGCCGGGAAATTAATGCAAATTGTTTAATTCTATGCGTGTCACTTAATGAGCTTTATTATTTAATGACGTTATGTGTCGAAACGGGGCCAAAATACTGTACTCCGTAATAATGGCGCCTCGCTTTTTATATCAGCGTTAATTAGACGAGATATGTATAATAATAATAAATTTGTCGCTTTTGAAATCTGTTCTATTTGGACGAATGATTTAAACTAGGACAGCGTGATAACTCTGGTTGACTGTTGACATTTTTACAGTTCACAGTTTTACGTAAAACTTTTGTTTTTTTACATTTTGCTGACTCGTGGGACACCAAGATCACCTAGATAGCCTTGTATAGCTCTACAGCCAGAAAATATGTTCATGCTTGTAGGATGTCCCACAACAACGTACCCAACACAAACTTGTTTTTTTTTTTAATGGAACAGTGTGATAAAAACTTACATAAAAACTTAACTTTTAAATCAAACAATGCGAAAACGAAAAAATAACATAATCAAAACCCATTACAACAATAAAAAGTAAATAAATTCAAGTAACAAAATAAAACCCACATAAAACTTTTTACAGATTTTCTTCTAAAAACTGAATATCATTCCGAGTAAAAAGGTTCATATTGACTTATTGGTTTTCTCAATTCCTTACGAAGTTGTAGCGGTTTAAAATACGGTTTTATTGATATTTTTGTCAGCTCTAACTTATTACCGAATTGAAAAAATTAATACTCGAATGAAGTTTATTTGCGGCGAAAATCATTAGTCTGATACAGAAAGGAAAAAGATATATTTCTGTATAAATTTAGAACATGACGGGAATTTTGGAATTTATTTCTACAAACCAACTCTTGAATGTTTGTGGAAAAAAGCACTCTCGATGTACCGAATTGCTTCCGAAGTTTTCTTTTTGCCCGTATTCACATAATTCCACATATTGTGTGTGTGTGTATGTGTGTGTGTATCTTTTGATTTTCTGGCTCCACAAAATTTTGTTCGTGAACTATCACCTGGTGGTTATAAATGCCATCACCTATTTGGTATATTGTGATAGTTCCTCCAAGCACCTGATAGTTTGTCAAATATTTAGGTAATTTGGCTAGATTCTTCATATTAGCAGTTACGTACCACCTACTCAAGTAGTTTTGATAAGCTCATTTTTAATATAACTTTATACTAATCTAAGGTTTAATAAATCTGAACATAACATGTGGATGATATGTAGATGAGGGCAAAAATATATATTATCAAAACATCATATTTGTTATCTTTATTTTAGGAAATGTATTTCAAAATGTTTACATATTTTCAGAACTTTTTATGCGGCATGTGTAGCAGAGCTATACCCATTTTTATTTTAATTGTATTATGTGCTAAATTCTTTATTTTTTTATTAATATTTATTACTATTTGAAAATTGTAAATGTTTTTTTACTTTATCATACGCAGTATGTAAAGTATTGTAATCGTGCCGAAAAAAAAATTTGAGATTTTGACGGAAATAGGTCTTTATGGGTCCCCTGAACATTTTTTACCAAGGTACAAAAAAATGTCTGTGTGTGTGTGTGTATGTGTGTGTGTGTGTGTGTGTGTGTGTGTGTGTGTGTGTGTGTGTGTGTGTGTGTGTACCGAATATTTGTTAATTCATTTCCGGAGAAACTACTAAAGGTATCGGCACGGAACTTCATATTTAGAAGTTTCATGACCAAACTTAGAGTTGAAAAGCTTTTGGTTCAAAAGGGTCCAAAGGAACTGGGTGTTTACTCCAAGCCTTTTTCAAGGATTTTAGAAATCAGCCGCCATTTCTGTAATTTCATCAAAATAGTTAAATAACAAATTAAAGCAGAGGAAATTTTGAATAATTTATGCCTATGACATTTTTTGGTAAAATTAATAGTTTAGCTTTTTAGTTTATTCTAAGCCTTTTTCAAGGATTTTGGAAATGAGCCGCCATTTCTGTAATTTCGACAAAATAGTTAATTAATAAATTAAAGTAGAGGAAATTGTGAATAATTTATGCCTATAACATTTTTTGGTAAAATTAATAGTTTACCTTCAAGAGCAAATTCTATTTGATCGAGATCGGTCGCATCTGCATTGCTATGAAATTACATAGTAGCCAGGATTTTGACAAATATTTTTTTGTGTTGTCACATTCGAAAACAGCTGATCTCATCAGAGGTTGGAGAACCACTATGGAACGTGCCGGTGTAGTGCGCAAAATTATAAAATACAAATTTCAAATAAAATAAGATCACCAATTTAATTGTTTGTTGATAAGAAATATCAACCCGTCTTTATATCTAATTCTAAAAATGATACAATGAGAAAATTATAAATAAAGTATAGCGATGAGTGTAGTTTTATTTTAGTGTGTTGGTAGGGATGTGTCATGAACAAATATAAATCTGTCAGAATTTGAATTACCTTTTAAGGTGCGTTTTCATTAGTGATAATGGCAGTGGTAGCAGACGCCGTTATAGTATTTCCAATAGAAAATTGCTAGTGACTCATGTTTATGTACATGCAAACTAATATGTGTCATTATCACGATATGTCAGAAATCCTATAATTTCGTATTCTACCACCGCCATTAGCTACCATTACCTACCAATCGGAACGCACCTTTCGTCTAAGTGGTACCAACCTAGCATTTACTATACAGAAATCATTTACTTTTTTTTAAATACGTATTTCTTAAAAAGCAACACAATAAACGTTGATGTCGCTCCTGCCAAAAACTAGATAGAGCGACTCGCTCATATGCAACGGCTACACTCCGCCTTCGGTGACGCGCCGTATCACCGCTCGTTGCGCTATTCCGTACCTACTTTCGGCATTTGTGACATAAATAACTATTATTCTAATGACGTAGTGTAGGTAGTGTCAAATGCTGATGCTTTGACAATACCTACGATTTATCTCTATAGAATAGATTCTCCTGCAGCTAAACTATTAATTTTATATATTGTATGATAAAGTCATGCGCCTGGCCACATCAGATTTTTCTACTTTGCGTTCGTTATAAACTCATAACGAAACCGTTTTCGGTGTCATTATGAAAACACTACATCACAAACTTTTAGTAACTTTTGGTTTTCCAAGATTTATGATATTGACGTCAAGTGTCAAATAAGGCTGACATCTCAATCACTAGTGGTTCGCGTCAGTCGTAGTTGTGAATTTTACACTAACTACCAACTGTTGAATATAAAATTAATTTAAATTGTAAGATAACAACCGCATTTTTCGAAATTTATGTGAAATTAATGTCGCAAGGTAGCAAAAATAGTATATAACAAGACAACTCGTGCGCCAATTTTTGTCTTCTAAAACTTGTATTATAGCAGTAGTCATAATCTTTATTCTAACATCCAGCTTTGTACAGGTTTATTACAAAATTAGTTTCATTTAATAAATTTCATTTGGTGTTCGAGCGGGCTATTGACCTAGGTCTTTCTGCCCTGCTCCATCTCTTATTTTGGGTGTCTTCTTGTATTATAATATACTATAATTGTTAGTTTTGTTGAAGTTAGAATATTTTGTACGTTAATAATATACAAATGCAAATGTTATTATTTCAATCACATACGGTAAATGAGTCAACAATTTCGGCTTTCATAATTTTGCGGAGCACTTGCAACAAGCTCGCGGAGCACCGGTTAAGAACCACTGCTCTACACTTTAGATGTACTATTGCTTGGTACGTGTATCCGTGTGAATTCCGTTTAATTTATTATATCCGTTATTCGTGGTTTTCATGGTTTTCTCTGGAACAAAATTGTTGATTTTGAAATAGTTTTTTTTTCTTTCTCAATTATGGGTTTTCATACAACCTTCAGAGTGATGCATTTGACCCAAAATCTAGCACAATAAGAAAACAAGAATTTCACTTAAATTGACGTCACGCACGTAGCTACAAGAAAAGCTACCTACATTAGAGTTCTTGGGAAATTTGAGCATTATCTTGACGCGTGATTCTGGAAACCGAGTTGAGAGACAATTGAATTGAAAATGATAATGACACGTCTACGAAGGGGTTAACGTACCTAAGAACAATCATAAAACTCTTTGTTTGATTGGTGACCCACTTTAGCGACATGTGTATATTACTATATAGATACGACGGGATAAAATGGTAATTTTATTCACTATACGGCCGGTATTATTTATGACACCTGATGTTATTTTATCGTTAGTCTAACATTTGCATGATTACTGTGTTTTTTTTTAATTGCCGAACAGATAACAGAGTACGCAATGTTGATCAAAGCTTGGTACAATTTATCAAAACAACTTATCGAAGCATTTCTCTTGACACCTAGCCATATGGTGGAAAGTAATTACGTAGATACGGTGTGCGTATATAACCTGATTTTTCAATAAATTTTGGTAGTAGTTTTTGTATGACGCACGTGAGGGAGATAGGGAGATCTAAAGTGGGTTCCCTGATAATCAAAAAGAGGTCAAATATATTAATAATAAACATCCTTAAATTATTAATAATTAATTATTATTATAATTATTATTATAATTATTATTATTATTTACTGGAATTCTGATACATCTCATTAAATATACAGGGTCCTGCAACTAAGCTCCCGTATTCTGTAGCTCACTTACTCATTAAGCTAAGAGTTTGACATTTTGGAAGCTTACCCTGTACTTCAAGGTACAATTCAAGAAATTATTTTTTATTATACAGGCTGTTCCAAAAATGTGCAACACCATGGTAATATATTTTTTTAAATTGCATGCTATACATTTTTCTACACATTTGGAAGCCTTTTATGGTTGCCTACATATCACCAAAATTTTATTGAAATCGGTTGAATGACCGCAGCGGAAAAAATAAAAACCAAAAAAATTGATTTTGCACCGTAGGCTTTAAAAATCAATAAAAACCACAAAATGCACCTCGTTAATAAAATTTTGCGACGTGCTTATTAAGTTAGATGTAATAGTCTCGTTAACCAAGTGACATTGATCCAAATTATACAGGTGACCAAAATCGAGTGTCAAACTTGTCAAACTTCAAAGCGTGTTATTGTTCTTATTTTAAATTGGAACCCATAAATTTTTTTATGTCAAATGATGCAGAATTAAAAAATACACATTGTTTCTGAATACAACCCCATAACAATTCCCAATATTTTAAAACTTATTCGCCAAAAACTCATTTTTCAACGTTTCCAACGCCAATTTTAGATAATAAATATCGTACGTGGCTTTGGAAAACAATTTATTTCATAAAAAATAATAGACGTATTTTAGGTTTGAGTGTACTTAATTAAGTAGTTATTCAAATGCTAAATTAACTGCATAATTTACCTATAGCGGTAAGGACGGAAATGTGGCTATAGGTAAATTTTGCAGTAAATTTACCAATTGAATAACTACTTAATTAAGTACAGTAAAATCTAAAATACCTCTCTGCGTTATATTTTATGTAATAAATTGTTTTTCAACGCCACGTACGATATTTATTACCTAAAATTGCCGTTGGAAACGTTGAAAAATGAGTTTTTGGCGAATAACTTTAAAAATATTGGGAATTGTGATGGGGTTGTATTCAGAAACAATATTTATTCTTTAATTCCGCATCGTTTCGCCTAAAAAAATATGGGTTCCAATTTAAAATAAGAACAATAGCGTGTAAAGTTTGACACTAGATTTTGGTCAGCCTGTATAATTTGGATCAATGTCACTTGGTTAACGAGACTATTACATCTAACTTAATAAGAACGTAGCAAAATTTTATTAACGAGGTGCATTTTGTGGTTTTTATTGATTTTTAAAGCCTACGATGCAAAATCATTTTTTTTTGTTTTTATTTTTTTCCGCTGTGGTCACTCAACCGATTTCAATAAAATTTTGGTGATATGTAGGCAACCATAAAAGGCTTCCGAATGTGTAGAAAAATGTATAGCATGCAATTTAAAAAAATATATTACCATGGCGTTGCACATTTTTGGAACACCCTGTATAATAAAAAATAATTTCGTGAATTGTACCTTGAAGTACCGGGTAAGCCTGCAAAATGTCAAACTCTTAGCTTAATGAGTAAGTGAGCTACAGAAGACGGGAGCTTAGTTGCAGGACCCTGTATATTTGCATACAAGAATTTATTTCCTTCTATTGAAGAATATTTACTTTCACCCAACACAATCATAAATGTTATTTGAACTAAATATAAATAAATCTCGTTCATAAGTATTTTTCTTGTTTCAAAATAATTATTGGCATCAAAATTGGATTTTTTTGATTTTATTTAAATAAATATTCCATATAACTTAATATCTACAAGCAAACAATCTGAAGTTTTGAATACGGTAAATATTTTTGCCCCAAAGGAATATGTTTGTATACAAACGACTAAATTGTATTGAAAATTGTTTCTCGAAAACAAAGAATGTTCTACCAGGTTAAAACTTAAGCTATTGGCATATTTGATATTATCATAAGTTAATTGACACTAAATATAATTGGCCAAGCACGCGCGACATCCAAGCAGCAAGCAGCATAGCTGACGTTAATGTGACGCCAAGGCAAAGGAAATTACCAAGAGTCGTCTGTATTACGTAAAAAACCAAGTATGCAGTTGTACCAGCCGAGCAACGGATTGAGAAGAATTTTCCTTTTTCTTCTAAGCTTGCAAACCAGTCCTGACCATATTAACATTTTACCGGCAGACCGGTATTTTTTTGAAACGAGCGCTAATGCCAACTGAACAACCGAGCTCGGAGATAAATAGAAGTGACATTTCTTGGCGTATTAACACACACTTGAACCTACTAAGTACTAATATGAGCGAAGAACATTTCGAGCAACTGGTTTGAAGAAATAACGGAACATGTACTCGGAAAAAAAAGGAACAGAAAAACGTGTTCTTATTATGTTGTGTTTGATAATTTGTTGTTTGCGATTGTAAATTATTGCGTTAAGGTCGAACAATTTGTACTAAATTGTTTGGTGTGGTCCGGGGAATGTATAAGTGTATAACACACTTTATTTAAATTTTGTGTGTTCAGTCGTTGCAGAGTTACAAGCCTTCAAACGTAGGGCTCTATACTTTTGCAACCGATAGTAATAATACTAATAATCCGCGCCTTAACATCCCCCAATAGCTTTCGCCACTACGGGGCATCGGCAGGCCCGAATTATCATTATTATGGCCCGCGTCTGTGACAATAGTGGAGGTGCGTGAAGTTGCCCCCCCCCCCCATCATTGGAATTTTGGACTTTTTATTACACCATCGTTTGACAATTTTTTTTTCGTTTGACCACCCTCCGTTTTGGAGATATAGGCATTTTTTAAATAGGAACTACCGTGAAGCTGGCCCCATCGTTGGAATTTTAAAGTTTTTATTACACCATCGCACAGTGGGATATTTGACCTGAAAACCTGGCCAAAATTTTTTCACCTTAAAAGGCTTTAGAAATGTGTTGTTTTATTTATGTATAACATTTGAACCTTCATACTAAGAATTTGAAGGTTAATAACTTAATAAACACAAAAAGACAGTACAAAATAGGAAAAAGCAAACTGTATTAAAAATTGTTCTTCACTGCACTGCACGTATTGTAAATTAATTACTGCTACAACATTTGTCATCAATATTTTTTGTGATTTTATTTCTGTTATGTTTTACCGTGTCAAATTCATAAAATAATATATGGTATGTCCAGTTTAAATACGCGGCATATATGGTTTTAAAATTGAACAATATATGTCGTTTTTGTGTTATGTGAGGTAACATGTTTGGGTCTGTTATGTTGTAAGAAAATCCTGAAAAAGTTTTATTTTTAAAGACCAGTGGTAGAGGAAGAAAATGAAAGTTTACACCAGTCGATATTGTGTATTGAAACGGTACATATGCTATTTATGCTGTTTTCCGTTCGATGCATTCCTTTTAAGACGTGATAGTAGAGGTAATTGAGAACCTATTTTACCATATTTATCACTATAAAATCTGTTATTTTTAGTATTATTTCGAAATTGTCTAACATTTATACTTATTGTTTCCATGAAAACTTTCGAAATTTGATCATACTTGAAGCTAAAACGGTCGTTTTTGAGTGGTATGACCCTAATACGCATGTTTTGAACCCGCATTCGCATTCCGCATTAACATATTTATCGAAAACGCCTAAACAGTTTCTATTCACAAACTTACTATTGTCTCTCCTCAACAAGAATCCAATTTAAACCAGTGAACTGTGTATGCGAGTAGGTGCTTTCGATGTATTTTCTTGCCTTGAATAGGAATCCGATTGGCTTCAAGCAACCAATTTTCAAGAAGTGCATATACAAGTACAAAGTTTAAGGTTTTTTTCGCATGATTTTTAAGAGTCTAGGTCATCGGGGTTGTTTGCTATACATGATCCAAAACGGAAAAATATACGTACATAACGGCATTTACAACATACCAGATGCATTGAACATAAAGTTGTCAATATCTCGATAACCGTAACCATTTGTATATAGCTAAATATGGTTAAATATGTTCTAAATTACCTCTACTATCACGGTATCAAGAAATTGCACCAAATTACATATAGGCCGGTACATCAATTTTTGGAGTTTCCTTTACAACGTATTAGAAATAAAATCACAAAAACCGCATCCGCACCTATCCGCAGCAGATTTTCCAGTAGCTGTAATGTCAAATATGTATACTATAATTTGAACCACTTTCAAAAGCTTAACAAAGCTAAACACTAAACTAAAACACTCAAGTTCTGCATAAAACTGTTTTTTTTTTATAACAGCGAATGTTCTCGGCCCTGCAATAAACAAAATTGTGGGTAAATTTTAATAAAAATAATGTCGAATGAAAGTTTATACTTGGTTCTAAAGAATGTATAACAAACGAGTAACATTATCCCAGAGACTGGTTCACTTTTTGGAATTTAACAATTTAGAAATTTGATTTATGGCCAGCTTTTTGGGTCTAATACACCAATGTGCATCGTTTGACCTTTTGTTTGTCCATGTTTGACCATATTTTTATTTCGTTTAACCAATCTCCGTTTTTGAGATATTGACACCCCAAGTCTCCCCCATGCTTGGTTTTAATATCTCATTCGTGCTTGTTGTACTTGATTTTCCGCAATTTTTACGTTTGACGATTTTCCGTAATCGAATAACTATGATTGGCCATATTTTGGAATTTTGAAATCGTTACCAATTTTCAATTACAGCCGACAAAGTGATTTTGCCGATGACTTTAATTAAAATATGGTCGAAATTGCGATTTATAATAGTAAATAGTCGCCAAAATGATTTGGCGGTTACCATTGAAACACGGCGGTCATATGCAAAATTGGTAGCAATTTCAAAAATTCAAAAACATTGTCAATCATGGTCATTGATTGCACAAAATGGCAAAAAGTCATTGCAAATATTTAACTTTTTCCTATGATAAATCGTAATTAAGCGTTTAAAAGGTAACGGTGAAAATCACTTTGGCGGTCGTAATTCAAAATCGGGAATGATTTTCAAAATTCCAGATTATGGCCAATCTATAGGTCATTTAATTGCGGAAAATGGTCATTAGTCCAAATTACGAATATAGCACGTTTTAGTGTGATAAAACGCAATTGCGTACTAATTTTTTTTTATTCAATAAGAGCATTACAATATAGTCATAATTGACTAATGAGTAACTTAATTCTAACTTACTTTACTAGTGTAACTTAACCTAACAGGCACCCATCGATGTCTTTTAGTTAGTCCTGGTATACTGGGCACGTTTTTCTTGCGCACTACGTAGCACTGACTCTGCTTTTGGAACTAACACCTACAACCAGCACTTCTCTGCTTTTATCACTATCTCACATTCACACTAACTCAAAAGGCTTATTTCTGTTGAGTCTTCTGACTAATGCGGTGTTGTCGAGGACCTGGATGGCCTCAACGTTCACGTGATGGTGAAGCCTTTCCTCGTGACTTCTTGCTAATTTTTGGATTTCTTTGCAAACAAACTCCATTTTAAGGTCCTTGTGGAGATCATCATTCCTAATGTACCAAGGCGCATTGACAATGCATCTCAATACTTTATTTTGGAAGGTCTGGACAATTTTAATGTTGCTCTTTTTGGTGCAACCCCAGAGTTGAGCACCATACGTCCACACGGGTTTTAGAATTTGCTGGTACAAGAGAAGCTTATTATGTACAGACAGCGTAGAATTTCTTCCTAGCAGCCAGTACATCTCTCTATAACGGATTCCTAGTTCCTCTCTTTTCTTTTTGACATGGGCTTTCCAGCGGAGCCTGGCGTCTAATGTCATGCCGAGATATTTGGCTGTGTTTGCGTACGGTACTATTTGGTTATTAATAGTAACCGGGATGTGTTGTATTTTCTTGTTCGTGAAGTCAACATGTACTGACTTGAGTTCGTTCAGTTTAATTCTTTTTTTCTTTGTCCAGACCTGAAAATGACCAAGAGCTGTTTGGAGTTTTCTCGTCGTTTCTTCATTGCTGTTCCCGACAGCTAGGATAGCCGTGTCGTCAGCAAAAGTTGCGACAGTATTATTTTCTAGTGCTGGGAGGTCGCTGGTGTAGAGTAGGTAAAGGACCGGCCCTAAAACACTACCTTGCGGCACTCCTGCTTTTATTTCCTTAAGGACAGAGCATGCATCACCTTGTTTGACTCTAAAGTATCTCTCAGTAAGGTAAGATTTTAATAGTTGTGCAAACTGTTTCGGGAGAATACTTCCTAATTTATTGTTCAGTCCTTCATGCCAGACTTTATCAAAAGCCTGTGCCACATCTAGGAAGACTGCAGAACAAACCTTTTTTTCCTCTAACGATTTTTCAATTATGTTGGTTATTCGATGTATCCGATCAATAGTAGAGTGCTTATCCCGAAATCCTAACTGATGGTCTGGAACAAGCCTTTTGCTCTCAATTATTGGCTTCAATCTATTGAGTAGTAATTTTTAACTTTACATATTTGAACAGAAATTAACGATCAAAATTACTTTATCGGTTGTAAGTCAAATATGGATCGGACTTTGAAAATTCAAAAATATTGTCAATCAAGATTATTCGATTGCGGAAAATGGTCAAAGCTCAAAATTACGAATATTCAACCTGTTATTATGATAAATCGCAGTTACGTGTTTCAAAGGTAACCATCAAAATCACTTTGGCGGTCGTAATTCAAAATCGGTAAAGGATTTTGAAAATTCCAAAATATGGTCAGTCAAGGTCATTCGATTACAGAAAATGCCCAAACGTTAAAATTGCGAATATTCAACTATTTACTATTATAAATGGCAATTGCGAACATATTTTAATGAAAGTCATCGGAAAAATTACTTCAAAATTCCAACGATGGGGGGCCAGCTTCACGGTAGTCCCTATGTTAAAAAATGCCTAGATCTCCAAAACGGAGGGCGATCAAACGAAAAAAAATATGGTCAAACCTGATCAAACAAAGTCAAACAAACGATGGCGTAATAAAAAGTTCAAAATTCCAACGATGGGGGGCCAACTTCGCGCACCTCAATAGTAGTTAGTAATTTTAGTTTTCTGCAGTTTCCCATAACTCAAGCTCTCACAGACTGTCAAGTTGACATTCCTGACAATGAAGGAATGAGCATCGCAAAAGATATCAACTTCTTGTTGAAAATAGTAGAGTGTGTAAGTAAACCAGAACATTGTCAACGCCAAAGTAAAAACAAACTCAATACTCAACAATTGCAGATCCTTTGCTTGATGATTACGATGATAATTTACGTCACCAAGACGAGAGTGTGCATCCAGTACTCCAACAGAGACCCAGCGGTGGTAGGAAGTGTTGGCTTTTGCCTGATAACTTTCCTCTTGTTCTTGTCCAGATTTCGCGGAGAAGTATGCACGTATTTGGAGGTGCCTCTTCTGCTTGTCGGTTGTGGCTTCAACATAGCAGGTGCAGTCCATGCTTGTCTATGCTATAAAAGAGGTGTGATGGATTTAGACATTGGCGATGTTCCGCCGGAAGCTGGTGACAAATTCGAGAACAATATAGCCATCGCGACTTTTTGCATTTTAAATTCAGCCAACATGCTGGTAGATGCCCTGTATCAATTGTTTAAACCACAGAAATAGAATTTTAAAACCAAGTTCTACCTCTCCTAAAACGCCGTTTTCAAATACAAACGTTATTTATTGTTTAAAGTTTAGGAAATTTTTAGTGGAACATCTTAGATAAATGACGAGTTGGGCTGGATGCAAACTAATTTTTTGGAAAGATAAATATTAATTTTACATCTTTGGCTTTTTTTCAAATATGTATAAAACATCTAGCCCACCTCATGATACAAAAATAGCTCTTTTATTTAAGTACAATTTTAACCCTAACATTATACATAATTGCGATAATAAAGCGTAATTTCCAGAAATGTACTTATTTGGCCAAATTACTGCTCCCTGGAGTAGACAGCGGAGTCAGGAGCTTTAAACACCGCCTATAACTGGTGACTACCGATTAACGTTGGTGGGGGACAGGCTGTCCACTGACCACCAAAAAGAATCTGATGTGGTCAGGCACATGACTTTATCATACAATATGTAAAATTAATAGCTGCATGAGACATAATTGTACCAATAATAAGACATCATTGTACCAATAATATAACAATAATTCCGAGAACTTATCAAAACAAAAACAAATAAAAAATACTAGAGTCCAATTACACGTAATTGCAGAAAATTCAACTCAACAAAACATTGCACATACCCATAAAAAATAAAAATTAAAACAGCCTCCGATGTGCGCTCAATGCCTAAAGTCCCCCCTGTTGAGCAAACAGACAACACTTCACCTTTCCCCCAAAACAATTTTACTGATAATTTTTTCATATCTTTCCTGAGACCATTGTATATGTGACTGACCTGGTAAGAGAATGACCGTTTATACAGCTCAGCGCAATGGGCAGGTGGAGCAAACAAACCCGTGAATCTTAAATTAAGGTTATGGACATCCGTTCTACAGCGTATCTTCCGCATGAGGTATTGTGGGATCCTCTTGGATAGCAACTTATGATATAATATTGCTGCATGCAACACCCTAGTGTTATCCATGTTCAACCACCCCAAGTCGCCCAGCCCATTCGATACATGATCATACTTCCTCAAACCAAAAACAAACGGAACACATGCATTTTGGACACGCTGAACACGCTGCCTATCCGACGCCGTCAGGCAAGGACCGTACACGGTATCACAATGTGTGATCTTTTTACTATTGACAGTAGATATAGTGAGATATTGTCAAAACGTCAGCATTTGACACTACCGGTAGACTGAAAATATTTGGAAAATCCTGGCTACTATGTAGTTTCATTTTAGATGCGACCGATCTCGATCAATTTCTCTATTTGAAATATTTCGTATCAGACTTAATAAATGGTTTTCTATTCAGTAAACATACTCATAAATAAACGATCGACGGAAAACGTTATTTGTTGTTAAGATAGACTTCAAAGTTTTTAATAACGAACCTATTTATTTTATCTGTATTCTGATTAAACGTCAAACGATAATTAAGCCATTATTAAATCGGTAAACATCGATGTTTTCTCGTTAAACGGGATAACGAAGCAATTTTACAATTATTATGGCATTTTGCCATCGTAAAATTAATAATTTGTTGTACCTAATTATGCGTGAATGTGTTTACGCGGACACAAAGTTGTTGCCAATATTGCGACAGCAAAAACAAAATAATTTAATACTCCGCCATTTTCTATTCGATTTCTAAAATAAAAAAAAAATGCAAATGAAATAGGAAGCATAGAGCATTATAAAGATGGAAATGTTTAACGACATACTTTGTCCAAGTAATATTATAGGTTAATAATACGGTGACATACAGGCTGGATGCAAATTTTAAATAAATCAAAAATTACACCCACAACCTGGATTTGAACCAGGGGCCTTTGCGTTTCTAGCACAATGCTCTCCCATCTGAGCTACTGAGGCCTATGACGTTTGTTATTTTCATTTACTATTAATCAACTAGCAAAAATAATATGACGACTTCCAGAAAATCGGTGAATAACAAGATTTGGGGGGTAGGGCGTCGCTATTAATTTTATATATAGTATGATAAAGTCATGTTCCTGGCCACATCAGATTTTTTATTTTGGAAATGGAATGGAAAATGCCGGAGTTCTGCATTTTTATACACATGCAAGTACCCAAAAACAGTGTTTTTTGAAAAAATCGAGAATTTGGGGATATTTGAAAAATTTCGTATATGCCATTATGTTCACTTCTACCAGCTCAATATCTTACACTATTATCTCGTGAAAAGTATATTTTCAACTGTAACACAGTATAAATAAACCTATTTTAAACTATTAATTTAAAATTAAACAATTATAACCTTGAATCGTTGAAATTTCGAAATAAACACGTTACCTTAAGAAAAGTAGGCTGACGATGTCCATCAACAACCTCGGTCTTAAATTTTGTAAGACGGTTTACTGTTTACTTCTCTCGCGGTGGAGAACATGGCGCAATATTTGCTGTAAACAAAGACAAACCGAGACTACGACTGTTTACAACGAACACGTCGGTAGCCGATGTTGTAAGGTGAAACTCCACTTTCGGGTTGACAAAGAATTATTCTTATTTATCTCGTAGAGATCTCCCGGTCTGTTAAGGTCGGTCCCATGATAAAATGCCGACGTGCTTAGCATTTTTATTGGCTTATTGTGAGTCCACGATATTTTACGTCATTCATACGAGCCGAAGATTAATTTGTCATTAAAATAGTCATTTTTTGTCTTAAGAGGGGATTCCGTTTTTTTCCTCTTAAATTACCGCTTTGTTTAGAATTTTTTATTGGCGAGACTATGCAATAAATTGATTCCAAATTTGGCACAAAAAATTATTAGTTTTTCAAGTTCAAAAGGCTATATTTCAATATATAAAATAATTGTTAAAAGAACAACATTTATTTTTAAAGTAAAAATATTAAAATAATTGATATAGGGTCAACTTGATTCTGTGAAAAAATTCAGGTTGTTTTACCTCGCATGTGCCAAACCCAAACAGGTCTAAAAACTCAACTTTGCGACTTTGGCAAAGAATAGATCATAATCGCCTATGCAGTTTCCATTTCCAAAAGCCACGTTCTACATGATTCCAGATATTTTCCGCTTTTTAATTTTGTTTCGTTTTCAATTTTCTTATACAGATATATATCTATATATTATATAGATTTTTTACTATAAAAATACACATTTTGATGTAATGGCAATCCCATATTTGAAAGTTATTTTCATATAACATTTAATTGTCTTAATGGTAGTGAAAGAAAATTTAAGGCTTAAAGACCACAATAGAAATTGCAAAAATTGATAACTTTGAGTAGCATGGACGTTGTAAATGGAATATAAAATATACTCTGGAACTTTATTTGCCCTGAATACGAATGGGAACTCAAAATTACGTAAGACAGGAAAAGTGAGGTCAAATGTCAAAACTGTAATTTTAGCAACATTAGTAAATGTATGCCATTTGAATTCAATCTCCCAGAAATCTCAAAATCTGTATAAAAATACATAATGTAACAGTAATCTTCAACTATCTTTTTCTAGAAAATTTTCCGATGTACGGCCATCATACTATTATATGCTGTTATTAAGCCAATGGAGCATTAAAAAATATGTCGATTCCGTCTTAATTCAAAAACCATTGAAGGTCGGAAATTTAGTTTACGATAAATATGTGTACATATTTTGCAATTCAAAACAGTTTTTTTTTTTTTAAATAACATACCGATTTAGAGATTTTGTCATGTTTCAATACTTTGTGTTCTCACTGTATAATAGCGGTTTTACACTATTGTTAATAGCACTATACGCTTTTTTTTATTGCTTAAAAAGTTGAACATTTTGCGTGATAAATTGCGTAGTGTAAAATAATTTGAATCACATTGAACAATGTAAAATTCAACAAAGATATGTCTCTGTCTGCTTATCATCTGGTTAAAAGTAAAATTAACTAACTAATATTTCAAATAATTACAAAAACCTGACTACAATAGAATACCAATAAATATAATGAAATTTTCATAGAGAATTAATGGATTTTAAGAATTTATTCAGCTTATTTGAATAACACTTATTGATCGTATTTTCGTTTAGATACGAATTTATCAGCATTCGGCCACAAATAATTCGTGCTTCCATAAAATATAACAAATTGTTAGTAGTGACTTTTACCATTTTACCTTTAAGCCGGCGATATATTATTTACAATAATGTAAAACTATTTCCTTCATGTTTGATGTTGCCGGAGATGCTTGAATGCCTGCCGGAGACCCGAGATGAGCATCAAATGCTGCAGACTCCGGCCAGGGCCGGCCCTAGGCGGTAGGCAAGGTAGGCAACTGCCTACGGCGGCAAAGTTTAGGGGCGGCAAAACCAACTGAACTACTATAAAAAAAAGGCTCTAAAATATTGCCTGAATCTAGAAAATAAAGGAATAGTAAAATACAATCAAATACAATTGGAATTGACAGGCTTCAGGCCATTCCTATATTTTAAGATGCATAGCAGCCAATAATAGACATACTTAAATAAAATAGCTCATTAGCTTTTATAAAGAATTAGAATCAATTAGGAAAAATAATATGATCAATTAGGAAAAATAATATGAAAGTGTACTGTAGTGTAGTGATCCTATACAAAAATCAAAAGAGAAATATAAAATAGTCCTAACGATCCTTTTGAGTTTTTATGCGATATCCACAAACTTAAAGAAAATGTTATAAGTAAAAATGATTTTTTACTCGCACATACCAAAAATATGGAAACCGATTAGCATTTGCTGCCGAAATGGTAAGCTAGTTAATTTTTATTTGGGTAGGCACATAATTTGCCCGCCTATAAAAATAATATTAAAATGTGCTGCGTCTTTGATGATATTATTATTGAAATTAATTAAACACTATCAGTGATTAAAAAATTCGCCATGAAATGCTTGCATCTCCGAAAATATTACTTTTAGCAGAACAAATAATATATCATATTAAAGATAAAATTTTGATGAAGATTTGGGTACATGATAAGCAAAGAATTACTTAAAAATATTGAAAGATTTAGATTTGGGAAAATGTAAAGAACGGAGATATTATTATGAGATATTATGACAGATGACTTAACAGTGTAGGATATTGACATAATATTTCGGTTCTGAAACCCCGTTTTTAACCTTCTCCCAAATCTACATCTTTCAATATTTTTAAGTAATTCTTTTCATCTTTAGTATGGTACATAAATAACATTTTGTTCTGCTAAGCTACTTTCGGAGATATTTGATGCAAGTATTTCATGACAAATTTCACTGATAATCCACTGATAATTTATAATAAATTTCAAAAATAATGTCTTCATTCAGTAAACACTTTGATGCTATTATTGATACTACTTTCATAGTCGGGCGAATTAATTATGATGTTAAATGATTTTGCGTCCATAGACCTTGTTTCAGAAGATCCAGTTGACGTTTTTAAAAATTCATTACCTCCCTTAACATTGGGCCAAATTTAAACATTGCTTAGCAGATTTTTTCTAACCCTGCCTATAACTGTTGCTACCTGAGCGGGCGATAGACAGTTTGCTAAACTAATATTCATAAAAAAATCTGATGTGGCCAGGCACATGACTTTATCATACAATATATAAAATTAATAGTTTAGCTGTATGAGAATCTATTTGACTGAGATAAATTGTGTCTGCATTTTGATAGTCAATAGTATTAATCGAAGGTATTGTCAAAGCACGCTACGTACTGCCATCAGAATAATAGTTGCTTAACTCACAAGTGCCGAAAGTACGGAATAGCAGAACGAGAGGTGATATGGAGGTGATGCGGCGCGTCACCGATGACGAAGCGTCGTCGTCGCATGTGAGCGAGTCGCGCTAGGTAGTTTTCGACAGCAGTGACATCAACGTTATTTGTGTTGCTTTTTGAGAAATACGTATTTTTAAAAAAATTTTAAAATGGTTATATTTCGGTATAGAAAATGTTAGGTTGATACCACTTCTACGAAATGTCAAGTTTAAAAAGCTAATTCAAATTCTGACAGATTTATATTCGTTCATGACACTGTAGATGACGTTCCATAGCGGGTCTCCGAGTGTGACAGCGTGGTGACAGCCATGGACATTTCTGTGGTGACAGCACAAAAAAATATTTGTCAAAATCCTGGCTACTATGTAGTTTAATATCCATGCAGATGCGACCGATCTCTATCAAATAGAATTTGCTCTTGCAGCTAAACTATTAATTTTACCAAAAAATGTCATAGGCATAAATTATTCAAAATTTCCTCTGCTTTAATTTATTATTTAACTATTTTGACGAAATTACAGAAATGGCGGCTCATCTGCAAAATCCTTGAAAAAGGCTTAGAATAAACTACCAGTTCCTTTGGACCCTTTTGAACCAAAAGCTTTTCAGCTCTAAGTTTGGTCATAAAACTTCTAAATATAAACTTTCGTCCCGATACCTTTAGTAGTTTTTCCGGAATCGTCGTCACAAAAATCGTTTACACACGCACACACACACACAAACACACACACACACACACACAGACATTTTTTTGTACCTTGGTCAAAAATGTTCAGGGGACCCAAAAAGACCTATTTCCGCTAAAATCTCAATTTTTTTTTTCGGCATGATTACAATACTTTATCTTACTGCGTATGATAAAGTAAAAAGTACTATAGGAGATCTCGGTAACTATGTTATAGATATCGAGATATCGAAAAATGAGTAAGTACGTCTTTTTTGAGAGAAACTCAATGGTGAAAACCAAAATTAGCTATCGTCTTTTGTTTTCGAGTATTATTATCCTATTAATCTAAGCAAATTGCACTGCGAGATATGCACTGTCAAATATTTGTACCGAAAATATGAGCATTCGTAACATCGCACATCTGGACTTGCAAATACGTTGTAAGGTCTCGAACGCATCGGCTGGCTCAACAAAAACTTGTAGTTCTGTGGCCTTAAAAATACCTTCTGCGCCGATATTGGGCAGACTATTTGAGGTAAACATATTAATGCCGCATGAATGCACCGGTGAAAAATAAATTCTTATGCCTGCAAGAAATAGTTTTCGGGCTATAGAATTCTTAATATGTTTTACTTTCGACAAGAAAATAATATCGTGGTACGTAGTGTGTAGGATGTTTGTTTTCGCTACATTACTAACGCGTCTTGCAAAATATAATAAAAAATAATACACGCAAGGACTCATGATGCATGAATTTATTATTTGATAATAATCATTTCAATAATTTGCTGTTGGTTTGTTATAAAAGTAATTAATCAATCAATCAGGGGGGCGGCACTATTGAGATTTGCCTACGGCGGCAAAAACGCTAGGGCCGGCCCTGCTCCGGCGCAATGCCGGAGACCTGGCAACCCTGCTTGTATCAAAAGAGGTTTTACGTCCGTCATTTTCTTCTTAATATTCTTAGCTGCTCCCTTGTTTTTAATTTGCGTAACAGAATCTGTGGAGCTGGTATCTGTATGAAGCAACGCTCCATCGTGTTTCTAGCACAGCAGATCTCAAGCTTTGTAAAATAACCGTATTCACTTGAAATTAATTTGGTTCATGAGTTTACCAAGTGGCAAACGTTGACATCTACGGAAACTCTGGACAAGGATTCATTTTAGTTAAAATTTTATCCACAAAACGAAATGAAACGATGTTATTAAAAAAATGTAAAAAATAATCTAAAGGCAGAAGTTCTGCATTCAGGTTATTTTTTTTTTAAATGGAATTATTGATTAAAAAACTGCAAGTAAATGAAAAATTATTTTCTCTGCTTCTGGAGAAACAAGGTGGGAGGCCTTTGTCCAGCAAAACGTAACATCTGTAAGCCAGTTAGGACGGCAGTGTCCTTTTATCTCTGTAAATCGAGTTGAACAACTCTCAACTAGAATCTACTTATGGCGAACGGCGAGCGTCCGTTTTTAGGTCAAGTTGGCGCCGGAATTGAGAATGACGGTCGATAAATTAGGACAATTGCACTGTCGGGTACACGTGCGATCGCGAACAAAGTCTTGCTGTGGCAAAAGCGACGACCCAAACGACTGCCGTGCCAACAAGTGTCGAAGTTTATATTTACTGGCAAAACACACGTGCGAAACACACTGAGAAGTCGGAACAACTCTAATACAACCCGAATTAAGGTAAACGTCGCAAATTCAGACACTTATTGTGCTAATATAGTATAAATTATATATAACTATTATCAATTTTCTTTAAAAATAAATAGCCAGATATATTTAGAAGGAAATATTTGTGTAAAAAAGTTGATGTAGTCATTATCACCACATACATATAAATTCTACAGTTAAAAATGTAATAAATTTATTAATTTGAGGCGTTTACCTTAAGTGTTATACCATTTTAAAAACTACACTAGGCAATATTTTATGATAACTTGCCAGAAAAAGTTTATTGTATAGTATAGGAAATCTGCTGATGTCACTTTGACCCTGGAGATGCACTTATCTGGACTAATACTAACTGTACATGTATCGTATATGGTTGTTGTTAGTTCGTGCTACGTATTCCTGGTTTTTGTTCCTTCAAGATCACCGAAGAAAGATGCAGACCAATTAGGTGCGCCTTCTTAGAACATATTACTCGAAATCGATGTTTTTGTGTTGATCTATGTAGGTTTGTACAGAATAATTTGCGATGGACCATTTTCGTCTTGTGTTTTTAATAGAAACACTCGAAGATAATAATAATGATGATTGATTGATGATTATTACTTATTAGAGTGCGGAATTATAAGCATTTAATTTGGAAAATAAGTGTTTAAAATAAGCACGAAAAATGAGAAAAATGCCCACAGAAAGCACACCTTGTGTTATTTTTGTATATATGTATTTAACACACACACACATGATAAATATTGGTATAACTCAGGAAATGGATACTTACCAATAGAAATAAACAATACACAATAAATAAACGATATATATTTTATAAAAAAACAAATATATTCGCTTATTATACGCAGGTAGACCCAAAATTGAGACCAAACAATAATTTTGAAATTGTTAATTTTATACATCGATATTAACACAAAAGAATAAAAAAAATATTGTCTATAAATCTTGTGTGGTTCTTTCACTATCAATTCCTTAAAATAGGTTCAAAAGCGGCCAACAAAGCGGAAGACCCCCTTGAGCTTTTTAAACTGCTTACATTAAAACAGTCCAAGCAAAATGCTTAGAATCCGAATTTTAATGATCATCTTTAGATGAAGAGATCTATCACTAGTCTTAAAGTGTTCAAGCTGGTGTAATTTTGCTGTTAGTGCATAATCTTGCGTTCAGAACAGCTGAGAGCAATTGGAACATGACGTGAGAAACTTGCAAGCATTCCGATAGATTAATGCAAGGAACACAAGTGCGGAAAAGTGTGATGAATACGGCCGATTAATATAAATATAGCTAGCTCTAATACAAAGATGGAGTGAATCATGCTTCTTCTTATGGCCGGACATACTATAGAGCAGTCTGTCGTTAGATATAAATACTAAAATTACACTTATAATTTTGAAAAGTAATAAAGAGGATCAGGGCAAATAGGTAGTACCAAGCTTCGCTGAAGCCTAGGGTACTCCCTTTGCGGGTATCACTGCAGCTCTACCCAATATGGAAAAACACAAGTCTATTTATGCTTTGCAAAGAAAAATTTATTTTTTTTTGCAAAGCAAAGGTAAACTGCAGAAAACCCTTGCAGCCTTGTGCAAAGGTCATTAAAAAACACACACACACACATTATTTATTAATAGACAATATACATTAAAGGAAGGTAAAGGTGAAATATTAAGCATCGAATTTAGGGTTCTTTATGATAAAACTCTCCGCAAAATATTCGCGCTTCCCAAAACCGCAATTTCTTGAATTTCCCAGGGCGAAATTTTGCACGGCAACTCCTTCACATGTTTACTATAAGTTAGACTAACTGCCCCCATGAACCTACAATCACCGGAACGATGTTCACTTTCATTCCCCACATACGTCCAACTTCTATAGAGAGATCCTTATGTTTAAGTTGTTTTTCATGCTCCTTCCTTACTACATTCGCATCAGCAGGTACCGAGATTTCTATGAACGTGCACACCTTCCTCTGGAAATCCTTTACCACGATATCTGGCTTATTAGCATCAAGCATTCTATCAGTGACAACAGGCATGTTCCATAATATGGTAATATGATCGTTACTCACAACAGGAGATGGGATGTGCTCATACCACCGATACACATCCATTGCTAAACCTAGTTGGGAACATAAATTGTAATGTATATATGTTCCCACCCTATTATGCCTAGCAATGTACTGCGATTCAGCTAAGACTGGACAAGCCGCCAATAAGTGGTAGACATGTTCCGGAGCCTGATGACACAGTCTACAACTCCCATCATGAGCAACTTTCATAATCTTCTGTTCATGATATCTGGTACGTATTACCTGATCTTGCGCCGCAACAATAGAGGATTCCGTTTCAGCCTTTATGTTCCCATGACAAAGCCAAGATAAGGATCCAGACTATGAAATACCATCACCCTCCACAAATCTTAAAAATTGACCATGCATTGGCTTACTAACATAATCCTCTCTCATTTTCCGATTCATTCTTAACTTAATCTCCCGCTTTATCCTCTCCACCGAAGTTTTGTTATTATTATTATTATTATTAATCAATAATTAGTATATTATTAGACATGCACATAACTAAGAATATAAATCGTTACTATGAAGTTTATTCGCAAGCCGTAGGCGAGCGTGCAATCATGCGAGCGATTTATATCCGTTGTGTGCGAGCCGAATACGACGTTTTATCTACGATTCATAAATTCCATTTTATGCAAAATATTTTAAATGTATTTGTCAATGATGGCGAGGTGAACTGTCACATACCTGTCATCCAAGTAGGTTTTGACAGACTTTGACACTAGCGTTGTATAACGATGACAGTTCGTTCAAATAATGAAGTCATTATTTGAACGAACTGTCATTATTATACATGTCATTATAATCATTGGCGTGTATCATGATGGGGATTATATAGTCATAGATACGTATGCAATGAACTTCTTATGTGAGTCGCAGATAAATAATATTATTTGTAATTTCAACTTCATCCACAAAAATAACGCAATTCTAAATACTGCGCCATTGTGTTCACGTACTACTTTTTAAGTATCCAGAAAAGTGACTCAATGCCAAAACAAAATACGTCTTTGACTAGTGTATTTTTTTCTGTACTGATATTAAAAATTCAAGAATTGTATTACAACTTAAAATAATACATGGGCAAGATAATTGTACATTGTTAAATTGACTTACCTTATTATCAAAAACGGCACAACACAAAAAATGACGTTTTTACGCTGGTTCGACGATATAAACCGAAGTCCTTTATTTGTTTTTCTGTTTCTCTTTTGCTATAATAACATTTTAATTTTATGACCAGTTTTATTCATAATTTTAGTTTGTATACATAATATGAATAAATAATTATATATTTTGCGCGTATGTATATCGACATTGAACTCTACTTCCGGCTTCTCTAGAATTGACGCAGAGCCATTTTGGCGCGAAGACTTAAGCTGTCAGCATCACACTGCAGTAATTTGGACGTTACTATTTTTCGGCGTCCGTATTTTCGGCTATCTAGCCAAAAATACACTTTCAGTTCACCGGAGGCACATTATTTTCACGTCTTCCACATACGTAAGCAGAACAGACATTAGACAGTCTGGCGATTCAGGATATTCACTAAATAAAACGCAAAAGAAGCTTTTACATATCGTGTATATTTCTCTTTTTTTTCGGATTGAATGTTTAGAATTGTTTGAGCGAAAAATTCGCGTTATTCCTACTGTATGTAAATATTTGCCTCGAGCAATAAAAAACGTTGTAACTTTTTATTTCGCACTCTCTCTCTCTCTCTCTCTCTCTCTCTCTCTCTCTCTCTCTCTCTCTCTCTCTCTCTCTCTCTCTCTCTCTCTCTCTGAACAAATAAAAAAACTGGCAGTGTTTACATTTTCGAGCAAGAAAGTTGCAGACCTTGACATGTCACGTGTGCTTCGAGTGAATTTATTTCCACCGTGTCTTTTCGTATTTTCGGAAAATGCTATGCCGAGATTGCTTACAAAACCGGGGGCGTGCTAATGTGTTGGAAATGGTACGCCACTGACAGGGTTTATCGACCGAGACGTTCAAAAATTGCGTGCTACATGTAATATTCCCAAATAGGTACGATATCACACGACTCACAGCTATAGGTATCTGCTAAAAGCTTGCTAAAATCATTTTCTTGGACAGAAATTTACATTTATCACGAATCCATGAGAAAAAAGTGGTGGATAATTTTACTCTACTTTACACAAGGAGTTTTCGGAACTCCTTGCGACACTTGTGTTGTTCATCGTCGCGAAATTGTACTCTCAAATATGAAACTAAAGACATTTTACGACTTGTCATGCAACTGCACCCATGAAGAGTAATAATTAATTACCCAATGTATCTGATCCATAAACGTGTATAATAATAATTTGTATCCCAACTACTTTGCTCGTAATCGCACATGAAGCGAAATAATAACATTCAACCACCGATAAACAACGTAAAATCTAAGTTTCAAAAATCCTCCTGAACAAACTAAAATAGATAGAGGGCTGTACTTTTTAGAATTAATTACCCAATGTATTTGATCCATAAACGTGTATAATAATAATTTGTATCCCAACTACTTTGCTCGTAATCGCACATGAAGCGAAATAATAACATTCAACCACCGATAAACAACGTAAAATCTAAGTTTCAAAAATCCTCCTGAACAAACTAAAATAGATAAAGGGCTGTACTTTTTAGAATTAATTACCCAATGTATCTGATCCATAAACGTGTATAATAATAATTTGTATCCCAACTACTTTGCTCGTAATCGCACATGAAGCGAAATAATAACATTCAACCACCGATAAACAACGTAAAATCTAAGTTTCAAAAATCCTCCTGAACAAACTAAAATAGATAGAGGGCTGTACTTTTTAGAATTAATTACCCAATGTATCTGATCCATAAACGTGTATAATAATAATTTGTATCCCAACTACTTTGCTCGTAATCGCACATGAAGCGAAATAATAACATTCAACCACCGATAAACAACGGAAAATCTAAGTTTCAAAAATCCTCCTGAACAAACTAAAATAGATAGAGGGCTGTACTTTTTAGAATTAATTACCCAATGTATCTGATCCATAAACGTGTATTATAATAATTTGTATCCCAACTACTTTGCTCGTAATCGCACATGAAGCGAAATAATAACATTCAACCACCGATAAACAACGTAAAATCTAAGTTTCAAAAATCCTCCTGAACAAACTAAAATAGATAGAGGGCTGTACTTTTTAGAATTAATTACCCAATGTATCTGATACATAAACGTGTATAATAATAATTTGTATCCCAAGTACTTTGCTCGTAATCGCACATGAAGCGAAATAATAACATTCAACCACCGATAAACAACGTAAAATCTAAGTTTCAAAAATCCTCCTGAACAAACTAAAATAGATAGAGGGCTGTACTTTTTAGAATTAATTACCCAATGTATCTGATCCATAAACGTGTATAACAATAATTTGTATCCCAACTACTTTGCTCGTAATCGCACATGAAGCGAAATAATAACATTCAACCACCGATAAACAACGTAAAATCTAAGTTTCAAAAATCCTCCTGAACAAACTAAAATAGATAGAGGGCTGTACTTTTTAGAATTAATTACCCAATGTATCTGATCCATAAACGTGTATAATAATAATTTGTATCCCAACTACTTTGCTCGTAATCGCACATGAAGCGAAATAATAACATTCAACCACCGATAAACAACGGAAAATCTAAGTTTCAAAAATCCTCCTGAACAAACTAAAATAGATAAAGGGCTGTACTTTTTAGAATTAATTACCCAATGTATCTGATCCATAAACGTGTATAATAATAATTTGTATCCCAACTACTTTGCTCGTAATCGCACATGAAGCGAAATAATAATATTCAACCACCGATAAACAACGTAAAATCTAAGTTTCAAAAATCCTCCTGAACAAACCTAAATAGATAGAGGGCTGTACTTTTTAGAATTAATTACCCAATGTATCTGATCCATAAACGTGTATTATAATAATTTGTATCCCAACTACTTTGCTCGTAATCGCACATGAAACGAAATAATAACATTCAACCACCGATAAACAACGTAAAATCTAAGTTTCAAAAATCCTCCTGAACAAACTAAAATAGATAGAGGGCTGTACTTTTTAGAATTAATTACCCAATGTATCTGATCCATAAACGTGTATAATAATAATTTGTATCCCAACTACTTTGCTCGTAATCGCACATGAAGCGAAATAATAACATGCAACCACCGATAAACAACGTAAAATCTAAGTTTCAAAAATCCTCCTGAACAAACTAACATAGATAGAGGGCTGTACTTTTTAGAATTAATTACCCAATGTATCTGATCCATAAACGTGTATAATAATAATTTGTATCCCAACTACTTTGCTCGTAATCGCACATGAAGCGAAATAATAACATTCAACCACCGATAAACAACGTAAAGTCTAAGTTTCAAAAATCCTCCTGAACAAACTAAAATAGTTAGAGGGCTGTACTTTTTAGAATTAATTACCCATTGTATCTGATCCATAAAAGTGTATAATAATAATTTGGAGAACACCATTTCAATCTTTTACTAAAAGAATTACTAGTAATAGCCCAGAAACAACATGAACGGAATGCCCGAAACACTGTAAAATCAAACATCATTATTAAAAATCGAAATTTTCTTAAAATATTTTCGTAAATATCATTTGAATGGGATTTTGAGATTAAAACTTTTGAGATTTTTAATGTTCATGATTCATCATACATTTTTAATGTGCATCGTTCTGTATTTAGAGACTGTGGCTAATTCTGAACTAAACTGGTGAAAATATTTAGCGGTTAATGATAAATATGTTAAAAATTGAAAGTTGATTTTCTCCCCAACCATATTTATGATTCTTTCACTTACTGGTAGCTTTAAATCTTCAGAAGCTGTACGGATGAAGAATTTTCATTTCAACTTTCAGGTTTGAGTATAGACAGGGTTTAATGATGTTATGATATTTGCCTAAACTTTGAAGTACTATATGGAGTTCCAGCTATAACAAACTGGCAATAACTGGAATGACACTGTAAGATTTTTTGAATATGTTGATTTTCGATTCACTTCATTATCTTTGCTTTGAAAGGACATACAACAAGACCAGTAGGTAATAATAAAATGGCACGATTTCAAAGTTGATTTTCTCTAGACCCGATTAACTGGTTTTGATTCACATGTGAGTTGATTCCTCAGTTTTAAACATATACGGGGAGAAAGAATTAGTCGGTATACATTTTTTGGCAACAAAATATTAAAAATTGATTCTTTTTAAATATTTTCGTTAATATCATTTCTATGGGGGTTTAAGATTAAAAGCGTACTGTAGTAATTGTTTTTAAACATGAAAGGTGAAGGTTTAGTCATCTTTATAAGCTATTTTGTAGAAATTTAAGGGAAAATGGTTATTACGTAAAGTCTTACGTAATGTAGTATCGACTAAAGAAGCGAGTGATAATTAATTCAGGTGAGGATAAATTTTTGGAAAAAAATTCCTCCACCTACATTTGAACCAGGAACCCTCCATTATCCTTACCTGGATTTACTTATCATTCTGTTCTTTAGTTGATGTTATTTTCTATGATTTTCGTTAAATTGTAAAGTCACGCTGGTGTATTTTGACGAACACAGCAAAACTAAGAAAGCCCCAACCTTTTGGCCATACTATAGCATGCTACACGCATGTTTAAATATGTACGGAATATAGATATTTCGCGGTTTATACGTTTGACATATTACATTTGATTTCAATGTGACCAATCTTAGAAAAGAATTTACTAAAAACGGTGTTACAATTTGGTAATTGTGCCGCTTGCTGCAGTATATAGAGTCCATTAGAATGAGTAAACACCTGAGTTGGCCGTAAAATCTATATTGCTAAAACACTCTGGCACTTTACTGCCCAATAAAATACAAAGTCCTGGAGTATACGATAAGCAAAGCCAACCAAGTTTAAAGACCTAACGCCGGAGCTGTGACACATCGTTGTATACGACTGTGACATAAATTCACCGGTGTTCTTTTTAATTTGTTTTGAATGTTATTTTTTAAAGCATCGGTCGTAGTTTTAAGCCTTCCGGTATATAAAATACTCCGTCGTTGTTCCTTTTTTTTTCAGACTATGAAGGCTTTTAAACTATTCTATTATGTGCAATGAAATATGAATTATTGGTAGTAGTCCTATGTATATAAGAGCGTTTTGACATGTTTATTGATCGTGTTTTGTCTTCTTTGCAGGTTAGTTGAGCCCATCCATATCACAGGGTATCTACGTCGTCCTTTTTTAAACAGTAAGTCTTTAGATTTATGCATGTTTGTGGTTCTAATATTACTATTAAGAATGTCTTGTTTAGAAAATGCGGTTAAAATCATGAGCGTTATAATTACATTAATAACACTGGTGACCAAATTAGAATTTGTTTTTGGTAATTATAACCTAAATATCCTTTTTTTGTTTTGTTATTTTGGCGTGCTGATTTAGAATATGGTCATAAAAAGTAGTCAGTGGTATCATTTTTACGTAATTCGAAAAAAAAAGCCTGATGTAGCCAAGCACATGACTTTATCATACAATAGATATATAAAATAGTACTTTACTACATACATTTATCTATTCTCATCATTTTATTTTATGTTTCATCTTGATATCTATATTTTTGTAGAAGAAACAAGTTATAAGAATAAATTAATAAGATAAATAATAAAATAAATAAATAATAAGATAAATAAATAAGTAATAAGAATCAAGTAAAGGTTTGCAATATCTGTACTACCAGAAAACAAAAAATATGTCATATGCCTCAGGTACAATTTTTAAAGCTTATTCATGCCATGTTAGGTCATTTGCATGCTGTTGTATCAACAAGAGTTAAATGAATACTGTCAATTAAGTAACATTTACATCAGGACCAACAGCACTTAAAATAAAAAAAGTACTTGAAATTGCCGGTGTACTTTTCAAAAATTCACGTACTTGATATATACAGGGTCCTGCAACTAAGCTCCCATCTTATGTAGCTCACTACTCATTAAGCTAAGAGTTTGACATTTTGCAGGCTTACCCTGCACTTCAAGGTACAATTCAACAAATTATTTTTTATTATACAGTGTGTTCCAAAAATGTGCAACGCCATGGTAATATTTTTTTAAATTGCATGCTATACATTTTTCTACACATTTGGAAGCCTTTTATGGTTGCGTACAATGCCTACATATCACCAAAATTTTATTGAAATCGGTTGAGTAACCGCAGCGGAAAAAAATAAAAACCAAAAAAATTGATTTTGCATCGTAGGCTTTAAAAATCAATAAAACCTTCAAAATGCACCTCGTTAATAAAATTTTGCGACGTGCTTATTAAGTTAGATGTAATAGTCTCGTTAACCAAGTGACATTGATCCAAATTATACAGGGTGACCAAAATCGAGTGTCAAACTTGTCAAACTTCAAAGCGTGTTATTGTTCTTATTTTAAATTGGAACCCATAAATTTTTTTATGTGAAATGATGCAGAATTAAAAAATAAACATTGTTTCTAAATACAACCCCATAACAATTCCCAATATTTTAAAACTTATTCGCCAAAAACTCATTTTTCAACGTTTCCAACGGCAATTTTAGATAATAAATATCGTACGTGGCTTTGAAAAACAATTTATTGTAGGTACTTAATTAAGTAGTTATTCAAATGCTAAATTTACTGCATAATTTACCTAAAGCGGTAAGGACGGAAATGTGGCTATAGGTAAATTTTTCAGTAAATTTAGCTATTGAATAACTACTTAATTAAGTACAGTAAAATCTAAAATACCTCTCTGCGTATGTAATAAATTGTTTTTCAACGCCATGTACGATATTTATTACCTACCTAAAATTACCGTTGGAAACGTTGAAAAATGAGTTTTTGGCGAATAACTTTTAAAATATTGGGAATTGTGATGGGGTTGTATTCAGAAACAATATTTATTCTTTAATTTCGCATCGTTTCACCTAAAAAAAATTATGGGTTCCAATTTAAAATAAAAACAATAGCGCGCTTTGAAGTTTGACAAGTTTGATACTCGATTTTGGTCACCCTGTATAATTTGGATCAATGTCACTTGGTTAACGAGACTATTACATCTAACTTAATAAGCACGTCGCAAAATTTTATTAACGAGCTGCATTTTGTGGTTTTTATTGATTTTTAAAGCCTATCATGTAAAATCAATTTTTTTTGGTTTTTATTTTTTTCCGCTGCGGTCACTCAACCGATTTCAATAATATTTTGGTGATATGTAGGCAACCATAAAAGGCTTCGAAATGTGTTGAAAAGTGTATACTATGCAATTTAAAAAAATATATTACCATGGCGTTGCACATTTTTGGAACACCCTGTATAATAAAAAATAATTTCTTGAATTGTACCTTGAAGTACAGGGTAATCCTGCAAAATGTCAAACTCTTAGCTTAATGAGTAAGTGAGCTACAGAAGACGGGAGCTTAGTTGCAGGACCCTGTATATAGATATACCATTAAGTGTAAAGTATTTTCGGAAACCAGTTTTTTGATAATAAAGTTACACCAGGTTCGTACACCTGGAAACCGTGTACGTAAATTTACAAAATAAACGAGTAATGTTTTAATAGTTGGATCAGATTTTGCTCAGTTTTATTCTCAAATGTTATTACAACAAACGTGACTACGCTGCGCCAGCTCTGATGTAATATTATGTCTGCATTTATAAATTTATAATAGTAATAAGAAATAATAATAGTATAAGTTAGTATTACATTGGACGGACAGCAAACCTAAACAAAAAAATAAATGCTTACCTACACAGTTTGATATTAGTCACATTTTATGAATTGTTTACAGTATATTTCAGTACGAAATAAACACTAACGACCCTGACTGGAGCGAAACAAAAAAACAGCGATACAGGCGTTAGAATATATATAAAAAAAACATTATTTATTCTATTATTAAAGATTTGGGAATGAGATGTTTGGAATATGTCGTCCGGTTTTATTTATATTAGATGTTCACGATGTTTGGACTCGCGCCAAAATAATCTTTTAATTTTAGTTTGGTCCGTAGAGCTCTTTACCGTAACAGCAATTGCTGAATTTTTTTTTTTTTTAGTTTTGGTCGTTGAATTTTTGTCAATTATCTCCTATCGAACTTTCTAGTCCCGTGTTTATATTCAATAGACTGATCGAATAACCTATAATAATTACTTTATTGCGAAAGTGCGACGTTTCGAAACCGTGAATTGGCAATTATTGCGAATATCTCGTGTGAAAATGCGAAATGCAGAACGGAAAATATCATTTCCGCATATTATTATGTCATGTCCATGTTTAAGCCACGATTACAACTAATGTCATTTTTTCTTCCTCCTTTATGATATTCTTCACAATTTTTCCAATTTGTGCTGCTCGTTTTTTTTTAATGCCTGTAACAAAAGTGTTTGACATCCGCCAATTTATATGTGGTATTCTTAACGGCTCCCTCGTTTTTAATTTGCTTAACATAATTTCTGGAGCTGCTATCTGTATGAAGTCACGCTCTTTCTTGTTTGTAGCATGAAAAAGCTGTTATTTAGGTTGATATTTGAAACTGAGTTGAGTTACCCAATCGGTTCATGTTTAGTTATGCTGATTTCACTGATCTGATGTCAAAAATAGCACCAAACAAGTCAATGCAAATTGTTTTGCATGTATGTTTACATGTTACTGAACGTAATACAAAATTTGGATGTAGAAAGTTGTAGAAGATTTGGAGAATAGAGATTTAAGATCGCTTGAACTTACTGTGAGAATGGACATAGGATAACGATACATAAATTAGATTAGGTTCTGGATTTGTTGTGGACTTGTTCCCATAAAATCACTATAAATTGGCATGTAAAATCAAAAAGTCTACTCGCACCCAATTATCGTTTTTATTACGTCGCTTGTCCGGTAGTTGGTATTACAGGTTTCTCGTCCGGTATACAGATTATGTATTATGGTAAAATCTTATGGGAGGGACTTTGGTCACACAGGGAGTTTGCTGTGCATATGTTATACGTATGTAGTTGAAAATTATTCTGTTCGAACAGGAAATTCGATTTATAAATATTCATTTGGCATAACGACAGAACACGGGTTCCAAAGTTAGCATGCTGTCTGTTGATGTTTTATGTTTACATACTGTTTCTACTGATGTATGTCCAGAGCATTTTTGAAGATATGGACTGTTATAAAACTTCTTCTTTACATAAAACGTAATTTAAAATATACTGGTTCTAAAATGTTATTATACCTGTAAATATAGCTCTCTTGTTCCAGGCTTGTTTCTTGGTTATATGACGTCACTGAAATTCGGACAATGATATCTGTAATTTTTCGTTCTGATCCTAGTTTATACAGATACCATAACTGATATGTTTTCTTTCGTGAACTACATATATGAAGTAGTAAAAATTGTTTTTTATTTAGTTAGCTATCCAACAATACCACACACGTCATTAGTTGGCTAAACACTTCTTTTCTATTGTATACACGCGTGGATACATGCGAAAACTCAACCATCACAACAAGCTCAACCAACCAAGAAGAAAGAAGACAAAAAACACACACGTTTCCCGAGCAAAATTGTTTTTCCGCTCGGTCAAACAACTTGTTTTCTTCTTAGGCAATATTAGCGTGAAAACAACATCATCCTCTTCCATCGTAAGTAAGAGATAACCTTTCTTATACTCTAATACCATCTTTCGCCTGTTGTAAATCATGCAAATAACGGTGAAAGTCTCCGCGGATGATATTACCATTACCGGGCAGAAAGGATTGCGCAAATGATTCTTTACGAGTCGGCTAGAGTAGAGTTTAAAGTCACGATCGGCATTCGGCGTATGAAGCCATTTATTCGGTGCGAATTGGCCTCTAGAAAGCTGATAATTAGCGTAGTAGAAGAAAGTGAAATGTTACGCCTTGGGCAGAAGGTTGGCTTCGGTAGAAATTGATGTGATTTTTTGATGGTTGGGTTGGTCATGGTTGTAATTAGAAATGTGTGTGGTGATTTCGTAACACAAAATAAAATGTATAACAAGTTTACAGTTCTAATTGCAGAGAGATTTCTATATTTTTAACTGACCAGAATTTCTAAATATGGCCTTAGTAAAAAGTCGTTAGTTTTCGAGATATTGACGCTTTTGTGAATTTTGTCCAAACCGTCAGTTTTCGATTGACGCAGCTACAAAATTCCGTATTATAAGATTCTAATTTTTAGTACGCAATCCTAAAGAATCTATTGTTATTGACCACCGCACACTGGGGTATTAGACCCAAAAACCTGGCCGTAAATCAAATTTCTAAATTGTTAAATTCCAAAAAGTAAACCAGTTTCTGGGATAGGTAAAAGACCGATATATTAAAAGGCGGCAATATTTTTTCACCTGAGCCCTGAGCCACGTGTCCTTGTCAGCCAAAAGTTATATTTTACTATGGCTGAACATAGTTGCACATAAGTTGTAGCTCTTAAAAATGGTTGCAATTTTGTATTTTAACGATAAATGTGACTTTTTTGTACACATTCTTTAGAACCAAGTATGAACTTTCATTCGACATTATTTTTATTAAAATTTACCTACAATTTTGTTTATTGCAGGGCCGAGAACATTCGCTGTTATAAAAAAAACAGTTTTATGCAGAACTTGAGTGTTTTAGTTTAGTGTTTAGCGTTGTTAAGCATTTCAAAGTGGTTCAAATTACAGTATACATATTTGACATTACAACTACTGGAAAATCTGCTGCGGATAGGTGCGGATGCAGTTTTTGTGATTTTATTTCTAATGCGTTGTAAAGGAAAATCCAAAAAGTGATGTACCGGCTTATATGTAATTTGATGCAATTTCTTGATACCGTGATAGTAGAGGTAATTTAGAACATATTTAGCCATATTTAGCTATATACAAATGGTTACGGTTGTCGAGATATTGACAACTTTATGTTCAATGCATCTTGTATGGTGTAAATGCCGTTATGTACGTATATTTTTCCGTTTTGGATCATGTATAGCAAACAACCCCGATGACCTAGAGTCTTAAAAATCATCCGAAAAAACCTTAAACTTTGCACTTGTATATGCATTTCTTGGAAATTGGTAGCTTGAAGCCAATCGGATTCATATTCAAGGCAAGAAAATACATCGATAGCACCTACTCGCATACACAGTTCACTGGTTTAAATTGGATTCTTGTTCAGGAATAGTAAGTTTATGAATAGAAACTGGTTAGGCGTTTTCGATAAATGTGTTTATGCGGAATGGGAATGCGGGTTCAAAACTTGCGTTTTAGGGTCATACCACTAAAAAACGACCGTTTCAGCTTGAAGTATGATCAAATTTCGAAAGTTTTCATGGAAACAATAAGTATAAATATTAGACAATTTTGAAATAATACTAAAAATAATAGATTTTATAGTGATAAATATGGTAAAATAGGTTCTTAATTGCCTCTACTATCACGTTTTAAAAAGAATGCATCGAACGGAAAACAGCATGAATAGCATATGTACCGTTTCAATGCACAATATCGACTGGTGTAAACTTTCGTTTTCTTCCTCTACCACTGGCCTTTAAAAATAAAACTTTTTTCAGGATTTTCTTACGACATAACAGACCCAAACATGTTATCTCATATAATTCAAAAACGACATGTATTGTTCAATTTTAAATCCGTATATGCTGCGTATTTAAACTGGACATGCCATATATTATTTTATGAATTTGACACGCTAAAACATAATAGAAATAAAATCACAAAAAAATATTGATGACAAATGTTGTAGCAGTAATTAATTTACAATAGGTGTAGTGCAGTGAAGAACAATTTTTACAATTTTTTATCTCTTATATATTCCCATTGTGTAGGTAATCATTTACACACGAGCTTGTATTTATTACAACTGGCATGAGATAATCGACACAACAGGAAAAGAAGACACGATAGCGAGGTTAAAAACCCAACACAATGCGCTTTTGATATTCCGTTCCGTTTTTTAGTAGGTATAGTAATAATTCTCAATGTGCCATTGCCCTAACATAACAGCTAACGGTATCGAGGACATAAACTCATATAAATTCGTAGAAATTTCAAAGTAAAATGAGAAATGCAAGAAGGTATACTTCAGAAATTCTGTCATAAGAAAAAAAAATATATGGTCAGCAAATTGTGTAACATTGATTACTGTAGGCAAGAGAGTGATTGTCTTTAGACTGTTAAATGTTGCTTGGGGTACCTATAGAGTAGTAAACCGACAATGAAAGTGTATCTTATACGACCGTTGCGTCACCTAGCGGCAATTGTACGGAATTAGTTCAGGTCGGAGCAATTACCAGCGAAAGGTCAGAGGAAGTATTGTAATAAAAGCATGACGGAAACCAGGCCTTACACTTAGCGTGACTGCCTCGAAAATTCAAAGCGAAAATTTGCCATTTTACTTTGCGAATGATGTTACGGATTCTACAAAATATTGCCACAGTATATTGACTGAGTGTTGTTGTGATATGAGCTTAGTTCTCTGAATAATGGCGATGAAATGCGGTCCCTTTATTTTTGGTGACTAACGAGATTATTAGGTCAAAATCCGGATTGAGCTATACTAATGGTTTTACTATTGCTGTGCTGGCTGTAGCTGCTGTTAATGCTAATGCAACCTGCTCGTAAAATAACAGATATATGTCACGGTGATTTATCTTTTCGCCTCTAAGCTGGTTCAGTTGGTTCCTTTTTGAAACTACTATTAAAACTATAACGCCCAATATATTTAAATTATTCACAACCAGACCGAGTTGAATTTTTATAGAGTACATTCACTGCCTTCGTAGTTATTATTATTATTATTTGACAAGGAGCTGAAAATGTATTTTTAGGGAGTAAATTATAATATTAAACAATAGTTTAATTGGTTGTTTTCTACTGACAGTGACTATAACATAGAAAACTTCGGGGAATATTCAGGGAATAGTACCTGACTCTTGGAAAGTAAGTACCATTATACCAATACAAAAAATTGTGAACACCACCAAATGTGAAGAGTTTCGGCCTATTAACATGTTACCAAAACTAGAACAAATACTGGAAATTATTGTTAAACAACAGCTCAGTGAGTACTTGGATGAAAATCAATTTATTACTGACGAGCAGTCAGGTTTTCGTGCTCAGCATTCATGCGAGACGGCCCTAAATTTGGTATTGGCAAATTGGAAAGGAGAATTAGAAGACGGTAAAACGATAGTTGCCGTTTTTGTAGACTTGAAAAGAGCTTTCGAGACAATTTGTCGTCAAAAGCTACTACAAAAATTGGAAACTTACGGAATCAGAGGAAAAGAATTGAAATGGTTTGAAAACCTATTTAACAAACAGGAGACAGAAGGTTAGGATTGGAGAAAATGAGTCAAGTGAATTAATAAACAGCTTAGAGGTACCACAAGGTTCTGTTCTTGGACCAATTTTATTTAATTTGTACATAAACGATGTTGCTTCACAAGTTAAAGCTTGTGATATGCCCCTATTTGCAGACGATACACTAATATCAATTGCAGGAGATAACTTACCTGATGTAATCGCGACATTAAACTCCGAACTAGTATCGATATCAAATTGGTATAAAGAAAATAAATTATGTTTGAATGTATTGAAAACAAAAGCTATGGTATTGGGAAATAGAAATTCGGTAAACCCTACACCAGACATAGTTATCGATAACACAGTTGTTGAGATAGTGGTCGAATTTAAATATCTAGGTGTCATTTTAGATAATAGTTTGAAATTTACGAGTAATATGGAATATATAGTTAAAAAGGTGAGTCGAAAGATTAACTACTTAGGAAGAATATCTAATAAACTTACATTAAAATCTAGAATATCTTTGTACCATACGATTATAGAACCATATTTTTACTATTGTAGCAGTATAATATTTTTCTGTACAGACAAAGACATTAAGAAGATTCAAGTACAACAAAATCGAGCACTCAGAATTGTATTACAAAGCTCCAGGTTAACCAGTGTCGAGTCCATGCTGAGTAAATGAAATTTTTTGAATGTTAAACAAGGAACGGTATATCAGGCACTCACGTTGGTATATAAATGCATAAATAATAAACTCCCAAATTATATGAGTAATTATTTAACATACAATAGTCAGCAGCATGAATACAATACTCGGCAAAAGGACCACTTCAGATTACCAAAATATAGAAAAAGCAGCACACAAAATTCATTTTATTATAAAGCACTGAAGATGTTTAATACCCTGCCAAGTGATATAAAAAACAGTAGTTCGCTAAGTCTTTTTAAAACATCATGTCGGGTTCATGTATTGGCTAATTTTAAGTAGTTGATAAGTTTATTACTTAGGAAACCAAATTTATTGTGATTATTAGTTTCTTTTAACTAAATAAATATCATTATTATTATTAAAAAACCCTTTGGCTATACAGGCTTTTATTGATAATTTTTATCGTTAAGATTTCTTGGGGAAAAATGTACCGTTGTCACGATTCCATGATGTCAAGTAAAATTATTTATCAACCAACAATAGGTAATAAATCTTTCAGATTGTCTCTTACATATCTGAACATGAACGCTGTCAAATGCGGCATAATCCAAAAAATTCCTGTACAACTCCAGGAAATAACTAAATTCTCTTTAATCGTCATAACACGTCAGCAATGTATGTAGTTATAATTCCAGAAATTCCCACAGAAAAATGCAAATTGTGAAATGGGAACTTGACATCATTCCAGTGTTTGTTTTCTTTTCGATACTTCTTTTTATGCAAAACGGTGATAATTGTCGTTAAACAAGTAATCGGTGTCATTGGCACATTTGCATCGCGAACTGACGTAGAGAAGAATAACAAATTAGTTAACGTACTTGCGCTAAAATGGTTTTGCAAAATTGGCAAAGGCTATCATCACAGCACATTTAGATCTAAATGCTGAAAGAAGTAAAATAAAAGTATCATATCGCAATATTTATTCAAGGAACACCTTATCCTATTAAACCGAATCGAAAACAACAAAGGTAACCAACCTACTTTCTGTGCGTGCGATTACTTAACTTCCTCATCCTGTATAGACGTAGAACTGGTATACTCGCAATTATAAAGAACTTTTTTGTAGACCACAAAAAGAAACGAAAGTTTCGACAAACTTCAAACCGACAAGGTAATAAAGTAGGATTGCGACAGGCCATAGGACAAAAGCACCGAAATAGCAAATTACTGCGACTGTAATTACGTTCAAACAAAAGATAAAAATAGTACGGGTGAAAGTAGAAAGAAACAAATGACTGGCTGCGCATTCTGGACCATTAAATTTCGTGTAATGATGATTGCACGCAGTCAAATTAGGATTTCGCTTCGGAAATTTTGCAATCCAACTGAATTTTTTGAACCTATATAATTTTGGTGGGGGAGTACAAATAACGTGTAAAAAGGTCCCACGTTTTTTTAACAGTACATTGGTTTTTATTAATTTGATTTATTAATCTCTAAATCTTCTAATTATCTACAAAAAGTGTCTGTACATGGTTTCAGTACGAGTTGGAGTTTTCACGTAATACACACTAAGGTTGAGTCAATGGTAAGATCAGGTCGGGCAAGTCAGCGGCGCAACTTTTGCAAAATGAAAATCATTATATCCATATTTTTTTACTATTTTTTTGCTATTTTTTTACCAAAATATCGATTTTTTTGCTCTCTTAGTTTTCGAGTTACCGAGGCGCCGCTGACGTGCCGGCAAGCCAGCGGCGCATTTTGGAAAATCAAATGAATTTGAAAAATCTAAGCCGTCAGTATTTTTTTGCTAATTTTTTGCTAATTTTTTACCAAAAAAGATTTTTTTTTGCTTTGTTGTATTTTGAGATATAGGGGTGCGCCGCTGACGTGCCGGCAAGCCAGCGGCGCATTTTGGAAAAACAAATGAATTTGACAGATCTAAGCCGTCAGTATTTTTTTGCTAATTTTTTGCTAATTTTTTACCAAAAAAGATTTTTTTTTGCTTTGTTGGTTTTTGAGATATAGGGGTGCGCCGCTGACGTGCCGGCAAGCCAGCGGCGCATTTTGGAAAAACAAATGAATTTGAAAAATCTAAGCCGTCAGTATTTTTTGCTAATTTTTTGCTAATTGTTTACCAAAAAAGATTTTTTTTTGCTTTGTTGGTTTTTGAGATATAGTGGTGCGCCGCTGACGTGCCGGCAAGCCAGCCGGTGTAAAAGCAAATTAATTTGAAAAATATGAGCAGCTTACATTTTTTTGCAAATTTTTTGCTTATTTTTTACCAAAAAAGATTTTTCTTTGCTTTGTTGGTTTTTGAGATACAGGGGTGCGCCGCTGACGTGCTGGCAAGTCAGCGGCGCATTTTGGAAAAACATATGAATTTGAAAAAAGTAAGCAGTACGCATTTTTTTCCTTATTTTTTACCAAAAAATATTTGTTGTTGTTAGTTTTCGAGTGTGCGCACTATTATTAAATTATGTTAAGTTTTGTATATGAAATGCGTTATTTTGTTTTTTGTATTTTGTTATGTAAGAAATAAAATTTGTTGGGAGCGTTTATAAAAGATCTATTTACAATGCAAACTTATCGCGCGTACCTAGTACAGATCGCAAAACGAACACCTGTATTAAACGCTTAATGGTGTCTTATAAATATATTTTTGTACGTTGAAAAATCCTTATAAATTTAACTATTCCAAAATATGTTTTTTTAAGGTTTTATTTCAGGTGCACTATTGAAAATTACTCTATACTTTTTCATGGCTTGTTTCCTGATCTAAAATATTTTCTTGGGCATAGAAATAAATATGCAACTACGTATAAGAAATGTTTTTTTTATTATGTAATTGATTTATGGGCAAAACTTATTAACGTTTATTTTAAGCTGTGTACATAATCATTGCCGGTGATACAATTTTATCGCAAGTAGTAGGTAATTTTTGTCAAATGGAACACCTATGTAATAATACACCACTCAATAGTATATCTTGTGCTCTATCATTCAATATTGTGGTTTTATATACCTATTTTATACCTATACCTGTCCCCTATAATAAATTATAGATAACAAAATTAAAACAAGTTTGTCGGATATTTGCTTCACTTCTTTCATGGGAATTTTGGCTGGCCAATAGTGCAGTTTTATTTTATTAATTTATACTCTTATATAGTGAACTTTTGTTAATATGAATTCATAAAATTTACCAATTTGCATGCACGAAAATACAATCTGTCACCACCTAAACATCCGTCAAAATATCAAGGTCTGCTAATTCAGCATCAGCAACATTAAAATAAATTTTAAAAAGGTTTAGTATGAATATCTCAAGCGCCACTGACGATAGGAATTATGTATCAATTAATCTACAGGGTATTTATTTTTAAAAAATAGTTTGAATGTTGAAGGCTGCAACATTTGAGTTGTAAATTTTGAACATCCTGCATGCATGCAAATATTTTCTGTCCGTAGCGCGAATGGTCATCCACAACCTTTTTTATATGGAAGAATCGAATATAATGATTTCTTACGGCTACTGAGTAAGGAGTCGTTGGCACCCACGTTCTCCAATGATAATCAAATACGAGTGCCAACCACTCTTGCCGTTACCCTACCTTGCATCTAACGTGGGGCACCTTGTATATCTGGAAAACTAACAAGGCAAAAAAACTTTTTTGGTTAAAAATTAGCAAAAAAATACTAACTGCTTACTTTTCCCAATTCATTTGTTTTTACAAAAGGCGCCGCTGGCTTGCCGGCACGTCAGCGGCGCACCCCTATATCTCAAAAACCAACAGAGCAAAAAAAAATCTTTTTTGGTAAAAAATTAGCAAAAAATTAGCAAAAAAACACTGACGGCTTAGATTTTTCAAATTCATTGGTTTTTCTAAAATGCGCCGGTGGCTTGCCGGCACGTTAGCGGCGCACCCCTAGATCTCAAAAACCAACAAAGCAAAAAAATATCTTTTTTGGTAAAAAATTAGCAAAAAAATAGCAAAAAATACTGACGTCTTAGATTTTTCAAATTCATTTGTTTTCCAAAATGCGCCGCTGGCTTGCCGGAACGTTAGCGGCGCACCCCTATATCTCAAAGACCAACAAAGCAAAAAAATATCTTTTGTGGTAAAAAATTAGCAAAAAAATAGCAAACAAATACTGCCGGCTTAGATTTTACAAATTCATTTGTTTTTCCAAAATGCGCCGCTGGCTTGCCGGCACGTCAGCGGCGCACCCCTATATCTCAAAACCAACAAAGCAAAAAAAAATCTTTTTTGGTAAAAAATTAGCAAAAAAATAGCAAAAAAATACTGACGGCTTAGATTTTTCAAATTCATTTGTTTTTCCAAAATGCGCCGCTGGCTTGCCGGCACGTCAGCGGCGCCTCGGTAACTCGAAAACTAAGAGAGCAAAAAAATCGATATTTTGGTAAAAAAATAGCAAAAAAATAGCAAACAAATATGGATATAAGGATTTTCATTTTGCAAAAGTTGCGCCGCTGACTTGCCCGACCTGGTAAGATCCTATATAAGGAATTAAATATCGTATTCAACCAAGACATAAATATATTGAAAGTTGATTGTACGATGTGTTTAGAACGAATGTATAGATATTTACATTGACTATATCGCAATTCAAATAAAGAATACCATTTAATCAAATTTAATAAAACTGTTTATCTACGACTCACATATAATAAGTTCATTGCATACGTATCTATGACTATATAATCCCCATCATTATACGCGCCAATGATAATAATGACACTAGCGTTGTATAATAATGACAGTTCGTTCAAATAATGACCTCATTATTTGAACGAACTGTCATCTTTATACAACGCTAGTGTCAAAGTCTATCAAAACCTACGTGGATGACAGTTGTTCGACAGTTCGACTCGCCATCATTGACAAATACATTTAAAATATTTTGCACAAAAAGGAATTTATGAGTCGTAGATAAAACGTCGTATTTGACTCGCACATAACGGATATAAATCGCTCGGATGATTACACGCTCGCCTACGGCTCGCGTGTAAAATTCATGCTCGCGATTTATATCCTTAATTATGTGCTCGTCAAATAATATACTATTAATCAGTATGATTATAAAAATTTGTTAAAATGATCAGATCATATATTCAAAATGAAACTACGATGTTATCTCAACAACTTAACTCCCACCTTGATTCTAGTAAATTATCTCTTTGTTTTAAATAGAAATTGAAGATGTGAGTGGATGAAGGTGTACAAATCAAACTTTAAAGTATTATAGTATATTATTCTATGAGCAAGTAATGTAAGCAATTTCTTATGAGAACGAAGTTTGCAGATGCAAAGCGTTCGAGTGAGAAATTGCCATTACTTGCGAATGGAATACTATACTTTTTCTACGACCATGCAACGAAATTTTATAAATTAATTTTTGTGCATATAGGGACAGCTGTATGTCACTATGACGGTTTACAGGATTTTGACAGATTAAAATTGTTTGGTGCGCTTGTCACTTAGCGACATTGTCAATGCTTTGACAATATCGCTAAGCAGTGTATCAAAACAATTTGGAAATGAAAAATCCAGAGCTGTGATTGGTTCTAAAGCCGTGAGGAATGAAATATTTCTCACTACTGGCGGGGTATGAGGAGCCAGGAATGAAATATTTGTCATGTGTGTGGGGAATGGTTAGTATTACTTATCATAAATTGCCATGATAATGAATGCATTCCTCAATAGGAGTAGAACATAGTATATTATTCTATGAGCAAGTAATGTAAGCAATTTCTCACGAGAACGAAGTTTGCAGCACGAGCCGTAGGCGAGTGCTGCAAAGCGTTCGAGTGAGAAATTGCCATTACTTGCGAATGGAATACTATACTTTTTCTACGACCATGCAACGAAATTTTATAAATTAATTTTTGTGCATATAGGGACAGCTGTATGTCACTATGACGGTTTAAAGGATTTTGACAGATTAAAATCGTTTGGTGCGCCTTGTCACTTAGCGACGTTGTCAATGCCTTGACAATGTCGCTAAGCAGTATATCAACAATTTGGAAATGAAAAATCCAGAGCTGTGATTGGTTCTAAAGCCGTGAGGAATGAAATATTTCTCACTACTGGCCGGGTATGAGGAGCCAGGAATGAAATATTTGTCATGTGTGTGGGGAATGGTTAGTATTACTTATTATCATAAATTGCCATGATAATGAATGCATTCCTCAATAGGAGTAGAAAAACATGTTTTATTTGAAACCGCTGAGTGGAATATCGAAACCGCTGGGTGGAATCATACGTATTTTTCAAAGTTATATATTTCTGAATAAATATATACATTTGCATTGAGCATTTGTTTTTTTAGTGTATATTGCATAAGAAACTCTTTAACCTTCTGATAGACATATCTCGGAAATGGTAGTTTCAACTGCGTGCTAATGTTTTTCTAATTATAAAATATGATACGCTGTCATATTTTCAAATGCTTTTGACGTTTTTCAAGACCTATAACTTGATAAGATATGTGATTAGACGCTAAGTCTTGCAATTCTGTGAGATTTTCTCAAGAATTCTATGAAATCCAGTTCATCCGTTACGCTTTTTATTCTAAAATCTTGTCTTTCGCTCTGCATCTCATGACTTATCGACACATCCAAATCAATAATTTGCCTGCTGTCGCACGGTCAACTTCACGGCAAATAAATACGCAAATGCAATAATAAACTGTTATTCATCGACCATACCAACGAATATAAATAACCGGCATTCATTGCGGCATTAAATATTTACAGTATTCACTCTATGCATCTCATATCATGCGTATAATTTATTAGTAACGCTAATGGCTCGCGAAAGATCCAATAAACAAACATGTCACTGTGCAGCTACTTCAGCTGCCTACTTACTCTATAATTTACAGTTAGGTTCTGAAGCCACGTGCATTTATTTACCTCGTTCCGCACAAACAACGGTCTTACCTGATTATGGTAAAATGCATCAACGGCTGGGTCATGTGGGTGGTGACAAATACCGTAAAATAAATTGAGACTGTTCCATATTCTAATGGGTTATTGTGAACAGACAGTGTGTTAATGAGAGTTCGTGTATGTAATGCGATGACAATAGTATATTATAATACAAGTTTTATAAGACAAAAATTGGCGCACGAGAAGGTTTGGGCACGACGAGCGTAGCGAGGAGTGCCCAAATGGAACGAGTGCGCCAATACGTCTTATAAAACGAGTGTTATATACTATTTTTTCTACTTTGCGACATTAATTTTACATAAATTTCGAAAATTACGGTTGTCGTCTTAAATCTAGAGTATTTTTATGTTCAGCAGTTGGTAGCGTGATACCTGTCAAATAAATTCAAATACAAATATTCGAATTTACGAATGGTAGTTATTGTCTATGTTTGTATAGTAGTTGTCGAAAAAACGTGAAAAATGGACGAAATTGAAATTAGTTCCACGCCACCCGACGTAAGAAAGGCCGCCGAGGAAGTAATTAATAATTTGCTGCCAATTAAATCAAAAGCCGTATATGAAAAAGAATATGCTGGTTTTACTGCATGGTGCAGCAAGAATTCTGTCCAACACATTACAGAAAATGTTGTATTGGCATATATTAACGAAAAAAGCAAAACAAAAAGACCTTCTACAATGTGGGTGTGTTATAGTATGTTGCGGGCTTGCTTAAATCTATACCAAAATATAGATATCTCAAAGTTTGCTCGGCTTCAAACATTTTTAATAAGACTATCTAAAAATTATCAACCCAAAAAGTCGAAAGTTTTAGAAGCGGCCCATATAAATACTTTTATTAATCAAGCGGATGATATAAATTATCTTGCGGTCAAGGTACGTACAGTTGTTCAAGCTAAAATTCAACCACTATTCGAAATAGATTTATTAAAAAAAATACAAATAATAAATAAATTGATTACAATACAATAATTAAAAATAAAATAAATTCCTTACGTAACCGATGATCATGATCTTTTTTAAATTATTTGGTTTTTAGATCATATTAATAATGGGTTACGCAGGTGCTTGCAGACGTGAGGAGTTAACAAAAATGTCAGTTAACGACATCAACTATAAGGATGCAACTATATCATCTCCATTCCACAAACTAAAACAGGCATTCCAAGAACGTTTGCGATTGTTGATCAACTGTGATTGCATTAGTTCAAAAGTATGTGAATCTTCGCCCTGCTGGGACAACTAGTAATCGGTTCTTCTTAACGTACCGAAATGGACACTGCATAAACAGCCCAATTGGGATAAATAAGATGGGCCAAGTGCCAAAGATAATTGCAACTTATTTGAAGCTACCGAATCCAGAGCAGTATACTGGACACTGCTTCAGACGTTCAAGTGTGACTAATTTAGCAAATAGAGGGGGCGATTTGCTTATGATTAAACGTCATGGAGGGTGGAAGTCCTCGGCTGTGGCGGAGGGATATATAGAAGACTCGACTAGTAAAAAGATTGAAGTAGCCGAAATGCTACGAACAGCATCGCCACTGCCGAGCTCTTCTACCCTTACCAGCGACGTTTCTAATAATACACATATCGACAATGATATAAATGTTAACAATGTTGAAGGCGATACAACATACACTCAAAATCTTATTACTCAAAGTTTGCCGGGAATATCAATCAACGCCAAGGACACCTGCCACATAAATATCAATGTTTACAATAACTGCACAATTACTGCAGACAAACAATAAAGTTTATTTGTTTTATATCTTTAAGTGTACTTACGATTAGAATTAACCATTTCTATAATAAAAACTAAAGTTGAAGTGTTATTAATTTAATCTAGCTAAATTATATAAGCGAACACGGTTACAGTAGGTTTTTACACTGTTAACAAACTATAAATAAAAGTAACATTACAAAATAAAATCAAAATGTATCCTATATAACAAAAATCAAATCAAAATTAATCCTACATAAAAAAAATAAAATAGTTCGTAATAAAATTAAACTTTGCTACGGCCTTGTTTAAACCTTTATCGAGACATATATATCTCAAACTTTTGCCGTCCATACAAACATTGCTGAGAAGACTAATCAACAAAGTATCTGTTTCAGTTTTGGTAACGGCACATTTAACACTTTCGTAAACCAGGTGATCTAAATTATCTATCGGTAGTGGTACATTATAAATTGTAATCTATAGATCGTTCCTGGTTCTTGTATACATATCTGAAAAAGAGAATTATCAGCTGAAACTTCGTAACTTTCGTGTTAAAGTATACTTCTTACCATGGTTGACAGAATACATGTGTTTAGGTTAACAAATGTGGTTATGTACTTCTATGTTCGGTTCCACAGAAACGAAGAAAAGTTGACTAAAGTTTGCTCTTATCTTGCATTTATTAAGTTTACCAGCACATATCACACTATTATTATTACCCATATGATTGACATGCGATTGAGGCAAGCGACTTATTTGACACTGGCAGGCATCAACAAATCTTGGAAAACTAAAAGTTACTAAAAGGTTGTGATCTAGTGTTTTCATAACGACACCGAAAGCGGTTTCGTTATGAGTTCATAACGAACGCAAAGTAGAAAAAGGGTCTTAACGGTACGAACGACGCTTCTTGGCTTAATCGATTCAAACTGGGTTAATGTTAATTACGGTGACCTGAATCGAACAAAAGACGAGGCGCTATACACGATGTTTTAAATGTTAATCAAGTTTACAATAGAGTTGCTAGGAGGTATAAAACGCCTGGCGATAGATTAAATTTTCGTGGGGTTAACTTATTTTTAATTAAACCTAAGAATAGCGAAGGTAAACGCCCAAAATTCAGACTGGTTAAGGAATTTTTGTTTTTATCTTTTTTATAAACAAACATTCTCTCCAAGCATTAGATTTTTTTATTCAATAGGATCATCATTAGAATCTAGTCATGATTGACTAATGAGTAACTTAATTCTAACTTATTTTACTAGTGTTACTTAACCTAACAGGCACCCATCGATGTCCCTCAGTTAGTCCTGGTATACTGGGCACGTTTTTCTTGCGCACTACGTAGCACTTACTCTGCTTTTGTCACTTTCTCACATTCACACTAACTCAAAAGGCTTCTTTCTCTTGAGTCTTCTCACTAATGCGGTGTTGTCGAGGAGCTGGATAGCCGCCTCAACGTTTACGTGATGATGAAGCCTTTCCTCGTGACTTCTTGATAATTTTTGGATTTCTTTGCACACAAACTCCATTTTGGGGTCCTTGTGGAGATCATCATTCCTAATGTACCAAGTACCAAGGCGGCATTGACAATGCATCTCAATACTTTATTTTGAAAGTTCTGGACAATTTTAATGTTGTTTTTTTTTTGTTCAACCCCAGAGTTGAGCACAATACGTCCACACGGGTTTTAGAATTTGCTGGTACAAGAGAAGCTTATTATGTATACAAACAGCGTAGAGGTTCTTCCTAGCAACCAGTACATCTCTCTATAACGGATTCCTAGTTCCTCTCTTTTCTTTTTTTGACATGGGCTTTCCAGCGGAGCCTGGCGTCTATTGTCACGCCGAGATATTTGGCTGTGTTTGCGTACGGTACTATATGGTTATTAATAGTAACCTGGATGTGTTGTATCTTCTTGTGGGTGAAGTCAACATGTACTGACTTGAGCTCGTTCAGTTTGATTCCTTTTTTTTGTTTGTCCAGACCTGAAAATGACCAAGAGCTGTTTGGTGTTTTCTCGTCGTTTCTTCATTGCTGTTCCCAACAGCTAGGATAGCCGTGTCGTCTGCAAAAAAGTTGCGACAGTATTATTTTCTAATGCTGGGAGGTCACTGGCGTAGAGTAGGTAAAGGACCGGCCCTAAAACACTACCTTGCAGCACTCCTGCTTTATTTCCAGAGCATGCATCACCTTGTTTGACTCTAAAGTATCTCTCAGGAAGGTAAGATTTTACTACCTGTGCAAACTGTTTCGGGAGGATATTTCCTAATTTATTGTTGTCCTTCATGCCAGACTTTATCAAAAGCCTGTGCCACATCAGCCTTTTGCTCTCAATTATTGGTTTCAATCTATTGAGTAGCAATTTTTCAAAGATTTTTGACATGACAGCAAAGAGATAGGTCTATAAGACGTCCTTTCGTGTGGCATTAGATAATAATGTTACAAAAGAACCGTTTCTTTTTACTTTATTTTGGGTTTTCAGGCCAAAATAATGATTTTTTTTTGTTCAATGGAGATGGCATGAGTTCAACTGTTACCTCCAAAGAAGGTGTATTAATGCCAAAATCGATACTCTCTGCTGCTAGTGTAATAATTAGGGATTATTGATGTAAGTAATTCCGACACTCGTGTTGGCATTTGGACAAAATGCGCACAATTAATTGTAATATAGCAAACGGTGTAAAATATGTTATTTTCTTGTGTAAAGACAGCAATAGAGCCATATGTATTACTTCTGACCATGTACACAATTCCGACACACATGTCTGATTTAAGGACGTGCTATATTTACATGTACCTAATTCCGACACCCCTAAATTTGTAAATAATAGTGGTTAAAAGAGTACTACAACCTATTTTATAATGTAAATGCATTTTTAGTCAGCCTAAATAGATATTATTAGAATTTTCTTAATTGCTGTTATTCTGTAGCGATGTACAAAAAAGTCGAATTGCAATTACCTTATAAGGAAAAAATCAACTTTTAGCATAACACTCAATTATCAACATTAGTCAAATTGTGGGTTGATAAGTGTAACGTCAAATCAACAAACCGGTTGACGTCCTAAAATATAGTTGATTATTATAGATTTCGTATTTTATTAACCAACCAAACAGAAATATGTCGGAATTTAGGACTGTTTGAACTTGGGACGTTTACCTTACTGTCATTTGCCATTAATCAAATTATAGATAGATATATCGAATCGACCGTTGAGTCATCATTAATCATAGTAACGCTAGATGGCGTGCTAGACGTCTATACATAATAGCCCTTGTTGCGCTAGTACTATTAAAAACAGCTTAATAAATGGCAAAATGCTATTCTATTCTATAATACTTTCTTTTCAAATAACGTGTATACCATCGGGCGCTATTGAAAAGTCAAGGATAACTGTTTTTTTTTTTTATTGTTAAATCACCATATTGCCGGATATTTTTAGTCGAATAACTGCACGTTTTATTATGTTTTTATTTCGAATGACCCTATTGCATAATAATGGGGTACCGGGTCTACTTAATTGTAAATAACTGATTTGCAAAATGATGGCAGACGTTTATTGTTGGAGCTGTCCGGATTTCGTTGGTATTTAATTAATTATTTTCCAGCACAATAACACCAGAATGGGGGAATAATAATAATACTGAATGTGGGTCAATGGTTATGTACGGATTGAAACGTCAAACGCGAAATTTATTACGTTGACCCGATATCCGGGTATCGGATAGCAAACCCGGAACAGATTAAATTAACTTTTAGTAGGTTTGAGAAAACACTCTTATAGAGTCTACATTTAAAATTGTTATATTGTTTTACCCTGTATTTTTTAAATTAGTGGCGTTCAAAGTACATATAATCTTTCATATAGAGTTATTTATTTTTTAGTTCCTTAACAAATGTTAAGCAGATTGAAATATTAACAATGCAAAGAAAGATTCTAAAGAATATGCATCTTAAACATTTTGAAAATGAAGAAAGGAAACAAACTATAACCTGTTACAATAATAAAAGGTAAATAATAATCATTAAAAACTAAAAATAACTTATAAGAGATTAGGAAACTAATTTATCCTTATAAAATTCTGCACAAAGCAAGGTATGTATATTAATTTTTTTTTAAATACATTTTCTTAAATTCACACTATTGTATATCATAATATGATATATTTTATTTCAGTTTTACTAAATGCCAGCAGCGGCTATATTCAGACTCTATCATACAAGAGTATTCCAATATCAACATTTCCTTTCGTTAATTATATTTACACTTAATTTCGTAAATAATTAATCATAGTTTTGTATTGAATATTCAACAAACACGTTTGTACAACTCTTTTTGGAGCCTAAAAAAATTACATTCTTCAGAAAATTGACCGTTGTAATCATTCTTTTTTTCACATAGAAATAATTCGTATAAATCTAGTCGAATGGTTATAAACATTTGTCAGTTAATTACCATTTGTTTAAATAAATTCTATTTGTTTAAACTGTTTGTTTTTCTCGAAAATCTGTCTGAATTCTATTTTCTGAGGTCGAAATGGTAGTTTATTATCTTAGAATGACCCTATTCATTTAAAAATTTCTTCCTATTGTTTAAACAATCAATTATTATTCATTTTCACTTTTTTCTTATTATGATAGAAAAGTCAGGGTTTTTGTGAAACTAACTTATAAATTTTATGTTCGAAATAACTTGCCTATATTATCTAATAAACCCACATTTGCTTAAACAAATGCAATATGTTTAAATATTTTTTTGCAATTCGTCTAAATTTTTTTTTAAAGCCTGCTATTATTCTCAAGTTTTATATTTTGGATGGTTTTCAATATTTCATCAAAATAGAGTACCTACAGGTGGACTTCAGGAACATTAATATTTAAAAAAGGAATTAACTCCCCAATTTCCCTAAAAAAATGATTTTAATCAATCAATTGTTTTCGAATAAATGATATTGAAAGCGAATAATATTTTATTATTTAAACAATGGAAATCATCCAAAATATAAATGCTATCACTTGGGATATCTCAAACATAAAATGTATACGTTCTTTTAACAAAAAATGGTAAAACTTTTCTACCAGATTTAGAAGAAAGTTGAAAATGAATAATAATTTATTGTTTAAACAATAATTCAATCAATCAATTTGTTTAATGACTCTAAGCTAGTCTAAGGTAATAAACTGCCATATTGAACTCAGAAATACAATTCAGACGGATTTTCGAGAAAAACGATTAATTTTAAAACATAAAATTTGTTTAAACAAATAGAAATTAACTGACAAATGTTTATAGACATCCCACTAGACTTAATAAAAATGATTTTTGTGAGAGAAAAAGAGAATGAAATAATTATGTTAATTTTCTGAAGAATCTACATTATTTCATTTAAGGGTAGTTTTCAGGACACTGTGGGGGGTGGGTTGGGGGCATCAAATCCATATGTATGATAAGTCAAATTCTTCCTTGGAAAGTTTTCTACAAGTTCCATAACTTTAGTCTTAAGTTTTCCCAAACCCCGAAAAATTATTTGAAAAATACCAAAAAATGTCTTTGGAAAATGTATTTGGAAACGATTTGGGGGGATTAAACTAAAAAAAAAATAACTAAATTGTAGTTACACTTGCAACAAAAACACTTCTTTTGACGTCACTTCCGGTTACACCTTGCAACCAAAATGCTGAAATGAACAGTTCGCCATAAAAGCGTAAAAGTGTAGGCTATCAAAACAAACCTAATAATATAAAATTCAGGAGATCACTTACCCAATGTAATCGCGACATTGAATTCTGAACTGATGTCAACATCAAATTGGTATAAAGAAAAAGTAAGTTATGTTCGAATATGTTGAAAACAAAAGCTATGATATTGGGAAATAGAAGAAATTGGGTAAACGAGAACCAGAAATAATGATCGATAACACATATTGTCGAGATAGTGGACAAATTGAAATATCTAGGTGTCATATACTAGACAACACGTTAAAATTTGCTAGTAATAAAGATTATATAGTTAAAAAGATGAGGCAAAAGATTAACCTACGTTTATGTATTGGTTTAGTTGAACCCGTTGACGAACAATAATTATTATCATTGATATTATTATTATTAATAACAGGTCACTTACACACTGACGCATGAAAAATCTATACCTTCGCCATCAGGTAATGCAAAAACAATGTCGCCCGCGTCTCGCAATAAATGATCATAACATCGTTCATCCGCAAGCCGAGTACGGGAAAATCGTCATCAATAATCCTCAAGAAGCACTTTGGCGCGCGGAAACCGATATCCAATTTCCCGTTGGGGGTAAAAGACAATAGAAACCTAAGTAACCCCTTTCAATCTGAAACTCCACCCGAACTATATACAGCTTCCCCTTGTCAATGACGTAGGTGGCGCTAGTAACAAATCTTACATCATTTAACCCGAAAAATCTAATTAAAAATCGGTCTGTTTTAATCTTATTCAAAAATAGATTTAGTCTGGACTGATTCAAATTTAAAAATGCAAATTAAAGATTAAGGTTTCTTAAACTGTCTGTGATAACGTTAACCCAGTTTTCCAAGAGAAAATTTTGTTCCTGGACCGATTAATTTTGCAATTATGCAGGTTCATTAATCAACTTGCAGATTACGGGATCATAAATCCTTAGCACTTATTAGCAAAGTAGAGCTCTAAATATCATTTTTAACCCCAGTTTCTGTATATTTTCGAACTAAATAAAACGTTTTAATCGCAAATTAATAGATCAATTACGTAACGGTTTACTAATTTGGTGACTAAACTTGATTGAAAGTAATTAATCTTCTCTATTAGCAGTTGGGATTTTTATGAGGCAAAAAGAAACTTGATAATTGCTTACCAACTTATGGGTATAGGAAATTGGACGAGTTTCACTTGGCAATTCATAATTACGAAATCAGCGCTCATTCAGTTTCTATAATGGCCACCATATTATACCTGGTTATATGTAGATAGCAAAGGCACGGGAGAAATCTTAATAATGGTTGATGTAATAATATAGGCCTCGGATGTTTGTAATTACGCGGTCATTATTTGCACTACGAGCGCTGTGCGGAACCAGCTTTTCTTCTATGTGTGTGTGAGTGTGTGTTTGTGTGTGAAATTGTGCGGAATTAGGTGAACTATCGAGGGCAGGAATAATTATATTGAAACTTAGATTTTACGTTGTTTATCGGTGGTTGAATGTTATTATTTCGCTTCATGTGCGATTACGTGCAAAGTAGTTGGGATACAAATTATTATTATACACATTTATGAATCAGATACATTGGGTAATTAATTCTAAAAAGTACAGCCCTCTATCTATTTTAGTTTGTTCAGGAGGATTTTTGAAACTTAGATGTCACGTTGTTTATTGGTGGTAGAATGTTATGATTTCGCTTCATGTGCGATTACGAGCAAAGTAGTTGGGATACAAATTATTATTATACATATTTATGGATCAGATACATTGGGTAATTAATTCTAAAAAGTACAGCCCTCTATCTATTTTAGTTTGTTCAGGAGGATTTTTGAAACTTAGATTTCACGTTGTTTATTGGTGGTTGAATGTTATGATTTCGCTTCATGTGCGATTACGAGCAAAGTAGTTGGGATACAAATTATTATTATACACGTTTATTGATCAGATATATTGGGTAATTAATTCTAAAAAGTACAGCCCTCTATCTATTTTAGTTTGTTCAGGAGGATTTTTGAAACTTAGATTTCACGTTGTTTATTTGTGGTTGAATGTTATGATTTCGCTTCATGTGCGATTACGAGCAAAGTAGTTGGGATACAAATTATTATTATACACATTTATGAATCAGATACATTGGGTAATTAATTCTAAAAAGTACAGCCCTCTATCTATTTTAGTTTGTTCAGGAGGATTTTTGAAACTTAGATGTCACGTTGTTTATTGGTGGTTGAATGTTATGATTTCGCTTCATGTGCGATTACGAGCAAAGTAGTTGGGATACAAATTATTATTATACACATTTATGGATCAGATACATTGGATAATTAATTCTAAAAAGTACAGCCCTCTATCTATTTTAGTTTGTTCAGGAGGATTTTTGAAACTTAGATGTCACGTTGTTTATTGGTGGTTGAATGTTATGATTTCGCTTCATGTGCGATTACGAGCAAAAGTAGTTGGGATACAAATTATTATGATACACGTTTATGGATCAGATACATTGGGTAATTAATTCTAAAAAGTACAGCCCTCTATCTATTTTAGTTTGTTCAGGAGGATTTTTGAAACTTAGATTTTACGTTGTTTATCGGTGGTTGAATGTTATTATTTCGCTTCATGTGCGATTACGAGCAAAGTAGTTGGGATACAAATTATTATTATACACGTTTATGGATCAGATACATTGGGTAATTAATTCTAAAAACTACAGCCCTCCATCTATTTTAGTTTGTTCAGGAGGATTTTTGAAACTTAGATTTTACGTTGTTTATCGGTGGTTGAATGTTATTATTTCGCTTCATGTGCGATTACGAGCAAAGTAGTTGGGATACAAATTATTATTATACACATTTATGGATCAGATACATTGGATAATTAATTCTAAAAAGTACAGCCCTCTATCTATTTTAGTTTGTTCAGGAGGATTTTTGAAACTTAGATGTCACGTTGTTTATTGGTGGTTGAATGTTATGATTTCGCTTCATGTGCGATTACGAGCAAAGTAGTTGGGATACAAATTATTATTATACACATTTATGGATCAGATACATTGGGTAATTAATTCTAAAAAGTACAGCCCTCTATCTATTTTAGTTTGTTCAGGAGGATTTTTGAAACTTAGATTTTACGTTGTTTATCGGTGGTTGAATGTTCTGATTTCGCTTCATGTGCGATTACGAGCAAAGTAGTTGGGATACAAATTATTATTATACACATTTATGAATCAGATACATTGGGTAATTAATTCTAAAAAGTACAGCCCTCTATCTATTTTAGTTTGTTCAGGAGGATTTTTGAAACTTAGATTTCACGTTGTTTATTGGTGGTTGAATGTTATGATTTCGCTTCATGTGCGATTACGAGCAAAGTAGTTGGGATACAAATTATTATTATACACGTTTATGGATCAGATATATTGGGTAATTAATTCTAAAAAGTACAGCCCTCTATCTATTTTAGTTTGTTCAGGAGGATTTTTGAAACTTAGATTTCACTTTGTTTATTGGTGGTTGAATGTTATGATTTCGCTTCATGTGCGATTACGAGCAAAGTAGTTGGGATACAAATTATTATTATACACGTTTATGGATCAGATATATTGGGTAATTAATTCTAAAAAGTACAGCCCTCTATCTATTTTAGTTTGTTCAGGAGGATTTTTGAAACTTAGATTTCACGTTGTTTATTTGTGGTTGAATGTTATGATTTCGCTTCATGTGCGATTACGAGCAAAGTAGTTGGGATACAAATTATTATTATACACGTTTATGGATCAGATATATTGGGTAATTAATTCTAAAAAGTACAGCCCTCTATCTATTTTAGTTTGTTCAGGAGGATTTTTGAAACTTAGATTTCACGTTGTTTATTGGTGGTTGAATGTTATGATTTCGCTTCATGTGCGATTACGAGCAAAGTAGTTGGGATACAAATTATTATTATACACGTTTAGCGATCAGATATATAGGGTAATTAATTCTAAAAAGTACAGCCCTCTATCTATTTTAGTTTGTTCAGGAGGATTTTTGAAACTTAGATGTCACGTTGTTTATTGGTGGTTGAATGTTATGATTTCGCTTCATGTGCGATTAACAACAAAAAAAATACACGTGATGTTAGATAGGGGGAGGGGGGTACCTTAGAACCTCACCAAATATCCCCAGGGGGGAGGGGGGGTGTAAAAAGGGGTCTTAAAAACCTCACGTGATTAATGGACGACCCCTAATTTAAAAAAAATCCTTGAACACGTCTATTTGTAATTATCTAAAAATATATCTCAAAAAAATTAGGGGAACACTTTTTCTTTTCAAGAAAATCGTTGGTTTGAAAATAATGTGAAGGATTCCGATAGATTGGTAGTCTCGTCGTCAATGAGAAAAATTTAGAAATGACTGTCATAGTATCTACCGCGTGTTCATTTCAAAAGTATCCACCCTTAATAACTCTTGCCCTGATGCGATTATTGCTTTGAGTGAAAACACGTCGATTTAGATATCGAGGGGGAAGTTCAAAAATGGTACCTAGAGAATTTTAGGTTTCATCCCTTCGCCCCCCAGCCACCCCACTTTGAAATTTCAAATGGCACCCCCTATCTTGTGATACATCATTTGAAAAGGTATAAAATTCTCTACTCAACCATGATAAAAAAAAATTTGTTTTGCTTTATTAATTTACATTTTTAAGTGTAATTTAAAAGTTTTGTATATTTCTTAGTTAAATATATACCCTTAAAGCATGCCAAATTTGATTTGCCTAGAACCATTATTTAAAAAGTTACAGGTTTCGAAAAACTTATTCCCCTAATTTTTTTGAGCAGTATACATAAAACTGCCGGATCTTATATATTTGATATACGTAAGTCTCGTATTTTAACAGAATCTCATATCTCATCAGAAAAGGTCTCAACCTATGTTGTATGTCGCTCTTGAAAATTTGAGACCACTTTCTTAATATTTTTTTATTAAGAGTAATTTATTTGATTAGTTTAGATTTATTTTTGTTTTGCGCTGTATTTATTTACTTATTTACTAATTTTATATCGTACAAACGTCATTGAATTCAGGTAAAGAAGTAGATAGATACGCCTTTTAAATGTACTTTTCGATTAACTATAGTCGGATAATTAATAAGTAATTATAATTACTAATTATTATCAGACCATAAATACATTAACATTAATTTATTACACGTCTTGTATTATTATATTTTGCAAAACATTCTTATTTCATATCAAGATATTATTTTCTCGTCGAAACTGAAACGTACTAAGGAATTTTAGTGCTAACCCGAAAACAATTTTTTACAAGCAGAAGAAAACTATTTTTCTGCGGAGAATGACGGCATGTTTTCCACTCTACATTTTAACAAAAATCGGCGTAGAAGGTATTTTACGGTCGTAGAATAACAAGGTTTTTGTCCAGCCCGTTGCAGCGGTCGAGAAATTGAAACGTTTTTGCGAGTCCAGATGTGCGATGTCTCGAATCAATGATTCAACTGACTGAATAATATTTTGTTTCATGTGAACAAGTTATTACGAAATTAAAACAGATTAAAAATACCTATCCTAAGCAATTACAAAGTAATGTATGATATTGCAATATCAAATAAGTATTGCACATATTATTCTGATACTATAAGATACCTACCATAAGTGACTTAAAAGCAAAATAAAAATACCAACACTTAGCAGCAGAATTAGCCAACAATAACATTTCCAGATATCACGTAAATATTTTTTCCAGCAACGTAGAAAATTTGCTAATTTTGACCTTAGTTGTGGCGCTACAATTGATATTGTGGACTACATTGTCCATGTTCGCTGGCATATGACGTGTTAGCGCGAACGATTTTAACATGCGTGCTAATTGGGCAGAACCTGTCGGCAAAATGCCACTTAAAATTAAAATTACACTAATCAAATTATGCATCGACGGTAATTAGCAGCAGCAGACAAAGTCTAATGTATCAAATCCATGGGAAGACCTGAACAATACCAACGCGGCATTGTTATACAATACCAAGCAGGTTGTAGAGCGAGTAGCAGTTTTTTAATTTATTAAGTAATATATTCGCACATTAATTGCAACGTGACACTTAATACTTACTGACCGACACATACGCAGTTACATAACCCTTCAGCAGAGTAATCAAACTAGCCTTGAATTATTTACAAAGTGTAGGTATACAAATAATTATCGTTGCATATTAATAGGAATTAATTAATAATCAAATGAATACTCAATTGTTATTAGAATATCTACAAGGATGAAATTGTCTATATACCTAATTGAAGCAGTTGGTTCGAAAACAGTACCAAAAAGTGAGTACTGAGAATATTAACAAAATAATTTTGTCGGTGCTATATGTTGAAAAGTATAGCAGTTCGCTATTTTGTGCAAAATATAAAGTAGTTCACACAGAATTTAATGTATTACATATTTTATTTATATTTGCATTAAAACCAGAACTATGATTAAAACAATCATCATGGACATTTTTAACAATATTTGTTTATTTAAAGCATTTAAATAATATTTTTATTATGATGTATAGGGTTTTTGGGGTTTTGATTCCAAATCCGTTGTCACTTTTAAAAAAGTTCAAAATGGCGACCAGAAAAGATCCTAGACTCCAAATTCGATTTTCAAAATTCAAAATAATGGAGTCAATATGGCAACCGAAATGTAAAAAGTCTTCGATTTGCAAGAAACTTATTTCCCGTAATATTTGATATTTAAAAACTTCATGCAGATTTTGAAAATAAATTCAAAATAGCGAATTATACAGGGTTAGTCAAAATTACCGGATTACTTGGACTGTAAACAATTTTAAAGAAAAGTTCTAACAAGAGTTTTTTGGTTTTAAACAAGTTATCGTCAACATATATTTTGAATATACAAGGTGTTAATTTAATTCGATTAATTAGATTTTTTATAAACTACTTAGTTATAAGGAATTAACCAAAATTAGTCCAAATTACCGGAACACCAAAATAATTCGTCAACCGAACAAAATTTTAAAAACATCAAAGGTTTTTTTAAGAAGCTATCGTCTAAGTATATTTTTAATATACACGGTATATTAAAATATATACACAAGCTTTTTTTTCTAATAAAGCACCCTATATATTTAAATTTTTTTAATTCTAAGATAATTTCTAAAATTTTTTGTAGGAATCATTTTTTTATAAAATGCATCTTTGAATTATCAGCAATTAATCGATAATTAACGGATAAATTTATAAGAATCAAGAAAAAGTAACAAAACTATGAAATAGAATTAAATAAAATATTCAAGGAGCCAAATTAGAAGAAAATTTATGTGTATGTTTTTATATGACAATATTTTGGAGACTGTGGCGAACTTAATAATAAAATTATAAACCCCTAACCACAACCACAAGGGGTTTATAATTTTATTATTGTATGTTTATATGTTATGTATATACACGGTGGGCCAAAAAAACGGTACAAATTTTTGATCACTCGTATTTCCTATAATATTTTGTCAATTGAAATATTTCTTTTAAAAACGAATTGCCTGTAGTGTGAAGATTGAAACCGTACCATATTCACAATAACAGGACGTTTCAATCCACAGTTATGTTGTTTGTGTTAGGCTATGCAACATTTCTGATAACATCGTGTCAATTTAATGTGAAATGCAAGCTGTAATAAAATTAGCAGGTAATGAATTTTTTTTCCTTTGGTCAAAAGGGACAGCAGAGATTTTATTGCATCGAATACAGGGTGATTTTTCTTTGCATACAGGGTGAAATTTTGAAACATCGGTTTTTGCTGTTTTTACTGAAAAAGAAGAAGTGGAATTGCGAATATGGTATGTTTTGAGGATTGCACAACATAAGCAATTAGTCCTTCAAAGAAATGCTTGCTTTAATTTACTTAAAATCTTTGGAAATAGTAAAGTAATTGAACATTTGTACCGTTTTCTTTTTTTTTTTGGCCCACAGTGTACATATGTACCTATGTATGTGGGAAAATATTCTTAATTTTTGCAGTTCAGGAGTGTTGTTTAATTCCTTATAAATAAAAAATGATAGTGTACTAGAAAAAAATGTATTAAAAATAATTTCTACAAAAAATTCTAAGAATGAATCCAAGAATTAAAAAATGTAAAAATATACAGGCTATACTATCAGAAAAAAAGAATCCTTACCGATACCCAAGATTATTTAAACACAGAAAATTTTTTTGTTTGATAAATGTTTTTATTTTTTCACAGTTGGTTTATTCCTACAAAAGATTCTGACGGTGTATTCTATTTGCAAAAGGAAAGGTTACTAAATTTCCAGAATAAAATCAACGGTATATTAGGGTGTATATTAAAAATATATTTAAACGTTAAATAGCATCTGTTTAGAACAATTCGATAGAATAAACCATAGTAAACATTTTGGCTATTTCAGTTCAAAATAGCAAATTTTGGACTTGTACTGTTTTCGAAATCGCCTATAGAGAGACGGTGAATTTACAGAATACATCAAAGGTATCAAGAAAATACCAAAGTAAAAAGGTAAACATCGTGTTTGGGAGAAGTTGGTAAATTTAAACTTTGAAGGTTCTTGTGAATGTTGTATAAGGGTTTACCTACAAAGTCCTTTGGGTGATTCACACGTCGACAAGTATATTGCATGTCGGGCGAAATTTTACTCTGTAAGTGGGTCAGGTTACAGCGATAACGCCTATGATGGATAGCTGTATGCCTTTTGATAAGTTATGCTGTTAAAAGTTGTTCGAGCGCGCATTAATTTTCTACTCAAACATTATTAATTAATCTTGAGACTGGTCGCGCGTGCATGAAGGATGGTGGTGTATTTTATGCAGTATTTTTTGTTTGTTTTAAATTTGATAGTAAAAAGGTCTACTAAACTTTTGCAGTTACAAAGAGAAATTAGCGGAACTTGTTGTAGCATGATGATCATATCAATATGATGTTTTGGTGGTCTAAGTTTGAGACGCACTATGGAGTAATAATAATTAAGCATGTTCTCAAGTAGTATACAAAAATTTTTGCTTGCTGTATTCAGTAGACAAATTACAAAGTACTTGAGAATCTGACTCAGGACCAAATAAAACATTTTTGGCTTTAAACAAGCTATCGTTTCAATATATTTTTAATATGCTGGGGGCTTATGTTATTATAGGAATTTGGTAACCATTTCTTCTTTACTTTATCATACGCAGTATGATGAAGTATTGTAATCGTGCAGAATAAGAAATTTGAGATTTTAGCGGAAATAGGTCTTTTTGGGTCCCCTGATCATTTTTGACCAAGGTACACAAAAATGTCGGTGTTTGTGTAACCGATTTTTGTGGCGACGATTCCGGAGAAACTACTAAAGGTACCGGGACGAAAGTTCATATGTAGAAGTTTCATAACCAAACTTAGAGCTGAAAAGCTTTTGGTTCAAAAGAACTGGCTATTTACTCTTAGCATTTTCAACGATTTTGCAAATGAGCCGTCAGTTCTGTAATTTCGTCAAAATAGATAAATAATAAATTAAACTAAAGGAAATTTTGTATAGTTTATGTCTATAACATTTATTGGTAAAATTAATAGTTTAGCTGCAAGAGCAAATTCTATTTGATCGAAATCGTGTCTGCATTAATAGTAGGTAGCCAGGATAGTTTGAAACTTTTGACTGTATTCAGAACGTCAGCGGTTGCGGAACGTGAATTCAACATGCAAATGCATGGAGACTGCGATGAGGAGATGAAACACGCGCGCACGTACACTATGTGAAACAATATTGAAACATCTTGGTGTCATACATAAAGTCAATATGTATATCGAGTGCGGATAGCAATGTTGTTATACATTTTTCAAGGATTTTGCAAATTAGCCGCCATTTGTGTAATTTCGTCAAAATAGTTAAATAATTAATAAAAGTAGAGGAAATTTTCTATAATTTATGTCTATGACATTTTTTGGTAAAATTAATAGTTTAGCTGTAGGAGCAAATTCTATTTGATCGAGATCGTGTCTGCATTAATATAGGATTTGCCAGATATTTTTATTCTAATGACAGTAGGTAGTGTTAAAGGCTGATTTTTTGACAATACCTACTGTCAATATCTGTCAAATCCTGGCTAATTTGTTTTATGTTAATGCAAGCACGATCGATCTCGATCAAATAGAATCTCATGCAGCTAAACTATTAATTTTATATATTGTATGATAAAGTCATGTGCCTGGCCACATCAGATTTTTAAAAAGAACAGCCTGTATATTATTACATGTTTTAATTCTTAGCTTGATTGTAAGAATTTTTTATAGGAATCATTTTTTTATAAAATGCATTATTTTTTAATAATAAGCTATTAACTAAAATTACACCTAAACAATTCTTCAATTTCATAAAATTATTCAAATAAAAATTGTTTGCGTTTAAACAACCTCTCGTTTAAATATAGTATGAATATACAGGCACAGGCTGTTCACTTTATTATGGTAATTTGCAAACCCATACATTTTCTAATAGTATACCCTGTACTTAAATTTTTATTTTTTTCAATTCTGAGATTAATTTAAGATTACTTTTTGTAGAAATATTTTTTTTTAATATTTATTTTACCTTCCAATTAAAAATATTTTCCCACATACATCCACATTTATTTTAATTGTGACAGTTTGAACTTAATTTAATTCTGTTTAATTCTGTTGTTATTTTCTCTTGGATTTTTTATTTTTTATGCGTTTGGTTCAGGTTAAAGTTTATGATTTTTGATTAATTGCTTGTAATAAAAAAAAATATAAAAAAATAATTCTCACATAAAATTATTAGAATTTAATTTAACTTAGCATTAAAAAATGTATCCTGTATATTAACAATATATTTGAGAGGCCCTTTAAAACCAAAAAAACTTCTATATGAATTTTTTTTGGAATTTTTTGCGATTGAAGAATTATCAAGGTGTTCCGTTAATTTTTACTATTTTTGATTAACAGCTTATAATTATAAAGAATTTATTTTACTAAAAATTTATTCCAATAAAAAATTCTTAGAATTAATCGTAGAATTACAAAATGTAATGATATATAGGGTGCTTTATTTAAAAACAGAAAAGGTTATCAAATTTCTATAATGAAATGAACATCACGTGTATTGAAATTATATTTAAACGATAGCTTGTTTAAAGCCAAAAAACTTTTACTTGATCAATTTTTTGAATTTTCTTACAGTTGGAGAATTAGTGTTCCGGTAAGTTTCGCTAACTAAATTGAAAGAAAAATGTTTGGAATTCATGTGGGTTTACTGTCTACTTGCGTAATTATTTACGTATTTTTCTCTTTAATTGCAAAGGCGAAAGAATCTTTAAAATCTACTAAAGATTATCAAAGATGATCGAAGTTATTTAAAACATGTTTTCAAAATTTTTGCTGTCTCCGGGGTTTTTATGCCACATAATCTATTAGATCACAGAATATTGTTAAAACAATGTACATAATTCATGTCATTTTCTAGTTACCAGTGGAAACACCACTACAAATATACTGCTCGTATAGAAAATGTTCCATAAATATTCTAGAGAATTAAAAGATATGTACAAGTTTGAAACTATTATAAAGCAATGTTATGAGATTAAAACGCAAAAAAAAAAACACTCTTAAAAGCATTTTAAACTCTTGTTTAAAAAAATACACCACCCTTATCACAAATAAAATAAATCCCGCAGAACAAAAAAGCGAGTCACACGACCCTTGTCAACACAATTCCCGACAACCGCGTTAAAATTATTTTCAACACCACAACAGCTCTAATCGCTCGCAAAAATCCATTAATCACCGCTTTCCCACATTTCCCGGGCAATACACGACCCCGCGGGTCGAGGGTCTCGGAAAACTTATTATTATTATACCCGATGAGATTTTCCCGACACAAGTGGGCCAACGGCGCTATAAATACTCGCGCTACGATATGACCTCTTGTTCGGCGACCCCCCTTATTTCCCCTCCCGCAGCACAAGCTGGCGTACTGTGATTAAATCAGTAGCAGTTTTTCAATTAAAAAGACATTGTTTGGCGATGCGGATGCCAAACAAGGTTAACTATATATGTATATGGTAACGGACGGCGACAGTAGAGACCTCGGTAGCGGTTTCCCGCACTAAATACAATACGAACAATAATATGTACTGTGTTTAGTTTAGTTTAGCCGGATAATTGACGAATGGTTGCACATCCGTTTGTTTTACGTACAGGTAAATAGGTCGGTTTGTGTGTATTATGTGTTGTTGAGGAAGTCGGTTGTAGGTCACTGTCGTTAAAATTGTTGCGGGATTTGTAATTGATTATCAGTTTTATTAGGTATAATATTTGACCGAAATTATTGTGTCTCCTCCACCATTTGTGTTAGAACTTCATAATCGTATTATTTGCCAAAGACACACTTTGTTATGGGGATAGATAACTTTATTTCGAGTTAGTATAAAGTAAATTCATACAGTTTTCTACGGACTAAAACAGTGACAATAGTAAACAATACTAATAACAATAACGAAAATATTATACGGATAGAAAGTTTTGTTTAATTCAAATAAATATGGTTTCACTCATACAAATCTGTTGAAAAATTTGTTTGGTAAAAAGCCCTTCAGTATCGAATTGATACGTAAAACTCACATTAAAATAGCGCTAACTAGTTTAGTTAAGGGGGGGTTCCGGTTTTTCCTCTAAAATTACCGCTTTTTTAGAATTTCTATTGGCGAGACTATGGAATAAATCGATTCAAAATTTGGCATAAATATTAATTAAAAAAAAACGTTTAAACTTTCACTTACAGTTTATAACGTGACATCGAGTACTTACAGTATTTTTCTGCTAATATGATAAACCAGGGCCATACTTTATTCCTTCCTCTACTTCGTAGTATATAGTGTGACATATTTGCTCATTTCTACGCCTTGTTTAAGCTTATGTTGCAGCCTCGAGTGCACGTCTCGACGACCACACCAGACGCTGTTTTTCGCGCACATTTGCAAATATCTTCGTTTCCGTGCCAATAACGATTCCTATTGTTGTCATAGTTTTAAGGACGGCAGAAAAGCCTTTTTTAATAAATTCCTACTGCTGCATAAGCCGCAATTTTTATAGGTTTTGAACCACGGTAAAGATGTTTGGGTGCGAGGCGCCAAACAGTAGAATTGAAGCTTTAGGTTGTTGTTTTGAGTTTCTCCTCCCCAAACCGTTCTAGCAACTCTCTCGACGACGACAAGTTGTTGTAAATCGGCTTGGTGGCATTATCGACATTTTTATCAAGTGTTATTGAATTCATCTAGAGTTTTCTCGGCTTCGGTTTTTCGCATTTGTTTCAACACTGTGATCCCGAAGGGCAGTACATATACTGGGGATTTTCATTCGTCCAGATCTTATGATAGAATTTGGTCCACACGGCATTGTACATATTATCAACAGTCTGGATGTCTTTTGATTGGTAAAACATAGAAAGTTGTCTATTCTTTTCAATGTACAAGCCGCATCGTACCCAGTGCTCCAACCCACAGCCCCGCGGAATATGTCTTTGGTAGAATCTTCTATTTCTCCCGCTGACCCATCATGTTTGCAGTACAAAGTGTCTGTATGTACTTCGATACAATTGTCATGTTGCCAGATTCTCATTCCCAAAACTCACAGGTATGACAATAGGAAAATTTCACGGCAAACTCAACCACTTTCTTAGTATATTTCTTCATAAGTAAGTACTGTGATCCCATACGACGGAAGTGTAATCTGTCTTCTTCCATATCCCGTCTCGAAACCCATGCACTATAATTTCTTCCTCTTCCGCTGTCGACAATATATCGGCAGACGTACTAGCAAATGCTTTTCTTTCACGAGTGTGAATGTAAAGAAAATTTTCTTTTTTGTTGTTTATCAGCACGTCAAGGAGTTTTTTTCTTGAGTGTTTCTTATCCATGACTGTTCACGACAGAATTTCACAGAATAATAAACCACACCCTGCAAGATCTCTTGGCTTGAAAAAATTTCAACTCTAGCGGAAAAATTGTTGACCGCGCGCGATCCGACCGATCCGCTTGCTTCATATTTTTGGCACCTGCACGCCATCGGCTAATTGCTTATAACTTGGCTAATTTTGCAAATATTGCGTTGAAATTTCGTACACACATTATTAAGACCTTAAATAATAAATTAACGTATAGAAAAATTTTTTTTTCACTACAAAACTGGAATCCCACTTGAATATTTTGCAAGTAAATTTATTTAATAACAACAATAAATTATTCCTTTGTAAGTGTTTTTCCTTTATGTAGTTACTAATTTTGTTTTCTTTTCTTTTTTAGGTGAGTACTCAGCCAATTTTAGTCTTCTCTATCGTCTGCGTTGTAAGTAATATTATATACTATACGATACATAGTTTTATTAGTTTTAATATTGAATACGGAACATACATACATCTACATCATATAAACAAGAGTTAACTGAACGCTCTATGACTCTGTTTAAGCATGGCAACTTTTTCCACGCTATCCATATCGATAAACTAAACAAAATTGACCAATTTCAACTATCAACCATCAACATCACATAACTTTTTCTCTTCCATCAATACACTCTTCAATTTTCTTACGTTCTTACTCTCTAAGTAGGTACAAACGCATTAATTGGTGCAGCAAATTACCGATTTCGATCTCGCGTTATACGAACTGGACGTAACGTATTACGGTGAACAGTTAGGTTGTAGTACCAGTAATGTCCGCCGTGTTCGCAAGAACGTTACCGCGAAGCTATTAAACTGAGCCAAATGATGCCACTCTGAGCATTCTATCGGTCGGTAGAACGATCTAATAACGCCTATTGAAGCCGGAGTTATTGCTCAGAATGCGTCAAACGCTTCCTCCTATGTCGCGCGATTCTCCGTAAGTACGGCTGGCCAGCTGTTGTGAGATCACGAACGGTCACGTGCGTCACGTGTTCTGTACTAAAATATCTAGCGATCTGGAGATACATTTGTCGAATAAATCGTATTTGGGTATTCTGTCAAAGTAGAACTGAAACTAAACTTTTAGTTCTTGTGAAATTTGACGTCGAGTACAACATAGTTGTAGAATTTTATCAAAGTGGTCATGTAGCCCAGTGGTGTCAAAAAATTCAGTTCAGAACTTCGGCGAGCCGCATACAAAAAAAGATCTCAAAAAAGTGATTAACTGGTAATACAGTTTTTGTGTTATTTGATTTTTTATACCCTCTACATTTACTGTGGTGAGGGTATATTGAGTTTGCCACGCTGTCCGTCTGTCCGGCTATGTACACAATAACTGCCGCAATTTTGAAGTAATTGATCCAAAATTTGGTATACAAGCGCTTATCTCTTAAAAAGTAAGGACAAGTTTGTGAATGAGCAAAGTCGGTTCACTTTTTTTAAAAAATATTTTACGGTGGGGTAACTTCAACACGGCTGAAGATAATTTTCGTACTATTTCTCTAGTACTCATTTTACATGGTTTTAATACCGTGTTAGATCAATTTCATTAGTATGTTAATTTTTGATATGTTTGATGACCCATATCAATATGTTGCATTTATCTATGCGTGCGCATGCGAACACAAGTTCGGAGCTAACAAAATTTCATTTTAAATTCAGAATTACCTAAAGACTCTATTTACAAAGTGCCATGAACATTAAAACATTGTTAATGTTTTACAATTTAACGAAAATCATACAAAATAACATCAAGTAAAGAAGAGAATGATAATTTATACAGGTGTGGATAATGGAGGGTTCCTGGTTCAAATCCAGGCGGAGGTATTTTTTTCCAAAAATGTGCTTCACCTGCATTAATTATCATTCGCTTCTTTAGTTGATTCTACATTACTAAAAACTGGACGTAATCATTTTGCCTTGAATTTATACAAAATAGCTTATAAACTTGACTATACCTTGACCTTTCATCTTTAAAACCAATTACTACAGTACGGTTTTAATCTCAAACCCCCCAGTCAAATGATATTAACGAAGATATTTTAAAAAAATCAATTGCTAATGTTGTGTTGTCAAAAAATGTATACTTACTAATTCTTTCTTTTAATAATAATGATATTTATTTAGTTAAAAGAAACTAATAATCACAATAAATTTGGTTTCCTAAGTAATAAACTTATCAACTACTTAAAATTAGCCAATACATGAACCCGACATGACATTTTCTTCCTGTATATGTGACTGAGGAGTCAACCTACATGTGAATAAAAATTCATCAAAACCAGTTAATCGATTCTAGAGAAAATCAACTTTGAAATCGTCCAATTTCATTATTACTGTTCTTGTTGTACCTATGTCCTTTAACATAAAGATAATGAAGTGAATCGAAAAATAACATGTTCAATAAATATTACTGTCATTCCAGTTATTGCCTGTTTGTTATAGCTGGAAAACTCCAAATAGTGCTTCAAAGTTCAGGCAGAAATCATAACATCATTCTTACATCCTGTATATACTCAAAACTGAAGTGGAAATAAAAATTTTTTGGGAAAGCTAGAAGCAAATTTTACAAAATTTTCCTGATTGCTTACTTACTTGGTTACATGACCAGGTAGACATTATTGTTATATGTCATATTTGCCTTAAATATTTTTTAGTGTAGGTATATATCACTTCTTGTAGGTTACTAGGTTCGTCGACATATACATATATAATATGATTGTGTCTTGGTTATATGACGTCATAGACGGAAGGAGGAAAATAATTTCCATAAATACAGCACCTGACGTATTTAACAATTTTGATTTGCAGAATATACCGAAGATATTGTTAACTGCATGGAGGTGTAATTTATAACCAGAACCTCGGTCGTGTGTCATTGGATAGATATTTTAATGAGAAACAACATTTAGTTGAAAAATTGTTTATAAATCATACGGTTTACGAAAGAAACTAGTGTTGTAAAATAGTGGAAAATAGTGTTGTATATTTTAGTTACTAGAGACGGCAGTTATATCAGTTATACTATAGTCAATGATTTAAAGCATCTGATGACGGTTATTGTAAGCCATTTCAGTCAGTTATGGACAGCAAACTATAAACCATATGATTAAAATTTCCTTCCAACGACAGATGTTTTATTTTAAACTATCTAATCAATGATACCACACATGATCTAGGTTTTAGTTTAAAATTTTAAAACTGAGTGCAGTTATGACTACTTCTGGTACATTTCGGAAATAAAAATTGTTTTAATTACTGTTTTCAGAATGATTTATTTTATAGGAAACAACCCTTGGCAAAAACTGACTTTATTTACAGATAATATTATACCATCCCATTGGTACTAAATTTGTATCCAAACCCCCCCCCCCCTCAAACCCACCCCAGAAGTACTAGATTTTTTTTACTGGTTTACCTGACCAAATATATGTATGTTTAACCGTCTTAAAACATCCCTATATGGCTGAAATTGGTCAGCTAAACGTGACGTTTTATATCAATACCACCAATTAAACAAACCTAAAAACTGTTCAAAACAGTGCTACAACATGCCAATTGTGAAAGCAGAGTACAAGAAAAGTTCATTGTATACTTGAACTAAATATAAACAGTTTTGATTAATTTTTGTAAGGTTGGTAGTGCAAACGTTGGTGATATCTTCTTCATCGATATGTCGAATCTTCCTGGCGATAAGACTTCACAAATTTATTGTTTTCTAGTCTAGCACGAGTTTGTTTCCTTTGTAAGGTGCAACAAATTTAACTTAAAATTATTATTTGCTCAAATTCCGACTTCGAAAATTCGTCGGTAAATGTCTTAGTCTCTGATAAATAATATGAACTTGCATAATATGGTGCACTTTATTCATCATACTATAATAATAGTATAATATCCCGATATTGCATGCATTACATTATGCAATATACATCATAATTATGCAGTTTACCATCATAGAATTTTCGAGTGACACGCAAAGGTTGTTTTATTATCTAATTCTATACACTGCAGTGTCTATAGATTGACCTAACTATAATGAACTAAATAATGGACTAAATGTTGAATTTTTCCTAATAAAAATCATTCTTTGTATTCAGTTTCGAATATCCCTTCTTTTTAATTCTTGATGACCAAATTGACCAGTTTTTATTCAAAGTTATGTCTTGAAACCTTCACACCTGAACACGCTGTATAATATATTGACTTGAACACGTAAAGATGCAGCAATAATCGATATCAGCTCCGGCGTTGGTGTCGATCAAACAACACCCACGGTCACATCTCGACCAAGGCAAGGCAATTTTCCCAAGGTTTTTCGCGCATTTTCCCGCCTTAAAAATAACATCCAATTGCGTAATTCGCGAGGCTAAACCTTATCACCAACATGTTTACTCTACAACAACACTAGGCGAGACATGACGGCTTCATATCTAAAATAAACCGCAGATTACCATTATCAAAACATTACCTACATCAAACAATAAAAAAAAGAAAAAAGAAATAAAAAAATATATAGATATTAAGGTGTAAAGCCTCATCAAATTAGTACAGCTCGACACCCAGAGATGGCGTGCCGTGTCAATACAAAACTATGAATAATCGAATTGATGTTTATCAACGATGACGGACGCGATCGATATCGATTTCCTAAACGTGGCGATTAGGTAATCACGTGATATTTGCATTATAGATGGCGCTGGCAAGCATAATATGCTGCACGGGAACGGTTTTAATAACGAACAGGGTTGGACGGGCATAATCGCGTCAGTTGGCAGTTGGAGTTCAAAATTCGATCTGTTCGGCGTTTATCTTTTATGTATATTAATTTATTTAGCGGAGTTTATCCCGCGGGTTTGACGCGCGTGCATGTTTAATCTGGTTGCGCGAGCTCGTGCTGTTGTGTTTGGTTTCGACGCGAGGGAATTGAAGTTTTATTGTGTCAGGTTTGCTAATGAATTTTCGAAATTGCGTTTGCCTAAAATGATATAACGGGAATGTTTTTGATGTACACTGGTAAAAAAAATTAGGGGATTATTTTTTTCGGAACTTGTAACTTTTTAAATAATAGTTCTAGGCAAATCAAATTTAGTATACAGTAGGGCGTGGATAATCCGAACTTCGGTAATCCGAACATTCGCTAATCCGAACGCCCAAAAAGAAATAATAAGAAAATTAGTCTACTCTGAGCGTCATAGGGATATTAGGTCTTTTAATTATCTACAATTTGAGGTATGCTAGAAGTTTATGCAAATGTTTTTGCAGAAATTATAAACGTTTTTCTGTGGAAACTGATTGAAATACGTTAGCTACAGGAACGAACATTATCGCGATTTAGGGGGGCAAAACTCTGAACGTTATAGGGATATTAGGTCGCTTAATTACCTACAATTTGAGGTATGACAGAAATGTATGGAAACATTTTTGCAGAAGTTATAAACATTTTTCTGTGGAAACTGATTGAAATACGTTTGCTATAGGAACGAACACTATCGCGATTTAGGGGGGCAAAACTCTGACCGTCATAAGGATATTAGGTCTCTTAAATACCTACAAATTGAGGTATGATAGAAATTTATGCTAACATTTTTGCAGAAGTTATAAACATTTTGCTGTGGAAACTGATTGAAATATGTTAGCTATAGGAACAAACGCTATCGCTATTTAGGGGGGCAAACTCTGAACGTCATAGGGATATTACATCTCTTAATTACCTACAATTTGAGGTATGATACACAGATAGAAAAGATTTCTTGTTTCAAAGAAATGTATTTGTTTGAATTTATTCTTTTGGGTCAAAACATATTTCTTTGACGCCAACAATATTTACTTCATTGAATACTCTAGTTTATTTGCTTGCAGAGATTAATTTATTTGAAATATTTATTTAAGTGGAATAAATATATATTGATACAAACAAAAATTACTTTCCTTTAAAGTAATATTTTAGTTTTGATTTTAAAAAAACGTTTCTTTACACCAATGAAATATAATTTTGATTCTAACATATAAATTTGTATATAAGGAGAGATTTATTTCGCTTAAAGTAATATTTTGTCTTTGGCTTAAAAATAGGTTTACTTCCGCCAAAGAAATCATACTTTGATTAAAATAAATATATTTGTACACAAGAAGAGATTTATTCCCTTTAAAGTAATATTTTTGTTTTGGCTTTAAAATAAGTTTACTTCCACCAAAGAAATCATATTTTGATTCAAATAAATATATTTTTAATGTCATCCAACTGTATTGTTAGATGCCGCTGTAAACTCTCTCCTCGCACTTCGTACATATCGAGAGTATAAAGCCGCGTCATCGACAGTATAGAACTTATAGAGTACAGTGCCTGCAGGTTCAAGTTGGGATTCCAAATCAGAGTACACTTTACTAACTTAACCTTGACTATATGTTGGGTTGAGAAGACCAAGCACTGGTCGAGGATGTGCGGCATCTCAAAAAGGAGGTGACACATGGCGAGGCTTCCGAAAAATTCTTTGTATTAATTCCTTCAACAAATTAATAATTTTAAGCATTTCAACACGACCAACAATTTTGTTAATTTAAAAAAATGTAATTCTTTCACTCAACACAATCATAATTATTTGAAGTAAATAAATCTCATTTCTTATAATACACAAATTGCAAACATTTTAACTGGAAACATAAGTTGTTTGACACAAATCAACGTTCTTTCTACCAAACAAATATTTCAAATAAATGCGTTTTTATCCGCAAATAAATATTTCTTTGCCTCTATTGAAACAACAAATTTATTTGAGTCAATGCATATTTATTTGAATCAAACAAAAATTTCTCTCTGTGTAGAAATTTATGCAAACATTTTTGCAGAAGTTATAAACATTTTCTGTGGAAACTGATTGAAATACGTTAGCTATAGGAACGAAGACTATCGCGATTTAAGGGGGGCAAAACTCTGAACGTCATAGGGATATTAGGTCTCTTAATTACCTACAAGTTGAGGTATGATAGAAATTTATGCAAACATTTTTGCAGAAGTTATAAACATTACAACCATTGCGTTATTTCGGACACATCCTGTATCATAAAATGTTCGTTCTATTTTGGGATGATCGCATCAATACTAAATTTCCATACCTATAATTGTTTCTGTGCCCTTGGCAAGTGTTGCATTTCGCATTGACCTTTGATTTAGTGACATTAAATCTTTTTAAACCCCTAGGCTAATAACTTTAACCTCTAAAAGAAAAAAAAATATGCATCATAAATAGCCTCATAAAGTAGAGATAATATTGTACGTTTAACATTTCAATTAGTCGATTAGTAGTTTCTTTTTCAGTTTAGAACGATTTAGCTGAACTTTATTAGTTATATATAGAACTTTATTAGTTAAATAGAATCGTTGAGAGTGCAACAGATAATATAATTAACGAATTTGAAAGTAAACAAAAACTCTGTCAGCACAATTACGTAATCTATCAATACTCATTATAGATATCGAATCTAGAAGTAGAATCAATATGAGGTTACCCTTGAACGTTGTCTTACGTTCTTTTTTTTTCCTTTTGACATTATGCAGATTAACTCGGTTAATAATGCTGCATACGTAATATCTGTTCCACTACGTAATCATCGGCCAACTTAATAAAATCAAACTTTGTGGGCGGTAGTATAACCGTGACCTTATATCTCTTGCTCTCTTAAGAGCGTGTTAAACCGGATCACACCATTGTGAACCAACGCCAACTCCCGCTGTTGTGCTGGTACCGCTGTTTTCGACTCAGAAAAAGAACTTTGAACTAGGTCAGTGTCGATAGCAACAGTTAAAAGTTTTCCTTAGGCTGTGTTCTACATTTGTCTCTTTCGTATAGTTATACGATTCTAAAAGTCTGGTATCTGAAATGTAATGAACTTTCGATACTTCGATAAGTTTTCTGCAACGGTGATTCTTATTTTTTTTTACTGTGCACAGATAGAAAAGATTTCTTGTTTTAAAGAAATGTATTTGTTTGAATTTATTCTTTTGGGTCAAAACATATTTCTTTGACACCAACAATATTTACTTAATTGAATACTCTAGTTTATTTGCTTTGCAGAGATTAATTTATTTGAAGTATTTATTTAAGTGGAATAAATATATATGGATACAAACAAAAATTACTTTCCTTTAAAGTAATATTTTAGTTTTGATTTTTAAAAAACGTTTCTTTACACCAATGAAATATAATTTAGATTCTAACATATAATTTTGTATATAAGGAGAGATTTATTTCGCTTAAAGTAATATTTTGTCTTTGGCTTAAAAATAGGTTTACTTCCGCCAAAGAAATCATATTTTGATTAAAATAAATATATTTGTACACAAGAAGAGATTTATTTCGTTTAAAGTAATATTTTAGTTTTGGCTTTAAAATAGGTATACTTCCACCAAAGAAATCATATTTTGATTCAAATAAATATATTTTTAATGTCATCCAACTGTATTGTTAGATGGCGCTGTAAACTCTCTCCTCGCACTTCGTACATATCGAGAGTATAAAGCCGCGTGATCGACAGTATAGAACTTATAGAGTACAGTGCCTGCAGGTTCAAGCTGCGGTTCCAAATCAGCGTACACTGTACTAACTTAACCTTGACTATATGTTGGGTTGGGAAGACCAAGCACTGGTCGAGGATGTGCGACATCCCAAAAAGGAGGTGACACATGGCGAGTCTTCCGAAAAATTCTTGTCTATTAATTCCTTCAACAAATTAATAATTTTAAACATTTTAACTCGACCAATTTTGTTAATTTAAAAAAATGTAATTCTTTCACTCAACACAATCATAATTATTTGAAGTAAATAAATCTCATTTCTTATAATACACAAATTGCAAACTTTTTAACTGGAAACATAAGTTGTTTGACACAAATCAACGTTCTTTCTACCAAACAAATATTTCAAATAAATGCGTTTTTATCCGCAAATAAATATTTCTTTGCCTCTATTGAAACAACAAATTTCTTTGAGTCAATGTATATTTATTTGAATCAAACAAAAATTTCTCTCTGTGTGGGTACATTTATAAGGCTGGGTTACCGAATGATTTGCGATTTGAGACAAAAGGGGGCATGCATTTATTGTGATTTTTATTATACATGGTATAACTTTATCTTATCGTATAGGTTTATACGTTTTAGAGTTTTCATGTTTTTTTGTTGTTTCGTGTGGAGTATTTTCTGGAATTATGGCGCATAGAATTAAATGCTTGTGCAGGCTTGTACTTTGACCACGTTTGGACATTTCTATCTAGACTTACTTGCGTAAAATAATGCTCGATGTCAGCTAAATGAGCTGATGTTTCGTTTTTCAATTCTACTGAGGTCTGCAAGTTTTATCAGCAATTTGTTCATTCATTTTAATGAATATCGTAAAATATCTTTGTAAGTAAACTATAGTGTTCCAAAACCTTTTTTATTAATTTAAAATTCACTGCAGAAAACAAATAATAAAGCGTACTTATTCGACCATGAATGTAATAATGCACCGAAACCTTTTTTTGTCTATCGGAACAATTACCTGGTAGAAAATGTTGACTTATAAATATTGTGTTACCGGTAGTCCAGTAGTCAGTATTGCCCTTGCGATTTTTCATTTGAACTTGAACGGTATCAGTTACGCGATACATAGTAGCGTAACCGCATGTCGTATCACGTTTCTTGTTTGCGACAGTGGACACGGTCAGCTACTTTACTGTCATTTCCTACATATAGCTTGATTACCATCTGTGGAAGTATTTTGTTATAGAAATGAATTATATACCGTAAGCAATGTCTAAAATAGAAACAAAAAGTACCAAGATACAAAATATAAATTACATAATCCTCACATGTGTTTTTTTAATGCAACTTATACCGGATATTTTATGGTGGTATTTAATGACATTCTAAATAAAATAACGAAGTTAGAAGTCGATTGACTGTTCGTGTTGTTTCATACGAGACACGGCTGCCGGACAGGAGAAACCGTAACGTCTATTTCATCACTATTTTAGCGGTATTTTCACGAAAATTAGTTTTCATAACGTAGTAATAATTTCGCCTGCTATAGACGCGTGTTCATACTGGACTACTTATAATGCTGTAAAATTGAGACCATGTACAAAATTAATTCTTATTTTTTTTTTCACCTAGAAAGGCTTTAGATGTGTTGTTTTATTTATGTATAACATTTTAACCTTCATACTACGAATTTGGAGGTTAATAACTTAATAATCACAATAAAACAGTACAAAATAGGAAAAAGCAAACTGTATTAAAAATTGTTCTTCATTGCACTACACCTATTGTGAATTAATTACTGCTACAACATTCGTCATCAATATTTTTTTGGGATTTTATTTCTATTATGTTTTACCGTGTCAAATCCATAAAATAATATATGGCATGTCCAGTTTAAATACGCAGCATATACGGATTTAAAATTGAACAATACATGTCGTTTTTGAGTTATATGAGATAACATGTTTGGGTCTGCTATGTTGTAAGAAAATCCTGAAAAAAGTTTTATTTTTAAAGACCAGTGCTAGAGGAAGAAAATGAAAGTTTACACTAGTCGATATTGTGTATTGAAACGGTACATATGCTATTCATGCTGTTTTCCATTCGATGCATTCCTTTTAAGACGTGATAGTAGGGGCAATGAAGAACCTATTTTACCATTTTTATCACTATAAAATCTGATATTTTTAGTATTATTTCAAAATTGTCTAGTATTTATACTTATTGTTTCCATGAAAACTATCGAAATTCGATCATACTTCAAGCTGAAACGGTCTTTTTTTAGTGGTATGACCCTAATACGCATGTTTTGAACCCTCGTTCGCATTCCGCATAAACACATTTATCGAAAACGCTTAACCAGTTTCTATTCACAAACTTACTAATGTCTCTCCTCAACAAGAATCCAATTTAAACCAGTGAACTGTGTATGCGAGTAGGTGTTTTCGATGTATTTTCTTGCCTTGAATAGGAATCCGATTGGCTTCAAGCAACCAACTTCCAAGAAATGCATATACAAGTACAAAGTTTAAGGTTTTTTTCGGATGATTTTTAAGAGTCTAGGTCATCGGGGTTGTTTGCTATACATGATCGCAAACGGAAAAATATACGTACATAACGGCATTTACACCATACAAGATGCATTGAACATAAAGTTGTCAATATCTCGATAACCGTAACCATTTGTATATAGCTTAATATGGTTAAATATGTTCTAAATTACCTCTACTATCACGGTATCAAGAAATTGCACCAAATTACATATAAGCCGGTACATCAATTTTTGGATGTTCCTTTACAACGTATTAGAAATAAAATCACAAAAACCGCATCCGCACCTATCCGCAGCAGATTTTCCAGTAGCTGTAATGTCAATTATGTATACTATAATTTGAACCACTTTCAAAAGCTTAACAAAGCTAAACACTCAACTAAAACACTCAAGTTCTGCATAAAACTTGTGTTTTTATGACACTTTTCAAGCGACAGTACTTGTTATATAGTAGCTGGTAGTATTGTTACATGATCTGATGATAGCATGTCTAGTTATAGTAATGAGCACGTGATTCTTCCCAAAAAAAAAAAATAAAACAGTTCACAGCTGATCACAACCGCTGGCATGTAAACGCGCCTTTAAACCTAGCGTAGACCGAAGCGCCACGGGCGACGCGGCGACGGCAAGCATACCTACGGCGCGGGCGGGCGGACGGCACACCTGTGCGACAGACACACGATAGTCCGTCGCACAGATATATCTACCGATTATGCGATCGGCGAAATGCCTCCGACTTGGACAATCTAGCGTACCGCGGTCGGCGACAGTCACTCAGTCAAGTTTCGATCGCACAGCAGCGCGCTCATCAAAAAACAGCGCGCGTACGCATCGCGCGAGAATATGCGACGTTTTCCAACCGCCGTTGCCGTCGTCGTGGTCGTCGTCGTTCTTACTCACTGTTTACCGTTGGCGAAAGAATCGGACAACGAAGAACTGACGTGACAAAGAATCCACGCGCATACGTAGAAAGTGTCGCATAGAGTGTAGGTGTTAAAAATTACTCGTGATAGAATAGGTAGAAGTTGTGAAGTAAAAAAAATAGTTTGTGAGGTTTTAAAACTAGTTTGCGAGGTTAAAACTTAGTTTGTGAGGTTAAGAATTAGTTGTGAGGTGTTGTTTCGGATGCATTTCTGCATTTTCAAGGGATATTCCTTCGTGAAGATGTGGTACCCCTGTAAATTTTTCCTGCAGACTGTGTCGCAAAAGGATAATGGACCTGAGTATAGAGCAGCTGCTTTAGGTATTGTCCCATTCGTTGTATTGAGTGTTTATTGTTGTTATTATTAATATCTATGACGGAATCGCCAATTAGCGGCTGTTTGTTTTATCTACTGTCTTATTTATTAGTTTATTTATTTACTTATTTATGATCTGTTCTATGACGATAGCGAAAGTATCTTGTAAATTTATTTGTCCCACAATGGGAATGCATATTATAATATAGAGTGTTTATTCAGCCTTGAATTGTGTGTCTGAACACCTGTTTTGGCACCGCACAAAATAATCGATACCTGAACAAGGATTGACTAAATAAGTATCTTTGTTGAAAAGTATTTGTTTCGGATTGTGAATGGTACAAACTTTCATAATTGTACACACACAATAGACTTGTGATAAATTTTCTTTAAGTATTTATGTGTGCGTCACTAAGTCTCGTAACAAATAATTGCAAATAACTTCTAATAATGACATCGTATGAATACTCGAATGAAGTTTATTTGCGGCGAAAATCATTAGTCTGATACAGAAAAGAAAACGATATATTCCTGTAGAAATTTAGAACATAACGGGAATTTTGGAATTTATTTCTACAAACCAACTCTTGAATGTTTGAGGGAAAAAGCGCTCTCGATGTACCGAATTGCTTCCGAAGTTTTCTTTTTGCCCGTATTCACATAATTCCACATTTTCTGTGTGTGTATGTTTTGATTTACTGGCCCCACAAAATTTTGTTTGTGAACTATCTATCACCTGGTGGTTATAAATGCCGCCACCTATTTGGTATATTGTGATAGTTCCTCCCAGCATCTGACATGTTCGCGGTACTATAAATTTAAATATAATAAAACTTTCGTACCTTCTTAGTTTGTCAAATATTTAGGTAATTTGTCTAGATTCTTTATATTAGCAGTTACATACCACCTACTCAAGTAGTTTTGATAAGCTCATTTTTAATACAACTTTATACTAATCTAAGGCTTAAAAATCCGCACATAACATGTGGATGATATGTAGATGAGGGCAAAAATATATATTATCAAAACATCATATTTATTATCTTTATTTTAGGAAATATATTCCAAAATGTTCACATATTTTCAGAACTTTTTATGTGGCATGTATAGCAGAGCATATTTATTACTATTTGAAAACTGTAAATGTTTTTACTTTATCATACGCAGTATGTAAAGTATTGTAATCGTGCCGAAAAAAATTTTTGAGATTTTAGCGGAAATAGGTCTTTATGGGTCCCCTGAACATTTTTGACCAAGGTACAAAAAAATGTCTGTGTGTGTGTGTGTGTATGTGTGTGTGTGTGTGTGTGTGTGTGTGTGTGTGTGTGTGTGTACCCAATTTTTGTTAATTCATTTCCGGAGAAACTACTAAAGGTATCGGCACGGAACTTCATATTTAGAAGTTTCATGACCAAACTTAGAGTTGAAAAGCTTTTGGTTCAAAAGGGTCCAAAGGAACTGGGTGTTTACTCCAAGCCTTTTTCAAGGATTTTAGAAATCAGCCGCCATTTCTGTAATTTCGTCAAAATAGTTAAATAATAAATTAAAGCAGAGGAAATTTTGAATAATTTATGCCTATGACATTTTTTGGTAAAATTAATAGTTTAGCTTTTTAGTTTATTCTAAGCCCTTTTCAAGGATTTTGGAAATGAGCCGCCATTTCTGTAATTTCGACAAAATAGTTAATTAATAAATTAAAGTAGAGGAAATTTCGAATAATTTATGCCTATAACATTTTTTGGTAAAATTAATAGTTTACCTTCAAGAGCAAATTCTATTTGATCGAGATCGGTCGCATCTGCATTGATATGAAATTACATAGTAGCCAGGATTTTGACAAATATTTTTTTGTGTTGTCACATTCGAAAACAGCTGATCTCATCAGAGGTTGGAGAACCACTATGGAACGTGCCGCTGTAGTGCGCAAAATTATAAAATACAAATTTCAAATAAAATAAGATCACCAATTTGATTGTTTGTTGATAAGGAATATCAACCCGTCTTTATATCTAATTCTAAAAATGATACATTGAGAAAATTTTAAATAAAGTATAGCGATGAGTGTAGTTTTATTTTAGTATGTTGGTAGGGATGTGTCATGAACAAATATAAATCTGTCAGAATTTGAATTACCTTTTTAAGGTGCGTTTTCATAAGTGATAATGGCAGTGGTAGCAGACGCCGTTATAGTATTTCCAATAGAAAATTGCTAGTGACTCATGTTTATGTACATGCAAACTAATATGTGTCACTATCACGATATGTAAGAAATACTATAATTTCGTATTCTACCACCGCCATTAGCTACGATTTATCTCTATAGAATATATTCTCATGCAGCTAAACTATTAATTTTATATATTGTATGATAAAGTCATGTGCCTGGCCACATCAGATTTTTTTATACTCCTATTGAGGAATGCATTCATTATCATGGCAATTTATGATAAGTAATACTAACCATTCCCCACACACATGACAAATATTTCGTTCCTGGCTCCTCATACCCCGCCAGTAGTGAGAAATATTTCATTCCTCACGGCTTTAGAACCAATCACAGCTCTGGATTTTTCATTTCCAAATTGTTGATACGCTGCTTAGCGACATTGTCAAGGCATTGACAACGTCGCTAAGTGACAAGGCGCACCAAACAATTTTAATCTGTCAAAATCCTGTAAACCGTCATAGTGACATACAGCTGTACCTATATGCACAAAAATTAATTTATAAAATTTCGTTGCATGGTCGTAGAAAAAGTATAGTATTCCATTCGCAAGTAATGGCAATTTCTCGCTCGAACGCTTTGCAGCACTCGCCTACGGCTCGTGCTGCAAACTTCGTTCTCGTGAGAAATTGCTTACATTACTTGCTCATAGAATAATATACTATTTTCTACTTTGCGTTCGTTATAAACTCATACCGAAACCGCTTTCGGTGTCATTATGAAAACACTAGATCACAAACTTTTAGTACCTTTCGGATATATATGATATTGACGTCAAGTGTCAAATAAGGCTGACATCTCAATCGTTATTGGTTCGCGTCAGTCGTAGTTATGAATTTTACATTAACTACCAACTGTCGAATATAAAATTACTTTAAATTGTAAGATAACAACCGCATTTTTCAAAACTTATGTAAAATTAATGTCGCAAGGTAGAAAAAATAGTATATAACAAAATAACTCGTGCGCCAATTTTTGTCTTCTAAAACTTGTATTATAGTAGCAGTTATATATAATCTTTATTCCAACATCCAGCTTTGTACTGGTTTATTACACTTAGTTTCATTTAATAAATTTCATTTGGTGTTCGAGCGGGCTATTGACCTAGGTCTTTCTGCCCTGCTCCATTTCTTATTTTGAGTGTCTTAGATGACATTAGAAATGCGCGTTCTAATGTCAAACGATTGTTTGTTGATTGTCGGTTGACATCTGACCGGTTGAGGTGAAATTGCAAATAAAATACTTCAATAAATTAAATAAAATTAACCGTTCATTTTCTCGTATAGGTTGAGTTAGATTCGAGAAATGAAGGATTAGTTTGTGACAGGCACAATTTTGTCTTTTATATTTTCTATTACGGAGCCGTCCGCAACCCAAGTAAAGGATCGCTGTAAAAAGTTTAAGAACATTTGAAAACATTTTGTTTGGGATTTCATGTAAAAGTGTAAAGATCAATGTTTATTTACTATGTGACGATTTTAAGGTTTCTAAAAAGGTAGTTCGTGGTTATGTGTAGTTAAATTTGACATATGGCATTTCATATCAATGTGAGTGACCAATCTTAGAAAAAAGTTACTAAAAAAGTTGTTACAGTTTGTCCAAACGCAGTAGTTCTAGAAATAAATAAAATAATCAGAAATATTTATGTTAATTTTTCGTCGTAAACTAAACTAAAAATCACAAGAAATCACTTGTTTGTTATGGAAACTGTCGTTACAAACCAGGAAAATCGCTTTTGTCGTTTAACACAATTAACTCATAAAAAATTTATGTGCACATTTGTAATATATGACTTACAAGTTACGTAAATTATGACCTTAACCTTTCAATAAGGTTAGAAATATATAATAAATCGTTTATAGTGTAGTAGAATAAATGATTCGGTGAGTCACAAATGCTTTTCATATTTGTATGTCGATTTAATAATGGTGATTTTATCACGTGTCGCTCGTGGCTTGATAATTGTCTTCAATTGATGACTCAAATTGCTAATACAGGGTCCTGCAACTCAGCTCACGTCTTCTGTAGCTCACTTACTCATTAAGCTAAGAGTTTGACATTTTGCAGGCTTACCCTGTACTTCAAGGTACAATTCAAGAAATTATTTTTTATTATACAGGGTGTTCCAAAAATGTGCAACGCCATGGTAATATATTTTTTTAAATTGCATGCTATACATTTTTCTACACATTTGGAAGCCTTTTATGGTTGCCTACATATCACCAAAATTTTATTGAAATCGGTTCAGTGAAAGCAGCGGAAAAAAATAAAAACAAAAAATGATTTAGCATCGTAGGCTTTAAAAATCAATAAAAGCCACAAAATGCACCTCGTTAATAAAATTTTGCGACGTGCTTATTAAGTAAGATGTAATAGTCTCGTTAACCAAGTGACATTGATCTAAATTATACAGGGTGACCAAAATCGAGTGTCAAACTTGTTAAACTTCAAAGCGTGTTATTGTTCTTATTTTAAATTGGAACCCATAAATTTTTACTTTATCATACGCAGTATGTAAAGTATTGTAATCATGCCGAAAATAAAAATTGTGAGTTTAGCGGAAATAGGTCTTTTTGGGTCCCCTGAACATTTTTGACCAAGGTACAAAAAAATGTCTGTGTGTGTGTGTGTGTGTCTGTGTGTGCGTGTGTGTGTAAACGATTTTTGTGGCGACGATTCCGGAGAAACTACTAAAGGTATCGGGACGAAAGTTCATATTTAGAAGTTTCATGACCTAACTTAGAGCTGAAAAGCTTTTGGTTCAAAAGGGTCCAAAGGAACTGGTAGTTTATTCCAAGCCTTTTTCAAGGATTTTGCATATGAGCCGCCATTTCTGTAATTTCGTCAACATAGTTAAATAATAAATTAAAGTAGAGGAAATTTTGAATAATTTATGCCTATGACATTTTTTGGTAAAATTAATAGTTTAGCTGCAAGAGCAAATTCTATTTGATCGAGATCGGTCGCATCTGCATTGATATGAAACTACATAGTAGCCGGAATTTTGATAAATATTTTTTTGTGCTGTCACACTCGAAAACAGCTGATTTCATCAGAGGTTAGACAACCGCTATGGAACGTTGCCGCTCTAGTGCGGCAAAGTACAAAATACAAATTTCAATAAAATAACCATTTTTTAATTATTTTTTAAGTACATATTTCTCAAAAAGCAACACAATAAACGTTGATGTCGCTCCTGCCGAAAACTAGATAGAGCGACTCGTTGACTTGCGACGGCGACGCGCCGCCTTCGGTGACTCGCCGCATCACCGCTCGTCGCGCTATTCCATACTTTCGGCACTTGTGACATAAATAACTATTATTCTAATGACGTAGTGTAGGTAGTGTCAAATGCTGATGCTTTCACAATACCTACGATTTATCTCAATAAAAGAGATTCTCGTGCAGCTGAACTATTAATTTTATATATTGTATGATAAAGTCATGTGCCTGGCCACATCAGATTTTTTTATGTGAAATGATGCAGAATTAAAAAATAAACATTGTTTCTAAATACAACCCCATCACAATTCCCAATATTTTAAAACTTATTCGCCAAAAACTAATTTTTCAACGTTTCCAACGGCAATTTTAGATAATAAATATCGTACGCGGCGTTGAAAAACAATTTATTTCATAAAAAATAATAGACGTATTTTAGATTTGAGTGTACTTAATTAAGTAGTTATTCAAATGCTAAATTTACTACATAATTTACCTATAGCGGTAAAGACGGAAATGTGGCTATAGGTAAATTTTGCAGTAAATTTAGCAATTGAATAACTACTTAATTAAGTACAGTAAAATCTAAAATACCTCTCTGCGTTATATTTTATGTAATAAATTGTTTTTCAACGATATTTATTACCTAAAATTGCCGTTGGAAACGTTGAAAAATGAGTTTTTGGCGAATAACTTTTAAAATATTGGGAATTGTGATGGGGTTGTATTCAGAAACAATATTTATTATTTAATTCCGCATCGTTTCACCTAAAAAAAATTATGGGTTCCAATTTAAAATAAGAACAATAGCGCGCTTTGAAGTTTGACAAGTTTGACACTCGATTTTTGTCATCCTGTATAATTTGGATCAATGTCACTTGGTTAACGAGACTATTACATCTAACTTAATAAGCACGTCGCAAAATTTTATTAACGAGGTGCATTTTGTGGTTTTAATTGATTTTTAAAACCTACGATGCAAAATCAATTTTTTTTGGTTTTTATTTTTTTCCGCTGCCGCCACTGAACCGATTTCAATAAAATTTTGGTGATATGTAGGCAACCATAAAAGGCTTCCAAATGTGTAGAAAAATGTATAGCATGCAATTTAAAAAAATAAATTACCATGGCATTGCGCATTTTTGGAACACCCTGTATAATAAAAAATAATTTCTTGAATTGTACCTTGAAGTACAGGGTAAGCCTGCAAAATATCAAACTCTTAGCTTAATGCGTAAGTGAGCTACAGAAGACGGGAGCTTAGTTGCAGGACCCTGTATTACGTACTTATGTCGAATAAGTTGAAGAGAAGCATTCCTCGAGTAAAATGTATGTAACTTTGCGTGATAAGTAAGTGTTTGTTTAAAATACGACATCGATATGAATAAAACAAATAGATAGGACTGGGTACTTATCTATATATCAGGGATATTAATCGGAAATTGATAACGCTAAACTACCTGTTAAGTGTAATCTATGTAAAGGCCAAAAAAATAATAATAAATGTCGTTCGATATGAGGTTTTGACGTACTTTGTACGAGTACGATGTATAAAAATAAATTCATGACATAATTGCAAAACACGGAAAAGGTTTTAAAAATTGGCTATTTTTTTTTAAATAAAGATAGGTATTGCTATGACGTACGTCATATTTTCTATGCCATAATTCACAAGTGAGGTCGCTGTAATATTGCGTGAGCAAATAACTTTTATCTATTGTTTAAAAAATAATTGTTCGCATATTAGTTGACAGGTGTTAAATGTATTTATAGAAAATTTGTCTACACAAGGTTATTATTTATTACTACATAGATAGAAAAGATTTCCTGTTTTTAAGAAATTGTTAGAATAATTTATTTTGAATATTGGTAAAATAAATTTATTTTGATACAAAAGTAATATTTTTGCTTTCATTTAAAAAACGAACAAAGAAATTTAACTTTGATTCAAACATATATATGTTTGTGTACAAGAAGAGATTTCCTTCAAAGAAATATTTTTGCTTTCGCTTAAAAATCTTTGATCATCATTAAAATCTATAAAACAAATCTAAATTTAATAATTCTTCACGCTCTTTCCGACACGTGGTGCGTTTTTTAAACGACGTCTCTTACCACAGCGCAATATTATTTTCTCGTTGTTTAATTTTGGTCGGTTTTTGATGTCATTATGGGTGGTCGTTTGGCTTGAAATTGGATACGCTTAACTGTCATCGAGGTTGGCGCTGTGAACGTAACAATGGAACGTAAATTAAGAGAACGGTGACACAATGTGACACGAGCCATCGCGACTGTGCTATATATTTGAGGAGATTAGAGGTTTTTTGTGTGTGTGTGTGGCTGTGAATGTTATTTTTGTATAATAATGGTACTGTCATTGTGTGTGTGTGTGTGTGTGTGTAGATTTCTGGTTCAATGTACTTTCGTGATATAAAACCTTTTGTTTTGTGTATAATCACGACCACAGAACCATAAAGTTTTATGTGACTTTTGGTACAAAAGTGAGATTTTTTTTATGAAACGCAATACGTGGCAGGAATATATGTACTTCAGGTTAAGTAAATAGTAAGATCCTATAATAAGATCTTTTTTAAATGGAATACCCTGTATATTTTTACATTTATGATTCTAAGACTGATTCTAAACATTTTTTTATTGGAATTATTTTTTTATGTTTCATAATTTTTTAGTTATAAGCAATTTTTCAAAACTCTAGAACTTCAAATGTAGAATATTTTCCCACATACGTACCAATTTATCTTAATCAAACACATAAACTCTTTTTTCTACTTTGGTACATTAATATAATTAAATTTAGAAACTTTTCGGACATGTTACATCACGTATTAGACAATTTTTGCCTGCGACAGTTAGTGTCTACTCAAGTGTCTACTGGTAGCCACATTGTGGTTATGTATTTTTACTTGACATTTACTTATTTTGCAAGCGATATCGCCAATCGTACAAAACTGAAAGTCACCAAAAACTGCTTGCAATAAATTGATTTTATCAGAACATTGTTTTGGAAACTACTGGAAACTATTTTAGAACTAAATAACATTTGGTTTCAACAAGATGGTGCCCCGCCGCATTACGGTGTCCAAGTGCGAAATTATTTAAATTCAATTTTTCTGCAGAGGTGGATTGGAAGGAGAGGATCCGTTGAATGGCCACCTAGGTCGCCGGATTTGCATATATTTGATTTTTCTATTTGGGGACACCTAAAGTCCAAGGTTTACACCAATAGGCCGCAAAATATTGATGCGTTGAAGCAGAGGATAGTGGACGAAGTTCAGAGTATTACTGTTGAACATTTAGAAAACTGTTTTAGGGGAATTTGTTGATAGGTTGTGGCATTGTCAAGCCGCTCAGGGATGGCAGTTTGAAAATTTCATTTAATTATTTTGTTATTTTTTCTTGAATTTGTTATTATTTATCCGTACGGTGAAAATAAATGTTTTAGAGTTTTGACTAATTGCTGATAACTAAAAAATGATGCAGATGATGCGATGTACAGGATGTTTGATGAGAAAAAGGAAAAGTTTTCCATACTTCCATAATAAAATAAACAGTCTGTATATTGAAAGTATATTTAGGCAGAGTTAGTTTAAAAAAAAAAAATGTTTTTTACGGTTGGGGAATTATGTCGGTGTTCCGGTAATTATGACTAATTTTAGTTAGTTGCTTATCTCAAAAATGATGCATTCTATAAGATAATTTACTGAATAAAAAATGTTTTGAATTAGTCTTAAAAGTACAAAATGTAACAATATACAAGGTATTCCATTTAAATTTGGATAATAATAAAATGAAATATGTACACTGTGGGCAAAAAAAAACGGTACAAATGTTCAATTACTTCTATTTCCAAAGATTTTAAGTAAATTAAAGCAAGCATTTCTTTGAAGCACTAATTGCTTATGTTGTGAGGATTGAAAACATACCATATTGGCAATTCTACTTCTTTTTTTTCAGTAAAAACAGCAAAAAACGATATTTCAAAATTTCACCGTGTATGCAAAAAAATCACCCTGAATTCGATGCAATAACATCTATGCTGTCCCTTTTGACCAAAGGACAAAAAATTCATTACCTAATTTTATTACAGCTTGCATTTCACATCAAATTGAGACGATGTTATCAGACATGTTGCATAGCCAAACACAAAGCAACATAACTGTGGATTGAAACGTCCTGTTATTGCGAATGTGGTACGGATTCAATCTTCACACTACAGGCAATTCGTTTTTAAAAGAAATATTTGAATTGACAAAATATTATAGGAAATAAGAGTGATCAAAAATTTGTACCGTTTTTTTTTTTGCCCACCGTGTATATTAAAAATATACGTATTTGAGCGATAGCTTGTTTGAAGTCAAAAAACTTTTGCTTGAATGTTTTTTTTAAATTTTTTAGCGGTTTGGAGAGTTATGTAGGTGTTCTGGTAATTTTAATTAATTGCTTAAAACTCAAAAATGATTCATTTTATAAAAAAAATATTTGAATAAGTGTTTGGAGTTAGTCCTAAAATGACAAAAGCTAAAAACACACAGGGTGTTCCACTTGAGAAAAAAAGAAGTTTACAACATTTCTATAATAAAATGATAAATACTATATTAAAAATATTTTCGACATACTTAGTTCAGTTCATATATATGAACTTTTTAAAACAAGAAACACAAATCTTAAATCAATTAAATAAATTGATCAAATATTATTCTTGTGTGAAGAAACATATTTTATTTTAAGTGAACGAAACCTCTTGGTGGAATCATACGTATATTCCAAGTAAATATATATTTCTAAATAAATAAATACTTTTGAATTGAGCATTTCTTGCAGTAATGGATGCTGTCAGACATTATTCTTGACATATTTTTAAGCCATTTAATCCAATAAGAAAAAATGGGAAAAAATACAGACTACATATAACACCTTAAGCACTTTAATAACAGAATCAATTATACTGGTATTTTATTGCAATTGTCCACTGAAACCGTTGTGTACGCAGGACGACGTATTCAGAGTACCAATATATGAATACTACCTACAAAGTACAGTAAATTCTTACGGTACTCGACGATTAATATCTTCAAATACTTATCAGGAGTACCAACTGTACACCGACTGTCCGTTCTGAATTTAAAATACAGCTCGGCTCAGCTCAACGCGGTCTTATTATTATTGTTTATCGGTTCGCATGAATGCGCTAAGCTACGCTAAAACAAAGAAGAAACAAACTGTTAATCGGTGAAGAAATAAATACAGTAGGCGGCGTTGATTGGCAATAATTATCGTCGATAGTATTAAATCGGCTGGTAGGTTAGCCTATATGAAAGGTGACTGTTAATTGCAACACTTTTTTTTGGGTTTTTGCTTGCGGTTAAAGAGTGTAATAGGAAAATGTATGTCGCGGAAAAAACTCGTTTGCGTATAAGAAATTACTTGCGTTGAAATTGAGAATGTTTCTCGTTTTTTTTTTTTTTTGGGTGAGTAGTTTACTTTCACTTGTAATATAGAACCGCTTCTTGGTTCTTGTAACCTTTACTATTGCGGTCATTGCCTCAAATGGTAATTGGTTTAGTTTTATAATGTAAAGTTGAAAATTGAATGTATGAATTTGAATGTAAATATCATGCTGGTTATCCAGGTACCTGGTACACAGAAAAAAATTACTTTGTCAGTAAGAAATTTAGTTAAATAAACTTTAATTTGAAGAAAACATTTTTGGTGAGTTCTAATATCAAAGCATACTTTTATACTTTTTGATTTATTGGCATTTTTACGGAAAAACAGCAGTCGTAAATAATAATTATTAATACTTTATCATACGCAGTATGGTAAAGTATTGTAATCGCGTCGAAAAAAAATAATAAAAGGGAATCTAGCGGAAATAGGTCTTTTTGGGTCCCCTGATCATTTCTGACCAAGGTACAAAAAAATGTCTGTGTGTGTGTATGTCTGTGTGTTTGTGTGTACTCGATTTTTGTGACGACGATTCCGCATAAACTGCTGAGGTAACGGGACAAAAGTTCATATTTAGAAGTTTTATGACCAAACTTAGAGCTGTAAAGCTTTTGGTTCAAAAGGGTCCAAAGGAACTGGCTATTTACTCTTAGCACTTTTCATCTATTTTGCAAATGAGCCGTTATTTCTGCAATTTCGTCAAAATAGATAAATAATAAATTAAAGTACAGGAATTTTTGTATAATTTATGTCTATAACATTTTTTTGTAAAATTAATAGTTTAGCTGCAGGAGCAAATTCTATTTGATCGAAATCGTGTCTGCATTAATAGTAGGTAGCCAGGATATATAATAAAACTTTTGTCAGTATTCAGAACGTCAGCAGTTGCGAAACGTCAATTCAACACGCAAATGCATGGAGAATGCGATGAGGGGGAGAAACACGCGCGCACGTACGCTATGTGAAACAATATTGAAACATCTTGGTGTCATACACAAAGTCAATGTGTATTTCGAGTGCCGATAGTTGTTATGCATTTTTCAAGGATTTTGCAAATGAGCCGCCATTTCTGTAATTTCGTCAAAATAGTTAAATAATAAATTAAAATAGAGGAAATTTTGTATCATTTGTGTCTATGAAATTTTTTGGTAAAATTAATAGTTTAGCTGTAGGGGCAAATTCTATTTGATCGAGATCGTGTCTGCATTAATATAAAGTTAACCAGGATTTGCCAGATATTTTTATTCTAATGACAGTAGGTAGTGTCAAAGGCTGATTTTTTGACAATACCTACACAGAGAGAAATTTTTGTTTGATTCAAATAAATATGCATTGACTCAAAGAAATTTGTTGTTTCAATAGAGGCAAAGAAATATTTATTTGCGGATAAAAACGCATTTATTTGAAATATTTGTTTGGTAGAAAGAACATTGATTTGCGTCAAACAACTTATGTTTCCAGTTAAAAAGTTTGCAATTTGTGTATTATAAGAAATGAGATTTATTTACTTCAAATAATTATGATTGTGTTGAGCGAAAGAATTACATTTTTTTTAAATTAACAAAATTGTTGGTCGTGTTAAAATGCTTAAAATTATTAATTTGTTGGAGGAATTAATAGACAAGAATTTTTCGGAAGACTCGCCATGTGTCACCTCCTTTTTGGGATGTCGCACATCCTCGACCAGTGCTTGGTCTTCCCAACCCAACATATAGTCAAGGTTAAATTAGTAAAGTGTACCCTGATTTGTAATCGCAACTTGACTCTGCAGGCACTGTACTCTATAAGTTCTATACTGTCGATCACGCGGCTTTATACTCTCGATATGTACGAAGTTCGAGGAGAGAGTTTACAGCGCCATCTAACAATACAGTTGGATGACATTAAAAATATATTTATTTGAATCAAAATATGATTTCTTTGGTGGAAGTAAACCTATTTTAAAGCCAAAACAAAAATATTACTTTGAAGTAAATAAATATCTTCTTGTGTACAAATATATGTATTTTAATCAAAATATGATTTCTTTGGCGGAAGTAAACCTATTTTTAAGCCAAAGACAAAATATTACTTTAAGCGAAATAAATCTCTCCTTATATACAAATTTATATGTTAGAATCACAATTATATTTCATTGGTGTAAACTGTAAAGAAACGTTTTTTTAAAATCAAAACTAAAATATTACTTTAAAGGAAAGTAATTTTTGTTTCTATCCATATATGTTTATTCCACTTAAATAAATATTTCAAATAAATTAATCTTTGCAAGCAAATAAACTAGAGTATTCAATGAAGTAAATATTGTTGGCGTCAAAGAAATATGTTTTGACCCAAAAGAATAAATTCAAACAAATACATTTCTTTGAAACAAGAAATCTTTTCTCTCTGTGTACTGTCAATATCTGTCAAATCCTGGCTAATTCGTATTATGTTAATGCAAGCACGATCGATCTCGATCAAATAGAATCTCATGCAGCTAAACTATTAATTTTATATATTGTATGATAAAGTCATGTGCCTGGCCAAATCAGATTCTTTTAAAATTCTATGCATCGTTCTGCACAAAAAAGTACTAGCATACACTAGTGCTAAAATAAACCGTTACAGAAATAACTTGTCTTCCTCGTCAAAATTTATATAAAATTACCGTTATAAATTTCCATTTCTTGCAAAACAATATGTATTAAGTATTATACAGATAAATTTTCAACACAACGACTTTTCTTAAATGAAAATAATCATTTTCTTAAAGTTAATATATAGGTTATTTTATATTAAAGATATATTGTTATTACACGTATCTATGTGTCGTGAAACAAACAAATATGTTAAGAATGTCATTTTCCTCATTTCCACTCAATATTTCCGCACTATTGCATTGTCAATGCATAAGTAAGAGGATGAATTCTTTCTTATGAAAAAATCTATTTACTTTCATAGAATGGATATAGATTCTTTGATTTAACAAGTTTTTTTTTTCTCTGTGTATTTTTCGTTTATATATGACGACTCAAACTTACCTAAAAAATCATTTTCTCCAAAATCATGTGACAAATTTGATGACAAAAGATTTTCGATTTTTCGGTTATGATAATACAATATCGCAAAATGGACACTATCATTGGTGGTCAAAGCAGTAACTTTTGTTGATATTGTTGTTTGGCGTTAAGTTTGTTGATAATCGCATAACAAATGTGTTTTTGCGATAACGAATACAATCAGCAGTGATACATTCATGCACGGTTACAACATAACCAATAAACCGCTTATTAAGCCCGCTATCGGTCAACGCGTGTTTTAATCGTTCATTGTTGCCATTGGTCGTCGCTCTTGTGCAGTACGTATTGCGAATGAGTAACGACATATAGCTGTGTGTTCGCAGAACCCGTTTAGCGGTCGAGTGTGTTATTCATTTAGTGGTTATAATAAGTTCGAATTCAATGCAAATTTAATGTTTTTGACGATACGTTGCGAATAGACAAGTGCTCGTTTCGAAACAACAGCCGAAAACACGTAAGCTCGTTGGTTGTAATATTTTTAAGCGTGACCATATCTAATTTGTGTTGTTTGTTACTAAATATTGTTTACGATTTCTTTCTAAATGTTAGTATCAAATTACCATCAAATTAAAAATAAAGCTATTTATTATTTCATAATATTAATAATAATAATGAAATCATCATGGTTGAAAACACCGCTGACAAAGTATAGCCTGTAGTTTACAATGTAAAACATGACGTCATTTACGGAAAAACCGGAAGAAGAGTAAAAACTCGCAGAGTAAAAATTTCCTTGGGAGATCAACTGAGTAAATTAAAGTACATACTTGACTAGTAAAAAGGAACTAACAAGTTTCATAAAGTTATTATAGGAGTTTTATAAAACGTCACGAGGAGCGCAGCGACGAGTGCCCTAAATCAACGAATGCGCCAAGATATCTTATAAAACGAGTATAATATACTATCTTTTCTGGTTTCCGTCATTACTTTAATATAAATATAGACCTTCTGGCTACTATAATGAGTTACATTATAACGTATTTATAACGTATTTTTACGGGCAACATATGACAGCACTGTAGTTATGTCAACTTAGTAAGGCTAGGAACTAAGATGAAGTCGAAAGCAACGTACAAAAAAGAAAGAAAACATACATTATACAGGGTCTCCCACGACGAGCTGCTAGAAGTATATGGAGAACCAAATGAAATGAGAGATTGAGAATTTGTGGAATTATATTGTTGGACACGATCGTCTCAGCTAAAATATTTTTAGTTTTCGATTACTTCCGGTTACACCGGAAATGATGTCAACTTTTCTATTTCAAATAGAATACCCTGTATTATATTGCATTTTCGAAATCTTCATTAAATTTTAGATCAACTTTATGTTACATTCCCTATGCCTAACCTGTGCCATTTTTATTTTTGAGATATGCATACTTTTCCTTAGAAAATGACAGCTGCACAGTTACTTTGAATTACTTATAAACTAGCCCCTGTGACCGTTGGAAAAAAGTTGTCAGGCAAAATTGTTGTGAAGGTAACGTATTATCGACACATCGGTAGAACTCTTGTAAAAGTTATACAGGGTGTTCAAATTATAAGATCAAAGTTGACTTCGAGAGAAGTACTAAAAGTCGATTTTTTCAAATGGCAACCCTAACATATGAATAGATTGGTCAATTCTATGGAAAATTTTAGGTCAACTTTATGTACAATGTCCTATATCTAAAATGTACTTGTACCTAATGAAATCGATTTTTAATCATCACAGTAGAAATTGCAAACATTGCCACATCTAGATTGCTTTTGAAGACAACTGAACAATTTGGAATAAACAAAACTTTATTAAACAAGTTTTTTACGTCACTTTTCTTTATAATTAATTAAGTATTGATAAAATTATAAGCCTACAATAAAACACAATACTAAAAATAAAACAAAATCACAAAGTAAATTTTAAAACAAATTGCTTAATTTAATTTCAGTAACCGTTCAAAAACATTCCCGTTGTCCGCTAAACATGCTTCAATTCTTTTTAACCCAATAACTGATGAGGAGAAAATGAAAGATAGGGTTCGAGCTGCTTTCAATGGGTTATGTGCGAACTCTATCACGGACGCCACCAACAATATTATGTTAAAAAAATTGAATCGTGTTTAGCGGAAAACGACAACGTTTTTGAACAGTTACTGAAATAGAATTTAGCAGTTTTTTAATTTTCTTTACGATTTTGTTTCATTTTTAATATTGTGTTTTAATGTAGGCCTATAATTTTATAAATACTAATTATAATGAAAAATTACCTAAAACAACTTGTCTATTAAAGTTCTGTTTATTCCAAATTGTTGAGTTGTTCTCAAACGTAATCTAGATTTGCCAATATTTTTCAATTTCTACTGTGATGTTTAAAAGTCGATTTCAGTAGGTACAAGTACATTTTAGGTATAGGACATTGTACACAAAGTTGATCTAAAATTTTCTATAGAATTGCGAAATGTATTCACATACTAGGGTTACCATTTGAAAAAATCGACTATTAGTTCTTTTCTCGAATTCAATTTTGATCTTATAATATGAACACCCTGTATAACTTTTAGAAGAGTACTACTGATGTGTTGTGAGTCCGTTACCTTCACAACAATTTTTCAAGATAACTTTTTCCAACGGTCACAGGAGATCGTTTATAAGCAATTGAAAGTAACCGTGCAGCTGTCATTTTTTAATGAAAAGAATTAATATCTCAAAAATGACACATGTTGGGTATAGGGAATGTAACATAAAATTGATCTAAAATTTAATGAAGATTTCAAAAATGCGATAAAATACAGGCTGTTCCATTTGAATTATAAAAGTTGACATCATTTCCGGTGTAACCGGAAGTAACCGAAAACTCAAAATATTTTAGTTGAGACGATCGTGTCCAGCAATATAAGTCCACAACTTTTCAATCTCTCTATTCATTTGGTTCTTCATATACTTCTAATGGCAGCTCGTCGTGGGAGACCCTGTATAAATAAACTAAGAAATACTCAATACTTTTGTTATGTGTATGCTTATATTCAGTAAACAAGTTATCGCACACAACAATACTGCGATAGTAATCGAAATCGTGGTAGATACGGTGTAGGTTTGATCTCCGCATAACTACTTATTCAATTAAATGTGGTCCTTGTATTATATCTCAATAGGGAATTTGATATACTTTCCTATGTTTATAATATGGTGACATACAGACCGGATATACATTTTATATAAATTAAAAAATGCAGTCACAACCTGGGTTTGAACCAGGGACCTTTGCGTCGCTAGCACAATGCTCTCTCAACTGAGCTAATGAGACCCGTGACATTTGTTAAGGATAATTGTCATTTCTCGGGATAACTTAGCGCTAGCGACGAAAAGGTCCTTGGTTCAAATCCAGGTTGTGGCAGTAATTTTTAATAATATTTAAAATATTACTTTCTAACATGATGTCGTTTTTAAACATTTATAGTTACTTTTCCATGGTTTAGACATGGTAAAGAGGTGCTTTTGGTATTTTATAAAGTACATTGTAGATACCCTACAATTAATCATGAAGACTATAACGGAATTTCGGGAAAGTGGACCACGATTTTAGCAAATTCGTCGGTGGTAACGCCCAGCAACAATTTACAACCGTTTCGTTCACTCGTTGCTATATTTCGGTGGTTATTGTGTCTTGTTGTGTAAATGTTACGGATGCAATAGTGCGAATCTCAGTACCCTTGATTTATTTATTGCAGATGTCTGCACCAGAAACAACACAACAACAACAACATACTCTGCCCCCCAACAACAACAACACGAACAGCAACAATAGCACCGCCGGCAGCACCAGCAGCGCCACCAAGCGCAGAGCGGCGGCGATGTGGGACGACGACGAGGACACCTCGGACAGGATGATGATGACGGGCCAAGGAGGAGGCAAGGAGGACGACCGCGGACGAATGCTCAGCAAGGAGAACCACTGCGAGATCGAGCGCAGGAGGCGCAACAAGATGACCGCATACCTCTCGGAGTTATCCGACATGGTGCCCACGTGTAATTCCCTGGCGAGAAAACCAGATAAGCTGACGATATTGCGGATGGCCGTCGCCCATATCAAGACCTTGAAAGGCTCCGGGAGCAGGAGTAACGACTCCACGTTCAAACCGTCGTTTCTCACCGATCAGGAGCTGAAGCATCTGATCTTAGAGGCTGCCGATGGGTTTCTGTTCGTGGTCAGTTGCGATACCGGATTGGTGACCTACGTTTCGGATTCTGTTTCCCCGGTGTTGAATTGCAGCCAAGGGGATTGGCAGGGGTCTAATATCTTTAATAATATCCATCCTGAGGATATCGAGAAGGTTAAAGAGCAGTTGTCGATGACTGAGTCGAGGAATCCGCAGAGGATCTTAGATTTGAAGACTGGGACTATCAAGAAGGATTCTTCCCAGTCCAAAGCGGCGTTAGGGTTGAAGAGGGGTTTTATATGCAGGATGAAAGTCGGGAGTCTGATGCCCGCATCGGAGAGGTACAAGATCAGAAGTGGGATTTCTCAGAATGGTGCTTACGTCGTGGTGCACTGCACCGGGTATATTAAGACGTGGACTCCGGCGGATACCATACCTTTAGATGGGTTGGGGCCTTCGTTGATAGCCATTGGTCGTCTGCAAATCACATCCACTCCAGGATTATCCCAAATCCCCAATAATCTCTCCGAGTTTATGTCCAGGTTGACCACCGATGGGCAGTTTAGTTTTGTGGACCAAAGAGTAACTGAGATCTTGGGGTATGCTCCTGTTGACCTACTGGGGAGTAGCTGTTTTAAATTTATCCACCCTGAAGACGAAGGGCATATGAAGGAGAGCTTCAAGCAGATCTTAAGCTTGAAAGGCCAGATGTTGACGGTAATGGCTCGGTTTAGATCGAAGTTAGGCGAATGGGTGATGCTGAGGGTCTCAGCCTTCGCCTTCCTGAACCCGTTTTCTGATGACGTGGAGTATATAGTCTGTACGAACACCTCGAATAAGAACATATGCGTGGTCGAGCCAGAATACAACCCAACCCAAGCAAACAACGCCTTCTTGGTACCACCACCAAACAACTACGCAACTACAACGCAATCAACAACTGAATTGCAGAGCAACTACCCCAGTAATCAGCAAACCACCGTCTCTCCTGCTTATGACATATCATGCGCGACCTCAAGCCCTGACAGCATGGAGTCTACTTGGAATCTGCCTCCGACGCATCAACCAGAGTTGCCGACGTACCAAAGTTATGACCAGAACCCAGTGGCGCAACCCATCTACACGCAGTTGGGGTCAAACTGCGAGAAGGCCGGTCTTCAGCATAACCAGTGGTTGTGGCAGAATCCGCAGTTGGCCACGAGGCCTCCGGAACGACATAACCTAGAAAGGCATAACCTCGAACGACATAACCTGGAGAGGCATAACTTGCCGCAACCGGAACTGTCGGAAGTGCTGCATCTCTTGGACCAGAGCGGGCAGTACGGGCATATAGATGCTGGTTATCAGCATCAGGGATTTTGAGTTCGCGCGCGCGCGCGTTTGTTTTTAGTGTTTTTTTTTGTTTTTAATTTTGTTTAAAAGAAGTTTTGATGTTTCTGTGTCGCGTCTTTTTATGATTTGACTTGTGTAATGGGTCCGGCTCTCTGTAAGTGTTGTATGATTGGATTTGTTGTGCGCACGGTGAGTTGTGCGCGGTTTTTCGTTGTAAGTTTAAAGTTTTGGACACGCTGTATACGTACGGTTAAGATTCTGTAATTATTATTATTAATTAATCTAGCTGTAATCTAATACGGGCTGTAGATTATCGATTGGTCCGTTCCTTAATATATTATTATTTTGAGTATTGGTTGGTTTTATTTTTTACTCCCGTTCCGGTGTTTGTAGTTTGAGTTTGGAATTTGGTCATTTCACCAGAAATGAGTTTGAATTTTTGGGATCTTCATGGGATTTTTGAATTGATAGTTGAACCCATACAACAATATACCAATATAATTTTTATTTGGTCAAAAATTGAGTAGGTTCGACGTGGTAGTGCAAAAATAAAACACACGATTCTGACGTTCAATTTCTGCAAGATTAAATCAACTTTCTCTGAAGTGCTTTTCAGATGACAGATATGTAAGCGAATTAATAATACCATATGACATGCTAGATTCCGTTTGATATCAAATTCATAGAACACGTCGGTCAAGCTGATCCCACACGTGTTCAATAAGATTCGGTCAGGACTTTCTTGTAAAAAGTTTCTGGTGATGCCGGCGGTATGTGGCTTTGTATTGTTCAGCATTAGGGAGAAATTTTGACCTACGCCATATGCAGCAGGCACCACATGGTCCTCCAAGATGTTTTCGATGTAGTCCATGGCATTTAGTCTACCAGGAACCACAACAAAATCAGTTCTGTTGTCTATACTGATTCCAGCCCAAACCATCACAGATCCACGACCTAATCAACGAAAATTGACCACTGAATTTTGTTTGTCGTCTTTACTAGGCATACCGGAAACCAGTAACCAAATTTTCAACTCCCATCAAATAGTCGAAAATTTTCCATACGATTTCTGCTATTCTATGACCTCATACTAACAACAACTTGTAACGCAACACACTTGTTATTGTCCGCATACATTTCAAACACGCGTTACACCTGTTTGTGTTTGTAATTATTCTTGTAGGTTTTAGCATTTAGTTGTTTAACCGGAATTGCTTAGGTATAGAGGTGAGAGGACTGACTTGGACTTAGAAGTTCTTTGTTTGTCAGTAAAACCAGTGTACAGAAGGCTATTTATATATGCAGTAGTGTTCTCGTGTTATGTAACAAGGTGTAAATGGTATCGTTACATAACATGATACATATGAAAGTAAAAGTAAGGTAATGATGAATATCTGTCTTTTATCTTAAAAACTTTTTTTATGCGTAGTTCTACTTATTTTGTGTTTCTATTTTCTACTAATTATATTAATTAAAGAAGCGAATGATAATTAATCCAGGTGATGATAGTTTTTTTGTAAAAAATATCTCTCATTTATTATATTAGATTTCCATTGCCCTGGTTCAAATCCAGGCGGGGGTATTTTTTCCAAAAATTCTCCTAACCTGAATTAATTATCTATCTTTGCTTCTTTAAATATCTTGCTTTGCTTCTTTAAATGATTCTACATTACTGACGAGATTACGTAATAAAATAACCAATCCCTTGAATTTAATTATTATAATACGGAAGTCTATTATACTTTATTATTCTATTAATAAACTACCGCGAACGCACGTGGCGTCTATTCAGCGGGGGGTTGCCGATTCTTTAGGGGATTTTCTGTGCCAAGACTGTGTGCCACTAGAGTTTAGACTTGACCCACACTCGGGGGTCGCTGAAATTGATTTACTGGCGCGCAGGTTGCGGTCCGCAGGGGGCGCGGGGGTTATTGGGGGTAAATTCCGTGCCAAAATCTCACCCCTTCAGCAGCTGGTGGCATATTTCATTGGACCCGGTCCAAAACACACGCTGGTCTGGCTGAAATCCAACCGTTTTTTGTTTTATTTTCAATTACCTATATCAAAAAGGGTACTTTTTATACAGATACAAAACTTATTATTTTTATTGTACTTTATAGAATCATTGCAACTCAACATACTGTATTATAAATAATATTATAGTGTAATGGTGACAGATGGTGAATGTAAAATAGCACGCACATTCAATTCTAACTGTTGTTACGTGACGTAAAAAGATTGAAAAAAAAAACGCACATTATATGGTAACGGATGTCATTCGATAATCTATTGCTTATTATTCATTGATTTCTCTATAGTGTGTGCGTACAATTATGCGATGTAGAAGAATCTAGGTTAATTGAGCCATTGTGAGCGTTGTTTTTCCATCAGGAGTGAAAAAAACAATTGGTTTCCTTAATAAGCTGCTTTTTATAGCTGGGATATGCAAATTTAGAAAGCATTACTTCACTTTATTGTTTGTAAGTGGTCATAGATCATAAAGCGGACACCATATATAATACATACATCTTACATTCAGACGTCATTAGGAATTTTTTATATACTAGATCAGGCGATAGAGCGTTAAAAATTGGGTAAAATTCATTTTTAATAGCCCTATTTCTAAAGTTGTTAAAAGAGTTATCATATGATACCTCCTCGCATTTCTATTCATGTCACTTTCGTTATGTTGAGAATATCAGTGCAGCTGTGTTTTTTTTTTCAGAAATGTAAACTATTATTCAATTATGAACTGTTACTTGCCTATTGATGTCTTTGTTTATTTCTGAAAAAATGTACATTGTTAGTCAAATTACCGCAACACGTAAATAATTCTTCTACTGTAAAAGAAACGCAAAAAATTGTCAAACCCGTTTCCTTTTGTTTTAAACAAGCATAAATAGTCTAAATAAATTTTGAATATAGGTATTTTGAAAATTGGTAACCTTTCCTTTTTTAAGTAGAACACCTGTATATCTTTAATTTATTTTTTATTCTAAGATTTTACAAAGATTTTATACCGAGATTTTATTTTAAAGATAATTTAGGTACACTGCGTCATTTTTGAGTTATAAGCAATTAATCAAAATTAGTCAAAACTACCGGAATATCTAAATAATTCTACTGTTAATAATCTCAAAAAAGATTTTTCGTTTTAAACAGCTATCGTCCAAATATATTTTTAATATACAGGGTTCATTTTATTATGGAATTATGGTAAACTTTTCTTTTTGTAATAGAACACTTGTTAATTTTTACGCTTTTTAATTCCAAGAGTTTTTTTATAGGAATCGTTTTTTTAGAATATTCCTCATCTAACATTCGTTAATAAAAAAATATATAAAAATACCAAAACAATGAAATAGAATTAAATTAAATGTTCAAACTGCCAAATTAAAATAAATGTGTTTGTGGGAAAATAATTTTAGTTTGAAGTTCAGTTTTGATTAATTGCTTAATTGCCTCAAAAATGAAGCGTTTTATAAAAAAAAAAATATCTTAGGAATTAATGAAATGAAAAAATATAAAAATATATAGGGTGTTCTATCAGAAAAAAAGGAAAGGTTACCAAATTTCCAGAATAAAGTAAACACAGTGTACTTATATTAAAAATATATTTAAACGATAGCCAGTTTAAAGCCAAAAAACTTTTATTTAAAAAATTTTATGAAATTGTTTAGTGTTGGAGAAGTATTTAGATATTTCGGTAGTTTTGTCTAATTTTGATAATTGCTTATAACCAAATTACCAAATTTCCAGACTAAAATAAACGTATCAATGATATGTTAAAAATTTATTTAAATGTTAGCTTTTTAAAGCAAAAAAAATACTTTCATTTAAAAAAATTTGTTGAAATTGTTTACTGTTGAAGAATTATTTAGGTTTTCCGATAATTTTGCCTAACCCTGTGTACGTAAAATAATAAATATAGAAGCTAACAACTGCAACTAAAATGTTTAACAGCGTCGGTATAATACACAAACTGCTTAAGCTTGACACCAAAATAATAAAACAGTAAAGCAAAAAATAAAAAAAAAAGTTTAGATTTGTGTATAACATTGCGTCTTCTAATCAATGTGTAATTTGCCTATCAAATTATGTTACTCAAATATATAACTCGTTTTGGCAAAAGGTAGAGTTGACTATTTTTGTCCTAAGTTTCATTATATGACGATTTATTATATACCTATATATGAATTCGTCCTCGGCAACATAATTTAAATATATAAAATATTTCTGCTAGAAAACACTCGTTGTAATTTGTTGTTGTGAGTATTTGTTTTAATGAAGTGTAATTGAATCATACATACATACATGTGGAGAGTAAAGCAAGTATATTATTTCGTTAAATTGAGCGTTGTAATTAATTATAGATAATAGTTTATTGTGATTCGACATGTTGAAAATAAATTATGTCGTAATTACTTATTAGTCAGTTTTGTATTAATTTATTTTATGTTACTCGTTGGATAACGATTTTAAATGTCAAAATAATATGTAACATACTTTTTGTTGAAACTACAATAATTAATAACCTATTAACTACCATAGCAATACAATTAATTTTGTAATAACAACATGAATAAAAATCTATCGAAAGTAATGATTTGTTTATTTAAGAAATCAAAATCAGTTTAAGTATTATGCTCAGTATATTTTACTAGCTATAAATCTTGCAAATTGGATTTTGAAAATAAGTGAAACATGCTTGAAAATTTGTAAAAATAAACATTTGATTCGAGAAAGCGGACATGTGGATTTGCAAAATCGTGTTTCAAGTTGTAGAAACGTTACAGCTGCAGCGGGCTGGACAAAAAACCTATTATTTTGTGGCCTTTAAATATCTTCTACGTCGCATTTTGTTGCAATATTTGAGTAAAACATATTGATGCCGTCAATGCTCCGCAGAAAAATAGTTTTTTTCTACTTGCAAGAAATTGTTTACGGGTTTAGTACCAGATATCTTAGACGCTTCAGTTTTAACGCGAATATAATATCTTTGTACGTAGTATATCCTGCAAAATACATAATATAATAATGCATGTGTTATGAGAATTCTTTACCAGAATTCAATAATATCTGCACAATATAAAATTAGTAAATAATTAATAAAATACACATAGACATTACACATAGACAGTGCAATGTCTGAATTTGTTACAGCTCTAGCAATTTTGTGTATATTCCTGCATGATTACTAGTCTTTCCAATGAAATTATTGTAGATGTTATGTTAAGACCATATTTGGCCAACGTTACAAATTACTTTCTTCTACTACTAAATCGCCTTTCACCTAACGCACCTATATAAGTACTTACATGATACTAACCTAGTTCGCCATTATAGTACCTACATTTTTACGACACAATAATCGATTTTTTTTTTGTTCATTTAAACCGATACTCCAGCACTTTATATCCATTACTAAAGCAATTACCCACAGCCAACGTTTCTCTAGCAAATTGTGAAAACCTGTCATTCAGATAAGAGCCGAGGATACACACACTGACAATGGAAAAGCGCTTTTTTATCATCTTGTGTAATTTTTGCTCGTGATGCAGGTGCGGTGGCGAGATTTCACATTTCTCGCATTTCTCGAAAGAAAAAACCCAATTTCTCTCATTGAGATGAATTAAAAATGAAATATCGACTGAATTGAATAAAAATTAGGTTACTTCCGGTAATACCGGAAGCGCCGGAATAACGCCGGGAAACTCGCTCGGTTCGCTTTGCATTATTGTTCGGTTATCGATTGTGTATCCGGCGAGCTTACAAAGCGCTTGTTTGTGCACGAGGCAGCTTTTGTGCTCAACAGGCTGAATGTCCAATTACGCCTTTTTGCATTTTATTGTTCACTGGTTTTATCTGCACTACGTTACAATTTTCCAGGAAAATAATAAAACTATTATTGATAATAGTACCTACTTTTTTGTTTAATTGTCACGTTTTAGTTTTTTTTATATACAGTGTGTCTCACGGGACGTTGGATTCTATGACTACTTTTGTTATTAATAGAGATAGAAAGTCGGTTAAATGGGCAAAGTAGTGCATATTCATGTGATCCTTCATAATCTGTTCCGAAAACAGTTGAATTCCAAATGGTTTCCAAGCTATTTTGAAAAAGCGAATAAATTTGATTTTTTAATTGTGGTCATAACTTCTTTATTTGTGATCCCATCAAAAAAGCGTTTTGACATTATAAAGGCACTTATTTGCCTACAATTTGATTACGTCAGTTTAAAGTTTTTTCTCGCCAATGAATTCGTCAGAAACAGTCGAACCTTTTGTTTTTCTTATGGACACGATATTGGTTTTATACATGTTTGGATTTATCATTTCTTTCCGAGTAATTTGGTATGCCACATGCCATATTTAGATTACAATAAGATAATAGAAACGGAAAATTGAAGACTGAAAATTGTTCGCTTCGACAGTTGTTGAAAATCGAATGGTGCAAAAAAATAGTTTTTAACGGCTAGGTTCGCACTGTGCTCACGGCCTTTTTAGTATAATTTATTATTATTTTATTTTTACTTTATCATACGCAGTATAATAAAGTAATCGTGCTGAAAAAAAATAAAAAAAATGATAAATTTTAGCGGAAATAGGTCCTTTTGGGTCCCCTGAACATTTTTGACCAAGGTACAAAAAAAGGTCTGTGTGTGTGTGAGTGTGTGTGTGTGTGTGTGTGTGTGTGTGTGTGTGTGTGTGTGTGTGTGTGTGTGTGTGTGTGTGTGTGTGTGTGTGTGTGTGTGTGTGTGTGTGTGTGTGTGTGTGTGTGTGTGTGTGTGTGTGTGTGTGTGTGTGTGTGTGTGTGTGTGTGTGTGTGTGTGTGTGTGTGTGTGTGTGTGTGTGTGTGTGTGTGTGTGTGTGTGTGTGTGTGTGTGTGTGTGTGTGTGTGTGTGTGTGTGTGTGTGTGTGTGTGTGTGTGTGTGTGTGTGTGTGTGTGTGTGTGTGTGTGTGTGTGTGTGTGTGTGTGTGTGTGTGTGTGTGTGTGTGTGTGTGTGTGTGTGTGTGTGTGTGTGTGTGTGTGTGTGTGTGTGTGTGTGTGTGTGTGTGTGTGTGTGTGTGTGTGTGTGTGTGTGTGTGTGTGTGTGTGTGTGTGTGTGTGTGTGTGTGTGTGTGTGTGTGTGTGTGTGTGTGTGTGTGTGTGTGTGTGTGTGTGTGTGTGTGTGTGTGTGTGTGTGTGTGTGTGTGTGTGTGTGTGTGTGTGTGTGTGTGTGTGTGTGTGTGTGTGTGTGTGTGTGTGTGTGTGTGTGTGTGTGTGTGTGTGTGTGTGTGTGTGTGTGTGTGTGTGTGTGTGTGTGTGTGTGTGTGTGTGTGTGTGTGTGTGTGTGTGTGTGTGTGTGTGTGTGTGTGTGTGTGTGTGTGTGTGTGTGTGTGTGTGTGTGTGTGTGTGTGTGTGTGTGTGTGTGTGTGTGTGTGTGTGTGTGTGTGTGTGTGTGTGTGTGTGTGTGTGTGTGTGTGTGTGTGTGTGTGTGTGTGTGTGTGTGTGTGTGTGTGTGTGTGTGTGTGTGTGTGTGTGTGTGTGTGTGTGTGTGTGTGTGTGTGTGTGTGTGTGTGTGTGTGTGTGTGTGTGTGTGTGTGTGTGTGTGTGTGTGTGTGTGTGTGTGTGTGTGTGTGTGTGTGTGTGTGTGTGTGTGTGTGTGTGTGTGTGTGTGTGTGTGTGTGTGTGTGTGTGTGTGTGTGTGTGTGTGTGTGTGTGTGTGTGTGTGTGTGTGTGTGTGTGTGTGTGTGTGTGTGTGTGTGTGTGTGTGTGTGTGTGTGTGTGTGTGTGTGTGTGTGTGTGTGTGTGTGTGTGTGTGTGTGTGTGTGTGTGTGTGTGTGTGTGTGTGTGTGTGTGTGTGTGTGTGTGTGTGTGTGTGTGTGTGTGTGTGTGTGTGTGTGTGTGTGTGTGTGTGTGTGTGTGTGTGTGTGTGTGTGTGTGTGTGTGTGTGTGTGTGTGTGTGTGTGTGTGTGTGTGTGTGTGTGTGTGTGTGTGTGTGTGTGTGTGTGTGTGTGTGTGTGTGTGTGTGTGTGTGTGTGTGTGTGTGTGTGTGTGTGTGTGTGTGTGTGTGTGTGTGTGTGTGTGTGTGTGTGTGTGTGTGTGTGTGTGTGTGTGTGTGTGTGTGTGTGTGTGTGTGTGTGTGTGTGTGTGTGTGTGTGTGTGTGTGTGTGTGTGTGTGTGTGTGTGTGTGTGTGTGTGTGTGTGTGTGTGTGTGTGTGTGTGTGTGTGTGTGTGTGTGTGTGTGTGTGTGTGTGTGTGTGTGTGTGTGTGTGTGTGTGTGTGTGTGTGTGTGTGTGTGTGTGTGTGTGTGTGTGTGTGTGTGTGTGTGTGTGTGTGTGTGTGTGTGTGTGTGTGTGTGTGTGTGTGTGTGTGTGTGTGTGTGTGTGTGTGTGTGTGTGTGTGTGTGTGTGTGTGTGTGTGTGTGTGTGTGTGTGTGTGTGTGTGTGTGTGTGTGTGTGTGTGTGTGTGTGTGTGTGTGTGTGTGTGTGTGTGTGTGTGTGTGTGTGTGTGTGTGTGTGTGTGTGTGTGTGTGTGTGTGTGTGTGTGTGTGTGTGTGTGTGTGTGTGTGTGTGTGTGTGTGTGTGTGTGTGTGTGTGTGTGTGTGTGTGTGTGTGTGTGTGTGTGTGTGTGTGTGTGTGTGTGTGTGTGTGTGTGTGTGTGTGTGTGTGTGTGTGTGTGTGTGTGTGTGTGTGTGTGTGTGTGTGTGTGTGTGTGTGTGTGTGTGTGTGTGTGTGTGTGTGTGTGTGTGTGTGTGTGTGTGTGTGTGTGTGTGTGTGTGTGTGTGTGAGTGTGTATGTGTGTGTACCCGTTTTTTGTGGAGACGATTCCGGAGAAACTACTAAAGGTATCGGGACGAAAGTTCATATTTAGAAGTTTCATGACTAAACTTGGAGCTTTTGGTTCAACCGGGTCCGAAGGAACTATTTACTCTTAGCATTTGTCAACGATTTTGCAATTGAGCCGCCATTTCTGTAATTTTGTCAAAATAGATAAATAATAAATTAAAGTAGAGGAAATTTTGTATAATTTATGTCTATAACATTTTTTGGTAAAATTAATAGTTTAGCTGCAGGAGCAAATTCTATTTGATCGAAATCGTGTCTGCATTAATAGCAGGTAGCCAGGATATTTTGAAACTTTTGACAGTATTCAGAACGTCAGCGGTTGCGAAACGTCAATTCAACATGCAAATGAATGGATAATGCGATGAGGAGGAGAAACACGCGCGCACGTACGCTATGTGAAACAATATTAAAACATCTTGGTGTCAATGTATATTTCGATTGCGGATAGCAAATGTTCTTATGTTTTCGCGGATAAATACAAGAAAGATTATAAGACGGTATGTTAACCTTAAAACTTATTTGGAATATTGAGCATAATTGTTTATGAACTTTTGTAGTTAGCACTGAAGACGGGGTAAAACCCGAAAATATAGCATGCTAGAAGCCAATATAATATATTAATCATCAGAACCAATAAACTTTTGACTGTATCATATATAGTATGACAAAGAGGTTTAGCATTTTTGAAATATTTTACAAATAAACCGCTATTTCTGGAAGTTCGTCGAAATAGTTAAATAATATAGAGGAAATTCTGAATAATTTATGACTATGAAACTTTTTGGTAAAATAAATATTTCAGCCGCATGAGCAAATTCTATTTCATCGGGATCGCCCGTACTGCATTAAAACACTAGTATTAAAACTAGTTAGCCAGGATTTGTCGGATATTGTGATTCTAATGACAGTAGGTAGTGTCAAATGCTGATGTTTTGACATTACATACTGTAAATATAATCAAACTATCTGTCTACTTCTAGTAGTTTTATTTTAATGCAGACGTGGCCGATCTCGATCAAATAGAATCTCATGCAGCTAAACTATTAATATATGGTATGATAAAGTCATGTGCCTGGCCACATCAGATTTTTTAAATTAACGAAGTTGTTGGTTGTCTTAAAATGCAATATTATGAACTATATGAGCAATATACAAGCTATCGATTGGTATTAGTTTATCACTTTTTTTTTTCAATGTTGACATTTTATATTTTGTTTTAATTCGTTTTGTTTTGTTTTTCAGGTGAGTGCAACGAGCCGTCTAGATGGAACTTGAAGATTTGCACCAGCAATACGGTAAATACGCATTTTCTAAGCAAGCCGTCATGCATGGTCTTCCTGATTTGATTGCATATCTTTCCAAATTTGGTATCGCTATAGAATATAAATACCTTGTTTTTCATAAATTCTCAATCGGGGAGGCTATAATTCTTTCGTCATACAAGTTTACCCATATGTTACAAGAACTATTAACAACACTTTAACCCTAATTGAGAATTTATTTGACATCATGGTAGCTAATGTAATGGTTAGATTCATTTGCATGACTTTTTATTTATTTTTAAAGATAATTTCTAAACAATCTTCGTTTTTTATAATTAATAATAATTATTGTTATTATTATTATCATCAATATTGTTTCTCGAGTGTTTAGTTTACTTAATCACAACTAGACAGCGTGGTGTGCGTTATCTCGTATACTCTCCGTTATATATTATTACATCAAATATAGAAATATCATTTCCAAATATTTATCTGCGGAGTATAATAAGGTCAGAGTTCGATTGATTTGTTTCAAATATCGTCGTGATTTCTCTCGAGTTTACGTATCTTCGCGTAGTATTAGTGTAGACCGGGTAGTATAAATTTCGTACCGTTTGAAGTTGTGCTTACGTAATATCTTTGCGGTCGGGATATAAGGATGTGAAACGTAACAGGACAGCCAAAAAGTCCTTTGTTCGTGCTAACTCTCGCGGAGAAATTGTGCTAAGCTGTTTTTTCTCTTCCTCGTGTGTTTTGCTATGGTAAATGACCGAAGAGCACTGCGGAGGTAATAACAGTGCGCAGATATTTGGAGCAGCGAGAGTAATTGCTATTACAAATTGTTCGCCGCTTGAAGAAACTAGGTAATTTGTTAGTGTGTTAGTTCTACCTTTCTAATCTTCTGCCTTTAGAGTGTTTCTCGATTATTCAGTCAGTTATGGTCAAAATATAGTTGGTCTTTCTTGTATCTCTTCTTCTAAGGTTAAATTTTTAGCTTAGCTGTTTAGTTTTGATTATGGAGGTATGATATGGTACTTCCGGTGTTTGATGACAGTGATTACATGCTTCCGTGGTTTCGTTATGCCAAAAAGCGCGCGTGTGACGCCATCTGGTGTCGTACCGTTCGGTTAATAACTGTGCGCGAAGTTGTTTGAGCAAGAAGCATGGAAAATTGAAGACCTTGAATGTGTCGTTCGGTGGTTTGTCGCTAATACCGGAAGTGTTTCGTTTATTTCGTTGCGGGATTTTGAAATTGTAAATTATAATTGCTTCAAAAGGTAGCAAATTTAAGAAGTGTTAATTTGTATTTACTTTTAAGTCGTAAAATTTATCGAAACCAGCTTGACAAAAGTACGATTTAAACAAAATTGCTGTGAAATAATTTGGGTCGCAAAAGATATAATTATTTTAAATAATAAATTTATTAGAATTAGGATACGAATGGTAATTAATCATCTAGTTAATGCTCTATTTTTTAATAATGACTTTCACGACCACCAGTCGGGAGCTCGAACCAATTGAGCTACCGAGAACTATTTTGAAATGAATAAACAAATTTCGGTTGTGGAATATAGGTTAATAGGTAAAAAATAAACCCTTGCTTCTAGCCCTTGATTTCAGTTTTTTTGGCAGTGTGTTTTGGTGGCAGTGATTTAAATTTGAATATAATTCTTGCTCCTATTTGTCTTTTCCAAATAACATTTTCGGTAATACTTAAAATATTGATGCTTCTTATTTTAGCAAAAATATTTTATTTCTATAATTATAAAATCTGATGTGACCAGGCGCATGATTTTATCATACTATACAGCAGTGAGCACACACACAGACATTTTTTTCTTGTGTAATACAGAGTAATATGAATTAATATTATTTATTTCATTTCATTTTAGTTGTTTTCTGCGGTAGCATCTCGCTATGGCTTCACAACAGTCGCCCTTTATTATGCAACTTGCACTAAGTAAACATAGAAATACAAATCGCAAAATCACCACGAGAACATAATTTTTGCCGTCAAAAGTCTTGTTACTACTATACTCAATCAATTATGAAGTTTTGTTTGGCAACATGAAGTGTAACTTAAAACATACTCAAAGACGTTCGTAACTCTGAAATAAAGATGTAAAAACTCAAATGAACTACGTTATAGTCCTGAAATATTTCTGTACACCATGTATAACTATCAAAATTGCTCTTAGGTTTAAACTTGAGCACCAGAGAAGTGAAAAATCGTTCCCAAGTTGCAAACTATCTAAACTGACGAAATTCCAAGTTTTAGAAACAAAATGGGAAAGACGACTGTTAATTTCAAACAGTTTTAACTGCAAAAATCAGGCGTCTTTTTACACTTCTCTCGCGGTTATGTTTAAACCGAAGTGCAGAAAATTTCGTTAGTTATAAATAAACTTCATATAAAAATAAATAATGTTAGGATGAATGAAATGCATTTAGGTACATATTTAAACATAAATTTTTGTAAGTCTTGTTAATTGTGCAATTGTTGCAGTAAATTGAAATAGCAACCTCCAATTCATATTCTAATAATCTAGAAACAACTTGACGTTACAACATCGGTTAACATAATAGTCACGTATAACAAAAAAAAGCGTTTACGTTCGGTGTTAATTTTGGTGGAGGCGACGGGGAATATATTCCTCGACTATGTTTAATCCAATTTTGGCACAATCTCTCGGTTAAATTAGCACCAACTTAACTCAAAACCCCCACTACAGTCAGCCTCGGTAAAATTTTAATTTACTCTTCCAGGTTTTGATCTAAAACTAAAACTTTTTTTACCCTATAATACGTAGTATGACAATATTCTTAATTGAGCATGTTGCAATAAATTGAAATACAAATCTCCAATTCATATTCTAATAGCTTAGAAATAAACTTAAACCTACAACATTTATTAACAGAATAGGGAAAATCGTCACTAATACACAAAAAAACGACATTCTCGTTCGGAATTAATTTTGGCGGAGGCGACGGAAAATATGTTCCTCGACCAATTAATTTTAATCCAATTTTTCACAATCTCTCGGTTAAATCAGAACCAACTTAACTCAACCCCCCCCCCCCACCACCGTCAGCCTCGGTAAAATTTTAATTTACTCTTCCACGAAAAGAACGGCACCCCTTTGTACCTTCCGCGCATATTTTCAAGATGCCCTCTCGAATTCTCTTTCCAACCGACAGAGAAACAAAAACGACTCGGATACGAGTCGGAGACGGAGAGCGCGAGGGAGATGGAAAAGGGATATAGAAGCTGCACGGTACTTTTTTCAAGAGCTCGTAGAGCTCGCTGCAAAGTAATATCGTAAATTGGAATGAAGCCAGGATAGCGGGCGGCGGCAGCAGCCATTCCATTCCATTCACCTAAAACGCTGGGCCCTTGGCGAACCTTGACCTTCAATTGGGCGACGTGGGCGGCTCTCTGCAACGCCGCCCCATGATTAATGGGGCGTTGCGGTGCACGCCGCCACCGCCGTCGACGCCGCCCCATAAATCTGCAATGCGTCGTTTGCCGCTGTCGATCTGCAAAAACCACTAACGTGTGATTGAAAAAATAAAAGTAAATAAGGAGTCACCGGATGTAGATGGAGCTACTATAGACATGTCTGTTTTTATTTCGTGTTTATTACATTTGACGTATGGTATAATCTAAAGAAATTAATGTATCGCTTGGTATTTGTACAAATATTTGAGATGTCTAGTCGATGATATAGTACTTTCACATTTGTGCTCTTATAGTTATCATTGAAGTATGTTTTATAATGTATTACTGCTGACAATAATCAGACGCAGCGGTCATCGGATAATCAGTAAAGCTTCTTTCTATATAGATATTTACTTATTAATAAAATTATAAACCCCTAACCACAACAAGTATTTTAGAACCTAAATACGTATTTCAGCAACTATGTTGCCATCTTCAGTAGAACCTAAAGAGAGAAAAAGAGAGATTAGCACTTCATAGTATCTTTACTGGATATTGTCCAAGCAAATCACTAGTGGAAGTGACGTCCATGTTAAAAATTACCCTATATATACCCATTTGTTGTTCACACCTCAGTGAATTTTGATCATTGAAGCGTGTAAAAACAAGTTTTAATTAAAGCAGGTCAAACAATGGCGAACTAGGTATAGGACCCTGTCTGAATTTATTAATTTATCTCTATTCAACTGAATAAAGATACTTTCCAAGCTGTTTAGTTCCCTATTATTTGACACAGCTTTTACAAGTTTTAAGTCATCTACAACTACTTTATGACCTGTGTCTAAAATATGTTGAGCCACACTAGATTTTTCAAAACGATTATATTTAAAATGAGCTACATGTTCTTTGAACCTAGTAAAAATTGTTCTTCTAGTCTGGCCTACGTATTCTTTTTCACAGTCGTGACATTTGATACAATATATACCAGATTTATCAAGTACATCTACCTTATCCTTTGGGTTTCCAAGAAGGTTTTTTATGCTATTATGAGTCGAATATGCTATACAGAGATTTTGTAATGTAAAAATACTTCTCAAACCCCTTGTATATGCACAATCGAACGGTATTTTAACATAATTCTTCTTTTCTACAGACAAAGTATTTAAAGTAGATATTTGATTTACATACATTTTTTGATTCTGCGAACAGGCGTTTTTGAGCAGATTGATTTTCGTTACTTATATCTTTTATGAAGACGCCGCACACCACTTTGCGGTAAAAACTACAAAAATTTGTCGACAAACTTTTAAAATTTCGGGGTAAATGTATACATACCTACAGTTCAAGGGATAATATGCAATCCTTTAGATGTTTCTAGGACATTGACTTCGGTGGTATAAATTGTAACGCGGCGAATTGTTCTGCGTGATTTGTTTGATATTCCGTATGGGTGGCGCCATCTATCGCTGTCTAGGGCAACTTGGTGGAGCTCGGCAGGAACTCGGCAGGGTGTGAAACGCTGCTAGCATCGGGTTTCCGCGCGCAAAATTGCCGAGGCCACGCCCCCGTCATTTACATTTAATTAGATCCCACGGTTTTTACTGTTTGGATTCACGGAATTTTGTCTTGCAAAATCGTTGTTTACTTTGTACTATAGTTCGCCGCTGTTACTTGGTTTAACTTTCCCTTGGTTTCCCTATTCCGACAGAAATTCTAGGTTTCCGTTTTTTCTGCGTTTCCGGCCGTTATTTTTCGTGGCCGTAGTGCGGCTTGCAGCGTGCTTTTCCGGCGTCTTGTCTTGTCAATCATCTTGGAGTGTACACGTGTGATAGATTTTTGGAAGCCCGTTGAGAATTATAGGAGAGGATTTTGGTAGTTTGGAGGTCCCCCTTATCGCCGTAGTGCGGATTTATCTCGACCAGGCTTCAACAGGTGTCCAGGTTGTTGATTTAGTGGAAATCTGGCCACCACGCCATTGTGCGGATTTAAACGAACTTCTATCACGTTCACGTAGGCCCAGTGTCCATCTATTTTTGGGTAAGCTCTCTTTAGATTCGATGAGATTGTCTGGTGGCAATTGGTGGGTCGATTCTACGACTATTTCCTCTTTTTAGGCACCTAATACGAGGCCGGAGACCCCTCGAACGTTCGTAGTCACCTAGCACGAAGCGAGAGACCCTTCGTAAGTCAGTAGTCACCTGGTACGAGGCAAGAGACCCTGCGTAGGTCCTTCGACATCTAGTACGAGACCTTTTCGAAGTATATCGAGTCGGAGTTGGTGGCACCGTGACGGGATCGGCACGTGCGGTGATTATTATCCGTCGTGGAGGATCCAACGCTAGCATCGGAGCGTCTGTAGGTGGCAAACAGTGTCTCGAAGCTCCGGATAAAGGTCAGAGGTCCTATATTTTTCCGATCAGCTGTGGCGGACGCTCGTTGTCCCTCGAAGGAGCAGGCAGCTCGTATATCTTTTTTTGGTTGTGCCTTTTGTTGATTAGTAGTTAGTATCGCTACGATTGTGTAATCGTTACCCGTCGAGGAGCCTTCCGCTCGCACACCTTTTTATGGTGGCGCATTTGATTAGTAGTAGATTAGTGTGGCTACGATTTAGTAATCGTTGTCCATTCCGGAGCCTTCAGCTCAGTGTTATTGATTGTTACGTGTTTAATTATCCGAAGATATCGCTCGGACCATCGGTGCTCAACCCGTATGTGTTATTAATTACCTTTTTCTTTAATTTCGAGTTTGCCTTACGTACTCGTAATTTTGATTACCCGTTACCGTATTTATCTTTGTGGATTCTGAATTTAATTCGGATAACTGGTATCCACCGGTATAATTTCCTTTGATCGTTCAAGAATTATTAACGGAAGCCGTTAGTGGCTTCGGAGTTTATACTATTTTCTCAGTTGGGCGTAGCCAAGTTGAGTGCCGATGGGAATTTAATTTTCTTTTGGGACGGGTTGCCGTCTTGGTTATTGATTGCCTTTTATATTAATGTTGTTTGTTATCAGCTTTTCAACATAGACGGTTGCGGTAATTGTCTTGGGATTTTACCCAAATCTACAGCGAGTCGCGGCGCGGTTTGGCCAAGCTTCGTGTCGGTCGCTATTATTATTTTTTTATCTTTACGATTTGCGGTTTGGGCTCGAAGCCCTTAAGTGTGTTGAATTGTTTGAGTTTTTATTGTTTTGTTTGTGTGCATTCCCAATTATAAGCAAGCCTTCGGCGTAGCATCTGCGTGGTACTTTTTGGCTGTACCACGAATTATTGTGTACCTGTATACCGATGCAGATTATATTGGCGATATCATCGTTGACTTTTGGAGGCTAATAAATTGGTTGAAGATACATTTACTTTGCTTGTTCCCTGTGTTGCCTTTATTTCAGCTGCACTTTCGTAGTCAAGTGCTGTTTCTCCAACGGATTAAGACTGACGTGGCGCCCTAGAACATCGTATTAAGGAACCGTTTGGTTACTGTCCCACGACCACCTCCCTGGTTGGCCGGAGCATCCGGGAGAAACGCATGAGCAGCACAGGTTTGGTAGAAGTCGACGTATTTTGGTGTTTCTTCGGCAACTTTAGGTCTTTGGTATTTTTGCGAAAAAAAAGGCGTTACATTGGCGCCCAACGTGGGGCCCTTAATCATTAATTAGGAGGAGCTAATTGGGTGGTGACCAATGCTGGTTGGGTTGTATATTTTTTTTTCCCTCTCCTTTTTTTTTTTTTCTCCCGCCTTGTTTTCAATCTTGGCCTTGTTTCACTGATTGGGGACCTGGTCTCATTGGTTCGGGACTTGGTTTCATTTAGCTGGCCGGTGTGTGGTTTGAGTCCGTCACTATGTCCGCTCCCACCATGAAGTTACACCATCTGAAGAAGGATGAATTAGAATATGAGCTTCGTTCCCGCGGGATGGACCCCACCGAGATGACGGTGGTCGATATGCGGGCAAGCCTGAGGTCGCTGACCAGGTTGGAGCAGGCTCGACGCGCGGTTCGATACTCGGATTACGAGTTTGATGCCAAGAAGGACTTGGATGCCATTGCTGCGAAGTTTGAGGAATTGGATACCTTGGTGACGGGGTTGGGCGATGATCGGGTTAGTCCTGCGCATCAGCGATGTTGTTCGAGAGTGTTGCATTTGCTGGGCCGAGTGGGTGGAATTTCCACGGCGACCGGGGATGCTGAGGTCATCCGGGAGCGTAGTGCGTGGCTGGCGAAGGTGTCCGCGTTGCTGACTCGCTTGCGGAGGAGCCGACATCGTTCTCGGGATCTGGATGTGAGTGAGGGCTTGTTGGATACGGCGCTGGATGGCGAGGAGTCTGGTTCTAGTAGCGGCTCTGAGGTTGTGGAACCCGAGACCGCGGCGCGTGTCACCGGTGCGTCCCAATCGCCATTCCGGTCGAGGGATTACGTTGTCCCTGTCTATAAGTGGAATGTGCATTTCTCGGGTGACCCAAGGTCGATGTCCGTGATGGATTTTTTGGATCGAGTGACCGAGTTGCGGAGAGCGCGAGGATGTACCGAGGCAGATTTGTTTCGATCGTCGTTGGATTTGTTTCAGGGCAAGGCACTATTGTGGTATCGGTCGGCGATACGTAAGTGTAGCACGTGGCGGGAGTTATCAGATCTTCTGATGAAGCACTATTTGCCTCCGGACTATAAGAGTCGTCTGTTCCAGGAGATTATGGGTAGAACCCAGGGACTTCAGGAACCTATCGTCGAGTATCTCGCGTGCATGCAGGCTTTGTTTGACCGCTATGGGCGAATGTCTCGGGAGGTCCAACTGGACATACTAAAGAAGAATCTGGCACCCTTTTACCTTATGCAGTTGCCGTCAGTCCGTACCGTCGAGGAGTTGGAGACCGAATGCTTGCAGCTGGAGACAAAAAAGTATCGAGCCGATCATTACCATGCACCTCCTAGGAAGAGTCGGGAATGTGTGGAGCCCGAGTTGGCCTGTCTTTATTCCTGTTCGGAGACTGCCGCCGTGTCGTCGCCTGCCGTTCGACCCCCACCGGGGGCGCGACAACTGGAGTGTTTCCGTTGCCGCAAGGTTGGTCATTTCGCCCGGGATTGTCGACTGAAGCAGGGTGGCATTTGGTGTTATCGCTGTGGGCAGCCGGATGTTACGACAAATACTTGCCCTGAGTGTTCGCCGCGGTCGGAAAACCCCGATCGGAGGGCCTGAGTGGTCGTCAGCCACCCTCCCGGCATTCTTCCCGGACCAAGGACCCTGCCCATAAAATACTTATAGACTATATAATTTCCCACGCTTCCGGTGATTGCCGACCGTACTTGAACGTTTCCATTTTGGGGCAGAATATGCTCGGCCTCTTGGATTCTGGAGCAACCCATACGATTGTTGGGGACTCCGGATATCGACTGTTGCTGGCTCTGGGACTGACTTTGGACTGTGCTTCGCGACGGAGTTGCGCTGTGGCGAACGGGGAGGTTTGCTCCTCATTGGGCACCGTGGCCGTCCCTTTCACTCTGCTGAATAAAACTCGCCTGTTGAATGTTATGGTGGTTCCTTCCCTTCCCCATAGGCTGATCCTAGGTATGGATTTCTGGCGGGAGATGGGTATTGTCCCGGATCTTCGGCAGGACGTCTGGCGATTCGGCGAGGAGTTGGCCGATCTTTGCGACGTGCAGGCTGGTGACGAGCTAACGCAGGCGCAGCGTACTGCCTTGGATGAGTTGGTCGGTCGGACCTTTCCGTCGGTGGGATCTTGCCCGCTGGGTACGGTTACGTCCGTAGAGCATGAGATTGTCACGGATTCCCCTCCCATAAAGCTTAGATACTATCCTGTTTCGCCCGCCAAGCAGAGGATCATTGATGAGGAGCTGACAAAGTTGCTGGAGCAGGGAGTGGTAGAGCCTTCCAGGAGCGCGTGGTCGTCCCCTGTTCTTCTCGTCCCGAAGAAGGACCGAAGTTACCGTTTCTGCATTGACTTTCGGCGCCTCAATCAGGTTACTAAGAAGGACGCGTATCCTTTGCCCTACATTTCTTCTATTTTAGACCGTCTCCGAAACGCCCGGTACCTGAGCTCATTGGATATTAAGTCGGCCTACTGGCAGGTGCCTGTCGCAGCCTCCTCAAGAGAGTTTACGGCTTTCACGGTTCCCGGACGCGGCCTGTTCCAGTTTCGGCGGATGCCGATGGGGTTGACCAACGCCCCGGCCACTTGGCAGCGGTTGATTGACGGTATTTTGGGAGCAGATTTGGAGCCCCATGTGTTGGTTTACCTGGACGATATTGTGGTGATCTCCCCGGACTTCGACACCCATCTCACGATGCTGGAGAAGGTTTTGGATCGGCTACGGACTGCCGGCTTGACAGTTAGCCGGGAGAAGTGCCAATTCTGCCGACCACAACTTAAGTACTTGGGATACATCGTGGACCGGCATGGACTCCGCGTAGATCCGGAGAAGGTAGAGGCCATCTTAAATATTCCCGCCCCGCGAACGGTGTCGGAGGTTCGTCGCTTCGCCGGGATGGCTAGTTGGTACCGACGCTTTGTACCCGATTTCGCTTCCGTAATGGCACCTCTTACCCAGCTTACCCGGAAGGGCGTAAAATTTGACTGGACTCCGGAATGTGATCGGGCTCTGACCTCCGTGAAGCAGTATTTGGTGACGGCGCCTATTTTAACGTGTCCTGATTTCGAGCGGCCTTTTACTTTGCAGACAGACGCCTCCGCATATGGTCTCGGTGCCGTCCTCACACAACGCCTTGAGGGTGAGGAAAAAGTGATTGCCTTTCTGTCACGCTCTCTGACTTCCCAGGAGAGGAATTACTCTACCACTGAACGTGAGTGCCTAGGCGTGATTTGGGCCGTGGAGAAGCTGCGCCACTACCTGGAGGGAGCGAGATTCACGGTGGTTACCGACCATGCTTCGCTCGTTTGGCTGAATCGTCTGAAGGACCCGACTGGTCGTCTGGCAAGATGGGCCGTGAGGCTACAGCCTTTCGACTTTGACATTGTGCATCGTAAGGGACGTGATTTGGTTGTCCCGGACTGTTTGTCTCGAGCGGTGCCCGTGTTGGCGGATGCCGTGCACCTCGTCCCCGCTGGATTCGACTTTTCCTCGACAAAGGACCCTTGGTATCTTGGCATGATTGCCCGCGTCGAGAGAGCTTTGCACCGGTATCCGCAGTGGCGAGTCGAGGGGGGCTTGCTGTACAAGCATGTTCGGTCGGCGCATTTGGGTGTGTCGGACGTGGGCGAGGAGTGGAAGTTGGTGGTTCCGGGGGATCGTAGGGCTGCACTGTTGGGTCGGTACCATGATGACCCTCGAGCAGGTCATGTTGGTGGATATAAGGTGTATTGGCGACTTCGAGAGCGCTACACGTGGCCTAAGATGTATGTAGACGTTGCCAAGTATGTCCGGCGTTGTGGAGTATGTGCGGCGCAGAAGCCGGAGCAGCGAGCCCCGGCGGGATTGATGGGTACACGCCCGGACGTGTCCCGGCCCTGGCAGATGGTGAGCCTCGATTTTGTGGGCCCATTGCCCCGATCCTCGCGAGGAAATACCTCGATCCTGGTGGTCAGCGACTACTTTAGTAAGTATGTATTACTGTTTGCGCTTCGGTCCGCTACGGCTAAGAGTTTGACCCGACTTCTGGAGGACCATGTTTTTTTGGTTTACGGAGCCCCCCAGTTTTTGATATGCGACAACGGCGTCCAGATGAGGAGTAAAGAATTTCGATCTTTGTGTGCATCGTATGGCACCAGGATATCCTACACTCCGCTGTATTACCCTCGGGCCGACCCTGTTGAGCGAGTCAATCGTGTGGTCAAGACTATGTTGGGTTGTTATGTCAAAGACAACCAGCGACGATGGGATGACTATTTGGGTCCGATTGGCTGCGCTATTCGAGCCTCGCGAAGTGAGACCACGGGGTACTCGCCCTTTTATGTTAACTTCGGCCGTCATTATGTGGGTTGTGGTCGCACTTTTGAGCAGGTTCTCACTCCAGATGCTGCGCCTCCGGATGTTCCTGCGCGCATCGAAGGATTTCAACAGTTGTTTCAGCGAGTTCGCAAGCAGCTTGCGTCGGCGCAGGAGCGACATCGACGGGTGTACAATTTACGCAGGCGCCCCGTCCAGTACGTCGTTGGCCAATCGGTTTGGCGTCGCAATAAGGTCCTGTCCAGTGCGGCAAATTTTGTTAATGCTAAGTTGGCAGCTAAATTCGTTGGACCTTTTCGCGTAAGGAAAAAGTTGGGTTCCTGGACGTATGAGTTGGAGAGTGAGGATGGTGCTTCGAAAGGCGTATGGCATGTCCAAGATCTTAAGCCGGCCTATGAGTTGGATGAGGCTCGGTAAAACACCAGCGCTCTGTGTTCCGGGGCTTACAGAATACGGACACGGCGAACCTGCCACCAGTAAGAGTCTGGTAAAAGGCCACGGAAGACTTCCACCTACCATCATCTCTTGTAGGGATCGGGAAAGGGAGCGTCTCACAATGCGTGAGGACTCCTCATCGTTGCAAAACGATTTCGGCTAGGTTGTTAGCTTTGTCGTCATTTTGACGTTATACTTCGGTTGGCGGTATTTCGGTTGATTGGCCGTCTTCCTTAGTTTTGGGATTTCTCTGTTTGTTAGTACCACCACCCCAGGGGTTTGTTCTGGTGTCCCCTGGGTTTTTCCTTGCTTATCGTAGTTTCTTTTTGTTGTTGGGTGGTACCCTTTTTGTTGAGAGCTGTGGTCAGCTCTATTTTTTGTTTTCGGGGCGCGAGTCGTCGGTGCCTGGTGTTGGGGTTGTGCGGTGGCAGCAGTGGTGAGTTCCTTGGTTCCTGTCCCTATGTGTTATTGCTGGTTTCCAGTGCTGTCGATGGGTACGAACGAGGTTTGATGCACTTTTCCGCATCTTACGCAACTGCCCGTCCCTTCCTTCTTTTGTGTTGTCCTCTCACCCTACCTTTTCCCCTCCCTACTGTTGTCGTTGCACCGCCTTGGCATCTGGTGCTGGCCCCTCAAGCTTTTTTTATTGCTTGGTAGTTGAGTTGTTGGTGTGGAGGCATCGTTGGACACACGGGTTTGCAGTTTGATGCGTTCGGTTCGCTCCTTTGGATCTGGGTCGGAAACTTTCGTGGAAATTTTCCTCTGTGAGAGGAGAGGGGGAGTGTAACGCGGCGAATTGTTCTGCGTGATTTGTTTGATATTCCGTATGGGTGGCGCCATCTATCGCTGTCTAGGGCAACTTGGTGGAGCTCGGCAGGAACTCGGCAGGGTGTGAAACGCTGCTAGCATCGGGTTTCCGCGCGCAAAATTGCCGAGGCCACGCCCCCGTCATTTACATTTAATTAGATCCCACGGTTTTTACTGTTTGGATTCACGGAATTTTGTCTTGCAAAATCGTTGTTTACTTTGTACTATAGTTCGCCGCTGTTACTTGGTTTAACTTTCCCTTGGTTTCCCTATTCCGACAGAAATTCTAGGTTTCCGTTTTTTCTGCGTTTCCGGCCGTTATTTTTCGTGGCCGTAGTGCGGCTTGCAGCGTGCTTTTCCGGCGTCTTGTCTTGTCAATCATCTTGGAGTGTACACGTGTGATAGATTTTTGGAAGCCCGTTGAGAATTATAGGAGAGGATTTTGGTAGTTTGGAGGTCCCCCTTATCGCCGTAGTGCGGATTTATCTCGACCAGGCTTCAACAGGTGTCCAGGTTGTTGATTTAGTGGAAATCTGGCCACCACGCCATTGTGCGGATTTAAACGAACTTCTATCACGTTCACGTAGGCCCAGTGTCCATCTATTTTTGGGTAAGCTCTCTTTAGATTCGATGAGATTGTCTGGTGGCAATTGGTGGGTCGATTCTACGACTATTTCCTCTTTTTAGGCACCTAATACGAGGCCGGAGACCCCTCGAACGTTCGTAGTCACCTAGCACGAAGCGAGAGACCCTTCGTAAGTCAGTAGTCACCTGGTACGAGGCAAGAGACCCTGCGTAGGTCCTTCGACATCTAGTACGAGACCTTTTCGAAGTATATCGAGTCGGAGTTGGTGGCACCGTGACGGGATCGGCACGTGCGGTGATTATTATCCGTCGTGGAGGATCCAACGCTAGCATCGGAGCGTCTGTAGGTGGCAAACAGTGTCTCGAAGCTCCGGATAAAGGTCAGAGGTCCTATATTTTTCCGATCAGCTGTGGCGGACGCTCGTTGTCCCTCGAAGGAGCAGGCAGCTCGTATATCTTTTTTTGGTTGTGCCTTTTGTTGATTAGTAGTTAGTATCGCTACGATTGTGTAATCGTTACCCGTCGAGGAGCCTTCCGCTCGCACACCTTTTTATGGTGGCGCATTTGATTAGTAGTAGATTAGTGTGGCTACGATTTAGTAATCGTTGTCCATTCCGGAGCCTTCAGCTCAGTGTTATTGATTGTTACGTGTTTAATTATCCGAAGATATCGCTCGGACCATCGGTGCTCAACCCGTATGTGTTATTAATTACCTTTTTCTTTAATTTCGAGTTTGCCTTACGTACTCGTAATTTTGATTACCCGTTACCGTATTTATCTTTGTGGATTCTGAATTTAATTCGGATAACTGGTATCCACCGGTATAATTTCCTTTGATCGTTCAAGAATTATTAACGGAAGCCGTTAGTGGCTTCGGAGTTTATACTATTTTCTCAGTTGGGCGTAGCCAAGTTGAGTGCCGATGGGAATTTAATTTTCTTTTGGGACGGGTTGCCGTCTTGGTTATTGATTGCCTTTTATATTAATGTTGTTTGTTATCAGCTTTTCAACATAGACGGTTGCGGTAATTGTCTTGGGATTTTACCCAAATCTACAGCGAGTCGCGGCGCGGTTTGGCCAAGCTTCGTGTCGGTCGCTATTATTATTTTTTTATCTTTACGATTTGCGGTTTGGGCTCGAAGCCCTTAAGTGTGTTGAATTGTTTGAGTTTTTATTGTTTTGTTTGTGTGCATTCCCAATTATAAGCAAGCCTTCGGCGTAGCATCTGCGTGGTACTTTTTGGCTGTACCACGAATTATTGTGTACCTGTATACCGATGCAGATTATATTGGCGATATCATCGTTGACTTTTGGAGGCTAATAAATTGGTTGAAGATACATTTACTTTGCTTGTTCCCTGTGTTGCCTTTATTTCAGCTGCACTTTCGTAGTCAAGTGCTGTTTCTCCAACGGATTAAGACTGACGTGGCGCCCTAGAACATCGTATTAAGGAACCGTTTGGTTACTGTCCCACGACCACCTCCCTGGTTGGCCGGAGCATCCGGGAGAAACGCATGAGCAGCACAGGTTTGGTAGAAGTCGACGTATTTTGGTGTTTCTTCGGCAACTTTAGGTCTTTGGTATTTTTGCGAAAAAAAAGGCGTTACAAAATTCAATTGGAAAGATAGCAAAAATCACGTATTTTACATTTGTACCTCAGTAATTTAGAAACCATTAAGTGATAAAAAAATTTTTATTCCGGCTTATGTACCTGACCAAAAATATCCAACAGCACCAACATGGATGGAAAGAGACTTGAGAAGGGACACCGGGTGCCTTCTCTAGTTCGAAAATAACAACATTTTTCTTTGGATGCTTTAATTGTATCCACGTAAAATATTATTCCTTTCATAACAACATTATTCATATTTAAAAGAAGAAAGTGAATGTTTAATACAAAAATATGGGAGGTGGACCTCTTGATTTAAATGATCAAATTTTTAAGTCAAATACAAGTGTTTGTTTATTTTATCCACAATAAATTCTTTTGGTTCATTTAGCTTATTTCACCTCTTTTCCTAAACCTTAATATGAAAAAGTCCACCATTAATTTTAACCCAATTGCGAAACCCATGAATTTATCATATCCACCACCTAGCTGCAGTACCATGTTTAACTATAAGAATACGTTGTATTGCAGCTACACTGAAAAAATTTGATATGAATTTACAGTAGGAATAGTAGGTTTTCCCTATGACAATCATTGTAATTTTACATCTCAATTGTATTTTTACATTGTTATTGTCACTGTGATTTTACATATATTGTCACTGTTATTTTACAAGAATTTGGCCGGAATATTACACAGATTTTAATTTAATTTTAAGTTTTATAAGGGGCAATGCGCAATAATTGAACATTAATTTAAACGTAATTTTAAATGAAATATGAAGTAATGCGTAGAGTAAATTTACATCTATTTCAGTGTAATCTTCAATGAAATATGCTGTATTTTTGATTTGTATAATTTTATTGTGGTCTTGGGTAGATATTAACATTATCATATAATACTAACTGTAATTGAAATAAAGCAGCAATATCGCTGTAATAGTACACAGATATGTAAAAATAATTGGAATTACGTGCAATTTTTATACTTACCACATTTCTATTGTAATTTTCACAATGATTTATGTGTAATTTTGCAGCCATTTTTTTTTGTCAGTGTAGGCCATCGATATGCATCTACCTAAAAGCAATGGCAGTACATGTTCATAATGTCAAATTTGTAATATGAACAATTTTCTTACTCATTTTCCTTTTAGCGGTTGCACTTTCCTATTCTCTATCCATCATTAGTGCAGTCAGTGTTATACTCTATATAACAAATAATTTCAAAGAATATACGACCAAATTAACCGAAAAAATCGATTAAGCACTTGTGTCAGTCCTATATCGCACATCCTTGTTATTGCGTACAGCACAATAATTGACAAACATCCCGATAACAGCATTATCACCACACTGTGAGTACATTAATTGAAAAAAAAAATATATATATTCAATACATACAATGTAATTTCGTGACCTCAACGCGACAGATTTCAATTAAACGTCTGTTATCTCAATCCACACAACGTCCATATTGTACAAATACACACATTATACTAAATATACAATACATAGTATAAAGTATACATACAATACACAGTCGCTCTTCTTAATGCAACCATATGTTAATATCGGCGACAGCCAAGGTCTGTTTTATTTATTCAAATTATCATTCACCCGATTGTGCATATACATACAAATATACGTACATTGTAAGTAATTGGTTTGATTGGTCCGGCTGTCTCATTATTCAAATCAAATTGCACCGGGGCAGCAAAAGTCATTCGACACTGACGCGTGCGGTTACATACAGTTGGTTCTCGAATGTTGTTGATGGTCATCAGAGTAAAAATAACTGACCTACAACGGGATATGGTTTCTCCTCCTCTTTACCATGGTCTGTTGGGTGCTTGGAATTTGAGAGCGTTGTTTTCTTTATTTCCTGCTGCACTTCTTCGCGTTGCAAAGATGTGCGCCGTAAGTGCATTTCTGTCTTTGCATTGCTGATAATGTGGACGTGGTTGATGCGTATTTTCTGCGGTAACAGGTTTTCAGTTTTGGCTGATTTTGCGTTTTGTTGTTTTGATGTTTTTAGGTTGCGTGATGCGTCGTGAACTGCAGTCTTACGGTTGGTGTCGTGTTTCGGAAAATGTTGATTGATGAATTTATTTTCTTAATATTATACGCGTTATTTCGCGTATATTCGCGTATATTCGGAAAATGTTGATTGATGAATTTATTTTTTAATATTATACGCGTTATTTCGCGTATATTCGCGTTATTTCTTGTATTAGTTTGGAAACAGAAACAGTTTTGAATCTTGCTCAATTTGTTTGACAGAACTGTGAAAACTGTTAGTTATTCTATAAAAGAACTAACTAATTAACTACTTCTAATTTGACGTATTTGACATATTTGTGAATATGAGGTAATTTGTAAACATTTTAACCTCACTGCACTTTTTTACGTACAAAATTTTGAAAAATGCTAATTGACAAAAAACGGTATTCTTGGAATCCTCTTGAGGTTAGTATGACTTCCGGTTTTAACGGAAATGACGTTATCATTGAAATTTTAAATGGCACCCTATATTATTTGTGTGATATTTGCAAATCATGTGACATTCTGAACACAAAAACATAACGATCGTCAATTTTGATCACCAACGCAATAAAGAAAATTTCTGTGACGTGAAAAAAGTTTGACATTTTATCTCAGTTGACACGTAATAAAATGTCACTTCTTATGAAATTTTTTTTCTACTCCTATTGAGGAATGCAGTCATTATCTTGGCAACTTATGATAAGTAATACTAACCATTCCCCACACACATGACAAATATTTCATTCCTGGCTCCTCATACCCCGCCAGTAGTGAGAAATATTTCATTCCTCACGGCTTTAGAACCAATCACAGCTCTGGATTTTTCATTTCCAAATTGGTGATACACTGCTTAGCGACATTGTCAAGGCATTGACAACGTCGCTAAGTGACAAGGCGCACCAAACAATTTTAATCCGTCAAAATCCTGTAAACCGTCATAGTGACATACAGCTGTCCCTATATGCACAAAAATTAATTTATAAAATTTCGCTGCATGGTCGTAGAGAAAGTATAGTATTCCATTCGCAAGTAATGGCAATTTCTCACTCGAACGCTTTGCAGCACTCGCCTACGGCTCGTTAATAATTAGTTAATAAACCCATTTGTTTAAACAAATTCCATTTATCCAACTCGGGAATTTTCTTATATGAGGCCATAGAATTGTTTCCACAACTATTAATTGAATTAAATGATCATCCAACAAAAATATGGAGTTCCCAGTCAAAAAAAAATTTCGATGACGTCATAAGTCACAAATTTTATATTTTAAACATGATTCTTTTACATAATAAATCAGCTCATTAAATATTCTCATGTGGAAACATGAGGAAACATATGGAAATATGACTTTACGCATTCACTGTATATTCGAGTTCTATATAATTTGGTAATTTATGAATAAGAAAAAAAAAATACATGGTTTTTGTAGAAAACCTTATGTAGAAAAATATTGATAATACTTGTTTTTGTTTATTTTTCAATTAGGAACCCTTATAAATCTACCATCATTGTACAAATTTCAATTTCTTTTATAAACTTAATTCCTTCCATTGACGAAACATTGACCATTTTCAAGTTCATTTCTCATTCACGACACACCACGACTAATTTAGGCAATTAAACCCCGCATTAAGAACCAATTAGACCGGCACACTTATCGACATCAAGGCACCGTATGCAATCGTACAATTTACCAAAGTAATAATAATAATAGCGCACCGGACAAACCTTGACCAAACGATTGACAGGTTTCATAAAATAAAAAAAAAAACAAAAAAAAAACACACGTCACATCAATCGAGCGAACCATGATGATTCACACCGTATAGAAATACTATAGGCGCGCATTGACGACACCACGCTCATTTTACGCTCTATTTACTTCGACAATCTCACCGGTAGAGGACTCTGACCGCGTTCGCCCGAATACCGGAAGCGAATTTAACGCGAAATTTGAATATTATATACCTACGTATTCAGAGCGAGCGGTAGTAAACAAGTGAGTGACGATCGCGGTTTTCTCGATTTTTCTTTGTCGCGCCTGTTTGTTGTTTGTTGTTTACTGGCCGGCGTGGTCGTCGGACGTGTGTTTCGAGTGTCGTCGTGTTTTGTTTCGCGCGTTGTGTTTTGTTTTGTATTGCTTTTGTTTTGTTTAGTGCGTCGGTGTCGGTCGCTCTGTCGAGATCGGTGCGTGAATCTGGGTTTCGGACGAAACGGTTTCTAGGTTATGTAACTGTGCCGATAAAGTGAACGCGTGCAACAATGAGAAGGCTGTGTTGTTGAAGTTTGTTCGGATTTATTTCGGTGGGTTTTCGGGGGAGATGTTTAGGTTTGATTCTTCGTGTTCGTTTGACCAAAATGTGGACAGGATGGTGGGGAAGAGTGACTTGAAAAATAAAGGTAAATGTGTGGAGTTTGAAGAATAAGTTGTGTACAATTACTTTGACTCGTTCTGTAACTTTATGTAACTTAGAAACCTTAGGTAACGTTATGATAATTGATACTTCTTTTGAAATCTTTAATACAATACAGCTTAGCTTGGAAATGTGAATAACATACACAGAGGAAAACATTTCTTTGGCAGTATGAAATTTTATTTAAGTCAAATATACATGAGTGTTGAATATCGGCAAAGAAAGTTTAATTCGAAGTAAACATTTTTGGTTAGTTATACCAAAGCAGCAATTGGATCGATACAGGAAAATATTCATTTGTTATTAACATATATTGTTGTAGGCCAAAGAAATATTATATTGTAACTAAACTGAATAAACAGCAAACAACAAACCGTTGCCTCAATTCAAAGCAACCTTTGTTAATCCAAAACAACGGTTGTTTTGACCGGTTGTCTTACTGTAAGATCGTACAATTTTAAATGTAGGCTATCCTCATTTGTCTTAAGAATTTTGTTTTAAGATGGGGTTCGAAATGATTAGGCAACCAAATATACTTGATAATATTATTCTGAGTTGTTCAGCGAAATGATTGGGTATTTCCATTCAAATTATACGTCGAACATAACTTGAAACCTTTGCCGATAATACAAAAAATATCCGGCTCAATTCTGTCATGTATAGGTGACGAATTCTGTGAATGTCGTCGTACTTCTGAATTGTTGTTGTATTAGTTTCAAATAAACAAATATTTTTTGGTTGTTACCAAATCATCAAAAAAACCTATTTTTCTACTCCTATTGAGGATTGGAATGCATTCATTATTATGGCAATTTATGATTGATAAGTAATACTAACCATTCCCCACACACATGACAAATATTTCATTCCTGGCTCCTCATACCCCGCCAGTAGTGAGAAATATTTCATTCCTCACGGCTTTAGAACCAATCACAGCTCTGGATTTTTCATTTCCAAATTGTTGATACACTGCTTAGCGACATTGTCAAGGCATTGACAACGTCGCTAAGTGACAAGGCGCACCAACCAATTTTAATCTGTCAAAATCCTGTAGACCGTCATAGTGACATACAGCTGTCCCTATATGCACAAAAATTAATTTATAAAATTTCGTTGCATGGTCGTAGAAAAAGTATAGTATTCCATTCGCAAGTAATGGCTATTTCTCACTCGAACGCTTTGCAGCACTCGCCTACGGCTCGTGCTGCAAACTTCGTTCTCGTGAGAAATTGCTTACATTACTTGCTCATAGAATAATATACTATTACGTTAAGAAGATATATGATTAGGGCCAATATATTCTTTTAAGAAATGGATTCTTTGGGATTCTTTGGATTCTTTCTAAAAAGTAGAAAAGGAATGCATTTTTAACAGGTAGTTGTTTTCATTAAAATCCCATGTCCTAATATAAAAAGAGGAAAAAATTCAAAAATAGCATATGTGCATGCATATAGGCGATCAGACATCAGAAATCACTCTTATTATTTTTGTGTTGATATAGGATATTGGCATATTGAAAATGATATAAGTATCATAAAGATAAGCCTTTTAACGTAAGTGTTTTTCGATATAATGTTGATGTTTTATTTAAATACCTGCCTTGTTTTTTATTGAATTTTTCTAAAGCTATAGTCCATTTAATAACTAGGAGGAACAAAACCAGAAAAAATCACCAAAAATGTGATCAGGTACAGCAGTTAAATTTAAATTATTTGGAAGTTAAACGCATTCAATAACTAGATTTATGATATCAATTGGTGAAACAGGATTATTGGGTGCAGCCAGTGGGACGGCTAATTAATTAAACGCGCCTGCCTTTGTATTGAATAGCCCCAATAAGTCTCTTATGGTTAAAATTGGAACGATTTGTTGTGTTCTTAAGACTGTAAAGCTTTAAAAAGTGCCTGAATATATCAAAATAAAGCTCGTAGATAGAACCTACATTATTTATGTTAAATTACGTAAACATTTTTCTGTCCTCACGATTTAGTATTAAACTAAAGTAGTATTAGTATTAAATTAAATAGTATTTCACTCTTTTTGGCTTTTCTGTGATTGGTTAACCAACACTTTTCACGCTGCGTAATAAAACACGCACTATGAATGTATAGAGTCATTATAAATGATTGTAGTTGAAGTATACCATGATATCAAATGTACAGATTTCTGGTTGCCGCTCTATTTGAATGGAATACCACCGATCTACACACAAAAATTAAATTGATTGCATACCCTATTTCAAGTTTGACTGTTGTTTGTGAAGAGCATCACAAATTTTCTAACATGGGTATGACCTACTTCGACAACAATCATTTATACGGATCCTGTATATTTGATTAAAATAGTTCCTAGTTTAAGAACAATTAATTCACCAATCATCATTGTCAATCGTACTACAGAATATATACACAAACATTTTGTGTACATCTGAAAAAAAAATTATAAACTGGGCATTTCATAAGGTATTACATAATAGAACTCGTTAGAAATAAAATAGGTGTTTATGTATTTCTATAAATAATTTTCTTACGACAATAACATGCTGAATATTTCATCACCATCTTTAACCATAAAATTTGGTGTATAATGACCACGTTTAGTGTCCACTTAAGCTGTACTTAAATAAATATCCTATTTCCTATAAGTTAGGTACCTAAATATTTATAGATTCTAGGAACTTTTACTATCTAATTTGCAATATTCTTAACACGCTATACAATAATGTGTATATAATACACGTACACTGCTCAAAATTTAGAACAACACTTCTTCAAAACCTCTTAACTTTTTAAAGGGTTTTGTTTTGTTTTTAAGGAGGGGTTTCCATGGAAACGAAGGGAATAATTATTTCTCAAAATAGCAGAAGTTCTCAAAAAGTGGACGTTAATTTATATAAATTTTAAGCTGATGTAGCTTTCTTGTTATTATGTATGTGTAACTGGTTTGCACGTAACAGGAAGTTAGTTCTTCATATTATTTATTCACGATAATTCTAATCTTTATCGTTCATATATTATCGCGTGAAAACCGCATTTGGCTTTCTGCAGACTTATCAAATATTTACTCAAGAATAAATAGCTGCAATATTACCGGTATATTATTTAATACGAAAACTTGCTCACGTGAAACTGATAAATAATAATCGAGCCCGCTTAAGTCGTTAATTTGTTATTATGATATGACGCCGAATGTACCTCTACTTGTATTTGTGGTTCGAAAAAACAGGTTGCCAATTCTAGACAATTATAACTGACAATACGGTACACCTACGTTCATCAATTGACTATAATACGTATGTCTAACCGTTCGAATAGGATCGTACTTTGTTGACCCGCTCGGTTGCTTAGTGTATGATTTTATGTTTTGCGATGGTGCTGTTGGTATGTTGTGTGCCCGCCAATGAGAATAGGCAGTCGAAAAATCATTTCTACGAAGGTATTTATGTTTATAATTTAAGTTAAAAAATACAAAATTGGTTTATTAAAATAAAAATGGTATAATACTCTTATTAGTATTCGACTCATGTCTGATACTGTTTTCCTATTTTTGTTTTGTTAAATTCTGAATTCTCTCATGTTTTTTATGCAAATTTTGTTGGAATAGCTTTTGTTTACTTTGTATTTTGGCATGTTTTTTAAGTAGGTATGTGCATAGTTCGTAGTAGGCATGGGCAATTTGAATTGATAATTGTGACTTTGCATGTGTACGTAAATTTTGAAGGAAAAAATCGTGTTTGCGATATTAATTTTTATCTTTGTCTTTGTTGCAGGTGAGTGTTTCCCTACTACGAAGTTCCCCTAACACAATTATTCTTTGGGTAAAGCAGTAAGTCTTATAGTTTTGGTTATATACAACATTAATGTCATGGAATTTTCTATCCTGGAAAAGTTATAAAAAAATAATAATACGTTCTAATGAATAACAATTAATAAATTAATAATAATTAATTTGTATAAAATCGCCAGAGTTTTTCAACTTTATTCACTTTTTACTGTTAATACCATTGATATATTATACGCGTTTTACTCCTGAAGTATTTCGATATAACATGTATAATTAAAAAGATTGTCTGCTGTTAGGTTTGAACTTGAGCGTGAGAGAAGTGAAAAATCTTACCGCATTTTTACAAACTTGTTTATACCTTTATTACAAAAGAACATATCGAACCCATTCATATTAATCTATAGACGAAATTCCAAATTTTACTCGGTCAAAATGTTAAATGTTTGCAGTAAGACGTTTAGAAGAAAGAAAAATCGGAAAGACTAGTATTAATTTACAAAGTTTAAACGGCATTAATCTCTCGCGCTCATGTTTACACCGATGGGCAAAATATTTGGAGTGAAACGTTTTATATTGAAATGATTAAGAGGTATATCACACTTCATTTAATTTTCTTTTGAAAAGTAGTTGCAGAGTTATGTTATGAGTCTTTAAACACAGCGGGTCTCATATGTTGATTTCAAAAAGCAAGAATTGTGTTAAAATTATTTGTTACTATAAAATAGAAACTATCTTTAGAGATTAACAACACCTAGTAGAATTATCGGTCGAAATATTAACATAATTCTCAATATTTTACCCTTGTAACACAAACGTATCTTTCTCTCCCTAAATCAGATTTTTAAAAGAGAGAACTGGTGAAATATCCAGGTACAGGTTTTTTTTTGTTATTCATAACTCGACTAGCTGCCCAAAAAATGTCTGGTTACGCAGCCTGTGTTTATATACGAAATTTATTATTTGAGTAACCGTATGCGATCATTTCCAGTTAGTTTGTAATGATATTTTCAAAATACTATAAGTTTAATGCATAATTAATTAATCTACTACCTACATTGCAGTGTAATTATGAAAATTAAATATGTATATTTTAATATTAATGAACATAAATGTTCAAGATTTGCTACATAAAAAAATCTGATGTGGCCAGGCACATGACTTTATCATACAATATATAAAATTAATAGTTTAGCTGCATGAGATTCTATTTGATCGAGATAGATCGTGTCTGTTTTAAAATAACACAAGTTAGCCAGGATTTGACAGATATTTTGATAATATTGACAGTAGGTATTGTCAAAAGACCAGCGTTTTACACTACCTACCTACTGTCACTAGAATGAAAATAATTGTTAAATCCTGGCTAACTAGTATTAATGCAGACACGATCTCGATCAAATAGAATTTGCTCATACAGCTAAACTATTAATTTTACCAAAAAATGTCATAAACAGTGTGTTCATTTTATTATGAAAATTTGCAATTCTTTCCAATTTCTTATAGAACCCTCTGTATATATTTGTAAGAATTTCTTGTAGGAATATTTTTTAATGTAATAATTTTGGCATATGAGCAATTAATCAAAACTCCGGAGCATCAAATTAGGTTTGAACATTTGATTTGATTCTATTTAATTGTGTTGATATTTTCTCGTGGATTTTTTATTTTTCACCTGTTTGGTCAATCTAAAAGTTTATAAATTTTGATTAATTGCTTAGGTATAACTAAAAAATACGGCATTTTATAAAAACAATGATTACTACATAAATTTTTTTAGATTAATCTTAGCATTAATAAAGTCAAATATACAGGGTCTTCTGTTAGAAAAAGAAAAGGTTTGTGGATATCCATGATAAAATAAACACGCTGTATATTAAAATATACTTGAACAAGATGCTGTTTAAACCCAAAAGACTTTTATCCGAAGTTTTTTTTATTATATAGGTGTTCCGATAATTTTGGCTTATAAATCTGATGTGGCCAGGCACATGACTTTATCATACAGTATATAAAATTAATAGTTTAGCTGCATGAGATTCTATTTGATCGACATAGATCGTGTCTGTTTTGAAATAACTCAAGTTAGCCAGGATTTGACAGATATTTTGATAATATTGACAGGTAGGTATTGTCAAAAGACCAGCGTTTTACACTACCTACTGTCACTAGAATGAAAATAATTGTTAAATCCTGGCTAACTAGTATTAATGCAGACACGATCTCGATCAAATAGAATTTGCTCATACAGCTAAACTATTAATTTTACCAAAAAATGTCATAAACATAAATTATACATAATTTCCTTTCCTTTAATGTATTATTTAACTATTTTGACGAAATTACTGAAATGGCGGCTCATTTGCAAAATCCTTGAAAAATGTTTAGAGGAAATATCCAGTTCCTTTTGACTCTTTTGAACAAAAACCTTTTCAGCTCTAAGTTTGGTCATGAAACTCCTAAATATGGAGTGTCGTCCCGATACCTATGGTAGTTTCTCCGGAATCGTCGCCATAAAGACGAGTACACACACACACAGACATTTTATGGTACTTTGGTCAAAAATATTCATAGGAACCAATAAGGCATATTTACGCTAAAATAAAAAAATTGCACAATTACAATACGTACTTTGTCGTACTATGTATGATATAGTAAAAATTATAAATTATACGAATTTATTGCATCTAATAGAATTTTTATTGCGTAAGAAAATATAAACATCAACGTCTTGTTGTCAGTATTTTTACTGAAGATTACATATTTCCGACGAACTCGGACTCGTATCCGTTTTTTGTGGCGACGATTCCCGAGAAACTATGAACGGTATCTGGACGAAACTTCATATTTAGAAGTTTCATGACTAAACTTAGATCTGAAAAGAGTTTTGTTGGATTTTTCAAGGATTTTGCAAATGAGCCGCCATTTCTGAAATTTCATATTTAGAAGTTTCATAGCCAAACGTAGAGGTAAAAAGCGTTTTGTTCGAAAGGGTCCAAAGTAACTGGATGTTTACTCTTAGCATTTTTCAACGATTTTGCAAATGAGTCGCCATTTCTGTTATTTCGTCAAAATAGTTAAATAATAAATTGAAGTAGTGGACATTTTGTATAATTTATGTCTGACATTTTTTGATAAAATTAATAGCAGCATGAGCAAATTGTGTTTGATCGAGATCGGTCGTGTCTGCATTAATATAAAACTAGTTAGCCAGGATTTAATAGATATTTTCATTCTAGTGACAGTACGTAGTGACAAACACTGATATTTTGACAATACCTACTGTCAATAGAATCAAAATAGATAGCAAATCTTGGCTAACTAGTTTTATTTTAATGCAGACACGACCGATCTCGATCGAATAGAATCTCATGCAGCTAAACTATTAATTTTATGTATAGTATGATAAAGTCATGTGCCTGGCCACGTCAGATTTTTTAATATTTTAAGAGCGGTCACAAAAGTTAAAGTAAAAGATCTAAATATGTAGGGGTGGAAATGTGACACCAGAAAAAAAAACATCAACTACAGCAAAAATGCTATGAAAGAAATAGTAATACTGTAAACTGATACTACATTGAATGTAATAAATTATAACAAAACAGCAGTAAGAGAAGTTGCAGTATATTTGGTTTATGTATTGTAACGTATTGTAAGGGACGTATTGTCCCTGGTCATATTGAGATATTCTTGTGAAATTACAACATTATCACAGTAATTTTACAGGATATTTTTGCAAATTTACAAGAAAGGTGATTTCATAATAGAAGTAATTTTTTTACAATTCAAACTGTGTTTCCGACATGAACTTTTTCCCAGATCCTATAACTTTATAACTTTAAACGTGTACTTTATACCAACACGATCATAATATTTTGATTACATACATTAGTTTTAGTTCGACATATTCATGCGCCTATAAAATACGAAATCTATAACATGTGCGTATATACGTTCTTTTTTATATTCGGTTTATTTCGGTCACGGAAAGAATCAATTTTCCAAGCGCCAGTCGTAAACCGTTACAAGCGCGGGCGTCTGTTAATTATAATTATTATCGACGACAAACCATTTTACGGCGACTCTTTTAGATGCTTTTATGTACGCGTATGTGTGTGTGTGCATCGCGGTTTATGCGCACATTCTACAGCAGATCATCGATAAAAATAGGTCAGCCGTCCCTGTGTATGGATTTCCGTTCGATGTCAGTATTGGAAATTGTGTCATACGGATATCATCTCTCAAAAAGTGGGCAAATATTTGCCTGGATGATGGTGCCGGCTATCTAGGCCGGCCACTGGTGAAATAAATCCGCGTTGTTCTCATCAATCATCCCGACTGAAACGAATCCAAAATGGATTTATAATCGTCTGTGATTTACATATCGCGTAGGAAGTCTTTTTAGGTTAGCTTTCGTAATAGTTATTTATGTACCAAGGGCATTACACGGATGTTTATGCCCCGAGGGTGACAGTTTAAAAAGCTCGAAGGCCGATAGGCCCGAGAGCTTTTGAAGTCGCCCGAGGGTATAAACATCTTGATGTTTATATCCTCGGGCATTACTTGTAATGCCCGAGGTGCATACAAAATTTTATGTCCTACAGTGGGTTTGTTCCTCCATTTGAATAAAATTAATAAATATTTTGACGTTATCAACTGACATTCGTATCTACGGAGTTGAATAACAATACAAACAATTCGGAGTTGAGGGACAATACAGACAATTAATTGTCAAACTTATAACCTTAATCGCCAATAACTGTTATTAACTAAGTGCGAAGATATATAACTGTTATCAAACCAAGTGCTAAGAATATCATCTTCTTCGCACTTGATTTGATAACTTAGTCCTGAAGATGCCTCTTGCAACAGAGCGCGAAACGTCGACTGCTTCAAAGTCCTCAACGCGGTTTCCACCCGGAAATCAATATATGATTCTATACCATGTTGCTAATACCGCGTTAGTTCTTTTGTTCAATACATTTGGCCATTAATTGTTCATATGATTGATGGCTCACATCAATATTTTGCATTGATACATACGTGCGCGAGAACATTAGTCCGGAGATAACAAAATAAATAAAAAACATATTAAGGTTTTTTTTTTATCAAACATTTTTCATTTGAAATAATTGCAGAATTACCTAAAAACTCTTAATAATAAGATTCATGACCACTAAAAAATAATGTTAATTTTTAATAAATTTCCGAGAAGAAACAAAATAACTTATAAGCTTGACTACGCCCTTATTTCATGTATAAAACAATTTGTGGAGTGAGCTTTGAATTTCAAAGCCACATTCAAAAAATATTTACAACAATAGTTTAACAAAATTTAAATTTTTAATAATTTCTTGTCAAAAATATATACCAATTACTTCTCCCTGTGTATGTTTAAAACTAAAACTCAAGCATAAGTTCCTACCATCCTATTACTGAAAATAAACAGAAAATATGAGATTACAGTTATCACCATTTATTTATTATAGCTGGAAAACCAATTTTTTGACCATTTTTTAATTATTTCCCAATTCTTTTGAGCAGTGTAGTTCAGAATTACCCCAATCCTCTAAATACAAAGTTTCATGAACATAAAAATCTGATGTAGCCATGCATATGACTTCATCATACTATACACCAGTGTCAAACGCTGATCAGCTGATAATACTGTCAATATATTCAAAATATCTGTCAAATCCTGGCTAACTAGTTTTAATGCAGTACCAGCGATTTGATGAAATAGAATTTGCTCATGCAGCTAAACAATTAATTTGATCAAAAAATGTCATAGACATAAATTTCCTCTACATTAATTTATTATTTCACTATTTTCACGAAATTATAGAATGGCGGCTCATTTTCAAAATCGATAAAAAATGCTAAGTTCCTTTGGACCTTTTTGAACAAAAATCCTTTCAGCTCTAAATTTGGCCACGAAACTTCTAAATATGAAGTTTCGTCTCGATACCTTTAGTAGTTTCTCCGGAATCGTCGCCACAAAAAAAAAAACAATTACAATACTTTGTCATACTACGTATATAAAGTAAAAAATCTGATGTGGCCAGGCACATGACTTTGTCATACAATATATAAAATTAATAGTTTAGCTGCATGAGAATCTATTCTATTGAGATAAATCGTACGTATTGTCAAATCATCAGCATTTGACACTACCTACACTACGTCATTAGAATAATAGTTATTTATGTCACAAATGCCGAAAGTACGGAATAGCGCGACGAGCGGTGATGCGGCGCGTTACCGAAGGCGGAGTGTCGCCGTCGCATATGAGCGAGTCGGCTATCTAGTTTTTGGCAGGAGCGACATCAACGTTTATTGTGTGGCTTTTTAAGAAATACGTATTTAAAAAAAAAATGATTTCTGTATAGTAAATGCTAGGTTGGTACCACTTTGACGAAACGTCAAGTTTAAAGGTGCGTTCCGATTAGTAGGTAATGGTAGCTAATGGCGGTGGTAGAATACGAAATTATATTGTTTCTTACATATCGTGATAATGACACATATTAGTTTGCATGTACATAAACATGAGTCACTATCAATTTTCTATTGGAAATACGGCGTCTGCTACCACTGCCATTATCACTAATAAAAACGCACCTTAAAAAGGTAATTCAAATTCTGGCAGATTTATATTTGTTCATGACACATCCCTACCAACATACTAAAATAAAACTACACTCATCGCTATACTTTCTTTATAATTTTCTCAATGTATCGTTTTTGGAATTAGATATAAAGACGGGTTGATATTTCTTATCAACAAACAATCAAATTGGTGATCTTACTTTATTTGAAATTTGTATTTTAAAATTTGCCGCACTACAGCGGCAACGTTCCATAGTGGTTCTCCAACCTCTGATGAGATCAGCTGTTTTCGAATGTGACGAACACAAAAAAATATTTGTCAAAATCCTGGCTACTATGTAATTTCATATCAATGCAGGTGCGACCGATCTCGATCAAATAGAATTTGCTCTTGAAGCTAAACTATTAATTTTACCAAAAAATTTCATAGGCATAAACTATTCAAAATTTCCTCTACTTTAATTTATTAATGAACTATTTTGTTGAAAATACAGAAATGGCGGCTCTTTTCCAAAATCCTTCAAAAAGGCTTAGAATAACCTAAAAAGCTAAACTATTAATTTTACCAAAAAATTTCATAGGCATAAGTTATTCAGAATTACCTCTACTTTAATTTATTATTTAACTATTTTGACGAAATTAGAGAAATAGCGGCTCATTTGCAAAATCCTTGAAAAAGGCTTAGAATAAACTACCAGTTCCTTTGGACCCTTTTTAATCAAAAGCTTTTCAGCTCTAAGTTAGGTCATGAAACTTCTAATTATGAACTTTCGTCCCGATACCTTTAGTAGTTTTTCCGGAACCATCACCACAAAAATCGTTTACACACACACGCACGCACGCACACACACACACACAGACATTTTTTTGTACCTTGGTCAAAAATGTTCAGGGGACCCAAAAAGACCTATTTCCGCTAAAATCTCAATTTTTTTTTTCGGCATGATTACAATACTTTAGCGTACTGCGTATGATAAAGTAAAAATCATAAAATATTCATTTTTTCGGGCATCTGTTCATATTTCGGGGCAATTTTCAACAATTATTACTAGTAAATTTTTCAGTGGGTGACATGATAAAAAGAACCTTAGACTACTTCATATTCAGCGCAAAAAAAAACCGCAAAGTCCTTGTAACATTCATGAATACATCTTCGGTAAATTTTTTTTTACGATATATTTACAACAATTCCACCTGTAAATGTTTTACTTTCTATAGTAAGCCCCAGTATGTAATGTATCCAAATAAAAATGATTGATGTTCACTGATGTAGGACATAAAATCATAACCGATTTCCTCTTATTGTTCCCACGCTAGATTTGTAGAAAAATACCAATTAAATTAGATCAAATTATTCGATGGTATTTATCTGCTCTGTGATTTCATCGAACAATACTCTTAAATTACGGATGCATGATTCCTTGTACTCTCTCTATCTACCTTTGTATGTACCTCTCTATAATGCCACTCGCTCCGATTGTGAGTTTATTGCCCTTTTGCCGGCCGAAAAGTCGTACTGTGCTGTCAGTGTCGGCCATCTGCTGCGGTTGTTGTTTATTATAGACCTCAGCGGTTCTGGTACTGTTCGTTGTTGTGAATTCCGTACACTTTCTGGGTCTTCTGACTCATAAAAGAGAGAAAATGTGTAACAAGGACTCGATTCGTCAAAAAGTGGGGGGTTGTGCTCTTCTCTAATGGACTCCATTGTCATTCCAGGTAATTCCGGTGCTGTTTTTTCTTCGTTTTGGGAATACCTGGCTATAGCCTGCCTACGGGCAAGTTGGACGGTAACTCATCATGTGTTTCGTAGAAGCTTTCGTGTTTAAGCAGGATTTTAGATTTGTGAAGGCGAATAATTAGCCCGCCTATGAAAATAATACCAATGGACTCAGGAATTAGTTCAGGGCTTGGTGCTTGTTGAGCTAACTTAATACCTTTGTAGATATTTCATGATGAATTTTTATTATCACTGATTAAAAGTTTAGTAAACATTTTCATGTGACGTTCAGGACATATATACACATAGATATAGGTACATGTAAATATAGCACGTACTTAACTCAGACAGGTGTGTCGGAATTGTGTACATGGTTAGAAGTAATACATATGGCTCTATTGCTGTCTTCACACAAGAAAATAACATATTTTACATTGTTTGCTATATTACAATTAATTGTACGCATTTTGTCCTAATTCCGACAAGAGTGTCTGAATTCCGGACATCACTAATCTCTAATTATTACAGTAGCGATTTTGGTCAATGGTTGAATGATTTTGGAAATGGTCAACGAGATAGCGCCTATTGAGTATCCAGGCACCCTGCACATGTAAAGAGAAATAGATTATCCAAGACTGAAGAAGCGTTAGTTTTATTTATAGAAATTCTTCTGTAGTAATATTATTATTTAATGCTTGGAGAGAATATTTAATACAAGTTATTTTGTTTGTATTTAGTTTAGTTTTTCTTGATAATGAAATTATTATTTTTATTCAGTTTATTGAAGTATCAAGAACAGGGAAATATACCTAGTGTTCCATAAAAAGACTTTGCACTCATTCTTACACAAATAAAGCACCCTGTACATTGAGAAATATTAGGCGTTTTCTCTCGAACATACTCGGTATGTTGAAGAATGTTGATACGGTTACCTGCAGCAAGGGGATGACGTAATTATTAGTTTACTTTTGGTTAGATTGCGAGAATAGTTAGTTATGTCAACTGACAAATCTATGGATAGAGGTTCTGGTTCCAGTTTCTTTCAATTGAACTTCGGCTATTTATTTGAGCGTTTACCACTACAACACAATTCAACACACTTTCAGCATTCCCACCATTTCACAGTGGGGTATTTGACCTGAAAACCTGGCCAAAATTATTTTTTCGCCTAAAAAGGCTTTAGATGTGTTGTTTTATTTATGTATAACATTTTAACCTTCATACTAAGAATTTGAAGGTTAATAACTTAATAAACACAATAAAACAGTACAAAATAGGAAAAAGCAAACTGTATTAAAAATTGTTCTTCGCTGCACTACACCTATTGTAAATTAATTACTGCTACAACATTTGTCATCAATATTTTGTTGTGATTTTATTTCTATTATGTTTTACCGTGTCAAATTCATAAAATAATATATGGCATGTCCAGTTTAAATACGCAGCATATACGGATTTTAAAATTGAACAATACATGTCGTTTTTGAGTTATATGAGATAACATGTTTGGGTCTATTATGTTGTATGAGAATCCTGAAAAAAATTTATGTTTAAAGACCAATGGTAGAGGAAGAAAATGAAAGTTTACACCAGTCGATATTGTGTATTGAAACGGTACATATGCTATTCATGCTGTTTTCCGTTCGATGCATTCCTTTTAAAACGTGATAGAAGCAATTAAGAACCTATTTTACCATTTCTATCACTATAAAATCTATTATTTTTAGTATTATTTCAAAATTGTCTAATATTTATACTTATTGTTACCATGAAAACTTTCGAAATTTGATCATACTTCAAGCTGAACGGTCGTTTTTTAGTGGTATGACCCTAATACGCTGTTTTGAACCCGCATTCGCATTCCGCGTGTACACATTTATCGAAAACGCCTAACCAGTTTCTATTCGCAAACTTACTATTGTCTCTCCTCAACAAGAATCCAATTTAAACCAGTGAACTGTGTATGCGAGTAGGTGCTTTCGATGTATTTTCTTGCCTTGAATATGAATCCGATTAGCTTCAAGCAACCAATTTCCAAGAAATGCATATACAAGCACAAAGTTTAAGGTTCTTTTCGGATGATTTTTAATAGTCTAGGTCATCGGGGTTGTTTGCTATACATGATCCAAAACGGAAAAATATACGTACATAACGGCATTTACAACATACAAGATGCAGCCGGTAGATCAATTTTTGGATTTTCCTTTACAAGGTATTAGAAATAAAATCACAAGAACCGCATCCGCACCTATCCGCAGCAGATTTTCCAGTAGTTGTAATGTCAAATATGTATACTATAATTTGAACTACTTTCAAAAGCTTAATAAAGCTAAACACTAAACTAAAACACTCAAGTTCTGCATAAAACTGTTTTTTTATAACAGCGAATGTTCTCGGCCCTGCAATAAAGAAAATTGTGGGTAAATTTTAATAAAAATAATGTCGAATGAAAGTGCATAGTTGGTTCTAAAGAATGTATAACAAAAAAGTCACATTTACGTTAAAATACAAAATTGCAACCGTTTTTACACCGTTGAATTTAACAATTTAGCAATTCGATTTATGGCCAGCTTTTCGGGTCTAATACCCCAATGTGCATTGTCTAAACTCTAAACAATTCAACCGCTAAAACCAAAACAAAACAATTTACCAGGAATCCCACAAATGCCCTGTTATAACCGCTTCACGAGCCTCCTCACCCACCCCCGTTCACCCCCCGAAAATCCCAACCGCGCCGACGACCGGTATCGCCTCATATACAGCCGTCCTTGACGGTCAGCTGTTTGCTCATCCCGCGGAGACCCGTGACCGAGGAACGGCGCGGCCCCGTCCGTACTCCATACGTCACGAACGCCCGTACGCACACAGAGCCTCCCGCGACCCGCGATCCGATCGCGCACCTCACCTCGCTCGTCGAAAAAAAAAATCAGGTAAGCCGAGTGACCGACCGAGACGGATACAGACAGATCGACGGAGACGGAGAGAAGCGGCGACCACTGGCACGCAAGAAGTCCGCAGTCGCTCGCGATCCCTTCGCTTGGCAACGTCGCGCGCGCGCTTAGCGCGATTATTTGGTCCTGCTAGCCGGATTTCGCGTATTTTTAGAAGACGACGAAGGAATTTCTTAACGAAATTAATTTCTTATTCGCTAAAAAGAAAAATATGTTTCTGTTGTTATGTGTGCGGGTGGTGATTGTTTGAAAATTGTGTTGGTTAGTTGCTTCTTGGAGAGCCCTTGTCTTCTCTTGAGCTAGATCTTGGGATCTGTAGATGAGTTTTTGTGATTATCGGTAAGTCTTGGTGTTTTATCTTTATTTCATTTGGAATTTTAGTAAGTATTTCGGATTATATAGGGTTTAATATCTCGGATTATGAAAGATTTGATTGGTATTTTTTTGTGTAGTGGTTTGTGAGTGTGTGTATGATATATGAGAATGGATGTGTGTGTGTGTGTGTGAGAGAGAGAGAGATGGTGTGGTGGGAGATTAATGGCGTGTGACCTTGTGTTCTCTTGGTGGATCAGCTGATTCGGATCGGGGTTACGTGAGGTTTCGCGTTGTGGAGTTCCCGCTTTCTGCTCTGTTGAATGGTCGTGGTTTTTTGCGGTGCATGAAAAAGAAAACTGGTTCTTCGAATTTCAAATACCCTTATTTATTTTTGGGGTTGCTTACTTCAAAACTCAAAAAATAAACGTTATGGTCTTGTGTAAAATCCTGAATAAGTTTATTAGAATTATGATTAGTCACCGTTTGTAATGTTAAATTTGCTAATATACGTACGTCACCATTGTAGAGCGTATTCCAGACTAATGTTCACATTTTTGCGATCTCTCTGTGGAGTATATTGAGAACCAGGCAAACGCAGTGCTGCTATTGCCCTTTCGACCCATATAATTTTTCATTCGTGGGGATGATTCTTTTGAGATATTGTTAAAAAGCTGTATACACAAATTTGGGTATTTTTAGTATAATTTTCTTTCGAATTACATTGACTTTCATCACGATTCCCTATCCACAAGTTTTGAGCGATTGTAATTTAGGATATTTGTTTATTTAAGTGGTATAGTTTTAAATGAAAGACCTTAGTTATTATTGAATATAACTGTTTTATGTCTGGTGATAACATACCGTAAATATGGTCAAATCAAATAGGTAATCATTATATTTTATACAGGGTGTTCAAAGCTTGCAAGCCAAGTGTTACGTTTAAAACTACACGAACTATTTTTTCTTCAAATAAACCCCCTGTATATTAATACGATACACCTCTCAAAAGAAACTCTTGAGGTCTATCATTCCATACTCCCTATACCAAACTTCAATATTTTTTAGATATTGATAACTTTTTCTTAAATCGCTAAAATGCGCTTGGTATTGGAGTAGCAGGCTTTGAAATTTTGACAGGTATTGTACTTTATTACCGATGACATTTTGCAACATTATTTTTCATCAATTGACATTTCTAAATGTATAATTCAACAGTGAAAAGTGTTTATTCACTTTACATACACACATAATAACTTAAAAACTAAGAGTTTAGCTGCATAAACAAATTCTATTTGATCGAGATCGTTCGTGTCTGCATTCAAATAAAACTAGTTAGCTAAGATTTGACAGATATTTTGATACTATTGACAGTAGGTGTTGTCAAAACATCATCGTTGACACTACCTACTGTCATTAGAATGAAAATATCTTTCAAATCCTGGCAAATTAGTTTTATATTAACGCAGATACTACCGATCTCGATCAAATTGAGTTTGCTCATGTAGCTAAACTCTTTCACCAAAAACTGTCAGGGGCATAAATTATAGACAATTTACTCTACTTTAGTTTATTATTTAAATACTATTTTGACGAAATTACAGAAATGGCGGCTGCTTTGCAAAATTGTTAATAAACAAATAAACAAAAACCTTTTCAGCTCTATGTTTGGTCATGATTCTCATGAAACTAAATATAAAGTTTCGTCCCGATACCTTTAGCAGTTTCTCTGGAATCATCGCAAAAAAAACTGAAAAAACCGTACAAAGGAATACCAATAAATATTATGATTTTAAAAAAATACTAATGACGATACTTAGATAGAAAAGAATTAACGCTTTACAGAATTTTAAGATTGCAAAGCGTTAAATCCTTTCAAATATAATGTTACTTTCCAGAGAATTAATGGCTTTTAGAGAACTTATTTATAGCATCCCCGTATAAGATACGTATTTATAAGGTTTTTGCAATAATTTATTCGTGTTGTAATAAAATAACAAAGTGAGATTTAGTGAGATTTACCTTTAAGCCGGCGAAAAACAACGTCGTTTTTGGAAAAATCTACCTATTGCTAAATTTACCTATTGCTGTTTTCCCCAAATTATATACTGACAAAATTCAGCGAAAGTAAAATTTTTATATTATAAATTTTTCCACTTGTTTTTTTTTTATTGCAGCACGGATTTAATTTTTGTAATGGCATAAACAAACAAAATAATCCAGCAATATCGTCACGCTTTCTCACCAGACATTTTGAAAGTGTTTTTTTTTGTTCGTTATTATTATTTTATATATATTTTATCCTCGTAATTGACTTCCTCACCACGGAAAGAAACGGTCAACTGCATTGACCTAGAAAATATTCACCTCGCGTAGGAACTTCAATAAAAGTAATATAGGTATAATATAAGCTATAAATAAAGTCAGTAAATACCAAAGCCGCAACACCGCTGGAGAATAAATTTTCAGTCTGCGGCTACTTAGTCTTTGTACGGTTTCCCATAACACCATAAGCTTCGTGTTGCTCGTTTTAACAAATCTTGTTTCGTCCGCACCTGGTTGTATGTTTTAATTTGGCAAAACCTTAGGTATATTTTATAATTAAGTATTCGTAATAAGTCCAATTTATATACACGATTGAATTTTATTTCCATACTGTGTTCTGTTGATCTTATAAGAAAATAATTATACATTCAAGATGACCCTTGTTTTTATTGATCATAACCGACACGCGGCAATAATGAGCATGAGCTCATCACCCATTAATTTAAAAGCCTTAACAACACAAGCAGGTGTCAGTATGCCAACAAATCATCTCTCTAGTTGTCCTTTAAAATTAAAATAAACACAGCCAAAGCAACATTTCAAAATCATCGGACCCATCTAATATACTTTTTGCGTCAAAACAAGTGATTGGGCAACAAGTTTCTCCAATCGACCAGAACTAGACCCGTAGGCTGTTTGCTAAAGACCGGGGCTTCACAATCATCTAGTCCAGTGGCGGCTCGTGTCCAAGAAAAATGCGGGTTGCAACTTTTATACGTACCAGTTTTGTATAACATATTTTATATGAAAATATCTTGATTTTCACAGCAAAAATAGTACTCCTTAATTTCCAAATTTTAAGTATCCTTGACTGATCTTTAAGTACTATCCCGATTTTTCCAGATTAAGACAAATTGGCGCTGTTTTTGCCCCGTAAATTTTATTCGTTTAACTTTAGCAATTAATTACTCCGGAAATAATAAAACTTTCAACTAATTAAAAAGTAAAATCACCTGCGGAATGCTAGTTTTCAATGTGCATTTTTGTAAAATCATTGGATTGGTGCTTGACCCACAAAAAGCTATATTATGCAATGCCAGCAATTCCTTTATTAGAAGGGCTAGAATAATGAAATATAGACTATAGGCTACCCACTAATTCAAAGGTTTAAAGGTTATTACATAATCATTGTTTATCTTGCATTTTCCCTACAAAAGATCGAGTTGAAGCGCTCTTCGGTCTTTCGGGCGAGCGGGGGAAGGGATCGACAGCGACGCTGCAAGTAGTGGCGGATTGCACGTGCATTAGTTACTAGGAGAACAGTGATTTCGGACACAATATATATAACGACACGACGATTATGCCACGCCAAAGAAATATGGATATCCGGCGACAGATTACCGAATTAAAAAATTATGGCAAAATGAGTCAATAAGATAACAGAACCACGAACAGGCATTTGGAAGTCCCATGGAAATTCTTGGCAATTTAAATCGGGTTTCGGTATTAGCATTTAAAATTATGTATCTATGTGTTTACAAATTTACGATGCTAAATTTGTAAAAGTTTTTTGATATTTCTAAGTTTTATATGCTCAGAGCTGACGTTTGTAATATATGTAATATATCAAGAGTTGTATTTATTTTATATTGTTTGTGCATGTATTTAAATATTATTAATAAATAAACTGTTGAAACTGTTATAATAGTTTGAATATTTATATAACAAAATCGGGCAAACTTTTTAAATATTTTTTGGGTTTATCAAGCAAATTTAAAAATTTAGTATTCACCACTAATCGGAAAATCTGCTAACTCCATATTATTAGATCTATCCGCTTCCATCAAAATCTTGTTTACAACCTTATTGTATAAAACTGAAGAAAACATAAACGCCAATCGATAGAAGAGATTTCTCTCGTACCGGGTCACATATTATAATCAAAATTATGCTTAAATTAAAAATTAAATTGTTAGGTTGTTAAAATTACTACCTTGACAAGTTATCGTTCTTTTTGTGTATTGATAATAAGCTGCCCCGGTTCTCCCAGCTGTGTCGGTTCTCTCCGACATGACAGCACCGCTAACGCCTCCCTTCCCCGCAGCACCCCAAAGACCGTAGAGCGTCGGAATTCACGCGCAGTTTCAGCGCGATCTTTTGTATGAAAAATGCAAGATAAACAATGATTATGTAATAAAGTTTAAACCTATGAATTATAGGGTAGCCTTGAGTTGTAGCATATTAATCAAAGGATAGCATCAGATTTTTTTCAAATTTTTTCGCCCCTAGTTCTGCGAGAAAGTCGACGTCAAAAGAAGGGACATAATATATGGCCACGATAGTACAGAATGAATAAATTGGGGTTGCGCAAACCTGCAAACCAAAGCACGAGCCGCCACTGGCCTTGTCTATTTTGTCGTTTCGGGGCGTTCGATAACCGTTGGGACTTTTCCACGTAAAAGCGATCGTGACGTCACGCGTAAAGACGAAAACAATTGAACATCATCACCGTCGGTGTTGGGCTTCAGGCGACGGAGCTAAGCGTCGGTTTTCGCCTGAAAACAGGGTCAACTTGCAGGCGTCCATCGATTACTTCGACCTTTACGGTTCTGCTGTACAGCTGAAACCTGCTGCCGGCAGTAAGTAATGTATACTAACTTGAACGTTTTATATCTTCTGCGAAATTTAAGCTATAATTTTTAGTTTGAAGGATATCTATCCAGTTTCCAGTTGTCAGTTTAATGAATTTTGTAAATTGGCTTTGCAGAAACTTGTTGGAACAATATGTTTATATGTTTCGTTAAATTGCCGAACAGCTCCCTTAAGTGAGCGACCCGGTATAAAATGCATTTTTCCGACGCCCGCCCCTTTGCGAGTGCCAGGGGATCATGGTCCGTAACCATCTCGCAACGGTGTCTGTATAATGTCTTTTTTGTCGAGAGATGGCGAGAAAATATTTCCATCACGCTTAGTAGAGGCCGCAAGCGCCCATTTCCATAATGGCGACATCGTGCCTTAGAAGAACAGAGAGAATAGAAAATAGAAGAAGCGACAACAATAAGAAAACAATATCTCTTGTGTGTTCTGATCGATAAATTTTCTTGGTATCTACAGAAGTGGTTCTATAAGTTGTTTCATGAGTAGGTCAACTACTACTAGTCTTCCTAAAAACGTGAAGCGTCGCAATTTGCATTTTCAATAATTACTTATTCAAAACTGGTGGCGAATTGAGTATAAAGTATTGGATTTTTTAATCGTATCATCAAGATAATCTATAGTATCTTTAGTTTTATAGTAATATCTCCCTCTCCAAGCACCAATTCGTATCTGTAATGCACTTTCACCTCTTTACTTTACTTACTTTACTTTACTTACTTTTACTTCTACTTTAGCCAACAAGTTTTAATAAAAAACATTTAATAGCAGTTTCTAGCTAGTACCACTGGCTTATAATTCAAAACCAAATTCTAATTTCGGTGTAACAATTTTTTAGAATAAATTATACTTAGCAAAATTACATGTGATGGAGGTAATACAAATAAGTTGCACACAACCAGAACCAAGACGAAGTCAAAAGCGATAGACAAAAACGAATACGGTATTGAAACGAGCTGAATTCGGTCCAAATTGTTACCGAAAACTTATACGTTACATAAACTAAGAAATCCTCAACACTGTAAATATACTATAGCTTCCTACGTGTATGCTGATATTCAATAATCCATTTATTGGGCATATACAATCTCGCAGCAGTAAATAAAATCGTTCATATCTACGACGTAGGTTTGATCTTCGCATAATACCTTATTAAAGTAAATGCGGTCCTTGAATTATATCTGAAAAGGGGATTTGATGTTCATTTGAAAAGAATGATGACGATCACTTACCCGAGTCGCAAATCATCACCGAAATGTCATGCTGGCGTATTTTGATGAACACAGCAAAACTAAGAAAGCCCCAATCCTTTGGCCATACTATAGCAGGCTACACGATTGATGAAATATGTATAGAATATTGATATTTCTCATTGTGCATGTTACATTGTGAATGCACAGAAGAAAAAATTAATTTTTTACTTTCCAATTTTTTTAAAATTTATTTAAGAAGTTATACTGAAAATTTCATAAACTTTGAAGGTTTAATACACAGAGAGAAATTTTTGTTTGATTCAAATAAATATGCATTGACTCAAAGAAATTTGTTGTTTCAATAGAGGCAAAGAAATATTTATTTGCGGGTAAAAACGCATTTATTTGAAATATTTGTTTGGTAGAAAGAACTTTGATTTGCGTCAAACAACTTATGTTTCCAGTTAACAAGTTTGCAATTTGTGTATTATAAGAAATGAGATTTATTTACTTCAAATAATTATGATTGTGTTGAGTGAAAGAATTACATTTTTTTAAATTAACAAAATTGTTGGTCGAGTTAAAATGCTTAAAATTATTAATTTGTTGAAGGAATTAATAGACAAGAATTTTTCGGAAGACTCGCCATGTGTCACCTCCTTTTTGGGATGTCGCACATCCTCGACCAGTGCTTGGTCTTCCCAACCCAACATATAGTCAAGGATAAGTTAGTAAAGTGTACTCTGATTTGGAATCGCAACTTGAACCTGCAGGCACTGTACTCTATAAGTTCTATACTGTCGATCACGCGGCTTTATACTCTCGATATGTACGAAGTGCGAGGAGAGAGTTTACAGCGCCATCTAACAATACAGTTGGATGACATTAAAAATATATTTATTTGAATCAAAATATGATTTCTTTGGTGGAAGGAAACCTATTTTAAAACCAAAACAAAAATATTACTTTGAAGGAAATAAATATCTTCTTGTGTAAAAATATATTTATTTTAATCAAAATATGATTTCTTTGGCGGAAGTAAACCTATTTTTAAGCCAAAGACAAAATATTACTTTAAGCGAAATAAATCTCTCCTTATATACAAATTTATATGTTAGAATCAAAATTATATTTCATTGGTGTAAAGAAACGTTTTTTTAAAATCAAAACTAAAATATTACTTTAAAGGAAAGTAATTTTTGTTTGTATCCATATATATTTATTCCACTTAAATAAATATTTCAAATAAATTAATCTCTGCAAGCAAATAAACTAGAGTATTCAATGAAGTAAATATTGTTGGCGTCAAAGAAATATGTTTTGACCCAAAAGAATAAATTCAAACAAATACATTTCTTTGAAACAAGAAATCTTTTCTCTCTGTGTAGGTTTGATCTTCGCATAATACCTTATTAAAGAAAATGCGGTCCTTGAATTATATCTGAAAAGGGGATTTGATGTTTCTTTGAAAAGAATGATGACGGACACTTACCCGAGTCGCAAAACATCACCGAAATGTCATGCTGGCGTATTTGGATGAACACAGCAAAACTAAGAAAGCCCCAATCCTTTGGACATACTATAGCAGGCTACACGATTGTTCAAATATGTATAGAATATTGATATTTTGCATTGTGCATGTTGCATTGTGAATGCACTGAAATTACACTGAAAATTTCATAAACTTTGAACGATTAATAACGTTTTTATTTGAAACCGCGTTTTATGAGAGGTAGAATTGGAAGCGTTGTTCGGATTATGTCTTAGAATTCCCTCTGTTCGAATTACTGAAGGTTAGGATTGATTAGAACATGTCCGGATTAAAGAAATATTGAATTTTTGTTTTGATTTAAAAATACGAACATTTTATATCAACGTTAACATTTTTGGGTTAACTCAAAATCGCAATAATATCTAAGATTTTGAATCAAAATCAGCATGGAAACAAGCAATGATTTCACCGAGTCGAATATAGAACCTCCAGGCTATTTTCGAACACAGAAATTCGTAACGCACGCTACAAACAAACGACAGAAATAGAAAGATCGAACTATTGCTATACGTGTATCACATCCACAAACAAATTTTCCACGGTCTGCTTGTCGATTTTCCCATAAAACATTGCGTGCACGCTCGCTGAAAAAATCGCTTAATCGGTATGACTAACCAAGCGTGTAACTTCCTACAATATTTTCTATAATTGCGAAGAAATGACTTGTAGATTTTGAGCTTACAAAACCGAAGTGTTTACCAGGCCAAATTTCGACGTTTAAACGGATAATAAACACTTTATGAATACCAAAATGAGTCAAGACTCATCATCATCGTAAGGCATTGATATCAATCAATGTGACCAATCTTAGAATAAATAGTAAATGTGATCCATGATCCCCTATGCGAGTGCCAGGGGATCATGATCCGTAACCATCTCGCAACGGTGTCTTTTTTATCGAGAGATGGCGCTGCACCGACGGAGACTTGTTGTAATCGCTAATTCTGGTCTATACGAGGTGTTGCGTAATTGTCATAAATAATTTGCTAACTGCGTTAATTACGGCAAAAATAATATTAATTAAATCATTTCGATTATCTCGTGAAAGTTGGCTTAACACTGCAACAATATCGCACTAGATATTTCGTTATATTGCGGTATCATAATTAAGAAATATTTTGGTTGTGCCAACGAAACTTGCGTTATTAGCGATTATTTCGCAAATATTTCGGCTGCGGTTTTCGTAAGTACTACAGTTTCTACAAAACGATTTATATTTTTAAGGCTGAAACATATTGAAACTAATCTAAAAACCTATCTATCAATCTGAATTATTTCAGTTTAAATTTGAACTTCTTGACTGATTTTTTTGTTTCTTTTGCATTTTTCAGGGGTCCTGGACATGGCTGCCACGGAGAACACGATCCGTTTCAGCGTCCACACCCTGGACAAGGCGACCAAAGCCAAGGTCACCCTAGAAAACTACTATTCGAACCTTATAGCCCAACACGTCGAACGTAAACAAAGGTGAGAGACATCTCGGTTACTTATTTTTTGGTTTTCTTTTGCACTAAATGTCAATAGAGTTGAGTCAGGAGTCGTTCTATTGGCCTGGATGCTCATGACACGTTCAACCAACTTCTAGTGTATTTCGTTTCCATGTATTTCACTGTTCATATGGCTAGTAAAACATTCTAATAGTAAATTAATCGATGATAATGTGACGCCCGTGCCAACTCTCGTTGAATCGACTGTAGAAATCTGTATGCTTGCTAGGAAAGTGTGGAAAACGGATGAGCAGTTAGCTCCGACTAGTTTTGGAGTTTCGTCACAAATCAAACTTGTGTCTGGGAGTTTTGTAACGGTTCTGGTGGTATCGCGTAGATATCTATCGTACTGCCACCTAAGTTTTAAATGTATTACTTGTAAGTCGAGTGAGCGAAACCCGAGCAATTTCACGGGAAATTAAATTAGGCGGGCGGGAAAACTTCTTCTTTTGAGTTGTTGTGTTTGTTGCGAAAGTTTGTTGGGTGAGGATTGCTTAAGATCGATAGCAGATACTGCCTTGAACCGTTGAGCCCAGAACCGGAACATATTTTTTTCCAATACTTAAGAAGAAAATGAGAAATCGATCTATTGCATCGACTCGAATTTGTTTTATTGATTAATTTGATATAAGAATTTTGTTGTCTGTGAACATAAGCTGAGTTTAGATATACTTTAAGATGGGCTTCGAACTGAGTAGGCAACCAAATATGCTTCATAATTTTGTGCTCAGTATTTCACCGAAATGATTAGGTATTTCCATTCAAATTATACGTTAACCTAAACTTGAAACCTTTGCCGATAATACAAAAAATATCCGGCTCAATTCTGTCAAGTGTAGGTGACGAATTCAACAATCTTAAAATCAGTCACCTAGGCTCGACAGAATTGAGCCGGATATTTTTTGTACTATCGGCAAAGGTTTCAAGTTTAGGTTAACATATAAATTGAATTGAAATACAAAAAAAGTTTCAATTGTCAATAATTTTATGAACGTATAAATATTTAGAAAAATCAGTTCTACTACAATTTTTTCATTCGTACAATCTTTCGAGACATCTATTGTGATCTCCGTGTATAAGATAACGTACGGATTGAAAAAAAGTCATTCAATATACATCACAACACAATACAACCATAAATTTTACTACATAGGTGTACTAAATCACCGTGGTAGCATTTTAGCGTCATTTTTATAGCCAGATAAGAAACGTCAACAAACTGTTAAATTTATCTGAACAGTAATGCTGCGATAAAGATTAGGTATTCGCTGTCAATTGATATGTCAAACACGATATAATATTTACAACTCTAAACTATATTATTATGTGTTATTTGCTATATATATACAACGTAGGACTCGACCTTGGTATTTTGCATCATGTGTAGCTCTAAAGTATCAATAGGCGCAGCATGACGCAACATACCAAACATTAGACGCTGCAAGGTGTTCGTTGCTCTGTGTAGAGTTGGATTTACAAATTTAATCAAATTATTTGCATTTTATGTGCAATCACGCAAAAAGTATACCTATAGGAATAATTACCATTAGTAAGTAAGTACCATGAGTACCATGGTAGGCGACAGGCGTCGCTTTGACTGCCAGACGGCGAGCACTTCCCATGCAGTGGCAGCGGTTGTAACTACCGCAGGCGCCACAAATTTCCATCGTCAATAACTTTTGATATAGGCAAAACTGGGAGAGCTGAAGATTACTCATAGATTTCAGCTGTTATTTTAGACATACGTTACAGAATATTTCTAAATATTGACGCGTGTTAAAACGAAATAGCATACTTTTCATACGTCTGCTGTATAATTTAAATGGGCAAGACAAAAAAGTACGTATGTTCTTAGAACCATAAGAACGAATGACAGCGGTAGCAACCTAACCTCCAATTCGAGCGCGAACGTGTGATGTGAACAAGATGTTTTCGTTGGTATGTTTTCACTTTGCTTCTGTCAAACATGCTAATGATGGATATATAAATTAGATAGGACAATTATCACAATTAAATGACAGTATTTTTAATAATTAAATATTAATCTTGAACGAACTACCTAGTAGGCAACTTAATATACACAGCTAAGAACCAATTCACGCGATACGTTCATATCTTGGTTCATACGATTTTAAGCGATGAATCACCTTCAGCTCTCCCAGTTTTGCCTATAGATGCATCGTACGAAAAAAATGTTCAGGCAAAAGATTGTTCTGATTTAGCGTAAAGTAATAATTTGATAAAAAAGTTGGATATTCCCATTTAAAAAATCCATCTGCAATGAAACTGACATTACCATCTCATTTCCCCCTTTGCGTCCTACAAGTTTATTTAAGACACAAATCGTACAAATCGTCCATGCATATTTCTCGAGATATTTAGGAGTCTCAAGATAAAACGACCACCAGGTATATACACTATGTATAATATATGTAAACCTGTTCATGGGCGTATCCAGGGGGCAAGGGGGGGCAGATGCCACCCCTTTCGTATTTTGGTATTATGTTTGTTACATAGTACTCTTTCCCTCTTTTTAGAAAGCGCCGATCCCCTCCAAATCGTTTCCAAATAAAAAAAAAGTGGACACGTATGTTTTATCGAAATATTGATTTTTAATGGTTCCTTTTGGATGCCTCAAATATGCATGGGAAGAAGACATTTTTTGGTATTTTTTGAATAATTGAGTTTAGGAAAACTTATGCTAAAGTTATAGGACTTATAGACGACTTTTCAAGGAAGAATTTAACATATTGTACATATAGATTTGACGGCCCCAACCCACCCCACAGTGCCCTAAAAACTACCCAAATGAAAATATGTACATTTTTCAGATTTTTCATTGACCGTTCTAATCATTTCATTGTTTTTCTCATAGAAATTATTACTATAGTCTGATTAGTAAATAGTCTTGTGGAATATTTATAAACATTAGTCAGTTAAGTTCCATTTGTTTAAACGAATTCTATTGCTACATAATTCGTATTTCTCAAAAATCCGTCTGATTTCTGTTTTCTGAGTTCGAAATCGCAGTTTATTACCTTAGAGGGACATTATTCATTAAACAATTTCTTCCTATTGTTTAATCAAACAATTATAATTCATTTTCAACTTTTTTCTACTTACGGTAGAAAATAGTGTAGTTATAAAATTAACTTTCATGGTCTAGGTATCTAGTCCATATTATCTGCCGTTTAAACAAACGGCATTTGTTTAAACAACTGCCATTTTTGAAACATTTCTTTTTGCAATTCGCCTAAAGTAATTTTTTTTTTTGTGTGGATCGGTCTGGCCAACTGTTATTCTGAAGTGACATCATTTATATTTTGGGATGATTTCCAGTGTTTGAATAATAAAATACGATTTGTTTTCAATATTTCATCAAATTAGAGTACAGAGAACAGTTTTCAGACAGTAACAAATCAACATTATCTTGAGACACACAGTGGTAGGAAATCAGAATAAGAAATGGAAAGAGAAAAATGATTAATAAAATTTGATGACTTTTTCGAATACATGATATTGAAAACGAACAGTACTTGGAAATGTAAATCATCCCCAAACATAAATGCTATCACTTGAGAATAACAGTTCGACAGACAGACCGATATAAAAAAAATTAAGTGGATTCCAAACAGAAATTGTTTAAACAAATGTGGGTTCCGTAGATAATATAGATAATAACATAATTAATAATAATAATAACATAATTACAAAAAAAGTTGTAAAAGAATAATAATAATTGTTTAAACGATAGGAAGAAATTTTTTAACTGTCATTTCGAACTCTGAAAACAGAATATATTCTGTTTTCAGAATATTGTTGTTTTTACTGTTTTTAGTCTATAGACTTTTCGAGAAGAATAAATTATTTAAACAAATAGAATTAATTTTTGTAAACAAATGTAAATTAACTGACGAATGTTTATAAACATTCCACTAGAGCTATAGTAAATCTCTATAAGAAAAAGACAATATTTTGGAGACTGTGGCGAACTTAATAATAAAATTATAAACCCCTATAACCACAACAAGTATTTTAGAAACCTAAATACGTATTTCAGCAACTATGTTGCCATCTTCAGTAGAACCTAAAAAGAGGAAAAGAGAGATTAGCACTTCATAGTATCTTTACTGGATATTGTCCAAGCAAATCACTAGTGGAAGTGACGTCCATGTTAAAAATTACCCTATATATATACCCAATTTGTTGGTCACACCTCAGTGAATTTTGATCATTGAAGCGTAAAAAACAAGTTTTAATTAAAGCAGGTCAAACAATGGCGAACTAGGTATACCCCTGAATTTATTAATTTATCTCTATTCAAGTGAATAAAGATACTTTCCAAGCTGTTTAATTCCCTATTATTTCACACAGCTTTTACAAGTTTTAAGGCATCTACAACTACTTTATGACCTGCGTCTAAAATATGATGAGCCACACTAGATTTTTCAAAACGATTATATTTAAAATGAGCTACATGTTCTTTGAACCTAGTTAAAATTGTTCTTCTAGTCTGGCCTGCGTATTCTTTTTCACAGTCATGACATTTGATACAATATATACCAGATTTATCAAGTACATCTACCTTATCCTTTGGGTTTCCAAGAAGGTTTTTATGCTATTATGAGTCGAATATGCTATACAGAGATTTTGTGATGTAAAAATACTTCTCAACCCCCTTGTATATGCACAATCGAACGGTATTTTAACATATTCCTTCTTTTCTACAGACAAAGTATTTAAGTAGATATTTGATTTACATACATTTTTTGATTCTGCTTCTTAATCATTCTATCAACTATTTTCTCAGGGTACCCATTATGTATGACAACATTCTTAATAAACAATAATTCTTGCTGATATCTATCTGCGGACAATGGAAATTTCAATAACCTATTTACTAAACAACTAATAAAAGACAATTTTTGTTGAAAAGGATGCTGCGAATCATTAGGGATAAACCTGATTGCGTTAGTATCTTTCCGATACACGTCAATTTCTATTATATTTTTGCTATTCCTGACTACCAGAGTATCTAAAAATGGAAGTTGGCCGTTAACTTCTTGTTCTACGGTAAAGTTAATGGTGTTGAATTCAAGAATTCAAAACGAGAAGAAAATCTTGAATACTGCACTTCTTGGTGTCAAAAATGGCAAAAATATCGTCGACATACCTAACCCAAGTCTTAGGGAAATATGGTGCTATAGACTTTACATTCGTTTCAAATCTGCTCATAAACAAGTTGGCAATAAAAGGTGAGAGACCCATTGCAGTTCCCTCAAGTTGTTCAAAAAACTTCCCTTAAGTCCTTAAGTAATCTTTAGTTTTCATAAACCCCGAACAAATTATTTGAAAAATACCAAAAAAATGTCTTCTTCCCAATCATTTTCCCATGTACAATTTAAGGTCTCGGTTACAAGCACGGTTAAAAATCAAATATTCAACAACAAAACATTACGTGTCCACTTTTTTGGATTTGGAAACGATTTGAGGGGATCGTTGCTTCATACCAACAAAAAAAATGCGATGCATTTTTGAACCACCCTAATGGGGACCCTTCTGCCGTACAGCAAGTTAAATTTAGACAACTGCCCCCCTTTCCGATACGAGCTGGATACGCTCATGAACCTGTTATAAACACACTATGTTTCTTTGGGTTCAATAAATAAATTTTAAATAAATATTGCACATATGCACATGACAAATTATCTAAGATATCTAACAATCCTCTAAATCTCCAATTCCAGATTAGCAAAATTAGAAGAATCCCTCAAAGACGACAGCCTCTCGGAAGACCAGAAGAACGAAAAACGCCAACAGCACGCGCAGAAAGAGACCGAATTCCTCCGACTGAAACGCTCGCGTCTCGGCGTCGAAGACTTCGAGCCCCTCAAGGTGATAGGCAGGGGCGCCTTCGGCGAGGTCCGTCTCGTCCAGAAAAAAGACACCGGTCACGTTTACGCCATGAAGATTCTCCGCAAAGCCGACATGCTCGAAAAGGAACAGGTGGCGCACGTGCGCGCCGAAAGAGACATTCTCGTGGAAGCCGATCATCAGTGGGTGGTGAAGATGTACTATAGTTTCCAGGATCCTATCAATCTCTATCTGATTATGGAGTTTCTGCCCGGAGGTGATATGATGACGCTGCTGATGAAGAAGGATACGTTGAGCGAGGAGTGTACGCAGTTCTATATTTCGGAGACGGCGTTGGCGATCGATTCGATACACAAGTTGGGTTTTATCCATCGCGATATAAAGCCGGATAATCTGCTGTTGGACGCGAAGGGGCATCTGAAGTTGTCGGATTTCGGACTGTGTACGGGACTGAAGAAGTCGCACCGGACGGATTTCTATAGGGACCTGAGTCAGGCGAAGCCTTCGGATTTCAGTGAGTTTAACTTTTTTTTTTTTGAGTAATTGTGGCATAACTTGAGAACCAAGCAATTTTGGATAGAGATTAATTAGGATCAGTCGACTTAAAATCTATCGATTGATCGTGATTTGATCGAAAATTTATTAAATATTGAATTTTTTGCGGAGACTTCAATAGTAGATGGAACGACAAACCCGTGGAAAAAAATCAAAAAGACTCGCAGAATATTAATATTTTCTGTGTTATTTCATGGTCAATTTTGGACATTTCAGAAGAGTTTTATGCAAATATCGATTAAAATAATATAATTTACGTTGGTCCATATGTATCATCAATTTTCATTTATGGATTTAAATTAATAGTGATAATTTTTCATGACAATTACATCTCAGATTTTTTAGTAAATATTTAAAAGCTAGCCACTAAATTAAAGCACAATTTGTCAGATCAGAAATATGTTCTGAACATCACATCAAAATGTTTACTGAATCTTTCTAGATATTGTTATTCAAATTAATTAAAAACTATCATGTTAGCATCAATATCTCCAAAAGTATTAATGATTTGACTTGATATCTTGGTTCATTTTTTAACCTTCTCCAAAACCTACCTATTTTCATACAATAAAACTACGGTTTTGTTTGCAAATTTTAATTAAAAAATTAAAAAATCTAGCGATCGATTTCGACTTTTACGTCATCATCAGGCTATCTGAAAAGGACGTCGTGTTAATTACATATATTAAAAACATATACGCCAGGTACTCACTTGTCAAAGGAATTTCAAAAACAACAAACAACGAGCACAACATAACGCCAACGAGTCACACGGCCTACTGAGGCATACAACGTATGCAAGATGTGCATGCGTAAGCATTGTCGCATGTCAAATAAATGTGTCGAATAAATAAGCGTCGTCAAATTCGGTAATTTCGTTTATTATATTGGCTCCCTGATTAATATGTCTTTTTATTTCAAATATTTCATATAAGTTTAATTTTGTAGACTTTTTCACATTATGAAAAAGCTGCATATTACTTACATCAGACTTATGATTGTATTCAATGAGGTGTTTATTAAATGTAGATGTTTTCTGCTTGCTATGTTCTCTATATCTGATTTTTAAATTACGTCCCGTCTGTCCGATGTATTGAGCTGTACAGTCCGAACATGTTAGTTTGTATATGCCACTTTTTTCAATTGCAGGGGTTTTGTCCTTATTATTAGTAAGAAAATTTGCAATGGTGTTTCTAGTAGATGTAACTATATTAGTGTTATATTCCCGCAAAATGTTCGTTAAGTACTTATGCAGTGTGGGTTCGTACGATGTTGAAATGTATCTACGTGGCGGGGTTTTGTGGGGGTAAACTTTTTGAATCAGATGTTTTTGCTTTATTGATGTGTATATTGAAGTTATCTATTACCTATTTTGTTCTGCTAAATACTTTTGAAGATATTGATTTTTAATCACTGATAGTTCTTAAATAATTTCAATGATAATATCAGCAAAGATTCAGTAAACATTTTGATATGATTGCGGTCAGGTACCCACTAATATATAATAATTACGGATAATAATAATAAACTTAAATCTTAAATTTTCGTTTAGAAAATTGGTCAGCATAAAAGCCACATCCATTTAATTAAAGACTTTTGGAATATGTATTTAAAAAAGAAAAATAAGAAGCATTATAATACTGAATGGCCAAACCTACTAGCGTTTGCACAAATAATTTGATTAGTCTCCAAGCAGAATTGTATCAAGAAACACTTTGTAGCTAGCTTAAAAAAGGGAAGAAATTTAACAATTTTTCTGTAATATTGTTGTACTACTATACCTACCGCAGGGCCGGCCCTAGGCGGTAGGCAAGCTAGGCAACTGCCTACGGCGGCAAAGTTTAGGGGCGCCAAAACCATCTGAACTACAATTTAAAAAAAGCTCTAAAATATTGCCTGAATCTAGAAAATGAAGGAGTAGTAAAATACAATCAAATACAATCGGAATTGACAGGCTTCAGGCCATTCCTATATTTTAAGATGCATAGCAGCCAATAATAGACATACTTAAATAAAATAGCTCATTAGCTTTTTATAAAGAATTAAGATCGGATATATTTGACAACGTTATAATAGAAGCTGAAAAGTTAGTAACGAAATCAAAAAAAATAATATGAAAGTGTACTGTAGTGTAGTGATCCTATACAAAAGTCAAAAGGGAAATAGAAAATAGTCCTAACGACCCTTTTTAGTTTTTATGCGATATCCACAAACTTATAGATATTATTATAAGTAAAAATGAATTACTGGCACATTCCAAAGATATAGAAACCGCTTTAAAAGTTGGGGATTCCTCCATCTTAACGGTTTAGAATTTGCTGCCGAAATGGTAATCTAGTTAATTTTTATTTGGGTAGACACATAATTAGCACGCCTATAAAAATAATATCAAAATGTTGCCGAGTTTTTGATGATATTATTATTGAAATTAATTAAAATTGATTAAAAAATTCACCATGAAATGCTTGCATATATCTCCGAAAATATTACTCTTAGCAGAACAAATTATACATCATATTAAAGATAAAATTTTGATGAAGATTTGGGTACATGATAAACAAAGAATTACTTAAAAATATTGAAAGATTTAGATTTGGGAAAATGTAAAGAATGGAGATATTATGTCAATATCTATTCTGTCAAAAACGACAGAAGTTTGCTGATGACAGTGTAGATATTGACATAATATTTCGGTTCTGAAAACCCGTTTTTTTCCCCAAATATACATGTTTCAATATTTTTAAGTAATTCTTCTTATCTTTAATATGGTGTACATTTTGTTCTGTTAAGCTTAATACTTTCGGAGATATTTGATGCAAGTAGTTCTGACAAATTTCACTCACAATCACTGATAATTTATAATAAATTTTAATAATGTCTTCATTCAGTAAACATTTTGATGGTATTATTGGTACTATTTTCATAGTCGGGCGAATTAATTATGATGTTAAATGATTTTGCATCCATAGACCTTGTTTCCAGAAGGTCCAGTTGACGGTTTTAAAAATTCATTACCTCCCTTAACATTGAGCCAAATTTAAACATTGCTTAGCAGATTTTTTCTAACCCTGCCTATAACTGTTGCTACCTGAGCGGGCGATAGACAGTTTGCTAAACTAATATTAATAAAAAAGTATTTAAGAAACATGTCTACTTAAAATTGTCTTAATGGGTTAGCAATGAAGGCCACTGAATATGAATTGAGTAATACATTAGATCTGAAAGAAGTTACTCGCGATTTTGCAGAAAAAAGGTTCGAAAAGAGCTAATTTTAATTTAGGGTTAAACTTTGTATACTTAAACTTTGTACTAGTATTCTTTATTCTTTGTTGTTTTAAAAGTATTGTTTGTACTAGTATAATCTCCAAAGGTTGTGTTTTTAATGCAAATAAATTTCGTAAATGTTGTGTGAGTGTTGACTGTAGTTTTCTGGATCGTGATTTTTGTATAAATCTGTTTTCGTTGTTTAAATCATTTTGGAGTTAGTTGGCGGCAGTATTGAGAACAAATATTTAATAAAGAATTGTAAAGAACGCTACAGAAGTCTTCATATTTTATAGTTCCAGTTCAGAAAGCATGCCCTTATGCTTTAATACACCCTATTTATTCATCATATTGGTTATGTTATGTTACGTTATATTATGGTATGTTATGCTACCCGTTATTAATTTATATGTAAACCAACTTACTACAATGGAACCTCAATTCTAATTTTTGCTTTCTTTCCGATCTTGCTGAACGTAGCAATGTCTTTCTCCTCAGTAATAACGTCCAGTCCGATGGACAGTAAGCGCCGGGCGGAGAGCTGGAAGAAGAATCGGCGAGCGCTCGCGTACAGCACGGTCGGCACGCCCGACTACATCGCGCCCGAAGTTTTCCTGCAAACGGGGTACGGGCCGGCGTGCGACTGGTGGTCGCTGGGCGTCATCATGTACGAGATGCTCATCGGCTATCCGCCGTTCTGCTCGGAGAATCCGCAGGACACGTACCGGAAGGTGATGAACTGGCGGGAGACGCTCATCTTTCCCGCCGAGGTACCGATCTCAGAGGAGGCCAAAGACACTATTATTAGGTGAGTGTGAGAGAGGTTTTGTTCTTGTATTACTATTGATGAATGTATTCATTGCCATGGTAGTTTATGAGAGATAATACTAACCATGACAACCAACACACACATCACAAATACTTTATTCCTGGCCGCGTCTAGTTTTGGAACTTGGACGAAACTACGCGCTTTACATAAGAGAATATTCGAAAAAGAGTTGCCCGGAGTTTTATGTTAGATTTATAGGTTTAACCGGCTTTAAGCGTTGTTATCAATTCGTACGTTGACCCGGAGTCTTAAATAAGTTTGTAATTTAATCCGGACTCTCAAGTTGGGTTCGTAATTTTACCCGGAGTCCTAAGCTAAGTGTGTTCAGTTACCAATTTAACCCCCGGTTTCTTCGGACTCCGGTTAGGTTTGTAATTTTGCCCTGAATTTTAGTTGAGTTCGTAATTTTTACCCGGAGTCTTAAGTTAAGATTGTAATTTAACCCGGAGTTTTAAGGTGGATTCGTAATTTTACCCGGAGTCTTAAGTTAAGCTTGTAATTTAACTCGGAGTTTTAAGTTGGGTCTGTAATTTTACCCGGAGTTTTAGTTGGGTTCGTAATTTTACCCGGACTTTTTAGTTGGGTTCGTATTTTTACCCGGAGTTTTAGTTGGGTTCGTAATTTTACCCGGAGTTTTAGTTGGGTTCGTAATTTTACCCGGACTTTTTAGTTGGGTTCGTATTTTTACCCGGAGTTTTAGTTGGGTTCGTAATTTTACCCGGACTTTTTAGTTGGGTTAGTATTTTTACCCGGAGTTTTAGTTGGGTTCGTAATTTTACCCGGTCTTTTTAGTTGGGTTCGTATTTTTACCCGGAGTTTTAGTTGGGTTCGTAATTTTACCCGGACTTTTTAGTTGGGTTAGTATTTTTACCCGGAGTTTTAGTTTGGTTCGTAATTTTACCCGGACTTTTTAGTTGGGTTCGTATTTTTACCCGGAGTTTTAGTTGGGTTCGTAATTTTACCCGGACTTTTTAGTTGGGTCGTAATTTTACCCGGACTTTTTAGTTGGGTTAGTATTTTTACCCGGAGTTTTAGTTGGGTTCGTAATTTTACCCGGACTTTTTAGTTGGGTTCGTATTTTTACCCGGAGTTTTAGTTGGGTTCGTAATTTTACCCGGACTTTTTAGTTGGGTTCGTATTTTTACCCGGAGTTTTAGTTGGGTTCGTAATTTTACCCGACTTTTTAGTTGGGTTAGTATTTTTACCCGGAGTTTTAGTTGGGTTCATATGAACCCAACTAAAAAGTCTCTGAATGACGAAGCAAAATTTTGATTCTCTTCTTAAATTTGATTACCAGTTCGGCTGGCCACTTGTTTTCCTCTTATAAACTATATAAACTACAATAAACACAAATTAGGACCTCATCTGAAACGAAAATCTAACTGAAAACTGGCGGGCCGATGTGCAACCATTTGTTTACACAGGCAAATTTTGTTTTGCTGCACGTATTTGTCATCACTTGCGCCAGTGATATCAGAAGGGTGCAGACTTTTCCTATCCATGCATGCATGATTTCAACTTGCATGCCAGTTGCAATTTAATGCAATTTAATGCAATTTAATTTTACTGGTGCGCCAGTAAATCCATGCATGTGTAAACTAGGTAGGTTTGTAATTTTACCCGCACTGGTAATTCGGGTATTACATTTACAAAGTTTTGCTTAACAACTTAACTTAAGCTAAAGTACTTTAGATCTACATCTAAAGTATGTAGTAGATCTTTCTTTGGTAGTAGATCCTGGCCTATATATGCCAGAAATATTGCCTGCTGGAAATATTTCTGGCAGAGCTGTGAAATCCGTAAAAAGAAGTCGACTCCGATAATGTTTGCAGTCCGACTCCGGCAAAATTGCATATTCTGGTGTATGTAAAACATATAACATTTAAAAATATACCGTGACACATGGCAGAGATTCTATAAAAATGGCAATCTGATTGTATTAAACATGCCTTGTGTGCAAAACCCCATAAGGAAAACTAAACTAAACTATATGGGCGAAAAAATCTGAATAATCTGCCATGCAAGTGCCTGTCTGTCCTAGCTTAGACCAGAGCAACAGACGGTACTGCTGTTTACAATGCAAATAAGAATACCGTCGACCAAGTCAAAGCCCACCACAATAAGCCATGTTGCATGCAACATGCCCGTTGTTGCTCTGGTTTTGTTTGTTTACTGTCTACTGAGACAACGGCCATTTTGCAATGTTTTTTTTCCAACGATGATAACTATCGTAGTTCACATATATCAAATTTTATCATTTTAATTTGTTATTAATGTACTTGTCAGGTTTTGCTGTGAAGCAGAGAGACGTCTAGGCTCTCAGAAAGGCATCGAGGAGCTGAAACTGATACAGTTCTTCCGCGGAGTCGACTGGGAGCACATCAGGGAACGCCCGGCTGCCATCCCCGTCGAAGTACGATCTATCGACGATACCTCCAACTTTGACGACTTCCCAGACGTCAAACTCGAAATACGTAAGCCAAACCCATTAAGACTTTCCTCCACAACTCCACACTTACCATCAACTGTTTTCTTCTGTAGCATCAGCACCCATAACCACACAAGAAGGCGAAGCAACGTACAAAGACTGGGTGTTCATCAACTACACGTTCAAGCGATTTGAAGGCCTGACGCAGCGGGGAACCCCGACCAAGAAGTAGAACGCATGACAGAAGACAACCGTAGCGGTTACTTTTAGAAAATGAATTGCGCAGACGCGACGAGAGATGGCGCTGTTTCGGAATTATATTTATACTTGCGGAGGATCTAAAAATAAGTGTATTATAGAATTGAGACGAGTCGATGTTTCATTTTCGCCGTGAGGTCGAACGGTCGATTCCTATGATACGTAAAATTCGCGTTTAGTTAATTTTTTTTACCGCTCTTTTTTTTAATGATTTCACTGTGATAATTTCATTGTAGATGCGATGCGACGTTCGATCTCACCGCGAAGGCAAAACAATCGGGGATGCGATTATATTTTTATCGTTACAACGTGATAATTTTTGCGGTCTCGAAAAGTTTGCACCACACAACTTTTTTATTATTGATTTCACAGACAATTTTATTGTTTAGAAAAGTTGGAGAATCCTCTAATAACCTCTAATAACCAATAATAAGAAAGTTACCCGTTGTTGCAAACTTTCCACGCATCGTATACTTTTTGTGAAACTTTCTCTCTCTATAGGTATATATTATATCTCTTGTCGGTGAGATCACGTGTTCGTTCGTTTGTTATTCCTTGGTCGTCGGAGATAATTTCATGGCACGCTAATGCACAAGGGTTTATCTTTAAATTATAGATAAAAAATTCATCATCGTGAAATTTAACGGATATATTGGCTAAAGTTACGGAAGATAAATCTAAAATCTAGTATGTTAAAGATTAAAAAAGGGAAATTGAAACGAGTGTGGAGCTTCCCGTCTCTTTTTCTTTGTATAAATGCTGATTTAGCGTAGATTTCTGTGCGGAATGTGATGGAACGGGACATATCTGCGTCTGTTGCGAATCCGGAATTCCGGCTACGGAATCCGGGTGGAATAGTTGGGGGTGCGTTGCGCGCGTAGGTGTTAGGTTAGCTCTCTACACCGTGCGATGGTCGAGTTCGAGTTCTTAGGTAGATTAATTTAACATTATGATTTGTTATTTATTACGAATTTGTATTTATAGTCGGTCTCGCTAACAGGACTTGTAAATATTTTCAAAAACGAGAAATGTGTTTAACAAAAGAAGGTTTATTAAAATATATGCTTTAAAAAAAGTTACTGTTGTGTTTGTATTTAATTCTCTCATAACGCGGTTTCTCAGTTTTTCAAGCTTGAAATATATTGAATTTTAAAGTTCCTCCTAAAAATTGTTGGAGCGGTGGCGCCATCTCTTGGCGAATAGCCGAAGTTCGCTAAAAATCTGGATGGTTCGCGACTCGGCTTTTAGTTGCCCGGGGGTAACAGTGGCGCCATCTCTTGGGCAATAGCCGAAGTTCGCCCAAACTCCGGATGGTTCGCGACTCGGCTTTTAGTTACCCGGGGTAACATGAATAAGGACCGCGGCCCCATAGGGGTCGGCTCGCTGACCCAGCTTTCGCCATACAGCATCCAGTATACGCCACCTAGGAAACATGTAGCTGCCCCCGAGAGTCCGTACTCCAGTTGAAAGAGGCCATGGCCATGGCCATCCACTACGTAAGGATTTGTCTGCACCTATGGTGCCATCACACGCAGGCTCCCAAGACACAGTTAAGACCTCGTTCTAAACAGACCAACCATGGGGGCCGTCCTTCCCATCGGTACTCGTGTTAGTCGGGCTTCCCCGACACCGTTGGACGAGTCTCCGGCGAGGCCTCTTGCGCAAACCTCTACTCAACATCTGTACACACCGAGACGGGCGGCCGTTCACCCACGGCATAGGAACCATGGTATGGGCAGTGCTCCGCAAGTGCGTGCGGGACGGAGATATGCGACTTCCGTGAGCGGGAGAAGGCCAGCCGGAGTCGGTTGCGGAGCACTGGTATAGGGTAGCCCCCGGTGGTTCGGTGGTTCTAGGGGAATACATACACCGAAGAGTTAGTGCAGCCCACAGCCTTGACTTACTCCAAGTACTCGTGTCGGATTCCTTCTTCCTTCCGGAATCCCCGCTTGACGAGTCACCGGCGAGCACCAGATGCCTGGTATCCCTCCCTCATGTCTATTACTGCGTTGGTCGCCTTTACTGACTAGGTCAACCAGAAACCTGGAATCGGTTGGACTTGAAACAAGACCGTTTTATGGTACGGCCTCGTGAGGTCTGCCAGCGGCCCATCCGACTCGGCAAAGTCTGGAGGCCCTTAGCCGAGTCGCGAACCATCCGGATTTTGGGCGAACTTCGACTATTGCCCAAGAGATGGCGCCACTGTTATCCCGGGTAACTAAAAGCCGAGTCGCGAACCATCCGGATTTTGAGCGAACTTCGGCTATTGACCAAGAGATGGCGCCACTTTTTGGTGCATAAATGCATAAATGGATTTATTTTGTCTTTAATTTTGTAATTCTCGCGAAAGATATGTTTGGAATGATAGTATATTAATAAAACGATCAGATTATCTTCGTAACAACATTTATTCAATGTTTTTGGTTAATAATTTCTGAACACCTATGTACCAGACCGTAAAATGTGCACGATTCTTATCGTACGACTCAGACCGGTCCGATATTTATCGGCCCGACTAGTGGACACCGGCCCTAAGAATAAAAATAAACTCCACGTTTGTTAACTCACTTAAGGACAACTCGAGGGTCTTGGATTCTGCTGGATGGTTGGTAGAGACGCTTTTCCCTTTCTACTTCCGGTCTCAGCGGCCACTTTGGTATCAACTGAAATACACAAAAAATGCTACAAACGTTCATTCTGCTACTTAGGGTCACTGTTAAGGGTCAACTAACAAAGTGTTCGACTAGTTACTGAAAGCATTGAAAAAAAATATATACGGCTATTCAAAAGTGTTGAAGAAAAAAGTAAAGTTTTACTTTACAACTTATTCTGTTGTCAATTGAATATTATACAGTGTGTCCCATAAAGATTACGACAAACTGATAGGGGCTATAGGAGACACCTCTATCTTTTGTCAATAACATTATTGCATATTACTAAAACAGTTCGATACATAGGCACATATATGTACATAAACCACGGTGATTTCAGATCCCATGGAATAACACCATGAACACGTGAGTGCAAGCGGCCATCACGCTTGCGAGATCTGCTTCTTCTTCTTGCAAAGAAGAAGTATTGTTCTTCTGTGTGAATACTGTGGATAAGAGTATTGTAGACCAGACAAATCTAAGTTTGATCAAATAAATATATTTGTATACAAGAGATTTACTTCCTTCAAAGACATATTTTTGCTTTGTTCTAAACTACCGCCAAAAAATCATATGTTGATTCGAATAAATATATTTTTAGTGTGAATACCTCCAACTGTATTGTTAGATGGCGCTGTAAACACTCTCCTCGCAGTTCGGCCTTATCTTGAGTATAAATAGTAGACTGGTGAAAGCCTGTCGCTCAGTTGATGTCATGCGTCTTGCTAAATTGCTAAAAAGACCGTGTAAGTCTAGTCAATAATAGGTCCACATTAATTCCTTCAACAAACTATTAATTTCTCTAATCAAATAAAAATCGTTGTAAATTTTAACTGAAAACATAAGATTGGTGTCCCTACAACCCCTTTTATTTTGTCGCAATCTTTCTGGGACATCTGTAAATATTTTGATATTAATTTTACCAACTAGCAACAACGTACTTGTATTTGTATTTGGCTTAATAGAACCGGTAGCAATTGCAAATCATGAGGATTTGTCGTGAATTTTTAAAATCACTGCTAACAAAAAAATATAATTACACTTCACACTGACGCAAACAGTTTCAAGGTAACGCCAGTAATAGCTTAAATATTGACAATTACTTTAACCTGACCATTTACATCGCGGATAATTGCATTCAAATAACAACCAAATAAATAAACCGTAAACGAATCAATGACCAAGTAGCACTTTGCCCGAAATTATGACATGTTTACTGACCGATATCTCCTCGCGTTCTGATTACAATCCATTCGACGCGCTGAAAGTCAACGGTCCTTTCTTCATTTTTGTTTATCCCGCAAGCGACAAGAAAAACTGGAATTAGTAATCAATTCCGTCGACCCAATATTTGGGATCAAAAGTCATCAGCGCGCAACTTTGCCTAATCACTCGATTACGGCATAAATGAATAATAATCCAAAACGAGCATTATTACATTTTTATCAGTACAACCAGATGGGTGCACCGATCACTTCGAGTACGTATACAGACCTTGAGAGTGATTTTCGACCGACCACTTACTTCTTGTTTCGCCAGTACCGGAGTTGTGGTGTTCCAACACTAAACGCGTCCTATATTTTCGCGTTTTTTGTTTTCAATTCGTTATCTCAACGCATACCAAGCGTATAGCAATGAAGCGTTAGACTACAACAACAATATACTCAGTTTAATGTTTTGCAACGACCATGACTAACACAACAACAATAGCGACAGAACTTCCAAACGAAACATCAGAATTCCTAAACGAGACACCCAAACTTCGCGACGAATCCCTACGAGAAATCAAGAATTGGTTAGACGAAAATCCTCAAATCGGAGCTAAAAACGACGATTTATCAATCCTAGCTTTCCTACGGGGCTGCAAGTTTGATTTGGACAAGACTAAAGTTAAGATCAAGAATTATTTCGCCATGAGAAAAGACGTTCCAGAATGGTTTACTAACAGAGACCCTAATCTACAAGAAATCCAAGACTTGGTACGCTTAGGAGTTTTTGTACCACTCCGGAAACTACACGACAACAAACACGTGGTCATAATCAAAACAGCTGCTCACAACCCCAAGAAACACCAACAAGACGACGTTTTCAAAACCGGTATGATGATCTTAGATCTCCTGGGGTTGAACAACGAAACGCTTCAAATCCACGGGATAATAGCTATCTTCGACATGAAAGGTATCTCCTTGGGTCACGCCAAACAACTGACGGTCTCGAGGATCAAAAAAATCGTTTATTCCTGGAGGAATTACCACTGCCGACCGAAACAATTAGAATTCATCAACGCTCCGGATTATATCAGTGTTGTTTTGAATATTTTCAAGCAGTTTATGAGCGAGAAGTTGAAGAGTCGGATCAGGGTGCATTTTCATGGGCACGATAGGTTGTTGGGTGTTGTGGATAAGGGTGTGTTGCCTGTGGAATACGGTGGGACTGATGGGAGCATCCAGGAGCAGATTGATTTCTGGGCTGATCGGTTGAAGGAGCACGCTGAATGGTTTAGGGAAGATGAGCTGTTTAGGAGTCAGTGATGAGTGATAACGGAGTTGGTGATTAATTTTGTTTGCGGTTTTTATCGGTGGAATACGATACGGTTTGACTTTTGTTCGGCATGTCGCTCACGTAAGATAAAGGTTCGTTATTGATGTTTAAATAATATCTAATGTGAATGTAATGTTTGAATATAAACATTTTTTAAAACAATACTTTACGTTTTTTTTCCTTTCCTTTGATTAGTGAAGAGTATTTAAAAGAAAGAGAATGTAAGTGTTCTAGTTTATCATTGAATGGAAGTGATTTCAATTATAGTTCACCAATTTGAGTTTACAAGTACTGCTGAATCTGCTGAGTTATTTTTTGTGATTTTATTTGGCATATTTCATATGCCATACTGCGTACATAAATATACAAATATATACAGAACATAGAAATTAGTCTAGTCATTTTAGACGTAAATGTCATTGAACGTCGCTCAGTGGGGTATTTGACCTGAAAACCTGGCCAAAATTATTTATCATGCTGTTTTCCGTTCGATGCATTCCTTTTAAGACGCGATAGTAGAGGCAATTAACAACCTATTTTATCATATTTATCACTATAAAATCTATTATTTTTAGTATTATCTCAAAATTGTCTAATATTTATACTTTCCATGAAAACTTTCGAAATTTGATCATACTTCAAGCTGAAACGGTCGTTTTTTAGTGGTATGACCCTAATACGCATGTTGTGAACCGGCATTCGCATTCCGCATAAACACATTTATCGAAAACGCCTAACCAGTTTCTATTCACAAACTTACTATTGTCTCTACTCAGCAAGAATCCAATTTAAATCAGTGAACTGTGTATGCGAGTAGGTGGTTTCGATGTATTTTCTTGCCTTGAATATGAATCCGATTGGCTTCAAGCAACCAATTTCCAAGAAATGCATATACAAGTACAAAGTTTAAGTTCTTTTTCGGATGATTTTTAAGAGTCTAGGTCATCGGGGTTGTTTGCTATACATGATCCAAAACGTAAAAATATACGTACATAACGGCATTTACAACATACAAGATGCATTGAACATAAAGTTGTCAATATCTCGATAACCGTAACCAGTTGTATATAGCTAAATATGGTTAAATATGTTCTAAATTACCTCTACTATCACGGTATCAAAAAATTGCACCAAATTACATATAAGCCGGTACATCATTTTTTGGATTTTCCTTTACAACGTATTAGAAATAAAATCACAAAAACCGCATCCGCACCTATCCGCAGCAGATTTTCCAGTAGTTGTAATGTCAAATATGTATACTACAATTTGAACCACTTTCAAAAGCTTAACAAAGCTAAACACTAAACTAAAACACTCAAGTTCTGCATAAAACTGTTTTTTGAGAACAGCGAATGTTCTCGGCCCTGCAATAAACAAAATTGTGGGTAAATTTTAATCAAAATAATGTCGAATGAAAGTTGATACTTCGTTCTAAAGAATGTATAACAAAAAAGTCACATTTATCGTTAAAATACAAAATTGCAACCGGTTTTAAGAGCGTCAACTTATGTGCATCTATGTTCAGCCATAGTAAAATATAACTTTTGGCTGACAAGGACATGTGGGCTCACGTGAAAAATTATTGCCGCATTTTAATACATCGGTCTTTTACTTATCCCAGAAACTGGTTTACTTTTTGGAATTTAACAATTTAGAAATTTGATTTTTTATATATTAATATTATCATAAAATGTATTTACGCTTATTTACCAATCATCCTGTATATAGGAAATCGGTAGTTTATTTACATTTGACACGCATCCATATTTGTTTACCGATTCCGCTTGTATATTCATATTGATAAGATAATAATTTATATGCATCGAGAAATCCGTTAAATATTTATTATCTAAACGCATTTCCGGTAGCGAAGATTACAAACAAAATCAAATAAAATATTAATTGTAATATAGTTATTTAACCAACAAGTATATTAAAAAGAGCGATTAATGATCGAGACTGTTTAACGCGCGAGCGAAGCGAGCGCGTTAATTGTCGAGATCATTAATCGCTGTTTAATATTCGAGTTGGTTACAAAATTTTTCCGTCGATCGTATTCTTCTAGCGTCGTTACATAGATTTTTCTTCGCCGATGTCTTTTTAGGTTATATGACCATTTATGTAATTTGACACTGACAGTTCTAGAGAGCGGTATGTTTTGATTGGAAGGTTTCATTTCACATATGTTCGATTGGCCAATCAAACGACGTCATTGCGTCTTGTGATTGGCTATAACAAATCATGCATTAATAGAAATCGTGCATTAATGTAGTACTTTAATAAACGATTTCTTATTCACTAAACTGACTCATAAATAAACGATCGACGGAAAATATAATTAATTCTCTTTGCGTGAATTTGAATGAACCCTAGCGGTCGAGTCGAGAACTAGTTCCTGTCAGTCACCCGGTCGGTAAAGTAGATCCCAAAACGACCAAACGTCAAAATAAACGAAGCAAGCAATGTGACATAACTCACAAATAATCCGAAAAAACAGCAAAAACAAACCGAAATCGCCGAAATTTCGAACTGACAGCTCCATTTACAAGCAACTTTACCTCGGCGTACCCGAATTTCGCCAAAAAACAGTGAGTAAACCGGCAGGAAACGGCAAAAACCACATCCTGGTGAACACACACACACCGTTCACGCCCAATATTTATTTATAGCGTTTTACAACTTTCGAAAACAACCCGGAAATTTTGAGAAGAATCAGAAATGGAGGATATTTTCCACTGGTGCCGCGAAGGAAATGCCATGCAGGTCAGGGTATGGCTCGACGACACAGAACATGACATGAATCAGGGGTATGTTGCAAAATATAGGTTATAATTCTCAATGTCGTTCACCATATATGGTTATTTAGAACTAAATAGGTGGGATGTTAGTTGTTAAACGTTTATCTAAGATGTTTTGTATGCTTTTAGGGACGACCACGGGTTCAGTCCGTTGCATTGGGCAGCTAAGAAGGGAAACAGCAAGATCGTAGAGTTGTTGTTATTGCGTGGCGCCAGAGTGAACGCTACGAATCGCGGTGACGATACACCGTTGCATCTGGCAGCTGCCCATGGGCATAGGGATATCGTACATATGGTACGGTTTGCAGTTACTAAAAGTTGCTGTATAAAGAGAAGGATCATTGCAGAACCTTTGTGCAATTCTTGAAGTTTCTTTGCGGCAACTAGATATTTTATATTAATTTATGGCTTATTGTGTGAAATTAAAAGTTTAATAACTTTTTCCGTCAATCGTTTATTTATGAGTCAGTTTAGTGAATAGGAAATCGTTTATTAAACAACTCTATATAATGCACGATCTCTATTAATGCATGATTTGTTATCACCAATCATACGACGTAATGACGTCGTGTCAATCAAACATGTGAAATGAAACCTTCCAATCAAAACATACCGCCCTCTTGAACTGTCAGTGTCAAACTGTCAAATTACATAAATTGTCATATAACCTAAAAAGACATCGGCGAAGAAAAATCTATGTAGACGACGCTAGAAGAATACGATCGACGAAATTTATTTGTAATCAACGCAAATAGTAAACGGTGATTAATGATCTCGATTGCTATTTTTAATATACTTGTTGGTTAAATAACTATTTAGCTATTGACGATAGACCTACCTAGTTGGACATTTTAGGAAAGCTAATTTATCAACCTTTTGAACTATGAGTAGATATACAGGGTGCGTCAGTTAAAATTCTTATTTCACATTTAGCAAACCTTCAGTTAGTTATTCAGGATAAGTCACATAAGAATTGCAAATCAACGAATTTGTTGTGAGTGATGTTACCGTAAAAATCCTTTTTTTTGTTAATTTGGAAGTGCTGATTTTGGATATGGGCATAAAAAAGTTGCCAGTGCCAATTTCCGTATATTTGAAAACTGTTCAACAAATCACAAACAAATTTATATACGCTGGTTTACAATAAAATTTTTAGTATTACTCATGAACACAAAATTCTGGAAGCCCACAAGTAATTGTTATGCCATAAAATGTCAGCAAAAATCAAATACAATTTATCAAGTAATTTAATTCTAATTTTATCCCAAAATGTAGTGTATTTGCTAAGATTTGCTGTAATTTTAAAAGATTTCTTTTGTTCCTCCTAAATGTTTTATTTCCTCTTTTAATTATTTTTTGTTCAAAATATTTGGCATTTCAAACAAAAAAGGAAATACACACACTTTTAAGAACTAAAAAAAAAAAATCTAAAATTATAGTATAGTAATTCTCTAAAAAACTCTGTACAAAAAAATAGTAAAATACAAGAAAAACGACACACATATTTCACACATCTAACAAACGCAATAACTTCCAGCTACTCCGTCAGAAATGCGACGTGAACTTCACCAACGAACACGGGAACTCCCCGCTCCACTACGCCTGCTTCTGGGGCTACAACGACATCGCCGAGGACCTCGTCCACCACGGTTCCATAGTCTCGATCGCCAACAAGTTCGGCGACACCCCACTCGACAAAGCCAAAGGAAATCTCGCGAAAATCCTGCACGACATTGCCGTGGAAGCGGGCCAGGACCTCAAGAAGATAAAATTCAAAGACCAGAGCTGGCTAGGCTTGAAAACGAGAAGCCGAGACGCGACTCTATCGCGCTTCAAAGGAATCAACTATAAAGATTTACGGTTCTTAGAGAAGATCTCCGCGTCGGCTTCCGGGGAGACTTGGAGGGCGATTTGGCAGAAGAATAACGTTATAGCGAAGATTCTGAACGTCAGGAGCGTCTCCGCGAGGGTTTCGCGAGATTTCAACGAGGAATTTCCGAAGTTACGGATCTTTTCGCACCCGAATATCTTGCCGGTCATCGGGTGTTGTAATTCCCCGCCGAAATTGATCGTAATCAACCAATATATGCAAGTCGGGTCCCTGTTCAGGGTTTTACACGAAAGTAGCGGTTTGGTAGTCGATACGGCGCAAGCTTTAAAGTTCGCTTTAGACATAGCGAAAGGTATGGCTTTTCTGCATAGTCTCGAAAGGATTATCCCTGAATATTTCTTGAATAGCCGACACGTGATGATCGACGAAGATTTAACGGCGAGGATAAACATGGCCGACGCGAAATTTTCCTTCCAGGAGAAGGGGCGCGTTTATTATCCGGCTTGGATGTCTCCGGAGGCTCTCCAAAAGAAAATTAACGATCGTAACTGGGAGGCGTCGGACATGTGGTCGTTTGCCGTCTTGTTGTGGGAATTAGCGACGAGAGAGGTGCCGTTTGCAGATCAATCTCCGATGGAGGTCGGGATGAAGATTGCGTTGGAGGGTTTGCGAGTTAGCGTAAAACCGGGGATTTCTCCGCATCTTTCGAAGCTGATTAAGATTTGTATGAACGAGGATCCCGGGAAGAGACCGACGTTCGATATGGTGTCTCCGATCTTGGATAAGATGCAACGTTGATTATTCTTCTTTAAGTTAATTTTCTCTCTCTCGAGTTTTTTCTAACGATTAAGTATTAACAAAAGTGCTACTTATTTATTTTTAGACGTTCTCTTTTTGTAATTATGGTTAAAATAATGCGTATTGATGTGCCTTTACTACTGCCTTGTAGATCTAATTATTTAATTTTCGATGACAATCGTACGATATGTGTATTTTGAGAGTTTTTAACGTCTTTTTTTATATCTAATGTAGTATTTAATGTTATCGTAACGTGTTCTTAACGTGTGTTGTATAAATTGTGCGTGTCGATGTATAGAGACTAAATATATATATTTTTAAACCGTTTATCCGTTTATTTATTTTATTTTTGTTGAATGACGCTGTATAAAGAGTTTCAATTAACCAATGTTTATTGCTTCTTTAGATAGGCTGTTGATATTTTTTTAATAGGATAATAACAACCTAATGAAAAAGAGAAAATAAGTTAGATTATACAGTTTTTGTCCAATGCTTCTTTTAAATATATCAATAGAAATAAAGGTCGTTCCTAAGAAAACCGATTTTATAAAAAAAGTTAAGTTTGGCAATTTTTCTTTTGCTTATCACTTATTTGGTTTTGTTGACGTTTTAATATAAACTTTTTACTTTATATAAGAATTATATCGTCTAAAAATGGAGAGCAAAAGGATTTTTTTCTGTAATTCTTTGCGATTTGTTTCCAGATTTGCGTAAGAATTGTGAATCAAAGAGTAAATCTAATTTAATCATTGCCCAAAACAAGATTGAGATTGTCTGTTTATTTTGAGGCTTTTAATGCTTCTAGGGCGTTGGGGCATTCTTCGCTTTTTAAATAACAGTGAAGCAAATGTAAAAAGTGGTTTTCTTACCTTTATTTTCGAATGGACAACCCAACCCGTCGTGGAATCACTGCTTTGTTTGAAGATGACTCTGAAAATCTTATTGAAGAGTCAACGTGGATGGTTGGAAAATGCTTTTGAATATTTCCTCCAGAGCTCTGATTATCAGCTTTATGGAAAAAGCTTGTTGCTTGTCTGTTTCTGAAACAGATAAATCAATTTTAGTTACAGTGAAAATATTATATTTTTTCTTTCTTTTGTAGTAAAACTCTCCCACAGCATTTAAACAGAGGTAGGATGCAGTGATTTGTAATTAGAAGTGGGATTCAACAGATCTAGCAAAAAAGCTTATTTTAACTGCACGCGTATATATGCTGATTCCAGTGATTCCCCGCTTCACTATACCGTCCGCAAGGAAGATTAACTTCAAAATTTTGGCAAAATTAACTAAAAAGTATTTTGGATCGGCCGGGAATCCACTGAAAGCGGTAGACAGAAAATGAGCATACAGAAGACAATTAATTTACATTATTTAAGAAAGTAATTAAATATTTTATTAAAAGAAATAAACTATTGTTTATATTATTATTATCAAAAGATATAGTTTGTTGTATCAAACAATCAATACGTAAATATACTATGTATGATAAAGTAAAAAGAACTAAAATGATTTCTTTCTTTATTATTTTTTTCAGATTTGCGTAATAGAATAGAATAGAATAGAATATATTTATTGGTGCCAATTACAAAATAAAATGTTTACACAGGTCAAAAAAAATAATCAAGCGTGTTTACACAGCATCAAAATCAATATTAACAAATTCCTCAAGGTTGTAGATACACTTCTCTAGTAGGCACTTCTTCATAGTTGCCTTAAACAGCTTGGGGGGAGCAGACTTAATTGCATCGGGCAGAACATTATAGAATTTCAAAGCCCAGTAATTGGTTCCATTTCGTGATCTCTGTAGTCTTAGAAAAGGCGGCCGATAGTGCTGATTCACGCGAGTGCCATAGTTGTGCAAGGAATTGGACGTGATAAAGTTTTCCGAATTGTTCTTTGCATACATTAAACACTCCAGTATGTAGACGGATGGCAGAGTTAGCACACCTAGTTCGCGGAAATGTTCCCGGCAATCATCTCTATAACCGATGCCACGCAATACTCTTATGCATCTCCGCTGCAATGCAAATACTTTGGTACAGTGACCGGAGTGGCCCCAGTTAAATAGAGCATACGTCATTACTGTATGAAAAAATGCAAAGTATGCCACTCTTAGATATTCAAGCGATACTGATTCCCTCAATACCCTTAGAAAGTAAATCACCCCTGCCAGCCTCCTCGCGACAGACTGTACATGGCTTTCCCACTTTAACTTACTGTCTAGTGTAACACCCAAGAACTTTACGTGCTCCTCCTCCTCACAATATAAAAATTGCTCATGTCTCAGTGTGAACAGTAAGGACATGCACTTGTCCGCATTTACATGTAACCTATTTGAGGTGAACCATTCCTTAATATCCGCGTCACACAAATCAACCGTCTCAACAAGCTTTTCATAATTATCGCCTCCGTCTACTACCGTTGTGTCGTCGGCAAAGAGAATTATTTTAGACGAGGCAGTGGCGTTATGAATATCATTAATAAATATAAGAAAAAGAATCGGACCCAAAACCGAACCTTGGGGAACTCCGTTTTTGCATAACATGTTAGCTGATGTTTTATTATCAAATTTAACATGCTGATACCTATCACTTAAATATGACTGTAAAAGTTGAATGCTCGAATTGCTGAAATTGTATTTGGTTAGTTTTTGTAATAGTATGTCATGGGAAACGCAATCGAACGCTTTTGTAAGATCATAAAATGTAGCTATAGAGTGATGCCCACGTTCAAAGTTTTTAATAATTTCACTTACTAGACTGTTAATGGCCATAACTGGGGATCTGCCTTGTCGAAAACCATACTGCGATTCACTAAAAAGTTTATTATTTTCAAAATGGATGTACATTTGATTTTTTAATATTTTTTCGAAAAGTTTAGAAATGATAGGTGTTAGTGAAATAGGCCTGTAATTATTACAATTTTCAGTGGAGTTTTTCTTATGAATGGGAATAACACTTGATATCTTTAAAAATTTTGGAAAGTAATTTTGTTCGACACAGGCATTGAAAATGTGCGTAAGAGGATAGACTATAATATTTACTAAAGTTTTGACCATTTTCGCATTTATGCCATAACAGTCTTTACTGGAAGAGTTTTTCAATGTACATATTGCATCTCTCATTATGCTAAAAGAAATAGTGTTAAACTTGAAATACTCGGTGTTAGCTGCTTTTACGTACTGAATTGGATTCGTAGTAGATGTATTTAAGTTCTGCACTATATCCTGCGAGATATTGACGAAAAAGTTGTTAAAATCCTCAGCGTTTGGCACGTTTTCCAAGTTGGGTTTTTTACGAGGAATATTGTGTTTTATAATTTTCCATAACGTGGTTTGTTTGTTATGACTAGATTTAATATAATTATCAAAAGCTGACCTTTTTGCCTCAATAAGTTTAGACCTATACATTTTCTTAAAAATGTTTAAGTCATTATTCAAAACCAGACCTGGGTAACTACGGTAAAGACAATTTAACGAGCGCATACGTTCCCTGAGACCATAGAATTCATCAGAAAACCAGTTTACCAATGGTTTATTTTTAAACACTAGTTTGCTTTTGGTGGGAAAACAACATTCAATTTCCTCTGAAAAAGTTTCAATGAATTTATTAGTTTTTACATCAACCTGTAGTGAGTCATCGCGAGTAAATGACCAGTCCGTATTTTCCAATGCATCGTACAGCATGAACAGACCAGAGTCCGTTATTGGCCTATATGAAACTCTGTCGCCTGTTGTTTGCTGTGGCATACACTGAAAATCAGCAAGCAGTCCTGCATGATCGGATGATACTGATTCATCTATATGAATGTCAGATAGTAGTACTGAATTTGTAATAATTGTAATAATTGTAATAATTGTGAACCAACCATGTCAACCAATATGTGGAAGTAAAGTATGTTTTTCAAATGCGACGGTATATTACTTTTACTTAAATTTAGTGAGTATAATATTTTTTTCTGAATCAAATGATTTTCAAGATGTGGCCTTACATAAAAAAAAATTTAAGAATGAGATAGTTGAAAATTGCGAAATGTTGATAACGTTTTTGGTAGATTTCTTTATGATGAAAACGAATCCCTACTTTAAGTTTTCTATGACGTATGGTTTTCGAAAAAGTAGAGGTCAGCAATTGTGATTTTGGCAATGTTTATGAATTTATGGCGTTTGCCATCAAATCCCCAAGGAAACTTTCAGGATATCAGGTAGAATTCTTTTACTCACTCCGTTTATTTTGGGGTTTCTGAGCATTGTTTTGTTAAATTATTTTTCTTACCTATCTATCTTCGAAGAGAAAAAACCGAGCCTTCGTGGAATCACTGCTCCAATTGGAGATGTAGTAGTTTCAGATTTATAGCTAAAATTCCCGCGGACTTCACGAAAACCTCCACTATACGCCTGCACCTGGATCATCCGTAAGCTCCCACTGCAAGGTGTTCAATGTCGACTGTCAGACTGACAGGGCCCCTGTCAACTTCCTTTTCTTGCGTCTTCAGAATTTCGGAAACACAAAACACAGCCCGCGTAAACCATAATCAATTATTGTAGTATCTTCGGTTCTGCGACTGTTTGATCCTATCACCGGACTTATAACAAGAAATTTCCGGTTCAGTGGTAGAATGCTCGCCTGCCACGCGGGCGGCCCGGGTTCGATTCCCGGCCGATGCAAAGCACTTTTTGGATAATTTTGGAAAATTTCGTGTTTTCTGGTCAACGGTCAAACCAATAAAATTAAGGGAAACGCCTGTGGATACGTCCGGATTACATAGCTACTAATTTTTCGGACAAGCACCAGACATTTTGAGAGCAAATAGCTGCATGGGGTGCTTGCGTGGGGTAACTATGCTTGTTCAAGGTCAAAACGTATTCAAGTACATACAGCGAACTAGAATTATTGAAAAAGAGCATACAGAAGACAATTAATTTACATCATTTAAGAAAGTAATTAAATATTTTATGAAAAGAAATAAATAATTGTTTATATTATTATTAACAAAAGATATAGTTTATTGCATTAAACATTAACAATAAATATGTAAATATACTATGTATGATAAAGTAAAAAGGACTAAAATGATTTCTTTCTTTATTTTTTATTTCAGATTTGCGTAAGAATTGTGAACCATGCCAACCAAAATGTAGAAGTAAAGTATGTTTTTCAAATGCGACGGTATATTACTTTTACCTAAATTTAGTTAGTATAATATCTTTTTCTAAATTAAATGATTTTCAAAATACGTGGCCGTACATAAGAAAATTTTTAAGAATGAGATAGTTGAAGATTGCGAAATGTTGATAACGTTTTTGGTAGATTTCTTTATGATGAAAACGAATCCCTACTTTAAGTTTTCTATGACGTATGGTTTTGGAAATAGTAGAGGTTAGCAATTGTGATTTTGGCAATGTTTATGAATTTATAGCGGTTGCCATCAAATCCACAAGGAAACTTTCAGGATATCAGGTAGAATTCTTTTACTTACTCTGGTTATTTTGAGGTTTCTGAACATTATTTTTTTTAAATTATTTTTCTTACCTATCTATCTTCGAAGAGAAAATACTAAGCCTTTGTGGATTCACTGCTCCAATTGGAGATGACTCTGAAAATCTTATCGAAGAGTTGATGTGCACGATTGGAAAGAGCTCTCGAATATTTCCTCCACAGCTCTGATGATCAGGTTTATGAAAAAGTAGGATAACCATGTCTCCTGACTGGTCCTGAAACAGATGAATCTATTTCAGTTACAGTGAAAATATGTTTTCTTTCTTTCTTTTGTACAGTATCCACACCATCTAAACAGAGATGGGAACATGGGAATATCTGCAGTGACTTGTAATCAGAAGTGGGATTCATCAGATCTACCAAAAAAGTTTATTTTAACAGCACGTCTATATACGCTGATGCCAGTGATTCCCCGCATCACTATACCCTCCGTAAGGAAGTTATACTTCAAAATTTTTACAAAATTATTCAAAAAGTATTTTGCATCGGCCGGGAATCGAACCCGGGCCGCCCGCGTGGCAGGCGAGCATTCTACCACTGAACCACCGATGCTTGCAGATTCTCGCCACACCTGGATGGAACAATCCGCTGAAATCGTCGCAGTTGCGTAAACTCAGTTGCGGATGAGTGCCTCTCGAGATACTGTTGCTCGTGAAAGAGCGATTTCCTTTTACCTGGCGATGACGGCTTCAAATCTAGATGTTCAGATTGCATGGATCCGCATGGCCGAAAAGACCTTACCATCAGCATCGGTGGTTCTTATCTTTATTCATTATATACATCTACCTATTAACAAATATATACTATATACATGTAACAGATAAACATTATGATTGTATAATTGTAATAATTGTGTTCCTTTAATTCTTCATCCCGCAAGTGACAAGTCTCCAAATCAGTGGTAGAATGCTCGCCTGCCACGCGGGCGGCCCGGGTTCGATTCCCGGCCGATGCAAAACACTTTTTGGATAATTTTGGAAAATTTCGTGTCTCTTGGTCAACGGTCAGACCAATAAAATTAAGCGAAAGGCCTGTGGATATGTCCAGATTACATAGCTACTAATTTTTCGGACAAGCACCAGACATTTGGAGAGCAAATAGCTGCATGAGGTGCTTGCGTGGGGTAACTATGCTTGTTCAAGGTCAAAACGTATTCAAGTACATACAGCGACCTAAAATTATTGAGAATGAGCATACAGGCGACAATTAATTTACATCATTTAAGAAAGTAATTAAATATTTTATTAAAAGAAATAAACAATTGTTTATATTATTATTAACAAAAGATACAGTTTGTTGTATCAAACAATCAATATGTAAATATACTATGTATGATAAAGTAAAAAGGACTAAAATGATTTCTATCTTTAGTTTTTTTTTTTCAGATTTGCGTGAGAATTGTGAACCATGTCAACAGAAACGTAGAAGTATATTACTTTTACCTAAATTTAGTTAGTATAATATTTTTTTCTGAATCAAATGATTTTCAAGATATGTGGCTTTACATAAGAAAATGTTTAAGAATGAGATAGTTGAAAATTGCGAAATGTTGATAACGTTTTTGGTAGATTTCTTTATGATGAAAACGAATTCCTACTTTAAGTTTTCTACGACGTATGGTTTTCCAAAAAGTAGAGGTCAGCAATTGTGATTTTGGTAATGTTTATGAGTTTATAGCGGTTGCCATCAAATCCCCAAGGAAACTTTCAGGATATCAGGTAGAATTCTTTTACTTACTCTGTTTATTTTGAGGTTTCTGAACATTATTTTTTAAAATTATTTTTCTTACCTATCATCTTCGAAGAGAAAAAACCAACTCTTCGTGGAATCACTGCTCCTATTGGAGATGACTCTGAAAATCTTGTCGAAGAGTTGATGTGCACGATTGGAAAGAGCTCTCGAATATTTCCTCCATAGCTCTGATGATCAGGTTTATGAAAAAGTAGGATAACCATGTGGCCTGACTGGTTCTGAAACAGATGAATCTATTTTAGTTACAGTGAAAATATATTTTCTTTCTTTCTTTTGTACAGTATCCACACCATTTCAACAGAGATGGGAACATGGGAATATATGCAGTGACTTGTAATCAGAAGTGGGATTCATCAGATCTACCCAAAAAGTTTATTTTAACAGCACGTCTATATACGCTGATTCCAGTGATTCCCCGCGTCACTATACCTCCGTAAGGAAGGTATACTTCAAAATTTTGACAAAATGATCCAAAAAGTGTTTTGCATCGGCCGGGAATCGAACCCGGGCCGCCCGCGTGGCAGGCGAGCATTCTACCACTGAACCACCGATGCTTGCAGATTCTCGCCTCAACTGGATGGAACAATCCGCTCAAATCGTCGCAGTTGCATAAACTCGGTTGCGGATGAGTGCCTCTCGAGATATTGTTGGTCGTGAAAGTGCGATTTCCTCTCATCTGGCGGCGACGGCTTCAAATCTAGGCGATCGGATTGCATGGATCCGCATGGTCGAAAAGACTTTACCATCAGCATCGGTGGTTCATATCTTTATTCATTATATACATCTACCTATTAACAAATATATATTATATACATGCAACAGACAAACATTATGATTTTATAATTATTTGTGTTCCTTTAATTCTTCATCCCGCAAGTGACAAGTCTCCAAATCATACATGCTATGAAGGCCACGTTCAGAAACAAGTAGTTTCAGATTTATAGCTAAAATTCCCGCGGACTTCACGAAAACCTCCACTATACGCCTGCACCTGGATCATCCGTAGGCTCCCACTGCAAGGTGTTCAATGTTGACTGTCTGACTGACAGGGCCCCTGTCAACTTCCTCTTCTTGCGTCTTCAGAATTTAGGAAACACAAAACACAGCCCGCGTAAACCATAATCAATAATTGTAGTATCTTCGGTTCTTAGGACTGTTTGATCCTATCACCGGACTTATAACAAGAAATTCCCGCGGAAATTCACGAGAGCTCTCACTATACGTCTACACCTGTCAAGGTTCAGTGGTAGAATGCTCGCCTGCCACGCGGGCGGCCCGGGTTCGATTCCCGGCCGATGCAAAACACTTTTTGGATAATTTTGGAAAATTTCGTGTCTCCTGGTCAACGGTCAGAGCAATAAAATTAAGCGAAAGGCTTGTGGATACGTCCGGATTACATAGCTACTAATTTTTCGGACAAGCACCAGACATTTTGAGAGCAAATAGCTGCATGGGGTGCTGGCGTGGGGTAACTATGCTTGTACAAGGGCAAAACGTATTCAAGTACATACAGGGAACTAAAATTATTGAAAATGAGCATACAGAAGACAATTAATTTACATCATTTAAGAAAGTAGGTAATTAAATATTTTATTAAAAGAAATAACCATGAACCATGTCAACCAAAATGTAGAAGTAAAGTATGTTTTTCAAATGCGACGGTATATTACTTTTACCTAAATTTAGTTAATATAATTTTTTTTTCTGAATTAAATGATTTTCAAAATATGTGGCCTTACATAAGAAAATGTTTAAGAATGAGATAGTTGAAAATTGCGAAATGTTGATAACGTTTTTGGTAGATTTCTTTATGATGAAAACGAATCCCAACTTTAAGTTTTCTATGAAGTACGGTTTTCGAAAAAGTAAAGGTCAGCAATTGTGATTTTGGCAATGTTTATGACTTTATAGCGGTTGACATCAAAGCCGCAAGGAAACTTTCAGGATATCAGGTCGAATTCTTTTACTTACGCTGTTTATTTTGAGGTTTCTGAAGATAATTTTTTAAAATTATTTTTCTTACCTATCTATCTTCGAAAAGAAAAACCAAGCCTTTGTGGAATCACTGCTTCAATTGGAGATGACTCTGAAAATCTTATCGAAGAGTTGATGTGCACGACTGGAAACAGCTCTCGAATATTTCCTCCATAGCTCTGATGATCAGCTTTATGAAAAAGTAGAATAAACCATGTGGCCTGGCTGGTTCTGAAACAGATGAATCTATTTTAGTTACAGCGAAAATATATTTTCTCTCTTTCTTTTGTACAGTATCCACACCATTTAAACAGAGATGGGAACATGGGAATATCTGCAGTGACTTGTAATCAGAAGTGGGATTCATCAGATCTACCAAAAAAGTTTATTTTAACAGCACGTCTATATACGCTGATTCCAGTGATTCCCCGCGTCACTATACTCTCCGCAAGGAAGTTTTACTTCAAAATTTTGACAAAATGATCCAAAAAGTGTTTTGCATCGGCCGGGAATCGAACCCGGGCCGCCCGCGTGGCAGGCGAGCATTCTACCACTGAACCACCGATGCTTGCAGATTCTCGCCACACCTGGATGGAACAATCCGCTGAAATCGTCGCAGTTGCGTAATTTCAGTCGCGGATGAGTGCCTCTCGAGATACTGTTGATCGTGAAAGTGCGATTTCTTCTCATCTGGCGGCGAGGCTTCAAATCTAGGCGATTGGATTGCATGGATCCGCATGGTCGAAAAGACCTTACCATCAGCATCGGTGGTTCAGTGGTAGAATGCTCGCCTGCCACGCGGGCGGCCCGGGTTCGATTCCCGGCCGATGCAAAACACTTTTTGGATAATTTTGGAAAATTTCGAGTCTCCTGGTCAACGGTCAGACCAATAAAATTAAGCGAAAGGCCTGTGGATACGTCCGGATTACATAGTTACTAATTTTTCGGACAAGCACCAGACATTTTGAGAGCAAATAGCTGCATGGGGTGCTTGCGTGGGGTAACTATGCTTGTTCAAGGTCAAAACGTATTCAAGTACACACAGCCAACTAGAATTATTGAAAATGAGCATACAGAAGACAATTAATTTACATCATTTAAGAAGCTCCCACTGCAAGGTGTTCAATGTTGACTGTCTGACTGACAGGGCCCCTGTCAACTTCCTCTTCTTGCGTCTTCAGAATTTAGGAAACACAAAACACAGCCCGCGTAAACCATAATCAATAATTGTAGTATCTTCGGTTCTGCGACTGTTTGATCCTATCACCGGACTTATAACAAGAAATTCCCGCGGAAATTCACGAGAGCTCTCACTATACGTCTACACCTGTCAAGGTTCAGTGGTAGAATGCTCGCCTGCCACGCGGGCGGCCCGGGTTCGATTCCCGGCCGATGCAAAACACTTTTTGGATAATTTTGGAAAATTTCATGTCTCTTGGTCAACGGCCAGAACACGCAAACTATGCGAAAGAGCTGTGAAAACGTACGGATTGCGTAGCGACTAATTCATTGGACAAGTACTATAAATTTCAAGAGCAGATGCTGTATGGGGTGCTTGTGTGGGGTAATGATGCTCGGTTCAAGGTCAAAGCATATAACGGACTAAAGTTATTGAATTGTATATATGGAAGATAACTACTTGCATCATTTAATTAAATATGTTATTGGAAAACATAAACTATTGTTTATATTTATTATTATCAAAAGGAATAGTTTATTGTATCAAACAATAAATGTTTACCTAGAGATATTCAATTATAAATGGAAAATACGAATTAAAAAAGGACGACTCTGCAATATACCATTCCATTTAAACAAGCAAAATTGGTTGTCTCAGAAACAATAGCGAATAGTTATAAGCAAAATTAAAAGGTAAAGACATGTAGAAGAATTAGCAACACAAATTGTTTTTTTAAATAATTATCGTAATTAATAATCATAATTATTATTATAGTTAAAAAAACAACAAACTTCAAATGATTAAAAAGAATTGTGTTGAGGGCAACGATCCCCCCAATCTGTCCCTTTTCTTGAAAAAAAAAATCCCCCCAAATTAGAGTAAAATCGGTTAACGTTAACACGTGCCACGGAGCACCTCAAATTTCCCATTTAAAATACATTGCAAAAATGCATCCGCGTTTTATTTTTTTTTACGTTTTAGATTTAGAAAAATGGTTATCAAACTATTGGCTTTTTTGTCATTTATTATATTAATTAGCAGTTGTTTAAACAAATACCATTTGTTTAAACAAATATATATAGACAATTTTGCGGACATATTATCTATTTTTTTAAAGGAAATTATTATTAGGAGCATTTTTGGTCATTTACCAACTAATTTGCAATTGCTTAAACAAATGACCATTTGTTTACAAAAATATACATTGTTACGGACATATTTTTCTTTTTTCTTGAGAAATTATTATTAGATTGTTGCCATTATCTGTCACTAATTAACTAGTTTGCAATTGTTTAAATAAATACCATTTGTTTATACAAAAATATACAATGGTACTGACGTATGTTTTTGGCAAAAATTATTATTGTATTTCTTGTCTTTTTTTCTTGCTAAATTTGTTAACTCGTCTTCAATTATAACCTATAATAATAATTAGTGTTGTAACCACAATACTTGTTTAATCGATATGGCAAAACCTATAAAAAAAAATCCTATGATAATTTTTGTCAAGAAATACGTACTAACATTGTCTATTATTGTTTAAACAAATTTATTTGTTCAAACAATTGCACATTAAGTAACAAATTACAAAAAAAACATGCCAACCATAATAATTTCTACAAAGCGAAAAACAAAAAAAATTATTTGTTTAAAAAATGGAATTTGATTAATGTATTGCAAATTCGTTAATAAATGACAAAAAATGACTATAATTGAATAATAATTTCTATAGTAAATATGTCCCCATCAATGTATATATTTGTTTAAACAAATAGTATTTGTTTAAGCAATTACGAATTAGTTAATAAATGTCATAAAACTGCCAATAATTTAATAATAATTTATGCAAATGTATACAATATTATGTCCATTACAATGAATATATTTGTTTAAGTAAATGGTATTTGTTTAAAGAATTGCAAATTAGCTAAAAATGACAAAAATACCAATAATCTAATAAGGTTTGCAAAAGTAGAAAAATATGTGCGCAAGCACATATATTTTTGTTTAAACAATTGCTAATTAGTTGATAAATGAAAAAAAGCAATAATTTAATAATTTTTGCAACAAATGGAGAAATGAGTTCGTAACATCGTATAGTTTATATAAATGGTAATTGTTTAAACAATTTTTAATTTTTAAATTAGTTAATAAATGACAAAAACATGTCAATAATCCAATAATAGTAATTTTTATCTGAAAAATAATAAATCACATAACTTTGTAAAATTGTAAATTTGGGGAGAATGTTGCCTTATTTTTAGGGTACTGCAGGATAGGGTGGGGGAAGTAAAAACAAAAATTGCAGCTGTGGATTTGATCTTTGGGAAGTTCTGAACAATTTCTGATAATCTCCCGCAACTTTTATTCTAAATCCGAAACGTCAAAAAATGGATTTTTTTTTTCGAGTGTAATTTAAATGGGAAATTTAACCATCCTAGTGGATATAGACGTCCTGCTACTATACAGGAAGTGGATTGACTTGATCGTGGAACTGTGATGGTTTGGGCTGGAATCAGAGTAGACAACAGAACTGATCTTGTTGTGGTTCTTGGTAGACTAAATGCCATGAATTGCATCGAAAACATCTTGGAGGACCATGTGGTGCCTGCTGCATATGGCGTCGGTTCATCCTAATGCAGGACAGTGCAAAGCCATAGGTTATAGAATGCCCGGCGTTAAGCCTGATCTGAATCCTATTGAACACGTGTGGGACCACCTTGGCCTACGTGTTCGCAAGCGCCCTAATCCACCACTAACCATACAGGAACTGATTGAGGAATGAGAAAACTTACCCCAAGAACCTCTTCGCAGACTACTGCAATGCATGCCAAACAGCAATATTGACTTTTTACTACAAACAGCAAATACAAATACAAACCCAAAACAAAACATAACAAACAAATCATCCCCGATTTCCCGTATATACACCATGACCCCGATAATCGGCGAAAATGTGTGCCGTCGTCCGCATCCGTTTGTTTATTTACTCACTCGGTCGACGCCGTATAGTCAGTCGCACAACCTCCCCTTCCGGGGCACCGTTGCGAGCCGTAGCGGCGCGCTCGCGTAGCATCCGGAAACTCCGGGGCGAAAAGGGGTTGCGCGACGCCCCGCCGCCGGCGGCGGCAGCGGGCGGCGTCGAGCACCACCATCCCCGGCGTCATGCGCACCGGAACCCAGGGGTTAGCTGCACACAGCAGCCGGCAACACCGAGTAGTATCGAGTGGCGTTCACGCTCAGTACTATCAAACCCCTTCATCGGCAAGGGAAAGACACACACACAAAACAAGACGAATAAAAAGACTGCAAAAAAGATCGAAAAATCGCGAGTGAGTGGGTAGAAAATGCTTGTGGAGTGACGATGTGGATTGAGGATAGTGGCGGAGCGGAGCAACATGGAGGCCTCCAGCTCTAGTCCCATTAGTACTCCGGCGGTAGCGGATTCGACTTTCACCAGGTATTGGTTTGGTATTGGAGAGAGATTGTTAGGTGAAGAATATGCATCGATTTTTTTGGGGGGGTGGTTAATTTTGTGTGGTTTGTATGGGGTTGAATGTAGGAGCGTGACGGTTGAAGCGGACGCGCGGGTTGTTCTTTATTTGGAGGGATGATTTTCCCCAGTAACACAATGACCCACTTTTCGGTGCTTAACGCGCAATCGGCCTATACATGAATTGCGCTCGGATTGTGATTAAAATTGATGGTACACGATTCATAGCTTATCGAGTAGTGACATATTTAAAGTATTATTATTAAAATAATTGTTGATATATATATAAAATAAATTACTTATTGAGGTAAGAATTGTGTACATGGTTAGAAGTAATACATGTGGCTCTATTGCTGTCTTTACACAAGAAAATAACATATTTTACGTCGTTTCCTATACTACAATTAATTATACGCATTTTTTCCAAATTCCGACACGAGTGTCGGAATTAGACATCAATAATCCCTAATTATTACACTAGCAGCGGAGAGTAGCGATTTTGGCATTAATACACCACCTTTGGAGATAACAGTTTAACTCGTGTCATCTTCATTAACAAAATCATTATTTTGGCCTGAAACAGCCAAATAAAATAGAAAAAACTGTTCTTCTGCAAGATTATTATCTAATGCTTGGAGAGAATATTTATTAATAAAAAGGAAGAAAGTACAAAAGAAAATCATTCTAAAGAAATAAGAAAGGAAGCGAAAAAGGAACAAAATCAACAGCTCCAAATGCAAGAAACATTCAAATACAGATGAGGGAGAGAGGGCAGACTGAAGAAGACTAAGGACTTATTTTATACTGTGTCATTAAAGATGATACAAGATAATGATGTGGGCTTTAAAAAAGAAAAATTACGCAATCGTTCATTAAAAACAAAATATGACAGAATTCGAATTTTTAAGGAAAAACATAAACCCTAGGCCTCTTGAAATCGACCTCTAAATGATGTTTTTTATTGTTGTGAATATCCATTATTACTTATATACAATATACATACATGCACTCTAATGACTATTTACCTTGTTGCCATGTATATTGAGACCTAAATATTTTTCAATTGGGACATTTTGTTTGTGGTAAATGTGAGTCCATGGGCACAACTTGAATTTTTGAAAAAAACGTTTTTTCGATACGCCCTTGTACACTGTGTTTCAATAATTCGCAAGAGGTATACTTTATTTAATATCTGCCAATGAGATGGAGGATTTTATTTTGAATTTATCAAATAATGTTTAAAATAGAATATATGTATATTACTTTTATTTTGTAATACCTTCCTGTGACGTAACTTATTGTTAGTGTTCGTTTAAAAAAGAAATCATTTAAAAGCAAACAACATTACCGTAAAAATCACCTAATTTGTAACAAAGCTAGGATCCAGTCACAAAATTGGGGAGTTTACGGTATCATGCCAATGAGAACCTGTTAAATGCAAATCGAACTTGTTAACGACAACACACTTAAGGGGGTCTTTCGCTTTGTTGGCCGCTTTTCGAGCCAATTTTAAGGAATTGATAATGAAAGAACCACACAAGATTTATATAGACAAGGTATTTTTTAATCTTTTGTGTTAATATCAATGCATAAAATTAACAATTTCAAAATTATCGTGATGATCTCAGTGACCTAGCAGGATTACTTTGTGCGCGCTTTTGTGCAAACATTAATTTGTAATGGTAACCACGATTACACGTGTGCAGGTCGTCTGATACAAAAAAGTGAAACATTTTCTTAATTGTTACTTCGTTGGGTATCGTTTGATCGTGCAGTTTCTCAATATTTTAATTTTTAACAAAACGGCGGTCCTACGCCCAAAAAAGGTCAGTCCTTGTCGCGCTTTTCGTGATATAGAACGCTGTAAAAATCAAATAAAACAAAAATTTAAAAAATGACCGATCGAACGAAAACTAGATGTGTGCTGAACATAAAAAATAAACAATCATCTCGATATATGAAATACATATTCCAAAAACGTGGTTACCAGTTCGAAAAACTCGACTTTTGGACAATCGCGACCGAAATTACAAGAACTTTGGTAAATACCGCAACGGCCGAGACGATCACGTGATGGTCGGTTTAAAACTGAACGAATAGATGACAAAAGGTATAGACACTAGTGCCAGTGGTGGGAGATCTATGACTTGGTCGAGTCATATGCAATACATAATATATAAGTACGCATTTCACACGGTCGGAGGGATTTCTTCCTCTCGTATCACAACACTGATCGACGCACACACACAAATCACCGACTACAACTCCAGAACTAAGGCGAATTTTGCAAAACTCTCTTACATGAACAATTCTGAGACCTTCTAGATTAGAATAAAGCAAAAAAAAACGGAAATATGATTTGCCATTTAGGAGTTATCATCTACGTCCTATAAAATAGCTTTTCTTTATGATGCAGTGTGAAAAGTGGATTTAACGAGTGTTGCACATTTGCTCCTTAGTTAAGGACATAAATTGCTAGTATGTTTATGGAGGCTTATAAACTTCATTCTCGCGGGTTATATCCATTATGTGTTAGTCTAATATGACGTTTTAACTATGAATCATAAATAATATTTCATATAAAATAGTTTAAATGTTTTTTTTTCGACAACTGCAAACCACAAAGGCAGTTATTAACAATGACAGTTGGTTAATAATTTAGCTAATGTGGTCGTAATCATCGACATTTTCAAGCTTTCGTAGAAAGAAAATACCATATGATTGAGTGTTAAAATGAAAGAACTGTTCATTTTCCATATCCATATACGACATACATGTCAGCAAGGTGAAAAGTCATTAGAGTGCATGTATACCAGTAGATATGGATACTTACAACAATACAAACATTATTTACAGATTAATTTCAGGAAAACTTTTTCCCATCTCTCTCTTTTATTTTCACACGTTAATCGGTTCCTATATGTATGCCCATGCCAGGGCTGAAGGTCTCCTCCTTCGATTTATTGATCATTATTAGAGCAATATGCACTCGGATGGCACAACATCGGGGTTAGTTATTTTCTATACTAGGCCACACGTGTACAGGGGCGGAATTATTGGGGCGGATATACCCGTTATTACCATTGGTCTTGTACTTACTGGGTCGACATACATTTTAATGCCGAACAAGGCCGTTAAGCTTGACCTTCCTCCGATCTAGCTTTATATGGAATTACTAAACACCTTTTTATTTTTATGTTTAATCATTTTTCAAAGACTAACGAAAATCTAATAAGGTAAAGCTAATTATATTTGATTAAATGCGCAAATGGTACACCGACGCACCGAGCTTTTCGTTGCAAGATTAGTCTCGACTTGGTAAGTCGAAAGGAAATTGCTAATTAAATTTCATTCGATCGATATTATCTAGCCCAAGGCGAAACATCCCAGAGAGAGAGATTTATTTGATAACTCGTTTAAACGTATTAGCGGACTGCTAAATGAGTAAATGAGGAACGAAGATGGTAAGTCGTTAACAGCGTTCACTTAACCACTTCATAAATTAAAAGGGAATTTAATATTTCCCGTAACTTACCTACCGTTGATAATGTAATAACTGAACAGCATCTCCGTTGAATATTGGAATAAATGTTGCATATCACTTTCGTTTTATTATTCTATACCTGCGTGAAATACTGAGTGTTCTAACAGGAAGATGTAATCCGACATGATGTTTTAAAAAGACTTAGCGAACTACTGTTTGTTATAGCACTTGGTAGGCTGTTAAACATCTTCAGTGCTTTATAATAAAATAAATTTTGCGTACTGCTTTTTGTATATTTTGGTAATCCGAACTGGCCCTTTTGCCGAGTATTGTATTCATGCTGCTGACTATTGTATGTTAAATAATTACTCATATAAGTTGGGAGTTTATTAAGTATGCATTTATATACCAAGATCCAAGTGCCTGATATACCGTTCCTTGTTCAACATTCAACAAATTTCATTTACTCAACATTGACTCGATAATGGTTAACCTGGAGCTTTGTAATCAAATTCTGAGTGCCCGATTTTGTTGTACTTGAATATTTTTAATGTCTTTGTCTGTACACAAAAATAGTATACTGCTGCAATAGTTAAAGTATGGTTCTATAATCGTATAGTACAAATATTCTAGCTTTTAATGTAGGTTTATTAGATATTCTTTCTAAATAACTAATCTTTCGGCTCACCTTTTAACTATATACTCGATATTACTCGTAAATTTTAAAGTATTGTCTAAAATGACACCTAGATATTTAAATTTGTCCACTATCTCAACAACTGTATTATCGATAACTATTTCAGGTGTAGGGTTTAACGCAATTTTATATCCCAAAATCATAGCTTTTGTTTTCAATACATTCAAACATAACATATTTTCTTTGTACCAATTTGATATCGAAACTAGTTCAGAGTTCAATATCGCGATTACATCAGGTAAGTTATCTCCTGCAATTTGATATAAGAGTATCGTCTGCAAATAGGTGCCTATCACAAGATTTAACTAGTGAAGCAACATCGTTTATATATAAATTAAACAAAACCGGCGCAAGAATAGAACCTTGTGGTAACCCTAAGCTGTTTATTAATTCACTTGACTCATTTTCTCCAATCCTAACCTTCTGTCTCCTGTTTGTGAAATAGTTTTCAAACCATTTCAATTCAAAATCAGCTACTGTGGAAGAATGTTAGTTTATTAGATAAACTAACATTGAAAGCTAGACTCTGTCTATCTACCAAGTGATGTTGAATATTATAGTTCGCAGTCTTTTTAAATCATCACGTCGGGTTTATGTTACGCTAATAATTACGAATCACCCCGTATTATCAAACACAACCGGCGACTCCACCCAAATTGAACAAATACTTTTTCTTCTCTAACAACAACCTTCACATATACAATTCTTATGAATCATATCGATTCCTTTGTCTATTACCTACATACACAATACAACACGAAATATTATACAAACATCAAGCATTATATCACGATATAACCATCATACCATTATACATTAAATATTAGTTACGCTTGTCCGTCTGTATGTCCGTCTATCTTTCATACGTCAAACAAAACAAAATGTCGACATAATTAATTCAGCGTCGTTTTCTTGTGTCCTTTTGCAGCGTGAAGCAGGAGGCGGGTTCTAATCCGGGCAGTCCTCTGGAGGCTAACAGCCCCGGCTCCATACCACTCAAGAACTCAGGTACGTACGTACGTTAATTTGTTAATTAGCAACCATGAGCTTAACGATTTACTTTATCCTCTCTCTCTCGGCGCTTGAGAAGTACGAATATTGCAAGCATTAATAACTCTAAGCACGCTGTTTTGAACGTTTAATATACAGACTGTCCAAGATTTACACAAAAATGTGTACTTTGGTTATAAAAACATCATCGTGTTCGAGGAGTTTTAAAAAGTTTCCAAAAAGTGGTGGGTGATGTGTCCGGTTAAACCGGAAGTATAATGGTCTTTCATGTACGCTTTATGTCTTTACCTTTACGTACAAATTTTTATTCCAGTGTCCTTGGCGTTTTAAAGTTAGTTCCATGCAAAGTTACCAGATCTCTCATATTTTAAAAGAATCTCATACCTCATATTTACTCTTTAAGTTTCTCCAGAAACGTTCACAAAAGGCCTTAACGTATATTGTATGTTGCTCTTTAAAATTGGAGACCACTTTGGTACTTTTGAGACTAAAATGTCTAATTCATTATTACTATGACGCAATCTTGTCATAAAAATAATACATGTTACGAATGAATCATCATTGATAACTGTTGGAATTTCAAAGTTTTGTTTTTGTGTTAAACAAGTTATCGTCCAAATTAAGTTTTAACATATAGGGTCTTTATTTATTATAGAAACTTTTTAGTAACCTTTTGTTTTTCTAATAGAACACCGTGTATATATTCTTTTTCTTATTTTAAGATTAATTCTAAGAATATTTTTTAGCCGGAATAATACTTTTAAACGTATCATTTTTGAGTTATAATCAATTAATCAAAAATCCCGAACTCCAAATTAAGAATATTTTCCTACAAAAAATCTTAGAATTAATCTTAGAAAAAAAATATAAAGTTAAAAATGAACATCCAGTATATTAAAAAGTATATTTACACGAGAGATTGTTTAAACCCAAAGAACTTTGGATTGATTATTTTTGTAATTTTATTATGGTTGGAGAATTATTTAGGTGTTCCGATAATTTTGACTAACCCTGTGTAATAGGTGGTCGGTTGGGTAATACACATAAGCACAGAAAACTACTAAAAAAATTTCAATCTACCAGATTTTTCACTATCTACTAGACTCAAAATTTGATCACCAGATGAATGTTTATTTCATTCTACCAGATTTAGTAGAAATTCTAGTAAATTGGCAACCCTGAACACAAACAACCCCCGAACCATGTATTGTACTACTATAGTATCAACTGATACTGCGCCGCTGCACATTGGGGTATTAGACCCAAAAACATGGCCATAAATCAAATTTCGAAATTGTTAAATTCCAAAAAGTAAACCAGTTTCTGGGATAGGTAAAAGACCGATGTATTAAAAGGCGGCAATATTTTTTCACCTGAGCCCCGAGCCACGTGTCCTTGTCAGCCAAAAGTTATATTTTACTATGGCTGAACATATAGATGCACATAAGTTGACGCTCTTAAAAACGGTTGCAGTTTTGTATTTTAACGATAAATGTGACTTTTTTGTTATACATTCTTTAGAACCGGTATGAACTTTCATTCGACATTTGTTAAGCTTTGTTAAGCTTTTGAAAGTGTTTAAATTATAGTATACATATTTGACATTCTTTAGAACGAAGTATGAACTTTCATTCGACATTAATTTTATTAAAATTGACCCACAATTTTGTTTATTGCAGGGCCGAGAACATTCGCTGTTCTAAAAAAAACAGTTTTATGCAGAACTTGAGTGGTTTAGTTTAGTGTTTACCTTTGTTAAGCTTTTGAAAGTGGTTCTAATTATAGTATGCATATTTGATATAACAACTACTGGAAAATCTGCTGCGGATAGGTGCGGATGCGCTTTTTGTGATTTTACTTCTAATACGTTGTAAAGGAAAATTCAAAAATTGTTGTACCGGCTTATATGTAATTTGGTGCAATTTCTTTATACCGTGATAGTAGAGGTAATTTAGAACATATTTAACCATATTTAGCTATATACAAATGGTTACGGTTATCGAGATATTGACAACTTGGTGTTCAATCCATCTTGTATGTTATAAATACCGTTATTTACGTATATTTCTCCGTTTTGGATCATGTATAGCAAACAACCCCGATGACCTAGACTCTTAAAAATCATCCGAAAAAACCTTAAACTTTGTACTTGTATATGCATTTCTTGGAAATTGGTTGCTTGAAGCCTATCGGATTCATATTCAAGGCAAGAAAATACATCGAAAGCACCTACTCGCATACACAGTTCACTGGTTTAAATTGGATTCTTGTTGAGGAGAGACAATAGTTAGTTTGTGAATAGAAACTGGTTAGGCGTTTTCGATAAATGTGTTTATGCGGAATGCGAATGCGGGTTCACAACATGCGTATTAGGGTCAACCCGCTAAAAAACGACCGTTTCAGCTTGAAGTATGATCAAATTTCGAAAGTTTTCATGGAAACAATAAGTATAAATATTAGACAATTTTGAAATAATACTAAAAATAATAGATTTTATAGTGATAAACATGGTAAAATAGGTTCTTAATTGCCTCTATTATCATGTCTTAAAAGGGATGCATCGAACGGAAAACAGCATGAATAGCATATGTACCGTTTCAATACACAATATCGACTGGTGTAAACTTTCATTTTCGTCCTCTACCACTGGTCTTTAAAAATAAAGCTTTTTTCGGGATTTTCTTACAACATAACAGACCCAAACATGTTATCTGGTATAACTCAAAAACGACATGTATTGTTCAATTTTAAATCCGTATATGCTGCGTATTTAAACTGGACATGCCATATATTATCTTATGAATTTGACACGGTAAAACATAATAGAAATAAAATCACAACAAAATATTGATGACCAATGTAATAGCAGTAATTAATTCACAATAGGTGTAATGCAGTGAAGAACAATTTTTTATACAGTTTGCTTTTTCCTATTTTTTACTGTTATAAAACAACACATGTAAAGCCTTTTTAGGTGAAAAAATAATTTTGACCAGGTTTTCAGGTCAAACCCCACTGTTCGTTGTACAATTTAGTTGCAGAGATACGCACACGGCCATAGTTGCATGGATCCATGCTTTTATCCATTTGTGTATTTATAGTCAAAGATACGTCCACAATGAACTTATTATATGTGGATCGTAGATAATCATGTTTAATTTTATCAAACGACGCTCTATGTCTTGCGGGCTGCGATGACGATACAAGATATCCCCTATACAGGATGAAATCTCTTTTAGCACATCCTGAGGATGTCGTATTTCGTCCACATCGTCCTGCGGGGCTAGCGGTAGCGAGAACAGCGGACAGATACCAATCTCGCCGGGTCAAATTTATTGTCTCGAAGCGCGCTTGACTAAGAAATTACTAGGGAGAGATATATCGACCCGAGCCCGATACTTAATGGTTCGATTACGCCTTCCATGGTAGTTATCTCGCCACTTTTCTCTCTACCTCGTGATTTACGTGCCATTTTCGCAAAACCACAAAGTCACTTTCATAAATCTAACTTCTATCTAGGTATAAAATGGCTATTTCGATACGTTTTGAGAAAATTTGTTTTAGAAATTAGGTAGATAACTTTTTTTTGTCATAATTTGTGACAGCGTAGGAATGGAATGTAGCAAATAATTAGCGATGGTAGGTAATAGGCGTTGAATGCTTTCGTAAGCTCTGCACATATACTTATTAAATTGTAATAAATCGAAGCAATTTGTCGTACCAGGGTTCTCTAAATGATCATGCTAAATTATGCATATCTATCGTCATTAGTGTCTTACTAGGTTCACACGGTGTTATGCACGTAGAAGATATATCATATCCTTCCATCTATTGATAATTAAAACATATTGACCTTGCAAATTTTTCAACATATTTTCAATATTCATTGAAAGTTGCTTTTCGAGTAAACAGGAAAAGATAAATTAATAAAATAACAAACTTGTTGGAAATTACATATTCTAATAATATAATAGGGTTACCAGATTTTACTTCAAATCAAAATATATGCGCCTGTTAGTAAAAATATATGGGTGCGATTTAAGCGTGCATTATTTAATTAGATAAGTGCATTAAAATAGATACTTTGTGTATTAAAAAAAGAAATAATATGCATTAAATAAATATCAATATGCTACATAAAATGTTTTATAATGGGCAATATTTAATTCATTTTGTGCCCTAGAATGGCTGACTTGTGCATTAAAATAATACATACTGAGCATTAAATAAATATGAACATGTTACATACAAAATTTAATAATGAGCAATATTTAATTCATATTGTGCCCTAGAATGGCTGACTTGTGCATTGAAATAATACATATTGAGCATTAAATAAATATCAATATGTTACATAAAAAATATTATAATGAGTAATATTTTCGTCTGCCATGTTTCCCTAAAATTGGTAAAAATAAGTTAATACTTAAATCACTAATTACACAATCAGGAGAAAATATATCGAAACTAACTTTGTTTTTGAATTACTAAATTTAACGTCTACATACCTACATAGCCATATTAAATATAATATTTTCATTTCTAGGTTCTATCTCTATTATCGGATTCATAAACTGAAACATGGATAACCCAGGGTGTTATGAACATAACCCGAAAAATATAATTTAAATTAAAACAAACTCTGATGTGGCCAGCACATTACCTACTTTATCATGCTATATAGCAATGCCTCATCATGGCAATCTCGACGCACCTGCGTGTCGAATTCTCATGCAACGCAAACGCTGATGATCTGACATTACCGTCAAGAGAATCAAAATATCTGTCAAATCCTGGCTAACTAGTTTTAATGCAGACAAGATCTCGACCAAATAGAATTTGCTCCTGCAGTTAAACTATGAATATTAGCAAAACGTTTTATATACATGAATTATACAAAATTTCCTATAGTTTAATTTATTATCTAACTATCTTGACAAAATTACTAAAATGGCGGCTCATTTGCAAAATCGTTGAAAAATTGCTAAGAGTAAAGCTCCATTTTACAAGAAATCCCAACCAATATTTAAGTAATAATTAGAAAATAATTATTTTTCCATTAGTAAACAAACGTTTTCATTAATTGTTTATTGTAAAAATAATACATTACTTTTGGGTTGTTATGTATGTTTTGTATGTATAAAAACCCGGCCCACGTGTTATGTATGTTTCATTTTATAAAACTAATAATTATTAGATAGCAAGTTAAAATTGTACACGGAATAACCGTATTTGAAACGAAACATACGGCGTAATGGTACTTATCTACTGAAATACAGCGGAAAAGGTACTACTATTAAACAATGTTGATTATCATAGCAACCAAAAGGGAAAAAAATATTGGCAAAATTGTTCAGCATCTAATTCTACTAAATACGTGTGCAAAAATAATTTTTATTATATGTCTTATTACGACAGTTTCTTAAACAATAAAAAACAAGTATAACAACAAGCAGTAGAAGAAGACGTAGGATACATATGATACAACACACATATTCGTATACATATTATAAGGGTTTAAACTATTACTAAAATCGCCTTTCCTCAAACGCGCGCGATTTGGTTTATTTGAGGTTATGATTGTAACTAGAATTATATTTACACTATGTACTGATTTGTTCAAAGAAAATAAAACAGTTCACTTCCCTGCCAAACCAATGTTTATGACTCATCAGTCAGTTATAATGTTATAAAGTTTTATTTAGCTGACATCAAAACCATATAGCAACGACAGGACTAAGCTGTACGATACACATAAATGCGCTACGGGTTGCAGAACTTAATGCACACTATAATCTCTCCAGGGCGCATTATAATTTTCTCATGGTACAATTTAGATTATTGAATGCTCTTACCAAATTTTCAAATGCTGCTTTATTTAATGTATTGGACATATATATTTTTTTAATTAACAATTATTTTTTGAGATGCACATTATATTCTTATAGAGGTAACGATCGTATTGCACATTTATTTATTTAAGTGCACAAATATATTATGAAAGGAACATTGAAATATATAAATGTACAAATTTTTTATTCTAATGCATATATTATAAATATATTGCACATTTATTTTTTTAATGCTCAAGGCTTTTTTTGCTTTACTCAAATATTTTATGTATTGGTCAAATATTTTATCAAATGCTTATATCAAATGCGTATACGTTTCAATGTATATATTGCGCAAATAATTTGTACTGAAAATATATGAGATCATGAAAAATTATCTGAGATACTGATCAACTTGATCACGATTTCATTATTCAACATATTATTCTTTTTGATAAAATAAATAATAAACTATTTATTGCGCAATTATGAACTGTTACTTGCTTATTAACTAACTTCACTGTTTATTTATTAAATAAAATTATACTTAAAGTAATAAATATAAAAGTTAATATTGTCACTAAAATGTTGAGCAACGTCGAGCTGATATGAAAATGGCTTAATAAAATTTACTCTCTAGCAAAAATGGTTTAGAACGAGATGGAGACCAGCTGGAGAGACCAGCTTATTTATTGGAGATGCAAAAATTTCGACTATAATAGTATATTATTATAGTTACTTAGAGAAAAGTTACTAAAAACGGTGTTACAATTTGTTAGTTGTAACACCGAAAACAGTGTTACAAATGTGTGCATTGTGAATGCAAAGTAGAAATTAGTATATTATTCTATGAGCAAGTAATGTAAGAAATTTCTCACGAGAAGGACGTTGTCAATGCCTTGACAATATCGCTAAGCAGTGATCAAAACAATTTGGAAATGAAAAATCCAGAGCTGTGACTGGTTCTAAAGTCGTGAGGAATGAAATATTTCTCACTACTCGCGGAGTATGAGGAGCCAGGAATGAAATATTTGCCATGTGTGTGGGAAACGGTTAGTATTACGTATTATAAATTGTCATAATAATGAATGCATTCCTCGATAGGAGTAGAAAAAATATATTTTTGCCTCTATTCAAACACGCATTTATTTGAGTTAAACAAACATATCTATCTGTGTATAAGTTCCTCGTAGCAATGCATCATAAGATTGAAGGGGTTACCTTCTACGGAGAAAATACCGAACAAGCATCGAGTTCCCGTAACATTTACCTCGGCAATAGAAACACGTAACAACCAGCCAACCAAGTGAAGAAAAAAAAAACCGCTGAGAAATCTCTCCTGCTGGAGAACGTGGGTGTGCTGCGAGAGACTCGAATACCTCTAGAGTCTCTCTCTCTCCTATCTACTTTTATCTACCACTAAAGACACTAAAGTAAACTATCTATCGGCTCGGTCGAACGCTATTACGTATTACGAAACCATTCGCTTCTATTGGGCTTTCACCGTACCGTAAAAGTGCACCGGGCACGATTACTATAACGTATAGAATAGGAAAGCATTATGGGACCATTGGGCGGCTACGAGCGCGACGTCTGGCGGCGATTTCCTGTATTATTTCGCAGTGTTCGCCGACGGTGTCGACGGTGTCGAGTTTCAACTTTAATGGCAATAAATGAACAGTTTGCGAGGACTATAGAGTAAGGGGAACTCCCCTTTAGGAGAAATTGGATGGATCTTGCACCGAAATGTGCAAAGGTTTTTTTTTGCTATCGCTTTAACTGCAAATATCAGCTTGCTAGTGTTGTGTGTCATATCTTTAGGTTTCCAGGATAATGAAAACTTTTGATAACTACATAATTTGGAACTATTTATATACAGATGGACCAACATTTTCTCAAGTCATTTTATACGATACCACTAGTGAAAGACAACCTTTCAAATAAAAAAATTACCCAAATTCAACATACACCTCACTTTTGTTCATGATACGATTTACAAATTACTTTGAAATATTATACTCCCGAATAAGTTATGGAAGAATCTGGAGTCTTAATCAGTCACATGTTCTAATTGTGATGTTATCTATGAACGTACTATCGTGGCCATATATTATGTCCCCTCTTTTGAAGATCATATTCTCGCGAATCTAGGGGCGAAAAAAATTAAAAAAATTCTGATGCTGTCCTTGATTAATATGCTACAACTCATAAAAATTGGAAAGCTGTATATGTTGGCGTTTTCCCGATTTTTCCAAATTAAGACGAATTGGCGCTGTTTTTTCCCCGTAAATTTTATTCGTTTAACTTTAGCAATTAATTACCCCGGAAATAATCTATAGATCTCAACGAGTCAAAAAGTAAAATCACCTGCGGAATGCTAGCTTTCAATGTGCATTTTTGTAAAATCATTGCATTAGTGCTTGACCCACAAAAAGCTATATTATGCAATGCCAGCAATTCCTTTATTAGAAGAATAATGAAATATAGACTATAGGCTACCCACTAATTTATAGGTTTAAAGCTTATTACATACTCACTGTATATCTTGCGTTTTCCCTACAAAAGATCGAGTTGAAGCATCTCATGATTGCTGCAATTGACGCGGCGCTCTTCGGTCTTTCGGGCGAGCGGGGGAAAGGATCGACAGCGACGCTGCAAGTAGTGGCGGATCGCACATACGCACGTGCATTTGTTACTAGGAGAACAGTCTTTACGGACACAATACATATAACGACACGGCGATTATACCTCGCCAAAGAAATTTGTATATCCGGCGACAGATTACCGAATTAAAAAATAATGGCAAAATGAGTCAAGAATGAGTCAAATGAGTCAGAACCAACAGGCATTTGGAAGTCCCATGGAAATTCTTCGCAATTTAAATCGGGTTTCGGAATTACCATTTAACATTAATGAACGATCTGCAAAATTTTTAGTTAGTTTTTTAATTTTTAGTTAAAATTACTACCTTGACAAGTTATAGTTCTTTTTGTATATTGATAATAAGCTGTCCCGGTTGTCTCAGCTGTGTCGGTTCTCTCCGACATGACAGCACCGCTAACGCCTCCCTTCCCTGCAGCACCCCAAAGACCGTAGAGCGTCGGAATTCACGCGTTTCAAGTTCCCGCACGATCTTTTGTATGAAAAATGCAAGATAAACAATGATTATGTAATAAACTTTAAACCTATCAATTATTGGGTAGCCTATAGTCCATATTTCATTATTCCTGGTCTTCTAATAACGGAATTGCTGGCATTGCATAAAAATCCACATTGCAAACTAGCATTCCGCAGGTGATTTTATTTTTTAATTCGTTGAAATCTATGGATTATTTCCGAAGTAATTAATTGCTAAAGTTAAACGAATAAAATTTACGGGGCAAAAACAGCGGCAATTTTTGGAAAAAAACGCCAAATTTTTGCGCCCCTAGCTAGTTCTGCGAGAAAATCGACGTCAAAAGATGGGACATAAGATATGGCCACGATAGTACATAACTGATAGCGAAACATAAATTTAGTACTTCTAATCTACAGGGTGTCTCAACAGTGCGAATTCGGAAGATTGTGAATCTGTTAACGAAAATATTTTAAAACTGATTTTGCTAATATATACAGAACGACGACGCGCTCATTTTAAAATTATAAGTGTGTATACAGGATGTTCCATAATGGAGTACCACCACAAACTTATGTTTTTTAAGTTTGAAGTTTCTTTAAGAAGAAAAACTAATATTCCATATACTTCTGAGATATTTGTCCTGTAATTGGGGTAACCTGTTGGGCAATAAAGGTTTATTATTATTATTAAATGGAACGACCTATATTTCGACTAACTTGGAATTACTAGCGAAATTTTATTTTTTGTTTGTTTTTGAAGTACAAGCACACACCAGTGCTAAAATAAACAATTCCAGAGATAACTAGTCTTCTTCATAAAGAAATCGATCTTTCTATCAATAAGTGCTTCTACACCTAGATTAATCATTAAACCAGCTAAGTATTTCACTAAATTACTGTTTTCTCGCATGATTACATCGTTTTTTTTTTTTTTTTAATAAAATAAAACATTTTATTATATCTGCGATTTCAATTTATAACTTGAAATAAAAATTTACTTATACTCTGTAGTCTATAAAAAACTATGCTAACAAGTTATTAAGGTATCTGTCTATTGTTTTGGAAGAAATAGAAATTTATAACGGTAATTTTATGCAAATATTCACGAAGAAAACAAGTCGTTTCTGTAACGGTTCATTTTAGCACTAGTGTGTGGATGTATTTTTATGTGCAGAACGATGCGTAGACTTCAAAATATTAATTAGATACAAGGTGTTCTATTTTAAAAAAAAAGCTAGCTATATTAGCTATATTTTGCTGCAGATTATGACCAGCCTGTACACAATTTGGATATGGTACATAATCACGCTAATAGAACGCTTCTTAGTTAATCATAATGTAAGCGTGCAAAATAGAATTAAAAATAGTTGCTCCATTTAAAAAAACATAAGTTAGGGTTGTCACTACCTTATGGAACAGCCTATATACACGCTAATGATTTTCAATGTGAATAAATCAAATGAAAAATCAATGATTTTTAATAAATCGTATAACCAGAAGAGTGGCTTTCAATGTCAAATCATAGTTACCTAAGCACCAAAACTTTATTACCTCTATCGACACTAAAACCGCGTAGAATGATCCATCTATAGCCAGAAAGAACCAAACAGAGAAAACGAGAGAAACCATCAACTCAAATCCCTCTGAAAATTACGATATTCTACGCTTCTTTCTCAAGCCTCAACCCAATCTACGAAGACGAAGAAGACGACGACGATGAAAACGAAGAAAACCAAGAAGAAACACCGAAGCAACCTATAGGAAGGTACGACCGTCTCCACTCTCCAGTCTCCACAACAACCACTCGCTCTTTCTTGCGCCGCGTTCTCGCGAGAGTGGAATAACCGCCGGACGTTCACCTCTCGCATCGCCGGTACCACTGCCAGCAGTGCCAAGCGACAAAAAGAGAATCCGACGGCTTCGTTCGCCGGCTATACGTGCGGCCGGGGCCTGCCTCTCTCCGCCGCATCGCTCGCTATCGAATCGGCAACATCACTAGGAAGCGCATTATTAGCGCGCGATAATTATAAATCGTGAGAAAAACGATTGTCTCGGACCGCGGTCCGACCGAACGAGCCGAGCCGAGCGCGGCGGCGGTCTGGTTGGATCTTTTGGCCGGAGGCTTCGAGTGGAACACCTGGTCGAGGAAATGGGGCAACTCCGCGTCTGCAACCCCCTTTTATTCGTACTGGATGTATGTCGGGGGTTATTGTATTGTGTGTTGGTATGGTGGAAGTAGGGCGAGTTTGTATTGTGGTGGGTTGGAAGAGTTTGTATGTGTGTGTGTGTGTGTGTATGAGTTTATTCGATTATTTGAGACCCTGGTATTAAAGGCTGGATCACAATGCGGGAATGATTGGTGGTTGCCGAGGGAAATTATGTAATTTTGCGAAGGTTGGTAGCACTACTGCTAATTTTGCGAAATAGACTAGAATATATTATTAATGTTGTAAATACAGTAGCGAGAATACATATCGTTAAACACCTACAAATCATTATGATGAGGAACTGCGATAAAGATAACAACGATGTCAGAAATGTACCAATTAATCGTTACTATTAATCGGTTATGACTTTTTTTCTAAATACAAAAATCTGATGTGGCCAGGTACATGACTTTATCATACAATTTATAAAATTAATAGTTTAGCTGCATGAGATTCTATTTGATCGAGATCGATCGTGTTTGCATTTAAATAAAACAAATTAGACAGGATTTGACAGATATTGACAGTAGGTATTGTCAAAAAATCAGCCTTTGACACTACCTACTGTTATTAGAATAAAAATATTTGGCAGATCCTATATTAATGCAGACACGATCTCGAACAAATTGAATTTGCTCCTACAGCGAAACTATTAATTTTACCAAAAAATGTCATAGACATAAATTATACAAAATTTCCTCTACTGGCGGCTCCTTTGCAAAATCCTTATAAAATGCATAACAACATTGCTATCCGCACTCGAAATACACATTGACTTTGTAAACACCATGGAAACACCAAGCTGTTTTAATATTGTTTCACATAGCTTACGTGCGCGCGTGTTTCTCCTCCTCATCGCATTCTCCATGTATTTGCGTGATGAATTGACGTTTCGCAACCGCTGACGTTCTGAATACTGTCAAAAGTTGCAAAATATCCTGGCTATACCTACTATTAATGTGGACACGATTTCGATCAAATAGAATTTGCTCCTGCAGCTAAACTATTAATTTTACCAAAAAATATTATAGACATAAATTATGCAAAATTACCTCTACTTTAATTTATTATTTATCTATTTTGACGAAATTACAGAAATGACGGCTCATTTGCATTTCCTTATTCAGATAAATGTGGTGCTTGTCTTGTATCTGAAAGGTTACTAACTCGACTTCTGTAAGATGGAATCTACACAGGCCCAACCAAAAATTTTTCGGTAAGCAGCGGCGTCTTTGATAAATCAGTGGACGAACTTGAATTAGTCTAATAAAACGTTGTTGCGTAGTAAATTTTTTAGTCGGAGTTTATATTACCCTGCTTTAGTACGTACGTTAAAAATCGTTCATAGTTTTGTTTTTGTATACTAATAATCGATCTCATTTAACAATCATTCAAGATTAGGTACCCATATTTACACAGAGAGAAATTTTTGTTTGATTCAAATAAATATGCATTGACTCAAAGAAATTTGTTGTTTCAATAGAGGCAAAGAAATATTTATTTGCGGATAAAAACGCATTTATTTGAAATATTTGTTTTGTAGAAAGAACGTTGATTTGTGTCAAACAACTTATGTTTCCAGTTAAAAAGTTTGCAATTTGTGTATTATAAGAAATGAGATTTATTTACTTCAAATAATTATGATTGTGTTGAGTGAAAGAATTACATTTTTTTAAATTAACAAAATTGTTGGTCGAGTTAAAATGCTTAAAATTATTAATTTGTTGAAGGAATTAATAGACAAGAATTTTTCGGAAGACTCGCCATGTGTCACCTCCTTTTTGGGATGTCGCACATCCTCGACCAGTGCTTGGTTTTCCCAACCCAACATATAGTCAAGGTTAAGTTAGTAAAGTGTACTCTGATTTGTAATCGCAACTTGAACCTGCAGGCACTGTACTCTATAAGTTCTATATACTGTCGATCACGCGGCTTTATACTCTAGATATGTACGAAGTGCGAGGAGAGAGTTTACAGCGCTATCTAACAATACAGTTGGATGACATTAAAAATATATTTATTCGAATCAAAATATGATTTCTTTGGTGGAAGTGAACCTATTTTAAAGCCAAAACAAAAATATTACTTTAAAGGAAATAAATCTCTTCTTGTGTACAAATATATTTATTTTAATCAAAATATGATTTCTTTGGCGGAAGTAAACCTATTTTTAAGCCAAAGACAAAATATTACTTTAAGCGAAATAAATCTCTCCTTATATACAAAATTATATGTTAGAATCAAAATTATATTTCATTGGTGTAGAGAAACGTTTTTTTAAAATCAAAACTAAAATATTACTTTAAAGGAAAGTAATTTTTGTTTGTATCCATATATATTTATTCCACTTAAATAAATATTTCAAATAAATTAATCTCCACAAGCAAATAAACTAGAGTATTCAATGAAGTAAATATTGTTGGCGTCAAAGAAATATGTTTTGACCCAAAAGAATAAATTCAAACAAATACATTTCTTTAAAACAAGAAATCTTTTCTATCTGTGTAGTGTCACGACCATGGACCAATAATTTAAACGCTTTTCAAGCGCTCTTATCGCGTTACGTAACGAATGTATCCTCGCAGAGAGACCAAACGCATACACTAGGCTCCTGCACGGAGAAAAAAGGAACAGAACTGGTTGGTCCACCGAAGCTATATAGGAGAGATGGTACGGGGTGCGTTCCTCCGCATCTCGATCTACGTTGGAGACTGCGATGCCCGTAGAAGCGGCGGACCGCGCACCATAGGCACACACCGTAGTGGCGCTTTCCATGTGTGAGTGACTCTGCGTACGTACGTGTATATTCCTCTGAGAAACGTAACCGGTTCCCGGAGCCCAGCGCGCTAAAGTTCGTTCACATCTAGATGCGATCAGAATCCTTCTTCGCTTCTTCGCCTCCTCTCTACCTCTTTGCCTCTCGCGAAGAAGTAAAGAAGTGAAGAACTCGAGGAGCGCTCTCTATCTCGCTTCTTCCCATTCGCTTTGATGTTTGAGGATGGTGATTACGTTTTTGGTAGTCGGTGTTGTGGAGCTGCTGCTTGGACAATTAACGAGTATTTGCCTAAATGAATGTCGATGGGCCGAACTGGTTATTTGGAAAGTCGAGATTTGGGGGTAATGGAGGATTTTATAATGATGTCTTTGGTTTGGTTTGGTCTTGTGAATGAGATTGAAAGCGTAAAGATTGTGGTTGGAGGATTTTCGTTTCATCTAATCTTAAGTGATTCTTGGGTAGATATGGTGAAGGCTTATTTATTTCTATTTAGGCAGTTTTTCATTTGATACACTGTCGTTTAATACTAGTCCAGTGTCCAGTTATTAATCTTTTCATGAATACAAATTGATGATACTTTCACAAATCCTTAAAAAATTGTAATTCAAAAGAAATTAAGAGATCAAGAAACTTCCTTTTAGAGATTTGTAGACAACATTGGGCCCTACGTTATAAATTCGCAAGAAATGACTTACGTGAAACGTTTCATGTCCATACTTGTGTTTCAGTTTTAGTGCAAACATTGTGTTTCTATACACTAATATACAAGTGTTCCAAATATGTTGTAGGCTATATTTAATGGTATCCAAAAAGGTTATAATAGATTAACATGTTAGGAAAACAATCCGGAAATTCATGAAGTCCATCGTTCAGAAGAAAAAGCTAATACGTTTTATAAGTTTGTCTTTTACTTTTTGCTATTTTTTGCAAAAATACATATCAGACAATACAAAAACGAAGAACTTAAATTGATCTGAAGAAAACTTTTGTTATGGACTCATTTTCTTAAGAAGTTAGAGCCGTTTAAAATATGGTTTTATTAATATATGAAAATAATTCAATATGTTAAAAGTCCATATGAAACATTTTAACATTCTTCTCAGATAGAGACTTCAAAAATTGGCAACAATTCCGGCGAAACTACTAAAGGTATCTGGATGAAACATATTTAAAAGTTTCATGATCAAACGTAGAGCTATTTAAAAAGATCCAATGGAACTGGATGTATACTCTTAGCATTTTTAACGATTTTGCAAATGAGCCTCCATTTCTGTAATTTCTTTAAAATAGTTTAATAATAAATAAAAGTAGAGGAAATTCTCAATAATTTATATCTATGACATTTTTTGGTAAAATTATTTTCATCATTCATTATTTTCATCATTCATTCTAATGACAGTAGATAGTGTCAAACGCTGATGTTTTAATAATATCTGCTGTTTAAACGGGTCCAATGCAACTGGATGTTTACACTTAGCATTTTCTAAGGATTTTGCAAATGAGCCGCCATTTCTGTAATTTCGTCAAAATAGTTAAATAATAAATTAAAGTACACAGATAGAAAAGATTTCTTGTTTCAAAGAAATGTATTTGTTTGAATTTATTCTTTTGGGTCAAAGCATATTTCTTTGACGCCAACAATATTTACTTCATTGAATACTCTAGTTTATTTGCTTGCAGAGATTAATTTATTTGAAATATATATTTAAGTGGAATAAATATATATGGATACAAACAAAAATTACTTTCTTTTAAAGTAATGTTTTAGTTTTGATTTTAAAAAAACGTTTCTTTACACCAATGAAATATAATTTTGATTCTAACATATAAATTTGTATATAAGGAGAGATTTATTTCGCTTAAAATAATATTTTGTCTTTGGCTTAAAAATAGGTTTACTTCCGCCAAAGAAATCATATTTTGATTAAAATAAATATATTTGTACACAAGAAGAGATTTATTTCCTTTAAAGTAATATTTTTGTTTTGGCTTTAAAATAGGTTTACTTCCACCAAAGAAATCATATTTTGATTCAAATAAATATATTTTTAATGTCATCCAACTGTATTGTTAGATGGCGCTGTAAACTCTCTCCTCGCACTTCGTACATATCGAGAGTATAAAGCCGCGTGATCGACAGTATAGAACTTACAGTACAGTGCCTGCAGGTTCAAGTTGCGATTCCAAATCAGAGTACAGTTTACTAACTTAACCTTGACTATATGTTGGGTTGGGAAGACCAAGCACTAGTCGAAGATGTGCGACATCCCAAAAAGAAGGTGACACATGGCGAGTCTTCCGAAAAATTCTTGTCTATAGATTCCTTCAACAAATTAATAATTTTAAGCATTTTAACTCGACCAACAATTTTGTTAATTTAAAAAAATGTAATTCTTTCACTCAACACAATCATAATTATTTGAAGTAAATAAATCTCATTTCTTATAATACACAAATTGCAAACTTTTTAACTGGAAACATAAGTTGTTTGACCCAAATCAACGTTCTTTCTACCAAACAAATATTTCAAATAAATGCGTTTTTATCCGCAAATAAATATTTCTTTGCCTCTACTGAAACAACAAATTTCTTTGAGTCAATGCATATTTATTTGAATCAAACAAAACTTTCTCTCTGTGTAGAGAAAAATTTGCATAAATTATGTCTATGGCATTTTTTGGTAAAATTAATAGTTTAGGTATGTAGGAGCAAATTCTATTTGATCGAGATCGTGTCTGCATTAATATAGGATTTGCCAGATATTTTTATTCTAATGACAGTAGGTAGTGTCAAAGCCTGATGTTTTGACAATACCTACTGTCAATATCTGTCAAATCCTGGCTAATTCATTTTATTTTAATTCAAACACGATCGACCTCGATAGAATCTCATGCAGCTAAACTATTAATTTTATATATTGTATGATAAAGTCATGTGCCTGCCCACATCAGATTATTTAGTGTGATACGGGAGACTTAAAAGACAGAAATCTTTTCTTGTATAAAAATAGAATAGTTGCAGTTTTTGCATATTTGTTAAATCAAATAAATAAATATTTCATTAAAGAAAGATAATTTTTGTGTGTATCGAAATATATTTATTTCACGTAAGTAAATATTGCAAATAAGCAAATAAGCTAACAAAGCAAATCTTTTTTTGTACCAAAGAAATGCATTTTGATCCAAAAGAATAAATTAAAATAAATGTTTAATTAAAAACAAAAGTTTTCGATCAGTGTAGTAAAAGTACTAAGTGTACACAAAAGAACTATGCAATGTCGACTTCCTAATTTCTTCTAACCGGGACCATTTATTATGGAATTGTATATTTGCGTTGCAACTGAACATCAATGAATTAAACATCACAAAAAGCTAAAAACTTTTAAAAAAGAATCACTCTCCAACGGAAAGCAAAAAAGCTCAAATCGACCGAAAAAAAAACCTTAATTCGCCCTCAAACCAAACCAAAATAAAAAAAAAAACGCTCCTCCAACGTTTCGGCACAAAATCAAAAGGAGCTCCCAACTTTATCATTCATGTAAATTATACGTAGGTATGCGCAGCGAGAGCGAGCACCGAGTATCCAGCAAGAAAAGGTGCAATTATCGCCCCACCACAGTCGTAGTGGTAGCCAATCATCATCGGTTACCCGAAATCATCGTCTCTTCTCGGAGTGAATAACATTCACGACGGCCGGCGTTGCTGCCGGCGCTGCCGGTGCGTCCTTCTTACGTAAACGTTGTATAAGAAAGAGAATACCTACGTCATGGGTGCCGTCTCGTCCGTTGCCCTCCGCTCTCGTCCGAATCAATTAAAAAAACAATTAGGAAGGTACCAGAGATAGCCAAACCAGCCGCACCCCGAAGAAGTAACAACATTCTTCGGTCGTCTCTGGTTGGTAGAATTAGTGTGCGGGTTCGATGGTCGAAATGAAATTAGGCAGATGAATGGAAAAGGAAGTTATCTTCTTTTGTTAGACAGCACATTTAGTTTAGCGAAGTTGGGAAATGTTTTTACCAATTGTTATGATAATGTGGTATATTTGAGAAATCAAGTCGAAAGTACTGTGTATTGATATAGATAAAAATGAAGGTTTTTGTTTTTGTGGCCCACATAGATGCTGTGTTAAGTCCAAAGAGCGGTTGTTTTTTCAAAATTTTACACCACATGATTACAAACAGTGGTTATTACTATTCGAATGATTCTGACACCTATTATTAAAATTTCTCTTTTAAGTTCGTTCTTTATTTTATCGTTTGATCTGAGCTTAACGTTATTAACAACCAATTATGACAATTACTTTTGATATTGCATTATTTCTAATGTTATAATAATCTACAATCACAAGAATTTATTTATGCTTTTCCTATGGAATCTTTCCAGATAGACTGAAACTGGCAAAAATCATCCCCATTTTTAGAGGTGGTTGCAAGACATGATAAAAACAACTATAGACCAATAGCTATACAACCAATATTTTCAAAGATTATCGAGCAATTCCTCAAGTCCAGACTAATCGACTATTTTGAAAGGCGAAATCTTTTTAATTTAAGTCAATACGGTTACATAAGGAACAGATCAACTATTAAATCATTTATAAGTCTGATACAAAACATAACAAGCGGTTTTGATAAACCGAAAAAATGCGGCTACATGCCTCGATCTTTCTAAGGCTTTTGATTGTGTTAGTCACGCGGTTTTGGTTGATAAACTGGAGTACTATGGAATCAGGGGAATACCACTCAATTGAATTTTGTTTTTTTACTTTCCTGTTGTTTTTTAAGAGGATATGAGATTTATTTTAGATTTATTTTTTACGTCTTTTGAGTTAAACGTGCTGATTTTTTTACAAAAAACAACATAATTTTTATGCAATAAAAGCTACTTACTTTAGGACAGCCTTTTAAAAATATCTTTTTGGAGAATTCCTGACAATCTGAATTATATTTGAGCATAACATTCATTTAACCGAACTATTAACTAACAGCTAGACTCTTTCTTTATTTTCTAAATGTTGTCTAAGATATGTTTTATTTACATGTATACTATTTATATTTTAGTGATGAGTAAATTTAACAGCTTCTTGTTTTTTTGAATACCTCCGTTAGGAAAATCAAAATTCTGAACTTGGTGAACTAGGGCTTTTTTAGAGCATAATAGTATTATAATACAAGTTTTGTAAGACAAAAATTGGCGCACGAGTTGTTTTAAGCACGACGAGCGTAGCGAGGAGTGCCCAAATGGAACGAGTGCGCCAATACGTCTTATTAAACGAGTGTTATATACTATTTTTCTACTTTGCGACATTAATTTTACCTAAATTTCAAAAATTGCGGTTGTCAACTTACAATCTAGAGTAGTCTTATCTTCAACGGTTGGTAGTTGTGGTAAAATTCACAAATACGGTTGAGGCGAGCCAATAGCGATTGAGATGTTAGCCTTATTTGACAGTTGACGTCAATATCGTCAATCTTGAAAAACTAAAAGTTACAAAAGTTAGTGATCTAGTGTTTTCATAACGACACCGAAAACGGTTTCATTATGAGTTTATAACGAACGCAAAGTAGAAAAAAAATCTTTGTGAAGAATATGTTTTAGATAAGAAATTTTATTTTAGGCCCATTATACGTATAGTTAATTCCATCTGTTCTAATGTCAAACCTAATGTTCTAATATCAAAACGCCGTTATGGCTTAATTTCGGTATTTTTAATTCCAGTATTTTTCCGAAGCTCCAGTTGTACTTGTAGTAGTTTCCGAAATCAATTTTTAGCTTTTGAAGACGGAACACAATTTTGTTTAAATTCAAATAAATATACAGTGACTCAACGAAATCTGTTATTTCAATAGAGGCAAAGAAATATTGCTTTACAAATAAAACTGAATTTGTTTGGAATATTTGTTTGGTAGAACGTTTATTTGTGTTCAACATTTTCGTTTTCAGTTAATATTCAGTTTGTATATTACAAACGACGAGATTTGTTCGGTCTAAATAATTATATTATTGAGTGAAAGAATTATGACTTTTGAATTGTTGCAAATATTGGTTGAGCTAAACACGATCTTTGACGGTTGCAATAAATGGTTCTTTAACTAAAAATATGCCGTGGAACAAAACCTCCATCTGGCGCCGCTTTTTGGCATTTAGCACTTCCTACATAGTTTCGCCTACATAGTACATTCCATCAATTCCATCACATCGCATTATTTTTCTGGACGTAATTTTCAATTTTTTAAACCGAAACTAATAATTTGCGATATAAACACCAAACAATAATTTACCCATCTAAAATCTACCAACAACAAAGTCGGCACAATGACCGCGCATATACCTACTCGGAAACACCGCAACCCACAAAAACGTCCCAATTTTCACTTTTCACACGCCAGCGCCGACAGAAACAAACGACGATCAACACCGACGACCGACGCAACAGGTCGCTCCACTTCCTCCAGCACACGCACCCACCCACCACGGAAATAGGAAGCGCTCAGCGGAAGACCTCCACCGAACGACCTCGACGTCCACCAACCACCTAGCAAGGGTGCGCGCAACCACCACTACAACGCCGACCTTGACATTCAAGTTAACAACAAACAGATAACCCCCCATCGACAAAGACAAACGCAGATAAAGACCAAAGAGGTATACACTGCATCCAGCCATCCAGCGATAGAGTTTGAAGCGAAGAGACCAGCGAGAGAGAGAAGGAGAGACAGAAAGAGCCGCATACATTTGCATTCTTATCGAGATTTGGGCGACCGGCGGTGCTGCTCTCTCTCGCCGCTGCCGCTCGAAGCCGCGCGGTACCACGGTCATCGAACCCAGAGAGCGCGCGTACCGCCCCGCCACCTCCTAGCTCCTATCCGGCTCTTCGTCGCCTCTCTTGTTACCTGGTGAGCTCACCAGAAGCACACCACAACATTATACAATCCGAAGACCCCCGGCCTTCTTCTTCGTCCACAGCGTATAGTTCGCGTCCTCAAACGACGAGCGGTCGCTCTTGCTTCGTTCCTCCGTGTCCGCAGTGATGATGTGCTTCCACTCGGTGGTTACCACGACTCACGTGGTTCGCGAGAAGTGAAATCAAGAAGTGAAACAGAAAAAAACTACTAAAAAATCGACGAGGAAGACCTCATCAAAGTTCCCATCAACCCAACCAACACAAACCAGTGCTTAAACCTCCAATAACAAGACAACCACCAACAAAGAGAATCAACAACAAAAAAACAAAGACATGGATGTACGTTCGCGTGTTCCCCAAGTGAAACGCTAAAACTCCTTCACCTGCCAGTAACCACTCGCCAAATCCAATCACCACAACACCCCCATCAACCAAACCAATACTAAAAACTCTTAATACAACAACGAAAAAACGAGACGATGGATGTTTTTAAGATTGATCAGTCGTCGATCGGGGGTCCGTCGCCGGATAAGTTGTCGCCGGAAGTGACTTTTGACGCGGGGTCGGAGTTTAATTTGAGTTTTTTCGACGGGCCGGAGGATTCTGCGCAGGGGTTCAGTGATCCGGGGAGTGTGGGGTCGACGAGTGCGGGGTCGCCGTCGCCGCCGACGCCGCAGCTTCTTCAGGGTGGTGCCGGTGGCGGCGGTGGTGGTGGTGGTGCGGTTGTGGTGTCGCCTGGGACCGCTCAGCTGTTGATAACTTCGCCCGGTGCTTCGCAGAACGCGATCGTCAAACAAGGTATGGTGTTTTTGTTTGTTTGTTTGTTTGTTTGTATGCTTGGTGTGGCCTTGAACCATACTGATAGATACTAAAGGATATTAAAGGTTAAGGGTTGTATTTTTAGACAAAAAGATCTTATGGTTTTGGGTCTTGTTATCGTGGTCGATTGTTATGACTTGATAATTTGTTTTGGATAGATTACTAGTTACTATAAATGAAATGAAATTGTCTAGAGAATTTGTATTGATGTAGAAGAAGTTGAGGATTGGCATTACAAGACGATACTGACTAAACTAATACTCTAAACTAAGATCTAATGTTGCGTTTCTCAACCTCTTTACTTGTGCAAAACCATTGATATTAGATTGAACAGTACGATAGTGTTCATCACAACGTCATTCTGGGTAAACGGGTTCATACACCGAGAAATTTAGTAACTAGCTACATGTCTGTCAAGAAAACACAGTTCAATTGTAAAGAATTATTTCTACTGTCAAAATTAGTAGGTACTTTTCCTGTAAACTTGAAAAAGTTCCTATTAAATTATGCTATAAACTTATTTGGTTTTTCAATTCCTCCAAAACTTTCAGTCGTTTCAATTATTAACATTATTAACTGTTATGGAGAAACGGAAATGATAAAGTCGAATTAAGCAATTATGGCTGAAACGTTCTAGTATTATGGAAGCACATAATATATTCGTAGATAGTTGGAAGCAAAATCATGCAGATGTTTTGATGCAGTAATAAAGGATCCTTCCTTTAAACAAAAAAAAAATTTCAGGGGACCCAAAAGGACATATTTCCACTAAAAATCCAATGAATGTCTTTTTTCGGCATACCATGATCATACCATGAGATTCTATTTGATCGAGATCGATCATGTCTGCATTAAAATAAAATTAGGATTTGACAGATACAGTGATTCTATTAACAGTAGGTATTGTCAATACGTCAGTCAACGTTTGACACTACCTATTGGCATTAGAATGAAAATATCTGTAAAATCCTGGCTTATTAGTTTTATATTAATGCAGACACGACCGATCTCGATCAAATACAATTTGATGATGCAGCTAAACTATTAATTTTACCAAAAAATTTCATAGTCATAAATTATTTAGAATTTCCTCTACTTTAATTTATTATTTAACTATATCAACGAAATTCCAGAAATGGCTGCTCATTTGGAAAATCCTTGAAACAGGCTTAGAGTAACCATCCAGTCCCATAGGACTTTTTTGAAAAAAATTCAATAAATTAAATAATAAATAAGTCAATATAAAACATTTAACTCAGAACTACATTTATGTTCTGAAACAAAATAATGCGGGAAAGAACAGATACAAAGACTAGGTACATCCTAATTTTTTCTTTAACAGACGATTTTCTCTGAAAGTTGATTTTTTTACTGCTTTGGTAAGACCTTTTAATTTTATACAGAATACTTTACTAAATACTAAGATTTATTCATATTATGGAACATTTAGCCATTCGGTTATTTGTCGTTCATCAATTATTTCTTAGGTAAGCCTTTTTACTACCTTCTTTAGTTTATTCCAAATGCAGACGGTTTCTCTAAAAATAATTTGTAAACTTAACCGCTTTTTCTCATATTTAAGTTTTTAAGATTTCGCATAGAGATTGCAGCGTATTGTATTTTCAATTTATCTAAATTATGTACCTACATTCATTTAAAAGATAATTCAAATCAAACTCATAGGAAAACCCTGTCAGTTTTCTTCAACTTCGTCTTACGAATATCATTTGCGTCAGGAAACATATCCTTACTTATCAAAATAATAAAAGAAAATTTGATAACGTGTGAAATAGTTATTCTTTTGTTTAGTGTTGATTTCTTGATTTTCCGTTATGTTCAAACTAAGTGGAAATCTAGACGATGGCAATGAAATAGACACATAAGCATGTCTGTGAGAATGTGGATAAAAAATACCAGGTGAATGTATCCATATAGACGTCAAACAACTCTTGGTCGGAATTACCGCACTGTTTTAGTGATTTTCTTGCATATTTGTTTACCAAAAAAATTATGTATTAAGGTATAATAACTTAAATTGATAAAATTATTACGTTAAGTGCGCAGTTCGTACAAGATTTTAGGGAATACCATTAGTTTATTTATATTTTGCGAATATTTTACGAAGTATTTACATGACAATATTTTGGAGACTGTGGCGAACTTAATAATAAAATTATAAACCCCTAACCACAACAAGTATTTTAGACACCTAAATACGTATTTCAGCAACTATGTTGCCATCTTCAGTAGAACATAAAAAGATGAAAAGAGAGATTTCAACAAAAATTGTCTTTTATTAGTTGTTTAGTAAATAGGTTATTGAAATTTCCATTGTCCGCAGATAGATATCAGCAAGAATTATTGTTTATTAAGAATGTTGTCATACATAATGGGTACCCTGAGAAAATAGTTGATAGAATGATTAAGAAACAGTATCAAAAAATGTATGTAAATCAAATATCTACTTTAAATACTTTGTCTGTAGAAAAGAAGAAATATGTTAAAATACCGTTCGATTGTGCATATACAAGGGGTTTGAGAAGTATTTTTACATCACAAAATCTCTGTATAGCATATTCGACTCATAATAGCATAAGAAACTTCTTGGAAACCCAAAGGATAAGATAGATGTACTTGATAAATCTGGCATATATTGTATCAAATGTCATGACTGTGAAAAAGAATACGTAGGCCAGACTAGAAGAACAATTTTAACTAGGTTCAAAGAACATGTAGCTCATTTTAAATGTAATCGTTTTGAAAAATCTAGTGTGGCTCAACATATTTTAGACACAGGTCATAAAGTAGTTGTAGATGACTTAAAACTTGTAAAAGCTGTGTCAAATAATAGGGAACTAAACAGCTTGGAAAGTATCTTTATTCATTTGAATAGAGATAAATTAATAAATTCAGACAGGGGTCCTATGTCTAGTTGGCCATTGTTTGACCTGCTTTAATTAAAACTTGTTTTTTACGCTACAATAATCAAAATTCACTGAGGTGTGACCAACAAATGGGTATATATAGGGCAATTTTTAACATGGACGTCACTTCCACTAGTGATTTGCTTGGACAATATCCAGTAAAAGATACTATGAAGTGCTAATCTCTCTTTTTAGGTTCTACTGAAGATGGCAACATAGTTGCTGAAATACGTATTTAGGTTTCTAAAATACTTGTTGTGGTTAGAGGTTTATAATTTTATTAAAGTATTTACAGTAGACGTGTTCTGAACATATGAATTGCTGTAGCAAACAATGGTCAAATAAAATTATGTTTATATATTCGAGAGTTTGTTAATTTAGGGTCAGAAAACTTGTGATAATTCCACAAGAAATTTGTCTATAGCTACAACGTCCGTAACAAAGATATGTAGGTTGTTGACTCCTTAGTAACAGTTGCTGAAGTAAAATTGTGTTCAGTCAAACAGCCTTGTCACACAAGGATTTTTGAGTATTTATAACAATAAATAACGAAAAATAAATAACAAGTACATAGTATAAAACTGAAAATGACATAAATAATAAAAAGAAAAACATAAATAAATTAATATGTGTTAAAGGAATTGATAAACAGAATTCATTCAGATAATACAGCACTTGTAGCTGCAGGTAAGATTTTTTGCTAAACATTATGCGAAATTATTCAACCGTTCGAACAGTCTATCATTAAAAGAGCAATAAACTATTACCATGTAGAGACAATTTATGACTCGCATAAATTAAGAAGTTTATTCACTTTGTTCAACATTCTTACACTTCAAACAAAAAAAAATACTAGTCATGTCTGCATTAATAGTCTACAAACAAAAGCCTACCTGTTCCGGACAATACTTTTATTGTTTACTTTAGTTATTTTCGACTAATTGACCACTAAATCCATCTTGTGTCATTGACCGAATACAGCATTGTGTCATCTAATTTATACATTATTTATATCTCAAAAGACCTTGTCTCCTTTTTCCTTCAAGTAATTTTCCTTTGCACACTTTAATAGAAATAGTAAATAACCAAATAGGTAACTAAATATTAAAATACATACATATTTTAACAAACCTATGGGAAGCATGTAGGATTTAGGATCAACAAACTGCGCTCCACTCGTTATATAATAATAACAAGTTGGCGAGGTGCGGTGAGGTGATCTTGCAAGCGTGACACATCGCACTGGCCGTGATTTTTTCACCGGTTTTTCAGCGTCGATGGCACGCAAACCAACACGACGATGAAACGTCGAAGTTAAATAATAAAACGTCAGAAAATACCGGTATTTCCGGGACGGAAAAATCGAGAGTGCCCCTCTCTTAGGAGCGAAGAGTGAGCGTGAAGTAAGAAGAAGAAGAAGAACGAAATAAGAAGAAGACGAAGTGGTTCCACTTTTCAGCGCTGAGCCAGCAGCTTGGCTAACGGGATTATTATGTGCATAATGAGATCGGTTGGTTGGTCGAAGAAAGGAAACAAGTGAATGGGTTGAGGTGATTCGATGCGTTCCCACAGCCGCCTATATTATGTGTAATTGATCGTTTAATAATTAAAAGTGTTTCGTCTTTTTCTGTCTGTAGATGTTTCAAAGTTTGAGGTCTGTAAGATTGACTCAATTAAATCACGGATAAATCTTGATAAATAGTTGTGCGGGTGTGACAACCACAGCCTATTGCCTTGATTTCAGCTTGGCTTCAATTTGGCGTTCTCTATAGATACTCTGGTATTTCTGTACATACATATAACACAGTGACAGTAATACTATCATAAGTATTAATAATTCAATAAATAAATGATGCTACAATCTTGTGTATTGAAGTTGGGTCTAAACAGCAGCATGTTATGCAATCATGGGGCTCAGACAATTTTTAATTTGGGGCCCCCCAAATACAAATACAATTGAATTAAGAAGAATAACTTTTTACTTTATCATACGCAGTATGATGAAGTATGTATTGTAATCGTAACCAAAGGAACTGATAGTTTATTCTAAACCTTTTTCAAGAATCTTGCAAATGAGCCGCCATGTCTGTAATTTCCACAAAATAGTTAAATAATAAATTAAAGTACAGGAAATTTTGAATAACTAATGTCTACGACATTTTTTGGTAAAATTAATAGTTTAGCTGCATGAGCAAATTGTATTTGATTGAGATCGGTCGTGTCTGCATCTTAGTAGCCAAGATTTGCCCAAGTTTCATTCTAATGTCAGTAGGTATATAGTATCAAACGCTGATGTTTTGACAATCGTAGATATTTTTACGAAAAAAATCTGTTCTGCAGTCTCTTATATCTTTGTTTGTGACCTTTGTAAATGTAAGTTAAATGTTAGTTTTTACAATTGAGTTTTTTGGAGTTTTATTTGATTGTCAATTGTGTAAGTTATTTCTCATTTCCTAATAGCGCTTGAATAAATGCCCAGTAGGACACAACCTGTAGCGATTGCTAAAATAAAAGACAATTAATAAAGCCGACCACTTTTTATTGTATTAATATATTCTATTTATTTAATATATTGTATTAATAATAGCTTATGAGTCGACAGCTCTACCTGCACTCTGTACTGAAAGTCTCATATGCGGATTCTGAGTTGATAAGTACATATTCACATTCTTATTTTACAACGGGCGGAGATATGGGTTTGCCTTATGAAGCGAGCAATTCGATTGTCCAGAGATCATTTCTGAGTGTTGCGCCAAAGATATGTAATATGTTTGTGGTTTATCTGAGGAAAGCGGGGGTTAACGTGTTTGGTGTACTTTCATTGGACAGAGATATATATGTTTTGCAGCCATTCTAGGGAATTTATTTGTTCGATGAGAGTAGTGTATAAAGGTGGTTACTGCCTCCGCCACCGCCACAACCACCGCCACCGCCACCGCCCAATAAATTAAAAATGGCGTCCCACCACCCAATTACCACTAATTGGCTACATCACCGAATCAATTAAGAGTGGGGTTCTACTACCATCTCCACCACTCAATTAGCTAATTAGAGTGGTAATTAATCAATTAGAGTGCAATTACATCACCCAATCAATTAATAATACAATTACATCAATTAAACCCCCACATCACTGAGTGCTCGGTGTGATTTGGCTTCTGAATACACTTTATTACAGGTAGGCGACCGCTCGCTCTAGACACATTGCAGGGGGTGAGGGTGATGCAGGTAGGCGACCGGTGGCTCTAGACACATTACAGGGGGTGAGGGGTGAGGGGGTGACATACTACTACGGAGGGTGTATATATACAATACCTGTCTTATTTCATGTTGTTTGTCTTTCTCTATCTTATAGCTTTTTGTTTACCGACACACATTCCATCTCTCATTGGGGTTATTACACTTCACAAACACATTGCAATAGGACGGAATAAAACACGAATAATTTACATACAAAAATCATTTATTAAATTGTTATCATTACATAGTATCAGTACATAATACCATTACATAATTATAAACTAGTTCACATCTTTCCTTTTTTTCCTCAGACTTTCATTATAATTTAGCTGATTTGATTATCTAACTTGCCGTACTACACTATTTATCGGGTTGTATTCAATAATACTATCATGAACGATAATACAATACGCTAGTATTGTTGGGGGAATACATTAGAACTTTGAAATTCCACACTAATGTCAGACGTCGATGACAGTCTATAATCATGACATACACCAAACAGAAAACTTAATGGAATCCGTAGATACTATGTTATTATAAACTAATTCACATCTTTCCTCAGACTCTCATTATAATTTAGCTGATTCGATAAACCATTTTATTCTAGATTGTTCTATCGTATTTTTTTTGTTTATGTAATTAGGTAGTACATCTTTCGTCAGTATTTCATTATAATTTAGCTGACTCGATAATCCATTTTATTCTAGATTGTTCTATAGTATCTTTTCTGTATTTGTAATTGGGTAAGGGTGGTAATATATCAATAAAGGTGGGGGAATAGGACTGTATGTGAGATACATATATTCAGGTAAGCTTTAGAAATTGTTATCCTCACTATTGGTTGAGTGGATTAGAATGTTGGACAGATGTCTATGTATTTATGGGGTTACATCATGAGATTAGCATCTACCATTCATTAGTTCAAATCATTCGTGAGTTAATTTTTTGTTTAATGTTTTTGTAAGTCATTCCGCGTGGTATGAGATGCTAAAGGTGGTCGGTAAGTACAATCACCACTAATTCTATCAACCACTATATAAAAGATTAATACATAGTCAATGTACATAACTGTATCAGCAATTATAATGGAAGACTCATCATCACATAATTATAGAGTATCTTACAGTTGTTCATGGCACACACAGCACTAACTGGTCTACATGTGTGAAACTTGCATGGCGTATTCATCTCAATTATAGGTTTGGTGGGATACCCTATTTCGATCATCTCCAAATTTATAATGTGCGGATGTGTCCTCCAATAAGCCGTCTCTCTCAATAGTACATCATATTTATCTCCACCCTTCACATAAATGCGATCCACTCCATCCAAATATAATTCCAATACATTCGATAGTTTATCCAAACCTATGAAGCCTGCCGTGTAGTCGATGCCATGGTGATGAGCCTCCAGATATCGAGTAGTTTTCTTATCGTCACTATTTAGATCGTCAAACTTGGTTGATGGTAGAAAGAGGTGATTTGACATATATCTTCCATCGTAGATGCACAACTCCTTCACCATGAAGACACCTGACCCCACTCGGAAACCCTGAATATCAACTACCGCAATTCTCATTTTAATCGTATTATTCTTTGGGTGATGTTAACTGTATACTAGACAATTCCACTATAATTATTTGAATATATAGGTAATATGTATCCCCACCTCAAAACCCCACCCAGTCGAACAAAGTCGTTGATGATAGGATCTTTATTATACCATACTTTGCATATACTACTATTACAACAGTGATCAGACATAAAAACCAACGATTGTGTCACTCATCCTGACAATTTGTGTCAGCCAACCTGACAATTTGCGTCAGTCAAGCCGTCAATCGTGTCAACCGACCGCACAAAGAATACGAGAAGTGGTATCTACTTATTATTGAAGTATGAATCTCATCTTCAATGGAAAAACTACATTCTGGGGATTATCGTAAAAATGACAACCGACAACAATGTGGAGATATATCACAAAGTAATGAAATGCCAGTTTTAACCAACAATATTCGAGAGTGTAAAAGCAACTACAAGAACGAAATGAATTAGCTACCGGTAAAGATGCTGTATATGACACTGTGCTTGGAATTGTATGCATTCTTATGGGATTTTGTTTCATAGAGGCCCAATACTGCAAAATAGCATTGTTTCTTATGTAAAACACACACACAAATCCTTTCAATATATAAGATCTTTGTGCGCAGAGCATTATATTTTTATAGACAGTTCTCAAAGACTTTTTAGGGTTCTCTTTAAAGTTTTAGCGCTTCTAACGTATCCATATTACTTCTGCCAGTAGGTATAAATATGTGGTACCAAACAATCGACTCTCATTTGACTTACAGCAGTGACCTAACATAAAAACCAACGATTGCATCAGGCGACCTGACAATTTGTGTCAGTCAATCCATTAATTGTGTCAGGCGACCTGACAATTTGTGTCAGTCAATCCGTCAATCGTGTCAACCGACCGGATAAAGAATACGATAAGTGGTATCTTCTTATTATAGAAGTATGGGTTTAATCTTCCATGGGAGAGCTACATTCTGGAATCATCGTAAAAATTGCAATCGACAACAATTTGGAGATATATCAGAAAGAAATGATGTGGTAGTATTAACCAACAATATTCAACAGTGTAAAAGGCAATTACGAGAAAGAAATGAATTAGCTACCGATGAAGATGTTGTAGATGTGAGTGATAGTAAGAGGGAATCCAAGGTACATATTTTGGAGAAAATGGAAAGAAGAAGATACTGCGTTTCGTGTTATAATTTTCATTCTAATGAGTTGGGGAGAAAACGAGCGAGAAATGCAACAATAAAAATTAAAACCATATGCAATACGTGTAATAAACATTTTTGTAGCAAATGCTTCGAGAGAACACATGAATTTCTAAAGTATGTTGCATAATATGTATTATTAATAAAATAAATAAATAAATTTCATCACATTCTTACTCCATCAACCTGTCATTGAATTATATACAGAAAATTATAAATAGCCGTATACAGCACACCATGTAAATGACACTTTTCTGTATCTCACGCTCATGTATGTGGCATCAATCAGGTTTTTAATCTGTTGGAATCAGTCAACCTATCATACACCTATCAATCCCACCGTCCGTAACTCCAAATCAAATATAAATTGATTATTATTTATAAGTATTTTTAGTATCAATCAGTATTCGCTAGTATGAGGGTCGTCAGTCACCCATCACTATCACTACCGCTAATTAACTTGGACACAGTCTGCTCGAATGATGAAGTGTCTACACAGCAGCGCCATGGTGAACTTCTTCCAAACAGTATTAGGGCGATTATATGTGGTCCTTCAGGTTGTGGAAAAACGAACCTTCTACTTAGTTTACTATTTGAGAAAAATGGTTTACGCTTTGAGAATATCTACATTTTCTCCAAGACATTATTCCAACCAAAATATGAATTTTTAAATAATATAATCAAGGAGATACCAGAAGTTCAAATTTTTAATTACAGCAATAATGACGATATTGTGGATCCTCAAGATGCCAAAAACAATTCCGTATTCATTTTCGATGATATAGCCTGCGATAGACAGGATAAAATACGATCATATTTCTGTATGGGTCGTCATAAACTTGTCGATAGCTTCTATTTAACACAGACTTACACACGAATACCTAAACACCTATTGCGTGATAATTCAAACGTCATAGTTTTATTCGCTCAGGACTCACTTAATTTAAAGCATGTGTTTGAGGAGCACGTATCAGCAGACATGAATTTTCATAGGTTCCGAGAAATGTGTCTACAATGTTGGAGATGTGGAAAGCATAGTGCATTAGTAATAATGAAGGATTTTAAAATTGAAGATGGGCGATATAGAATGGGGTTTGATCAGTATATATTAGACATACAATAGAAAATAGTGACAGTGTGAATCGACTATCGAGTGAAATAGAGCTACAAACAGTGCGTCGCAGTGTTGAAGTGGATAATTGGTTTTAAATCTTAGTATCTTCAATTTTAATATACAATGGAGAGGAGGAAGCAGTTGTGGAGTAGTAAACATAGTGATACACCTCGGGGTGGAGATGATATTAAGAGACAGATCAGTGAGATAGCAAATGTTGTCAGAAAAAAATATTTAGCTTTAAAGATGGGACGCAAACGTGATGATGAAACGATTGAACGTGTCGCAAAACCTATAACTGAGACATTAAAAGGTATTTCCACCGCAGCGATGGATTTACTACAGAAGAATATTACAGCCGGAGCAAATGCTGTAAAGCTTGAGAAGCGTGAGCCTATGGAAATATCATCACTGCCCACACAAATTAGCGCATACTTCTCTACCGGTCTAGATAAGCACTTAGATAAAAGTTTTGGTGCGCAATACAATTATGAAAGTGGTAATTGGACATTAGGATCAAAAAGCATCGATTTTTCAAATGATAAAATAATTATAGATAATGGAACTACAATTGATGGAAGTAGGGGGTTATATGAATTAATATTTCTAAAATCACCAGTAGGTTATTCACGTAGGGATTTGCAGAAATATCATGAAATACTCAATTTAACGAATGTGCATAAACATCAATTTGATGTTAATGCGCGAACTAAGGCGAATAGATCGTATAAATATACACAAATCATAAAACCACTATTGGAAAACTCACTTGATTTAGATACATCCATCACATGGGAGCCGAAGTTTGGGGGTGATCTCCAAATGAAAGTCGATGATCGAAAAATGCAGTATATATACTGGAATAATATTAATGAGTTGGTAGATCGTCTAAGACTGCTGACTGCTTCACAAGCTGCTGGAAACAATTCCCACAACAACGAAATTGTATCAATCGTGGAGGAGTTGCGAGAAGCAGAAATCATTTTTTAAGATGGGTGTAGACAAATTCGGTAGATCTCACGGTAGAGTCAAGAATCGTACACACATACAACGAGCGCAGACATTCACCCTAACACAAGATGGAAATTATGATATCCGGAAGCGCAAATTGTGTAACATTGGAACACCAACCAATGATGGTGACGGTGCACACAAACAATATGTCGAAAGCAGAATTCAAGAATCTATTAATATTATGAAACGTGAGATGATGCCGCTAATTCACGAATCAATTTCGGATAAGATGAAAATTTGGAACACTGATATACGACATTATATTACTAGTGAAATCGCTTCCATTAATGATAATATTACCACAACAAAATCACACATTGATTCTTTTATGGGTATTACTACCAATGACATCAGATCGGGGGCTTCTAAAGTGGGTGTATTAGAAGTAAAACAGAATGAAATATTAGAAGAAATGCGAAAACAACATACGAGAATGACTGTTATGAGGAATAGTACTACAGACGGGGAGAGTAATTTACGATCGTTTGCACAACTCGCCAGAGAGGAAATCGCGAGTGTCGTAGAGCGTTTAATAGTTCTCGAGCATAAGTCAACCACCAGTACAACATTTGAGCCCACATCGGAAACATCATAAGATGAAAAAGTTTAGTAATGCAAAGGAGGCTATTGTGAATGAATTGCATAAACCGGCTCGCAAGAAGTTTCCGAGGCGGAGGACCATTCTACATGGTATAGATGATCTTTGGCAAGCCGATTTAATTGAGCTCATCACATATTCTCGCTTCAATAGAGGGTTTAAATATATTCTAATTGTAATTGATTGTTTTTCTAAATTCGTATGGATGGAGCCGATAAAGAATAAGTCATCGGGTGAAGTGTCACGAGCCATGGGTACAATATTGATGAATTCACACCCCCGTATTCCAAAGAACCTACAAACCGATAATGGGCGTGAATTCTACAATAGCCAGTTTAACTCATTAATGAGAAAGTATTCAATTAACCATTATTCAACATTCAGCGTAATGAAGGCTGCCATAGTTGAACGCTCAATTAGAACCATAAAGCAGAATTTATTCAAATTATTTAGTCTATATGGAAACTATAAATGGTATCACCTACTACAAACCATCACAGTGAAGTACAATAATACAAAGCATAGAACCATAGGGATGAAGCCGATAGATGTTGATTCAAAACAGATTGAGAATGAACTTCTTCGTACCGTTTACAGTCACATTAAGGTCGCTGGTAGGGCTAAATTGAAAGTTGGTGATGTGGTTCGCATAAGTAAATTTAAGCATGTTTTCACCAAGGGATATTTGCCGAGTTGGACGACTGAATTATTTAAGATTGTAAGAATTAAGATAACAGATCCGGTTACATATATGTTGGATGATATGTATGGTCAACCAATAAAGGGAGGGTTCTATGAGCATGAATTGATGAAAACGAACTCACCCGATACGTATCTTGTGGAGAAGGTATTAAAAACGAGGGGTGATAGAGTATTCGTAAAATGGTTGGGTTTCGATAGCACTCATAACAGTTGGATACCGAAAGCAAACATAATCTAATAGTGTGGTGTGATAGCCATTGGAGGAAAAAAAAGCACAGACACGTAGAAATCATGAACTCTAACGCATGTGACATCGTCATATCACATTTCACACATGAAAAGATGTTGAATGAGTTTAGTCGTGATGAGTTAGGATTATTCTCCATCAACTATCTACGTAAGCATGTAGCTCCACACCAACTACAAGCCGCCTGGTGTAAATTACCTAGACACTTCACTGACGATGATGAGTTGAAAGCTAGATTACCATGTCACAAACATCATAACACACCTCATCAGGATACCCACTACGATGGACCGCCACCATCACGCAAAAATTGTTTACAATGTGAAATTTAGAAATGTAATGTGGCTACTATATTATTAATTACATGAATTAAATGTATTATGTGAATTGTGTGTGTCTGTATATTATTTGATCCCTATCCCTATTATTAATATGATAATTGCGTGAAACAATATAACACTTTAAAGTGGTGAGAACTAGGATGTAACATGACGTCATCATTGACTAACAAAACAAGTTTGAACGTGTTCGAACATGTTCCGGATTATGTATAGCAGTATAATTAGTGATGAAAATGCAAGTTTAGACAGGTTTGAACATGTCTGAAAAGGATTCTTATACAGCCTGTGGTAATATTGAACTCTATGTTACCGAGATTTGTGTATAAAATATATGAGTACGCATGATGTGTAATCAGTATCAATGATAACGTATAAGGGTAAGGGGCTCTTAAACACGAGTATTAATAATCTACCATTTGAGTTACACCTGCCGGGGTATCAGTTTTGCGGACCTGGAACTAAACTACAAAAAAGATTGCAACGTGGTGATGAGGGGGTGAATAGACTGGACGCCGCCTGTAGGAATCACGATATCGCATATAAGAATCATAAAAGTCTAGAGGATCGTCATCGAGCTGATAGAGAACTCGAAAATAGGGCTTGGGATAGAGTAAAATCATCAGACTCTAAATTTGGCGAAAAAGCATCAGCCTGGTTGGTTACCAACGCGATGAAATTAAAACGAACACTTGGTATGGGAATCTCAACATCCTGTGGAGATAATAGAAGGGTGAAAAGACTCTCAAAGAAAAATGATAAAGCCAAAGTTGCATTCCGCAAAGCAATTGTAAGCAGAGTTAGTAAGACAATAGGTAGAGTTGATAATTTGAGAGATGCGTCACGTTTAGCTGTTCAGAGTGCACGCTTAGCTGTTAAGGATGTTGGTGGAAAGGCTAGAGTAAGGATTCCACGTATAATTCCAATCCCCAAGACTGGTGGAATCATCCCTCTACTACCAGCTATTTTTGCCGGCCTCTCAGCATTAGGAGGACTGAGTGGTGGAGCGGCAGGTGTATACAGAGCCATAAGAAGTGGACAAGAAGCTCGAGAAAAATTAGTAGAATCAGAACGTCATAATAAAACAATGGAGGCGATAGCTATTGGCAAGAAGGGGTCTGGATTATTCTTGAAGAAGCATAAATCAGGTCTAGGATTATACATGAAAAAAAATTTTTAGCTGAGCTACCCAAGAGGCCCCTAACCAACATCGACTTAATTAGATATGCTAAATTATTGAAAATCCGCCATTTTCGAGGAGTCTTCATGCGCGATACTATACCGAAAACACCCATAACCGCAAACGAGTGTGCCATCGTTAATTTGGACGACAACAGTGGAGGGGGGACTCATTGGGTAGCATATCAGAATAGAGATCACCATGTAATCTACTTTGACAGTTTTGGTAACCTGAGACCGCCAAAGGAACTAATAAAATATTTCAAACATTGTGAGATTACATATAATCATACCAATGTACAAAAGAGTAATACTTACAATTGTGGGCATTTATGCCTAGAATTTCTAATAAAGCATAAATAGATGAACATTCAACAAAATCGTTTAATTATGTCTCAGACATTCACCCTTACAGGTGCTTCCAGTACACTATCCATTGATTTTTATCCTCCAATCGAATTAGAACTTGGTTCTCAATATTCATTAGCATTACTAGCCCTACATACGTACAACAGTATCCCCAATATTGAAGAAGGTGTGAATAATAAATTTCACTACGGTGTTCCCAAATTGGATAGTGGTATAAATATCCAAAAGGGTGTAATCGATATCTCAGCTGGAACGTATGAACTCGATGATATTGAGGCATACAATAAATTCCATTACACTCATCACGAGTCGGATAGTGGTATAGATATTCACGAAAGTGTGATAGAAATTCCTACAGGATCATATGAACTCAGTAATATTGAGGCATACTTATTGGATGAACTGGAAGTACGTGGCCATATAAAACCATTGGACAGAAGTAGTCTATCAATCAAGGGTAATAATAATACTTTGAGGTGTGAAGTTAGGAGTGAATTACGAATCAACTTTACTCGGCCGAATACTATTGGTACAGTGTTAGGATTCTCGCCACAATTTATCGTTCCGAATATTAGATACCAATCAGACTTACCAGTGAGAATAAGTAAGGTTGTTACTATACGTGTAGAGTGCAATATTATTTTCGGTTCGTTTTATAACAACAAACCATCACATACGCTATACGAATTTGCGCCAGCAGTAGACCCTGGTTATAGCATTGATATTGAGCCGAGGAATTTAGTATACCTACCCGTCTCGAATCAACGGAACATTTCAAACGTCACAATAAATTTACTTGATCAGTGTGGGGAATTAGTCAATTTTCGAGGTGAAGACATTGTAATCAGATTGGAGTTGAAGAAGCGAACGTGAAATGGGTTTAGTTTTTCGTGTTGGGCGGTCATCACGGCGTGATAGGTATATAAGCAGGGGTAATTTCCAGTCGACTTCAGTTAGTACTATTCACCCAGTAGGTGTAGCACCGGTAGCAATTAGCCAATCATCATCATCACTATCCAAAGAGAATATTCAATTTCTACGATCTCAAGGTTATCATGTCAGAAAAGTTATCGATATTCGGAAATCCTGATTTCGATCATTCGATAGTCGGTGAGGAGATACATACATACCACCCCCAAACCAACTCATTTCAACATAATGACGAAATCGAAATCACCATCAATCAGCAGGATGCTCTGGTTTCGATGTATGAAAGTGCCCTGTATATTGAAGGTTCCATCGAGCATTCGGCGACTGGGTCGGGTGATGCTAAGATTACAAACAATTTTGGAGCGTTTCTTTTCGAGTCTATTAGCTATGAACTCAACGGTATCGAGATTGATAGAATTAGAGATCCTGGAATTACAACACTCCTGAAAGCATATTTATGCCTAAATGAGAATCAGTGTAAAGCCCTTCAAATTGCTGGATTAGTATATCCACTAGATAATGGTATTTATACACTTCATAATAATGATACATTCTCTCTACGGATTCCATTAAGTTATCTGTTTGGCGTATTTCATGATTATAGACGAGTAATTCAAGGTCGTCACAAACTGCGATTAGTTCGATCCAGATCAGACAATAACTGCTATCAGATAGTGCTCTCGGCTGCTGATAGTGGTGCAACGGATTTGAAAAAATTGAAAATAAATCTTACTAACATTGAATTAAGAGCTAAACACATTCTACCATCGGATGATGTGAAATTGGAGTTGCTACAGAATCTGAAGAGTGAGAAACCGATACTAATACCATTCAGGAAGTGGGATTTTCACGAACTTCCATCTCTTAGAAGAGCTAATAATGAGATTTGGTCTGTGAAGACGAGCGTTAACCTAGAGAGACCCCTTTATGTCATAATTGCATTCCAAACAAATCGCAAAGATAATGTTAAGAGTGATATATCTCGCTTTGATCATGTAAACATCACCGATTTGAGAGTATATCTAAATTCGGCTTGCTATCCATATGAATCTATGCGTTTGGACTTTGATAGAATGAGATATGCAGAGGTATTTCAAATGTATTTAGACTTTCAAACTGGTTTCCTTGAGCAGCAACATGCACAACCTATGCTAAATTATCGGGATTTTAACCAGCGGACCCTATTCGTAGTTGATACATCTAAACATGCTGCAAATGTTGTATTGTCATCGACGTGTGACATTACTGTGGAATTTCAAAGTTCTAATGTATTCCCCAATAATACTAAAGCGTATTGTATTATCGTTCATGATAGTATTATTGAATACACACCGATAAATAGTGTAGTACGGCAAGTTAGATAATCAAATCAGCTAAATTATAATGAAAGTCTGAGGAAAAAAAGGGAAAGATGTGAACTAGTTTATAATTATGTAATGGTATTATGTACTGATACTATGTAATGATAACAATTTAATAAATGATTTTTGTATGTAAATTATTCGTGTTTTATTCCGTCCTATTGCAATGTGTTTGTGAAGTGTAATAACCCCAATGAGAGATGGAATGTGTGTCGGTAAACAAAAAGCTATAAGATAGAGAAAGACAAACAACATGAAATAAGACAGGTATTGTATATATACACCCTCCGTAGTAGTATGTCACCCCCTCACCCCTCACCCCCTGTAATGTGTCTAGAGCCACCGGTCGCCTACCTGCATCACCCTCACCCCCTGCAATGTGTCTAGAGCGAGCGGTCGCCTACCTGTAATAAAGTGTATTCAGAAGCCAAATCACACCGAGCACTCAGTGATGTGGGGGTTTAATTGATGTAATTGTATTATTAATTGATTGGGTGATGTAATTGCACTCTAATTGATTAATTACCACTCTAATTAGCTAATTGAGTGGTGGAGATGGTAGTAGAACCCCACTCTTAATTGATTCGGTGATGTAGCCAATTAGTGGTAATTGGGTGGTGGGACGCCATTTTTAATTTATTGGGCGGTGGCGGTGGCGGTGGTTGTGGCGGTGGCGGAGGCAGTAACCACCTTTATACACTACTGATGAGTATTGATGGGTTGGTGTAGTTTGTGCTAAGGAGGGATGGTTTTCCGATACTTTTTGTTTGTTCTGGTTTCGCAATCTGTATTATATGATTTGTTATTTTATATTTCTTGGGCTTCGAGCGTATGCGTACTCATTAAATTAAAGCCAAACACAATTGTTCATTGAATGCAGTGGCATGTCTAACCGATCTTTATTCGCTCATTTGGTATTTTTTTATTGTGTTTTTCATTTTGTAAAGTGTTTTTCTTTCTGTGAATAAAGATTTATTATTATTATTATCTGTTCAATCCTGGCTAACTAGCTTTATTTTAATGCAGATACAACCGATCTCGATCAAATAGAATCTCATTTTCTGTTAATTTTATAAATAGTATGATAAAGTCATGTGCCTGGGCACATCAGATTTTTTATACATAAATAATTCACAGATAAATATGTTTTTAATTATTTAAATATTTCAAAAACTGTGATTGTTAACTTTTCAATACGCCATCATCAATATACACTGTGGGCAAAAAAAAAAACGGTACAAATGTTCAATTACTCATATTTCCAAAGATTTGAAGCAAATTCAAGCAAGCATTTCTTTGAAAAACTAATTGCTTATGTTGTGAGGATTGAAAACATACCATATTCGTAATTCCACTTCTTCTTTGAGTAAAAACAGCAAAAAACGACGGTTCAAAATTTCACCCGGTATACGAGAAAAATCACCCTATATACTATGCTATAAGATCTCTTCTGTCCGTTTTGATCAAAAGAAAACAAATGTCATTACCTATTAATTTTATTACACCTTTCATTTCACATTAAATCGTCCCGATGTTATCAGAAATGTTGCATAGCCAAACATAAAGCAACATAACTTTGGATTGAAACGTTTTGTTATTGCGAATATGGTATTTGAATTGACAAATTTATTGGAAATACGAGTGATTAAAAATTTGTGCCGTTTTTTGTATAAATATGTTATCATGTTATCAAGTTATCAACATTACCCTACATTTCACTGCTTTTCTCTCGAAAATTTGTAATATATCTATGAATATCAGTACATAAATATGGGGTTGATGATATTAAATTTGAAAATAAATATGTAAATATGTTTATTTTGATAACTAAAAATCGATGGGTCCGAGGATTTTTTCAATTAACAAGCCTTTTTTTTTTCATGTTTCCATACTTTACGCGCTTACTGTATATTCAAAGCTATACCAGGCTCGGCTAAACTTTCTACTGCAAAATGACAGATACAATTTCTTCATTGAAACTGTCATCCACGTAAATTTATTAATATAATTTATAAGAGATATAATTTATAAATCGTAGATAAAATGATGTATTCGACTACCAAATAATGGCCATTATAATTCACTGGCATGATTATACACTCGCCTGGCGGCTTGTGTTTAAATGCCATGTTCGTGAATTATAGCTTTCATTATATGTTCGTCACATAATATACTACCTACTTATACTACTCTTTGATTGTAATTCTTTTCCATTATACAACCTTTCGTGTTTCTAGAAAAGCTAGGCAGTTTCTTCTTCTTTAAAAAATATAACATCTTATGGGTCCAAACGTTTTCTTCAAATCGAATACAAACTTGACCTCAGGCATTTCGTATGAAGTGACCCGACCGCCTACACCAACCAAAACCCACCACATTATGCGGAATTTCAAATGCCTAATTCCTCGGTTGCATCAATAATAAAATTCACGTGTGAATGACCGACTTTTCTCAAGTTTAATGTATGAGCAACGTCATCTCTCGGTCAGATTCTGTTTCCATGCAAGACTGGCACAAATAAATATCCTTCTTCAAGCGAGATTTAAATTAAAGATTTGAATAGGTATAATAAGTAGTAGATATAATAAAGAACATTGAGTAATTATCGTGTATTATTATTACTTATTATTATAAGACAGATTTTGTTCGGCGAAGTGGTTTTTCTTGCGCAACATAATGCCGAATACGCTTTGGTTCCTTTGTACTTTTTTTAGTGTAATGGAGGCTGGGACCGGCACAGCTCAATTGCCCGAAGGATTCTCGTTAAGTACTCCAATTTCTTTGGCGGTTCTTTATATGGAGTTGCCCGGTCTCTGCGCTCGGAACGCCAGATGCGCAAAATTGCCAACAATTCGCCTGGCTGACTGACAATGTGGGTTCATCGCATTCACGTGCTTGAAATTTCGAATTAACCGCTTTAAATTATTTTTGTAATCTTATAAATTACACTGGCCAACAAAATTTAACTTACTTATTACTTATTATTAACCGACAAATTGCCTAAGAAATGACGACTGATTCAGATAGTTTCTTTTTGCAGGTATCCAAATCTGAATACAGAAAAGGTGAATTGAGTCTAGTTTTCTCGAAAAAAAATCTTAAAAATGCTTTTTTGCGCGCTTTTGCTACATTTGATCACATGCAAAACGGTAACGTTATGCTTTTTGTAGTATCAAATAAAACTTTGAGCCTTCTTCTTTAATTTATACTTTGCACTGGCCAAATAAAAAGTTGTTGGAAAAATGACAACTAATTTTGATAGGATTTTTGCCCAGAATTTCGAATCTGGACACAGAAATAGCGATTTTGCTGTTGTTTTTACGAAAAACAGTGTTAAAGGTGGAAAACGTGTTTTTTGCTACTTTTTGACACATACAAAACAATAACATTATGATGTACATAGATGTAGATATAGATGTGTAGAATCAAATAAAACTTTGAACCTTCTGCATTAAGCCCATATAGCTGGAAATCAGATGGCATAAACTTTGATTATTTTACACAAGTTTTTACTTTATTATACATAGTATGATAAAGAATTGTAATTGTGCTGACAAAAAAATAGCTTTTAGCGGAAATGGGTCCTTTTGGGTCCCCTGAACATTCTTGACCGAGGTACAAAAAATGTGTGTGTGTGCGTGTGTGTGTATGTGTATATGTGTGTATGTATGTATGTATGTATGTGTGTGTGTGTGTGTGTGTGTGTGTGTGTGTGTGTGTGTGTGTGTGTGTGTGTGTGTGTGTGTGTGTGTGTGTGTGTGTGTACCCGATTTTTGTGGCGACGATTTCGGAGAAACTATCGGGACGACAGTTCATATTTAGAAGTTTCATGACCAAACTTAGAGCTGAAAAGCTTTTGATTCAAAAGGGTCCAAAGGAACTGGATGTTTCCTCCATAGGATAGCAATGTTGTTATGCATTTTTCAAGGATTTTGAAAATGTGCTGCCATTTCTGTAATTTCGTCGAAATACATAGTTAAATAATAAATTAAAGTATAGGAAATTTTGTATAATTTGTCTGACATTTTTTGGTAAAATTAATAGTTTAGCTGTATGAACAAATTCCATTTGGTCGAGGTCGTGCCTGGAATGTCTGCATTAGGTAGTGTAGTACGTAGTGTCAAACGTTGATTTTTTGACAATACCTACTGTCAATATTAGCTAAATATCTGTCAAATCCTGGCTATCTTCTTTTATTTTAATGCAAATACGATCGTTCTCGATCAAATAGAATCTCATGCAGCTAAACATCAATTATATATATTGTATGATAAAGTCATGTGCCTGGCCACATGAGATTTTTTTCTGTAGAATTCGAATCTGAAGGCAGAAGTAGCGAATTGGCTGTAGTTTTTTTTTTCTGAAATGCAGTGTAAAAAATGCAAAACTATTTTGATATGCTCTTGTGTAGGTACATTAATTAATATAATATATAATATTTTTCTAGAAAGCATGCCAATATCACAAGTACCAACAATCATCTGACAACATAATTATCCATGGTTAGTATTCTGACTCTGACAAAATACTCCCTAAGCACAGAGAATGATTTATTCTAGCAGTAAAAGACAGAAAAATGTCATTTTGTAAACTGTAATAAATTTCTGGAAATATATCTGCCCTTCTTTCAAGCTTTTTGAATATAATCTTTAAAATTAAAACAAATGTTACAAAATATATTAATGTGTTATATAAATTCTACCGAAATCAGTTGTCATTTTACAACAACTTTTTATTGGGCCGGGTAATTTAGTATTTTTCTATATTTTCTGATGAAAGGCCATACTCTTGTAAATTAAATTACCATGAATTTTATTACAAAGCTCCAGGTTAACCAGTATCGAACCCATGTTGAGTAAATAATTTTTTTTTAATGTTACACAAGGAACGGTATATCAGGCACTCACGTTGGTATATAAATGCATAAATAATAAACTCCCAAATTATATGAGTAATTATTTAACATACAATAGTCAGCAGCATGAATACAATACTCGGCAAGATTCAGATTACCAAAATATACAAAAAGCAGCACACAAAATTCATTTTATTATAAAGCACTGAAGATGTTTAACAGCCCACCAAGTGATATAAAAAACAGTAGTTCGCTAAGTCTTTTTAAAACATCATGTCGGGTTCATGTATTGGCTAATTTTAAGTAGTTGATAAGTTTATTACTTAGGAAACCAAATTTACTGTGATTATTAGTTTCTTTTAACTAAATAAACATCATTATTATATTATTATTAAAACAATAACAGATCTATCAAGATCAGTACAAAAAGAAAATATGGGGTTGCAATCCAAAGTGTCGATGACGTCATAAGCCGAAAACATTTGAATTAGTTAATAAGGTCGTACATTATTGAAACTACCCGGCATAATTAACATACGAATCATCTAAATCAGATCAGCGTTAATTGTGATGTGCAGTAGATCTATTGCTCCATATTTATTATTTTAAGGCACAAGTTATTCATTTCAGGGCACAATATGAATACAATATTGCCCATTATAACATTTTTTAAATAACAATATTAGTATATGAAATTTTTATGGAACATATTTTTATTGACTTAATGCACAATATTTATTATTTTAATGCACAAATCATTAAATCTAATGCTCAAAGTATTTATTTTAATGTATGTACACTTAAAATGCACCCAAAGTAATCACGCAACCGGATTCACGCAAAAATTTCTTATTATTGTACTAACCTTGCATTTACATAGTAACTTTCACGGTTACTAGCTAATTGTGTTATAGAATTGGGCTGAATTACTTTACAATATACAGGCTGTCTCACGGAACTGGTACATTAGAAGTTTCTCATGTTCTACTATTGCTGGAAACTTGAAATTTTGGAATTACAATTTACTCAATCTGAACTCTTCAGCTAAAATATTCTCAAGTTAACTGTCACGTCCGGTCACCGGAAGTCGCTATCAACTTCGTTATTTTAAATGGAATGATATAATTTTTATTGTATTTGTGGTTTCTACGTATAAAAATACATCATTTTTGATAAGGTTTCCCTATACCTAAATATCACCATTTGAGTTTTTTTGATTTTACTAACTTTTTGGTGATTTTCGCGGTTACGTTTAAAATTGAATGTCTCGGTTATTATTGAAACTAGAATTTTCATGATTGGTGGTCCGAAACTAGAAACATAACCAAATAAGACGATGTTTAGTTCATCATGGTACCTTATACAGGGTGTTCAAAATTTACAACACAACAATTGAATTATCAAACGTAAAAAACTTTTTTTTTCAAATGGAACACCCTGTATACCGATGCGCCATTCGATAGGAACTCTTATTCCCTATCAATAAATATAAGGGTTCCCTATATCTAACTTTAATAGTTTTTGAGATATTGTCAAAATAAAAGAATCCAAACTAAATACAAAACGATTTATTTTTCATTTATAGGAATGTATAGGAACTTTGTAATAGAAAAATATTGAAAGGTTTTTTAAAACTAAAACACTATATTTGGGATATCTAACTTCAAGTAAAACTTAATTATTCTGTTCGAAATGATGCCCGTTCTGCTCCAAACATTTTAAGACTCTTCGCTGTACTTCTGTCATCGTCGCTCTTCGGATTTGTTGTCGCGGAATTCCATTAATGGCGGCTACTACTCTGTTTCTCAATTCCTCTAGAGTATTTACTGGTGTGGAATAGACCTGACTTTTCACATGACCCCAGAAATAAAAATCTAATGGTGTTAAATCTGGTGACCTTGGTGGCCATCGCCAGGGTCCCCTACTTCCGAACCATCTATCTTCAAACATCTGATTAAGTTGAATCCATACCGCATGCGAAGAATGTGCCGGTGCACCATCCATTTGATAAAAGCAGTCCCGTAAAACATTCAGGGGAAGATTTTCGCAAAAATTGTTCACTCATCCACGCAAAATTTCTAAATATCTCTCACTATTTAAATTTTCATTGTAAATTTCGTATCTAATTTCGTCCCCCATTATTAAAGCAAAAACATTAAAACTAAAATTGTGTTGAAAATTTGCCTGTCTTATGGCATGGGGATTTTCGGTTGCCCAATAGTGTAAATTGTGTCTGTTGATTATACCCTCCCTCGAAAATTTTGATTCGTCAGTCCAAATTATCTTTGATAAAAAGAACGGGTCCTCCTGAATTTTTACCAGCATAAATTCACAAAATTCAACTCTCCGTGCATAATCATTAGGAAAGAGTGATTGTAAAATATTGTAGGCATATGGATGCATTTTGTGTTTTAAAAGAATTCTATGGATGGATGCACGTGATAGACCTAAAAATCATGTAAACAATTTATGTAGAAAGTTGTACTGCAAGGCTTTTAATTATAAGCCATACCTAAATCCATAAAAGCTGCTCGCGTGGAGCTATTCCGGAAAGCAATGAAATACGCGAAAACATTTATTTCATTTTCTTCATTACCCGTAACAAGACTTGCAACATTTTTCTGTTTTCCTACTTTTCCAAAGCGCAAAAAGTTTGACTCAATTTTCCTGAATTTACGTCTTGTCATTGGCGGTAGGTCTGGGTATCTGTGATTGAAAATTCGACATGTCCTTTCCAATATTTTGTTACATTCTCCGTGAATGAAGAATAAATTCAAAATGTCACTATTTGAATAACCGTCTGCGTTTTCCATTTCGGAACTATTAACTAATAGCCACGTACAACTGTATACACAACTATTAGCGAGAGATGTTCAACAATACAAACAAACATCTGTCAAATGTAAAGATCTATCAAAATTAAGGTAGCAGTGTATTAGCGGCGACCACCATCGGGCGTACACGATAAATCCCGAGCACTGCAAATGTGCCAAAATAAGACATGAAAAGTATGAATATATCTGTATTCAAATACAATTTATTATTTAAATACTGCAATTTATTAAATGCCAATTTATAAAAATGATGTTGTGAAAGGTTATTGATAATGAAATAGTTTATCTGCCAAAATATGAGGGCCTCCTTATACAACCCAAGAGTATACAAAATGGATTTAAAGAAAGAGTGTCAATATATCAAAAACTATTAAAGTTAGATATAGGGAACCCTTATATTGATTGATAGGGAATAAGAGTTCCTATCGAATGGCGTATCGGTATACAGGGCGTTCCATTTGAAAAAAAAAAAGTTTTTTACGTATGAAAATTCAATTGTTGTGTTGTAAATTTTGAACACCCTGTATAAGGTACCATGATAAACTAAACATCGTCTTATTTGGTTATGTTTCTAGTTTCGGACCACCAATCATGAAAATTCTAGTTTCAATAATAACCGAGATATTCAATTTTAAACGTAACCGCGAAAATCACCAAAAAGTTAGTAAAATCAAAAAAACTCAAAAATGGTGATATTTAGGTATAGGGAAACCTTATCAAAAATGATGTATTTTGATACGTAGAAACCACAAATACAATAAAAATTATATCATTCCATTTAAAATAACGAAGTTGATACCGACTTCCGGTGACCGGACGTGACAGTTAACTTGAGAATATTTTAGCTGAAGAGTTCAGATTGAGTAAATTGTAATTCCAAAATTTCAAGTTTACAGCAATAGTAGAGCATGAGAAACTTCTAATGTACCAGTTCCGTGAGACACCCTGTATAACAAGAATATATAATAAGAGGACATTGAAAATTAAACATTTAGCCACTATAAACCAGTACGAAAATTCATCTTTAATAACAACTGTTCGTCGAGTTCGTTGCCATCAAACCAAAAACTTCGAACTGAGAGCGCAGATACCGTGAACAAAAAATGCGATAGCCGCGGGCAACATTTTCGCGAACCGAAGTTCCTCTCAACTCTGGTTTACGGACCACCGGTTCCATTAATAATAATACGAAACGCCGCCGCCGATCCTGGCTGCCATTTACCGATATGATAATTGGCGGTAGACGGAAGAGAGCTGTTTTTCTATAATATACAAGCTCGAGAGCCGGCCTGTTTCATTCCAAAGGATATTAACTTGTCTATCTGCTATTCCGTCAGTCAAGAACGTACTTATCATCGTGAGAGATTTTCCGATGTTTAGCGTCGATGGCGTATGAAAGGAGGAGATGTTTAATTGCTGATATTATTATAATTGAGTTTACGTTGTGGTACACGTTGTGAGAAAATTTTAGTATGTAGTTTCAGTTTTATTAAGAAATAAAGGATTTTGATGTAATGGACGATGTTTCACGATGCTTCATATGAAATACGAATGGTATTTGCTTCGACATATCTTTTGACATATCGCTTCAATAAAAGAAACAACCAACACGTGGCTTTTGCCTAGGCAAATAGCTTTAAACATATAATAAAATTATAAACCCCTAACCACAACAAGTATTTTAGAACCTAAATACGTATTTCAGCAACTATGTTGCCATCTTCAGTAGAAACTAAAAAAGAAAAGAAAAGAGATTAGCACTTCATAGTATCTTTACTGGATATTGTCCAAGCAAATCACTAGTGGAAGTGACGTCCATGTTAAAAATTAGCCTATATATACCCATTAGTTCGTCACGCCTCAGTGAATTTTGATCATTGAAGCGTAAAAAACATGTTTTAATTAAAGCAGGTCAAACAATGGCGAACTAGGTATAGGACCCCTGTCTGTATTTATTAATTTATCTCTATTCAAGTGAATAAAGATACTTTCCAAGCTGTTTAGTTCCCTATTAATTGACACAGCTTTTACAAGTTTTAAGTCATCTACAACTACTTTATGACCTGTGTCTAAAATATGTTGAGCCACACTAGATTTTTCAAAACGATTATATCTAAAATGAGCTACATGTTCTTTGAACCTAGTTAAAATTGTTCTTCTAGTCTGGCCTACGTATTCCTTTTCACAGTCATGACATTTGATACAATATATACCAGATTTATCAAGTACATCTACCTTATCCTTAGGGTTTCCAAGAAGGTTTTTTATGCTATTATGACTCGAATGTAAAAATACTTCTCAAACCCCTTGTATATGCACAATCGAACGATATTTTAACATATTTCTTCTTTTCTACAGACAAAGTATTTAAAGTAGATATTTGATTTACATACATTTTTTGATTCTGCTTCTTAATCATTCTATCAACTATTTTCTCAGGGTACCCATTATGTATGACAACATTCTTAATAAACAATAATTCTTGCTGATATCTATCTGCGGACAATGGAAATTTCAATAACCTATTTACTAAACAACTAATAAAAGACAATTTTTGTTCAAAAGGATGCTGCGAATCATTAGGGATAAACCTGATTGTGTTAGTGTCTTTCCGATACACGTCAATTTCTATTATATTTTTGCTATTCCTGACTACCAGAGTATCTAAAAATGGAAGTTGACCGTTAACTTCTTGTTCTACAGTAAAGTTAATGGTGTTGAATTTAAAATTCAAAACGAGAAGAAAATCTTGAATACTGCACTTCTTGGTGTCAAAAATGGCAAAAATATCGTCGACGTACCTAACCCAAGTCTTAGGGAAATATGGTGCTAGTCTCCAAAATATTGTTTTTAAACATATAAATAATAAAACAATAAATAATAAAGGTACAATATCTATTTGCCCAGGAAAATAGCTTTTGCCTAGGCAAAAGCCGTTCGCCTAAAATAACCATTTGCCTACGACATATAGAAAACGGAACTAAGTCTTCACTTGATTCCAAACTTCAAGCAAATTTTAATAACTGCCTTGGGCCTCATCACACATTTTCCTTTGTTATACTTATACTTCGCTAGCTTATACGAAAAACTTTCTCTCGCATGATTCACCCTTACGCAATTTCTTTGTTCTCGTCGGCAAACTCAGTTTGTTGGTTTCGGAGAGTTCGAGGCAAAAGTGCCGATAGGAATGCTCGAAAATTCAATATCGGCAGTGTGTTGGCAGCCCTGCCTTTTCAACGTCCCCCGGGGACCGCAGCGCGTTGGAAATATTAGGGGATAGCCAGATATTGGGGTAAAGATAAGATATTGAGACTAACCCAGAGCACCTCGCTATCGGATAGCAAAAAAATATATTTTCTATTCGATATTGTGCCTTAGATTGACGAAAAGTTTGTTATAGCTTAAAATACGAAGAACAGAAGCAGTTTTGATCGAAGTAAAGTGTTTAAATTCTGAAACTATAGCAACTATTCGATTGAATAGGTCCATACGTAACTGCGTCCACAAAGAATTTCAATATTTATGCAAATTATACCTGCAAATTTTAGTGTTAAAAAAACTTAACTACAAATATAGAAATGCTTTTTGGCCTTACTGGCGTATGAGTTTATAACGAATGCAAAGTAGAAAAAAAACATTAACAATTTTCAAATAGTAATAAATATTAATAAAATAAATAAAGAATTTAGAACATAACACAATTAAATTAAAAATGGGTGTATACCTCTGCCACACATGCCACATAAAAAGTTCTGAAAATATGTAAACATTTTGAAATATATTTCCTAAAATAAAGATAATAAATATGATGTTTTGATAAAATATATTTTTGCCCTCATCTACATATCATCCACATGTTATATGCGGATTTATCAAGCCTTAGATTAGTATAAAGTTGTATTAAAATGAGTTTATCAAAACTACTAGAGTAGGTGGTACGTAACGTTTTATTATATTTAAATTTATATTACCGCGAACATATCAGATGCTTGAAGGAACTATCACAATATACCAAATAGGTGGCGGCATTTATAACCACCAGGTGATAGTACACGAACAAAATTTTGTGGGGCCAGAAAATCAAAACATACACACACACAAAATGTGGAATTATGTGAATACGGGCAAAAAGAAAACTTCGGAAGCAATTCGGTACATCGAGAGTGCTTTTTCCCTCAAACGTTCAAGAGTTGGTTTGTAGAAATAAATTCCAAAATTCCCGTTATGTTCTAAATTTATACAGAAATATATATTTTTCTTTTCGGTATCAGACTAATGATTTTCGCCGCAAATAAACTTCATTCGAGTATTCATTTTTTCAATTCGGTAACAAGTTAGAATTGATAAAAATAACAATAAAACGGTATTTTAAACGGCTATAACTTCTTAAGGAATTGAGAAAACCAATAAGTCAAAATGAACCTTTTTGCTCGGAATGACATTTAGTTTCTAGAAGAAAATCTGTAAAAAGTTTTATGTGGATTTTATTTTGTTACTTAAATTTATTTACTTTTTATTGTTGTAATGGGTATTGATTATGTAATTTTTTCGTTTTCGCATTGTTTGATATGTATTTTATCTTTTGTTTTTCTTTGTTTGTTAACATTTCAAACGGCTGTAACTTCTTAAGGAATAGAAAAAAACATATAAGACCATATAAAACATTATACTCAGAATGACATTTGATTTCTAAAAATTAATTCTGCCGAAAAAAAGTAGACTATTAATATATTTATATTTTTTCTAATTAATGTTATTTTGTAACTGTTATTTAATAATCGTTTTAATTTTGAGTAAAAGTTATGTCAATGCTTTTGGTGCTGCGCGAGTTTTTCGTAAGATCAAAAGTGCCCCCTGACTTCAAAAAGGTTAAAAACCACTGCTCTACGAAGTCATTATTAGAAGTTATTTGCATTAAAGTTAAATTTGTGTTAAAGAAATATTCTAATTACAAGTAAGTATTGTCTTAAAACAAGCAAATTATGTTAAGCATGTCATTTTCTTAACATTAGACAACCATTTCTCTGTGATTTTGTATATGTGTCATGCCAAATACATACATTTGAAAACTCCATTATATAAGAACCCCTCACTCGAGTAAGACGAGATTGTATACGATCGTGGTTTTAATGTAGATTGGCACCAAAAAAACTATCAACGAGGAACTAAGTACCTACGTATACGTTCATATAATTCCACTTTCTCCGTTGCATTTCGTGATCTATGGGGAAAATAAACGTCCAAATAGAATAAGGAACTCGGCCGCCACGCTCTTCGCGAGGTAGATTTACAAACACGTAACACACAATCTCGCTATTTACATATCCAATTACGTGTATGCACAATACAACGCTTATTGGGTCAATTATCGCAAACCGATCGATTGCAACGATAATACGCGATCTATAGGATAATTTTATTATCGATAGATGGTAGAAAGTGAATTACCATAGCTAACTAGTCGTATGCAAATGATTTGGTTACATCTGTAATTTATTGTATTACATTTTGATCATTATTTGTGTATACCTGTCAATTATTTATGGTTAATTTTATAACACCCAGTACATTCACTTACTGATTCAACATGAAACAAAGTAATATTGATAATGATGATTGTTTTTTGTTAAAGAAATTAAGTAAAAACTTTTTGTATAAGTTGTATTATTCCATTAATGTTAGCAAATTGGAATGTGAGATTAACATTTTGAAAATAAGCCAAATAGACTTGAAAATACGTAAAATAAAAATGTTGGTTTCCATTTGAGACATGTGAATGACGAAACACGTTTTAAGTTCTCGAACGCTGCAACGGGTTGGCCAAAAAAGTTGTTATTTTGTGGCCGTAAAATACCTATCTAACTTCTACGCCGAATTTTGTTAGAATATTCGAGGGAAATATGCCGTCAATGCTCCGCAGAAAAATAGTTTTTTCCACTTGCAAGAAATTGTTTTCGGGTTAGTGCGTTTTATTAAAATACGTTTCAGTTTCGACAAGAGAATATTATATTATGTAGTATGTCTTGCAAAATATAATAATAAATGTGAAATGTATTAAATGATGTATTAATTTATTGATTGCTAATAATTATTTCGATAATTATTCATCCTTGACTGTAGTTAATCCAAAAGTGTTCACAACATTTAGAAGCGGACTTTTTACCTGAAGTAAAGTACCTGAAGTTACCGATATTTGTACAATGTAAATTTAGTAAATAAGTAATAAATAAATGCAAGGCAAATTATCCAAATTATAGAGAATAAATATACATTTAGCAAATAAATTAATTCCAACGAAAGAAAAGTAACAAAGTGGTCTCAAATTTTCTTAAAACGTTTAGGAAAAAGGTGTCGTTAAAATATTTCGGTAACTCGATATATGAGCATATGGATGCATATGGAAAATTGTTATGGTGTCACACATGTATCACTATTCCACGCAAAAAATGACGTGAAGACAGAAAAAATCATTAAGAACCTATTTAGCCAGATTTACCTCTATACAAAGTCTAGAACAGAAGTATAAAATATAGAAAGTATATTATTAGTACTATTTAAAAATGGCCTCACAGAAAACATTACATTCTAGATTTACTTGAACATTATAGAAATTTGATCATCTTTGAATGACTTTTTACTTTGTCATACATAGTATGATTAAGTAATGTAATAATCATGCCAAAATTTTCTTTTTATTTTAGCGGAAATGTAGATTTTTGAGTTGAATAGTTAAATAATAAATTAAAGTAGAAGCAATTCTGGATAATTTATGTCTACGACACCTTTTGATACATTAATAGTTTAGCGGCATGAGAAAATTCTATTTGATCGAGCTTGGTCGTGTCTGCATTAATATGAAACTACTTAGCCAGGATTTGACAGATATTTTCAATCTAATGACAGTAGGTAGTGTCAAGCGCTGATGTTTTGACAATACCTACTGTCAAGAGAATCAGAATATCTGTCAAATCCTGGTTAACTAGTTTATTTTAATGCAGACACGATTGATTTCGATCAAATAGAATCTCATCTAAACTATTAATTTTATATATAGTATGATAAAGTCATGTGCTTGCCCACATCAGATTTTTTAAATATTTTGCGTATTGCAAAAACTGTGTTAGTTTAAATATGTCATCGTTCATATGTCTTCTGAATATGTACTATTAAAATTATGATGCAGTTTTCATAGTTTTTTGGAGATATATTTTACTACTAAAAAAAACAAATTAGTAAAAGTTTCAGGAAAACACAAACTAGAAAAAAAATTCTATTTATGCTCATCTTAATTACAAATTGTACTGTGAAAACCCCATGTCACCGAGGTCAGGCGTGTAAATGTTACAACACGATTAAATATTAAAAGAAAATAATTAAACAATGTTAAAAGGATTTCTACAATGTACATAGCTCATCGTTTTCGAAAATGACCTAAGCCATAAATACGAAATACTTTTGAATATAGTGTGGTTCTTTTTTAAGTACATACTTTAAAATTGTAGCTCAAGCAATTTCCTAAAACTTATGTTGGAATCATTTTGTTGTCAACTCTAAAGAAGGCAACACATTGACTGTGTATTAATAAAGCTTTTGAGAGATTTACAGCATTTTGCAAGATCGGAATTGTTATTCTACAGACATTTTTGCAGCAGAATACAGAATAGAATACAGTAACAAAAGATAATGTGTCGACTGAAAATCTTCTAAGAATTCATACAATTTTTAACTGCTACAATTTTTAACTGCCTTCGCTCTCTTTGGGACCTCACAAGCAAGACTACTCAAAAGTTCAAATTAGATGTTCTTACTACGGTAATTTATTAATTAATTTATATACAGGGTCCTGCAACTAAGCTCCCGTCTTCTGTAGCTCACTTACTCATTAAGCTAAGAGTTTGACATTTTGCAAGCTTACCCTGTACTTCAACGTACAATTCAAGAAATTATTTTTTATTATACAGGGTGTTCCAAAAATGTGCAACGCCATGGTAATATATTTTTTTAAATTGCATGCTATACATTTTTCTGCACATTTGGAAGCCTTTTATGGTTGCCTACATATCACCAAAATTTTATTGAAATCGGTTGAGTGACCGCAGCGGAAAAAAATAAAAACCAAAAAAAAATTATTTTGCATGGTAGGCTTTAAAAATCAATAAAAACCACAAAATGCACCTCGTTAATAAAATTTTGCGACGAGCTTATTAAGTTATATGTAATAGTCTCGTTAACCAAGTGACATTGATCCAAATTATACAGGGTGACCAAAATCGAGTGTCAAACTTGTCAAACTTCAAAGCGTGTTATTGTTCTTATTTTAAATTGGAACCCATAATTTTTTTTATGTTAAATGATGCAGAATTAAAAAATAAATATTGTTTCTGAATACAACCGCATCACAATTCCCAATATTTTAAAAGTTATTCGCCAAAAACTCATTTTTCAACGTTTCCAACGGCAATTTTAGATAATAAATATCGTACGTGGCTTTGAAAAACAATTTATTTCATAAAAAATAATAGACGTATTTTAGATTTGAGTGTATTTAATTAAGTAGTTAATCAAATGCTAAATTTACTGCATAATTTACGTATAGCGGTAAGGAAGGAAATGTGGGTATAGGTAAATTTTGCAGTAAATTTAGCAATTGAATAACTACTTAATTAAGTACAGTAAAATCTAAAATACCTCTCTGCGTTATATTTTATGTAATAAATTGTTTTTCAACGCCACGTACGATATTTATTACCTAAAATTGCCGTTGGAAACGTTGAAAAATGAGTTTTTGGCGAATAACTTTTAAAATATTGGGAATTGTGATGGGGTTGTATTCAGAAACAATATTTATTCTTTAATTCCGCATCGTTTCACCTAAAAAGAAATATGGGTTCCAATTTAAAATAAGAACAATAGCGCGCTTTGAAGTTTGACAAGTTTGACACTTGATTTTGGTCACCCTGTATAATTTGGATCAATGTCACTTGGTTAACGAGACTATTACATCTAACTTAATAAGCACGTCGCAAAATTTTATTAACGAGGAACATTTTGTGGTTTTTATTGATTTTTAAAGCCTACGATGCAAAATCAATTTTTTTTGTTTTTATTTTTTTCCGCTGCGGTCACTCAACCGATTTCAATAAAATTTTGGTGATATGTAGGCAACCATAAAAGGCTTCCAAATGTGTAGAAAAATGTATAGCATGCAATTTAAAAAAATATATTACCATGGCGTTGCACATTTTTGGAACACCCTGTATAATAAAAAATAATTTCTTGAATTGTACCTTGAAGTACAGGGTAAGCCTGCAAAATGACAAACTCTTAGCTTAATGAGTAAGTGAGCTACAGAAGACGGGAGCTTAGTTGCAGGACCCTGTATAGTTTATACAAAATTCATTTTGGTTTCCAACCGATAGGAATGCAATTATAAAATTGAATGTTCTTGACACAGTAATGAAAATATATGAGATTTTGGTACTACAATATGAGATTCTATTAAAATACATCAGACTCGTACCAAAGATAAGCAATCTGGCAACCTTAGATACAAACAATCTCTAATATTCTTACCGATAATCGAGAATCTACTGGATACTGGCTACAATTTTTCAGGAAGACTCTCACCGTTCGATACAGTCAAATCTGTAGTTTATTCCCGTGCGGTGTGGCCAGGTACCGTTAGCTATTCGTTCGTACAGTGCACCGGTATCAGCGGTGCATACTAAGCGGGCCCTAGGCGTTCGAAACACCTCCCGACCGTGAACAATAAAAACGCAAACTGTGACAGCACAAAAGAGTGTTCTTTTTCCTCTCTTTATAACTCGTCCACATAAGCGACACCCGTTTTAATCATACGTAATACGCAGTAGCGCGATCACAATGCAAGGAAATCGTGTATACAACGGACAATTAGTACAATATGTATACAATAGATACGTCCCTACATAATTTAATATTGGAATTATGTGCGTTGTCGATTTTGAGAGAAATATAAGGGAAAAATAGCAATTTATAAATTAGTGAAACATAATTCAGTACTTACCACTAGTTACAGAATCGTTCCTCGCATCTGTAAAAAAAAAATTTAAAAAAATTAGACATTACATCACTTTTACAATGAATATTTCTAATTTTAATGTTAGTACTAGGGTTTGTCAATGAAAAGCGAATAGACGTTTTGTGCTGAATACGAATCCGGCCTTTGAAAGTATCATATGACGTCACATTTTCATTGTTTATTTTATTGTAGCGCCCGCACACTACTTAAATAGTCGTTGACAGTGATTCAACAATATACAGGGTCCTGCAACTCAGCTCCCGTCTTCTGTCACTTACTCATTAAGCTAAGAGGTTGACATTTTGCAGGCTTACCCTGTACTTCAAGGTACAATTCAAGAAATTATTTTTTATTATACAGGGTGTTCCAAAAATGTGCAACGCCATAGTAATATATTTTTTTTAAATTGCATGCTATACATTTTTCTACACAAGTGGAAGCCTTTTATGGTTGCCTACATATCACCAAAATTTTATTGAAATCAGTTGAGTGACCGCAGCAGAAAAAAATAAAAACCAAAGAAAATTGATATTGCATCGTGGGCAATATTTAAAAATCAATAAAGACCACAAAATGAACCTCGTTAATAAAATTTTGCGACGTGCTTATTAAGTTAGATGTAATAGTCTCGTTAACCAAGTAACATTGATCCAAATTATACAGGCTGACCAAAATCGAGTGTCAAACTTGTCAAACTTCAAAGCGTGTTATTGTTCTTATTTTAAATTGGAACCCATAAATTGTTTTATGTTAAATGATGCAGAATTAAAAAATAAACATTGTTTCTAAATACAACCCCATCACAATTCCCAATATTTTAAAAGTTATTCGCCAAAAACTCATTTTTCAACGTTTCCAACGGCAATTTTAGATAATAAATATCGTACGTGGCGTTGAAAAACAATTTATTTCATAAAACATAATAGACGTATTTTAGATTTGAGTGTACTTAATTAAGTAGTTATTCAAATGCTAAATTTACTGCATAATTTACCTATAGCGGTAAGGACGGAAATGTGGCTATAGGTACATTTTGCAGTAAAGTTAGCAATTGAATAACTACTTAATTAAGTACAGTAAAATCTAAAATACCTCTCTGCGTTATATTTTATGTAATAAATTGTTTTTCAACGCCACGTACGATATTTATTACCTAAAATTGCTGTTGGAAACGTTGAAAAATGAGTTTTTGGCGAATAACTTTTAAAATATTGGGAATTGTGATGGGGTTGTATTCAGAAACAATATTTATTCCTTAATTTCGCATCGTTTCACCTAAAAAAAATTATGGGTTCCAATTTAAAATAAGAACAATAGCGCGCTTTAAAGTTTGACAAGTTTGACACTCGATTTTGGTCACCCTGTATAATTTGGATCAATGTCACTTGGTTAACGAGACTATTACATCTAACTTAATAAGCACGTCGAAAAATTTTATTAGCGAGCTGCATTCTGTGGTTTTTATTGATTTTTAAACCCTACGATGCAAAATCAATTTCTTTTTGTTTTTATTTTTTTCCGCTGCGGTCACTCAACCGATTTCAATAAAATTTTGGTGATATGTAGGCAACCATAAAAGGCTTCCAAATGTGTAGAAAAATGTATAGCATGCAATTTAAAAAAATATATTACCATGGCGTTGCACATTTTTGGAACACCCTGTATAACAAAAAATTATTTCTTGAATTGTACCTAGAAGTACAGGGTAAGCCTGCAAAATGTCAAACTCTTAGCTTAATGAGTAAGTGAGCTACAGAAGACGGGAGCTTAGTTGCAGGACCCTGTATATGAACAAACAGGATTTCAGATAAAAGTACAAAGTTTATGGTTTACTATGAGATTTTTCTGCGGTTTCTAGCTATCGTTAAAACAGAAAGCCTTTATCATAATCACTGAGACGGAGACTAGACAATATGTTAGAAGAGCTGGACAAGGTCGAATTTAAAAAACTACTCAAAACCAAGACCGATTTCTTATCCTTTCCTCTCTACGTCAGCGTACTGCAACAGCACGAGAACTCCCTAAACGTCCTAAGACGAGCACATGGAATAGAAATTTCTGATCAAACTATTAGAAACAAATTAAAAGAACCGAATTTGAAACCAAGAAGACCTGTCCGCGCACCACGCCTTACGCAGCATCACAAAGCAGCGCGAATGAGGTTTGCTCTGGATCACAGACATTGGCAACTTCGTCAATGGACGCCTGGACTGTTTACAGACGAGTCCAGATTTCGTTTAACTCGTTGCGACGGTCGAGTACGTGTATATAGACATCCTGGTGAACGATACGCAGCCGCTACTATACAGGAAGTGGATAGATTTGATCGTGTTGATCCAACTGATCTTGTTGTGGTTCCTGGTAGACTAAATGCCATGAATTACATCGAAAACATCTTGGAGGACCATGTGGTGCCTGCTGCATATGGCGTCGGTCAAAATTTCATCCTAATGCAGGACAATGCAAAGCCACATACCGCCGGCATCACCAGAAACTTTTTACAAGAACGTGGAATTCAGATCATGGAATGGTCGGCGTTAAGTCCTGGCCCGAATCCTTTTGAACACGTGTGGGATCAGCTTGACCGATGTGTTCGCAAGCGCTCCAATCCAGCACTAATCATACAGGAACTGACACAAGCCCTAATTGAGGAATGAGAAAGCATGCCACGCAAGTGTGAGGAAGTGACTCGTGCTCGTGGAGGGCATACACTGCATTAAACCTTCCTTCGATCAATTAATAATTTCTTCAATCAGAGAACCATTTACTGCAACCTTAAAATATTCACTAACTCTCTCATGACTGTTTCGAATCGATTATACGCGAAAGAACGCCAGTTCTTCTATCTCTTGTTTATAATGAAACTATTATAAGACGATCTCAACTTTGTATTTTATAGGTACAGACAGGAAGAGCTATTTGCATTGTAATTTTTTGATTTACACCACTCTGCGGTACGCTGACTGCTCTAATGGACAAACAACTAGAACCTATAATTTACGTTCGTTGCAAACAAAAAAAAAACGCATACCAACGCAATCTTATTTTGTATTTATTTCCACTATCTTGTTCAATGGTATGATACTCGATTATTCAAAGCAATAGCATCGAAATTATGAAATTTGGGAGGAAATTTTTGTTGGTTTTGTTTTAGTTTTGGTGTTGACACATTGAACTATAAATTTATTGAGCTAATTTTCACGTATCTCAGACAAATGTTTCCCAAACTGATTTTTCGTTTAAAAAGAACAGTCTCTCGTGAAAAAAAGTTTTTATTTATAATGGAGGAGTTTTAATATAACCATTAGAAAATCAACCGATACCAACATTCTGCATATGCGGTTCTTAACCGGTGCTCCGCGGAACACTGGTGCTCCGCGAGCTTGTTGCAAGTGCTCCGCAAAACTATGAAACCCGAAATTGTTGACTCATTTACCGTATGTGATTGAAATAATAGTATTTGTGTTAGTATATTATTACGTACAAAACATACTAACTTCAACAAAACTAACAATTATAGTATATTATAATACAAGAAGACACCCAAAATAAGAGATGGAGCTGTGCAGAAACACCTAGGTCAATAGCCCGTTCGAACACCAAATGAAATTTATTAAATGAAACTAATTGTGTAATAAACCTGTAGAAAGCTGGATGTTGGAATAAAGATTATTACTACTACTACAATATAAGTTTTAGAAGACAAAAAATGGCGCACGAGTTGTTTTGTTATACCACTATTTTTCTACCTTGCGACATTAATTTTACATATATTTCGAAAAATGCGATTGTTATCGTACAATTTAAAGTAATTTTATATTCAACAGTTGGTAGTTAGTGTAAAATTCACAACTACGACTGACGCGAACCAATAGCGCTTGAGATGACAGCCTTATTTGACACTTGACGTCAATGTCATAAATCCTGGAAAACCAAAAGTTACTAAAAGTTTGTGAGTTTAGTTATGAGTTTATAACGAACGAAAAGTAGAAAAAAAAACATTTACAATTTTCAAATAGTAATAAATATGAATAAAATAAATATGAATAAAATAAATAAAGAATTTAGAACATAATACAATTACAATAAAAACGAGTATAGCTCTGCTACACATGCCACATAAAAAGTGCTGAAACTATGTAAACATTTTGAAATATATTTCCTAAAATAAAGATAATAGATATGATGTTTTGATAATATATATATTTTTGCCCTCATCTACATATCATCCACATGTTATGTGCGGATTTATTAAGCCACAGGTTAGTATAAAGTTGTATCAAAAATGGGTTTATCAAAACTACTTGAGTAGGTGGTACGTTACTGCTAATATAAAGAATCCAGCCAAATTACCTAAATATTTGACAAACTAAAGAAGGTTTAGAAAGTTTTATTATGTTTAAATTTATATTACCGCGAACATGTCAGATGATTGGAGGAACTATATACCAAATAGGTGGCGGCATTTATAACCACCACGTGATAGTTCACGAACAAAATTTTGTGGGGCCAGAAAATCAAAACATACACACACACACAAACTTCATTCGAGTATTCAGTTTTTCAATTCGGTAAAAAGAGCTGATAAAAATACCAATAAAACCGTATTTTAAACGGCTACAACTTCTTAAGGAATTGAGAAAACCAAGTAGTCAGTATGAACCTTTTTACTCGGAATGACATTTAGTTTTTAGAAGAAAATCTGTAAAAAGTTTTATGTGGATTTTATTTTGTTACTTAAATGTATTTACTTTTTATTGTTGTAATGGGTATTGATTATGTTATTTTTTCGCATTGTTTGATATGTATTTTATCTTTTATTTTTCTTTGTTTGTTAACATTTCAAACGGCTGTAACTTCTTAAGGAATAGAAAAAACATAAGATTTTTATTTTTTAATTAATGTTCTTTTTTAACTGTTATTTAATAATCGTTTTAATTTTGAGTAAAAGTTATGTCAATGTTTTTGGTGCTCCGCGAATTTTTCGTACGATCAACAGTGCTCCCTGACTTCAAAAAGGTTAAGAACCACTGAAATAGAGTCTCTTCAACATTCTCACGGATTTATCCTACGCTAGATCTGTCGTCGCTATGTAGGCAGATATCCATAAAGAGTTTTAGAATCGCACATTTCACGAAAACTACCCAGGCTGTACCTAACATAGCTCCACTATACTCTACCGAGCGAATGTCTCATATACACGACCCGTTAGCAATCTGCACGCAAAATCTCAAGTTATGCCGCTTAATCTCGATTCGCCTCGCATAGCTACGCCAGGTTGACAGTCCGCATCTTTCAGGAGCGCAGAAAAACGACATATAACCGCCGCTGACCGTCTATGAAAATTATAGGCGCCGTTAGACAGATATTATACCCATAAACTTTCAGTAATACCATCGTAATTCAAACTTAGCGTATGCAACCACCTTTCAGGTTATTTACTACTGAGGAATACTTCATGATCAATCTTACATGCATTCCAATCTTAGGCGCCGTTTAAAATTGTAATTTAGTCACTGTACGAACTGATCGTATGGTGTTATTGCAATGTTATTACGTTCTTTGGCTCAAGCATTTCATACGAGATGTACTTAATTCCGAAACCCCTAAAAAGCACCTTGGACGACGAACGGAAACACTTCGAGTGGGCTCTACGTCAGAATGGATACACCAAGTCTGATATACGGGGTGTCACACAAAGAAAACCGCAAGTCTCAGAGGTGCGGCAGGAGTCAAAGGGGTTCGCTTGCTTACCATACGTAAGTGAGGTATCAGAAAGAATCGGTAGAATACTGAAGAAATCGGGTATCACGGTAAGGTACAGAGCACCAGCAAAGGTAAAGGATCTTGTGCCTAACCCAAAGGATATCACACCACTCCTGAAGAACGAAGGGGTATGCAAGATAACACGTGAGTGTGGAATATGCTATGTAGGACAGACAGGACGAAGTATCGAATGTCGGGTCGAGGAGCACAGTAGAGACACCCGGCTACGCAAGATTCAACAGTCCGCTGTTGCTCAACACTGCCACGAGTCGGGACACACGATTAGTTTCGATGACGTGAAGATGTTGGCAAGGGTGGGTAATTATCATCGAAGGCTTATTAGAGAAGCCATCGAAATTTACAAACATCTTATATATTACCAAATGGGAAAAACCTGCCATTCTTAAAAAGGGCAGCATACAAGTTGGTAAAAAAAGTCAGAAATAGTTTTGTCGATTCAACATACTTGCGCGAATTATTGTTTTCAATCAAGAAAAACATAAAATCAAAGGAATCGAAGTTTTTTTTTGTGCGCGGAGTTGTAAATAGAGTCAATAACCACTAAACAAAGAATAGTTGATGAAAAAGTTATTTCTAAATTAATTCACTCATCAATTCAGATCACCGCATGATATTTTCTTTTTATTTCCAGGTGAGGAACTCCAACATATTTCTGACCTCACCGAGGACGATAAATACGGTAAATATTACTCTTTATTAAATATTACCTCCTTATTCTATTTCTTATTTATTTATTTATTAGTATTATCATTTATTCAACACTAAACTTTCCACAACCATTTTTTTTTTTTTCACCAGAAGAATAACAAGCAGCTTCTCACTAATACAATTAACACAACGCACAAATCCAACTAATCCATATCTATAATAGACATCGACTTGATTAATCTCGAACCACACTAGTCTAATTTGCATCTTCGGACGACCTCGACGCCAGAGTGTAACAACCTGAAACCTCCTCATGACTGAAAAGACATAAGCGGGTTTCAAGAATCAACTGTCAAGACCGACTCAATTATGCAACACAACGAGGAGCGAAAAATCTCCATACATTATTGGACGATTTGCATATTTCCCTCGCTACAAGATCAGACACCATTGTGTTAAAACATCACAAAAATCCTGTCTTCGCCAACAACCGTGTTTATCCTTCGAAGAGAATCAAAACTGTTTTGACAAATCTCATTAATATTGATTCATGAATCATGTGGGATATAATATTAGAAAATTAACAATTGTCAATCATGACAATTGTCTTTATGGTGTATATGGTCAGTCCATACGCAAAAATCTGCAGTGTTTACATTGGTTGACTGTTATAAAGCTAGGATAAAATTTTAAAGTGGGTTTTGGCCCCCACCAGTGTTTCAAACAGGATGTATTTTGAACAGTTAATTTCTTGGAAATGGCCAAAGTACAAACATGAATAAAAATCGGTGTGTATATTTACTAAACAGCATTTGTTACGTATATTGACACTATGAAAGACACCATGAAAGGCTAGGGAAAAATAGATGTAGGAATACCGAAAAAAGTCTTCTACTTTACTTAATAGAATTGAATATTGTATGTGTGTGTATATGTATGTAGTACACACATAGGGGTACACACTGTGTACTCGTTTCTTTTTGTGGCGACGATTCCGGAGAAACTACTGAAGGTATCGGAACGAAACTTCATATTTAGAAGTTTCATGACTAAACTTGGACATTGACACTGATGTATAGTATGATTAAGTCATGTGTCTGGGCACATCAGATTTTTACTTTATCATACGCAGTATGATGACGTATTGTAATCGCGCCGAAAAAGAGAGAAATTGAGATTTTAGCGGTAATAAGTCTTTATGGGTCCCCTGACAAATTTACAAATTTCAAATAAAATAAGATCACCAATTTGATTGTATGTTGATAAGAAATATCAACCCGTCTTTATATCTAATTCTAAAAACGATAAATTGAGAAAATTATAAATAAAGTATAGCGATGAGTGTAGTTTTATTTTAGTATGTTGGTAGGGATGCGCCATGAACAAATATAAATCTGCCAGAATTTGAATTACCTTTTTAAGGTGCGTTTTCATTAGTGATAATGGCAGTGGTAGCAGACGCCGTTATAGTATTTCCAATAGAAAATTGCTAGTGACTCATGTTTATGTACATGCAAACTAATATGTGTCATTATCACGATATGTAAGAAATACTATAATTTCGTATTCTACCACCGCCATTAGCTACCATTACCTACCAATCGGAACGCACCTTTCGTCAAAGTGGTACCAACCTAGCATTTACTGTACAGACATCATTTATTTTTTTTAAAGTGTTTCTTAAAAAGCTACACAATAAACGTTGATGTCGCTCCTGCCAAAAACTAGATAGCGCGACTCGCTCATATGCGACGGCTACACTCCGCCTTCGGTGACGCGCCGTATCACCGCTCGTCGCGCTATTCCGTACTTTCGGCATTTGTGACATAAATAACTATTATTCTAATGACGTAGTGTAGGTAGTGTCAAATGCTGATGCTTTGACAATACCTACGATTTATCTCTATAGAATAGATTCTCATGCAGCTAAACTATTAATTTTATATATTGTATGATAAAGTCATGTGCCTGGCCACATCAGATTTTTTTAAATATAATTGGCAAGAACATACAAACTTGTTCTTTATTTTCAATAGTCCAAGTATTAGAACTCTTTTAACAATAACGTATTTTACATCTCTTTTGTATTATGTAGACGTTAAACGTGTTTGGAAATATTTAGATTTTGTGTTCTACACATGGAAAATGTTTGTTATCCTGGTAACCGTTATCTTATTGTATGTTTATTTTGTTTTGTTTTTAAGACATTGTCATGTAATACAATTTAATTAAAGATTTATCTTAGATGTAAGCACAAACAATCTGATAAATGTGGTAATATGTAGAGTGCGAAATTATAAGCACTTATTATTAAAATGAGCACGAAAAATGAGAAAAAATCACACACAAAATGCGTTTAAAGAATACGTATACCTTGTATTATTTTTGTATATACAGTGTGTCAAGGAAAGTAAAAATTATATTCAAATATGAAATCACAGCCACCAATCTTGAAATGTTTCTTGTTTGTTTTTATTTTAATTCGTACTTTTATGACTAATATTACTTAATGCCAGTGATACTAAAATGTTCGTTTTAATCTGTTTTTTAGAAATTAGAATACATTTTTGTATTCTATATATAAGATAACTAATGTTTATTTAAAACTATCCCCAAATTACTCATTTTCTTGATGCAAACTTACCCTGTAGAAAAATAATAGATCATACATTAACTAATACATGACTGTGACTTACTTTTAACTCAATTAATATTAATGACTTTTGATATGTTTATAATAGTACACACAAAAAAAATTTACGGAGAGAATTTGCACGTAGTTAGTTGTACACAAAAAAGAGTGATTTTTTCTCCGAAAGTCAGTTGATTGTGTGCTAAAAATTGTTGATATACGTAATATCGGAGTTAATTTAACTACACAGCACGGAGTTGAAAATAGTTTATATCCGAAATGGTGAAAATTTTCACTGGAGCTGTGAAATGAAAATTAACACCATGCAGGGTGTTGAAATAACTGACAAAATGAGAGAAAGTACACTTTTTGGAGTTGATATGAATAATCTCCAAAAAGGTAAGATTTATACTGTAAAGGCAAAAACTTACGGTTTGACAACAACAGGCGTCAACATGTTGCCACCAAGACGGTTTGCAGTTTGCTTCGCAGTGTGTTGTGGTCGTCACTTATACTCCTTTGCGGGGTGCAGTTGAGAGTGAGTTTCATTTCCATTACTTTTAATATTTTATATGTAAGTACTTACATTATTATTTCAAATGGAGCAGTGTATTTTCATACGAGTTAAATACGGACAAATAAAAAAATGGGTTCAGAATTATCAACGATGTATTAAATTTCGACACAATTAATACTACAGGTAAGTTACTTATATTACTACATATGTTTGTATGTACGTAGACATATGTATGCGTGTACATTACTTATTCGTTGTGCTCACATGCTTTTATAATTTTGTAGTTTATAAAAATGTTACACACACTACTAATGTACTATAGAAAAAAGCTTGTGAAGATACCGGCTAGTCAAATGCGCAGTACGTTTGTTGCCGCATTTGTGGTACCTTCATACTGAGTATGACACTGCATTGTACCTACAGAATGCATGTCGATTTTTGTGTTTTTTTTATTTTTTCTATTTGCGTTACAACATACAAAAATACAACAATTCTGCAGATATTTCTTTTTTTTATGTACAGTTGGCAAGCTATTTAAAATAGCAGAGACAAAATATCAAGATATCAAGTATTATGATGACGCGAGTTATGGAATCGACAAGGAGTTATTGGTAGACTTCATATGGCACAGTCAACGAGGAATTACTTTGGTAATAAGGACGGGCGAAGAGGATGACGATGTTAATACAAATCCTTATACACATTCCTTATAATAAGGCGAATGATATGTATATAGTTACCAATTACATTATATGTCCTTAGTTATTAATGAAAGTACTCTAGACTTTATGTACTCTGTTATATTTGATATTAGTTATTAATTTATTATTATTAATATTTATACGGAGATTATTGTTATACATATTTAGGATAAACTGTATTTTATTTATTGAGTATTGTGCAAACATGTATATTCATTTACCTGCTTTTTCGAAAAATAAATTGTTAAAATGTATTTTTGATTTTTACTGGTCCCCGTCATATTCCTAATAAAGATAAGAACCGCTCTGAAAAAAAAACAACTCTATTTGGTACATATTTAACTTCATTACGTACACAAACAACTCTTTTAGGGAAAGAATAATTTCGCCAATAAAAGAAAAGCACCCCGCAACAGGGTAATTTTAACACTAATAAAGGAATTACGTAACATCTCCACGGATGTATTTCACTACTACAGAAGAACTTTTGCACTCCGGAACGCGGAAGTTTGACACGCGGGGAGATTATTTTATGTCTATAAAGGAGTAAACCTGCATTTCCCTAAACATATATTTTCAACTCCGTTACAAATAATAATAACTATAAAAAGAGTGAATGAGCTCTGTAAAAATTCAACTCCGTCTGATTTAACTCCATGCGCAAACGGTCGCGAGGGAGATCCATAGCGGTGTTGAATCGGTGTTAAATCCAACTCCGTATTTTTATGTGTGTAGTTATCCACCTACAGAAAAGCGATTATCTCGATGTTGCTGATATTTTTAATGAAAGACACCCGGACAACCAAATTGCCCATTCAACCATTTCCAGGATAATCAGAAAAGTCAAGCAGACTGGGTCTGTTGAAAATCCCTTTAAGAAACACCACAAAAAATATATTGCCGAAATTAAGAAAGCAAGTTTACCAATGTTGCAAGCGGTAATCGATCATAGAACGACTTCCGTTGGACAAATTGCTTCTCACACCCAATGCAGTAAGTCAACAGCACATAACTTACTAAAACTGAACAAATATCACCTTTAAAAAACATACGAAATTTATAAATACACTAAAGGAAAGACACTATGACATTAGTACCGTGACATTAGACCTGATGCCATAGGTATGACTTCGCCATCTGGTCTGAGGGGGAACTGGAAGAGGATAGATTTTTGTGTACAAAATAGCTGTTGGTGGACACAAGAAAACCCGAAAATTGTTAAAATGCCGATATTAGTACCATTTTAAGTCTAATGTACTGTGCGCTATTTTGAACAAATATCTGGGCCTTTTTTTTCTTAAAATTTAAATGTGGATTAACACCTTTTCTAAGCACCATCAAGAACTTTTTAAACTAGAACTTAAGTTATAAATTATTAAATTTTACTTTTAAACCACATCTTCAAGTAAAGTTTCCGCTAATAATGAAGTCTAATAATGATGCCGTTTCAAATTTCGAAGTGGGGCGATTGGGGGGAGAAAGGATGAAACCTAAAATTCTCTAATTACCATTTTTGAACTTCCCCCTCGATATCTTAATCGACGTGTTTCCATTCAAAGCAATAATCGCATCAGGTCAAGAGTTATTAAGGGTTGAGTTATGTCATACCTTCCATCTTCTGTGTAGTCTATCTTAAGAACCAATCGATCGATATCACTTTTTTTTATCATGGTTGAGTAGAGAATTTTGTGCCGTTTGAAATGATGTATCACAAGATAGGGGGTGCCAGTCGAAATTTCAAAGTGGGTGGTTGGGGGGCAAAGGGATGAAACCTAAAATTCTCTAGATACCAATTTATTTGATCGAGATCGGTCGTATCTGAATTAAAATAAAACTTCTTAGCCAGGATCTGCTTTTGTCGTTAACACACATTTTACCGTTAGTAAAATCAGCAAATTTTCTTAAATTTAAAATTGTGTGAAAAATAAGACCTTCACCAATTTTTTTATAGCCATATTCGAAATTAACACGTCCAAATTAACAATCAAAAAAGTATATTTAGGTTCAAACAGGTATGATAAATGCTTGAATCAAACAGATATGACGAAGATATCTCAGATCTGATGATGCCAGCCTTAGCCGGCGTGGTGTAGCCAGGCTTCTTCCTATATACATAAATAAGAAGACCAGTTTTTCCGGTCGAATATACATCATACAGGCGGTCGGACTCGATTCAGCGAAGCGAGCCACCTCGGCAACTTGAGATCGAAGATCTCGATGAAAACGCTGTTAATGACCGTGATTTCAAAGAGGGAATCCAGACTCAGGCGGGCAGCGTGGACCGTGTGTGGCCTTGAACAACAGATTGAGTAACAGCACACACATCCACACACACACACACACACACACACACACACACACACACACACACACACACACACACACACACACACACACACACACACACACACACACACACACACACACACACACACACACACACACACACACACACAGAGAGATAATAACAGAAATGCTAATAAGTTTCCTACATACTCAGTGAAATAAAAGGAATTATTTAATACGAGTTTGGGTGTAATTCTTGTAGACGTGAGACATATCTCTTGTCATCAGATCGGCTTAACTTTGACCGGTTGCTTTTAGGATAATCTGTTATTATGCAAATGAAAATGTCTAAAGAATTGGCAGGAAATAGGAATTTGAAAAGCGACAGTTCTGAAAAACTACAAATGGAAGGGTTAAAGGAGTTCATATTTTATTTGAAATGAATTACAATTCGGTATAGATTTACTTAATTTTGAATTTGAACCTGTCTATCTAATTTTGTCCAATATTGCGTACATAATTTATATTATCTACACTGATTTGACCGATTTCCATCCTTTTTTTCAGGAAATTGTAAAGAAATTAGTCAAGACTATCATACAGCTTTGATTTTTTGATAATTTGAAAAAGAAATGTTACAGTTGATTATATTAGTACTTCTACTAGACAGATAGAAAATTTTGTTGAATTCAAATATATAATCAATTACTCAAAGAAATCTGTTGTTTCAAAATGCGATATTTTAAGGTTGCAATATATGGTCCTTTGATTAAAGAAATTATTATTTGATTGAAGGAATGAATGGACTATTTATTAAACAGAACTTGGGAGAATATAGTAGAGCAAATTAAAATTATTAATTTCAAATATTAATTTACCACATAAATAACAATAGTTAATTAAGTTGGCTTAAATTACCGGATAATTAAACATTTTAAATGGTAAATTACGCTGGTTCAAATTACCGAGTAAACAAAAATTAAAAATGGTAAATTAAACCAGCGTTAAGGGGAGGTTCTCATGTAATCGATTGGAAAACTCACTCTTTTCTTTCATATTTTGAAACCTTGAACTGTTTAAAATAAGCTCCTGAAACTGGTTTTTGATTCTCGGATACATTATAGAGAACGTATAGGTCTAGGTGCTTATGTTGAGTAAATTATTATATTTCAATGAATTCATATACAAAATGAGTTTTAAAAAGTATAATGTTTCAACCTTCTCTTGTGGAGTTTATTACACCGATATAGCAGACGCATTTTTCTAGAAACACGATATTTCGAACTGGCATGCGCGGTACACTTTTGAATCATTAAAGGGATTTCTCCCTTGGAGAAAAACACTTTTAATTGGAAGCTGAACCTCATAATGTGAAGCTTTTACATAATTATGTTACTTATAACGATTTGAAAACGAAAAACTTAAAAAATCGAACTTAAAATTCAAACAGCAGCCATTTTGTCAATTTTCACCTCTTTGCATACATGTTGGTTTAGCCTTGAACCCTTGAAGTAGTTTCGTCTAGTTTCACAGCGTTTTTGAAATTTCGATTTCCATTCATTTTTATAGGAGATCGCAGAACGCAGAACCTAATCGCGCAAAACCTAATACATCCTACAACAGTGTCCACTTCTTGCATATAGTTTGTATGGCACATTTTTTTGTAAAGTATAATAAATATATAAAAAAATATTTATATCTCTTATAATTTATTTGAAAAACTGTCCCAACGTTGAGATACTGGTTAGGTCTTTACATGAGAACGTCACCCCTGAAATTCGAATTATTAGTTTCAAATTTTAAGGAGAGGTTATCATGTAAATATCTAAAAAGAAGCTCAACTTTGAGACAGTTTTTCAAACAAATTTATTAGATTTTTAATATATGTGAGTCGTAGATATACTTTATCAACATTTCACATATAATCAGATCATTGCATACGTATGTATGACTATATCTATATAATCTCCATCATGAATATCATGATACACGTCAATGATTATAATGACACTAGCGTTGTATAATAATGACAGATCGTTCAAATAATGACTTGAATGAACTGTCACAACAACAACGCTCGGTTGGTAAAAGCTCTCTGATTTAAAATGGTTTCTGATTTAAAATTTCTCTATTCATTCATTACAAAAAGAAAACCTATATTTTCTAAAATAATATCATTTTGCAGGTGAATTGTGGAGTGAAAGAGGCTTTTATTTATAATAAAAAAGAGTATACAAATATATTTGTTTCTGAATCCAGGCACAAATGTAATAAAATAGAAATAAATAATAAAGAAACGAAATAAAGTATTTCTTAGATAGTTAATCATTTTTTAGGGCTTTGAAATTATTATAAATCTCAGTAAATTACCATTCATTGCGGTAATTTATTTGGTAATTTACCCGGTAAATTACGCTTTTGCATCCCTGGGAATACCTAGTCTAGGTTAGGGTAGATGCAAATGTGTTCTATACTACCTACCAATCTTTCAGTGTCATCTAACAACACAGTTAGGTGAGATTTTCACACTAACGATACATGTATTTTAATCAAAATTTGATTTCTTTCACGGGGGTGAAACCAGACCAAAAAAGTAATAACTTTAAAGATATGAAAACTCTTCTTGTATAAAAATACATTTGTTTGAATCCCAATTCGATTTCATAGGCGAAAGAAAACGTATTTTTAAATCAAAACAGAATTATTACTTTAAAGAAAAGTACTTTTGATTCTATAATAATAATAATCCACGCCTTAACATCCCCCAACAGCTTTCGCCACTACGGGGGCATCAGCAGGCCCGAATTATTATTATTACGGCCCGCCTCTGTGGCACGTCTTAAGTTGTTAGGCTTTCAGCATTCGCCGAGGAGTAAAGGAAAACTACAGAAAAACCTTCACTCTGAAGGCAGGGCGTGGGGATTGAACTCACGCCCCCAGACTGATAGCCAATCGCTTAACAGTTGCGCCACACTCTGGCAGTCTGGCTTCTCAACAAGCAAATTGCCGCAAAATTATGAAAGCCGAAATTGTTGACTCATTTACCGTATGTGATTGAAATAATAATATTTGTATTTGTATATTATTAACGGACAAAACATTCTAACTTTAAGAAAACTAACAATTATAGTATATTATAATACAAGAAGACACCCAAAATAAGAGATGCAGCAGGGCAGAAAGACCTAGGTCAATAGCCCGTTCGAACACCAAATGAAATTTATTAAATGAAACTAATTGTGTAATAAATCTGTACAAAGCGATACAAGCGATACAATAGCGATTGAGATATCAGCCTTATTTGACACTTGAAGTCAATATCATAAATCTTGGAAAACCAAGAGTTACTAAAAGTTTATGAGCTACTGTTTGCATAATGACACCGAAAGCGGTTTCGTTATGAGTTTATAACGAACGCAAAGTAGAAAAAAACATTTACAATTTTCAAATAGTAATAAATATGAATAAAATAAATAAAGAATTTAGAATATAACACAATTAAAATTAAAATGGGTATAGCTCTGCTACTCATGCCATATAAAAAGGTCTGAAAATATCTAAACATTGTGAAATATATTTCCTAAAATACAGATAATAAATAGGATGTTTTAATAATATATATTATTGCCCTCATCTACATATCATCCACATGTTATGTGCGGATTTATTAAGCCTTAGATTAGTATAAAGTTGTATTAAAAATGAGCTTCAAAACTACTCGAGTAGGTGGTACGTAACTGCTAATATAAAGAATCCAGCCAAATAACCTAAATATTTGACAAACTAAGAAGGTTTTGAAAGTTTTGTTATATTTAAATTTATATTACTGCGAACATGTCAGATGCTTGGAGGACTATATACCAAATAAGTGGCAGCATTTATAACCACCAGGTGATAGTTCACGAACAAAATTTTGTGGGGCAGAAAATCAAAACGTACACACACACCCAAAATGTGGAATTATGTGAATACGGGCAAAAAGAAAACTTCGGAAGCAATTCGGTACATCGAGAGTGCTATACCTCAAACATTCAAGAGTTGGTTTGTAGAAATAAATTCCAAAATTCCCGTTATGCCCTAAATTTATACAGAAATATATCTTTTTCTTTTCTGTATCAGACTAATGATTTTCGCCGCAAATAAGCGTCATTCGAGTATTCTTTTTTTCAATTCGGTAAAAAGTTATAGAATATCAATAAAACCGTATTTTAAACGGCTACAACTTCTTAAGGAATTGAGAAAACCAATAAGTCAATATGAACCTTTTTACTCGGAATGACATTTAGTTTTTAGAAGAAAATCTGTAAAAAGTTTGATGTGGAATTTATTTTGTTATTTAAATTTATTTACTTATTATTGTTGTAATGGGTATTGATTATGTTATTTTTTCGGTTTGGCATTGTTTGAGATGTATTTTCTCTTTTATTTTTCTTTGTTTGTTAACATTTCAAACGGCTGTAACTTCTTAAGGAATAGAAAAAACATATAAGACCATATAAAACATTATACTCGGAATGACATTTGATTTCTAAAAACTAATTCTAGTGAAAAAAAAAGGTAGACTGTTAATATATTTATATTTTCTCTAATTAATGTTATTTTGTAACTGTTATTTAATAATCGTTTTAATTTTGAGTAAAAGTTATGTCAATGTTTCTGGTGCTCCGCGAATGTTTCGTTATGATCAAAAGTGCTCCCTGACTTCAAAAAGGTTAAGAACCACTGTCTTAGACCAAGTCAAAAAATATGTTATGATCCGAAAGAATAAAGTTGCTTCTTAAGAACGAAAAGCCTTTCCTATCTGTATATACAATTTATACACAGAGAGAAATTTTTGTTTGATTCAAATAAATATGCATTGACTCAAATAAATTTGTTGTTTCAATAGAGGGAAAGAAATATTTATTTGCGGGTAAAACGCATTTATTTGAAATATTTGTTTGGTAGAAAGAACGTTGATTTGCGTCAAACAACTTATGTTTCCAGTTAAAAAGTTTGCAATTTGTGTATTATAAGAAATGAGATTTATTTACTTCAAATAAATATGATTGTGTTCAGTGAAAAAATTACATTTTTTTAAATTAACAAAATTGTTGGTTGAGTTAAAAATGCTTAAAATTATTAATTTGTTGAAGGAATTAATAGACAAGAATTTTTCGGAATACTCGCCATGTGTCTCCTCTTTTTTGGGATGTCGCACATCCTCGACCAGTGCTTGGTCTTCCCAACCCAACATATAGTCAAGGTTAAGTTAGTAAAGTGTACTGATTTGGAATCGCAACTTGAACCTGCAGACACTGTACTCTATAAGTTATATACTGTCGAGACGGCCGGTACCGTCCGTACTCCGCAGAGTCCGAAGCGCCTTCGTGTCTTCCCGGTTCATTCATAAATACCTGTCCGCAAAGAAAGAATGAACAGGGATGTTTGGTCCTTATGACTGAGTTAGGTTGGCGACAGTGCTGGCAGTCCTGCCAGGCTGCCAGTAAACAGCTTTGTAGGTTATGCAATTGTCAATTTTAATAAATATGACGGCATCAACAAAGTAAGTAATTCAAAATCATAGAAAATGTAATCCAAGCCGGTGATGCGAGCAACACCTATATCAACACGACCAGTGGATGCAAACAATAACTTAATTATTTAATTTTTTAGGTTAGAGTGACTGCTTGTTAATTTGCTAATGTGATAGCTGGATAAATGGTTTCAATGAAGAATAACTGTGCCAAGAAACACATTACCAGCCAATATAAATTGATAGATAGTTTAGTGGACTGATTAGTCTTCGTAAATACGCTCTGCAACAATAATAAAGTTAGTAATTGTTTTATTAAACTATCTATATATGCTAATACTAATTACTATCAACAGGTAAATACTTTGACGTAACTGGAGCAATATCCGAAGACCAGTTTCATACTTCCGATGATACTACTTACGTTGTGTAACGTATGCTTTGCATAAATATTCAAAGACATAGATACCTAGTCCCAGTATCAACATAGATATGGATAACTTTTTAGGTAGGCAAGGAAGATGAGAGTAGTGGCTGAGAGATTATTTAGCGGTTAGTTAGGTATATGAACGTATAGGTCTAGCGGAGAACCAATTCAAGAAAGTCACTGTTTCAGGATATGATATAATTTAAAAATGTACATAACATGCAGTGTACTATTATGATGTGTGACAGTAATTTTATTGCGGGGTTTGGATTCTCAACTATTTGTGTGGTGATTGTAAATGAAAGTCTAGCTACGTAGTCGTGGGTAGTTATATTGTTCTACTGTTTTTTCAACATTTTGCTAGGTTATCTCCGACTTTATCAGTACATAGGTAGCTAAATACAGCTAGTAAGTAGTAAGTAATGATTATACCACCATCCCGTACCCACTTTGTGAAACTGTTTAATATTGTACGGCCCTGAGGAAGCCGGAGATTACCGAGCAAATCGTAGGAATGTTGAAGGCACAGTAGAGCAATAAACTGCCCAAGCCTACATAGCAAGGGTTTCATTTACTATCAGTAATTTTGATTGTTACATAATGTTGTTATTAATGTCATTGTTTTTAAGCCAATTCCTTGTAAGTATCATAAACATATTTTCACATAAAATTGTCTGAAGCACAGTTTAGACGGAGCAAGTTTAGTGGCGGCAAGTGCTGCCTGCCACTAAACTTGCCATGTCTAAACCATAAGAAGGTAATAGCTGTCAAGTAGAAAGTCTACTTTCCTATGGTTTAGACATGGCAAGTTTATTGGCGAACATCACTTTCCGTAATTAAACTTGCCGTCTAAATGACGCTTAAATGTAAAAAATTGTTTGTGACTTATTCTTACTTCTTATTTAAATTACTATGTAGTTTATCAAACAGTACTGATCATTAGTTAAAATTTCAAATAATAAAAAGATAAGCATTAATTTATTTACATTGAAGTGATTGGTTACCATGGTTCGCTGAAATCCTTTAAAATAAAAACAAACAAATAATATTTGTATTGGTATAGTCATTTATTTTATTATAATTCTAAGAATTATTCGCAATGCGCCTTTTATAATGGATTTGTGGCAATAGTTATTATTAAAACTATCTAAAATGTAAAGTTAAGTTAGTTTTACTGTTCAATATTGTGTTTCTTTTCAATAATAATGTACTATTACTTTTTTTCCTATCTGTTATAATTATAAAACGTTAAAATTTACATTTTCAATAAAATATTTTCAACCGAATATTTTTATTGTTTTCTTAGAGGTAATATCAATTAGTGAATATCCAACAGCAGATTCTAAACATGCTTGTTTCGCTTACAAATATACTTTTTATAAGGGTTTTTACATATTTTCTTCTACAAGTTGCGTAAGAGATGATAACAAACCCTATATATCTGCACAGGTAATTATTTACCTACCTGTAATTTTTGGTACTGAATATATTCTTTACATATTTCAATTTATAGGGAATACAGTGTGTAACTGCAACCAGTCATACATTCAATGTGTGTTTTGATGTGTTATGTACACATATCAAATTTCGCTATTATTTTCAAATAATATTTGTCCTTACACGATTTTAAAATAAATGTAGGTACTCCAATTTGTATACCTATATATATATAGATAAATCTTGCCTATACCTACCTCTAGGATACTTACTTAGGTGATGGGGAAATGCATTACTGTATTCTTTTATAGTTGAATATTTCTTATTTTTATTGAAACAAAATGAATGAATAGCCTATTGTATATTCATATTTTATATTTAAGGTAGATTTAGTGTAAGAATATTTTGATACTTTTCTTTTTAATTGTGATAGTATAATTTTACATGTTTGTTCATAAATGTTTTTAGTCTGTGTATTTTCAGCATGGTGAATATTTATGATTAATAAATTATTAATAATATTATTGATTCTCATTAATATGACCCTATTTAACATTATTATTTCGAACCCGGTAAGTATGATTTTTTGTGGCTTTTTAAGTATCCCGTAAGTATAAATCATTTAATGTAAGATACAAACATAGTTCCAAAGTAATTAATACCTACTGGGTTAATTTATATGTTAAATGTAAGATCTTGTTCTAATCAAAAAAATCAGGCAGTTCATTAACGATACATTTTATTATCACTGCTTATAATTCTTCTTTATTAATAATCCGTAACACCATAACAACGTAAGATACTACTTAGAAAGCCTACTAAAATATACTCTAATATAATGAGATAATGTAAATTACTGACATGTCTTTTATTGTATTATTTCGAATAAATGAGGTTTATTTTATTATTTACTTACAAGTTTAACTTTTACATAATATCGAATGATCAAACCAAACCTATACTACCTATTCTTAATTTCTTATTGGATCACAAAATAAGTTTCGGAGCGTAATAACGGGGAATTGCCCACCGCATATTACCTCTTTCTAAATGCGATGGCTATAAATGCATCAGTACATTACCAAAATACGTTCATTTTCAAAACACATAATATCACACTCTATCATATTTGAGGGTTATGTTTACATCGCCCCCTCTCGTTCCTAGTTTAAAATCTAGGGACACCCGACACACATATTCGTCTATAGTGAATTGTCATGAATGGGATGGCGCTCGGCGCTGTTCGGATTTGTAGTAATTCGGACGAAGTCGATGCTCCGATACTGTCGATCACGCGGCTTTATACTCTCGATATGTACGAAGTGCGACGAGAGAGTTTACAGCGCCATCTAACAATACAGTTGGATAACATTCAAAATATATTTATTTGAATCAAAGTATGATTTCTTTGGTGGAAGTAGACCTATTTAAAAGCCAAAACAAAAATATTACTTTAAAGGAAATAAATCTCTTCTTGTGTACAAATATATTTATTTTAATCAAAATATGTTTTCTTTGGCGGAAGTAAACCTATTTTTAAGCCAAAGACAAAATATTACTTTAAGCGAAATAAATCTCTCCTTATATACAAATTTATATGTTAGAATCAAAATTATATTTCATTGGTGTAAAGAAACGCTTTTTTATAATCAAAACTAAAATATTACTTTAAAGGAAAGTAATTTTTGTTCGTATCCATATATATTTATTCCACTTAAATAAATATTTCAAACAAATTAATCTCTGCAAGCAAATAAACTAGAGTATTCAATGAAGTAAATATTGTTGGCATCAAAGAAATATGTTTTGACCCAAAAGAATAAATTCAAACAAATACATTTCTTTGAAACAAGAAATCTTTTCTATCTGTGTACCTATGTAGTCCTAGCTACTAATATCAATCGCAAATATGTTGCACAACAACTTGTCTATCCATCCATCCATCCATCCATCCAGCCATCCAGCCATACATCCATTTATTGGGTCGTTGACACGCGTTCGACTCTGATGATCGATGTTTACAAATACCCGTCGTTCGCCGTGGCAATTTATATTCCCTATTAATTTTAAAATCGCGATTCGAGACGCAAAGACAAATAGAATAATATTAACGTAACGGTGTTTCTACGACTTTTTACACGCCACATAGCGTGTCCGTCGACGCTTCTAGCGAATCGCGCGCGCATTCCTTTCTCGCTGCATGATCGACATGAGTCGATGCGAAAAATCCGCAGAAGTAATAACAATTTCGCTGTGCAACAAACTTTTTCTGTTGATTTTTTGTGCGGTATGTTTATATGATAGTTTTTTTTCTATTTGTTAATGACTAATGATAACCAACAAGTAAACCGTTTGTTTCACGTATGGTTTAGACTTTAGACTAAATAAATTTACTAATATTTTATAGTATTTACCAGTAAAAGCATTAAAATTTAAACTATTTATAAGTTTTTTAAATAAAGTAATCTCTTTAACTGTATATTTAAATAACTAAATATATCTATATATCTATACAGGGTTAGCCAAAATTACCGGACATCTAAATAATTCTCCAACCGTAAGAAATTTCAAAAAATTGTTCAAACAAAAGTTTGTTGGCTTTAAACAAGCTATCGGTTAAATATTTCAATATATCAGCCTATATATTATTATATTTTTAAATTCTAAGATCAATTCGAAGACTTTTTTTAGAGGAATGTTTTTTTTTATGAAATGTTTAAATTTAATTATTAGCTATTGACCAAAAATAGTCAAGATTACCTGAACACCTAAATACTTCTCCAACAGCAACAAAATCAAAAAAACTTCAAATAAATGTTTTTTGGGGGGTTTTGAACAATCTCTCGTTTAAATATAGTTTTAATATACAGTGTGTTCATTTTATTATGAAAATTTGAAATTCTTCCAATTTTCTAATAGAACACACTGTATATATTTTACTGCAATTCTAAGAATTTTTGTAGAAATGTTTTTTAATGCAATATTTTTGGCATATGAGCATTTAATCAAAACTCCTGACCATCAACTTAGGTTTGAACATTTAATTTAATTCTATTTAATTGTGTTGATATTTTCTCTTGGATTTTTTATTTTTCTCCTGTTTGGTCAATCTAAAAGTTTATAAATTTTGATTAATTGCTTAAAACAAAAAAACGGCATTTTATAAAAAAATAATTCCTGCATAAAATTGTATGTATTAATCTTAGCATTTAAAAAAGTCAAACATACAGGGTCTTCTGTTAGAAAAAGAAAGGGTTTGTTTATATCCATGATAAAATAAACATCCTGTATATTAAAATATACCAACAAGATGCTGTTTCAACCCAAAAAGCTTTTACTGAAGTTTCTTTTTGATTATATAGGTAATTTTGGCTTTCTTTTGGTTAGTAGCTTATAATTAAAAAATTACGCGATTTTAATCCAACAAAAATCCTATAAAAAATTCTTAGAATAATTTTTTTCTATAATATGTAAGGTGTTGTATTTAAAAGAAGGAAATGTTTCTATAATAAAATAAGCAGCCTGTATATTGAAAATATATTTAAACGATAGTTTGTTTAAAGCCAAAAAACTATTGTTTGAACAATTTTACGAAAATTATTTACGGTTAGAGAAATATTTAGGTGTTCTGAAAATTTTTGCTAACCCTTATAAGTAAATAAGCAGGAACAATTGACATACCGCTGGAAGTTAGCAAAAGGGATAGCAAAAAATTGGTTCAAGGTAGGCAACTGAAATTCAAGTTAATTTAAAAATTAACAAAATTTTAACCAAACTTAACATTTTTTCCGCTTTTAAAAGCAATAATACCATCTACAAATTATTTTCAAATGTAAAGAACCCTAAATCAGTTATGGATGAGTCTGGAGTCTACTCAGTCAGATGCTCTAATTGTGATGCTGTTTCTGTAGGTTTAACCGGAAGGAAGTTGGCAATACGGATTGCGTAACACAAATCCAGAACCCCTAACCCTAAGATTAATCAACACAAAATTTCAACAGGTCATTATAACAGGTCATTATAAACTACAATGAACTTACACTTCTTCACAAATGTTGTAAAAATTACAAATTATACCTATTCGAATAACTCGAGATAGAAAAAAAGTCTAGGGCTTCCAGTCGCGGGATTACGGATCCCGGGATTATAAATCTTAATCCCGGGATCCCAAAAAAGTTAACTTTAAATTATTTTCCTATTTTTTGTTAATTAACAAAATGGGGGCACTGACCTACAATAAATCAATTGAGCTGCTATTTTTTAAGAGTGAATATCAGTCTATAACAGCACCGTTTCTGATTAAATTAAGTATCAAGCATAAAATGTTCGTTTACACCAACATGTTGCTATAATAGGAAGAATAGATTTTGCAAGTACTAGATATAATTCGATATCGAGGGAATCATGAACCTTTTCAACTTGCTTAAGTCTTTTTAGTTACTTTACTTACCCTCACCAACAGGAAAATAATAAACGTAAAAATAAAGAAATTAGTGGCGGATTTCTTTACCTGGATTCAGTGATGTACTACAGAATATAAAATTAGTAAATAGGTAATAAAATACAGCGAACCAGTTTCTTCCAGTTTAAGGATTTTACCATAAACTAAAAAATGTAATATTTTGGTACGAAGCATCTCGAGTTTGTGATGAGCTGTGACAGAGGTAATATGGTCATTTTTGACATTTCTTCATGGTACAAATATCGCTTTTTTTTAGTGGAAAAGATTTGTCAGAAAGGGCACTTAGATAAAAAAAAATCTATAATGTATAGTTGGGCTATTTGAACTGTATTTGAGAAAACCGAAAAAGGTACAAATATCTAACATTAATTTTTTCATGACAACGAATTGAATATTTAATATTCTAAGAAGTTGCACTGAATATTTAATCAATTTTGAACAATAAATAAGGTCTTCACATGAATATACATCCATGACATATGAATTCTAAAGTTATACAATTTTATCTTAAAGAAGAAAACAAAAATACGTCAAAATGTTTTATTGGTATCAATATATAAATTGAAAATTTGGCTCGATCAAACAATTTCCTTTGCCGTGACTATTCTTGAAACATTTTACAAACAAAAACAAAAATTTTGATCAAATTTGAGATGTAACAGCAAGTTATTATCTAATAAAGTATATATTTTGTTTATTATTGATGTCAATACACACACTTTGACACGTTTTACCTTATCAACCGTCAATTTTGATTTTCTACTTGTAAAATTATCCAATAATAGTATATTATTATACAAGTTTTATAAGACGTCATATTGGCGCACGAGATGTTTTGGGCACGACGAGCGTAGCGAGGAGTGCCCAAATGGAACGAGTGCGCCAATACGTCTTATAAAACGAGTGTAATATACTATTTTTTCTACTTTGCGTCATTAATTTTATACAAATTTAGTAATTTTGGCTACTATTTTGCGCTAAATTAGAATCTAGGGTATTTTGCAGGTTCCACACTACCAGGTGGCAGTACTGTACTAACTGTCAAATGCGTAAGGTTTGGATAAAATCATGACAAAATCTAATTGTGAATAATTTTACTCTACTTTAGTCTACAAGTTTTAATAAATAATCAGTGAGGTCGCAACTATGATCATAATGGAGCTTGGGGCAACAGTGTAAACCCAACTGATAAAATCATGAAACATAACCTAAAAAGTTACCTTTAAAATAGTGGTTTTATATTATAATAATCAGAATAGACGTGTTTGGCGGTAACTGATTAGTTACTTCAAAGAATAGTTAACGTTTACTAGCAGTTTCTACCTAGTACCACTGGCTTATACCAGTTTACACGCACATATAATTGAAACTAAATTGTAATTTCGGTAATAATTTATTAGAATGAGTTGCACTTAGTAAAATTACATGTGATAGAGGTAATACAAGTTCGTTGCACACAACCAGACTTAAGACGTAGTCAAAAGCGACGGACAAAAACAAGTACGGTATTGAACCGAGCAGAATTCGGTCCAAAATGTTACCGAAAACTTATACGTTACATAAACTAAGAAATCCTCAACACTTTAAATGTACTATAGCTTCCTACGTGTATGCTGATATACAATAAACCATTTATTGCACATATACAATCCCGCAGCAGGAATTAAAATCGTTCATATCTACGATGTAGGTTTGATCTTCGTATAATACCTTATTATAAAGTAAATGTGGTCCTTGAATTATATCTGAAAAGGGGATTTGATGTTTAGTTGAAAAGAATTATGACAATCACTTACCCGAGTTGCAAAACATCACCGAAATGTCATGCTGGCGTATTTTGATGAACACAGCAAAACTAAGAAAGCCCCAATCCTTTGGACATACTATAGCAGGCTACACATATGTTTATATATGTATAGAAGATTGATATTTCGCAGTTTATGCGATAGCAAGCGATTAAAAAGGGAGTGTGTGGTTATGTGTTCTACGTGTGACATATGGCATTTGATATCTACAATCATGTGTACTGTATCAGTGTGTACCAATCTTAGAAAAAAGTTACTAAAAACGATATTACAATTTGTTAATTGTAACACCGAAAACAGTGTTACAATGTGTGCATTGTGAATGCAAAGTAGAAAAAATATATTTAAGGCGTTTCTTACTGAATGTATTTGTCATTTCAGGCGTTTTGATGCGCCAATTTTCGCTTTTCTCATGAATCCCGGGACCCCAGTAGGTATATTGTACGGGATTGGAAGCCCTAAAAAGAACCCCTTCTAATGCTTAGATTTATTCACAATTTTTAGGGTTATCCAACAACTATTGACGCACATTTTCTACCATAGCAATTTTGCACGCTAAATTAAACATTTATTATATCTAAAACTAATCCTAGTAACGCACAAAAGAATAAAAGCAGTTTACCATGTTAAAGGTGCAACATTGTTCGACTTTAATGTCAAAATACTACAATTTATAATACTCGGGCTTTACAAGCAGGCGTGGGCGACTTCAGACTTATAAGGAACTGGTACTCTCTTATTCAACGACTTGTTTCCTCGGTACTCGCTGCTACAGGGACTTACGTAATACTAAATTTTTCCCCGTAGAGCGTGTATAGCGTGTACGCGGCACCTTTTTCACGTTTAATTGTGGACGGAAAGGCCATTTAACCCGACCACACGATCCCATTAAAATACTTCTCCGTGTAATCTCGAGAGCCATCGTGTGCAAGCCCAGGTATTAAGATTTACTCGTTTTTCCCTCTGGGGTATTACATATACGTATATATAACTATATATCCAGCTATGGAGTTAGTTGTTGCAGCGAAAATACTTTCTTGTTTATCGGCCCAATAAATTTATAGATCGGTTTCGTTTGTCTCCTTGTTTGGAGTGTTTTTGTTTATAAACACCGTTGGCTATTTTGTTTTGATTAATTACATTTCGTTTTGTGACGTTGTTTCTTAAGAAATGGAGGATAAAAAATGGCAGAAGCTCGACACCTGATCAGTGCATGTTTTAGGTTTTATTGTATTGTAAATACTGTTTAGCGTCTGATAGAAAAATTGTATAACTATAGTACATACTGGTGAGTATACCTATAGATAGGCTTACCATAAATCGCGTTTCACCGGGACAGTCCCGGTTTGGGACATCGATCGTTTGCTACAGACAAATTGTTATAACTTTTACAAAAATTAAATGTATAGGAAATGGAAAAAAATGGTTGCATATGTTTGCTTCATATGACAAATTCGTAGGTAATTAATCGTTGGATTTACTCATTTACGCTGAGAAATTTTCTTTGTGGCATACAACCCCTAAATCACAGTAATTTTGTCTACTACTTATTTGAGTATTGCGGTACAAATTACATATCTTTACAACAGAAAAATGTTTATAACTTTTACAAAAACTGTTTAAATCCTTTTCTCTTATGCCAAATTGTAGGTAATTGATTGGGATTATACTTTAAATGATTACATTAAAAGCTGAAAAGCCTCCACATTACGATATTATGCATGACACCAAATGGAGGGAGTTGATATTTTGGTTGGCTGTAACAATGTTTATAACTTTTTCATAAATTATTATATATCTTTCCACAATATACTAAATTATAGGTAATTAGATGCGGTAGTCCTATTCATGAATGCAAAATGTTTTGCTCTGAGGTGAAGAACCCCTAAATAACGATATTGTACTTATGTTGTGTGGCTTCAACTGAACATTACTTTGTTCTGCTTTAGCAAAATATAATAACTTTTCTAAATGTTGTTCTATAATTTTCTGCCATGCGTCAAATTGAAGATTATTAATGGGGGTTAAATCCTTTGGTAGTCGATTTCGGAACATTTTGTAAATACATGCTATGATTACCATACACAATTTAATAATCTAACAAATGTGAATATTTAAAAAAAAAACCAACGGCAATTTTTTAGGTGTAAAGGTTCCAGTGCTTTAAATTAGCAACGTTTTAAAAAAATAATTATTAAAATATGAGTATTTCTAACGGCTTCCGAGATGACGCACTATTTCTGTCTTATTTAACACCAATAGTAACAGCAATATTGTTCTGCAAAATAAAATTTGTGGCACGCTTCATTTGTTTTTTTTATTTGATAATAGAAGACATTATAATATTAAATGTACACTCAGCGAAAAATACGACAGTTTCAATGAATACTACACGTATTCCAGTTTTTCTTTTGTCACAAAATGTTATATGGACATTTCAAAGCACTTTTTGTTTGTAGATGACGAACCGGGAACGTCTCCATCACGTCTTAGATTTGCGTTACGCAGACTTCTTGGTTTGAAATCTATGAAAACTAAATTGAAACGATATCTCACATCTCTTGTGACAAAATCAGTGTCACCATCACGTCTTATCTGTGCACAGTAATTTTTGCTGTTCTGTGTTGAAATATATGCATTATTTGGTATTTCAAATTTACTTTTGTGGGAACGTCCCAATTGTTGATAATTTTGGTATATCTGATGTTCGGATTATATAAAAGACGAAATACATAAGAAAACACATGAGAAGCAGATTAAAAGGACACAATAAAAATTAAATACTATAAATAGCCACCACAGGGTGCGGATGGGGTGTTGACTTATTTTCAAAAGTAGGTACTTATAGATCATGTAGCAGTATGTGGTAGGGCAATGGCTATTTCGGCCAGGTAATTTATTGACTCTTCTGGGCACAGTGTGAAAGCGCATGACAACACGAACGGCTCTGCAAGATCGATTACGTAACCATTCCCAGTGATTCTATTTTATTCAAGGATAGACACAGCCTGCATCTCGCTAGACATGCTAAAACATTGTTCTTGATTATACATTATCCGTAAATTAAGTCAAAAGATTTTTTCTTAGGTTGCGTATTGACTATTTAACAAATAATTGGTAAGAGGTGCCATATGACAATAAGATCATTAAGAAGTTATTAAATCAAATACATAGTAAGTAGCCTGGCAGAAAAATTGTACAGTTTTTTAAATGGAATGCCCTTTATATCATACCATATTATAAATATGAATGTTACGGAAATTGTTGTAAGAAACACTATAAACACTAAATGAATCTTATTCTACTATTTCTAGGAATCAATATTTTCCTCATTCGACATAAATGTGTGACATAAATTCTGAGTAAACGAGTTTATTTATCTGGTCAATCCCTTGAAACCCTTGTGTATTTTGGTTTTTCGTAATTAAATAATATATCAACTGCACCATATCAAAAAGAAATTGACATAATAAAATATTTCCAAACATCAAACATGTGCGTTTCTTGATATAGAGTTGACAACGTTATATTCGAGAGAACAAAAGGGTTTCAGGTTTCCGAAAACCAGAAAAATTTGTTTCATAGCTGGAGAATTTCTTCGACAAGAAATTTTATCAAAATATGTGAGATTATTAAACGTCAAATAACGTTGTAAATACTGCAGAGAAAAAAAATTCTTCTGTCCACAAAATAAATTGTTTTCGAGCAGTACGCCGAGCAGTACTGCCAACAAGGTAGTATCGAGGTAAATTTAAGACTGCATAATATGTATGACATATGACTGAATAATCAATAATAATCATGGCTTTAATACAAAGTGTATACTAATTACTATATGACCTTGTGGTAAACAGTATTAACTTGTAATTTCTATACTGCTAAAAAAAACGGGAACACTTTTTTCGAAACCTGTAACTTTTTAAATAATATGGCTCTGACTTCATATTGGAACATAATATTTACTTCTAAACATTTGCAAATATCGATAATAATGAAAATAAAGGTAGTTTACTCAACACATATTCATATATTCTGAATAGCTCGGTATATGGCACCAAAATTTACATATTTGACTGTTGAAGTTTTGGTTTTATACGTGCTGCCAACTTTCATAAAGAATACAATTTTCTGAGAAATACACAATAAAAAAGTTTTCCACATTCTTTCGTGACTTTCGTGGACACACAGTATATATTTTTTTTTTTAATTTTCATGAACCGTTGAAGTTTTTGGTCAATCACATCCCAATATGACATGTTTATCTTCTTTCCTTTGTTTTAATAGCCAAGGCAGTTACGTGTTAAATTTTTGAAAAAATGAACCTTTAAAATCACTATTTACAATTTCTAATTTGTTTGAAGGACTTCCTAGGACTTCCGGTTTTGATAAATGTTGACTTAACTGGGGTTGAAAATTACGAGAAAATATGTATATCAAACACGACTTTATCGGGACATGTGGACTTAATATGAGTGCCGATTAGGGCTTCTAATCCCGGACAATGATCCCTGGATTTCGGGATTAAAGATTTTGTAAACCTAGGATGCTGAGATTGATCCCGGGATTCATGAGACAAGCGAAAATTACCGCAACAAAACGCCTGGGATGACAGATCCAGTCCGTAAGAAACGCCTAAAATATATTTTATTGGATAATATCTTTTACAGCGAAACTTGATCAACTTTTTCAAATTTTACAAGTAGCAAACTAAAATTGACTGTTTAAAAGGTAAAAGGTGTCAAAGTGTGCGTGTTGACATCAATAATAACCAAATATATACTCTATTAGATAATAACTTGCTCTTACATCTTAAATATTTTCAAAAATTTTGCATTTTTGTAAAATGTTTCAAGAATAGTCACGGCAAATGAAATTGTTTGATCGAGCAAAATTTTCAAGTTTCCATATTGATGCCAATAAAACATTTTGACGTATTTTTGTTTTCTTCTTTAAGATAAAATTGGATAACTTTAGAATGCATATGTCATGGATGCATATTCATGTGAAGACGTTATTTATTGTTCAAAATTGATGAAGTATTAAGTGCAACTTCTTAGAATATGAAATATTCAATTTCTTGTCATGAAAAAAATTAATATTAGATTCTTGTACGTTATCTAAGTTCCCTTTCTGACAAAACTTTTCCATTAAAAAAAGCAATAATTGTGCGATGAAGAAATGTCAAAAGTGACCATATTACCTCTGTCACAGCTCATCACTAACTCGAGATGCTTCGTACCAAAATATTACATTTTTTAGTTTATGGTAAAATCTATAATCTGGAAGAAACTGTTTCGCTGTATTTTATTACCTATTTACTAATTTTATATTCTGTAGTACATCAATGAATCCAGGTAAAGAAATCCGCCACAAATTTCTTTATTTTTACGTTTATGTTTTTTTCCTGTTGTTGAGGGAAAAGTAGCCAAAAAGACTTAAGCAAATTGAAAAGGTTCATGTTGGTCGTCATTTCGAATTACATCTAGGTCTTGCAAAATCTGTTCTTCCTATTATAGCAACATGTTGGTGTAAACGAACATTTTATGCTTGATACTTAATTTAATCAGAAAGGGTGCTCTTATAGACTGATACAACATATTAGCAACAAAGAATAGCATTTTGCAATTCAGTACGATCAAAAGTTCGTCTAGCAGTACGTATTTCATCCTGGGCAAGAATGAAACATCAAATTTACGATATCGTTCAAACCGTTTTGTAACAGTACGGGCGTTAACAAGACATTATCGTTTATCGACGGCATAATAAAATTAGAGATACAGGTAACAACGAGCTGGGTAGCTAGCCTATAGCGCCGACCACATACTGTTGTGCAACAGAGCTGTCAAACGAAACAATTTTCGCGAGTCTATAAATAACTTTCTCCTATTAAAGCACCAACATCAGCGCTGTGGGTAGCATTTTAGCTCGGCATTAACGTTCGCACGTTTCCCATATGCCACCGCCAACAATGAATTGTTTCAACTTTACCAGACAATTACCTAATGATTTTGTCAACACGATGGTGTTAAATGCCAATTTGCTGTTGTCTTTGAAGCTTTGTAATACGTGTAGAATGTAGATATTATGTCTAAGAACCTCAATGTCTAAGATGCCTATTTCAAAGACGCTATTTACTCATAGAAACTGGTTTTTAAGACGCTGTTGGAATGCCTGAAGGCACCCATGGTGATTCCAAACAGGCCAATGAACTACGCATGTATTCTCTCACTGTTATAATAATTGAACAATCGATTTTGAGATGATGGTTGAGCGGTATAAAACTTGTTATAAAATTGAAGGTTTTATCATAAAGAATTGAGTATAAGAAGTTATGAATCTAGTGTTGTTAAATATCACCCATAAAAATTTTACTAGTTTTGCTGCAATAAAATAATATATTAGATAATCTTCGAAAAACATAGCAGTTGCTGTAGTTGGGAATGCCAATAAATTCTAAATTATTCCAATAAATTGGGCTTATATAGCCTTTAAGATCCACACATTACTTGTCTTAAATTACATCCATCATTGACTTTTTTGCGATACTTACTGTGTAATTTGTGTATTTTGCAAAATAAAGCATATTCTATTCTATTCTATTCTATTCTTCTACCTCTCCTAAAACGCGTTGTCAAATAAAAACGTTATTTATTGTTGAAAGTTTATGAAGTTTTTAGTGTAACTTCTTAGATAGTGGTAGCGTCAAATGCTGATATTTTGACAATATCTCACTATATCTACTGTCAATAGTAAGCAGATCTCATATTGTGATACCGTGTACGGTCCTTGCCTGACGGCGTCGGATAGGCAGCGTGTTCAGCGTGTCCAAAATGAATGCGTTCTGTTTGTTTTTGGTTTGAGGAAGTATGATCATGTATCGAATGGGCTGGGCGACTTGGGGTGGTTGAACATGGATAACACTAGGGTGTTGCATGCAGCAATAATATATCATAAGTTGCTATCCAAGAGGATCCCACAATATCTCATGCGGAAGATACGCTGTAGAACGGATGTCCATACCCTTAATTTAAGATTCAGGGGTTTGTTTGCTCCACCTGCCCATCGCGCTGGGCTGTATAAACGGTCATTCTCTTACCAGGTCAGTCACATATACAATGGTCTCGGGGTAGATATGAAAAAATTATCGTTAAACAGTTCCTAGCAACAAAATATTTTAAAAAAACATGACCAAATTTCATCACAAAAATGTATTATCAAAAATTGCAAGTATATACAAACAAATATATCAAATTCGATTAGCAAATCTTTTAGAAAACCTGATCATGCCTTGCCCATGCTACAATCTGTGATTAAGCCATTTATACATAAAAAAATCGCTACCAAAACTCACACAGAATCGAAGTTATTTACAATTTAAGTCACTATACCGTGGCGAAAGTTATGTTTCTGGTGTTAATGATCGTATGTGCTGTTAAAACGGCCGTTTAACACTCAAACTGTAACCGGAGGCTGTACGTAACCGGTGCGAGCGTATTTTATTTGAATTATGATCCTATTTCGAGCGGAGCAAGTCGAGAATTGCGACTAGCTAGTATGTAAATGTGTGATCCGCACACAACGGACTAGACTAAAATAGACGAACGTATATCATGACATTTACTAATTGTACAAGAATAGATTTACATATTCGGCGCATCTACGAGAATAGACTAATAGATGTCATTTATTATTTATTTATTAATCGATTTGCCAATCTGTTTATAAAAGTGCACCTATATGCTTGTATGTACTAGTATCAAAGCCATGTGTCAAATTCAGAGAACACAAGAATATTGGAGTGTTTATAAAAAAATTACAAGCTGTATAAAACTGAAAATGTGTAAATCTTACCGGTGCTAGCACAAATAATGTGTTTAGTATTTCAAAATGCTCATTTTTTATAACTTTGTTTGTTTATAAGTTAATATTTACAAGGAGAAGTCAACTATAACATCAAATTGTATTGAAACTGAACAGTTATTGATAGTCTAATAGTACCACTTCAATGATAAGAAATTAATAACAGTATTAATATAAATAATAGTGTATTGCGTTCAGTTGGTTGTTATACCATTTTCCGTAAATGTTATGTTTGTAGACATTTACCTTTTTTAAGAAATGAACCCATTTCCACCCCACTTAAAAAGTTTGCGAATTAATTAAAAACAGTGTAAGCTAATACCTCTTTCTCCTGACGTACAACAGAACAGGGCTTGTGGAGGAACTTTTTTTATAACTAAAATTTAGAAGTTTAATTTTGTTAAGGTCATAACGCTTCCTTTTTAAAAACTTTGAAAAAAAAATAGATAATGGCTATTTTTAGTTAATTCTCAAAGTTTGAAAGTGGGACGGAAATGGGTTCATGTCTTACAAAAAGTAAATGTTCTACAAACATACCATTTACTGAAAATTATAAACCAAGCAAGTGAATACAATACACTAGTTTTTACTATATCACACGCAGTATGATGAAGTATTGTAATCGTGCCGAAAAAAAATTCGATATTTTAGCGGAAATAGGTCTTTATGGGTCACCTAAACATTTTTGACCAAGGTACAAAAAAATGTCCGTGTGTGTGCGTGCCTATGTATGTCTGTGTGCGTGTAAACGATTTTTGTCGCGACGATTCCGGAGAAACTACTGAAGGTATCGGGACGAAACTTCATATTTAGAAGTTTCATAACCGAACTTAGAGCTAAAAAGCTTTTTGTTGAAAAGGGTCCAAAGGAACTGGCTATTTACGATTTTGCAAATGAGCTGTCATTTTTCTGTAATTTCGTCAAAATAGATAAATAATAAATTAAAGCAGAGAAAATTTTGTATAATTTATGTCTATAACATTTTTTGGTAAAATTAATAGTTTAGCAGCAGGAGCAAATTCTATTTGATCGAAATCGTGTCTGCATTAATAATAGGTAGCCAGGACATTTTGAAACTTTTGACAGTATTCAGAACGTCAGCGGTTGCGAAACGTCAATACAACACGCAAATGTATGGAGAATGCGATGAAGAGGAGAAACACGCGCGCACGTACGCTATGTGAAACAATATTGAAACATATTGGTGTTCACAAACTCAAGTGCGGATAGCAATGTTGTTATGTTTTCGCGAATAAATGCAAGAAATATTGTAAAACGGTATGTTAACGTTAAAACTTATTTGGAATATTCAACAATCTTCAACAACCTTTTTACTTTGTCGTAGTATGACAAAGGATAGTAATCGTAGCGAATTTTTTTTTTTAATTTTTGGCGGAAATATGTCCTATTGGGTCCCCTAAACATTTTTGAGCCGCTATTTCTGGAATTTCGTCGAAATAATTAAATAATAAATTAATATAGAGGAAATTCTGAATAATTTATGACTATGACATTTTTTGGTAAAATAAATAGTTTAGCCGCATGAGCAAATTCTATTTCATCGAGATCGCTCGTACTGCATTAAAACACTATAGTATTAAAACTAGTTAGCCAGGATTTGTCAGATATTGTGATTCTAATGACAGTAGGTAGTGTCAAATGCTGATGTTTTGACATTACATACTGTAAATATACTCAAAATATCCGTCTAGTTCTAGTAGTTTTATTTTAATGCAGACATAGTCGATCTCGATCAAATAGAATCTCATGCAGCTAAACTATTAATTTTATAGATAGCATGATAAAGTCATGTGCATGGCCACATCAGATTTTTTAATACTGTTATTAATTTTAAATCAGAAGTGGTACTATTAGATTATAAATAACTGTTCAGTTTCAATACAATTTGATGTTAAAGTTGACTTCTCCTTCTAAATATAATGTATGAGGACATTTATTTTTTTTTTTTCTTGAGACATGAACCCATTTCCGCCCCAGTATCAAACTTTGGGAATTAACTGAAAACCCTGTAAGCTATGGTCTGTCTTGTTTTTTTTTTATTTTAATAAATTATCATTTTGAAATGATCTAAATTAAACTTTTAATTTTTAATAAAGAAAGCAAGAGTCAATAACAAACCACACTTTTGAACAAATAGTTGAAATTGAAAGATCAATTTCTTGTAATTTTATCAAACTATTGTCGAAGAAAACAACAATTTAAAAGTAAAAATAGGTATATTTACTAATAAAGAATGAGACTATACTGTTGCACAGAAAATCATATTATTATTTTAGATGATGATAACTGCAACTTGTAATTTTATAAAGGCGTTGCAAAGGGCTTGCTATTATATAGTTTAACTATCAGATATGCTAATCTTTGACGCAGTTTTCAATTAATTTAAAACCCAAATATAAAACAATTATGTCCAGTATACTATTGTATTAATCTTAACAAATTGGAATAAGAGATTAACATTTTTAAAATAACTCAAATAAACTCGAGAATTCTTAAAATATAAACAATTCATATCGATATGAGACATCGCACATCTGGTGTTTTCGACACGCTATAGCGGACTAGACAAAAAACTTGTTCTTGTATGACCGTAAAATAACTAATACGCCGAATTTTGTTCGAATGTATGAGGCCACATTATGCCGTCAATGCTCCGCTGAAAAATATGGTGCGCTGGGTGGAGTTATTTTGCCCATAAGCGTCATCGGTGTGCATAAATCGCAATTACGAAGCGTAAAGAACTGAACAGTGAACATTCGTGTCGATGGGATTTCTGCTGCAGATATCTGGAATTTTCGCGTTAACACGGCGCAATAAATGAAGATATAAATTTAAACTGGATTCCAGATCGCGAACTAAGCGACTAACTAGAACGTACGAACTGCGTTCGAATTGCTGACGTTCTTTGCAATTAATTAACATCACTCCGATAAACTTTGTCTGTCGGTATAAAAGAGCGAAAGTTTGATGTTTCAGTGATCTCACATATAAGTGGTAACGCCAATTTTTTTTTGTTGGTTAAATGATGTCTTGAGATCTTAGAGATAAAGTACAATACGTTTCATATTGGAAAAAAGCGTTTAAATGCTTATTAGATGAACATACGGCCAAAAATAGATCTGGGCGACACTGCTCGATACATTCTGACCGATGAAATGCCTCAGCACGAAAATTGTCCACCTGGTGATTTCATTTTCTCTTTCAAGTAGCTAAGTAATTGTGGATATGGCAGCAAGTATAGCCATATCTATTGTCAATGATGCATTATCCAGCCTCATGAAGATTATAGAGGTATTATGTATGAGCATCGGGCCAAACTGCAATAATTTCTGCGCGAAGGCTGACGCACGGCGCATCATGTCTTCAGACCCATCGCTCACTGATGCTACCAAACAGGCCAGTCTGTCTGTCGTCAAAATCGAACAGAAAGAAACAAGAGGAGGAAAATATTAATTTGTGAAGATAATTATATGGCCCAGGCATCGCCGATTATAGTAAAATATAACAATTCTATACATCAAAGTTATTTTAAACCGTATTTTCTCAAAACAGCATTTTTCAAGCTGGCCGGAAAGATAACTTCAACTGATCTTCGTCAAATCATTTGAATTGTTATATGCAGCTTCAGGACAACATTATCTAGAGAACATACGGATTTTATGATACGTTCGAAACTTTTTTAGTTATAAACAATTTTTAACCTAATTTTGTACCTAAAAGTGATAATTTGTGTTCAAACGTGGGCCATTTTGTATTAAAGCGGAATTTTCTAATTTCCGTAAGTACTTCCTGAGATAATCTTATATAGAATCAATTTCCTATTTGTTTTTATGGCTAAGTGAAAAACTGCGTGCAAAATCTTTCCGGCCGTGCAACTCTATCCGCCGGAAGAGGTTTCCTTTGACGTCTTCTAACGCCTCAATTTTTTATTTATTTTTGTTATTCTTAATTGTGAATATTCCTCAAAATATGAACAATGAAGGGCTGTAAAGAGATTTTGTAGTTCATTTACTATATTGTAAAAATATACCTACAAAAGCGGTTATTTTTTCTCGCGCTAGGGTGGCAATACCCCTTAATAAGTTCATTGCATACGTAGCTATGACTATATAATCCCCATCATTATACTCGCCAATGATTATAATGACATTAGCGTTGTATAATAATGACAGTTCGTTCAAATAATGACTTCATTATTTGAACGAACTGTCATCATTATACGAATGTACTGTCAAAGTCAGTCTAAAGCTATGTGGATGACGGGTATTTTACATTTCGTCTCGCCACCATTGACAAATGCATTTAAAAAATTTGATAAAAAATGGAATTTATGAGTCGCAGATAATATATCCTTCACACGTTTATTGTTATTAGTGAATTTATGTTTCTGGTGATTCTTCTCAGTACGATGCTGGGGAAAATTTTTAAGTAGGTTTGAGTCCGCCTGTGTATCAATCAGGATTTATTTTGAACAAATAAGTTTTTAAATGTTAATTTAAATACAAACGTGAACGAAACACTTCTTAACTTTCTGTGTCTATATTCGTCAAACAACATTTGAGTCCTTTCTCATCATTTTGTTCTTTGCTCCAGCATGTGAATTTTTGTAGAGGTACACCGGTAACTTCAAGAAAAATTTTGCAATTTCAAAATGCAGTTTGACCTTACTGTAAATTAGACCATAGGTTATTTGGACGAACATTTGTTTGGAGTAATTTGTTTGACTGAAATAAACATGATTTGCAGCAAATAAATATTCCTTTGACTGTATTCAAACAACGATTTATTTGACTTGAGCAACATTTCCATCAGTGTAGTTTCAGTACGAGTTTTATTTTTCTTGAAAAAACTTGTTTTTCGTCTTGGAAAACGTCAAAAGCACGTTAGAGAAACAACATATTTATATACATACTGGAAACCCCCTTCCGCTACCCAAACCATTGAAAATATGATAAAGCATCATATTTTTTTAATAAGAAAACCAATTAATTAAAATTTTACCATTTTTTGTTTGCTAACTTCACAAACAAAAGTATCGAGGACATACCTCATGTAAAGATTAACGACGCCATAGTTCCATATGCGAACACTGCAAAGTATTTGGGTATTACTCTGGATACAAAACTAAGGTGGAAAGAACACCTTAAGAAGAAAAGAGTATAGCTTGGCCTGAAATATAGAAAACTGTACTGGCTTCTGGGGAGAAACTCTCAGTTATCAGTACAGAATAAACTACAAGTTTACAACCAGATACTAAAACCGATTTGGTTATACGGCATCCAGCTTTGAGGTTGCGCGAAAAACTGGAATATACAAGGAATCCAGACTTTCCAAAATAAAATACTTAGGAATATGGTTAAGGCTCTTTGGTACATACGGAATAGTGACCTGCATCGTGATCTTGGTGTCCCACAAGTGATCCAAGAGATAAAAAGATTCACCACTAAGCATGAATCTCGCCTAAGCCATCACGTCAATATAGAGGCCCTGCAGCTATGGGGCAACCAGAATCTGGTAAGAAGACTAAAATGAACTAAACCCTTCGAACTAGTGATTCAGTGCAATGTGAAAAAGGAGAGCATAGTGAGTGAAGTGTTAGTGCTTCTTGTTTAGGACAAGGTAAATATAGGACATCAGTGGATAGCCTATTAGAGACAAGTACCTAGTTTTAAGAAATTAGATTTAAATTGATGGTTAGCCTTTTAGATTAGTTTCAATATACCATATGCCTATTTAAAAAAAATTACGGAAATGCTTGAAATGACCAAATGAATATCTGTATTAATATATTCAAATCTTCCTAGTAAAACAAGTCTGCAAGCGTCCACAACGAGCACTTTATCCAACTTATGCCTACACCATCAAACCCAGACAACAATACCCCATCAGAAGAAAGAATACACTCGCATCTATCAGCTTGTATATACCTTGAGTTCCGCACCGCTGTATACCCAGCTCTTGCAGTGGATGGATCAATGGCATTGCCCAACATGGCGTAACATTACGCGAACGAGGAAGTCAACCGAGTAGCGAGCACCTCTCCACTAGATGGGCGATGCTCTTTCTCTCCTCTTTTTTGCACTTCTTCGTCTCCTTCTTCGTGCAATGTTGCCGGAAGACATTTTTCACCGGCCATAAAAGCGAACCACCGAGCGCGCCGCGCCGCTCGACTCATTGTTTACTTATTTCGCTTTATCGCGCCATCTAGCGAGCTTTTATGGACCGAGTGCTCCTCTAACTATATCCATTCTATATCGCATCAGAATGTAAAATGTTATGCGCGTGCAAACTGCGAATAAATAGACGATCGTGCGACGCGGTTATGTTGTTTTGTGTTGTGCGTGTAGCAGTAGGGGGGTAAGGGGTAGAGAGAAAGGTGAAAGGAATTGTGTCTAAGCGAGAAGATTAATAGATGTGACGATTTTGTCGGTATGAGTTGGAAACGTCACGAACAGTGCAGAATATGGCATATTCTAACATTCCTATACCTTTTTTACCATCAGTTTTATCTATCAGTATGCCGAACAGTGGTTGATTTTGAACTTTTAGCTGAAATCTCAGAGTATATATATATATATATATATATATATATATATATATATGTTTTAACTTTTCAGGATTTAAAAGGTTCAAACTAGGACTTTTCATCCCGGGATTCCGACAAATAACGAGCTTTTTCGAAATCCGGGGATTATAAATCTAAATCCTGGGATCCCAAAAAAAAGTTAAATCTAAATTATTTTCTTATTTTTTTTTTTGTTAGTTGATGGAATGTGGGCACTGTTCCACAATAAATCAATTGAGCTGTTATTTTTTAAGTAGGTATGAAGTCAGTCTACACAGATAGAAAAGATTTCTTGTTTTAAAGAAATGTATTTGTTTGAATTTATTCTTTTGTGTCAAAACATATTTCTTTGACGCCAACAATATTTACTTCATTGAATACTCTAGTTTATTTGCTTGCAGAGATGAATTTATTTGAAATATTTATTTAAGTGGAATAAATATATATGGATACAAACAAAAATTACTTTCCTTTAAAGTAATATTTATGTTTTGATTTAAAAAAATGTTTCTTTACACCACTGAAATATAATTTTGATTCAAACATATAAATTTGTATATAAGGAGAGATTTATTTCGTTTAAAGTAATATTTTGTCATTGGCTTAAAAATAGGTTTACTTCCGATAAAGAAATCATATTTTGATTAAAATAAATATATTTGACACACAAGAATTTGACACACAAGAAGAGATTTATTTCCTTTAAAGTAATATTTTTGTTTTGGCTTTAAAATAGGTTTACTTCCACCAAAGAAATCATATTTTGATTCAAATAAATATATTTTTAATGTCATCCAACTGTATTGTTAGATGGCGCTGTAAACTCTCTCCTCGCACTTCGTACATATCGAGAGTATAAAGCCGCGTGATCAACAGTATAGCACTTATAGAGTACAGTGCCTGCAGGTTCAAATTGCGATTCCAAATCAGAGTACACTTTACTAACTTAACCATGACTATATGTTGGGTTGGGAAGACCAAGCATTGGTCGAGGATGTGCGACTTTCCAAAAAGGAGGTGACACATGGCGAGTCTTCCGAAAAATTCTTGTCTATTAATTCCTTCAACAAATTAATAATTTTAAGCATACTCGACCAACAATTTTGTTAATATAAAAAAATGTAATTCTTTCACTCAACACAATCATAATTATTTGAAGTAAATAAATCTCATTTCTTATAATACACAAATTGCAAACTTTAACTGGAAACATAAGTTGTTTGACACAAATCAACGTTCTTTCTACCAAACAAATATTTCAAGTAAATGCGTTTTTATCCGCAAATAAATATTTCTTTGCCTCCATTGAAACAACAAATTTCTTTGAGTCAATGCATATTTATTTGAATTAAACAAAAATTTCTCTCTGTGTATAACAGCACCCTTTCTGATTAAATTAAGTATCAAGCATAAAATGTTCGTTTACACCAACATGTTGCTATAATAGGAGCAACAGATATTGCAAGAAGTAGATATAAGTAATTCAATATGGAGGCAAGCAAGAACCTTTTCAGTTTGCTTAAGTCTTTTTAGTTACCTCACCAAAAAATACAGACTGTATTACAAAAAATAAATACAGATCAGAGTCCATAAATAAGTCAATAAAAATAATAAATAACAAATATTATCGTTAACTACTGTTATAGATGCTAAGTTTTCAACTTAGCTATATGTGCCTCACCTAATTCCCCCAAATGTAAGAAGCAGGATTAGAAACAAACATTGGAAGTACTCCACTATCGGAACGGAAGAACCTATAATCAGGTCGATATTGTACATAATTTTACATACGACCGACAATTTCAATAAATTGTATCAAAAATGTCAAATAAATAAAGGTAAGGATATTTGACGGTATTCTCGCGACATCTATTGCAACTACGCAGTACTTTGTCTGAAGTGTCGATAGAAAATTCCAATACAAATTCAACATAAATGTTCACGAGCATGTAATATATGTTACAGCTAGAGTATTGCACTTACCTACGACCGAAAATTTCAATAAATATGAATTGTATCAAAAATGACAAATAATACACTAGATATTTGAAACTCTTATGGAGATTACTGTATACCTCGTAACATTTCAAGCTATTCAAAAGCACATACATTAAAAATTCTTTCAAGGGAAAATGGTTACTACGTACACTCGTCAGTAATATAGAATCAACTAAAGAAGCGAATGATAATTAAACCAGGTGGGGATAATTTTTGGAAAAAACACCTCCGCCTGGATTTGAACCAGGAACAAAAATAACAAAAATTCTATTCAAACAGATCCGCATAACAAAACCAACGTGCCGCTTTACATAATTTAATAAAACACACATTTTTTCCTTCAACCAAACTAATACTCAGCATTCCCAACATACCCGAACAAAGGAATTTCCTATTCATGCTCGGCACGCGCGCGCCCGGCAAAAGCAATATTTCCCCGGGCGCTATAGACTTTCTCTCGCCCGGAAACGGGGATACCACAGCCCGGGCGACACATAAAAAAACACGAAATCGGCGTCGGGAAATTTGGGACACGTCCCAGCAATAAACCGACCCGAAAGAGACGCTCCTCGCTCGGGAAAAATTCAAATTTCTCCCCAGTTTCGCTACCCCAGAAGAAATTCGATAGCCTTTGGCAATAGAGAACATATTTTTTCTTTCGAACGGTTCCATAGCCAGAGGCAGAGATTACAACCCTCAACTCGAGTACCACAACCAATAGGAACGGGTCGCTTTAATTGGAAACATGATACTGCTGGCGCCGACGACAAAAGCGGATAAATCCCACTCAATTTAATGGTTTTTAGAAGCTCCTTCTCTCTCTTCTTGTATTACTGTCGTCGGTGAGAGTATATAGCGAGCTGGGAAAGCTTTGCTAATTAGCGTTAGTGTCTCTGATATACGATATAAGTATCTTCGTGCTTTTGTGCTACATTTTACTGCATTTTCCGCTTTGTGTATAAGTTTTATAAGTTTTCCGTATACTAAATTTTAATGGTATGCTAATAGTGTGTCTCTTCTGTTGCAGGTAAGCTGAGGATCGTGCGAGGTTACTCAATGCAGGTCAGAAAATTAAGGTTAAGTTAAACAATACCGGCGCCTCCACCAAATGTGAACATGAAGATTAAATTGATACCAATTACGAATTTTTAGCTTTTATAAAAGGGTTGAGATTTTGATATTGTTTATTGGTGGACAATTTTCGTAAATTTGTGTGAAAAAGGCAGTCTTTCGGGTTTTTATACCGGCAGAAACAAATGATATTTTGATGGTCGAAGTTCAAGACACGCTATGGAGTATCTAAGGACCATTGGCCAGTTTCTCTTGTACTCTTGTGTAAGAAACCCCCTTTGTCCCCACACAGAGAGAAAAGATTTCTTGTTTCAAAGAAATGTATTTGTTTGAATTTATTCTTTTGGGTCAAAACATATTTCTTTGACGCCAACAATATTTACTTCATTGATTACTCTAGTTTATTTGCTTGCAGAGATTAATTTATTTGAAATATTTATTTAAATGGAATAAATATATATGGATACAAACAAAAATTACTTTCCTTTAAAGTGATATTTTAGTGTTGATTTAAAAAAAAAAACGTTTCTTTACACCATGCTTTACACCAATGAAATATAATTTTGATTCTGACATATAAATTTGTATATAAGGAGAGATTTATTTGGCTTAAAGTAATATTTTGTCTTTGGCTTAAAAATAGGTTTACTTCCGCCAAAGAAATTATATTTTGATTAAAATAAATATATTTGTACACAAGAAGATATTTATTTCCTTCAAAGTAATATTTTTGTTTTGGCTTTAAAATAGGTTTACTTCCACTAAACAAATCATATTTTGATTCAAATAAATATATTTTTAATGTCATCCAACTGTATTGTTAGATGGCGCTGTAAACTCTCTCCTCGCACTTCGTACATATCGAGAGTATAAAGCCGCGTGATCGACAGTATAGAACTTATAGAGTACAGTGTGCCTGCAAGTTCAAGTTGCGATTACAAATCAGAGTACACTTTAGTAACTTTACCTTGACTATATGTTGGGTTGGGAAGACCAAGCACTGGTCGAGGATATGCGACATCCCAAAAAGGAGATGACACATGGCGAGTCTTCCGAAAAATTCTTGTCTATTAATTCCTTCAACAAATTAATAATTTTAAGCATTTTAACTCAACCAACAATTTTGTTAATTTAAAAAAATGTAATTCTTTCACTCAACACAATCATAATTATTTCAAGTAAATAAATCTCATTTCTTATAATACACAAATTGCAAACTTTTTAACTGGAAACATAAGTTGTTTGACACAAATAAATGTTCTTTCTACCAAACAAATATTTCAAATAAATGCGTTTTTATCCGCAAATAAATATTTCTTTGCCTCTATTGAAACAACAAATTTCTTTGAGTCAATGCATATTTATTTGAATCGAACAAAAATTTCTCTCTGTGCAACATGGCTGATTTATTTAATAAATGCATTTCAGTACAAGTTACACAGTTTCACGTAAAACTTTGCAAAAGATTTAACATAATCTGCTTCTTTGTGGATTCTGCTTTTTTAGCTTTGTTTTTTCGATTTATTGTACAATATCAAAGATAACATGCCCTATCTTGTTCCAAAAGTCATTTTAAAACAATTGTTAAAGGATATTATCAATCGGTCTACGTGGTATTGAAATACCAAAGACGTGTGAAGTAATTATCAAAACGAATCGACTAGTAACCATTTAACCACATAACGGCCATTTCCGCAACATGGTAATACTATTATAAAAACAAAATATTACCGCAAGGATAGGGAAGAAACAATAGTGTATTTTATTTTAATTTTTTTCAACATTTAAAAAATGTTGAAAAATGGATGTGTGAAAACTCGGTAAACGATAACAAAAGTTATATAAATGACAGTTAAGAAAATGGCAGATTTTTAAAAAGGTACCCTATATACCGCTAAAACGCGCCGATACCGCACCACATATTATTATTGTTTAAATTGTGAAACTATAGCAACTAATTGATTGATTACGTATAAACTACAAATAAGGTTTTTGGTCTTACTGGCGTATAATAAATTGTTGTGTACTGTATTATATTACACAGATAGAAAAGATTTCTTGTTTCAAAGAAATGTATTTGTTTGAATTTATTCTTTTGGGTCAAAACATATTTCTTTGACGCCAACAATATTTACTTCATTGAATACTCTAGTTTATTTGCTTGCAGAGATTAATTTATTTGAAATATTTATTTAAGTGGAATAAATATATATGGATACAAACAAAAATTACTTTCCTTTAAAGTGATATTTTAGTTTTGATTTAAAAAAAAAAACGTTTCTTTACACCAATGAAATATATTTTTGATTCTAACATATAAATTTGTATATAAGGAGAGATTTATTTCGCTTAAAGTAATATTTTGTCTTTGGCTTAAAAATAGGTTTACTTCCGCCAAAGAAATCATATTTTGATTAAAATAATTATATTTGTACACAAGAAGAGATTTATTTCCTTTAAAGTCATATTTTTGTTTTGGCTTTAAAATAGGTTTACTTCCACCAAAGAAATCATATTTTGATTCAAATAAATATATTTTTAATGTCATCCAACTGTATTGTTAGATGGCGCTGTAAACTCCCTCCTCGCACTTCGTACATATCGAGAGTATAAAGCCTCGTGATCGACAGTATAGAACTTATAGAGTACAGTGCCTGCAGGTTCAAGTTGCGATTCCAAATCAGAGTACACTTTACTAACTTAACCTTGACTATATGTTGGGTTGGGAAGACCAAGCACTGGTCGAGGATGTTCGACATCCCAAAAAAGAGGTGACACATGGCGAGTCTTCCGAAAAATTCTTGTCTATTAATTCCTTCAACAAATTAATAATTTTGCATTTTAACGCGACCAGCAATTTTGTTAATTTAAAAACATGTAATTCTTTCACTTAACACAATCATAATTATTTGAAGTAAATAAATCTCATTTCTTATAATACACAAATTGCAAACTTTTTAACTGGAAACATAAGTTGTTTGACACAAATCAACGTTCTTTCTACCAAACAAATATTGCAAATAAATGCGTTTTTATCGCGCAAATAAATATTTCTTTGCCTCTATTGAAACAACAAATTTCTTTGAGTCAATTGTATTTATTTGAATCAAACAAAAATTTCTCTCTGTGTATAAAAGTACATCAAATGTTACGTATAACGATGGGAGTTATTTTTTAGTGAACGTAACTAGAATAACATTCTGGGTGAGTTTTAGTCTGTTGGCATTACATAATAATTCAACGGTCAGTGGATCGATAGCGCTGTTTCCAATTGAACGTGTAAATTAAAAAACTCACTTATTTAGATATGACCTGAAGTACATTAAAAATCGGCAATACTGAAAACAAGACGTAACATATAGAATGCCACCATGGAGTTTTTGTGTTAAAAAACATAAATTCTAGCTGTCGTCCTATTTGCATTTGAAGGTCATTTAAATTGTTTTTTTTTTGTTTTACATATAAGCAGTAGGTATAATAGGTTAAAAATCTGTTATTGTAATCAGCGCAAAATGTCACAAAAAAATCTTTCACTTCGAATCAAACTAAAATCAGACAAACGATCTTGAAATGCAGTTAAGTATCCTATGATAATTTAGTCACAAAGCCCCTTTCTTCGGAGGAAAGCTGATAATATATAGTTATACAGTCACTGTAAAGTACAGGCCATATAACAGCTAAATAGTCATACGTTAAAACAAAAATGATTCAGCATTTTATCAGTAATTATCTCAGCTTTCATTTTTGACACTCTTTTTTGCTGCTGAAATTGTCGCAAATGATAAACAATACATATTTTTTATTTATTTCGCGATTTATGTAGATAATTATTAATCGTATACCTTCCTAACTCAAGGTGGCAGAATTAATTACATTTTAATTTCACAAAGATTTATCTTTTCTATATGAAAACGTTCTACGGTAAGAATCATTTAAAACATAAATTAACCCTCAAGACTACGTAATAAAATATGTATTCAAATCTGCCCATTGTGATCTAAATTTAAACCATCCGCTAATGACATATAGTATATTCAGACCAAAGTATACAGAGCTGCTGAGACGCACCTTAAACGATATTTAGTTAAAAATAGGAAAACCAGTGAAATTGTGTACGTACCTATCAATAAATTCCCAATAAACAAATAATCGATCAATATTCATTCTGAGAAACACACTCATAAATAAATCGGTCTCGAAAAGAACTGATCACAATAACGAACATTGGGAACATAACCTATATTGACAAGACGAAGGTAACCTCAATACCTCGTCCACATCGTCCACATAGCCAGACTGTGCCCGAGTGGTAGCGCGCTTGGCTATCAGTATGGAGGACGTGGGATCGAATCCCACGCCCTGCTTTCAGAGTAAAGGTTTTCTGTGGTTTTCCTTTACTCCACGGCGAATGCTGAAAGCCAAACAACTTAAGACGTGCCACAGACGCGGGCCATAATAATGATAATTCGGGCCTGCCGATGCCCCCGTAGCACAGCGGTCATTTTGTCGAATCTAGCGAATAATAAATAGCGCTCATTTAATATTTCTGTACCTTGTACATTTTTATTATATCTTTGATTTTGAAAATTGATTGTTTATCGGGAATGTTTGGGCTATGTGGTGAACGAAATTAAGCAACGTATGTAATCAGGCTACGAAATCAACGCAATTAAAATGCTTTTAAACGTTATTTATTCCTAAAATATCAATTTTTCATGAGTTTTTAAATTATTATTTATTCATACCTGGTCTTATTTTAAAGACGTACTGACTTTTAAATGAAAAAAGAAAATATCTTATTAATAAAAAAATAAAAAAAATTACGTCAAATTTGGACCAAGTGCTTTTAGTACCGTATTGTATTATTTAGAATATTTTGCATAATTTAATATATTTCAATTTTTATTTTCAAAAATCAAATTTAAAGCTTGTGACGTCATATGTGAATGAAAAAATATTTGTTTGCATAAGCTTGTAGTATTTTGATTCTAATACCTGATTCCAAATGTTCAAATATTTTAATTTTGATTTCACTAAAATACTTAAAAACGCCTGTATATTATAATTCAGTTAAGACAAGCATAAAAAACAAATTTTTATTTTGTATACTTAATAGGCATATGTACCTACTAAATAATAAAAATGAACTTAATAATAATAATAAATTATAAAATCACAATGGGATTAGTCAATTACATAATTAACTAATCACTCATGACTTTTGCGGCTCTTGTAATAGATCTATGATCCATTTCCGACAATGACATTATCAGAAAGTTATCTGTAACATTAAGGTTCCGTCCTAAAAACATCGCAACTCAGACATGAAATATTTTGTCTCGACGCTTTCTTTTGCTGGGAGTGGTCACCCTGTCCCCCACCAACGTCAATCTGTAGTCACCAGTTATAGGCGGTGTTTAAAGTCTGCTGTCTACACCGGGCAACAGTAATATGGGCAAATAAGTACATTTCTGGCCATTACGCTTTATTATCGCAATTATAATGTTTGAAATTGTTTAAATAAAAAATCTACTTTTGTATCTATTTTTGTATGAGTTGGGCTAGATGTTTTATATTTAAACAAAACCAAAGATGTAGAAGTATAATTAATTTGTATCTTTCCAAAAAATTATTTTTCATCCAGCCCAACTCGTTATTTATCTACGAAGTTATACCTACTGAAAATTTCATAAACTTTCAACAATAAATAAACGTTTTTATTTGAAAACGCGTTTTAGAAGAGGTAGAACAGGGTCTTAAGGTTATAGGGGCTAATGGCTCTAGTAGTACAACGTTGCTCTGCTGACTAGGAGGTTTGGGGTTCGTCAGTCGTCGTTCGAACGACCAAAAACCGTGGGTCCCGGAAAACAGTTGAACACATCTGACATACATAAAATGAATATATTTATATGTGGAGAAATTGGACTGCACTTTTAATAATAAAGTAAAGTTAATGGAAAATCAGTCAAAACTATATTTTTTGTCTCCTTTACCAATATTTCGCAGCATTCTTCGTTATGATGGAAGTCAAAGAACATACATTATTTTGTTTGCTTATCATTTGTTCGCTCCCTATTTCGATCAGGTCATTTTTATTTAACGACATGAACTTAATAACAAATGTATGTGAACAAATTGGTTACTCCTACACTTCATAAACAAAATGCACACAAAAATTTAAATTTTGAAAATTTTACAAGTGTTTTGCAATTTATTTTTATTGATACATGTACTATCGCCGGAAATCTGTTCACACAAAAAATTTCAATTCGATTGGACATTGGGAAGTAGGTATATATCGACTGAACATACCAAACCAAGCAACAAGTGAAGTTAAGATTAGCGTAGTAAAAAAAGGCGCTGTTGTCCGCTGGGCAGACCTTGGCAGATAAAAATACCACAACTGAAGCACGACATATCTAGGTATACACAGAAAAAAAATTGTCACATACCTACACGTATCTACACATTGGCAGTCCATTTTGTGTAAGCGAAACCTTAAAGTTAATACATGGGATTTCCAAAGGGTTTTATTAAATCATAATACAATATTTGATGAATTTAGTAATTAAAAGCATCAGTACAAACCTTGCTCAAATAATAGTCAATAAGTAAAATAACTCAAGTTGTATAGAATTTCAATAACGATTTTTATTGTGCGAGCGCAACATTTCAATAAATCAAGGAGAAGAGAAGTTAGCCCGGATAAAACGGCACGTACCAGACATGTCCGTAGGAATTTGATCAAAATATTTATATGACAGCCTACTCAGTTAATCAGCTTTCCAAAAAAATAATTACCACAGTTATCCGCAACATCACGATAATTCGAATTATTAATTCCTAGATTCGACAAAATGACCACTGTGCGTAGTGGCGAAAGCTGTTGGGGGATGTTAAGGCGTGGATTATTATTATTATCTCGTCTTGGTATTTTCCGTGGTTGCCATGGTTACAAGAAATTGTATACGGTATATTTGTGGTGGGGTGGATTCTTGCCGCAAATAAAAATATACGGGATAATTCGACATGTGGTAGTTGTGTCGCCATCTACATCTAGTAAAAGTTCGAAAGCTCTGGAGAGAAGAGCGAAAGCTCTACGTTTTAAATGAGGGATACGGGAGAGGTATCTCCAAAACATCAATCAACCGGTAACCACGGCAACCGTCACGTCCGTCACGAACGTCAGCCAAAATTGACAGTTCTTCGCTCGCGCACCATGAACTACCTTATATTCGCCATCGTCACCATCTTCCCCGCGCTCGTGCTCATCATCCGCAAGAAATTCTTCTTCGCGTTCCCGAAGACCATCGAATACCGCCATATAGTCATCACGGGCGGTTCGAGCGGCATCGGCCGCTCCCTCGCCATACTATCGGCTCGGCAGGGCGCAAACGTAACGATAATCGCAAGGAACCGGCACAAACTCCAAGAGGCCAAACTGGAGATCCAGCGAAACCGCTTGAGGGACTCCCAGAAGATCAAGGCCATCTCCGTGGACGTCACCAATTACAAGAAGATCGAGCAGTGCTTCAACGACATCGACGACGAAGACCAGATCTATATGCTCGTCAACTGCGCCGGCTTTTCCATCTCGGGGAAATTGGAGGACATCCCGATGGAGTACGTGAAGCATATGATGGATATTAACTTCTACGGGACGTATAATCCCATACGAGCCGTGATAACGAAGCTGAAGGCTCGGAAGAAAGGGATTATTGTTATCTGCGGGTCGCAGGCTTCCCTCTTCGGGTTTTACGGGTACTCGGCGTATGCGAGTAGCAAGTTCGCTCTGAGAGGCTTGGCCGAGGTCCTGGATATGGAGGTGAGGCAATTCAACGTGAGTGTGACGTTAGCTTTACCGCCGGATACGGATATGCCCGGTTTTGAGAGCGAGAATACGACGTTGTCTCACGATAGGATGCCTAGTGAGGCTTGCGGGTTGTATACGCCTAAGAAGGTCGCTGAGAGTATCCTGAAGGATGCGTTGGACGGGAGGTTCTTTAGTTATATTGGAGCGAGTAGTTTTATGCTGGTGAACTTGTGTAGTGGCATGTCGCCGGCCACGTACGTCGAGGTGTTGTATCAGAGTTTGTTAATGGGTCTACTGAAAGTGATAGGGTTCTATTACATGAAGTGTTTCCATAATATACCGAAGAAGGTTAGTTTCTAGCTTGGGCGCGAGCAGCGAGGAATTGTGTGTAGCTGTGTACGTGTCTTAGATTTTTCTTTTTTTTTGCTATATTAAACGGTTTCGAATCCGAGTGGTGACGTTTTTTTTTTTTTAATCTGCAGCGGACACGTTTCCAGACAAAATTCTTTATCAAAATTTCCAGGTAAAGGTAAATAATTCCAATTTTACCGCAAACAATTACAATCTCGCATTTTAGCTTCCGTAAAAAAATAATCCTTTTAAATTTTGAACACAAAACGTATTTAGATCTTTATACTACACACTGCAAAAATCACTGTTATTTATGTAATTGATAAATTGCATCAAACAATGTAAAAATACGTGTGTTATGTAATATTGCAGTCATTTTACAACGTTGACTGTATTTTTACAATCGGACATGTAAAATTACAACCAAAGCGCGTTGGTACAGTAGTTAAGTGTCTGAAGTTAAACTGATCTGTTATTTGATTGCTATGGGGTATACCGGGTGATTCAATTTCGAGGCTCACCATGGGGATTTCGCTTATTAGTGGAGATAGAACCTATGTTTAAATTTGGCAAAGTTTCGTATTTTTGTGCTAATCAATTATCTGACAAGAAATTTAAGCTATCATTTTGAAGATATCCACCAAAAAACTGAAATGTTAAGATATCGTTTTTCATTTTTTATTCAAAACCAAATGTAGCTAGACATTTTACCTTTTAAACCGTCAATTTTGGTTTTCCATTTGTAAAATTTGAAAACGTTGATCAAGTTTCGGGGTAAATGATATTACCTAATAAAATATATTTTAGGCGTTTCTTACTGAGTGGATTTGTCATCCCAGGCGTTTTGATGCGGCAATTTTCCCTTTTCAATTTTCCCTTTTGCAATCCCGGGATTGCAAAATCTTTAATCCCGAAATCCCGGTATCAGTATACAGGGTCTCCCACGACGACCTGCCATCAAAAGTATATGGACAACCAAATGCAATGAGAGATTGAGAATTTGTGGAATTATATTGTTGGACATGATCGTCTCAGCTAAAATATTTTGAGTTTTCGATTACTTCCGGTTACACCGGAAATGATGTCAACTTTTCTATTTCAAATGGACGACCCTATATTTTATTGCATTTTCGAAATCTTCATTAAATTTTAGATCAACTTTATGTTACCATCCCTATACCTAACCTGTGTCATTTTTGAGCTATGCATACTTTTCCTTAAAAAATGACAGCTGCACGGTTAGTTTCACTTACTTATAAACTAGCCCCGTTGACCGTTGGAAAAAAGTTGTCCAGCAAAATTGTTTTGAAGGTGACGTATTAGCGACACATCGGTAGAAGTCTTGTAAAAGTTATACAGGGTGTTCAAATTATCACATCAAAGTGGAATTCGAGAAAAGTACTAAAAGACGATTTTTTCAAATGGCAACCCTAACATATGAATACATTCCTAAATTCTATGGAAAATTTTAGGTCAACTTTATGCACAATCTCCTATATCTAAAATGTAATTGTACCTACTCAAATCGATTTTTAATCATCCCAGTAGAAATTGCTAATATTGCCACATCTAGATTGCTTTTCAAAACAACTGAACAATTTGGAAGAAACAAAACTTTATTAAACAAGTTTTTTACGTCCTTTTTCTTTATAATTAATTAAGTATTGATAAAATTATATAAAATTAAGCCTACAATAAAACAATATTAAAAATAAAACAAAATCCTAAAATAAATTTAAAAAAATTGCTTAATTTAATTTCAGTAACCCTTCAAAAACGTTGACGTTTTCCGCTAAACATGCTTCAATTCTTTTTAACCCAATAACTGATGAGGAGAAAATGAAAGATAGGGTTCGAGCTGCTTTCAATGAGTTATGTGCGAACTCTATCAGGGACGCCACCAACAATAGTATGTTAAAAAGAATTGAAGCATGTTTAGCGGAAAACGACAATGTTTTTGAACAGTTACTGAAATAGAATTTAGCAGTTTTTACTTTTCTTTACGATTTTGTTTCATTTTTAAGATTGTGTTTTAATGTAGGCCTATAATTTTATCAATACTAACTATAACGAAAAATTACCTAACAAAACTTGTCTATTAAAGCTCTGTTTATTCCAAATTGTTGAGTTGTTCTCAAACGTAATCTAGATTTGCCAATATTTGCAATTTCTACTGTGATGTTTAAAAATCGATTTCAGTAGGTACAAGTACATTTTAGGTATAGGGCATTGTACACAAAGTTGGTCTAAAATTTTCTATAGAATTGAGAAATGTATTCACATATTAGGGTTGTCATTTGAAAAAATCGACTATTATTACTTTTCTCGAATTCAATTTTGATTTGATAATATGAACACCCTGTATAACTTTTAGAAGAGTACTACTGATGTGTTGATAACCCGTTACCCTCACAACAATTTTGTATGACAACTTTTTTCTAACGGTCACATCTCGATCATTTATAAGCAATTGAAAGTAACCGTGCAGCTGTCATTTTTTAATGAAAACAATTAATATCTCAAATATGACAGATGTTAGGTATAGGGAATGTAACATAAAATTGATCTAAAATTTAATGAAGATTTCAAAAATGCGATAAAATACAGGGCGTTCCATTTGAAATATAAAAGTTAACATCATTTCCGAACGCAGCTAACATTATAATCTTGCTCGTGATGCATTCATTATGTGAGAGTAAATTAGCTCGGAATTCCGCAGACATCGCGGCGGAGGAAAGCTTCACGTGTCGTTTGCCTCTCTTGACGCTTTCCGTTTCGAGTTCAGAAGACGGGAACGCGCCGCGACCCGAGACCCGCGGCGAAAGTGGCGGCGTTGTACCCACTTTTGTGCATAAAATTGCGGAAGGTCAAGTTCAGGTTCGAAACCACGGCCTGACCTCCATTGCCGTACGACGAACACCACCTGCCCGCGAGCACGCCACTGCATTCATCAACGTCTGTTTGTTTCTACAATGACTGTTTTTTCCTCGCGATTTTTGGGTTATTTCTCGGTTTGTGTTGATTTTATGTATTGATAGATTAATTATTTTTAGAAGCTATTTTTCAATGATTAACCTTATAACCTGGTATAGCAAAGTTTTTCTGAAAAACAACATTTTAGCGTATACTAAAAGCTAAAATAGAAATCTACATCTATGTGAAAACCAGATATATTTTGATTATAAAACATTTGCTACCAGTTTAAAAAAAAAAAAAATAATCTCATCAATCCAATTAAGTAAATTTTAACTAATTTTGTCGCCGTTATATCACTCAATAATGTGTTAGGTATTAATAATTATGATTATACAGGGTCCTGCAACTAAGCTCCCGTCTTCTGTAGCTCACTTACTCATTAAGCTAAGAGTTTGACATTTTGCAGGCTTACCCTGTACTTCAAGGTACAATTCAAGAAATTATTTTTTATTATACAGGGTGTTCCAAAAATGTGCAACGCCATGGTAATATATTTTTTTAAATTGCATGCTATAAATTTTTCTACACATTTGGAAGCGTTTTATGGTTGCCTACATATCACCAAAATTGAAATCGGTTGAGTGACCGCAGCGGAAAAAAATAAAAACAAAAAAAATTGATTTTGCATCGTAGGCTTTAAAAATCAATAAAAACCACAAAATGCACCTCGTTAATAAAAGTTTGCGACGTGCTTATTAAGTTAGATGTAATAGTCTCGTTAACCAAGTGACATTGATCTAAATTATACAGGTGACCAAAATCGAGTGTCAAACTTGTCAAACTTCAAAGCGTGTTATTGTTCTTATTTTAAATTGGAACCCATAATTTTCTTTATGTGAAATGATGCAGAATTAAAAAATAAACATTGTTTCTAAATACAACCCCATCACAATTCCCAATATTTTAACGGTTATTCGCCAAAAACTCATTTTTCAACGTTTCCAACGGCAATTTTAGATAATAAATATCGTACGTGACGTTGAAAAACAATTTATTTCATAAAAAATAATAGATCTATTTTATATTTGAGTGTACTTAATTAAGTAGTTATTCAAATGCTAAATTTACTGCATAATTTACCTATAGCGGTAAGGACGGAAATGTGGCTATAGGTAAATTTTACAGTAAATTTAGCAATTGAATAACTACTTAATTAAGTACAGTAAAATCTAAAATACCTCTCTGCGTTATATTTTATGTAATAAATTGTTTTTCAACGCCACGTACGATATTTATTACCTAAAATTGCCGTTGGAAACGTTGAAAATTGAGTTTTTGGCCAATAACTTTTAAAATATTGGGAATTGTGATGGGGTTGTATTCAGAAGCAATATTTATTTTTTAATTCCGCACCGTTTCACCTAAAAAAAATTATGGGTTCCAATTTAAAATAAGAACAATAGCGCGCTGTGAAGTTTGACAAGTTTGACACTCGATTTTGGTCACCCTGTATGATTTGGACCAATGTCACTTGATTAACGAGACTATTACATCTAACTTAATAAGCACGTCGCAAAATTTTATTAACGAGGTGCATTTTGTGGCTTTTATTGATTTTTAAAGCCTACGATGCAAAATCAATTTTTTTTGGTTTTTATTTTTTTCCGCTGCGGTCACTCAACCGATTTCAATAAAATTTTGGTGATATGTAGGCAACCATAAAAGGCTTCCAAATGTGTAGAAAAATGTATAGCATGCAATTTAAAAAAATATATTACCATGGCGTTGCACATTTTTAGAACACCCAGTATAATAAAAAATAATTTCTTGAATTGTACCTTGAAGTACAGGGTAAGCCTGCAAAATGTCAAACTCTTAGCTTAATGAGTAAGTGAGCTACAGAAGACGGGAGCTTAGTTGCAGGACCCTGTATATCATTGAATTCTTATAGAATTTAAGATTTTGTCTAATTTTCAACTTATTTTGTTGCGCTTTCATTCATTATTATTATGGTTAGAGTAATTCTTGCAAGCTACAAGAATTTTGTAGTGTGAAGCCAGATGAACAATTGCTGTGTTTCTATTGTTTATTATTCTATTTATTTTTGGTTTTAAGCGTAATTTCTGGTGAATTCCAACTAATTTTTTTATTAAGCAAGTTGAAAAGGTTCATGTTTGTCTCCATATCGAACTATATCTAGTACTTGCAAATTCTGTTCTTCCTATTATAGCAACATATTGGTGTAAACGAACATTTTATGCTTGATACTTAATTTAATCAGAAAGGCTCCTGTTATAGACTCATATTCACACTTAAAACATAGCAGCTCAATTGATTTATTGTAGGTCAGTCCCCACATTTCGTTAATTAACAAAAAATAAGAAAATAATTTACAGTTAACTTTTTAGGATCCCGGGATTTAAATTTATAATCCCGGGATCCCGAAAAAACTCATTATTTGTCGGGATCCCGTAATCCCTCGACTGGAAGCCCGGGTCATTTGGTCGGTGTACCCGTGTCAACGGTGTAGAACAGGGGTTCTCAACCTTTTAGGTTCCGTGTACCACAAAAAATATTCAAATTTCTGCGTACTACCTAACCTTTATTCAAAAATGCATATTAATACGTACATAAATGAAAAAAGTTTATATCAGATTTTAAATTTTTCATACCTACATATTATTTTGTACCAAAATAATAACTTTTTAACGACAGTTTATTTGGGAAAAAAATAAAAAAAAGTTCTAAAAAGACAATAGTCTAACAATAAACAATTATATAACAAAACTTCATTTGGTATACAAAAGTAAAGTAAAAACGTCAGTTACATTGAAGTAATATAAAATAATTTAAATATTGATGCGACTGGGATTGTCTTGCTAAACCCATTTTTTTTTTCAAATTCATGCTCACTGAAAATTAGTTTCATGCTTAAATTTCCCGCAATAATTAATTTTGTCCTATGTTTGTCTGGTTTTATAAATTGATGGTGCAAAAAGTCATTAAAAATCTAATATCTTAATCTGCAATTTCTTTAAAATAATTCTTCCTCTGGATCTAAACACTGGTGCGTATTAATCTTAACATTTTCCATCAGTCTAAGAAAGTTTCTATCAATTGTTGTTTCTCTTTGGCAGTGAAGTTATCTGGCATACTCATAGTTTTTAGAGTTCTGATCCAATTTTCATTGTCATAGTTTTCTGGAAAATAACTGTCAAACTTGGTTATTATGATAATGAATTTTTCAAGAAAGCCTAATGCTGACAAAAAACTACATTTCTTTTTATTAACTTCTTTTCGTTGTTGCGTTAATTTTATAATAATAAAATAATAATATAAACAATAACAATAAACGACCATTTCTCCCTGCAAAACTAAATTTATATTATACAACTTTCCAAAAATATCAGCTGAATGTGCTAACCGGACTATCCAGAATTCATCAAAGAAACAATATTTGAAGTCGAAATTAGCTTCTGCATGGAAAACTTAAACTTCTGATTTAAGTACGAAGAGACAATGTTATCTTATTACTGCTTGATCCAAAACTGTTTTTAGTCTGTCTGGTATAGATTTTGATACTAGAAAATCCCGATGGATTTTGCAGTGAGTGAATTGAGGTTCTAGAGCTACTGTTTTAATTTTTTTATGAGGGCCGCGATTCTTTTCAGTTAAAGCCCGAGCTCCATCAGTGCAGACACCAATAAATGTCTTCCATGGAATAGAATTGTTAAACATACAATTATTAAAATTTATCACCAGATCTTCTTTCGGGCAGAGGTTCCTAAAATAAATATTCCTCTGCAATTTCCTCTTCAACCTCAACTTGACTCAAACATTATTATCAAAATAAATATGATTTCACCCATAAGTACAAAAACCAATCTATGTGATATCTGTAGTTTCGATACTATTGACCCATTCATCCAAGACGAAAACTACTCAGCAAAAAAAAATAAAGTAGGTATGTTATAGCTACTCCATTTCTTATTAGTTATTACTATCAACATTTTCTGCATCTCGGTTTAAAAGTGAGATAAGATACCCATGTTTACAGTTTTGAACTAAGTATTGCCTTTCAGATTTTTTCCAAAAATTCTAATTTATATCAGGTACCATGCCGAATCTTATCTATAATTTATATTATATGTTTATATTATATTCATTTTGATGAGATTTTGAGAGAATTCATGAGATTTTGATAATTATTTCAGCACATTGTAAGTAAATTCATCAAAATTATAGCGTGATCTTGGATTTTTATTTATTTTTTTAAGAAATGATCAAAGCATATTATACCGGAAGAATATTATTACTTGAAGGAGTTCGAGAGGTTTAAGTCATAAGAATGTCCACTATAATGTTTTTACTTTCTCATACATGATGGTATGATAAAGTATTGTAATAGTGTTGAAAAAGTTTTGCGATTTTAGCGAGATTTTGCCCGCTTTTTCTGTGATGTCGTGAAAATAGTAAAACATAAATAATAAATTAAAGTAGAGAATATTTTGAATAATTTATACATATGACATTTTTTGATAAAATTAATAGTCTAGCTGCTTGAGCAAATTTTATTTGATCGAAAACGGTCGTGGCTGCATTAAAACTAGTTAGCCAGGATTTGACAGATATTTTCATTCTATAGACACTTGACAGTAGTGTCAAAATATCAGAGCACATCAGCGTTTGACACAGTTTAACACTGCTGTACAGTATCATAAAATTATGTGTCTAGCCACATCAGATTTTTACTTTATCATATGCAGTCGTGTCTGCATTAATATGATACTAGTTAGCCAGGATTTGACAGATATATTCATTCTAATGAAAAATATTTGTCAAATCCTAGCTAAATAGTTTTATTTTAATGCAGACACGAAAGATCTCGACCAAATAGAATCTCATGCAGGTAAATTATTAATTTTATATATAGTATGAGAAAGTCATGTGCCTGGCCACATCAGATTTTTTTAAAATTAATCCCTACATCATTCATTAAGGATACAAAGTTAAAACTGAAATTTTGCAATTTTGGCTTTGATGTTCAATACCTTTTACAATCTCTTATCGATTTTGATAATTTGATTGCCATTCTGTAATAAAATTTATTATGACTGCCACACCGCTTCGAACTTTTGGGAAAAATGGTATTAAAGCTACCGGAAGGAATTATCCTTAATATTTATACGGCCAGTGTACTTTCAGCAAAACGGTTGCCCAATGCCCCGTACAATCACAATGTGTGTAAATTGACCATAAACTATGATATATGTACTCATTTTTATTCATAACAACCCGATTTTGTTGTTATATTACTAAAAAATGTTGACTTGAATGTGAAAATAGACATAATGGGTGAAAAAGCTTGCAATATCCAGTTACAACTAATCCTATAAGACCTGTGTGGCCAAAATTACAACCGCAGGAAAAAGACATGACCAACAAAACGTACATGTAGATTTAAAAATACTAAGAGATAATAAAATTGTACTCACCGAAGAGCCCCAATACTAAATTTTCGTCCATTTCGCATCCCTCCTGTCCCTCATTGCTTACATGGGCCGCCCTAAACACAAAACCAAAAACTAATCTCAATTTTATGTCAAAATTTCGATGTTAAACGCGCAAGAGATACACTGAGATACACATATTGCAAATAACAAATCACTCATGTTACGTGCGGTCACTTCAGTAACTAATATTACAATCAAAAATCCCAAAAAAATCCGGTTTTCATTTACAACATTATTTGAAAAATACCCAATAAATACCTACATGGTCTATTGGAAAATAAATTATTGAGAAATTTAATTACGGGGTTAGTAAGTACTGTTAGCCAGTTGTGTTTATCTAATCATACCACCAATGGTAGGTACCCCTCTTACGCAATATTGCTAAACTGGGCTTAGCTATAAACAAAGAATCGGTCACTTTTAGGTTATATATTCCGCTTTGGCAACACAAACAATGAAATAACCGACTTGACCATAACAAATATTAAGCTAATATCGCATTTCATTACCAAAATAATCGGTAAACAGCGTATTATTAGGATACATGCATATGCTCAGTTTGAATGTGTGTATAGGGGTATACAAGATTCAACTTACCTATATTAGCATGAAACGCGTCTAGCAAACGGTGTTGCCGGTATAATTCGTGTTTGATTTGTTCCAGACACAATAACACACAATTTATGACCGCACACAGTAATAATTATTTTGTATTTACCCGACAATAAGCAAAAATTAGGAGCGATGTACGGAGTCGTACAACTTCGACCGCCATACTGTTTTTTTTGACGTTTCTCGATAAGCGCGTATACCGTATACAACTTCGGGCCGGTTGGCTTTCTCAGGAAAGTCAAAGTGTTGTTTTTATTCATCTACGCTCAAATACAAATGTAGCACGCATGGTGTATAGTGGGGTAAAGTGGGGTAAATTTACAAATTGAAGGTGTTCTCTTGTATTTCTTACGTTTGAATTTAAATACTTCCATGGTGTCAAAAGGAGCTCGGTTTTGTAAACACATCAAGGATTCGCCGGATGACGTTAAATTCACGTCACGTGAGTATTGCTCTTTTTAATCTATACAGGGTGTTAGAAAATTAATGTAAACTATTTAGGGAAACTTGTATAAAAGATTATACTTTCGTAGAACAAATTTCTTAGTTAAATCGACAGTTTGCGATGTGTCTCACGTAGGTTACGGACAGTTTTGAACGTACAGATTGCGGAGAAGATAACGGATGCTTTTTCTTGATTCTCTGAACCAATCGGTTAATATTCTCTATACTGCTGCCAATACTGTTACTTTTCCTTATACAACAGGCACGGAGAGGCGATAGAAATCCTGTTTTGCAATCTCAACCAACGGTGTTTCTCACTAACTAAATAAGGTCTAACAAAGTTAGGTTATGTTTATTTATATCAGGGTGAGTGAAACAATAAAGATAAAATGTGCTATAAAGTAAGGTTATAACTTTATTATTCAACAATAATAACAAATGTGCGTTGGCAATCTATTGACAGTTAAACTGTCAAATTGGTAGTGCTGGTAATCGAGGTGCGGGCGTACCAACATAAATATTAGGTTTGTCAAAGTTGGGTTATGTTTATTTATGTCAGAGTCATGTCAGAGTGAAACAAAAGTAAGGTTATTTCTGTACAACTAATGCTTGTTTGGTATCTTTTAACAGTTAAACCGTCAAATTAGCAGTACCAACATAAATTCCTACGAATAATTATTGTTTTTCGTCTTGTTTCAGAACAACACTATGTGGCAGCGGATTCCAACAGCTCAACAACTACGAAATCGTTCATACCGTGTAAGGTATGTGGAGATAAAGCCTCTGGATACCATTATGGAGTCACGTCTTGCGAAGGTTGTAAGGTAATTGTCACCAGTTTTATGACCTAAGTTATGTTAAAGTCACTAAAGTACTTCGAGTTGGTAGTAGTGTGTCTCTTTCTGGCTTATAGAAACTTACGCAAAACTATTTAAGGCTCCCGTCTCAACGCAAATAGCGAACTGTAGCAAACTTCTCTCCAAAGCTTCGATATGAAAAATTACCAGATGTAGATGGCGCTGCTATAAACATGTCTGTTTTTATTTCGTATTTATTACATTTGACGTATGGTATATTCTAAAGAAATTAATGTATTGCTTTCTATTTGTACAAATATTCAATCTGGACTGTTTGAGTTTTCTAGTAGATGATATAGTACTTCCACAATCGTCGTTATTGTCAACATGGTTGCCAACTTATTACAAACACGCACTACAATACTCCAGAGTGCAAGTCTAGAGGAGTTCAGAAGAAAATAACTTGTCCTCTTATAGTTTTATAACATTTAGCTATATTTTATAATGTATTACTGTAGACCAGTGGTTCTTAACCGGTGCTCCACGAGCTTGTTGCAAGTGCTCCGCAAAATTATGAAAGCCGAAATTGTTCACTCATTTACCGTATGTGATTGAAATAATAATATTTGTATTTGTATATTATTAACGTACAAAACATTCTAACTTCAACAAATCTAACAATTATGGTATATTATAATACAAGAAGACACCCAAAATAAGAGATCGAGCAGGGCAGAAAGACCTGGGTCAATAGCCCGTTTAAACACAAAATGAAATTTATTAAATGAAACTAATTGTGTAATAAACCTGTACAAAGCTGGATATTGGAATAAAGATTATTACTACTACTACAATACACGTTTTAAAAGACAAATTTGGCGCACTAGTTGTTTTGTTATATAGGTACTATTTTTTCTACCTTGAGACATTAATTTTACATAAATTTCGAAAAATGCGATTATATCATCCACATGTTATGTGCGGATTTATTAAGCCTTAGATTAGTATAAAGTTGTATTAAAAATGAGCTTATCAAAACTACTTGAGTAGGCGGTAAGTAACTGCTAATATAAAGAATCTAACCAAATTACCTAAATATTTGACAAACTAAGAAGGTTTTGAGAGTTTTATTATATTTAAATTTATATTACCGCGAACATGTCAGATGCTTGGAGGAACTATCACAATATACCAAATAGGTGGCGGCATTTATAACCACCAGGTGATAGTTCACGAACAAAATTTTGTGGGGCCAGAAAATCAAAACATACACACACACACAACATGTGGAATTATGTGAATACGGGCAAAAAGAAAACTTCGTAGGCAATTCGGTACATCGAGAGTGCTTCTTCCCTCAAACATTCAAGAGTTGGTTTGTAGAAATAAATTCCAAAATTCCCGTTATGTTCTAAATTTCTACAGAAATATATATTTTTCTTTTCTGTATCAGACTAATGATTTTCGCCGCAAATAAGCTTCATTCGAGTATTCATTTTTTCAATTCGGTAAAAAGTTCGAGCTGATAAAAATATCAAGAAAACAGTATTTTAAACGGCTACAACTTGTTAAGGAATTGAGAAACCCAATAAGTTAATAAGAAACTTTTTACTCGACATGCTACTTTGGAAGAATATCTAATAAACTATCATTAAAAACTACAATCAAATCAAATTGGTACATCCTTTATTTATATAATATCTAATTATGTGTTAAATAACAATAACTTAACAAATTTTTATATCAATCGGTTGGTAATAATACATCGTACGGATATAACGAAAACACCCTATTCGTATACTCGTTTAAAATTTGCTGTATTGTTGTCGAAAGCAATGGTTTGAATTCTTCGTATAGAATGTCAATGTTGTCATTGATGGCGTCATTGACAGACGTGGTAATTTGCTCGTTATTCTTGAACAAGTTGTGAAGATATAGGTACATTTTTCCTGCTGTTACATCTATTTCGTCACGTTTGACATGCAGGTAATCTTTTCCGTTCTTCTTTATAACCTCCAAGTAGTGTGTTCCGTTAGATACAATATCATCTACAAAACAAAAGGAAAATCGGTAACAATTTACTTTTATTTTGGTGATTTGCTGTGATACAAAATCTCTGTGAAAGCTAAACGAATTGCCTTCCAACTAATATACAAAAAAAAACATAAAATACTGATTTTAACACCATTTGAGTAAATGCTTTGTATTACTGGGCTGGGAACTCCAACTTACCAAATTTTCCTTCAATTTGCCCAACGCTGTCAAACTGAAACAGCAAAACTCTTCCTTTAGCTTTGTACTCCCCTTTCAGTTCCATATGTGGAAACTTCAGCACCACATTAACAATTGCCTTGTCAAAATCTGCGGTCACATGCGATATTTCATAATTTCCTCCACCAGTCAGTATGCAACCTTTCATATCAGCTATGAATTGAATACTTGAGCTATTGCCTTGATTCAACTGCAGTTCTTCTATAACAAAAGGTTCGATAGGTGGTATCTTAAATTCTGGAATCCCTTTCTTTAGGTATGGTCTCAAGCTTTCCACAGAATCTTTCCAACATTCTGACAAGTTTGGATCGTTACGCTTGCAGATTTTCACATAACTAGCTGAAATTAATAAATTAAATTAGACAATATGCTAGAAATAGGTTATTTCTAATTAAAAAAAAACTGCCGCGAGCTGGATTTGAACCATGGTCTCCTACATTACCGGGGTACGTACACAAATTGCTCAAAAACATTTCGGGTAACACTGTTTTCGAAACCTGGAACTTTTTAAATAACGCTCTAGGCAAAGCGAATCAAAATTACAAAAACGATGTTACAACTTTTAGTTACTTCTGAGTTACACTTAAAAATGTATCGATGATAGTTGGGTTTTCAAATACTTACGCATTTGTTTCGGAGCTGCCCTAGCAACATCAGTCAACAACAGACAACAAACAACAAGAGATACGTGTTTCACCATTGCTATTTTTTCTATAATAATCACTAGGATGAGGTTTTACAGCACCTTATATTAGTTTGTGGCTGTCTCTATACATTATATAGACATCAATGTAAACTTGTTTCAATGTCAAAAACCGCACTTGAGGTGGTTATTTTTTCTATTTTTTCCTAGGCAATTGACCAGTTATATATACATGCGTACACAGACGCAAGTAATTTGGAATTATTACTTGAATCACCGTGTTTACGTACAATTCATACCCTGGCAACTTAATCTAACATCATAAACACGTCTACCAGTTTCAGGTACCTACTTTTGTTTTCGCGAAAACCCAGCTGCGAGCGCGGAAAATAACCATTGACGAGATTCGATAATGTTAATACGTCAATTAAAAACTGATTTGGTTGTTATTTTTATATAAATAAATTGTTTTTTCTTTGCTAATTAAGGCTCCCGGTATCCTACATCAAAAACGAGCCGATTCACCATACAATTATTGTTTAAATTGTGAAACTACAGCAACTATTCGATTAAATAGGTCCTCACGCAACTGCGTCCACAAAGAATTTCATTATACTTGCAAACTTTAGTGTTTAAAAAAAGCTAATCTACAAATATAGAAATGCTTTTTGGTCTTAATGGTGTATGAATATTGTCTACTGTAATATTATATTATAAAGTACATTAAATATTACGTATCACGATGGGAGTTTATTTGGATGCTGACGCTTTAAACTTCACACACTGCACGTTGCTCTGGTTTGTTCACCTATCAGCTATCACTCATATACTACTGTGCTCTGCTTTTTTGTTTGGTTCTATTGAGTCTTCGCACACTGTCACAAGTGTCAAGAAGCGGGATTGCCTCGACATTCGTGTGCTGGAGAAGTCTGTTCTGATGATTCTCTGCAAACTTTCGAATTTCCTTAGTTACTAATTCCATTTCAAGATCTCTGTGGAGATTTCTGTTTCTTATATACCACGGTGCACCCACGATATTTGTTAGCACCTTATTTTGTAATTGCGTTGAATGATGTTGATATTGCTTGGCTTAGTGCAGCCCCACAGTTGGATACCATAGGTCCACACAGGTTTAAGTATCTGTTTTCAAAGTAGGAGTTTATTATATGTCGACAAAGACGACTTCCTACCAATAAGCCAGTACATTTTTTGTATCTTATGCCCAATTCTTCTCGTTTCTTTTTAACATGTGCTTTCCAGCGAAGCTTGGCGTCATACCGAGGTATTTTGCCGTGTTCGAGTAGGGTACGGTGGTGATATTTATTGTAACTGGAACGTATCGTATTCGCTTGTTGGTAAAGTTTATGCGAAAGGATTTGGTTTCGTTCAATGTAATTAACCATCGTTGCATCCAATCACTAATATCGTTGACAGCATTCTGCAGTTTTAGTGTTGCTCCTTCAACATTTGTATCTACTGTCATGATAGCAGTGTCGTCAGCAAACGTGGCAACGGTAACACCATCTGGCTGCGGAAGATCATGTGTATATAGAAGGTAAAGAATAGGACCAAGTACACTACCTTGTGGTACTCCAGCTTTAATACATTTGAGGGTTGAGTACTCAGTATCTTGCTTTATGCGGAAGTATCTGTCAGAAAGATATGATCCTAATAGTTCGCTATACTCGAAGGGTAGTAGCCGATCCAGCTTATAGAGTAGACCTTCGTGCCAAACTTTATCGAAGGCTTTTGCCACATCCACGAATATGAAGGAGATACTTTTTTTTCTTGTTATTTCCTTGATCATTGTTATTCTGTGCACCTGATCAATTGTGGATTGTCTGCTTTTTAGGCAATTCTTTTATAATCTCACCTGTTATAAAAACCAGGTGCCTTTTTTGTTTTAGTTTTTTTATTGCATTTATTACCTCTTTAGGAGTAACGGGAGATATTCGATTTCTGTTTCAAATTGAAAATGTAAATACAACATAAATCAAATTTATTTTGATATGACTAATCTCTGGATATGACCTTAAGTACATTAAAAATCGGTAATATAGAATGCCACTTCACAATATAAATCGGAGCTGTCGTCCTATTTGCATTTGAAAGTCAAAATTTGTTCAAAACAAAAACCTCGTTGATAATTTAGTCACAAAGCCCCTTTCTTCGGGGCAAAGCTGATACTATATTGGTATACTGTCATTGTAAAGTACAGGCCGTATGACAGCTAAATAGTCATTCGTTAAAACAAAAATCATTCAGCATTTTATTAGTATTTTTCTCCTTTTTCATTTTTGACATTCTGTTTTGCTGCCGAATTTGACGTAAATAGTAAACAATACACAATTAACAATACACAGTATTTGAGGCCAAGGTCTACTATTTTCTTCCTAACGTGTTTTTTCCACCTTAATTTTGCATCCAGAGTCATACCCAAATAGTTTGCAGTGTTCGCATATGGAACTATGGCGTCTTTTTTGGCCCATTGATCTATTTGATTACTAGCTTGTTGAAGATTCCTAGCCTAGTAGATTCTCCAATAGATGATCCCACTACCATTAGAGCCGTGTCATCTGCGAATGTGGCGAAACTTACACTTTCCAGCTATGGTAGGTCACTTGTATATAGCAGATAGAGAATTGGCCCCAAGACAATACACTGGGGTACACCAGCTTTTACTTCTTTTAATTCTGAGTATTCATTCTGAATAGTTTATCGATATATAGGATGTTAGCAGCTCTACGTTTTGTGGTAGTATATACAGATTTTTGTTAGGATACTCTGTAGTTTGTGTATCAATCCTTCGTGTCAAACCTTATCGAGCTTATACACTTTTCTTCTAATGCTTTCTCTCTATGATAATAACAACAATAGTAGAAAGAACTTCAGAAGTAAAAGAAAAGGCACCATACTCGAACACAGCAAAATGCCATGGCATTAAACCAGACACAAACTAAAAAAATCTAAACAATTAACAATGAAACACATCTAACCTTACTTTTATTGTTTATTAAATTCTATTCTATAGGCAATAATACATCGAATGGGTATATTGTATATACACGATTAGCGTAGTCTCTTAAGATGGTGCTTAAAGTAGTATGTAGAAGTGGCTTGAAGTCTTCGTACAACACGTCGATGTTGTCATTGATGGCCAAGTTGACGTTCTTGGTAATTTCCGGATTATTCCTGAAGAGGTCGTGCATGTACAGATAGATACTATCTACTTTAATCTCCATTGTATCGTTAAAGATTTGCATGTGATCCCTTCCCTTGATTTTAATAAGATGCAAGATGTAACTGGCGTTACAGTGGACGTTTTCTGAAAGGCAAAAAAAAATAAAATCGAGTTCTTTAAGAGGTAATGACGAATTGAAAATAACTTCAAGGAATTAAGGCTATGTATTGGCCGGCGTTAATTCCTGACCTGAATCCTATTGAACACGTGCGGGATCAGCTTGACCGACGTGTTCGCAAGCGCCCAAATCCACCACTAATTTTTTCTGCAGTATATTATAATATGCATGTTATACATGTTATTCGGAGTTTGGTAACTTTTCCTTTTGTCAAATAGCTTACAGCTTGTATATTTGTATATTGTTTAATTCTATGATTAATTCTAAGAATTTTTGTGGGAACCATTTTTTTATAAATTTATTATTTTTTGTTAGAAGTAATTAATCAAAACTCATCAACTTTTACTTCTACCAAATAGATACAAAAAAAAATCAAGAAAACTCCAATTTACAAAGGAAAAAGTTACACAATTAAATGGATAAAGTAAAATCTGCAACCTGCCACATTAATATAAATATTTATATGTATATGGGAAAATAGTTTTAATTTTACGTTCAAGAGTTTTGATTAATTGCTTATAATTCAAAAATAATGCAGTTTATAAAAACATGATTCCTACAAAATAATTCTTGGAAGTAACATTAAACTTAAAAAATAGTGATATCTAAATCGACAAAAATTTTTTTTTTAATTTTGTAGTTGTTGGTTATTTGAACTTCTTTTACTTCGAATGTATTTAAATATTTATGAGAAAACTAAAAACTGACAATAAATCGTTCAACAAAGTAGAGACCTAAAATTGACTTACGAATACTATTTAAAATATCTACTTTTTCAATATATTTAAAATTAAGAGTATCACCACTGGTAAGGTGGCGTTCAAATTCAGTTTTTAAGTACCTACTTAACAAAAATGTCACCAAAAAGCCTATTTTTCAAATAATAAATTAATTATGTTTAAACAAACTAGCACTCACATCTTTAAGCAAAAGTATGATTTAAAGTTGATGAAACCTTTTTCTTTTTCTGACAAAGTTGATCTATTTGTTCAAAATTGGTAATTGTTATAAAACTTATGGGTATTGAGCACAAACAAAAATGCATATAGATAATATGGATAACCCAAGAAAAGTTTTATGTAATTTTTTTCATCAAATTAGTCAAATTTTAATTAACCCATCTGTATATTGAAACTTACTAAAGTCACCCTCGATGTCACCGTCACTGTCAAACTGGAAGAGCAGCACTCTTCCATTGGCCTTATATTTGCCCTTCATAATAAATCTAGGAAACAGCAGTTGCAAATTCACCGTCAGCTTTCTATAATCTGGAGTTACGCTGACTATTTTGAAGTCTTTTCCTCCGGCAAACGTTGTGTTCTCAAGATCTGCGACGAAATTTATATTGGAAGTACTTCCTTGGTCCAGATGCAACTTTTCGATAAAGAACGGCTCCACTGGTGGTATCTTAAACTCTGGAATTCCTTTGATCAGGTACGGCCTTAAGCCTTCCAAGGTGTTTGCCCAACATTTCGCTATGTCTGGGTCGAATCTCTTGCAGATATTCACAAAGCTAGCTGAAAAAAAAAAGGATTTGTTTGTTATTAATTGACAGCCTTTTCAAGTTTTGTAGGGGACACTAAAATTTGCACTAATTAAACTGGGTTTCGTAATGTCATGTCAGTACGTTTGTCATGTCACATTAATGTCATCTTTAATTTTGACGTAAGAAATAAAAATGTCGGGATTGAATGAATTTCAGAAGACAACAATTCAAACTTAACTGCCTGATGGAATCAACATTCGAGAAATTGTTGCTGAATTAATTAGGTGTAGGTTGTAAAAATACCGCGAAGAATAAAATTGTTCAAACCGGAACAAGTTAGTAGGTTGACAGATACTGTCAAAGTTTAGAGACTTCATAGGTTAATGGATACGGTCAAAGTAAATGTTACACAACTAAAATTGAGTGAACTGCCTAAGGTAAATGTCCCAAATTCAGACGCATTTCCGACGATGGTTAGAAGTAATACATATGGTTCTATTGCTGTCTTTACACAAGAAAATAACGTATTTTACATCGTTAGCTATATTAATTTCAGCTTGCTGTCCTCGTTTATTATGCTCGCGATTTTTTTACAGTAATCCTGCTAATTTTAAGAGTTAATAAACAAAACGAATTAGGTATACGCCATCATTTCGACAAATAGGAAATTTTATTTGTTTATGTCTTGTACTTGTTTCAAGGTCACCGGAGCCAATCGGTAATTTTAGTTTTTTTTAGAACTCGAACTGCTATTTAGATAATTATACGATATATACGATATACCGTTAGATTTTTTAAGTTGCCCGCTTGCTTCGTGGCCCGACATAAAAGCGAACATAACCTCTCAAATATTTTATGATCGAAATTTGAATATCATAAATTTAAATTTATTCCTTACGTCAAGTCTATTTTGAGAAGCCTCAAAGGAATCTATTGTATTTGAAAAGATGCTTCTTATTTTGTATTTGAAAAGATTATTGACACTTTGTACATGTTTTTACTTTATCATACGCAGTATGATGAAACAATGTAATAGTGCCGAAAAAAATTTTGAGATTTTTAGCGGAAATATGTTTTTTTGTGTCACCTGATCATTTTTGATGTGTATGTATATATGTGTGTGTGTGTCCTCGATTTTCGTGGAGACGATTCCGGAGAAACTACTGAAGGTATCGGGACGAAACTTCATATTTAGAAGTTTCATGAATTTCTGTAATTTCTGTAATTTCCTCAAAATAGTTAAATAATAAATTAAAGTAGAGGAAATTCTAAATAATTTATGTCATTTTTTTGGTAAAATTAATAGTAAGCTGCAAGAGCAAATTCTATTTGATCGGGATCGGTCGCATCTGCATTGATATAATACTATATAGTGAGCCAGGATTTTCCAAATCTTTTCAGTCAGACGCCGTCAGGCAAAGACCGTGTACGGTCTTTGCCTGACGGCGTCGGATAGGCAGCGTGTTCAGCGTGTCCAAAACGCATGTGTTCTGTTTGTTTTTGGTTTGAGGAAGTATGATCATATTATCATATAGCAAATGGGCTGTGCGACTTGGGGTAGTTGAACATGGATAACACTAGGGTGTTGCATGCAGCAATATTATATCATAAGTTGCTATCCAAGAGGATCCCACAATACCTCATGCGGATGATACGCTGTAGAACGGATGTCCATAACCTTAATTTAAGATTCACGGGTTTGTTTGCGCCACCTGCCCATCGCGCTGAGCTGTATAAACGGTCATTCTCTTACCAGGTCAGTCACATATACAATGGTCTCAGGGAAGATATGAACAAATTATCGTTAAATAGTTTTGGGGGAAAGGTGAAGTGTTGTGTGTTTGCTCAACACGGGGGACTTTAGGCATTGAGCGCACACCGGAGGCTGTTTTAATTTTTTTTATGGGCATGTGCGATGTTCTGTTGAGTTGGGTTTGCTGCAATTACGTGGAATTAGACTCTAGAGTATTTCTTATTTGTTTTTGTTTTATTTATATATAATTAATATATAATTTATAAATTTTAATAAAACTATAATATCTATTAAGGATCGAGTGATAATGTGGCATGCTTAAAATATTGAATTTTACTCTGTTTAATCTTTTATTATTTATTCTTTTATTATCTTTTGTTCATTTAATAATGCAAACGACTATGGTTCAATTCCCTAATAATTCTTATTAGCTTAAACATAACACCATCCTGATATGCTAATCTCTATATGAAAAAAATCTATATGATTTTTTCAATCAAAAACCATTATTTCTAAACGCAACAAACACCGAAATAAGTACTCACGTAATTTTTTAGTAGCACCATCGCAACCGTACACGAAAAATGCCGTGAAAATTAGCACCACAGCACTGGAACTATTCATCGTCAAATCACTGTCGAAAATAAGCGTTCGCCTTGAGAAGTTTTGTAACTTATAGGTTATATTGACCAGCGCGCGACCTCCCAAAAAGCCGGTTAGTTACGACCTGCCAACCTCCTGTCTCTTAAATAGCAAATATGTACGGTAAAAGGCAATTAAAAGCAACAAAAAAATAACACCGACATAAACAGATTATTAAGTAATTAAGCTAATGACTGGGTATATAATATGTATATGTGTGTGTTTTGTATGATTATCAGATTGGTTTATAATCAGTTTATAATCTCTGAGAATTTAATTATAATAATCTGGTCGTGGTTTTTGGTTTTTTTGACGATGTTAATAAGTATAGCTAAGATTTTTTTGTGTTTATATACGTTTGGGACCACATTAGACCCAAATAGATTAAAGTTATCGGTTGGATAAGCCCGAATCTATATTTGAGTACAGTTCGTCGTCTAATGCCTCGTTGAAGTCTCCCGAATAAAATTGGAATTTCGGCAAGTTTTTCGTATTTCCTGGCTATTTAGGCAATTTTAAGACAATTAAAGACCATTTATTTATATAAAAAATTGCTTCGTTTCTGAGCTAATGACGCAAATTAAAAAAAAACTGTTTCTTATAATTTATTTAATGAGATGCAAATGATTTGTTTAAAATTGCAACCATCAAATATTGACAGCCTATATTATTTAAATAACAGGTCAAGTTCAAACCAGAAGTGCCGTGTAGTTGGCCTTGGGACAAATCTCGTACATTATCATAAACAAACAAATTTCTTTCAAATAGAAAATAAAATTGTCCTATCTAACCAAAATAACAGGTAGACACGCTATTAAATTATCTAAAATTGCTTGTTACGATTCAAAATAACCGATATTATTAAATACGTCTAGTCCGCTAATTTGTTTATATTATCTAATTTGTTTATACAGGCTGTTTCCTAAGCATACTAAGTAACTAGACAACCAATAATATTAATATTAATATATCTACTAAAAATATAATTATGGAAAATGTAAATCTCTTTAGCATATTCATAGTTAACTGTAAAAATTTGTAAAAACTGTAAAATTTAGAAAATAAACTGCTTCCGGGTTATGCCGTGTGTCAAGATTTGTTAATGCTGACGTTTCGCGAACCATGTTGCTCGCCTCTTCAAAGCTAATTGAATACTGAAGACCTCCCATGTGTTTTTCCACCTGACTGCGTTAGGATCGATTTCCAGACCTTACTAATGTCAGTACCATCCTCGCGATTGATGTCGTTAGGATGTTTGTAAATTTCGATGGCTTCTCTAATAAGCCTTCGATGATAATTACCAACCCTTGCCAACATCTTCTCGTCATCGAAATTAATTGTGTGTCCCGACTCGTGGCAGTGTTGAGCAACAGCGGACTGTTGAATCTTGCGTAGCCGGGTGTCTCTACTGTGCTCCTTGACTCGACATTCGATACTTCGTCCTGTCTGTCCTGCATAGCATATTCCACGCTCACATGTTATCTTGTATACCCCTTCGTTCTTCAGCAGGGGTGTGATATCCTCAATATTCTAATATTCAATATTATATTCTGTATATTCAATATTCTACCGATTGTTTAAGTGGGGTATCAGAAAGAATCGGTAGAATATTGAAGACGTCGATTTTGATTTGCCTAGAACTGTTATTTAAAAAGTAACGCACACAGAGAAAGGAATGCTCAATTCAAATAAAATTGCTTTGCATCAAAACAACGGTTGATTTCCATATCCACGAAATAACTATCCACTTCAACCAAGACAATATTTTCTCAGTACAAATGTGTTAAGTGCTTCGTTCGAGATAAAATTAGTTGCAACGAGTAAACTATTGACTTGCACCAAATAGTCATCAACTCGAAAGGACTATAATGTTGTTTTGAATGAAACTTTGTAGTATTATTTCAAATATTTCAACATTTGGACCAAACTAATATTGTTTTAATGCAACCATGTGATGTCTTAAAGAGAGTAATAGAGCTATCAGAATAAGTAATAGGTTATTTTGCTTGGAAGAACCAATGTTTCAGAGAAACATTTGTAATTTTGGTTCAACACCTTTAGTGTTCTGAATAGAGTATTTTGTTCTCAAAGCAAGTAACTGTCATTTTAAACGAAGTGCGTTAAAAATTCAAAGCACATAATAGTAATTTACATTCAACATAATATATTGATTTGAAGTGAATGTGTTTGTTGTTTTGTTAAAACTATCTACCGCTGCTGCAACGGTTACATAAAAAAATGTCTATCAAAACAAATGCAGAAAGAACTACACGATTATAATAGCACGTTACTTTCCTAATCATATTTACTAGCAAGAATATTTCTTCTGGCTGACAAATCTAATCGAAACATATTATGTGGTATTACATCAAAGTTCGTTAAGCAATTATTTTGTAAGACATATATTTTTTTTAGTAATGTAGCAAAGACAATGGGTAAAAAAAGTTCATATGTATATACCAATACATTAATTTATTATAAAAATAAAAATACATTTCAAACAAGTAGGTGTCATACTGATATAAACCCAATAACTTGTTATAAAAGAAAAAAAAACATTTAAAATACAATCAAAAATACAAAAAAATGTCATCCTGATACAGTAATTAGTACAGTTAAGAGCTAAGCAGTCAACAAGACTTGATGGGCCTTTCTGCAACTGGCCATTATAATACGGTTTCTCACCTTAGATGTTTCTAAATCTCCTCTTACCTTCACCGCTTCCCGGAAAACAATCCGATCTCCAATAGCCGGAATAAGTTCTTTTATCTCTTCTTCTGTAAGTTTTGTTATGTTTTGCACAGTTATTTTATGGTCTGCAAACATAGAATGCACATAGTGTATTAACATTCGCATAAAAAGTAGATATACGCATATACTTACTGTCAAATATCGTTTTAAGATGATCTGATGAAATTGAAAAATCATCCACGCTGTCCATTATCACATGTCAAACTGCAGATACAATCAAGCGTATATCAAAGCGACACTGCTTACCACTATAACCAATATATTTGCATGGAGTTAACGTTGTGAGGGTTGTGAGTGAGACTGGAGAATGTAGTCCTCATATACTGCGTATCTAAAAACTGTCGCCGTTCTACGTCGCGTCAGTCTGGTGCCACAAACCGCGCAAACTCTTAAGTTTTCCGCACAATGAAACCACCCGATATTTTAAACTAAGCATTTGGTTACTTGGTTCACACAAAACTTCTCTTGCATCAACCAACTAATTTTACTTGTTTTGAACACCTTATTTTACATATAAGATCTTGTTTCAATGCAATAGTTGTTTTCATTGGAATATATTGAATTGTTCAATGCAACACACTATATTCTTAAAAGAACTCATAAGAACTTTTGAAATTATCCAATGTAGTTTTACTTGGAAACAAAATGTTGTCGCTTCAAAGGAGAAATTTGTGAGTTTTGATTCAAAAAGCTCATCTAAATTGAAAACTTTATTGATTTGTTTCGGAGTAAATTTCGGCAAGACAACGAATGTCTTAAACATTTCTCTGTGTGCGGGTTTCGAAAATCATGTTCCACTAATTTTTTTGAGCAGTGTATGAAACAACCGTTATTTTGGATAAAAAAGGTCACTTTTAATTGAGACACCGTTTTGTTGTGTGTTAAGCTAGTCTTAATTAGCATGCTTGATATTTTCAGATGCAAGGTCGTTCGTTGAAGCGTCAATATTCATTTTACATAATTATGTCCTTATATGTACATAAATATACAGGTAACGCCCATACTGAAGTTTGTGGGTCAATGTCAAATATTGCCAAAAGTGTGGTCCACCTCGACTTTTGTATATCAATAATATATCACACGCAATGAAAGAAAATCTTGCCTGTTCAATTGTGAGAGTTAAGTTTGCTAATTTCCTAATAATTTTATTGTTCATTACTGTTCCATTCGCAATTAAACCTTACCAAATTCAATAAATAAACAGAATGACTGTAAACATAACCTGAAGGAAAATGCTAGAAACTAGTTTTTTCTGTTGACAATCTTGCCTAGTTCGGTGAGTGAAATAACTACACAAAAACACTCATTACGAACTCGCTTTCGGTGTCGTTATGAAAAAACTAGATCACAAACGTTTAGTAACTTTTAGTTTTCCAAGATTGATGATATTGACGTCAAGTGTCAAATTGAGACTGACATCTGAATCGCTATTGGCTCGCCTCAATCGTATTTGTGAATTTTACCACAACTACCAACTGTTGAAGATAAAACTACACTAGATTGGACGATGACAACCGCAATTACCGAAATTGATGTACAATTAATGTCGTAAAGTAGAAAAAATAGTACATAACACTCGTTTTATAAGACGTTTTGACTTGTAAAACTTGTATTATAACATACTGTAACTAGTTCGATTTATTTTTTTGTATATTGCAAATTTAAAACGCTGAGACGTTCATAGCTTAAAATTCCGTAGGAATTGTACATCAAAACATTCCATATAAACAACAATTAAATGAACAGAAATCGAAAAAATACGAGGTTAAAGTACACAAGATGTGAATATATCTATCATAATTATTGAAACTTGTGTGTCAAATTAGAACCATAAATCAGCGAATATCAATTATTTTGAATTATTTTAAAACAGGCTTTTTTCTTTTGTTGCATGGTAACCATTTTACAAAATCCTAGTTATCTTTTAATGCATTTTCTCTACATTCAAAATACGTTTCGCTATTTTTGTATAGTCAGCTGTGTTAATTAGTGTTTTTTTTCTGATTTTCAGGGATTTTTCAGGAGAAGCATACAGAAGCAAATTGAATACAGGTGTCTGAGAGATGGCAAATGTCTGGTGATACGACTGAACAGGAACAGGTGTCAGTACTGTCGATTCAAGAAATGTCTAGCCGTTGGAATGTCACGAGATTGTAAGTAAAAAATCTTCATTTTTTATGATTTTATGGTATGTAATAACAAAATAAATAGATTTTCCCTACAAAAGATCGCGTTGAAGCATATCATGATTGCTGCAATTGACGCGGCGCTCTTCGGTCTTTCGGGCGAGCGGGGAAAGGGATCGACAGCGACGCTGCAAGTACTGGCGGGTCGCACGTGCGTTAGTTACTAGGAGAACAGTGTTTACGGACACAATACATATAACGACACGGCGATTAGCCTCGACAAAGAAATTTGGATATCCGGCGACAGATTACCGAATTAAAAAATAATGGCAAAATGAGTCAATAAGATAATAGAACCACGAACAGGTATTTTGAAGTCCCATGGAAATTCTTGGCAATTTAAATCGGGTTTCGGGAATAGCATTTAAAATTAATGAACGATTTGCAAAATAATCTATGTGTCTACAAATTTACGATGCTAAATTTGTAAAAGTTTTTTGATATTTTTACGTTTTATTAGCGCAGAGCTGACGTTTGTAATATATGTAATATATCAAGAGTTGGTATTTATTTAATATTGTTTGTGCATGTATTTAAATATTATTAATAAATAAAGTGTTGAAGCTGTTATAATAGTTTGAATATTTATATAACAAAATCGGGTATACTTTTTAAATATTTTTTGGGTTTATCAAGCAAATTTAATTTAGTATTCACCACTAATCGGAAAATCTGCTAACTCCATATTATTAGATCTATCCGCTTCCATCAAAATCTTGTTTACAACCGTATTGTATAAAACTGAAGAAAACATAAACGCCAACCGATAGAAGAGATTTCTCTCGTACCGGGTCACATATTATAATCAAAATTACGCAAAAATTTTGAATTTAATTGTTAGTTAAAATTAGTACCTTGACAAGTTATCGTTCTTTTTGTGTATTGATAATAAGCTGCCCCGGTTCTCTCAGCTGTGTCGGTTCTCTCCGACATGACAGCACCGCTAACGCCTCCCTTCCCCGCAGCACACCAATGACCGTAGATCGTCGGAATTCACGCGTAGTTTCAGCACGATCTTTTGTATGAAAAATGCAAGATAAACAATGATTATGTAATAAACTTTAAACCTATGAATTATTGGGTAGCCTATAGTCTATATTTCATTATTCTAGCTCTTCTAATAACGGAATTGCTGGCATTGCATAATATAGCTTTTTGTGGGTCAACCACTAATCCAATGATTTTACAAAAATGCGCATTGAATACTAGCATTCCGCAGGTGATTTTACTTTTTAATTCGTTGAAATCTATAGATTATTTCTGGAGGAATTAATTGCTAAAATTAAACGAATAAAATTTACGGGGCAAAAATAGCGCCAATTCTTCTTAATTTGGAAAAATCTGGAAAACGCCAGCATATACAGCTTTCTAATTTTTATGAGTTGTAGCATATTAACCAAGGACAGCATCAGAATTTTTTCAAATTGTTTCGCCCCTAGTTCTGCGAGAAAATCGACGTCAAACGAAGGGACATAATATATGACCACGATAGTACCTATTTTCTCATTGTGTACTTATACGTGTGTAGGTCTATATCATATGTGGTAAATATTATTCCTGTTGCTAAGGCATTTGTAATCCATTAGGACACGGAAAATCATTGTTTTTTAGGAGACATTTATACAACTAACTATATGCAATCACGGTTGACATAAGTGGTAGAATAATAATAGCAATATTTATAGATTTTTTTTATAGTTTGACGTTAATCATGGCTAGTTATAATATTATGGTTGGTCTCTGTTTATATCTCAGTCACAATTAGATACGTTAATTATACTAATTTATATTTGTTCTTTAATTTGACATTAAATTCTCACAAAATGTGGGACCTACGACAAAAGTGTCTTATACAGGTGTCTAAACAGTGCGATCTCGGAAGATTGTGGCTCTGTTAATGAAGATATTTTAAAACTGATTTCACTCATATATACAGAACGCCGACGCGGCCATTTTAAAATTATTAGCGTGTATACAGGGTGTTTCATAAAGTAGTACCAACCGAAACTTATGGTTTTTTTTAATCCAACAACCTATATTTCGGCACAATTTTGAATTTTATGACAATGAAAAATAACCGTACAAAATATAGCAAACAGTTTTTCCTAAGGAAGTTAATTTTTTAAATGGTACAGACTGTATCTAATTAATAAATTCTACGCATCGTCCTGCACAAAAATACTACTAGCACACACTAGTGCTAAAATAAACCGTTACAGAAATAACTTGTCTTCTTCGTGAAAATTTACATAAAATTACCGTTATAAATTTCTATTTCTTGCAAAACAATATTAAGTATTAGACAGACACCTTAACAACTTGTTTAGCACAGTTATTCATAGCCTACAGGGTATAAGTTATATTTTATTTCAAATTATAATATTAAATTGCAGATGTGATAAAATGTTTTATTTTATTAAAAAAAAAAGATAACATCATGCGAGAAAACAGTGACTTAGGTAAATACTTAGCTGGTTTAATGACTAATGTAGGTGTAGAACCACTTATTGATAGAAAAATCGATTTTTTATTAAGAAGACTATACGATGTAAATGGTTGTCAAAATTGTAATAATATGTGATGAACATCTAGACGATTTTATATTCAATATACCGAAAAATCATACGAAGTTATTCAAAAGTTATAATTTATATTTATCCTCAATAATTTGTTTTGATTTTACGCTGTATTTTATTACTTATTTACTAATTTTATATTGCACAAATATCATCAAACAATAAATTCGTGCATCTTTAATTCATTATTTATTACACATGTGTTATTATTATATTTTGCTGGACATACCTACATGAAAAGATATTATTTTCTCGTCGAAACTGAAACGTATTTTATTTAATAAAACGTTCTTACCCGAAAACAATTTCTTGCACATAGAAAAAAGTGTTTTTCTGCAAAGCATTGACGGCATATGCGTTCCTCCAATAGTCTGACAAAATTCGGCGTAGAACTTATTCTACGGTCATACAATAACAAGTTTTTTGTTCGGCCCGTTGCAGCGTTCGAGAATTTGAAACGTGTTTGGTTATTCACATACCTGCGATTGGATGTTCGAATCGATAACAAATGTTTATATTTTACGTATTTTTAAATATGTTTATTACTATATTAGACTTATTTTCAAAATTTTAATCTCACATTCCAATTTGTTCAAATTAATAGAATAATATACCTGGCGTCATTGCAACTGACATTGGAATTTTTCTACTTGATTTCTTAAAAAAATATCATCATTTTCAATAATACATATTTTGTTTAATGTAGAACAAGTTATTACAAAATTAAAATAAATTAAATTTGTTTAGATTATCACACAGCAATGTTTGACATTACAATATCAAATATTGGAATATTCATGGTAATACTACGTTAGTTAAAACGTTAAAAGATTAATGTGTATTGTGTCAAAAAAAAAAAACTTATTATTTAAAATTGTTATCAGTTATCATATTGGGAACATAAAATAAATGAAGCCAATACACAAATAACCTCTTTCCTTCAGAAATTAGGTCATTCTCAATAAAAAATTTCATGTTGTTTTTTCAATTCCCTAGATAGTTACAGCTTACGCAAAAATTTTGTCTCAACTCAATACAACTTGCTAAATAAAGGTACTTTATAACTAAAATAACATTTCATAAGGATTTTAATAAATAAATGAAATGAATTATTGTGACAGAATAATACCGTACACAGATAGAAAAGATTTCTTGTTTTTAAGAAATATATTTGTTTGAATTTATTCTATTGGGTCAAAACATATTTCTTTGACGCCAACAATATTTTCTTCATTGAATACTCTAGTTTATTTGCTTGCAGAGATTAATTTATTTGAAATATTTATTTAAGTGAAATAAATATATAAATATATATGAACACAAACAAAAATTACTTTCCTTTAAAGTAATATTTTAGTTTTGAGCGTTTGTTTACACCAGTGATGTCAAACCTGCGGCCCGCAACACCCTACTGTGCGGCCCGCGAGCCCTCGCTAAAATTGTATGACATTACAATAAAATATAAAAAATACAAAACAGATTTGGAACATTTTTAATTACTAAGTTTGCAATCAGCTTCGGAGACGGAATTGCTCGACAATACCTGTTTCATTCGGAGCAGGGACACTAGTTATTACTTATTAATTAGCAGAGCAGTAACTATTTTTATTTCGATAATCCTATATTATTGGGCTAGAAATAGAAAGTAAATAATTTAAACGTGGAATTTTCGTAAATATATCATACAAGTGCAATTTTCACATATTTCATACATGTCACAACGAGTTTTCGTAACATTCTATGCGCTAAATATGAACCTTGAATTTAAAGTTCCCTATCATGTCATCCACCGAAAAGTTCAGCCCACGCGTCCACTTGTGATGATCATCGCGGCAAAATTTTAAGGTTTCAAATATTAAACCAAAGACATTTTATGATGTTATGCAACTCCACCCATGAAGAGTATAACACCATTTCAATCTTCTACTAAAAAAAGTACTAGTAATAGCCCAGAAACAACATGAACAGAATGCCCGAAATACTGCAAAATCAAAAATCATTATTAAAAATCGAAATTTTCTTAAAATATTTTCATAAATATCATTTGAATGGGATTTTGAGATTAAAACTTTTGAGATTTTTAATGTTCATGACTCATCTTTCATTTTTAATGTTCATCATACTGTATTTAGAGATTGTGGCTAATTCTGAACTAAACTGGTCAAAAGATTTATGGGTTAATGAAAAATATGTTAAAAATAGAAAGTTGATTTTCTCCCCAACCATGTTAATGATTATTTCACTTACTGGTAGCCTAAATCTTCAGAAGATGTACGGATGTAGAATTTTTATTTCTACTTTCAGTTTTGAGTATAGACAGGGTGTAAGAATGATGTTATGAATTTTGCCTGAACTTTGAAGTACTATATGGAGGTCCAGCTATAACAAACTGGCAATACCTGGAATGACACTGTTATAATTTTTGAACATATTGATGTTCGAATCACTTCATTATCTTTGTTATTAAAGGCCATACAAGAAGAACAGTAGGTAATAACTAATAATAAAATGGCACGATTTCAAAGTTGATTTTCTCTAGACCCGATTAACCGGTTTTGATAAGTTTTCATTCACATGTGACTTGATTCCTTAGTTTTAAACATATACGGGGAGAAAGAATTAGTCGGTATACATTTTTTTGACAACAATAGTCGTCAGTAACCTATGACCAACTAAAGAAGCAAATGATAATAATCCAGGTGAGAATAAATTTTTGGAAAAAGCACCGCCCACTGGATTTGAACCAAGAACGTTCCATTATCCTCACCTGAATTTAATCATTCTCTTCTTATCATTCTTCTTATCATTCTCTTCTTTAGTTGATGTTATTTTCTATGATTTACGTTAAATTGTAAAAAATAACATGGCTTTTTAATGTTCGTGCTTTTCTTGGATAATACTAAATATCAAATGAAAAATGTTTGATAAATAATCCTTATTGAATGTTTATTTATTTTTTAACCTGTGCTCGCATGCGCACGCATAGATAAATGAGAAATATTGATGAGAGTCATCAAACATATCAAAAATTAACATACTGATGAAATTGATCTAACACGGAATAGCAACATGGTATAAAAACCATTAGAATGAAAGAAATCAAATGAGACAAACTATTTTACCAGTTAATCACTTTTTTGAGTCTTTTTTGTATGCGGCCCGCCGATGTTCAGATCAGAATTTTGTGGCCCGCGGCCACAAATGAGTTTGACACACTGCTCTACATAATCATAATTATTTGTTGTAAATAAATCTTGTTTCTTATAATACACAAATTGCAAACTTTAACTGGAAACATAAGTTGTTTGACAAAAATCAACGTTCTTTCTGCCAAACAAATCTTTCAAACAAATGTGTTTTTATCCGCAAATAAATATTTCTTTGGCTGTATTGAAACAACAAATTTCTTTGAGTCAATGCATATTTATTTGAATTCAATAAAAAATCCTATCAATTACCAACTCTTTTGTTACAAAAACAAACATTTCACCAAATCTCTCTCTCCAAATTCCAGCTGTACGGTACGGTCGTGTCCCAAAACGATCCCGAGAACGAAGCACGGACGAATCCTCGAGGGTAACAACCACCGACGCTGACCAATCCGACACCGAATCCAAGCAGATGGCCACATACGACATCATAGTCCAAGTTTCGCAAGCCCACCACACGAACTGCGGTTACACGGAAGAGAACACGAGAAACCTGGTCAGAAAACCGCTGGTGATGCCGCCGGAAGGTCCCGAAGACCATGACGTGGCCACGTCTTCGGCGGAGTCCATAGAACAGCAGAGGGTGTGGCTGTGGCAACAGTTTGCGGATAAGGTGACGCCCAGCGTCCAGAGGGTGGTCGAGTTTGCCAAGAGGGTGCCGGGATTTACGGATCTGGGCCAGGACGATCAGCTGATTCTGATCAAGATCGGGTTTTTCGAGATGTGGGTGAGTCACGTGGCTAGATTGACGTCGAGTTCTTCGATGATGTTCGATGATGGTACGACGGTTACGAAGCAGCAGCTGGAGGTTATCTATGACGTGAGTATAACCGAAACTATTTTTTTGTTTTTCGTAGTTCGTAGTTCGTCAATGGATTTGATTTTGCTTAATCATTTTGCCTCGCTCTAGTCATTACATACAGATTGTGTCCGCAAAAATTAGGCATAGGTCTATAGAAACTAGCGTATCACGCGACAACACTGCCAACGTCGGTTGAGTGGCAGGGCCGCCTTAAGATAATCGACGCCCGTGGGCTACTAAAATTAATGCGCCCCTCTTCATAAGAAAATACAAGATATAGGTAGCGGATGCGCATGCGTTATACAAAAGTGTCAGAACTAAAAAAAGCCAATTCATTACCATGATACTACACAAAAACATAATATTTAACAAAATTTGAAAAAAAAAAGACGAAATGAAAAAGCAACGTTTATATATAACAAAACCAAAGTTACTTTATATATTTGATGTCTTTGCATTTTTTCCAAATTTCAAATTTCACATGGATTAAAGGATGCAATAAGTATCATAATAATTTATAGTATAAATCTTTACATCCCTAATAAGTAAAAAAGGTGGTCTCCGTCTGGTTCTATACAAATCTGAGCCGCTTTCTCTCTACTCTAAATGTCATTATTAAACGAACACGTTGATTTTTAAGTCTTGGAAACATGGATATTCTGAATGGAAAATGAAAATGTGTATTGGATAAAATTAGTTGCTTTGTGTATGAACACGGACTCTCCTGTAAGATGTTCGATATAAAAATGTCAAAACCCTGAACCCAATGTTCTAGAAACTCAAAAGGGTCTCATAGTAAACCTTAAACTTTGTACTTTTACCTGAAATCCTGAATGTTTGTTCACAATATATATATATGAATCATTTGCAGCGATTCTAACTAGTGTGCTGATGGATCAATTCCTATTGCAAATCTACCTAAACGGCGTTTTCACTTTTCGTTCACCAACAAGATCCTTAATTTTTAAAGTTTTTCGCAAAAATTTTCTAATATAAGGTTATAAAATTTGTATTCTACCATGAAGACAATAAACAGATCTATCATAATCAACAAGACAAATATGGTGTTGCCATTTAGAAACAGTGTCGATAACGTCATAAGTACAAAACAAATGAAGAGGGGAATAGAATTTGTCACAAATATGTTTCCAATTTCCGAGATTTTGTCATGCTTTCATACTTTGCGGGGTCACTGAATAATTCTTAAGAAATAACAAAAAATCAATACGTCAGTTCCCTAGACCATATAAAATAAAAGCCCAACAAATTTAGAACACCAAAGTAAAAGATGCAGTTATCTTTATTAACAATGAACAACGATGAAGCTGTGATCAAGTAGATCAGTATCATATATTTGTTCATGATCTCATACATGTGTACTAGATGTCTCATATATCTATATATCTACTAGATGTCTCATGCATCCAATTATCTATTTCGTTTAGAACAGGGTATTTGTTTAATTTTGTGAAAAGATTTACAATAAAAATAACCAATAACAAAATAACTAATCATAAAAAATATAACACTAAATTTGCCGCCCCCAGCAAGTTGGTGCCCCAGGGCTAGCAGGTTTGGTCAGGTCAGTCTGGTTTTGCGTTTCGGAGCACATTACGCTTCATAACATTCATATCTTTGCGATCGCGCTGTACCCTGCGCTAGAACAGCTTCAGATCATCAAGTGGTATTAAGTACGGTGACAATTCGGCGCAACACTGCGTGGATTTGTTTGCAATCACTTTTGAAGGCATACCTATCCCGTACAGACAAACCATTTTCAATATTATGCATCAATTTGAAAAAGATCTTTGTCTAAAGAGCTGCAGTACTTGTCATCCAAGGGAGATAAGTCCACAAGAAATTGAGGCAAAAGAACGACGGGATGTACTAATCTGCGGTTCTGTTGTACTGGACGATAACAAATCCACTCGAGGGATTGACGAGGAATTGGATATTGGTAACAAAACCGTTGCTAAGGCTCTGAAGAAGGGTGATTTAAAAAGGCACATAATTTACAGGAGTTGATAGCAAAAATTACAGAAACTGCCAACACTGTAACAGCCGAAACGCTCACTGGCGTGACAGACAACTTCTACAAACGGCTCGGATACTGTCTTGCAGCGCAAGGCGGAATCTTTGAGCCCTAGTTAAAATAATGTTTATTTAATTGTTTATTCGTAGTAGAACATTAGTTAATTTAGATATTTTTTGGAGAATAGCTTTTTTTATTTTTGCTTGTTTCCATTTTCTGATAGTATGTCATAAACATTTTCAGGTTATTATCATATCAAAATGTTTATTAAATCTTTGATGATATTATTATTCAAATGAACTAAAAACTATCGGTCATGAAATTTTGTCCACGTATGTTTGCACCAATATCTCCAAAAGATATTAAAGATGAATGATGTCGGTACATGTTAAACCAAACTATTGAAAGATGTAGGTTTGGTAGAAGTTTAAAAACGGCATTTCTTCTGACAGATAAATTGGCAGAACTACTTCTCACAGCTACTTCTTTCATGTGTTTTCTTTCAGAATGTCGTCTTATTCTAAAATATCACTAACAATATTGGATTCCATTAAAATTTCATAAATTCCTGAAATCCCAACTGCCCTCCAAAAGTCTAACTGTACTAATCTTAAAAATGAATTTCTCTTATATCTTCATAAATTAAAACAATAATAAACTAATCCATTCTAATAACCAACTTACAAAATGCCATCTTTACGGGTTTGTCACTCCATGCACCGTTGAACTCTCCGGGAAAAAAACGTATTTTTTATGATTTTTTTGATTGAGTCCGATCAATCTATAGATTTTAAGACATCTAAGACTAATTCACCTATATACAAAATTGCTTAGTTTTCAAATAAAATAGGTTTTTCTTCTAATTTCAGGCCGACTTCGTATCATCACTGGTCCATTTTGCGACCTCGTTCAACGCTCTGGCGCTGAACGACACAGAACTAGGATTATTTTCGGCGGTTGTTCTGCTAACAGCGGACAGACCGGGTATAATGGACGTCAAATCGATAGAACACCATCAAGATCGAATGATAGAAGCACTAAAATTACAAGTAAGTTATTGTCTTTATTATATTTTATCTACGACTCACATATAATAAGTTCATTGCATAGGTATATATGACTATACAGGGTCCTGCAAATAAGCTCCCGTCTTCTGTAGCTCACTTAGTCATTAAGCTAAGAGTTTGACATTTTGCAGGCTTACCCTGTACTTCAAGGTACAATTCAAGAAATTATTTTTTATTATACAGGGTGTTCCAAAAATGTGCAACGCCATGGTAATATATTTTTTTAAATTGCATGCTATACGTTTTTCTACACATTTGGAAGCCTTTTATGGTTGCCTACATATCACCAAAATTTTATTGAAATCGGTTGAGGGACCGCAGCGGAAAAAAATAAAAACCAAAAAAAATTGATTTTGCATTGTAGGCTTTAAAAATCAATAAAGCCACAAAATGCACCTCGTTAATAAAATTTTGCGACGTGCTTATTAAGTTAGATGTAATAGTCTCGTTAACCAAGTGACATTGATCCAAATTATACAGGGTGACCAAAATGGAGTGTCAAACTTGTCAAACTTCAAAGCGCGCTATTGTTCTTATTTTAAATTGGCACCCATAATTTTTTTTTAGGTAAAACGATGCGGAATTAAAGAATAAATATTGTTTCTGAATACAACCCCATCACAATTCCCAATATTTTAAAAGTTATTCGCCAAAAACTAATTTTTTAATGTTTCCAACAGCAAGTTTAGGTAATAAATATCGTTGAAAAACAATTTATTACATAAAATATAACGCAGAGAGGTATTTTAGATTTTACTGTACTTAATTAAGTAGTTATTCAATTGCTAAATTAACTGCAAAATTTACCTATAGCCACATTTCCGTCCTTACCGCTATAGGCAAATTATGCAGTAAATTTAGCATTTGAATAACTACTTAATTAAGTACAAATCTAAAATACGTCTATTATTTTTTATGAAATAAATTGTTTTTCAAAGCCACGTACGATATTTATTATCTAAAATTGCCGTTGGAAACGTTGAAATATGAGTTTTTGGCGAATAAGTTTTAAAATATTGTGAATTGTTATGGGGTTATATTTAGAAACAATGTTTATTTTTTAATTCTGCATCATTTCACATAAAAAAATTTATGGGTTCCAATTTAAAATAAGAACAATAACACGCTTTGAAGTTTGACAGGTTTGACACTCGATTTTGGTCACCCTGTATAATTTGGATCAATGTCACTTGGTTAACGAGACTATTACATCTAACTTAATAAGCACGTCGCAAAATTTTATTATCGAGGTGCATTTTGTGGTTTTTATTGATTTTTAAAGCCTACGATGCAAAATCATTTTTTTTGTTTTTATTTTTTTCCGCTGCGGTCACTCAACCAATTTCAATAAAATTTTGGTGATATGTAGGCAACCATAAAAGGCTTCCAAATGTGTAGAAAAATGTATAGCATGCAATTTAAAAAAATATGTTACCATGGCGTTGCACAATTTCGGAACATCCTGTATAATAAAAAATAATTTCTTGAATTGTATCTTGAAGTACAGGGTAAGCTTGCAAAATGTCAAACTCTTAGCTTAATGAGTACGTGAGCTACAGAAGACGGGAGCTTAGTTGCAGGACCCTGTATAATCACCATCATTATACACAAAAAATTACAAGTCTCGAAAAACCTGTTCTCATAATTTATTTGAGCAATATATTTATAGCATGACTTAATTTTTTTTTTCTTAATTTTAGATCGGAAGGAACCACGCAAGCGAACCTCAACTATTCTCGAACGTCCTCATCAAATTGCCAGAACTTCGAAACCTAGGCGTAAAACACACGGCACACCTCGACTGGTTTCGCGTGAATTGGACAAAACTGACGCTACCGCCCCTTTTTGCCGAAATTTTTGACATTCCGAAGACAGAGGAAGACCTCCAGTGACTACAGACGCCACCTGCCGACTAAGAGCAGCACTACTCTACACACTATCTTACCCTTGCTCAATTTCGCCACTATTTTTTGCGTTTGTTTCTACGTAGGGAAGCTAAAACGCGCATCCGCCACGTTAAGGTGGCCGTGTAGGTCTCGGTTCGCGCGCACGATAAGAGATGGCGCTCTCTGTTCTCTGTTTAAGGTATCGTGATTAACGTGAACGTCATACAGGGTTCGAAGTAGGTTTTCGAGATATAATATAGAGAAACAAAATGGACGACATATCTGTAACAATCTAAATGACAGCAATACTTGTTTTTTTTATATATATAGAGAAATGGTAAATGCACTAAGCGCGCCGCGGTTTTTTATATGTATACATATCATTGTAAATTTTGCTAGCGCGCGCTATCCGCTGTTTACGCTAAATGTGTAGTTATCTGTAAATAGGACGTTTTTTTTTTTGGTCGTACTTAGTCGTAGGTCACTTTTGTTTTCATTTTGGTGTGGACTTTTTGACATTTCCTTGGATTGAAACGACGAATGAACTCGTGTGCGATTCAAATCTGAATTTGAACATAATTGGTCTAGTTTTTGAGGAAAACGTCAAACTAAAAAACTTTTAAAGACGTTATAAGATTGGTACATAATGGAGACAGTTTTTATTATTGTTTAGATATATTTTATGTTTTAACTACCAGAAACAAAGTGATATGAAACTGGTGTATCACATGATGTACATGTCATAGGCAAATGTTTTTTATGCAAAAGCTATTTGCCTGGGTAAATGGATATAGTCGCAATTTATACAGGTTGCAGAACTTAATGCACTTTATATTCTTTTAGGACGCATTATAATTTTCTCATGGTACAATTTAGATTATTAACTCCGCTTATAATATTTTCAAATGCAGAGTTATTTAAACCATTGGAAATTTATTTTTCTTTTCAATGAACAATTTTTTTAAGCTGCTCGTTATATTTTTATAGAGGTAACGATTGTTTTGCACATTTATTTATTTAAGTGTACAAATACATATATCATGAAAGGAACATTTAAACATATAAATGCACAATTATTTATTCTGATGTACTGCATTTGTTTTACTCTGTTTTTTTAGGATCATTTCAAAAGTTTTTAGGTTAATTTGTTCAATTTGTTTCTTATTCGTATTCTTATCTGAGAACAAACATGCACGATTGAAAACTGAATGCTATTTGCCTAACAATGGTTTTGGAAAATACATTTGCCTAGGCAAATAGCTTTAAAAATACAAATAAAGACTCCATATCTATTTTCCTAGGCGAATTGCTTTTGCCTAAGCAAATAGCAAGAAATTTTTAACCCCAAAAAAAACAATTTCAGCAAAATCCAATAAATAACAATAAATATTTTACATTATTTTATCTTAAATTCATATTTGCAAATTCTATTTAATATTTTAAAGCAACAAGAACTTTTATTTGTTGCACGGAGAAATTTTATTCAGGTCAAAGGTTAACTTCCGGTTTGACCGGAAGTAGGTGATATTTGTCCCGTATTTGGAAATAACCTAGGGAAAGAAGGTTGTGTGAGGCTTCATAGGAAACCTATTGTAAAACCAAATTAGTTTTTCATTTAATTTCAAACTTTTCTGTTTCGAGAAAATACATTTTATACTTCGTAGTAAGCTGTCACGTGTTTATTTAAACTGTTAGCTTCGATCTTTTTCTCAAAAACTAGCACCAAATTCATGAAAAACAAGATGGAAGCCAGGATCTGTCAAACAATCAATCATTTTTCGGGTATTATCTATTAATGTTAGTCGTACGGATTTCTTCTAGAAGCGTTTTTCATAGAGAAGTAAATCGAAAAGAGAAATCATTGAAACTATATGTCGATAAAAGTAAATCGTTAGTCGAATTAAACTATTAAAGTAACTGAATGCTTTGTGAAGTAACAATCATATCTCGATAACGTAAATTAATAATAAATAAATTTTTAAAAGACATGTGTCGCTAACCCCCTTCTATAGTTGTTTATATAAAATGCAAGATAAAGACATCGCTCCCCAACTGTTTCTTTCAAAGAAGAAAACATCTCTTAGAGTACAAAATAAACCCTCTTTATATAATATATTAAATAATATATTCATTATTATTATTATAACTATATCATTATTATTATTATTATTATTATGTACTTAGATGGTTAATTTTAAGTGCGAAAATAGTTGTGAAAACACTGTGTTGAACATTGTATTGTTTATTATTTTTTACGTAACATAGCTCTATTTTTAAACGTTAGACTCTTAGATAAATTATTAATTAGTATTAATTGAAAAAACGTGAATGACTATCTCGCTGACTTTTCTCCGACTGACGTTTCTTATTATATAATTAATCGTCACATTTTGCAAATGGTGTGTTTTCGGTGTCATTTTTAGAAATCCTAAAATCATTGTTTCGTCACTTAAAATCGAGATTTTGCTGTAGTAAGAGACAAAAAAGCACTTATACTAGTAGGATTTTGCTGTATCTTGCTCTAAACTCCAAAGTGAAACAAAAGACAATTAACTAACTTCACAAATATAGCCCACTGAAATTAGAGAAAAAAAAAACTGTTTACTTTTATGGGTTCATTTTTTTATGTCGAAAGAACTTGCTAAAAAAATATCTCTGTGTTTTAGTATAACTACATAAAAAGAGCAAATTAGTCAGTGTTGTGTGTCCGAAAGCAACTATAGCAATAGTATTTTTGTGGAGTGTCTACACTATGTAAAAACAAATGAAAAGAAGGATTTCTGATTTGATCTGATACTAAAAAAAAATATTTGATACTGTGACAACGTTGTGGTGTGTGGTTAGTGATCTTTATATAATAAGTATAAGTAATTATTAAGCAATATATGTATAAAAAAATACTACGAGGCTAGATTATATACATATACATATATATATGAACTATTATTATATTCTGTGAATACTAATTATTACTACTCGTGAGAAATGACATGACAAAAGACAATTGAACGTACCTAAGTTTTGTACTTACCCCACGCATACATACGGGCTGTTTCTAAACTAACGATGCGTTAGAACCACCCTGTATATATAATAATATGTACATAGCGATCATTTTTTAGCGTATTTATCTTTTCTTAGCTCTACTGAATCAATTTTCACTGCCTTCCTCCCTGTTTATTTTTTATTTTGTTTTCAGTCATGCCATACTTTTATTTATTTAATATTAAACAAACAAAAACGCTTTTTGTTTCGTTTCTTTTTTTTTTTCGTGAATCCAATATCTTTTATGCTCAGAACGATCGTTGTTGTGAATGTTAATGATTTGAACAAAATAAGAAAATCGTTGTTATATTATTATAATTATTATATTGCCCTTGTTTATTCTATTGATGTTTATATAGGATATTTAATTGTTTAAATGCGTTTTACGTGTGATTTCGCGGACACCCTGTGTCCCTGTCCACCGTGTGTGTAGGTTTTCCGCTATATACATGTTACAATATACACGCTATTTTTTTTTTTGATATGTAAAGATTATTAAGAGAGAGATTTTTTTTGTTATCGAAGATATTTTGTTTCATTTTGACTATGAAATCTGTATTATTTTACGAATTAAATCCTTTATTACAAATACTTTACGTGACTTTTATTTACCAAAACACTTCTTTCGCACTAGTCTGCGAAGAGATTCTTGAGGTATTCTTGAGGTATTCCTCAATCAGGGTTTCAATCAGTGGTGGATTAGGGCACTTGCGATTACATCGGTCAAGCTGATCCCACACGTGTTCAATAGGATTCAAGCCAGAACTTAACTTAATTCATGGCATTTAGTCTACCAGTAACCACAAAAGTTACCGTAGTACCAAAAAATTACCGTAGTAAGAATAAGAAAATTAAATTGAGAGTAGTTAAATATATTTTTTTTCTACTCCTATTGAGGAATGCATTCATTATCATGGCAATTTATGATAAGTAATACTAACCATTCCCCACACACATGACAAATATTTCATTCCTGGCTCCTCATACCCCGCCAGTAGTGAGAAATATTTCATTCCTCACGGCTTTAGAACCAATCACAGGTCTGGATTTTTCATTTCCAAATTGTTGACACACTGCTTAGCGACATTGTCAAGGCGTTGACAACGTCGCTAAGTGACAAGGCGCACAAACAATTTTTAACTGTCAAAATCCTGTAAACCGTCATAGTGGCATACAGCTGTCCCTATATGCACAAAAAATAATTTATAAAATTTCGTTGCATGGTCGTAGAAAAAGTATAGTATTCCATTCGCAAGTAATGGCAATTTCTCACTCGAACGCTTTGCAGCACTCGCCTACGGCTCGTGCTGCAAACTTCGTTCTCGTAACAAATTGCTTACATTACTTGCTCATAGAATAATATACTATTTTCGCAATAAAAGAAATGACATCTAATACTGTACGAAACTAATGAGAAACCGTTGACTAAGTTAGAAGAGAAAAACTGTATGAATTCTTCGAAGATTTTCAGTCAATAAGTTTCCTATTTTAGAATTCTATTCTGTAAAGATGAATGCTCAAAAAGTCGCAGTTTTTAAAACATTTATTTGTTAATAATACCCTTTATTTATTAAGATAACATATTTTATTTGCTTATACATTTTGATTTTTAAGCTAGTTATTAGTTATTTTGTAATTCTTAAGAATAATTAATCTGTTGTGACTAATTATGTATGTACTTATATTCAATTTTGTTGCGTGTTCCCTTAATTTTTTTTAGCACTGTATTATTCTATTATTTTATTTTAAGAGATTTTGCAAAAGTTTGTGAACGTTGAAATTGTACATTTGGTTGCAGCACTTACGGCGCAAAACCTCAACAACTACAATAAAATTCAACATTAATTAAATTTCCACAAAACCCTCTAAAACCTATTTAAAAATCGTTATCAACACGCCAATCAAACAACAATTAGCCTAACAAGAAAATAATAAACAAACACCAATTCCAACACAAACTAATCCCCAAAATTTATTTACGAATTTACCATTCGATAATTCATTTCGAACGCCACCACGGCTAGATCAACCACTCGCGATAAATTTATCAATAACGATAACAATTAACAAAATTTAATTATAAAACTGTGTTATTCTACTGGATCGTTTGATTGGCACGTTTAGCTCCACTACCACCAGCGCCATCTCTTAGCGGCGAGCCGAACTATATCATCGACGCTTAGCACGGTTGCAAGAGCGAGATAGCGCTATAATTGACAGACGAGGACAGTAGTCGGGAACGGTAACATGGCGGCTTAGGTCTCCCATCACAGTTCGGGCGAATATAGGCAAAATATCGTTAGAACGGCCAAACGTAATCAATAAAAATGTCGTTCGATTAGTCCGAAACGGTTCCGTGCGGGTTTCTGTGCGTATAGTATGTAGTGTCCGTCTGTTTTGGCCGCAGTGAGTTCGGAAACCCGTCGAATCTAATCGTCGAAAAGTGACAATCTGTTTTCTGTGCGTTCGCCCCGTGTAGTTTTGTGTCGATGATTTTGAGTTATGGGCGCCCAAAGTACGAAGGACCGCGTCGCCTTGGGAACGAATTCTATGCGAACGGCGAGGAGCAGGCCTAGACCGCTAAAGGATGGGGCCACAAGACAGATCATATCGAATGTTTTCACGGAACATAGCGGTAAGCCGAGTACTTTTTTCCGATTCCGAATGCTCCCCTTGTCAATTATTATAGCCTTATATCGTCAAATACGTGCCCGATATTATCGAGCACGCTTTCCTATTAATTCTATTGTTGATATGTTCGTGATAGTACCGATGCAGGTTGGTAGTGAGCGTCAACAAATGCGAATTCCTTCCGTCAAGGTTGGCGTTTTGTTATTAAATCGTGTTTGCACTTGTTTTCCGAACGGGAAGTGTCAATTCTTTGACCCCTGCTGAGGCGAATCGTCGTTTTTTCCAAGGGAATTAGTAACATAGACAGTAAAATAGAGGAAAATACCAACATAAGGTGAATCCCTAATTATAATAAAAGAGGCTTTCCTATAATGTCCCTTGGAGTGAGTCACTAAATTGATACACTCGGGGTTCTTAATTTGTTGTGTCTGTGACAGTCTGGTCAAATATTGTAATGTAGGTTGATAATAAACGTTTGAATACACAAAGTTTTGCAAAAAGATGGGTTGGCTATACAAATTTTAGTGTTAAATATAAATATTTGCGGAACTTTCTTTCAATAGTGTCAAATTTGAGTTATATTTAAGCATATTTTGAGAGGTGTATAATGTATAGCTCATTACTACTCGTTATTGGTTGCCTTATTAGTTATTAGTATCCGAACAACATAATTAGCGAAATTATGTCGTAATTATTCCTTAATTACATTAAACACAGTGGCGTGCGGTGCAATTGTACATGAGGTGTGCAGTGGAGAAAAAAATAAATATCTAAAGTTGCTACAATACATTTTTTACAACGGTTTGTACAATTATGTACAATTTTGAGCTATTTATTAAAATTTATACTTTAATTACTCGAAAAACGTAAGATTCCATGTTACATTGATAAACAAAACAAAAATACAAATCCATAAAAATGAAGATTGCATAAAATATGCGAAAATAGTTGTTCTAAATTAAAGATCTTCGAAATCATCAAGACCATCACCGTCTTCGTCTCCAACATTATTTCCAGTCTGCATTGGTTTTTCGTTCACAATTTCGTCTGAATCACTAACTTCATCGTAGCTTTTTTCTTCCACATTGGAGCATTTTTCAGAACAATGACCATTTGAGCATAAATTTGTGCATTTGAAACCATGTTTTCGGCCAGCCACATTTTAAACTGTTACATCCAGTTTCACAGCTGCGGCAAATAGTTTTGAGCAATATTTCCGGAATTAATTCGTTTTCTGTTAATTTGGGCATAATGCCACGTTGATGTTGCTTCCAGCCCCAATCTGTTGCTGTCAGTTCGTTACCCAGCCAAGTTTGAAGCTGATAATATGCCCTGTAACAATGTTGTTCTGCTGCACCATCTGTGGGTGGGAAATTTGCCAATATGGAAGATGATTTAATTATTACCAATTGATATTTTCGAAATCTTGTTTGATTCAGTGTTATATTATCATTTTATCATACGCAGTATGCTAAAGTATTGTAATCATGCCGAAAAAAAAAATTGAGATTTTAGCGGAAATAGGTCCTTTTGGGTCCCCTGAACATTTTTGACCAAGGTACAAAAAAATGTCTGTGTGTGTGTGTGTGTGTGTGTGTGTGCGTATGTATGTCTGTGTGTAAACGATTTTTGTGGCGACGATTCCGGAGAAACTACTAAAGGTATCGGAACGAAAGTTCATATTTAGAAGTTTTGTTACCAAACTTAGAGCTGAAAAGCTTTTGGTTGAAAGGAGTCCAAAGGAACTGGTAGTTTATTCTAAGCCTTTTTTAAAGATTTTGCAAATGAGCCGCCATTTCTGTAATTTCGACAAAATAGTTAAATAATAAATTAAAGTAGAGGAAATTTTGAATAATTTATGCCTATGATATTTTTTGGTAAAATTAATAGTTTAGCTTTAAGAGCAAATTCTATTTGATCGAGATCGGTCGCATCTGCATTGATATGAAACTTCAAAGTAGTCTGGATTTGACAAATATTTTTTTGTGTTGTCACCACAGAAATGTCTATGGCTGTCACACTCGAAAACAGCTGATTTATATGGAACGTTGCCGCTTAGTGCGGCAAAGTAGAAAATACAGAATTCAAATAAAATAAGATCACCAATTTGATTGTTTGTTGATAAGAAATATCAACCCGTTGCTATATCTAATTGTAAAAACGATAAATTGAGAAAATTGTAAATAAAGTATAGCGATGGGTGTAGTTATATTTTAGTATGTTGGTACGGATGTGACATCTACAGTGTCATGAACGGATATAAATCTGCCAGAATTTGAATTAGCTTTTTATACTTGACGTTTCGTAGAAGTGGTATCAACCTAACATTTCCTATCCAGAAATATAACATTTAAATTTTTTTTAAATACGTATTTGTCAAAAAGCAACACAAAAAACGTTGATGTCACTCCTGCCGAAAACTACATAGCGCGACTCGCTCACATGCGACGGCGACGCTCCGTCATCGGTGACGCGCCGCATCACCGCTCGTCGCGCTATTCCGTACTTTCGGCACTTGTGAGATAAATAACTATTATTCTGGTAGCAGTAGGTAGTGTCAAATGTAGATGCTTTGACAATACCTACTATTGATAGTATTGACTATCAAAATATCTGTCAAATCCTGGCTAACTAGTTTAATTTTAATGCAGACACGATTTATCTCAATCAAATAGATTCTCGTGCAGCTAAACTATTAATTTTATATTTTGTATGATAAAGTCATGTGCCTGGCCACATCAGATTTTTACATTTATATATAGATTTGATTAATTGTAATCAATTTTTTTCGATACCTTCTTTGTTTGCATCTTTTAAAACCAAAATATTAGCCAAATTTTTATAATACATTTTAAAAGCTAACGAAAATGACCTAGATAGATGACCTAACCCTGTCCTTGGTTAAGAACATATGGCACCTAAGTTCTAGTTTCAACGCATAAACTAAATTTCCAAATATTCGAAGATCCTTGCTTTTGTTAGGTACAGGACTAACCCAACGAACAAAAGACTGCTGATCTCTGTGTCCCAACCGCTCATTATCTATAGAACATCTGGTTAGGTAATATTTTAGTAGTCTTTTCTTGTCTGTGTACCTATTATCTTTTTATATTCACCACATCTCTGTTAATAAAGGAGATAAAACCAAGTTTTGATTAACCAAGTTTTGAAATGCACCACTATTGATTAATTCTGAAACAAAAAAAAAACTGCATTCAAACTTTGCTGTAAGCATCTAAGCACATTTTTAGTTCCCCTCGAGTAAAGTGTGTAACCAAATACGTTAGTAATTTTGACGCCCCTTCCTATATATTTCTTAAATGCTGCGTGCGACCATATGCCCTAAAAGATATCCCAGTAAATTTATTGCCGTCTGCGTCGCGCCGTTGAGAAGTGGTGGTTTACCCGTTTTTAGGCAGTTATACGCTAAAATCAATATCTAGTTGAAAAGAAACGTTGTATTTCTAAGACTATACAGGGTATTTCACGACGAGCCGCCATTAGAAGTATATGGAGAACTTTGTGGGCCTGGTTTTGGTTACTCCCGGTATTACCGGAAGTTGTGTCAGCTTTCATATTTCAAATGGAACTACCTGTATTCTATAGCATTTTATAAATTGTTGTGAAGGAAACGTATCGACACATCATCGGTAGAGTTCTTAGAAAAGTTATACAGGGTGTTCAAATCATAAGATCAAAGTTAGACTCGAGAAAAGTGTCACATGTTAGATATATGTAATATACAAATGACCTAAAATTCAACGAAGATTTCAAAAATGCTACAAAAACTGAACGATCCAGTAGAAATAAGGAGAGTTCACACCATTTCCGGTGAAACCGGAAGTAACCGAAATTATTCAATTGTCAATAAGTCAATAATAAATAAATATTTTCTTTGCAATGTAAACGAAAATGTCAGTCAATATTGGCAATCTGATACACTAAACAATGACATTGAATAATCATTGTTGACTCACGCTCATTACGACTGATGATAATGAATAAGAACATGCGAAGCAATGATTCACCTAACTAGTACCTAAAATATGCGAATTTGAAGACGTAATTAGAAGAAAATTGTATCTATCTACCATAGGTTAGAATACCTGGAAATAATAATTACTATTCCGTGTTAGGTATTAAAAACATCCGATGTGATGTTAATTTGCCACAGTTACCACAGTGGCATGCTATTGTTATACGTATTTATAATTCGCACGTGGTTTTTAAACAATTAAAATCGATCGATTGTCTTTGAGAATTTGTTACAATAGTACTAGGTTGCTACATATGTATTACGAACATCGACAATTGACAAGGAAAGCGTTGGTAAACAGTTCTGTCACTTCAAGGACGACTAAATAATTGCTTCACAATGGATACTATGAGATAGAGCAGAATAGGCTAATCTGTGGCTCAATACAGGGTGATTCATAACGTACAGAGTATATATAGGTAAAATATTTTCATAATTAACCTTTTTACCAAAGATCAATAACAAGAAAGCTACATCAGTTTCAAATTAACGTTCACTTTTAAATATTTCTTAATTGTGTTTATTAAATGATAATCAATAATTTATATGCCATCTAGTTTCTTTATACATACTAATTTTTTATATTGTTCAATGGTTAATATGGTTTTCGTGTTTTAAATTAAGTTATTAATCTTGGAAATTACACATCACGTTATAGAAATCTTATATGATAAATTGTGTTATAATCGACCGCGAAAACGCGAAGTTTTACTTTCACTGGTACCTATTACTGTCAGTCAAACAAAAAGAATGAAAATGACGGTAATAACTCAATTACCTAAAATTGGTTTCGACTTTTGCTTTTAGGATCCAGGTGCGTGTCGGTATAGATAATAACTTAAATTTTACGGTCCAGTTAAAAACAAACGAAACAGAAGCTTCGCAAACAAAGCAGAAAAGGAAAACGTTCACTTTCAATACTCGTATGATAAATAGCGATTAAAATTGGATATAGAATTGTGAATAATTCTAAATCAAAATGTATTTGATTGTGAATTTTATCACCCATTTTTATTTGTTTAAGAATTTAGATAAGAGAATGTAACAATTTTGGTAAAATTGATAACTTTTTATCATAAGTTGAAGGAAATATTAGATGGATGCCTGACTATTCAAATTTCACACTGAAACTACAAAAAAATATGACCAAATGACTGGTGAATTTTTGTACAGTATTTCCTAAAAACTAACTCATGTTTATAGAATTTCACAAAAATTCTATTCAATCTTAATATCAAGTGTAATAATTTTGGTAGAATACTTTGTGCAAGTACAAGACAAGTCCGTGACATACCTTGTAAATAAAGTTAAGTAAAAAATGATTAAATACACTGATCAACACAATTAAAGGAACGCTTAAACCAATTTATCTAAATTTTGATGTTTAATAATGTCGGTAATCGTTGACCGATTTCAATTATTTTTTTCACGACATTGTAGGGAAATTCATCAAGACTATTATAAACCTTTAAAAATTTAAGAAAAGAAATGTTGAAGTTGATTATGGTGGAAAACCAAAAATGATCTTTTTGGTCTAAGTTTGTACCTGTGATAGAGTAACTAACCAACTTGTGGAAGTTTTCAAGTACTAAGTTACAAATCCATATGAATTCTTAACATTTTGTTCTTTAATTTAACTCGATATCTGAATTTTTATAGAATATACACAATGTGAAGTAAACTGTTGCGTTATTTTTTTACCAGAAAAAAAAATCTGCTGTGGCCTGGCACATGACTATATCATACCAGATATTAATAGTTTAGCTGCATGAGATTGTATTTGATCGAGATCAGCCACGTCTGCATTAAAATAAAACTACTAGAACTAGACAAATATTTTGATTATAATTACAGTATGTAATGTCAAAACATCAGCATTTGACACTACCTACTATCATTAGAATCACAATATCTGACAAATCCTGGCTAACTAGTTTGAATACTAGTGTTTTAATGCAGTACGAGCGATCCCGATGAAATAGAATTTGCTCATGCGACTAAAATATTATACCAAAAAAATTTCATAGTCATAAATTATTCAGAATTTCCTCTACATTAATTTATTATTTAACTATTTCGACGAAATTCCAGAAATAGCGGCTTATTTGCAAAATATTTCAAAAATGCTAAGACTAAAGCTCCTTGTCATACTACATATGATAAAGTAAAAAGGTTATTGGTTCTGATGATTAATATATTATGTTGGCTTCTAGCATACTATATTTTCGGGTTTTACCCCGTCTTCAGTGCTAACTACAAAAGTTCATAAAGAATTATGCTCAATATTCCAAATAAGTTTTAATGTTACCATACGTCTTACAATCTTTCTTGTATTTATTCGCGAAATCGAAATACACATTGACTCCAAGATGTTTTAATATTGTTGCACTGTATATCCTCTTCATCGCATTCTCCATGCATTTGCGTGTTGAATTGACGTTTTGCAACCGCTGACGTTCTGAATACTGTCAAAAGTATCAAAATATCCTGGCTACCTACTATTAATGCAGACACGATTTCAATCAAATAGAATTTGCTCCTGCAGCTAAACTACTAATTTTACCAAAAATGTTATAGACATAAATTATACAAAAATTTCCTCTACTTTAATTTATTATTTATCTATTTTGACGAAATTACAGAAATGACGGCTCATTTGCAAAATCGTTGAAATATGCTAATAGTAAGTAGCCAATTCCTTTGGACCCTTTTGAACCAAAAGCTTTTCAGCTGTAAGTTTAGTCATGAAACTTCTAAATATGAATTTTCGTCCCGATACCTTTAGTAGTTTATTCGGAATCGTCTCCACAAAAAAAACGGGTACACACACACACACACACACACACACACACACAGACATTTTTTTGTACCTTGGTCAAAAATGTTCAGGGGACCCAAACAGACCTATTTCCGCTAAAATCTCAATTTTTTTTTCGGCACGATTGCAATACTTTATTATACTGCATATGAAAAGTAAAAATGTATAACTTCATCGAAAATTTTCAGTCGGCACTTTTTGTTTTGTAATTGAATTCAATTCTGTAAAGATTAATGCTTCAAAAAAGTCTTGCTAAATAAAAATTTCGACCTGCAACATGCTGTAAGTCTTTCAAAATTCCTGTTATGCAGTATGTATAAGAAGAAAGGTAATCAGAGAACAAATTTCTAAAAAGTTGACGAGAAAGCGATTCCAATAAAAGTTTTAGGAAATTGGTTAGGCTACAATTTTTAAATAATAGAACTAAATCACCTTATGTATCCAAAAGTATTTCGTATTTATAACTTATACGTCATTTTCAAAAACGACGAATTATTGACACGGTAGAAATCATTTTAACATTATTTAATTCCTTTCCTTTAACATTTAATCGTCTTGTAACATTTAAGCGGACTGACAGCTAGGGACATGTGTATTCACAGTTTAATTTGTAATTTAGTATTAAAGAAACAGGAAAAATATACAATTTTATCCAAATACATAGCATGGAATTTGGTCTGGTTCTTACAAATGAATCGTCTGGTTCTTAGAAATGCATCACCCTGTATATTCTCTATTTCTAATTCTATAACCGAAGAAAACAAAACCGCCAATCTATAGAAGAGGCTCTAAATGCAACCTGAATAAAAACTGAAATTTTCACTTCTCTCGCGCTCATGTTTGCACCGAGAGGCAAACAATTTAGACACAACCTTCAAACACAGCTGTCAATACTATCGAAATGAGAGATGGCAGTTAGAGCGATTCTCTCGTGCGGGGTCATATATAGACTTTCTACGGCCGGCCTCTGTTCTGGTAGAATCTTAACGAAACACATTCAATGGGAGAGAAAATCCGAACGAATGAATGAAACGGTGGGAAAGAGTTACTTTATCAAGATGCTCGAAGGTCAACCAATTAACATTCCAGCGGTGCGTTTACGCTCATTTTTAGACCAACAAATTTACACACAAAGCCAGATTGTCGATGATAACAAATTTAACCAAAAATTCCACATATTATGATCCACAAGATTCTTAAAATACTTATTTTGTTTCGTTGTTTCGTTCACACTGAATCGAAACCAGTTGGACCGCAACGACATATTAAATAATAAATTCCCTCCGTCGGATTATTGCGTCCCATTGTTTCTGTGAAAGTTTCACTTCCGTTCTATAAAACAAAAACAAAAAATGGCCGTACCGGAGTTTCGTGTCGCCGCTTCGATTGTAAACAAACTCTTGAGTATTTCGTTACCATTGGTAACCTCAATGTCACCGCGTTGCGCGTACAATCGCTCCCGAAATAACTTTGACAGCTCAAATTAATGAATTCGACGGCTTTTCCACCGTTTCTGATCGAGTGGGTACCCGACGCTATAATTAGAGCGTTTTACGGCCGCGTTTGGCAATTGTTTCGTCCAAATCCGTGACATTCGCCGTGGGGGACACCCATTTCAAAATACGTACTATAGTAAATAATAAAACACTTCACCTTTCCCCCAAAACAGTTCAACGATAATTTTTTCATATCCTCCCTGAGACCATTGTATATGTGACTAACCCGGAAAGAGAATGGCCGTTTATACAGCTCAGCGCGATGGGCAGGTGGAGCAAACAAACCCCTGAATCTTAAATTAAGGTTATGGACATCCGTTCTACAGCGTATCTTCCGCATGAGGTATTGTGGGATCCTCTTGGATAGCAACTTACGATATAATATTGCTGCATGCAACACCCTAGTGTTATCCATGTTCAACCACCCCAAGTCGCCCAGCCCATTCGATACATGATCATACTTCCTCAAACCAAAAGCAAACGGAACGCAGGCATTTTGCACACGCTGAACACGCTGCCTATCCGACGCCGTCACGCAAGGACCGTACACTAGGGTGACCAACTTTTTCAATTGCCAAATCGGGACGCTTGGGGATCGGGGTTGGGTTGGGTTAGTGGAAAACATTAAACAAAACGTGCTGAACTATAAACAAATTGTACCATTGGGTAAATTGACAACAGCATATGTTTACTATGACCTATAATATACGTTTTCACTTTCAATAAAAGAAAAGAAGCTTAAGAAATAACAATATAAATAAAACAAACATTCTTTAACTTTCACTAGTTAAAACAAAAAAAGAAACAACACAACATAAATCAAACAGAATTCTACAATTTTTACAAATTGTAGGTACCACAAGAACGTAACTTAAAACAACATTTTTATTATGATAGTATTTTTTAACTAAAAATAATCATTAAATAAACTGTATGCAAATATTGAAACATACCTATATCAGAATAAATAAAAAATAAAACAAAATATAATAAAATTTAATCAAGTTTCTTTAACTTTTACAAATTATTCAAAGTCAGTTATTATTCAAACTCTATTCTTCCCATCTAGACGATCTCTTATTTTTTAAAAAAACATTGTTCTCTCCTCTTCGTTCTGTACCGCCAAAATTGGTATTTGTACTGTCTGCTGCAATGAATCCATAATTTTATTAGACAATTCTTCAGCCGTCTCGCGAATATTTTCGTGAACATTTAAAATATTTATTTGAATACATTTTTGGACATCAAAGTATCTAACCAGGAGAGGGAGTATTTTTATGTCTCTAGCTAAATGTGTCAGGAAATATTGTCACGAAATTGCATTTCCTCACATTTCTTCTCAACTCTGTCTTTACTAGAGGATAAAACACATGTGTTATACTTGCTTCTGTGTTAGTTCGTACGAGACACATCTTCTTTTCAAACATTTACATTAGAAGTTTTGACGTGCAGTCTATTAATCGAAAATTGTGGTTGTGATACAGACAGTGGTATCCATATGTGCCTTGTTTGCAAGCCAAAATCTTTCCTAGTTCCCCTATTGTTACGGCTCTAAAACAAGTACTTAATTTCGATGAACATACATTGCTTCTGTTTATTTGATGTATGTTTTGCAATATCGTTTCGGCAACCTGCGCGGATGTAAAACTGCATTTTAGTTCTGATTGCGAATTAGGCCTACTAATTTTCAAAAAAACGAAATTGTTTTTGTAAGTTGTCATTGAACGTGCATTTGCATTTTCTGTCTTTGTGTTCCATATTTTTGGAAGAAATTAATCTAGATAGAAGAAATCCCAAGAACAGAATAAAATAAATCGGTAACATATATTTTTCTCTTTCATTCCAAATTATTACGATCAATATATCTGTGATTTGCTATGGCGCATTTTATAAATACCAACAAATGTGTAAAATAGAAATCTGATAATAACAAAAATATGTTTTGTATTGTGTTGACTGATTCAATTTGAAATTCAAAAAATAAAAATGATCCAACGCGACCTGGCCACTAAATCTTACCCTGCCCAAACGATTCCATAAAAGACTAACATGCATTTTTATTTAAGTCAGATTAGTTTTTTATTATAAGCAATATGCACCTTTTGTACACCGTCACAAGGACTAGATTGTCACCCACCAACCGGCTATTCACTACGCGTGTTCACATAATTATTATGGTCGCTAAGATTGCGCTTAAAATTCGTTATAGATAGAAAACCCTTCTTTCAGATAATAATTGGGAATCTAATTTATGTTCATGGATATCTTGGAAATTCGAATTGTATTACAAAATCCTGAACATAAGGATAAAATTATCAAAAATCGGGACAAAATTCGGGACGTTGTACAAGTCGGGACGAGTTGTTAAAATTCGGGACTGTCCCGCCCAAATCGGGACGGTTGGTCACCCTACCGTACACGGTATCACAATATAAGATCTTTTTACTATTGACAGTAGATATAGTGAGATATTGTCAAAACATCAGCATTTAACACTACCGGTACTGTCATTTCATTAAACTGAAAATATTTGGAAAATCCTGGCTCACTATATAGAATTATATCAATGCAGATGAGACCGATCTCGATCAAATAGAATTTGCTCTTACAGCTAAACTATTAAGTTTACCAAAAAATGTCGCAGACAAATTATTCAGAATTTCCTCTACTTTAATTTATTATTTAACTATTTTGAGGAAATTACAGAAATGGCGGCTCATTTGCAAAATCCTTATTATAATACCAGTTTTCTAAGACAAATATTGGCGCACGAGTTGTTTTGGGCACGACGAGCGCAGCGAGGAGCGAGCGAAATTTGATAACGATGCAGTTCAAAGAATTTATTTCGCATGACTGGATTCACCGTGTCGGTAAATAACGTATAAGAGCATCGTAAATGTGGACGAATTCGGTTCATTTCATGGCCGTTCGGACACTTTTTCCAATACGTTACGGTTACGACTGCCAGAGCTCACGATATCGCGGTAGATATATAGGTATTTCCCTCTAAAGTATTTTTAGAGCAGATCCAATCGGAGTACATATATTCGTTATTCACGGACTACATCATAGGTAAAAATTCTTTTAGACGATAATTTTTTCTAAAGTAATTGAATATTTTTTATGAGTATTATAGATACGTGTTCTTCACGATCGCAAAACCTGAATGGACTTTCGCTTTTAGTACATACATCATGCACTTTCGCTAATTAGGAGCAGAAATCGTGCTGGAATTGCACGACAAATATGACGTGCAACACAGTAACCCAGTGTAGTGGTCCCAAGATTGCGTGACATTTTAGAACTCTACCACTTGCAGGAACTTTCAATGCAAATACAAGAAAAACTATTTGGAATTTTTTAGCATATTTCAAAGTGTCTACCTAAAAGAAAATTATTATTTTTACGATACAAATTTCTAGTATTTAGACTCTAGTTTTTTTATTAAATTAATTTTTTTAGTTAAAAAAATATTACATTTCCAATTAACAATATTTTACATTTACATTAACAATATTTTACATTTACATTAACAATATTTACAAATTAGCATTAACAATATTCACAATCAACGTAATATAGTCCGAACGTTGTTTCGTTATCTCTACTTTAGTTAGCAATCGAATAAACAAACGCAGCGATAAAGAAAACCGCTGTTTGTTGAATTTCGACGACAATGTACGATATTATGGTTCAAGTTGAGTCCGATTTCTGTTTTCCGTCGATTTTCGTCGTAGTAAAAACCCACGCCGCAGCTAGCTAGATTCTTGTCTAGGTCGTTCACTGTCGAACACTCTACGACGCTGGTTTTAGGTTTCCCGTTGACGGATGAAATTTCTGCCCCGACGAGGAATCTAAGAGCTCCTTGACGGGTTCAATTACGTCGAAAAAAGAAAAAAAAAAGAGAGAAACAATAAAAACATTTTTTTTTTTTTGAAAATATTTAGCACGTAGAGGTTTACTTTTAGTCCAGCTTGATTTTCAGCAATAACTACTTAAACTTAAAAAAAAAAAATACCAAAAGTCACTAAAAGATTACTATATTTTAATCTATCTATCAAAACTCAAAAATTACAATTGTAACAATAATATCGAGATATAAAAGAATCTACGACGTTTTGGCTGTGACTCTGGTCACGTATTTCGATCGAAGTTGGCTTAGGGTGTGGGCGGACCCTCCCCTTGTCTGGAAGTGCACCCTCCTTTGTGTATACCGAGTGATTCAATTTCGATGCTCACCATGGTGATCTCGCTTATTAGTGGAGATAGAGCCTACGTTTAAATTTGGCAAAGTTTCGTATTTTTGTGTTGATCGATTATCTGAAAGGAAATTTAAGTTATCATTTTTCAGTTTGAAGATATCCGCAAAAAAACTTAAATGTTAAGATACCGTTTTTAATTTTTTATACAAAACTAACAGTAGCTAGACATTTGAAACAAAAACACTCTGCAGCTACTTTTTAACAAGGAATGCAGTGTTATTTTTTAATTTGAAATAACATCAAAGATGGCGGCGTAACCATGACATTTTCCGATAGTGGTGTTTTTTCTCATTTCCGTAATGTATAACAAGTTGGCATTAGTTTTTAAAACGATGGTGTAATAATAAAGAAAAACTTTCTTCTTTTTCTTATTGTTGGTCATGTCTATCAGGTACCCAACTGAAAAGTTATACTCAGGATTCCCGAGTATAACTTTTCATATGGACCTAATTGTTCTCTCAACTACTAGTTACAACCGCCTGAAATATTAACTAAATAAAGAAAAATAAACAGTAATCTTAAGATACGTAAAACAAAATTAAAGGTAAATATATTTATGTAAAAATTAAAAATGTTAACAATTAATTAAATAAACAAATGAACGAAAACAAAATACATACGAAACTTTTAGACATTTGTTTCTCTACAAGTAATTGTCACTATGAGTATAAAGTTCCTTTCATGCCGATTTATTGGTTTTATCAATTACTAAAGAAGTTAAGTCATTTAAAAATATAGTTTTGCACTTATTTTACAATTATTTCAAACCGTTGTAATTTTTTTAAGCAATAAAGCAAACAAATAGGTCCATATGAAACTTTTTACTCAGTGTGGCATTTCTTATCTGGAAAAAAGATTTACGGGAAAATGGGACACTGTAAATGTCCACTCTTGATTACAAAAAAAGTTGAAATATTTGAGTTATATAAGAACATTCACTACAATTAGTTTGATTCATGGCAAAATAAGAAATTGATTAACAACGACAAAAGCCGCTGAGTTGACATACTTAACATATAATCATAAGTTTCTGCTAAATCTTCTTCTATAAGAGAGTCAGAAAATATGGAAGATTCACACAATTGAATGGACGATGACGACAAGAAAATGTCTGCTGTTGATATATCGTCAGATGAAACTGATAATTTTATTCTTTGTTTTAAAAATGTTTATATTTTATAAGAATAACCTTAATTTTGTGATAAGAGTATACCTTTTGAATTTATGATTAAAGAAAAAACCTTTATTTAGTAATTAACAATCTCCTTTTACTGCTATTTTTATTAACAATATTATGTTTATACATACCCCTATAAATTCCCACTTTGGGTAAATACCCGGGCATTTACCCGGGGTGTTTATCCTTGATAATAAATACCCGGGTATTTAACACTGGACGTACGACATCTAGAATATCCACTCGGCGTATACATGGTAAAAACGAGTATAAACACTCCAAAAACAGTAAAAAAGTTCAAATAAGCAGATATGGCAAAATAAGCACATATCTGCAAAATCCGGGAAAAAAAGCATAATAAGCAAAATCAAAATAGCTCCATGCTTTATTTTTGCTAAATTCGTGGAGGTTCTTAAACTTTTTAATCTGTTTACTTTCAAAACTGTCCATCAAAATATATATTTTGTCTGTTCTATTTAAAAGTATTTGTAATTTTTGTTCTATAATGTGTACCTGTTGGGCAAATAAATATATTATTATTATTATTATTATTAAATAATTGCAAATAAACATGGTTTTAAAAAATTACGTTACATAATTTTAAATAACATGACAGAAAAATCTTTTATTTATTTTAGTATTATATACGGTGATTCGTAATTAAGCAGACATGATAATAATTATGTATGTACTATTTTTTTTAAAGGCAGCAGCTATACTTACGAATCACTTGTATGTAGACAATTGTTAATTTGCTAGCACAACACGATTTTTGTATACGTTTTTTATTTCTTTTCTCCAATAAACCGAATAACAAAAACTAAACTATGTAATATTTTCTTTCAGGACACAGTTCACACAACACGATAGGTATGTTTTTGTTTTTTCATTATTATATTCCTTTTCTTATTAATTATTTTTAAGATCCATTTCATCATATCAGCACTCATTCCACAAACGCAATTATAACAAACAATTTTACATTAAGAAAAAACTAATTTTAATTTAAAATTTTTTTAATTCGCAATATTTAAATGCCGAAACAAGAATAACACCACTTGTCGTAGACAATAACAAGTTAGGGATTGAAAATTTATGAGTCCTGACTAGAAAATTATCTTTAATCTGACGGAACTAATAGCTGATTCTTTTTTGATTATGTAAGCGATTATGTGGAATTTTGGGTTAACTTCAGGTTATATTATACTTATGTAGCTAATATCTGACAGTATTATACTAAATTTTAATATTACCATGCTACATTTTAGGTATATTCTCAAGGTTAATGTAACTTCCGGTTTTTCCGGAAGTGGCTATTACCAGGATTTAGAGAATTAGGATTTAGAGAATTTATAGGTTTTTGAAGTAATAATAATAAAACATGCTAGGATGATAGTTTTTTTGCCCATAGTTCTTAGAACAAATTCTTTATATTAAGACAAGAACGATTTGATTATTTTCTTAGAAGGTTTCACTAATCCAAAACCACAAAATTCCTTCATAATAAACCTTACATAATAATTTTTTTAATGAATCTCATTCATACCTTCTGTCATGGCGATATACCAAATTGAAAATTCCTTTGCGGTTTTAGCATAAATTTTGTTGTCTCTACACATCATCCAGGTCGAAATCTTTCGTTAGAATCGTTAAATGTCGTGAATAACAAATCATTTGGGACTGTGGATTTTTTTTCACGTTTCGATATCTAATTTTGCTTTGTTATACATAGATAGAAAAGATTTCTTGTTTTTAATAAATAAGCTCTTTTGAATATATTCTTTTGGATAAAAATATATACCTTTGACTATAACAATAGTACTCCATCGAATAGTATTGCTTGCAGAGATGAATTTATTTTGAATATTTATTTAAATATATTTGGACATAACCAAATTTCCTTTAAAGTAATATTTTTGTTTTCATTTAAAAGGGCGTTTCTTTACACCAAAGAAATCTAAGTTTGATTAAAACAAATATATTTGTATATAAGAAGAGATTTATTTCCTATTTATGTTTTCATAATAATATATATATAAATCAAATAACAATATACAAAACTAACTTAGGAACAAACTGTTGACTGCCTTGACTATAACACAAGGTTGATTTGATTGTTTTCTAAGAAGGTTTCACCAATTCAAAACCGCAAAATTTCGTTATATTAACGTTACATAATATTATTTCATTCAAGCCTATAGAGACCATGATCTGTCATGACGATATACCAAATTCCTTTGCGGTTTTAAAACCGTTTTTTGTTTCTACAAATCACCCACATTCAACTTCGTTAAATACCTTGAATAACATCAATCATTTTGGTCTGTTTCGGTGTTTAATTTTGCTTCGTTACATGGAGTTGTTTGAAGACATTTTCGATTTGTTTAACCTCCCGGATGTTAGAGCTGTTCTTTTTTCTTGGCACGGCAATTAAAACCTCGAGGCAGACCTAAACGCGGTATATACACTCCAACGCATAAACATTTACCCTAAGGCCAAAGAAAACTGTGAAGTATCGACCAAATTCCCCGACATAAGGCACAAGAGTTACACCTATAACATCTCTGTGTTTACTTTAGTATACACAACTTCACTACACGGTGTATTATAGAATAATACATGCATGCTCACCTTTCCCCAAAAACTGTTTAACGTTAATTTTTTCATATCTTCCCTGAGACCATTGTACATGTGACTGACCTGGTAAGAGAATGACCGTTTATACAGGCCAGCGCGATGGGCAGGTGGAGCAAACAAACCCCTGAATCTTAAATTAAGGTTATGGACATCCGTTCTACAGCGTATCTTCCGCACGAGGTATTGTGGGATCCTCTTGGATAGCAACTTATGATATAATATTGCTGCGTGCAACACCCTAGTGTTATCCATGTTCAACCACCCCAAGTCGCCCAGCCCATTCGATACATGATCGTACTTCCTCAAACCAAAAACAAACGGAACACATGCATTTTGGACACGGTGAACACGCTGCGTATCCGACGCCGTCAGGCAAGGACCGTACACGGTATCACAATATGAGATCTTTTTACTATTGATAGTAGATATAGTGAGATATTGTCAAAACACCAGCATTTGACACTACCGGTACTGTCATTAGACTGAAAATATTTGGAAAATCCTGGCTCACTGTAGAGTATATTAGATCAATGCAGATGCGACCGATCTCGATCAAATAGAATTTGCTCTTGCAGCTAAACTATTAATTTTACCAAATAATGTCGCAGAGCATAAATTATTCAGAATTTCCTCTACTTTAATTTATTATTTAACTATTTTGAGGAAATATTACGTTGACATCATAATATTCTATTCTATCTATATAATATTATATTCCGTATGAAATTATATTTCTATTATGCTCTCAATCAATTGATCGAGAAATTCCAATATGATGGGAATGTGGAGACTTAAGATATGTTTAGCGTTTCACCAAATCGTAAAATCTATATTTCCTCTGGTAATATAGAGTCTGTAGTAGTCGCGCGCTTCCTATATCATTAAAGCCGAGAGAAAATAGATATACCAGTCCACCCACTGAGAGCAAAGCGTAGAAAGATACGAAGACAAGACAGGCAATAAGGATACCATGAGATCGGGAAGATATTTTCGGTTCTAGGACTCGGCTTATTAACGGCTTCCTGCTTTTTGTTTCGTGTGTAGCCTGAGGCACAACGGGCACATAAATCCTATTTACATGCATCACTGATTAGTTGTATTATTATTATTATTACGTTACAGTTATATTTCGAGAATATATCTGTTCGTGTTATAAGAAAAAAATACCGGTTATTGGACTATTTGAGATAGACAAAATGTATATTTATTCGCTATAAAAATGGTTATTTGAGTTAAAAACATATTACTTTACTCCAAATGTTCTTTATCACAAAAAATTAACCTAAACTATTTAAAATCTAAAATTTTATTGTGTATGAATTGTATTGGTTTTGATTTTCAAAATCAAAAATTTTGTTGCAGAATTACAACACAATTTTGCCATACCTCTTTTGAAAGAATGCTTTATTACATAAATTTAACATATCTTTAATTTAAAATGAACTATACACAGAGAGAAAAGATTTCTTGTTTGAAAGAAATGTATTTGTTTGAATTTATTCTTTTGGGTCAAAACATATTTCTTTGACGCCAACAATATTTACTTCATTGAATACTCTAGTTTATTTGCTTGCAGAGATTAATTTATTTGAAATATTTATTTAAGTGGAATAAATATATCTGGATACAAACAAAAATTACTTTCCTTTAAAGTAATATTTTTGTTTTGATTTTAAAAAAACGTTTCTTTACACCAATGAAATATAATTTTGATTCTAACATATAAATTTGTATATCAGGAGAGATTTATTTCGCTTAAAGTAATATTTTGTCTTTGGCTTAAAAATAGGTTTACTTCCGCCAAAGAAATCATATTTTGATTAAAATAAATATATTTGTACACAAGAAGATATTTATTTCCTTCAAAGTAATATTTTTGTTTTGGCTTTAAAATAGGTTTACTTCCACCAAAGAAATCATATTTTGATTCAAATAAATATATTTTTAATGTCATCCAACTGTATTGTTAGATGGCGCTGTAAACTCTCTCCTCGCACTTCGTACATATCGAGAGTATAAAGCCGCGTGATCGACAGTATAGAACTTATAGAGTACAGTGCCTGCAGGTTCAAGTTGCGATTACAAATCAGAGTATACTTTACTAACTTAACCTTGACTATATGTTGGGTTGGGAAGACCAAGCACTGGTCGAGGATGTGCGACATCCCAAAAAGGAGGTGACACATGGCGAGTCTTCCGAAAAATTCTTGTCTATTAATTCCTTCAACAAATTAATAATTTTAAGCATTTTAACACGACCAACAATTTTGTTAATTTAAAAAATGTAATTCTTTCACTCAACACAATCATAATTATTTGAAGTAAATAAATCTCATTTCTTATAATACACAAATTGCAAACTTTTTAACTGGAAACATAAGTTGTTTGACGCAAATCAATGTTCTTTCTACCAAACAAATATTTCAAATAAATGCGTTTTTATCCGCAAATAAATATTTCTTTGCTTCTATTGAAACAACAAATTTCTTTGAGCCAATGCATATTTATTTGAATCAAACAAAAATTTCTCTCTGTGTAGCTTCTTGCAACTTTATTTTGTACATATGCCCGGATAAATTCAATTGCAATGGGCTACAGGTAACCACAATAATTTTACTTCATTGCACCTGACTTTTTGCTATAAAATCTAATAGACATACCTTCTCTTGATGGTGATTTTTTGACAGATACAGCAGGTGTGCTTTAATTGTTTGAGAATTGATTTTCTGGCATTGATAATTAATTGGTTTACTTCCTTGGAATAATACTTCCGCATCCTTGGTCAATACTGGCAAAACACGTACGCAGGCAACGCAGTTACCCAAGACTATTTATGTAGTTATGTTATCTTGATTTTACCCAAAATCATATTCTTGCCGTTGATTCTAAACGCGTTAAAAACAAGGAAAGAATGCTTACAGCTCCTTACAGAGTCTACCATTTCTAACCTTCAACTTCAATGCTGGTTACATCAATAAATCTGTACGAAGTTTGTTTTAACTCTACACAGATAGAAAAGATTTCTTGTTTTAAAGAAATGTATTTGTTTGAATTTATTCTTTTGGGTCAAAACATATTTCTTTGACGCGAACAATATTTACTTCATTGAATACTCTAGTTTATTTGCTTGCAGAGATTAATTTATTTGAAATATTTATTTAAGTGGAATAAATATATATGGATACAAACAAAAATTACTTTCCTTTAAAGTAATATTTTAATTTTGATTTAATAAAAAAAAAACGTTTCTTTACACCAATGAAATATAATTTTGATTCTAACATATAATTTTGTATATAAGAAGAGATTTATTTCGCTTAAAGTAATATTTTGTCTTTGGCTTAAAAATAGGTTTACTTCCGCCAAAGAAATCATATTTTGATTAAAATAAATATATTTGTACACAAGAAGAGATTTATTTCCTTTAAAGTAATATTTTTGTTTTGGCTTTAAAATAGGTTTACTTCCACCAAAGAAATCATATTTTGATTAAAATAAATATATTTTTAATGTCATCCAACTGTATTGTTAGATGGCGCTGTAAACTCTCTCGTCGCACTTCGTACATATCGAGAGTATAAAGCCGCGTGATCGACAGTATAGAACTTATAGAGTACAGTGCCTGCAGGTTCAAGTTGCGATTCCAAATCAGAGTACACTTTACTAACTTAACTTTGACTATATGTTGGGTTGGGAAGACCAAGCACTGGTCGAGGATGTGCGACATCCCAAAAAGGAGGTGACACATGGCGAGTCTTCCTAAAAATTCTTGTCTATTAATTCCTTCAACAAATTAATAATTTTAAGCATTTTAACTCGACCAACAATTTTGTTAATTTTAAAAAAATGTAATTCTTTCACTCAACATAATCATAATTATTTGAAGTAAATAAATCTCATTTCTTATAATACACAAATTGCAAACTTTTTAACTGGAAACATAAGTTGTTTGACACAAATCAACATTCTTTCTACCAAACAAATATTTCAAATAAATGCGTTTTTATCCGCAAATAAATATTTCTTTGCCTCTATTGAAACAACAAATTTCTTTGAGTCAATGCATATTTATTTGAATCAAACAAAAATTTCTCTCTGTGTAAGTACGGACCTGTGATACATGCTGTAAGTCGGCCCCAAATCCCGAGCCGATGACGACTGCGTTGAACGATGTGACGTAGTTGTGCGCTGTACCAAAATTATATCGCTTATTTATGTCGCTTTATAAAATTAATGAACATCTGAAATGTGTTTATATTTCAATAGTGTCATTAAACAAAATTTTGCGATTGTTTTCGTACCCGTCTAGTTATCGTGCTAATACTCGTTACCAAGATATCCGCTTCCATGAAAATCTTGTTTATAGCCTTTATTGCAAAGAACATCAGTGAAATACAAAAGCTTATCTGTAGACAAGATCTTAAGTTAGACTCTGTGTAAATTTGAATCTGGTACATTTTTACACTTCTCTCGCGCTTCTGTCTAAACCTAGGGGCAGAAAATTTTGCATGCTCAATCATGTTATGTAGATATGATTCAGGTGTATAAGTCAGTTTATTTATTTTTTTTGTTCAGTCCTTGCAGAGCCGCAATTTCTGTAATTTCGTCAAAATAGATAAATAATAAATTAAAGTAGAGGAAATTCTGAATAATTTATGTCTACGACATTTTTTGGTATAACTAATAGTTTAGCTGCAAGAGAAAATTCTATTTGATCGAGATCGGTCGCATCTGCATTGATATAATACTATATACTGAGCCAGGATTTTCCAAATATTTTCAGTCTAATGACAGTACCGGTAGTGTCAAATGCTGATGTTTTGACAATATCTCACTATATCTACTGTCAATAGTAAAAAGATCTCATATTGTGATACCGTGTACGGTCCTTGCCTGACGGCGTCGGATAGGCAGCGTGTTCGGCGTGTCCAAAATGCATGTGTTCTGTTTGTTTTTGGTTTGAGGAAGTATGATCATGTATCGAATGGGCTGGGCGGCTTGCGGTGGTTGCACATGGATAACACTAGGGTGTTGCATGCATCAATATTATATCATAAGTTGCTATCCAAGAGGATCCCACAATACCTCACGCGGAAGATACGCTGTAGAACGGATGTCCATAACCTTAATTTAAGATTCAGGGGTTTGTTTGCTCCACCTGCCCATCGGGCTGAGCTGTATAAACGGTCATTCTCTTACCGGGTCAGTCACATAAACAATGGTCTCAGGGAAGATATGAAAAAATTATCGTTAAACAGTTTTGGGGGAAAGGTCTACTTTTGAGACACTCGATGGAATACGTGAGGAATCTAGATTTTGAAGTATTCTGTTATAAAGCCACTTTATATCTCAACATTCTAAATAAACTTATAATTCCTATTCCCTGTATCATATATCCCACCATTAAATCTCTTTTAGATCCGTTTTTATCATCGGCAATTTCCGAAAAGTTAACGTTCCTCGAGACCTTCGTTCGCAAGATTTATAAGGCCGTTAGTTCCGATATGGGCCCCTAGGGTGGCATCGCTCAATTTAATTATGCCCTGCGCGGGCAATCCCACTTCTGATATGTACACGTACCTACATCTCTATATTAGGGCATCGCCGACGCAAGGTCGCGCTCGTTTAGCGGCTGGATCGTCCCTGTTTGAGAAGTCGCGAAGTATTGACCTTGACAAGGTCCCGCAAGGTCCAACCCTGAGCACCGAGCACTTAATTCTAGTTTGATGGGCGCTGCCATCAGAGCGGCCGAGAGAGAGAGAGAGAGAGAGAGACGTACTCTGTCTAGGATCTTGCGATGGTGTGCTATTTTTATGACCGCTACGTGCCGAGACAAACGCGAGGAATTTTTTGAAGACAAATCGCGAAAGAAAAATCTCAGGTATAAGAAACAATACAAACTCAAAGTAAAAAAATCTAATTATTTATTTGTTTTTGATAAAATACATTTTGGATCAAATGAGTTTAAAATTAAAGTTAAAATATCAGACTTTCAGTAATAAAAAACATATTTCTAATTTCAATGTTTACCTTCACTTACCTTCACCGAAATATTCTCATTCTCTTTAACATGCTGTAATCAATACACTTTTCCTTGTAATGTTCACAATGAAACGTATATCACTATGAATTTGCAAATGTGTTTTCATAATTTAGCACAGTTTTAAACTCCAGAGTGAATAAATTGCAGCTCAACGGCATGTTTGATGAAAAACGTGCACTTACCGCATCGTATAAACCGAAAACACAATCACAGTGTGTGGCACAATCGCTACAATATTAGATTGGAGACCTATACAGGGTCCTGCAACTAAGCTCCCGTCTTCTGTAGCTCACTTACTCATTAAGCTAAGAGTTTGACATTTTGCAGGCTTACCCTGTACTTCAAGGTACAATTCAAGAAATTATTTTTTATTATACAGGGTGTTCCAAAAATGTGCAACGCCATGGTAATATATTTTTTTAAATTGCATGCTATAAATTTTTCTACACATTTGGAAGCGTTTTATGGTTGCCTACATATCACCAAAATTTTATTGAAATCGGTTGAGTGACTGCAGCGGAAAAAAATAAAAACAAAAAAAAATTGATTTTGCATCGTAGGCTATAAAAATCAATAAAAACCACAAAATGCACCTCGTTATAAAAGTTTGCGACGTACTTATTAAGTTAGATTTAATAGTCTCGTTAACCAAGTGACATTGATCTAAATTATACAGGGTGACCAAAATCGAGTGTCAAACTTGTCAAACTTCAAAGCGTGTTATTGTTCTTATTTTAAATTGGAACCCATAATTTTTTTTATGTGAAATGATGCAGAATTAAAAAATAAACATTGTTTCTAAATACAACCCCATCACAATTCCCAATATTTTAAAAGTTATTCGCCAAAAACTCATTTTTCAACGTTTCCAACGGCAATTTTAGATAATAAATATCGTACGTGACGTTGAAAAACAATTTATTTCATAAAAAATAATAGATCTATTTTATATTTGAGTGTACTTAATTAAGTAGTTATTCAAATGCAAAATTTACTGCATAATTTTCCTATAGCGGTAAGGACGGAAATGTGGCTATAGGTAAATTTTGCAGTAAATTTAGCAATTGAATAACTACTTAATTAAGTACAGTAAAATCTAAAATACCTCTCTGCGTTATATTTTATGTAATAAATTGTTTTTCAACGCCACGTACGATATTTATTACCTAAAATTGCCGTTGGAAACGTTGAAAATTGAGTTTTTGGCGAATAACTTTTAAAATATTGAGAATTGTGATGGGGTTGTATTCAGAAGCAATATTTATTTTTTAATTCCGCACCGTTTCACCTAAAAAAAATTATGGGTTCCAATTTAAAATAAGAACAATAGCGCGCTGTGAAGTTTGACAAGTTTGACACTCGATTTTGGTCACCCTGTATGATTTGGACCAATGTCACTTGGTTAACGAGACTATTACATCTAACTTAATAAGCACGTCGCAAAATTTTATTAACGAGGTGCATTTTGTGCCTTTTATTGATTTTTAAAGCCTACGATGCAAAATCAATTTTTTTTGGTTTTTATTTTTTTCCGCTGCGGTCACTCAACCGATTTCAATAAAATTTTGGTGATATGTAGGCAACCATAAAAGGCTTCCAAATGTGTAGAAAAATGTATAGCATGCAATTTAAAAAAATATATTACCATGGCGTTGCACATTTTTGGAACAGCCTGTATAATAAAAAATAATTTCTTGAATTGTACCTTGAAGTACAGGGTAAGCCTGCAAAATGTCAAACGCTTAGCTTAATGAGTAAGTGAGCTACAGAAGACGGGAGCTTAGTTGCAGGACCCTGTATATCCCATAGCAATGAAATAACAGATCAGTTTTGCTTCAGACACTTAAGCATCAAGCCAACACAACATCGACTGTGCGATCGCCATCGCAAACAGTTATGAGCAATGGAACAACTGCGCATAAAAGTAATAGCGACTTACGAGCGCGCTTTGGTTGCGATTTTACATGTCCGATTGTAACAATACAGAGTACATTGTAAAATACTGTAGTATTACGCAACACATGTATTTTTACATTATGTTTGATGTAATTCATCAGTTACATGAATAACTGTATAATTTCTTGCAAATATAGTGATGGAAAATTACATTTTATTGTACAGTGTACTACATTAAAATTGTTTAAATGACATGTCAATCCTCCATATTAAATAGAATTAATTCTAACGGGTAAAGGATAGTCCCAAATGTCTTGGAAGAAAAAAGCTGTTGTGTTTCCTTTTAATATGGCATTTAATGTTTTCGGTTAACTCTCCATTAACTCTCCGCACTCCATATTAAAGTTTATACCAACAACATCACTTAGTGACTCATTGTTCAACACGACAGCCGAGAATTGATGCGAAAATTAAAACTTAGTGCAAAAATCTACATCGGACTTTACAGAATTTACAAAGAACATTAAATTAAACTATTTTGACCACGAAAGTATGTCCACTTTGGAGAGACTTTGAGACTTTAGTTGCCCTGCACACCGTTCAAAGATTGTGACCGAACGATTGAATTTTAAATGAAACCAGCACATTTTGATTGTTCAATTTACATGTTTTTTCCACCTCTATACCACATGTTCGGCTTTTCCTTGAGGCTAGAGATATATAATTGTTGTTTATCCATTGTGTTGTGGTTCTAGTGTTCAGAATGCTGGAAAATGAACAGTATTACACTGCAGTCAGTGGTCGGACTGTTTTGGTTGAACGTATGGCTTACCAAGTGATACGGCATTTAATTTCCTGTGGTGTGCGATGCGATACCAAAGTAGCGTTCGCTACTTCCTTGCGGAGCCGATTACACCGCTAAACGCTGCAATAAAGGCGCACATGTTACGACGTACCGTTTCATTACTTACCACTATATATACTCGTACTCTTTGTACGTGCAAAACACTCTACAGGACAAACTCAAAGCACTGATGAGTCGTTTAAGTCATACTTTGAATGCATAATTGCTGTTCGATGATTTATTTATCTGGCTGTTACTGACAATATTTTGGAGACTGTGTTAACTCACCTACTTACCAGTTAGCGAAATGGTTATCGAATGAGTTCAACAATTTACCTGTTCCTCAACCAAGCTTCTCTGTTAATAACTCATTGGAGTTTATCAATAATGTTAACAATGTAAAATTAGAGGATGGCGAATTGTTGATTTCATTTGATATTGCTTCACTGTTTCCTAGTGTGCCTATTCCGGAAACTTTGGAGTTTCTTAGGGAATTATTGAGCAATAACAACTTTGACCCGTCAGAAATAGATGAATATGTAAGATTGACTGCCCTTTGTACGTCTCAAAATTGTTTTCAAATAAACGGAAAGTTTTTTGAACAACTTGAGGGAACTGCAATGGGTAACTGTCTCTCACCTTTTATTGCCAACTTGTTTATGAGCAGATTTGAAACTAATATAAAGTCTATTGCACCATATTTCCCTAAGACTTGGGTTAGGTATGTCGACGATATTTTTGCCATTTTTGACACCAAGAAGTGCAGTATTCAAGATTTTCTTCTCGTTTTGAATTCTAAATTCAACACCATTAACTTTACTGTAGAACAAGAAGTTAACGGCCAACTTCCATTTTTAGACACTCTGGTAGTCAGGAATAGCAAAAATATAATAGAAATTGACGTGTATCGGAAAGATACTAACACAATCAGGTTTATCCCTAATGATTCGCAGCATCCTTTTCAACAAAAATTGTCTTTTATTAGTTGTTTAGTAAATAGGTTATTGAAATTTCCATTGTCCGCAGATAGATATCAGCAAGAATTATTGTTTATTAAGAATGTTGTCATACATAATGGGTACCCTGAGAAAATAGTTGATAGAATGATTAAGAAGCAGAATCAAAAAATGTATGTAAATCAAATATCTACTTTAAATACTTTGGTTGTAGAAAAGAAGAAATATGTTAAAATACCGTTCGATTGTGCATATACAAGGCGTTTGAGAAGTATTTTTACATCACAAAATCTCTGTATAGCATATTCGACCCATAATAGCATAAAAAACCTTCTTGGAAACCCAAAGGCTAAGGTAGATGTACTTGATAAATCTGGTATATATTGTATCAAATGTCATGACTGTGAAAAATAATACGTAGGCCAGACTAGAAGAACAATTTTAACTAGGTTCAAAGAACATGTAGCTCATTTTAAATATAATCGTTTTGAAAAATCTAGTGTGGCTCAACATATTTTAGACACAGGTCATAAAGTAGTAGTAGATGACTTAAAACTTGTAAAAGCTGTGTCAAATAATAGGGAACTAAACAGCTTGGATTTGTGATATGTAGATGTTTGCCCTTTGTAAGTTCCTATGGGAACATTCCAGGGACCCTATTCTCGTCATCTTTTTGAAGCGAATCGTGACTGATCGAATGGAGTAGGGATAAAAGTTACAAGGCGGGAAGTTTTTCGAACAATTTCAATCAAAATCTTACGAAATGAACATTTTCTAACCGAATCCGTCCAGCAATGCTGGATATTCGGCATCAGTATTACAAGCACGTACCATCAAGTCTATTCCCGTCTGGGTTTCATTCCGAATCTGACCTACATGACTACGGTTTTGGCAAGGCAACTGTCTTTCTATATACGTCATTCTATCTCTCTTCTTCCTATTATCGACATAGCCATATAAACAGACACGACAGAAGTTCGCAATATGACGAGGCGGCGCTACACAGTACATATACAGTACTTACTACACACGCCAAAGCTGGTTCTCTTTTTCCGCGACAATAATAATTGCAACGATATCGCTCCACAAGTGTCCCTAGTAATTACAAAGCGGGCGAGATTTTACTCGAGCAGCCCTGCTTTCAGTTCCGCTACAAAACACGTCGCCATGGCAACTCTTTTGTGGACAGGGAACGAGAAGCAGCGGTATCGCATTTCCTTTTTTTTCCGTAAAATCTGTCACTGCACCGTTTCTACGTTAGTGGAGGGTATTGTTCTTTATCGATTTACTAATTTTATTGGATAAGGGATGAAGTAAAATACTGTTGCGAAGTATAGTTTAATTAATTACATTGTATAATTGAGGCCAGGTCATCCAACCGATCGAACCTGCAGACAGTTGCGTTTGGCCAGAAATGCAGACGCCAGTCTTTTCAAATCGGAACAAAGACATTCGTTTGTGGCACGCGTTTAAATCGTGCAAATTAACATTATCTTATATCAAAAGCCGTGTGCAACCAAAAATCCTAACTCCAGTCAGGTGTACTATTGGAATTCCGTGTGGTCAGTAATACACGACCTATGTAAACAACGCACATTGGGGTATTAGACCCAAAAAGTTGGCTATAAATCAAATTTCTAAATTGTTAAATTCCAAAAAGTAAACCAGTCTCTGGGATAGCTAAAAGACCGATGTATTAAAAGGCGGCAACATTTTTTCACCTGAGCCCTGAGCCACGTCTCCTTGTCAGCCAAAAGTTATATTTTACTATGGCTGAACATACATGCACATAAGTTGACGCTCTTAAAAACGGTTGCAATTTTGTATTTTAACGATAAATGTGACTTTTTTGTTATACATTCTTTAGAACCAAGTATGAACTTTCATTCGACATTATTTTTATTAAAATTTACCTACAATTTTGTTTATTGCAGGGTCGAGAACATTCGCTGTTTTAAAAAGCAGTTTTATGCAGAACTTGAGTGTTTTAGTTTAGTGTTTAGCTTTGTTAAGCTTTTGAAAGTGGTTCAAATTATAGTATACATATTTGACATTACAACTACTGGAAAATCTGCTGCGGATAGGTGCGGATGGGGTTTTTGTGATTTTATTCTTTGTGAAATTATATGTAGTTTTGTGCATTTTCTTGATACCGTGATAGTAGACGTAATTTAGAACATATTTAACCATATTTAGCTATATACAAATCGTTACGGTTAGCGAGATATTGACAACTTTATGTTCAATGCATCTTGTATGTTGTAAATGCCGTTATGTACGTATGTTTTTCCGTTTTGGATCATGTATAGCAAACAACCCCGATAACCTAGACTCTTAAAAATCATCCGAAAAAAACCTTAAACTTTGTACTTGTATATGCATTTCTTGGGAATTGGTTGCTTAAAGCCAATCGGATTCATATTCAAGGCAAGAAAATACATCGAAAGCACCTACTCGTATACACAGTTCACTGGTTTAAATTGGATTCTTGTTGAGGAGAGACAATAGTAAGTTTGTGAATAGAAACTGATTAGGCGTTTTCAATAAATGTGTTTATGCGGAATGCGAATGCGGGTTCAAAACATGCGTATTAGGGCCATACCACTAAAAAACGACCGGTTCAGCTTGAAGTATGATCAAATTTCGAAAGTTTTCATGGAAACAATAAGTATAAATATTAGACAATTTTGAAATAATACTAAAAATAATAGGTTTTATAGTGATAAAAATGGTAAAATAGGTTCTTAATTGCTTCTACTGTCACGTCTTAAAAGGAATGCATCGAACGGAAAACAGCAGGAATAGCATATGTACCGTTTTGATACACAATATCCACTGGTGTAAACTTTCATTTTCTTCCTCTACCACTGGTCTTTAAAAATAAAACTTATTTCAGGATTTTCTTACAACATAACAGACCCAAACATGTTATCTCATATAACTCAAAAACGACATGTATTGTTCAATTTTAAATCCGTATATGCTGCGTATTTAAACTGGACATGCCATATATTATTTTATGAATTTGACACGGTAAAACATAATAGAAATAAAATCACAATAAAATATTGATGACAAATGTTGTAGCAGTAATTAATTTACAATAGGTGTAGCGCAGTGAAGAACAATTTTTAATACAGTTTGCTTTTTCCTATTTTGTACTGTCTGAAATGATGTTTTTTTTTTGTTTCGCGCCTCCGCCATAGTTTGAAAATGCGGACATACGAAAAAGGGGATTTTTTTTCCACAATATCTCTTGTTTGCGTGACTGTGAAAGGCATTAATTCTACCGGAAAAAAGCATTTGTTTCACGTCAAAGCCGGTGAGTTTTTCAACAGTTAGAACGGGTAAATTTAGCTGGCCCGGCAACAGCACGATTTGTCGCTGTTATCAATCACGTATGACAGCTATGCGGCGTGTCTCTTTTGCGGACGATAAAAGCCGGTGAAAATGGCGAAAAAGAGACAGGACCGGATACGCGAAAAAAGAAACAAACAACAAAAATGCGTAAGCGCCTATACTGGGGAATTTTGGTTTCTGGAAATCAATACCAATACAGCAATAACATACAGTTAAAACTTGATCATTTCTGACTTTTACGCTTGCCAAACCATAGGGGGGAAGACATTGACAAAGATGGGATTTCCAAAGGCCGAAATAAACTTACAATAATCAACAAATCAAACGTATAGCTTGAAAACGTCAACATATTTTTTTCAGCGACTTAAAACATCTGGAAGTTTTGTAATAACGTTCACTATCGTCCAAATAGAAAGCAAGATATCTGTAATTCAAAATAATATTAATGGGCATTTTTAAACGTTTTTTCTTTCTTTAACCGCAAATATGGTCTTATTCCACAACAAGAGCTTACTCTGCAATTCCTTTGATTGATTTGATTGTCACTTACTTACCTACTTAGTGTAGTCTGTAGATTTCAAAGGAACCAAGCGTTTTATAAACGAACAAATGGTACATACGTGGTGCATACATGCACATCAGCGCGATTTACGGTTTTAAAAGGAAGAACGCGACCACTCGGATTGAGCTATAAATGTCTCGAGCCAGCGAGCACCTAATCTTCAAACGACTCCGTCGTCCCATTCAAAGAATTTTAAATTGCCCGCACAAAAGACTGCTGAAAAATTGCTTTAAGGCTTTCCGTGTTCAGATAAGCCACGCTGTTAGAAGCTGCATCTTCTGCAAATACTTACGTCAAACAGTTTAGGTCTCATTTATCGTCATTTTTTTGTTTTTTTCTTATACTTATAGTTTAGGAAAAAGGCAATCTTAGGTTAAACAAAATCTATTTAATACTTGTTTACTGATATTAACAATGTCTCTATTAATTTACTTATTGGTGTTTTCATCGAAACAGTCATATTTTCAATATAAATCGTAAACAAATCATAACTCTAAAAATAAACTAAGAATTTTTATGAAACTTGCTGCGATTGTTTATGATGCATCAATGAACAGTATAAAGGCCCTAACAATAAATAAAACTCCCTCTAAAGGAAATGCTGATTTTTTGACTTTATCGAAACAGACATATTTTCAATATAAATCGTAAACAACTCATAACTCTAAAAATAACCTAAGAATTTTTATGAAACTTGCTACGATTGTTTATTATGCCTCAATAAACAGTATAAAGGCCCTACCAAGACATAAAGCTCCCTCAAAAGGAAATGCTGAGTTTTTGAATTTATCGAAACAGACATATTTTCAATATAAATCGTAAACAAATCATAACTCTAAAAATAACCTAAGAATTTTTATGAAACTTGCTACGATTGTTTATGATGCACCAATAAACAGTATAAAGGCCCTAACAAGACATAAAACCCCCTTTTAACGAAATGCTGATTTTTTGAATTTATCGAAACAGACATATTTTCAGTATAAATCGTAAACAAATCATAACTCTAAAAATAACCTAAGAATTTTTATGAAACTTGCTACGATTGTTTATGATGCGTCAATAAACAGTATAAAGGCCCTAACAAAACGTAAAACTCCCTCTAAAGGAAATGCTGATTTTTGGAATTTATCGAGACAGACATATTTTCAATATAAATCGTAAACAAATCATAACTCTAAAAATAACGTAAGAATTTTCATGAAACTTGCTACGATTGTTTATGATGTATCAAAAATCAGTATAAAAACCCTAACAAGACATAAACCTCCCTCTAAACAAAATGCTGATTTTTGGAATTGATCGAAACAGCAATAATTTCAATATAAATCGTAAACAAATCATAACTTTAAAAATAACCTAAGAATTTTTATGAAACTTGCTTCGATTGTTTATGATGCATCAATAAACCGTATAAAGGCCCTAACAAGACATAAAACTCCCTCAAAAGGAAATGCTGCGGTTTTGAATTTATCGAAACAGCCAATGTTTTAAATATAAATCGTAAACAAATCATAACTCTAAAAAAAGCCCTAAAATTTTTTATGAAACTTGCTACGATTGTTTATGATGCATCAATAAACAGTATAAAGGCCCTACCAAGACATAACACTCCCTCAAAAGGAAATGCTGATTTTTTGACTTTATCGAAACAGACATATTTTCAATATAAATCGTAAACAAATCATAACTCTAACAATAACGTAAGAATTTTTATGAAATTTGCTACGATTGTTTATAATGCATCAATAAATAGTATAAAGTCCCTAACAAGACTTAAAGCTCCCTCTAAAGGAAATGCTGATTTTTTGACTTTATCGAAACAGACATATTTTCAATATAAATCGTAAACACATCTTAACTCTAAAAATAACCTAAGAATTTTTATGAAACTTGCTACGATTGTTTATTATGCATCAATAACCAGCATAAAGGCCCTAACAAGACATAAAACTCCCTCTTAAGGAAATGCTGATTTTTTGAATTTATCGAAACAGCCATATTTTCAATATAAATCGTAAACAAATCATAACTCTAAAAATAACTTAAGAATTTTCATGAAACTTGCTAAGATTGTTTATTATGCATCAATAAACAGCATAAAGGCCCTAACAAGACATAAAACTCCCTCTTAAGGAAATGCTGATTTTTTGAATTTATCGAAACAGCCATATTTTCAATATAAATCGTAAACAAATCATAACTCTAAAAATAACCTAAGAATTTGTATGAAACTTGCTACGATTGTTTATGATGCATCAATAAACAGTATAAAGGCCCTAACAAGACATAAAACTTCCTTTAAAGGAAATGCTGATTTTTGACTTTATCGAAACAGACATATTTTCAATATAAATCATAAACAAATCATAACTCTAAAAATAACGTAAGAATTTTCATGAAACTTGCTACGATTGTTTATGATGCATCAATAAACAGTATAAAGGCCCTAACAAGACATAAAACTCCCTCTAAAGGAAATGCAGATTTTTTAATTATCGAGACAGCCATATTAACAATATAAATCGCAATCAAATCATAACTCTAAAAATAACTTAAGAATTTTCATGAAACTTGCTAAGATTGTTTATCAATAAACAGCATAAAGGCCCTTACAAGACATAAAACTCCCTCTAAAGGAAATGCTGATTTTATGAAATTTATCGAAACGCAATATTTTCAATATAAATCGTAAACAAATCATAACTCTAAAAATAATCTAAGAATGTGTAGGAAACTTGCTACGATTCTTTATGATGCATCAATAAAAAGGCCCTAACAAGACATAAAACTCCCTCTGAAAGAAATACTGATTTTTTGACTTTATCGAAGCAGACATATTTTCAATATAAATCGTAAACAAATCATAACTCTAAAAATAACCTAAGAGTTTTTATAAAACTTGCTACGATTGTTTATGATGCATCAATAAACAGTATACAGGCCCTAACAAGACATAAAACTCCCTTTAAAGGAAATACTGATTTTTTTGACTTTATCGATGCAGACATATTTTCAATATAAATCGTAAACAAATCATAACTCTAAAAATAACCTAAGAGTTTTTATAAAACTTGCTACGATTGTTTATGATGCATCAATAAACAGTATAAAGGCCCTAACAATACATAAAACTCCCTCTAAAGGAAATGCTGATTTTTTGACTTTATCGAAACAGACATATTTTTTTAAATATAAATGGTAAACAAATCATAATTCTAAAAATAACCTAAGAATTTTTATGAAACTTGCTACGATTGTTTATGATGCATCAATAAACAGTATAGAGGCCCTAACAAGACATAAAACTCCCTCTAAAGGAAATGCTGCTTTTTTGACTTTATCGAAACAGACATATTTTTTAAATATAAATGGTAAACAAATCATAATTCTAAAAATAACCTAAGAATTTTTATGAAACTTGCTACGATTGTTTATGATGCATCAATAAACAGTATAGAGGCCCTAACAAGACATAAAACTCCCTCTAAAGGAAATGCTGATTTTTTGACTTTATCGAAACAGACATATTTTTTAAATATAAATCGTAAACAAATCATAATTCTAAAAATAACATAAGAATTTTCATGAAACTTGCTACGATTGTTTATGATGCATCAATAAACAGTATAGAGGCCCTAACAAGACATAAAACTCCCTCTAAAGGAAATGCTGATTTTTTGACTTTATCGAAACAGACATATTTTTTAAATATAAATCGTAAACAAATCATAATTCTAAAAATAACATAAGAATTTTCATGAAACTTGCTACGATTGTTTATGATGCATCAATAAACAGTATAGAGGCCCTAACAAGACATAAAACTCCCTCTAAAGGAAATGCTGATTTTTTGACTTTATCGAAACAGACATATTTTTTAAATATAAATCGTAAACAAATCATAATTCTAAAAATAACATAAGAATTTTCATGAAACTTGCTACGATTGTTTATGATGCATCAATAAACAGTATAGAGGCCCTAACAAGACATAAAACTCCCTCTAAAGGAAATGCTGATTTTTTGATTTTATCGAAACAGACATATTTTCAATATAAATCGTAAACACATCTTAACTCTAAAAATAACCTAAGAATTTTTATGAACCTTGCTACGGTTGTTTATGATGCATCAATAGACAGTATAAAGGCCCTAACAAGACATAAAACTCCCTCTAAAGGAAATGCTGCGTTTTTGAATTTATCGAAACAGCCATATTTTCAATATAAATCGTAAACAAATCATAACTCTAAAAATAACCTAAGAATTTTTATGTAACTTGCTACAATTGTTTATGATGCATCAATAAACAGTATAAAGGCCCTAACAAGACATAAAACTCCCTTTAAAGGAAATGCTGATTTTTTCACTTTATCGAAACAGATATATTTTCAATATAAATTGTAAACAAATCATAACTTTAAAAATAACCTAAGAATTTTTATGAACCTTGCTACGGGTGTTTAGATGCATCAATAGACAGTATAAAGGCCCTAACAAGACATAAAACTCCCTCTAAAGGAAATGCTGCGTTTTTGAATTTATCGAAACAGCCATATTTTCAATATAAATCGTAAACAAATCATAACTCTAAAAATAACCTAAGAATTTTTATGTAACTTGCTACAATTGTTTATGATGCATCAATAAACAGTATAAAGGCCCTAACAAGACATAAAGCTCCCTCAAAAGGAAATGTTGATTTTTTTTAATTTATCGAATAGCAATATTTTCAATATAAATCGTAAACAAATCATAACCCTAAAAATAACAAGAATTTGTATGAAACTTGCTACGATTGTTTATGATGCATCAACAAACAGTATAAAGGCCCTAACAAGACATAAAGCTCCCTTTAAAGGAAATGTTGATTTTTTTGAATTTATCGAATAGCAATATTTTCAATATAAATCGTAAACAAATCATAACTCTAAAAATAACAAGAATTTGTATGAAACTTGTTACGATTGTTTATGATGCATCAACAAACAGTATAAAGGCCCTAACAAGACATAAAGCTCCCTCAAAAGGAAATGTTGATTTTTTTGAATTTATCGAATAGCAATATTTTCAATATAAATCGTAAACAAATCATAACTCCAAAAATAACGTAAGAATTTTCATGAAACTTGTTACGATTGTTTATGATGCATCAATAAACAGCATAAAGGCCCTAACAAGACATAAAACTCCCTCTAAAGAAAAATGATGATTTTTTGAATTTATCGAAAGCCATATTTTCAATATAAATCGTAAACAAATCATAACTCTAAATATAACCTAAGAATTTTTATGAAACTTGCTACGATTGTTTATGATGCATCAATAAACAGTATAAAGTCCCTAACAAAACATAAAACTCCCTCTTAAGGAAATGCTGATTTTTTGACTTTATCGAAACAGACATATTTTCAACATAAATCGTAAACAAATCATAACTCTAAAAATAACCTAAGAATTTTTATGAAACTTGCTACGATTGTTTATGATGCATCAATAAACAGTATAAAGGCCCTAACAAGACACAAAACTCCCTTTAAAGGAAATACTGATTTTTTAAATTTATCGAAACAGACATATTTTCAATATAAATCGTAAACAAATCATAACTCTAAAAATAACGTAAGAATTTTTATGAAACTTGCTACGATTGTTTATGATGCATCAATAAACAGTATAAAGACCCTAACAAGACTTAAAACTCCATCTAAAGGAAATGCTGATTTTTTGAATTTATCGAAACAGACATATTTTCAATATAAATCGTAAACAAATCATAACTCCAAAAATAACCTAAGAATTTTATGATTTATTTATTTCTCAAAGGCAATTTGTGGGGATAGATTTTGAATTTGAAGGAATTTAGAAGGCACTTTTTCGCACTTAAAATGGTGAGAAAAAATAGGTGAATTCACTTTACTATAATATACCCAAGACATATAATTTAAATAGAAAAGTAAGATGAAAGCATGGGATGAAAGTAACGAAAGATTTGACAATTATTTCTGTTTATATTTCTTAAAATATATTTCTATTACTCTTTCAATATATGGATACGATAGTAAACGCTATAAGGATAATAAGAAAGCAAACTGTACGACGACAATGCTCCGTTACAACAACTGTAACGAAAGTATTTGCTTGCGGGCATTCTAGCCATTCAACTGTTTAGAGCTGCTTGACAATCATCTACAGTTACATATCATAATGACATTCCGGTTTATGTTGTTATAGGCCTCGCATATTGTGTATAAATTGAAAATTTGCTGTGTTATGGCTAAGGTCTTTGACGTAAGGTCACATCTAGTTCAGCCGAAAGTATTATTGATTATGATTTTTTTAATAATATAGTTTTTGAGGTATTGATTTTGACTTTGTCTGTTCAAACAACGTGAATGAAAAGCATGTAACAAATTAAAAAAAATAACAAAAAAAAATGGCAAAGTTAAGAATAAGAGTAAAAAGTATATACTAACACTAGGTAGACAAATGTTTTTTTTTTTCATGACACAAATTTTACGTGTTTTTCTTTTTTTCTTGTATTGCAGAGGCGCTATTGCAGAGCAGGCCGCTGCCTCACATACCTAGCTTGCCTGAGTCGGATCCTCCTGCCACCCTTAACTCGGGGAATCCCCTAGGTTCCGGAAATGCGGGCACCCTATCCGGTTCTTCTGGTTTGTCGACTCCGATGTCCTTGGAAACTGCCAACAGGTGGACGTCGAAGGAAAATTTACTCGCGCAAGAAGAGGACGACCCTCAGCTGTTCGTGGCGCTCTACGATTTTCAGGCGGGCGGCGAAAATCAACTCAGTTTGAAGAAAGGTAAGACGAACTACTGATTTTTATGGATTTTGGTAAAATTGTGGTAAAATTTCGGTATTTGGTTGATGCTTCAAAACTAAGACAAAAGTAAGTGGATTTGTATGACTTTTTACTCTTATTCGGTTAAATTTGCCATTTTGCCAGTTCGGTTGGGGAGGTATGACAAATTTTTAGGTCAAATTCCAAAATTTTCGAGATTTCAGCTTCTCATAAATAAAAATATACAAAAGTTTTGTTGTAAGAATGGGGGGAGGGGGGGACAAGAACGTGTTACTAATTGTGTTGTAGTTAGCTATTTTACAGTCCATAGAGGCAAGAACCGTACATCGTACATTGTTTCCATAATATTACTGTCGAAATAAGCAATTTTTTGATAAACACTGTTTGACAGTAAATTGTGCCTGGAATTGATATATTCAAATAATCTTTTCTTATTGACACTTCATAAAACCAGCATCAAGGCCTGGACTAAGCTAATTAAAAAAAAAAAACAACAATAAACTATGGTTATCCCACGAAAGCAGATACCTTATGAATACTACTAGTGTATAGGAAAATTAGCTTTTTTAGAAGAAAAAAATTATAAAGTTTTGAAATTTTGGTTATGACCTCTCAGTAGGAACCCAAATACAGATCCGAAGAGTTCCCACCTCTCCGGCGCGAGCTTCATCCCCTTTCGTTCAAAAAACAACCCCCAATAGTGACCTCGCGGTCTTTTTCGGCGTTTTGCTCGTAAACCACAATTTTTACGAAAAAATGTTACAGGACTTTTTATATTCTCCATTAAATTCTCTATAAAAATGTCCCTTACTGTTTTTTTTTTGTGTATCTCCCACCAAACGCTCGTAAATGACCTTGGAATATAGGCATAGTTTTCAGCGCGAAGTGAAAAATAAGCCCAACGCCGTTTTTTTTCCGGTGATTATCTTTAAAAATGTTAGTCTAAGCAAAAAAATGTATAGAATCAAAATTAAAGAGCAGTTTTGCTCTACAAGGATTTTATTATATTTATGCATTCTGTACTTTGAGCCCGTTTCCACACCACCTTTGAGGTAGAGCTCTGGGCGCGTTTTCCCTGTTTCCCCTGTAGGCCTATTCCACTAATAAAATATATCTATTTATTAATTTTCTTCTGCAAAGTCGTCCTCCTCGATCGAATTAAAACAACTTTGCCCATGACATCTAGAGCACATTGTGGAGCAGCGCAAACCAACTTTTACACAGGTACATCGCTTTCCACGTCCTTTTTTTACAGCCGCAGGATATAAGCTGAAGAATTGAAGTTGGAGCTGGCGCTTTAGTCATAACCACTGGCATTAGAATGTTTTTACTTTTTCTCCAGCCCCATTCATTTGTCGTTAAAGTTTTTCCTCGCCACGTCTGAATTTGATGAAAACCCCGATATGAATGTTGTGCTAATGCAGCAGTTGTAGGTGGTAGTCTAGGCGAAATTACTGCGTGACTGGATTGGCCAACTAACTTATTAAATGACATGAACCGGTACTTATTCAAAGATGTCTCTTTTCGGGGTGCCTTGTATAAGGCAAGTGTAGATTTCTCACCAGCTCTTGCTATGTCATCTTTCGCCGATGAAGGATTATTCAATATTTCAACCACTTCTTGTAAATCCTTTCTTGATTTTATTAAGTTTATAGTCTGCGATTTTCATTTACTAAAAAAAAGGCAGACGTGGTTCCGCACCCACTAAAGGCATGGGCAAATAAAATGTTATCTTTGCAACTCTTTAAAACTTCCGAAATTTGTAAGACATGGGAACTATTGGGAGGGTGCGTGATGCAAGCGCCTCTCCCAGTGTAGGCGAGTACTATGTCCACGAGGCGTAAATGGAGCAGTTCGCAACTATATGTTACAGTTATCTGTAGTGTTTTAGTGGTCCAATCAAACTTGTATTATTATATTGTTTTTGGAAAATAACTGTTAATAGTGAACTTCATTAACTTAATTTCATTGAACTTAATTTAATTTACAATATATTATAACATATAATGATAAACAACTATTAGGTAAGGTTATGTTTCATGTACAATTAGTTCAGGTTAAGTTATTGTTTTTTGATTAATAAACTAGCAAGGCTGTGCTGTAGGGTCCGAGATCTAGCTCATATTCGTCACTTTGAATTAGCCTGCAAAACACGTGCACAACACAAAATGAGGTTAGTTTATGTTTTGAGACTTTTAGGTTATATTGTAATTATGTAGAACACGTGCACAACACAAAATGAGTGTACTTTATGTTTTGGGACTTTTAGATTATATTGTAACTTTCTTATAAAACAAGCAATCGAACTAGACAAACCCTTTTACTCAAACTTAATAATAAGATTATATTGCTGAATTCTGAATGTAATTTGAAAATAAATTTCTTTTTTAGCTCAACATGAGTGTAATAATTTGGAAATCTATAAAATTTGCATTTGTTGTTATTTCTCCTATTATTCGGACATTTGTCAATACAACACTTATAGTGTCCCCCCATTACGAAGTTATCGACGAACGATCTGTTGCTGTGAACCACAGAATTGTATACTTATGAGTTATGACAGCTAGGCATCAACATAATGCGCCGCAAACTACTGAACCTTGAAACTACTGCACATTTGTAGGCCGATATTTCTCCGTTTCTCCGCCACGGGCGCCTAAACCGATTTTCGTCTCCCTTCCACGGGGCATGCACGGTGCCAATACGCCCTTTTCTTAATATTTTCTTGAGCATCTTTCAAAAAGCGAATGTCTTTGTTCGATGGAGAAAGAGCGATGAGGAGTGTTAGCAAATCAATATCTTGCCGCACAACAGATTTTTCAAAATTTTAGTGTAGGGGGTAACGAGTAAGGTTAGGGTTCCGTTAGTTTAAATAGGGGTTGTTTTGGTACAGAGTACAAGATACTCTGACCAACGTTCCTCCGTAACTCCAGAGCGTGTCCCAAACTTAAACCAACAAAAATTTAAAAAATCATCTGAAACTACAACCATCTTTTTTCCAAATTCCAGGCGAACAAGTCCGGATCCTCAGCTACAACAAGAGCGGCGAGTGGTGCGAGGCGCACTCCCTCTCGAACCAAGTCGGCTGGGTGCCCTCCAACTACGTCACGCCCGTCAACTCCCTCGAGAAACACTCGTGGTACCACGGTCCGATCTCTAGGAACGCTGCCGAATACCTCCTCAGTTCCGGCATAAACGGAAGCTTCCTCGTCCGCGAATCGGAGTCCAGTCCGGGGCAGAGGAGCATATCTCTGCGATACGAGGGCCGCGTCTACCACTATCGGATCAACGAGGACCCCGAGGGGAAGGTTTTTGTGACCGCCGAGAGCAAGTTTAATACTCTAGCCGAATTGGTGCATCATCATTCGATGCTGAGCGATGGGCTGATCACGCAGTTGCTGTATCCGGCGCCGAAGCATAATAAGCCGACTGTTTTTCCGTTAAGTCCGGAGCCTGACGAGTGGGAGATTAATCGGACTGATATTGTGATGAGGCAGAAGCTGGGGGGCGGACAGTATGGGGATGTTTACGAGGCCGTATGGAAACGGTGAGTTTTTTTAGTAATTTTGAACCCGGGTTCGAATCCCGGTCAGGGTATTTTTTTTATTTCCTTTTTTTTTTTCGTGTTTTCATCCACGTAAATTTATGAATAATATTTGACTGAAATATAATGTTTGTTTTGTAGGTAAGACTTGAAATTTTGTATTTGATTTGCACGTAATGGCTGTAACTCACAAAATATTCGTCAATGTCAAAACCGGTTGGAAATTGATCTTTTACCCCGAAAATTGATCAACTTTTTAAAATTTTGCAAGTAGAACACCAAAATTGACGGTTTAAAATGTAAAAGGTGTGCGTATTTACTTAAATAACTTTATTAACATCAATAATAAACAAAATATATACTCTAATAACTCTAATAACTTGCGCTTACATCTTAAATTTGTTCAAAAAGTTTACATTTTTGTAAGATGTTTCAAGAACAGTGACGGCTAAAGAAATTGTTTGATCGAGCCAAATTTTCAGTTTTCCATATTGATGCCAATAAAACATTTTGACGTATTTTTATTTTCTTCTTTAAGATAAAATTGAATAACTTTAGAATTCATATGTCATGGATGTTTATTCATGTGAAGAGGTTATTTATTATTCAAAATTGATGAAATATTCAGTGCAACTTCTTAGAATATTAAATATTCAATCTTGTCATGGAAAAAATTAATATTAGAATTTTGTACGTTTTTCGGTTTTCTCAAATACAGTTCAAATAGCCCAACCATACATTATAACTTTTCCAGTAAAAAAGCGTTAATTGTGCAATGAAGAAATGTCAAAAGTGACCATATTCCCTCTGTCACAGCTCATCACAAACTCGAGATGCTTCGTACCAAATTATTAAACTTTTTAGTTTATGGTAAAATCCTTAAACTGGAAGAAACTGTTTCGCTGTATTTTACTACGTATTTACTAAGTTTATATTCTGTAGTACATCACTGAATCCAGGTAAAGAAATCCGCCACAAATTTCTTTATTTTTACGTTTATGTTTCTTTCCTGTTGTTGGGGGTAAAGTAACTAAAAAGATTTAAGCAAGTTGAAAAGGTTCATGTTTGTCTCCATATCGAATTCTATCTAGTACTTGCAAAATCTGTTCTTCCTATTATAGCAACATGTTGGTGGAAACGAACATTTTATGCTTGATACTTAATTTAATCAGAAAGGGAGCTATTATAGACTGATATTCACACTTAGAAAATATCAGCTCATTTGATTTATTGTAGGTCAGTGCCCACATTTCATCAATTAACAAAAAATTAGAAAATAATAAATAAAAAATAAATAATAAGAAAATAATTCAAAGTTAAGTTTTTAGGATCCCGGGAAACACTAATTTTTACATTGGATTTCAGCGTTTATCTCGACCACAATCATTTATAATAACCCTGTATAAAAACAGTCCAGTTTTTGGCTTCGATTTTCTCTAAAACCAGAATCATCTTAAAATTTCTGCCTTTAGATTCAGATTCAATGGTAATGGGCATAGTACAATAGGACACATATAATTGTGATAATAATAATTTATTGTTCAAGAAAAAAAAATACAAATCGTATATTACATGTGCTATCCAAAATAAACAAAAAATTCCTGAACAACTTTGTGGTGAGGTTTAACAATAGTTATTCTTCAATTCTTGTTTAACAGTTTTATATCTTAAAAATGGAACACTTAATGGTCTACTTAATGTCAAAAACACTTAATTACCAACATTTAAGAAATTAAATTTTTTGGTGGTTGCGCAAACCTGCAAACCAATGCACGAGCCGTCACTGATTCGTTTTGTTTTTCTATTACGTTTTCAGATATAACATGACGGTCGCCGTAAAAACCCTCAAAGAAGACACCATGGCCTTGAAAGACTTCCTCGAGGAAGCAGCGATAATGAAAGAGATGAAACACCCGAACCTCGTCCAACTGATGGGCGTCTGCACCCGGGAACCCCCGTTCTACATCATCACCGAATTCATGAGCAAAGGCAACCTCCTCGACTACCTCCGCAACGCGAACAAACAGCAGATAAACGCGGTCGTCCTCATGTACATCGCAACCCAAATCGCAAGCGGCATGTCCTATCTGGAATCCCGCAACTTCATCCATAGAGATCTCGCAGCCAGAAATTGTTTGGTCGGCGAAAACCATCTCGTAAAAGTTGCAGATTTCGGTTTGGCCAGATTGATGAGAGACGATACGTATACTGCGCATGCCGGAGCGAAGTTCCCGATCAAATGGACGGCACCGGAAGGTTTGGCCTATAATAAGTTTTCGACGAAGAGTGACGTTTGGGCTTTCGGGATCTTGCTGTGGGAGATCGCGACGTATGGGATGTCCCCGTATCCAAGTGTCGACTTGACGGATGTTTATCATATGTTGGAGAAGGACTATCGGATGCAATGTCCTCCCGGTTGTCCTCCGAGGATCTACGATTTGATGCGGCAATGTTGGCAGTGGAACGCGTCGGATAGGCCGACGTTCAAGGAGATCCATAACGCGCTCGAGAATATGTTTCAGGAGTCGAGTATTACTGAAGGTTTGTTATTACGGAAGATGTGTTGGAATTGATGATGTAAATTGTGTTTTGATTGGTGTTTTGCAGAGGTAGAGAAGTCGCTGAAGGATGGAGAGACTCCGGTGCTCATGGGAACGCCGCACATGTCGTACAAGAAGTCGCATTCTGGGAGTACGGGGAACATCCACGGGTTGGGGATTTGCGACCAGAATAATTCAGGTATTGTAATAAAAACCGCTGAAGTTGCACTGTCGTAAAGTAGATGCCACAAATTGCTGCAATAAGATAACAGGTGGTCAAAAGATTTATATTGAATAATACTGTCATAATTTAGACTTCGCAAATTGTTGTAACAAAATTGCTAGTACTAATACATATTCTACTTTATAATTTCAATGGAATTTAAGTGCCACAAATTACTGTTAAGATAGCAGGTGGTCAAAAAATGTGTATTGAATAATACTGTCATAATTTAGTCTTCACAAATTGTTGTAACAAAATTGCTAGTACTAAAAAATATTGTATTTTATAACTTCAACTGAATCTAGTGCCACAAATTGCTGTAATAAGACAACAGGTGGTCAAAAAAGTTGTATTGGATAATACTGTCATAATTTAAGCTTCACAAATTGTTGTAACAAAATTGCTAGTACTAAAAATATTGTATTTTATAACTTCAATGGAATCTAAGTGCCACAAATTGCTGTAATAAGACAACAGGTGGTCAAAAAAGTTGTATTGAATAATACTGTCATAATTTAGGCTTCACAAATTGTTGTAACAAAATTGCTAGTACTAAATAATATTGTATTTTATAACTTCAATGGAATCTAAGTGCCACAAATTGCTGTAATAAGACAACAGATGGTCAAAAAAGTTGTATTGGATAATACTGTCATAATTTAAGCTTCACAAATTGTTGTAACAAAATTGCTAGTACTAAAAGATATTTTATTTTATAATTTCAATGGAATCTAACTGCCACAAATTGCTGTAATAAGACAACAGGTGGTCAACAAAGTTGTATTGAATAAAACTGTCATAATTTAGGCTTCACAAATTGTTGTAACAAAATTGCTAGTACTAAAAAATATTGTATTTTATAACTTTAACTGAATCTAAGTGCCACAACTTGCTGTAATAAGACAACTGGTGATCAAAAAAGTTGTATTGAATAATACTGTCATAATTTAGGCGTCACAAATTGCTGTAATAAAATCGCTAGTACTAACAAATATTGTATTTTATAACTTCAATGGAATCTAACTGCCACAAATTGCTGTAATAAGACAACAGGTGGTCAAAAAAATTTTATTGAATAATACTGGCATAATTTAGGCTTCACAAATTGTTGTCACATTATTGCTAGTACTAAAAAATATTGTATTTTATAACTTCAATGGAATCTAAGTGCCACAAATTGCTGTAATAAGATAACAGGTGTTCAAAAAAATTTTATTGAATAATACTGGCATAATTTAGGCTTCACAAATTGTTGTAACATTATTGCTAGTACTAAAAAATATTGTATTTTATAATTTCAATGGAATCTAAGTGCCACAAATTGCCGTAATAAAATCGCTAGTACTAAAGAATATTGTATTTTATAACTTGAATGGAATCTAAGTGCCCCAAATTGCTGTAATAAAACAACAGGTGGTCAAAAAATGTGTATTGAATAATACTGTCATAATTTACGCGTCACAAATTGTTGTAACAAAATTGCTAGTACTAAAAAATATTTTATTTTATAATTTCAATGGAATCTAAGTGCAACAAATTGCTGTAATAAGACAACAGGTGGTCAAAAGATTTGTATTGAATAATACTGTCATAATTCAGGCTTCACAAATTGTTGTAACAAAATAGCTAGTACTAAAAAATATTGTATTTTATAATTTCAATGGAATCTATCTGTGCCACAAATTGCTGTAATAAGACAACAGGTGGTCAAAAGATTTGTATTGAATAATACTGTCATAATTTTGGCTTTACAAATTGTCGTAACAAAACTACTAGTACTAAAAAATATTTTATTTTATAATTTCAATGGAATCGAAGTGCCACAAATTGCTGTAATAAGACAACAGGTGGTCAAAAGATTTGTATTGAATAATTCTGTCATAATTTAGGTTTCACAAATTGTTGTAACAAAATTGCTAGTACTAAAAAATATTGTATTTTGTAACTTCAATAGAATTAAGTGCCACAAAGTGCTGTAATAAGACAACAGGGGGTCAAAAGATTTGTATTGAATAATACTGTCATAATTTAGGCTTCACAAATTGTTGTAACAAAATTGCTAGTACTAAAAAATATTGTATTTTATAATTTCAACGGAATCTAAGTGCCACAAATTGCTGTAATAAGACAACAGGGGGTCAAAAAGTTCTACTGAATAATATTGTCATAATTTAGGTGCCAGAAATTCCTGTACTAAAATCGCTAGTGCTCAAAAATGTATTTTTTATAACTTCGATACAACTAATTATGGCACTTAAATAAGTGCCATAATTGCTGTAATAAAACAACAGGTGGCCAAAAACATTGTTTTGGGTAATTCTGTTGTAATTTAGACTGTAGTAAAACCACTGGTGTTAAAAGTGTCTTGCATTAAATCTGAGTTTCCCTAATTGGTGTAATAAAACGACAAAAAAGTTGTATTGGATAATATTGTCATAATTTAGGCGCCACACGTTGGTGTAATGAAACAACATGTGATCAAAAAAACTGTGTATTTAAGAATATTATCACAATTTTGGCGGGAAATTGCTCTATAGAGCAACAGGTGGTCAAAAAGGTGGTATTGAATAATAATATTTTATTTTAGGCACAACAATAAAACCACCGTTGTTAAAAACGTCACATATTTTATTACTTCAATGAACTGTATGCATTAGAGGTTTAGATGGTAGAGATATCGTATTTTATTACATGGATACAATTTCTAAACTATATAATTTTATATTCTAAAACGTATACACATCTATAACCTCAATTATTTACAGACAATATCAAGTTGACCACATTCATCGGCGGTTCGAGCAAAAACAACATGGTCGTACGCAGGACTACCAACCGCAAGGGAAAACAAGCCCCCGCACCGCCAAAACGCACCAGGTATTTACACCCTTCCCCATTTCCGTTTGTGCATGTTTGTAGATGTGAGTTGTCGTTAAAAAATATCGAAAATTGTCTTACAAATCAATACACAAAAAGAAAGACTCATCACAAAATTAAAACCGGAAATATTACGTAATTTCTAAACCTTTATTTGGGTAAGTTTCACATTATTTCAGTAAAATATAAATCAGGTTGTCGATATTTGAATTAATTTTTGTAAGTTGTTCGTAGAGGTTTGTGTGACTTCTTGCATGCTTTCTGTAGCGTCGTTGTTCCGTACCGTCCTCAAAACTACTAACTAGGTCCGTCGGCGTCCGCAACGTTATAACCATTCTGTTTTCTGTTACTTGTTTTCAGCCTTCTGTCTTCTTGCAGTTCGTTCCGAGACAGCACCTTCGACGACCAGGGTCACGGCAACGAAAACGACGAAGGAGGTGAATTCAATGGTATTTTTAAATGACACAAAGGTATCAATCATCCTTCTCGCAAAATTCAACAAGTCAAATATAAATTTTATACGTATTAAACTTATTAATTGTCTCTGATACCTGTGTATAGTCTTTATTAATATCACCAACACTAGATTATTAACTATTATATCTATTTTAGTTGACACACGCATAAACACAAAACTACTAATAGTACTAAAACATCGTCGAAATTTCTACATACTATCTCATACACATTAAATCATATTCCCTTCTATTTCATTCATCATTCACTCATTTGCAACTGTATTATTAATGTTCGCAAAACTTCTGTTTCAAACATAACCTAGTCTCCTGACAATGTAAGTAGAAGTTTTGTGTACTAATCGTTAGAATCGCTAAGACGCATCTATAGCTAATCTCTATAGGGCTCTCGTCCGTTATCGTTAAAGTTAACCTAAAATATTTGTGGAATTTTCGCAGCAAGTACCAAAGGTGACAGCGAGGGGGAGCTGCAGGATCAGACGCCCGATACTGACGACTCCGGTGCTCATTCGTACCCGGAAGTTTCCGCGACCAGTACGTTTGGGGTTCCCGGAACCGGATCTTTCAAACGGGCCCCGATTATGGGAAATCGGGGTTTGGAACAGAGAGGGAAGAAGTCTAAGACTTATCCTCCGAAGGAGGCACAGGTGAGAAAGATATAATGGGATTTTAAATTTTGATAATTGAGTTTGTCCTGTCATCTGATGGCAGGAATTTTTAGTTGTAATTATTGCAAAAGAAATGAAAGTGTATGAAAAGAACTTTAGTTTAGGCCAGTAGCCATGGGGACACAAATCAAACAGTTACTGGAATGTTGAGGTCCTTTAAAATTACTCACATTTTGGAAAGTTTTTAAGCAAAAACGTTCCATGCCGCTGTTTTGCGTCGATTTCGAAAACTTGAGAAAAGTAGAATCGTTCATATAACTTCTCCAAACTTTCCATAAGCATTTAAACGGCCACTTTTCCGCACGTGACATGCTGAAAAAAATATGCCTAATCACTTTACTATAATATAGACTAGTGGACCTGTAGACCGCTTATTGGGTAGATCTGTGAATCGGAAAAATAAATACACCAAATGAATCTAACCCCAAAATAACGACAAAAAGTTTCATTCCTTCAAATTCTTGTACTAAATGTTTGATTAGAAGAAAAATTCTTGTTTATTTTCTTTGTAGTCTTCCCCATTTCTGGCATAATGCTCACGTTCTCGGCTTCTCTCTTGCTCTCCGTCAATTCGCACACTATTTTAGCTTCTGCTTTCTTGTAGTTGTAGAGCTATGGTATGGTAGAACAGTTATATGCCATATGTGCCTTTCGATATACTTTGACCTGGAAGATATTTTGAATGTGGGGCTAAATACGTACAAATTAGTTACTGTACGACAGTTTGTTTACATTCTAAAATTATTAATAAATAAGTAAATGTGTTCTACAATCTGAATAAACTCACCTTATGCTATGCGTGCGGTTGTTTGTGAAATCCTGCCATCAAAATTTTAGGTTAGGACGTAAGGTACATTGGTACACCTAACCTACGTCTCAAACTGTAATCAATTAGAGGTAGAAGTAGAAGTAAACGGCCAAAAAACAAAAAGCTTATCATCTCTATTAATTTACTTACTGTGTTTTCATGGTGTTTTCGTAGTTAACTTAACTGCGCGGTGACATTTGCTAATTGTAAAATTTTACCATATCAGTCCAATCAAGTATATAGATTACAGTTATGCTTGTATGCATTCGTACGTAACAAAGACTTATTGCGGGAAGCGATATAGTAGCCAATATCGAAACGAATCGAACAACTATGGAATGTTAAGGCGCGTTCACCAAAATCACTCGCATTTTGCAAAATTTTTAAGCAAGAACGCCCGAGGGGCCGATTTGCATCGATTTCAAAAATACACGCAATATAGAATGGTCCATATAGAGTGACGGTCGCGCTTCGTGCTCTAAATTATCCATAAGCAATTAAGAAAGCACTTTTTTGCACCTGAAATGGTGCGGAAAAAATATGTGAATTCGTTTTACTATATAATAGACTAGATCGTACGCAATTTTCTCATCAACAATTTTCTATCTTCTCTACAGGTCCAAGTCGCCGCGCTCGAAGAACAGAACGTCCGCAAGGCTATCAGCCGGTACGGCACCCTCCCCAAGGGGGCCCGAATCGGCGCATACCTAGAATCGCTACGCGTAAGCGGCATGCCGAACAGCAACCAGCAACAAACCGAACAACCCCAACAACAACAAATCCAAGCCGTCAACCCGATCCTCGCCGAACAACAAAAAGAATCGCCCCCGCGCTCCCTCTCCCCGCGCACGAACATCCGCACCCAACCCCAAATGATCCGCAGCAACTCCTCAAGCGGAGTCACAACTTTCCACGCAATCCCATCGTCGCCAACAGCGTCCAAATTAAGAACCAGACACATACCGAGAGGGTCCGAGCAAGTCTGCAGCTTAAAAACTTTCAAATCGCAGAATTTGAGTAATAGCCGCCGGGGCGGGTCGCCTTCTAGGTTATGTCAACCGAGTTTAGCCGATTTGGAATTCCCACCGCCTCCGAGCGATCTACCGCCACCGCCGGAGGAATTCGATAATAATCCGCCGAGTTCGGAACACTTGGAAACATTTCAAAGCATGGCGCAGTCGTCGGAATTAACATTTCAGAGTATGGCTCAGTCGGAATTGCAGAAGAAGAAGCAGCGTGTCGTTCCGATATCGCCGCGGATGTATCGGAAGGACGACGTTTTGTCGGAGGGGAATGAGGTTAACGATGTGAGTAATTGCGAGCCGAGCGTGGAGGAGGCGAGTTCGCGTTTCGGGGTGAGTTTGAGGAAGAGGGAGCCGTCGTCGGATAGCTGTAGCAGCGCGCGGGATGGGAGAGACGATGGCGGGAAGGAGCGGAGTCCGCAAAGGACGAGTTTGAGCTTGACCAGTCCGAGTCTGGAGGGGAAAAGTCCTGTGAGTGTGGAAAGTGACGCGCCGGCAGTCGGATCACCGCTGGAGCCGTTGCCCCCACCGCCGATGTTTCCAGAGATCGGTGAGTTGAGATTCTGTTTACTTTAAAAGGTTTTGAAAAATTTCGCGAAAATATTTATGAAGTAATAATATAGGTTATGTTACGCCTGCTAAATGCCTCTAGTGGAGCCATCTAACGTCTAACTAACGAATTGAGTATTCGTTACTTTCTATTCGTTACTTTATACTCATTCCTTTGTATTCACTACTTTGTATTCGTTACTTTGTATTCGCGACTTAAACTGAGACGATTACAAATTAGCTAAATGTTATCGGCAAAAAAAAAATCTACAAACCCCTTTTGCCATTTCGAACCATTCCTATACAAATTTTCTATAAGCAAAATGCTACCATTAACAAACAAAATCTTTCATTACAGACGACATCTGCCAACAAATCGAAGACCCGACCCACCATCATCTCCCACCACCACTAACAACAACAACAACGACCGCAGACGACGACTCAAAATCGAAAATCTTCAAGAACAACAAACTGGTCAAAGAGATGGAACTGAAACTCCTCACGGAGATCAAAGAACGCGCCGACCAAAAGACGAAAAACCCGCAAGCCCAATCGCCAACGGAAACCCACCACCAGAGCATAATTAACCTCGACCCAGTCACACAATTAGTCACCGAGTTATCCGAGAGTTTGAACTTGGAGAAATTCAATAACGGGAACTTTGCGAACACTCAATTAAAAAAAGTGGATACCTTGGGGAAGAAGAAGAAAGAGGATAGTGATTTAGGGAGTATCATCGATTTTAAGTCCCGGTTGAGGAAAGTTGAGAACGATGAGGCTAGGAACGACGAAGATAACGAGAAAAAACGGGAGAGCGCGTCGTCTGATTCTTCAGGGAATTTGAAAATTGACGATGGGGAGGATAAACGTAAGAGTACAGGGAGTATTAGTAGTTTAAAGAAGATTTGGGAGACTAAAGAGGATCTAGGGAACATCCAGTTAAGCCCGAAACTAACCGTTAAGAACCTAAAAAATTCCGAGGAGATCCCAGAAAGCGAAAAACCGATAATCCCCACAAAACCTCCAGTAAAAGCTATAAAACCGATAATAGCGAACCGCCCGGCAGGTTCCGCCATCTACGCAACCCCCATCCCAACTAACAACAAACCCCCGGTTTCGGCAAAACCCCAAATCGAAAAATCCCCGGACCAAACCGAATTCACAGAAAAAACGGGCAAAGAAAACATCTTAGAAATCTCGCAAGCCTTAGAATCAACGTTAAACAGTATTAAATCAAACCCAACAATATCGACGACAACCTGGCTACAACTCTCCGATAAAATAGGCCTCCTACACACCTCGTGTACCGATTACGCCGATTCCGTGGTCCTAGCGCATACGAAATTTCAATTTCGCGAGTTGCTGACTAGGTTAGAAACGCAGGCGAGGCAGTTGCGTTCGGCCGGATCGAGGAATACTACGGAGAACGCGAGATACGTGAACGATGTTATTAATACGATTAAGGACGTTGTGAATGTCATGTGCCGGTAAATTTTTGAGGTTAGGTTTGTTTTTTTTTGCGCGTTTTGTTCGGTTGGTTTAACGGATTGTGTTGTAGGTAGGTTGCGTGTTTATCCGATGGGTTCTTTGGAGCCCCTTTTGCCCCCCCGATGTGTCCCCGAGATGTGTGAATATGTTTTGTCGAGCGTTCACGTTTTGAAATGATAAGATGGTTGAGTGTTTTATGTTTTATGTTTATGACTTGGGTGGAATTTTAAAATTGATGTACGAACTTGTTTTTCGAGGTTTTGAGGAAATAGTTAATAATACCGATAGATGAGACTAAAATAATTGAGAAAATAACTTAAAAAATTCGAATTGTTTTTATGGAAATGAGTTAAGATGGTTAATGTAATTTTGTAATCAGGAATTAAAACCAAAATATCGCAAGATTATTCCATGAAAATACCTTTATTTACAGAAAATTACAAACAGTGATGAAAAAATATATTTATTGTTTATTGATTTATTATACAGAGTTAGTCAAAATTACTCTAACGATTTTAAATTTTTATTTCCAGATGTTCATTTTATTATGCAAACTTGAAAACCTTTCCTTTTTCTAATAGAACACCCTGTATATTTTTACACTTTTGTAATTCTTAGAATGTTTAGTTAATTCTTAGAACAAAAATTCTTAGAATTAATGTTAGAATAAGAAAAAAATATACAGGATGTTCTATTAGAAAAAGAAAAGGTTATCAAATTTCCATAATGAAATAAACAGCCTGTCTATTAAAAATTTATTTAAACTCGAGCTTTGTTAAAACCAAAAAAACTTGTTTGAATTTTTTGTTTTCGAATTCTTAACGGTTGGATAATTATTTAGGTGTTCTGGTAATTTTTACTAACCCTGTATATTGAATCATTTTGGTTCTTATAAAGAAATAATTTTTGATAAAATAGGAAACCATACTGTACTTACTTATGAGAATATCCTTATTTTGAATTATTTTATACAGGGTCTTTCTCAATATGTTCCTTTATATCTATAGATAATTCGTGGGGACGTCAAAATCGAGTATAAGTTTGATTTAATGATATTAGAAACAAAGAATAAATTATTTTATACCAATTTAATAAACTACAGTTGTTAGTTAACAATTATTGTTAACATTGATTATTTTTTGTTTTTAATTCAGTTGAATTGAAAACAAAAAATAATCAATGAATTTTATGATTCAGATATCAGAGCATGTCACATTTTTCAAAGTACATACAATTAGTCAAAAATACAATAATCTAAGCAAGCTGAGTGACTATCCTGACAGCAGAATCTGATCTGAAGAAAAAATTCTGATGTTAGTCGTTTTTGTGAAAATCGAAAAAAAACAACTTAAAAGAAAGAACAAAAATGCATTATTTTTTCTCATAAAGTAGACACAATTCAGAATGTCTGCTTTAGATTCTACAGAAAAAGTATAACAATAACAGTTTTTCAATTTTGTCAATTGTTGGTCAAGATAGTCGCATAGATTATTGTATTTTTGACAAATAAAATAGTTGACAATATGTGAAGTGTTCTCATATCCGGACTCAAAAGTTTACTTATTATTTTCGTAGGGGGGAAAAACAGGCTCTGAGATCAAAATACCAAAAACCTCTTGTGGTATTTTGATTGATGGAAAATTCCAAAATTATCTCTCAGATTTTAAACACATCAATCAATATTTAAACTTTGTTAAAAACATCACATTGATTTTATTTTATCAAAATACACATTTTTATGTGCAATTCAATTGAATCGGAAATTTCCGATATTCAATTGTTTCCGACTTACGACGTCCTGGATTATTATAGTTATTGTCTTATAGATTTTAATAATTTATTTCAAGAACACTATATAGGTCAATCAAATATGATTCTCAATTTCCAATAATAACAAAAGAATCAAAAAACGTTACATAATTGACCTAACATCACCACAATCTAACCTTAAAATCTAGGAATTAAAAATACGGTATACGAAGTTCGAAACGTGAACCGTCGACCGAAACGAAAACAAAGCAAGAAAATCTCTTAACGTTCACTCAACTGTGATATCGGTAGATTGTCTTTTGTATGCTCAATATCTCGTAATTTATTGATTTTGCGACGACCTATAGCCTCAAACGAACCCTTACATCTTCCCGCTATGAATAAATAATTACATAATAAATAGAATAACCCGCATATTTTGTTCTTCGATCGTAGTAGTTTTGAAATTGTGATAAGAAAAGGCTGAAATTTGCTAAGTTGATTCCTAAACGGTGTGCGTTGTCCTTATTTCTCTCTACGTTTTTTTTTAGGGTTTATATCGCGGCTAGGGCTCTCACCTTTATATATATAATATCCATATCTTTAGGACCATGCCTACTGTTTGTTTTTTTTTTGTATTTTGAGTTTTGTCCTCGTTTATTCAGCAGGATTTTTTTCCCTTCAATAATATTAAATATGCTAGTCTTAAATATATATTTTTTGTAAAATATATATATGTATATTGCTGTGTAGGGTGTGCGAGTTTGCGTGACATACGGACGATGATATATATATATAAATAGATAGACGTAAAGTGGAAAAATTACAACAGGAAATTTAATTAACTCTTAGAAAGTACTATATACTCGTGTAAGACACTAATTTTGTACAATCCAAAGATATACATTTAGCCCTTAGGATTCCTACTCATTTCGTGTTTTTTTTGCATTTACTATGACGGATTTCGTCAAAGGTTTTATCTTCTTTTCTTCCCTTATTATTTTTTTAATAGTAATTTATTGTGTATATGTCGTATTTTGTATATATATTTTAACGCATTTGATTGTAATAAATTCATTTTTTATTATTTCGTTTTTATTTTATATTACGTTACTTTTCTTTCAGTTTTTTTTTTCTTAGGTGTTAATTTATTGGACCAATTTTTACAAGTAGGATATTCAAATTTTGTAGGTTATGCATCTGTTAATGTCAGCAAGTAAACAATATGCTCTCCGTATGCATTGCAATCTTGTGTTTCAAAATAAACGATTACGGTGCTGTCATCGTATACATAACCTATTTTAAATGTCGTCAATTCACCCACAAAAACAATTAATTTTATGACGCAAGCGATTTTTTTCTGCGTACGGACTGTACAACATCGAACATTGGCAGATAGTCTTACCAACATAACACAATTTTTATTTGCATTTTGGCTGCTAGTCAATAGATGGCGCTAGTTACGTTTAATTTTGACGTTTCTCCTAACCTAGAAAATAAATTCCTTTAGGGTTATTATGCCGGAGTTCTTCAGAGCTAACCGAAGACCTACCAGAGATATCATCCTTGTGTTTTGCCCCCTGACCGTGTTAGGATCGATTTCCAGACCCTACTGAAGACAGCACTTGCCAGTGCTGTCTTCACGGTTGATGTTGTTAGGTTGTCTGTAAATTTTGATGCTTCTCTAACAAGCCTTCGATGATAATTACTCCCCCTTGCCAACATCTTAACGTGATCGAAATCCATTGTGTGTGCCGACTCATGGCAGTGTTGAGCAACAGCGGACTGTTGAATCTTGCCTAGCCGGGTGTGTCTACTGTGCTCCCTGATTGGACATTCAATGCTTCGTCCTGTCTGTCGTACATAGCATGTTCCACACTCGGCATGTTATCTTGTGTACCACTTCGTTCTTCAGCAGTGGTGTGATATCCTTTGGGTTAGGCAAAAGATCCATTACCTTAGCTGGTGCTCTGTACCTTACCGTGATACCCGATGTCTTCAGTAATCTACCGATTCTTTCTGATACCACAGTTACGTATGGTAAGCAAGCGAACCCATTTGACTCTTGCGGTTCCGGTGAGACTTGCGGTTACCTTTGTGCGTCGCCCCGTATGTCAGACTTGGTTTATCCATTCTGGCCTAGGGCTCACTCCAAGTGTTTCCGTTCGTCGTCCAAGGTGCTGGAGTCGCATACCTTCTCGGCTCTGTTGAACAGAGTGTTAATAACACTTCTCTTCTGTTGGGGATGGTGGTGTGATTTGGCGTTCAAGTACCGAACGGTATGTGTCTTCTTACGGTAGACTGTAAGTCCAAGCGTACCCGTTGACGTTCTGTATACCAGCACATGCAAAAATGGCAGCTGAATATGCTCTTCTATTTCCATCGTGAATTTAATAGAAGGATTAACATTCTTCAGGTGGCTAAGGAACTCAGTAAGTTTATCTCTACCGTGTGGCCAAACCACAAAGGTATCATCAACATATCTGACCCAATGCTTGGGTTTGTAAGGACTTGACCTTAAGGCTTTTTCTTCAAACAATTCCATGAAGAAGTTGGCGATTACCGGTGAAAGAGGAGATCCCATGGGAGCACCCTCTATTTGCTCATACATCGCTCCTGCCCACTTGAAGTATGTGCTGGAGAGACAATAATAATCTACAAGATCCGGTACATCGGTTGGTAGACCTAGGGGCACAAGTGTAGTCCGAACGCCTTCGACTGCCTCCTTAACCGGAACACACGTAAAGAGTGATGTTACGTCGAAACTTACGAGTTAATCCTGCGGGTCAATAACAACTTCCTCCAAAATCTGAATAAAATGTTCAGAGTTCTTAACAAAAGATGTAGTTTATCCTATAAACGGTTGGATGGTTTTCGACAAGTATTTTGCCAACAAATAGGTTGGGGAGCCTATTGCGCTGACGATCGGTCTCAATGGTATGTTATCCTTGTGGATCTTTGGCAAACCATAGATCCTCGGTGCCTAGGGGCTTGAACAAAAAGGCTTCTTTGGTTCCCGTTCGGGAACCGATGATGATTTAACCAATTCCTTCACTCGGCGTCCTATCTTATCTGTTGGGTCCTCCGCAATTTTACGGTACGTATTTGGGTCCAATAGATCGTTCATCTCCCGGTTGTAGTCCTCCTTGTTCTATCACCGTTGCATTCCCTTTGCCCGCTGGTAGTACTGTGATATCCTTGTTGTCCTTGATGGTCTTCAGAGAGTGCTTCTCTTTTTTGGTATTGCTCTTCGTCGGGGTAGCTTTCCTAATTACCCTGGAAACCTCTTGACGAATGTCCTCTGCTTGTACACCTGGAATTCTGTACAATGCGACTTCTACTTCCGTAATAATTTCCTCCTTAGGTATTCTTCTGGGTGCTATTGCAAAGTTCAATCCTTTGCCTAGGACAGACAATTCACCAGTGGGGAGTTGGTGATTAGACATATTAATAACTACTTTGTCCACAGTAGTAGATTTGGTCACAATCTTCTTAGCCTCTAACTTAACAAACTTCTTCTTGAGAGATTCGGTTGGTTTGTCAAACTAGTATTCCGCCTTTCTCCATGTGGTGGAATCAAGCTTACTCCAATCTTCGGCTGACAATCTATTTGCTAATTTGAGACGAAGTTTTAGTTAGCAAATTTATCTGTACAATGTTAGTCCTTCCATCAAATTCACGGTGGCAATAGAGGAGGATAAACAGCTGCCTTTCTTGGATGTGCTGGTATACAGAACGTCAACGGGTAGGCTTGGACATACAGTCTACCGTAAGAAGACACATACCGATCGGTACTAGCACGCCAAATCACACCACCATCCCCAACAGAAGAGAAGTGTTATTAACACTCGGTTCAACAGAGTCGAGAAGATATGCGACTCCACCACCTTGGATGACGAACGGAAACACTTGGAGTGGGCTCTACGTCAGAATGGATACACCAAGTCCGACATACGGGGTGTCACACCAAGAAAACCGCAAGTCTCAGAGGAGTGACAAGAGTCAAACGGGTTTGCTTGAGGGGTATACATGATAACATGTGAGTGTGGAACATGCTATGTAGGACAGACAGGACGAAGCATTGAATGTCGAGTCAAGGAGCATTGTAGAGAAACCCGGCTAGCTAAGATTAGAGAAGCTATCAAAATTTACAAACATCCTAACAACATCAATCGTGATGACGGCACTGACATCAGTAGGGTCTGGAAATCGATCCTAACGCGGTCAGGTGGAAAAACACATGGCAGCGGTAGCTCCAGATGTCCCCAGTGAGGTATAAATTAGGTATATAAGGGAGATTTCTTTGGTAGGTCTTCAGGTATTCAGTTAGCTCTGAAGAAGCGAGCAACATGGTTCGCGAAACATCAGTGTTTACGAATCTTGCCACACGGCATAACCCATAAGCAATTTATTTTCTAAATGTTTCTGGCCGTGATAGCCTACTTTGTCTTAATCATTTCAAAATATCCCGGATAATTCATATCACATATTGTAGCTTACAATCAAACCAGAAAAAATGAACGAAACGATATGATAGAATCACCAATTTGTGTCATTTTGCAACGATATAGTCTAACGATTATTAGGACGTTTACCAAAGTCGCAACTCAGTGTTAAAATAACTTAGCGGATCGGCAGATTGTAAAGTAGTTTAGGGTATTTATTGTTAGCAGATTCCCAAATCCCTGCGAATTTTGTATCTTTATACATTACGTTGAGACGTGAAAATTCTAAAAAAGAACAAGCTTAGCGATGACGTTTGATAGTAATGTGCTGCCATATGCTTAAAACCTCCACCGTATCATTTTTTGTATATAATAACAATAATAATTATGATATTGTATCGATATGATGTAATAATTCTAACTCCAAACAAGTCGCGGGCACTTTTTGTACAGGCTTTATAATAATTAGAATACTACCAATACGACAGACTGTATATCTTATTTAAAAACAAAAAAAATAATAATAAATTTGCTATAACTTTAAAAAAAGCTTCGTTTTATTTTACCTCTTAACATTGTAATCGTACGAGCTAGGTTTCTTATACAAAAAATAATAGAATCTGTTGTTTTCTGTTGTTTGAGATTTCACCATCTTGTCGCATCCTTGTTACTCTTGCTTCTTCGGGATATCCTTTGTCAGTTGTCCTGCTTTAGGTTGGTCCTGAAACAGTATTTATTTGGATTAGTTAGGTGTTTATTGTTCATTAGATCGTTGAACATAGCAGTGCAGTTTCCATACAACTGTTGAATTTAGAGGCCAAGATATCAAGTAGTGAGTAGACATGATGCTCATTTACGGAGCATGTGAGCGGAGTGCTGTGACTGCTTGAAGATTTATAATTTTGAAAACATGAAAATATATTTCATTTTCAAATTTTTAAGAGTATATGATAATCTTGATGAGCTAATTTACAATGTCCAGAAAAAGTACGAAAATCGGTCAAAGATTACCAAAGTTATTGAACTTTCAAGTTTAGCTAAATTGGTTAATTAAGTGTTGTTTTTTTTTTCTCTTAAGATTGGATAACTTACAGCTTGCACATCTACTTTAGCCGGAAGTGTTATTGGGTGAGCTTCATGGGCCTTGTCAGTATCTCTGCGATCTCTCTAAAACCCGAAGATATTTACCATTAAAAAAAATTGGATTTTTAGCTTCAAGGCCACTTACGTGTTCCTGGCTGTCCTTTGGGATATCCTTGGTGCCTGCAGCTGGAGAATCCTTTGGAATGTCCTTGGTTTGCCTGGTTTCCCTCTGAACATATTTTTAAAATTGAAACAATGTTAAATTATCACCACGTAGACTCTGCAAACTGACTATTACTGACTGAAGATGATCTGTTAAGATCGAAACATGTCTCGAGTACAATAGAAAACGGCAAAGAAGGAGAGGTTTTTCTATAACTAAATCCTTCCTACACAAATATTAACAAATTACAAATCCCTGCAAGATCCCTAATATTTCTGGTAGAATTTTTATTGAAACTATACACTTTTTCTATGTTGAAAATAGGTGTTTTTTGGTCGTATCTCGAAAACGAGCAAAGATAGAGCAAAACGAAGTCCACCAGTCGATTTATAATGCCCGATTTAGGATCGAAAGGCATTACAAACTCAATTTTTTAACAAAAATTATTTTTTCAGAATTTTCAAGAAAAACAAACTTACCGGTGGTAAAGTCTGTGGAGATCCTGGAAGAGGTTGTGGGATAGGTTGCGCTACTTGACGTTTTGGCCTCTGCAGTAAAAAGAAAACAAAGACATTTTTTACAACTTTGACAATTTTTTGTTGTTGCGGTACTTACAGTGTCCTCTTTTGGGATATCCTTAGTACCAGCGGCCGGGGAATCCTTTGGAATGTCCTTGGTTTGCCTGGTTTCCCTCTGAACATGTATTTTGTTTGTACCCAATTTTTTAACAAAATGAATTTTTTCAAAATTATCAAAAAAAAGACAAACTTACCGGTGGTAAAGTCTGTGGAGATCCTGGAAGAGGTTGTGGGATAGGTTGGGCTTGACGTTTTGGCCTCTGCAATAAAAAGAAAACGATAAACAAACAAAGAACTTTTTTTACAATTTTGACATTTTTTTCTTTGTTGCGGAACTTACAGTGTCCTCTTTTGGGATATCCTTAGTACCAGCAGCCGCAGAATCCTTTGGAATGTCCTTGGTTTGCCTGGTTTCCCTCTAAACATGTATTTTGTTTGTACCCAATTTTATAACAAAATGAATTTTTTCAAAATTATCAAAAAAAAGACAAACTTACCGGTGGTAAAGTCTGTGGAGATCCTGGAAGAGGTTGTGGGATAGGTTGGGCTTGACGTTTTGGCCTCTGCAATAAAAAGAAAACGATAAACAAACAAAGAATTTTTTTTACAATTTTGACATTTTTTTCTTTGTTGCGGAACTTACAGTGTCCTCTTTTGGGATATCCTTAGTACCAGCAGCCGGGGAATCCTTTGGAATGTCCTTGGTTTGCCTGGTTTCCCTCTAAACATGTATTTTGTTTGTACCCAATTTTTTAACAAAAATATTTTTTTCAAAATTATCACAAAAAAAACAAACTTACCGGTGGTAAAGTCTGTGGAGATCCTGGAAGAGGTTGTGGGATAGGTTGGGCTTGACGTTTTGGCCTCTGCAATAAAAAGAAAACGATAAACAGACAAAGACATTTTTTTATAATTTTGACAATTTTTGTTGTTGTGGTACTTACAGTGTCCTCTTTTGGGATATCCTTAGTACCAGCAGCCGCAGAATCCTTTGGAATGTCCTTGGTTTGTCTGGTTTGCCTCTTCAAAGTTAAAATTATAATAATAATGGTAATTATACCGCTGACTATTGAATTTCGAATAATTAGTTTTATAATTTGTCGATTTGTTATTTATACATTATATACTGAGGTGAGTGCCTTATATAACTCAACATTACTTTACTAGGTAACTTGAGCATTATAGCAAAACTCTGCAGTGTAATACAGGAAATGTTCAAAGAATTTATATTCCCAAAAGAACAAAAATACGAGAATAGAAGAGGTCCCCAACCAGAACCTTGTGGTACCCCCAAGCTGTTTATTAATTCAGACTCGACTCTATTTCCCCAATCCTAACCTTTTATCTCCTGTGTCTTAAATTGTTTTCAAACCATTTCAATTATTTTCCTGTGATTATGTGTTTCAAATTTTTTAATAATTTTTGAAGGCATATGGTCTCGAAGACTGTTTTCATGTTTACAAAAACTGCAATTATCGTTTTCCCGTCTTCTGTTTCTCATTTCCGATTTGTTAATATGTACTATCGTGGCCATATATTATATCCCTTCTTTTGACGTCGATTTTCTCGCAGAACTAGAGGCGAAAAAATTTGAAAAAATTCTGGTGCTGTCCTTGATTAATATGCTACAACTCATAAAAATTAGAAAGCTGTATATGTTGGCGTTTTCCCGATTTTTCCAAATTAAGAAGAATTGGCGCTGTTTTTACCACGTAAATTTTATTCGGTTCACTTTAGCAATTAATTATTCCAGAAATAATCTATAGATTTCAACGAATTAAAAAGTAAAATCACCTGCGGAATGCTAGTTTTCAATGTGCATTTTTGTAAAATCATTGGATTAGTGGTTGACTCACAAAAAGCTATATTATGCAATGCTAGCAATTCTGTTATTAGAAGAGCTAGAATAATGAAATATAGACTATAGGCTACCCAATAATTCATAGGTTTAAAGTTTATTACATAATCATTGTCTACCTTGTATTTTTCATACAAAAGATCGTGCTGAAACTCCGTGTGAATTCCGACGCTCTACGGTCTTTGGGGTGCTGCGGGGAAGAGAGGCGTTAGCGGTGCTGTCATGTCGGAGAGAACCGACACCGCTGAGAGAACCGGGGCAGCTTATTATCAGTACACAAAAATAACGATAACTTGTCAAGGTAGTAATTTTAACTAACAATTAAATTCTTAATTTTTGCATAATTTTGTTTATAATATGTGACTCGGTACGAGAGAAATCTCTTCTATCGATTGGCGTTTATGTTTTCTTCAGTCTTATACAATAAGGGTGTAAACAAGAGTTTGATGGAAGCGGATATATCTAATAATATGGAGTTAGCAGATTTTCCGATTACTGGTGAATACTAAATTAAGTTTGCTTGATAAACCCAAAAAATATTTAAAAAGTATGCCCGAACATAGATTATTTTGCAGATCGTTCATTAATTTTTAATCCTAATCCCGAAACCCGATTTAAATTGCCAAGAATTTCCATGGGACTTCCAAATGCCTGTTCGTGGTTCTGTAATCTTATTGACTCATTTTGCCATTATTTTTTAATTCGGTAATCTGTCGCCGGATGTCCAAATTTCTTTGGCGAGGCATAATCGCCGTGTCGTTATATGTATTGTGTCCGTAAACACTGTCCTCCTAGTAACTAATGCACGTGTGATCCGCCACTACTTGCAGCGTCGCCGTCGATCCCTTCCCCCGCTCGCCCGAAAGACCGAAGAGCGCCGCGTCAATTGCAGCAATCATGAGATGCTTCAACTCGATCTTTTGTAGGGAAAATGCAAGATAAACAATGATTATGTAATAAGCTTTAAACCTATGAATTAGTGGGTAGCCTATAGTCTATATTTCATTATTTTAGCTCTTCTAATAAAGGAATTGCTGGCATTGCATAATATAGCTTTTTGTGGGTCAACCACTAATCCAATGGTTTTACAAAAATGCAACTTGAAAACTAGCATTCCGCAGGTGATTTTACTTTTTAATTCGTTGAAATCTATAGATTATTTCTGGAGTTTGCTAAAGTTCTTCTTCTTCTTCTTCTTCTTCTTCTTCTTCTAAAAACAAACAATGGTGTTTGGGCAGTGGTAGCCCTTATCTCACCAATCACCAATCGAAATAGTAACATAAAAATAAAAAAAAACTAGTTAAATACTGACATCACTTTTCAAAAGGAAATAGAATAAAAGACTATAAATTTTAGGATTTTCTAAAGCCAACAAGTAGGAGATATTGAACGGAGGAAATAAACCCAAGGAAGCAAGTTCTTTGAAGAAACCTAACCTAACATTATCATAATTTGAGCAAGCAAAGAAAATATGATTAAGACTACCAAAAATACCACAACTACAAGACGGAGAATTTGACAAACCAATACGAAACATATGCTCAGGAAAAAGCCCATGTCCAAGTCTTAGACGAGATATAACAGTAACAAAAAGTTTTGATATGAAGGGACAATTTTTAAACCAAGGTAACAGATCGACCTTTGGCTTAATCAAAAATGAATGTTTTCCCTTACTAGAAGAAGAGGTGTCCCATTCCTTCTGCCAGATCGTCAACAAATTGTTACGCAAGACTCGAAAGCATTCCGAAACATCTTTCTTGGTGATAAATAAACTGGAATTTTGTGAATCTCCTGCTAGGAAGTCAGCTCTTTCATTGCCATGAATTCCACTGTGTCCTGGAATCCAGCACACCGCCATGCGACCACCCAAACTTTCATGTCTCCACATAATTTCAGAAATCTTACCTATCAAATAATGTGTCCTGAAACTACCAAGCGCACTGTGATGAATAGCAGAGACAGCACTAAGTGAATCAGAGAAAACCACTAATTTATTGATCTGATTGTCAGCAGCAAATTTTAGAGCCCACCAAATGGCAAAAAGTTCGACAACAAAAATTGAAGCATCATCCCTGAAACGACCCCGAAACTCTAGCTTTATCTCAGGTGCATAAACACCAAAAGAAGCCACACATAAATCATGTCTTACTGACCCATCAGTAAAAAAGAATACAAACCCAGGCCAACGATCACCAGCAGTAATTTGAAAAGAGGATTCGAAATTTAAAATGGAGGCAATAGAAGCGGAGCACTTTTTCAGATCAGGCAACTGCAAAACTGTTTCAGGCTTGAAAAAACGTAATTTATAAGCATGCGAGTACAAATCCCTCTTTTTCACTCTCCTAATAGAATTAATTATTTGGCCAAGATCACGGAAATAAGATACAATCGACCAGATACAGGAGGAAGGTCGGCGCTTTGCATCATACAGACAGTGTAATTTAAGAAAAAGTGTCGAAATGGGATTAGGTCGAATGGAGTGCATTTTCATAATAAATTTTTGTGCTAGGAAAGAAAAGCGAAGAGGTAAAGGCATTTCAGCAGCTTCAACTAAAAGGGCATTTGTAGGAGAAGACCGTAAAGCGCCAAGAACAAGTCTAATAGCTTGGAACTGAATTGAGTTTAATTTAGCTTGATTCCTTTTAGTTATAGATGTTAAAAGCCAGGAGCTATACTCTAATCTAGACCGAATCAGTGCCTTATATAAAATAAAAATAATATTTGGACAGCAACCCCATCTTGGAGAAGACAAAGATTTAATTACATTAAGCGCTTTAAAAGTTGATCTACAAATATTATTGATGTGGTTTGCTAAAGTTAAACGAATAAAATTTACGGGGCAAAAACAAGCGCCAATTCTTCTTAATTTGGAAAAATCGGGAAAACGCCAACTTATACAGCTTTCTAATTTTTATTAGTTGTAGCATATTAATCAAGGACAGCATCAGAATTCTTTCAAACTTTTTCGCCCCTGGATTTGCGAGATAATGGACTTCAAAAGAGGGGACATAATATATGGCCACGATAGTACGATAGTCAGCAAATTAGTAAATTTGTAGAAAGTAAACATACAAGAAGAAATTAACAAACAAAAAACTTACGATTGGTTGAACTTGTGGTTGTCCTGCAGACCCTGGTAGAGCAGGCCTGGTCTGTGGTTGTTCAGAACCAGGAAGAGGCTGTGGGATTGGTTGAGCTTGTCTTGCTACTCTCTAAAACAGGAAATACTAGACTATAGCAAAACTTCCCAAAAAATATTTTTTTAACGTACAGATTGCTGTGTAAGCTTAGGAATGTCCTTTGTTTGTGGTTGGTCCTTCGGCACATCTTTGGTTTGCCTAGTTGGCCTCTGAAAACAATTCAAAAACAAGTTTTTCCTATCAAACACGAAGTTTTTAGAATACTTAAATCATACTTCAAATATGATTTTGGTTTTATACTTACGATTGGTTGAACTTGTGGTTGTCCTGCTGATCCTGGGAGGACTGGCCTTGTACTGGCAGGAGGTTGGTCCTTAGGGAGATCCTTGGTTTGTCTGGTCTGCCTCTAACGTAGAAATTAATTGATAAAATAAACTTAACATCGAATGAGATATAAACAGACAAAAACTTACGATTGGTTGTACTTGTGGTTGTCCTGCAGATCCTGGTGGAGCTGGCCTGATCTGCGATGGGATAGGATCAGCATAAATTTTTGGAATATTTTCGGCCTGTCTCACTACTCTCTAAAAAAAGCAGAAAATATTAAATTAGAGTCTAGACAAAAGTACAAAAAATGTATATTTTTTACGTACAGATTGCTGTGTAAGCTTGGGAATGTCCTTTGTTTCAGGTTGGTCCTTGGGAATATCTTTAGTTTGCCTGGTTTGCCTCTGCAACGAATCCAAAATTAAGATTTTGTTGAATATCAGGAACAACCTATTTCTTTGTTTGAAATTAGACAGGGACAGCTTCAGAGAAGTATTATTATACCATGATTGTATCTCAAAATTTTCTCGCCAAAATGAAGTCATACTGTGTTGTTATGATAATCCGACATTGATGCTACACACAACAACTCCCTGAGCTCAAATTTCACAGAGTTCAAGAACTTTTCGAAGCCAAAAATAAGTTCTTACATAAAACTGTTATCACACGAAAAAAAAACTAACAATTGTGTCAATGTTGCGTCTACAAGGAAATAAATAATATGTAACTGGGTTATAAATATAGTTTCGTAGATAAATGAGATTTATCGTTTTTTTTTGTTTGTTTATGTGTATGTCTGTGTGAGGGTGATTAAGTAACCTAAATGCTTACCACTGGTTCTTTGGGAATGTCCTTTGTTGACTGTAGGTCCTCAACTTGGGGTCCGTCTAGGGTTCCAGCACCTGGAGGACTAACCTGAGCAGATGTGTCTCTATATGGACGCTTAAAATAAAAAAATTAAGATAATGATATGTGGTTATGAATATGTAATTGCATAAAACTCCTTCTTAGAATTTTAGAATATCCAATTTTGTAGCTGTGGTATCAAAAACATACACAGCAAAAAACTTCAAATTTTTGGTTTTTACCAAGCTATTGATGAAATATATTTTTAATATATAGGATGTTCATTTTATTCTGAAAGATTGGTAACATTTCCTTTTTTAAATAGAAAGAATACTTTTTAATTCTTAGTATAATTCCAAGAATTTTCTGTAGCAATCATTATTTTATAGAATGGATCATATTTAAGTTATCAGCTATAAATCAAAATTCAAAATTAGCCAAAACTACTGGATCACTTATATAATTCTTCAAGCGTAAACAATCTAAATAGCAAATATTTTTGGTTTAAAACAGGCAATCGTTTAAATATATTTTTAAGTTTACCTATTTTATTGTAGAAATTTTGTAACTTTCACACAAAATGCACCTCGTTAATAAAATTTTGCGACGTGCTTATTAAGTTAGATGTAATAGTCTCGTTAACCAAGTGACATTGATCCAAATTATACAGGTGACCAAAATCGAGTGTCAAACTTGTCAAACTTCAAAACGTGCTATTGTTCTTATTTTAAATTGGAACCCACACATTTTTTTATGTGAAATGATGCTGAATTAAAAAATAAACATTGTTTTTAAATACAACCCCATAACAATTTCCAATATTTTTAAAAGTTATTCGCCAAAAACTCATTTTTCAACGTTTCCAACGGCAATTTTAGATAATAAATATCGTACGTGGCTTTGAAAAACTTTCTTTTTTTTATTTATTTCATAAAAAATAATAGACGTATTTTAGATTTGAGTGTACTTAATTAAGTAGTTATTCAAATGCTAAATTTACTGCATAATTTACCTATAGCGGTAAGGACGGGAAGGTGGCTATAGGTAAATTTTGCAGTAAATTTAGCAATTGAATAACTACTTAATTAAGTACAGTAAAATCTAAAATACCTCTCTGCTTTATATTTTATGTAATAAATTGTTTTTCCACGCAACGTACGATATTTATTACCTAAAATTGCCGTTGGAAACGTTGAAAAATGTGTTTTTGGCGAATAACGTTTAAAATATTGGGAATTGTGATGGGGTTGTATTCAGAAACAATATTTATTCTTTAATTCCGCAACGTTTCACCTAAAAAAAATATGGGTTCCAATTTAAAATAAGAACAATAGCGCGCTTTGAAGTTTGACAAGTTTGACACTCGATTTTGGTCACCTTGTATAATTTGGATCAATGTCACTTGGTTAACGAGACTACTACATCTAACTTAATAAGCACGTCGCAAAATTTTATTAACGAGGTGCATTTTGTGGTTTTTATTGATTTTTAAAGCCTACGATGCAAAATCAATTTTTTTTGTTTTTATTTTTTTCCGCTGCGGTCACTCAACCGATTTCAATAAAATTTTGGTGATATGTAGGCAACCATAAAAAGCTTCCAAATGTGTAGAAAAATGTATACCATGCAATTTAAAAAAAAATATATTACCATGGCGTTGCACATTTTTGGAACACCCTGTATAATAAAAAATAATTTCTTGAATTGTACCTTGAAGTACAGGGTAAAATGCAAAATGTCAAACTCTTAGCTTAATGAGTAAGTGAGCTACAGAAGACGGGAGCTTAGTTGCAGGACCCTGTATAATGTTGTATTTGAAAAAGGAAAGGTTACCAAATTTCCAGATGAAAATTAAACGTATATTATAAATATGTATATTCAAACGATATTTAAACATTTTACGGTTGGAGAATTATTTACGTGTTCCGGTAATTTTATCTAACCCTGTATAATCGTTTTCACAATTTGGCGATTTAATTTAAGCTGATTATAATCTCGTATTAATACATTCTTAAATTTCTCAATATCTTTTCCACATGAGATTTTTGCCTATCGTTCAAAACTAAGGAACTTTACTCTCAAGTCATTTTCATCCTTTTGACAACACCCGGTACATGCAACGACGAAGACGATTATAATTTCGTATTTAATGCAATCATATAATTACATTCTAGTATTTGCGTTTTAGCTATAAGACAATCCAGAAATTTTTATGGAGAATACATTTTTTTGGAAAGTTAATAGGAAAAAAAAAATCCCATTAGTGTCCAAGTTTTTGCCGAGCACGGTATATCTATCGATAAGATTTTCTGTTTTCTGTTTATTCAACTCAATGAATCACTAATAAGAATTTCACCTATTGTTCCCTTCTATTGTTTCTTGATTTGTTATTAAACATTTTTTATTAAACAGCCTAACAAACGTATTTTCAAACTTACTATGACCAATCTCAATACCTTCCCTATATTTAACGTATATTTTGGAAATTTGAAAATGGAAAAATACTTGTATGAAGGTAATTGGACGAAGAAAAAAATATTACCGTTCTTCCAACTTGATTTTAGAACTTGATTTTACGACTATTCGGTCGGACTATACATATATCTAGTCTAGATGTATTACTTAAACATTTTAAACTATAAGAAAGTACAAATTACTTACGCCAGGTGGAGCATTGCCTTGCTGTGGGAAGGAATTGCAGATTCCAATCACCGAAACAACCAACAAAATTTTAAACGCCTAAACCGAAAGGAAAAAAAAACAAAAAATTTAAATTTGTCGTACCGAAAAATAAAATGACTTCGTATAGTATCTTACCGCGTTCATGTTTCCGTACTTTGTCGCACAAATAAACGAAATCAACTGTCAACGATTAATCTCCCTATCGCTTATATACCAACCGGCGGCTTGCATAATCTACCATACGATTTTTTATTTGCGCTAAAGCATCAACAAGCGCTTAGTAGTCGTATGCTAATTTTCTTATTCCCAGAATCTAGAATGGTCAATACAGTATTGGCCGGTGTTGATTGTACTTGGGTTGGCGTACGTAAATTGTAAATATTTATCATTACTTTAGAGAAAAAAATCGGTGATGTAAAATAAAGTTTCCACCGTATCTGAGTGGCTAGTCATATAGATCTATCTATCTATCGATCTTGTTTTTCATATCGTCGCTATCTGCTGAAACTATCTATTCGACGACGATTTTGAGTGTGTTGATTGTGTATTCAATCATCAAACATTGATGACTAAGCGTTACAGCAGAATTTTGTTTTGGATTTTTCGGGGATTCTGTGTAATTTATTTCTTATCTCGGGTAATTTTGTTATTATGCTATGTTATTGAATGGGCTGGGCGACTTGGGGGGGTTGAACATGGATAACACTAGGATGTTGCATGCAGCAATATTATATCATAAGTTGCTATCCAAGAGGATCCCACAATACCTCATGCGGAAGATACGCTGTAGAACGGATGTCCATAACCTTAATTTAAGATTCAGGGGTTTGTTTGCTCCACCTGCACATCGCGCTGAGCTGTATAAACGGCCATTCTCTTACCAGGTCAGTCACATATACAATGGTCTCAGGGAAGATATGAAAAAATTATCGTTAAACAGTTTTGAGGAAAGGTGAAGTGTTGTCTGTTTGCTCAACAGGGGGGACTTTAGGCATTGAGCGCACATCGGAGGCTGTTTTAATTTTTATTTTTTATGTGCGATGTTTTGTTGAGTTGGATTTGTTGCAATTACGTGTAATTAGACTCCAGAGTAATTTTTTTTGTTTTTGTTATAATAATTTCTCGGAATTATTGTTATATTATTGGTACAATTATGTCTTAGGTCTAGTTTGCGTAAGGGGTTGAGTGGAAGAGCAAGGCAATTTGGAAACAAGTGTGCTGATCTCCGCCCTAAACATAAATATTTTTTTGTTGCAATTAATATTGTTTTATGTTAATAAAGGAATTATTTATTTATTTAATTATTTATTTATCTGTCAAATCCTGGCTAACTAGTTTTATTTTAATGCACTGATCTCAATCAAATAGATTCTCATGCAGCTAAACTATTATTTTTTATATATTGTATGATAAAGTCATGTCAGATAGAAATTATGAAATGGCTCTAGTTTTGGAGATAACAAATGTGTTTTTTCGTAAATTGTTACCATAATTATATCAAAAACTGTTCTCACATTTACAATTTTTGCTTTTAGATAACAATTCTACCAGTATACCTACCAACCAGAATCCGTGATAACTAACCTAAATGATGTTTGAAATTGTTAATTACAATAAAAGTTTATTTAACGTACCTATTTCGTAGAACTGTCAATTATTTATACATTTTATTACAATTCTGTTTGCCTCTATGACAGTCATTCATTATAAGTCATGAGTTTTACTGTTTTACTGCTTTTTGCGCTTGCTATGTCATTTATTTTCTTCCATAATAAATTCCCCAGGGAATAACTTTTAAAATCCGAAAAAAGAAAATCTGCCTGAGAAATTGTTACAATTTTAAATTAGAAAATGACATAGTATATAAAGCATATTTGTATAGATTCTACAATAATATTGGTGCACCAAATTAACATCATTCGCAGTAATAATCACAGGTGACTCAAAAGTACATAGCAGACACGCATTTGTTGATTGTGCAATTATTGCAAAAGCGCAGTAATTTTAGTTCGGTATCATATGTACATACGTTTATGTCTGTTTACAAAAGAATGTTTTTTTCCCGCTGATTTTGCGTTTGATAAAAATAACCAAGAATAGGAAACAAGTCATCAATTTAATAGCCTATTTATAAACGGTCAGTTATAGACACAAAAAACTATTCTCTTTTAATTTGTTTATATTGTATCAGTAAGTACGTATATTTATGCTATGTTCATAAAAATCCGAGTTCATTATTTACATACGTAATAAACACCAATGTTTCTTGAATTCGCCGATTTCAACCCAAAGTGCACCGGTTGTCGCTGCATGGATGCATTTCATATTTTTCATTCTTCTTTTCCTAAGTCTAAGGGTCTGCATTATTTCATATTTATTAGACTTTACTGGTAATAAAATAGACAAACGTGTATGCGATATCCTTCAGTATCGCATCTGACAACAATTATTGTTGAATAAACAACAAAAATTGTCGTGTTATCAGACAAGTACATCAATATACCATACATATAGACATACATAGCCATATGTCGCTAATATGAAACACAACCGACTTTTGTTTAATGGTTAATTATAGAAATTATGGTCGTATATTATGGTCGTGTTTTTATATGCGTAATTTTATCACCTTAGTCTAGGTCAAGAAATTTATAAAATCGTGATTATTCCCTGGAAAGTAGGTACATACAAAGATACCATCACAAGATATAGATGTAGTAAACATACGTTTAATCTTGACAACAACAATTAATTATATAAGTGACCTGTGCGCATAAGTTGTTGTGTCTTGTGTATTTAGTAAATTTACCTTGGAAATTATAATATTGCTTTTGTACGATCATCTGTAAACCACATGATGATTGTGGAGTGTCTTTTTTTTCGCGTATACAAACAAATTGTGTTGCGTCATGTTCGCTTGTTGTATTGTTATTAGAACTATTAGATAAATCATAAGTGCTATTTGTCTGCTACTCTATTTGAATAAAATTTACGTAATGTAAGGCGCGGAACATAACAAATTATGTCGGGTAATTTTTAATCTATGATCGGATTTTAGCGAAAAAAAAAGCAGAGCAATGCCAATATTGGCAAAAGGCTTTGAAAAAAAAACATAAGCTATCGATTAGTATCAGTTTCATCGACTGCAATTAATCTTCAGAATACAACGTATATGAAAAATATGTTATTAATTAAAAACCATTGAATAATTGTGCCTGTCATGTTTTCCTGGCAGGCACAATCCTTTTTTCCTCGAATCTCACTCACTTATCGCAAACCTAAAAACCTGATGTGGCCAGCACATGACTTTATCATACAATATATAAAATTATTAGTTTAGCTGCATGAGAATCTATTTGATTGAAATCAGTCGTGTCTGCATTAAAATAAAACTAGTGAACCAGGATTTGACAGATAAATAAATAATTATTCCTTTATTAACATAAAACAATATTAAATGCAACAAAATAATATTTATATTTAGGGCGGAGATCAGCACACTTGTTTCCCAGTTGCCTTGCTCTTCCACTCAACCCCTCACGCAAAGTAGAACTAAGACATAATTGTACCAATAATATAACAATAATTCTGAGAATTTATCAAAACAAAAACAATAAAAAATTTACTCTAGAGTCTAATTACACGTAATTGCAGCAAATCCAACTCAACAAAGCATCGCACATGCCTATAAAAATATAAATTAAAACAGCCTCTGATGTGCGCTCAATGCCTAAAGTCCCCCCAGTTGAGCAAACAGACAACACTTCACCTTCCCCCCAAAACTGTTTAACGATATTTTTTTCATATCTCCCCTGAGACCATTGTATATGTGACTAACCTGGTAAGAGAATCGCCATTTATACAGCTCAGCGCGATGGGCAGGTGGAGCAAACAAACCCCTGAATCTTAAATTAAGGTTATGGACATCCGTTCTACAGCGTATCTTCCGCATGAGGTATTGCGGGATCCTCTTGGATAGCAACTTATGATATAATATTGCTGCATGCAACACCCTAGTGTTATCCATGTTCAACCACGTCAAGTCGTCCAGCCCATTCGATACATGATCATACTTCCTCAAACCAAAACCAAACAGAACACATGCATTTTGGACACGCTGAACACGCTGCCTATCCGACGCCGTCAGGCAAGGACCGTACACTGTATCACAATATCTTTTTACTATTGACAGTAGATATAGTGAGATATTGTCAAAACATCAACATTTGACACTACCGGTACTGTCATTAGACTGAAAGTATTTGGAAAATCCTGAGTCACTATATAGTATTATATCAATGCAGATGCGACCGATCTCGATCAAATGGAATTTGATCTTGGAGCTAAACTAATAATTTTACCAAAAAATGTCGCAGACATAAATTATTCAGAATTTCCTCTACTTTAATTTATTATTCAACTATTTTGGGGATATTACAGAAATGGCGGCTCATTTGCAAAATCCTCGAAAAATGCTTAGGGGAAACGTCCAGTTGATTTAGACCCTTTTGAACCAAAAGCTTTTTAGCGCTAAGTTTAGTCATGAAACTTCTAAATATGAAGTCTCGTCCCGATACCTTCAGCACATATATTACATACACACACACACACACACACATAGAAATTTTTTTGCACCTTGGTCAAAAATGATCAGGGGACCCAAAAAGACCTATTTCCGTTAAAATCTCATTTTTTTCGGCGCGATTACAATACTGAAATAATAAGTAAAAATACCACATTGTAGCGGACAAAATTTACTATCAAAATGATTTTGGAACCTATACGTGAAAATTCACGGTTATAATAATAACCAATTATAACTGATTTATAGTTATGTGTTGTCTCTCGACACGAAGCGGAGGGAGACTGAACACCATATTACTACAATATATTAAAGTCAATCGTCAAATGTGACATTTGAATTTTTAAACTGGTAGGCTGTCTGTTGTACACAATTAGACCTGCGTTGCTAAGGAAATGTCTACCTTTACTTATGTGTGCATATACCTATATACAGTATGTCCAGGAAAGTCCGCATCATATGGAAAATTCATTTATTATCCATTTCTCAGAAATTTTTATTCTTTATAAAAGTTGCCGGCTTGGATGAAACTAATACGGCAATAGTCAAATATGTAAATTTCGGTACCAAGTGATTCAGAATGTATGAATTTGCGATAAGATTAATGTACCTTTATTTTCATTATTATCGATAAACTAAACAACATCTTCAAGTAAAGTTTATCGATAATAATGAAGTCATACCAGATACCGTATACGGTATCTGACTATAGTCTCTTGCTTTTAGTTTAGTAATTATTTTGGTTTATTTTGGCTAACAAACGCACGTCCCTGAGGTCAGTAGTGTAAAGGTAACAAGACGATTAAATATTAAAAGAAAGCAATTAAACAATGTTAAAAGGATTTCTACCGTGTCTATAACTCGTCGTTTTTGAAAATGACTAAACTTATTACCAAATATTTCTAAGCATTTCAAACGTGTAGAAAGTATTATATTGAGTGGTTACCTTCCTTTTTATACACACGGTGTAATAATAAGAATTTTGAAAGATTTACAGCATTTTGCAGATCGGAATTTTTATTTTACAGCATCTTTTGGAACATTCTTTACAAAATCTTTACAAAATAGAATTCCAAAACAAGAGGAAATTTGTAGACTGAAAACCTACGAGGAATTCATACAGTTTTCTCTTCTAACTTAGTCAAGGGTTTCTCATTATAGTCGCGTACAGTATTAGAATAATTTCTAAAATTGTAAAGAAACATGAGTTTACCTGCTAAAACTGCCTCAACTCTCTTTGGGGCCCCATAGTCTTCGTCAACACCTATAGGCAAGACTACTCTACAGTTCAATTTGATATTCTTACTACGGTAATTTATTAATTACCTAATTAATTTATGGTTTATAGAAGATTGATTTTGGTCCCCAACCGGCAGGAGCGCAAATATAAAATTCAAACTCCCTACAATCCGGAAACATTAATTTTGAATATTGTGCGCAAACGATTACCCGGACATCGTAAGCACGCTCGCTACATTACCAACCGTTCCATCCACCAACCACTATCTTCACGCGATTCAAGATTCAACTGTTTTGCGCCGGTTTGTCACCGTTTGAAAGGCAGCTAACCTCACTTTTTCCCAAACAATCGTTTCCAGCGACAACAATCGACATGAGCGACAATTATTCTCTGAACTGGCCGAATTACACGGACCACATCAAGCGTACGTTCAGCCACCGTTTGCGGCACAGTGTTTTCGCCGATGTAACCCTAAGCTGCGGAGGCAAAAAGCTCAAAGCCCACCGTCTTATGCTGTCGACGTTCAGCCCGTATTTTCACGAATTACTAATGGATAATCTGTGCTCGCATCCTATAATAGTCTTACGAGACGTCGAGTATCAAAATATGGTGAGCATACTCGAGTTTATGTACTTGGGCGAGGTGCAAGTCCCGCAGGAGAAGTTCGGATCGTTTTTGAAGACCGCCGAGTTGTTGAAAGTAAGTGGTTTGGGTTCGAATAGTGACGAAGAGATGCAGAAGGAGGATATTTCGAAAGTTGAAAGTGAACCGAAGGATAGTACGCTGTATATGAGGCCGGGACCGGCGTCGAAGAAAGCCGAACGGTTACGGGCTGTAGAGAATAAGAAACGGTTGGCGGAACCTGTAAGGGGGCCATCTCCGGTGGTCAGTAAGAAACTCAAGGAGAAGAGCGTCAGTCCGGTGGATGTGCTCGACAGTGAGGTCATGGATCAGGAGAATACAAAACGCAATGAAACAGGTTAGGACCGTTTGTTGTTTGTTTAATTTTCAGGTTTTTTGTAAACAATTGACACAGATAAAGATTAAATATCACACAAATTATAGGCAATTTTTATATTACATCGTCTTTGCATAATGTTATATATGTTTTGTTTTTAAGTTATTCCTATTATTTTATTACCAGGTACGCCGATAAACATTCAGAAACTACTGCAAGAAGAGATATACTTGTCGAAAGAAGTTAACCCCGAAAATGAATGTCCAATTTGCGCTCGGAAATTTTCTGCCATGTCGCTACTCAAGATGCACATACCTTACCACAAGGGCGAGACGAAATGCCATCTCTGCCAGAATGTATTTAGTCGTGTGGATGTCCTCAAGAAACACATGATTGCCGTACATAATATAACAACTGGTGGTACAAAAAAAGATTAACAACGATATACCTAGTGTAACCTTACAATAATACTTACATTACTTAACTTTACATAATATTAAATGTATATAATTATAATTTTCTGTGACACTCAATAAACTACGATGCAGAAATAATTATTTTGAAATTTTATACGCAGGGATGTTAAATTGCAGTAATTAATTTTTTTCGTAAATTACCGTGAAATTTAAATTATTAATTTCAAATATTAAATTACCACGGAAATAAAAATTAGAAATGGTAAATTACGTTGAATTAAATTACCATTAAATATTTAAAATACAATTTGGCACCGCTAAATTAACTAATTAAAAATCCGGAAATTACAATTAATTACGGTAATTTATTTAGTAATTTACCCGATAAATTACGCTCTTACATCTTTAAGTACCTTCCAGACAAAGCACATACAACAGTGCACTTGTCGACTGCTTAAGACTGGTGAGGTACACTCGTGGAATAAAGTATGTTCTGATCCGTATTTCAGCAGTGTGTCGATGTTACATCCATGTACGAGTTTTTTGTTACTCTAGTCGGCCGGTCGGCCGCTAAGTGCAAAAAATTGTCCGGTTACGCTGCATACTCGTATATCGGAAATTTATTATTTGAGAAACCTTGTTCGACTGCTTTGAATTGGTTTATAATGATTTATATATTTCTATTTATTAGCCCAATGTGTAATAAATTAATGTAATTCCTACATTGCAATGTAATTGTGTTTTTATTAAATATAATTTATTATATAACTTAAAATGAAAATTTCATTTCAAGATATTGCATAAAACACAACAAACTATACAAACTTATTGCATCTAATAGCTTTTTTCGTTAATAAATACAAAAATCAATTTCCTGTAGTGAATATGTTTACTGAACGTTATTTCAGAACTTTTATGTATTAACATTTGTTCACAATATAGAAATAAATTAATAAAATTAAATTGCTTTAAATTTGTATTTATGGTAATTTGTTACTTGTGATTTACTGGTGTTTTCGAGATATTTAGCTTCAACGATATTTTGCAGTTTAACTTAATAACCAGAAAGGATGTATTTTGTATAGCATGAATGTATCATTACAATCTTTTTATATTATTATTTTGTACTTACTTTACAGCAATATTTTTCAAATATCTGACAACTGAAAATAATGACAATTATGTATATCACTAATTTATAAAAATTGATAATTGCTTGTAGAAGCAAGCTCAAAATTTTCGACGAATTTTGATGGAATGTAAATATGAAATAATTAGTATTAAAAGATAAATAAACCAAAATATACGAGCACCTAAAAGAACATTTAGATGAAATTATTGTTAAAATTATGTCCAAAAAATTATGTCCTCTATGTCCAAAACTACTACAGATTTGAGATTTGAAAAAAGATTTGACATTAATCATTATTGACATAACAACCTAATTTTCAGTATTCTTAATTAGTTAATTAATTATAAGTAAAATTTTAATAATTCGAATTATAAATGAACAAAAGATGAAACTAGAATGTTTCTTTTTCTAGAAAGTAGAAAGTAATAAGCTTCATATGGTTTTATTGGTTTTCTCTGTTCCTTCAGAAGTTGGAGCCGTTTAAAATAAGATATTGTTAATAATTCAAACGGCTGTAACTTTTTAATGAATTGAAAAAGTAATTTGCTTACTGAAAAAATGTTTTGCAGAAGAAACGTGGGACAGCCTGCATATATTATTGCTATAATTTTATATTATTTTGGTTGTCAAGCATGTATTAGCTCTCATGAAAGATAATTAAAACATGAACTGCTATAAAGTAAATACAGATATATTTCTATTGTCCTTTCATACAAAATACATGCTCCGTCCTAAATATAAATTTAAATTAAATTGAGAGAATTTATTTACATTTAGTGAATATATATTAATATTACAATTCTGAAATAGTTTATATTCAGTGATAATCCTTGGCAAAAAGATGATTTGTGCATTTACTTACTTACTTACTTAAGCCCGTCATCCCACTGCTGGGCAAAGGCATTTAATTACGTAATTAATATGTGTATTAGATAAAATAAATTTAAATAATGTGTCGTGATATTACGCAATATCTTAATATCAGATTTTCGCATCATATTATCAAATTTCATGTTTATTAATATTATTATAAAAGTAATTTTATACTTAATTAAATGCACTACTCGTAAACTTAAATGTTGTGGTCATATTACATTTATTACATTGCAATGAAGGTATCACATTAAGGAAAAGATCGGACACGCTCAAAATAAACCAAATTCCGTTACATTACATCCATCGAAAAACCACCTCGTGACGGACAACTTTTTGCGAAGCGGCCGGGCCGAGGGAATATATAACCGACATACTATTTTCAAATCCTGCGATAGCGATACGAACATACTTTCTTCCATGACTGTACATTAATGCAAGTACTGATGGAAGGTTTTTGAAATTAATTTAAAAATTCCGGTAAATTAACAACTATGTACAATTTTCAGTAAATTAATTATTAATATTTAACGATCGGTGAATTACCATTAATTACAGTAATTAATTTGGTATTTTCCGCGGTAAATTACGCTTTTACTTCGTTGTTTAAGCGCCATCTACTAGCGGATCCCGCAACTATTTCAAAAATAACCTCAAACAACGCTCATGCGCAAACGATTACCCCATCAAACGTCGCAACCCGCTCCCTACATTACCAACAGTACCATCGGCCATCTTCACGCCATTCGATTCAACTTTTTTGCGCCGATTTGTCACCGTTCGAAACACAGTTAACCTCACTTTTTCCCAAGAAACCATTTCCAGCAACAACTTTCGACATGCCCGAGAATTATTCTTTGAACTGGCCGAACTACACGGACCACCTCAAGCGGACATTCACCAACCTATTGCGACACAGCGATTTCGCCGACGTAACCATAAGTTGCGAAGGGAAAAAGCTCAAAGCCCACCGTCTTATGCTGTCCATATTCAGCACGTATTTTCACGAATTACTAATGGATAATCTGTGCTCGCATCCTATAATAATCTTACGAGACGTCGAGTATCAAAATATGGTGAGCATACTCGAGTTTATGTACTTAGGCGAGGTACAAGTCTCGCAGGAGAAGTTTGGGTCGTTTTTGAAGACCGCCGAGCTGTTGAAAATAAGTGGTTTGGGTTCGAATAGTGACGAAGAGATGCAGAAGAAGGATGGTACGAAAGTTGCAGAGGAACCGATGGATAGTACGCCGCACATGAGGCCCGGGCCTGCGTCTAAGAAAGCCGAGCGTTTACGGGCTATGGAGAATAAGAAACGGTTGGCGGAGCCCGAAAGGGGGTCATCGCCGGTGGTGAGTAAGAGACGCAAGGAGAAGAGCATCAGTCCAGCGGATGCGCTCGAAAGTGAGGTTATGGATCAGGAGAACACAAAACGCAATGAAACAGGTTAATAAATTCATTTTTCTAATGTGATTTTCACTAATTTCCTATTATTCTATTAACAGGTACACCGATAAACATCCAGAAATTACTGCAAGACGAGATATACCTTACGAAAGAAGCTAACCCCGAAAATGAATGCCCGATTTGCGCTCAGAAGTTTACGACGATGTACTTACTTAAGATGCATATACCGTTCCATAAGGGCGAGACGAAATGCCAGCACTGTCAGAGCGTGTTCAGTCGACGTGATCTGCTAAAGAAACATTTGGCCGCTGTACATAAAATACCGGCGAGTGGTGCAAGAAAAGATTAACGTTGAAGTACTGTGATCGTAAAATAGTGTTTTGTTGTGTTTGTCTTCTTTTGTTTAAAAAATCAACTTGGAATTTGTTTTTAAATGGTAAAAATTGTCAAGGTTGAAGTTACATAACCGCACATTTCGAGCCACGATACGTTGTCAATGGTGTATGAACATTTGCTTATTGTGTGGTTCACTTGATAAACTTTTTAAATAGGGTGTTGTACTATATGTATATAAGAACTATATGTACATAATACATCACGTTTTGTTTTCCAGTTGTTTTTCTATTCTTTACACAATGTGTTTGTAGCGTTAGGATTTTTCTATGTACAGATTCGTACTATATTGTCTGTAACAAATTTTTTCTTATTGTTGTCTGTAGATGTAGGTAGCTGTGTATTTAGAATATATTTTTTAATGCCATAATTTGTTTTTCTCTTCCTTGTAATCAGTTTTAATTATTACAATCAGATTGTTTAACATTTCATTTTTAAGAATGCAATAATGATAAATTCAAAATCACGCTATCAAAATTACGTTTTTATTGATTAATAGATAGATAGATAGATAGATAATTTTATTCGTATACCGTCATGGTGTAGAAATACAACGTATTTTTTTAATAAGGTACATACATTTTTAAAACATAAATCACTGAAAATAAAAACAAATCAAATCAAATAAAATGTCGACGCAAAATGCCTATTTGGGCCGGCTTTTATAAAATTCGTCTAGCGAGTAGTAGGTTTCGGTTTTGAGAATCGCTTTCAAACGACGAGCAAATGCACGCGGCGGTCGCAAACTTCTAACATCCTCCGGTAGAGCATTGAATATACGCGCTCCAACAAAAATAAAACACTTAGCATACTGCTGACCCGTGGGGATGTCCGATCTAATTAAACCTCTGTTGCGTGTATTGTATGTGTGCACAATATTTAAATGCACAATATATTTTTAATATTTGACTCAAATACCGTAACATAGTGGCGTGTTTTACCATGGGCATTTGCAATTATTTATGAGTTTCGTTAATTGTTCTGAAATGTTCTCCAACCGTAAATAATAAAAAAAACAATTTCAAACAAAAGTTTTTGGCCTGTGAATGCATAAAAACAATTCTCAATTAGTTATTATATAATTTATTCCATACAAAATAAGAATACTACAAATAAACAATCTAATTTTAAAAACAATACTTTTAAATGCATCAATTATTACAAAACAAGCGTTCGATTGCACTCAATCTAAAAATGGGCAGTATTTTTACTTTTCTCCTTATTTAGGCAATTTTTAAACCTTGCATCGCCTGCTGCAACGAAACCAAGTTCCAAATAACCAACTGACCGTCCATACCAGAGGTACTAAAACTCTTAATGGCCCCCCTCTCCCCCGAATACGCAAAAATACTCGTAATAGCATTCTGATGCACCGAATCCAAGCTAGTATCGTTAATCTCACTACGCGAGTGCTTATCGAGCGACTGGAACTTCCTCATAGCGGACAAACCACCCGTCTCCTTCTTCTGGGAGGTATCCAACTTAGCGTTAAACGTTAACTCTCCGTTACCGTTCAGGGAATACAAAATCGGGATGCAACTATGCCCAGCAGCAACAATAGAGTTACGGGTAACCCAAATACAACTTAAAAATGGTAAGTATTCGGTTCGTAACTTAAAAACTGCGTTTCCTTTAGTGGAATCCGCGATATTTATAGTGGAATCGTGCGAAACCCAACAAACTTTATTCCCATCTGGTGAAAACGAAACAGCGTGAATCCACCCACCCCCAGAAGTCGAATTAACGAACTCCGCCATTAACTGCCCTAAGGGCATTTTGGCCCCCCACGGAGTCGCCTCGGGAGTTTTTTCGATATCTTTGATGTACGCCGAGAAAACCCTAACCTTAAAATCTGCGGAACCCGCGACTAACAAAACGTTATTCGGGTGCCAATCGATCGCGGTTATCGTAGACCGTATCGGCTTCTTAATATGTTTCGAGACCCACCAGTCGTTCTCCGATTCGAAATAACAAACGGAGATCAGACGGGCCCCCGAACCAACGGCAAATTTGTTCTCGTCGGGGGACCATTTCACGCAAGTTGCCGCGCGGTTAATCCTCAACAGGACTAGCGTGGGTTTCCACTTTCCGTCGTCGCTTTGTGTCCAAACGTATGCGTTACGATCGACTGCGCAGGTTACGATTCTATTGGTATTGGGGCCCCAATCGATTCCCATTACCCGTAGATCGTGTTGGTTGAGAACGTCTAATAGTTTCCATTCGGAACCGTTGCGTTTATAAATATGCACCTCTTGATTGTTGGGAGACAACGCAATTTCTAAAAAATAAGACGTTAGCCTCTTATTTCTAACTTAAAACCGTATTATCTTACGTGTTTTGTCTTTATTCCACGCGTGGCATGTTATCGGGGCATCGATATTGCCGAATCTATGAACTTCAGACATCTTTTCACTTGGTTTTTGTTGCTAAACGCAGAGAAAAATGGTTGAGGTTTGTGTTTAGATAGTTTTTGGGTTCGTGTTACCTGTTTTCTTGCTGATTTTCCCGAAATTCGTGGACTCTGGCCAGTCGACACGAATTTTCTGTAGGATTTTCCTGTTTGATGTGTAAGCTAAATACGAAATAGGGTTATCTCTCAACCTCCGGTGAGTAGGGATGGCAAACATACATCGATGTTTTCAAAACATCGATGTATTTTACAAAAACATCGATATTTTTACATCGAGGTTAGTGCTGCGATATATCGTTGAAAAAATCGATATTTTTGTTTCGATATAAAATATTTATTTCGATATAAACGGTATATTCATCGGTAATAATTATATATTTTTCTGCCATCTAGTGGTGAAAAGTTATACTAACTCGAAGCAACTGCTACTTATTATAAGGTAGAAAACTGTAGCCGCATGTTGTTAGTTACTATCAATGATGACAGATGGTGTTGACGAGTTCACGAGCAAGTTAGTTCACGAACAAAATGCGCCTTATGTCTCAGTACTTACGGGATATGTGATACGTAGTTTAAAGTGCCGTTCTTATTTCAGTGACAGTGGGGTATTCCCTGGAAATATATTTCAGTACGACTATAATTAATTATTAATTATGCCTCCATCAAAAAGTAAATGCTGGCAGTATTTCACGAAATTATCGAATGAATCAGCAAGATGTAACATTTGTTTAAAACAGTTAAAAACAAGTGGTAATACCACCAACTTAATAGGACATTTAAAACAAAAACATTCTAATATTTACAAAAATGTGCATACCGGGGACAGTAGTTCTAAATCTGCGGATGTTCCTTGTAAGAAGGCCAAATTAATGAACCTGCAAAGCGAGGTATTTTACATTTTTATTTTGTGAAACATGTTATAGCACCAAAATATGTTTTTAGAGTGAAATTATATCATCTCCATCATCTAGTTTTACTTCTACTTCCACTACTACTAGTCCCAGACGGAAATCACCAACACTTGTTGAAGTTGTCCCTTCAACATCTCAACCAACGATAAAAAATGCCTTTAAAAGCTTTCAATCGTACTCAAGTAAGTTGTCTACACCAATTTAATTTAACCGTACACAGTAGAGCGTCGATAATCCGAACTAAATGGGACCGATGGTGATTCCGATTATCAAATTGTTCGGATTATAAAATATTGCAGCTAAATAATAGAAAATACGAGCAAACCAAACAAGAATCGACAAAAAGGTTAAAAAAATTCCTTGATTAGTCAGTGATTTATTTTATTATTATTTCTTTATGAGCGTTCGGATTACCGAACGTTTGGATTACCGAACGTTCGGATTACCGAGGTTTGGATTATCAACCCTCTACTGTATAAACATATATATATATATATATATATTGTACTTTATAGTGACACTTTATTTTAAAATTTCAGCTGGAGGTACAAAAAATACACAAATTACAACAGCTATAGCCAAATTTATTTATAAGGATAACTTACCTTTTTCTACTGTAGAAGGAGAAGGGTTTCAACATTTAATTAAACAACTGAATCCATTGTATAAGGTACCTACCAGAAACACCATTAAAAGTATTATAGATAAACAGTATGACACTTTAGCTGCTGTATTTAGTGAGAAAATTGCACAGCTAAATCATTTGTCACTTACAACTGATATTTGGACCGATCACCAAACAAAAAGTTTTCTAGGTGTCACTATCCATTACATAGAAAACAGTCGACTGATTTCAGCTTGTTTGGGGGTTGAAGAACTAGATGAAAGCCATACAGCTGAATACATAAGCAACAGCTTTTTAAAAATCTTTGAACAATGGAAAATTCCTGATGAGAAAATTGTTGCAGTAACTACAGACAATGGTGCTAACATGGTACGTGCTGTTTATAATACGTTGGGTAAAAACAGGCACATACCGTGTTTTGCGCATACAATTAACCTAATTTGCGAGGCTGTTCTAAAAAGTGCGAAAGATGTCAGTCCATTGTTAGAAAAGGTTCGTGGCATCGTCAAGTGGTTCAAGCGGAGCGTCAGTGCATGTGATCAACTCCGAAAACAACAATCAGAAACAGGACTTCCAGAAGGTAAATGGCAAAAGGTAATACTCGATGTCAAGACAAGATGGAATTCGACCTTCTACATGTTGCAACGGTTTGTTGAGTTAGCACCAATAATTAGTAATATTGTTGGCGATCGATAATACACGTGACGCGAGCGCTGTCGGTGGTGAAGAGGAGAACTAGATTGACGTGTCAAGAGAGTACGGAGAACGACGGTTGTTAGGTTATATCAGTTATATATTTGTTGTAACATACTTGAGATGTGCATTTAAATATTTGTTGCGTTATTAAACCGTTTAAACTAAGTGGGTGTTGTGTATTTGTTTTGCTACACCCTCCTCGGCCAAGTCCTACAGCTTCAGAAGCGGGATCAAGGACAAACGGTGATTTGCGTGTTTTAGTGTTCGCGAGTGTCGAGAACGCGTGCTGCTGGACCCGATTTGCGCGGCGTGTACATGTTCGCTATTGTTAGGAGCGGAGTGCAAAGTGTAATCGGACAGTCGAGTTTTTCGTGCGGGTTATTCGCGGAATAAACAGTAAAATGCCGGGAACAGGAGAAAGTGCAGGCATGAATGCAGCAAACTTTGAAATGCACGAGGTTATGTGTCAGTTGAAGGAATTGACAAGAAAGTTGGAGGAAAAAGATGAAGAAATGGACAAGTTAAAGCGTGAAATGAAGGATAAAACTGTAACGCCGAAAGAAAATCAGAATTCACAGATACCATTTACTGAAATTGGTTCGCAGATACCTGTATTTACAGGCGAAAAAAGTAATTTAGATATTGGTGAATGGCTTGAACGTATTGATGGATTGAAAGAGATATATTGTGTGCAAGATCACATTATAAAAATCCTAGCGGCGAATAAACTTGGTGGAAATGCTAGAAAATTTTATGATACAAGCGATTTGTTGAGAAGTGATTGGGAGACATTTAGGGAAAAATTATTGGATATGTTTGAAGAGAGAGAAGACGTGGCAACGTTGGTAGATCGGGTTCGAAATAGGAGATGGGGCAAATCCGAGCGTTTCGAGGACTACTACCATGAGAAGTGCCGACTAGCAAAAAAGGCGGGTATGTCGGAATCTGAAACTATTTCTCATTTGATTCGTGGAATTAATAATTTCACAATCCGAACACAATTAGTCATGGCGAACCACAAAACGTTGAAGGATTTTTTCGGGACCATGAAGTTATTGCAGAGCGAAATGGGGAATGTCGGAAATCACAAATTTGAGAAAAGTCATACAAATTCAAGGGAATCAACGATTGAGGCTAGCACCAGCAAGTCATCAAGTGGTGATACGCGACCGCGGGTAAATAAAGACATTATTTGTTATAAGTGCCGAAAACCGGGACACATTGCGCGTAAATGTCAGGAACTGAGCGAGTCGAAGGAAAATGACAAAAGTGGCGTTCACACTGTTTCGGTTAAACCGATATCGAAATACTACAAGGAGATGCGCGTCGGGGATCATTCGTTTGTAGCAATGATAGACACTGGGTCGGATGCCAATTTACTGAAAATGTGTTGTGCTAAAAGACTAAACGTGCCAATGAAACCGCGAAAGAACATTTTAGTTGGACTTAACAAAGCTACAGTCTATGCCGAATTCGAAGTTACGATTGTCGCGAAAATGGATGAAGTCGAAACCGAAATTCGAATGGTGGTCGTACCGGATTACGCGATCGGGAGTGACTCTATAATCGGGCGCGAGTTTTTGGACGATGTAGTTTGGACGGTGACAAAGGACGAAGTGAGGTTCAACAGTAAAAATACACCAGAGTTACCAATGATTGAAATTATGCAAATAAACCTTGAGAAGGAAGATCTAGAGAGTGAGAAAGATATTGAAATCAATCCTGAGTTAGATGTTGAAGATCGACACAAGTTGAAGCAGGTGATTTTGGAGCGAGGTTCAGTTACAAGTAATGTTGTCTCAAAAATTAGAATGAACATCGAACTGAAGGACGAGATACCAGTCACTAGCAAACCTAGGCGTTTTGGATTTTATGAAAACCAAATAGTGAATGAGATAATCGATAAATGGTTAAAAGAGGGCATTATTCAGCCAAGCGACTCCGAATATGCAAGTCCTGTAGTTCTAGTGCCCAAGAAGAATAAGGAATATCGACTTTGTATTGATTATAGAAATTTAAATAAGAAGACGGCGAAAAGCAATTTTCCATTGCCGGTGATTGAGACACTTGTAGACAATTTGAGTGGCTCGAATTATTTTTCATTACTGGACTTGAAGAATGGTTACCACCACGTACTCATGGCAGAAGATTCGCGAAAATACACAGCATTTGTCACTTCATCGGGACATTACGAATTTTTAAAGATGCCTTTTGGATTAACTGGAGCACCATCCGTTTTTTCAAAATTCATATGGGATATTTTTGATGACATGATTAAAGAAGGTAGTCTGGAGGCGTATATGGACGATTTATTGATCCACACAGTCACATTGGAGGAGCACATGACCATGGTGAAAAGGGTGTTGAAGAGAGTCGACGAGAGAGGTTTACAGTTGCGGCTTGATAAGTGCAAATTTGGAATGACTGAATTGGAATACTTAGGATATCGAATCAAAGTAGGAAGCATAAGTCCAGGAACGGAAAAAACCAAGGCCGTGGATAGATTTCCAACTCCCCGAAATACCAAAGAAGTTCAACGATTTTTAGGACTGACCGGATATTTCCGAAAGTTTATTGAACAATATGCAACTCTCGCTAAACCATTGTCCGATCTACTGAGGAATGGAAACAAATTTCAGTTTGGACCAACACAGCAGATGGCTTTCGAGAAGCTCAAGTCGTGCCTAGTTAGTGGACCAATTTTGAAAATTTACGATAGAAACCTGGAGACCGAGTTGCACACTGATGCATGCGCAACGGGACTGGGTGCTTGCCTGATGCAGATGCACGATGGGAAATTTCATCCAATTTACTATGCCAGTTGGAAGACATCGGAATGTGAGGAGAGATATCATAGTTTCGAGTTAGAGGCATTGGCAGTCGTGAAAGCATTGGAAAAATTCAGGGTGTACCTGCTAGGAAAGAGATTTCGAGTTATTACAGATTGTAATGCTTTGAGACAGACACTTCAAAAAAAGGAAGTCAACAGAAGAATAACTTCTTGGAGTCTTATTATGCAGGAGTATGACTTTGAGATGGAACATAGAAAAGCTGAACGAATGGTTCATGTCGATAGTCTCAGCCGAGTTTACAGTACCAACATAATTACAGTCACACAACAGTTAATTGGAAATTTAGAAGAGATCCAGAGAGATGATACTGAAGTAGCTGAAATAAGACGCAAGATATTGGAAGAAGACGTAACGACGATAAGACACGGATACAGATTGCTAAATGGAAAAGTTGTCAGGAAAGTAAATGACAAGTTACTATACGTGGTTCCTAGAAAGATGAGAAAATCCTTAGTAGTCGAGACACACAACCGTTTAGCTCATTTAGGGACAGATAAGACATTTGCCGAACTGAAAGAGAATTATTATTTCAAGAATATGAAGAAATATATAAAAAAATGTATTCAAAACTGTGTCCCATGTCTTGAACATAATATTAGGAAAAATAGAAAAGAAGGAGAGCTGTATAATATTGACAAAGGATACTTACCTTGGCAAACACTGCACCTAGATCATGTTGGGCCGTTGGAGAGATCTAAAAGAGGAAACCAGTATGTACTCACCTTGATCGATGCATTCACTAAGTACGTGTTTTTGGAACCAGTGAAGACTACGAAGAGTGAGGAAAGCATCAAGACATTAGCTAAGATTTTTAAAATATTTGGTTATCCAAAGAAGATCATCACAGATAGAGGTACTAGTTTTACCAGTGAAGTATTCCGAACGTATTGCGAAGAGAGAGGCATACAAGTCGTATACGTTGCCGTAAGGACACCACGAGGAAATGGGCAAATAGAACGGTATCACAAAACCTTCATGCCAGCATTACTGAAATTGGTAGGAGATGAACCGGACAGATGGGACGAAGAAGCCCTAAGCGATGTTCAAATAGCACTCAATAGTACAGTCCAGAAGAGTACACAGAAAATCCCAAGTCAATTATTGTTGGGATATAAATTAAAAACAAGAAATCCGCCAGTGATGCCAGAGGAGATCGAAAAAGAAGAGGAATTAGAAAGATTTATAGCAGAAAGAAACGAAGCACGAGAACAAGCAGGCAATTCTATCAAAATTGCACAAGAGACAACAAAGAAGTATTACGATGCTGATCGAAAACCACACCAGAAGTACCAAGAAGGACAATTGGTCATGATGGAGAGAGCAGCAGCACCAACTGATCGTGTTCCAAAGATGGGGAAGAAGTACGAGGGTCCATACAGAATCCATAAGGTCTTGGACAACGATCGATACATCATCAAGGATGTTCCAGGTTGTCAGCTGACGCAGAGGCCGTATGAAGGTGTTGTCGCCCCTGATAGGATGAAGCCATGGGTCCAATTCGACGTTGAGAGTGAAACCGAAGATGAAGATCACGTCGAGGACGACGAGGAGTCAGGAGAGGCCGAGCTGTTGGCGATCGATAATACACGTGACGCGAGCGCTGTCGGTGGTGAAGAGGAGAACTAGATTGACGTGTCAAGAGAGTACGGAGAACGACGGTTGTTAGGTTATATCAGTTATATATTTGTTGTAACATACTTGAGATGTGCATTTAAATATTTGTTGCGTTATTAAACCGTTTAAACTAAGTGGGTGTTGTGTATTTGTTTTGCTACACCCTCCTCGGCCAAGTCCTACAATATTATATTTGACAATGTCAATGCTCCAGAGATGATCACATCGGCTGAGCTCCAAAACATCAAGGAAATATTAAAAATTTTACAACCTTTGGAGCGCCTGACTAAAGAACTTTGTTCTGAAAAATTAGTCAGTGTGAGCAAAATCATTCCAGTGGTGAACTGTAGCATCGAAGAATATAAAAAGCTGAATCCTAGATCGACAATAGGACAACAAATGAAAGAGGAAGTTTTAAATCAATTTAACAAAAGGTTTTCAACAATTGAAAAATCGTTTATTTTAGCGGTGGCTACAGTGTTAGATCCCAGATTTAAGAATATTCATTTCAAAGACTCATTGGCAATTGCTTCCACTTTAAAATATTTACGAGATAAAACGAAAACTGATTTTGGTGACGAGCAATCAACATCAGATTCAGATACACCTGAATCGGCTTTCGATCTATGGGCTCACCACAAAGTGCTGGCGCATGCACGATCTAAAAAGGATAAACAGAGCAGCAGTGGTGATGAAGTCTCACTGTATTTAAACACACCTGTGCGGAATCTATCTGACGATCCTTTTGTGGTATGGGAAGAAATAAAAACAATTTACCCCAACCTATATAAACTGAGTCAAAAGTTTTTGGTAGCATCTGCAACATCGGTTCCAAGCGAAAGACTGTTTTCGAAGGCTGGGGCAACAGCATCGAAGCAACGAAATCGACTAACATCAAAACGTCTTTCCAAATTGTTATTTTTAAATTCTTTACCTTTACGCTGATTTTTATATAGTAGATTTATTTTATTTAGTTTGTATTTATAAATATGTTTGTTTAATGTAAATCTCATTTGTGTTTTTTTTTGCAATATGGAGCAGTATATTTTATATTTTATGTTGATCTCTTGCTAATGTGCTGCCTTCTACTATTTACATTTTTATTTTGTTGATTATATGTTGATCTCATTTTAATGTGTTCTATTTTGATATAGACCAATATATTTTTATTTTATTATTGATATTTTTATTGTTGTCTGTAACATGGAGGAGTATGTTTTTATTTTATTGGTGATCTCTTTTTAATGTGGTGTGTAACATATGTAAAGCTGTATATTATTTTAAAGTTGATCTCTTTTAATGTGTTTTCTTTTAGTATTACGACAGTATATTTTACGTTTAATATTGTTCTGTTTTAATATTGACTTGTTATAGAGTATTATATTTTGAGTTTATGTTGATCTGTTTTTTATATGTTATCTTGTAACATAGAGCAGAAATATTAAATCCATTACGTTTATGTGTTCTCTGTTCTTTCTTGTAGCCAATATCCAGTTGTATATCCATTTAGTCCAAACCTATACATTCCAACGTCATATAATTAAGTAAATGAAGAAAAAAGAAAGAAAAACGTAAACGAACTAAAAAGCAATTTTTTTTCATTTCTCAACCGTATTCGCCAGTTTTGCATTGAAAACATCGATTTTTTTAACATCGATGTTTTTCGTACGATACATCGAATACATCGATGTCTCCTTCCGATGTATCATATGATATAATACATCGATGTATTAGTAAATTTTGCCATCCCTACCGGTGAGTCAGTCAATATTGCTAGCTATAGAAGGTAAACTGTGGTGCATCTCTGGTGGGTATTTGGCGTTCTGGCGTTTAGTAGTTGCGACTTCAACCGCTAGGGGTGTGACGGGGAATTTTTTAAATACGTTTGAACACACCAGTGTATCTACCAGGATCTATTTTACACAGATAATTTGTTTTATCTACGACAAGAGTGTTGATATAACACAACTTCGCCAGTTATTTTGGTAGTACAGTAGCGCCATGGCGGGTGTAGTGAGAACTAGCGCTGTAAGGTACGACAGTTAACGTTCTAGGTTCGTTTATTCAATGAAACGTTGACACACCTACATTTCCAAGAATAAGCAACTATTATTGTATCATTTGATATTATATTATATCATCTTACAGTTAAATTTGTAACTAGCAACAATGGGATATCGAATCATTAAATAATCAAAGCTAATTTCCACCATTTCTTGCTAACTTTGTAATTTTAACAATGGGAAGTTTAACCAGCGGGAATATTTCAAACTTTTCCCAAACTTCAAGCGCGCGGATTACGTGCAAAATAGAAAGCCAGTTATGGTGCACGTGTATTTCATTGTCATCGAGCGCAAACAACAAAAACATTAATCTCATTCCAAAAAAACACGATGGGCGACACAGATGTTGTGGTAATAAAAGCCAAACCAGTGAGAAAAATAGTGCGACCGTTTGTAAGATCAAACAAAATCCCAGAAAGTATAACACAAAACAAGAAACTTCAAGAAGCGATATCAAAATTACCGAGCAATTATAACTTCGAAGTACCAAAAACCATATGGCGAATACAAGAAACCAAAGCTACGATGGTTGCTTTGCAAATGCCCGAGGGTTTACTAATGTTTTCGACGACGATATGTGATATTATAAGGGAATTCACCGAAGCGGATGTCGTAATAATGGGAGATGTCACCTACGGAGCATGCTGTGTCGACGACCTAACCGCAAAAGCACTGGGAGTCAACTTATTAGTCCACTACGGCCACAGCTGTTTAATCCCGATAGACCAAAAGTCCGGTTTAAAAGTCCTTTACGTTTTCGTGGATATAAAAATCGACCCCCTACATTTTATAGAAACTATAAAACTAAATTTCCCCGTCGAAACGAGGTTAGGTTTAGTCAGTACGATACAATTTGTCACTACGTTACAAGCAGTTTCGAACGAACTACAAAAACTCGGGTACAAAATTGTTGTTCCGCAATTTAAACCGCTGTCTCCAGGTGAGATTCTAGGTTGCACTGCGCCAATTATCGAAGAAGTCGATATACTTATTTACCTGGGCGACGGGAGATTCCATCTAGAAGCAGCTATGATCGCAAATCCAAAACTAAAAGCTTACAAATACGACCCGTACTCCAAAGAATTCACTTCGGAAGATTACGACCACTCACTAATGAAAAAGAACCGTTACGACGCCATAACCCGTTCGAAAAACGCGGGAAAATTCGGGGTTATAATGGGAACCCTAGGCAGGCAAGGTAACCCGAAAGTAATCGAATATATCCGTAAACGTATCGACTACCATAAACGAGAGAGCGTCATAATATTATTATCGGAAATTTTCCCCGACAAGCTGAAATTATTTGACGTTTCCGCGTTTGTGCAAGTTGCGTGCCCCCGTCTGTCGATAGATTGGGGCGGAGCCTTCGAAAAACCCTTGCTGAACCCCTACGAGATGGCTGTGGCTTTAGGCGATACGAAATGGTGCGTCGAAAAACAAAACACCAACTATCCGATGGATTTTTACGCCAATGACAGTTTGGGCATGTGGACTCCCAACCACAAACCGAAGAACGATTGTATGAGTACGGACGGTACCTGCTGCGGGAAGTGTACGAAATAGTCTATTTTTTGATACTCCTTCGTTTTTGATTTTATTTATTACGATTTGTTATGGACTATATTATTTATATTTATGAATACATGCGTTTTTATCGAAGATTTTGTTTGAATTTTTAGGTTATGCGAAGTTGACAGGGCAGGTGGCGCTACTGGTCAATGTAGTTTTCGTGAATATACGATAGATGTCGCGCTTGCTTATCCAGCTGTCAAAATGATAATGATTTAGGACAAATTATTTGAATCTATTGGTATTCTTCATAGGAAGGCGAAATATTTGTTTACCAAATCTAGAATGATTAGAATTGATAATAATAAAATAGACAAATGTAGAAATAAAACCAGAAAATCCACGAAAATCTTACTTTTGCATTGAAATATGTTTGTACAAAGTGTTTCAAAACTCTTTTGCTCAGCTAGTTATTTATTACAATGTTGAGTTAAAAAAAGTTAAATAGTTAAAAAAGACATCAATAAAAAAAGAAGTGACTTAAATTATGATGACGTGATATATAATTAATAAATTTATCTACGACTCGCATGCAATAGTTCATTCCATATTTATCTATGATTATACAGTGACCGCGTAAAGTATGGAAACATGACAAAATCTCAATAACGATTTGCTATTTTTAAAAATCCTCGAACACGTCGATTTATATAATCAAAATACACATCTTATGATATCAAATTATTTATTTGAAATGTAATTATATTTTGTTATCAATTTTTTCTTTGATAATTTTTAGACCTACGTAATAAATGTTTTTGTTCAAAAAACTGAGGTCACACAACGGATATAAATCGCTCGCATGATTACACGCTCGCCTACGGCTCGCGTATAAACTTCATGCTCGCGATTTATATCCTTATATAGTTATGGGAATAAATAAAAAAAATAATAAATAAAACAGAAATGACTTAAAAGAAATTATGACGACGTGAAAACATATAATTAATAACATTATTCCAACGATTTGGACAAAAAGAGAGTGTTAAAAAACCGTATGAAAACAACGATAACTAAAATTAAATAATAAAAATAAAAACGATTATAATTATACGCGGTTGTAAACTCTGTTTAATAGAGGATAATTACGTGTATCTTTCAGATCATATAGTATGCATAATTAAGTTTAGTATAATTCCGCGAGTTAATTAATTTTTGTGATAAGGTTGATGCGCAGTTTTAAAATGTATTTTTAGGTCCATAGCTGGAGTTAGTACAAGTATTGTATATAGACGAGGTGGCCGAGTGGTTAAGGCGTTGGACTGCTAATCCAATGGGCTCTGCCCGCGTGGGTTCGAATCCCATCCTCGTCGATAATTTTTTTTTTTAGAAAAATCAGTACTTATTACTTTTTACTTTATCATACAAAATTGTGTCCCTATCGGTGCAATGATCTTGTAATTGAAAAAAAAATTGATATTTTAGCGGAGAATATTAGTGGAATTCAAATTATGGAATGGCCGGCGTTCAGTCCTGACCTGAATCCTATTGAACACGTGTGGGATCAGCTGGACCGATGTGTTCGCAAGCGCCCTGATCCACCACTATAACCTTACAGGAACTGACACAAGCCCTGATTGAGGAATGGGAAAGCATACTCCAAGAATCTCTCCTCACCAATCCACAGAAAACCCGACTGTCATCAATACTATGACGGCCATTTCCATGGGAAACACTCCTAAATAGTATGATAAAGTCATGTGCTTGGCCATATCAGATTTTTACTTGCATTGTCCACCTGAGGACATTCATTATATCACCGTGTACAACACGATACTGGCTCTAATTGTTTGTTTATTTGTTTCTACTAGAACACACTGATGGGCCAAGTAAATGGCAAAGAATTCCGAGAAACAGGTCATGGCCAGACGCAGGCGCTATCACATGCCAGGAACTAAATTCCTGAAAATCCTTACAAAGAACCCCTTGCTTTTTTTAATTTAAAAATATCTATAAACATTATTCCTAAATAATAAAATTTCCTAAAATAAATCGACTAAAAAAACTAAAGCCTTCTAAATTCCTATTGATATTCTCCACAAAAAATAGTTTTCAATATTTCACCACGCTTTCAAACGGCATTGTTAAATAATATATTGTGTTTTCATCGAACGCCTACAGTCTACACATTTGCCGTTTCGTTTTATTCTTTTATTTGTTCGCGAAAGAACATTGGTAGTGGGCATATCAATTGTCGATTTAAAGTTAAAATCTGCAGTGCTTCATCCGATTTAAGTCGCCAGGCAACCGAAACGTTGACGTCGGTCTGTGCGAAACCATGGAATGATGCCCTGAAGACGTGGTCAGACGTCAGGGCCGTACCGAAGAAAATGCTATGTAGCGGTTGTTCGCTATCTGGCAAATTACCGAGCTTCCAAAAAGTACTAGCCCATTCAATGACCTACAATTTGATCATATGCAACAATTTTTGCAAAAGTTATAACTGATTCAAATGCATTTGCTATTCAACAAAGGATAGGGATTGGGACACGGGGCACATTGGGACACGGGGCACATTGGGACACTTTGAATTCACCGCCTTAATAACTTAATTTTGTATTAATTTTTATTGATTAAATGCACATTCACACAGAATACGTAAACAATATCTAAAAAAGTTTCCAATGCAATAGTGTCGATACTACGTTTGCTGATGAATGTATCAGTTTTTGGTTAACCAACTAAGTATTTTCTACGTCTGTTCGTAAGTAGATATGAGCTTTGTTATTTTATTTTAATTTTGAAATTTTATATCTTTGTTGTTATTAACAGTTTCAGGCTTGGTGGACGCATACGCTAACATGACTAACAATATGATGTTTACTTCATCATTATAATACAGGATTTTGAAAGTTAAGTCAAATCATCAAAAAGTAAGAAAATCGAAATAACTCAGATATTATGATATGTAGGTGGCCTATAGAGTGACCTGATCAAATCACTCAGATCAAAACATTGATTGATTATTGTCAAACTAATGAATTGGGTATTATGTTTGGCCTCAAGTCATATGTTCTTTGCCAAAAAATTGCTTTAATTTGACTACTTTTCGATACTTACTGAGAGATAAAAAAATAATAATGATTTAGGGGTAACAACTCCGTTCCTAAGAGACAACAGAGCGACACCCGATTAGTATTGTAATAATCATAAGTATCGACAACCAAAGAAACATAAAGTTGATTGCTGAAAATTGTTTATAACGTTTTAAAAATTACTGAACGACGATATTCCATACGTCAAAATGTAGACTACCTATCTCAATCAGTTAGTCACTATTTCCCGTTCTGTAGCAAACAACCTTTAAATTACAATAATTTGCATCTACTTTCTATGCAAGCTTTCAGATATAGTACTACGAAAAACGCAACACAAAAATTGTTATAACTTTTACAAAAATTAAATGTATAGGAAATGGAAAAAAATTGTTACATATGTTTGCTTCATATGACAAATTCGTAGGTAATTAATCGTTGTATTTACTCATTTACGCTGAGTAATTTTCTTTGTGGCATACAACCCCTAGATCATAGTAATTTTGTCTACTGCTCATTTGAGTATTGCGGTACAAATTACATATCTTTACAACAGAAAAATGTTTATAACTTTTACAAAAACTATTTAAATCCTTTTCTCTTAGGCCAAATTGTAGGTAATTGATTGGGATTATACTTTAAATGATTACATTAAAAGCTGAAAAGTCTCCACATTACGATATTATGTATGACACCAAGTGGAGGGAGTTGATATTTTGGTTGGCTGTGATAACAACGTGCTTATAACTGTTTAAAAAATTGTTATATAATTTTCCACCATATACTAAATTATAGGTAATTAGATGGTCCTATTCATGAATGCAAAATATTTTTCTCTGTGGAGAAGAACCCCTAAATAACGATATTGTACTTATGTTGTGTGGCTTCAACTGAACATTACTTTGTTCTGCTTTAGAAAAAAATTATAACTTCTCTAAATGTTGTTCTATAATTTTCTGTCATGCGTCAAATTGAAGATCATTTTGTAAATACATGCTGTGATTGTTACCATACACAATTTAATAATTTAACAAAGGTGAATATTTATAAAAAAAACAAACGTCAATTTTTTAGGTGTAAAGGTGCCAGTGCTTTAAATTTGTAACGTTTAAAGAAAGTATTAAAATATGAGTATTTCCAACGGCTTCCGAGATGACTATTTTATTTAACATCAATAGTAACAGCAATATTGCTCTGAAAAATAAAATTTGCGGAATGCTTCATATGTTTTTACTTTATCATACGCAGTATGTAAAGTATTGTAATCATGCCGAAAATTTTTTTTGAGATTTTAGCGGAAATAGGTCTTTATGGGTCCCCTGAACATTTTTGACCAAGGTACAAAAAAATGTCTGTGTGTGTGTGTGTCTGTGCGTGTGTGTGTAAACAATTTTTGTGGCGACGATTCCGGAAAAACTACCAAAGGTATCGGGACGAAACTTCATATTTAGAAGTTTTATGACCAAACTTAGAGCTGAAAAGCTTTTGGTTCCAAGGGGTCCAAAGGAACTGGCCGTTTCCTCTAAGCATTTTTCAAGGATTTTGCAAATGAGCTGCCATTTCTGTAATTTCGGTAAAATAGTTGAATAATAAATTAAAGTAGAGGAAATTTTGAATAATTTGTGCCTATGACATTTGTTGGTAAAATTAATAGTTTAGCTGCATGAGCAAATTGTATTTGATTGAGATCGGTCGTGTCTGCATCTTAGGTAGCCAAGATTTTTCATTCTAATGTCACAGTAGGTTGTGTCGGTAGTGTCAAAATGATGTCAAACGCTGATGTTTTGACAATCGTAAAAAATGTGTTCTGCTGTCTCATATATGTTTGCTTGTGACCTTTGTATGTAGTTTTATGTTCTCCACGGGCCGCGCCTGACAAAATGTAAGTTTTTACAATTGAGTTCTTCGGAGTTTGATTTGATTGTGAATTGTGTAATTTATTTCTCATTTACTATAGCGCTTGACGACGTGCCCAGTAGGACACAAAGCATGTAGCGATTGCTAAAATAGATAGATAGATAGATATTTATTTCATGTAAAATACATATGGTCCCAACAATATACTTCATAAATTTCAAAAATATATACCTTATTCACAGAATATCATAAATATTAAGGATACTGATGTTCTCTGTCATGAACTCCTGGAGTGAGTGGTATGCCTTATCAATAAAGTGGTTTTTCAGCGTCTGTTTAAATTCACGCACAGCGAGCTGCTTCCAGGTCTTGGAATGTTTATTAAAGAAGTTGACACCTTGTTTAGCAGCATTTGTTGCTTGCAGTCGATGGAAGGGCACTGTGAGATTCTCCTTGGTACGGATGTTGTGGTCGTGTTGAGTCATCCTGGTTAGGTACAAGAGTTATCGAGGGGTCAGGATTTTGCGCTTTCGGAAAAATTGTCTTACGTGGGTGTCACGTAACAAAACGCAACAAAAATAAGGAATCCGACCACTATTTATTGTATCATTATATCTATCAAATCCTGACAAACTATCTTTATTTTAATGCTGATACGACCGATCTCGATCAAATAGAATCTCATTTAGTTTTAATTTTATAAATAGTATGATAAAGTCATGTGCCTGGCCACATCAGATTTTTTTTTTTTAATTTGGTGATAGAAGTTATTATAATATTAAATGTACATTCAGCGAAAAATACGAGAGTTTCAATGAATAATTACACTTATTCCAGTTCTTAATTTGCACAAAATGTTATATGGACATTTCAAACCGCTTTTTATTTGTAGATGACGAACCGGGAACGTCTCCATCACGTGTTAGATTTGCGTTACGCAGACTTCTTAGTTTGGAATCGATGAAAACAAAATTGAAACGATATCTCACATCTGTTGTGACAAAATCAGTGTCTTGTCTGTGCACAGTAATTTTTGCAGTTTTGTGCTGAAATATATCCATTATTTGGTATTCAAATTTACTTCTGTGGGAACGTCCCAATTGTTGATAATTTTGGTATATCTGATGTTCGGATTATATAAAAGACGAAATACATACGGACACACTTAAGCAGCAGAAAAAAGCGCACAAAAAATAAAGACTGTAAAAAGATTGTATAGTCTGGAATGACAGGGGGCAAGATTATTCGATAGATATACACGGTGTTTAATTAAAAAACAAGTTTTTTTTTACTTTACATACGCAGTTTGATCAGTATGATCAAATAGAATCGTATGCAGGTAAACTATTAATTTTATATATTGTATGATAAAGTCATGTGCCTGGCCACATCAGATTTTTTAAGTATGAACTAAGAACTTCAGTCTATCACAGCACCCTTCCTGATTAAATTAAGTGTCAAGCATAAAATGTTCATTTACACCAACACAACATGTTGCTATAATAAGAAGAACAGATTTCGCAAGAAATAGTAACAATTGAATTTAAAACTGTTAACACCAAATTCATTTTGCAACCCCCTCTAAAAAAACTACCCCCGCGATTTTTGTAACTATTTTTCCTGTTACCAATCCAATATTTCAATTGCATCAGAAGAAGAAAATAATTTCGTTCAGCTAAATTTCCAAAATTGACCACTGTGTGGCATCGGTCCACAAAAACCCTACCAGATACGGTCCTGCGTCCGGAGCCCTCACTGAGCTTGAACTTGAATGGGGTTGGTGCGCGCGTGGCACCCCGACCGTATTGATCGACACCACCGCCACCCGTGTCTTTCGTACGCCAACCCCACACCGAGCACCCGCAGTACCTCATCGGTCTCCAACACGCGTCAACCCTTACGCCACCATCCCTCCATGCGATGACTTCGTGACGAGAACGACGACTACAAGTCGCCACAACCAGCCATGTCCTCAATATCGGCCCAAGGAGTCGTCGAAAGAGCCTCAGCAGAGCTCTCGAAACGAATAAATGGCTTACGAGGCAACAAACACCATACGAAGACCAGCGTCATGGAACGAGTCACCAACGTCTTCTGCGGAAGCAGCAATAACGCAGCGCATAACCTCACTGCACCAGAGAAACCCTCAAGGCTCCTTCCGAAGACCACGAAGGTCAACAACATCGGCCAGCAACATCAACAACATCAACAACAACAACAACAACAACACATCATCAGGAGTAAACCGAGGTTGCCGCCGATGTTCGTGACTTGCTTCGAGCAATTGATCATGGACGATAGATTCCTGGGGAAGTTCTTCTTGTATTTCTGTGCGTCGGAGCGTTGTGTGCTCGCTAGGGTATGCTTGAGATGGAGGGATGTGTTGTATAGGTCGCCGAGGTACTGGAACGGTCTGTTGCCGGTGTTGCAGTGTCGGGAACTGAGAGTTTGCCAGGCGAGTGAACGGTCGAAATTGTACTCTTCGATTATTAGGAGAGGTTTCCATACGTTGGGCATGTATGGGGCTACTGATGAGGATGCGATCGAGTTGATTAGTACGTTCCCGTTGGCGAGTAAGCACGTGCACTCGTTGAGTCTGAGGTGCTCGAGTATTACCGATCGTGGATTGGAGACGTTGTTGGATCATCTGCAGGTATGTTGGTGCTGCTTTTATATGGTCTTTTAGGATGTATAAGATAAATTAACTTTTCTTTAAACCACGTAAGTTTTACAAATAAAAGACTTTCATTTGAAAGTAGTAAAGATGTTTCCAAGTAGTCTGTATCAATTCCTAACTTATTTACTTGTGATGCAACCCAATATCTGAATGCTTGTAAAAGACACAACTTTGTGCATATGGTTTTAAATATCTGTTTTCAAATTCCCTTTTCTACCAAATTTTATAAATCTACTTGTTTATTAACGGCCAGACTGGTCTTGTTCTGACACATTTGTGATAATCTGATATCATTCCTAATAATGCCATTATTTTTTTTGTTATTTTTGTTTGTCTCTCATTTGTAAATCAGTAACACCGTATTAAAATACAACTTATAGAAACGGTAATTAATACTTTTAGCATTTATTAATCAAAGAAAGAAACAATTGAGATCTAACGACACTCAATAAGTTATTGCTGTCAAAATTAGTAACAATATTTGTCTTTTCTCTAAACGATGAGTTGTAATTATATCAAACAAGAATTAATTAACATGATCTACATCTATGGCGAAGCCGACAGGAATACATTAGTAGCATCCAGAATGTATGCACAGCGATATCCGGATAGACGGCATCCCCAACCAAGTGTTATAAACAGGGTTCGGTTGCAATTTGAAGAAACAGGTAATATTAATTGCCAGCACAAAACAAGAACTAAAACGGTGACCAAAGAGGGAAGAGGAGGTCCTACATTGTGGTCACCCAGGTCTCCAGACCTCAACAAACTAGAATTCTTTTTATGGGGATTTGTGAAGGAGCTGGTATACCAATCTGGTGTACCAAATAAAACCTACTACACCAGAAGACATGAAACAGAAGACATAACCAATGTTTTTGACAACCTTAGAGTAAATAAGAAATACATAATAAGAAATATCTCAAGATTTTTTATATAGCGCGTTAATGCTTGCAGAAGAGAAAATGGGCGTCATTTTGAACAACTTCCAAATATGAATTAAAATAATAGTTACTTGTTGTGCAATGTTTATTAAGTGTTTATAGTTTGTTTCTGAATTTGCTTCAAATAGCTTACTAAGTAAAAAGGGATTTATTTTTTAATAAACGCTAATAGTATTAATTTTTTTTCTTTAATTATATGGGAACATACAATGATTGATTTACAACTAAGAATAAAATTATAAACCCCTAACCACAACAAGTATTTTAGAAACCTAAATACGTATTTCAGCAACTATGTTGCCCTCTTCAGTAGAAACTAAAAAAAGGAAAAGAGAGATTAGCTCTTCATAGTATCTTTACTGGATATTGTCCAAGCAAATCACTAGTGGAAGTGACGTCCATGTTAAAAATTACCTATATATACCCATTTGTTGGTCACACCTCAGTGAATTTTGATCTAGTTAAAATTGTTCTTCTAGTCTGGCCTACGTATTCTTTTTCACAGTCATGACATTTGATACAATATATACCAGATTTATCAAGTACATCTACCTTATCCTTTGGGTTTCCAAGAAGGTTTTTTATGTTATTATGAGTCGAATATGCTATACAGAGATTTTGTAATGTAGCAACAATTTTAACTAGGTTCAAAGAACATGTAGCTCATTTTAAATATAATCGTTTTGAAAAATCTAGTGTGGCTCAACATATTTTAGACACAGGTCATAAAGTAGTTGTAGATGACTTAAAACTTGTAAAAGCTGTGTCAAATAATAGGGAACTAAATAGCTTGGAAAGTATCTTTATTCACTTGAATAGAGAAAAATTAATAAATTCAGACAGGGGTCCCATACCTAGTTCGCCATTGTTTGACCTGCTTTAATTAAAACATGTTTATTACGCTTCAATGATCAAAATTCACTGAGGTGTGACCAAAAAATGGGTATATATAGGGTAATTTTTAACATGGACGTCACTTCCACTAGTGATTTGCTTGGACAATATCCAGTAAAGATACTATGAAGTGCTAATCTCTTTTTTCCTTTTTTTAGTTTCTACTGAAGATGGCAACATAGTTGTTGAAATACGTATTTAGGTTTCTAAAATACTTGTTGTGGTTAGGGGTTTATAATTTTATTATTAAGTTCGCCACAGTCTCCAAAATATTGTCATTACAACTAAGAGACAAACAAACAAGAAAATAATGGCATATTTAGATAATATTACACATTTTTATTTAAATTGTATATATCACGAACACCACTACAATTGGACATGACATAGTTGACATAAATTAAAGGGAACTTGATGGGAAATTCAACTAGCATATAAAATATAGAGTGTTCCATTTAAAAAAACTCAAGGAAAAGCGATTTGAAAAACATCAAAGTTTTATGAACAACCTATATAGTGAATCTAATATATTTCGATACTATCTACTAGCTTTGACTATTGTCTGACATAATTTAAAAGCAAAATCTGCAAAAAAGTCATTCTTACATAGTTTTAAAGAAGATCGTGCAACGGGCATATTTTGGAGAGATAATTGAATATCTCGGGTACTATTAACGCTGAGAGTTAGCAACCTATACCGTTGGATAGCCAAATTTATTAATATTCATACAATAATAAAACATACAGGGCGCTCCATTAAAAAAAATACATACTTTACGTCACGCTTAAATGTAACACCCTGTATAAATGAAAATAATTTTACGTAGAAACTAGTGAGCGAACAACTTTTGTTTTAAAAAAATTTTCTGCCTCTAACGATTTAGTATCTATCGACCGCCTAGATACTAATAACTCACCCTGTATATGTGACCTAGCACAAGAAAATTGCATCTCTCGTTTCGATGGTATTGACAGATATCTCAGTAATGAATATTAGCACGATAACGGGATATGCACGTAAACAATCGTCATATTTTATTTAATGCGACTGTAGAAAAAGAACTGCATAATAATTTTGAAGTTATTTTTAAAGCGATTTAATATGAACGATATAAATTTCGTGCAGCGCGCACTACGTCAATCGTAACGGTAATTGAAAACGTAGCTGGGACAGTGGACCATTATTTACTATTTGTACGATACATACAATCAGAACAATTTAATTGCGGAATATTGAACAGTAGTGCAAGTTAAATATAGATAATTAATTTGGATGTACAATTAATTATACCCGCATCTCGTTCGACTGCCTCGCACCAAAACCTACAAGCGAGGGAAGCCAAACTGCGCAAAGTACTGTTCATGTTTATTTCGGTGTTAAAAATTAACAAATAGTCGGAATGTTATTAAATTCAAGGGATGTGTATCGCTGTAAATAAAGAATATGTTGCATACTAACTGCGTTGTCCTGCTAACATTCATTACTGAGATATCGGCTTCCATCAAAATCTCGTTCGCAACTTTTATTACATAAAAACTGAAGATCATAAAAACGCCAGAAGATCATAAAAACGTCGGCTATCTAGTTTTTTGCAGGAGCGACATCAACGTTTATTGTGTTGCTTTTTAAGAAATGCGTATTTAAAAAAAATAAATGATGTCTGTATAGTAAATGCTAGGTTGGTACCACTTTGACGTAACGTCAAGTTTAAAGGTGCGTTCCGAATGGTAGGTAATGGTTGCTAATGGCGGTGGTAGAATACGGAATGATAGTATTTCTTACATGACGTGATAATGACACATATTAGTTTGCATGTACATAAACATGAGTCACTAACAATTTTCTATTGGAAATACTATAACGGCGTCTGCTACCACTGCCATTGTCACTAATGAAAACGCACCTTAAAAAGGTAATTCAAATTCTGACAGATTTATATTTGTTCATGACACATCCCTACCAACATACTAAAATAAAACTACACTCATCGCTATACTTTATTTATAATTTTCTCAATGTATGGTTTTTAGAATTAGATATAAAGACGGGTTGATATTTCTTATCAACAAACAATCAAATTGGTGATCTTACTTTATTTGAAATTTGTATTTTATAATTTACCGCACTACAGCGGCAACGTTCCATAGTGGTTTTCCAACCTCTGATGAGATCAGCTGTTTTCGAATGTGACAACCATTGACAACACAAAAAAATATTTGTCAAAATCCTGGCTACTATGTAATTTCATATCAATGCAGATGCGACCGCACTCGATCAAATAGAATTTGCTCTTGAAGCTAAACTATTAATATTACCAAAAAATGTCATAGGCATAAGTTATTCAAAATTTCCTCAACTTTAATTTATTAATTAACTATTTTGTCGAAATTACAGAAATGGCGGCTCATTTCCAAAATCCTTCAAAAAGGCTTAGAATAAACTAAAAAGCTAAACTATTAATTTTACCAAAAAATGTCTTATATAGGCATAAATTATTCAAAATTTCCTCTACTTTAATTTATTAATTAACTATTTTGTCGAAATTACAGAAATGGCGGCTCATTTGCAAAATCCTTCAAAAAGGCTAAGAATAAACTACCACTTCTTTTAGACTCTTTTCAACCAAAAGCTTTTCAGCTGTAAGTTTGGTAACAAAACTTCTAAATATGAACTTTCGTTCCGATACCTTTAGTAGTTTCTCCGGAATCGTCGCCACAAAAATCGTTTACACACATACATACACACAGACACACACACACACACACACAGACATTTTTTTGTACCTTGGTCAAAAATGTTCAGGGGACCCATAAAGACCTATTTCCGCTAAAATATCAATTTTTTTTTCGGCATGATTACAATACTTTATCTTACTGCGTATGATAAAGTAATAACTATTAAACTTTCCCGTCTATTGTGAAAACAATGGCAGATTTTCAGTTACTCAATAGTCAGTCAATATGTTAGATTTGTTAGAAAGATAAGAATTGAAGACAAAATGACAACCAGTCAACAATAAAATTTATGGAACAAATGGCAGCTGATTCTAGGAATTGTAAATTTTGTTTTTGAGAAAATTAGTGCAAAAAAAAAGTATAAAACGCTATATTTTGGTATATTATTTTGCTTATTACTAGAAATAAATACTGAAAAGCTGAAGTTTCTTTCAAAAGTTTTTTAGACAGAAAATTTACTTATCTACTAGTTTTAAGGTTTATTTATTATCAATACTTTCCCATAAACGGAGTAGTATCTTTCTATTCTGCAAAAATAGATAACCTTTTTTCGTATTTCTAAGAAATACTCTTAACAAATTGCTTATTTGCGAGTATCCCTTCGATTGGGCTATATCTCTCCAATATTTACGTTTATAGGCCGAACAGTTGACATTTACAGACTGTCCCGGACATATGTACGTTTGTAACTCTCTGATAGTATATAGATACGTATACGGCGAACTGGGGCACACTTTTTACGACCGAAACGCGGTTTGTTTTTACGACATTCCGTGTCGAATAAGAGAATATGGGGTAAACCTTTGGGGTAAACGTTGAACGAAAACAGAGTACACCCCTGACATGTCGTGCAATCTAGCTATTCAACCCCTTGCCATGGGGTGTATGCGGGGGGGGATATGTCGAACATTTGGAGCACTGCCTACCGTGCATGTTGGGGAAACAATTGTGTGCTTTTAAACATTACGGAGGATAGCATGTTATATGATAATCATAGGCACTCTACTTTAAACGTAATGTCACATAGGGATAAAAAACAACACGACGAAATTCGAATTTTCATAAAATACGAAATGGCAGAATTGGAATTTGCGTTTGTGAATTAGATTTTTATTTATCAGTTGGGTGTTAGAGTAGTTTGATAAAGAAAACAAGGGCGGCGAAAATATTAACTTGATATTATTCAGATGTGACACAAATGAAAGAAGGTACTGCAACAATTTTTAGTTGTAGTGATAAGCATTAATTACACTGATTAGACGGTCCGAAGAACAAAAGATTTTTCAATGATGATTGTGTTACATTTTGCTGAAAACTAAGTTGTTCTCGAAATAAAATAAATTATGTAATACAATTCTATACAAAAATGATACTTGAACTCGACAGTTGGAATGTTTCAGATGTTTGAATAAAGTTTCAAATAATGTGAGTAAATATGTACAATGGAAAGATGTATCTTCCAGTCACTATTTCAGAATTTGAAGCATGCATGTCGGTTACACTGGTTTTTGTTACTCTGCGTTCTTAAATAAATTAAAAATTACAATCACAACCTAGATATGAATCAGGCACCTTTGCGTTTCTAGCACAATGCTTTAACAAACTGAACTAGCCCATTGTATATGTGACTGACCTGGTAAGAGAATGACCGTTTATACCGCTCAGCGCGATGGGCAGGTGGAGCAAACAAACCCCTGAATCTTAAATTAAAGTTATGGACATCCGTTCTACAGCGTGTCTTCCGCATGAGGTATTGTGGGGATCCTCTTGGATAGCAACTTATGATATAATATTGCTGCATGCAACACCCTAGTGTTATCCATGTTCAACCACCCCAAGTCGCCCAGCCCATTCGATACATGATCATACTTCCTCAAACCAAAAACAAACAGAACACATGCATTTTGGACACGCTGAACACGCTGTCCATCCGACGCCGTCAGGCAAGGACCGTACACGATATCACAATATGAGATCTTTTTACTATTTATAGTAGATATAGTGAGATATTGTCAAAACATCAGCATTTGACACTACCGGTACTGTCATTAGACTGAAAATATTTGGAAAATCCTGGCTCACTATTTAGTATTATATCAATGCAGATGCGACCGATATCGATTTTACCAAAAAATGTCGCAGACATAAATTATTCAGAATTTCCGAGGGTCGCGGAATAAAGGATTGATGTCTGATTTTGGGTCAAATTATCCTAAAAAATTAACATGACATTTATCATTGCAAATTCTCAAACTAAAATTAATTATGTAATAAAATTCATCGACAGTCGGAATAATTCTGATATCAAATAATGTACCTAAAACGTGCACATGGAAAAATGTATCTTCCAGTCGCTATTTGAGTATTTTAAGCAAGCATGTCGGTTATATAAACTGGTTTTTGGTACTCTGCGTCCTCGGCCGCTTTGCAAAAAATGGTCCGTCACGTATTTGTTTGCGATGAATGTAATGTACGGAATTTTTAGAATTTGATTTTTCTCGTATAAGATAATTTTCGAGTTGGTTTATAATGTTATTGCAATGGTTATGGATTTGATTATATATAATATTATTTGGAGATTAATAAATATATTTTTTTTTTCAAATATATAGGAGATGGTTGGCCATTTGGGCCTATCAACTACGCCTTAATATCTTTTTAGCTATTATCCGATTTAATCTATTCTTTTTCAAACCTGGAACTTTTATTACTAATAGTTTTTCAAATTTGAATATTATAATTAATTTATTGGAAAGTATAGTTGTCCTAATTCAGTTGTCAGTTACTTGAAACATTATTTGAATGTATATTTCAAAAATTGTAACGATGCAATCATTCTAGGTATGGAACTTGCGTTTATTAGTTAAAGACATTAGAATATCTTAAAGTTAACTGGAATCTCAGAAGTTAAACCCAAGAAATAAATCCATTTAAATACAAATATTTAATTTTAATTTATTTTGGTTTTGTGAATAAACGTTAATATTTCAGTTCTAAAATATTCAGTTACTAAAAACATTCTGTTGACTTTAGCCTTTACTTATGCACTAAAAATGTCCATTAGGTGCAATAAATTTGTATAATGTGTATTTTCTATGTTTTCTTGTCCCATATCATCTCTTAAACGACAACACTATCCACAAATCTAACACGTACCTTTCCAAATCAAGTTATCCAATAAATTCGTTGAATAATAGTGTAATGTTGCGCAATCAGACGTCTCACTGGAGGGAAACAGACGAGATTAGAGGCCCCAAAGGCAAACAGGGGCAAGCAGACCAAGCCAACTAAAACCGATCGTTATCCTGCCGTTTCGTGCTGCCTGTAAGGTCCTTGTAGTCCTCAGATCCTTCAATAGACGCTCCGGAGCCAGCAAAACCTTAACTTTCCGCTCACATCGTGTCATTCTTTACTTGCTATAAAACGACGATAACGATCAAACCATCTATTTATAGGGTCTATTATAAAAATGATCATTTTATACGTTATAAAGACGAGTAAAACGATTCTGAAAAGATTGAATGCAGTATAAGGATACTATGTTTGAAGGAAAAGTTTTTCTGGGAGAGTAAATGGTGTTGAATTTTTCATTTTTCAGTTTTTGCCCCGTAAATTTTATTCGTTTAACTTTAGCAATTGCTTACTCCGGAAATAATCTATAGATTTTAACGAATTAAAAAGTAAAATCACTTGCGGAATGCTAGCTTTCAATGTGCATTTTTGTAAAATCATTGGATTAGTGCTTGACCCACAAAAAACTATATTATGCAATGCAATGCCAGCAATTCCTTTATTAGAAGAGCTAGAATAATGAAATATAGACTATAGGCTACCCACTAATTCATAGGTTTAAAGCTTATTACATAATCATTGTTTATCTTGCATTTTCCCTACAAAAGATCGAGTTGAAGCATCTCATGATTGCTGCAATTGACGCGGCGCTCTTCGGGCGAGCGGGGGAAGGGATCGACAGCGACGCTGCAAGTAGTGGCGGATCGCACGTGCATTAGTTACTAGGAGAACAGTGTTTACGGACACAATACATATAACGACACGGCGATTATGCCTCGCCAAAGAAATTTGGATATCCGGCGACAGATTACCCAATTAAAAAATCTGATGTGGCCAGGCACATGACTTTATCATACAAAATATAAAATTAATAGTTTAGCTGCATGAGAATCTATTCTATAGAGATAAATCGTAGGTATTGTCAAAGCATTAGCATTTGACACTACCTACACTACGTCATTAGAATAATAGTTATTTATGTCACAAATGCCGAAAGTACGGAATAGCGCGATGAGCGGTGATACGGCGCGTCACCGAAGACGGAGTGTCGCCGTCGCATATGAGCGAGTCGCGCTATCTAGTTTTTGGCAGGAGCGACATCAACGTTTATTGTGTTGCTTTTTAAGAAATACGTATTTAAAAAAAAATAAATGATTTCTGTATAGTAAATGCTAGGGTGGTACCACTTTGACGAAAGGTGCGTTCCGATTGGTAGGTAATGGTAGCTAATGGCGGTGGTAGAATACGAAATTATAGTATTTCTTACATATCGTGATAATGACACATATTAGTTTGCATGTACATAAACATGAGTCACTAACAATTTTCTATTGGAAATACTATAACGGCGTCTGCTACCACTGCCATTATCACTAATGAAAACGCACCTTAAAAAGGTAATTCAAATTCTGACAGATTTATATTTGTGCATGACACATCCCTACCAACATACTAAAATAAAACTACACTCATCGCTATACTTTATTTATAATTTTCTCAATGTATCATTTTTAGAATTAGATATAAAGACGGGTTGATATTTTTTATCAACAAACAATCAAATTGGTGATCTTATTTTATTTGAAATTTGTATTTTATAATTTTGCGCACTACAGCGGCACGTTCCATAGTGGTTCTCCAACCTATGATGAGATCAGCTGTTTTCGAATGTGACAACACAAAAAAATATTTGTCAAAATCCTGGCTACTATGTAATTTCATATCAATGCAGATGCGACCGATCTCGATCAAATAGAATTTGCTCTTCAAGGTAAACTATTAATTTTACCAAAAAATGTTATAGGCATAAATTATTCAAAATTTCCTCTACTTTAATTTATTAATTAACTATTTTGTCGAAATTACAGAAATGGCGGCTCATTTCCAAAATCCTTGAAGAAGGCTTAGAATAAACTAAAAAGCTAAACTATTAATTTTACCAAAAAATGTCATAGGCATAAATTATTCAAAATTTCCTCTGCTTTAATTTATTATTTAACTATTTTGACGAAATTACAGAAATGGCGGCTGATTTCAAAAATCCTTGAAAAAGGCTTAGAGTAAACACCCAGTTCCTTTGGACTCTTTTGAACCAAAAGCTTTTCAACTCTAAGTTTGGTCATGAAACTTCTAAATATGAAGTTCCGTGCCGATACCTTTAGTAGTTTCTCCGGAAATGAATTAACAAAAATTGGGTACACACACACACACACACACACACACACACACACACACACACACACACACACACACACACACACACACACACACACACACACACACACATACACACACACACACAGACATTTTTTTGTACCTTGGTCAAAAATGTTCAGGGGACCCATAAAGACCTATTTCCACTAAAATCCCAATTTTTTTTTTCGGCACGATTACAATACTTTACATACTGCGTATGATAAAGTAAAAATAATGGCAAAATGAGTCAATAAGATAACAGAACCACGAACAGGCATTTAGAAGTCCCATGGAAATTCTTGGCAATTTAAATCGGGTTTCGGGATTAGCATTTAAAATTAATGAACGATCTGCAAAATAATCTATTTGTCTACAAATTTACGATCTTAAATTTGTAAAAGTTTTTTGATATTTCTAAGTTTTATACGCTCAGAGCTGACGTTTGTAATATATCTAATATATCAAGACTTCTATTTATTTTATATTGTTTGTGCATGTATTTAAATATTATTAATAAATAAACTGTTGAAACTGTTATAATAGTTTGAATATATATAATATTTATATAACAAAATCGGGCATATGTACTTTTTAAATATTTTTTGGGTTTATCAAGCAAACTTAATTTAGTATTCACCACTAATCGGAAAATCTCCTAACTCCATATTATTAGATCTATCCGCTTCCATCAAAATCTTGTTTACAACCTTATTGTAAAAAACAAAAGAAAACATAAACGCCAATCGATAGAAGAGATTCACATATTATAATCAGAATTATGCAAAAATTAAGAATTTAATTGTTAGTTAAAATTACTACCTTGACAAGTTATCGTTCTTTTTGTGTATTGATAATAAGCTGCCCCGGTTCTCTCAGCTGTGTCGGTTCTCTCCGACATGACAGCACCGCTAACGCCTCCCTTCCCCGCAGCACACCAAAGACCGTAGAGCGTCGGAATTCACGCGGAGTTTCAGCACGATCTTTTGTATGAAAAATGCAAGATAAACAATAATTATGTAATAAACTTTAAACCTATGAATTATTGGGTAGCCTATAGTCTATATTTCATTATCCTAGCTCTTCTAATAACGGAATTGCTGGCATTGCATAATATAGCTTTTTGTGGGTCAAGCACTAATCCAATGATTTTACGAAAATGCACATTGAAAACTAGCATTCCGCAGGTGATTTTACTTTTTAATTCGTTGAAATCTATAGATTATTTCTAGAGTAATTAATTGTTAAAGTTAAACGAATAAAATTTACGTGGCAAAAACAGCGCCAATTCTTCTTAATTTGGAAAAATCGAGAAAACGCCAACGTATACAGCGTATACAACGTATTTCTAATTTTTATGAGTTGTAGCATATTAATCAAGGACAGCATCAGAATTGTTTCAATTTTTTTTGCCCATAGTTCTGCGAGAAACTCGGCGTCAAAAGAAGGGACATAATATATGGTCACGATAGTACCTATTACAAAGGTAACTAACTGATTTCTTATACTAGTTTGAAAAGTATTACATAATTATTCTTCTCTTGCATAGTTCAAACTCTGTTGGAGTCCTTTGAGGATAATGGCTGTTAATTTAGTGGACGTCAAGCTTACAGCTTTGAGGTAATCGGTTAGCGTCCTCTGGGGAATTAGTATCGCTTCGAGTGGCACGCTCCGTTTGTGTTGTATCTCCAATATCGGTGTAGCTAACTGGTCCACTTGGTTCCCTTTGTGCCTATGCGAGGACACGGTACATCAAACAATGATTATATCCGTATATTGATGTACGATAAAATCACAGATATATTCGGTAATTAATTTAGAAAGAAGGAGAAATAAGGCGCCTAAGGCTAGAGTTTCCAATAACAGTTTAAAGTACATATAAGGCGAGTTCAGATCTTCAAAATACTCGAGACTATTAAGTCGGTTTGTGGTTTAAATTAAACTGGTATTGAAAGACCATGCCTTGAGATCTCTTGGACTTGAGTGTGAGCAAAACATGGGTTAGATGTGTATAGAATCAGAGGAACCAGCTGCTTTATTTGTTGGGAACGCAAAGATTTATTCTATAAATTACTATTATAATTTTGTCTTCTTACCAATGACTTATTTGCCTATCAAATTATGGCACATAATTATGTAACAAATAAACAATAGGTGACAGACAGAAATTTTTGTTTAATAGAATTAAATATCATTGACTGAAACAAATCTGGCGTTTCAATAGAGACAAAGAAATATTTCTTTGCGGATAAAAGCGCATTTGTTGAAATATTTGTTTGGTAAAAAGAATGTTTATTTATGTCATCAACTTATGTTTTTATGTAACTTATGTAGTGATCGGATGCAACGGTGGCTAATAACATTGAACGAAACCAAATCAGTTCACATAAACTTTACCAACAAGCGAATACGATACGTTCCAGTTACAATAAATTTCACCACCGTACCTTACTCGAACACGGCAAAATACCTCGGTATGACGCTAGACACCAAGCTCCGCTGGAAAGCACATGTTAAAAAGAAACGAGAAGAATTGGGCATAAGATACAAAAAAAAATGTACTGGCTTGTTGGTAGGAAGTCGTCTTTGTCGACATATAATAAACTCCTACTTTACAAGCAGATACTTAAACCTGTGTGGACCTATGGTATCCAACTGTGGGGCTGCACTAAGCCAAGCAATATCACCATCATTCAACGCTTCCAAAATAACGTGCTAAGGAACATCGTGGGTGCACCGTGGTAAATAAGAAACAGAAATCTCCACAGGGATCTTGAGATGGAATTAGTAACGAACGAAATTGGAAAGTTTGCAGAGAATCATCAGAACAGACTTCTCCAGCACACGAATGTCGAGGCAATCCAGCTTCTTGACAATTGTGACAGTGTGCGAAGACTCAAAAAGAACGAAACCTTTTGAGTTGGTGAAGTGATGTTAAAAAAGCAGAGCACAGTTTTATGGGAGTGAAAGCCGATAGGTGAACAAAGCAGAGCAACGTGCAGTGTGTGAAGTTTAAAGCGTCAGCATCCAAATTAAATTTAAATTACACCAATGGGGAACACTTAATATCGAACACTTTTTATACGTAGCAATTTAGGTTAGATTAATATAGCAAGATAGTCATCATACTAGGTGTTATACACAAGTACCTGTAAGGGTGCTGTTAATTAATAATAATAAAAAACTTATGTTTTCAGTTAACATTTGCCATTTGTATGTTAAAAGGAACGAGATTTATTTACTTCAAATAATTATGATAGTATGTATGTGGATAAATAAAAAAGGGACGTTCTTCTCTGTTCTTCATTTGTTGAGTGAATAATCATATTTATTTTAAATTAACCTAATTGTTGGTTGGGTTAAAATGCAATATTTTAACGTTGCAAAATAAACCGGCCTTTATACTGAAGGTATGGCCGAACTGCGAGGAGAGTGTTTGTAGCACAATCTAACAATACAGTTGGATGAGGCATGCGATATTCACACTAAAAATATATTTATTTGATTCAAACTATGATTCATTCGGCGGAAGTAAACCTATTTTTAAGCCAAAGCACAAATATTACATTAAAGGAAATAAATGTCGTCTTGTATACAAATCGTATTTGTTTAAATAAAAATTAGAATTCTTTGGTGTAAAAAAGGAGACACGAAAACATGATTCACCAGAACCATATGTACCACATTTCCAATGGTAATGAAAAATCCAGGCCTGTCATGTGTGTGTGTGGAAAATGGTTAGTATTACTTATTATATAATAAATTGCCATGATGATGATGCATTCATCAATAGGAATATCTTTCTGATGAAAAATTACTACTGCAATAATTATTGCAATAATTAATATGATCATATATGATTATGGGTATTGCATTATTTAGGATATGTATTTTTAAATTTATTTTAATTTTGCAATTACTTGTCCAGCAGGAATCTAAATATTATTGAAAATGATGATTTTCAATTAAGGTAAAAATTGTTGGATCAGTTGTATCACACCTAGTATATTATCCGATTAATCGTAGCAAATTGGAATGTGACATTAACATTTTGTAAATAACTGAAATATATTTGAAAACACGTAAAATATAAACATTTGATATCGATTCAAGGCCTCGCACATGTGCATTTTCGAACACGTTTCAAGTTCTCGCAACGCTACTGGACAAAAACTTGTTATTTTATGGCTGAAAATAACTTCTATGTCGCATTGCTCCGCAGAAAAATCCTTTTTTTACTCGCAAGAAATTGTTTTTGGATTAGGACTACAATTTATACCTAAAACGTTACAGTTTCCACGAAAAAATAATATAATAGATGGTATGCCTTGCAAAATATCGTACCTATCTAATATATGCATGTGTAATGCATTAATGGTGAATGAATTGATTGTTTGATAATAATTAGTTCGCTAATTATCCATCTGACTGTATGACAATATAATATGACAATGTAAAATTAGAGGATGGCGAATTGTTGATTTCATTTGATGTTGCTTCACTGTTTTCTAGTGTGCCTATTCCGGAAACTTTGTAGGGAATTATTGAGCAATAACAACTTTGACCCGTCAGAAATAGATGAATATGTAAGATTGACTGCCCTTTGTATGTCTCAAAATTGTTTTCAAATAAACGGAAAATTTTTTGAACAACTTGAGGGAACTGCAATGGGTAACTGTCTCTCACCTTTTATTGCCAACTTGTTTATGAGCAGATTTGAAACCAATGTAAAGTCTATAGCACCATATTTCCCTAAGACTTGGGTTAGGTATGTCGACGATATTTTTGCCATTTTTGACACCAAGAAGTGCAGTATTCAAGATTTTCTTCTCGTTTTGAATTCTAAATTCAACACCATTAACTTTACTGTAGAACAAGAAGTTAACGGCCAACTTCCATTTTTAGATACTCTGGTAGTCAGGAATAGCAAAAATATAATAGAAATTGACGTGTATCGGAAAGATACTAACACAATCAGGTTTATCCCTAATAATTCGCAGCATCCTTTTCAACAAAAATTGTCTTTTATTAGTTGTTTAGTAAATAGGTTATTGAAATTTCCATTGTCCGCAGATAGATATCAGCAAGAATTATTGTTTATTAAGAATGTTGTCATACATAATGGGTACCCTGAGAAAATAGTTGATAGAATTATTAAGAAGCAGAATCAAAAAATGTATGTAAATCAAATATCTACTTTAAATACTTTGTCTGTAGAAAAGAAGAAATATGTTAAAATACCGTTCGATTGTGCATATACAAGGGGTTTGAGAAGTATTTTTACATCACAAAATCTCTGTATAGCATATTCGACTCATAATAGCATAAAAAACCTTCTTGGAAACCCAAAGGATAAGGTAAATGTACTTGATAAATCAGGTATATATTGTATCAAATGTCATGACTGTGAAAAAGAATAGGTAGGCCAGACTAGAAGAACAATTTTAACTAGGTTCAAAGAACATGTAGCTCATTTTAAATATAATCGTTTTAAAAAATCTAGTGTGGCTCAACATATTTTAGACACAGGTCATAAAGTAGTTGTAGATGACTTAAAACTTGTAAAAGCTGTGTCAAATAATAGGGAACTAAACAGCTTGGAAAGTATCTTTATTCACTTGAATAGAGATAAATTAATAAATTCAGACAGGGGTCCTATACCTAGTTCGCCATTGTTTGACCTGCTTTAATTAAAAGTTGTTTTTTACGCTTCAAGGATAAAACTTCACTGAGGTGTGACCAACAAATGGGTATATATAGGGTAATTTTTAACATGGACGTCACTTCCACTAGTGATTTGCTTGGACAATATCCAGTAAAGATGCTATGAAGTGCTAATCTCTTTTCCTCTTTTTAGGTTCTACTGAAGATGGCAACATAGTTGCTGAAATACGTATTTAGTTTTCTAAAATACTTGTTATGGTTAGGGGTTTATAATTTTATCATCTGACTGTAGCTAATTAAAAAGTGTTCAACATTTAGAGGCGGACTTCTTTACATAAATTTAATCATGTTTGTTTTTTATTGAGTATAAATTTAGCAAACTACTCAGAAAGAAAAAGATAAAAATTCTAATTAGACACCACAAATACATAAATAATAAGTAACCAATACGAAAAAATGAACTTCAGCATAAAACTGTCTAAAAAATCGATGACGCACATGCGACACGCCAAACTACCTGAAAAGTTCAATGCTTTTATCCGGTGCAACATTTGGCGTTTCTATCGAATTTCTATGTTAGGCGCGTGGGTGAGGATATGCTGAATATATTCAGTAGACAGGATGTGTAATGGTGACGCTAAAACGGTAAAGTACGTCTTTTATGGAAATGAGGGAGACCGCTAACAGAGAACGCCCACATGCAGGCGGGCAGCCTGGGACACATGAGACCCAGGAGAAGCTTTATCAAGCGCCGTTGTGAAGCTCCCGAGTCCAGAGGGAGTACGTATAGTGCCGAGATTTACGTTCGTTGCATGCAGACAACAAGTCTGAGAGTGTTTACGTCATATGAACATAATATGTCCGCACAAACTGAACCAATTGTATCCTGAATTATGTTTTGATAGTGCTTCGCTAATTTATAAATTTAGAATTTCTATATTGTCAATTGTCATTAATTTCTTATTTACTTTTTCATACGTAGTATGAAAAAGAAATTTTGTATATGTACTTTATGTCTATGAAATTTTTTGGGTAAAATTAATAGTTTAGCTGCATGAACAAACTTTGATTTTGCAAGTCGAGCATAGTAAGTTGACTCTGTTGGTCGCGCTGTGCAATGTTTTTAAACATGTATTAAAACAAATATTTTGTTTTAAATCATTTTATTTTAAACATGTTTAAAACAGTTTGTTTTAAATGTATAAAACATGTTGTTTTAAAACATTGTTTTAAACATGTTTTAAAACAAATATTTTGTTTTAAATATATTTAAAACAGTTGGCTTTAAATGTTTAAAACATGTGTTTTAAACTACCAAAATTTGGACAACATGTTTAAAGCATGTTTATTTGCGAAGTGTTTTAAAAACATTGTTTCGTCTTTAAAAACATCATTTTATAAAAAAAAAACATGTCATGGTTGTCGCATGATTTGCTGTGTATGTTCGTTTACCTTATTAAAAATAAAATACGCATGTATAATTTATCAACTGCACAATATCAATAAGACATCGACAATAAATTATTTCCAACCATCAGACTTGTGCGTTTCCATAGAATTCAAAACATTATATTTGAGAAAAAGCGGTTCAAAACATCTGTTTCATAGCTGGAGAATTTATTGGGTAACGAATTTTATCAAAATATGTGACATAAATAACGTCGAACAACGTTGTAAATGCTGCGAAGAAAATTACATTCCTGTGCCAAGCAAAAAATTGTTTTCGAGCACTACGGCGCGCTGTATGTACTGCAAACGAGATATCGTGGTAAGTTTTAAGACTACATATGTATGACTGGAATAATCAATAGTAAATTATGTTTTTAATACAAAATCTATACTACCTAATATGATCTGCTGGTAAAAAATAATAAAATACGCTTTAAATCCTATTTTGAACTATATTTTCACAGCCAGTATTCACTTGTAATTAAAACTATTTTAAACATTTATTAAATTTTGTTTATAGATTTTCCAGTTGCTCAAGAATCATACAACTCAATTATGTAATGTTTATTTTTGAAATAAACCAAAACTAAAACCAACAAATTGTGAATATTTGCAAACTTTAAGAAATAGGCGGTCTTCTTCGGATTTCTTAACTTTTCACTGTTTAATTCGATCCATCGTATTATATTATGCAACTGCACTAAGGCGAGTCAAAGTCTTAATAATTAATTTAAATAGTAATTATATTAATAAGAAATACTTGCTCAAAACATAATGTTTGCCTTCAAAAGTGGTCTTCTAGACCACAAAATTTTGATTTATTCTAATAATAAATGAATACTCGAATGAAGTTTATTTGCGGCGAAAATCATTAGTCTGACAGAGAAAAGAAAAAGATATATTTCTGTATACATTTAGAGCATTTTGGAATTTTGAAATTTATTTCTACAAACCAACTCTTGAATGCTTGAGGGAAAAAGCACTCGCGATGTACCGAATTGCTTTCGAAGTTTTCTTTTTGCCCGTATTCACATAATTCCACATTTTGTGTATGTGTGTGTATGTTTTGATTTTCTGGCCCCATAAATTTTATTCGTGAACTTTCTATCACCTGGTGGTTATAAATGCCGCCACCTATTTGGTATATTCTGATAGTTCCTCCAAGCATCTGACATAATACATCTGACGCGCTAATATAAATTTAAATATAATAAAACTTTCAAAACCGTCTTTGTCATATTTAGGTAGTTTGGCTAGATTTTCTATATTAGCAGTTAAGTACCAACTACTCAAGTAGTTTTGATAAGCTCATTTTGAATACAACTTTATATTAATCTAAGGCTTAATAAATCCTTACATACCATGTGGATGATATGTAGATGAGAGCAAAAATATATATTATCAAAACATCATATTTATTATCTTTATTGTAGGAAATACATTTCAAAATGTTTACATATTTTCAGAACTTTTTATGTGGCATGTGTAGCAGAGCTATGCCCATTTTTTATTTTAATTGTATTATGTTCTATATTCTTTATTTATTTTATTCATATTTATTCCTATTTGAAAAATTGTAAATGTTTGATTTTACTTTGCGTTCGTTATAAACTCATAAGGAAACCGCTTTCGGTGTCATTATCAAAACACTAGATCACAAACTTTTAGTAACTTTTGGATTTTCAAGATTTATGATATATTGACGTCAAGTGTCAAATAAGGCAATTGGTTCGCGTCAGCCGTAGTTGTGAATTTTACACTAACTACCAACTCTTGAATGAAAAATTACCGTAAATTGTAAGATAACAACCGCAGTTTTCTAAATTTATGTTTTATTAATGTCGCAAGGTAGAAAAAATAGTATATAACAAAACAACTCATGCGCCAATTTCTGTCTTCTAAAACTTGCATTATAGTAATAGTAATAATCTTTATTCCAACATCCAGCTTTGTGCAGGTTTATTACACAATTAGTTTCATTTAATAAATTTCATTTGGTGTTCGAACGGGCTATTGACCTAGGTCTTTCTGCCCTGCTGCATCTCTTATTTTGGGTGTCTTCTTGTATTATAATATACTATAATAGTTATTTTTGTTGAAGTTAGAATATTTTGTACGTTAATAATATACAAATAGAAATATTATTGTTTCAACCACATACGGTAAGTCAACAATTACGGCTTTCATAATTTTGCGGAGCACTTGCAACAAGCTCGCGGAGCACCAGTGTTCCGCGGAGCACCGGTTAAGAACCACTGATTTAGACAGACGCACAACATCAATTGAGCGGTAGACTTTCACCAGTCGACTGTTACCACTCAAGATAAGGCCGAACTGCGAGAAGAGTGTTTACAGCGCCATCTAACAATACGGTTGGATGAGGTATTCACACTAAAAATATAATTACATATTTGAATGAAACTTAGATTTCTTTGGTGCAAAGCAACGTCTTTTTAAACCAAAACAAAAATATTACTTAAAACAAAAGTAATTTTTGTTTCAATCGAAATACCGGGTGCGGCAAAAGTCAGTTTACGCTGTCGGGTATTCGTGCATGCGGGTTTTTTTTTTAATTTTTGATGTTATATCTTTTCGGAAATAAATTTTTTTGCCATTATTTTTTTGCGTTTTTCTCTCATATGCAAATCGGTAAACTGACTTTTGCCGCACCCTGTATATTTATTTGATTGAAATAAACATTCCAAATAAATTAACACAAGCAAATAAACTTGAGTATTCGATGAAGTAATAATTGTTGGCGTCAAAGAAATATGTTTTGATCCAATAGAATAAATTCAAAACATTTCCGAAAGACAAGAAATCTTTTCTATGTGTGTGAACAGCCGCGGAACATATGCAGTCGGAGCACTTAACGAAACAAAAATAAAAAAAAAAACTGCGTATAATACTCCTAAAGTACTTCTACCTACATTAGATGTATAACAATCGAAATTGTGTGGTCTTAGGTTTAAACTTGAACGCGCAAAATCGTACCCGATTTTTACAAACTTGTGTAGACAACCATTATTACATAAAACCATAAGAAAACAATAAAAGTCACTCCATACACAAGTTTCCAAATTTTACTAGATCAAAATCTGACATTTTTTCAGTAAGAGTTCTAGAAGAAAAAAAATTTGAAAGGCGAGTGTTAATTTAAAACAGTTTTAACTGCAGAAATCGGGTACGTCTTTACACTACTCGCGTTCATATTTAAACCAAAGAGCATAAAATTTTGATTGTGATACACTAAATATAGAAACTATCAACGAGTATATCACACTTTATTTCATTTGCTTTTGATAAGTAGTTTCAGAGGTATGAATCTTCAAACACATGTCTCCATTCTATTATTTAGTTGTTTTCTTTCTTCCCTTTTCTTCCGAGCGAGTCTGAGTCGGGATATTTTTCGAATTTCAACCCCGTTTTACTTCGTTTTCAGAGATTTATATTTCACGGGGAACCAGATAGATAGCGCCTGTGTTCCCTCCTATCGCCATGGCAACGGAACAAACTGTCAGGAGGAAAAGTAGAAGCAGCGAGAAACAGCGGAAAGAGTAATAATGAGAGGTTAACCTTTAGGGGTAGGAAAATATTCGCAAAGTTAATATTGATTCTGTTTTTTTGTGCGCTCTGTTTTGTACGCGTTTTTTTTTCTTTTTCGCAGTTTGCCCTGAATAATTTAATTCCCAGACGCTCGTAGCAGCGGAAAAGAGCTCAAATGTTAAATGAAACCATTAGGGAAAAAACGACGGCGGTTTTGAGGGTTGATCTGCGGGATTATGTTTATTTTTCCGGACTGGAATTAATTTAAAAAGAAATGAAGTGGTATTATCCGAAATTGAATTTACATGTAGGTATAATCAGATTTTTACAGGGTTTTACAAAATGAAAAATACAAATGCATAATGGTGGATATTATATTATTTCGGTACAGTACCATAAAATATGTTATTTTTTATGTTCTTAGATAACCAAATGACTTGAAAACCAATTAGTTTTCCACTCAGGAAAATTTATATAACGTATAGGGCCGATGTAGATTTGTGTATTAATATTTAATTTCCGCATCAATTCTCGATTGTTGTGTTTAACAATTTGTTAACAAGTGATTGTGAATGGTGTTAGTGTTAGCTGTAATATGGCCATTGGCCACATTGTCTGGGGATGAGACTTTAACTTATACTAAATATTCATTCATTAAAATTTGGAAATGTAATTAAGTTACACGTTTTTGCAATAACTATAAGCAAATTTTGCAACAGTTTTTTGATTGCTTACTTATACTTGGTTAGATGACCACGTAGATATGATTCCTCGACATCTACATATATATGATTATTTCTTAGTTATATGACGTCATAAAGGCTCACAAAACTAATTTACATAACATAAAAAATACCTGACGTATTTAACAGTTTGAATTCCAGAATATACCGAAAATAGTGCTAACTGCATGGGGGTGGCATTTATAACCGGAACCTAGGTTGTGTGGTATCATTTGATAGATATTTTAATGAGTTAATTTGCAGTTAAAATTAGTGAAACCTATAAATGAAAAAAAAAATTAAAAATATGATTTAAAGAAATTATATTAGTTTGTTGAATGAATTAATGTGGACATTATTGACTACAACTTTTCGGAGGACACAGTAGAGCAAAATCTCCACGTGTCACCGCCTTTTGCGATGTCGCACATCCTCGACCAGTGGTTGGTTTTCCCAGACCTACATATAGCCAAGATTAGGGTATAGGCAAAACTGGGAAAGCCTGAAGGTGATTCATCGCTTAAAATCGTATGAACCAAGATATGAACGTACCGCGTGAATTGGTTATTAGCTGTGTATATTAAGTTGCCTACTAGGTAGTTCGTTCAAGATTAATATTTAATTATTAAAAATACTGTCATTTAATTGTGATAATTGTCCTATCTAATTTATATATCCATCAGTGAAAAAATACCAACGAAAACATCTTGTTCACATCACACGTTCGCGCTCGAATTGGAGGTTAGGTTGCTACCGCTGTCATTCGTTCTTATGGTTCTAAGAACAGACGTACTTTTTTGTCTTGCCTATTTAAATTATACAGCAGACGTATGAAAAGTATGCTATTTCGTTTTAACACGCGTCAATATTTAGAAATATTCTGTAACGTATGTCTAAAATAACAGCTGAAATCTATGAGTAATCTTCAGCTCTCCCAGTTTTGCCTATAGCAAAGTGTACGTTGACTCGGAATCGGAATTTGAAACTGCATGCACTGTGATCTATACTGCTGATCACACGGCATTTTGAACGGTAGGCTTTCACAAGTCTATTATTTATACTCAAGATAAGGCCGAACTGCGAGGCGAGTGTTTACAGCGCAATATAACAATACAGTTGGATGAGGTATTCACACTAAAAATATATTCATTTGAATCAATATACGATATCTTTAGCAGAAGTGAACCTATCATTAAACAAAAATATTTCTTTGAAGGAAATTAATGTCTTCTTGTATACAAAGATGTTTTTTTTAATCAAAATTAGACTTCTTTGGTGTAAAGAAACGTCTTTTCAAATCAAAACAAAAATATTACTTTAAAGGAAAGTAATTTTTAAGTTAAATAAATATTGCAAATAAATTAATCTCTACAAGCAGACAAGCTAATAAAGTAGAGTATGCAATGACGTAAAGATTGTTTGCGTCAAAGAAATATGTTTTGATACAAAAGAATAAATTCAAAAGAATTGTCATCGAAGGATGAATGTTCCTATCGCTATTTCAGAATTTTAAAGCAGTGTATCGGTGGTATATCCATGTGCTGGTTTTTTGTTATTTTTGCCTCGACCGACCGGCCGCTCAGCGCAAAAAGCTGTCCGTTTACGCTGCATACTTCGTATATCCGAAATTTATTATTTGAGTAACCGTGTTCGATTATTTCCATGTAAAGTTGTTTTGATTTATTAGATTTGTTTAATTATTAATGTATAATTAATTAATGTAATACCTACTATGTAATGTAATTAGGCGTTTGATCAAATATAAACTTAATTTTGTATTAATTAACATTAACATAATTTTCTATTACATGAAATAAAAATCTCATTTCAAAATATTGCATAACACAACCACAACAGATTATACGTTATACAAACTTATTGACGATTGTATATTTTAGAACTGAAATATTAAAATACTGCAAAAATGTTTGCATAAAATATTATTTATGCAAAAATTTTTGCAGAAGTTATAAACATTTTTCTGTGGAAACTGATTGATACACGTTAGCTATAGGAACGAACACTATCGCAATTTAGGGGGACAAAACTCTGAACGTCATAGGGATATTAGGTCTCTTAATTACCTACAATTTGAGTATTATGATAGAAATTAATGTAAACATTTTTGCAAAAGTTATAAACACTTTTCTGTAGAAACTGATTGAAATACGTTAGCTATAGGAACGAACACTATCGCGATTTAGGGGGGGGGGGGGCAACACTCTGAACGTTACACAGTGGGGTATTTGACCTGAAAACCTGGCCAAAATTATTTTTTCACCTCTAAAGGTTTTAGATGTGTTGTTTTATTTATGTACATATAACATTTTAACCTTCATACTAAGAATTTGAAGGTTAATAACTTAATAAACACAATACAACAGTACAAAATAGGAAAAAGCAAACTGTATTAAAAATTGTTCTTAACTGCACTACACCTATTGTAAATTAGTTACTGCTACAACATCTGTCATCATTTTTTTGTGATTTTATTTCTATTGCGTTTTGCCGTGTCAAATTCATAAAATAATATATGGCATGTCCAGTTTAAATACGCAGCATATACGGATTTAAAATTGAACAATACATGTCGTTTTTGAGTTATATGAGATAACATGTTTGGGTCTGTTATGTTGCAAGAAAATTCTGAAGAACGTTTTATTTTTAAAGATCAGTGGTAGACGAAGAAAATGAAATTTTACACCAGTCGATATTGTGTATTGAAACGGTACATATGCTATTCATGCTATTTTCCGTTCGATGCATTCCTTTTAAGACGTGATAGAGGCAATTAAGAACCTATTTTACCATATTTATCACTATAAAATCTATTATTTTTTGTATTATTTCAAACATGTCTAATATTTATACTTATTGTTTCCATGAAAACTTTCGAAATTTGATCATACTTCAAGCTGGAACGGTCGTTTTTTAGTGGTATGACTCTAATACGCATGTATTGAACCCACATTCGCATTCCGCATAAACACATTTATCGAAAACGCCTAACCAGTTTCTATTCACAAACTTACTATTGTCTCTCCTCAACAAGAATCCAATTTAAACCAGTGAACTGTGTATGCGAGTAGGTGCTTTCGATGTATTTTCTTGCATTGAATATGAATCCGATTGGCTTCAAGCAACCAATTTCCAAGAAATCCATATACAAGTACAAAGTTTAAGGTTTCTTTTTCGGATTATTTTTAAGAGTTTAGGTCATCGGGGTTGTTTGCTATACATGATCCAAAACGGAAAAATATACGTACATAACGGCATTTACAACATACAAGATGCATTGAACATAAAGTTGTCAATATGTATCTCGATAACCGTAACCATTTGTATATAGCTAAATATGGTTAAATATGTTCTAAATTACCTCTACTATCACGGTATCAAGAAATTGCACTAAATTACATATAAGCCGGTACATCAATTTGTGGATTTTCCTTTACAACGTATTAGAAATAAAATCACTAAAACCGCATCCGCACCTATCCGCAGCAGATTTTCCAGTAGTTGTAATGTCAAATATGTATACTATAATTTGAACCATTTTCAAAAGCTAAACAAAGCTAAACACTAAACTAAAACACTCAAGTTCTGCATAAAACTGTTTTTTTTTATAACAGCGAATGTTCTCGGCCCTGCAATAATCAACATTGTGGGTAAATTTTAATTAAAATAATGTCGAATGAAAGTACATACTTGGTTCTAAAGAATGTATAACAAAAAAGTCACATTTATCGTTAAAATACAAAATTGCAACCGTTTTTCAGAGCGTCAACTTATGTGCATCTATGTTCAGCCATAGTAAAATACAACTTTGGGCCTGACAAGGACACGTGGTTCAGGGCTCAGGTGAAACAATATTGCCACCTTTTAATACATCGGTCTTTTACCTATCCCAGAAACTGGTTTACTTTTTGGAATTTAACAATTTAGAAATTTGATTTATGGCCAGTTGTTTAGGTCTAATACCCCAATGTGCGTCACAAGGATATTCGGTCTCTTAATTACCTACAATTTGAGGTATGATAGAAATTTATGCAAAAATGTTTGCAGAAGTTATTAGCATTTTTCTGTGGAAACTGATTGAAATACGTTAGCTATAGGAACGAACATTATCGCGATTTAGGGGGCGGGGATTTTTGGTAGATCAATTGTCAAAATAGCATCGGAAATATTTTATGGCTTCAAATAAGAAAATTGTCAAAATAAAGACAATCAAAAATTGTAAAATATTGATAATTTTAAGGAAAATAGGTTTTCTGAATGGAATATGAAATTGCGGTTGGGTAGAATTAATTTCCCTGAAAATAAAATCTGTGCTCCAAATTTTTCTATGATGTTTTCGAAAAAAGTGCTAAACCAGGAGCCGTAGGCGAGTGTATAAACGTGCTCGTCAAATAATTTACTATTATTTCATACAAAACCTACCAAAACATTCGCAAAATTCAAAAATCTCCCCAAAACGAATCAAATTTTTACTCATATTATCTTTTTTTTTCAGGCATTATACGAGTTACAACTTTCCGGATGCAACGAAGTGACGGAAGCGGGTCTTTGGGCGTGCCTGAACCAGAGGATAGTATCGCTGACGCTGTCGGATTGCATAAACGTGGCCGACGAAGCCGTCGGCGCCGTCGCTCAGCTGTTACCGGCCCTCTACGAATTTTCGCTCCAGGCTTACCACGTGACCGATGCTGCGCTCGGCTACTTCTCGCCGAAACAGAGCAATACGCTGAACGTGCTCAGGCTGCACTCGTGCTGGGAACTCACCAACCACGGCATCGTGAATATCGGTGAGTTGATCGTAGATATACAGCGTGTTCGGGAATGTTCGTTTCGTATGGGAAATTTGTTTATTATGCGTTTGTCAGGAAATTTTATTCTTTCGCAAAGTTGGAGAAGGGTCTGAAATTATAAGTTTAACTATGCGACGTTAAGATTTATGTGTTATATACTGGGTGGTGCAGAATATGTGGATTTGACGTAAGAGTAAAGTACCCTTATTTGTACTATTAGCGAAAAATTTTGTTTGGAAAGATTGTTTAGAATTATAAATTATACTCAAATTTGAAATCACAGTCACCTGTCTGGCGTTTTCCCGATTTTTCCAAATTAAGACGAATTGGCGCTGTGTTTGCCCCGTAAATTTTATTCGTTTAACTTTAGCAATTAATTACTCCGGAAATAATCTATAGATTTCAACGAATTAGAAAGTAAAATCACCTGCGGAATGGTAGCTTTCAATGTGCATTCAATGTAAAATCATTGGATTAGTGACCCACAAATAGCTACATTATGCAATGCCAGCAATTCCTTTATTAGAAGAGCTAGAATAATGGAATATAGACTATAGGCTACCCACTAATTCATAGGTTTAAAGCTTATTACATAATCATTGTTTATCTTGCATTTTCTCTACAAAAGATCGAGTTGAAGCATCTCATGATTGCTGCAATTGACGCGGCTCTCTTCGGTCTTTCGGGCGAGCGGGGGAAGGGATCGACAGCGGGTTTCGGGATTAGCATTTAAAATTAATGAACGATGTGCAAAATAATCTATATGTCTACAAATTTACGATGCTAAATTTGTCTTTTTATATTTTTAAGTTTTATACGCTCAAACCTGACGTTTGTAATATATGTAATATATCAAGAGTTGTATTTATTTTATATTGTTTGTGCATGTATTTAAATATTATTAATAAATAAACTGTTGAAACTGTTATAATAGTTTGAATATTTATATAACAAAATCGGGCATACTTTTTAAATAATTTTTGGGTTTATCAAGCAAAGTTAATTTAGTATTCACCACTAATCGGAAAATCTGCTAACTCCATATTATTAGATCTATCCGCTTCCATCAAAATCTTGTTTACAACCTTATTGTATAAAACTGAAGAAAACATAAACGCCAATCGATAGAAGAGATTTCTCTCGTACCGGGTCACATATTATAATCAGAATTATGCAAAAATTAAGAATTTAATTGTTAGTTAAAATTACTACCTTGACAAGTTATCGTTCTTTTTCTGTATTGATAATAAGCTGCCCCGATTCTCTCGGCTGTGTCGGTTCTCTCCGACATGACAGCACCGCTAACGCCTCCCTTCCCCGCAGCACCCCAAAGACCGTAGAGCGTCGGAATTCACGCGGAGTTTCAGTACGATCGTTTGCATGAAAAATGCAAGATAAACAATGATTATGTAATAAACTTTAAACCTATGAATTATTGGGTTGCCTATACTCTATATTTAACTACCACAGCACCATAGCAAACACAGATTCTCCCCTTCATCTCTCCTAGCAATAAATTATCGAAGTCCGCAAAAAAAAGGAACGACGCGGCGTGTTTATATAGAAAGCGGTTTTCAGCGCGAGTTTTCAGGCAATTCCCGAAGCTTACGCACCGTCCTCAAAGCTCGGCGCCCCAAGAGCAAACACTCCACTTTCCAATCTCACGATTGCGTCGCTTCGAAGTTACAAAGTAATTTTCCGTTCGGCACTTAATAAAAGTATACACCGGGTCTCATTTAGACCCTCATCGCGACCCACAGGCCCCCGCAGCAGTCGAGAAAGATCACAGAACTCTCCGAGAATGCCCTTCCATCAAATCAACACCATCAACTTCTTCGATGTAATTATAGACGGTCTCCAGAGTATCCACAGAGATCTCGCATGTCAGTTTTGTTACACGACGTGCCAATCGCGCCCTCTAGGTGGCGGAAATTGAACGAGTTTCTCGTGAATTATTAAAGAAGAGAGTGAGGAAAGCTTTTGATGTTTTACTGTGTGTTCTTCTTTGGTATTTTGTGGCTATTTCACGTTGAAGCTGGTCTATATGTGACCGAATCGCATATAGCAACTAGTAGATAAAATACGCGAGTTTTGGACCAAGTATAGGGGTTAATTTAAAAGGAGGGGGTCTGAATTCAGTTTGCTTTTGGTGTAGGTAGAAAAATATAGCTGTAGTGAGATTGTTTGAGTGTTATTTTCGGAATAATTCGACGAATTAATGAACAGGAGATGAATGGGAGGCGAATTTATGGATAATTTTATTAAAACTGGGAAACCCAACAGCGGAAATTGTCGGTGCTGGCATTCGACCGTGCAAATAATTAGGTATTTCTCGACAGCAATCATCGCTCGGACAAATTGCACCATTTCCGCGCGTATGTCCGGTTTTACAACGTTTATTTCGTGTTGGTTTACCAGGTCAATTGATTTGTGATTATTGATTTTGGTAGTCATTATGCTAAATTCTTCTTCACTGGAGTACAACATCCATTGTAGATTAATTGCTTCTACAACATTTGCCGTCGACACATATTTAGCATCCTGATCGGCAAATCCATAGTCAGAAAAAGACCCCAAGGTGGAAACTTGAGACCAAGTCTTTCTCTTCAACGGTTAAACAGAATGGTATGGGAGCGTTTCCGGGAAATTTCTACGGCATACCAGTACTTATTATTTAGCGGGTGTATTCAGCAGCTCGAATCGATTCTATCTCGACCTGACCTGACCTGCTGCCGGTACAAACACGAGGCATTAAAAACCAATCAGCTGCGAGCTTACTTCCTCATATCGGCGGCACACACGTATACATGCAAAACACCACGCGCTTCCGCCGTCAAGATAAATTACCCTAAATCGATTAGGAATTACCCTAAACGATGGGCGGACTATTTAACTGACCAGATAGCGGGAATAAATACGTACGCACCTCCACCAATTCTATTAAATGTGAAATTGGACTAACATAATACAGCAAGAAGAAGAACTGCGTGTTAATATATGTCAATAATTCTTTTTTCTGTATTTTTTTCAGTCCATTCGCTGCCCAATCTGACAGTTCTGAGCTTATCCGGCTGCAGCAAGATAACCGATGACGGAGTCGAGCTAATCGCTGAGAATCTGCAGAAACTCCGATCGTTGGACCTTTCGTGGTGCCCTAGGATCACCGACGCTGCCTTGGAGTACATTGCGTGCGACTTGAATCAACTAGAAGAGCTTACTTTAGACAGGTGAGCCCTTTAGACAGACAAAATCACACAACTAAAGGTGTATATAGTGCATAAAGATAGGTATATAATAATTTATTTATAAAAGATTAGCTATGACTTTTGAATCATAGCCAAGGAGAATCAGAATCGAGCGAAAAAATTAAACGAAAAAAAATGGCTTTACCAGGATTCGAACCAAGAACCTTTGTATTACCGGTGCAAAAACTTTCAATTATACGTAAAATTCTGTGATTTATTTATTTATTATTTAAATTAATATATATATATATATAACCCTAAAAACCAATTTTTAATCATGAAATACACTGCTCAAAAATAATAGGGGAACACGTTTTTCGAAACCTGTAACTTTTTAAGGGGTAATGTCACTGTAGACTTTTCGAAAAATCGAAAAATTTTCCTTTAGAAATAGGGTACAATACGTTTCATATTTGCAAAAAATGTTTACATTCCCGGAGTATATCGTGATCGAAAGGAGTCGAAAGGAAGCAGCAGATTTTCAAATAGAACTATAATATGACAAGCATTGAATCGTTTGGAGACTAGAGTCGCCTCTGCCTGATCGTATCCACAGTCCACACCTGCAAAAAAGTAATGTCGGTTGAAGATTATTACAACGTTGAACTGGATGACGTTTAATTATCATCTTTTGAACTTTGTTGCTGTGTTTTCTGCTAGTTCACAAGTTGTAGTGTGTGAAGAAAATAGATCTGGGCGACACTGCTCAATACATTCTGACCGATTAAATGCTGCAGCACGAGAACAATTTTTTCATTTTCATTTGCTCTTTTAAGTGGAAAAGTAAGTGTGGATATTGCAGCAAGTATAGCCATATGTGTTGGCAATGATGCATTATCCAGCCTTACGGAGATTACGGAGGTATTATGTATGATCATCGGGCCAAACTGCAATAATTTCTGCGCGAAGGCTGACGCACGGCGCATAATGTTTTGTTCCTGAATTTCTCCGATAAGCATACTGCTGTTTGTCTATGATTTTAAGTTTTTCTAGATGTTCTCTCAGTCGGATTTGGATCATTTTCTCTAGTACTGTGTTCAGCGTAGATAATAGTGCTATTGGTCGGAAGTTCTCTGGTTTATTTTTTTCGCCGGACTTGAATATTGGTTTGACTATCGTGGTTTTGAGGCATTTAGGATAGTTTCCGGTGTCAATTACTTCATTTGTTGCTTTTACTAGTAACGACGTTAATGTATTTTTATTGTTCTTTATTATGGTTGCTTGGTTTTCTGCTTGTACTCTCCCAACATTTGTGAAGTAATCGTTTATTGCGTCTGCCCCCCCCCCCCACTTTTCTCGTGGGTCTGATGTTATTGTGCCGTCTATTTTGCTCATACCTTCTACTATTTCCCACATGTTTTTTGAGTTGCCTTTATGCGGTAAAACAGAGTTTGGTAGTATTTACTTTTTGTTTCTTGGATACTTTTTCCTGTATTTCGCTTTTTTCGCTGGTATTCGTCTTGCAAATATATATTTGTTGGGTTTTTATGCATTCGTTTGTACAGTTTGTTTCATTCCTTTACTTCCTGAGTTACCCTATCGATTACCCATTCATTATTTTCTCGTCTTTTGATTGATGTTTGTATTTGGTTTGCTTGCACAAAATCCTTGTAGTTGATGTAAGATTTGCTCGTATGTATTGGTTTCTGGTGATAGTTTGTTCAATATATCTCTGTCGATTGCCTTGTTATCATCTTTGGTCTTGTAGTATCGCTTATATTCTTTTTCTTGCTTTGTTTCTTCCTTCACTGTTGTTAATATTGCATAATGATCTGATATGTAGGTTGTTATTATCTTTATTTCTTCTATTTGTTGAACTCTGTTACTAAGTACATGGTCTATTATTGATCCAGGTCCGGCATTTCCTTGTCTTGTGTAGTGTTTTCTCGATATTTTATTTACCACTTTGTAATTGTTTTCTGTTAATGTTCTTAGATAGTCACTTGTTGTGTTATTTTTGTCCAATAGGTTTATATTGATGTCGCCGATTATTATTTGGCTTTTCCTTCGGTTAACTACATTCTTCCGCAATGTGTCAAGTAGTACCCGGAGAGATACATGTGGTGGTTTGTATACTAGTGCAAGCGCACTATCGTTGTTCGTGATTAGTATTCTCAGTATTTCTATGTCGTTTATAGTCTGTTTATGCAATACTCTATAATTTAGTTCTTTCCTTATATAAATGGCCAATCCTCCTCCTCTGTTTTGCCTTGAATGGTATTTGAATTTGAAACAAAGAAGACCTGTCCCTGCACCACGCCTTACGATTTTGTTTAACTTGTTGCGACGGTCGAGTACGTGTATTAAGACGTCCTGGTGAACGCTACGCAGCCGCTACTATACAGGAAGTGGATAGATTTGGTCGTGGATCTGTGATGATTTCCGCTGGAATGAGTATAGACAACAGAACTGATCTTGTTGTGGTTCCTGGTAGATTAAATGCCATGAATTACATCGAAAACATCTTGGATGACCATGTGGTGCCTGCTGCATATGTCGTCGGTCAAAATTTCATCCTAATGCAGGACAATGCAAAGCCACATACCGCCGGCATCATCAGAAACTTTTTACAAGAACGTGGAATTCAGGTCCTGACGTGAATTCTATTGAACACGTGTGGGATCAGCTTGACCGACGTGTTCGCAAGCGCCAAAATTCACCACTTAGAGAGTCAGTGTACTGCCTCAGCACGAGACCACCTAAACGACCTAAGACGAGCACATGAAACAGAAATTTCTGATCAAATAGATTAAAAGAAGCGAATTCACGAATCAAAATCTAGAATGACTGGGCTAGTATAAATGCTATGCAATATAAGTGCAAAGATGGACACAACGAATACTTTTAACAAAAAACGCAAAGCCCTTTGTCGCTCATTTTGTCGAAAACAAACGGAAAAGAGAACAATGCCCTCTACGGTAGCACGCGAAGGCTGTCTAAAGCAAAACCGACAATGACGTTTCCGAGAGTACGTGTCGCCATCTATGTGTGGGTACGTGTACTACGTACGTTGTTCGTTCAGCAGTTTACCGCTTACATTCAGAATCACTTACGCTACACTTTTCCGGGGAGGTACGTACAATATCAAGGCAGTCCGTGGAAACGAGTGAAGTGGGCACGTGGCAAAGATCGACGAGCACAAAGGCGGCCATTCTTTCGGCGTTATACCTGCATTATTCATGGCCCGCTCGGATCTAGGTTGAGTGTTCATTAAAATTTCCCGCTAGCGCGATTTAATTATGCCAAGTCGGTTCTAGAATTTTTGCGCGGCGCTTTTCTATTCTAAATAAGCGGTTTTCCGGACTCACGTCTTCACTATTCGAGACGCCATGATGAATTATTTAGAGGAATTTGATTATTCAGCTACGACAGTCGCCAAGTGTTGTCTTTTGAGTATGGAATGTTGAGGTTATCTCTGCATATGCTGTCTCTATTCGCCTGGACGCTAAGTTATGATTATTATTATTATTATTCGTATTACACTGCTCAAAAAAAATAGGGGAACACTTTTTCGAAACCTGTAACTTTTTAAATAACACTTTTAGGCAAATAAAATTTTGAAATGCAGATTTCATGTGAAATTCATAAATCTGTTATCAAAGAAAACCCCTAGATATATGTATGGGAATAAAAACCATTAAAAAGTTTCACACGCGATAAGATTACGTATTGTATGTCTCTCACAGACCAACGCGCGATAACGTTGATCTCATAAACAGAGCAATAACATTTATCACATTCCTCCGCTGTTAAATAAAATAATTATTACAAAGATAATGCCAATTATTATAGGGGAAACTAAAAGGTCCCTGCTAACATGTCGAATAGAGTGGTCATGCTGAATAAGGGCGACAGCACGAGCAACTTGTACTTCACTAAGATGCCTCATTTTACTTCGAACGCCGCACAGTGGGGTATTTGACCTGAAAACCTGGCCAAAATTATTTTTTCACCGAAAAAGGCTTTACATGTGTTGTTTTATTTATGTATAACATTTTAACCTTCATACTAAGAATTTGAAGGTTAATAACTTAATAAACACAATAAAAGAGTACAAAATAGGAAAAACCAAACGGCATTAAAAATTGTTCTTCGCTGCACTACACCTATTGTAAATTAATTACTGCTACAACATTTGTCATCAATATTTTTTGTGATTTTATTTCTATTGTTTTACCGTGTCAAATTCATAAAATAATATATGGCATGTCCAGTTTAGATACGCAGCATATGTGACCGGCTCCGAAGAAAGGGGTCTTACTGCTAAATTATCGATTTTGGGTTTTTGATAGATTCGGAATGCTGGAATCCTATACTTTAATATGCCATTTATTTGAGATTAATCGGATAAAATTTGGCGAAGTTACAGAGCGATGAACGAAACTACTTTTTCGCGGAAGGATTCAGAGATTCAGAGCGCATTATACTCGCAAAACAAGAAAGCTTTCCTGGCAATTTTCTAAGCTATTTGTTATTAGAATATCAAAAACAATACACCAAAATAAAAATAAGTGCTTTTTAATAGTAAGTTTGATATTTTGTTATTATTTGTTAAAAAAATAACCTGCCAAGATTTTTTGCCGAAAACAAAGAAAACTTAAAAAAATACGAAATAATAGAAGTAGAAGCACAATTCTTGATGTATTTTTGCACCACGAATTTATTACTGAAATCCGATAAATTATGCTATTTATTGTTATTAAATAAATAACTGATATAACCTATATTCGAAATGAAAGACTATAACATTGCTGTGATAATAATAATTTGTTGTAAAAAAGTTGTGCTTATTGTAATAGAAGATTGTAACAGAATGAAATTAATTGTTTTACTATAAAGATATGTTTTGTATTTTCTTTACTAGTTTCTTATAGCCTCCGTTTCTTGAGAAACTCTGTGGCTTTTTAATGAACACTGCTTACTTCTGCTTCCTTAGGGTTTGTTATTAATGGCCGAAGTTCCTTAAATAGGTACTACTGTCACTGGAGAGAAAAGCCGGTTTCTTGGATGTCTTCCGGCTCACCCTCTAGCTGTATTTTTTAATTGTTGCATACTGAGTGGCAGAATTAGCAAATTCTTTGCAACCAATATGTTGTTGATTCACATTGAGGTTGAAGTGATTTCGTGAGTTGTGGCAAAGGCCTATAAAACTTCTGTAAAAATATAACCCAGTTGCTCCATTTTACAAAACTTTGTTCACTATTTGGATGCGAAGCATCAACAACGCATTTAATAAAATCTTTAAACGTATCAATAATTGATTTTCAATATTTTAATTTTAATTAAACAAAAAATACGATCTGAACAAAAATTTGGGTGACCTACCAGCAAAACATTTAGGGAAATTTTCTTATTTTTTCCAGAATGGATGCTCCATGATCAGGGATGTAAAAGCGTAATTTACCGCGTAAATTACCAAATTAGTTACCGTAATTAATGGTAATTTACCGATTCCTAATTAACGTAATTTAGGGCTTAAATCACCGATGGTAATTTAACATCAATTAAAAATAACCGTTGGTAATTTACCGATAATTTGCCAACAATTTTAATTGCAGTTGGTAATTTACAGGAATTTATAAATTAATTTCAAAAACCTTCTATCAGAACTTGTGTGAATTCACCCCACCCCTCCTAAGCAGTCGACAAGCGCGCTGTTGTTTGTGCTTTGCCTGGGAGGTACTTAGGGATATAAAAGCATAATTTACCGGGCAAATACCTAAATAAAACACCGTAATTAACGATAATTTCCAGATTTTTAATGATTTAATTCAGCAGAGGCAATAATGCACAATTACATGAGAAGTCATCTACCTACTATCAAATTCACGATTTAAAAAATATTCCGGTGACTTTTGACGATGACTTTTGCGAAAACCTGATTTTTGCCGTTAGAAGGAAGGGGTGTTATGAATAAATTATTGACTTTAAGGTATTGACGGTATGCTGAAATCTTTCAATTTTATCCAAAATCAACAGCCGGTGCACACGTGTGCAGCCAGCACTTGCCGGGACTAACAACCGCCCGCTGTACACAGGTATAGTTAACCAAACATAGAGTATAAGTTCACACTTAAAATGATTTAATGAACAAGATGAGATTAATTGCGTCATTATTTTGGTTTAGAATTGCGTCATTATTTCGGCCGTAGAAATAAATTTGAGAGCGAGGAAATTGAAAAATCGTTCTCGATTTTTGCAAACATGTTTACACCCTCTATTACGTAAAACTTAAAAAAAACACAAAGGCCAATCTGTAGATGAGATACTGTATTTTAACCTATGAAGGTTAGAATATTTTTGGCCAAGCGCTTTTTGAGAAAAAAAATCGGTAAGGTGAGTGCGAATTTAAAAGAATTACAACTACAAAAGTCGGGTACCATTTTACACTTCTCTCGCGGTCGCGCTTACACCGAGATACAAAATATTTTGAAAGTCATACACTTTATGTAGAAATTACTAACAAGCATAACGAACTTTATTTTATTTCTTTTTGATAAGTAGTTTCAGAGTTATGCGCCTTCAAACACCAGGCAGAACGCCGAGCAACACGGTAATCTTTAAGCGCGTGTATCTCGATAACTCGATTTTAGCACAAGACCCCTTTCTTCCGAGCGGGTCACATATACGGATATAAAATTTAACAATACATGTCGTTTTTGAGTTATATGAGATAACATGTTTGGGTCTCTTATGCTAAGAAAATTCTGAAACAGTTTTATTTGAATGACTAGTGGTAAGGGAAGAAAATGAAAGTTTACACCAGTCGATATTGTGTATTGTAACGGGACATATGCATTCATGCTGTTTTCCGTTCGATGCATTCCTTTTAAGACGTGATAGTAGAGGCAATTAAGAACCTATTTTACCATATTTATCACTATAAAATCTATTATTTTTAGTATTATTTCAAAATTGTCTAATATTTATACTTATTGTTTCTATGAAAACTTTCGAAATTTGATCATACTTCAAGCTGAAATGGTCGCTTTTTAGTGGTATGATCCTAATACGCATGTTTTGAATCCGCATTCGCATTCCGCATAAACACATTTATCGAAAACGCCTAACCAGTTTCTATTCACAAACTTACTATTGTCTCTCCTCAACAAGAATCCAATTTAAATCAGTGAACTGTGTGCGGGAGTAGGTGCTTTCGATGTATTTTCTTGCCTTGAATATGAATCCGACTGGCTTCAAGCAACCAATTTCCAAGAAATGCGTATACAAGTACACGTTTTTTTTCGGATGATTTTTAAGAGCCTAGGTTCGGGGTTGTTTGCTATACATGCTCCAAAACGGAAAAATATACGTACATAACAGCATTTACAACATAGAAGATGCATTCAACATAAAGTTGTCAATATCTCGATAACCGTAACCATTTGTATATAGCTAAATATGGTTAAATATGTTCTAAATTACCTCTACTATCACGGTATCAAGAAATTGCACAAAATTACATATAAGCCGGTACATCGATTTTTGGATTTTCCTTTACAACGTATTAGAAATAAAATCACAAAAACCGCATCCGCACCTATCCGCAGCAGATTTTCCAGTAGTTGTAATGTCAAATATGTATACTATAATTTGAACCACTTTCAAAAGCTTAACAAAGCTAAACACTAAACTAAAACACTCATGTTCTACATAAAACTGTTTTTTTATAACAGCGAATGTTCTCGGCCCTGCAATAATCAACATTGTGGGTAAATTTTAATAATAATAATGTCGAATGAAAGTACATACTTGGTTCTAAAGAATGTATAACAAAAAAGTCACATTTATCGTTAAAATACAAAATTGCAACCGTTTTTCAGAGCGTCAACTTATGTGTATCTATGTTCAGCCATAGTAAAATATAACTTTTGGCTGACAGGGACACGTGGCTCAGGGCTCAGGTGAAAAAATATTGCCGCCTTTTAATACATCGGTCTTTTACCTATCACAGAAACTGGTTTAGTTTTTGGAATTAAACAATTTAGAAATTTGATTTATGGACAGATTTTTGGGTCTAATACCCCAATGTGCGCCGCTTATAATCAACAAAAATTGACATCTACATTCATTTGTGACCTTTAGTAGGCTTTGATACGTGAATTTAAAACATACTTGACATTTTCTCCGTTATTTTTGCGTTATTATTTTACATTTTTAACTGTAACTTAGAAGTAACTAAGAGTTGTAACATTATTTTTGTAATTTTCTTTAGTTAAATACAGGCCATTAAAGCATACCAAATTTGTTTTGCTTAGAACTATTATGTAAAACTATTATGTTCTCCTAATTGTTTTGAGCAATGTGGAATCTCTTACAGCTAAGATATTAATTTTATGTAGAGTATGATAAAGTCATGTGCCTGGCCACATTAGATTTTGTGTTGAAGAAATCAAAAATAAATCTTATAACTTGTTTTATACCCGGTATATTATTCTAGTAGCTTTTAGCAAATTAGACTGTGAGACTAATATTTTATTTTTAAGTCAACGCTTGAATATAATCAAAAAAAAAGGTATAAAAATGTTACATTGGTTTAAAAAACACGCACATTTCTGTAACACGTAAAACTTCTCGAACGGACACAAAACAAACTGATACAGTCAATGTTTCACAGAAAAATAATTTTTCCTCGTTGAAAGAAATTGTAAACGTGGTAAACATAATATCTTGCTACAAATGTAATACGCACGTAGATCATTTCCAGTTTATTTGTTTATTAGATAAAAAAAAGAAGAAAAACCTCTTATAGTTATTTAAATCGGGATTTTTATGGACAATGAAATCGCGTCCATCTCAATATAGATAGGGCATTGGTCCAAAGGCACCACCCTGGGGTCAACCAACCAGAACTGCCATAATAATTCAACGTTGTTATCATTGTTTCCAAATTTCAATATTATATAATTGACTAATGCACTGGAAATAACTACAGGGCTGTCATGATTCGATAAAATTTGCTACAGTTCGGTTCCTTTCGTTAGTTTCCACGGGGAAATTCGGTTATAAGTGCATAAAGCGCGCTATCTGCAGCGGAAAACTGCATTTACCGTCGCGAAAGCTTCCTGTTTAGTTTTAGATTTGCAGGTTAATTCGATTTACGCCTTCAGATATTTAATTGAGTTAACAACTCGCGCGCCGTCAAGTTCGTTACGGCAAAATCTAGCAATTACCGTTTCCCGGTAGTTTCTCGGAAAACGAAGCAAACCGAGGAACCGGATCTGATTAGTTTTTCTCGGTAAATTGGAAATCCGAAGAAGAGATAATGACCATTAACTAACAGATAACCTATAAATACTGGTAGGGTGGTAATCAACTAGCAGATAGAATCGATAAGTTTGTTAAAATCTTTGCGATAGAGGAATAGTATATTCAGTACAAGTGAGGAAATCACGTGTTTTCACTCACGCGTGTTTCGGATTTCAGCACGAGGCGCTTCTGATATTGTTAATTGCTGTAATTTCGTATTGTAACGACTTATGCCAGCGATCACTCATTTATTGCCAGTAAATGTTGTCGATACACCACACAATATATCACACTATATTAGCTACCTACTGAGCTTTTCAGAAATGCTACAAAGTCTCTTCTTGTATACAAATAGATTTGTTTGAATCAAACTTAGATTTCTTTGGTGTAAAGAAACATTTTTTAAAAGCAATATTACTACTTTAAAGGAAAGTAATTTTTAATGTTACCTATTTAAAATTTAAACTGTTGAATACCTACAGATTACAAATCCTACCAAAATAAAAAATCTGATGTGGCCAGGCACATGACTTTATCATACAATATATAAAATTAATAGTTTAGCTGCATGCGAATCTATTTGATTGAGATCAGTCGTGTCTGCATTAAAATAAAACTAGTTAGCCAGGATTTGACAGATAAATAAATAAATAATTCCTTTATTAACATAAAACAATATTAAATTCGACCAAATAATATTTATATTTAGGGCGGTGATCACCACACTTGTTTCCAAATTGCCTTGCTCTTCCACTTAACCCCTTACGCAAACTAGAACTAAGACATAATTGTACCAATAATACAACAATAATTCCGAGAACTTATCACAACAAAAACAAAACAAACGAACCTGCCCATAAAAAATTAAAATTAAAACAGCCTCCAATGTGCGCTCGATGCCTAAAGTCCCCCCTGTTGAGCAAACAGACAACGCTTCAACTTTCCCCCAAAACTGTTTAACGACAATTTTTTCATATCTTCCCTGAGACCATTGTATATGTGACTAACCTGGTAAGAGAATGACCGTTTATAAAGCTCAGCGCGACGGGCAGGTGGAGCAAACAAACTCCTGAATCTTAAATAAGGTTATGGACATCCGTTCTACAGCGTATCTTCCGCATGAGGTATTGTGGGATCCTCTCGGATAGCAACTTATGATATAATATTGTTGCATGCAACACCCTAGTGCTATCCATGTTCAACCACCCCAAGTCGCCCAGCCCATTCGATACAGGATCGTACTTCCTCAAACCAAGAACAAACAGAGCACATGCATTTTGGACACGCTGAACACGCTGCCTATCCGACGCCGTCAGGCAAGGACCGTACACGGTATCACAATATGAGATCTTTTTACTATTGACAGTAGATATAGTGAGATATTGTCAAAACATCAGCATTTGACACTACCGGTACTGTCATTAGACTGAAAATATTTAGAAAATCCTGGCTGACTATATAGTATTATATCAATGCAGATGCGACCGATCTCAATCAAATAGAATTTGCTCTTGCAGCTAAACTATTAATTTTACCAAAAAATGTCGCAGACATAAATTATTTACAATTTCCTCTACTTTAATTTATTATTTAACTATTTTGAGGAAATTACAGAAATGGCGGCTCATTTGCAAAATCCTTGAAAAATTCTTAGAGGAAACGTCCAGTTCATTTGGACCCTTTTGAACCAAGTTTAGTCATGAAATTTCTAAGTATGAATTTTCTGATAAAACTGTTGTTTTTTGTCTTTTGCAGATGCGTTCACGTGACTGACATAGGCGTAGGGTATATTTCGACCATGCTTTCGTTGTCGGCGCTATACCTACGCTGGTGTACCCAACTAAGAGATTTTGGACTGCAACACTTGTGCGGAATGAGGAATCTTCAGATATTGTCACTAGCAGGCAAGTAAATCTCCAAAATCCTTGCCTTTTGATAGTATATTACACTACAAGTGAAAAAAACACATGTTTGCAATCATACAAGTGAGTGAAAAGGTTTCACATGAGTGCTGTATAGCGTTTTGTACAATCCTGGCATTAAATTTAAAGAAATAACGTAATTAAAATTAGTTAATTTTAATATCTTTCGACATAGGTGACAGTTAATGACGTTGTCATCCGGTTAATACAAACAAACTACATGTGTCAAATTGTTTATTACTGACGTTCTAAAGTTTCACATCAAAGTTCTAAAGTTTTATATCAGTAAATATTGAGCTTCTATACGATATTTTAGAACTACTTTTTGCTCTCGATCCAAGTGGTAGGATTGAACAAAGCAAATTTTAAACGCACTTTTCTTTGCAGGTTGCCCACTACTGACATCTAGCGGGCTGTCAAGTTTGATCCAGCTACGTCACATGCGCGAACTAGAGCTTACCAACTGTCCCGGCGCGTCTAGGGAATTATTCGACTATCTAAAAGAACATCTGCCACGTTGCCTGATAGTAGAGTAACTTGACGTATCAAAAATTGAATAAAACAAACGTATTCGGTAATGATCATCTCCAGAAAGAAAACAAAGAATTTGACAGGTCGCTCGGTCGGTAACATACACTGTAACGTCGGTAAAGTGGAAAGTGATGCAAGAGTAAACGTCAAACTATGTGTCAAACGTCAAATTCGAGATAATGATTGCCGAATTTTCGTTTACATTGTCCACTTGTTATATTTGATACTAGATATGTGCAATAATGACGACGTAATAATGATATTTTTTCTTACTTGTTTGTATGTTGAACGACCTTCTTTCGTCTCACTTTTGTTCGTTTTTTCGGATAAACTTTATAAGTGTGTACACTAATTAAAAAAAGGCGTTTAAGTATAAATATTGTAAAAAAATAAAACGTGGGAGTAATAACGTTTCTTTTTGTATAGATTTTGCTTCTCGAAGAGCGTATGCGGTATAGAGGGTGGGGCTCGTATGCGAAAAAGTAATGTAAATTATTAATAATACGTATAAATAAATCTTAAAAACACTGACGCTTCAAAGGGCATGCGCTAAAAATGAATATAAATTAATGAATGACTTGACCTGAGAGAAGCCCTTCACTTATCAATAGATACTAAAAAAAATCATTTGTGATGTAAATAAATATTTATTGTAAGTAATTTTAAATGTTTTGCCAATAAATTATAGGTATTTTGTATGCTGTATTTATTAGTGGACCCTATTTACCTTATTTTACTGAATAATATATTTTTTTATGTTAATTTAAATATATAAAATATTGATATATTGATTTCCGGGTGGAAACCGCGTTGAGGACTTTGAAGTAGTCGACGTTTCGCGCTCTGTTGCAAGAGGCATCTTCAGGACTAAGTTATCAAACCAAGCGCTTGGTTTGATAACTTAGTCCTGAAGATGCCTCTTGCAACAGAGCGCGAAACGTCGACTACTTCAAAGTCCTCAACGCGGTTTCCACCCGGAAATCAATATATCATTGACTCAGACCGCGGAAGTCTACAATTTAGATATATAAAATATTTCCGCTAGAAAACACTTGTTGTAAGTTCTTTTTGTGGTGAGTATCTCGTTTAATGAAGTGTTGACATTTACACCATTCATATTAAATCATTTTAAAAATTACTTAAAAATTATTAGGCAATTATTTTTCTTGAGTCGCATTAAATAAAATATGAAAAACTACTAAAGGTATCCAGGGCCGGCCCTAGCGTTTTTGCTGTCGTAGGCAAATCTCAATAGTGCCGCCCCCTGATTGATTGATTAATTACTTTTATAACAAACCGACTGCAAATGATTGAAATAATTATTATCAAATAATAAATTCATGCATCATGAGTCCTTGCGTGTATTATTTTTTATTATATTTTGCAAGACGCGTTAGTAATGTAGCGAAAACAAACATCCTACATACTACGTACCAAGATATTATTTTCTTGTCGAAAGTAAAACGTATGTATTAAGAATTCTATAGCGCGAAAACTATTTCTTGCAGGCATAATAATGTATTTTTCACCGGTGCATTCATGCGGCATTAATATGTTTACCTCAAATAGTCTGCCCAATATCGGCGTAGAAGGTATTTTTTTACGGCCGCAGAACTACAAGTTTTTGTCCAGCCAGCCGATGCGTTCGAGACCTTGCAACGTGTTTGCAAGTCCAGATGTGCGATGTTACGAATCGGCATTAAATGTTCATATTTTCGGTACAAATATTTGACAGTGCATATCTCGCAGTGCAATTTGCTTAGATTAATAGGATAATAATACTCGAAAACAAAAGACGATAGCTAATTTTGGTTTTCACCATTGAGGTTCTCTCTAAAAAGACGGTCTTACACATTTTTCGATATCTCTTATAGTTACCGATATCTCCTATAGTAACATCGAATTTGGCCCACCTGTACATACTTAATTAATTACATACTTACAAAATACTAGCTCAATTGATTAATTACTTTTATAACAAACCAACTGCAATCATTGAAATAATACTGGGTGCAGGGCCGGCCGTAGCGTTTTTGCCGCCAAAACAGATTTATACAAAAATCATGATCCAGAAAAATACAGTTAGCACTCAGACAATATTTACGAAATTTGTTTGTAATCAAAACACAACCTTTGGAGATTATACTAGTACAAACAATACTTTTAAAACAACAAAAAGTAAAGAATGCTAGTACAATATACAAAGTTTAACCCTAAATTAAAATTAGCTCTTTCGAACCATTTTTCTGCAAAATCGCGAGTAGCTTCTTTCAGAGCTAATGTATTACTCAATTCATATTCAGTGGCCTTCATTGCTAACTCATTAAGACAATTTTAAGTAGACATGGTTCTTAAGTACTTTTTTTTATTAATATTAGTTTAGCCATCTGTCTATTGCCCGCTCACTGATAGGTTTTAATTAATTTCAATAATAATATCAACAAAAGCTCAGCACATTTTAATATTGTTTTTATAGTCGGGCAAATTATGTGTCTACCTAAATAAAACTTAACTACATTTCGGCAGCAAATGCTAAACCGTTAAGATGGAGGATTCGCCAACTTTTAACGCGGCCCTATATCTTTGGAATGTGCCAGTAAATCATTTTTACTTATAACATTTTCTTTAAGTTTGTGGATATCGCATAAAAACTCAAAAGGATCGTTAGGACTATTTTATATTTCTCTTTTGATTTTTGTAGAGGATCACTACACTACAGTACACTTTCATATTATTTTTCCCAATTGATCCTAATTCTTTATAAAAGCTAATGAGCTATTTTATTTAAGTATGTCTACTATTGGCTGCTATGCATCTTAAAATATAGGAGTGGCCTGAAGCCTGTCAATTCCGATTGTATTTGATTGTATTTTACTATTCCTTTATTTTCTAGATTCAGGAAATATTTTAGTGCCCTTTTTATTGTAGTTCAGTTGGTTTTGCCGCCCCTAAACTTTGCCGCCGTAGGCAGTTGCCTACCTTGCCTACCGCCTAGGGCCGGCCCTGAGGTATCGGGACGAAAGTTCATATTTAGAAGTTTTATGACCAAATTTAGACCTGACAAGCTTTTGGTTCAAAAGGGTACAAAGGACAGGCTATTTACTTTTAGCATTTTTCACCGATTGTGCATATGAGCAGTCATTTCTGTAATTTCGTCAAAATAGATAAATAATAAATTAAAATAGAGGAAATTTTGTAAAATTTATGTCGATAACATTTTTTGGTAAAATTAATAGTTTAGCTGCAGGAGCAAATTCTATTTGATCGAAATCGTGTCTGCATTAGTAGTAGGTAGCCAGGATATTTTGAAACTTTTGACAGTATTCAGAACGTCAGCGGTTGCGAAACGTCAATTCAACACGCAAATGAATGGAGAACGCGATGAGGAGGTGAAACACGCGCGCTCGTACGCTATGTGAAACAATGTAGAAACAGCTTGGTGTTTCCATGGCGTTTACAAAGTCAATGTGGATTTCGAGTGCGGATAGCAATGTTGTTATGCATTTTTCAAGGATTTTGCAAATGAGCCGCCATTTCTGTAATTTCGTCAAAAGAGTTAAATAATAAATTAAACTAGAGGAAATTTTGTATAATTTATGTCTATGACATTTTTTGGTAAAATTAATAGTTTTGCTGTAGGAGCAAATTATATTTGTTCGAGATCGTGTATATTAATTTTATGTATTGTATGATAAAGTCATGTGCTTGGCCACGTCAGATTTTTTTCGGTGCTAAAGTATTGTGCTCGTTTTGTGCTGTTTTGTGCCGCAAACCAGAAGTTTTGTGCTCTTTTCGTTTTTGAGTTATAAGCATTTTTCTACTTGGGAGCTATCCGTCTCTCTCTTTTGTCCGGAGCCCGGTCAATAATTTTGTATCTGGGTTTCATTCTTTGTTCTTTGTACTTGAATAATGGACACGTGGAATTCCGATTAAATATTGTTTATTAATTAATTATAGTGCGATATTTCTTAATACCTTTCAGTTTCGACCAGGTTGATATGTTGTAGATTGATATGTCGTGCAAAATATAATAATACATAATGAATTAATGATAAAGGAATTTATATTTTGTTAATAATTAGTTTGATATTATCATTCATTCATCCGACTTGTAGGGGCTGACTTTCTTTACCTGAATTCAATGATGTTTGTAAAACAGAAAATTAGTAATAAGTAATAAAGAACAGCGCAAAATAAACAAATTATTGACAATAAATATGTACTAATCTTTACTTGCTGTTGTAAAGATGTTCAATAAAAAATTTCTTCAAGATTGGCTTGCCTTTTGGCAGCTTGTTTGGTTGCCTATTCACAATCTATTCACACAAGATGTTGAAGAAAGCAAAGAAGACATTCTTCAAGTCGCTGACCAGACCAAAATTATGCATCAACAAAATTAGTTTTGCAAATCAAGCACCATAAACAAACTTGCCAAAGTTTGCATTTCAAATTACCGACGAGAACAGACAGTTTTTCTTTTTACTGTGTTAAGTGTTTTATATACAGTGAAGAGAACACCAATCTTATGTGGGAGTATGTTTATCTATTAAACCTGGAACTGTTTACATTATCAACAGCGAGCGACCTATTTCCGGTATTTCTACATATAGAGATTTACACATTTAGAAAACCCCACATTTAGATTAGTTAGATAGTTTAATAAAAGACAAAAATGAGAAGTGTCCATTGGAAGAAAAAGAATTTAACGTACGTAGCAATCACAGCGCTAGCGATATATCTAGTATTCCGTATAAAAACGTTCGACCACGAAGCCAGCGTAACGTTAAATAAAGCCAAGCCTTCCGATGTTTGGGAATACGTAGCTGACTTCAGCAATATGAAAGATCTAAACCCCACGATGTAAGTAACAAACAAACTTCTAACGTAACGTATTTCCTAACGTTAATTTTGCTTCTTTCAGCGTAAATTTCAACGTAATAGCCGAAAGCGGAAACTACGATCATTGGAAATACTCCGTTGAGTATTCGGAACACCTATCGCATTGGCCTTACGCAGAAAATCACGCTACGGCACATTATAACGTCAACGGGAATCACGCAAACAACGTTTTTTATATAAATTCAACGCATATCACGTGTTTACTAGGAAATTTTCTATGCCGTACGTATAATCGAATACTTTTATACACAATTACTGGTTTTTATTTAAATTCTTTTGTTTTTTTTTAGTGAATTCCAATAGCGTATTTAAGGTTACCGGCTCAAGAGACGGAGTTTTATGCGAGGAATTCATCGATTATCAATGCCCAGCTGTTATGTCGCAGTTTTGTTTCCGCGAGGTGGAATTTCAGCGGAAAGCGATTATGAAAAATTTGAAAATTCGGTTTCAATCTTAAGCGTCAAAAAATAAGTGACCCGCTATGACAAAAGGGACCTTATGTACCAACTGTAGAAACTGCATTAACCGCACCGTCTCTGACCCCCAAAACCTGAAAGTCCAACGGTCTTTATGCTACTGTCATCGGAAAGGTATTTCAATATTTATGAAGATTATTTATGCAAAATTTGGTGTGGACTATAAAAAACTATAAACTATAAAAAAATATAGAAATGCTTTCCGATGGCAGTTGTGTCTGATTATTATCTGCAATAATACATTATAAAATATAATTGAATGTTAACTATAAGACCACGAGTTATTTTCTACTGAACTTCTCTAGACTCGCACTCTGGAGTATTGTAGTGCGTGTTTATATGTTGGCAACCATAATTTCTTTAGGTTATACCCTACGTCAAATGTAATAAATACGAAATAAAAACAGACATGTTATAGTACGCTATCTACACATGGGGTATTTTTTATTTTGATTACTGTTTTTTAAATCGAACTTGCAAGATAATTATTTGTTATAACACCTCTTTCTTCAGAGCGGGTCATTTACATCCTTTTGTCTTGTGTATTTTGTAAATATGGCATTCAATAAATGTATTTGAACTTATTTCGAGGCTTTCTTTTATGATTTTTTAATACTTCTGTATTTTGTGGGTCAGATTTCAAAAGAAGTTGAAAATATAATACGTGGCTGTGACAGTAGATAGCGCGAATGGTATTAATTTTGACCGAGCTTGTTAATTTGAAATTTTATAGGTGACCCGTGGCTCCAACAATGACCCCAGGTTTATATCCAATTGGTTAATAAGATAAGCTACGAACAAAGATGTCATGCTGTCACATTTAAAAAGCAAATTAAAAAAAAAAGTACAAGTAAATCAAAGTTATAAATTCATAAGCATTGCTTATTATCCAATTGAATACTTTTTAACGACAATATAATAATGAACAGTGCTAAGAGATTGCGTAAAACAATTTATTGTTTAGATATCGGGGCGACAGAAAAACACGATATATTAGTTAAATTCAAGAAGAAAGGTAGTTTGTCGGGTAATTCAGTCATACGAAGAAGCAACCGTAGACACGTGTTTCGGACTATTAGTCCTCATCAGTACGGTATAGCCAAGGAGACCGAAACACGTGTCTTCGGTTGCTTCTTCGTTTGACGGAATTCCCCGACAAACTACCTTTCTCCTTGAATATCTCACCTTAGGTGAATATCTCACACTCGTGGAATAAAGTATGTTCTGATCCGTATTTCAGCAGTGTGTTGATGTTACATCCATGTACAAGTTTTTTGTTACTCTAGTCGGCCGGTCGGCTGCTAAGTGCAAAAAATTATCCGGTTACGCTGCATACTCTTATATCGGAAATTTATTATTTGAGAAACCTTGTTCGAATGCTTTGAATTGGTTTATAATGATTTATATATTTCTATTTATTAGCCTAATGTGTAATAAATTAATGTAATTCCTACATTGCAATGTAATTGTGTTTTTATTAAATATAATTTATTATATAACAAAATGAAAATTTCATTTCAAGATATTGCATAAAACACAACAAACTATACAAACTTATTGCATCTAATAGCTTTTTTGTGTTAATAAATACAAAAATCAATTTCTTGTGGTGAATATTTTTACTGAAGGTTAATATATAAATTAATAAAATTAAATTGCTTTAAATTTGTATTTATGGTAATTTGTTACTTGTGATTTACTGGTGTTTTCGAGACATTTAGCTTCAACGATATTTTGCAGTTTAACTTAATAACCAGAAAGGATGTATAGCATGAATGTATCATTACATATCTTTTTATATTATTATTTTGTATTTACTTTACGGCAATATTTTTCAAATATCTGACAACTGAAAATAATGACAATTATGTATATCACTAATTTACAAAAATTGATAATTGCTTGTAGAAGCAAGCTCTAAATTTTCGACGAATTTTGATGGAATGTAAATATGAAATAATTAGTATGAAAAAGTAAATAAACCAAAATATGCGACCATCTAAAAGAACATTTAGATGACATTATTGTTAAAATTAGTTCCCTCTATGTCCAAAACTACTACAGATTTGAGATTTGAAAAAAGATTTGACATTAATCACATAATAACCTAATTTTCAGTATTCGTAATTAGTTAATTAATTATAAGTAAAATTTTAATTACAAGTAAATAAAAGTAATAAAATTAATTATAAGTAAATATTAATTTTAAGTTTTTTTTTCTAGAAATTAGAACGTAATAAGTTTCATATGGTTTTATTGGTTTTCTCTGTTCCTTCAGAAGTTGGAGCCGTTTAAAATAAGATATTGTTAATAATTCAAGCGGCTGTAACTTTTTAATGAATTGAAAAAGTAATTTGCTTACTGAAAAAATGTTTTGCAGAAGAAACGTGGGACAGCCTGCATACATTATTGCTATAATTTTATATTATTTTGGTTGTCAAGCATGTATTAGATCTCATGAAAGATAATTGAAACATTAACTGGTATACAGTAAATACAGATATATTTCTATTGTCCTTTCATACAAAATACACGCTCCGTCCTAAATATAAATTTAAAATAAATTTGGAGAATTTATTTACATTTAGTGAATATATTTTAATATTACAATTCTGAAATAGTCTATATTCAGTGATAATCCTTGGCAACAAGATGATTTGTGCATTTACTTACTTACTTACTTAAGCCCGTCATCCCACTGCTGGGCAAAGGCATTTACTTACGTAATTAATATGTGTATTAGATAAAATAAATTTAAATAATGTGTCGTGATATTACGCAATATCTTAATATCAGATTTTCGTATCGTACTATCAAATTTCATGTTTATTAATATGATTATAAAACTAATTTTATATTTAATTAAAGCACTACTCGTAAACTTAAATGTTGTGGTCATATTACATTTATTACATTGCAATGAAGATATCACATTAAGGAAAAGATCGGACACTCTCAAAATAAACTAAATTCCGTTACATTACATCCATCGAAAAACCACCTCGTGACGGACAACTTTTTGCGAAGCGGCTGGGCCGACGGAATATATAACCGAATATATAACGACATACTATTTTCTAATCCTGCGATAGCGATACGAACATACTTTTTTCCATGACTGGACATAAAGATCATCTTCAGATGGGATTAGTCGGTTTGCAGAGTCTACATGGTCATAATTTAACATTGTTTCAATTTTAGAGATCTTAGCAAACTAATAGTCCACCTATTAGTGCGCTAAGATCACTAAAATTGAAACAATGTTAAGTTATGAGCACGTAGACTCTGCAAACTCACCATTCTCGACTGAAGATGATCTGTTAAGAAGCGAAACATATCTCGAGTACAATAAACAAAAAAAACAGCAAAGAAGGAGCAGTTTTTATTTTTATTTAAGTTGAATTAATATAATTTACATAACTATTATCTATTTTTATTAAAAATGAATAGCCAGATATCGTTAGAAGGAAATAATTGTTTAAAAAAAGTTGACACAAAAAAGTTAGCACCACGTAAATATAAATTATACAGTTACAAATATAACAAAAATTCCTTAACCTGTCTGAATTTTAGGCGTTTACCTTAGAAAAAAAACGTCAGACCATCTTCTTAGATTAAACCACCTCACCTCCACCACAGTGTGCACCAGAATCGTCACCGATTTTTAACAGACTTATGCGTTCGCATATGAATTTTAAACGTCCCATGCTTAGCGCACGCGTACTCACACATTTTGCACCGAAACGGTTTCGCTTTATCGTGCGTTTTCATGTGCGATTTCAGAGTCGAAGAGTTCTTAGAAGCATATTTGCATTTGCTACATTTATAACGCCTCTCGTTTGTATGCCTTCTTCTTTTGTGCGCCCTAAGATGCGAACGATCTGCACCGGCATAGTCACATTTGTCACATTTAAACGGCTTCTCCTTACTATGCGTTGCCATGTGCGTCGGAATATTGAACTTGTTCGCAGTAGAATACTCGCACACGTCACATTTGAATGGTTTCACCTTCAAATGCTTACTCCTGATATGCAGTGCGAGATCCGCACTTCTTATAGCGGCGTAGTCACATTTTTTACATTTAAACGGTTTTATTCCGGCATGCAGCTGCGTGTGTTGCTTTAAAGCAGTACGATAACCGGTGGCAAAGTTGCATTCGGTACATCGGAAAGGCTTTTCTTTCGTGTGTTTTCGCATATGGGTTTTGAGATCGGGACGATACGCAGTTGCGTAAGGGCATAGGTCGCAGTGGAATGGCTTTTCGCCGGTATGTGATCGTAGATGCGCTTGGTACTGAGAAAGTCGTCCACAAGCGTAGCCGCAAAAGTTGCATTTAAATTTTTTGGGCAGCGGTTTTCTTTGTTTTTCTTTGTTTTCTTTGTTTCGAACAACACAACCTTTAGGTTGCGTCGTTCGAGTTGTGGGGCCACGCGTGGATGGTCTGCGAGGTGGTTCGCGTTTCAGGTGTTCGGATAGCTCGGAAGTCAAGACGGAAATTGTAGCTTCGGAGATTTCGATTTCTTCTCGTTTTATGTCATGTCTAAAAAATAAAGTTAAACTCTTTCAGTTTAGTAGATTTACAGTAAGAATCGGTATTATTTGTAGCGGGAAAACCTTTGGGGGTTATACTAGACTTGTTAAGTTTCAATTTGAGTTGAGAGTTGCAAAACACAGCACAGAAATTTTAATCTATCACTATATAATAATAATGTCCATTTTAAAAGATCGATGCACATTTAATAATTGTATCCTTGCAATTTTAGATATATAATAATAATAATAATAATAACATAGTTTTTCAAGATTTTCAGATAATTGAGCAGCACAAAAATACGAAACTTTGCCAAATTTAAACACGACAAATTCTTGTTAAATTTTCTGTTTGAGTACTCGGTAAGCAACAGTGATGCAACATGATCTTGATAGTGAGTACATTTAATAAAATTAAAAAAAGAAATAAATATTTGGAAACAAAATATTTTGGAGTACGATGATAATTTTTTAAATATATTTTAAAAAACTATGCTAAAGTGCTAACAAATTGTCAGATACAACTTTTGTGCGAACTGACGTGTTATTATTTCCTAACCTAACTTTTTTCCATAACTGGCGCGCGGTTCAACAATATCTTATATGCACTCGGTACGAAGAAAGTCGTTCAGAAGCGTAGCCACAAAAGTGGCATTTGTATTTCTTGGGCCCCGGCTTTCTTTTTCTTTTACGTCGTGTCCGTCGAGTTGCGGAGACACGCTTGGATCGTTTGTCCGGTGCTTCTGCGTTCGGATGTTCAGACAGTGTGGTAGCGGAGACGGAAATTGTAGTTTCGGACATGTCTATATCTTCTTGTTTTATGTCTTTTATATCTTCTTGTTTTATGTCGTGTCTAAAAAATTTAATTATTCTGTTTCAGTTTAGCAGATTTACAGTAAGAATCGGTATTTTTTGTAGCAGAAAAACCTTTGGTTGTTATACTAGACTTGTGAAGTCTCAATTTGAATTGAAAGTTGCAAACAGCACAAAAATTTTAATCTATAACACTAAAATTTTATGTTACTCCATCTTAAAAAATTGATTCACATTTGATGATTTTTGTGTTCTTGTAATTTTAGATATATTCTTATTTATTATATAGTAAATAAGTGCGCCGTGAAAAAATAACGGCAGTTTGCTATATAAACGTATGCAAATGCTTCGTTTTCTGAGATACGGGGAGTTTAATTTTTTCCTAAAAACTGACGATTTATTTATTGCTCTGAAACCGGTCGAGATACGCAAATGAAATTTAGTAGGTTTTAAGAGGTAGTTATGGCGCATTTTTGACGTGCAATTAAGAATTTTATGTTCATCATTGGCGCGCATACGGGTAATGATATCAATTGTTTTAAAGAAAAAATTGGTACGCCACTGGGGTATTTTAAATTAAAAATCATTTTGGAAGTCGTCGTTCAATTTGTGACAAAAAATCTCTGTCTGCCTTTCATCGTAGGGGGTACCGTTTTTATTAAAAAAAAATCTGATGTGGCCAGGCACATGACTTTATCATACAATATATATTCATTAATAGTTTAGCTGCATGAGAATCGATTTTATTGAGATAAATCGTAGGTATTGTCAAAGCATCAGCATTTGACACTACCTACACTACATCATTAGAATAATAGTTATTTATGTCACAAGTGGCGAAAGTATGGAATAGCGCGACGAGCGGTGATGCGGCGCGTCACCGAACGCGGAGCGTCGACGTCGCATGGGACCGAGGCGCGCTATCTAGTTTTCGGCAGGAGTGACATCAACGTTTATTGTGTTCTTTTTGAGAAATATGTATTTAAAAAAATAATTAAAAACTGGTTATATTTCTGTATAGGAAATGTTAGGTGATACCACTTCTACGAAACGTCAAGTTTAAAAAGCTAATTCAAATTCTGACAGATTTATATTCGTTCATGACACTGTAGATGTCACATCGCTACCAACATACTAAAATATAACTACACTCATCGCTATACCTTTTCTCAATTTATCGTTTTTACAATTAGATATAACAACAGGTTGATATTTCTTTGTAACAAACAATTAAATTGGTGATCTTATTTTATTTGAATTTTGTATTTTGTATTTTGCCGCGCTAGAGCGGCAACGTTCCATAGCGGCTCTCCAATCTCTGATGAAATCAGCTGTTTTCGAGTGTGACAGCCATAGACATTTCTCTGGTGACAGCACAAAAAAGATATTTGTCAAATCCAGGCTACTATGTAGTTTCATATCAATGCAGATGCGACCGATCTCGATCAAATAGAATTTTCTCTTGCAGCTAAACTATTAATTTTACCAAAAGATGTCATGGGCATAAATTATTCAAAATTTCCTCTACTTTAATTTATTATTTAACTATTTTGACGAAATTACAGAAACAGCGGCTCATTTGCAAAATCCTTGAAAAAGGCTTAGAATAAACGACCAGTTGCTTTGGACCTTTTTGAACCAAAAGCTTTTCAGCTCTAAGTTTGGTTATAAAACTTCTAAATATGAACTTTCGTCCCGATACCTTTAGTAGTTTCTCCGGAATAGTCGCCACAAAAATCGTTTACACACACACAGACATACATACACACACACACACAGACATTTTTTTGTACCTTGGTCAAAAATGTTCAGGGGACCCATCAAGACCTATTTCCGCTGAAATCTCAATTTTTTTTTTCGGCACGATTACAATACTTTATCATACTGCGTATGATAAAGTAAAAAAAATAAAACATGTTAATGATCTCAATTCTTTTAAAGATATTTTTAATTAACAACAACATAAACTAAAACAATAAGGAAATAACACTAATAAAATTTTAAATAGACGCAAAGCTACAAAAAATTTTGAAAATGATCTCTCTCAGACGTGACGCAAGATTCAACTCTGTGAAAAACTTTAACACCCCGTATCTCAGAAAACGAAGCATTTGCGGACACACGTTTACATAGCAAACTGTCATTATTACTTTATCCTACGCAGTATGAGAAAGTACCTATTGTAATACGTAGTGCAAAAAAAAAATTTTGATTTTAGCAGAAACAGTTTTTTTTGGGTCCCCTGAACATTTTTGACCAAGGTACAAAAAAATATCTGTGTGTGTGTGTGTGTGTCTTTTTCAGTTTTTTTTGTCCTAACCCATATCAGGTATAAAAAAATTGCAAGGCAACCAAAAATTATCACCTGTGAATCTATCTTTTGTAACATTTCTAATTATTTCTAATGCATATTTGTTATTTCTTAACACTTCTATCGTACTATAAAAAGGTTTCAGGCTATTACGTCACATTACGTCACACCAATGCTTTGCGCGCTAAAACTACAATTTCAGGACCCGATATAATGACAAAAGATATGATCTAACATTCTAATTTAATGTTCCCAACATGAAAAGGAATTACGAATAGATAAGTTTAAACATTAAAATTAAGAACTATAGAAAAAATATGTGGTGTTTAGAATGATTTAGCTACCCAGTCAAATCTAACACGGATACTCACAAAAAAAAAGATAATAGAATATGCAGGCAGTATAAAAAGAAAAACCAAAAAAGCCATAACGTAGCGTGTGTCACCTCTTGTTATTCATAACGAATAGCATATTTTTTCTCTAAAATTTAATAATTTATCAAATTATAACGAATTGCCAGGGGATGGACATGAGTGATAGTATTGATTATCGAATGTTTGCCCGTACGAGACAATTAAACAATATACATACATCTGTTGGTCGGACAACTTCGTGTCTTCTATTTCCTCGTCACAAGGTTCGGTTTTTATCGTGGCTAAAAATGAAAAGCAAAGCTCAAGATACAATTTAAGAATTGAAGGGGAGACGCAAAGAACTTACTTGTGGCCGCCCCCAATCTGTCAGCAGGATTCTCAACGTCCTTGCAAAAGTTGAAATGGTTCGTCAAGTACTTTTCTTTGCTGAACCCAAATCCGCATAAACTGCAACGAAATTCCTTGACCGTAGTCTTCAAGTCCTCATCCGCATCAGTCTCTTCATGTTTCAATGCCATATGGTGCGGAAACGCACTCATAATACTTTATGGATGACCTCAATTTGGTAATCAAAAAAACAGTAGCTCTAAAACATAATTAATTACTCACTCTATAAATTTCCAAAGCAAATTTAGGTTTACCCAAATTTATATCTACAAATCACAGTATAAATATTATTTTGTTATTCTACTTACCAGGATTTAAATCTGTTCTCATATATAACCTCTATTAGGTGTTGGTTTTGACGTTTGGTGGTCTGGTGGTATACCGATAAAGTAGATTTTGAATTTAACAACTAGTTGTTAAATTCCGAAAAGTAAACCAGTTTCTGGGATATGTAAAAGACCGATGTATTAAAAGGCGGCAATATTTTTTCACCTGAGCCCTGAGCCACGTGTCCTTGTCAGCCAAAACTTATATATTACTATGGCTGAACAGAGATGCACATAAGTTGACGCTCTTAAAAACGGTTGCAATTTTGTATTTTAACGATAAATGTGACTTTTTTGTTATACATTCTTTAGAACGAAGTATGAACTTTCTTCGACATTATTTTTATTAAACATTACCATTTTGTTTATTGCAGGGCCGAGAACATTCGCTGTTATAAAAAAACAGTTTTATGCAGAACTTGAGTGTTTTAGTTTAGTGTTTAGCTTTGTTAAGCTTTTGAAAGTGGTTCAAATTATAGTATACATATTTGACATCACAACTACTGGAAAATCTGCTGCGGATAGGTGCGGATGCGGTTTTTGTGATTTTATTTCTAATATGTTGTAAAGGAAAATCCATAAATTGATGTACCGGCTTATATGTAATTTGGTGCAATTTCTTGATACCGTGATAGTAGAGGTAATTTAGAACATATTTAACCATATTTAGCTATATACAAATGGTTACTGTTATCGAGATATTGGCAACTTTATGTTCAATGCATCTTGTATGTTGTAAATGCCGTTATGTACGTATATTTTTCCGTTTTGGATCATGTATAGCAAACAACCCCGATGACATAGACTCTTAAAAATCATCCGAAAAAAACCTTAAACTTTGTACTTGTATATGCATTTCTTGGAAATTGGTTGCTTGAAGCCGATCGGATTCATATTCAAGGCAAGAAAATACATCGAAAGCACCTACTCGCATACACAGTTCATTAGGTTCAAATTGGATTCTTGTTGAGGAGAGACAATAGTAAGTTTGTGAATAGAAACTGGTTAGGCGTTTTCGATAAATGTGTTTATGCGGAACGCGAAGGCGGGTTCAAAACATGCGAATTAGGGTCATACCACTAAAAAACGACCGTTTTAGCTTGAAGTATGATCAAATTTCGAAAGTTTTCATGGAAACAATAAGTATAAATATTAGACAGTTTTGAAATAATACTAAAAATAATAGATTTTATAGTGATAAATATGGTAAAATAGGTTCTTAATTGCCTCTACTATCACGTCTTAAAAGGAATGCATCTGTTACGAGCAAACCCCGAAATTGTACAATGTTCACATTGTACAGTTTGTTTTGTTCAAAGCTGACATTGCGCCCATTAACCGTACAAAGTTAGAAATTTCCTTGTTTTGATGGACTTTGTACGGCGCTACTAGTACAATGTCGACATTGTATACTGATAATAATTGTACAATGTCAACATTGAAAACAGTCGCCAAATCAAATCCAAACCAAATCCTTGCGTTGTAGTAAAAGTCTAAAATCGACCCATTCTAGGGTTTTTAGAGAATATTTGTATTATCGATAAAATTTTGAAATGTGTTGGATCCACATGTTAATGTAATGCTGATTTAAACATATCTAATTATTTTACACCAACAATTCTAGTCATTCTTCGTTCTATATTTATTTCAATTAGATAATTGTTTGGAATATATTTTTTTGAAGAAAATTGTGAATGTTAAGCCTCTTGCGTTAGACCTATTTTCTTAAACTTGTGTTACAATTTTTGTGATATATTAAGTCCATAAAAATATCATTATATCAAATGTTTGATTTTTAAGAAAAAACTTCAATTTTATAATTCGTCGTTAACTATTTTAATTTTAATTACAAAAAATGTCTAGGTACACCTTATTTGCATGTTTAATTAGCTTTCATCAATCTATTAAATAATTCACTTCGTAATGTTTAACTGTTTTTGTTACCATTATTTCTTCAAATATACGTTTTTTTTGTACCAAATATTTACTGAATAGATACATTTTAATCCAGAAATAAATATATCGTTGCCTCTAATGAAGTAGCTTAGTTATTTTAATTATACAAAATATTGCCCTAGTGTAAGATTGTCTATTAAGGCAATACCTAAATGCTAAATTTTTGGTGGCGACTAATATATATTTTAAGTTCCAAAGAGATTGTGAATGAATGCATCCATTGTTAGCTGAAGTATAATTGGTTGGGAGAGAAGAAAGACGTAGTGTTTCTTGTAGCTATCTATTTATTTTCTTGCTTTGGTGATTAATTTCGGGTGTGTATAAAGCCCATCATTAGACCAGCGTCAGGCGGTTAATAGTATATTACATTACAAGAGCTGTAACTAGCATATTACGTGCGAGTGGAAAGTTAACATACGAGCCGCGAAGCGGCGAGTTTTGTTATTTTTCACGAGCACGTTATATGTGTGTACAGCTCGAGTATTGTACATAGTTTTACCTACGACCGACAATTTCAATAAATTGTATCAAAAATGTCAAATAAATAAAGGTAAGGATATTTGACGGCACGACGGGTGACAATTATTTGACGGTATTCGCGCGACATCTATTGCAACTACGGAGAACTTTGTCTGAAATGTCGACCGAAAATTCCAATACAAATTCAACATAAATGTTCACGAGCATGCAATATATGTTACAGCTCGAGTATTGCACTTACCTACGACCGAAAATTTCAATAAATATAAATAGTATCAAAAATGACAAATAATTAATCAAAATATTTGCGCGACATCTGTCATTATGACATTAGGTCGTGCGTAAAAAACACAAACGCACAGCCAAACGCACACGTATGTTATAAGCGATATACGAGCGAAGCAGTCCGTGACGTAAGGGACGTTTACACGTCGGTCGTAGGTAAACTATTATTATGAACATGAGATGTGTGGGTGCTCTGCCAGGAACCAGGAACATTGAACTTTCGGTCGATTTACAATTTAAAAAACACTAATTATATTAAATTTCTCGAGAAAACGTGGACTATACGTGGACGAACACGGCGATAAAATATACATATATATATAGTATATTTTATCGCCGTGTTCGTCCACGTATAGTCCACGTTTTCTCAAGAAATTTAACATAACTAGTGCTTTTTAAATTGTAAATCGACCGAAAGTTCAATGTTCCTGGTTCCTGGCAGAGCACCCACACATCTCGTGTTCATAATAATAGTTTAACCGCCTGACGCTGGTCTGATGGGTTTTATACACACCCGAAATTAATCACCAAAGCAAGAAAATAAATAGATACCTACAAGAAACACTACGTCTTTCTTCTCTCCCAACCAATTCCAAAGAGATGGTAAACAAATATTCCAATTTGCTGGTTTTGAATAATACAACAAAATATGCCGAGTTGAGAAGTACGGTCTCAAAAATACCAAATCTTTTTGTCAGATTCCATGAATTCTTCACATTATCCCTGCAATTTTAATTTGGTTTTGATCTATGACAAGATAACAATAAAATAAGCCAATAAATTGTTTGTTCATAGATATAATATTACAGCCGTAGATTTTCTTCAACTTAATATGTCATTAAGACTGGCAAAAAAATAGGCAAGCACGACTGAGAAATTTATTTACTTCTGACTGCAACCTATTTTATAAAAACCATCAAAGCAAAGCAGTGAAATGAAAACGGAGACGACTGTGTTTTTGTGAGATTAGAAAAAAAAACATTGCGCAAATTGCAAAAAGAACCACGATATTATTGTTTTTTAAATAATTATCGTGAATTATTAAAACCTAAATTGCTAAATAGTACGAAGTATAACGTTATAACGTTGTTCGGTTTTAATACGACAACTGTTTACACTTGACTTCTATAACTAACTCACTTTTACGTTAAATAACTCTTATATTGTTGCGTCTACTACAAAACACTTTAAAAACCGTAACATGACTTCACTGCTTCTGAAAGCTAATAACGCACAGGCGCAACAGTACCATCTTGACATTGTACAAGACTCACTGTATAATGTTGACATTGTACATATAGCGCCGTACAAAGTCCGTCAAATGACTAAATAATATCGAACTTTGTACGGGTTGGGTTTGCATTGTCGGCTTTGTACAAAAAAAGTTGTACAATGTTGACATTGTACGATTTCGGGCTTTGCTCGCAACACATCGAACGGAAAACAGCATGAATAGCATATGTACCGTTTCAATACACAATATCGACCGGTGTAAACTGACATTTTCTTCCTCCACCACTGGTCTTTAAAAATAAAACTTTTTTCAGGATTTTCTTACAACATAACAGACCCAAACATGTTATCTCATATAACTCAAAAACGACATGTATTGTTTAATTTTAAATCAGTGTATGCTGCGTATTTAAACTGGACATGCCATATATTATTTTTTGAATTGATGACAAATGTTGTAGCAGTAATTAATTTACAATAGGTACCTACACGTGTAGTGCAGTGAAGAACAATTTTTAATACAGTTTGCTTTTTTCTATTTTGTACTCTTTTATTGTGTTTATTAAGTTATTAACCTTCAAATTCTTAGTATGAAGGTTAAAATGTTATACATAAATACCCCACTGTGCGTCGGTCAAAATTTCATCCGAATGCAAGACAATGCAAAGCCACATACCGCCTGCATCAGCAGAAACTTTTACAAGAACGTGGAATTCAGGTCATGGAATGGCCGGCGTCCTGACCTGAATCCTATTGAACACGTGTGGGATCAGCTTGACCGATGTGTTCGCAAGCGCCCTAATCTACCACTAACCGTACAGGAACACAAGCCCTGATTGAGGAATGGGAAAGTAACCAAAAGAAGCGAGCTTTTTGTTGCTATATGATCCAGAGAACTCAAAAAAGAGTCACTGATAACCGACATAACCGCAAATTTGGAATCTTTGAAATCCTACCTTATATATTGTCTTCATACGATTGAAGCTTCCTTAAAGTCCTTCCCTACGTCCAGCTCCTTTTTCCCTACGTCCAGCTCCTCTTCAGTTGTCTTTCTTGCTTGACCATCTTTGGCTGCTATTGAAGGCTTCAGTCTAGCAACCATCTGCAACAAAATAACAAACAATGTATTTTCAATATACAGGGTCCTGCAACTAAGCTCCCGTCTTCTGTAGCTCACTTACTCATTAAGCTAAGAGTTTGACATTTTGCAGGCTTACCCTGTACTTCAAGGTACAATTCACGAAATTATTTTTTATTATACAGGGTGTTCCAAAAATGTGCAACGCCATGGTAATATATTTTTTTAAATTGCATGCTATTCATTTTTCTACACATTTGGAAGCCTTTTATGGTTGCCTACATATCACCGAAATTTTATTGAAATCGGTTGAGTGACCGCAGCGGAAAAAAATAAAAACCAAAAAAAATTGATTTTGCATCGTAGGCTTTAAAAATCAATAAAAACCACAAAATTCAGCTCGATAATAAAATTTTGCGACTTGCTTATTAAGTTAGATGTAATAGTCTCGTTAACCAAGTGACATTGATTCAAATTATACAGGGTGACCAAAATCGAGTGTCAAACTTGTCAAACTTCAAAGCGCGCTATTGTTCTTATTTTAAATTGGAACCCATAATTTTTTTTAGGTGAAATGATGCGAAATTAAAGAATAAATATTGTTTCTGAATACAACCCCATCACAATTCCCAATATTTTAAAAGTTATTCGCCAAAAACTCATTTTTCAACGTTTCCAACGGCAATGTTAGGTAATAAATATCGTACGTGGCGTTGAAAAACAATTTATTACATAAAATATAACGCAGAGAGGTATTTTAGATTTTACTGTACTTAATTAAGTAGTTATTCAATTGCTAAATTTACTGAAAAATTTACCTATAGCCACATTTCCGTCCTTACCGCTATAGGTAAATTATGCAGTAAATTTAGCATTTGAATAACTACTTAATTAAGTACACTCAAATCTAAAATACGTCTATTATTTTTTATGAAATAAATTGTTTTTCAAAGCCACGTACGATATTTATTATCTAAAATTGCCGTTGGAAACGTTGAAAAATGAGTTTTTGGGGAATAAGTTTTAAAATATTGGGAATTGTTATGGGGTTGTATTTAGAAACAATGTTTATTTTATAATTCTGCATCATTTCACATAAAAAAAAATATGGGTACCAATTTAAAATAAGAACAATAACACGCTTTGAAGTTTGACAAGTTTGACACTCGATTTTGGTCACCTTGTATAATTTGGATCAATGTCACTTGGTTAACGAGACTATTACATCTAACTTAATAAGCACGTCGCAAAATTTTATTAATGAGGTGCATTTTGTGGTTTTTATTGATTTTTAAAGCCTACGATGCAAAATCAATTTTTTTTGGTTTTCATTTTTTTCCGCTGCGGTCACTCAAACGATTTCAATAAAATTTTGGTGATATGTAGGCAACCATAAAAGGCTTCCAAATGTGCAGCAAAATGTATAGCATGCAATTTAAAAAATATATTACCATGGCGTTGCACATTTTTGGAACACCCTGTATAATAAAAAATAATTTCTTGAATTGTACCTTGAAGTAAAGGGTAACCTTGCAAAATGTCAAACTCTTAGCTTAATGAGTAAGTGAGCTACAGAAGACGGGAGCTTAGTTGCAGGACCCTGTATACAAAGTGGGCACTTTATGAAAAGCCCAAAAAATACTATTTTTACAAAATGGCAGCAGGATTTTCCCACTAATCACGAGTGAGGAAACTCTGAGGTAGACGACATTAAAAAAAAAAACATAATTCTGGCCTGAAACAGCCAAATAAAGTAAAAAGAAACTGTTCTTCTGTGATATTATTGTCAAAGCATGGAGAGAATATTTTTTCAGTAAAAGAGAAAATCATTCTAGAGCAATGAAAAACACTCAAAAATTCCAGATGCAAGAAACGTTAAATTACATATCAGGGCCGGCCCTAGGCGGTAGGCAACTGCCTACGGCGGCAATGTTTAGGGGCGGCAAAACCAACTGAACTGCAATAAAAAATGCTCTAGAAAATAAAATAATAGTAAAATAATAATAACATACTTAAATAAAATAGCTCATTAACTTTTACGATGAATTAAGATCAGATATATTGACAACGTTATCATAGAAGCTGAAAAGTTAGCTAATAAAATATAAAAAATAATATGAAAGTGTACTGTAGTGTAGCGATCCTATACAAATATCAAAAGAGAAATATAAAATAGTCCTAACGACCCTTTCGAGTTTCTATACGATATCCACAAACTTAAAGAAAATATTATAAGTAAAAATGAATTACTGGCACATTCCAAAGATATAGAAACCGCTTTAAAAGTTGGCGATTCCTCCATCTTAACGGTTTAGAATTTGCTGCCGAAATGGTAATCTAGTTAATTTTTATTTGGGTAGACACATAATTTGCCCGCCTATAAAAATAATATCAAAATGTTGCTGAGTCTTTGATGATATTATTATTTAAATTAATAAAAAAAACTATCAGTAATTAAAAAATTCGCCATGAAATGCTTGCATCAATATCTCCGAAAATATAACTCTTAGCAGAACAAATTATACATCATATTAAAGATACAATTTTGATGAAGATTTGGGTACATGATAAACAAAGAATTACTTAAAACTATTGAAATATTTAGATTTGGGAAAATGTAAAGAACGGAGATATGACGTCAATATTTATTCTGTAAAAAACGACAGAAGTTTGCTGATGACAGATGACTTAACAGTGTAGATATTAACATAATATTTCGGTTCTGAAAACCCGTTTTTACACCTTCTCCCAAATCTACATCTTTCAATATTTTTAAGTAATTCTTCATCTTTAATATGGTGTATATTTTGTTCTGCTAAGCCTAATACTTTCGGAGATATTTGATGCAAGTAGTTCATGACAAATTTCACTGTAATCACTGATGATTTCTAATAAATTTCAATAATAATCTCTTCATTCAGTAAACATTTTGATGGTATTATTGGTACTATTTTCATAGTCGGGCGAATTAATTATGATGTTAAATGATTTTGCGTTCATAGACCTTGTTGCCAGAAGGTCCAGTTGATCCTCCCTTAACAATGGGCCAAATTTAAACACAGTTTGCTAAACTAAAAATAACAAAAAAGTACTTATGAACCATGTCTACTTATAATTGTCTTTAATGGGTTAGCAATGAAGGCCACTGTATATGGATTGAGTAATACATTAGATCTCAAAGAAGTTATTCGCGATTTTGCAGAAAAATGGTTCGACAGGGGTTATTTTAATTTAGGGTTAAAGTTTGTATATTGTACTAGTATTCTATATTCTTTGTTGTTTTAAAAGTATTGTTTGTATGAACTAGTATAATCTCCATAGGTTGTGTTTCTCATACAAATAAATTTCGTAAATATTGTGTGAGTGTTTACTGTATATTTCTGGATCATGATTTTAGTATAAGCTGTTTTTTTTTGTATAAATCATTTCGGAGTTAAAGGGGCGGCACTATTGAGGTTTGCCTACGGCGACAAAAACGCTAGGGCCGGACCTGTACAGCTGAGGGAGAGAGAGAGAGTAGACTGAAGAAGACTAAAGACTTTGTTTCATTAAAAATGGCAAAACATAAATATTTAACATTTCTTAATAATAAATCTTATTTAACGATATTTAAAACACTTAATATTTAAGTTAAAGTTACCGACAACAAATTAAAATTTGCCGGCCAGCGTAATTATCCGTTTATGAAAACTTCCGCGGCAAGATCGCGTCGGCCATCTTGAATTTCGCGCCAAACTGCTACCAGGCAAAGGTCAATGACCTCAACCTAGTTGGGTTCTGAGCCCCAGGCGGGTTTTGGGCCTAAAAACTCAAGCGGCACCCAACGCCGGTACTTTTAAGACCGACTATCGCAAGTCTTAAAACCGATAATCAATCTTTCTATACCCGAAAAGTACCTACATACATAAAACGACTAAATTAAGTCGAGACAATTACTTACCCTGAACGTAACGTTTATGTCTTGAAAAACATCACAGAGGGACACACAATCACTGATAAACTACGGAAAGTAAAGATAATCGCGTTTTTTATGCACAAATAGAGCCGAATAACATGCACACTACCCGTTATCTCAAATGCCGTTTTCCAACTAATATTTGCAAATTCAACTGTTACAATAGTGCAACATGGCGAACAACCAATCACAGCGTTGTATTTAGTAAGGAATCGACTGGACACCCTCTGGCGGAAAAAAACTCAAACAAGTCAACGGCGGGTTTTGAATTAATTGTGTTTTGGGGGCCCTTCATGGTCAAAAACCTTCAGATAAAACTGATTTTATATTAGCCCTTGCCCCTTTGGCTTGCTGCTAATATTATTACATACTACTAACTTGTCAGTAAAAAGTGGTAAAAACTTACTAAACAATACAAATTTTGCACTTCTATCCTGTCTATTTGTCTTCTTTTTTCTTCTAAATTTCACCGAAATATTGCGCGCACATTAAGAATATCCCAATTTAAAGTTTTAATAATTTATTCACTTTTATTTTTAGAATAAATTTATACCTATCGATAAATAGTCTATTTCCTATTTAAACATTCCGTCTCGATTATAGAGTTTGTTCATTCTCTATAAATTTGCAATTCGTTCAGTATCTTATATAAAATTTATATAATAATATTAATAATTTTAGAAAATTCAAACGTGTCTGACACTTGTTGCTGGTGCCGCCATCTATCCGGTAACTTGTGGATTAACTGATTTTGCTTTGAATTACATATGGTGCATTATTAGAAAGCGTGAAATTTCTTAATTCTCCTTTAGTTTATTTTCCATAAATAAACACCGATTTAATCGCTATTTAGTGCCTCAAAGATTAAAAAGGTATCTTACGTGAATTATATTAGTGGCGCCATCTGTGTAAATACTGCCGAACTTGATTTGACCGACGTTCAAACTTTCACTGCGCATAATAAGTCAATTTATCGATTTCAAGTATATTCCGACGTAAGAATGAGTGAAAAACATCTGGGATATGGTAATTATTAAATTAAAATTCTATTATCTATTTCACAATTAATATGTTATATCCATGTAGGGTCAGAAATACCACCAAAAGTGGAAGGAAAGCTGCGGCTGTACTCGATGAAATTTTGCCCATTTGCCCACAGGGTAAGGCTTGTCCTCAAAGCGAAAAACATCCCCCACGATATAGTGAACGTGAATTTGATGCAAAAACCCGAATGGTTGTTCGATTTACACCCTAAAGGTACAAATTTTTAACCAAAACACATTTTTAACGTTGCAAATATCGGAAACGCTTGTTTTTCTTGTAGCGAAAGTTCCTGCTTTGGACGTCGGGGATAGAATTATCGTTGAGAGTCTGGAGATTTGCGATTATCTCGAGGAAAAGTATCCTGATCCACCGTTGTATCCTGCGGACCCCCTGAGACGGGAGCAGGACAGGGCGTTGTTTGAACCTATCGGAAAACTTGGGGGTACTTTTCTGTCGTTGGTGCTTGGTACGGAGTTGAACACTTTAAATGATTGGAAGGCTGAGTTGTTTGAACCTCTCGAGGTGCTTGACGCTGAATTGAAGAAACGGGGTACACCGTATTTTGGAGGGGACAGTCCCGGGATGGTAAGTTACGTTTAAACTAAAAAATAAGCATATTCTTTTTAAGATAAGTTATCTTAAGTACTCTGTTAGAAAAACATTCATTTATTCTCATCATTTTGTTTCTCATTCATACCAATATGTGAGCTGGTTTACGAAGAAGGGGTTTATGTGTTTTGAGGTTTTGGGTGATTCGAATAGAGAAAAGTCCCCTCTTTCTAGCGAACCCAAGCCCAGCTTGGTAGCTTTCTTAACGGCCGAGTTATTCGTATTTGAAGTTAGAGTACACACAATAAAAACACAAAATGTACAAAATTATTTTCGCTATTTTTTCTTGTACGTAGTAAAATAAATTAGAGAAATAAAATTTCTTATAAAATACAAACCAAACGATAATTTACAAAATAATAAATAATCTATTCTTATAGGAAATAATATTCATATTAAATTCAACCTCTCTAATTTTTCGTCTTCTTGGTGTCTTTAGCATCTACTTTTTCACTCCACTTCTTTATATGATTTGTTTGGTCAGTTTTAGCCTGTGATGTACCTACATGAGGATTTGTTTCGCAGTTATCTTTACTTTTCTTTTTCTTCAACTTTTTCAGCGGTTCTGGCGCTACTTAGCCCTTTTTTCTGGCATCGGTTGCTAAGTTACGAACGGTGTTGGATGTGTACCACTGCCTTCCGAGTTACAATCCAACTGGTTAGAAAATGTCTGGCATTTATTCACTCAATGTTTCAAAAATAAGAGTAACCTGCTCAAATTCTTCACTATTCGCAATCTTTTTCATCTTCACCATTCAATTTTTACAAATTATAAAATAGTTGTATTGCAATATACCTTTCAAAGGCCGCTGGGCCGCTTAGCCGGAACTGGTTCGTTATGGCCGTGGTTTTGCTGTTTCAAAAAGCAAAATAAATTAAGTAATAAGTAAATGAAGGATGAATCAAAATACATATGAAACTTTTTAGACATTTGTTTCTCTACAAGTCAATGTCATTCTGAGTAAAAAGTTTTAAAAAAAAGTTCATAGTGTACAACTAACAACGTAATGCGAGATGATTGAAACTCAACTCAATTATATTAGTAAAATTACAAGGTAATTTTGTAATTTTTACAATTCTGAGGTATATGTCCATTGTATTTTTCCTACAAGATTGTTGTAATTGAAGTAAAGCAGCTATATTGTTATTATATCACACAGATTTGTAAAAATAACTGGTAATTCGTGCAATTTTTAAACTTTTTGTACATAAATCTACGTAATTTTCTACATAAAATGTTATAATTTTTTTTCTCTCAGATTGACTACATGCTTTGGCCTTGGGCCGAAAGGGCTGGAACGACGACTATCGTCCTCGGCAACAGGATCCCGCTTACAACCGACGAGTTGCCGACGATCCGACAGTGGCGACACACGATGAAAGAACATCCCGTCGTCGCAGATCTTTTTATCGGACCGGAAAAGTTCTACAACAGCGTTCAAATCAAGTTAGGAGAGAGGCGACCGGATTACGACGATCTATAAACATTTTATCCCGCATGTTGTTAAATTTAACGGAATTTATCGATGTTGTCCAAAATACCCCAGCTTCTTAATATATATCGTTAGTTTTTAGCTATGTTACTGTGTGTGATGTCTTATGTCTTCCACAAAACCTTTAACCTTTGTTATTTTTCCATGCATAGCTTAGAATTAAGCTTCTAATGAGCACGTTTGTACTTATATTTTAGTGTGTATCACAAAATAAAAGCTTTTACTTGTAAAATAGATGTTTTATTTGAAATTCCCGCTTTACAAAACAGAAGACCACTTTACAAAACAAACACTGCGCGATTTGTCGTATGTTTATTGTACTGTCAAACGCCCCTAACCTATAAATCTCACTATTTTCTTTGCTACAAATGTAATTCAACAAAAATGCCTGATTTTTTAGCAGAAAATAACCTTTGCGGGCAGAATATCTTACAGATAGTCTCAAGGGGCAACGCAATTATAGCAGAAATCCTCCGATTAAAAGATTTCATACCAAATATTTACAGGTTATAAAAAAATCCTCTCCGATACACAATTGTTTGGTAATAATTAATAATCGTATACAATTCTAGGTTACAAAACAAGCAAGACGCGCAGAAATACAGCGAGATAATCCTCGATTTCAGCTATTTTAAGATTGCCGAGGCTCAGGAACACAGAATCGAAAATAATGACGTAACCTAACAAAAATTCAAACTTTACGGTTAAAACTTTTATACAAACCTAAATTTGTAGGCTTTACAAGACCTGGACGCTGAGTTTCGAGATAATCACATACAGATCGTCCGAAGGTTTTATTTATCGTTCAAATCCGTTTATACTTACGTTACCGACATAATACATTATATCGAAGAACTGAACGATGGCATGTTTCTTCACCAAACTATGGAAAGTGTGTTTGGAGACGTAGATGGGCGTCAGTTGATGGTTTGTGTGTGTTTATTTGGTAGAAATAAATGATTTTTGTGTGTTTTTTTTGCAGTGCGAGGCTTTGTTTTTGTATGGTACGATGTTGTTGTTGTTAGACGCTCATATCGAAGGTATTGTAAGGGAAAGATTGCTGGTTTCTTATTATCGATATACGCCGCAGCAGAACGATGGGCAAAATTGTATCGACGAGGTTTGCAAGTTGTTACGAGATACCGGGTTTTCCGCAAGTAGGAAACCGAATAATTATCCTGAAGATTATTTTAGGTGAGTGTTTTTGTTTGTAGTTTATACTGTTTATTGATATATAAGTTAAACAATAGTGAACATTTTGACCTAAAATCAAGTATAGTCGAGGAATATTTTGGAATAATTTGTATTACGTATTTTGTGAAAATAAAACTCTATTCTATTCTATTAAGTCAACATATAGAGTACATATTTTGGAATAGTTATAGTGCGTAAATGTATAATAGGAAGAACAGATTTTGCAAGTACTAGATATAATTCGATATGGAGACAAACATGAACCTTTTCAACTTGCTTAAGTCTTTTTAGTTACTTTACCCTCAACAACAGGAAAAAACAAACGTAAAAATAAAGAAATTTGTGGCAGATTTCTTTACCTGGATTCAGTGATGTACTACAGAATATAAAATTAGTAAATAGGCTATAAAATACAGCGAAACAGTTTCTTCCAGTTTAAGGATTTTACCATAAACTAAAAAATTTAATATTTTGGTACGAAGCATCTTGAGTTTGTGATGAGCTGTGACAGAGGTAATATGGTCACTTTTGACATCTCTTCATCGCACAATTATTGCTTTTTTAGTGAAAAAGTTGTGCCAGAAAGGGTACATAGAAAAAAAAAATCTAAAATGTTTAGTTGGGCTATTTGAACAGTATTTGAGAAAACCGAAAAATGTACAAGTATCTAATAATTTTTTTCATGCCAAGAAATTGAATATTTAATAGTTGCACTGAATATTTCATCAATTTTGAACAAAAATAACAATTTCACATGAATAAACATCCATGACATATGAATTCTAAAGTTATTCAATTTTATTTTAAAGTAGAAAACAAAAATACGTCAAAATGTTTTATTGGCATCAATATCGAAAATTGAAAATTTCGCTCGATCAAACAATTTCTTTTGCCGTAACTATTCGTGAAACATTTTACAAAAGACAACATTTTTTAACAAATTTAAGATGTAAGAGCAAGTTATGATCTAATAGAGTATATATTTTGTTTATTATTGATGTCAATACGCACACTTTGACACCTTTTACCTTTTAAACCGTCAATTTTGGTTTTCCACTTGTAAAATTTGAAAACGTTGATCAAGTTTCGGGGTAAAAGCTATTATCCAATAAAATATATTTTAGGCGTTTCTTACTGACTGGATTTGTCATCAGAGGCGTTTTGACTTGGCAATTTTCGCTTTTCTCATGAATTCCGGGATCCCGGGATTACAAAATCTTTAATCCCGAAATCCCGGGATTAGTATCCGGAATTGGAAGCCCTAATATGTACTATGTACTAATTTTGACATCATTTAATTCTGGCTTGTCAACTTGTTAGTTGAATTTTTAATTTTGTATGTAACATATGTACATTTATTTAATGCACAATATTTAATATTTTAATGCACGTTTATTTAAATAATTCTTGCTTAAATCGCACTCTTTTTATTAGGAAATGGTATTTTTTACGTGAAAAATGAATAGACCGACCATCAAACAAGAAAGCAAAAAAAAACAAAAAAACAGTAATACAAGTTTTTAAGTAAAATTACATTGAAAAGTTATATTAGTGTAAGTGCAACTAACATATACCATAAAAAATACCCGTTGAAGTAAAAGAAACGATTACTCGGTTACTCGAAAGAAATCAAGTAATCTTTACTTCGAGTATCATAAAGTAACGATTACAAAGTAACGAATACTCCATTACTCGCCCTTCATTATAACCTCAAAACTACTTTTAATCTTACAGGCGCATCGCTGTACCATCTTCATACGTGGACATAGTAATCGGAAGACTACGTTCGGACGACATCTACAACCAACTAACCGTTTACCAAAGAACAAAACACCGCAGCATCGCCCTAGCGACTCAAGCGTCAATGCTCTACGTTTGTCTGTTTTTCTCGACGAATATTCTCCACAACCAAACGGCAATGATGCGCGAAATAGTCGACAAATACTTTCCCGATAACTGGGTGGTGTCGATATACATGGGATTCACCTACAATTTGATCGAGGCATGGGAAAATTTCAAAGCCGCGAAAACTGCTTTGAATAACACGCTGGAAACGTCGAACGTTAAGTTTTTGGCGAATCTACACAATAGTAAGATACAGGAATTGTACGAACTGTCCGTTAAGTTTCTGAAAGAGGGAGTGGTCACATCGGAGAATCTGTTGTCGGTGATTAATAATATTATTAATCTGTTGAAGGATTGTAACGTTGTCGTACGGTGGTTGATCTTGCATACTGCGAACGGGAAGTTCGATAAGCACAAACGTTGTAAGCAGGTGAGAGATATTCTTTTTTTAATCTTATTGTAGCAAAAGTTTGTGGTTTGTACCCGGACAAAAATATATGCACTGTGTTGTAGATTTCACTGATTATAATTTATAGTTATTGTTCATCTATCTTACCAAAAAATACTTTTTATAAATTAATATTTCCAACTGATGATATCTGGCTACTGATTTCTAAAGACAAGTGATGATAAGAATTTGCCACTTTCTTATAACTCTTTTTTTAATTATAAGGTACGAGAGATGGTTATAAACGAATCAAAATGCGAAGACTCGCACATTTTTAAGCTATTACTAAACACAGCGCAGTTAGAACTGTCAACGAGAGATTTATTTAAAAGTCTCCTCTCGGAAAAAGAACAAAACTGGGCCGAGCTGAAAAAAGAAACCTACAACAGCCTGATAGAACTCTCCGAAGTCTTCGGCGGGACAAAACCTCTAACGCGCGTCCCCAAAAATTCTAACCTACACAAGTGGTTCTTAGAAATCGCGAAACAAGTCGAAAGTTTAACGCAAGATGATTCCGCTTCGGCTAGAAAACTAATCCAGCTGATTCAAGCGTTAGAAGAAGTACAAGAATTTCACCAATTGGACGCACACATGCAAATTATACAATACCTCACGGAAACCCGGAAATACATGAATCAGATGATCGGAAACATGAATATCAAAGAAGACGTTTTAATAACTATGCAGATAATCGCTGATATAAGCTACGCTTGGGAGTTAATCGATTCTTACACGCCTATAATGCAATCGGGGATAAAAAAAGATCCTAATTTGGTAACAAAACTACGCGCGGTTTTTCTAAAGTTGGCGTCTGCTTTAGAAACTCCGTTATTGAGGATAAACGAAGCGAAAAGCGAGGATTTTGTGTCAGTTTCCGAGTATTACAGCGGGGAATTAGAGATCTATATGCGGAAAGTTTTGCAAATCATTCCGAGGATGATGTTTGAAAAGTTGGCTAAAATTATCGATATGCAAACGAACGTTCTTAAAGAATTACCGACTAGGTTAGACAAAGATAAATTGAAGGATTATGCGCAGTTAAAAGAGAGATTTGAATATGCCAAGTTGACGCATTCGATTTCTCTGTTTAGTAGGGGTAAGTGTTTTTTTACGATTTTTACGACAAAAGAAATTCCGATATTTTTTTATTTGCCAGGGATGCGTATGATGAAAACTACCTTGGTCGGTGTAATATGTCTGGACCCGAAAAATTTACTGGAGGACGGAATTCGAAAAGAACTGGTTCAGCATATATCTAAAGCGCTGCATACGGAAATCATTTTTCCGCCGAAAGGCAAGCACGAAGATTTCGTCGCTAAACTGACAAACTTGGCGTGCGTCATGGACGGATATAAAAGATCGTTCGAGTACATACAGGTATAACACAATAGAAAATTAAACTGACGTTACAATTTACGGTTATGCAATTACTTTGACACAAATCTAACCCTTTATACATACCTGTCAAAGTGACATTATAAGAATTTAGGGTTAGAATCTTACTGTGACAGTTGTATAACCTATAAAAATGTTAAAGTGACATAACAATTTAGGGTTATACTGTTAGTTTGACACATATAACCCTAGAGACATACCTGTCAAAATGACATTTTAGGAATTTACGGTTAGAATCTTATTGTGACAGAAGTACAACCTGTAAAAATGTCAAAATGACGTTAAAATTTAGGATTATAATGTTACTTTCACGCAAATATAACCTTTAAATGTTATTGTGACAGACGTATAACCTATAAATTTTAATCTAGGATTACGTGAATATCAACGGTTTGAAGATGTGGCAGGAGGAGGTGACACGTATAATCAATTATAACGTAGAGCAGGAGTGCAACGGCTTCCTTAGGAATAAGGTTCACACGTGGGAAAGCGCGTACCAGAGTAGGATCGTCCCGATTCCGAATTTTCCGGCAACAGATGCTGTCAGCGAGAATTTCATCGGACGACTAGCTAGGGAAATAATTCGTTTGACCGATCTGAAGTAAGTATTTTGTTCTATAGGGTGTAATAGACGACCGGTGTCAAGCATTTTACTATATGGCCCTTATATGGTGATAATATTTGTTCGAATAGCAAGCGTGTTTCAATCAGTTCGTACAGAAAAATGTTTATAACTTTTGCAAAAATTGTTGCATAAATTTCTATCATACCTCAAATTGTAGGTAATTAAAAGACCTAGTAACCCTTTGACGCTCGGAGTTTTGCCCCATGGACAACAATCTCTAAATGGCGGTAATGTCCATTCGAAGAGCAAACGTATTTCAATCAGTTACTACAGAAAAACGATTATAAATTTTTAAAAAATTATTGCATAATATTTTTTATTATATTATAGTATTTTTTATATTATATTATATCACAACAGATATTATATTATATTATTATTATTATTTTACATACTGTTTGTACAATTAATGAATGCAACTGCATTAAATGATATTTTCAATTTTAGCTTGAAATGTTAGTAAAATTGCTGACAAATAGTGTAAATTCACGTTCATTTTTATCAGTGTAGGTTCTAATTTGAAATTCTAAATCTATTATCATTATTTTATGTTTTTTTCAGGAATACGTCGTATATTGAACAAACTGCGACGTGGTATGACGTAAAAACTCACAAGATCATCTTGAATCGACAAACTATATCACTAATAATGTCTGCTATCGAAGTAACAGGCTTAGTTGGTCTGGACCGTTTATTTTCGTTTATGATTATAACAAACTTAGAAAAAGTTATAGGTATTAGTTTTGTCTTGTTTTATTGCATTGATATTTTTATCCTCATACTTATTTCAGCAACTTTGGAGAATAAAGACAACAAGAACGTATCGTGGACTAACATAATGTCAAACATCTCGTCCGAATTAAAAACAATTGAAGACCATCCCAACGCTGCAAAGTTTTACCAAAACTGCACTGGTCGAACTACTAAGTTATTCAGCACGATGTTTGAATTAATTCTACACATCGGCCAATTACAACTATTACGAACGCTAATCAATTTTCACTTGAATACAACCTGTAAGTTTAATTCGAAGAATCTGGAAGCATCTTTACAAACGTTAAATAAGTAAGCCCAATAAATAATTTTTTCTCGTAAGTTTTTCAGTTTTTAATGTTTATTTTTAGGGCGTTGTCTTTGGATATGATGACAGAAGGGGCCCCGAAAGTTGACGAGGAGGTCCTCTTCAAGTTGTCGCAATATTTCGACTACGCCGGCATGAATAACCCGTCCAATAAGATATACGTTACGGTGAAAACAAAGGAGGAATACGCCGCCATATTGTTTATTTTTGTGGTTGCCTACCTGCAGAAGTTGTTCTTCTTCGTTCCTGGAAGTAAGTTTGCGTTCGATAACCTCAACTGTCAAAGTGACAGTTCTAGGTTATGTTTAATAACCTCAACTTTAATTCCATTTCACTTTGTGAAATGAAATGAACATAGCTTTCTTTCATACGTTCAAACTAGAGTTTATTTCACGACAAGTGGCAGTAAGCTGCTGACATAATGCGCAAACGTTCCTATATGCATTGACGTGTGCTAGAATGACATAGCAATCTTCTTTATTTCATTCTGACACACGTCAATGCGTAGGAACGTTTACGCATTATGTCAGCGGCTTACTGCCACTTGTCGTGAAATAAACTCTATCTGTTTTTTGCAGTTAAAGTTAAAATGTTGTAGGAAAAAATTGTTCTAAGTATAATTTTATGGTAGGTTATCAAATTTGAATATTTTATTTAAAATAACACAATTTTTCTACTGTGAAATTACCTTGCTTTTCCTGTGAACAAATTCAACAAATTTATCAAGTACATAAAAAATTAAACAAGCTTATCGTCTAAAAAAATTTTAATATACATACAGGTTGTTTATATTATTCTGGAAATTAGGTAACTTATCATTTATTTGATAGAACAGCCTGTAAGTTTTTTTTTTGTAGAGATCATTGTTTACTAATTCTGAGTAAAAAGTTTTATAGTCTAGTCATTTTAGATGTAAAATCATTGAATATTGTAAATAATTAATCAATTATAATTCAAATAATAGAAATTAATACCAATAGATTCAGTAAAATGAATTTCTTTGATGATAGTATTATTGAGTAAACTGTATTTTTAAACAAAATGCCTAACAAATTTTAAATAATTTGTGTTGACAAGCATTTATTAGAACTTTTGTTTGTCTTTTATTCAATCACATGCAATAGAAATAAATCGGGAAACAATTTTAAACAACTTTTCCCATCTATATACATAATTTAATAAATAAAATATGAATACTAATCTAATCTTTTGTTTATATTTAGATAGTTCGAAAAGAACTGTGGATCAATGGGATGGAACTCCGTTTATTTACGGCATGCACACAATTATGAAGCAGTTTAACGTAAATTTGAACAACAGTTTTATCGAGTTTGTTGCAAAATATATTCTGCAGTTGACAAGTCAGTCAAGGTAGGTTTTATAACTTTTCTGCAATACAAATTACAAAATAATTTTTATTCCAGCATAAAAACTGAGTTACCACAGGACGCAGTTTTAGCCCTACGTTTCATAGACTCCTACACGTCGCTCTCAAAGGTTTCCGAAGGCTTTTTAAGGGACCATTTTCCAGACGAAATGTTCCACGTATTCCAAACAATATGCAATTCTAACATATAAATAATCAACCATAACTTTGTACAGATATTTTTATTAGTTATATTACAAATAAATCTTATATTAATATATAAAATAAATTAATATTATTATAACTGTTTCATCCAATTTCTTCTTAAACCTGCAGTATGATCAAAAAGCGTAGGATTCCTGAATTCTCCCTTCATATCCAAGATATAATGCAGATAATGGTGCTTAACTTTGATCGGCAATTGCGATAGCGAAGCCTCCCGTGTTTGTTTGCAACTCATATGCGATAAAGGAACAGTAAACATCCTATTATTCCCAAAAGGCGTGTAAGTCACTATCGTGCACTCAGCCCCACCTTTACGAAGCACCAAATACCTCACAGACTTCAACGTAAACGACCAGGAAACCAGCAAGATACCATAACCTAAAAATCTGTTATTAAAAACGTCATAATTCTTTACACAAACAATTTTTTCTTACCGACTAAGAAGCTAAGTATAGATATCGTATTCCTATACTTATTTTCGCCTAAATTTATCTTCCGCCACCATGCTACATCTTCTTTTTGTTCGATTGGTGCATCTCGTAACGTTGTGAACGCAAAGTACGATAAGTAACCCCAAAATCCAAACTGGCATAGCGAGAATATGCTTAGTATTTTGAAAAATCTACCGTTGTCATATTTGTATAGTATAACATCTTTAACTACGTTGGTGTTAACGTCTAAGTTTGTCGAAGTTGAACATTGTCGTTTGTTTCTCAATATCACGCTGGTTAGTGATGGAAATACTCTCGTTCGAGCCTTAATTATATTTTGAGTGAATTGGTTCAGTTTCTGTATCAACATTTTGCGCAGAGCTTAGAGCATTCTAAAAATAAGTTTGGTTAGGATTATAATGTGAGGTTATGTATGAGTGACACCGTGTGTGGTTCGAGGAATGTCTAATAGGTGGCTTGAGGTGGCTTAATAGTTAAAATGAAATCTACTTTATCGATCCAGCACTGACGTTATGACTAGTGCTGCCACCAAGCTAAAAACTGATCTCACGTGATCTCACCTGTTGGGCTGTTGCTGTCTGTTGCACCTGTTGCTGTCTGATATCCAATTACTTTCTAAATAAGGTAATTAACTAACCTGTTGCATTATTCAAGGCACACTTATTGCTTTCATTATTACCTGGAATCAGCCATTTTACTTTTACAACACCAACAAAACATATCCAAACATATTTCTTTTCAATTTTAAGCTTATCCGTATTATGTCCACGTTTGAGCTCCAATCATCATTGAAACATGAAGCGTCTGATCCGGATGAGCATTTGGAGAGTTCGACGAAGAAATTCCGTTGCAGTTTATGTGGTTTCCTGTTCAGTAAAAAGAAATTCTTAACAAACCATTTCGCGTTTTGCAAGGAAGTGGATGATCCCGCTGATAGGTTAGGTGTGGACGCTGGTAAGATTGCTGTGTGATTACTTCAAGTTTTAAATTGTTTCATTGTTTTGTTTTACTTGTTTAGGCAACGTAGGCAACATTAAAAGTGAACCATGTGACGATGAGATTGAGAGTACGGACTTAGTTGATGAGCCAATGTAAGTATCTTTCCAACTTTTTTTGGTAGTTTTAGGTTAGATTGTGGTGTCTTACGTAGTGATTATAGTGGTGGAAAGTGTGGTTAGAATAATGCCGGAGTATGATTACGCTGGTCGACAATGTTTTGGTAATTTTAATGTCGCTTTTTTTTTGCTTTATCACATATTTATCAGTTATGATACTAATACTACAGTTCATTTTTTTGTAAAATTGCCAATCTACGTGAAAACATGAATGAAAATCAAATGTTGCTATGATACACGGCTATGATAACCTAATTTAACTTTGCAGTAAATATGACTTTGACTTATTAAAAATTTTATTATAGCAAGAGCAACCAACATTTGTACTAAAATGAGGTTTTATTCTTTTTTAATTCATAAGACCACTGACAAATTTTTCTATGGTTATATTTTAAAACAGCACCATTAACACAAAAGAGTACAATTAGGTTAAAGTTATCGACATCAAATTAAAATTAGTTGACCAGGGTTATCATTTGTCGGTTTGAAGGTTAGAATGCTCTTGGTGTAAGGGTATTACAGCTGTTTGGTTTTGGTTCTCTTTGCAAAGTTATGCTTTACTGTGTTTGATTCCGCAAAATAAGCTTTTGTATTGTTCATACAAATATGGTGGTTGTCCTTAAAAAATATTGACATCATAGTCTAAAACGAAGAGTTGGATATGGAAATGAGGTTATATTTTATTAGACGAAATAGTATTTCGTGTACTAAAAGTGACGTCAAGATTTTCCATGCTTTTTGTGGCGTAGCATTGTTGTTTTTTCTAGGATTCATCTTTTTTGTACCCGTGCGTTCTACATGGTGTTACTTTACTCATGAAATGATGATCTTCCAACAGATAATAAGTAAAAAACATGCGTAAACACGTTTTCGACAAAAACGCAGTAGAAGTTTACTTAACAAAGGCGCGCTTGTTTTCTCCTACAAAAATTTGCATGCAAATAACTCGGCCGCCAAGATAGCTCCAAAGCTGGGTTTGTTGGAAGAGTGTACTTTTCTCCGTTTGAATCATCCAAAAACTCAAAAAGGACTTTGGGACACATAAACCCCCCCTTCCGTTGGCCAGGTCACATACAGTGTGTCCCACTTAAGACTGTAACACCTCATATCTTTGTTCTTTTTAGTCGAATTTTAGCAATTTTTTCTTTCAAATATAGGACACATATTGCTCTATTTACTGCCAAAAAAACAATTGTCTTCTTTAAATGCAAAGCACCTTCGGTGGCAAAACAAATGACAAAAATTAAGAAATCAGTTTAATATAAAATTAGTTAGTCTGGATTTCACAGATAATTTCATTCTAATGACAATAGGTAATGTCAAACGCTGATGTTTTGAGAATACCGACTGTCAATTGAATCGATATATCTGTCGAATTCTGGCTAACTAGTTTTATTTTAACGCAGACACGATCGATCTCGGTCAAATAGAATCTCATTCAGCTAAACGATTAATTTTATTTATAGTATGATAAAGTCATCTGCCTGGCCACATCAGATTTTTACTTTATCATACGCAGTATGATAAAGTATTCTAGTCATGCCAAAAAATTTTTTTAGATTTTAGCGGAAATAGGCCTTTTTAGGTTCCCTGAACATTTTTGACCAAGGTACAAAGAAAGGCTATGTGTGTGTGCGTGTATGTCTGTGTGCAGGTGTGTACCCGATTTTTGTGGCGACGATTCCGGAGAAACTATCGGGACGAAACTTCATATTTAGAAGTTTCATGACCAAACTTAGAGCTGAAAAGCTTTTGGTTCAAAAGGGTTCAAAGGAACTGGATGTTTTTTTGCAAATGAGGCGCCTGCACCTAAACTATTAATTTTATATGTTGTATGATAAAGTCATGTGCCTGGCCACATCAGATTTTTTAATTATAAGCTGTTTCCAAAAATAGTCAAAATTACCGGAACACCTCAATAATTCGTCTACTGCAAAAAAATTCCTAACATTTTTCAAATAAAAGTTTTTTGGGTTTAAACAACCAAGTTTTCCCTTTTTCCAGTAAAATATATTTAATTTTTTTTAATTCTAAGATTAATTCAAGAAGTTTTTGTAGGATTATTATTTTTTAAATGCATTTGTTTGAGTTATGAGCAATTATCAAACTTATATATTAAAAATATAGATCTTTGTGTGCGAGGTTGTTTAATAAATGTAATAATATATAGAGTGTTCTATTTAAAAAGGAAAGTTTGACAAATTTCTATAACAAAATGAGTTCAATGCCAAAAAACTAACTTGAACAATTTTTGGAAATTTCTTACGGTTGGAGAATATGTATAGGTGTTGCGGTAATTATGGCTAACCCTGCCTGTACATGTGCCTGTGAAATAAAATACGTATATATATATATTTATCGAAGACCACAAAAAAATACATTTCTCAGTAAAATAACCATTTAATTGTAGAACAAGTTGACTAAGATAATATACTTACTTTGGACTTCTCTTGATACTGCTTCAATCTTCTCTGTACGTTAGACTCATCTTGCATAAACACAACGCGGAAAAGCTTAGCGCATTTTACAAATCACCTTAAAAAACTACTAACATCTACTTCAGGTTTGTGGGCTTCTTAAACTCACTAATCCTTGCAAAGCTAACGTTCACTACACTGCGTGACGAAACACGCACTCTTATAAATCTAAATTTTTCAGAAACGACATAAAACATGAAAAGATGGAAATTACCGAAACCGAAATATCCCGCCAACCAAAAAGAGAAACCGCAGCCAAGAGAAAACGAATCAGACACAAACCAGGTTCGCAACACGTAAAGCAACCGAGAACACCGCGCCCCAAACCTTTCAAATGCAACCTCTGCGACTACGCTACTACAGAAGCCGAATTCCTAACGGCGCACCTACAAAGACACCCAACGCCTACGGACGGCGACAAATTTAAGTGCACGAGATGCGCCAAATCATTCGCTAAAGCTCACCACCTCAGAGAGCACATGCGAACGCACAAAAACGAGGAAAAACCCTTTAAATGTGACCATTGCGATTACGCTACTGTACACAGTTGCTTTTTTACGTTACACATGCGGAAGCACACCGGGGAAAGAGCGTTTAAATGCCACTTATGTGAATATGCTAGTGTGAGGAAGGAGCATCTCGCTAAGCATATTTTAACTCACACAAAGGAGAAGCCGTTCAAGTGCGACGAGTGTGATTATGCTTGTGCACACCGGCCGAGTCTTACGTTACATAAACGAACGCATACGAACGACAGGCCGTTCAAATGCGGGGAGTGTGACTATGCTGCTACGAATTCGTCTCGTCTCAAATTGCACGTCAGAACGCATACTAAGGAGAAGCCTTTCAAGTGCAACATTTGCGCGTACGCTTGTGCTGACAGGAGCCAACTTACGATGCATATACGAACCCATACGGGCGTCAAACCGTTTAAATGCAACTTATGTGATTTTGCTTCTGCACAATGTTCGAACCTCAAAACGCATATGAGGTCGCATACCGGCGAGAAAAAATATAAATGCTCCGAGTGTAGTTATTCCGCTGCGCAATCCGGTAATCTGACAACGCATATGTTAACGCATACCCGCGAGAAAGCCTACGAATGCGAGGAATGCGATTACAAAACCGCGCATCGTTTTTCTCTAAAAGCTCACATGCGAAAGCATACTAAAGAAAAGCCGTTTAAATGCGACGAATGCGATTTTACTACGGCGCATTCTAGCACGCTATCGCTTCACAAACGTCTGCATAAAGGGGAAAAACCGTTTAAATGTCAGGAATGCGATTACGCTGCTGTACAGAGAGGCAATCTTGCGTATCATATGAAGACGAATCATTCGCAGGTGACGTTTAAATGCGACAAATGCGATTGTGGTTTTGCGAAGAAAGTGCAGCTTAGACAGCACGTTAGAGCCGCACACGACGTGGTGGAAGAGAACACGTTTGCTTGTCACAAGTGCGACCGAGTGTTTGGTTGGCGTGGGGACCTTGTGAAACACTTGAAAATTCATGAGAAGGGGAAAGGCAGAAAAAACTTCTGACGATGATGATGACTCGAGTGCGGTTTCTAAGCGTTTTGTTTGTGCTGTTTTATTGTCAGCAGTTTAATAGCTCGGTTATTTTTGACGAAATTTGATCGAAACCTCGAAATAATTACGTAAATCTGCAAGTTGGTATCTACAGGGGGAGTTATTAGTATCCCGGCGATCGATAGCTACCAAATCGTTAGACAAAGAAAAAATGTTTAAGACAAAAGTTGTTTGGCTTGCTAGTTTCTATGGCGTAAAATTATTTTTATTTATACAGGGTGTTGCATTTAGGCGTGACGTAAAGTATGTACATGTTTTAAATGGAACGCCCTGTATATTTTATTAGATATAGATATAGATTTATTAAACTTTATACAAAGTAGCGTCAATGGAAATAAATTATTTTTTAAGTGTAACATAGAAGTTTTCGAAAATTGTTTCCCTAATTTTTTTTGAGCAGTATGTCTGTGAACAATAATTCAGTAATTTTAATTAAATAATCATTGACTTGTTAGGTATTTCTTCAGAAATATACAGTGAAGGTGGAAAGTTTGGGAAACATGACGAAATCTCGGAAACTGTTTGTTACAAAGTATACAAAAATCCTTGATTTTTAATTATAAAAATACACATATTTGTAGGAAATGCCCTTCTTGATTTGTTTTTTACTTATGACGTCTATACACTTTTTCTATATTGCAACCGCATATTTTTGTTTCTTGAAAATATTTGCAAACAAACTTTCATGATTTCAGGTAGAAGTACCAAAGTTTGAGGTTTACTATGAGACCGTTTTGAGGTTTCTAGGACATTGGGTTCAGCTTTTTGACATTTTCATTACAAAAAATTATTTATGTAGGGCTATAAAATGTTCTCAATTCCATTAAGACAATAGAAGTTCTACCAAAATCATTAAGAACAATTTGGGGTTAAAACATCCACAAATGGGCAAAATAATTTTTCCCATTTACGGTCTTAATTTTTTTTTATTTTGAGCTTGCGTATTGTTTATTTTATATTATTAAGTATCTATTTACTTTTTGTAGTCTTAGTTTTATATTGTATGGTGTCGATGCTAAATTTATACAGAGTTTTTTCTTAACTTTTTAGTTTTGTCTTTTTCCTACTTGCTTTGCCCTAATTATAAATGCTTATAAATTAGGTCTTTCCTCAATTAGTTTGTATTTATAAATTGTACACGTATTTTCTCTAAATATATTTTTAACAAATCGCTAGCACAATTTTTTAATTTCTCTTTTTCAGATACCTACACATATTTCTGTAGAAACAAAAGTCCGTGTCCACATATAGTTCTTATCTAAATTGTATTCTGTGGTATTGATAACAACTACTTGCTTGAGGTCAAATCTCAAATCAGTGAACAATCAAGAACCACACGTTATCGGTTACTAATCAGCAACGTAGTCCCTTTTGGAACTATTTACTATAATACATTTATAACTTGGTAATCAACAGGCCAAACATTTTGAGACGATATAAGGTAAGATATTTAACACATATCTTAAAGAAGTCACTTCTTGCTTTACGTATCATACAAATTCCTGAGTTGGAAATTTATAGAGTAAGTTATCGATTATGTTATATAATGGATTATGTTACTATACTTTTATTGCAGTTTTGAAGAGAATTGTAAATATGAGCACGTGTGAGCATCATACGGCATTGAAACATGAAGGGACTGATCTATATGAGGACGTGGGGACTCCTGTCGAGAAATTTTGTTGCGCTTTATGTGGATTTGGGTTCAGCAAAAAGAAGTACCTGATAAACCATTTAAATTTGTGCGGGGATGTTGAAAATCCGGCCGATAGATTAGGCGCAGACTCAGGTAAGTTCTTTGCTTCTTCAGTTCGATTTTGACAATGTATGTTGATTGTTACTTTTAATTTTTAGCAGCCGTTAAAAGTGAACCTTGCGACGACGAGATACAAGACACGAAATTGTTTGACGAACAGACGTAAGTATTTTTTTGCTATCTTGTAGGGAAAATATTTGATGATCATTCCCATTACGTATTACCGTTGGTTATTTACCGGTAAGTTACCGAAAATTTTAATTACAGTTGGTAATTTACCGGAGTTTATAAATTAATTTTAAAAACCTTACATCTGTAGTTGCGTGAATGCACCCCACCACTCCTAAACAGTCGACAAGTGCACTGTTTGTGATTTGCCTGAGAGGTACTTACGGATGTAAGAGCATAATTTTAAATAAAGCTGTACCCAATTTTTTTTACGTAACTCTCTGTCATCGGTAAATTTAAAATTATCATTTTGAATTACCCGGTAATTTCGGAAAATATAGGTAATTTACCAATTGCAATTTTGATTAATAATATTTGAATTTTTAATTACTCGGTAGTTTAAGCCAACATAACTGACCATTTTTATTTATGTGCTAATTTAATATTTGAAATTAATAATATTAATTTTTACTGAAAATGGCTGATTACTACTTGACTTATAATATTTGTTATACCACATCCATAAAATGTGTTCTTATTGTAAAGAGAGTTATAAAGAGACCCAGGCACATGACTTTATCATACAATACAGACTCTAGAGTAATTTTTGTTTTTGTTTTTATTTTGATAAGTTCTCGGAATTATTTTTATATTATTGCTACAATTATGGCTTAGTTCTAGTTTGCGTAAGGGGTTGAGTGGAAGAGTAAGGCAATTTGGAAACAAGTGTGCTGAACTGCGCCCTAAATATAAATAATATTTTGTTGCATTTATAATTGTCTTATTTTAATAAAGGAATTATTTATTTATTTATCTGTTAAATCCTGGCTAACTAGTTTTATTTTAATGCAGACACGACTGATCTCAAGCAAATAGATACTCATGCAGCTAAAAATTATTTATAATATATGGTTAATTGTTAGTTACGAACTGTTCTTTTCTGTGCCAATCATACCCATTCATAGAACGTTTGTAACTTACCCATTTTGCCTTCCATAGGCATCTTCAACTAACGCTAAAATACTCAAAACAAAAACATCATCTCAAGAACAAAATTGTGTTTTATTTAACATTTCACGTACATTAGAATTTTCCTTCTTAACAATAAAACATAGTTGAACTAAATCATATGGTGGAAATTTTATTTCTTTTTCTTCGAGACCTTCACAAAGAAAAGATGGGATTTAAATTAACATTACTGGAAGTATTATTCTTTAAATATTTAAAACTATTTCCTACTAGCGAAATAGGAATGAGAAGAACACGAATTTTCGTTTTGTTTGTCGGATTATTTTCAAACTTTTCAAATATTGTCTTCAAACAGAATATCGAGTTCTTCATTACCCACTGAGAGTCGGCCGTTAAATGCCCGTTAAGTTGCATAACTTGCATATAACCTTGATAACCTATGCGCTCAATGTTCCCATCGGTTCCCATATTTATTCTAAAAATAGCCACGAGACGACCTTAACGGGTTAACAAGATATATTTCTTCAATCATGTTGCCGTGAACTGCGGAATTTTGTGCTTCCCTTACAATCGAGATTTCTATCACTTGTCCAGGTAGTTTGATCGTATTTATTTTAATTTTTAATGTGTAATTAATATAGATACATTTTGTAGGTTATGTACACTTGATGAAAGAAGAATGAAGTAATTAAGTATGGTTTAGCTTGGTTTAGAGCTACTATTCTGTTGTTGCCGTTTTGAGATTATCCGTAAAGCAGTATGACTACGTTTGAGCACCAATCGTCAGTGAAACATGAAAGAGCTGATTCGGATGAAGATTTTGGGACTCCGGTTGAGAAATTTTGTTGCGTTCTGTGCGGATTTGAGTTCAGCGAACAGAAGTACCTAACGAATCATTTTAAGTTATGCGAGAACGTTGAAAATCCCACTGAAAGATTAGGCGCAGACTCGAGTAAGTTCGTTGACCCTAGTTTTCGACTTTTTGCTTTATGTTTTTTATTTTTAGTTACCGTCAAAAGTGAACCTTGCAACGAGGAGATAGAAGACAGGCAATTGTTTGACGAACCGACGTACGTATTCTCTAACTATCTTATGTGGAACGATATTTGATAATTGACACCTTAACGTATTTTAATGATATAAATTGTAATATATTTGCATAGATTTGTAAGCATAAGGTCTTGCAATGGATTAGTCCATGTCAGGTTACTGTTATAGTGTACATTCTAAAATGTGAAAGGTGAAATAGTAGGCTATAAATAATGGTCTGGTAACCTCATTCCTACGTATACAAATACTAGGCTAAATTCTGACATTTTTCTATTAAAATAAGAAATCTACAATATAGAACTATATTCTAGGACATCCGGTTTCTTGAATTTACATTACACTTATCAACCTGCAATCGTTTCTTATCCTACCAACGTTCTAACGATCCGATTATAACCTAGAAATTTGACTGATGTTAATACAGTTGCCGTCAAAAGTCTATTGACGAGCCCCATTTCTGCTATCTGGTGAGCGCAAAAGTATTACGAAGAAAAATAATGACGCAGTTTTGTTTTAATCCCATATTTATTATTATATAACACTTTCTGGAATAAAAACTTCAAATTATTTACGAAATAAACGAAAGTTAATGATAATTAATGATAAACGGGATTAATGATTTTGGTATCCTGGGATTCATGAGAAAAGTGAAAATTGCTGCATCAAAACGTCTGGGATGACAAATCCAATCATTAACCCTCCAGCCGCGGGCAACTTTTCAATTTTTCTGCAGAAAAGCACGGGAAATCTTTTACCACAAAACTTAATCAACGTTTTCAAACTTTACAAGTAGAAAACCAAAATTGACGGTTTAAAAGGTAAAATTAAACTCCTAAATATTTAAAAAAAATTATGATGATACAGTAATTGGTATTCTAATTGTATAATACTGTGCCAAGTGCAATTGTATTTAATTTCTGGCGTTACTAACCCTCTCCTTTTGAACCTGCGCAGTGTTTTTGATAACAAACAATCGTTGTTTATCACGGCAAGAGATCTGTTGTACTTCCAGACTTCGCGAAATAGTTAAATAATGAATTAAATTAGAGGAAATTCTGAATAATTTATGACTTTGAAATTTTTTGGTACTATCAATAGTTTAGCTGCATGAGCAAATTCTATTTTATCGAGATCGGTCGTACTGCATTAAAACTAGTAGCCAGGATATGTCAGATATTTTGATGCTAATGGCAGATAGTGTCAAACGCTAATCTTTTTACAATACCTACTGTCAATATGAGCTGCGTTCGGATATTGTACACCGTTACACTTTTTACACCCAATAACACATAAGTGTCATTTTGATGGTGTACCTGGTGTCAACGGACTACAATATCCGTACGCAGATTTACTCGACATATATGTCTAGTTCTACTAGTTTTATTTTAATGCAGACATAGCCGATCTCGATCAAATAGAATCTCATGCAGCTAAACTATTAATTTAATATATATAGTATGATAAAGTCATGTGACTGGCCACACAGATTTTTTTGTTTAGCGTACGGTTTTCCCATAAAAAACAACATCTCTAAACCTCTTACGAGAAAAAAACAATTGAATTAAAATACAACTTTAAACAAACATTTATTTAGGAGAATAATTTTTAAATATTAGTATGTTATTAAGAAACTCTTTCTAGACTTTTAATTTTCAAGACTAATTATCTAATTTATCTGTGACTATTGAGTTAGTATCAATTAAATTTATAGTTTGTTTAAAAAAAGAGTACTAAGACCGGTGTCCCGGTATATCGCATGGCAACTGACATTGTGTATGTTTCTCATTTTCAAGAAGGCTCAGATTTGGCATTGAAAAATAATTAGATTAACATGTCTGCAATTGCCTTGCGCTGTGTTTGCACACTCCGATTTAAAGTTAGCGCTAACCTTGTCGGAAATATTCTAAAAATAAATAACGAATAAAAATTTTGCAGAACCGACATAAAACACGAAGAATTAGACATCTCCGAAACCACAATTTCCGGCAATACTTTACCTGTACCGAAGACAGAAACACTAGAGGAACAAAAACACTCAAAAATACCGAAGGACAAAGACGAAGTATCCAAAAGCGACCGTCATGAGAAGAAAAACCGTCACGAAAAACGAAAAAGGCGTAGCGAACGGAAACCGATCAAATGCAGCAAATGCAAATACGTTTCTCCTAGTCCTTCCAGCATCAGGCGGCACGAGAGAACGCACACGAACGAGAAACCGTTCAAATGTGCCGAATGCGATTATGCTTTTGCAGAACCTAGCGCTCTTAAAGCCCACATGAGAAGGCACATGACCGACAAACCATTCAAATGCAAACTCTGCGACTACGCGTCCGTGCGCCTTCACGGCCTTAGAAAACACATGCGAACGCACACCCAAGAGAAACCGTGTAAATGTCAAATCTGTGACTATGCCTGTACAGACATTACAAAGCTCAAAGAACACTTGCGAACGCATACGGGCGAGCGACCCTTTAAGTGTGAAGTATGCGATTACGCCTGTACACATCGTGCGTATCTCAAAATCCATATGAGGACGCATACAAAGGAGAAACCGTTTAAATGTAAACTGTGTGATTTTGTTAGTGTGTCCAGTCAGGGTGTTTCGTCCCATATGATAACGCACGAAGGTGCGAAGCCGTTTCACTGCGACAAATGCAGTTTTGCGACAAAGCGGCAACACAAGCTGACAGCCCATATGAAAAGACATACAAAGAAAAAACATACTTCGCTCTTGCAAAAAGTAGAGAGGCCGTTCAAATGTGAAGAATGTGATTATGCTACTTCGCAAAGCGACTATCTGAAACGGCATATGACTACTAAACATTCCGAAGCGAAAGAACGATTTAAATGTGACGAGTGCGAGTACGTCAGCGCCTTTCGTAGGAGTCTTGAGGACCACATGAGAACGCATACGAAGGAGAAGCCGTTCCAGTGCGACAAATGCGACTTTTCGACTGCGTACAGCAGTAACCTCGCGGTGCACGTGCAAAGTAAGCATTCCGACGAGAAAGGTTTCAAATGCGAGTTATGCGAGTACGCTGCTGCGACCCGTAAGACTCTTCTGGTGCACATGAAAACGCACACGAAAGAGAAATCGTTCCGATGCGACCAATGCGACTTTGCCACTTCGTACATGAGTAATCTTGCGGTGCACAAGAAAAGTCTGCATTCGGAAGAGAAGCGATATAAATGCGACCAATGTGATTACGCTAGTGCGTACAGTAATAATGTGGCGAGACATGTTAAGACCCATTCGGGTGAAAAACCGTTTAAATGTGGCGAGTGTGATTATGCTTGTGCACAGAGTGGTCTTCTCGGAGTGCATATGAGAACTAGGCATTCAGCAGAGAAGCCGTTGAAATGTGGCGAGTGCGATTTTGTTACTGCACATGGGTCGTCTCTCTCAAGGCATTTGTTACTACATGCGGGGAAGAAACGAGTGAAAAGTAGCAAACGTGACTATGCTACTGCAAAGAAATCTACCGCAAAAAAGCGTAAACGGGGAGACTCTGATGAAGAAAGTAGTGATGATTAGTAGATTGCGCATTACCAGCATTTTTATTGTAATTTAATGTCTTTTTTATAACCTGTTTTGTATTGTCCCTATTTTATTGTTGGTGGTGGTAAATACTTTTTTGTAAATACTAGCGTGAATGTGCTAGTATTTAATATCAGATAAGAGTTAAGGACGGGGATCTTAAAATGTATACACTGACGGTGCAAAGTATGGAAACGGAACAAAATTTCCAAGCTTCAGTTGTTTTTGACGTATGACGTCAACGTTTTTACACTTTACACTCTTTAAATTTATTACCTCATATTTTTCTTAATAATTTTGATTGATTTCTTTTTGTCTTTATGCTATTTTACACTTTTTATCTACGACTCACATATAATAAGTTCATTGCATATGCATCCAATCCCCATGAAGTATCATGATACTTCATTATTTGAACGAACCGTCATCATTATATGATCCAAGTGTCAAAGTCTGTCGAAAGCTACGTGGATGACAGTTATGTGATAGTTTGCCTCGCCATTATTGACAAACACATTTAAAATATATGATATAAAAAGGAATTTATGAGTCGTAGGTAAAACGTCGTATTTGACTTACACATAACGGATATAAATTACTTGCATGATTACACGCTCGCCTACAGCTCGCGTATAGAGTTTTTGCTCACGATTTATATCCTTAATTATGTGTGTAATTCTTCGTGTTATTATAGTTTAGTATCAATTAGTTACGCAGCCAAAACAGTTTTACTTTTTTTCAGCATTGTATATATTTTTGTGTCTTACAAATAAAGTTCTTTGATTAACTGGAAAAGTGGTTTACACATATATTTATCCATTGCAGATGCGTATGCAATTTTAGGTAACGAAGATGTCAGATGTTCTGATCTGAGAAAATCACGCTAGTACGCACGCACATAACTAGAATCGTAGCAATTGATTGCTTTTGTGAAATGTGTGAAATATCAATAATTCTCACCAAAACTATAGTGATAATTTTCGCTATTATTTTCGTTCGAATTTTTGGTCGTGTAAAACAGCTCTTAACCTTAAATTAATTGTGACATTTAAAATATTAAGCGGTGCATAGCGCCATCTGTGGGAAAATGGCTGAATTACTGAAACATATCAGACTGGTTTCGCCGCTTATTCATAGATGTCACCACGACTAAGTAGAGAGTATTCTTACCGACTAGTCGTAACTTCGCGCGCCCGCTCGTAGATGGCGCTGAGGCTATATAGAGAATGTTTTGACATGGTATAAAATGATGTCATAATAAAAGTATCATCACGTGTCAGCGTAATCTGCTCTCAAACTGTTGATTATAATAAATTTAAAACTTGGTAATAAACAGTCGTTAATAGCTGTCGATTAAACACTCCAATCATTTTAAGACTCTATAAGGTAAGGTATTTAATACATATCTTGAGGAAATAACTTTCTTGGTCTACATAACCTACAAATTTATGTGTCGGAACTTTATAGAGTTAGTTATAATTGATTATTTTTTAGAGCTAGTGTTCTTTTGTTGCAGTCTTAAGGATATCCATAAAGTAGTATGAGTACCATTGAGCACCAATCGTCATTGAAACGTGAACAGACTCATCCCGATGACAATTTTGCGAGTCCAATTAAGAAATTTTGTTGCACTTTATGTGAGTTAGGGTTCAGCAAAAAGAAGGACTTGACGAACCATTTCAAGTTTTGCAAGGATCTTGAGGATCCTGCTGACAAACAGGGCGCAGGCTCAAGTAAGTTCTTTGCTTTCCTTTGTCGCTTTTGAAATTGTATCTTGCGTTTTGCATTTCATTTAAGATAAGATGTCGCCATTAAAGATTAAAGATACCGCCATTAAAAGTGAACCTTGTGACGAGGAGCTACAAGACACGGAAATGTTTGATGAACCAACGTATGTATTTTTTTTCTATCTTGTAGGGAAAAATATTTGACAATGCCGTCATGTATTTCAATGTACAGTGTGTTTGTAGTAAGTGAGATTTCGCGCGGGATTTAAAGTTGAACGCTGGTGTATTTTGTTTTAATGTCCAATCGAGGTTGGTATTTGCCAAACGTCTGCGGTCGTCTTGTTTGGCGCCAGAATATTTTAAGGGCTGGAAAAGACGCACAACCATTCACTCTCTTCGGTATCGGGTTTTTGAGCGAGGCGGACGTGTGTCGAACGACCGCCCAATATGGCCCCAATGTGGGGCCATTTTATAAAGATTGTGCTGTCTTGTGGTTCTCGTGCCCAGTTATTTTAACGCGTAAGTTATTAAGAGTTTACTGTAGTTATATTGTGACCATCTCTGCCAAAAGATTATTATCATTGTTTAGGGTTAACGTTCATATCGTTTGTAAGCGGTTCTGCATTGTTCATGTTATTTGTTAATAGACATTAAGTGTTTTGTTGGATTTGCGTTTTATTAGATACAATAATATAAATCAGTCCATTTTGTGGAGAAGCATTTTTGGGTTCTATAAAAAGTGTTAAGTAATTTGTGGTTCATCTTTCTCTGACAAAGTCTCAGAGAAAGAACTCACAGAAGCCTTCGGAAGAGAGATATTTAATTCACGCTACCATAAGAATTAAAGTAAGTAAAGTTTGAAGTCAGGTTAGATTTCGAGTAAAATAGTATATATTCAAAAAGGCGGGAGACGCCTTCAGTATGGTCAGGTAGAGCCATAAATAATAAGTGAGAGGTCCCCCCTTACATGTTCAGTAAGAAGCAGTAAATTACTGTCAATACCTTGCCTCCTGAGAAGTTTTATTAATATAAACAAATTTCAAGGAAAACTTCTAGGACATGACAACCTACAATTTAGAAATACTTTTTAATATACAGCAGTGTCTCACAGAACATGAATGTACATGCGACAAAAGTTACGTTAAAATGCGGACCCTCTTCAGAACTTAAGTTTTTACTTACAAACAAGCATCGTTAACGATGTAATCATCGTCCGGGAGTTTCATTCAAACTAAACAGACCAACAGTGACCAGTGATCAGGACGAGAAAACCAACCACTTTATAAGAACACAGTAGGAATACTATAGTTATAGTATAACAGTATGTTTTTGACGAATACATAATTAATGATAAAAATCGCGAGCATGAGCGCGTAAACATGCAAGCGATTTATATCAGTTGTGTGCAAGTCGAATACGACGTTCTATCTACAACTCGTAAATTACTAAATTTGGGTTACGTCTTCACTATTAGTTTACTGTATTATAAAATTCAACCTATTCATAACTACCGCCTAATTTGTAGTTTTTTAATCATCACTTTTTTACTTTATCATATGCCAAAGTATTGTTATCGTGTCAAAAGAAAGGTTTTGAGATTTTAGCTACCCGTTTTTGTGGTGGCGTGTCCGGAGGAACTACTCATGGTATAGGGACAAAAGTTAATAATTAAAAGTTTGATGATTCAGCTTACAGCTGAAAGAAGTTATGTTTAAAAGGGTCCAAAGGAACTGGAGGTCTATTCTTACCATTTTTTAATTTAGTTTAATTTAATTTTGCAATGTAAAAGAAGTGAAGCAATTAGATATGAATAGCAAATAGCCTCTTGGCACAATCTCTTGAATGTGTTAGAAAATAAAATGACAAACTGTGTTAGTTAGGCTATCTAGATATGTCATGATTGTCTTGTTAATTTGTGCGCGTTACTGCTATTTTTTAATGAAAAATATGAATATCTCAAAAATGACACAAATGAACAATTCAAAACTGCGATAAAATAATGGTTGTTCTATTTGAAATATAAAAGTTGACCTCAATTCCGGTGTAACTGGAGGTCCTCTCTTAACGTGTTTAATTTGTAAGATGCATTCAAAATATTTTAGTTGAGACGATCGTGTCCAACAAATTTTCAATCTCTTATTTCATTTGGTTCTCCATATACTTCTAATGGCAGCTCGTCGTGGGAGATTTTTTTCGATATGACGATTAATCTGTTTATTCAGTATTTCATTTTTATTTATAACCTTGTATGCAACGGGCTCCTCTATTATAACCGACTGAAGGTTTTACTGCTACAAAAAAATACTTATCCTTACAGTAAGTCAACTAAAATAATTTAATAATCAAAGTATTGAAGATGGTGATATCCAGGCGGGATGCAAATTTTTAAATAAATCAAAAATTACAGCCACAACCTGGATTTGAACCAGGGACCTTTGCGTTTCTAGCACAATGCTCTGCCATCTGAGCTATTGAGGCCTATGACATTTGTTAGGGAAAATTGTCATATCTAGGTAAGGAAGTAGCCAACACTACCAAAGCCTAACCTATCGTGACATCTATCAAATGTCATCTACGTGACGTAGGGTTCACACCAGAAATGTAATTTAACGTTAATTACTGAACATGAAATATACCTAGAATTGAATATACGGAAATACCGTATCATACGGAATTACTACCGTAATGATGAAATAATCAAAGTATTGAAGATGGTGATATCCAGGCGGGATGCAAATTTTTAAGTAAATCAAAAATTACAGCCACAACCTGGATTTGAACCAGGGACCTTTGCGTTTCTAGCACAATGCTCTGCCATCTGAGCTATTGAGGCTTATGACATTTGTTAGGGAAAATTGTCATATCTAGGTAAGGAAGTAGCCAACACTACCAAAGCCTAACCTATCGTGACATCTATCAAATGTCATCTACGTGACGTAGGGTTCACACCAGAAATGTAATTTAACGTTAATTACTGAACATGAAATATACCTATAATTGATAATTGTAATTTTTGATTTACTTACAAATTTGCATCCCGCCTGGATATCACCATCTTCAATACTTTGATTATTTCATCATTACGGTAGTAATTCCGTATGATACGGTATTTCCGTATATTCAATTCTAGGTATATTTCATGTTCAGTAATTAACGTTAAATTACATTTCTGGTGTGAACCCTACGTCACGTAGATGACATTTGATAGATGTCACGATAGGTTAGGCTTTGGTAGTGTTGGCTACTTCCTTACCTAGATATGACAATTTTCCCTAACAAATGTCATAGGCCTCAATAGCTCAGATGGCAGAGCATTGTGCTAGAAACGCAAAGGTCCCTGGTTCAAATCCAGGTTGTCAGGTTGTAAGGTCCATTAAAAATCGGATCTATTTTCCTTCCGGTTTCATTCTTTAATAAAACTTTATCTCCTATTTTATAATCTTTAAAGCTACATTTTTTGTCATATTCCGATTTTCGTTGCAATTTTGATTCCAGCAAATTATTTCTCGCGTCATTCCATGCTCTTTGTAATCTAAACTTTAATTCTTTTGGATAATCATCAAAATTATATACTGGATCTATCGCATTTGCTAAATTTGACGGTAGTCGACATTCCTTCCCGTAAACTATCTCATGTGGTGTATATCGAGTTTCTGTGTGAACTGTGTTATTGTAAGAAAAACACCAATACGGAACCCACGAACTCCAAGAATTTGGAAATTTAAACGTATGCATTCTTAAATATGCACCTAAACTTTTATGTGAATTTTCTAAAGCTCCAAGAGTTTGATGATGATATGCAGTTGATTTTAATGTTTTGATTTTTAACAACTTACAAGTTTCCTGAAATACTGAAGCCAAAAATTCAGTTCCTTGGTCCGTAATAACCTGTTCTGGAACACCATACCGTAAAATAAAATTGTCTACAAATGCCCTTGCAACTGTTTCTGCTTCTTTATTTTTGATTGGATATGCCTCGACAAATTTTGTTAAGTCGCACTGCAACGTGAGAATATACCGATAATCATTATTATCTTGATCAATTGGGCCCACTAAATCAAGGAAAATTCTCTGCAATGCTGACGATGCTGTAGTTGTGATTGTCATTGGTTCTTTGCGCGGTTTTGAATGTTTGAATCTTTGGCAAGAATCGCATTTTTTAACAAAGTTCTCAATGTCTTTATACATTCCTGACCAAAAGTAATATTTTTTTACGTTATTATACATTCGTTTCATACCCGCATGTCCTCCTGTTGGTAATATATGAAAATCGTTTAATATTAATTGTTGAATCTCTTTTTCTGTTATGCATTGGGTACCTCTAATGATTGTCATTTTTATACCGGTTTTCTTAATCTCATTTTTTAATTTCTTTTCATCATTTAAAAGTACTGCGCAGTTACTTTTTATTATTGTTAATTCTGGAATATTAAACTTTTTACAAACTGTATTCAGGTCTCTCAACGACGTGTCTAAAACTGACGTTGATCGAGTTGCCTGTGTTATGTAAACTATTCCATTCATTTCATCATATATTACATTATTCAACACATAACATTTTTCATCAATACTTTTATTATTTATTTCATTTTCTTGTATAACCTTCAATTCGACTGAGTCTACAGATGGTTTCAATAACTCCACGACCCCAGGGTGATCAAGCCTGTTTTCATTTGGAATATTATTAAAAGAATCCACAGAATCATCGATTTTTCTTTGTTGTGCTCGAGTTATCGCGCATATTTTTGCTGTTGAATTATCCCCTAATTCTTTCAAATCATTACTGTCTATGATTATTCGTGATAATGCATCGGCAGTGACATTATCTTTACCTTTCACATAATTAATTGTGAAATCATATTCTTCCAAAATTAATCGAAACTTTGTTAATCTGCTTGATGGATTTGTCATACCGAATAAATATAACAATGGTCTATGATCACTAAGGATCAAAAATTTTCTGCCAAATAGATAAGGCCTAAATTTTTTCACTGAGTAGCAAATACTTAATAATTCCTTCTCAATAGTTGCGTAATTTCTTTCAGCCTTATTTAAGGTACGACTTGCATATGCTACAGGTTTATCATTACCATTTGAAAGTACTGCCCCTAAGGCAAATCCAGACGCATCTGTTCTTAAAATGAACTGATTATCAGGCGAAAAATCTGGATATTGTAAAATTGGAGGTTGTATTAAAGCTTGTTTAAGAGTAACAAAGGATCGCTCGCACTGAGAATCCCAAAGAAACTTAACTCCTTTCTTTGACAAATGATTTAATGGTGCCGCTATGTCCGCAAAATTCTTTATAAATTTTCGATAATAATTCGCAAAAGCAACGAACCTTTTTGCCTCATTTCCATTAGTTGGCACTGGATATTCTTCCATAACTTTAATTTTTTCCGGATCAGGACGAATTCCTTCCGCTGAGATGACATGACCGAGATATAAAATTTGTTTCTTTAAAAATTCGCATTTGTTTGGATTCAATTTTAAATTTACTTGCCTTAATCTATTCATTACTTTAACTAAATTCTTGTTATGATTATCTAAACTATCTCCAAAAACTATTAAATCATCTAAGTAAATAAAACAACTTTCATAATTTAGTCCCGACATAGCTATTGTCATTGCTCTTGAAAAAGCACTCGGACTTATTTTTAATCCCATAGGTAACCTAGTTAGTTGATATTGTCCCCTATCAGTAGTGAATGCCGTACATGGTCGCGAATCTGAATCTAACCCAAGCTGGTAAAAGCCTTGAGATAAATCCAAATGCGAGAAATATACTGCCCCTGACAAAGAATCTAATATTTCGTCAATACATGGTAACGGAAATTTATCATCTTTTAGTTGTCTATTCAATAGCCTATAATCTATTACTATGCGCCATTTTTTATTACCATTATGATCAGGTTTCTTAGGTACGATTAATAAAGGTGCTGACCATTCTGAAGTCGCTTCCTCAATAATACCATCTGTTAACATTTTGTCTACCTGCTTGTGAATCTCCTCCTTCTGTGATTGAGGTAATCTATATGGTTTTACATAAACAGGCATTGCATTATCCTGCAAATGTATTTTTTGTTTACTAGTATTAAGTACCGAAAGTGGGTCGCCTTCCATGTGGAAAACGTCATTAAATTTAGCACAAATTTTGTCGATTGATAGTTTTTCTTCCTTATTTAATCCATCTTTATTTAAAGTTGTTAGCAATTTATCAATCCGATCAACAGAAAATTTTGTCTTATTAAATGCACATGCATCATAATTCGAAAAACTTTCTAGTTTAGGTACAAAATTTTTTAATTGGATGTCTCTATCATTTGTATTTAATATTCTAACTGGTAATAATTTGTTAATTGCTTTTGTTAAAATTCCTGCAGTAAAAACGCCTTCGGAAATTTCTTCCGGTAAAACAACATAGTCTGAGTCAAATTCCACGTTGAAATATGATATTATCTCACATCTCGGTGGAATGAGAGTAAAACATTCTTTTCCCGATTCAAGCGGTATGTAATTTTTCTTTCCCTTGTACCAAAATGAAAACATGAATTTCTCATAATCTATTACCGAAAAATACTTCATAAGGAAGTCAGCCCCAATAACTCCATGAAAATCTTTTGTTATATCGTTCATAATAAAAAAATTGTGGTTTAATTTACAACCGCCCAACGTTAAACAAATATTTGCTGACCCATGCGCTACTGTTGAACCTGATATACCCTCTATTTCTAATCGCTTTGTTGTGTCAACATATTCCAATTTATTTATACATGATGCGAATAGAGCACTAATTGAAGCACCCGTGTCAATTAATAATTTTAAGATTTTATTTGAGTATTTTACCGATAAATAATTTGAACCGCCAAAATTCAGAATAATGCCCTTTTTTGGATAAGATTTTGCATTAGGAACGAAAAAACTGATCTTCTCGTTCTTTTGAGGTATTACCGTTTTTGGGTGTTGAATCAGAAGTCATATAGAGTCTTCTGTCTGACGAACCGTTAAAATTTCCTCGACCTCGTCGTCCATTGTAATTATTACTTTGGAATCTACCGTTATTTTGCCCTCTAGAATAATTTTGTCCTCTATAATAATTTTGTCCTCTGATTTGATTTTGCCCTCTAAAATTATTTTGACATCTGAACTGAGTTTGTCCTCTAAAATAATTATTTCTATAATTTTTATTCGAACCTCTATCATTTTTACCGCGCAGGTTGAATACCTTTGCATGTGAAGAGCCTTTTTGTGCATTCTCTTCGTCTATTGCACCAGAAATAGCGTCTTTTAATGTGGAATAATTTCTTGCTTTGACAATTGTTCGTAATTCGTGATTACGTAAACCGTTTGCAAAAACATTTATAGCCAACTTCTCGTTTGCCGGTCGCAATACTTTAGAAGTTTCGTTATTACCTTCTGACTGACTTAGCGTTAGATTTACCATTAAACATTCGATAGCTTTACCAAACTCATCAACGGATTTATCCCTCTGCATCGAGCTATGCAATTCAACTGATAGAGCCGCCGCGGATTTCTTTGACAACAAATGAAGTTTCATATCGTTAATCAATTCTAAATTATTTTCGTAGGTCGTCTTTAACCTTAATTTAGCACTTTGCGATAATTTTGTTTTCAATACTACATTAGTTAAAAGTTTTTTCCCAGCTTCATCTAATAAAGAATCGTATAATTCTATGGAATCAATTAATTGCTTCGTTTTATCCTCTGAATTATCTATAGTTGGCAAAAGGCTTGCCGCCGTTCTTAAATCGAATTTTTCTGCCATTGTTACTACGGTGCTATCTAAAATTCCTTCTTGATTAATAGTAATTATTCTATTTTCTAAACTATCACGAATTTCCCTAATCAATGTTTCTATTTCCGCTACGTATAGCTTAGCTTGCTTAAATACGTCTGGTTCTACTTTTTCGATACCTTTGTTAAATTCTAACCGTACGTTTGAAAATTCTTCTTCTATTCCGGTTAACTTTGATAATTTTTTATTCGTTACCTCTAAACTTAATCTACGGGCTTGATTATCTTTTAATAAATTTCTATTTATAACTCTAAGTTCTTCGCTAATAATATTAAAACGTTCCAATTGGCTATTTGTCATTTATCCTAATTACTAACTTACAGTGTGTTTAATTTTACCGCATCAACATTATCTTGGTAGGTTGCGCACAACACTGCACTTAATGGCCTTTCTTTTCACTTTCCACTTTTCACAACTCGCCAATTCATTGTTGCTCCGTTGGATCACGTTCTGGATTTGTAGATACGAAAAGATGCTATGCACGGATTATGCATTATTTTTGCCCATTAATTGTCCAATAATTCACCACAGCACATGTGTTGGTTTGCACTGTTTCTTACAATTTTCAGCCTGAGATACGATTATCTCTTGTTTGGAGTGGCCCATTTTACTTGAACACTAACATGTAGTTGTTGTTACACTGCTTCTTATGTGAAGAACTGGCAGGATCGCCATGTAATGTACTTAGTCTAAGTACAGTGCCAGGTTCTTCCAATAAAACACTCCTAGTGATTTTATATGTTTATTTGACTAGGAACATCTTAAGACTAACCGTAAAATAATATATGTACATATGCATATCTATTGTACGTACAAGGTGTCACAATTCAGCTGACATGCTGGATTGCCTGCCCCGCAGTTATTATGAGCCTTGTACGAAACATCCTGCTAAATGTGTCTTATAAGCTAATTCCGCAATCGAGGTGCTATGGACATTCAACGCGTATTCTCTGACTTAAATATGATTATTTATAAATTAGCTAGTTCAATATATATAGTCCATTACAGGCTGTAATTTTTGATTTACTTAAAAATTTGCATCCCGCCTGGATATCACCATCTTCAATACTTTGATTATTTCATCATTACGGTAGTAATTCCGTATGATACGGTATTTCCGTATATTCAATTCTAGGTAAAATAATTTAATTATTTTTTTTTAGGAACGTCATAAAATACGAAGAAGTAGAAATTTCCGAAACTACAATTTCCGGCTCCGCTTCCAGACTATCCGAAGACCTGAAGACAGAAACACCAGAGCAACCGTCCATGCCCGACTGCACAAATCGAATGACGCAACTTAAAAAGCACTCAAAAACACTGCGTGATAAGCCATTCAAATGCGACATATGTGATTATTCCGGTGCGACTAAGGCCTACATTGCCGCGCATATGAGAACGCATACTAAAGTGAAACCGTTTAAATGCGGCGAGTGTGACTATGCTAGTGCAGATCGTTCGAATCTTACGGTGCATACGAGAACGCATACAAAAGAGAAACCTTTCAAATGTGACAAATGTAACTATGCTAGTGCACGTCCTACGCATATTAAGATTCATATGAAAACGCATACTACACAGAAACCGTTCAAATGTGACCAATGTTGCTATGCTGGTGCACATCGTTCGAATCTTGAGGTGCATATGTGGAGCAAGCATACAAGAGAATAACTTGTGCTCTTATAGCCAACATTTAATTATATTTATACTGTATTTGTTACTAGAGACAACGCTAGTGTCAAAGTCTGTCAAAGCCTACGTTTAAGTGAAATGAAAATGTTTCGTTAAACATATGTCGTTACATATATTGTCAAATTAATATTATAGGTTAATAATATGGTGATATACAGGCGGGATGTAAATTAAATTTGTAATTAAATTTAGGATGTGGCTGTAATTTTTGATTTATTTAAAAATTTACATCCCGCCTGTATATCACCATATTATTAACCTACGTTTAAGAATCACATTTCCACGCTCGCCTACGGCTCGCGTTTAAAACTTTGTGCTCGCGGTTTATATCGTTATTTCAGTCTCGTAAGTTGGATATAATCGTACTCCTTCTATTTCATAGAAAGGCTAGAATCTGGCCTGATTTATTACGGTGCAGGTTACCCAAACTACTGCGGTCGAAAATTTGTAAGTAAATAAAAGGGATAACCTCCAATTCTTCGGTTTTTATTACGATTTTAGAACGTACCAGTTAATTTTTGTTCATTTATAGCGTTGTTTTAATAAACAATAACATTTTTACACGTTTTAAGAGACTACTTTAGTAGAATCTGCATATATTTTGTCAATATAACTTATAACCTATAAATCTGTTTATTTTGATGGTTAGAAACAGGGATCTACCCGGTGCCGGTAATGTAGTTCGGTACTTCGCTCATAGATGGCGCTAGCGGGCAATCTGCAACGCCGATAACGTAATTCGGTACCTCGCCAATAGATGGCGCGAAAGGTTGGCGCTGCCCTGTCGGTAAGCGCAGTTCGGGACTACGCTAACAGATGGCGACACCAGGTTCTCCAAATTGTAAAAGTCCATTTTTAATTTTATTTATGAATGAAATTGAATTGTAATCTTTTGTTGTATGTACCTATGTAAATAATTGTGTGAATAATAAAGCGGTTATTTAAAATTGTATGCGTTTTATTTAGCAACCCGAAATTATATGTCGAAAAATTTGGGGAATGCCCTCGAAATGAATCACCGCTTCACGAATGTCACAGAAAATTTTTGTTGCGGCGCCGGGGAAGTGGAGTATTTTTTCCAATTTTGGTGGAGGTGCCGGTGAAGCCAGAGAATTTTATTCAATTTTGGCGGCGGCGCCGGAGAAAATTTACTGAAATTTTCTTTTAAAAATTTTTGGTGGATGAGCCGGAAACCCTGTTTAATTTTGGCGGCGGCGACGGAAGACACGGCATTTTTGTTTTCAATTTTGGCGGCAGCGCTGGAAGAATTTCGTAAAAATTTTGGCGGAGGAGCAAGGAAAACACGAAATTTTTGTCTTCAATTTTGGTGGCGGGGCCGGGGAAGCCACATCGAATATTTACGAACCAGCAAAATTTTTAACCAGCTTGATTTTCTCGGCAAGAATTTACATTCTTCCTAACTCATACATACTTACTGCAATTGTTAGAACTTACTCCTTGTAAAGAAACAAAACAAACACTAATAAAACGAATAATACAGTCAGTTAATTTGGCAATATAAGGAAACGTAAAACACCACACTTTGCTTACAAAAATTTATTACGATTAAGGAAAAAACAATAACCAGAGACAGTATAATAAAGACGTAAGAAGCAAAAGATACACGTAGCTAAGAGAATAAAAACCAATTTTCTTCGCTTACCAAAAGATGGAATAGCAAAAAACCTAACCTAACCCCTGGATAAAATAAACGTTACCGATACAATAAAGCAACGCGTTAAAAACTAATAAAGTAAAATAAGATGGCACGAGGATACTTTAGTAAATAATCACATCTTAAAACTTACATCTCTAAAACATAAAATAAACCATCCGATAACCCGAATAATAAGCGCGTAAAAAAAATAAAACGCGATTATTACTCGAAAGCATCGATGTGCGCTTTAGTTAGCGCGCAGTACTTCTTGAACGTCTTTACGAAAGTCGCGCCGCACGCTTTAGTCAGGTTATGCGATAGGTCGAATGGGTCCTGGACGCACATGGCGGTCATCCTGAAGACTTCAGGGTTGGCCATGGAGAGTTTCTTGACGTAGGTGGACATCTCGTCGGGGAGTTTGATGTGACGCGCCTGGAAGTCCGTCTTGGCGATCGGACGACCCAACAGCGGACAGATGACGTGCGTCTCAAAGTCGAACGTGGTCGCGTAGAAGCTAAAGAACTTCGTTAGAAGATCCAACACGGACATGGTGCAGTCTGGGAGTTGGGTTTTCAACGAGGCCAGAGGTTTCGTATATTTCACGGTCTCCCAACCTGCAGACGAAAAACAAAATAATAATAAGTTTGGTATAGGCAAATTGGAAAACAGGATTAGAAGACGAGAAAATGATTGTTACAGTTTTTCTAGACTTGAATAGAGCCTTTGAGGCTATCTGTCAACAAAGTATCATAAAAATCAAAGCATTCGGAATCAGAACATTTGAAATGGTTTGAACACCATATAACAAACAGGAGACAAAAGCATAGGACGTTCTGATTTTATTTCAAGAAAAAAAAATTATTTGCCATGGAAACTAACCACAGGTAATATACGACGTACAAAATATACACGAAATAAACATTAAAGTCAAGAATATCCTATTATATATCTTATAGCACATTACCTGCTCAAAAACCAGTAATAAAAATCGAAACAGCAAACAATTAAATATAATGCACTTGAACGCACTGTGTACTCCTCCGGCAAAATGTTTATAACTTTTACAAAAATTTGTGCACAGCTTTCCATTATACATTAAATTGTAGATAATTAATTGGGGTATGCATAAATTAATGCAAAAAATTTTTGGATTGGGTGGAAAACCCTTAAATAACAATATTGTATTTCTAGATTATGCATTCAAGCGGAGAAGGAATACTTATAGTGTACTCCTCCGGCAAAATACATTAAATTGAAGATAATTTATTGCGGTATGCATAAATGAATGCAAACAATTTTTGGATTGGGTGAACAACCCTTAAATAACAATATTGTATTTGTACATTATGCATTCAAGCGGAGAAGGAATACTTATAGTGTACTCCTCCGGCAAAATGTTTATAACTTTTACAAAAATTTGTGCACAGCTTTCCATTATACATTAAATTGTAGATAATTAATTGGGGTACGCATACATTAATGCAAAAAAAATTTGGATTGGGTGAACAACCCGTAAATAACAATATTGAATTTGTAGATTATGCATTCAAGCGGAGAAGGAATATTTATAGTGTACTCCTCCGGCAAAATGTTTATAACTTTTACAAAAATTTGTGCACAGCTTTCCATTATACATTAAATCGTAGATAATTAATTGAGGTATGCATAAATTAATGCAAACATTTTTTGGATTGGGTGAACAACCCTTAAATAACAATATTGTAGTTGTAGATTATGCATTCAAGTGGAGAAGGAATACTTATAGTGTACTCCTCCGGCAAAATGTTTATAACTTTTTCAAAAATTTGTGCACAGCTTTCCATTATACATTAAATTGTAGATAATTAATTGGGGTATGCATAAATAAATGCAAAAATTTTTTGGATTGGGTGAACAACCCTTAAATAACAATATTGGATTTGTAGATTATGCATTCAAGTGGAGAAGGAATACTTATAGTGTACTCCTCCGGCAAAATGTTTATAACTTTTACAAAAATTTGTGCACAGCTTTCCATTATACATTAAATTGTAGATAATTAATTGGGGTATGCATAAATAAATGCAAAAATTTTTTGGATTGGGTGAACAACCCTTAAATAACAATATTGGATTTGTAGATTATGCATTCAAGTGGAGAAGGAATACTTATAGTGTACTCCTCCGGCAAAATGTTTATAACTTTTACAAAAATTTGTGCACAGCTTTCCATTATACATTAAATTGTAGATAATTAATTGGGGTATGCATAAATAAATGCAAAAATTTTTTGGATTGGGTGAACAACCCTTAAATAACAATATTGGATTTGTAGATTATGCATTCAAGTGGAGAAGGAATACTTATAGTGTACTCCTCCGGCAAAATGTTTATGACTTTTACAAAAATTTGTGCACAGCTTTCCATTATACATTAAATTGTAGATAATTAATTGGGGTATGCATAAATAAATGCAAAAATTTTTTGGATTGGGTGAACAACCCTTAAATAACAATATTGGATTTGTAGATTATGCATTCAAGTGGAGAAGGAATACTTATAGTGTACTCCTCCGGCAAAATGTTTATAACTTTTACATAAATTTGTGCACAGCTTTCCATTATACATTAAATTGTAGATAATTAATTGGGGTATGCATAAATAAATGCAAAAATTTTTTGGATTGGGTGAACAACCCTTAAATAACAATATTGGATTTGTAGATTATGCATTCAAGTGGAGAAGGAATACTTATAGTGTACTCCTCCGGCAAAATGTTTATGACTTTTACAAAAATTTGTGCACAGCTTTCCATTATACATTAAATTGTAGATAATTAATTGGGGTATGCATAAATAAATGCAAAAATTTTTTGGATTGGGTGAACAACCCTTAAATAACAATATTGGATTTGTAGATTATGCATTCAAGTGGAGAAGGAATACTTATAGTGTACTCCTCCGGCAAAATGTTTATAACTTTTACATAAATTTGTGCACAGCTTTCCATTATACATTAAATTGTAGATAATTAATTGAGGTATGCATAAATTAATGCAAAAAAATTTTGGATTGGGTGAACAATCCTTAAATAACAATATTGTATTTGTAGATTATGCATTCAAGTTGTAATTTTCTTTAGAGAAACATAAGCCCTTAAAGGAGACCAAATTTAATTTGCTTAGAAGCATTATTTAAAAAATTACAGGTTTTGAAAAAGTGTTCCCCTAATTTTTTTAAAAGAGTGTGTTACTTTTAAGGTTCTGTGAAAAGCACAGAACTTTTTAGAAATCTTCCATCTGACCTACTTACGAGAAAAAAAAAAAAAAACTCACCGTTGATGACCGGTCCCTTTGTCCCGTTCAGCTCTCGCACCCTCGCCACAGACAGCAGGTAGCCCTCCGTCTGCAGGTAATAGATCATCATCATGATGAGCGCGTACGACGTGACGCCGGTGGGTAGTTCGGACTTGGCGTACCACTCCTTCAGGTAGAGCATGGCGGCTCGAATCGACGGTTGCAGGTCGAGGCAGAAGCTGACAAAGGCCGTGTTCTCGACGCTAAGCCCGTGCCGGAAGGAGATGTCGCAGTCGATGCCCGTCTCCGCGTGATACACCTGCACGATCGGCGTACGGGCGTGCGGCACCTTGTTGATGTCCATGAAGAGCAGCCTGTGCCGCTGGAGCATCGCCGCGACCGTGTGGACTATGTCCGCTTGCGCGGCGGGGCCTTGGAGGCGCTTTCCATCGTACATCTTGCCTGCGGAAGAGGAAAACATAATTGTCTACAATATATATGTATGATGAAAAAAAATACTCAAAAGGTATGATTGGGGTTTTCTTGTAGATTGTAAATCTGGTAATAAAAAGTCTCCATCACATAAAATTGTTGCAAATAAATTTACTACAATCAAAGGAGCTGGATGCTTCCTTTAAGCATTTTCAAGGATTTTGCAAATGAGCCGCTATCTATTTCTGTAATTTCGTCAAAATAGTTAAATAATAAATTAAAGTAGAGGAAATTTTTGATAATTTATGTCTATGACATTTTTTGGTAGAATTAATAGTTTAGCTGTAGGAGAAAATTTTATTAGATAGAGACCATGTCTGCATTAATATAAACTTTGCCAGGATTTGACACATATTTTTATTCTAATGCCAGTAGGTAGTGTCAAAAGCTGATTTTCATTCTATTTGCAACAGAATGATCGCACTTTGCATATCACTGTGGCTTTCAAATGATAAATTCTCTATATCATTCTGTCGGATTTTGCACTCAAAATTATGTTAGGAAGATGCAGGAAATATAGACAAATCCAAAGACGTGCGTAACTCAATTTTTACGTTTTTGTGACTTTTGTCGCGTTTTGCATACACACCCCTGATGTAGGCTATCATTAGACAAAAAATCACCAACTCACCTATATCCAAAAACACGTCCAAATCGCTATCGTCGTACCCCAACACCGTCACCCTCGACCCGAACGGGTACGCCTCGCAGTTCGGGTACGTCTCCTTCAGCGCCTTCACGAGCGCCGTACAGCACCGTTCCTCTTTCGCCTGATCTTTTGCTGCCTCGGTCGCGAGACGCACCAATCGCTGAGCCTCCTCCACGATAAACTCCCTGGAGGCGAACAACTGCTTCACGTACTTAGTCAGCGTCACCTGCGGCTCGTCGGTGCCGTTCGCTCCCCCTCGCACGTGTCGGATTATCGACATCGTGTCGCCAAAGAAGACGGTCGCGCACGGGACGCACAGGTTCTCCTTCAGTTTGGCCTGCCGTACCGGACCCACTTTCGAGGATTGCTCGATGTGTACGGGATCGACGAGGTGGATGTTCCATGTCGTTTCGCACGGGTACCTGAAAAAGGTGTTGAGAGTGAGGTTAGGTTAAGATAGAAACGCAAGATGGTTGTAGAGGTTACACCGCAGAAATATTAGCTATACAAGGTATCCATAGGATTTTTATCGACAAATCACGCGTTCAGCGAGGCTCTCACTCTGGTCTGCCTTTTCTGTGCAATATAGTTAACAATTCTTTTAGGCATGGTACGTTTCCAAAGCAACTAAAGTGGGCGTTAGTAAAACCAATTTACAAGAAGGGTGATCCAGAGCTTATGGAAAATTATACACCGATAAGTTTGTTGAATAGTTTTTCAAAGATCTTTGAGTTGGCGATGGCCGAACGACTATTGAATTTCCTTACAGAATGTGAACTGTTTACAGAAACCCAACATGGATACATTAAAGGCAAGTCCACCAACAGTGGGATTTGCCAATATACACAATGTTTAATAAATTACTTGGAACAAAATATGACAATAGCGGGCATATTCATTGATCTATCCAAAGCCTATGATTGTTTAAGTAGAGAGGGACTAGTGAGAAAATTGAATAGTTACGGTGTAAAAGGGAGTAAAAGGATTGTCATCAGCCACTGAAAACTTTGTTGGAATCCTTCAAGGCAGCATTTTGGGTCCATACCTCTTTCTTATCTTTATAAATGACTTGAGTAACATTATAGTCTCAGAGGGAACAGCTATCACCTGCTTTTCTGATGATACTAATCTTTTGGTGGCAGATAGGGATGGCAATGAATAAAGAGGGAAATGTGAGGAAATTTATAATAGAGCGGAATCTTGGTTCAACACTAATAGTTTGAAAATAAATGACGATATAACCAACATATTAATATTTAGAACCAGCAACTGAAAGGATAATATAACAAAAGTTGATCTGGGGGGGAAAGAATTGGAAGTAGTAAAAAAGACAAAATTTCTGGGAGTAGTAATATTTAAGATTCTCTAAAATGGGATGGACACACAGAATATTTAAATAAGAAACTCAACAAAATCTGCTTTGCTATTAGAGTTAGAAAAGATTATCTCGAACCGGAGGCCATAAGAACCCGTTACTTTGCCAACTTTGAATCTGTGCGCAGATATGGTGTAATTTTCTTTGGGGGTAGCTCCAGCGCATGTGCCTTATTTGGTGTACAGAGTAGAGTATTGAGAGTAATGCTGGGACTGAAATACAGGGAGAGCTGTAGGGGAAGATTTAAAGAGCAAAAAATTTTAACCTTTTACGGCATTTACCTATTAGAATGTCTTTTGTTTATACACAAACACAAACAGTTATTTGTTCCTTTAAACGACAGCACTAAGTACATCACTAGAACGCGCGATTATCAATATCCGGTTCACAGACTTTCTGTGATGGAAAAGGACCCTATGTACATGTGTGTTAAAATCTTTAATAATCTTCCCGAGCACATAAAACGCATGCGTGAATTCCAATCTTTCAAGAAAAAACCAAAGAATTGTTATTAGACTTAGAACTGTACTGTTTGAACGACTATTTTATGTAGTTTCTGTTTTTTGTTTGTGACGCATCTTCATTTTAGTTGTATAGGACTGTTTGTAAACATTTTGTACACTATTATGAAATAAAGAATTTGTTATTGTTATTGTTGTACTTCTCAACAATCGCAAATTATGGCTGCGATCTATATAGGGCAATTACTAAGTTATTGACTGATAATATTGTTGTTACAGACCAGTATACAGAGTTGGTCAAAATTACCGGAGTACCTAAATAACTGTTCAATTTAATATACAGAATTTTATTTTGGAAACTGGCAACCATTCTGTTTTCCAATAGAACACGTTTTTACATTCTTTAAATCTCCGATTAATTCTGAGTATTAATTAATCAAACTTCATAAACTTTTATTGTAACTACTCGGCTAAAAAAAAACAGAACAATTAAATAGAAGTAAATTAAATGTTCAAACAGCACTTTAAAATAAATGTGTATGTATGTGGGAAAATATTTTGAATTATTAACGTCAGGAGTTTTGATTAATTGCTGATAACTAAAAATGGTGCATTTTATAAAAAAAGGTTCCTACAAAAAATTCTTAGAAATAATCCTAGAATTAAAAAATTTTAAAATATACAGTAGGTATTGTTCGATTTGAAAAAGGAAATGGTTATCCTTTATTTTTTTACGGTTGGAGAATTATTTAGTTGTAATTTTAACTAACTCTGTGTGGGTGTGCACTAATATATTTGATTTATACCGCAAGACATACAAAATAATTATGCAAATATTTAATTTTGGTTATGGAAAATCGTATTACTATTCTTTTTATTATTTAAGAAATTTTACAAACATTATTGTTTTTTTGAATTTTATGCATCATTAATAACTCGATACAAAAGTTATGAATTGTTTTAATAGTTACCTTCTTTGCGGTGATTTACGTCGTTTCTAACCTCAGTTTATGATATGTTGCTTTAGCATGCGTGAGGTTAGGAAACAACGACTGAAGAGGAAGGTTAGATACCCCGTGAGCTTCAGTAAATCTTTACGTTACTAATAAATAATAATAAGCTTAGGTGTTCGAGAAAAACTTACCACTTTCTGCAGAGTTCGCAGTAGAACTTCAACTGCTTGCGCGCTACTTGCGTGGTGTTGACGTGCGGCTGCGAGTCGACGTGCAAACGTAGCTCGTGGCTCGTGTGGCACGTCTTCTTGCACTTCGTGCAGGTGACCTCGTTCGGTTTGTCATCGTCCCACTTGAGATGCGACAGGTGCCCGGAGAGATACACCGGCAACTGCTTGATTATGTGCGCCGCTTTCGGATTCAAGATGGAGTCTTTGATGTTGTGGTTTTTCGCGTTGTCCACTCGATCTAGAAAAATTTCAGTACAAATTATATGCGCAACACGTAAAATAAAACTTGCATTGATTGTGAATATTTATTACATTTGACCACTACCAACAATATTTGTCCCATACAGAGGATATTCGAGCAAACCAAAAAGTTACTTAGCATTAAACACAAGTAATGCGCAATAAATTTATAAAAAAAGAAATGTTGGAGAAACTTGGTAGATATTAGGGCTTTCAATCCCGGACAGAATACTGATCACGGGATTTCGGGATCAAAGATTTTGTAATCCCAGGATCCCGGGATTCATGAAAAAACCCAAAAATTGGCGGGTCAAAACGCCTGGGATGCCAAAAGTTACCATATCCAGTCAGTAAGAAACGCCTAAAATATATTTGATTGGACAATATTTTTTACCCTGAAACTTGATTAACGTTTTCAAATTTTACCTTACAAGTAGAAAACCTGAATTATCGGTTTGAAAGGTGTCAAAGTGTGCGTATTGACATCAATAATAACCAAAATTTAAACTCCATTAAGATAATAACTTGCTCTTCCATCTTCAATTTTCTCAACGTTCTTGTAGAATGTTTCAAGAATAGTCACGGCAAAAGAAATTATTTGATCGAGCCAAATTTAAAAATTTTGTATATTAAGGCCAATAAATATTTTGATGATTTTTTGTTTTCTTCTTTAAGATAAAACTGGATAACTTTAGAAGTCATACGTCATAGATGTTTATTATTCAAATAGACTAACTATTTGCATTTTAAATAAAACGATTATTGTTTAAAAAATATAATGGCTTGTATACCCAGTTCTAAATGCGTCTGCAAGTAACCCGTAATTTATTGTTGAAAATTGATGAAATATTCAGTAAAACTTCTTAGAATATTAAATATTCAATTTCTTGTCATGAACACAATGAATATTACTTGTACGTCTTGCGGTTATGTCAACTATAGTTCACATAGCCCAACCCATATTATAAAATACATTTTTTACAGTGCACTTTTTGACACAACTTTTCCACTAAAAAAGCAATAATTGTGCCATGAAAAAATGGCAAAAACAACCATATTACCGCTGCCACAGCTCAATACAAACTCGAGATGTTTTACCAAATCTATGGCGTACATGCACTTCATGATGGAACAACATCGTACAAATAACTTTTTTAAGTTTTTTTTACATCGTTAGTTTAAGGTAAATTTCTTAAACTGGAAGAAACTTGAAAATCGGAACAAGAAATGACATCGTTCGTTCGATAGGAGTGAACCATCGAAAGATTAATAACAAATCATTTTTGGTACAATTTGGGTTTCATTTTACACTTAAATATATAGGGATTAATTTGTATCTTTATTTTCTACTTATGTTCAATATTTTTTTCGCTGAATTTTATACCTATTTACAAATTTTATATTCTGTGGTACATCATAGAATACAGGTAAAGAAATCCGCCACTAATTTTTATGTTTATGTTTCTGTTTTAAATAAAGCCTGAATTTTTTGTTGAGGTAAATAAAAAGACGCAAACAAGCTGAAAATGATGTTTGCCTCCATATTGAATTATATCTACTTCTTGCAAAATCTGTTCCTCCTATTATAACAACATGTTGGTATAAACGAACATTTTATCCTTGATACTTAATTTAATCAGATATGGTGCTATTATATATTGAAGTTCATACTTAAAAAATAGCAGCTCAATTGATTTATTGTAACTTTTATAACTTTTTCGAGATCCCGGAATTTAGACTTACAATCCCAGGATCCCGAAAATGCTCATTATTTGTCGCAATCCCGGGATTCCGGGATTGGAAGCCCTAGTAAATATTGCTTGTTACAGGTGTTTTCAAAACACGCCTGCAAACTAAAAATACGCGTATTTTTTTAATAATTCTTACCTTTATCCTTTTTCTTGACCTGTTGCGTCCGGAACACGTGACCCTTCGACTTGACGTGCGCCACGACGCCGTCGTCGGCGGCTTTCTTATCGCAGAGGACGCACTTGCCTTGCACGACGTACCGCTGCTCCATCTGGAGCGCGGGCTCCTGCGCCATCCAGAATCGGTGGAATTTGGCAACCCTCTGTAAGTTGGCGCGGTCTCGCAAGAGATCGCGGTGCGAATCGGTAGCGAAGTGTTCGTTGACGCTCTCGACGAATTCGTCGTTGCAGACGACGCATCTGATGCCCAGCTCGGAGGTGCGGAGCACGGGGTACACTTCCCCGTCGAACTCTATCGCCTCCTGGGACGGCACGGACATGTACAGGGTGACTTGCGCGTCGGGAGAGTATTGGAATTTCAGACCTGGAATGTACGGTAATGATAATAATAAACGTATTCTGTGGGCTAATTTTCATTTGCTACCAAAAGACGTGCGCAGCGTTATTGTTCTTGGCGACATTAGTGGAACAATAAACGGTAGAAAATTTTGTACGGTACTAGTTCTATAAGGCGTGGGCAAACAAGTATAAGTCACTATTTGCCATGTACTGTTTTATAATCTTTTGCTTACTACTGCAATTTAGCATATTCTTCTAGTCTACACAACAACCCACAAAAAAAAAAACAACAACGCCAACAAACCACATCATCCTTCCAGCTTAACTCAACAAAAAAAAAAGAAACTAACCTAAGGCCTGATGCAACGACTCGTCGCTCGCGATGGCCGCCCTATTCTCGTGCGGCTTCGACCGCATATGCGCCTTGACGTTTTCGAAAGGTATCGTCTTATGGCACAGGACGCACTCGTTGTTGACGACGAAGATCTGCTCGTGCTGAGTCGCTTCGTTCAGGTTCGACCAGAACCTATGGAACTGCTTCACCCTTGCCGTTCCTTCGTCGCACGCCTGCAAGTGAGGCAACGTCTTCAGATGGTCTTCGGCGTGCAAAACCGGCTTATCTCCGCACACGATGCACAGCAATCCCACGATGGTCCTGCGGAAGACCGGAAACGCGACGTGATTGATGGTTATCGTGTACTGATGGAGGTCTGCGTAGATTCTGTTTCGGACGCCCTTGGCGTATATCGATAGATATTTTTTTAACTCTGAAAGTGGAGGACTCGAATATAATAGGATAGAATTGAATTGAATAGAATTAAATAGAATAGAATTGAATAGAATTGAGTAGAATTGAATAGAATTGAATAGAATTAGAAATTTATTTTATAGAAATAGAATAGAATTGAAATTCACTCACCCTTTGAGTTAACATCTGGTATTTCTTCAGCTTGCTTAAAACTGCTAACAGCGTCTTCAGCTGTAACGTACCCGTTCCGTATCACACCCTTGGTTGTCGTTTTATCAGAGTGGCCCTTAGATTTGGACTCAAACACTTGCCCAGCAGCCAAATCATCAGATACTCCGTCCAATTCTGAAGAATCGGAACCAGTATCGCTGTATTCACTACCCTCCGTTCCGACGCCCAGATGCTGCTGTAACGCCTGCTGCTTCGCCGCCTTGGTTCTCGGACTCGGGTCGCCAGCTTTATAAACGATCGTAGACTTAGTTACTATTAAGCAGGCTAAGCATGTATGTTCAATAAAATCCAGTCTCTAGTTGGCCGTAAAAATTAAAAATGTTTACGACTGAAGTCAAAAACTACAAATAATAACCCACTCTTTAAATAAAAAAAAGAAGCCTAAAGAAATGAATATTATTTTACTTCCCCTGTGACGAGATCATATCCTGGTGCCTTGTGAGGTTTATTTCGTTTTCTTTTGCAACTTCTATTGGAACAACTAGTTAGCTTCATCGCTTCTTCTTCATGGTCTATAGCTTCGTACGTGATTGGGTCTCATTTGAAAATTTATTTACCACATTAGGATTGAAAGTCAGGTGCCCAATTAACAAGTTTGAGATGTTTTGTACGTCATACTGAGTTGTAGCATTCATTAAAATGAATCCACTCATTTCGGATACAAGGAAAACTGCGGAGGTAGTGATGCTTCCCAAGCCAGGAAAACCACCAAATAAAGCATCCTCCTACAGGCCAATTTCTTTACTGCCCACTTTGTCAAAACTGTTTGAAAAGCTACTTGCAAAACGACTGAAGCCAATCTTAGATGAAAGAAACATCATACCCACTCATCAGTTTGGACTCGGAAACAAACATTCCACAATTGATCAGGTGCACAGAATAACAATGATCATAAAAAGAACTTTAGAAGAAAAAAAAGTATGCTCCTCCATATTCCTGGATGTGGCAAAAGCCTTCGACAAAGTTTGGCACGAAGGTCTGCTCTATAATCTGGATCGGCTACTACCCTTCGTGTATAGCAAACTATTAGGATCATATCTTTCTGACAGATACTTCCGCATAAAGCAAGATAATGAGTACTCAACCCTCAAATGTATTAAAGCTGGAGTACCACAAGGTAGTGTACTTGGCCCAAGTCTTTACCTTCTATATACACATGATCTTCCGCAACCAGATGGTGTTAATATTGCCACGTTTACTGATCACACTGCTATCATGGCAGTAGATACAAATATTGAAGGAGCAACACTAAAACTGCAGAATGCTGTCAACGATATTAGTGATTGGATGCAACAATGGCTAATTACATCGAACGAAACCAAATCCGTTCACATAAACTTTACTAACAAGCGAATACGATACGTTCCAGTTACAATAAATATCACCACCGTACCCTATTCAAACACGGCAAAATACCTCGGTATGACGCTAGACACCAAGCTCCGCTGGAAAGCACATGTTAAAAAGAAACGAGAAGAATTGGGCATAAGACACAAAAAAATGTACTGGCTTATTGGTAGGAAGTCGTCTTTGTCGACATATAATAAACTCCTACTTTACAAGCAGATACTTAAACCTGTGTGGACCTATGGTATCCAACTGTGGGGCTGCACTAAGCCAAGCAATATCACCATCATTCAACGCTTCCAAAATGAGGTGCTAAGAAACATCGTGGGTGCACCGTGGTATATAAGAAACAGAAATCTCCACAGGGATCTTGAGATGGAATTAGTAACGAACGAAATTGGAAAGTTTGCAGAGAATCATCAGAACAGACTTCTCCAGCACACAAATGTCGAGGCAATCCAGCTTCTTGACCATTGTGACAGTGTACGAAGACTGGTGAAGTTCAAGTGAAGTTCAAAAAGCAGAGCACAGTGTTATGTGAGTGATAGCCGATAGGCGAACAAAGCAGAGCAACGTGCAGTGTGTGAAGTTTTAAAGAGTCAGCATCCAAATTAAATTTAAGTTACACCAATGGGGAACACTAATATCGTACACTTTTTATACGTAGCAATTTCGGGTAGATTAATATAGCTAGATAGTCATCAGACTAGGTGTTATACACAAGTACTTGTGGGGTGCAGTTAATTAATAAAAAAAAAAAATCGGATTTTCGGAATATAAGTGCGTAAAGTTGTTTTTTAAATTTGATAAATATTTTATAATTTTTAATCTATTTTCACATAAGATGTAGTGCATACAAGCCCAGACTGAGAAATGGGAAAGCATACCCCTTGAATCTCCTCATAGACTAGTGCGAAGCATGCCACGCAAGTGTGTTATGACCAGTGTATCTTCCTAATAAATTAAAAAGATAATTCATTTAACAAACATCAAACATAACTAACAATCTTAGCCATACCATCCTAGAGCTGGGATTATATCAAACACGTAAGTAAAAACTTAGCCAAAAAATCACGATATTTGACACCACACGAATAAAAAAAAGAAAAAAAAAAAAACATAGTCACATACCTTTATCGATCAAACTCCCGCTCTCGTCAAACTCCAGCTTATGATGCCTCGCGTTCTCCGCCACATGCCTCCCGATCTTCGTCGTCTTCACCGTACATCCGCACAGATTACAGAACAGCGAATCCCCGTCTCCGAAGAACAACAGCTGCTGCCGCTGCACTTCGGGTTTGAAGCCCATCCACGCGTCGTGGTACTCCCTGAACCGTCGCTTAACCTCAAAGTCGGTCATGTTCGTCCGATGCCGATCGGAATCGAGATGCGTCCGGACGTTTTCCATGTCGGCCGGGTCGCGGAAACCGCGTTTGTCGTAGGCTATGTCCTGGCGGCAGAGGAGGCATCGCATGACGACCGCGCCAGTCTGTATCAGGGGGTAGCTCGTGTTGAGGACGATCAGGTTGCAGAGCGGTTCGTTGTTCCGGTAGATCGATTCTTGGACCTCGGGCGTGTAGTTGAGGTCCGATTTGTACGAGAAGTCAGATGTGAGTTTGTCCTTTAGGGCTGGAAGATTTAGGGGAAGTTGCGTTAGTTTTGTGGACGTTCGATTTTTAATAATCATTTTAATTGTAGAAATAGAAATAGAAGCAACCGAAAATAGTGTGGGAATTCCGCAGGGGAGTGTTTTGGGTCCCTACCTTTTCCTCATCTTCATAAATGATCTAAACAACATAATTAGCACACAGAACATGGCCGTGACCTGTTTTGTGGATGACACTAATCTTTTAGTAGCGAGTAACAACATCGATGAGTTCATAGGAAACTGCCAAGATACTTACAACAGGGCTGAGACTTGGTTTAAAAATAACAAGTTAATAATAAACGATGATAAAACTAATGTTTTAATTTTTAAAACCAGCAATAGAAAGGAAACGATAGCTAACATTACTCTAGGAGGTAAAGAGCTAGAGGTGGTAGAAAAAACCAAGTTTCTTGGCGTAGTAATAGACGATTGTTTAAAATGGGATGCTCATGTCGAATACTTAAGCAGAAAACTGAACAGAGTCTGTTATGCTGAGAGTCACGAAAGGCTATCTGGAACCAGACTCCATTAGAACTTTGTACTTTGCCAACTTTGAATCACTACTGAGATATGGTGTAATTTTCTATGGGAGGAGTTCAGGGGCTAGTGCTATTTTCACCATTCAAAAGAGGATTTTACGGATAATGTTGGGACTGTATTATAGAGAAAGTTGTAGAGGAAGATTTAAGGAGCAGGGATTATTAACTTTGTACGGGATTTACATGATGGAGTGTATTTTGTATCTTCATAAGAACAAACAGTTGTTTGTTCCTTTAAATGAAAATTCTGTTTGCAACACAAGAACTTGTGATTATCAATATCCAATTCACGGACTGTCAGTCGCAGAAAAAAATCAAAATTATATGTGTATTAAAATCTTTAACAATCTTCCTGAATATGTACAGCGGATTCAAGATTATCAGACTTTCAAAGCTGAAGCTAAGAAGTTATTCGTAGAACTCGAATCGTATAATCTAAGTGAATACTTTGTGTAATTCTTGTTTTTTGTTATCTTTTCTTGTTTGTGTGACGCATTTTCAGTTTGTTGTATGAAATGTTCTTGTAACACTGTATATACATTTTTGAAATAAATTTATTGTTATTGGTAATTTATATAACGTTGTCAAAGTGGTTCAAGTACGTCGAAACAATTGTGTGGCCTGGTATTTTTTAGTGCTGTTCTCTTATTTTGTGCAAAAATTGATATCGAATGTCAAAATTCAAAATGGCGGAATATCTCTTGTTAACATTTTTGGTCGATTTGCTCATATATTGAATATGATGGATAAAAGTTTGTCATCTGAAGATGCAGCAGTTCTACTATCGGTTGCAAAAGTATTGAGGCCTGTATTTGAACGCCTGTAACTTGGAAATGGGTGAACAAAAAAAATTAAATAAAGTGCGTGATCCTCCTGAATCATTTCTACATAACAGGAGTGACTATCAAATTTGTCTGCCCATCGGTTTAGCCACGAGCGCGAGACAAGTAAAGAAAGATATCCAAATTTTGCGGTTTAAAATTAAAACTTGTGAGTTTCCAATATTTTTTCTCCTAAACCACTTAAAAAAAAAACTTTTTTGTTCGATTTACACTTGGAGTCTCGTCTATAGATTGGAGTTTTTATTATCTTTATTTTGTATGTAATAAAGTCTGTCAGCGTGCTTTTTATAGGCGCGGAAACGAACAATAGCTGAACAACACAGTTAGCACGTAAACAATCATTATTTATTGTGATACTCATCCATTGATGTATAAAAACATTAATATCTTTGAGAATTTTTAAGAGTTAAATGAAAGAACATAATTGATTCTGTGCGCAGGATGGTTCCCCTCGGGGAAAGGAGACTACGCACGGGAAGCGTGCGAGGCCCTGCGCGACTTGTCAAATGATCAACTATCAGGACCGTATTCAACATTTTTAAACTAGCATACGTAACTTTTTTTTCTTTATTTGTGGAATTGTATACATATTCTGTTTTGTGATTTATTATTACTTCGCAATATTTTTTCTGAAACATCTGAAATGTGTTTCTATATCAATAGTCTCATTAAATAACATTTTGCGATTGTTTTCGTACCTGTCGCGTTATCGTGCTGCTAGTCGTTGCCGAGATATCCGCTTCCATGAAAATCTTTATTGCAAAGAATGTTAGAAATAGTACTTACAAATGTTAGAAATTGTATCTACAAATGCCAATCTGTAGACATGATCTTCAGTTCTAGTAAATGTAAATTTAAATTTGTTTGGCCAAGCAGTTGAGCAGAAAGAAATTTGGAAAGACGAGCATTTATTTAAAAAATGCTAAAACCGGGTACATTTTTAAACATTTCTCGTGCTTATGTCCAAACCTAAGGGCAGAAAATATTGATAGTCAATCATGTCATGTAGAAATGAGTCAAGAGTATAACAAACTTTATTTTTGTTCAGTCTGCAACGACTGAAGTTACTAACCTCCAAACACAGGGCTCAATACTTTTGCAACCCAAAGCGACAATTTTCTTATAGCAAACTTAAAATCTTAGTTTAATTCACAGAGTATGGAATGAACTAACAATAGTATTAAGTGCCTGTTTTAAATGTGTGCTGTTTGAAACCTTCAAAATTAATATATTACCTCAAAATTGCCAGTTTTTTAAATATTTTTCTAATCCTTTTTCCCCTATACCTACAATAATAATATTTTAGACCCTCCCATAAAAAAAAAAAACAAAATATCCTCACTTACAGTATTCCGTACCGCTCAAATGGAACTTCTCCAAGTGATCCCTCAGTTCGCCGTACTTCACGTTCAGGCAACAAGTCTTGCAAAACGTCAAGCTAGCGTTCACCGGACTGAATTCCTGCTGCAGAGTCTTATGCCTGGGCGACATCGTGTTCCATCGGAAGTGATAGATCTCGATAGCTTTCAACCGGCCGACTTTCACACACCTCTTGTGATGCCCCTTGGTCGCAACGTGAAAGAGGAGATCCGCTCTGGCAAAAATTCTGTCGCAGACGAAACAGCGAAATTGCGAAGTCGGCGTGCCTTTCTGCGCCTGAAACGTGTCGTAGGTCAGCTGCAGTCCCTCCCGTTCGCGTACAGCCTTGCTCAGGTCCGGGGGGTATATCTCGCGTAAGATGGCTTCGTATTGGACTGGAAATACCACGAGAGGGGAGAATGTAAACAAAATATAGGTTAAAAAGAAATAATAATTTAAAATGATGGAAAATTTGTAGGTTATCTATAAGAAATATAAAACATTTAAGCCTCGTTTACGTCCACTTAACTTAACCTAACGTACGAATATTTAGACATTAGAGAAAATTCAACTTCCTTGCATTGTATGTGCTCGTTTACATTCACTTAAAATAAAAAATCTTAACGTAAAGTACGGATTTGTTCACTCAACTTCAACTTAACGGAATCCGTGCGCTAAGTGCACCAATCACAAGCTCTCGATTATGATAATTTGGGCTGACAGCGGGTGACAGTAACATAACCTAAAAAATCAACTCGTGCGACTTGAACTTTGTTATCTTTGTGTTGTTTTGCAATATTTTTAGCTCGATTAACGGATTATTAACTTGGATGATGGAACCTTGATCCAACTTGCGTGTACATAAACATATTTCTATGGTAAAAGCAGTCAACTGTACATACTACGTATAACTGGAAAGGACCCGTAATGGTCAATACGTGATGCAAATGCATTTGGTATGCAACCCGCAGTGCAGTGGGCAAGCTATCTCTTTTTATCTCATATGGTACTATCACCGTATGCGGTTTGAATTTAACTTTTTTATTTGTAATGACTTCTTCAATTTAATTGGAACAAATTAATCAACCCTTAACTCTTGCAGAGACTTAAATACATGACATAATAATCGCAGATTTAATAAAAGTTATATTTTATTCATATCATGTCAGTACGCCTGTCATGTCACATTAATGTCATCTTGAATTTTGACGTAATAAATAAAAAATGCGCAATTGAATGAATTATAGAAGGCAAATTAAAACTCGACTACATGATAAAATCAGCATTCGAGAAATTGTTATTGAATTAAGTGTCGGCAAGAATACCGCGAAGAATAAAACTAATGGAACCGGAACAAAATTGTAGGTTGACAAATACTGTCAGAGTTTAGACATCATAGGTTAACAAATACTATCAAAGTAAATGTTACACAACTAAAATTGTTGAGAATATAAGTGCCCAATTTCGCTTTGCTGTCCCCGTCTTTTATGCTCGCGATGGTACTCTCAAATCATATATTAGTAGTTATTCGTTAATTTGAAACATTTGCAGTTCAATAACTAAATGCTCTTTGTATTATTGAACGAAGGAAATGCATTCTGACATTAAAACTAGTCCACATGATGCTGATTATATTTATTCGATAATATTAATTAATACTTATAAATTATTTTTCACGTTTTAAAATTTTATTATTTGGAAATATATATACATTGAGCGCGTAAAGTAAGGAAACATGGCACAACGTCTGAAATGGTTTGTTATTTGAAAAATTTCATCGAGTTTTATTATCAAAATATACATATTTACATCAAGCCGTCTGCACCCCACTTAAAGAATCGCTGTAAATGCGTAAAAAACATTTGGGAACAAATTTTCGCAATTTCACGTAAAAATACAGAGATTTAGGTTTACTATGAGACCAGTTTGAGGTTTCTAGGACAATGGGTTCACTTGGAATAAAATAAAAAAGCGAAACACTACTGCCTTCCGCTATCTACCTACGGTTGTCAGACAGTGACACATTGCTCACGCTATCGCTCCGTCTCTTTTGCTTGCGCCTGCAACACTTCTCGCCAGCCAATATAAAGCGCGGGTCCGTTCCAGTTATACGTAGTATGTACAGTTCACTGGGTAAAAGCAATAGATTTCATTTCGTGTCATGTCAAATGTTCATGCACTCCAACGTAAGTGAATGTAAATGGAACGGTTCTTTATTTCGTACGTTAGTTTAATTATTCGTACGTTAAGTTAAGTGGATGTTACCGATACTTAACAGTTTCAGTTTACATTATGGTGACAAACCGTCCCAAATTGGGCAGAATAGTCCCGAAATTTGACTAATTGTCCTGCCTCGTGAAGCATTAGAAATTTTGTCCCGCTTTTTGATAATTTTATTCTAATGTCCAAAAATTTAAGGACACCCAATGCTTTGATAAAGTTATAGGAGAAATAGTTTTTAAATTACCAAAACTGTAGATTTTTATATGAAACTTTAGAAATTACGAAACGTTGAAAAAGTAAATGATGTAAACTCTGTCTTGTTTTTACACCACTTAAGTCTAATTATCAGATTTCGCTAATAAACGATTAACGGATTAACGCTTCTGTGGCTAGCTTTAATAACACGTATAGAGTCAAAACTATGTATTTGTTAATTGTCAAAATTCAGTAAACTTTTAACAAACAATCTTTCAATGAAAACAGTTCAAAATACAAAACACTACTTACTATAATCCGAAATGGTTTCAGTTTTTGTTTTGGCTGGACTGCAAGCCTTCTCAGATTTGACCTTGACTGGACTTCCTCTAGACTCTGTTAAATTCTCTGAAGGAAGCACAACACCATTAACACCATTACCACCACTACCACCTAAAAAGTTAAAAAAAAAAAATTAAATATCCCACACAAAAAAGTGCAAAAAAACAAATACCCGTTGCTACTAAGTATCCAAGTCTTGCATGGGCAGGACTGGACACCATTTCGGTGTTCACTTTTGCGGGGCTGATATGACGCTGTTTGGGAGTCTCGGGTTTCACGATTACGGCACTCGTGTTCTGCCTGCTGGGACTGCCCTCTGGTGACAAAAGTTCACGTTTGATGTTTTCAATCGGAACCTCATAGTCTGATTCTTCAATATCTACAACAAAAATTGTCAACTTGTACTCTGCTAGGTGTAAATAAAATAAGAATCCATCCAACATAATAACACTCAACTTACACAACATACAAATTTACCTGGATTTTCTAACCGCAACTCACTATTCTTATGCCCCGTCGACTCCAAATGCTCCAATAACTCCCCGGCGTTGTACCTAACCTTCTTGTCGCACAGTACACACAACAACCTCAGCTCCTTCCGAAAATGCTGCTGTTCGAACTGCAACTCTTCGGGCAGTTGCAAGAACACGTCGTGGTAACTCTTCAGCAGCTTCCTGTTGATCTCGTGCTTCGCGTTCGTCACGTGCTTCGCCGAATTGAGATGGAATATAACGCTGGATACGTTTTCGGCGCAGACGAGGCAGTGCTTGTACGGACCGACGTTCTGGATTATCGGGTATTTTATGTTGCCGACGGTGACGTGGTAGTGGAGGAGACCGTCGGGGTAGAGCTGGTCGGTGAGCGGTTTGCCGTAGGGCGGGAATTGGGGTGTTTTTGCGGTTATGTTGGAAGGTGGTGGGGTTTTTTGGTCGGTTGTTGGTGTGGTGTCGCTTGGACGTTTTTGAGATGGGGTTCTGGGTTTCTTGGCGGGCATTGTGGGTAAAGTGGTTACGGTGCTGCGATTTTCTTCTGAGGGTTCGATTGTTTTGATATCTAAAACATAAACAAAGAAAGAAATTTAAAAAAATGTTTGTTTATGTTGTATTTTTTAGCCGTGATTCTTCATGTTTAAAAGTAATAACTATAATACCAATGATTTCTAGTTCTTCACATTTGGCGTTTTCTGCCAAATACGATTATATCCACACAATCAGGTGTATAGTTTCTATAGTGTGCTATAATACCATGATATCAAATAAACAAGAGGGATAGATGGTATTGTTACAAATGACAACATACTTATACGTACTTATGGAAAACATTCTTTCCGTTTATTTATGAACACTAAAAATTGTAAATATTTCAATAAAACTTGGTATGCACCTATGGGAATTTTATCATTCTGAACGACTTCTTTTAACATGTTCTTCAATTGATGTCTAAAACATGGAAAAATAAAAATAGTTGACAAGAAAATGTTTGGTTGATGTTTTAATATTTTCCCAAAAGTAATAATTATAATCCGAAAGATCATAGTTGTAGATCTTTACTATACAGTTAGAGCTTGTAAGCAAAACCAATTCCAAGAACAATAACATTCTTTCCGTTTATTTATGAACACTAAAAATTGTAAATATTTCAATAAAACTTGGTACGCACATATATGGGAATAATTTTAATTCTGCACAACATGTTTTAACATCCAATACAAAAGCTTTAGCCACTTTCAATTCCAATACATAACATCATAATTTTCAAGTTTAAAAGCTTAATATATGTTCACATATGTTAAACACGTTCCTATTTTATCAATTTGATGTCAATAGACACAAAATATGTGTCAAATCCTGGCTAACTAGTTTTAATGTCGTCACAACAGATCTCGATCAAATAGAATTTCCTCTTGCAGCTAAACTATTAATTTAACCAAAAAATGTCATAAGACATAAATTATACAAAACTTGCTTATACAAAACTTATTTTGACAAAATTACAAAAATGGCGGCTCATTTGCAAAATCGTTAAAAAATGCGTAGAGGAAACATCCAGTTTCTTTGGGCCCTTTTGAACAAAACTTCTTTCAGCTCTAAGTTTAGACACAAAACTTCTAATTATGAAGTTTTGTCCAGATACCTTTGGTAGTTTCTTCAGAATCGTCACCACAAACAAACCGATACACACACACATACACAGACATTTTTTGTACCTTGGTTAAAAATGTTCAGTGGACCCAAAGGGACATATTTTCGCTAAACTCTCAATTTTAGTTTTGACACCATTACAATACTTTATTATACTAGGCATGATAAAGTAAAAAGTTATTACTTTATCATACGCAGTATGATAAAGTAGAGAAACTACTAAAGGTATCGGGGCTAAACTTCATAAAAAGCTATAAAGCTTATTGTTCAAAAAGGTCCAAAGGAACTGTATGTTGCCTTTTTCGAGAATTTTGCAAATGAGCCGCCATTTCTGTAATTTCGTCAAAATAGTTAAATAATAAATTAAAGTAGAGGAAAATTTGTATAATTTATGTATGTAACATTTTTCGGTAAACTCAATAGTTTAGCTGCATAAGCAAATTGTATTTGATTGCGATCGGTCACGTCTGCATTAATATAAAACTAGTTAGCCTGAATTTGACAGATATTTTCATTCTAATGACAGTAGGTAGTGTCAAATGGTGATGTTACACAGTTCTAGTTTTATTTTAATGCAGACACGACCGATTTCAACCAAACGGAATCTCGTGAAGGTAAGCTATTAATTTTATATATAGTATGATAAAGTCATGTGCCTGGCCACATCAGATTTTTTTTGTTGCTCTGGTGATAAAAATCGACGACGAAATTGACATGTTCTTTGCATTCAAATTGTCATCCTGATTGAAAATATTACAAACAATATAGTGTACCGTTTCAAATTTCATATGATGGGTCATTTCCGGAAAAACCGGAAGTCATACTAACAAGATTATCCCAAAAATGGCATTTCTTTGTCTATTAACACGGTGTGCAAATTTTGAGAAAATTTATTATTCATTTCAATCAAGTTTTCAAGCACAGAAATTAAATTTGGCATAAAAATGCTCCTTTTGGAATTTGTTAGTATTTCTCATACTATTTTGATGTATGTACTACCAAAAATACAAAATATACATTACGTACTTTAATAATAACATCAAAATAGTAGTAAAATAGGAGTTTTTGTTGGGTTAGAATGGGTCCAAATCAAAATTTGATTAATAATATTAAATAATAACAAAAATTGTTTCTCGCTGGTCTTAAAGGAAGAAAAATAAAAAATTCTAACCTCCATTGGGCGTGCCAACTTCCAGCATACAAACATCCTCGTCATCGTTCCGAACTAACACACTCTCCGCTGCTCCATTACTCTCCCGTTTCGCAACGACATAGTCGTGAAAATCGTCCGCAGTAGATTTTATTTCCGACTGCAGTTGGACCAAGCTCGTCAGCAACTCCTGCAAGTCGAACTGCGACAGCTCTGAGACAAAATGAAAGAGAAAGCTAACACTCGACTGATAACAACGCTATATAAACAAATATTAGATAAGGTCACGCAACGTAAAGGAATTTCATAACAAACATAAAAAAACGGGATTCCCCCGAGTTTTGTAATGAATATTTACGGTGAAGACGTGACTCACACTAATAACATTTTTGTTTAGTTCTACGTACCTTCTGCTGGATTTGTGCGGTTACGATTTAGTAACAGTGACGATCTTGAACCTCTGGGAGAGTCTGAAATAATCGATTTATTATAAGGACGAAAGAATTATTAGATTAGATATATTTTGTGAAAATTGCATAAAAAGACAAAGGAAAATTCTAGTCATCAATATTACAATCTTGAATGATATAATAATAAATAGAAACAGATTTCATTTATTTACCTGTTTTGTTGTTTTCAATAAATTCCAAGATACTGGAAGAACGTGATTGGAAAATTTCTAAAATTATAAAAAAATTTATAGGTTAAAATCATTAAAAAAACACAAATAAATTCCAATACCTGAGTTGTTGTAGGAGACTGAATCTGACGAATTTGAACTTCCAGTATTTGAAATTGCAGCACCAACTGTCGCTAAAATATACAAATAAATTACAACAAACTCAATATTAACTCATAATATGGTTTATTTAGTTCTATATTGGCATACAATGAATTAGAACTGCATTAGTCATTAGACTTTATGCAACTGTGGTGCGGCTTATCTACAATGGGAAGATTTGTAGATTTGATAATCTTATCAATAAATAACGGCAAACTCACTATATGGTTGGAATATTAGTGCTACACGTTTGTTAATCTAACACCATTACAGTACTAAACAATGCAATACTAATAAAAGGATTTATTTGTCGGTATGCCATTGAGGTTATGTCTGTCTGCGTTTTTATAGTTAATTACTATCAGCACTACGGTGAGATTAAAAGTGAAAGTGAGTAGCAACGTAACAATTTGGTGCATATTGTATTGTTGGAATTCAATAATGTATTTTTAATGTACAATTTAGTAATTATTGCAAACATATATTTCTTAATAGAATTATTTTCAACGGCGTTTACAAAACCCTAAAACACGCAGGCGAATAAAATAAATGTTCCCAACAAAACTGTTGAAATTGCATCAAAAGCCTCACCAAATTGTTTATAATGAAAAACTAATAACGTAACCTCATTATTTACATAAAAAAAAAACTACGGAGATTACAAAATAATGTGGTAATTTTTTATCAGTACAAATTATATGCGCAATAAATAAAATAAAACTTGCATTTACTTATTTATTTTTTTATTTATTCATATTTTATTGATAAAATATACGAGCAATACCAAAAATATTTGTCCAATACAAAAAATTACTTGCGCATTAAAAAAATAATTGTGCATTAAATTTATATAAATGTCCTTCGGCTTAAATAATTGTGTAAATTTAATTGTTCGTTTCATAATATATTTATATACTTGAATAAATAAATGTGCAATACAATACAAAAAAATATAATAAGCTTAGAAAATACTTGTTCATTGAAAAAAATAAATTTCCAATAGTTAAAATAACTCAGCTTTTGAAAATATTATAATCGCATTCATGTGTATGAAAAATGCAAGATAAACAATGGCTATGTAATAAACTTTAAACCTATGAATTATTGGGTAGCCTATAGCCTTATATTTCATTATTCTAGCTCTTCTAATAACGGAATGGCTGGCACTGCATAATATAGCTTTTTGTGTGTCAACCACTAATCCAATTATTTTACAAAATGCACATTGAAAGCTAGCATTCCGCAGGTGATTTTACTATTTAACTCGTTGATATCTATGGGTTATTTCCGGAGTAATTAATTGCTAAAGTTAAACGAATAAAATTTACGGGGCAAAAACAGCGCCAATTCTTCTTAATTTGGAAAAATCGCATATTTATCAAGGACAGCACCAGAATTTTTTCTAATTTTTTCGCCCCTAGGTTTTCGAGAAAATGGACGGCTGTGTATGCACTACAACATTATAAGATTTCTGCAAACTGAAACCGTCAAAACATCAAAAAAGATAATTTAGTAGGAGTGAAAGCATTTCGTAATATTTCGACGTTTCACCGTGTGGTCATTTTGCCATTTATATTTATATTTCCTACAACTCCCTCTTAAATTCAATCTTTGACACAGTCAATATGCTTAGTGGCAGGGATGTATACTGCTGCTTTTGATCATAAATTCGCTCAATAATAAAAAAACAAAACATACCCTTAGATGTCTTCCCTTTGGATTCCCTCAGCACCATGGCAGCCACGTACTTCTCGTGCGTCTTCGACATGACGTGGTCCTTAACCGCCCTCGCGCTATACGCCAGCGGGGTGCTGCACGCCATGCAGCTCATCTTCGTAGGGCGTCCCCTGAAGTAGATCTGGTGCGTCTGCATCCGTTGGGGCACCGACATCCAAAGGCCGTGAAACATTTTAAACGTGTTCAAGACCAGCGCCGAATTCACGTTCGTGTCGTGGGTCGAATAGCGTACGTGCTCCTCGATGGTGCCCGTCATCACCGACTTACTGCAGATGAGGCAGAACAGCGTATTATCGAAACGTTGGAAAACGGGGTATTGTTCGCCTTTTATGTCGATGTAAGGGACGTCGGAGAAGATGGTTGACTTTGTGTGCGAGTGGTAGGTAGGTTTTGGTGGTGCTGGAAAGAAAATTTGATGTTTTTGGGAGATTTCCTTGGCGTAAAGATTAATTTTTTATATTTTCTATATTCTTGTAAAGATGAGCTTCATCAAGGTTATTCATTTTATAAACAGATTATTTGGTACCGTAATGTCCCCAGAAGTAGGGAATACTGAAATCCATAATAATACTAATAATAATCCACTTTTGGTAAACACTAGCGTCTCGATTTGCGTCGGGGTTACGTTCTGGGAAAGTGCGACGCACATCGAAACAACGCAACTCGAATCACATTTCGCCATAAGACACTATAAAAATTTAGGAGCCAGGAATGAAATATTTTCCATGTGTGTTGGGAATCGTTAGTATTACTTATCATAAATTACCATGATAATGAATGCATTCATCAATAGGAGTAGAAAATAGTATATTATTCTATGAGCAAGTAATGTAAGCAATTTCTCACGAGAACGAAGTTTGCAGCACGAGCCGTAGGCGAGTGCTGCAAAGCGTTCGAGTGAGAAATTGCCATTACTTGTGAATGGAATACTATACTTTTTCTACGACCATGCAACGAAATTTTATAAATTAATTTTTGTGCATATAAGGACAGCTGTATGTCATTATGACGGTTTACAGGATTTTGACAGATTAAAACTGTTTGGTGCGCCTTGTCACTTAGCGACGTTGTCAATGCCTTGACAATGTCGCTAAGCAGTGTATCAACAATTCGGAAATGAAACATCCAGAGCTGTGATTGGTTCTAAAGCCGTGAGGAATGAAATATTTCTCACTACTGGCGGGGTATGAGGAGCCAGGAATGAAATATTTGTCATGTGTGTGGGGAATGGTTAGTATTACTTATCATAAATTACCATGATAATGAATGCATTCATCAATAGGAGTAGAAAATAGTATATTATTCTATGAGCAAGTAATGTAAGCAATTTCTCACGAGAACGAAGTTTGCAGCACAAGCCGTAGGCAAGTGCTGCAAAGCGTTCGAGTGAGAAATTGCCATTACTTGTGAATGGAATACTATACTTTTTCTACGACCATGCAACGAAATTTTATAAATTAATTTTTGTGCATATAGGGACAGCTGTATGTCATTATGACGGTTTACAGGATTTTGACAGATTAAAACTGTTTGGTGCGCCTTGTCACTTAGCGACGTTGTCAATGCCTTGACAATGTCGCTAAGCAGTGTATCAACAATTCGGAAATGAAACATCCAGAGCTGTGATTGGTTCTAAAGCCGTGAGGAATGAAATATTTCTCACTACTGGCGGGGTATGAGGAGCCAGGAATGAAATATTTGTCATGTGTGTGGGGAATGGTTAGTATTACTTATCATAAATTGTCATGATAATGAATGCATTCCTCAATAGGAGTAGAAAAAGATATTTACAACACTGAACACCTTTCGCGACAACAGTCACCACATTTCTATTTCGACTTTCATCGTTATGTTATCATGGTGAATAAAAAATTATTGTACCTACTCTATGATTTTATTAAGATTTCTTGTATCATTTCCGAAGGCTAGTAGAAACGCTGAAAATATGCGTGATTGGGCAATATCTTCTAACCCGAAACTTGAGCAACGTTTTAAAATTTTACCTTATAAGCGGAAAACCAAAATTGTTGGTTTAAAAGATAAAAGGACGCACACCTTTTATCTTGACATCAATAATAAACAAAATTTAAACTATTAGGTAATAACTTGCTCTTGAATATTAATCTTGCTAAAAACTTTACATTTTTGTAAAATCTTTCAAGAATAGTCGGGTAAACGAAATTGTTTGATCGAGCCAAATTTTCAATTTATTTTTTATTAATGCCAATAAAATATTCAAACGAATTTTGGATACTTAGTATGCATGTAGACTAACTGTTTGCATTTTATATAAAACGATTATTGTTTACAAAATAATTCCTACTTCTAAACGCGTTAAGTAAAGACATTATTTATTGTTCAAAATTGATTCTATATTCAGTGCAACATCTTAGAATATTAAATATTCAATTTCTCGTCATGAAAAATTAATACTGTTTTTTACGTTTGTTTTCTTCTGTTATAAAAATACAGGGTATTTTTGGTTAAGTAAAGTAACTAAAAAGACTTAAGCAAGCTGAAAGGTTTATGTTTGCCTCCATATTGAATTATATCTACTTATTGCAAAATCTGTTCTTCCGATTATAGCGACATGAAGGCTTAAACGAACATTTTATGTTTGATACTTAATTTAATCAGACAGGGTACTTCCAAAATAGCAGATCAATTGATTAATTGAAGGGCTTAGAATGAAAAGTAACTAAAAACAATAGGAAACCATATGTTTTTATCCACTTTTTATTCTCGTGCCTTCAATAGTAGATAAAAAAAAAAATTAAATTGAACTTTTTCTGGATCCCGGGACTTAAATTTATAATCCCGGGATGCCAAAAAACTCATTATTAGTCGGAATCCCGGGATTGAAAACCCTACTAGCTACTTATATTGATTACATAATGTGTAGTAGCTAGAATAAGCATATAAATAAGCAAATTATTTTGTCAAAGACAACTATAATGGGAGTTAAAATCAAAGTAATACTACGTGACAATTTCACACAAACATTTTCCTAATTGAATGAAAAGTGAAGAATGAAGAGTGGATAAAAACATATGGTTTCCTATGGTTTTTAACCACTTTTCATTCAGAGCTCTTCAATTATATGTAGATATTGTGACATCACAAGATGTTACCTTGCTATTTTTAATTTTAGAAAAGTATGAAAAGGAAGCTCTATATTTAACTTTTTTGCCAAAATTTTGATGGTCGTTTTTCTAGCAGAGCCCTGCTTTTTTAAACAGCAAAACTCCGAAGTTAAAAGTTAATACTAAGTCTTAGAATAAAAACTCATCAAAATTTACCAAAGTGTGACATCATGTCGATTAAAAAAAAACTGTTTTATGATTTTGCCCTGTACAATTTCTACCTGCAAATTATAAAATTTCAGATTTTGTTTTAGGTCCTCAAAGCCGGTGGATTGGCAACTGATTTTTTTCCAAAAGGTGCCACAGTTTTTTCTTCGCACACACAAGAAAATTATCACACGCCGGGCCGGTTTATAAGATAATAAATTTTACGGCAACAGCTCAATTCGATTCAGTGAGAAAATAACCTCTAGAATAAAAAATTTATAGTACTCACTTTCATATACAGTCGAGACAGGATATAACGAACTCCGGATATAACGAACGCCCGCTTATAACAACCAAAAAAGAAAGTCCCGTCAGATCTCCATATAGTTACATGTATGTTTAGCTCGCTTATAACAAACGCGTATATAACGACCGCCCGTATATTACGACCAAATTTGTATCTACTTTTAGTTCTACAAGTTCGGTTATAACGACCACTTAACGAATACCCAGCGCGAAATCTGTTCGGATGTCTCCTGCCAGCAAAACTTAACCTACATTCGCCAATAGGAGAACCCCTATCGTTTATTTACACTATTCCGCGGGTACGTCTCCACTATTCCTCACGTCTGTTTTTCTTATCTCGTTTTACCTTGGTTTCCTGACGCGATTCGGTTTGTTTATGCTACCCTGTATGCTCAGTACGCAAATTAACGAATGAAAATAAACGAAAAACCATAATTCTCGATGATAAAATTAATATCACAAAATTAGAACAGGGGGTACCAAATAAGTACCTAGAGTCAACTGTTTGTATGATTTAGACAAACAAGAAAAATACTTGGAGGCACGTACGGGTACACTAGCTCTACATATCTATTGTTAATTTGTATATACGGATATTTTATTTTATGTACGTACATATGCATCGATAAAAAGTTTATTTAAAAAATATGTATGTATGTATAGAGTTTTTCTTTAAGACGCATTTCGTCTTTCAAATAAAAGACTTGTGGGGTAGTTATGGAAATGATTTTTATTTGAAATAAAGTATAATCGATGCCATTATTTATGGAATACATCGTTCAAATGTCCGTCGCTGGACGAGTAAAACGCTGGATCCAATTCTCTATTACTCGAGTACACAAATCGGTCGAAATAACAGGAACTTCGCATTTGATGTTGGCCTGCTAATGTTCTAACTTTTCTGGCTTGTTGGCATACACCAGCGATTTAATGTAACCCCAATGAAAATCTAAAGGGATTAAAGACACAAACGTTACAACAGCTGCAGTCCATCGAACGAATGGTATTTCGTCCGATTTGTGTACTCGAGTCATGGAAAATTGGGCCACTCGTGCCAGCCCTTCCGCGGCGGACATTTGAACGACGTCTTATTCAGTAAATAATGGCATGGATTATACTTTCATTCGATATAAAAATTATTTCGATAAGCGACCCACAAGTCCTTCAATTGAAAAAAACAAACAAAATGCGCCGGCCTTAATGAAAAACCCTATATTTATAAGAAATGTATGTAATGCTTTAAAACACAGATAATGTATATTTATTTTGTTTATTCTGAGTTCTTTATTATGTATGCTGTTGATTTATTAATATGTATCTATCTTTCATTTTAAAAGAAACATGAAAAATCGCAAGTTCGCTTATAACGAACGACCGCTTGTAACGAACTAGCGACATGGTCCCTTGAGTGTTCGCTATATCCGGTCACGACTGTACTTAAAAACTACATTGTTAAATAAAAATTTGACAGTAGCAGACACCCAATAAAAAAAATTACGCAATAACAATTTACCTGCTTCGGGCAATTGACTCAAGTCACCAACGGTACACTTGTCCAGATGCCTGCACACGTTTCTCAGCGTAACTTTCGCATTACAAACGACGCACTGGACGCAGCTACCATCGACGAACTTGCACTGAAACTGCCTCTCCTGGTATTCCCGTTTGGCGCCCTTCCAGAACTCCCAATGTTTCTTCAGGTTCGTACGATTTTCCTCCACCTTTTTTAAGTGCCCCTTCCCGGCTATGTGCTGCCGCAAATGCCCGACGTGATTCGGCGGCGCCAGAAAATTGCAAAGCAAGCACCAAGCCGTTCCGTCGAGCGATAGCCTTACAGTACACGTTTCGCAGTGGTCAATCGATCGGACCATTTCAACGATGTGACGAGGGTAAAATATTTCTTCGAGGTCGTTTTCCGCTGGGTCTTGCTGGTCGGGCGACGTCGGTTTCTTTGGTGTGCTTTGGGTGGGTTTTACCAAGACAAGGTTTGGATTGTTCATAGCTGAAAGTATACGATTTGTGGTCAAATGAAGAGTTGAAGTAAAAAAAAAAAGGCTAATAGCCCAGTCAGATTAGACGAAAAACAAAACTACAAACATTGGCAAACGAAAAATGTGCAATCGAACTGGATTTTTGTAAAGCGTGCGATTTAAGCGTGCATTATTTAAATAGATTAAATAGCATTTAAATAGATACTTTGTGCATTAAAATAAGAAATACTGTGCATTAAATAAATATGAAATTGTTACATATAATTTTTTATAATGAGCAATATTTATTTATTTAATTCATTTTGTGCCCTAGAATGGCTGACTTGTGCATTAAAATAATACATACTGAGCATTAAATAAATATCAATATGTTACATAAAAAATATTATAATGAGAAATATTTTCGTCTGTCATATTTCCCTAAAATTGGTAAAAATTAACTTAAATCATTAATTACACAATCAGGAGAAAACACATCGAAACTAACTTTGTTTTTTTGTATTACAAAATTTAACGTCTACATACCTACCTAGCCATATTAAATATAATATTTTCATTTGTAGGTTCTATCTCTATTATCGGATTCATAAAAAGAAACATGGATAACCCGGGGTGTTATGAACATAACCCGAAAAATATACCTAATTTGAATTAAAACAAAATCTGATGTGGCCAGCACATTACCTACTTTATCATACTATACAGCAGTGCCTCGTCATGGCAATCTCGACGCATCTGCGTGTCGAATTCGCGTGCAACGCAAACGCTGATGTTCTGACAATACCGTCAAAAGAATCAAAATATCTGTCAAATCCTGGCTAACTAGTTTTAATGCAGACAAGATCTTGATCAAATAGAATTTGCTCATGCAGTTAAACTATGAATATTAGCAAAACATTTTATATACATAAATTATACAAAATTTTCTATAGTTTAATTTATTATCTAACTATCTTGACAAAATTACTGAAATGGCGGCTCATTTGCAAAATCGTTGAAAAAATGCTAAGACTAAACCTCCATTTTACAAGAAATCCCAACCAATCATTATGTAATTTAGAAAAGAATTTTTTTCCATTAGAAAGCAAACGTTTTCATTAATTGTTTATTGTAAAAATATTACATTGTTTTTGGGTTGTTGATGTTAGTTTTGTATGTATAAAAATCCCGCACACGTGTTATGTATGTTTCATTTTATAAAACTAATAATAAATTAGAAAGCAAGTTAAAATTGTACACGGAATAACCGTATTTGAAACAAAACATACAGCGTAATGATACTTATCTACTGAAATACAGCGGAAAAGGTACTATTAACAATGTTGATTGTCATAGCAACCAAAAGGAAAAAAAATATTGACAAAATTGTACAGCATCTAATTCTACTAAATACGTGTGCAAAAAGAATTTTTATTATATGCCTTATTACGACAGTTTCTTAAACAATAAAAAATAAACCAGTATAACAACAAGCAGTAGAACAAGATGTAGGATACATATGATACAACAGATTTATTTTTATACATATTATAAAGGTTTAAACTATTACTAAAATTGCCTTTCCTCAAACGCGCGCGATTTGGTATATTTCAGGTTATGATTATAACAAGAATTATATTTACACTATGTGCTGATTTATTCAAAGAAAATAAAACAGTTCACTTCCCTGTGAAACCAATTTTTATGACTCAGTTATAAAGTTTTATTTAGCCGACACCAAAACCATAGAGCAACGACAGGACTCAGCTGTACGATACACATAAATGCGCTACGGATTACAGAACTTAATGCACACTATAATCTCTGCAGGGCGCATTATAATTTTCTCATGGTACAATTTAGATTATTGAACCCTCTTACCAAATTTTCAAATGCTGATTTATTTAAACTCTTGAACATATATTTTTTAAAATTAACAATTATTTTTTGAGACTCACATTATATTTTTATAGAGGTAATGATTGTATTGCACATTTATTTATTTAAGTGCACAAAGATATTATGAAAGGAACATTCAAATATATTAATGTACAAATATTTATTCTGATGCACATATTATAAATATATTGCACATTTATTTTTTTTAATGCTCAAGGCATTTTTTGCATTGCTCAAATATTTTTGTATTGGTCTCATGTTTTTTGTATTGGTCAAATATTTTATCAAATGCTTACAATAAATGCACGTTTCATTTTATATATTGCGCAAAAAATTTGTACTGTTTTGTAAACACTTTTCTGTTTGGGTATTACAAATAACTAGTAAACATAAACACTGCAAGGGAGGATTGCTGTTACGGTTTTGAGTGACATGAGTGGTACCGAAAAGTTGAAATAGCTCATTATTGGCAAGTCGTGTTTTAAGGGCGTAAAATCTCTTACCGCAGTTTGCACTATGATGTAGCAGGTTCTGCGAAAGACTCGATTGAAAATCGAACTGGTGCGTGCTGCATAAATTCCTCAACGATTTGATATTCATCGTCAGATCGTTCTGTAGCTGTAGAATCTTCGGGGTGAGTTTACGTAGTTCGACGAGCATGCGAATCTTATCGTAGAGATTCAAGACCCCGACATCCTTGTACAGATCCAACTGGCTCTCCAGAAGCGGCAACCAGCTCAGATTTTTGTCCCAGCACGCCAATTCCGACCGCAATAATTCCAAACTAACGTTTAATTCTTGTTCGTTGCATTCGTCAATTAAATTTAGCAGATTCCTCGAGTTATTAGCCATTGTCGCGTCGGTTTCCTTCGCTATAAACTATTTTCACAACATCACAGCACGTATAAGCACGTAAAAACGTAAAAAAAACACGGGGAAAAGGTGTTTTTGAATGTGCGGAGTGACCTTAACCGATCTTAACCTAAAAACCACATAAAAAGCGGAACAACAGCACCATCTGTGCTGCCACGCCGGTGACCAGGAACAACAAGGGAACAAAAGCATAACAAAAGATCGACCGATTTGACCGTTTACTTGGTGAAATTGTGGTGGGAAAAACACGAAATAATTAACATAGATCGTCATTGGCCGGTTTCAAAATATCAAATTCCAAGTTATGTGCGATAAAAACAAGATTCGTAATTGACATTCCGGCTATGATTCCGGCCTAAGTTGGGCTTATCGGTCGATGTTTTTGTCCGTTGTGAACGAAAATAGTATCGATGCGAGATTTTAGCTTTGGACGGTTTAAGATTTTATGTTTATTAGTCAGTTGTGGGGAGTATTTCCTCGCATTTTGACTTCGGGACCGCGCAAGTGTGTATTTGTCGCGAAAAATGGGATTATCGATTGGCGGTAGTTTTTAAATTTTGGCGCGAAACCGCCACGCAGGTGTGCCAACCTATTTCGCACTGGCACAATTCGAACAAGAAGTTTTACGATTCACAATGTTAGTCGTTTCTTGCGCTATTATCTTATAATTTAACATTACGTGTATTAAAAAACAACATTTGCTGTTCTCTATTTAATCAATTCTATGAAAATAACAATGCGGAGAAACTCATAGGGCAATGCAGATGTCTACTATACCGACATTCTTATTTAATTTGAATTTCGTGATTTTCGACGCAAAATCTATTGAACACCTAAACAATTCGCCCGCCCGCCCGGAAATAATACTAATTGATAAGAAAACAAAATTATGTGACCGTTTTATTTTCTTTATACCAATTTCATTCGGAAATAGTTCAGAATTCAATGCGAAAAAACGTTTACAGTAAAAGCTGTTTATTCTTAAAATGCCTATGCAATGATACCACACACAACCTAGTACGTCTGTACATCATTTGAACATACAAATGACAAAAACATAATAAATATTCTTTATTGTATACCAAAATAAATAAAATACATTCTTCTATCCTTACAAAAATAATAAAACAAAAAATAGTTATCTTCTGTAACAGGATTTTCAGACACTTGACACAAGGTTTTTGCCAGATCTGGCAACACCTAACACCTAAAAGAACAAAAATCACAGAAAAATTAACATTTCAGTAGTTTATTTTTTCTTTCTTACGTTGTCAGTTTTGAATATTCTTATATCACAACCCTTTACTACCCTTCAAGGTTGTTAGTATCTGCAAAAGAGTTATATATTTATCTATTTATTTTTATTGGACTGAAAATTCAACAAAAGTAGTTTAGAAACAATTAAAAACAATTGACAGGCTTCATAGAAAAAACAATGCATTCGAACACGTTTAGGAATAAAAAACAGCTTACCGTTATTATTATTATTGCTACAACGTTGGTCAGTTTTCACCATCATCGGATTCAAAACTAATTCCGAAGTGACTTTAGGGTAGTTCCTCGTTAGAGGAATAAAGTCAGGTTCGATGTAATCTATCAAATAATTCATTATGTGTAACGAGATAATTTATTTTGAATAAGAAATGAGAAAAAATTTTACCGAAATATACGTAGCCGGGTGGCATTTTCTCTTTGTCACCATCGACCGTTAGCTCAACGGTTTCCTCTACAGTTTTGGTCATCTTCCGCGGAGGTTTGTCCTCTCCCGCATTCAAATCTATCAAATTTATTAGGCGTTACGACGGGAAAATTAGAGAAAAACGAATTCCGGAGATTCTTTGCGAGTTTGAGATTGTATCAAAATAAATTTTTGTCGTTTACCTGGTTTGTTGTTATCTGATATTGGTAAGGGATTGGTTGGTTCTTGGTGCAGTGTTGCTACAACAAATAAAAACGAAATTAAAAAGTTTAAAATATACGGAGAATGATAGATAATATATAAAAAAATAAATACCCAATGCTGTAACGGAAGAGGATTCTAAAGAGTCCTGAGACGGTTGTGAATGCATCTTTCTCTTCTTTTTGCCAATTGAACCTCCTGCAAAAAAAGTGTCTTTGATTTAGAAACTTCTGCTTTAGTCACTGGTCATTCAAAATAAATAAGTATGTAAAGAAATTACAGTATGTTTCCGGTGAATAGCAAAAATATTCTGTAATATTACGTGATTAGATTGTAATTTCACAGAAAAGCATGCGAATAAAGCAAAAAAAATTTGAAAAAACGTTGCATTTTTCACCATACGTGAAAATAAAGATGACAAATTAATTCAGTTATCGATTTTCGTTGATTAGAAGTAAAATGAGGCATATTAGTGAAGCGCACGTTGCCCGTGCTGTCGCCCTTATTCAGCATGGCCACTCTATTCGACATGTTAGCAGGGACTTTCAAGCTTTCCCTTTTGTCATTCAGCGTTTACGGAATCGATTTCAGGAGACTGGCCAATATGTTAGAAGAACTGGGCAAGGTCGATATCGAAAAACTACTCAAAATCAAGACCGATTTCTTGTCCTTTCGTCTCTACGCCAGCGTACTGCCACAGCACGAGACCTCCTAAACGACTTAAGACGAGCACATGGAATAGACTGTTAGATCAAACTGTTAGAAACAGATTAAAAGAAGCGAATTTAAAACCAAGAAGACCTGTCCGCGCACCAATAAAATATCTAATAAAATATATATATATAATAAATAAAACTCTATTCTATTCTATTCTATTCTATTATGTGAAGAAATGGGAAGTCAACAACAGATACGCTTGTTATATTCCGATGTTAGATGGCTCTCGAGTGGTAAAGTTTTGAACTTATACCAGAAATTCTATTCGCAGATGCCACTTTCATTTAAAAAATTGTTTCTTTGATGAATTGAGCATTGACCGGTTAGCATATTTACCTTATTATTATTATTATTACAGTCGAGACCGGATATAACGAACTCCGGATATAACGAACGCCCGCTTATAACGACCAAAAAAGAAAGTCCCGTCAGATCTCCATATAGTTACATGTATGTTTAGCTCGCTTATAACAAACGCGTATATAACGACCGCCCGTATATTACGACCAAATTTGTATCTACTTTTAGTTCTACAAGTTCGGTTATAACGACCACTTAACGAATACCCAGCGCGAAATCTGTTCGGATGTCTCCTGCCAGCAAAACTTAACCTACATTCGCCAATAGGAGAACCCCTTGTAACGAATTACCGCTAATTCGTCTATGTAAATAATCATATTTAGGATAAGTAGCGTTTGTAAATTGTTTAGAATACTTATTTTTATTATTTACGTTTAGTTCTTATACTGTAGAAATTCGCGAGTATGTTGACCCGTCTGAAAGCTGTTATCGAACCTGTCCTATCGATGGTGGGGAGGAACCAGTCCTCGCATTTCTGTATAAAAGCATCCCCGCGATAGCTGGGAAGGGAGACTTGTCCAGAACGGCCCCGTGCGCTGACGCTGGCAAGTACTCCCTCCCCGACTCGCTAATCGAACGGCCCCGTAGGCTGGACTTAGCGAGTGAGGAAAAAAACTTCCGCACCGTACCCGTATATTCCCGACTGGGAAACCGCAGCCCGTATATGTTAGATTTTTTTTCCCACTGAAGACGATTTGTGTTGTGTATTACATTGAAATAAATTTGATCTTCTACGTTATACCAGCATTTGATTTATTTCGTTTTAGTTTAGTTGAATCCTAATATTAGAGCTACCTAATACAGGGAATAATATCTCCGGATATTTTATTATGTGATTGGTGCTTAGTACAAAGAAAGCACGTTACACCCTACCGTTTATTTTCACTATTCCGCGGGTACGTCTCCACTATTCCTCACGTCTGTTTTTCTTATCTCGTTTTACCTTGGTTTCTTGACGCGATTCGGTTTGTTTATGCTACCCTGTGTGCTCAGTACGTAAATTAACAAATGAAAATAAACGAAAAACCATAATTCTCGATGATAAAATTAATATCACAAAATTAGGGGGTACCACATAGGTACCTATAGTCAACTGTTTGTATGATTTGGACAAACAAGAAAAATACTTGGAGGCACGTACTGGTACACTAGCTCTACATATCTATTGTTAATTTGTACATACGGATATTTTATTTTATGTACGTACATATGCATCAATAAAAAGTTTATTTAAAAAATATGTATGTATGTATAGGGTTTTTCTTTAAGACGCATTTCGTTTTTCAAATAAAAGACTTGTGGGGTAGTTATGGAAATGATTTTTATTTGAAATAAAGTATAATCGATGCCATTATTTATGGAATACGACATCGTTCAAATGTCCGCCGCTGGACGAGTAAAACGCTGGATCCAATTCTCTATGACTCGAGTACACAAATCGGTCGAAATAACAGGAACTTCGCATTCGATGTTGGCCTGCTGATGTTCTAACTTTTCTGGCTTGTTGGCATACACCAGCGATTTAATGTAACCCCAACGAAAATCTAAAGGGATTAAAGACAGAAACGTTACAACAGCTGCAGTCCATCGAACGAATGGTATTTCGTCCGATTTGTGTACTCGAGTCATGGAAAATTGGGCCACTCGTGCCAGCCCTTCCGCGGCGGACATTTGAACGATGTCTTATTCAGTAAATAATGGCATGGATTATACTTTCATTCGATATAAAAATTATTTCGATAAGCGACCCACAAGTCCTTCAATTGAAAAAAATAACAAAATGCGCCAGCGTTAATGAAAAACCCTATATTTATAAGAAATGTATGTAATGCTTAAAAACACAGATAATGTATATTTATTTTGTTTATTCTGAGTTCTTTATTATGTATGCTGTTGATTTACTAATATGTATCTATCTTTCATTTAAAAAAAAAAATGAAAAATCGCAAGTTCGCTTATAACGAACGACCGCTTGTAACGAACTAGCGACATGGTCCCTTGAGTGTTCGTTATATCCAGTCACGACTGTATTATTATTATGGATTTCAGCAGTAGGCGGATTCGGAATCTGGAAAGTTTAGTTTTGATTTACAGGAATCAAATGTTGACATACGTATTTAGGTATTTTTAAGGCTTACATAAGAAAATCCAAAACCATCAGTACTAAAATGAATAAATACTCACTTGTATAGGTATATTTATATTGTTAGAGTTACATTACGTTGTGATATATTATCAAATCCTGTTATGGACTTGTAGTCTTTTTGGGACAATAAATAAATTAAAAAAAAAAAAAAAAAATACACAAACAAAGCTAACCTTCGGCAAGAGTCAGCACGTTATCCCACCACGGCTCGCACAGCACTTTTCGTATCTCGGACCGAGTCCAATGGGCCACGCTCGTCAGATGTTCGCGAAGGCACTCCGCGTCATACTCGACGTACGTGTCCGGACAGATCTTGCACTTCATCTTGTCGGGGCCTCTCTCGAACTGCGTCTGCCTCAACTGCATGTCGTCGGGAAGCCCCTTCCACGTCCGATGGTATCTGATCAGCGATTCCTGCACCGTCTTCTCGGCTTGCCTTCGGACGTGCTTGTTGGAGGCGACGTGATGGTCTCTCGCATCGAGCCCGTCAACGTGCTCGTTACAGACCAAGCATAGGAACCCTTTTTCATACTGGCCAGCGGGGAGATGTTGGAACGTCGGATACGTGTCGTCGCCGATCTTAAGAGTTGGTACGTCCCTGTAGACGACGCTCTGGGCGGTGTTTATGGGTTTATTGTTGTTCTCTGAAACAGGGAATCACGGCGTTTTTCAAAAGATATGTTTCTAGCAAGAATATGCATTACTGATACTTGTTTTACAAAGGAAATGTCAAACGTGCAGGACACAAATTATCCAGTGGGACCCTCAAAATTGTGCAAAAAACTTTGATCATTCCGTAATTGGTTTCGTATAGGCATGCAATCAGGCTATCGGGCTTTTTGAACAGAAAAAATGAACCTGAAACGCAAAAATATATTTTTTAGCAAAATGTATGGCTCGTGAACCCCACGTCCAGAAGTTTAATTGATAATCTTATATTTTATTAAGGTTTGTCAATTGCAGTTAATACCATGTTCCTTCTGTTCTCCTTCATTCGTAGAAATTGGGGCTTTTACGTCTATATTAAGTATGAAGTGTATACTAAGGATACTAAGCATAATGCACAGTGGCGGCCCGTGGTACATTTTGATGGTAGAGCCACAGAACATAAAGAAAAACTTCTTTTAAGCTTTACAATTTTAAACAGTTTTATTAAAGTTTATATATTTAGATATTAAGTAAAAAAAATTAACTGAAAATAAACGTAAAGTTACATTTTGCGATATATAAACTACATTCGACGTTCTCTTTTACTTGAAAATAACTCAATCACACGCTTATTGAAATCTTCAATATTACCGAGAAAAGCTTTTTCAGAGGACAACATTCCAAGCGTACTAAGCCTTTCTTCCTTCATCGTATTCCTTAAAAATGTCTTAACTCTCTTTAACATAGAAAAACACCACTCAGCTTCAGACGTTTACATAGGTATCGTCACTAAGATTTTTAAAAGTTTGAGAATTTCTTGAAAAGTGTTACCCATATCTTCTTGTAAAATAAGTGATACCTAAAATTGAAACAGCTCCAGCAGAAACACCCTGCAATTCTTCTCGTTCGTAAAGTACTTGCAGTTCCGTTTTCAATCTATTTTTTTCCAAAGAAGGATAAAAACGAACTATTTCACAAAGAAAATTATCAGGAAACTGCTTGCGATATTCAGTAAAATTTTCCACCGTGAATAAATTAGCAGCTACTAAATGTCCCGTAAAACTAAATCTCGTTCTTGTTTGCTGGACAATAGAATCACAAATTTCCAACGCTTCTCTTTTGGTATTTTCAGGAGCTACTGTACGTTGTCTTTTTTGGGATGGTGGTGCGTCTTCTGAGAATTCAAATTTAAATTCGGTAATAATTTCATCTATTCTATCACGTATTTTCTGCATTGCATTTTCAAACTTTTGCAAATCGTGCTTAACCCTAACTGCGTCCGTGTTTTTCTTTTGTAGTTGGTTCAAAATTATCTCTACATGGGCATTATTTTATGGAAAATTCTTAACCAAAATACACAATCCTTGTCCTTTAGTCTAAGTTTACAGGCACCCGCTTGTTCTATCGTCGATGCCAACTTAATATTTTCGTCACTTTCCAAAGTTTCCATTACATTTATTAACTCTTTTCTATACTCAAAAACGGTGTTGACCCCTCGCGAATGAAAATTCCATCTCGTTTGTGACAAACGAGGTAAGACTCTCTGAACAATTTCGTCCAGAACACTCGTTCTTTGTGGAGACGTAGAAAATGAACAAATCCCGGACAAGTGTGCGAAAAATATTTGAGCTGATCGATTAATTTTGCAGTTTTTCCTCAACAATATATGTTAGAAAAGGCTTATTCTGTAATGAACTGATTTAATTGATTGTGTATGACGCGGAGTGGAACTTTTTGTGTCAGATTTAACCGATATGAGACGCGAAATACGAGTAATACATGCACGCCGCCACCTATTTTTTTGGAATGAAAATTCAACGAAAATGTTTTGACGCAAATAAAAACAATCGAACGTCCTATCAAATAACACATTGATAACTGACATAGAAAAACAAAACATTCGGAAATGCTTCGGAATACAAAAAATATCTTACCAATATCGACAGAACTGGGGTCAGTTGTGACCATCAACGGATTCAAAATTAATTGTTCGGTGCTGTTCCTCGTCAATGGAATGAAATCGGGCAATACGTCGTGGTAATCTATCAAATAATTCGTTAGGTGTTACAAGAAAATTAATTTAAAAAAAGAAATAAAATAAAGTTTACTGATATAATTGTAGTCTGGCGACGTTGCATCATCGTCACTATTGCCCTCAGCGGTTTCCCCTTCAGTTCCAGCCGTTTTCCGAAGACGTCTGTCTTCTCCCACCTTCAAATCTACCAAATTTATTAGTCATGACGCCGGAAAAATTAGAGTAAAACTAATTCCGGAGATTCTTATCACATTTGATATTATTTTGCAATAATTTTTGTGTTGTTTACCTGATCTCTTCTTAACTGATCTTCGTAAGATCTTGGCGGGTGTTTGATGCAGCATTTCTAAAAAAAGTTTAAAAAATTTAAGAAAAAAAAAGATTTGATTTGCACTCAGAATAGTCGTTAACATAAAAAAATAAATACCTCTTTCAGTATCTGAACTTGACTCTAAGTAGAAATTATATTTTGCTGGTGGCCTTTTTCTCTTCAGTCTATCAGGTGAACAACCTGCAAAACGAAAAAAATCTTTTAAACTTTGTTCTGTTTTTGAACACTAATTCCAGAGATTCAATTATTTTCTGTTGTTTACCTGCTCTGCTGTTGTCCAATAGTGGTAAGATCTTGGCTGATCCTCGATGCAGCGGCTCTAAAAAACGGTTGACCAAAATTTAACAAAATATTTGAAATACAAAGGGAGTAGTCATTAAGATAACATAATAAATATTAAATACTAAATATTTGTTGTTTACCTGCTCTGTTGTTATCCAATCTTGGTAAGAGATTGGCTGAATCTTTATTGGCAGTTTCTAAAAAAATGGTTGAACCAAATTAAAAAAAAAAATATTTGAAATACACAGAGAATAGTCAGTATGATAAAATAATAAATACTAATAATACCACTTTCAGTGTCAGATGAGGATGTTCGGAAGAAATTATATTTTCGTGATCTCCTTCTCTTCTTGATTCTACTGGGGGGACAATCTGCAAAAAAAAAATCTGTTAAATTTTGTTTTGTATTTGGAGTCTGATTTTTTTACATTCCAGTTTAGTTTTTCAGTCTCCTTTAAAAATATCCTCAAAAATAATTAATTTTTACCAATTAATATTGATAACACTGAGGAATTTGGAATTGAATTTTCCATATGGTATAGTCCAGACTATTTTAGAAATATTCCAATTTTTAATTTCAATCTTCTGGCAAAATCTGTTTTGTTATTATTTTACTTTATCACACATAGTATGATAAAGCATTGTAATCGTGCCGAAAAAAAAAAATTTCTTCAGCGGGAATAGGTCATTTTGGGTCCCCTGAATATTTTTGACCAAGGTAAGAAAAAAATTTCTGTGTGTGTGTGTGTGTACCCGATTTTTGTGGCAACGATTCCGGAGAAAGGTATCGGGACGAAAGTTCATATTTAGAAGTTTCGTGACCACACTTAGAACTGATAAGCTTTTTGTTCAAAGGAACTGGATGTTTCCTCTAAGCATTTTTCAAGGATTTGCAAATGAGCCGGCGTTTCTGTAATTTTGTCGAAGTAGTTCAATAATAAATTAAAGTAGAGGAAATTTTATATAGTTTATGTCTATGACATTTTTTAATAAAATTATTCGTTTAGCTGTATGAGCAAATTCTATTTGATTGAGATCATGTCTGCATTAAAACTAGTTAGCCAGGATTTGACAGATATTTTCATTCTAATGACAGTAGATAGTGTCAAACGCTGATTTTTGACAATACCTACTGTCAATATCTCTCAAATCCTGGCTAACTAGTTTTATTTTAATGCAGACACGATCGATCTCGATCAAATAGAATCTCATGCAGCTAAACTATTAAGTTGAAATTAGTTGAAATAAAAACTATTCAATTTAGCGCATTCCAAGCTATTTGTTGATAGGATAGCTCCTTTTTGCAATTGGAACAGTATCATTATTTAAACTAATTACATTTAACCATAATATTATTAAATTTATTCAGCTTAAAATAATTATGATTTAGATGCAGAACAATAAGACTAGTGGCTAAAGCCTGTCTTTAAAAGCTATTAATGCCAAATCCTTACCGTTTGTTTTGTTTTTGGTTACTTCCTGTATATACTTATGATGTATGTATTAATAAAACCTGTCTATTTTTAGTAACGTTAAGCCGAACTTTATCTTTGGCTTAAAATAAGGGAAGCTTAGCAATTTTTAAACTTTACTTTATTGGCGGTGCAGAAAACAACCTTTAAGGGGAACTTAAGCTACCCTTAAAATTTAAGTAGCAGCGGTGCAGTTGGAACTAAATTATCTATTATAAAACTTATCAGATATCATGGAATATGCTAAACAGAATGGTTATTTCAACACTCTAAGATAAACCCAAACAAAGTGATTGCGTTTAATGCAAACACATACAAATATGAAAAATGTTGAATCAGTGACTCAAAACTAGCTGCCATTTCTGAATTTTCAATAACAGTAATAAGTCTTTTAGTCTAATTATCCCCTTATTAATTTACCAATCAAAAATTTTAACAAAGGGACATCTAAAACTCCCCTCAAACAACATCATCACTCAAAACGTATTCCAGTAAAACTTTTCCATCGAAATTAATAAAAAAACAAAAATCAAACCTGCGACACGATCCAGGAACTTATCGAGCGACACCCCCTTCGGCATGTTCCGTATCTCCGACCGACTCGGGTGCTCCACTCTCTGCAGATGTTTCCGAAGGCACTCCGCGTCATACTCGACGTACTTGTCCGGACAGATCTTGCACTTCATCTTGTCGGAGCCCCTCTCGAAGTGCGTCTGCCTCAACTGCATGACGTCGGGAAGCGCGTTCCACGTACAATGGTACCTGATCAGCGATTCCCGCACCGTCTTCTCGCCCTGTCTTCGGACGTGCCTTATGGAGGTAGCGTGACGATCCCTCGAATGGAGTCCGTCCACGTGCTCGTTGCAGACCAGGCATAGGAATCCCCTGCCGAACTTGTCAGCCGGAAGGCGCTGGAACGTCGGATAGGTGGCGTCGCCGATCTTGGTCGTCGGTACGTCCCTGTAGACGACACGACGCGCGGAGTACGTACGTTTTCTGTCGGTCTCTGAAATTATGTGCGGAATTATACGGGACTATCTTAAAAATACGTAAAAACTACATTCTTTTTGGGGATATTATCACACAACTTTCTCATACTGGTAACGAAATAGCGTAGTGGTAAGTTGCAGGGTTGTTATGTTTTAAAACATTTGTGTTAAAACACTGTTTTAAACATGCTTTAAAACAAATTTTTTGTTTTAAATCGTTTTGTTTTAAACATTTTAAAACAGTTTTGACTCAGAGACTTTGGGTTTGGCGACCATACTCAAGGCCACGGGTTTTCAGTTAAATTCTCCGGGTTAACTAAAGTTAATCATCGATTTTTTGAGAAACTTTTGACAAACCCCAAAATATACTTTTTAAAAATTATGATAATAGAGTAATTGTTATTCTAATCATACAGTTTGCAACAATTTCCCTTGAAAAAAAATTAAGTTTTCTTAAAATAAGAAGCACTTTATTACTCAATTTTCACAACCATTTAATTTTACATTTTGAGAGCATGTTGGAAACTCTGAAAGTAGCAATTATAGCATTTTTTGATTTTGTCACATGTCTAGTGAATACAGTAGAAATTCTGTAGCAATACGACGAACGCAGAAGATTGTATCCTATGTATCCTATGCCTCGATGATCATAGACTAAACAAATCTAATATCGAAAATGCCTTTTAAAAAGACGGGAATTGTTTAAAGGAAATTTCGTTTAATTTTACATTTTGAGAGCATGTTGGAAACTCTGAAAGTAGCAATTATAGCATTTTTTGATTTTGTCACATGTCTAGTGAATACAGTAGGAATTCTGTAGCAATACGACGAACGCAGAAGATTGTATCCCATGTATCCTATGCCTCGATGATCATAGACTAAACAAATCTAATATCGAAAATGCCTTTTAAAAAGACGGGAATTGTTTAAAGGAAATTTCGTTTAATTTTATATTTTGAGAGCATGTTGGAAACTCTGAAAGTAGCAATTATAGCATTATTTGATTTTGTCACATGTCTAGTGAATACAGTAGGAATTCTGTAGCAATACGACAAACGCAGAAGATTGTATCCCATGTATCCTATGCCTCGATGATCATAGACTAAACAAATCTAATATCGAAAATGCCTTTTAAAAAGACGGGAATTGTTTAAATGAAATTTGCTTGTCAGAAATCAACATTCAATAATAATGATACATTAATTAACAAAATATGTTTTGAACTTTTGTTGATTATTTTAATATGTATGTTGTTCAGATGATGAGATGATGAGATGTCGACTGTATTTATTTTTTTATAAAGTTTTTGGTTACTAGTTTTGGGGAAACCCCATCTACAGACCAAACATCATTGTTTAAAAAATAATACGTTTGATCTGAAGATGGGGTACACCAAAAACTTTATAAAAAAAAACATATTAGTGAAGAAACACGTTTTTGTTTTCCTACATCCAGATCATATCGACTTAACTATCAAAAGATGAAACAATTTATTCAACTACATAATATGTTTGAGTTTGTCAAAGGCAGTTCACAGAATAGTATCACAACGGTCTGTCATAACCAGTATTTTTTAAATCGTGGAGATGACGACAACGATACCTTTATTTGAAAGTTTCATTATTAGTTGGACTATGTATTTACAAAGACTGATATATATATATAGTTATCATTTTTGACTAGAGACACATTTATTATCGAGGCTTATACAAAACTTCAAGGGAAGATGGTTATTACGTAAACTCGTCAGTAATATAGAATCAAACTAAAGAAGCGAATGATAATTAACCCAGGTGAGGATAATTTTTGGAAAAAACACCTCCGCCTGGATTTGAACCAGGAACCCTCCAATTGCCGGTTGAAAGCTCTCCCAGTTGAGCTACAGAGGCGATGGAAATTTATAGGTTTTATACAAAACGTTAATATAGTCGGAATAAAGTGAAAATTTAACATTAGTTACGGAACGTGTAGATAATTACTTCAAGCACAAACACACGATCGCTTTAAAAAATTTATAAAAAACGAGCAACAATTTATACAGGTTACATTTTTAGTGTTACCACAACCAAATAATGCGCCTTATTCCCCTCTTACATACGACTTCCGTCTACCGAAAAATCGGTAGAAAGTAGCAACTACGCTTGTAAGCAACACAGCTCCCTTTAACATTTCAGTACTAAAATAAACAAAATAAAAATCTAACCTGTGCTGGTAGAACGAGCGCGACGTTTGACACGCGACGCCCTCCTCATCTCATCTCGCGTCTTAGGCCGACCCGAATGGTCCACGACCGTCAGATGTCTCCTGACGCGCTCCGCGTCGTAATCGACGAATTTATCGCCGCAGAACTTGCAAATCATCATATCGGGACCTCTCTGAAAGTGCGTCTGCGTCGACTGCATCTCGTCGGGCAGCAGCTTCCACGTCTCGTGGTATCTCACCAGAGATTCCTGCACCGCTTCGTCGCCTAGCCTTCGGACGTGCCTGATCGACGTAGTGTGACGATCCCTCGCGAGGATGCCGTCGACGTGCTCGTTGCAGACCAGACATATGAACCCTTCGTCGTCTGGGAGCCTCTGGAACGTCGGATAGGTGTTGTCGTCGATCTTGATGGAAGGCACGTCCTTGAAAACGGTTTGCTGCGGGGAGGTCTTGCGTTTGTATGTTTTCTCTGAAAAAGGGACATTTTTATTGCAACAGGTGACCACGCACGAGGGAATCGCCCTAACTGCCTTCTCTATTAACAGTATTACAGTACACACAGAGAAATGTTTAAGACATTCGTTGTCTTGCCGAAATTTACTCCGAACAAATCAATAAAGTTTTCAATTTAGATGAACTTTTTGAATCAAAACTCACAAATTTCTCCTTTGAAGCGACAACATTTTGTTTCCAAGTAAAACTACATTGGATAATTTTAAAAGTTCTCATGAGTTCTCTTAAGAATATAGTGTGTTGCATTGAACAATTCAATATATTCCAATGAAAACAACTATTGCATTGAAACAAGATGATATATGTAAAATATGGTGTTCAAAACAAGTAAAATTAGTTGGTTGATGCAAGAGACGTTTTGTGTGAACCAAGTAACCAAATGCTTAGTTTAAAATATCGGGTGGTTTCATTGTGCGGAAAAGTTAAGAGTTTGCGCGGTTTGTGGCACCAGACTGACGCGACGTAGAACGGCGACAGTTTGTAGATACGCAGTAGATGAGGACTTCATTCTCCAGTCTCACTCACAACCCCCAGAACGTTAACTCCATTCAAATATATTGGTTATAGTGGTAAGCAGTGTCGCTTTGATATACGCTTGATTGTATCTGCAGTTTTACATGTGATAATGGACAGCGTGGATGATTTTTCAATTTCATCAGATCATCTTAAAACGATATTTGACAGTAAGTATATGCGTATATCTACTTTTTATGCGAATGTTAATACACTATGTGCATTCTATGTTTGCAGACCATAAAATACCTGTGCAAAACATAACAAAACTTACAGAAGAAGAGATAAAAGAACTTATTCCGGCTATTGGAGATCGGATTGTTTTCCGGGAAGCGGTGAAGCTAAGAGGAGATTTAGAAACATCTAAGGTGAGAAACCGTATTATAATGGCCAGTTGCAGAAATGCCCATCAAGTCTTGTTGACTGCTTAGCTCTTAACTGTACTAATTACTGTATCAAGATGACATTTTTTTGTATTTTTGATTGTATTTTAAATGTATTTTTTTCTTTTATAACAAGGTATTGGGTTTATATTAGTATGACACCTACTTGTTTGAAATGTATTTTTATTTTTATAATAAATTAATGTATTGGTATATATGAACTTTTTTTACCCATTGGCTTTGCTACATGACTAAAAAAATATATGTCTTACAAAATAATTGCTTAACGAACTTTGATGTAATGTATGTTTTTTTTTATTATGATTAAGAAAGTAATGTGCTATTATAATCGTGTAGTTCTTTCTGCATTTGTTTTGATAGACTTATTTTTTATGTAACCTTTGCAGCAGCGGTAGATAGTGTTAACAAAACAACAAAAACATTCACTTCAAATCAATATATTATGTTGAATGTAAATTACTATTACTTGCTTTGAATTTTTAACGCACTTCGTTTAAAATGACAGTTACTTGCTTTGAGAACAAAATACTCTATTCAGAACACTAGAGGTGTTGAACCAAAATTACAAGTGTTTCTCTGAAACATTGGTTCTTCCAAGCAAAATAACCTATTACTTATTCCGATAGCTCTATTACTCTCTTTAAGACATCATATGGTTGCATTAAAGCAATATTAGTTTGGTCCAAATGTTAAAACATTTGAAATAATACTACAAAGTTTCATTCAAAACAACATTATAGTCCTTTCGAGTTGATGACTATTTGGTGCAAGTCAATAGTTTACTCGTTGCAACTAATTTTATCTCGAACGAAGCACTTAACACATTTGTACTGAGAAAACATTGTCTTGGTTGAAGTGGATAGTTATTTCGTGGATATGGAAATCAACCGTTGTTTTGATGCAAAGCAATTTTATTTGAATTGAGCATTCCTTTCTCTGTGTGTATTAACTTCTGTGTTTCACGGCTCAACTACTGAAAAAACTACTGAATAGAAAAAATTTAAATAAAGTACATATGTTATACTGTTACGAAGTAAATTAAAACGAGGTCATCATTATATTCGAATAGTTTTTATGACATAATAATGTAGACGACCTGAATTGCTGAATTCTTGCAGTTGCTAAGTATGCGTTCCAGACGCCGAGTTTGTACAAAAACCGAGTGAATAATCTCGACATTCGGTAACCTAATTAATGGTACTGACAAATTTGGACGATTGATATAAGTAGCCACATAGCGGAGTATCGAGGATGAGAGACGTCCGCCACCCGTACGAGAAGGCAGTGGCCTGCCTTCTCAGCTGTTTTCTGATACTGTCTTATTAACATTATACAGTACGTAAAACCCGAGTGTGAGTTTTATTTACATTCACTCTGACCTGGACCATCCCAAATAAGAGCTACGTAACAGTACTACTGAATCATTTCTACATAAGATCATATCGCCCAATATCACTGTTACCAATGATGTCGAAGCTCTTTGAAAAGTTGCTTCTAAAGAGAATGAAACCTATCATTGAGAGAAACGAACTAATTCCTAATCACCAATTTGGTTTTAGAGAAAAGCATTCGACTATAGATCAAGTTCATAGAATAACAGATATCGTAGAGAAAGCATTAGAAGAAAACCTAATTTGCTCAACAATCTTTCTGGATGTGACACAAGCTTTCGATAAGGTTTGGCACGAAGGATTGATACACAAACTAATGAGTATGCTTCCTCTACAATACGTCGAGTTGCTAACATCCTATGTATCTGATAGGCTATTCAGAATAAAACAAATCGATGAATACTCGGATCTAAAAGAAGTAAAAGCTGGGGTACCCCAGGGTAGTGTATTGGGACCAATTCTCTATCTACTGTATACAAGTGACCTTCCACAGCTGGAAAATGTAACAGTCGCCACATTCGCAGATGACACGGCTCTAATGGCAGTGGGATCAACTATTGGAGAATCTACTAGGAATCTTCAACAAGCTACTAATAAAATGTATAACTGGACCAAAAAATGGAAGACCAAGCTCAACGAACTGAAATCTGTCCACATTAACTTCACAAATAAAAGAATCGAGGTCATACCTCATGTAAAGATTAACGACGCCATAGTTCCTTATGCGAACACTGCAAAGTATTTGGGTATGACTCTGGATGCAAAACTAAGGTGGAAAGAACATGTTAAGAAGAAAAGAGTAGAGCTTGGCCTCAAATATACAGAACTCTACTGGCTTCTGGGAAGAAACTCTCAGTTGTCAGTACAGAACAAATTACAAGTGTACAACCAAATACTAAAACCGATCTGGTTATACGGCATCCAGCTTTGGGGTTGCGCAAAAAATTCCAACATACAAGGAATCCAGACTTTCCAAAATAAAGTACTAAGGAATATGGTTAACGCTCTTTGGTACAAACGGAATAGTGACCTACATCGTGATCTTGGTGTCCCACAAGTCATCCAAGAGATAAAAAGATTCGCCACTAAACATGAATCTCGCCTAAGCCACCACGTCAACGTAGAGGCCCTGCAGCTACTGGACAACCAGAATCTAGTGAGAAGACTAAAAAGAACTAAACCCTTCGAACTAGTGACTCAGTGAAATGTGAAAAAGCAGAGCACAGTGCGTGAAGTGTTAGTGCTTCGTGTTTAGGACAAAGTTAATATAGGACATCAGTGGATAGCCTATTAGAGACAAGTACCTAGTTTTAAGAATTCAGATTTAAATTGATGGTTAATCTTTCAGATTAGTTTCAATGTGTTAAGCACAATATGCTTATTAAAAAAAAAATAAAAGAAATTTCTACATAAGTTGTATGACTGTCAAAATTGTTTGCGTCTGGGTCACGTATGGATACCTTTACTATAAATATTTGTATGTCCTTCTATTATACTTCAAATTGTAGATAATTAATCTGTTAATCATTTAACTCTCTGTAGGTAACTAACTACCCCCAAATTATGACAATTTCCGCCAGTTTTGTAAAAAGCTCATAACTAAAAATTGTTGCATAACTTACGATCATACATAAAACTGTACGTAGCTAATAAGGGTATTTTAGCCTTTTAAGTATCGTTTACATCCACTTAACTTAACGTAACGAAAACTTAAGAATTAACGTAACGTACGGAATTGTTCGCTCAACTTCAACTTAGCAGAATCCGCGAGCTAAGTGCACCAATCACAGGCTCTTGATTTTGACAATTCGGATGACGGTGACATAAAAATAACCTAAAAATTCACTCAGGTGTCGTTAACTTTATTATCTTTCTGTTGTTTGGCAATATTTTTAGCACGATACACGGATTTTTATCATGCTGGATGAAACCCTAATCCAATTTGTGCGTATATAAACATATTTGTATGATAAAAGCCACAATAGAAGCGACAGATTTCATAATATGGTGACAATATCAGTCACTGTCAAATGCGCATGTCAAGCACTCTACGGTAAGTGAATGTAAATGGAACCGATGAAAGTTTCGTACGTTACGTTAAGTGAAGTGGATGTAAACGATACTTAACTATTGCGTTCTGAATGAAAACTGCAAACGTTAACTATTTTATCTATGACTCACGTATAATAAGTTCATTTCATACGTATCTATGACTATACAGTGTGTCTCACGAGACGTTGGATTGTATGGGTACTTTTGTTATTATTAGAGATAGAAAAGTCGGTTAAATGGACAGAGTAGTGCATATTTATGTGCTCTTTCATAATCGGTTCAGTAAATAGTTGAATTTCAAATGGTTCTCAAGCTATTCTGAAACAACCAAAAAATTTCATTTTTTAATTATGGTCTGAACTTCTTTATTTGTGATCCAATAAAAAAACTTTTTGACATTATAAAGGCACTTTTTGTCTACAATCTGATTACGTCAGTTTAAATTCTTTTTCGCCAATGAATTTGTCAGAAACAAACAAAACTTTTGATTTTCTTATATAGCCATATTGGTTTTATACATGTTTGGATTCATAATTTTTTTCTGAGTAATATGGTATGCCACATGCCATATTTAGAACACAATAAGCCGACAAAAATCAAGTTTTTACTTTATCATACGCAGTAAGATAAAGTATTGTAATCATGCCGAAAAAAAAAATTGAGATTTTCGCAGAAATAGGTCTTTATGGGTCCCCTGAACATTTTTGACCAAGGTACAAAAAAATGTCTGTGTGTGTGTGTGTGTGTGTGTGTGTGTGTCTGTGTGTAAACGATTTGTTTGAGATTTTTGTGAGAAACTACTAAAGGTATCGGAACGAAAGTTCATATTTAGAAGTTTTGTTACCAAACTTAGAGCTGAAAAGCTTTTGGTTGAAAAGAATCCAAAGGAAGTGGTAGTTTATTCTTAGCCTTTTTGAAGGATTTTGCAAATGAGCCGCCATTTCTGTAATTTCGACAAAATAGTTAATTAATAAATTAAAGTAGAGGAAATTTTGAATAATTTATGCCTATGACATTTTTTGGTAAAATTAATAGTTTAGCTGCAAGAGCAAATTCTATTTGATCGAGATCGGCCGCATCTGCATTAGTATGAAACTACATAGTAGCCAGGATTTTGACAAATATTTTTTGTGTTGTTACATTCGAAAACAGCTGATCTCATCAGAGGTTGGAGAACCATTATGGAACGTTGCCGCTGTAGTGCGGCAAATTATAAAATACAAATTTCAAATAAAATAAGATCACCAATTTGATTGTTTGTTGATAAGAAATATCAACCCGTCTTTATATCTAATTCTAAAAACGATAAATGGAGAAAATTATAAATAAAGTATAGCGATGAGTGTAGTTTTATTTTAGTATGTTGGTAGGGATGGTGCGTTTTCATTAGTGATAATGGCAGTGGTAGCAGACGCCGTTATAGTATTTCCAAAAGAAAATTGCTAGTGACTCATGTTTATGTACATGCAAACTAATATGTGTCATTATCACGATATGTAAGAAATACTATAATTTCGTATTCTACCACCGCCATTAGCTACCATTATCTACCAATCGGAACGCACCTTTTTATTTTTTTTTATACGTATTTCTTAAAAAGCAACACAATAAACGTTGATGTCGCTCCTGCCAAAAACTAGATAGCGCGACTCGCTCATATGCGTCGGCTACACTCCGCCTTCGGTAACGCGCCGTATCACCGCTCGTCGCGCTATTCCGTACTTTCGGCATTTGTGACATAAATAACTATTATTCTAATGACGTAGTGTAGGTAGTGTCAAATGCTGATGCTTTGACAATACCTACGATTTATCTCTATAGAATAGATTTTCATGCAGCTAAACTATTAATTTTATATATTGTATGATAAAGTCATGTGCCTGGCCACATCAGATTTTTTTAATATCTGAAAATCGCATGGTGCCATGAAAAGCACATTTGAGTGATGCAGTATTTATGTGCCCATAGTCAAGTTAAAGTAAAACTTTGGAATGTTTTTATTTGTACTACCTACACAACATAAAAAAGCTAAATAGTTCCTCACAATTCACACATACCTTAGCGTAAGACCAACGGTATATTGTCCGCTCAATCTTCCACGTCCTAAGTACCGACCATAATTTAAAAATGAATTTTTTGGTTTTTCCGTTGAAGTCTGTCAAATCTACGTGGTCGACAGTTTGCTTCACCACCATCAACAAATACACTTAAAATATTTTATTTGAAATGGAATTTATGAGTCATAAATATGACGTCGTAGTCGACTCGCACGTAACGGGTAAAATAAAGCACTTACCCGATATAGAAGTTTGAGGCACCCCAGCATCCGAACATACAACCAAATGATCAGCAACGTCCGTATACTCCACACGCTTCCGGCACACGACGCATCTCAGACACTCGTAGGCGTAGTTGAAGTGCATGTGGCTCTTCCAAGTTTCGGGCGTTTGCCGTCGCCAAAATTTATGGAACTTCGCCAAGCTCTTACGATCCTCCGCCACGTTATTCAGATGCCGCTTGCTGCGCAAATGCTGCTTTATGTTCACCATATTCGTGTACAGAGTTTTATCGTGACACAACAGGCATTCGACATCGCCGTCGGGCCGTAATCTAACCGTGCAGACCTCGCATTTATCCAAAAAACGAACGAAATTTACGATGCTCGACGGGTAGTATTCCTCTTGTATCTCGTCGATGGAAGTCTTGTTTTGTTCGTTTGCGGTTTCTTCCGGTTCGATTGGTTTTGTGTAGTCTATGGGACGTCTAGCAGTTAAGCTATCTGTAGATGTGTTGGTATTTGTGTAGGTCTTATGTCTTTTTGGTTTTCCTGAAATTGGGGAAATACTAGATTCTCCGTTCGTGTAAAAAAAAATTGGGCTGATTTTCTAAATAACACAGAATGCAAAGGTGTATAAAATTGTTTTATACACCTTTGCTACCTGTTATCTGCCAAAGCCCACTATCACCCAAACTTCATAGTAGCCAATCGTTCTTTAGCTGTGTTGGGGAAATGCGCTGAGAAATTTGCAGCTTTTATACTATGAGGAAGGTCTAGCGGTCACGAGCTCTCGGTCTATAAGTGTAATATTGTTTATGATTATTGAAATATATTTAGTAGTTTTGGTATTACCTCCGCAATATGGTTATTTAGCTAGTCAAGCGAGTAGCCCCAAATATATTTAGTAGGTCATATTTAACGTGACATTTGGTGGAGGCTCCTATGATCCTAATTTTATGGTTTATTTTTGTAACATAAATAATAGCAAATATACAGGGTCCTGCAACTAAGCTCCCGTCTTCTGTAGCTCACTTACTCATTAAGCTAAGAGTTTGACATTTTGCAAGCTTACCCTGTACTTCAAGGTACAATTCAAGAAATTATTTTTTATTATACAGGCTGTTCCAAAAATGTGCAACGCCGTGGTAATATATTTTTTTAAATTGCATGCTATACCTTTTTCTACACATTTGGAAGCCTTTTATGGTTGCCTACATATCACCAAAATTTTATTGAAATCGGTTGAGTGACCGCAGCGGAAAAAAATAAAAACAAAAAAAAAACATGATTTTGCATCGTAGGCTTTAAAAATCAATAAAAACCACAAAACGCACCTCGTTAATAAAATTTTGCGACGTGCTTATTAAGTTAGATGTAATAGTCTCGTTAACCAAGTGATATTGATCCAAATCATACAGGGTGACCAAAATCGAGTGTCAAACTTGTCAAACTTCAAAGCGCGCTATTGTTCGTATTTTAAATTGGAACCCATATTTTTTTTAGGTGAAACGATGCGGAATTAAAGAATAAATATTGCTTCTGAATACAACCCCATCACAATTCCCAATATTTTAAAAGTTATTCGCCAAAAACTCATTTTTCAACGTTTCCAACGGCAATTTTAGGTAATAAATATCGTACGTGGCGTTGAAAAACAATTTATTACATAAAATATAACGCAGAGAGGTATTTTAGATTTTACTGTACTTAATTAAGTAGTTATTCAATTGCTAAATTTACTGCAAAATTTACCTATAGCCACATTTCCGTCCTTACCGCTATAGGTAAATTATGCAGTAAATTTAGCATTTGAATAACTACTTAATTAAGTACACTCAAATCTAAAATAGATCTATTATTTTTTATGAAATAAATTGTTTTTCAACGTCACGTACGATATTTATTATCTAAAATTGCCGTTGGAAACGTTGAAAAATGAGTTTTTGGCGAATAACTTTTAAAATATTGGGAATTGTGATGGGGTTGTATAAATAAACAATGTTTATTTTTTAATTCTGCATCATTTCACATAAAAAAAAATTATGGGTTCCAATTTAAAATAAGAACAATAACACGCTTTGAAGTTTGACAAGTTTGACACTCGATTTTGGTCACCCTGTATAATTTAGATCAATGTCACTTGGTTAACGAGACTATTACATCTAACTTAATAAGCACGTCGCAAACTTTTATTAACGAGGTGCATTTTGTGGTTTTTATTGATTTTTAAAGCCTACGATGCAAAATCAATTTTTTTTGGTTTTTATTTTTTTCCGCTGCGGTCACTCAACCGATTTCAATAAAATTTTGGTGGTATGTAGGCAACCATAAAAGGCTTCCAAATGTGTAGAAAAATGTATAGCATGCAATTTAAAAAAAATATATTACCATGGCGTTGCACATTTTTGGAACAGCCTGTATAATAAAAAATAATTTCTTGAATTGTACCTTGAAGTACTGGGTAAGCCTGCAAAATGTCAAACTCTTAGCTTAATGAGTAAGTGAGCTACAGAAGACGGGAGCTTAGTTGCAGGACCCTGTATAAATTATAACTTGAAAAGAGGTCTTAAACTATGATTTTTGTAGTACTTACTTTTTCTCTTACAGAAGCCCTTAATCGGAGGTTTCACCTCATAACTCTGAATTATTTGCATTATTTGTAATTTTTGGTAATAGTAATGTAGTATTAGGAAAATTCCATTTGCATAGACTGTTGAACCCGAGTATGTCGTCAGCTTATATAGCTGATAAGCTTATATTGCGCTACGTCAGCACTGGTTGAGTTGAGTGCAGAATAGCAAACTTGGCATTGTTTATCGAACACAATCTCATTAGATTTAACAATTTCTTGAAAAAAATAAGGACTAAATATTTAACCCAATAATTAACGTGTGCAAATTAAAATGTCAAACACCTGAAATGGAAAGGTAAGGTGCCATAGTACAAAAAAAATTTAAAAAGGAATATAAACATAATATAATTAATTAGGAATGTATTCTTAGAGAAAAAAAATCTGTGAAAATAGTGGGTAAATGGTAAAAAGTGTAATTAAGAATCAGAATTAAAAAAAGTTGAAACTGAACATTTTGAGTTGTAGCGCACGAGTTACTGTTAGCGTTATTAAGTTCAATAAATTCTTAAAATCCATTAATTCTCTGGAAAATGTCATTATATTTATTGGTATTCTATTGTAGTAAGGTTTTTGTAATTATATGAAAGGTTAGTTAGTTACTTTTGCTTTTAACCAGACGATATGCAGACAGAGACATATCTTTGTTGAATTTTTCATATTCAACGTTATTCAAATTATTTTTTACACGCTATTTATCACGCAAAGTGTTCTACAACTTTTTAAGCAATACAAAATTGCGTATAGTGCCATTAACAATAGTGTAAAACCGCTGTTCTACAGTGAGAACACAAAGTATTGAAACATGACAAAATCTAAATCAGTCTGTTACTTAAAAAAAAAAACTCGGTTTTGAATTGCAAAATATGTGCACATATTTATCGTAAACTAAATTTCCGACCTTCAATGGTTTTTGAATTAAGACGGCATCGAGATATTTTTTTTAAATGACACCATTGGCTTAATAACAACATATAATAGTATGATGGCCGTACATAGGAAAATTTTCTAGAAAAAGATAGTTGAAAATTAGTGTTATATTGTTACTTACGTAGCTCGTGATGGGATCGTCCAGGCCAGGGTGGATGTAAATAAAACTTATACTGGTTATACATACTGTATAATTGTTCCAGCTATACTGATAAGAAAACCGCTGAGAAGGCAAAAGGCAGGTCGCTGCCTTCTCGTACAGGTGTCAAATGTCTCACTCGTAACGTTATTAGGTTACCAAACGTCGAGGTTGTTCACTTGCCTTTTGTGCAAACTCGGCGTTTGGTAACTATACTAGACACCGCAATCATTGAGGAATTCGGGTTGTTAACTTTATATTTGTATGCAATTTTAGTCAAACACAATAATAACTTTAATTTATTATTCTTTCGTAATAATATTGTGTATTTTATACAGATTTTGAGGTTTCTGGGAGATTGAATTGAAATTGCATACATTTACTAATGATGCTAAAATTACAGTTTTGACATAAGACGTTACTTTTCCGGTTGTCTTACGTAATTTTGAATTCGCATTCGTATTCAGGACAAATAAAATTCCCAGGGAACATTTTTGACCAAGGTACAAATGATAATTATTATAATTACTTTTTTACAATAATAATCTTTTAATCGATGAGAAATTTGCTTATCGAATTATGTAATACAAAAGCCATTTTGACAAAAATAAGAGTTAGACTGTTTTTGTTCTTGACCAACAATGAAGGAAGAGTCAAAAAAGTTAATAAGCCCAATTTAGTACAAGGTAATTTATAGGAAGTTATTTGATTCAACATCCTCAAGAAATGAAACTGAATCACAAAAAACTTACCCAGAATAGAATGTTGAAGTGCCACAGCCCACGAACAAGTAACCGAATGGTCAGCGACATCTTCGTACTTCACGTTCCTGTGGCACACGACACATATCAGACAATCGGCCGCACACCTGAACTGCATATGGTTCATCCACGTCTCGGGCGTTTGACGTTCCCAAAACCAGTGAAACTTGACCAAATTATGATAATCCTCGGACACCTTACTCAAATGCTTCCTGCTGCGTAAATGCCCCTTGATATTAGTAACATTCGCAAAAAAAGTCTTACTGTGACACAACAGGCATTCGATATCGTTGTCTGGTCGGATTCTAACCGTACTAACATGACATTTATCGATAGTTCGCACGAAATCTACAATCCACGGCGGGTAATATTGCTTTTGGATAACGTCAATGGGAATTTTGTTTTCTTTCCGAATGGTATTTTCTATCGTTGTCGGTGCTGGATGATTTACGTAAGGTTTTAGACTTAAATCGTCTGTTGATGTAGTAGATTTTAACAAGTCGTCTTGTAGTTTGTGAATTTTGGGCAGATATTTTTTGATCTCCACAAACAGTGTTATCTTCTCGTAGAGGTTTAACCCTGTAATATCTTCGTATTTTTCCAGTTCTTCGGTCAAAAGTGGTAGCCAACTAATGACCTTATTCGTCCTTTTTAAATCTTGTCTTAAAATGTTCAAATTTACATTCAGTAGTAGTTCTGGACAGTCATCAAATAGAGTTAGAAGGTCTCCTGTATTTCTAGCCATTTTCTCGTATCATTCTAGCACACCCACAACACTATTGACTTATAACAATAAGATTTAGAAAATATTTCGAATGACTTCTATTTTAACAGTCAAAAGCGTGATTCCTAACCTGCAAAATTATTTGAAATCGTAGATTAGTTTCTCTTTGGTTAGCAGATGGCGCTGAATTGTTGATTTAATTACCAACAATACGGAATAGGTTGGTAACGCGATGAGTGGCGGATGATTTAAAATAGTAAAAACTATAACCACACATCTTACATTAGAAAGTGATAAAATATGTTATGAGGAAGAAATAAATAATAAATCCAGTACATTAAGATTATATTTGATATAGCATTCGACAAAAAAAAATAATAACAACTCCTAGAAAATAAATTACGAAAACAATATTTCTTTTTCTTTTTTATTTAGTTTATTTTTTTCTTATATTCCAACCGTTTTCTACACTTGAAGAAACTTCAATTCTTTCCCTGGTAAAATTCATCAACTACAGTAGTATCTAAAATAGACCGAAGGCAATTTATCAAAACAAAATCGTTCATTTATCTCGTTATCTAGTTAGCGGTCCAAAAATTCAACGGAAATCATTTAGAAGTAATCAAAAACAGTTAAATCTCTCTATATGGACAGCCTGTTATAGGAAAAACAATACTTTCGGAAATACTATGAAATAAAAAAACAACTTACCATAATAGCTATAACTGGGTTCGGTTTTTACCATTATCGGACTCAAATCTAATTCAGATTTCACTTTAGGGTTGTTGCTCGTCAAAGGAATAAAGTCAGGCGCGTTGTAACCTATCAAATAATTAATTAGGTGTAACGACATAATTAATTTTGAATAAGAAATACGAGAAAGTTTACCGTAACAACCGTAGCTTGGCGGGAATTTTTCGTCGACGCGATTGACTGTTGGCTCGTCGGTTCCCGGTTCTATTTTGATTCTCTTATAAGGAGGTTCGTGCTCGCTCTCATTCAAATCTACGAATATTAGGTGTTATAACGGCAAACATAGAGAAAACTAATTACGGATATTCTTATCGGAGTTTGAGATTGTATCGGAATAAATGTTTGTTGTTTACCTGTCTTTTTGTTGTCTGATATTGGTAAGAGGTTTGCTGGTTGTTGGTGCGGTGTTTCTAGAATCAGTTGAAAAAAATATAAAGAGTTGACATATGGAAATATTAAGTAGAAAATTTAAAGAAATAAATACCGTTTGTAGTAATGGAAGGGGACTCCGCGGAGAGCTGAGATTTTTGTGCTCGCGTTTTGTTCTTCTTTTTGTTACTTGAACCACCTGCAAAAGAAATACTTTTAGATTTACAATTTTTTTTTTTTTAATTGGTTTTTGAACTGTACGACTATTTGACTGTTTGACTATGCCCTTTATTAGTTATAGTTTATGTTGTTTACGTTGAACTGAACATGAATATGTTAGGCCCAACAAGGGTTATACAGGGTCCTGCAACTAAGCTCCCGTCTTCTGTAGCTCACTTACTCATTAAGCTAAGAGTTTGACATTTTGCAGGCTTACCCTGTACTTCAAGGTACAATTCAAGAAATTATTTTTTATTATACAGGGTGTTCCAAAAATGTGCAACGCCATGGTAATATATTTTTTAAATTGCATGCTATACATTTTTCTACACATTTGGAAGCCTTTTATGGTAGCCTACATATCACCAAAATTTTATTGAAATCGTTTGAGTGACCGCAGCGGAAAAAAATAAAAACAAAAAAAAAATGATTTTGCATCGTAGGCTTTAAAAATCAATAAAAACCATAAAATGCACCTCGTTAATAAAATTTTGCGATGTGCTTATTAAGTTAGATGTAATAGTCTCGTTAACCAAGTGACATTGATCCAAATTATACAGGTGACCAAAATCGAGTGTCAAACTTGTCAAACTTCAAAGCGCGCTATTGTTCTTATTTGAAATTTGAACCCATAAATTTTTTAGGTGAAACGATGCAGAATTAAAGAATAAATATTGTTTCTGAATACAACCCCATCACAATTCCCAATATTTTAAAAGTTATTCGCCAAAAACTCATTTTTCACCGTTTCCAACGGCAATTTTAGGTAATAAATATCGTACGTGGCGTTGAAAAACAATTTATTACATAAAATATAACGCAGAGAGGTATTTTAGATTTTACTGTACTTAATTAAGTAGTTATTCAATTGCTAAATTTACTGCAAAATTTACCTATAGCCACATTTCCGTCCTTACCGCTATAGGTAAATTATGCAGTAAATTTAGCATTTGAATAACTACTTAATTAAGTACACTCAAATCTAAAATACGTCTATTATTTTTTATGAAATAAATTGTTTTTCAAAGCCACGTACGATATTTATTATCTAAAATTGCCGTTGGAAACGTTGAAAAATGAGTTTTTGGCGAATAACTTTTAAAATATTGGGAATTGTGATGTGGTTGTATTCAGAAACAATATTTATTTTTTAATTCTGCATCACTTCACATAAAAAAAATTATGGGTTCCAATTTAAAATAAGAACAATAGCGCGCTTTGAAGTTTGACAAGTTTGACACTCGATTTTGGTCACCCTGTATAATTTTGATCAATGTCACTTGGTTAACGAGACTATTACATCTAACTTAATAAGCTCGTCGCAAAATTTTATTAACGAGGTGCATTTTGTGGTTTTTATTGATTTTTAAAGCCAACGATGCAAAATCAATTTTTTTTTGTTTTTATTTTTTTCCGCTGCGGTCACTCAACCGATTTCAATAAAATTTTGGTGATATTTAGGCAACCATAAAAGGCTTCCAAATGTGTAGAAAAATGTATAGCAAGCAATTTAAAAAAATGGCGTTGCAAATTTTTGGAACAGCCTGTATAATAAAAAATAATTTCTTGAATTGTACCTTGAAGTACAGGGTAAGCTTGCAAAATGTCAAACTCTTAGCTTAATGAGTAAGTGAGCTACAGAAGACGGGAGCTTAGTTGCAGGACCCTGTATATCATGGCCAACATTACTACCTACCAACCATTAATAGAAAAAGTATACAAATCATAGCTTACTTTAGTTGAGAATTATTTTTAGTTTATTAATGTCAGAATAATTGTTGAATAATCCAAAATCATTGTACTTACTACATCGTACTTACTTAATCCAAAATCACTTACAATTCTTCAACTTCAATATATACTAGGCTTGACAAGTCTTCAAAATCAAAATACTGGCCCAGTCAACAGCCAGTGGCAGACTATTTTTTATTGTAATGGAATATTTTATATTTCATATCTATGTACAATGTAGTGTAGTATGTAGTGTATGCATGTATTAGCTGACAAAGGATTAATATGAATGTTGTAAGTGCTGACTTAGGTATAAATAGGTGAATGAGCTAGATATAGGTAATTGCAATTACTAGTATTAAGTAGACCATCAACGAGAAATAATGTAATTATATGGGAATAAATGTATCAGAAGTGCCAACGTGTTTAAGTGTCAACCCATCCGATATACGTAGAATATCACATTAAGTTACAAAGATAAGAAAAGTTCTTTCATCGTTGAAAAATCCCGAGTGCCAGACTATGTATTAAAACCTCCGACTTATAGTGGAAACCCAACCCAAAAATTTAAAAACATCAAAGTAAAACTCACTTTCTCTCAGCACGACACAATACGGTATTTGACTGTATTAAAAATATGGCTAGTATTATAGTCATCCTAATAGATTATAGTTCAAGGAAACTATTTGCTATTTCTTTAAAAAAAAAAATGCTTTGTTTCTATTAAAAACCAAAATTAAAATTGAATTTTATTCACGTCTTATCACGTGATTGAAAATGCTCTGTAATTGGCTGAGTCTCAAGTGACGTCATTCGTTAGTACGCTTATGAATCTCCCGTTTGAATTTACTACGTTAATTTACAAACAATACAAAACAACTTTGTTGAAACGGTTAAATGGAAATGGTTCTATGGGTTAAGTTAACACATCCAATGACATTCCGATTATCCGCATACGTTATATTTTTACTATTCCAAATCATCAGACATTACTTGAGAAAATACAAAACTAATATTTTGTATTTGATGAATAGATAAGTGGGAAGTCCCTTCGCCAATGGCGATCAATCCAACAAATCCGATAATGCAGCTCTGTAGTTGGAAGCCTTTTATTATCAAACTTCACTTTTTAATAAATATACCAGTGTTAGAAAAATAATCAAGACTAAAAAATGATCCGGATCAAAAAACAGTCTGTGAAACAGAGCGTTATTTTGTGAATCTGGACAGAATTAAAGTGTTTATTTTCTGCTATTATTATTCTGTTTGACTTTCCTTTTTTTTTTAGTAGTGCTATAAATAGTATTTGTACGTAGCTTTGCTTCGGTTTTAGCACTATCAAAACAGGCAAAAGATCAGAGATAGCTAGTTATCCACAAAATAATGATTTAAGGTTTTACCAACAATTTTTATTAACATTAGTAGTAATCATAACTTAGAGTGATCGGTTTAATTTAACATTATTAATTTTTAATTACTCGGAAACTTAAACAAGCGGAATTCACCATTTTGAATTTTTAATTACCCCATAATTTAAACAAGCGTAATTTACCATTTTAAATTTTTAATTACGTGGCGATTTAATTATTGAAATTACTGATTCTACTTTACCGGTTTTTCTGTAAGTACAAGGAACTTTTTACTCGGACTGGCATTGGGAAGGATATCGTAGAATAATTTTTTTTGCGTTGCCTCGGGTTCTGACACTATCTCAAGTGTCCCGCGAGAACAAATACGTTGAAAAACGCTGCTTTAGATACTTTACTACCTTCATAAATAAATAGTTTAGTACCAAAATAAATAATACACAAACAAATCTAACCTGCAGAAGGATCGGGCACCTTATCCCGCAATGCTACTTTCAGCGCATTCCGTATCTCGCCCCGATTTGGATGGGCCACGGTCGTGAGATGAGCATATACGCACTCTGCGTCGTAATCGAGTAACGTATCCGGACAGATCTTGCACTTCATCTTATGGAGGCCTCGCTCGAAGTGCGTCTGCCTGAACTGCATGTCTCCGGGAAGCCGACTCCACGTCTTATGATACTCGACTAGCGAGTCCCTCACCATTTTCGCGGCTTGCCTTCGGAGGTGCTCGACGGAGTTAGCGTGCCGTTCCCTCGTATGGCGTCCGTCCACGTGCTCGTTACAGATCAGGCATACGAATCGTATGCCGTAAGTGCAAACGGGTAGCCGCTGGAACGTCGGATAGGTGTCGTTGCCGATCTTGATGGTGGGCACGTCCCTGTAGATAATCCGTTGTGGCCCCTTATTGTACTTCTTTGCTTTTCCTGAAATCGCATGTCGAAATTAGCGTTTGTCATTTTTTTAAGCACGCTTTTTTGACATTTGAAAACCGAACATAACTAAATTAAAAATATATATAACGGTGTTAGAAAGTGGAATTACTATGTAAAAATAATGTACTAGTTGATTAAAATTGCTATGTCGATTGAAATTGTTATTAGATAATAAGTAGTCTACAACTTACATCGTGAGTCCTAGTATATGAGAACTGTACTTCTTATTCTAACAAAGGATGCAATGATTTGTTGTTAATCCATTAAAGCTAAAGATATACGATAGTGGCAAAGAATTAAAAAAAATGTGTACTTCAATCTGCAATGTAACAACACAGCACATTTTTAAATTCTTTATTTTAGTACTGATACGTAGATAGGCTGTATAATGCTTAACAATATACAGTACTGTATGTATTATTAACTTTTGTATTAAAACAAATTCAAATAAATAAAATATGTACATTCATATTGGACGAACAATGGGAGAAGTCAAGATTCCGTGTCGAGTTTTTATTTTATTGCGTTCGAGCCTGGCACTTTAAACCACTGCTAATGTGCACGTTTGCAGTTTTTTGCATTTTACCCCAAAACGATTTTCCAGTTTATCATCTGTACAAAATTGATCCTTATAAAATTCTGAACAAAAAAGGTAACTTCAGCTTTTTTTTGTTTTCTAAAATACAATGGGTCTTCAATTGCAAGGGTTTTCAGTTAAAGAACCACACTATATACAGGTTGTCCCACTTTTTTCCACGCAAAATTATTTTTGTTCGAACTATTAACTAAAAAAGAAAAGTTAAGAAAGTTCCAACAATGCAAAACCGGGAAAATAATACAATCAAACCCATTCCATCAATAAAAATCTGATGTGGCCAGGCACACGACTTTATCATACTACATATAAAATTAATAGAGATTCTATTTGATCGAGATCATTTGAACTATTTTGGTTGTAGTTTTGAGGGGTTTAAGAGAGATGTATTTTATTTGATTTGTGATTGAGGAAATTGATTAAGGTTTTTTGATGTATAGTATTAATTTTTGTTTATGTATTTGAAGTTATATGTTATACTGTTGTGAACCTGTTGTAACTGCTACCATGCGTTGAATAAAGTTATTATTATTATTATTATTATTATTATTATTATTTGTGTCTGTATTAAAATAAAATTAGTTAACCAGGAGTTGACACATATATTGATTCAAATGACAGTAGGTATTGGCAAAACATCAACGTTTGACACTACCTGCTGTCATTAGAATGAAAATATCTGTCAAATCCTGGCTAACTAGTTTTATATTAATGCAGACACGACCGATCTCAATCAAATACTATTTGCCCATGCAGCTAAACTAATAATTTTACATAAATAATACAAAATTTCCTCTACTTTAAGTTATTATTTATCTATTTTGCCAAAATTACAGAAATGATGACTCATTTGCAAAATTGTTAAAAACGGCTTAGAGTAAACATCCAGTTTCCTTGGACCCTTTTGAACAAAACGCTTTTCAGCTCTAAGTTTGGTTATGAAACTAAATATTAAGTTTCGCCCCGATACCTTTAGTAGTTTCTTCGGCATCGTCGCGACAAAAATCTGGTACTCTCACACGTATACACACACTCACATATACAGAGATTTTTTTATATCTTGGTCAAAAATGTTCAGGAGACCCAAAACGACCTCTCACTATCTCCACTAAAACCTCAATTTCTTTTGGCTTGTTTATAATACTTTATCATAATTTAAATCAAAATATTAAAAATAATCAATAAACGTATGAAGAAAACAAAAACCAAATGAAAGTTTTACTGATTTTTTTTCCGCGAAGTAAATATCAGTCAGAGTAAAAAGTTTCATATGGACTTATTGATTTTCTCTATTCCTTAAGAAGTTGTAACAGTTTAAAATAGGAATTTGTTAATGTTTCAAATGGCTGTAACTTTTCAACGAATTGAAATAACGATAAAGTCCATATAAAACTTTTTACTCAGTATGACATTTACTTCCTCAACAAAGGTTTTGCGGGAAAAAACGGGGGCCAACCTGGGGTGGATTTTTAAAATGCCATGGTCTAACAAAATTTCGAGATGCCATAGAATATTCAAATAAAATGGATACATAATTTAATGCACTTTTAAAACACTTACCCAAAACAGAATGATCGGAATGATCAGCAACATTCACGTACTCCACACTCTTGCCGCACACAACACATCTTAGACGTTCGGACGCAAAGTTGAACTGCATGTGCCTCTTCCATGTTTCGGGCGTTTGCCGTTCCCAAAATTTATGGAACTCGACCAAATTCTGATATTCCTTAGACACCTTTTTCAAATGCATCTTGCTGCAGACATGCGCCCTCGTGTTATAGACATTTGCCGACCATTTCTTACCATCACACAACAGGCATTCAATATCTCCCTTCGGTCGCAACCTAACCGTACTAACGTCACATTTATCGAAAGATTGAACATGTTTTACGATATTCGACGGATAATACAGCTTTCGAATCTCACTGATTAAAATAGGGTTTGATTCTTCTACGTTTTTCTCTATTTTAATCGGTTTTGAATCGTTTAACTGAGGTTTGGGGGTTATGTTCTCCGTAGATGTAATAGAGTGCGTCAAATCGTCTTGTAATTTGAGAATCTTAGGTAGATATTTTCTGATCTCCACAAGCAGTCTTACCTTCTCGTACAGGTTTAATCTTGTAACATCGGTGTATTTTTTCAGTTCGTCGGTTAAAAGTGCTAGCCAACTAATAAAGTTCTCCGAACGTTCTAAATCACGCTTTAAAACTTTTATATTTACATTTAGCGTAAGTTTGGAGCACTCATTGATTAGTGTTGGAATATCTCCAAGATTGTTAGCCATGTTGTCTATAATCTTATGGTATTTATCCACAACACCATTTATTTATAACTGATAATTATTCGGAAACGTGATTCTTAACCTACAAATATTTAAAAGCAGGATTTTAATGCTTTCTTGAGCCAATAGATGGCGCTGAATTGTTGTGATTTCGTTACCAACAGTTCACAGCAGGTTGGCGACACTATTTAATGAAAAAATACCAACTAAAAATATGTTACTAGGAAGAAATAAATAACTAATTTGATTACACTAAGCAATGAAGATTATATTTTATATAACATCAGACAAAACATACCTACTATGTAATTATTCTCCTAGAAAGTAAATTCCTTAAACTTTATACATCCGTTTCGACAGATCTGCCAACGCCTAAAAACATGAAAACAGAAAATTTAACATATTAATCGGTTTAAAATATTCTTTCTTACGTGCCAGTTTGTTTTTTTCTTATATTCCAACCCTATTCTACACGTAAGGAAATTTTAATTCTTTTCTTGGTAAGCTCGATCGACTACATTAGTACCTACAAAAGACCAAACGTAAATTATCAGAAGAAAATACAGAAAAAAAAAAAAATAAATAAAATACAGGGACACTAGATTTCGTGACCAACAATGCGGAATAGGTTGACAACGCGATAAGTGGCGGAAGATTTAAAATAGTTGAAATTATAACCACACATCTTACATGGAAAATAATAAATTGTTATGAGGAAGAAATAAATAATTGAATCCATTACGTTAAGATTATATTTGATATAACATCTGACAAAAAAATAATTACAACTTCTAGAAAATAAATTACGAAAACAATATTATTTTTTTCTTTTTTATTTAGTTTATATTTGTCTTATATTCGAACCGTATTCTACACTTGAAGAAACTTCAATTCTTTCCCTGGTAAAATTCATCAACTAGATAGTATCTAAAAAACACCAAAGTTAATTTAGCAAAAGAAAATCATTTATTTATCTAGTTATCTATTGCACTCAAAAAATTCAACGGAAATCGTTTAGAAGTAATTAAAAACAGTTAAATCTCCTAGCAAATACCATATTAATAATAATACTTATTGACAGCTGTTTTAGAAAAAACAATGCTTTCGGAATAAAAAAACAACTTACCATAATCGCTATAACTTGGTTCGGTTTTGACCATCATCGGACTGAATTCTAATTCAGATTTCACTTTAGGGTTGTTGCCCGTCAAAGGAATAAAGTCAGGTGTGTTGTAATCTATCAAATAATTAATTAGGTGTTAAGACGTAATTTATTTTGAATAAGAAATACGAAAAAGTTTACATACCGTAATAAACGTAGCTTGGTGGGATTTTTTCTTCGACATGATTGATCGCTGGCTCGTCGGCTCCTGGTTCTATTTTGATTCTCTTATGAGGAGGTTCGTGCTCCATCTCGTTCAAATCTATGAAATTTATTAGGCGTTACAACGGAAACCATAGAAAAAAACTAATTACGAGGTTGTATCGTCATAAATTTTTGTTGTTTACCTGTTTTTTTGTTGTCTGATATTGGTAAGAGGTTAGGTGGTCCATGGTACACTGTTTCTAAAATCAGTAAAAAAAATTAAAAAGATTTAAAATATGGAAAAAATAAGTAGAAAATTAAAGAAAAAATTACCGTTTGCGGTCAGAGAAGGGTACTCCGAGGAGAGCTGAGATTTTTGTGATTGTCTTTTGTTCTTAATCTTGTTAGTTAATCCACCTGGAAAAGAAAATCTTTTAGGTGTCGTTGTTAATCTTTAAAAAGTATGACATAGGTATTTCAGAAACACAAATAACTCGTTATTCTATTTGACCGCAAAATAGAGGTGAATTGTTTTAGTTATTGCAAACCAACACTTTACACTTAATTTATTATCAGTTTATTATTGTTAGAAGTGTCTAAAGCGTGAAAAAATTAAAAAATGTATGAGGTAATATGTATTTATAGATCTCAACAGTTGGATATAGTTTGGATATAAAGGCAGCATTTAAGAGAGTCTTGCATAAAAAAAAAACAAATACGTAAGTATGTAAAAAAAAAATTAAATAAAAAATGTATCAAAATTTATCAGGCAAGCAGGCATATTATATTAAATGTAGTCACTATCAAGATCTACATGACTGTTGCTTACCGAGCTCTCAAAAAGAAAATTTAACAAGAATTTGTCCTTTACATCAATTTAACAAGTTGTTTTATACTTAACCAAGAATATACAATGTGGGCCAAAATAAAAACGGTACAAATGCTCAATTACTCATGTTTCCATAGATTTTAAGTAAATTCAAGTAAACATTTCTTTGAAAAACTACTTGCTTATGTTGTGAGGATTGAAAACAAACCATATTCGCAATTCCACTTCTTTTTCGAGTAAAAACAGCAAAAAACGACGGTTCAAACATAAAGCAACATAACTTTGGATTGAAACGTTCTGTTATTGTGAATATGGTATGGTTTCAATCTTCACACTACAAGCAATTTGTTTTTAAAAGAAATATTTGAATTGACTAAATATTATTGGAAATACGAGTGATTAAAAATTTGTACCGTTTTTTTTGGCCCACGGTGTATACTTCAATTATGACAAGCCAAATTGCGTTCGTTCGGTCCTGTGAATTCTACTCCAAGCAGCTTGCTCTCACTTTACTCCAAGCTGCTCGTGATGTCAATCTGCCCTAACCCGAGTAATATCTAGTGAACCCAACGAACAAAGCTTTTAGGTACTACTTTGGTACCAAATTAAATCGATAATAATAGCAAAACCCATCTAACCTGCTGTACGATCGAGAACTAATTTATCTCGCCACGTTTTTTTCAGCACATTCCGAATCTCCTTCCCAGTCGGATGTGCCACGATCATCAAATGTTCCCAAACGCTCTCGGCGTCGTAATCGACAAACACGTCCGGACAAAACTTGCACTTCATCTTATCGCGGCTTCTCTCGAAGAGCGTCTGCTTGAACTGCATGTCTCCGGGAAGCTTATTCCACGTCTTGTGGTACTTGACCAGCGATTCCTGCATCGTTTTTTCGTCTTGCCTTCGGACGTGCTCGATTGTGTTAGCGTGTTGATCTCTCGTATCAAGTCCGTCGACTTGCTCGTTACAGACCATGCATAGGAACCGTGTGCTGTACTTGCCAACAGGGAGACGCTGGAACGTCAGATAGATGCCAATGCCAATCTTGATCGTGGGCATGTCTTTGTAGAGTATTCGTCCTGCGGGCTTCTTGCCAATGTTTGCTTTAGCTGAAATTGCATGAAAAAATTAGGGTTTGTCGCATATTTTTAGAAAAACGTTTCTTTTTGTGATATTCGATAAAGGATAAAATAACCGTGTAAAAAACTTAATATGCATACCCTGAAGCTACAAAAATATTTTTGTCTATCAGCAGAATTAGAATTACTGAAGAGGCCACGAATAGCCTTCTCCACTACCGTCAGAACCATCACAGTTCAAAGACACTAAAAAATCTATGAGGGTTAAGTGAGGCGATCTGGCGGGCCACGTAATGGGACCTTTAATGTATTATGGTGCTCCGCAAATTTTTCATATGATCCTCCCCGACTTGAAAAAGTTAAGATACAGTGGTTTTAGACTATTGGTTACTGAATAAAAAATTCAAACGTTAGTTATTTAAAAACTTACCCAAAACAGAATGACGTCGTACCCCAGCTCCAGAACATACAACCAAATGATCAGCAACATCCACATACTCCACACTCTTACGGCACACAACACATCTTAGACATTCGGAGGCAAAGTTGAACTGCATGTGCCTCTTCCACGTTGTAGGCGTTTGCTTTCGCCAAAAATTATGAAACTCAACCAAGTTCTGATACTCCTTAGACACCTTTCTCAAATGCATCTTGCTACAGACATGCCCCCTCGTATTATACACATTTGACGACATATTCGTACCATCACACAACAGGCATTCAATAGACCCGTTAGGTCGCAACCTAACCGTACTAACGTCACATTTATCGAAAGATTGAACATGATTTACGATATTTGACGGATAATACAGCTTTCGGATTTCATTGATTAAAATAGGGTTTGATTCTTCTACGTTTTTCTCTATTTTAATCGGTTTTGAATCGTTTAACTGAGGTTTGGGGGTTATGTCCTCCGTAGATGCAATAGCGTTTGTTAAATCGTCTTGTAATTTGAGAATCTTAGGTAGATATTTTCTGATTTCCACAAGCAGTCTTACCTTCTCGTACAGGTTTAATCTTGTAACATCGGTGTATTTTTCCAGTTCGTCGGTTAAAAGTGCTAGCCAACTAATAAAGTTCTCCGAACGTTGTAAATCACGCTTTAAAACTTTTATATTTACATTTAGCGTAAGTTTGGAGCACTCATTGATTAGTGTTGAAATATCTCCAAGATTGTTAGCCATGTTGTCTATAATATTATGGTATTTATCCACAACACCATTTCTTTATAATAACTATTAAATATTTGGAATGGAAAACGTGTTTCTTAACCTACAAATATTTAAAAGCCTGAATTTAAAGCTTTCATGAGTCAATAGATGGCGCTGAATTGTTGTGATTTCGTTACCAACAGCTCAGAGCAGGTTGGCGACAGTATTTAATGAAAAATACCAACTAAAAATATGTTATTAGGAAGAAATAAATAACTAATTTAATTACACTAAGCAATGAAGATTATATTTTATATAACATCGGACAAAACATACCTACTATGTAATATATATCTCCTAGAAAATAAATTCCTAAAACTTTATACATCTGTTTCGACAGATCTGCCAACGCCTAAAAACAAAGGAAAACAGAAAATTTAACATATCAACCTTTCAAATATTCTTTCTTACATGCCAGTTTTTTTTTTCTTAAATTCCAACCGTAAGGAAACTTTAATTCTTTTCTTGGTAAGCTCCATCAACTACATTAGTATCTACGAAAGACAAAACGTAAATAATCAGAAGAAAATCATTTATTTCGGGTGCGATTTAAGCGTGCATTATTAGCATTAAATAAATGTATTTATGTTACATAGAAATACATATTGTGCCGTAGAATGGCTGACCTGTGCATTAAAATAATACATACGAGCATTGAAAAAATATGAATATGTTACATAAAAAATATTATAATGAGAAATATTTTATTGACATTGTGCCCTAAAAAGAATATCTTGTGTATTAAAATATTAAATATTCAGCACGAAATCTAAAGTGCATCAAAATTGATTGTGGTAATGGTATAGCGCGTATTGTCAATGATATTCGACCTTCAAATGGCGTTTACTTCAAAAAAAAAATACTTCAAACAATAGTTTATGTATTATCGTACAGCATCTAATTCATGTGCAAAAAGAATTTTTATTAAATGTCGCATTACGACAGTTTCTTAAACAATAAAAACTAAACAAATATAACAACAAGCAGTAGAACAAGTCGTAGGATTCATATGATACAACACACATTCTTATACATCAAAATTGATGCTGATCTGATTTTGACGATTCTTATGTTAGCGATAGCGCGTACTTTCAATAATATACGACCTTATTAAATAATTCATATGGCTCACGCTACATATTATATTAAATAAAAATTCATTTGTTTTCGACTTACGACGTCATTGACAATTTTTTTAACGGCAACCCCATATTTTGTGTACTGATATGGAAAGATCTGTTAGTTGTTCGAAAGATATTTTCGAGAACAAGATGAAAATTAGGTAGTAATGATAACTTATTTGATATATTGATTTCCGGGTGGAAACCGCATTGAGGACTTTGAAGCAGTCGACGTTATCTTCTTAGCGCTTGGTTTGATAACTTAGTCCTGAAGATGCCTCTTGCAACAGAGCGCGAAACGTCGACTGCTTCAAAGTACTCAACGTGGTTTCCACCAGGAAATCAACATATCATTGACTCAGACCGCGGAAGTCTACAATCTAGATATAATTTATTTGTTTATGGAATTCGCATAGACGTTTTCAATTGATTTATTTGCGCCGAATGCGAATCTGAGTTTGAAATTTGCATATCACGTCAGATTATTATCGCTTTTTTATATTTCTTCCAGAGGCGTCCGCACATCACTTAAAGAATCCAATCTAAATGGTTCAACAATTATGACCAAACTTTTAGGATTCAGGATTCAGATTAAGGTTTGCTATGAAGCCATTTTGAGGTTTCTAGAACAATGGATTTAGGTAGTATAAATTTGTAAAAATTACCAAAATGGCACGTTTCACATTTTTACCTCACCTTGTCCGATAACTTATTACACGCTTACTATATATGCGCTACAGGTTGCAGAACTCAATGGATCTTGTAGGGTGCATTATAATGTTCTCATGGTACAATTTAGATTATCGAATGCGCTTATAATATTTTCAAATGCTGAGTTATTTAAACTATTGGAAATATATTTTTTTCAATGAACACGTATTTTTTAAACTGCTCATTATATTTTTATAGAGGTAACGATTGTATTCCACATTTATTTATTTACGCGTACAAATATATTATAAAAGGAACATTTAAGTACAGTCGTGACCGGATATAATGAACACTCAAGGGACCATGTCGCTAGTTCGTTACAAGCGATCGTTCGTTATAAGCAAACTTGCGATTTTTCATGTTTTTTAAAAAATGAAAGATAGATACATATTAGTAAATCAACAACATACATAATAAAGAACTCAGAATAAACAAAATAAATATACATTATCTGTGTTTTAAAGCATTACATACATTTCTTATAAATATAGGGTTTTTCATTAAGGCCGACACATTTTGTTGTTTTTTTTTTTCAATTGGAGGACTTGTGGGTCGCTTATCGAAATAATTTTTATAACGAATGAAAGTATAAGTATAAGCCATGCCATTATTTACTGAATAAGACATCGTTCAAATGTCCGCCGCGGAAGGGCTGGCACGAGTGGCCCAATTTTCCATGACTCGAGTACACAAATCGGACAAATTACCAGGAATTTCGCGTTCGATGGACTGCAGCTGTTGATACGTTTCTGTCTTTAATCCCTTTAGATTTTCATTGGGGTTACATTAAATCGCTGGTGTATGCCTACAAGCCAAAAACGTTAGAACATCAGCAGGCCAACATCGAATGCGAAGTTCCTGTTATTTCGACCGATTTGTGTACTCGAGTCATAGAGAATTGGATCCAGCGTTTTACTCGTCCAACGGCGGACATTTGAACGATCTCGTATTCCATAAATAATGGCATGGATTATACTTTATTTCAAATAAAAATCATTTCCATAACTACCCCACAAGTCTTTTATTTGAAAAACGAAATGCGTCTTAAATAAAATCCCAATACATACCTACATATTTTTTAAATAAACTTTTTATTGATGCATATGTACGTACATAAAATAAAATATCCGTAAGTACAAATTAACAATAGATATGTAGAGCTAGTGTACCCGTACATGCCTCCAAGTATTTTTCTTGTTTGTCCAAATCATACAAACAGTTGACTCTAGGTACTTATTTGGTACCCCCTGTTCTAATTTTGTGATAGGTATTAATTTTATCATCGAGAATTATGGTTTTCGTTTATTTTTTTGTTAATTTGCGTACTGAGCACACAGGGTAGCATACACAAACCGAATCGCGTCAGGAAACCAAGGTAAAACGAGATAAGAAAAACAGACGTGAGGAATAGTGGAGACGTACCCGCGGAATAGTGAAAATAAACGGTAGGGGTTCTCCTATTGGCGAATGTAGGTTAAGTTTTGCTGGCAGGAGACATCCGAACAGATTTCGCGCTGGGTATTTGTTAAGTGGTCGTTATAACTGAACTTGTAGAACTAAAAGTAGATACAAATTTGGTCGTAATATACGGGCGGTCGTTATATACGCGTTTGTTATAAGCGAGCTAAACATCCATGTAACTATATGGAGATCTGACGGGACTTTCTTTTTTGGTCGTTATAACCGGGCGTTCGTTATATCCGGAGTTCGTTATATCCGGTCTCGACTGTATATAAATGCACAATTATTTATTCTGATGTACATTTATATAAATTTATTGCAAATATATATTTTTAATGCACAAGTAATTTATTTACATTGCTCAAATATTTTTGGTATTGGTCAAATATTTTATCAAATGCTTACAATAAATGCACTGTTTTATTTTATTTATTGCGCATATAATTTTGTACCGATTTATTTACTAGACCAAAAATTCAACGGCAAGCAAATAAGAACAGTTGAATCTCCTCTCAAATACCATATTGGCACCCGTTATAGACAAAACAATGCATTCGGAAACACTTTTAGGAATTAAAAAACAGCTTACCATTATCTACACAACTGGGTTCAGTTTTCACCATCGTCGGATTTAAAACTGATTCAGATGTCACTTTAGGGCTGTCCATTGTCAAAGGAATAAAGTCAGGCGCGTTGTAATCTGTCAAATAATTAATTAGGTGTTACGTCATAATTTATTTTGAATGAGAAATACGAAAAAAGCTTACCGAAATATACGCAGCCTGGTGGGTTTTTTTCTTCGATACGATTGACAGCTGGCTCGGCGGTTCCGTCTTCAATTCTGATTCTCTTCTGAGGAGGTTCGTGCTCCCTCTCGTTCAAATCTATCAAAGTTATTAGGCGTTATAACGGATACAATAGAGAGAAATGAATTACGGAAATTGTCGTCAAGTTTGAGATTGTTCCGGAATAAATTTTTGGTTGTTTACCTGGTTTGTTCTTATCTGATATTGGTAAGAAGCTGGTTGGTTCTTGGGGATGCATTTCTAAAAAGAGTACAACAAAAGAATTAAAAAAAAAAGGTTTCAAATATGCGAAGGATTAGATAAAATGAAGAAATAAATACCCCTTGGTGTAGCAAAAGTGGACTCCGAAGAGATTTGAGATTTTTGGGCTTGCTTCTTTTTCTTATTTTTCCTCTTTGAACCACCTGAAAAAGAAAAACGAACAGATAAAAATGTTTTCTTTTTAAATTTTGTATTGTCTTTATATCTGACTCATTTTTATATATTTTTTTATAATTAATCAACAGCACCTGAATGCACATCTTACTATAATTGAGAATTTATGCTTTAGTACTTTATAGCCAACGAACCGGATGACTTTCACTTTGGAAAAATTCTCAGATACGTTATTTTTGTGTGAAAAACTGTTGTCTGGGATATCAGGAATTATAATCCGAAAAGTCTACCACTGGGACTACTGTTTTATCTCTTGTTTTTTTATTGGCGAATTTGCAATTAACTTTTCTAATTCAAACATTTCGCCCAAGAACAAAGCACTATAGTTAAGGAATTTTTGCAACATTTTTAACTGTAGAATTTATATTTATATAGTTATAATGACTATTTCCACTTTTTGAAAGTTAATATTTCCTTCTGTAGATAGGAATTATTTAATTTATATTATTTTTTATATTTTTACATATTTTGAATGAATAAAATTTTAAAATGTGAAAGTATTAATATTATCGAATAAATATAATCAGCATCATCTGGACTACTTTTAATGTCAGAATGAGTTTCCTTAATTCAATAATATAAAGACCATTGAGTTATTGGACTGCAAATGTTTCAATTTAAAGAATGACTACTAATATATTTGAGAGTAACATCGCGAGCATAAAAAACGGGGACAGCAAAGTGAAATTGGGCACTTATATTCGCAACAATTTTAGTTGTGTAACATTTACTTTGACAGTATTTACTAGTAATTTCCATTTGCATCAGTTATAACGATTTGGGATGAATAAAAGAACTGGTCTTAATCTGATGTAGTTATTTATTGTACTGATGGCTACCAGGTTTCGAACGTCACGTTCGTCATCAGGCCATGCTACAATGAAAAAGGTCGAATAAGGACACCGTATCATGTAAAATCATAGAAGTACAAAAAACACAAAAAACAACAACGGGCAAATGCTCGGTTCAAATTTAAAATTACAGATACAGGAAATAAATATCAGAAAACATTATATGTCCCCAGATAAAATCAAATATTTCAGCAAACAATTTTATATTACCATTACGGGTCCGTTATACGTAGTATATACAGTCCCCAGCCGTTAGAACATTAGTAGAATAAGGAACGATTGTGGGTTGATAACTGTAATGTCAAATCAACAGACCGGATGTCCTAAAATCTAGTTCAATATTGTAAATTTCTTATTTTAACCAATTAAACAAATATGTCGGAATTTACGACAGTATCTTATTGTAGAACGTGTACCTCACTGTTTGCTTTTCAGGCTTCATGGACAGAAATAACAGAACATAAGATAAAGAAACAAACAGGAGAGAAGAAAGTTTGTAGTAGATATAAGGAAAGAAGCAGAAATAAACCGAATAAGAAAAACAAACAAAAACAAGAAAAAATGATTAAGAAGCGCAAGAAAAGTTCAAAGAAAGATGAAACGAACCGAAGATGAAACGTCCTAAAGTGTAGTTCAAAATTGTAGATTTCTTCACGAAATTTTGTTAGGAAATGAAGTTTCCAAAAAACATGGAAGAAACCAAAAACTACCCCATCACTCTCTCGCTGGGAACCCTTTTGAGCACCACAATTGATTGTATTATACACAAACTTCAGTACTTAAATAAATAAACACACAAAAACAAATCTAACCTGCGTTAGGATCGTCAAATTTATCCTGCCACGTTTTGCTCAGCCCGTTTCGTATCTCCGTCCGGCTCGGGTGGTCCACCATCGCCAGATGTTCCCTGACGCTCTCGACGTCGTAACCGAGGAAAGTGTCCGGGCAGATCTTGCACTTCATGTTAATGGCGCCTCTCTGGAAGTTGGTCTGCTTGAACTGCATGTGGAGCGGCAGCTGATTCCACGTCTTGTGGTATCTGGCGAGCGAATCCTGCACGTTTTTCTCGCATTGCCTCCGGACGTGCCTGATAGACTTGGCGTGACGATTTCTCTTGCCGAGACCGTCAACTTGCTCGTTGCAGATCATGCATAGGAATCCTTTGCCGTACTTGCCAGGCGGGAGACACTGGAATATAGGGTAGCTGTCGTCGCCGACCTTGATGGTCGGCACTCCCTTGTAGACGATACGTTGCACGGAGTCTTTGGCTCGTTTGATTTTCCCTGAAATTATATGTTGGAATATAGTGGCGTTAGTTTGGAGAATGGTACTTAATTATACAATTACACTGACCGACAAACACGAATGAAATTCGACAAACAACATGAGTTCGAAATATGGAAAATTTTCCATGAAAACCAAGAAAAAATCTCTCAATAGAATCAAAACATCTGCATAATTTACAAAGAAATTAAGAATGGTAATTTACCGATATTTAATTACTGTAATTTACGGCTTAAATTATAACATTATAAATTATAACTATAACATTTTTTGGTAAAATTAATAGTTTAGCTGCAGGAGCAAATTCTGCTGGATCGAAATCGTGTCTGCATTAATAGTAGATAGCCAGGATATTTTGAAACTTTTGACAGTGTTCAGAACATCAGCGGTTGCGAAACGTCAATTCAACACGCAAATGCATGGAGAATGCGATGAGGAGGAGAAACACGCGCGCACATACGCTATGTGAACCAATGTTGAAACAGCTTGGTGTTTCCATGCTGTTTACAAAGTTAATGTGTATTTCGAGTGCGAATAGCAATGTTGTTATGCATTTTTCAAGGATTTTGCAAATGAGCCGCCATTTCTGTAATTTCGTCAAAACAGTATAATAATAATTTAAAGTTGAGGAAATTTTGTATAATTTTTGTCTATGACATTTTTTTGGTAAAACTAATAGTTTAGCTGTAGGAACAAATTCTATTTGTTCGAGATCATGTCTGCATTAATATAGGATTTGCCAGATAGTTTTATTCTGATGACAGTAGGTAGTGTCAAAGGCTGATTTTTGACAATACCTACTGTTAATCTCTGTCAAATCCTGGCTAATTCGTTTTATTTTAATGCAAACACGATCGATCTCGATCAAATAGAATCTCATGCAGCTAAACTATTAATTTTATATATTGTATGATAAAGTCATGTCCCTGGGCACGTCAGATTTTTTTTACATAACGTACTGTCATCGGTAAATGATCATACTGTATTACCCGGTAATTTAAGAAAATATAATTTACCGATCGCAATTTTAATTACCTGGTTATTTAAATTTGAAGTAATAATTTTAATTTCAGCGGTAAATTACTGAAAAAATTAATTACCGATATTTAACATCCTTAGTCAGATTGCTAATTATCTATAAAATAATGTTAATTAATTTAACATTTTGAATTTTTAATTACCCGGTAATTTAAACCAGCGTAATTTAACATTTTGAATTTTTAATTAGTCAGTAATTTATGCCAAAGTAATTTACCATTTTAATTTTTATTTACATGGTAATTTAATATTTGATATTAATAATTTTAATTTCAACGGGAATTTACGAAAAAAGTTAATTACCGTAATTTAACATCCCTGATTAATTGTATTAATGGTAAGGGAAACATTTTATGAAATCATATCAATATAGCAAGTTCTATGATCACGTACCTATCTGAATTTTTGTGGATACAGAAATAAAATTTTTAAATTTTATATGCGATTGGGTCTTGTTGTAAATAATACTTAATTCATTATAAAAATTGATGAAGTAATTCAAAAGCAAAAACATCAAAGAATAAATTAACAAGTACAAATTAAGAATTTTGTGTTCACTTATTTAAAAATTTATTTCAACCCGATTTAAAAGATTTGTTTTTATTTTCTTAGATACAATAGATAAAATAACAGAAAAACAAGGAAGTACATTACAAAAATAAACTACACTGACTTTCTGCGGTGAAGACAAATACGTAATCAAAAGTTTCGATCACGTAAGTTCACGTAAATGATTTTACTTTTGTCAGTTTATCATTAAATCGGATATATCTAATTAGTTTATAAATAACCTTAGTTTAATAAAGAAATATATAACAAGAGAACAAGTACAGAAAAAAAGGTAAATAAAAAGATCATAGCTTAATACTAAATTGTACGATAGTTTAAAACTTTAAACTGAATATCTACTTCAATTTTGACATGACCGGAATACCCTATCGTAGGTTATCAATGACAGTTGTCTAACTTAACCGTATTGATTTCCGAATAAACACTACGAACGTTAACTATTTCAAGCACTTACCGCCAACGGAATTCTCATGTATCGCCGCAGGCCCTTGACAAAAAACCAAATGATTCGTTACTTCCTCGTACTTCACACTCTTGCAGCACCTGACACATCTCAAACAATCGGACGCGTAGTTGAACTGCATGTGATTCTCCCACGTTTCAGGCGTCTGCCGTTGCCAAAAGTTATGGAACTCGACCAACTTCCGATAATCTTCCGACACCTTACTCAAATGCCTCCTGCTGCATATATGCCCTTTTATATTGCTCATATTTGCGTACAAATTCTTACTATGACACAACAGGCATTCGATTTCTCCCTTGGGTCGTAACCTAACCGTACTAACGTCACAATTATCGAGAGATCGAACAAAATCTACGATATCTGTCGGATAATATTGCTTTTGGATCTCATCGATTGGATTTATGTTTTGTTCTTCTACGTTTTTTTCTATTTCGATTGGTTTTGCATCGTTTAGAGGAGGTTTTGGGGTTAAGTTCTCCGTAGATGTAATAGCATTTGTCAAGTCGTCTTTTAGTTTGAGAATCTTTGGTAGGTATTTTCCGATTTCCACAAGCAGTCTTACCTTTTCGAATAGGTTTAATCTTGTAACATCGGTGTATTTTTCCAGCTCGTCGGTTAGAAGCGGTAGCCAGCTAATAAAGTTATCCGAACATTGTAAATCGCGCTTTAGAACGTTTAGATTTAAGTTTAGTTTAAGTTTGGAGCACTCATTGAGTAGCGTTGGAATATCTTCAGGATTGTTAGCCATGTTGTCTATAATATTGTGGGTATTACCTACCCACAACACTGTTTATTTATAATAACTGTTAAATATTAGCTTTTTAACAGTAGAAAACGTGTTTCCTAACACTAAAACACTTATATAGGTTATGCCCTAACCTATAAGATTTAGTGTATTCTCCGGTTAGCAGATGGCGGTGAATTGTTTTTGTTTTGTGACCGATAGTTCTGACAGAAAGGTTGGCAACACTATGGGGGGCGGGTTATTTGAAAAATTGCAAACTGAAATGTCATATTGGTAAGTGAATATTTGAAAAATTGATTAAGTAAAATATGCTATTAGGAAGAAATAAATGACTTATTCCATTACAGTAAGTAATAACGATTATATTTGATATAACATCTGACAAAACACGCATATTATAATATTTCCTAAAAAATTTATTTCCAAAACTGTATACATCTGTTTCAGTAGATCTGCCAACACCTAAAAGAACATGAAAACAGAAAATTTGATATTTCCAGCAGTTTAAAATATTCTTTCTTACATGCCAGTTCAGTTTTTTCTTATATTCCAACCCTATTCTACACTTGACGAAACTTTAATTCTTTTCTATGTGAAACCCATCAACCACATTAGTATCTACAAAAGTTCAAACGTAAATAATCAGAAGAAAATCATTTATTTATCTGGTTATCTATTTCATACCAAAAATGCAACGAAAATAGTTTAGAAGCATTTCCTAGAAAAAATAATACATATCGAATTAATTAGGAATAAGAAAACAGCTTACCACTATCGCTACAACTTGGTTCAGTTTTTACCGTCGTCGGATTTAAAACTAATTCAGATGTCACTTTAGGGCTGTCCATTGTCAAAGGAGTAAAGTCAGGCGCGTTGTAATCTATCAAATAATTAATTAGGTGTTACGACATAATTTATTTTGAATAAAAAATACGAAAACGTTTACCGTAATAAACGTAACCTTGTGGCATTTTCTCTTCGATACAATTGACCATTAGCTCGGAGATTCCCTCTTCAATTTTGATGCTCTTCTGAGGAGGTTCGTACTCCCTCTCGTCCAAATCTATCAAATTTATTAGGAGTTATAACGGAAACCATAGAGAAAAACTAATTACGGAAACTCTTATCGAGTTGGAGTTGTATCGGTATAAAGTTTTGTTGTTTACCTGGTTTGTTGTTATCTGATATTGGTAAGAGGTTGGCTGGTTCTTGGGGCAGCATTTCTAAAAACAGTACAAGAAAAAATGAGAAAAGGTTTCAAACACAGAGAGGATTAGATAATACGAAGAAATAAATACCTCGTGGGGTAACGGAAGAGGATTCCGAGAAGATTCTAGAGTTTTGTGATCGTCTCTTTCTCTTATGTTTATTCCTTGAACTACCTGAAAAGAAAAACCTTTAGATAATTTTAATTTTGTATTCCTTTGTGTCTGATAGGCCATGTAAAACAGACGAACTGCTCAAAATATACCTTGATTGATACACTAGTGGGCTCAAAACTACACAAAATATTCCCCAACCATTAGAGATGAGCGAAACTGCGATTGCTCAATCATATTGCGACCTGCTACTGCGATTTCACAATCACGGTGATTTTAAACTGCTACTGCGATCGCAGTATTAGGCACCCAGTCATATATAAGCGGAGTGGTGTATGTGCATCGCTCACTATGATATGACTGCGATCGCTGTTCGCAAATAGAAACCAAGAAGTATATAAGTAACCTGTGTCGAGTAGTAACCTGTGTTTGCGGAGACCTGGGAAAGTATATCTCATGGACGATATTTCGAATATTTGCAGTAAATAATATTACTTTTTTTAAACTATTTTGTACGATCTGCCGTTCTATTTAGAATACTTACACGCGACGAGAAAAGAAAGTAAAATATCTCGGAACGAAGTCCTTGAAAAATAGTTCTGTTTTTTGTAGCACCTTGTTGATGTAGATGGCGGCGACACTGGTGTGTTTTGACCGTAAAGGTCTTTTTAGATTTGTGACACTGGTTCTGTGTGACATGTTTGGTTTGCAAATATTTAATTTTGCATAACTTGCATCAACTTTCTCAAAAAAAAAACACCCATATATCTCTTCGCTGATATCTCTTTTGACACAAAATAATAACAGAAACTTGTGTGCGACTGTGAAATGGCAATAGCAGTTTGAACAGTGACTGAATCATATGATTAACTGCGATTTTTCAATCGCAGTGATTGAATCGCAAGTTGCGACATATTGCTCATCTCTACCCACCATCATAACTAATAGAAAACCTAATAAAAATAACTTTAGACCACTTCAGATTGCTAAAATATCCAAAAATTAGTATCCAAGACTCATTTTAGTAAAAGGCATTGAAGATGTCTCAAATAACTTTAATGTTATTCTGAGTATCACAATAAATAAGGTGTATTAACGTGGTAACTGCGTTGTCCTGGTATTTTTTGCTTCTTAGATATTCACGCCCATAAAAAGCTCGCTTACAGACTTTATTACATACAAAATCAAAAAACTAAAAACACGCCAATCTATAGACGAGACTGTAAGCATAGGTTGACCAAAAATAAAAAATCTTTTTCTTAAGTGGTTTACAAGTGGTCTTAAGTGGTCTCTCGCGCTCGTGGGCAAACCGATGGGCAGAAAAATTTGATAGTCACCCCTGTTACGTAGATATGATTCAGGAGTATAACGCACTGGTGTTAATTTTTTTTTCTTCAGCCGTTTCAGAGTTACGGGCCTTCAAACACAAGGCTCAATACTATTGCAACCGATAGAAAGGACACCAAGTTCAGAGAGAAAAAATCCGCGTACCTTCACTGTTAAATTTCGGACCACAACGACCCTTGTGCTTAACGTGCTCCCGCAGCGAAACGGTACTATAATCGATATCCGTATTGCAGATAATGCAGGTCATGTTTTCGAGGCCTCTGACCATACGCGTCTGCCGCCTGTGCAAATGTCTGGGCAGCGCAAACCAGACGTCGTGATACACTTTTAGGGAGGCCAAAATCCGTTCGGATTTTTGCATCGCGACGTGTGCGGCGCTCTCGACGTGCTCCTGATGGTCGCCGGTCACCTTGACGTTGCAAATTAAGCAGACGACCTGCCTGAAGTGGCACTGAAAGACCGGGTAGAACTGCTCACCAAGTTGGATGAACGGTACGTCCTTGAAGAGCTTCTGTTCGGTCTCGATGGGGTACGGGCCCCGCGGGGTAGCTGAAATAACTGAGAGGATGTAAATTTGTCGGTTTGTCTTAGATATAAAAAAAATATTCAGGTTTCATTTGGGAAAATCTCGAAAAGTATAAGTTTCTCTTAAAAATAGTAATAGTCTAAATTGGATTTTGTCACAAGAGATGTGAGATGCTGTTACTGTTGGTGTTAAATAAGACAGAAATAGTGCGTCATCTCGGAAGCTGTTGGAAATACTCATATTTTAATAATTATTTTTTGAAAACATTGCAAGTTTAAAGCACTGGACTCTTTGACGTTTGTTTTTTTTTTTTATAAATATTCACATTTGATAGATTATTAAATTGTGTATGGTGACAATCATACCATGTATTTATAAAATGTTCCGAAATCGACTACCAAAGGATTTAACCCCCATTAATGATCTTTAATTTGCGCATGACAGAAAATTATAGAACAACATTTAGAAAAGTTATAACATTTTGCTAAAGCAGAACAAAGTAATGTTCAGTTGAAGTCACACAACATAAGTACAATATCGTTATTTAGGGGTTCTTCACCTCAGAGCAAAACATTTTGCATTCATGAATAGGACTACCTCATCTAATTACCTATAATTTAGTATATGGTGGAAAGTTACATAATAATTTTTGAAAAAGTTATAAACATGTTATCACAGCCAACCAAAATATCAACTCCCTCCACTTAGTGTCATACATAATATCGTAATGTGGATAATCGTAATGTAATCATTTAAAGTATAATCCCAATCAATTACCTACAATTTGGCCTAAGAGAAAAGGATTTAAACAGCTTTCGTAAAAGTTATAAAAAAAATTCTGTTGTAAAGATATGTAAATTGTACCGCAATACTCAAATAAGTACTAGACAAAATTACTTTGATGTAGGGGTTGTATGCTACAAAGAGAATTTCTCAGCGTAAATGAGTAAATACAACGATTAATTACCTACGAAATTGTCATATGAAGCAAACATACGTAACAATTTACTTTCCATTTTTCTAATTTTTGTAAAAGTTATAACAAGTTTTCTGTAGCGTTTTTCGTAGTATATGTGAAAGCTTGCATAGAAAGTATATGCAAATTATTGTGATTTAAAGGTTGTTTGCTAGAGAACGGGAAATAGTGACTAACTAATTGAGATAGGTAGTCTACATTTTGACGTATGGAATATCGTCAAATTTTTCAATGGTTTTTCGTTAGTTATAGATTTTCCTATGATTCTATGATATTAAAATACAAATTTGAAACACAAACACAAACGCTTTTTACATTTTTTAAATGAATTAATTTGAAAAGGTTTACTCACCCGTAATACGTTTGTTTTGTACCAGGCCCGGCATACATTGTATATCCAAATGATCCGCAACACCAACGTACTCCACGGTATTCTTGCACACGCAACAAATCAGACAACCGGCGGAATAAACAAACTGCAAATGCTTCTTCCATATTTCAGGCGTTTGTTCTCGCCAAAACTTATGAAACTCCACCAAATTTCGATATTCCACCAACACCTTGCTAAGATGTCTCTTGCCGCACATATGTTCAGTTATGATTCCTTTCTTCGCCTGCGACATCGTATTATAACACAGCAAACATTCAATAAAACCACCAGGGCGTAATCTAACAGTACTAACGTTGCATTTATCGAGAGAACGAACGTAATTTACGATACGCGCCGGATAATATTCCCTTTGTATCTCACTATTCGAATTTTCATCTTGTTCCGATGTTTCTTCAGGTTCTTCTTTGTTCGCCGTGCAATTTTCACAAGAAACTTTATGCATTTGTAAATTTTCTGCGAAACTCATATTAAAATTGAACATTTGATTTCGGCATAGGTTTTCTCTTGATTTAATAACAGCTGTCAGATTATCGTTTAACTCGTAAATCTTCGGTACAAGTTTTCGAATCTCGACGAACATTAGTATTTGTTCGTATAGATTTAACGTTGAAATGCTGCTGTGTGTTTCCAATTGTTCCGTTAGACCTGACAACCAAGTCATATTCTTATCCGAGTAGCTAAAATCATGCTTTAATATGTTTAGGTTATCCATTAGTTCCGGTTCAGAACATTCGTCGATTAGTGATAGAAGATCTTTAGTATTTTTAGCCATCTTGTCAATTATAGCACACCAGTTACAGCTTACGTTCTCGCTAATTCGGTTTCTAACCTAAAATAACGTCTTGTTGTTTGTTGTCATGGAACGTCATTTTATCGAATGAACAGATGGCGCTTGTGTAGGTTAGGCGCCTATTTTAAAAAAATACAGGTAGGTTCACTTTTATTTCTCGAAGTTTTATAACGTTTTCGATAAAACAAAACGCATGATATTTGAAAGAGTGGATTTATCAGATTCAGATAATTAAAATGATTATAATCATGATGGAAGGGGGTGAAAATGGAACACAGGACAGTAGTAAAGTAAAAAATAACTTTATTTAAGAAATAAACTCTATAAGAAGATAAATATATAAATATATTAACACGGCCTACTTTGAATACAATCATGGAGATTTTACAGTCATAGATACGTATGCAATGAACTTATTATATGCGAGCTGTAGACAAAAATAATTTTTTATATTTATTAAATTGTTAGACCCGCCACTGTTGTTCTACAAGTTCTTATTATAGACCTAAAAAATTATAAAGAGGTAAAAAATTATATAAATTACACCAAATAATAAAAGTTATATTTGACATAAATTATCTCACATAACACACCAATAAATAAACGAATTGTATTGTTATAATAATAATAATACCTACTAATAATTATAACACAAAATTACATCTTCTCCCTCATTTTCGGCGTACTTCCAATTAAACCTAAAAGAACAGAAATAAATACAAAAAGAAAACACCTCACGCTGTTTATTTATTCTTACATCATCACGTTTCGTTGTCAGTTATAAATTACAACATTTTTCTATCGTTGAACATGATCGTGTTCGGTCGAACTCCTACCGTTTATTTGCTGGTGAAATCTATTCACTAAATTAGTACCTAAAAAAGAACCACGTTAAATAATTGAATTATTTTTACTAAAAATTCAACAAAAATAGGTTAGAAATAATAAAAACCACACTGTCAAATGTTAATGTTTCATTGACAGCTGTCAAATGAAATATCACATTGACAGCTGTCAAATAAAATGTAATATTGACAGCTGTCAAAGAAAAAACAGTGGAAACGTTCAGGAATAAAAACAGCCTACCATTAGAGCTACAGCTTGGTTCAGTTTTGACCGTCAACGGATTTAAAACAAACTGAGATGTCTCTTTAGGGCTCATTTTAGTCACAGGAATATATTCCGGTGTGTAGTAATCTATCAAATAATTTATTACGTATTATGACATATGTTATTCTTACTGAAATTTAAGATAAAGTTTACTTACCGTAATAAACATAACCTGGTTGTTGGGTCTGTTGTTTGAAGGTTCCGGCGGTTGAGTCTCCCTCAGTTTTAAATTTCTTCTCGGCTGGTTCATTCCCCCAAGCGTCCAGTTCTACCAAATTTATTACGAGTTACGAAAAAAAAAAAAAAACGAGACCGGGTAATTTAAAAACTTGGTATTAGTTCGGAGAACAAAATAGTATATTGGGGTTAAGTTTACCTGGTTTGTCATCGTCTGATATTATCATTAAATCATCTTGTTCGTGGCGCGGACTTTCTAAAAAAAGTTTAAAAATTGAAATAAGAAATATGCAGGAAATAGATTCTATAAAAAATAAATACCGAACACAATGTCTGACGATTCTGATTCTGAGAGGGTCTGAATATTTGGTGCATATGGATGTTTTTCATGTTTGTTAGATGTTCTAGCTGCAAAAAAAACATCAAGATATAGATAATATGTTGAGTGGAATGATAACATATTATTTTTTTTTATTTATTTATTTATTTATGCCAAGTAAATATGCCAAGTTATAAGACTAAAAGTCTGGAGCAGGTGCTCACTGTGAGCAAGTACTTCTAAATATATTCTTTGGGAGTACATACTCATATATCAAATCAATAAAATAAAGTTCACGCTTCAATTGCCGGAGTTTTTACTCCATATAATAATAATAATAATAATTCTTTATTTGTCATAGATCATTTACAGATATGGACAATAGTCATTAAATTAGTACAATATTCAAAGATAGATAAAAAATTTCCAAGTACTACAGAAAAACAGTATTTCACAGTCAAGCAATTACCTACATAGGGAAATCAATTGGAGCCAGCGATGTACTCGTCAACGCTGTAAAACTCGCCGCACATCAAATAATCGCGCAATGCCTTCTTAAAGCGTTGTGGACTTTCTACATTTAGCAGATCGCCAGGTAAGGCGTTGTAGACTCTAATCATCATATACAACGGGCCAGTCTTAAATGTTGATGTGGTGTGATGAGGTATTGCAAGCCGTACAGAGTTTCGAGTCCGTAATGATCCCGACAAGTCGCCGTTTGTAACAAACTTATTAATATTGTTCCTACAAAACATCAACAAGCTGAAAATATATAGGCATGGCAAAGTCAGCAACTGTAAATCCCTAAAATGTCCCCGACAAGAATCTCTATACCTTAGTCTCTGCATGCACCGTATATATCGTTTTTGCAGTTTAAAAAGTCTAAGCGATAGGGCTGATGATCCCCAAAGAATAATCCCGTATCTAAAAACACTCTCGATGCTGGCAAAATAATATTGTCGTAGTGTGTGGATATTGACGTTGTCTCGGAGTTTGTACATCGAATAGTACAGCCTGCTTAACTTGCTGTGAGTTTGGTCTATATGGGATTCCCATTTCAAGGATTCCTGGATGTACACTCCAAGAAACTTCACATCACCACTCTGAGGGATTGACCGCCTTCCAGACCTAACCAGCAGCGATGTCCTGGGTGAGCTCAACGAGAAATACAGCATCGCTGTCTTGCTGTCATTCAAGATCAGGCTATTCCCCGCACACCACTCCTCCATACACCGCACGGCGCGACCAGCCACAGTCGACAACTCCGCAATACTGTTGGTCTTGATTATCAGTGTTGTATCATCAGCAAACTGGTATAAATCGCCCATCGGAAGATGCGATGCCAAATCATTGACGTATACAAGGAACAACAAAGGGCCAAGGATCGACCCCTGGGGCACACCCACAGTCAGCATAGCAGAACGATCGGAGAACGCGCCAGGCACACGGATCCGCTGAGATCTGTTCTCCAGGTATGACCTGACCAATTGGGAGCAAACACCCCTCACTCCGAGCGATATACTCCATATATATGTATACTCCATATACATTACTCCACGTTTTTTATGGTTTTTTATTTAGTATGAGTAATTTGTATTTGACTGAGATCGGTCGTGTCTCCATTAATATAAAACTAGTTAGCCAGGATTTGACAGATATTTTCATTCTAATGATAAAGTATTGTAATGGGTAATATGCCTTTTTGGATCCCCTGAACCTTTTGATCAGTGTACAAAAAAACTCTGTGTGTTTGTGTGTATGTGCGTATGTATGTACATATACCCATTTTTATGGCGACGATTCCGGAGAAACTACTATAGGTATCGGACCGAAACGCTGATGTTTTCGACAATACCTACTGTCAATAGAATCAAAATATCTGTCAAATCCTAGCAAACTAGTTTTATTTTAATGCAGACACGATCAATCTCAATCAAATAGAATCTCATGCAGCTAAATTATTAATTTTATATATAGTATGATAAAGTCATGTGCCTAGACACATCAGATTTTTTTGTTAACAATAATCGTTTTATTTAAAATGCAAACAGGTATGAATTCTAAAGTTATCCAATTTTATCTTAACACGGCTGCCAGACACGAGATAACTCGTAGGTTTTCCATTGCGATGTCTCGTGGCTGGCAGTTAACGTGTTAAAGAAGACCTTAAAATGTCCATTGGCATTGATATGAAAAATTTAAAATTTGGCTCAATGAAACAATTTCAGTTTTATTCATATTACTCATTATTTTTTACTACTGTTAAACATGCTTTTTAAATCCCTATCCTGCAAATTTTCAGACCTGGCAAACCTAATGAAAACATTTTAAAACAACCAAAATCAATTTGTCAATATTACACGAGCCATTCTAGCTTCTTTCTCGCGGGTTTCTCATCTGACCCAACATCGAACTCTCCGAAAAAAACTCATTTCCTCAACAATTTTCCAACCAAATCCGACTAATCTAAGGATTTTAAGACAACCAACCCCAACTTGTCTATATCCAAAACCCCACCATTTCCAAACTACCCCACGAAAACCACCCGAAAAACCAACAACAACAACAACAAATCTCACCGTCTTTCGCCTTCAACTTCGAAAATTCCTTGTGAATTTTCCTCTGGTTCCTACTCAGATGTTTACCGGTGTTCAAATGCGCCCTCAGAGTCTCCGTATCGTAATCGATATACTTATCGTGACACACCGTGCAGCGCATCTGGAACGCGCATCTCTCGAACTGCGACTGCTTGAACTGCAAGGGCGTAGGTAGGGCGTTCCACGTCTTGTGGTATCTCACCAACGATTCCTGCACGGACTTCTTGGCCAGACGCCGGACGTGCGCGTCCGTATTCGTGTGACGATCTTTTTCGATCGCCGTCTTGATATCTTCGTTGCAGATCATGCATACGTACCCGATGCCCGATTTAATGGTGTGTCTCTGGTACGTCGGGTACGAGTCTTCGCCGATCTTGACGAACGGGACGTCCTTGAAGAGGAACCAGTGCGCCTGGTTGGGGAATTTCGGTTTCGTCGTCCCTGGAATTTGTTAAGAAAAGGATTCAAGAGAAAAATTTAGGGAAAAATTAGAGAAAACAGAAGTACAGTGCACGCCGCAGAAAAACAAAAATTCGAAAAAATCAGAAAGTAATGTTACATACACATTAGTCATAAAATAAAATAAATATTGATTACTTGAGGTATGTAGGAGCACTCCATATGCTCACTATTATCACTCCAGATAAAAATCACAAGGGGTAAGATCCGGCAATCTTGGTGGCCATGATACTTCTGAATAGGTAGCAATTACTCTTCGTTTATGTCTTATATCTAAATAGTTCCTCACGATTCGGGCATTATGTATAGGTGCTTCGTATTGTTGGAACCATGTGATTTTAAGCAATTCTCAAAGTGTACAACTTTCAGTAAATTCTGTTATCTTATTGTAATCAAAACATGGAATGTGGCATACCAAAATTACTCAGAAAGAAATAATGAATCCAAACATGTAAAAAACCAATATGGCGTCCATAAGAAAAACAAGTTTCAATTGTTTCTGGCGAATCATTGGCGAAGAAAATTTTAAACTGATATAATCAAATTGTAGACAAAAAAGTGCCCTTATATAGTCAAAACGCTTTTTTGATGGGATCACAAATAAAGAAGTTATGATCATAATTAAAATATGACATTTTTTGGTTTTTTCAAAATAGCTTGAGAACCATTTGGAATTCAACTGTTTTCTGAACAGATTATAAAAGAGCACATGAACATGCACTACTTTGTCCATTTAACCGACTTTCAATCTCTAATAATAACAAAAGAACCCATACAATCCAAAGTCCCGCGATACACACTGTATATAAAGATATTGCACTATAACGTACGACAGAAATGTTCAGATTTAGTGTTTTTTATTTAATTTGTGGTTCACTTATGTTCGGAATTATCAAAATATTAGATAGTATAAGAATTATAGTCTTAGAGTCGGGTAGAAAGCAGCAGGTTACAATTAATAAAAACGTTGAGGGGCATTTCTTTAGCAACCGTAAATAGTGTGGGAATTCCGCAGGGGAGTGTTTTGGGTCCCTATCTTTTCCTCATCTTCATAAATGATTTAAACAACATAATTAGCACATAGAACATGGCCATGACCTGTTTTGCGGATGACACGAATATTTTAGTAGCGAGTAACAATATCGATGAGTTAATAGGAAACTGCCAAGATACTTACAATAGGGCTGAGACTTGGCTTAAAAATAACAAGTTAATAATAAACGCTGATAAAACTAATGTTTTAATTTTTAAAACCAGCAATAGAAAGGAAACGATAGCTAACATTACTCTAGGAGGTAAACAGCTAGAGGTGGTAGAAAAAACCAAGTTTCTTGGCGTAGTAATAGACGATTGTTTAAAATGGGATGGTCATGTCGAATACTTAAGCAAAAAACTGAACAGAGTCTGTTATGCTATGAGAGTGACGAAACGCTATCTGGAACCAGACTCCATTAAAACTTTGTCCTTTGCCAACTTTGAATCACTACTGAGACATGGTGTAATTTTCTATGGGAGGAGCTCAGGGGCTAGTGCTATTTTCGCCATTCAAAAGAGGATTTTACGGATAATGTTGGGACTGAATTATAGAGAAAGTTGTAGAGGAAGATTTAAGGAGCAGGGATTATTAACTTTGTACGGGATTTACATGATGGAGTGCATTTTGTATCTTCATAAGAACAAACAGTTGTTTGTTCCTTTAAATGAAAATTCTGTTTGCAACACAAGAACTTGTGATTATCAATATCCAATTCACAGACTGTCAGCCACAGAAAAAAATCCAAATTATATGTGTATTAAAATCTTTAACAATCTTCCTGAATACGTAAAGCGGATTCAAGATTATCAGACTTTCAAAGCTGAAACTCAGAAGTTATTCGTAGAACTCGAACCGTATAATCTAAGTGAATACTTTGTGTAATTCTTGTGTTTTGTTATCTTTTTTTGTTTGTGTGACGCATTTTCAGTTTGTTGTATGAAATGTTCTTGTAACACAGTATACACATTTTTGAAATAAATTTATTGTTATTGTTAATTAACCAACACACACACACACACAGCGAACAGCAAACATACCTTCCATATGATCGTCGCGACTCTTCACCCTCCGTACACGCAGCAACTTCTTGTGCACCTGCAAGCCGAGGTGGTCGTTCAGATCGCCCAGCTTATACTCGATCTGGACGTCGCAAAGGGTGCACGTCATCTTCTCCATACCTCTGACGAAGTACGTCTGCCGCTTCTGCGTCACTTCGGTCAGCGACGACCAGACGTCGTGGTACGACCTGAGCGAGAACTGAACGCGTTCCGAATCCTGCAGGACGAGGTGTTCGGGGCTCTCGACGTGCGCCTGCTGATCGTCGCCGACGACCACGTTGCAGATCATGCAGTGCACGTTGCCGTTCTTATGCTGGAACACCGGGTAGAAGTTCTCGCCGAGTTGGATGAACGGTACGTTGCGGAAGAGGACGCGTTCGACCGCCATGGAGTACGGGCCTCTCGGTTGTTCTAAAAGAAGGAAATATATGTGACCTGGTCTACGGAAAGGGGGTCTATGTGCGAAAACAAGTTACCGAGATAAGCGCCGGTAAAGTTTTGAACAACGGTGCGCTCGTTTTCTTCCACAAATCTACACACTTGGTGATCAGCTGTGTTGTTGTCACTTTGGGTACGAGAATGTTGACCCCCCCAGCCGCCAATGTGTCTAATATGTTAAAGATTTTGAATAGGCACGTTCTAATTATTTTTTGTGCAGTGATGTGTTAAGAAGACGCGTTATAATTTGTCAACGATATGTATTTCGGCAAAAGTAATGAACAGCAACATCGAAATAGACGAACCAGAACCATCTACTGGAGATAGGGAAGTGGGTTTCGGCTTAAGTTATACGGATGATAATGATTTGAAAATTGTGTCCCAATGCTTTGATGAAAACTCTGTTGCACCCGGGAATGTATTTCCAAAATTCCTCGTGGGATACAAGAGATATCCAGAATGGATTTTTTAGAACTATTTAAAGTAGAGAAAACTTGGTCATTCGTAGCTTAGAAGAAGCAGGCAACTCTAACAATGAGTTAGAACAGGGTATTCTGAATTATCTGGATGAAAAAAGTATGGAAGTTGGAAGGATTGTGACGTTTTGAAAAATATAATATTGTACATGTATCACAAGGTACCTATCTTCCCCGGCCATAACAAACCAGTTCCGGCTAAGCGGCCCAGCGGCCCTTGAAACGTATAGCGCAATACAACTATTTTATAATTTATGAAAATTGAATGGAGAAGATGAAAAAAATTGCGAATAGTGAAGAATTTGATCAGGTTACTCTTATTTTTGAAACATTGAGTGAATAAATACCAGACATTTTCTAACCAGTTGCATTGTAACTTGAAAGGCAGTGGTACACATTCAACACCGTTCGTAACTTAGCAACTGATGCCAGAAAAAAGTGTGTTTATTTATTTATTTATTTATTTATGCAGTGTATTATGCAGAGTTATCGTTTTCAATTTAAAAAAACACCACTGCATTCCACTATCTACCTACGGTAGTCAGACCGTAGACACATACCCCACATCATCGCTCCGTTTATTGGTTTCGCCTGTCACAAGTCTCGCCAGCTGAAGCGTTGCAGTTAGATTAGAGTTCACTGTAAATAAACAACCTGCTTTCGGTAACTTTTGGGAGTTTATAAAACTTTGAAATGATGTATTTGAAATGATATAGAGTTGTTCGTATATCATTTCGTTAGAAGCAAAAGTCAGTAACTAACGTTTTGTAATATTTTATTGTTTTGTATTTGTTTAAAACTTTTAAGACTTGTAAACTTGTCATTTGAATATGTAAACTAATTAGTTGTTTTGCAGGCAAACAGATATTCAAATTACGACGATTCCGGAGAAACTACGAAAGGTATCGGGACAAAACTTCATATTTAGAAATTTCATGACTAAACTTAGAGCTGAAAATCTTTTTGTTCAAAAAGGTCCAAAGGAACTGGATGTTTACTCAAAGCATTTTTCAACGATTGAGCGGCCATTTCTGTAATTTTCGTCTACGATATTTTTTGATAAATAGTTTAGCTGCATGAGCAAATTCTATTTGATTGAGATTGGTCCTGTCTGTATATTTTGTATGTTTATATAATTTGATGTGAAATAAACTCTATTCTTATTATTATTTATTTAATAGTTATTTCTTTTTGGACGTTCGCATTACCGAGGTTTCGGATTATCGACGCTCTACTGTATATAGTATCTGTTCTAAAATATTATATAACTCTTTTTGAAACCATAATTCAGAACATGAAAAATCTACTAAATTTCTGATAAATAAATACACCATTATATTTCAAGAATAAAATCGATTGTAACAGCAAGAATCCCAAATAGCCGAATATATTATAAGCAAAACAAAACTACAAAAGACAGCAGAATTACTCAAAACAGATTTACTGAGATAATTTACGAGAATGAAAGTTAGAATAACTATTAGTTATTTTCTATACATACTTCATAAAAATTAGACAAAAAGGTATGTATTGCAAAATTCTGACAATTTTACAGTATTTCAGAATTCAGAAACAGTTCAGAACCAGTAATTCCCCTAATTCTAAACTTTCAAATACTAAAATTCAAAAAGTAAAACAAAATACTAATAAATTAATTGCAAAATACAAATCCTTACAAAATTTGGGTTATAGACTTGAATTACTTGGTTATAGACTTGAATTTGGGTTTTGAATTAAATTGTTGCATGTTTGCTACTTTTTTTTGTAAATAAACACATAGACAGTATCAGAACATTAGTAAACTGACCAGTATGCAATAAAATTCTCAAAAATATACTTCTCAAACATTAAAGAACTGAGAGCTGGTCTAATTAATACCTTCAACAACATCCCTAGAAAAAATATAAACAATCAATTTCATACCCTCAGATAACGCCTCGGAACACGTTTCGAGATGTTGCAGGGCATCATTTAGATGCATATGCTGATCGCACAAGTTGCATCGTAGCCCGTTCGGGATATAAGCGAACTGGAACTGACACTTCCATATTTCCTCCGTCTGACGTTGCCAAAACTTATGAAACTCGGCCAAGAATTTCGCCTCTTTCCGCACATTTCTCAAATGCTTCTTCCCGGCCACATGGGTCTTAAACAGAAGGTAACGTTCCGCCAGAATGTTCTGATCGCACAATAGACAGTCAAGCTGGCCATTGGGATTTAAACGAACAGTAACAACGTTACTTTTATCGAAGGAACGAATATAGCTTAAAATATGCGGAGGATAACATTTTTCAATCTCCGATTTGGAAATTCTAGTTTTGTTTTCTTTTTCAGGTCTTGTTGTGACTTTTTCTGTTCGTTTCGTAGCTTTTTCGGTTTGTTTTGCTTCGTTTCGAGTAGGAAACGTGCTCGATTTTGTAGAAATTAGTTGTTTACGCCATTTGGTGTACGCATTCAAAATTTTCCTGTCCGTTTTGGTTTCTCTACTTTCTTTTTTCATCCTTTTTGGTTCATTTTGAGTCAAAATAGATTTCCCGTCAATCTCATCGTTAAAACGACTGCTTTTTCTTTTTGTGAGCCTAGTTTTTCTTATCGGCTTTTCAATCGGTTTCTCGACACTTACAGCCGGGAACGAGCACGTTTCATACGACGTCTGAGGCAAGTATTGCCATTCACTCGCATTATTAGAAACCGTTGGTTGTACTGCTTGTATTTCTACTGGTTTAGCGAGATTACTTTGAAACATACAACTTCTGCAGGACGATCTATGCGTTAGCAAGTTCTGAACTAAATTTATATTGAAGTTGAACTTGTAGTTCGGGCATAAGTTCTCCGTGGATTTAACAGCGACTGTCAAATCGGCGTTTAGTTTTAGAATCTTTGGTACAAGTTTGCGGATACCTAGTAACATCTGTATCTTCTCGTAAAGGTTGAACGTTTCAATCGCGTATGAATCCAATTGAATCGCTAAAAGCGGTAGCCAGCTAACTTTCTCATCCGAGCATTCGAAATCTGTCCTTAAAACGTTCAAATTAGCGCTCAATTCCAATTCGGAGCACTGCTCGACAAGTGATAGAAAATCGGTTGTGGATTTAGGCATGCTGTCGATTATGGCATACCCACGGCACTATTTAATTATAAACTATTATCTATCTGCTTTCTCTTTCCGATATTTGAAAATGTTTTGGATATATAAACACTTAACCTATAATGCAAAACATCTTTGAAAACTTGATACGTCAAGCTTAGTGCTTACTTACGCATTCAGCAGATGGCGCTGTATCTTACAAAATTAAGCGCCATCTGGTAACATAGGAATACACTAAACTTGACGTCCCAAGATTTCAAATAAGAGAGACTTATCACAATTTTTTGTTTATAGTGTGGTTTGAGGTTAAAACACCACATTTTCGAAAATTGCCAAAGAGCCAGCATACGAACACTCCTATTTTTAAGTATTTATAAGTATTTCCAAAATTAAGTAGTGTAAGTAGTGCGTATTGTGAACATGGCTACAAATTCTACAGATCTTGTAACACTGATCGAGCAGTCCTCTGAAAAGGAAATGAAGACGAATCTCAACATTTTAAAATCTGTTTTTCAATTCTCGGATAACAAAGTTAGCTGGCTATCACTTCTAGCCAAACAATTCGAAACGTACAATGATATGACAAATTTAAATCTATACGAGAAGATATTCATGCTTGTGGAGATCCGAAAGCTCATTCCAAAGCTGTTAGAATTAAACACCGATCTGACAACGATCGTTAAATCAACAGAAACCATATGTCGACAATACAACTTCAACTTCCATCTGAATTTAACGCAAAACTTACTCATGCACAGATCTTCCTGCAAACCCTGCAAACCACTCGAAAAAGAAACAGAAGATTTGACAGGTGAAACAAACGAATTGTTCGAAATATATTATCCGTCACACATTGTCAACTATGTTCGATCGCTCGACAATTGTTACGTTAGTACGGTTAGGGTGCGACCGAACGGGACGGTCGAGTGCCTATTGTGCGATTGTAGGGTGCACGAGACACATTTGGCCAATCTAAAAGAGCACATCTTAGGCAAGAAACATCTTCAAAAGGTACAAGACGATTATAGACATTTGGTTGCATTCCATAAGTTTTGGCAAAGGCAGAAGTCTGAGACATGGAGGAGGCATTTTCAGTTTAAATATGGTCACGATGGTTTACGATGCGTCATATGTGACACTTGCGTAGAATATAAATGTGTCGTTGTACATCTAGCCCGATGTAGGGAGCCATTGGTGGAAGGTATGAACATATTTTAATAGAAAATTGATTCTATAATTTATTACGGATGTAATTTGGACATTAAAAATTGGTTTTTATTGTCTGGCTCAGATGTGACGAAAATGATCTTTAAAACGTTATGGGGAATCATCATAGACCTGGGGTATTAAAGTATTGTGCTAAATAACTTTTATTGTAAGAAAAACTACCTGATATAATAAATCGCATAAGAATTAATAGGGAAATTAATACATATTCTTAACACAGAAAACATAAAATGAATAAAATAACTTAGAAAACCCACTTAACAAAGAAAATTATCTAATTCAGTTGAGAAACTGCGTGTTATTTGACGTTTTATGATTTTATATCAAATATATTAAATGTCAATGTCAATGTCAATGGTAGCTTTGAATAAAATATTAACTGTCCCAATTGTTTGTCAATTATTAAGGCTTTTGCAGTTTCAGAAAAACTCATTTTGCAATGTATTCAGCTTAAGTTATGCAGGGTTAGTCCAAATTACCAGAACACCTAAAGAATTCTTCAACCCTGAACAATTTTAACAATTTTTTCAAACAAAAGTTTTTTGCTTTTAAACATGTTTTTGTCTAAACATATTTTCAATATACAATATGTTCATTTTATTATGGGAATTTGGCCACCTTTCTTTTTTCAAAACAACACCTCATAGACAATTTTTATACCGGCTGTTTGCAATGTTGGTTGATATTTTGCAGACAGTTTCTCCCCTGAAAAGCTTTTGGTTCAAAAGGGTCCAAAAGAACTGGTAGTTTATTCTAAGCCTTTTTCAAGGCCTTTGCAAATGATCTGTCATTTCTGTAATTTCGTCAAAATAGTTAAATAATAAATTAAACTAGAGGAAATTTTGAATAATATATGCCTATGACATTTTTTGGTAAAATTAATAGTTTAGCTTCAAGAGCAAATTATATTTGATCGAGATCATCCCGCATCTTCGTTGATATGAAACTACATAGTAGCCAGGATTTGACAAATAGTTTTTTGTGCTGTCACACTCGGCAACAGCTGATTTCATCAGAGGTTGGAGAACCGCTATGGAACGTTGCCGCTCTAGTGCGGCAAAGTACAAAATACAAATTTCAAATAATAATCAAATGCTGATGCGTTGACAATACCTACTGTCAATAGTATCAAAATATCAGTCAAATCCTGGCTAACTAGTTTAAATTTAATGCAGACACGATTTATCTCAATCAAATAGATTCTCATGCAGCTAATTTTTTACCATAGACATGCCATAGACCTAAATTGCGTCAAAAAGGTTTTTCAAAAAAATTGGCATCTATAATAATGCACAGAACTTATTTTGTAAGAAAACTATACTAAAGGAGTTATTAGTGCTTTAAAAGTATTATGTTTCTTTAGGACTTCTAAAACTTTTTATAAAGAACGACTTTTAATATACAATTTCAGAAACCCCTCGTGTACTTCAAATGCACATAATTGTAAATGCAATAATTGTAAACCAATTGTACAAAATTTCATCAGGAATAAAACGAATAAAAACGAATAAAAATGATTTGACATGGAATTCCCCAATATAATTTTAGATCAGTGTTAGTTAAGAACAATTTCTTTGAATTTGTAACGCAGTGTTGTTTGCGGGAAAAAAATGCTTCTATTGCCTATTTTTCAATGCGATCAAACTTCGTCAATTTAACATAAACCGTTACCAATTTTCGACTTTCAGAGACACCACGCGGCCTCTACCCCATCTCCGTCGAAAAACTCCTCTTCAGCGACGTACCGTTCATCCAACTCGACGAGAACTTCTATCCGGTCTTCCAGTACAAGACCCCTCACGATATCGTCTGCTTAATTTGCAATGTGACCGTCAACGGTGACCAAGGTGCGCACGTTGACGGTCGAAAACACGTCGCTCTGCAAGACAGCGAAGAAGTGCAAGCTTCTCTCAGGTTGTACCACGATGTTTGGTCATCGCTGTCGGAGTCCGTGCAGAAGTTGCAGGTGCACTTCGTAAGGGGGGCCACGAGGATGACTTGTACCGTTTGCGAGTTTGGTATCGACTACGATGGAGCTGTTGTGATGGAGCACGTTACGTCGAAGGACCATGGGAAGTGTATGGAGTTTAAGCGGATGAAGGATCGGGAAGTTGTTGGAATTTCTAAGGAAGGTATGCTGTGTTTTTAGTTTTTTTTTTTTGGTTTTATAAAGTGGGGAAAATGTGGTTGGAAGATTTGATAAACTTGGGTTGCTTTAGCCTGGTGTTTAGAAAAAAAAGCATCGAATCAAATTAGTAAAATGAATTAATATAAACAGCTAAGAGCACATGACTTTATCATACTATGTATAAAATTATTAGTTTAGCTGCATGAGATTCTATTTGATCGAGATCGGCCGTGTCTGCATCAAAATAAAGCTAGTTAGCCAGGATTTGACAGATATTTGGATTCTATTGACAGTAGCTATTGTCTAACCATTAGCGTTTAACACTACCTACTGTCATTAGAATGAAAATATTTGTCAAATACTGGCTCACTAGTTTTATATTAATGCAGACACAACCGATTTCGATCAAATAGAATTTGCTCATGCAGCTAAACTAATAATTTTCCCAAAAAATGTCATGGACATAAGTTATAGAGAATTTCCTCTACCTTAATTTATTATTTAACTATTTTGACAAAAGTACAGAAATGGCGGCTTATTTGCAAATTTGTTAAAAAATGCTAAGAGTAAACATCCAATTTCTTTGGACCCTTTTGAACCAAAAGCTTTTCAGGGGAGAAACTGTTTGCAAAATATCAACCAACATTGCAAACAGCTGGTATAAAAATTGTCTATGAGGTGTTGTTTTGAAAAAGGAAAGGTGGCCAAATTCCCATAATAAAATGAACATATTGTATATTGAAAATATATTTAGGCAAAAACCAGTTTAAAACCAAAAAACTTTTGTTTGAAAAAATTGTTAAAATTGTTCACGGTTGAAGAATTCTTTAGGTGTTCACAACAATTTAATTGCAAGCTATGGGTATGTCTACACGGTTGCCAACTCCTGTTGTTATGAAGACTGCGTTTAGGTCGTAGTGTTAACGTGCGTTTCCCGCAAAAGTTAATTCTAACATCCGTAGGAAAAACGCGTTCACCATAGCAGAGAAGTGCAAAATACTGCGCAAAATACAAAACGCAAAAAATCAGAATGCACAATGCAATATGTCGTGATCGAAATTTGTCCACATAAACGACTTAGAAATTATAGAAGGAATTATTAAAATCATGCAAAAATACAAATTCTAAGGTCAAGAAACTGAAAAATATGAAAAGTTTACGTTTTTTTTTTGTTTTTTGCCTATAACGAACATCGGCTATAACAAACCAATATTGCTGATCCCTTAAGGTTCGTTATAACCGAAGTTGAGTGTATTTAGAAATTTTTTAAAATGAGCTGCCATTTCTTTAATCTCATCAAAATAATTAAATAATAAATTAAAGTAGAGGAAATTCTGAATAATTTACGACTATGGCATTTTTTGGTAAAATAAATAGTTTACCTGCATGAGCAAATTATATTTCATCGATATCGCTCGCGCTGCATTAAAACTAGTTAGCCAGGATTTGACAGACATTTTCATTCTAATGTCAGTAGGTAGTGTCCATCGCTGATCTTGTGAAGACTTCGACTGGTCTATAGATTACGCATCTGGCAGTCAAAAGTCTCCATCACATTTTTATTTGTAGGACAATTGGGCTCAAAATCTCAAAAAACTCTCTAAAAAACAATAAATTTTAGTTCTGTATTTAACAATAATTTTAATTTAATTTACCACAAATTTAAAAGAGCAAATGGCACAAAATGCCACCAAATCATTTAGTAGAAGCAATAAAAGCCATAGGTTCTAGGTTAAAGTTCCATTTGGGCCTACTTCCAGCAAACTATCACGTCACAGTATTACTTTTTCACAAGTTTTTCTCAAAAATGTAACGATCATTATGCACAAAATACTTAGATATCCAATGAATATCATTTTTACTTCAATCTACCATCTACAAACTAATCTCAAACCTCAATTTTAACGCAAAACCTTACGTCTACCAATTCCAGTCGCAGTACCGAAAGAATTCAACAAAGTCTACACGTCCCTGTACAAAGACGTACCGACAATCACGGTGGCCAACAATTCCTACCCGATATTCCAACGGAATGTACTCGCCACCGGTATCACCGAATTCGTCTGCATGATTTGCAACGAGAACGTCGGCACGTCGAGCGACAGAGATCTTCACGAGAAAACCACGTCGCACGTCTTGTGGCTGGCCGAAAAGACCGTTCGAGAATCGCTGGCAAAATTCCACGAGGTGTGGGGCGCCTTTTCGCTGGCCAAGCAGTTCAAGCAGACTCAGTTCGAGCGGCGACCGGATAAGATGAAGTGCAAGATATGCCGGGATAGCTTCGTCGATTATGACGCCGCGAGCGTGATGGCACATCTGATGTCGGACGGGCATGCGACGAAAAAGCAGAGGCCAAAGCGACGAAAGAGAAGTCGGAGAAAAGCGGGCGGTGTTGTGGGAGGTAAGATTAGCTTCATCTTCAGTTGGTGAAAGTAGGAAATCTTCAGTTCAGTGTTGGAATTACGAACATCAATAATCCCTAATTTCATCATATGAATCGATAACTTTTGCAAAAATTCTTCCATAAATTTCTATCATGCCTCAAATTGTAGGTAATTAAAAGTTCTAGTAGCCGTCAGACCCTCAGAGTTTTGCCCCATCGACAAGAACCCCTAAATCGCAATAATGTCCGTTCGAATAGCAAACGTATTTCCTTCAGTTGCTGCAGCAAAATGTCTATAACTTTTGCAAAAATTCTTGCATAAATTTCTATCATACCTCAAATTGTAGGTAATTAAAAGTCCTAGTAGCCGTTAGACCCTCAGAGTTTTGCACCATCGACAAGAACCCCTAAATCGCGATAATGTCCGTTCGAATAGCAAACGTATTTCATTCAGTTGCTGCAGCAAAATGTCTATAACTTTTGCAAAAATTCTTGCATATATTTCTATCATGCCTCAAATTGTAGGTAATCAAAAGTCCTAGTAGCCGTTAGACCCTCAGAGTTTTGCCCCATCGCCAAGAACCCCTAAATCGCGATAATGTCCGTTCGAATAGCAAACGTATTTCATTCAGTTGCAGCGGCAAAATGTCTATAACATGTGCAAAAATTCTTGCGTAAATTTCTATCGTACCTCAAATTGTAGATAATTAAAAGTTCTAGTAGTCGTCAGACCCTCAGAGTTTTGCCCCGTCGACAAGAACCCCTAAATCGCAATAATGTCCGTTCGAATAGCAAACGTATTTCATTCAGTTGGTGCAGCAAAATGTCCATAACTTTTCCAAAAATTCTTGCGTAAATTTCTATCGTACCTCAAATTGTAGATAATTAAAAGTTCTAGTAGCTGTCAGACCCTCAGAGTTTTGCTCCATCGCGAAGAACCCCTAAATCGCAGTACTGTCCGTGATTTTACCCATTCGTGAACTTGTCTTTACTTTTTCAGAGTTTGCTTAATGTAACCGACTTTTTTGCAGGTGGTTCAACTAATAGAAGCACCGAAAGTATTGACGAATCAAAATCTCCACAGCTTTCTGTCTCAGAATCATCTTCAGTTATCGCATTGGGTATTTATTTTTCTTATCTGTGTGTTTCAAATCTTGCTTGAGATTGTATACTAAACTATTTTGAATACTTGATTCACATAACCTACTTTTTTTGTAGATGATTCAACTAATAAAAGCACCGAAAGTATTCAAGAATCAAACACTCCTCAGCGTTCTGTCTCGGAATCATCTTCAGTTATAGCAATAGGTATTTATTTTTTTATCGACTGCGTATTTAAAACTTTTGTAAAAATTTTTTTGAATTCTTTGTAGAAATTCCGGACGTTTTTGTGGTAATATCAGATAGCGAAGAGCCAGGTAATTACTATTAAATACCTTTTTTAGGTATTTTAAAATTATTTTCTCTGTCATTTATTTGGTAGATTTGAACGAGAATGAACCTCCTGAAAAGAAATCGAGAATTGACAATGAACCTGCTGAGCAGACAATAAGCGATTTTGTTGAAGCGAAAAAGGCACCGGGATACATTTGTTACAGTAAATTATTTTTTATTTAAAATTATGACCTGATATTTTACTGTTTTTTTTTTTTTGATAGATTCCAACTGGCCGGACTTTATTCCTTTAACGATGAATAGCCCTGAATTGACTTCTGAATTAGCTTCAAATCCGATGACAGAAAAAACTGAACCCAGTTGTAGCAATAATGGTAGGTTTTTGTTTACCTAAACATACATTTTCATATTTTAACATGTGTTCTTTTGTAGAAACGAAAGATGATGGATGTCATCAGGAAACGCTTGACCTTGACGTTGAAGGGTAGAAAACGCAATATAAGAAAAATTTAAACTGACTATGTAAGAAAATTGTTTAAAATTTATCTACGACTCACATATAATAAGTTCATTCTATGACTATATAATCCCCATCATGATACATGCCAATGATTATAATGACATTAGCGTTGTATAATAATGACAGTTTGTTCAAATAGTGACTTCATTATTTGAACGAAATGTCATCATTATACAACGCTAGTGTGAAAGTCTGTCAAAACCTACGTGGATGACAGTTTGCCTTGTCCTCATTGACAAATACATTGAAAATATTGGATATAAAATGGAATTTGACTCATAGATAAAACGTCATATTTGACTCGCACACAATGGATATAAATCGCTTGCATGTTTATACACTCGCCTACGGCTCGCTTATAAACTTCATGATTTATATCTTTAGTTATCTGCTCATCAAATTAGTATATTTACTGTTAAAATGTTATCTTTTTCTAAGTGCATATATATAATACTTCTGTTCTTTTAGGAGTAGTTGTTCCAAGAATTGATGGAATTGAAGATTTCATGTGAAATGATGAAAATTTATTTTATAAGAGGTTGTGTTATAATTACAGTATTATATCATCATAGCTATGTATTACCAATCAATTTTGATTTGCATAGTATCAAGACATGTTATGTATATATATTTTTTGTTATTTTTTATTATACGTTCATTATTTGGTCTAAGTAACAGATTTTGTTTTACTTTTCCTCATATTAAGAGGAATCCGTACCTCAATCAGTACCATAATAGATCTAAGATACACCTTCCTGTATAAGTGTACAACATTTCATGTAAAAATATCAATATCTAACTTGCCTTCTTCACTAAAAACTACTCTGCTTACATGCCCCACATGAATCATATACATCATTTTATTTACAAAGAACTGCCTTTATTTTTTATGCCATTACAATGTTGCTATTTGCAGTTGTCACAACCGTAGCTGCATGATGTCACACCCGTCACATGTTCAAACAATCGTAAATCTAGTTTGTTCACAGCTACAGAACATTATTGATTTTCTCTCACATTGATTTTAGGATGTAGCCAAGTTGAAGTCAACTCAATTACTAATATTCGCCTACATTTTTAGTTGAGCCTAAGTTTAAAACCTGTAGACGTCAATTGTGCTGGTCACACCCGTCACATCTATTGCAATTCCTTTGCAATCAATTAAAGAGGTAAATCCCGTCTTCGTTTAGTTGCCTTAAGAAAAAGAAAACAAACCCATTCCGATAGATAAAATTATATATTTGATATGTTAATACAGATATGGACGATAATTAATAAAATTACATATACAATTAGTAACAACTAAAATATAGCACTAGTAGCGATAAAAAGGAATTATAAAATAGGCATTCTCACACAATACATAGGTATTCAAAATTCATAGTAAAATATCACACGTAAAAATATTATAAAAGCGACAATAAAATAATTATTTCCTCCCCCACATTCGGATCGCTATTAGCGCCTTATTGAACATCTCGCACCACTTTACGCGCTCTTCCTTCGTATCAGACGACAACAAATACCTAAAAATTAAAAGTGTCAAATCAATATCGATCAAAACATAATTTTCTTTTTCGTGTTGTTTACCTCAAAATTGTTTTATCGTCTTTATGCTGTAGTGTTAACGACGTTTTCTCCCCAGGAACGGATTCCCGCTCCATCTCTAGCATGATCGTGTTCAACCTGGCGCAGATAGACCTGCTTACGAGTCCGACATTCTCCGTTACGCAGTTCGTCAAGCTTAAAGAACCAACCGGGGCCTGAAATATCAATAAACATAAAGAAATAGATCTAAATTGATCAAATAATTAATTTAAATTGATAAAATACAAATTTAAATTGGTTTTTGTCAGAGAAAACGTAGACATAACCTATAAAAACTGACAGACCAACTCGTTTTGTGAGGTTATGGTTTGTTTGACAGGTGTCATATGTGAGGTTATGTTCGTATAATCAACGGTACAGTATTTTAGAGGATTTTTATGGATGTACCTTTTCTTTTTCATGGTCAGGGTACTTCCAGTAACTCATTGTGTCTCCACGCAGTACACACCAACGCCTGTGCCAGGCACCAAAACCAGATACGTCCTCGAACATCGTGAGGAAGCCTTTGTGCTCGCAGGAGACTGCCAAGTTGCAGGATATCTTCATGTAGACGTGGCCTTCGAGGGGGCTCATGGATGGGGCCTGCAGAAATCGCTATGTCGTTATTAATTTTTTTTAGTATTTTTAGGAACATATACGCTTGTTTTTCGATTTCAATTATACATAACTATTTTTAGCAAAATTTAGTTCAAAAAATTTTTAATATTAATTCAATATTATTGTGTATTTACATTAGGGTGACCAACCGTCCCGATTTGGGCGGGACAGTCCCGAATTTTAACAACTCGTCCCGACTTGTAAAGCATCCCGAATTGTCCCGATTTTTGAAAATTGTATCCTTATATCCAGGATTTTGTAATATAATTCGAATTTCCAAGATATCCATGAACATAAATTAGATTCCCAATTATTATCTGAAAGAAGGGTTTTCTATCTATAACGAATTTTAAGCGCAACCTTAGCGACCATAATAATTATGTGAACACGCGTAGTGAATAGCCGGTTGGTGGGTGACAATCTAGTCCTTGTGACGGTATACAAACGGAGCATATTGCTTATAATAAAAAACTAATCTGACTTAAATAAAAATGCATGTTGGTCTTTTGTGGAATCGTTTGGGCAGGGTAACATTTAGTGACCAGGTCGCGGTTGGATCATTTTTATTTTTTGATTTTCAAATTGAATCAGTCAACACAATACAAAACATATCTTTGTTATTATAAGATTTCTATTTTACACATTTGTTGATATTCATAAAATGCGCCATAGCAAATCACAGATATATTGATCGTAATAATTTGGAATGAAAGAGAAAAATATATGTTACCGATTTATTTTATTCTGTTCTTGGGATTTCTTCTATCTAGATTAGTTTCTTCCAAAAATATGGAACACAAAGACAGAAAACGCAAATGCACGTTCAATGACAACTTACAAATTTCGTTTTTTTGAAAACTACTAGGCCTAATTCGCAATCAGAACTAAAATGCAGTTTTACATCGGCGGAGGTCGCCGAAACGACATTGCAAAACATCCATCGAATAAACAGAAGCAATGTTCGTTCATCAAAATTAAGTACTTGTTATAGAGCCGTAACAATAGGGGAACCAGGAATGATTTTGGCTTGCAAACAAGGCACATTTGCATACGACTGTCTGTATCACAACCACAATTTTCGATTAATAGACTGCACGTCAAAACGTCTAATGTAAATGTTTGAAAAGAAGATGTGTCTAGTACAAACTAACACAGAAGCAAGTATAACAAATGTGTTTTATCCTCTAGTAAAGAAAGAGTTGAGAAGAAATGTGAGGAAATGCAATTTCGTGACAATATTTCCTGACACATCTAGCTAGAGACATAAAAATACTCCCTCTCCTGGTTAGATACTTTGATGTCCAAAAATGTATTCAAATAAATATTTTAAATATTCACGAAAATATTCGCGAGACGGCTGAAGAATTGTCCAATAAAATTATGGATTCATTGCAGCAGACAGTACAAATACCAATTTTGGTGGTACAGAACAAAGAGGAGAGAACAATGTTTAAAAAAAAAAAAAATACGAGATCGTCTAGATGGGAAGAATAGAGTCAAGTAATAGTGCAATTTGTAAAAGTTAAAGAAACTTTATTAAATTTTATTATATTTTGTTTTATTTTATATTTATTCTGATATAGGTATGTTTCAATAATTGCATACAGTCTATTTAATAATTATTTTTAGTTTAAAAATACTATCATAATAAAAATGTTGTTTTAAGTTACGTTCTTGTGGTACAATTTGTAAAAATTGTAGAATTGTGTTTGATTTATGTTGTGTTGTTTCTTTTTTTGTTTTAACTAGTGAAAGTTAAAGAATGTTTGTTTTATGTATATTGTTATTTCTTAAGCTTCTTTTCTTTTATTGAAAGTGAAAACGTATATTATAGGTCATAGTAAACATTTGCTGTTGTCAATTTACCCAATGGTACAATTTGTTTATAGTTCAGCACGTTTTGTTTAATGTTTTCCACTAACCCAACCCAACCCAACCCCGATCCCCAAGCGTCCCGATTTGGCAATTGAAAAAGTTGGTCACCCTAATTTACATTATTTTTTTTCCTATTTAAAATTCCCTTCGCCATTTTTTCTACTTTAAATCACCAAAAAACCAAAGAAATCACTTACATTATTCAAAGAGAAGTGCGTCTTATTGACCGTCTGTATCGAAAACACGACATATCCCATCATAGCGAACGAAGACGTCCTGACGGCGTGGGGCCCCGCCGGGGACTCCTTGGGCGGGATGACCAATCTCGACTCGTGCTTGGCCTTTTTCGGCGTCAACTTGTTGCTAGCCTTCTTGTTTATGTGATATTTGACGTCGTGCGGCAAAATCTCTTCCTGCGCCTGCAAGCAGTACACCTCGAAGGTAACCGCGAAGTCGCTGAAGATATTCTCGAGCTTAACTTCGTCCCGAATGACGAGGTCGTTGTCCGCGTTCGCGTTCGACGAAGCCACGGTCGAGACGAGTTGCGACGCGACGACCTGTTCTCCGGATTTTACCAGGCAGATGACGTGGTGTCCTTTGCCGCCGGCTAATTTATAAAAAAAAAATTATTAGGTTTGTTTTTTTTTGTGACGGGTGTGACACTACGACGGCCGGGATGGTATAGTCTCGGTTAAGAATCCATAGATTTGGCCGAATCATGGCAAAAAATTATGAAAACGGGGCAAAATAGTGACAAAACGGAAAGCCTAAGCACCGAGGAATCGAATTTCAATTTCAAATAAAACATATGACTGTCAGGTCAAAAAAATAATAATTTTTTTTGTATCATTTGAAAGTATCCATCATACACTTACCTGCTGCTAAAGCTCTGACATACTCCCTTTTCAAGGGCAACTTGATATTGCTGATGGTCAACGTGCCCTTTTCTAAAGGTAGGTGGCGTGCGTGTTGATCTTGTGGTCTAAGTGTGCCTTGGACCTTCAACCTTTGGACCTCGTGTAGAGCAGCCTGTCTACGGTGACCTAAAACAATATAACAAAAACAATTAAACGAAGTTTTTATTAAATTTAATTTAAAAAGTAAGCTCTATATCGGTTATATAACATAGATGTGGAAACTTCTAACCTCGAAATTGTATCGTAAACGGAACTTACTTGCGAGCAGCAATAATTTCTCGGCTTCCACTTGTTCTGTGCTTCCCGTAAACTCCAACGTAGAGTTGCACAAGCTTAGTGCCCGACTGGTCTGAGAAATGATCATCTGTTGCTTGTTAACCTAAAAATTCGTTAAATAAATCTATTATATACAGTAATTCAAAAATAAAACAAAATAAATGGACAAAAACATTGAACAAACAAAAGATAATGCCAAATACCTCTTCTGTCAAAGTCTTAATTTTCTGCTCCACTAGATACACGGTCGCTTCATCAGTTTCAATATCATCTTCGTCCTCGGTTATTGTGGGATTGTGAAGTATTTTCCGTACCGGGGTGTTAGCCTAAAAATTACAAAAAAAAATAAGATACGTTTTCTTTTTCTAGTTTCATATTTTTAGATTTACCTGGGATTGTTGTTTACGATAAACGCTGACCGTATGCTTCAACGGCATGACATTTTCTCCATCGACGACAAAACTGGGTAACTCCGACGATCTCCTGGGAGACCTCACGCAGTTCGGAGATGTGATAATTTTTGTTGGGGACGCAAATTTTGATTCCGACGTGAAGCTCTTGTAGTGGAAAGAATTGCACTGTTTTAGTCCGCTATCGTTCTATATAAATAATAATCACACGGATCTTAGTATTTTAATAAACAAATTTATTATTTTTTTTAAAGGAAATAGTATTTTATTTTTCATCTTTTTGGTTAAAATAACACCAAAATGTGCAGTTCAGCAGTTAAAAATTACATCTCCTGTGAAATTACAGTCTTTTCTTGCGAATTTGCAAAAATATCTTGTAAAACTACAGTGACAATGCTGTAATTCTCTTTCTCTCAACGTTCAAACTGTTTCAAATATTAACAAATGGAAGGAAAAAGAAAATTCATATCAAACAATACAAAAGAAAAACCCACGTTGTCCCACGTTTTTTCCCACAAAAATTATTTTTATACAGTAAATGATATTCTGAATAAAACTTCTCATATGGACCTAATTGTTGTCGCTTGAGATATTAACAAAATAAGGAAAACAGTAGATACATCTCAAACAAATCAAAAAAGAAGAAAGAATAGAGGAAAAAGTTCAAAATGTTAAAAATAAATTAACCAAATGAAGGCAGAAACAAAATACATATGAAACTTTTTAGACATTTGTTTCTTTAAAAGTAAGCTGTGTAACTTTTTAAGCAATAAAAAAAACAAAATGGTCCATACGAACCTTTTTGCTCAGTGTGACGCTTACTATCCGCAAAACAGTTTTGCGATGAAAAAAGTGGTATAGTCTGTATAACAGAGAGGTATGATATCTATACTTTTTCGCAAAGTTTGTTAAATAACAAAGAGCTTCCTCATACATATATCTTATCTTATCTTATCTTATCTACATACAAAATGTTTAAAACTTCACTAATACACAGTAACTTATAACACGAAAATTAAATGTAACACCAACTTCGAAGTAAAAAATATGCAATCAATTTTAATTATTTTGCATTGTCAAGCTTTTATTAGAACTTAAACCTTTTCTATTTAATTTAATACTTTTTGTTTTTAATTAAATGCGTTCACAAATTCTGAATTTCATTTCAATTGTTACCTAGAATTTAAAATCAGTCTACATATTTATTGATTTCCTATGAATGGTACGACACAATTTCTTTAACAGAATATTATATTATGTCAAGTTCACACATTTTTACCAATAAGTACCAATAAACCAGTTGTTGTTGTTTTCTAAATAATGTTTGAAAAAGTAAATAATGTTTTTCGAGGGAAGAAGAATATTCGTCAATGAGCACAGCATGCAATTTATATTAAACAATATTTTTTGTATGATGTTGATTTTTGGACTGATTAATAAAGTATTAAAAAAAAAAAAAGGTTTTAGCAACCCCTAAACCACCAAAAACCACAAGTTATACGTTTTCATTAGATTTTATTCAACTTTACCCACCATTTAACACACTATTGCCTTCTGATCTATTGCATCAAATTCATAAACTCTAAAATATCTGGTATATAATAATTTTTTTTAAAAATCTAATCGTTGAATTTGTAGTTTTAGATCAGCACCAAACTTTTATAAACAATAAAATTTCCTGAGAAATCGATAATAACGTAGTTTTTGTATGATCATTTTAAACATATAGAAACAAGCGTTTACCAGATTGTTTGCCTTCTTTGGCGGAGTCGGTCCATTGCTATAGTCCGACCTATCAGCATGAGCCATAGCTTCATCCAAATAATCATCCATATCATCCAGAATACCCGAGACATTGCTATCCGAGCTGTCATCGCAAATCGACTAAAATTCAGTGTTCTAAATTCTAAATAAGTTCTAAATAAATAAACAAATAAACTTACTCTTTTCATAGGTGTTGTTGTTTGATTTTTACAGACAACCTGAAGAATTTCCCTCCCGAAACTGGTATTTGCGTCTTCAGAATTATAACTATCGTTGAAACTAAAATAAAGAATTTTTTTAGGTCAGAATATATTTTTTTTTCTGTTAACTTATTATTTTTACTGACCTGTGCTCTTCTGACGATGAAGGCATCGGTTCAGCTTCCGTTTCCGTGTTGGTCTCTATGTCCGATAGCGGCGGATAAAGATAGCCGTCTTTCGGTTTTAAGACCTTGATATGCTTGAGGCCATCCAGGACCGACGTCACCTGCGGACTGTCACTTTTCCTGCGACTCCTGCGCCTCTCACTGATCCGCCTAACCTCTTCCTTGCTCTGTTCCGGAGTGCTCATCTCGGATTTCAAAATAACGTTCTTTACGGTCGGTTTTTTCGATTCTTCGGATAGGTCTTTGTACGGTTTATCGTTTGACGTCGCTACGTCGTTTATCTGTAAAGTTTGATTTAATAATATTACTACAAACGAAAAGAAAACATATGCAAAAGGTAAGTTTTTCATGTATATAGAAAATGTGAAGGTTGAGATTTATTGTAACATTTTTTGTCGTTTTTTATTATACGCAGTCTAAGGAAGAAAATATCCTGGTTCAAATCCACATAGTGACAATTTTTTAATTTATATTTTAATATACGTCCCGCTCTTTTAGCTTTGTCACCATCTTTTGTAATCATTTTATCATTTATTCACGCAACAAAAAAAATAAATAAACTCACGTTTTTATTCTTATTAAACCGATTCCTCAACATCTCGATCTCCTGCTGCGTGGTCATTGTCCCATTCCCCAACTTCTCCTCCTTGTTCTCCTGCAGCGTCTCGATCCTTCCCGCGACGCCACCCTTGCTACCAACGCCTTTAACCTCAAATTTCTTATCGCCTAACCTATTTTCTTCGACTGCTCTCGCAAACTTCGTCAACAGATTTTCCTTCTCCTTGACCTCAGCTTTCCCGTCTTTTCCGACGGGCACGGCCATTCCAAAGGCCGCCTTCGGAACCAAAGCGGCCCCCTTGTTCTTCTCGAATAAAGCCTTTCTGTCCGCTAACGATAACAAAGACGGATCTTTCGAGATCGAATCGTTCGCTTTCTTATTGTATTTTATGGGTGAGGAAGATTCGAATAGGGCCTTTTTTGCTTGAATTCCCAGCGGGATGATTTCTTCCATCGAACGTTTTTGGTTTACGATTGGTTCCGGCACGGGTTTATCTTGAGGTTTAGTTTCGGGGAATCTTTTTTCGGGTGTTTGCGGTGCTTTTGTGGGCTTTTTAGGGGATTTGCAGTCGTACACTAGGCGGCTGTTCGATTCAGTCCTGGTAAAACCTTGTGACTCCTATAGGTAAGTGAAAAGAATAATATAAGGAAAAAGTATGGCAAAATAACAACTAATATAACAAACTAAAGTCTAAAACAAGACAAAGAATTTGAATAAAAGTCGCAATATTTGTTTAATATCCAATAAATAAAATTGTGGTCTGAATTTTAGAAATAACCAAATGTGGTAGAGTTAACTTAACTAAAATCACAAAGCTAAAAACTAGACTAGGAATTTTTTGTTGCATTTAGGTGTGACGGAAAGGCAGCAATTTTCTTTAAATAGAACGCCCTGTATATCACACAATATTATGAATACTAAGGAAGTTGTCTTTCCAACTGTTTAAGTTATACCTGTGTAAAGTAAATAGTTTCTGAGATATTCAATTGTTTGTCAAAAAATTGGCAATTGCAGGCCTTTCTGAAAAACTACGTTAATGCCACATTTTTGCAGATATTGTCTTAAAAATTCTGTCACATAATAACTAAACCCATAGCTAGATGCTGATCTTGAGATTTTTAAATAAAACAGCCTGTATTTTATTTGCTTATTGAAATGTCTCTTCTCTGTAATTCTTTGTAATTTATATTCACTAGATCGTATATCTATTTTTGTTAGTTTTTGTGATATTTGCAATTTAACGAGTAGTATGCTATTTAGTACCTTAATAATATTGCTGTGTGTACAGTGTGCTGGGTAGAATGATGTAAAATATTTAAAAAATTATAGAAGAAGTCATTTAGAACCTACTTAACTAGATTTATTCATTTAGAAAGTATTACGGTTATCAAGATGATATCACACAATTTTATGAGTATGTTTTGCAATTTTTACAAACGTACAGCGAGCGAACCTGAAGACGTAGTAACTTCGGTTGGGGTCCGAAGTAAACCAGAAACAGTGTAGAATTTGGAGGACTATCGTGAAAAATTGTTCACTTGTGCGAAAATTGTGCGGAGACGTTTCATTGTAATAGTATATGCGCTCATACACAAAAACAAACAGAAACCTGTCTTGATGAGATACATTTGAGAACGGATTTGTATTCAGTACATAAAACAACGAAAACATATTTACTTACTATTGCTAATTGGTTTAAAATAGGTTATTTTTCTGGAGAGACAATTCAAAATTGGGATAATATGAATGATAGTATGAGTAATATTGATAATGTGAATGGAAAGTGGGTTATTTAGAACTGTTTTTAATAGATTTTTTTTTGCTATGAATGAAAATCTGAATCTAAAAATGCCTATCAGTTTGTTTTTGTTGCATATTTGGTTTTTGTGTGTGAGCACATACATCACATCAAAGAAAATCTGATTTTCAACACTCAGAAGTCAACAAATTTTCACGACAAATAACCTAAAAGTACAGGGTTTAGGGTTTACTTTAGCAGTAATTTGAAATTTTTAAATCGCGTGTGCGGTTGTCATACGATAGATGGCAAAATATACGTACAAAATTTCATATATAATTGTTAATATGTTGATAACGGTAATACTTTGTATAAGGATCAAGCTGAATAAATCGTTTCTAAATAAGCTCTTCTATCGCCATTTGAAGACATTACTTCAAACTACCAAATACCTTATTCACAGCAATAAAATTTACAATTGCATTACATTTTCATTAAATTGCAAATATCACAAAAAATAGTAACATTTTGTGTAATAATAAAATAAAATAAAAAAATTAAAAATATACAGGACGTTCCATTAAAAAAAATTACTTTCCGTCACACCTAAATGCAACACTGTATTAATGACAATAATTTTACGTTATAGAAAATGGCGAGTCAAACAACACCGGGATACTATTAGCTCACCCTGTATTTGTTGAATATACAGGGTGTCCAACACTAGAAATGCAGTACCAAGTACGCGAGCATAAAAAACGGGGACAGCAAAGTGAAATTACACACTTATATTCTCAACAATTTCAGTTGTGTAATATTTACTTTGATAGTATTTCTTAACCTATGAAGTCTAAACTTTGACAGTATCTGTCAACCTACAAACTTGTTCCAGTTTCCACAATTTTGTTCTTCGCGGCATTCTTGCCAATACTTAAGTCTAAACTCTAATACTAGACAAGAAATTTCAATAAAACTTGCAATATTAAAAAAAAAGAACTTACCAATGCTTTGATAACCCCAGCATCCCACACTACATTTTTCGTGCCAGTCTTCTCTTCAACTTTTTTAACAGGAGACGCAGGCACTTTATTGTAGCTCGTAACGGTAGATTTCGAAATACTCTTTCTTGCCGGTGATGCCATTATTTTGTCGGGAATATTCTTTTCCGTCTTTGTCTAAATAATAACAAAAGAAAATTCAAACGTTACAACATAAAATTACTTAATTATTTATTTTTTTACTTACTGGGCTGGTGTCATCGTCCCATTGTCGAATATTCTGTGCCAGGTCTGCCAACTTACTCAATCCTTTCTTACTCTTGGAATTGCACGCAGGTCTACGAACTTCGCTCGTTTCATTCTGCACGTTAAAGTACGCCTCGGAATTTTGAATCGGCGACGAAATATCGGCAGTGTCTCCGTCAGCTGTAATAAATAGAACACGTTGAATTTGGTTATTCGAAAAGAATAAACCGATTTTGAATTGATATTTCCAACAGACTGTAAACGATAGAAAAACATCTTTCTATATTAAATCAGGCTAGAAGTAAACAATTAATGAAAAAATAATAAAAATGCTGTTTATTTTTATAATATAAATTCTCTTTGCAAAGTTTTTGCATGATTTTTTCTTCAGTGAAATTATATTTCTTGTATCCGTCGTTTCTTTATCAAAAGAGAATATCTCCTATTTTAAATAATGTAAAATTTAAATAGGATAAAAAAGAATCAAAAACAATTCTGCTCTTATAAACAACTTTTCTAATAATTATTTTCTGTCTAAGATGTACTGGAAATAAGATATTTTGAGAAAACCGAATTTAGACCCCATCTTTTGACCACACTGTACACAAAAATGACACATAAATATTTTTATCACAGACCACTCGGATACTTTTTTAAACAAAACCCAGTCCAAGCTGTCAGTAGAAATTAAATTCTTCATATTGTTCTGTCAAAATCAAAGAGTATTAACGCTAATAATATCCAAATTGTGAGAATTAGTATTTTATATGCGGAGAGAAATGGACGAATCGACTATAACGGAAGATAGCAGCGCGATCTCGCCGGCGTCTTTGAGAAATAAAATCGATGATATCAAATCCGAAGTGATGCAAAATTTATTGGCCGAATATGACGTCGTGAGGAGTCATCTCGGAGCACAAATTGCCGAACTAAAGCAACACATTCGTGACGAATTTCAAATACTTACCGACAAATTATCGATGAAAATCGAACTGCTATATTACGACGCCTTCAATATCAGTTGTCAGAAAAATCAGGTCGACATCAATCAATTTTATACCGCTGCCATGCAGCTGTAGTTTTCTTTTATATTTTTATAGTTATTTTGTGTAAACGTCGCAATATGTGAACTGTGTTGTATCAATAAATTAAATTATCCGAGTTTAATTTCGTACTTCTTATTTTTTGTTAAGTAGCCTTTAAATATTAGCAGGAATTAAATATTAAATTATGGTCACCTTCAATGTTGCATATACTGGGTGTTAAAAATATGCGCGACGATTTCAAACGATCAACTCTCGTCCGGCTTTATTTTTTAAACTAGCATACTTGACTTTCTTCATTGTTTGTGGAATTGTATACATATTTTGTTTTGTGATTTATTATTCGTTCGCATTATTATTTCTGCCGAAAATCAGTTGTTGATGTTATTATTCAACACAATCTTGCCAGATCTCTTTTGATAGTGCTTCTTTACATAAATTTAACACATCTTCAATTTTGAATATATTGTGGCTTTTTGCAACTTTATTTTTTACGTATGCCCAGATTAATTCAACTGCATTAAACTGGCAATCGGCTACGGGTAACGACAATAATTTTACTTCATTGCATCTGATTTTTTGGCAATAAAATCTAATAGAACTACCTTCTCTTGATGGTGATTTTTGACAGATACAACTGCTGTGCTATAGTTAATTGAGAAAGAAATTTATGACATTGATAATTAAGGGGGAAAAACAGTTTAGACGGCAGATTATTTAGCGCTTTTGTCATTTTTTTTAACAAGTAATAATAACAAGGAATAATTAGAATATGTTGAAACTTAGAGAGTATTTTACTAATGGTTTCAAGTAGATCTCATATTCTTATAAAATAATTTCTTCCAGAAATAACCGAGATATACACTGCCGTCTATGGAAGGTTCCAATAACAGTTAGTCGCTTACGTGAAACGTGGAAGTCACAATTTCTATCTGAAATTAATACAGTTTTTCAACTTTATTAAGAGCATATTTTCCAAGTACATGATCTAAACTCCCGATGAAAAAGCTGAAAATTGCATGTTTTAGAGAGAATTAAAAAAATGTTATGATTTTTACCATTTCTTGCATCCTTTTTTGCAATAAAAAACATATTTTAGACAATAATTTTATCTTAGAAGTTAGTTCATGTCCATTGCAATTGAATAAAGAAACTTTGTACACATTTTTAGAACGATTGGCCAATAAGTTCTTGAGATAGAGTTCCCGCAAGTTGAAAAAAGGTCGTTTTGAGGAAAACCCTTCTTCTACTTCAAATGCATCATTTTGAGCTTGCATCTCTTCTTTTCTAGCTTTCCGCGCTTCTTTTAGTTACACAGTTACTCAAAAAGCTTTATTCAAGAAATTAGCAATGAATGGAAAATTTATATATTTATATTTTCTTGATTTTACCCAAACTCAACCTGTTATGCATATTACTGGGGTCTGAGAAAAATAATTTGTTTTGTTATTTTATTTGTTTGCAACTAACCATGATAATATTAAATTTGATTCCTGCTGTTGAATTCAAAACGCGTTAAAATAAATAAAACATATTTACAGCTGCTTGCTCTACACTTGCAAACTATTCTTTCATTAAACAAAGAGTCCACCATAAAATTAGAAAAATACAAAAGCCAATCTGTAGACAAGATCTTGAGTTATACTCTGTGTAAATTTGAATGTCTCTAGGCAAGCGGTTTAGCAGAAAAAAATTGTGAAAGACGAGCGTTTATTAAAAAGTGCTAAAAACGAGTACATTTTTACACTTCTCTCGCGCTTCTGTCCAAACCTAGGGAGAGAAAATTTTGATATTCACTCATGTTAATTCTTTTTTGTCTGGTTGTTGCAGAGTTACAAGCCTCCAAACACAGGGCTCAATACTATTGCCACAGATAGTAGTGTGGTTTTTAAAATGGTAAATTTTCTAAAAGATTTGGTAGTTCATTAGCTAAAATATCAAGTAATTCGAAGACGCCAATTATTTGGCCGTTCAAGATGAGTTTCCAGTAGCTGTAGAAATGATTTCCACCTGGTCTCCAGATTTAAGGTTCTCTAGGTTTCTCTACTGGGGTAGGTTAAAGAAAAAGTCTATGTGCAACAAATAAATAACGTAAATGAATCGAGACCAAATAAATGTCGCAGGAACTGCAAGACGAACCGAAAAATCTATTTTTTAAGTCCCGCTTGCATTTTGCAGTAAAACAGTACAGTATTCATAAATAAAACTTTTACCTGAATATAATTTCCCCAGTTTCCGCAACTTATACTTTGCTTGTTCCCGTAGGCCCGATAATTCCGCGTTTGCATCATCGTTGCCATCATTTTCTTTGTCCGACTCCTCGTCCTGAATCTCAACTTCCACTCTCACGTTTTCTGCGGAAATAAGTTTAATCTCCATATTAAAGTTCTCTTTTTGGATGTTCAACGTTTTCAATTGCGGCTGAGGTGAACCCGGCATATGCGAAGAGATTTTTGTGACGGGACTTGTGCGTTTCTCCACTTTCAACGATGAAACGCGCGATACAGAATGATATTCACTCGTACCTGTTTCGAACGACATTTCCTCCTCTACCGAACACGTTTTCTCTATAACTCGCTTTGAAGACGTTTCCTTCTTCGGTTCGTCGACGATATTCTCCTTTTTCTTCATCTGATCGATCATTTTCTGACGTTCCCTGGCTCTAGCTAATATACCCTACGAAATTGAGGTGTTATTACAACGTATTTTGTTAAATTACGGATTGTTTACTTGTGTGAATGCGACCGTGTCGTCGTCCATGTCGATTTTTCGTTCGTTGCGTTTAGTTTCGGCGGATAATCGGTTTAAAATCGGAGAATTTTCACTATTGTCAACCTTATCGCGGGCACGCTAGACGTTGGGACAGTTTGAATTTGACAACGGTTATTTTGAAATGTTGTTTGCATATTTTGCTGCGTGTGGCGCTAGTGCGCAGTGGGAATAATGCACCTATATAGCATTTGGCCCAAACTTCATTCCGTTTTCTATGGACTTTTATCTATTTTTTTTAAATTATTTGTGTAGTTATGTTTTTATAAAGATTTAAAAAAGAAAAATTTTGCAGTCACGACTTATTAGGCATAAGAATCTAAAGATTGGTGTTAGCGAAAAGCACAAGACCGCAATAGCGACATTTAGGTGCCGGAAATACAAATTACAACTTCCCGCGCGAAAATTTCATATTTTTTAATTTTAGTGGGGCAAAAAGTTTATTATTTTGATTATATATTTTGAATTACTCTTGAGATACTAAGCAAAATCATGGGGATATGAATAAAATTGAGTATATGGAAGCAAATTATTGAGTATATAAAGCAAATTAGTTTAGGGTAAGTAGATGATACTAATACATGTAGCAGGTACTCTAATATACCACACAGGTTTTGAACAGGATTTTAAAACTGGTATTTGTTTGTGAGTCTTTCTTTATTTTGTATTCTTTAGTTTCTAATAGTTGTTGCATGAACCCGGTATATAGAACGTCAAAGGCGACTATAATTTCATATTTAATGCCTTCTAATATTTTGAAATAGTTTATCAAATAATATTTTGAAAATTTTCCCATTAGGGTCCAACTTTCTGCCGGATATGATATTTATATAACGCACAATCTGTAATTTTGAAATAAATTAACAACAAAGTTTGTTTTATAAATCTTAATATCTTTTATTAGAGTGTAATATATCATGTATAAATAACTTAAAAACCTAGGAATACAATATAAAAACAATACTAAACATGTTAAAACTCTCTCTTTTTTAAATCTTTTGCGGATATTTGTATATTAAAAAATTTCCCGCCACGATACTTCGAAAATAACCCGTCGTTCTTTTTACACTCTTCGGAAAACCCGACATTCCTATTCTCCTTCTCAACTTCTTTCTGTTCTAATTTTATATCGGAAACCTCTAACTTTATATCCGAAGTTGCAATCATATTCGAGCTTTTCAACGCAGATTTGATCTTTGGCATAGTTTTTGGTATTTCCGTAGGCACTTCACGACCCTCTTCCGATTTTCTTTCCAGTTTTTCCATCAACTCTGACAGCTGTTCTTTGGCCAATTCCATGTCGTGCTGAAGTCGAATGAACCTAACCTCCGATAACCTCAATTCTCTTTCCGTTTGAATCTTCTCGTCATGCATCATCATGTTCGATAACGAATAATTGTTCACCGACCTCAGATGACGCTCGATTTCGTCATTTTTCGACTTTATCTGGTATTTGATGAAGCCTAGTTCCTCCTCTTTTAACGCTTTTGTTGCTACGATGGGTCTAGACGCTAATTCTTTCTCGTAATCTTTCAGTAGTTTTTCTAATGTTGCAATGCGTTTCCTATAATAGAGTTTGAAATTAATTGTTAGATAATTATAAGTATTGAACAGAAGTTCTAAGAGGTGTAAAAAACAACTCACATTTCTTTTGATTTTAACGGGACAAATATTTATCATTTTTATTATACGTTTTGCAATTACAATTTCGTCACAAATTTTTTTTTCAACCCTCATTTAGGGAGAAAAGTGACACGTAAAAAATAGCAATACTTACTCATAGTTACGTTCAATATCGTACACGTCGTTTGCCCTCTCATTAATCTCTTTCTCCAATTTGTTACACAGCGACATATTCTCATGCTTCAAGTTGAATATCTGGACCTCCAATTGTACTATTTTCCTCTTCATCTCTTCGTAATGTCCAGACATCATCTTCACTTTCGATTGCAGTTGCACCCTCCTAGAAAAAAAATTAATTAAATCACAGCAATGACTATTTTTACGTTAAAATACTTTTCATCGACTTCCGCAAATAGCGAGTTCCCACGACTTAAACTCTCCAACGGTTTACTCTTCAACTGATCCAATTCACCCTTGGTGCAAAATAACTGATCCTGCATGAATTCAACATGTGATTTTAACTCGACGACTTCTTGTTTCTTGCATGCAAAATTCTCGGTCAAAATTTGACAGTCATGTGTTAGATTCTACAAGAAATTGCAATTAAAGTTTAAAAAATATCAGTTTACGTCGAAATGTATACATACCTTAATTTTTTCCTCACAAATTGCAATATTTTTTAGTAAATCCTTCGTTTCATCTTCTAATACTTGATTTTCGTCAACTAAACGTTCATTTCTCCTTTCTAAATCATTAATCTTTTCGATAAGCTTCTCACATTCTGCAGAATCGCTAACAGTTACGTTATCTTTAGCTGCCGATTGTAATTTTTCCATCAAATGTTTTATTTCTTCATCTTTACTCTGAAGATCGGTCTGTAATTGGTCTATCCTAACGTTATTCGCTTGCTTTAAGGTTTTTAATTCTTGTTCCAAATGTTGCACGGTACCCTCCAAATTCTTCCGGCCAGATCCATCGTTGGATTGAAGTATTTCTATTTCGGATAAGTATTCTTTCTCCAGAACTGTTAGGCGAGTTACTTCTCTTTTAAGGTCGTAATTCTGCTGGTTCAGTAAATCCCATTCATCCTGTGAAAACCGTTTGTTCTCCATGGCTATTATCAAAGGCTATTATGTATAAAATTTCATATAATAAAATCAACGTTCTTCACGACTTTTCAAACGTAAAAACGGTTTTTGTCCCGTGGTGTGCCCGTGGTTTTTGTTTACAAATTCAAACTAGGCGGTCATAAGACATACTTGTCGTTATCCATACGGATCAAGCCATAATCCGCCATAAACAAGCCATCTCAAAGCAATTTTGTTTATACATCACATAAACATAACCTCAAACCTCAAATACAGTGATTGACGCTATCGGCGTATATGTGGCGCTCGCTCACAGAGGTCATCATCCATACCAATAAAACGATCTAAAATACAGTAGCGAAGGCGATTGGTGTTTGATAAGTTTATCGGCGTATAGATGGCGGTTGTGTTCAACCAACGCGACTAGCTGTCATCCTTATGTCACTTGCGCATAAGGTCTACAATGCTAGAGAGACAGAAATTTAGATGTTGCGTATTGTATTGAATTTTGCCCCTTATATCCAGGCAGAATAGAGGCGCGTTCCGACGTCTTATCGTGTAGCAAAGTCTATTGATTTCATTCCATGACGTCTAACGGTGAGTGGGTCACCGAGGTATGAAATTTGTCGGGAAAATTGTGAGAAGTCGGTCCTAAGATGCGTTCGTAGTTCGGAATCTAGTATAATCGGTGTATTAGGTGCGTATTTGTTATGTTTAGTGTTCGTTTTGAGGTTGGGTCGAGTAGTGATTTGTGTATTGCTTAGTAGAAGGGGTGTTTTCTTATAGTTCGTGGTGTCTCGAGTTAGTAATATGATGTTTTTGTAGAAAAATGTCTGCAGCCGGAACACCCTCAACTGACCCTTGGGTCATTTTGGCGAAGGAACGTGCTAGATACGAGGAGCACTTCAAATCGCTGAAACCGGTAAATGGCGTTGTCACAGGAGATCAAGTTAAGGGGTTTTTGCTGCAGTCGCAGCTACCACCTCTTGTCTTGGGGCAGATATGGTTAGTTTTTTTGATTTTAACCTTATACCTTACATAACTGTATAGACATCTCAGAAAAAGCCTTTGGGTCAATTTTGATACGATTCGTGATATTGCTGTGATTCCTAATATGATTTATTTTGTTTTGGTCTAAGTAATTTTCACTTATCGGTGATTCAGTACTTTAAATTGGTCTGTTAATGAATCGTCCTTCTCAAACATTCGTCTGGGTTTAAAATTTTTTAGTAAATTTGTAGTATAAGTTTGCTAACATTTGTATGGCTATGATATATGGCCAGTGATAAAATAAAATGTTTGGCTAAATGTGTTTAGTACACTGTTTTTGGAATCCCAAAATTTGCAATTTATAACTATCCTACAGTTTCAAGTAAAAAATTTTAATAGAGTAGATCGTAGTTGTATATTTGACTTAAAATTAAGACTTCCGAAACCTTTTTTTAATGACAATTTCTTCATTGATAAGAAATAACAAGTTTTAGACGTAAGTTTAAAGGACAAAATCTATTTCCTCTTCTCATAGGGCTCTCGCGGACACAGACGCAGACGGCAAGATGGACATCAGCGAGTTCTCGATAGCCTGCAAACTGATCAACCTAAAACTGCGGGGCTTCGAGGTGCCCAAAGCCCTTCCGCCCGGCCTACTCGCCTCGCTAAAAGTCCACACCCCTCCAGCGATTCCCCCCTTACCAACCGCGACACAAATAAACCCCCCGCCTCGACCGGAGCCCCCGAAAGTGGCCCCCATCGCCCCGGCGCCCCTCATCCCGAATCTTCCCGTTCAGCAGCAGCCGATTCCCACCGGAATCGTACCTCCGATGCAAAGCGTCCAGCCTTTGATCTCCGGGATCCCCACAATGGGGCCCCCCGTTGGGGCTGTACCTCCGTTGATGAATCAGCCGCCGATGATGAGTCAGCAATCGATGATGACGGGAGTTGGGGTGGGCCCCGGTGTGGGGCCCCCGATGATCCCTCCGTTGCCCGGGTCCGCGATGGGTATGGTTGGGGTTCCTCCGATTTCCGGTGTCGTTGCGGTCCCGCATTTGTCGCCTGTCGGGTCGACGACTGGAAGCGTCGGGGGCCTCGGGGCTTCTGGTACTCCGAGGGGGAGTGTGGCTAGTCTGGATAAGGGGGCTACCGTTGATAGGTAAGTTTTGTATAAAGTGTTCTTATTATGTAGTTTTGGGCAGAGAAAAATTGTTAAAATTGGACATGTTTCTTTCTATATAAAAAAAAGTAACAAAAAAAGGTAATAAGTATCAAGTTTTAGTAGAATCGTAGAAAAGATAACTTCAGCATATTGCAAAGCACCTTGAAATAATCTAGAAAATTAAAGCTTGCTTACTTTGTCATCACATAAAAATGCTGCCTGTACATTGTTGAATACGTTGTAATCATATTTGCAAGTCAACTATCAAATAAAATGAATATTGTTCATTCTATTGCTTCTATGAAAGAAAATTAGAATTGTTATACTTAATATTTTCCTCTTATTGTTATGATTCTTAGAAAAATTTGGTTAAAAAAACAATATGTGAATAAATCAAAATTTAAATCACCTCAAATCTTCTTCTATATAGAAATGACAGCAGGAACTTATTTCTTAGGCCATTATCAACTGTTTCTGGGATATTATGAAATTAATGTCAAAACAGTGCATTAAACAAAAAAATTCTAGATACGGTAACTGAAATGAATCAGTTTTATTACAACGTTTGTTGCAAAGTGTTGGTGCAATGAACTTACGACAGACAAAAGAAAAACAAGTCACTTGTATTTTGTTATTTCTAAAGCAACTTATGCTGTAGGATATATTGAAGAAGATATTTTACCATGACATTCAGCACTTTTCCTGCAATTCCTTATAGACTTTTACAGTATGTACCCTTGTAGATTTCATATTTACCTAAATATGTCGTTTTTCTCATTGGGATTATTATTTATTATTATTCTTACAGCCAAGCCGACTGGTCTGTTTCGCAAAACACAAAGCTCAAGTACACACAATTATTCAACACGACGGACAGAACAAGAACAGGGTTTCTAACCGGGGTACAAGCCAGAAACGTCATGGTACAGACAAAACTACCGCAAGCCACTCTCGCACAAATTTGGTAAGAAAAATTTCTACTTTTTTAAATTTTGGTTGATAATTCCTATTCTTTTTATTATTATTTTTTATTATCATTCTGTTTATTATTATTATCCTCTCTTATATTTTTATTCTGTTTATTATTATGCTTCTTATTAATTTATTATTATTATTTGGTATTTCCTGTCAATAGGGGCCTTTCCGATATGGATGCAGATGGTCGACTTGGATGCGAGGAATTTGTCCTTGCGATGCACCTTTGCGAGCAGGCTGCTGCAGGTGTGGCCCCGCCAAAGGAACTCCCGCCAGACTTGGTGCCCCCATCTTTCCGGAGGCCCACGCGTACCGTGTCTAGGACTCCGTCGATCTCGAGCCAACCGGACGTGGACGTAGCGTCTTCCTTATCGCAAAGTAAGTTATTTACTCTCGTATATCATTATTGTTAGGCCCGTAGTTTACAATTTGAAACTTTATACGACTTTACACATGGTTTAAAGTGAACTTAAATTAATGTCACACCCGTCACAGTACATATAATAGCGAAATGATTGTTATTTATGCTTTGTATCTTTATTTTTGCAGTAGATACATTCGAGGATAAGAGAAAGGAGAATTTCGAGAAAGGTCAGGCCGAATTGGAACGGAGGAGGAAAGATTTGTTGGCGCAGCAGAAGAAGGAAGCTGAGGAGAGGGAAAGGAAGGAGAGGGAGGAGATCGACAGGAGGGAAAAGGCCAGACAGGAGGCGGAGCGGAAACGCATGGATGAGCTGGAGAAACAGATGCGGGATCAACAGGAGAAGGAACGGATGATCGAAGAGGAAAGGAAGAGACAGGCTGAGCAAAGGGAGGCAGCTCGAAGGTAAGATTTTTTAAAATTATTATTAATATGAATAATGTTGGTCCAAGGATGGAACCCTGAGGAAGGAATTCGTATATCGCTTTATCTATGAGTGTAGAAGTTACACAAGATATATTTTGCTAATTTTTTGCTAATAAACAGTTGGTGAAGGTACAACTAAAAAATGTGGTCATATTCGTCAGTATTCCTATTCAAGAAATTACAGAAAAGAAAATTAATGTCTTTCTATGAATTGATTTTTCTTTTTCTTAATTAATGACTAACATATGAACTCTTTTGCTCCAAGATTTGCAACATACCTATAAATATTTTTTGCAGGGAGATGGAACGACAACGTCAACTCGAGTGGGAGAAGCAACGCTTGCAGGAGCTCCAGCATCAGAGGCAGCGCGAGCAGGAGTCCGTTCTTAAGCTCAAAGCTAAAAACCAAAGTCTAACGATCGAATTGAGCACGCTAAACGATCAAGTCAAAGAGTTATCGCAGAAGATTTGCGACACGAGGGTTGGTGTGTCAAACGTGAAGACTACGATTGACGGGATGCGTTCGACGAGAGACACGCAGATGCAGGACATGTCGCAGCTGAAGAATAAGCTGAAGGAGCAGAACGCCAAGCTGTTGGCTCTGTCGCAGGAGAAGGCCAAGTTGGACGCTCGGAACAGGATGAATTCGCAGAGTATGAACGACAATTCGCAAACGGAACAGACTAAGCAGGCGTTCGAGAGCAAGGAGATCAATATCAAGATGCTGAAGGAGAAGGTTCGTTAGTTATACGCAGTTTTTTTGTGTGTAGTTTTAAATTTAGTTGTAAAAGATTTAGTAAACAAACAGTTGGTTGCTAATTGCTATTTTTTTAAGCTGTTTTAATATTTTAATATATTATTTTACGTAAATTTATTTTGTATTGGTATTTGCAGTACCATTTATAAAATTTTAAAAAACCTCACTACAATTTTCAACATACGCTTCAACAAAAAATTCAACCACAATTCTTATATGTTGTACTGGAGTTGGGCAAATTCTACTCATGAGTATGAGCATTGAGTAGATTTCTCAGTACAATTTTTTTTAAATCTGAGTAGAATATTCAATAACACTGGAAAAAATGAGTATTGAGTATCTAACACAATACTCAAATTAAAAATTTTTAGTATTGACTAGAGTACTCAATATGCCCAAAAAAATGTATTGTTTATATCTACATATTATATCTACATATACTACTATTATATCTACATAATAGTGAAATTTCAAAATTTTAAATAGTGAGTATTTTATTGTTCTCAATATGAAATGAGTAGACTACTATTGTCTTGAAACAATGAGGTTCCAGTGTGCCTGAATAAGTGAGGCAAATGCATTTGGTATGCAACCTGCAGTGATGTGGGCTAGCCATCTCTTTCTATCTCATACGGTACTATGGCCGTATGTAGTTTGAATTTCACTTTTTTATTTGTAATATCATTTTCAATTTAATTGGCACAAATTAATCAACCCTTAACTCTTGCAGAGACTTAAATACATGATATAATAATCGCAGTTTTAATAAAAGTTATATTTTATTCATATATTCTGTCTAATTAAAATTTACAGACTAGGTACTATCGCAAGCATATAAAACGGGGACACTCTAATATGCCCTGATTAAACTGGGCTTCGTAATGCCATGTCAGTACGCTTGTCATCTCGCATTACTGTCATCTTGAATTTTGACGTAATAAATAATAATTTCGCAATTGAATGAAGTGTAGAAAGCAAACTAAAACTCGACTACATGATAAAATCAGCATTCGAGAAATTGTTATTGAATTAAGTGTCGGCAAGAATACCGCGAAGAATAAAATTGATGGAACCGGAACAAAATTGTAGGTTGACAAATACTGTCAGAGTTTAGACATCATAGGTTAACAAATACTGACAAAGTAAAGTGCCAAATTTCACTTTCCTGTCTCCGTTTTTTATGCTTGCGATGGTACTCTCAAATTATATATTAGTAGTTATTCTTTAATCTGAAACATTTGCGGTCCAATAACTAAATGCTCTTTGTATTATTGAATTAAGGAAACGCATTCTGATATTAAAAGTAGTCCACATGATGCTGATTATATTTATTCGATAATATTAATACTTATAAATTATTTTACACATTTTAAAATTTTATTCATTCGAAATATGTGTACATTGAGCGCGTAAAGTAAGAAAACACGACACAATGTATGAAACGGTTTGTTATTTGAAAAATTTCGTCGATTTTAATTATCAAAATATAAATATTTTCATCAAATTTAATTTCCGACTTTCAATTGTTTTCGACTTTTGACGCCATCGCCACTTTCTAAATGGAAACCCCATATTTTTTTGTACTGGTATTGATAGGTCTGTTAATTGTAAAGATAATTGTAAAGTAAAACATTTAAAAAAATCGAGAAAATGACAGTTGAAACTTAGTGTTATATTGATAACTTTTGTGTTTGTGGTAAGCGAATAGGCATTTTCCAAAACTGCATATCTTGTCAGGTTATTGCATTTTTTTGTTTTTTTATGAAGCCGTCCGCACCTCGCTTAAAGAATGCGTCAAAAACATTTGGGAAAAAATTTTTGGAATTTCACGTTAGTACTATTAAACTATTTTTCACATTTGAACGTTTTTATTCATTCAAAATATGGATACATTTTGAGAGCATAAAGTAAGGAAATGTGACACAATGTCTGAAACGGTTTGTTATTTGGAAAAATTTTGTTGATTTTTAATTATCAAATATACATCTATTCTATTCTATTCTATTCGTTTTCAAAAGAGGCATATCTTGTCAGGTTACTGCGTTTTTTACCTTTTTTATGAAGCCGTCCGCACCCCGTTTAAAGAATCGATGTACAGAATCGTCAAAAACATATGGGAAGAAATTTTTAGAATCTCAGGTAAAAATGCAAAGATTTGGGTTTACTACGAGACCATTTTTATGTTTCTGGGTGAATGGGTTCAGCTGGAATAAAATAAAAAAGATTGCTAACAAGATATATTTTTTTTTTTAAATCTCTCATCCAGGTCGCCGACATGCAGACCGAAATCGACGGCAAACTCAACGACATCGAGAACAACAATTCCCATCTAGCCGACCTCAAATCGCAGATGTCCGAACTGGTCAGGGAATGCGAAGGACTCTACGGCGTCTACGAGCGGAAGAAGTCGCAGGTGCTCGACCTGAAGTCGACGACGTCGGCGGCGAAGAGTTACGAAACGGCATGGGCGACGTCGACCACGGCTACGCCGCCGGCAACCGGAGGCTGGGGAGAACCGCAAGAAGAGTGGCCGGTGGACAGTTGGCCGACGGAAACGTCGCAGCCCGTCCACGAGTCGGGCGCGGGACATAACGCGTCGATGGTCGGCGCCGTCAAATATAGGGCGCTGTACGCGTTCGAGGGGAGGAATAACGACGAAATAACGTTCCAGCCTGGTGATATTATTTTGGTGAGTACGTACCCTAGAGTTAGAGGTGAAAAAAAATTTTGTTTTAAAATGTATATTCTATTTCATTTATTGGAATACCGGGTGATTCAATTTCGAGCCTCACCAAGGGGATCCCGCTTATTAGTGGAGATAGAGCCTGTGTTTAAATTTGGCAAAGTTTCGAATTTTTGCGCTAATCAATTATCTGAAAAGAAATTTAGCTATCATTCTTCATTTTGAAGATATCCACAAAAAACTGAAATGTTAAGATATCGTTTTTAATTTTTTATTGAAAACCAAATGTAGCTAGACATTTGAAACAAAAACATTCTACAGGTACTTTCTAACAAGGAATGCAGTGTCATATTTTAATTTGAAATAACATCAAAGATGGCAGCGTAACCATGGCCAACTCTTGTTTTTCTTATGGGCGCCATATTGAATTTTGGCATTTGCTGATAGTCGTGTTTTTTCTCATTTCCGCAATGTATAACATGTTGGCATTCTTTTTTAAAATAATGGTGTAATAATCAAAAAAGCTTTAGGTACCCAACTAGAGCTTGGTTACAGATCGCCGGAGTCGGTGCCAAGCAATGCCAATAAAATGCACTTGAATCAAGCGGCGCCCTCAGCGTTAGGTTTACCATTTAACCAAATAAACCTTAAATGTGGTTGATTGTGGATGTAAAATGTCGTTTACCAATAACGAAAAGCGTGACATAATAAGGGTTTATTATTGTTCTCTTAGAAATGTCGCATCGTACAATATTCTTAACATTGGACGGAAATTTAGCGGACCATGGATCGTTTAGTAAACCCTGCAATTCTTATAATCCTCATGGACTGTGGATTAAAAACATTCAGATTGTAAAAGAAGCAAGTTTATACAACATAAAAATTATTTTTTAACTAAATAGGACTTAAATCAGGGGATTCACCACTCCAACATTACCAATCCAGCGATTTGGAAATTGTTGATTTAAATACTTTCGTACAATTGCAAAGTTTAACTTGTGTGGGGTTTGTATGGTTTCGATTTCTTTGTTCGTAATGGTCTGCAAACACATGTTTGCGGCAATTCCAAATTATGGGCTACTTCCTGCTTAGAAATCCGCGGATCGTCATTTATCTAAAAACCAGTAGTTGAAGCATTGCAAATTATGGTAATTTAACATTTGCCATTTCTAAAATACCTCTTTGATCAGTTTCAACATTTCCATGAGGATTATAAGAATTGCAGGGTTTACTAAACGATCCATATCCCGCTAAATTTCCGTCCAATGTTAGGAATATTGTACGATGCGACATTTCTAAGAGAACAATAAAAAACCCTTATTATCTCACGCTTTTCGTTATTGGTAAACGGCATTTTACATCCACAATGAACCACAATTAAGGTTTATTTGGTTAAATGGCAAACCTAACGCTGAGGGCGCCGCTTGATCCAAGTGCATTTTGTTGGGGTGCTTGGCAACAATTCGGCGGTCTGTAACCAAGCTCCAGTTGGGTACCTGAAGGTTTTTTGATTATTAGACCATTATTTTAAAAAAGTATGGTAACATGTTATACATTGCAGAAATGAGAAAAAACATGACTATTGGAAAATACCAAAATTCAATATGGCGCCTATAAGAAAAACAAAAGTTGGCCATGGTTACGCCGCCATCTTTGATGTTATTTCAAATTAAAAAATGACACTGCATTCCTTGCTAAAAAGTACCTAGAATGTTTTTGTTTCAAATGTCTAGCTACATTTGGTTTTGAATAAAAAATTAAAAACGATATCTTAACATTTCAGTTTTTTGTGGATATCTTCAAAATGAAAAATGATAGGTTAAATTTCTTTTCAGATAATTGATTAGCACAAAAATACGAAACTTTGCCAAATTTAAACATAGGCTCTATCTCCACTAATAAGCGAGATCCCCATGGTGAGGCTTGAAATTGAATCACCCGGTATAGTTAAGGTGACCAGAATTTTATTGAGGCAAACATTAGTGGAGCGGGGGGAAACCAAAGCCAAAATGTAAAAGTCAAAAATCGATGCATTTTAGGTTTTGTTTGGAAATTTCAAGAAATATTTGTATTATCAATATAATTTTGTGTTGGGTTGGGTACACAGAAATTATTTTACATTTTTATGATGCTGACCAAAATAGAATTGTTTCACACCAAACATTGTAGAGATTAATATTTCTTTTTTGGCTCTGTTGGACTGTTTTAGACCGTTCAACTTATCTGAAACAGACAGTATACTGAAAATGACGCCCAACATAACCTAACCTTTTTTAGTAAGATTTTTTTACTAGAAAGCGGAAAGCAGTGCAACTTTTAGGAATGCTTAAAAAGATTTATAATTTTGTATTTTTCCGTTTAGGTACCATTAGAACAAACCGGCGAACCCGGTTGGCTAGCAGGCGAAATCCGCGGCCAGACCGGGTGGTTCCCTGAATCTTACGTAGAACCAGTAGAGGGCGTTGGTGTCAGAGGAGCCGATATACCCGAACCAGAACCTTCGTACGTGGAGGAACTAGAAGCCAAACGACTAGAGTAATAACCAATTTAATATTTTCTATTTTTATTCTATTTTTTATTTTATATCTTAAACCATCCTCGTATCATACAAAAGTACCATACAAAACAATCACTTCACTTATTTACCGTTAACTTTTTCCCCCGATGTTCACACTAATTTTTCTCATTCAATTTCTTTCGCCTATATCAGAGGCATCGTAGAAGTACCCGAGACGATACCGGAAACCTTCGAACCTGTTCAACCCGTGGAACCCATCGCACCCGTCGAATCGCAAGAAGCATTCCCACCGTCGGAAGAAATCATCGAATATTACATAGCGAATTACCCATACCAATCGGTAGAGCAAGGAGACCTAACCTTTTCGGCGGGAGAAATGATCACTGTCGTTAAAAAAGAGGGAGATTGGTGGACGGGAAAGGTCGGGGATAGGATTGGGATCTTTCCGAGTAATTACGTGCAGAAAGTTGACGTGGTAAGCCAGTTTTTGGTTTTTTTAGTCGTTGTTTTATTGCGTTTATTGTTGTTTTTCGTGACTAACATTTGTGTGTAGAGTACGAGCGCTAACAACGGCTTTGAGGTTATGTCTCAGCCCAGCCAGGATTTGCATGCGTCGCAAGATAATGCGCAGATGGATAACGAGGTATGCCAGATCAACGAGAATAAGGAGAACGAGAAGCCGGATTTCGCTGCGATGAGCGCAAATTCCCAGGTAGGGTTTGGTGTTTTGTTTAACAATAACAGTAAATTTATTTCAAAAATGTGTATACAGTGTTACAAGAACATTTCATACAACAAACTGAAAATGCGTCACACATACAAAAAAAGATAACAAAAAACAAGAATTACACAAAGTATTCACTTAGATTATACAGTTCGAGTTCTACGAATAACTTCTTAGTTTCAGCTTTGAAAGTCTGATAATCTTGAATCCGCTTTACATATTCAGGAAGATTGTTAAAGATTTTAATGCACATATAATTTGGATTCTTATCTATGACTGACAGTCTGTGAATTAGATATTGATACTCACAAGTTCTTGTATTGCAATAAGAATTTTCATTTAAAGGAACAAATAACTGTATGTTCTTATGAAGATACAAAATACACTCCATCATGTAAATCCCGTACAAAGTTAATAATCCCTGCTCCTTAAATCTTCCTCTAGAACTTTCTCTATAATTCAGTCCCAACATTATCCGTAAAATCCTCTTTTGAATGGCGAAAATAGCACTAGCCCCTGAGCTCCTCCCATAGAAAATTACACCATATCTCAGTAGTGATTCAAAGTTGGCAAAGTACAAAGTTCTAATGGAGTCTGGTTCCAGATAGCCTTTCGTGACTCTCATAGCATAACAGACTGTTCAGTTTTTTACTTAAGTATTCAACATGACCATACCATTTTAAACAATCGTCTATTACTACGCCAAGGAACTTGGTTTTTTACCACCTCTAGCTCTTTACCTCCTAGAGTAATGTTAGCTAACGTTTACTTTCTATTGCTGGTTTTAAAAATTAAAACATTAGTTTTATCATCGTTTATTATTAAGTTGTTTTGTTTTTAAACCAAGTCTCAGCCCTGTTGTAACTATCTTGGCAGTTTCCTTTTAACTCATCGATGTTGTTACTCGCTACTAAAAGATTAGTGTCATCCGCAAAACAGGTCATGGCCATGTTCTGTGTGCTAATTATGCTGTTTAAATCATTTATGAAGATGAGGAAAAGGTAGGGACCCAAAACACTCCCCTGCGGAATTCCCACACTATTTTCGGTTGCTAAAGAAATGCCCCTCGTACCGTTTTTATTAATTGTGACCTGCTGCTTTCTACCCGATAAATAAGACTCAAGAATGTAAAGCCTTTAAAAGTATCTAAATATGTCAAACTAAGGTTGAATTAGTATACTTACATAAGACAGATTAGTTATCTATAACCTTTCACATGAAAACATAACATTTCTTTTTTTTGTTTTTTAAATACCACATCTGTTTGCAATCCTATTGATGAGCAGGTGATAGAAAAGATCTGCATTTGTCAAAATTGAAATTTATAATAATAAGAGTGATATTTATTTATGTTTTATTCGTTTATTATATTTTTTAGACGCTGAAAGGCAATAAGAAGCCGGAGATAGCTTCGGTTATAGCGCCGTATCAGGCAACGAGTACCGAGCAGCTCTCGCTTCAGCGTGGTCAGCTGATCATGATCAGGAAGAAGACAGATTCTGGTTGGTGGGAAGGGGAATTGCAGGCAAAGGGGAGGAAGCGGCAAGTAGGCTGGTTCCCCGCCAGTTATGTAAAGGTGCTTAACAGCAGCGGTCGGGCCAGCGGGCGCACAACTCCAGTTTCGACCACTCGGATGCAACAGGAAGTAGTCATAGGTACGTAAATTTTATATCAATTTTTCTTTTTAGGAAATTTTTAGCACTATTTTTGTTCTCTTAATATTAAAATTATAAACCCCTAACCACAACAAGTATTTTAGAAACCTAAATACGTATTTCAGCAACTATGTTGCCATCTTCAGTAGAACCTAAAAAATTAAAAGAGAGATTAGCACTTCATAGTATCTTTACTGGATATTGTCCAAGCAAATCACTAGTGGAAGTGACGTCCATGTTAAAAATTACCCAATATATACCCATTTGTTGTTCACGCCTCAGTGAATTTTGATCATTGAAGTGTAAAAAAGAAGTTTTAATTAAAGCAGGTCAAACAATGGCGAACTAGGTATAGGATCCCTGTCTGAATTTATTAATTTATCTCTATTCAAGTGAATAAAGATACTTTCCAAGCTGTTTAGTTCCCTATTATTTGACACAGCTTTTACAAGTTTTAAGTCATCTACAACTACTTTATGACCTGTGTCTAAAATGTGTTGAGCCACACTAGATTTTTCAAAACGATTATATTTAAAATGAGCTACATGTTCTTTGAACCTAGTTAAAATTGTTCTTCTAGTCTGGCCTACGTATTCTTTTTCACAGTCATGACATTTGATACAATATATACCAGATTTATCAAGTACATCTACCTTATCCTTTGGGTTTCCAAGAAGGTTTTTTATGCTATTATGAGTCGAATATGCTATACAGAGATTTTGTGATGTAAAAATACTTCTCAAACCCCTTGTATATGCACAATCGAACGGTATTTTAACATATTTCTTCTTTTCTACAGACAAAGTATTTAAAGTAGATATTTGATTTACATACATTTTTTGATTCTGCTTCTTAATCATTCTATCAACTATTTTCTCAGGGTACCCATTATGTATGACAACATTCTTAATAAACAATAATTCTTGCTGATATCTATCTGCGGACAATGGAAATTTCAATAACCTATTTACTAAACAACTAATAAAAGACAATTTTTGTTGAAAAGGATGCTGCGAATCATTAGGGATAAACCTGATTGTGTTAGTATCTTTCCGATACACGTCAATTTCTATTATATTTTTGCTATTCCTGACTACCAGAGTATCTAAAAATGGATATAAATGGATCTTAATATTTGTAACATTTGTAACATTATCTTTTTTTATTTTTAAAGGTACAGATAATCTTGATGAATAATGAAAATTAATCAAAGATTACCAAACTTTGTGAACCGCAAAGTATAGCAAAATTGTTTGAGCATTCCTTCAATTGTGCTAATCAGTGTATTACGTATGAGCCAAACACGAGTTGGCTCAATCGAATACGGCGTACATGTGTTACTCGTATTTCGCGGTCTCATATTGGTTAAAACTGACACAAAAAGCTCCGCTCCGCGTCATACACAATGAATCAAATTAGCTCATTACACAATAAGCCTTTTCTAACGTGTACTATTAAAGAAAATTGCAAAATTAATCGATCAGCTCAAATATTATTCGCACACTTGTCCGGGATTTGTTAATTTTTTTCTACGTCTCCACAAAGAACGAGTGTTCTGGACGAAATTGTTCAGAGACTCTTACCCCATTCGTTACAAACGAGATGGAATTTTCATTCGCGAGGGGTCAACACCGTTTTCGAGTATAGAAAAGAGTTAATAAATGTAATGGAAAATGACGAAAATATTAAATTGGCGTCGACGATAGAACAAGCGGGTGTCTATAAACTTAGACTAAAGGACAAGGATTGTGTATTTTAGTTAACAATTTTCCATAAAATAATGCCCCATGTGGAGATAATTTTTAACCAACTACAAAAGAAAAACACCGACGCGGTTAGGGTTAAGCACGATTTGCAAAAGTTTGAAAATGCAATACAGAAAATACATGATAAAATAGATGAAATTATTGCTGAATTTAAATTGGAATTCTCAGAAGACGGACCACCGTCCCAAAAAAGACAACGTACAGTAGCTCCTGGAAATACGAAAAGAGAAGCGTTGGAAATTTGTGATTCTATTGTCCAGCAAATAAGAACGAGATTTAGTTTTACGGGACATTTAGTAGCTGCTAATTTATTCACGGTGGAAAATTTTACTGAATATCGCAAGCAATTTCCTGATAATTTTCTTTGTGAAATAGTTCGTTTTTATCGTTCTTTGGAAAAAATAGATTGAAAACGGAACTGCAAGTACTTTACGAACGAGAAGAACTGCAGGGTGTTTCTACTGGAGCTGTTTGAATTTTGATCACTTGTTTTACAAGAAGATATGGGTAACAGTTTTCAAGAAACTCTAAAACTTTTAAAAATCTTAGTGACGATACCTATATCAACGTCTGAAGCCGAGCGGTGTTTTTCTATGTTAAAAAGAGTTGAGACATTTTTTAAGGAATACGAAGAAAGAAGAAAGGCTTAGTGCGCTTGGAATGTTGTCCTCTGAAAAAGGTTTTCTCGGTAATATTGAACATTTCAATAAGCGTGTGATTGAGTTATTTTCAAGTAAAAGAGAACGTCGAATGGAGTTTATATATCGCAAAATGTAACTTTACGTTTATTTTCAGTTAATCTTTTATACTTAATATCTAAATATATAACTTTAATAAAGCTGTTTGAAATTATGAACCTTAAAAAAAGTTTTTTTATTTATTTAAAATACCAAGGCATATTATATCATTCTTTAGTTCAATTTTGTTATTGTTTTTTTTTTCTATTCTTTCATTTTAAAATGTTTCTAATTTAATTCGTTATATTTATATTTTTTGCTTTCAGATAAAGTAGTAGCTCTCTACCCGTACACTGCCGCCAATCCTGACGAGCTCAGCTTCCTGAAGGACGACATAATCAGTGTAACCGCACGAGAGGAGGCGTCTTGGTGGCGCGGAGAATTGAACGGCGTCTCCGGAGTTTTCCCCAGCAACTACGTAGCTCCGCTGCAGCAATGTAAGTAAAATCTTTACCTGTTCTATCCATATCTTTTCGCGAAATAACGGAGACTATAATGAATTAGTTAACGAGAGGGCTTATAAATTGAAATCGAGAAAGAAAAGGGAAAGAGAAAAAACGGTCCCCAGTTGTTGACGTAACCGTAAAGTAAACATAATCACTAAGTTTGGTCTAAATGTCATTTTGACAAGTGTGGAGGTACTGGAGTATTGTTACTTCGTAATCGGTTACTTTATTAGAGTAGAAATCAAGTAATCGTTATTTTTACTTCAATTATATTCTAATGATAATAAAATAACGATTACAAACTAACTATTACAAAGTAACGATTACAAAGTAACGATTACAAAGTAACGATTACATTCGAGTATTAAAAAGCATCGAAATTTCTGTTTATATACTGGGATTGTTTTTCTTTTTAGTTGTTGGTGTTAATGCCCTATTTTTATATTAACTTTTTTAATATTATTATTATATCCTCATGTTTTTTTTTCTGTTTTCTTTTGTAGGAACATAACCGCACCCATCCTACCATAACGAAGCTGCATATTTGCAAATATATTATTATTATATTATTATAAATTATGCGTAGTGTTAGACGATAGAATCATTGTATGTATATGTCGGTACTTGTCGATCGATACAAGTGTTTTGACGAGATATTTTGACAGGAATCAGCTGCGTTAACTTTTTCAAATCAAGTTCTAACCTAACTTTTTGTTTAATTTTTGCTGTTTTCCTAGTTTTAACTCTTAATTTTCACCGTGCCATGAGTCGTTTACTAAATAATAATAAAGTTTTGAGCTATAAGGCTGCCATTTAGTTAATTTAAGAGTAAATTTTTAGACAATTTTAATGTTTATCTTTTTTAACAAATTTTATCTTTACGTCTATTTTACACGATTTTTATTTTTTTCTTTGTGTGGCGCCTGTCAATCTTGTCAAAATACTGTCGAGTTATTAAGTTATAAAACAAAAGAGTTACGTCACCTTGCTTAAGTAAACAAATTTAAACGAATATAAGAAAAACTACACACAAGCTGCTAACGTTTTAAAAAAAAGAGAAAAAATGGAATTTAAACAATTTATTGGCCTGGTAACGTTAGAAAAAAAAGCTGTACACTTCGGAAAAATTTGTAACCGTAACTGTTATAGATACAAAGTTGGCTAAATGGGGCAAAAGGTGCGTAAATATGAACCTTACTCGGAACAGTTTACGGATTTAAAAATGTTAGCTTGGATCACAAGATTATTACGGAAAATGTCAAAACCGTCAATTTCTCATATCGTGAATAATTTCCATAAATAATTAATTAACATTTTAAGTACAAGGATAGGTTTCACCTTTTTTAACTGACCGATATTCAACTTTTTTTTATTTATTATCAACTTATTTCTTAATTGAATTTTGAGATTTATATACGATATTGAAGATGCTGTATTAGTTTGTTAATTTTTATCTTCTTCTAATCTTATCTTCTACAAACATTTATATATTGGAAAGAACCGACAAGCAAAATGTTGCCAATTAACGTGGTTTTGTTCCACAAGGTGTTACACAATTTTTCCGAAGTGAAATCCCTACGTTACTAGGCTAAATTGTATAATATTATTCATATTGTTGTTATTAAGTGAAATCTCTACGCCTCTGAAGTTATATTTATTGTTAATAAGTTTGCGTTCCTTGTCAAATCAGGAAATTATTGACCGATCGTGTTTCTTTTATCATCATTTATCAATATTTTTTGCTATTTGAAGGTTATGTCTTTCCACACTTGGCTCTGCCTCGTTTCGAACGACATACAAGCGAGTGAATTGGTTTCTCACGAGTGCTGTATAGCGTTCTGTTCAATTCTGCCCCTAAATTTAAAGAAATAACGTTGTTAAAATTAGTTAATATCTGTTGACATAGGTGACAGTTTATGACGTTGTCATCCGGCTAATACAAACAAACTACATGTGTCAAATTGTTTATTACCGACGTTCATCTTTTGTACAAAGAATTATATCAGTAAATATGGAGCTTATAGTGTATAGACGGCACGCGTTTCTATGTCAACCAGCTTGAGTGAGGTGAAGAACTACTTTCTGCTCTCGTATCCAAGTTTAAACTGACTATTTCCGCGGTAGGATTGAACAAAATGTATATTGCGTTATTATTGAGGGTTTATAATATCTTTTTATGTTTGTTTCCTTTATTTTATGAATACATATCAATCTTTTGAACCTAAAAATAGTAAAATTTCCAAAGAAAAAATGATCGTTCGATAAGTTTGTTAGTTTTGACTTGGAACACTTAAATCTATTGTTAATCTGTGCTTTTGTCCTGTTTTGACTTTCTTGTTTCAGCAACGTTTGGTAGGGTGGGTGCCGATATGTCCTTTACGAAATCCTTTTCGGAAAAAGAAAATGTCAAATTGCCAAATTTCCCCTATCTTAATCCGAAACCACCCTACTAAACCGAGCCATATCTATCATGATCTTTTTTAATGTTTTCTATAATTAATACGTATCTATATATATTTTACGCGTTACCTGTATTTAGATTTTGCGATATATGAAGCATGTATCTTGCTAGGTATCCCGTTTTTTATTCTTTATTACTCATGTTTATACTCTGTTTGAACGTTATTATATTATTATTATTATTGTAAGTCGTCCCTGTTATTAAGCGTGCTATTGCTACGAAGTTTCAAGAAAAATGTTGAATTGTAACTGTCACCTTATGACGTGAGTATGTCGTTGTTATTATTTTTTTTTTTGAGAAGATCGAGATTCAGGATTCTGTGTTTCTATTATGTTTCACACATGTGATATTAAAGACATTGTAAATTAGACTGCGTTCTTTTATTTCGCATTTGTTGGTGAGAATTTAAAGTGAAAAGATCAAATCCAGATTAGGTTAAAAACATGAGTTCTTTTTTACCTATTTTTTTTTTAATTTAGTTAAATTACGATTAAATTCTATACTATTCACTAAAAAATCATTTTCTAATATAAAAATTACGCAGCAATAAGCCCGACAGATAAAAAACGGCAGGACTGCATAAACGAACTCATTCAGACCGAAGAAGCCTACATAGCGGACATGAAGGTGGTCCACAACGTCTTTGAAATTCCTTTGACGAGAAGCGGAATTGTGGACAAAAGTGACATCGAAGCCATCTTCGTCAACTGGAAAGACATCCTGCAGTGCAACCAAAATTTTCTAGACGATTTGCAGAAACGTAGAGGTTCCGGTAGTGATATCATCGGCGATGTCATCTACACACACGTAGGTTTATATTTATAGTTCCTTACACCAGTTTTGGCATGTGTGTGTCATCAATTTTTAGCTGTCTCTACATAAACTGTCGATTTTATTGGTTTTGATGCTCATGACACGATCAGCCATGTCTGAGTTTGCCGTCACGTCAACGTAGAGGCCCTGCAGCTACTGGACAACCAGAATCTAGTGAGAGGTTATGCGTGATAACACACATTAACAGTTTTTACTTCTGCTTTCCTAAAGTATGAAAAAATTAACTTCATTCTGAGATTAATTCGTAAATTGATATGACGCATGTGTTAACTCTGTTTGCAAAGACAGTATATCAATATTTTAATTAAACGATTGCAATTTTAGTTACCGAAAATGACCGCTTACATAACCTTCTGCAGTAAGCAACTGGACAGCGCTGCGTTGCTACAAAAACTGACGGAGACCTCTGTCGCGTTTAGAGATGTTGTCAAGCAATGCCAAACGGTAGTCGATGCAAAAAGCATGCCTCTAAGTTCGTTCCTTATAAAGCCTATGCAACGTATAACTAGGTATCCTTTATTAATTATAAAAATTCTGGATAATACACCCGAAAATCATGCAGGTAATTTTGTTGGCGGAAAATATTTTATTGATTTAACTAATAAAATTTTTTTACCGTAGATTACGTTTATTTGAAACAGGCTTTGGAATCTGCCGAGGATTTTCTTCGACAAGTGAACGAGAATGTGAGAATCAAAGAGAACCACGAACGACTAGAATGGTTACAGAACAACGTGCAAAACGATCTTAGCATAGAATTTGATAGTTTTACGAACAAATTAGGTCCGAGGAAGTTTTTACATTACGGTCTACTGAGTAAGGTAAATAGTGTGTTTTTATTGTAGCTATAGTCCATTTAATAACCAAGAGGAATAAAAGCAAACGTCGCCAGATATTTTAGCGGTTTAATCTAAATTATTTTGAGGTTAAACGTCTCTAATAACCTCAATAAATCTCTAATGGTTGAAAATTATAACGATTCTATCTCTTCTTAAAACTGTAAAGCCTTCCTAAGTGCCTAATTATGTCAAAATGAAGCTTATAGAACATACAGGGTTAAAAATTACCGGAACACCTAAATAATTCTCCAACCTTAAACTATTTCAACAAATTTTTCAAAGAAAAGTTGTTTTCCGCTAAACGTTGGTTATTTGAATATTTTTTAAATACGCAGTTGTTCATTTTATTTTGGAAATTTGGTAACATTTGTACCCTTTTGAACAAAAAGCTTTTCAGGTCTAAGTTTGGTCATGAAACTAAATATAAAGTTTCATCCCGATACCTTTAGTAGTTTCTCCGGAATCGTCGCCACAAAAAACAGTAACACACACACACACAATACTTTATCATACCACGTATGGTAAAGTAAAAAAAAATCATAGCAAAAGTTTTTTGGGTTTTTAAACAAGCTATCGTGGAAATATATTTATAATATATAGGGTATCCAATTTATTCTGGAAATTTAGTAAGCTTTCCTTGTTCTGATAGAACACCTATATATTTTTACATTTTTAAGATTAATTCTTAGAGTTTTTTGTATTTTTTGGTTCTAAACAATTAATGAAAACTCCTGAACTTCAAATTAAGAATATTTTCCTACGTAAATATACACATACATTTCTTTTAACATAGTGGCAGCTTGAATATTTAGTTTATCTGTATTCCATTGTTTTGTTATTATTTCTTGATTTTTTTTTATCTGTTAATTATCGATTAATTGCTTATTGTATCTCAAAGATGACAGACCGTTTATAAAACAAATATTTCTAAAAAAATCTAAGCATTAAACCCAGAATAAAAGAAAATGTAAAAATATACAGGCAAGGTCGTCCTAGGGACAAGTTTGAAAAATTCCTCCTGGTTATTAAATGGATTGTAGTTAATATCCATAATTTTGTCAATAACTTTTAGGTCAAAAGCGGTAAAGAACTCATCGGATTTCTGCTAAACGACTTTCTATTACTGGCACAACCGAGCAAGTCGATCAGCCAGTTTACATTCCAGAGGAACAACAACATCGTCTACAAGATATACAAACAGGTAAAACTAAAATTACGCTATATACAGTGTGTCCAGGAAAGATGACGTCATATAACTTCGTTATTATCCATTTCTCAGAAAATTTTATTCCTCATAAAACTTGAGGGCGGGTTTGAAACAAAAAATTAAATTATCAGATTTTCTAATTGATGTACCATATACCGAGCAGCTCAGAATATATGAATTTGACATCATATATTCTGAATTACCCGCTATATGGTAAACAAATTTAAAAATCCGATGGTTAAATTCTTGGTTTTAGACCTTCCTCCAACTTTTATAAAGAATAAAATTTTCTGAGAAACCAATAATAAAAAAAAATTCCAACGTAACCTCAAAAATTTATTTCTAGCCCGTTTTAATACACGAATTGAAAGCGAGTAAGGGCGCCGTTGAGAGCGTTGAACACGGGACGGACTCGAACAGGGTTTTGAGGGTGCAAGACAAGAAGCAGGTCATAGCGGTGCTGACACCTAGTGTTAACGAGTGTAACCTCTGGATGAAGCGAATCGAAGAGGCCAAAGAGGAATACGAGCGGACGGCGGCTCTGGCTAAACAGCCGCACCCGAGTGAGTGTTTGTCGACTGTTTTACGCTTGGTTAGCTTTCGTTTTTGTTTTTAAATAGCTTGGTTATAGTTAGGGTTACTATAGTTATAAAATTCCTAACCAAAGGAGTGAAATGTTGGCAAAAACAAATTGTTAGTAGTGTAATTGAATATTTTTTTGTTTGATTTTAGACTTTTATAGATATTTTTATTGATATGTACATTGAATATGTCGTAAGTGTACAAGAAAAGTGACACATCGCATAACTCATGATTTTGCTAATTGATTTTAAGATTTCTTTGTTAATATTAATTAGATTTTCTTGATAATATCTGTCCCCTGTTAAATGTTTACTATTGCTTGCAGGAAAACACCTTATATTTAAAGAGAAAAAAATAATGTGTTCGTTTCTGTTGATTGTTGATTTTACGATGAAAAGTATAAACATGTTGAGTGTTCTGTTGTTTTGTTGTGTGCAGGGAGTCAAACGTGTGGTCGGCTACTCGTACTTGTGCAGAAGGGCAAAAGGTTTATAAACTTAGGTAAGACGACGCTAATCCTATACTTTTTGCATGCGTTTTCAGCATACGACGAGACAAGATACCTACTAGACGTCGTTGTGGTCGAGGCAACAGAAATTTACAGTAGAACAGCACGTAGTAGAAACTCTTTTTTGTGGCGTAAAGGTATCAAAACTTATCGAAACATCAAATTTAACTATTTTTCAACCAGTTCTAAATGATATAACCATCGATTCTTACAAAAAGAACAACTTGTGTCTTGTTAGTTTTATTAAATTTTGGCTAGTTTTGCTGCTTTTTATCGAAATTTCTCTATTTTAATTCTTTTCCTAGGTAAAATGTTTACGGAAAACGTTTACTGTAAAGTAAATCTTGGGAAACAAGAGCAGCAGACGGATGTCGGAAAAGACAGTTCGAGCAATGGAAACGGGCCCCAAAATGGTTATCCGCAGATTCCGGCATTGTCGTGGAACTGCAGCATGCAATTTCACGTAACCAGCGTAAAAGATGACATGCTGAGTCTACAGGTGTATGAGCAGTGTCTCTTCAAACCTGATGGTACGTATTAGTGTATTAGTGTATCGTATGTAAATAGGTGCACATCACAACATTTCACAACATCGTTTATGTACAAATTCAATAAAACAGGTCCCAGAGCAGAACCTTGTGGTACCCCCAAGCTGTTTATTACTTCACTCGACTCATTGTTTCCAATCCTAACCTTTTATCTCCCGTTTGTTAAATAGTTTTCAGTCAAAAGGAATTAATTTTTGTGTCTTCGTTTTATTACAGTATTTCTTGGACGAGCGGATTTGAGGTTAGAAGACGTCTACCGCGAATCGCAGAATACAAACGGACCAATCGTAAAGAAGCTCATCTTGCACCAGGTGGAATCTGGCGAAGTAACAGTTAAATTAGACTTGCAGCTCTTTACGAGCTACTGATCTAAGTTGTACGCCTACGAGTCGCGCAGACGACTGCTAATAAAAGCTCTGACGCAAAACCCGCCAATTTGGTAACATATTCAGTCCCGAAAGATATCTTCCATTTACGATAACGATAATAATAATAATAATAACGTTGTTATATCTACACGAGAGAGAGAGAAAAAATATATAGAGAGTTATTTATTATTTGTGCCAAGCTCAATTTTGCCGGTTTAAGGAGAAATCTAACCTGAAAAGATCATAGTGTTCAAGGGAACGTAAATGAACGTGATTTGAACGTAATGAATTGAACGTAAATTTAGCCTACATCTGTCAAAGTGACGTTTTGAGGTTATGTTTCCGGTTTCAAAGTTATCTGGGTTGCTTTACTTGGAAATAGAAATATTATTGTTAGTTGTTCCTAATTAATTATTAAGTTATTAATTATTTATTACGATATTTCACTTCTATAAGCGTAAACGTTACAAATTGATATGGACAATAAAGGATATTTTACTAGATATTTTTGCAAGGAATTCTTTAATTTATTACGAGCTAACGCGAACTAAAGCAATATATGGTTGCTCAAAGTTTTTTACTTGTTACGTTAAGATAATAAATCAAATTATAAAAACGGATATGCGCCTATTTCTACTATTGCTCTAAACTTTGATGTTCGATAACTTTTTCAGAAGTTCTGGCGTGTTGTGTTACAAAGCACCGGTATTTCTCAACATTTTTTTTGACGGTTCATTTCAATATCTACATTTTTGTGGAAGATACAAAATTTCCCATAAAGTTATGTAATTTATAATGCTGTTAAATCTTGCAGCAAATTTTACTTGATTGGGAGTATAAGATGTTTTTTAAACGAGCCATGATTTAAGTTAAAGGTAATGACCAGAAATCAACAGATAACTGAAAAATTACTTTTTAAAACTCTGTTCAACCAGTGTTTTTAATGCGAAAACAATGCACAATTTTACGTGAAGCCCTGTATCTTCTACAAAAATTCAGATATCGGGATGAATTCAAAAACAAAATGTTAAGAATTGACACGGCTTTGTAAATGAATACTTGAAAATTTCCAAAACATGCTTAGTTACCCCATAGGGTGTCTCAAACAGACCAAAAACATCATTTTGGTTCTTGCAGTATAAGCAACGCTAACATTTATTTTTCAAATTTTTAAATCTATATGATAATCGTGATGAATTTCGTTATAATCTCCAGAAAAAATAATTAAAATCGGTCTAATATTACTAAAGTTATCAAACGTCAAAGTTTAGGTAAATTGTTTTAAGCGTTCATTTAATTGTGACGGTTGTTGATATTTCCAAGTAATGTTGCGTTGTTAGGTTGACTTAGCTTTAAACAATAATAAATAAAATAATCAATAACAAAAAATGTAACTCCAAATTTAGGGTTAAGTGCATATAAAGCTTATATAGTTTATGGTAAAGTACAGCAAGGTAAGAGTCAATACTGTTTTTTTGGTTATATTCTCGTCCAATATTCGATTAATGAAGTTTTTATTGTGTTTTCAATTAATTTACGTAATATAAAATTGTTATTCGGATACATGATTGTGTTTCGCACATTTTAGTGGGGTTATAACATTTAAATTTGCCGGTAAACGGGTTCCAACTCGATCATATCGCCGTTCGCAAATCTGACGTTAGTAAAGAAAAAATGGCCGCGAACTTTGCACGAACGGTAAGCCGGGTCTAATTTTTTACGATTTACGCGATAATTCGGACCCGCGAGTGCCTCAGTTGTGTCGAAATTGTGAATTGCGATGCGCTCTATCGATATATCTAAAAATTACGAACCGCCAAGCTTGCGCCGCGTTAATATATCCGAATATAATAGTCGTGTTTGGAAGAGCTATCGAAAAATTGGTGTTGTAGTTCATATCTTTCCCGTTAGATGGTGTTGAGAATCGCAATTTTTTACCGGCCGGTATTTGAACACTCCGCGAGTTCTCTGTTTACAAATCTGACGTTTAGTTGAACAATGGCCGCGATCTTTGCGAAAGCGTTAAACTCGGACTGATTTTCAAAGATTTTCGCGAAAATTCGAACCTGTTAGTGCCTTTGTTGTGGCCCAAATGTGAATTGTGATGCGTCCTACCCATAGTTGCAAAAGTACGGACCCGTAGGCTTCGGTGAGTTAATAATTTCGAATTTAATTCTTGTTTTTCGAAGTGATATACAAAATTTGATATGTCGTTGTTATTTTATCCGTTAGGGGCGTTGCATGTACGCGATTTTATTTATCAATCTACTCATAATTGACTACAATAAACTTAGTTTGCACAGATAATTCTGACAGAAGGGTTATAAATATTGAAATAACCTAAAAATTGTCGCTTACCTTGCTGATACTGCGTTTATTCCAGAAACTTAGACTATATGAATTGATACATAATTATAGGGCTTGTTAGAGAATCTATATACTGTAGATAAAATATATATTTTATTTATTATATAGACACCATATCGTATTATAGATCTTAGAAATCACATCACATCATATTATATTTTTTCGTCAACTTTCAATCGGAAGGCTAACGTTTAATTTTGGCACATCTGTTTGAAATCTGATGATTTGTTCGTTACTTTAGTTTAGTTTAGGCAGAGTAAGTCGCAATAATTATTATTTCCTTCGTGTATAAGTTAAATGTGATGGATTGTTTAGAAGTATCTACCGTGTCCAGTAGAAACTTGGACACTAATGGGAAAACTGATATTATTAGCTTTTCAGAAAGTTTTATTCTTCATAAAAGCTTTGGGATTGTCTTAAACCTAAATTGAAAATAATAGAACGCAATTATCTGCTTGCATGTACCGAGTGTTACCAAAACTAGGAAAAACACAAATGGTAATAACACAAAATTTCACCATTAGTATCCAACTTTCTGCCGGACACGGTTTGTATGTATATACAGTGTGTTCGTTTAACAAACAGCTTTGCAGAGATTATTTTAGTGAATCTAAAACTAAAATTAAATCGTGTGATCTTCACATCTAAAATTGTTTAATGCAGGAGTGAACACTGTATATCGGCTTTATCATTTAACATTATTATGCTTTAAGCATCTGCTAATAACAGCACAAACAAAAAAGGTCCAAACTAGCTTTTTTTAGACTTATTTAGTTTTTATACTATTAAGTATGCGTTTTGTTTTTACGTGATATTGATGCTCCCAAAAAGTTGAATTGTTAGGTACCTAATTATAAGAAAAAAAGAACAAAAAAAAAACGTTGAATTTATGGAATTAATGATTAAAATATATTGACAATTTGTTGGACAATCAACGTAATGCTTTTTTTAAGTTGAATTATGAACCAATTACAAGTACTGCCTGGTAAAAATGAATCAAGTTGCTAAATAAACAGTTTTCCAATAAGTTGCAAACTTTTTAAAAAAAATTACTGGAAAACCCTCTTCAAATTTTATTGAGCACTTAAATTTGAGTATTTTCTTCAGTGGAAGTACAGTCATCTCCCTTGATATATTTGATATTGTAATCAAAGCTTTAATTTTGCTTATGTGATACTTTTTAAAACATGTAACATTAACATAAAACTTGTATCGCTTTGATATTCTGTTATTTGCCGTTTAAAGATTTTGACAAATCGATTATTAAATTATGTAATTAGAAAAATCTGATTCTAAATTGTTTGTATTGTTGATAGTTACGATTTGTCGAAATCTTTTGAAATGTATTGGAATTGTTGGTACTCTGTTATAACATAAAATACCGATTTAAGAAACTTTTATACCTATATATCTACTGTTTATACATAGTTATTGATTGCATAACCCAGTTTATATTCTTTCGATTCCTATTTGAATGTGTTAATTTTAAGATTTAAGTTTACCAAATTTTGATTTGGGAAATTTAAGTTTCCAAATATACTCCGTTGCACAAAAAATAGCTCAAAATTTGTTCGTTTTCTTGATACAAAGTTGATACATCACCCTGTAGATAATTAAATTCATGGAATCACTAATGCAATGCCTTCTATTCGTCTGCTATTGGTGATTATAAATACATCTATGTGTCACACTAATTATTTATAAAGTACATATTTACTTCCTTTATTTTGAGTATATGAATTTAATAAATTATTTTATCTACGACTCGCATATAAAAAGTTCGTTGCATACGTATCTATGACTATATAATCCCCATCATTATATGCGCCAATGATTATAATGACACTAGCGTTGTATAATAATGACAGTTTGTTCAAATAATGGCCTCATTATTTGAACGAACTCTCATCATTATACACCGCTGGCCAAAATTGGTATCAAAAATATAAAGCGTTTCTCATTAACTCCTTTCAAAGACAATAACTAAGTAAAAAAAAAGTCACATAAATGTTTTTTTGCTTTAAAAGTGCCATCCTATGATAAATGGCACTATTTTACGTATGCGGTTTGTAAAATTGGTTCAATGTTCCGACACTCTCCAATGTTCAAACAATACATTTCAGGACATGAGTTCATTCAAAAATTTGTCTACTATGATCATACAGCCCATTCATACAGCTTATATATAACAACAATTATTATTAACTAGTTGACTTAGTATTGTCGCTTTTTAAGTGTTTACGTATAATAGTGATGATAGCAATTTTGAATTTCGTTGTCGATGATCGCTATCACAGAATTTTCAAATTTGTCAACTTTTCTTTATTTTATTTAGTCATTGTTTTCCGTTTATGTGGTTACATTTTAAAATATTATTTTCACCTTTTATTGTTTACCATTTTGTTATTAAGACTTTATATCGAATGCTCGATTGACACGATTATAGAATTAAATTATCAATTCTATTCATTTCGTGCTTATATTTTTGGTTTTGAAAGGTGCCAGTTGCTCATTATACATTAGGCCTTGCTCGATGAACACGAGCTGGAAATTCTTATAAAGAATTAACAATGTTTACTCCAGAATATTAGAAAGTACTAAAACTTCTTCAATATTGGTTGGCAATCAGAACAAATCTAAAATTCTAGGATAAAAGTTCAATGATTCTGAAACAACTTAATATAAATACAATTAATATTCTTAATAAAAGTTATTAATTACACATTAATAAACGATAGAAAGGCAGCAAATTTTCTTGCAATTCACTTAATATCAATATGCTATAGATAAGTTGCCGAGCTTACAGGGGTCACAACCGTGGCTAACGACAAAATGATGTGTAAAAAATGACTAAAACAAGGGTTTACAAGGGGAAAAAATTTGCCCGTTTAGATTTTCATTAATTTAGCAAGAAATTATCTAAATTCATTATTAATTACAAAAGTTATTAAACGACAAAATTTATCAAATTATTAAGTGTGCATTTTTTTGTGCCCTGGAGTGTATTCTCGTGGCTAAAACAATTATCAGACATTAGCAATAATAATAATAAAGGAACAAACATGTTTACTTTAGATAATTTATTTTATAAAATTACAAAAATACAACAGCATTCTCAATAAATAATAATAATAATAATGATATAATAGTAAGTCTTACTGTTTTTTCTTAGGTAATAGAAATGGTCGAACTAAACGCTACAAAACTAAACTTAGAAAAAAATAAATAAATACGTTCGTTATTATACCTACAATTATTTTTACACGCAAAAATAACGAGCTTCAAAAAATTCTTAGCTTAAAGCACGCACGATACAAACAAAACCTAAAAAAGAACTAGTCGCAAAAAGATAGGTAAGTACGGATCCTTATTAACCTAATCTAAAAAAAATCATCAGATTTATTAAGTACACATCTCAGTTCATTTGACTAAACCACCATTTTTAAACTAACCAAAACACTACAACACCGACGCGTCCTGAAACGTCTCTCAGTTCACAGCATTCTACTCCAATACTTCCAAAACCTACCAAAACCAAAACTATCTTCCACCGAATCGCTATTCCTGCCTTTCTTTGATCTCCGTTTCTGTTTTAGCCGCGTCATCATCAGGGAAATTGTAGATCGGCTTGAACCCGCCGATCAGCGGCGGGTTAAAATTCTCAATATCGAACTTATTCGTCGTTATCAGGGGTTGCGTCGTCGTTTCTAAATCATCCCCTTGCCTGTTTCTCTCCCTAACCACAGACCAACCGTTATTAGACATGTTATCAACGTTAACGCTAGCCTGGAAGGGTGCTTGGAAATCCAACTGGGGCAACCTGGCATCACCATCGTCAGTCTTGACAGCGTGGTTATACAATTTATCGTCGGTCTGATGGGTGTTCATCACAGCACCAACGGTGATCTCACTACCATCTTCCGGGTTTCGGATTTCAGGAATCACTGGGCTCGCGTAGTTTGGTAGCGAGTATTTATCTGGTGTTCTATGGGGTTCCGTTGGTGTATAGGCGACAGCGATGGGTTTTTCGGTGTACGTCTTCAGTTTCACCGAGATTTGCCCTTGTGTATCCGTGACTATCCTGGACTGGGTGTCGTCTAGACTATCCCAGGAGTTGCTCTCGAATTTCGGGTTGTTGTCAATGGTGTTGGGGACGTCTTGAGCGGTTAGGAGGGACGGGTCTGGTCTTTCTAACGGATAGGGGAAGTCGGTTTTCGAAGGGTAGCTCGGTTTGTGCTGTGGCTTCAAAATGGGGGAGTCGTGCCGCTCGTGTAAGTTGAAGTCGAAGGGTTTGGAGGAATCTTGGTCGAAGTCTTGGATCTGGGAAGGCGGGAGAGGGAGTTCAGCCCGCTTCCCGATAACCACTGTCTCTTTCTTGTTGGAATCCAGCACGTCCAGCTTCATAGGACCTGAGTTGACCGGGTACACCACGAAGATAGGCTTGTTGTTCTTGTCCTTTTCCTGGAGATGCTGGGTCGTCTCGATCTCGGTTAGGTCGTCATCTTCGTCTTCTTCTTCTTCCTCGTCGTCTTTAGGTTTATCTTTCTTTGCTTGGAGCATCTGCAAGGTTTCCACTTCGGCAACGTCTGAATCCCCGTTTCTCCTCTGGGCCAGCACGACCTTCGGCGGAGTCTGGTAGAACGCGTACTCGGGTGTCGTCGAAGGCTTCTTGTACCCTTCGTTCATGATCCTATCCTCAGCTATCGGATGACGCGGTTTCACCTCCTGCTGGATCTTGTTCTGCTGCTGGAAGTGCTGCGCTTGTTGCTCGAACTGCGGTGGGGGACCCTTCCTGAGGTTGTGGTTCATCTGGTGTTGTTGTTTCGGCAACGGGGGAGGTTGTAGCTTCTCGAAGAACCCTATGGGTCTATTGCTGGGCCGCTCCAGCAGAGGTTGCCTCAGGTATCCTTTGTTCGGGTGATGCTCGTAGTAGTGTGGTGGCTTCGCGTTTGGCCTGAACTGGGGTAGGATGTTGGGCAGGTTGTCTACGCGTTTGTAGACTTCGTTGGGCCGCGGTGGGCGGGCGTATTCTGGGCGGCCGGAGTGGAAGTGGCCGGGACGAGGGTCCCACGGTGGGCGGTCTCTGTTGATGAAGCCCTGCTGGTGAATTCTGGTGACTGTTTCGCTGGGTGGGGTTAGATCGCTGGGGAGCTGGTGGAGCATGGGTTTCGAGCTCAGTTTTAGGATTTCTTTGTTCATCTGGTTCATGTTGTACTTGAGGCGGAGGTTCTGGGGGGTGGTGGTCGGTGGTGGTTCTGGCCTGAAACTAGGGTTGTCAGGTTTAAGTTTTACAAAATATATAAGATAAATGGTAAAAGCGCCATCATACAGGGTGAGTTTTATACAAGAGTTGTTTGACTCATCAGTTTCTATAACGTAAAATTATTTTCGTTTATACAGGGTGTTGCGTTCAGGCGTGATGGGAAGGCAGATTTTTTTTAATTGAACGCCCTGTGTGTCATACCATATTATGAATACTAAAGAGTTGTCTTTCCAACTGTTTAAGTTATACCTGTGTAAAGTAAATGGTTTCTGAGATATTCAATTGTATGTCAAAAAATTGGCTACTGCAGGCCTTTTAAAAAACTAGGTAATTACTACATTTTTGCAGATATTGTTCTAAAAATGTTGTCATATAATAACTAAAACCATAGCTTGAGTACAGGGTTTACTTTGTAGTAATTTGAAAATTTTAGGGTTCGTGTTCGTTCGTTTGCCATACGATTGCAAAAATGGTGAAATAAACTTACAAAACTGCATATAAAATTGTTAATAAGTTAATAACTGTAATAATAAATAACGCTTCTACATTAGCTCTTCTATAGCCCCTTAAAGACTACATCAAAATACCAAAAATACCTTATTCACAGCAATATTAAAGTTAGCAATTGTATTACATTTTCGTTTAACTGTAAATATCGCAAAAACTAGTAACATTCGGCGTATGACATACTCGATGTAAATTGTATAATTATACGGGTTTTTCCATTTAAAAAACTCAAGAAAACAAAACAAAATCGACAAAAATGCCGCTTTTACAGTTTTTAAAAATAACCTGCAACGGGCATATTTTGGTAAAACACTTGAATATCTTTGGATTTATTAACGCTGCAGCATACATAAATTATACAGGCCGCTCCATTTAAAAAAAATTTCATACTTTCGGTCACACCTAAATGCAACACCTTGTACAGGGTGAGTTATTAGTATCCCGGCGGTCGATAGCTACTCTAACGATTTAGACAAAGAAAAATATGTTTAAGACAAAAGTTGTTGTGTGGCACACTAGTTTCTATGACGTAAAATTATTTTCATATATACAGGGTGTTGCATTTAGGCGTGAAGTAAAATATGTAATTTTTTTTAAATGGAACGCCCTCTATATTTTATTATTGTATGAATACTAATAAATTTGGCTATCCAACGGTATAGGTTGCTAACTCTCAGCGTTAATAGTACCTGAGATATTCAATTACATATTTCTACAAAATATGCCCGTTGCACGATCTTCTTTAAAACTATGTCAAATGACATTTTTGCAGATTTTGCGTTTAAACTGTCAGACAATAGTCAAGCTAGTAGACAGATGATAGTATCCAAAGATATTAGATTCACTATACAGGGTGTTCATAATACTTAGTAAATTTTGATGTTTTTCAAAACGCTTTTCCTTAATTTTTTTTAAATGGAACTACCTGTATTTTATGTGCTAGTTGAAAGTTCCCTTTAATTTATGTCAAATATGTCATATGTCCAATTTTAGCAGTTTTCGCGATATTTACAATTTAAAGAAAAATGTGAAATGTTTTCTAAATATGCTATTATTTTCATGTTCTCTCTTTTTTGTTTGTCTCTTAGTTGTAAAACACTAATGGTATATTCACATATAATTTAAGAAGAAAAAACTTCAATACTATTAGCGTTTATTAAAAAATAATTCCCTTTTTAGTTAGTAACCTATTTGAAGCAAATTCAGAGACAAGCTATAAACACTTAATAAACATTGCAGAACAAGTAACTATTATTTTAATTAATATTTGGAAGTTGTTCAAAATGACGCCCCTTTTCTCTTCTGCAAGCATTAACGCGCTGTAAAAACGATCTTGAGATATTTCTTCACATGTACCTCTTATTAACTGTAAGGTTGTCAAAAACATTGGTTACTTATACGAAGTTTCACGTCTTCTGGTGTAGTAGGTGCTGATTGGTATTCCAGCTCCTTCACATATCCGCAGAAAAAGAAATCGAGACCTCAAGGAGACTTTGGTGGCCATATGTAGGACCTCCTCTTCCCTCTTTGGTCACCGTTTTAGTTCTTGTTTTGTGCTGGTAATTAATATTACCTGTTTCTTCAAATTGCAACCGAACCCTGTCTATAACACTTGGTTGGGGATGGCGTCTATCCGGATCTCAAGGAAAAGTCTTTTGAAAAACATCAAAATTTACTAAGTTTTATGAATCTAATAGCGAATCTAATATATTTTGATACTCTCACCTATCTACTGGCTTTGACTATTGTCTCACATAGTTTAACGGCAAAAAATGCAAAAATGTCGTTTTTACATAGTTTTAAAGAAGATCCTGCAATGGGCATATTTTGGTGAAATAATTGAATATCTCAAGAACTATTAACGCTGACAGTTTGCAACCTATACGGTTGGATAAACAAATTTATTAGTATTGATATAATCATAAAATATACAAGGCGTTCCATTTAAAAAAATGTACATATTTTCCATCACGCCTAAATGCAACACCCGGTATAAATGAAAATAATTTTACGTTATAGAAACTGGTGAGTCCAACAACTTTTCTTAAGATATATGTATGAGATTATGGAACCCCAGTCGAAGAGTCGTACCAAATACAGCATGTCCGAAAACTCCAGCCATTTTAAACTGCCAAATCTTTTAGAAGATATGCCTTTGCACACACCCGGAGCAATGTGGCTTCAAAATTGGTTTCAAACGAATTTCGTTCAGTCTTGGGACACCCTGTATAATGAGATATGGCAACCTTACCTGTAGACTTCCTGGATCGTCTGCTGTTCAGTTTTCTCATCAACCGGAAACACTATCTTCGGCCCATTTCCTTTCGGGAACTCGATCTGCGCGTTCTGAATTTCAGGATCATCAACCACTTGCCCAGGCTTTTTCACCATCTCCACCGGCACACCGATGGCCAGCGAAGTCTCAGAATTCCTAATCGGATGCATGATCGAACTCGCTCCAATGTTAAACGGCTTACTATCCTTGTTCAGGTTAATACTAGTACCAACCTGATAACTTGCCGAGTCCTGCCCGTAGGTATCTTGCTGGTACTTGTTTTGCGGGTACTTCTCTTGCGAGTATTGATCTTGGGAGTATTGGTCTTTTGGGTATTGCTCTTGGGGATATTTAATTTGGGGGTTTGCGTTTTGTGCGAAATCCTCTTCTGAGAATAACGGTCTGAACGGTTTATTGTCGAAAGGGCTCTCCTTGAAACCTACGTAGTCGTTTCCTACGTTTTGCTGGTTCCCAACCACGAAAGAGACCGTGTTTTGATCAGCTGGTACTATGATGTTGCTACTGCTCGGTGCTAAGTTTGCAGGTAAGTTTTGCGGCCGTTCGAAGGGCCTAGGAACGACCTTCTCGTTGTTAAGCTGGTCGCGGAGATGCTGCGTGGAGACTATGATCTGTTGCTGGTTGCTTGGCTGGTTGTTGTAGAACTCCCCTAGAGGCATAGAGGTCACTTTAGGCGAGTAGGTTGTAGGCCTTGGGTGCTCCTGTCTTCTCGGAGGTTTTGTCGTCGTTGTTGTCGGTCGAGGTGTTGTGGTTGTTGGTCGAGGTGTTGTGGTTGTTGGTCTAGGTGTTGTTCTTGTAGTTGTGGGTCTTGTAGTTGTTGTCGTTGGATGTTCTGTTGTTGTTTGTCTTGTGGTAGCTCTTGGCGTTGTCGTACTTGGTTTGATAGTCGTTGGTGCTTCTGTTCTTGAAGCTTGAGCTGTTGTTGAGGCTTGAGTTGTTGTGGGTTGACTTGCCAACACCTGAGTGGTGGTGGTTTGAGCACTGGGCTTTGTATACACTCGAGTTGGTTGTTGATTCTCAACAGCTATGTTGTCCGTTACCCCATCTTCGTATTCGTACTCGTAATGCCCCATGTTCGACCCCGTTAGCACGTTGGGGTTGTACGGCCCAGCGTGCCCGTTGATGTCGTAATCGTCAACCTTCTCAGGCTTTTTGGTGGTAGGCTCCATCTCATCGTAACTCCCGAAGATCTGCTCGAATAACGAAAGAGGTCTCTTCGTTTCGGACGGTGGTGTCGTCGTCAGGAATATATCGTCGACTTTAGTCTTGTCAGTGGAGGTGTAACTATCCTCGAAGCTGTGATGGACCATTGGACTTTGCATCAGGTTACCATCAAGCGTCGTCGTCAGATATATCTCAGTCGTTGGTTTTCTTGTTGTGCTCGTCGTTGTTCTTTGAGTATACTTTGGACTCGTTGTCGTCGTCGTCTTCTGATCAAAGTACGAATACTTCGTGGGCATATACGTAGGAGCCTTCGTTGGTTTATACGTGGTTACCGTATAGTCCTTGTGGTTGTGGTACCTGTTGATATTCCCCTGTACCTTCGTATTGGCGTAAGAACTCGAGATGAGGGGATATACGTATTTGTCGGAGTTGTACTTCACCGGGAGGTTGAGGAAGTCGTGGAAGTTTGGTGTTAGTTGGTTGACGTCGTTGGGTTTGTGGGAGCCGATGTGGCCGTCTTTGCGGTCGATGTTGGATTTGTCGAAGATGTTGGTGGACGGCGGTTGGTCTTCGTCTTCGTATTCGAGGTATTCGTCGTCGGGGGAGTTCTGGGCGTCCACTGGGAAGTTGAGCTCGCCGGTGACCGGGTTTTTTTCTAGGTAGAACGGTTTGCCCTTGTTGAAAATGTTGTCGGGGAGGTTGTAGCCGGGTACGACGAGAGGTGATGGGTCTGGTATGGACTCCGGGTCGTCCTTGCTTGGGTCGGCGAGGTCCTTTTTTCGGGTGAACTGGAAAGAAGACGAGAATGGTTACTGTTTTTTTTTTTGTGTTTAAGTGTCATTTGTTGGCTTAATTCTTAAAAATAGACTTGGTTTTGTTTTATAACCTTTAGTTAAGGTAACTAGGAAACTTTCTAACTTTGAATTGCTTTGTGGTATTAGTTCGACATTTATGATATTGCATTTAACTTAAGAGATAGAAATATATACTTTATACAACAGTTAGTTCCCCAGCATTTGCAACTATGCACAATTGGAAATCATTTATACAGGATGTTGCATTTACGCCTGAAGAAAAACATTCTTTACTGTTTTGAAATTGACTTTTTACAGTTTGTTTTTTCAATGAAACGCCCTGAATTCTATTTGCTATCTGCAATGCGCCTTAAGTTCTTTCTTAAATTTATATTTAGTTTGTCATATGTCATATCAATTTTTGATAGTCTTTGCGATAATTGAAAATATATTTCAACAGATATATCGTTTCAATTTTGTTTTCATAGATTCCAAACCAAGAAGTTTGCGTAACGCAAATCTAAGACGTGATGGAGACGTTCCCGGTTCGTCATCTACAAACAAAAAGCGCTTTGAAATGTCCATATAACATTTTGTGATAAAAGAAAAACTGGAATAAGTGTAATTATTCATTGAAACTCTCGTATTTTTCGCTGAATGTACATTTAGTATTATAATATCTTCTTTAATGATATAAAAAAATCTTGCTGTTACTATTGGTGTTAAATAAGACAGAAATAGTGCGTCATCTCGGAAGCCGTTGGAAATACTCCATATTTTAATAATTATTTTCTGAAAACGTTGCAAATTTAAAGCACTGGAACCTTTACACCTAAAAAATTGACGTTTGTTTTTTCATAAATATTCACATTTGTTAGATTATTAAATTATGTATGGTAACAATCATAGAATGTATTTACAAAATGTTCCGAAATCGACTACCAAAGGATTTAACCCCCATTAATGATCTTTAATTTAACGCATGAGAGAAAATTATAGAAGAACATTTAGAAAAGTTATAACATTTTGTTAAAGCTGAACAAAGTAATGTTCAGTTGAAGCCACACAACATAAGGACAATATAGTTATTTAGGGGTTCTTCACCTAAGAACAAAACATTTTGCATTCGTGAATGAGACTACCTATAATTTAGTATATGGTTATGAGTTATGAGCATGTTGTTATCACCGCCAACCAAAATATCAACTCCTTCCACTTGGTGTTATACATAATATCGTAATGTGGAGGCTTTTCAGCTTTTAAAGTAATCATTTAAAGTATAATCCCAATCAATTATCTCCAATTTGGGCTAAGAGAAAAATATTTAAACAGTTTTTGTAAAAGTTATAAACATTTTTCTGTTGTAAAGATATGTAATTTGTACCGCAATACTCAAATAAGTAGTAGACAAAGTAACTGTGATTTAGGGGTTGTATGCCATAAAGAAAATTTCTCAGCGTAAATGAGTAAATACAACGATTAATTACCTACGAATTTATCATATGAAGCTAACATATGTCATATGTTTTTTTCCATTTCCGATACATTTAATTTTTGTAAAAGTTATAACAATTTTTCTGTAGCGTTTTTCGTAGTATATCTGAAAGTTTGCATAGAAAGTATATGCAAATTATTGTGATTTAAAGCTTGTTTGCTACAGAACGGGAAATAGTGACTAACTAATTGAGATAGGTAGTCTACATTTTGACGGATGGAGTATCGTCGTTCAGTAATTTTGAAAGCGTTATAAACAATTTTCAGCAATCAACTTTGTGTTGCTTTGGCTGTCGATACTTAATATTATTACAATAGTAATCGGCTAGTCGCTCTGTTGCCTGTTAACAACGGAGTTGTTACCCCTAAATCATTATTATTTGGTTTATCTCTTAATAAGTATCGAAAAGTAGTAAAATGAAAGCATTTTTCTTGGCAAAGAACATATGACTGGAGGCTTTTTAGATTTCCATTAGTTTTTACGTAGTTTTTCAGAAGGGCTTAAATCAAATCAATCTAAATTGAACGGTTTCTGCGATATGGGCCAAAAGTTGTGAAACATCAAAGTTTAGCTAACTACTAGGGTTTTTTTTTCGGTTATTATAATTGTGGCTTACCGATTCCTTTAAGGCACTCTGGTCGATCTCCTCCAGGATGAAGTTTGTCCTGTTCAAGGACGAACTATCCCCGCGATTGTCAATGTGTCCTCCCATCAGGGTGGCACCGTGTGCTCTCGTCGTTGAGAGCATGACTATCGTGGGTATCGATATCACTATCTTGATTATCATTAGAACGATCGCCTTCAGTTCCATCGTTGTTTGCAGTCTGAAACAACAACAGACGAAACAAATTATGAAAAGTGAAGAAAAAGGAAACTTTTCAACTGTATATAACTTGTGGTAGTAGTTTCCTATTAATGGACAAAACTTGTTAACAAAACTAGTTAATTAGATACATTTTACGTAGCCCAGCAACTCTATTATACTCTCCAATCATTAACATAGTGGGTCTGTTAACCCATTTACGAAAACAATTAAATCCCACGTGGTATACTAGTTCGTGTCAAAATAATAAAAAAGACAACAACGGTTTTTTTTTGTTGCAAAAACAACTGTTGGATTTGCATATGAAAGTAAATCTTTGCCAAATATAGATTTTTATGGGATAAACGTGTATAAATGGTAACGATTAATCGGGAAGTGGCACAGTTATTGTTTCTATTAGCACATTTTTTTCCTATTGGCCGAGGAATGTGTGTTAGGCAAATAGCGTGTTAAAGTTGGAACGGCCGTAAACAATTTTGTGTTGTGGCCGTTATGGAACAACAATTAAGGAGGCGTCCGCCTAACAGCGCACAGACTAAGCGCTAGCTAACAGTAAATGTCGGGTGTGTGAGGTTATGTATACTGCGTGATTGCGAAATGACGTAACGAATCGTTTGATGACATTTTAAATTTGGCGTGATTGCTTCTTTCTCAATAGAGAATGAAAAAAACCTGAAAGGTAATCACGTTTTAATGAAAAGAAAGTTAATTCCTTTAATAGATAATTTTAAATAGTTTAAAAAATTACTTAAAAACTTTTGTAAGGCGACTCTTTTCTTACTGCCCTATTAAATGAAATATTACGATTGTTTACGTACATATCCCGTCATCGAACAAATATTCGTTTCTGAGATATCGGCTTCCATCAAAATCTTGTTCACAACCTTTATTATTTAGAAACTGCCAAAAAGTAAAAACGCCAATCTAGAGAAGAGACTCTAAATGCAACGTTAACAAAAATTAAAATTTTTGTGGTAAGCGCTATAGGAGGAAAAATATATATATAAAAATCTGATGTGGCCATGACTTTATCATAGAAAATATAAAATTATTAGTTTAGCTGAATGAGAATCTATTTGATTGAGATAAACTGTGTCTGCATTAAAATTAAACTAGTTAGTTTAAACTAACAGCTATTTTTATTCTATTGACAGTAGGTATTGTCAAAACATCAGCATTTGACACTACCTGCTGTCATCAGAATAGTTATTTATCTCACAAGTGCTGAAAGTACGGAATAGCGCGACGAGCGGTGATACTGCGCGTCACCGATGGCGGAGCGTCGCCGTCTCATGTGAGCGAGTCGCGCTATGTAGTTTTCGGCAGGAGTGACATCAACGTTTTTTGTGTTGCTTTTTGAGCCATACGTATTTCAAAATAATTTTAAAATGGTTATATTTCTGTATAGGAAATGTTAGGTTGATACCACTTCTACGAAACGTTAAGTTTAAAAAGCTAATCCAAATTCTGACAGATTTATATTCGTTCATGACACTGTAGATGTCACATCCGTACCAACATACTAAAATATAACTACACTCATCGCTATACTTTATTTACAATTTTCTCAATTTATCGTTTTTTACAATTAGATAAAACAACGGGTTGATATTTCTTATTAAGAAACAATCAAATTGGTGATCTTATTTTATTAGAATTTTGTACTTTGCCGCACTAGAACGGCAACGTTCCATAGCGGTTCTCTTCTGATGAAATCAGCTGTTTTCGAGTGTGACAGCCATAGACATTTCTGTGGTGACAGCACAAAAATTGTCAAATCCAGGCTACTATGTAGTTTCATATCAATGCAGATGCGACCGATATCAATCAAATAGAATTTGCTCTTGAAGCTAAACTATTAATTTTACCAAAAAATATCATAGGCATAAATTATTCAAAATTTCCTCTACTTTAATTTTTTATTTAACTATTTTGACGAAATTACAGAAATGGCAGCTTATTTACAAAATCCTTGAAAAATGCTTAGAGGAAACAGCCAGTTTCTTTGGACCCTTTTAAACCAAAAGCTTTTCAGCTCTAAGTTTGGTCAGAAAACGTCTAACTACGCACTTTCGTCCCGATACCTTTAGTAGTTTCTCCGGAATCGTCGGCACAAAAATCGGGTACACACACACACACGGACATTTTGTGTACCTTGGTCAAAAATGTTCAGGGGACCCATAAAGACCTATTTCCGCTAAAATCTCAATTTTTTTTCATTTTTACTTTATCATACTGCGTACTGATAAAGTAAAAATGGAAACCCTTTTTTCCCTTCTTTCGCGCTCATGTTTACAGCAAGAGACAAAAAATATTGATAGTCATGTAGTTTATGTCGAAATCTTATGACAGAAATAAGTAATAAATTAATAATAAATGACAAATAAGAATATTCAATTAAGTAAATACTGTTGTCGTCAAAGTAATATGTTTTGATCCAAAAGAATATATTTCTTAAAAAGAAGAAATCTTTTTTATCTGTGTAGACTAAATATTTGGCTATATGGCGGTGAAATTATGGTGATATTGATAACTTTACTTGGTTTATGGAAAGCGAGAAGGCACTTTCAAATGATTTGTTTGTTCTGATAACGACTCCGATCTTGAAAGTTGCATATCACGTCAGGTTTTTGCGTTTAAAAATATTTATGAACAAACTTTTAGGATCTCAGGTAAAAGTATCAAGATGAACGATTACGATAAGAGATTTTGAGATCTTTAGGACAAATCTGACATCATTTTCGATTCTGGGCAATTAATTCCACCAAAAATGCAATTTTATGAATTATGTTCCATTCACAAAAACCAGGCTTTTTAGAATTAGCAATAATTGCAGTTGTACTTTTCTCAAAGTAAGGCTACCATTTGTCATATTCACGTGTTTCAGTATTTTGTTATCAGACAACCAAACATGGAGATACTTAAATTATTTTTATCTTTATTTGGCTGTTACATGCTGTGAGTAGATACTGTTTCGTTTAAAAAAGTTGATTCAATTATGTATTTGTGTCGCTCAGTAAAAGGGTCCATGTCTTTAGCCATGAGCCGGCGTGTAACGTCCGCGTTTGCTCTTCCTGATCTTCAGGTGGGTTTGAAATTGGGTCAACGGTCTCGGTGAGTTGGTGAAGGTCACCAAATTACCTTGACCGGGCTACAACTATGCTCGTCGCGTTTGTTCGGTCGGGCCGTTAGCCTACACGCCCACATTTACTGATTTGGGATTCACCCGTACTTATCTATGCGTTGAACACCGTAAATCAAGAAGTCATGGTGACGGCACTAGCCAGATATTTGACGGATGAGCTCATATGTACCTACCAAATACCAGAAATACCCCATTATACACCATTAATAACATTAACAAATTATGAAAGAGAAACAAATAGCGCCATGTTAAAATCACTATTGAAACAGGCAGGTGGTATTCAATATACGGTATATTTTTAATTGTTCGAAATGTATATTGTCGGCTCAAGACGTTAGTTAACAATACACTGCGACTTACCCTTAAAACTATCGACTTTAGGGAATATTGTTATAATTGCCTTTCTACAACTACCTTCATCAATCATCATTTTTGGCTGAATTGAATTTGGATGCCATCTTACCACTGAAGGCGGTCCTGGCCGGCGAGAAATTTTTTATATATACCTATATATTAGTCAATAGTCAGGAGTCAGGACGTTGAAGACAGACCTAACAAAAAAATGAGGTTGCCATTAAAAAATATCGCGGTTGTCATTCTTATAAGTCAATAGTTAATACATAAGTGGTATGTATGTCCATCAACAATTTTTGCCTCTCAGTGTAAACATGAGCGCGAGAGAAATGAAAAAACCTACCCGATTTTTGCACTTTTAAGTTAACTCTCGTCTTACCGATTTTGTTTCTCCTAAACCGTTTGCCACAAAAATTTGAATTTTTGTTTAGGTTGCATTTAGAGTCTCTTCTATAGATTGGCGATTGTTTTTCCTTAAATGTTTATGTTTTAAAGGATGTGAACAAGATTTTGATGGAAGCGGATATCTCTGTAACGAATATTAGCACGATAATGGGACATGCACACAAACAATCGCAATATTTTATTTAATTGGGCGAAAAATAATCGCTATAGTTTTTACGTAATTTTTTTCAAAGCGATTTATATGAATGTTATAAATTTCTTGCAGCGCAGACTACGCCAATCGTAACGGTAAATGGTAACATAGCTATGGGACACTACCAGCAAGATCATTATTACTTAAGGGGGGCACCTGGTGTAGACGGTCAAAAAAGCACCCAATATTAATATTTTTTTCACTCCGCTCCAATCAAATGAAACACATTGAACTTTCTGCAATCAATATATTATATATTGGACTACATAACTTAATTTATACATAAAAAAATATTAATTCTAAGTGGCAGAATGAAAGCCATTCTGATTGCGCCTCGCCGCTGAGCTCGTTGCACTTTGTACAGTCTGTAGTTTGCAATTTATATCTGAAGCAAACAAAACAAGTTTTTTTATAAAGTATATGTATTTAGCTTCTATGTGAATTACAGCAAATTAAAAAAATCTAAAGTGAACATGTTACCCAACTTAGAACAAAAAGATTAGATTTTTAACCGAAAAATTCTTGTCTTCGTTATAAAAAAAACATAATATAATAAAACTTTTTCAAAAAACAATTTATGTCACATAGAAGACAAACTAATTATCTACAAAATGCAGTCAGATAGAGTTCAATCGATGCATTCCAATTTTCTCTATCGTGTACAAAAACTCAAAACAAAGCGTTTTGAGATAATCCAGCGTAAAGTTTACGGTTCAAAAGACTTCCTTTTACTGAAAACTTACCGCAGTCACGGGCTAATCTGCGATCCCAGGTCCATACAGCAACCCTTCAGCTTCCTCGTACAACTCGTTTTGAGCCATTAGCTCAATTCTACGAGCAGTCCGTGCCTCTTTTGAGTTACTTAGGCTGCGGCGACCCTGCCTCTGAAGCCGTTGTTCGTCGTACCCATTAGCAAAATTTTGTGCTTGCAACCCAATTTGGATGTCCAGAAGGTTCATAATCCTCAAAATGGAACTGTACCCGTCATTGAAAACACATGCAGCGATGAATGCAGCTATTTGTACGATTTTAGATCCCGAATTCAAATGCTTAGGCGCTAAACGCCAGACAGTAGAATTAAAGCTCTCGTTAGAGTTTTGTGTATGTCCGCCTAAGCATCTTGTCAGAAGTTCATCTTTGGAAAGATCGTTGTAAATAGGGATCAAATTTTCCACGACATCAGCATAAAGTGCAGGGGGATGATTGTAAGACGCAGCAACACCAGCCGCTTCAGCTTTGCGCCACTTACACCAACTGTCGGCTCCTGGAGGGCAATTTGTATGGTTTGGCTTCGTATTCGTAGATGTTAGATGGTCTAGAGTTGCTTTAACTTCTCTTTTCATGTCTTCGACAGAATTAACATTTCGCCGAATAGCCAATCCGTAGTATTTTGTAAGCTTCTTGATGAGTAAATCCGTTAATTTACCTCTTCCACCAAGCTTCTTTTCTCTTTTTACGTTTCGGAGTCGCGTGCCCATTCGTTTTTCCACGTGTCCAACGCACTCACTTTTGATTACTGGACATTCATTACCATACGGGTTTAGATCTAAAATTGCTTTGTAGGTTTTAGAGTCACCGTCTCCAATGTAATTTATATATTTTACGCCAAATTTCTCAGTAGATCTAGAAAACATGTCTTTGATAGCATCTACCTCCATCTTACCGGCGGAACCTGAGTGGTTCGCTAAACATTGCTGTTCATGTGATTCATACCATTCAGTATACTCGTCCGTGCCTTCTCTTTTTTTCCACGTAATACATGCTTGGCAGTAAGCACTTTTTACTACAAGGTCAATTATTTTCCCACTATAGTAACCGATGATCGTCGTGACACCGTATAAAGATGAAAATCCTCGTTTCTTCCACGAACCATCCCCGGATATTTTTAAAAGATCTTCAGGCCTTTTATTTAGTGCGTTTAACTGTTTTTCTACTTCGACGGCTTTCATACAAATTCTGTCAAACACTGAGCTCGTCGCATTATAAACATGCTGCACAATCAGGTCATATGCACTTCTGCTTATACCTTGACCGAGATCCATAAGTCCAGCAAATATACCAATTCCTTGCTGTCCAATGCCTAAAAGCCGCATAACAAAAACAATTCTTCGGTTTATTTCGTATCCCGTTTTTATCATTGGCCCGGAATTAATTTCAATATTCCCACAGGAACACGAAACAAGAAGTTTGAAACCGAAGCCGCGAACTCCCGTTTCTCGAAACTGTATGTCCTTCTTACATTTTCTACAAATGATCAAGTTTGCAAGAGTTCCAAAAATAGTTAGAAATTCCACAATTCTATAACAATGTGCGTTATTGTAGACTACATCTTCACGACTTGCACTGCTGAGTTTTCTACTGGAGGCACTATCTTCTACATGTTTGTCACTCTCGTTAACTTTTTTAGATTTCCTACCAAAAAAACGTCTTTTGTGCGGCCTCGATGCACGCGAACATTCACCTGCTTTTGCTTTCGGATACGAAGACATATTTGGTAATACCTTTACACACAACGAAAACCGACTGACCGACGATTCACGATCGTATACATAGAATTTCGTATTCGTATACAATAATTCTTGATAAGACAAGAAAATGCAATGTCTAGGCTAGGCCCACGTACAGCGCGACCAGTCAGAACTTGTTCGGAGAAATGTAAACATTGGGATGCGCAGCGCACTGGACACGGGATAGTTTTGGTGGAGGGGATCATTCGTGTGTGTCGAGCGTACAGTGCGTCTCGCTTGTAAGTTGCCGCGGTTTGCTCGCTCGCCCAGTTACATTCTAGCGACTGTAACTCAAAAAGTTTTTTGAATATCGACCTAATTTTTCTTGAGCAGATTCTCTGATAGTTATAGTTTTAATTAAGACTACTTCTAAAAAATCGATTTTTTTGACCCCATAAACCAGGTGCCCCCCTTAATACAATGAGAACAATTTCGGAATTTTGAATCATAGTGCGATATGAATATAGCACAATATATTTAGATTTAAAATTAGTTCTAAGTTAGGACTGCGTTGTCCTGCTAACGTTCGTTTCAGAGATATCCGCTTCCATAAAAATCCTGTTTACAACCTTTTGCTATAGAAAATATAGCCAATGTATAGAAGAGACTTTAAATGCAACCTGAAGAAAATTTTAAGTTTTTGAGTTAAGAGATGTAGGCGAACAAATCGGAAAAACGAGCGTTAATTTACAAACGCAAAATTCAGGTACACTTTTTCGTTTCTCTCGCGCTCATGTTTACACCGAGAGGCAAAAAACGTTGATAGTCAAACAGCTTATGTAGAAATGATTAAGGAATATAAGACTTTTTTTTCCATTCAGTAGTTTTATGAGTTCAGTAGTTATGAGCCGTCGAACATAGAATCTCACATTTAAGGGGAGGTTCTCATGTAGAGACCTAAAATGTAGGTCAACTTTGAGACAGTTTTTCAAAGAAATCGTAAGAGATATGAATATTTTTTCTTTTGCCATATGTTTACCATACTTTAGTGTACAAAAGGGCATAGCGCCATAAAAAACTATATGCAAGAAGTGGATACTATTGTCGGAAGTATCAGGTCCTGTGCGGCGTGCTTGTCTCAACGACGTGCATGATAGCTCCTATAAAAATTAACAGAAATCCAAATTTCAAACGCGCTTTGTAACGAGATGAAATTAGTTAGAGGCTAAACCAAAATTTAGTTAAAAAAGTTGAAAATTGACAAAATGGCTGCTGATTGCATTTTAAGATCGACTTTTTACATCCTTTTTACTTTATCATACGTAGTATGGTAAAGTATTGTAATCATGCGGAAATAGGTCTTTTTGGGTCCCCTGAACATTTTTGACCAAGGTACAAAAAATGTCTGTGTGTGTGTGTGTGTGTGTGTGTGTGTGTGTGTGTGTGTGTGTGTGTGTGTGTGTGTGTGTGTGTGTGTGTGTGTGTGTGTGTGTGTGTGTGTATGTGTGTGTGTGTGTGTGTGTGTGTGTGTGTGTGTGTGTGTGTGTGCGCGCGTATGTGTGTACTCGATTTTTGTGACGACGATTCCGGAGAAACTACTGAAGGTATCGGGACGAAAGTTCATATTTAGAAGTTTTATGACCAAACTTAGAGCTGAAAAGGTTTTGGTTCAAAAGGGTCCAAAGGAACTGGTAGTTTATTCTAAGCCTTTTCAAGGATTTTGCAGATGAGCCGCCATTTCTGTAATTTCGTCAAAATAGTTAAATAATAAATTAAAGCAGAAGAAATTTTGAATAATTTATGCCTGACATTTCTTGGTAAAATTAATAGTTTAGCTGCAAGAGCAAATTCTATTTGATCGAGATCGGTCGCATCTGCATTGATAGGAAACTACATAGTAGCCAGGATTTTGACAAATATTTTTTTTGTGCTATCACCACAGAATAGGGTATTCCGGTGTTTTTTAAATTGTCATTTTTTATAAACTATGGGTGTTACTGTTTGCTACTTCACTAGTAAAATATCAAACATAGTTTTAAATTAAGAGAAATCGTTGTTTGAATTTTGAATTAGGATTGGTCTTTGTGACGTCACAAAGACCGCTCAAAGTAAGCGACTTGACAACGTTGCTATATCTAGGGTGCACGTAATTTTTTGTTTTGTTGTGTCAACGTTTAGAATCGCTCGTTTGTTGACACCTGCTTTGGTTATTGAAGTTATATCAAATACTTGACTTCAAAATGTATAAACGCCAACGCCGACATAGTTCTGGGCCGAATTGAAAATGGAGTTCGACTTCGTTCTCAAACAACAGGGTAGCCAACCGTCAACTTGGGCGATCAGCTGTTCGAGAGCTGTCCGCTGTTGCCAGCGCTAATAGGGATCGGTAATGATCGTGTGTTTCCGAGGGTGGTCGGTGAATTCAAACGTAATGCACTTTTAATTGCAATTATCTCACAGAAAAGCTAAATCAAAAAGCTCATAGCTTAACTTTATGAATCCTCATAAATTGTACAATAGGTTAAACCGAATATTTGCTTAAATTTTGACATTACCGGAATACCCTATTGTCTATGGCTGTCACCACGCTGTCACACTCGGAGAACCACTATGGAACGTCATCTACAGTGTCATGAACGAATATATATCTGTCAGAATTTGAATTAGCTTTTTAAACTTGACATTTCGTAGAAGTGGTATCAACCTAACATTTTCTATACCGAAATATAACCATTTTTAATTTTTTTTTTAAATAAGTACGTATTTCTCAAAAAGCAACACAAAAAACGTTGATGTCACTCCTGCCGAAAACAACATAGCGCGACTCGCTCACATGCGACGACGACGCTCCGCCATTGGTGACGCGCCGCATCACCGCTCGTTGTGCTATTCCGTACTTTCGGCACTTGTGAGATAAACAACTATTATTCTGATGACAGTAGGTAGTGTCAAATGCTGATGCTTTGACAATACCTTCGATTGATACTATTGACTATCAAAATATCTGTCAAATCCTGGCTAACTAGTTTAATTTTAATGTAGACACGATTTATCTCAGTCAAATAGATTCTCATGCAGCTAAACTATTAATTTTATATATTGTATGATAAAGTCATGTGCCTGGCCACATCAGATTTTTTCGGTTTCAAATCGTTATAAATAATATAATTAATTAAAAGTTTCACTTATTATGAGGTTCAGCATCAAATAAACACAATTTTCTCTAAGGGAAAAAAGAATAACTCGATCCATTAAACGATTCAAACGGAATCGCGCATGCCAGTTTGAAATATCGTGTTCCTAGAAAAAAGCTTCGGTTGTATCGGTGTAAAAAAAAACTCTGCAAGAGAAGGTAGAAACATGATACGTTTTAAAACTCCTTTTCCATATGAATTCATTGAAATATTAATTACTAACATAAACACCTAGATCTATACGTTCTCTGTACTGTATCCAAATTTCACATTCCTAGTTTAAAGCGTTACCGAAAATTATCATTTGAATAGACACATCTCTTTGCGGCCTCTTAATGCAGGAAATTTGGCCGGAGAATACTATATACCTAGCCTATAAAATCCTAAAACTTGCGAGAAACAAAAAAAATTACGTAAACCGGTCAAATGACATTAGAAATGCCCATTCTAATGTCAAACGATTGTTTGATGATTGTCGGTTGACATTAGAAATGTCTGTTCTATTAATACCGAACGATTGGTTGACCTGCCATCGCCAAAAATTAGTTGAATCAATTATAATTGATTATAGTAAACCGTTCATTTTATCTTATAGGTTCCAGAATCATTTTGATAGTACATAATTTTTTTCCGAATAACATTTTGATGTTACTATGAAACCAACCTTGTTGTGCAGGTTTAGTAATTCAACTACAAAGAAAATTCTAAAAAAGACAACCATAACTGTGTATGACGCATATTTTTATGAATACCGAACCAAACGATAGAGAGACTGTTCACAGTTCACAAACCATACACCAGATCATTGTTTTGGATGTACCAGTACCAAGAATGCGCTCATGTCCGACAAGGTCGAAAATTTGGTGTTATATTCAGGTAAAAATGCTCTAAACTACCAATAACATTGAAATTATTGTCCTTCTTTGACATTGTTATTAGTTTATTAATTTATTCTCCACCGTTTTTTTGCCGTATGTTTTTAAACGTTTCCTCTTCAACATCAAAACAATACACAGCCGGAACCTCATTACCAAGGTTAACACAGGTCATAAACACGCTTCCTAACAACAAACAAACGAATTGCTCCAAATTCAGCACCACAAACAAGTCCACGACATTCATTTACTAGCAGAACAGGTCAAAATAAACAAGAGTCAAAGGTCAAACGAATTATACGTGTTCATTGTTCAAGCGAAATCGCCATAAATTTGAGACAGCGCACCGACAGTCGACTTCAAACACAGTTTTCTTAGTAAGAACAGGACAGACCTAACCTATTTGAATACATTACGCTTATAAACTGTCCTCGGATATAGCCTACTTCCCACAAACAGTTGGAATTGCAAAAAGACGCGCAGACTATTCATCAAACGACAGACATTGGCATACCTCTAGTTAACTATGCTCGCGGTAATTTCTGTTGTACGCGAGAAATACTCGAAAACGACTCGTATCTTAGAAATTAGAAACCGTTGTGAAAGCTCGATGTTATTAACTTATTATTTATTAATGTTTGAATGATAAAAAGATGCGAAGGTATGAAGGTTTTTGTTGCTTGTTGATGGTATGGTAAGTAAGGCTTGCGATTTGAATCGAAAATCTGGTATTCTAGATTAATTTATTATGAATATTCCGTTCGTGTGAAGGCTGGACTTTTTGTGATCTTCTCGGGTCTGTTAGAAAGTTATTGAATTCGAGAAAAACGAAATTGTTGCTAGATTGGTCGAGAAAGGATGTGCTTGATTTATGGGTGCTGTTTATTTTTGTTTGGTTTTTGATGCTGGCGCGTTATAAACTTGAAAGGTTTTCCATATTTAGCTTTATTACTTTGTCCTCGTATTCTGATATTTGTTTGGTTTCCATGGGTTTAATTATATTGGTGGAGATTGCTTCGAGTTTTCTGGAAAATATCTGGGTTTGATTTACGATTGATTCTTTATTTCAGTTGACCAAGGCTAAAAATAGATAGAGGGCTGTACTTTTTAGAATTAATTACCCAATGTATCTGATCCATAAACGTGTATAATAATAATTTGTATCCCAACTACTTTGCTCGTAATCGCACATGAAGCGAAATAATAACATTCAACCACCGATAAACAACGTAAAATCTAAGTTTCAAAAATCCTCCTGAACAAACTAAAATAGATACAGGGCTGTACTTTTTAGAATTAATTACCCAATGTATCTGATCCATAAACGTGTATAACAATAATTTGTATCCCAACTACTTTGCTCGTAATCGCACATGAAGCGAAATAATAACATTCAACCACCGATAAACAACGTAAAATCTAAGTTTCAAAAATCCTCCTGAACAAACTAAAATAGATAGAGGGCTGTACTTTTTAGAATTAATTACCCAATGTATCTGATCCATAAACGTGTATAATAATAATTTGTATCCCAACTATTTTACTCGTAATCGCACATGAAGCGAAATAATAACATTCAACCACCGATAAACAACGTAAAATCTAAGTTTCAAAAATCCTCCTGAACAAACTAAAATAGATAGAGGGCTGTACTTTTTAGAATTAATTACCCAATGTATCTGATCCATAAACGTGTATAACAATAATTTGTATCCCAACTACTTTGCTCGTAATCGCACATGAAGCGAAATAATAACATTCAACCACCGATAAACAACGTAAAATCTAAGTTTCAAAAATCCTCCTGAACAAACTAAAATAGATAGAGGGCTATACTTTTTAGAACTAATTACCCAATGTATCTGATCCATAAACGTGTATAATAATAATTTGTATCCCAACTACTTTGCTCGTAATCGCACATGAAGCGAAATAATAACATTCAACCACCGATAAACAACGTAAAATCTAAGTTTCAAAAATCCTCCTGAACAAACTAAAATAGATACAGGGCTGTACTTTTTAGAAGTAATTACCCAATGTATCTGATCCATAAACGTGTATAACAATAATTTGTATCCCAACTACTTTGCTCGTAATCGCACATGAAGCGAAATAATAACATTCAACCACCGATAAACAACGTAAAATCTAAGTTTCAAAAATCCTCCTGAACAAACTAAAATAGATAGAGGGCTGTACTTTTTAGAATTAATTACCCAATGTATCTGATCCATAAACGTGTATAATAATAATTTGTATCCCAACTATTTTACTCGTAATCGCACATGAAGCGAAATAATAACATTCAACCACCGATAAACAACGTAAAATCTAAGTTTCAAAAATCCTCCTGAACAAACTAAAATAGATAGAGGGCTGTACTTTTTAGAATTAATTACCCAATGTATCTGATCCATAAACGTGTATAACAATAATTTGTATCCCAACTACTTTGCTCGTAATCGCACATGAAGCGAAATAATAACATTCAACCACCGATAAACAACGTAAAATCTAAGTTTCAAAAATCCTCCTGAACAAACTAAAATAGATAGAGGGCTATACTTTTTAGAACTAATTACCCAATGTATCTGATCCATAAACGTGTATAATAATAATTTGTATCCCAACTACTTTGCTCGTAATCGCACATGAAGCGAAATAATAACATTCAACCACCGATAAACAACGTAAAATCTAAGTTTCAAAAATCCTCCTGAACAAACTAAAATAGATAGAGGGCTGTACTTTTTAGAATTAATTACCCAATGTATCTGTAACTACTGTCTAAAATGTGATTCCCGATTTAACGTATTATTACTAAGTCAAGTTTTTGATAAAATCCACTATTGCTGTTTTGCAGTTATTATTATTATTATTTAACAGTTATTCCTGATTAGGAATAACTGTTACACCAACTTCCGATAGAAACTATTTAATGAACTTTTTAAATTCGGGTATAATTTTTGCTTTTAAACTTATCCGCTGTTAGATAATAAACTTTTCTTTTTCTTATAGAAAACGCTGCTTATTTAAAAATTTTTAATTCTAAGATTTTGGGAGTTTTTTTGTAGGAATAATTTATTTATAAAATGCATCATCTTTGACTTATAAGCAGTTCAAGCAGTTCAACCTGCCAAAATACAAGAAATGGTATGTATATGGGAAAATATCCTTCAAGTTGAGGAGTTTTTATTAATAGCTTATAAACCACAAAAACTAAAAAATTATTCATTTTATTAAAAATTGATTTCTACAAAAGTTCTAAGAATTAAGATTTGCTAGGAATGTTTCCATATTTCGCTGAAGTTGATGAATATAATAATAAAACAACCCTGGTTTCTTCAGTGGGTTTCTTTACTGAAATCTTGCAAGATTTCAATAAATAAACTAAAAAAAGAAAAAGAAAAGGCTACCAAATTTCCGGAATCAAACTACCAAATTTCCAGAATCAAATGGACATTAATGTATTGTATTAAAATATATTAAAAATATATTTAACCAATAGCTTGTTTAAACCTAAAAATCTGATGTGGCCAGACACATGACTTTATCATTCTATACCGGGTGACCCACGGCATAGGTACTCCAGTTTATTTTTTTTGTTTATAAAGCTGGACGAATGAAATGTGGGAATGTGTTAATAGACAAAAATGTCATTCTTGGGGATTGTCTTGAGGTTAATATGGCTTCCGGTTTTTCCGGAAATGACGTCATGATTGAAATTTTAAATGGCACCCTATATTTTGTGTGTGATATTTTCAATCACGATGACATTCTGAACACAAAAACATATCGCTTGTCAATTTTTATCACCAAGGCAACGCAAAAATGCCTTTTTATGTATTAATAGTCGAATTTTTAAATATTAATAGCAAATAGTCGAAAATTGTGATTATATGTAATTACTGGCGCCCTCTAGCGTGATTTAATTGGTTTTTGGCCAGTGCGTCATTTCTTTCACGGGTACCCAAGGGCCACACCCATATTATTCGGTACCCAGATTATTCGGTAGAAAACATCTTTCTGATTACAATGATACCAAATCCTTGATATTTTATTGGAATTCTTAACGTACAAACGGTGCTAAAACCAAGGAAATCGAAAAAAATATTGACCTAATGATCTAAGTCTGCGCACAAGTCAGTCACTCAATGGACTACTCGGAGGCTTAGACAAAATTATCAGAACAACTAAAATATTCTGCAACCGCAAATAAATTAAAATTTTTTTCAAACAAATTTTATGCGTTTAAACAAGCTATCGTTTAAATATTTTTTTAATATACAGGCTGTTCTTCTAGAAATTTGGTAGCCTTTCCGTTTTCTGATAGATTTTAATTAACATTTTTTAATTCTAGGATTACATCTTACGATTTTTGTAGAAACAATTTTTTAATAAAATGCGTTATTTTCTAGTTATAAACAATTAATCAAAACTTGTGAACTTCACATTAAACATATTTTCCCACATAGATACACATTTCTTTTAATTTAACACTTTGCACATTTAATTAATTTTCAACAAAACTTTTCAACACGTTAATTTAATTTTAATGTTATTATTATTTTTTCTTGATTTTTATTTGTCATTATTGAGTAGTTGCTTATAACTCGAAGATAAACCAGTTTATAAACAAAATGATCTCAACAAAACACTCTTAGAATTTATTATTCTTTTAATTAATAAATGTTAAATTTACTAGATGTTCTATTAGAAAAAGAAAACTTAGGAAGTTTCCATAACTTATGCATAATTTTTTACGGTTGAAGAAATATTTAGCAGTTTCAGTAATTGGCTAACCCTGTATAAGTAAAAAACTTTTTGTCTATTTCACTGGACATATAAATACAATTAAATAAATAAACTATGTATTCCGTGATTTTCAACGTAAATACTATATCCAGAGCCCGCACAATCGCAAAAATACACTCGACATTAATCTATCTCATAGCGGTATTATTGTATTCTCCGATACCCCGATATCTACGGAGCAACGGTGTTCGGCAACTCCGCGCTCAAACGCTACAAACCTGTCGGTCTCCGCTCGGTATCGTAGCCAGCGGTGACCGATTGCGGCGTCCACGCTATGCGCGAGGACGGGCCGATCGCGTGCGTATTTGCATGGCCCGTCGAGATAGCGCGTGGCCGTTTACCGTTACCTTAGCATAGTCGGACAGGAATTCGCTCCGTCTCGATGTCGCCCGCCAAGCCAACTAGATTGAAAAATTCGACGCGAAAAATCGGCCGCGGCCCGCCTTTGTCAGTCAGTGGGTCTCCGTGGAAACGGGTCAAGCCGACCGCTCCGCAACTGCCCCGTCGAACGACGAAGGACGAACAACGCGCCATATACATACATATAATGCTCGTTACTTGTTTTTTTTTTCTGTCGGATGTTTTTTGACTATATAAAATTAATAGTTTAGCTGCATGAGAATCTATTTTTTCATATCTTCCCTGAGACCATTGTATATGTGACTGACCTGGTAAGAGAATGGCCGTTTCTAAAGCTCGGCGCGATGGGCAGGTGGAGCAAACAAACCCCTGAATCTTAAATTAAGGTTATGGACGTCCGTTCTACAGCGTATCTTCCGCATGATGTATTGCGGGATCCTCTTGGATAGCAACTTATGATATAATATTGCTGCATGCAACACCTTAGTGTTATTAATCTTCAACCACCTTAAGTCGCCCTGCCCATTCAATACATGATCATACTTCCTCGAACCAAAAACAGACAGAACACATGCATTCTGGACACGCTGAACACGCTGCAGGCAAGGACCGTACATGGTATCACAATATAAGATCTTTTTACTATTTACAGTAGATATAGTGAGATATTGTCAAAACATCAGCATTTGACACTATTGACAATGTTTGGAAAATCCTGGCTCACTATATAGTATTATATCAATGCCAGATGCGACCGATCTCGATCAAATAGAATTTGCTCTTGCAGGTAAACTATTAATTTTACCAAAAAATGTCGCAGACATAAATTGTTCGAAATTTCCTCTACTTTAATTTATTATTAAAATAGTTAAATAATAAATTAAAGTAGAGGAAATTTCGCCATTTCTCTAATTTCCTCAAAATAGTTAGAGGAAATTAGAGAAATGGCGGCTCATTTGCAAAATCCTTGAAAAATGCTTAGAGGAAACGTCCAGTTCCTTTGGAAATATGAAGTTTCGTCCCGATACCTTCAGTAGTTTCTCCGGAATCGCTCCCACAAAAATCGAGTACACACATACGCACACACACACACACACACACACACAGACACATACACACACACAGACATTTTTTTGTACCTTGGTCAAAAATGTTCAGGGGACCCAAAAAGACCTATTTCCGCTAAAATCTCATATTTTTCGGCACGATTACAATACTTCATCATACAGCGTATGGTAAAGTAAAAATAATAGTCAAAAAACATCTGACTTGCGTGATAATAGTTGGGGTTTGTAAATAAGAAATACTGTATTGAAACGTTTTCATGACGTCACAATTTTCAGAAACCTTTAATGAAGACTATTATCAAATTATTATCAAATTATCAAATCCAACGACAAAAATATGGAATAAATTCATTTCAAATTGAATGAACCCGTTACCCCATAAGTTTAATAATAAGGTTTTTTGGGAAAATGAGGTTAATGCGCAAACACGTGATTTTGTTATAGCTGCTGAACCAAATGCCCTAGAAACTTCAAAACAGCCTGAAAATGACCCTTAAAATTTGTATTTGTCTGAAATCCTGAAAATTGATTCACAAAACGCTTCATTCACTTTCTTTTTACTTTATCATACGCAGTACGATAAAGAATTGTAATCGTGCCGAAAAAAAAATTGAGGTTTTAGCGGAAATAGGTCTTTTTTTGGGTCCCCTGAACATTTTTGACCAAGGTACCAAAAATGTCTCTCTGTGTGTGTACCCGATTTTTGTGGCGACGATTCCGGAGAAACTACTGAACGTATCGGGACGAAAGTTCATATTTAGAAGTTTCACGATCAAACTTAGAGCTGAAAGGCTTTTGGTTCAAAAATGTCCAAAGGAACTGGATGTTTACTCTAAGCATTTTTCAAGGATTTTCCAAATGAGCCGCCATTTCTGTAATTTCGTCAAAATAAATAAATAATAAATTAAAGTAGAGGAAATTTTGTATAATTTATGTCAGATATTTTTTGGCAAAATTAAGAGTTTATCAGTATGAGCAAATTCTTTTTTATCGAGATCCTGTCTGCATTAAAACTTAGTTAGCGAGGACTTCACAATTATTTTCATTCTGACAGTAGGTAGTGTCAAAGGCTGGGTTTTTAACAATACCTATTCGATATTATCAAGTCTAATTTAACGATTTGTAAAAAATATATCAGTGTAATTGAAATTACAATTGCTTAATGTTACCCTTATGTATGTTACGACCATGTCCACCTCCGCAAAGGTCTCCACCCACAATATTCGACAAATCTTGCCCACACCCCAGCCCTGATGAAGCCGAAGACCAATCGGTGAAACGTAGGCGAATGTGAATAGTGCCAGAATTAAATTATCAGACTGCTAAGCCTTTTATTACCTCATTCTTTGTATCAATTTGTATTTATATGATATCATCAAAATATCTGTCAAATCCTGGCTAACTAGTTTTATTTTAATGCAGACACAATCGATCCCGATCAAATAGAATCTCATGCAGCTAAATCTTGATTTTTATATATTGTATGATAAAGTCATGTGCCTGGCCACATCAGATTTTTTTGGTATCAAAATTGAACACCAGTGACAAATTGTAGGCCTCATATATACAGGATATCCCCCTATTTCTGGAGGATGTAATTGTCATTCTGGGCGAAAAGTTTTATATAGATTTATTTGTTTTTTTTTCATTTCAATAAAAATAAGTCATTAAATACAGCCGAATTAAATAAATATTAACAAAACAAAGGAAAATAAATAAAGAAATGTTAAGCACTGTAAACGTAAGGGAAGAAAATAAACAATACCCATTATAATAATAAGAAGTAAATAAATTTTAATAATTAAACTTTTGCTGTTTATTTTTCTTAAAGTTAAACAGTTTTCAATACTGCCCTTCAGGATATAGCTCTAGATCTTAGTATTAGCTATAATAAAAAGTGATCCCTTTTTTGATGATATCAAAAAAAGTTAAATATGAGCAAATTTGCAGTTAAGACCCTAAACTTAATACGGCAGTATAGTGTTGCGGATATTTTTCATCTAAATGATCGATAAATAAATATGAATTATAGCAGTAAATTTTTATGTGGGCAAACAGCATTTTCGTTGCGCTAGTTCATATACGACTTCTAAATAACTTCAGAAAATAATTGCTCGGTATAAAATTTAATGATTATTGCTCAATAACTGACATGTTTGAAAATAAATTGTGATTGTTTTCATCACTATTAATGTCAGATGATTCTCATCACAAACGAATCTGTTTCTTGTTTATTTTCATTTTGTTTATTTTCATTTTGTGTATTAATCCACCGCAGTTTCCAGAAAAGAATATTTATTCTCTTCTACTAGAAGTGTGACCTTTTCTATCCGATTTGAATTTCCTAATAAAATAATCATGTGATTTTTTAACTGAACAATTTAAATTATTGACAGTCGATTATCTTGGTAGTCTCTTGAAGGTAATGGAAATGTTCTGTGATACTTTTTTTTAGTTTTTTGGGCAGAAGGAAAACTTTTTATAAACACAACCAGGATGATAAACAACAACAATATATTTCTTATTATCTTCTAAAAAAAACTGAGTGTGCGATTCAATTTCAACAACCTTGTCGATTCATATACAGAATATACAATTCCACACGTTGATTCGGTTTATTTTAACATTTAGAACAACATAAACAGGATTATTATCAATGAAAACACAAAACAAACCTTGTTGTGTAATGTTATATTTTCAGGTGTTATTAGATCTGTTTTTGTAGCAGCCAAATCAATGTGCGTTGTCTGAGGGAATGAAAAATAAAATATGCGACCGAATTTAGTTATTAATTTGCATGTTTAACAGTATTAAGCAACCGCGAAATTTTAACATGCATTATACATTATTATAACAACATAAAGTGTATTAAGATCGCAATAAGTAATTGACATATTCGTATTGCACGATTTGGTGCAATCTGTAAACAAAAATGAGGTGAACGTAGATTTTGGAGCAATATCGGGATTTTTAGAAACCTTGGGCTTAATAGATACGAATTTGGCGAAGTAAATGGAACAATTTACAAGACTTACTATTATATTGATCCGTAAATAAACATCTGTTCATTGCACTTTTGTAGATTAATTATTATTTTGTTGTTATTTTTTATATTCTGCTGTTTGCTCGGGTGTTTTAATTAATCACATGTTATCTTGTTTTTATCAATACATTCTGTATATGTAATTGCTATATTTTCTTAAAGTGTGTAATTGATAGGTCGGTAACTTGTTTTTTCATACTTCTCAATTGCTTGCTTGTCAATGGGTTATTGACACTTTACGACTGTAACACCCATATGAATATCTCCATTTAAATAATGTGTCGGATATGTTCAAACTCCTAAGTCGAGTGAAATTTAAAGTCTAATTACAATAGTTAAGTGGTTAATAGTTCCCATTTTGATGTAAAAGTTGGATAATGACACTGATTGATTTGTATTTGTGGGGACTATTACAAGAAAATGCAGAACTATTAATATTAAGCTTTAAAATTCTTATACAGAATTTAGAACTCATCATCAATTGGGTACCAAATTAGGAGGTAATTTGTTTGAATAGTTGATTTGTTTACTTACAAATTTATTGTTTATTGTTTACATAGTGTGTTATTATACAAACTTACATTTAAAATGTTTAAACGCAAACATTTTCAATCCTTTTTACTTTAGCATAAGTATTGTAATAGTGCCGAAATAATTGTAATAGTGCCATTTCTGTAATTTCGTCAAAATAGTTAAATATAAAATTAAAGTAGAGGACATTTTGTATAATTTATGTCTGCATGAGCAAATTCTATTTCATCGAGATCGCTCGTACTGCATTAAAACTAATTGACAGTATGTTAACATCAGGGTTTGTGTTGAGAAACACTGCTAAACAGCATAATAAAGTCATGTGCTTGGTTACATTTAAATTTTAGGGCACAGTTTTGTCACGTTTTCACAAAAAAAAACAACCAGAAAAATTGTCGAAAATTATGACTTTTATTTCGATTTTCGTTGTAAAGCCACATCCGTTGGAAGTAGCAAAGTTGATATGCGGATTCAGCACCCTAAAAACCATATACTTATTTATCTATTCTTAGAATGAAAGAAAAATAAACTTCTATATTTGTTCCTGGCCAAAACACCATTTGGCTGGATTATATCTAAATTTCAACGAAAAATTTTCCAGTCCAATATTTACTTAAAAACTTGAATTATAATTATCTTTGGCGTGATTTAAGGGTTTGAACATATCCGGTGCATTATTTATGAGATATGTTTGACAAATGAGAGAAATTAATAGTTTAGGTGCATGAAATCGAGATCGGACGTGTCTCTATTAAAATAAAACTAGTTAGCCAGGACTTGACAGATATTTTGATACTATTGATAGGTATTGTCAAAACATCAGCGTTTGACACTACGTCATTAGAAGGAAAATATCTGTCAAAACCTGGCTAACTAGTGTTATATTAATGCAGACACGTCCGATCTCGATCAAATAGAATTTGCTCATACAGCTAAACTAGTTAGCTAAAATTATTACTTTATCATACGCAGTATGCTAAAGTATTGTAATCATGCCGAAAAAAAAAATTGAGATTTTAGCGGAAATAGGTCTTTTTGGGTCCCCTGAACATTTTTGACCAAGGTACAAAAAATGTCTGTGTGTGTGTATGTGTGTGTGTGTGTGCGTATGTGTGTACCAGATTTTTGTGACGACGATTCCGGAGAAACTACTGAAGGTGTCGGGACGAAAATTCATAATTAGAAGTTCTATGACCAAACTTAGAGCTGAAAAGCTTTTGGTTCAAAAGGGTCCAAAGGAACTGGTAGTTTATTCTAAGCCTTTTTCAAGGATTTTGCAGATGAGCCGCTATTTCTGTAATTTCGTCAAAATAGTTAAATAATAAATTAAAGCAGAGGAAATTTTGAATAATTTATGCCTATGACATTTTTTGGTAAAATTAATTGTTTAGCTGCAAGAGCAAATTCTATTTGATCGAGATCGGTCGCATCTGCATTGATATGAAACTAAATAGTCGCCAGGATTTTGACAAATAGTTTTTTGTGCTGTCACCACAGAAATTTCTATGGCTGTCACCACGCTGTCACACTCGGAGAACCGCTATGGAACGTCATCTACAGTGTGATGAACGAATATAAATCTGTCAGAATTTGAATTAGCTTTTTAAACTTGACATTTCGTAGAAGTGGTATCAACCTAACATTTTCTATATCGAAATATAACCATTTATGAATTTTTTAAAAAATACGTATTTCTCAAAAAGCAACACAAAAAACGTTGATGTCACTCCTGCCGAAAACTACATAGCGCGAATTGCTCACATGCGACGACGACGCTCCGTCATCGGTGACGCGCCGCATCACCGCTCGTTGTGCTATTCCGTACTTTCGGCACTTGTGAGATAAACAAGTATTATTCTGATGACAGTTGGTAGTGTCAAATGCTGATGCTTTGACAATACCTTCGATTGATACTATTGAGTATTGACTATCAAAATATCTGTCAAATCCTGGCTAACTAGTTTAATTTTAATGCAGACACGATTTATCTTAGTCAAATAGATCTTCATGCAGCTAAACTATTAATTTTATATATTGTATGATAAAGTCATGTGTCTGGCCACATCAGATTTTTTTATTTTCATGTTACAATTTAATTTTTCAATTTAGTTTATATTATTTAATTTTTTTGATTGTCATACTACGTATGATAAAGTAAAAATAAAAATTTTCAAATATGTCGACTAAGGGCGTAACTGCAAATTTATTCAGACTTTATTTTTATTTTTCCATAAAATCATAAGATGAAAATGACTTTGTTGGCACGTTATAGCTAAAAGATTATATTGGTATGTGATAGCTAAAAATCGTACTTGACCAATTTCTATCTGTGAAGTAACAACATACGACAGTATAGAGAACTGTTATTTTATTTAGCTATTATTTTGTAGTAAATTGAGCATTTTCTTAATTTATTCGGCTGAACTGATATTCAAGAATGGAAGGTTACAGTTATTATCCTTCGCAATATTATTTTTATATAAAAATTAAGATTAATATTCTTACTTATAATTTTGTTGTGTCCTAATATTTTACATTTTATGTTTGAACTATAATGATAGACTTACCTTATCTTGTTCCTCAAGCAATCAATTAGAAACAATTTCTTCCTCTAACTCAAAATTAAAAGAAAAAACAACAACAAAATCCTTCACTACCGCCCGGTGAACACGCACATTATCGAACTCCACCGAGTACGCGTTTTTACAAAACAAATACCGGAAAAAAAATAATATAAAAAATAAATGGTCAAGGTGCGTTCTAACTTCGAGCAACAAACAGCCTTCGTGAACTTGAACTTGCGGAGCGACGAGTGACTCCGAAACACCGCATTCGGACGCTTATAGACAGTAACTAACGCGGGTTCGAATGTCCCGCTATATCTTGTGTCCTTTCTACCTCGTCCAAAGGCGAACCTCATCAGGAGGAACGAGGATTTCACTCACTCGCTTCGCGCGGCGTATGTCGCCTCGTAAGAACTCTCCACGCTACGAAATTCTTCGAGAACCAGGAGAACGGTGGAAGATCGCTTCCTCGACGAGGTGGGTCTCAAGGTGGGACCTTGCGGCCGATCTTGCGGACGATTTCGCTTATCTCTAATGGATAGATGCGTATGGCATAAGGAAAAAAATCACTTTCTTTCTTGACTGGGGAATTCGCACGTGTCGCTGCGATGATGATGATCACTTCTGGATTGTTTCTTGGGTCGACTTTCTCTCGAAGAGAGGATTCCTGAGGTGTCTGTCAGGGAAGAATCGGTTTGGTGACTATTGGTAAAAATATATGAGATGCTGATAGGCTTGGTCACGGTTTCATTGCTGTACAGAAGCATATATTATAGTTTTTGATAATGACAAATGCAAGTTTGCCGTTCCATATTGGTGGTGCTATGATTTTATAAGGGGTTTTCAATGGGTTAGAGCTTGTAATCATCTATTTTTACTTTATCATACGCAGTATGATTAAGTATTGTAATCGTGCCGAAAAAATTGCGATTTTAGCGGAAATAGGTCTTTTTGGGTCCGAGGGTGAGCTTTTGGTTCAAAAGCAGTGGCGTGCGGTGCTTTTGTTCATAAGGTGTGCAGTGAAAATTAAATACTTGTAAATGTTTAATAAAAGATGAAAGTTCCCTAAAAATGTATAAAAATAGTAAGCTTACAGGCAAAATCAAGTGCAAGAGGCACAAGGCATCAGATATCAGGCAACAAAATGATGCATCAGTGTTTTTTATGATACAATTTTGCGTTGTTTCTTGTGATTGATTTGTGGTTTTTTAGTTTTTGGCTAATGATGATTTGTGATCAAAACTTGTACATAAGTACCCATTCTTGCAAAATTGTGGGTGTTATTTAACTCCTATCCTATTCTTTATTAAATATATTTACTTATATGCTATTGATAACTCAATGCTCCTTTAGGCATTTTAACAACATTTATGACATTTGCATAAATATCCGTCATAGATTATTAGTAACATTGATTTAAACCAGAATTTGATTTGTGTTTTTGTAGTTCTTGGCTAATAATGATTTGTTGATCAAAACTTGTACATAAGTACCCATTCTTGCAAAATTGAGGGTGTTATTTAACTCCTATCCTTTATTAAAGACATTTACTTATATGCTATAGATAACTCAATGGCCCTTTACGCATTTTCACATGACATTTGCATAAATAGCCGTCTTAGATTATTAGTAACATTGATTTAAACCAGAAATAAAACTGACTGTAGTGTAGGTAAAACTGAAATAAATTTAATTTAATATGACAAAACTGTCATCAATAGGCACAACATGCATCATGTTATCAGCGTTATTGAGTTATTAATTAAAAATCATAAAAACATGGACACAAATAATTCAAACTTCAAAATCAACAAATACTTCCAACACAAGTTTCCAAACGCCAAACGTCAACTGGGCATCGGAGCTGCTGCACGCTGGAAATACGTTTGCCCAAAGGCGAATTTAAATTAACAAATATAAGCGAAATACATAAAAAATCTGATCAGGCTTTCTCCAGATTATTTATAGGAGTTTAAAGAATGCATAGGTAAAAGTCCGGTCAAAATTAGTTGGGTAGTTTTTGAATTACACCATTAGTAATTGTTTACCGTTCGTCGGTGCGCCCCTAGCCGCTGCACGCTGGAGCGATATGGTTGCGTGTATACCTCCTACATGCACTGTGTGCGTATCGGTTAGTAGTAAAGTTCGGACAGACAACAAATAAATTGGTGTGTTCTGTATTCAATCTCTAGAATATACTTTAAATTTGTCGTTGGTAGAGTTTGCGAAGGCTCATACATTATTTACATACGTATAAAGCAGCTATGATTCTTGAATTCGCCGATTTTAACCCAAGTTAAAGCGGTACACAGTCTCGTGCACCGCTTGTGGCTGCACGACATGGCAGTAGTCGCAAAGGCGGGTGTCGGTCGGGACGGGAGCGCTCGGCTCTAGCAAGTAGCAATGATATGGTGTGATTGGTCCGGACAAATGCACCATGTGCTGTAAATTACTTTAAATTATTATTACGAAGAAATATTACTAAATATGTCGGTATATACATAAATACATAATATATCATTTTTTGGTATTGTTTCTTCTTTTTCCCTAAATCTTGGGGTGTGCACTGCACGCTCTGCACGTATGGACCCGCACGCCACTGTTCAAAAGGGTCCAAAGGAACTGGCTATTTTCTCTTAGCATTTTTCAACGATTTTGCGAATGAGCCGTCATTTCTGTAATTTCGTCAAAATAGATAAATAATAACTTAAAGTAGAGGAAACTTTGTATAATTTGTCTATAATTTTTTTTTGTAAAATTAATAGTTTAGCTGCAGGAGCAAATTCTATTTGATCGAAATCGTGTCTGCATTAATAGTAGGCAGCCAGGATATTTTGAAACTTCAATTGAAACGTCAATTCAACACGCAAATGCATGGAGGATGCGATGAGGATGAGAAACACGCGCGCACGTACGCTATGTGAAACAATATTGAAACATGGTGTTTACAAAGTCAATGTGTATTTCAAGTGTGGATAGCAATGTTGTTATGCATTTTCAAGGATTTTACAAATGAGCCGCCATTTCTGTAATTATGTCAAAATAGTTAAATAATAAATTGAAATAGCGGAAATTTTGTATAATTTATGTCTATGACATTTTTTGGTATAATAATAGAGTAGCTGCATGAACAAATTCTATTTGATCAAGATCCCGTCTGCATTAATATAAAGTTAGCCAGGATTTGCCAGATATTTTTATTCTAATGACAGTAAGTAGTGTCAAAGGCTGATTTTTTGACAATACTTACTGTCAATATCTGTCAAATCCGAATTCGTTTTATTTTAATGCAAACATGATCGATCTCGATCAAATAGATTCTCATGCAGCTAACATCAGATTTTCTATTTTCAGAAATAATAAACTGTTACACAATTGTGAACTGTTACGAACCTATTGATTTCCTTGTTTATTTTATGAAAAAAAACATATAGAAAATAATAAGTATAAAAGTTAACAACTCCAACTAAAATGTGGGACAACGTCGGTCTAATACACAAATGGCTTAACACCAAAATAATAGAATTTACAGTAGAGCAAAACATTTTAATTTAATATTGACTGAAAATGGTATACCAATCAATTGTAGAGTAAACTGTGTTGATTTGACATGGAATTACCCTTTACCAAAATCTCATATATTTTAAGGACGCCTTTTTAACCAGGTATGTTTTGTGTATGTTGTTTTTCGAATGTGAGACCAGTTTGTTGTTTTTCTTTCGTTGGGATTATGTAATTTGTTTGCTTAATTTATATTTCGTCTAAATAATTTGTTTGTTTGCCTTGTATTTTATTATTTACTAATTTTATCATGTACAAACATCATTGAATTCAGGTAAAGAAGTCCACCTCTACATGTTAGTTAGCACTTATTGATTAATTACAGTCTTGATTAATTATCGAACTAATTATTATCAAACAATAAATTTATTCATCATTAATTCATTACTAATTAGTAGGACATGTATTATTATATTTTGCAAGACATACTACACACTTACCAACATATTATTTTCACGTCTAAACTGAAACGTATTAAGACATCTGGTACTAGATCAAAAACAATTTCTTGCGAGTACAAAAATGTATTTTTCTGCGGAGCATTGTGCCAGCATATGTTTTATTCCAATACATATTCGAACAAAATGCGGCGTAGAAGTTATTTTACGGCTATAACACACGTTTTTTTGTCCAGCCAGCCAGCGGTTCGAGAACTTGAAACGTGTTTCGAAATCCATGTCCCGAATCGATAGTAAATGTTTGTATTTTACGTATTTTCACAAACGTATTTGACTTATTTTCAAAATGGTAATCAGACATTTCAATTTGCTAATATTAATAGAGGACTGATGTAGACATTTTTGACTTGATTTCTTGTAAAAATCATCATTTTTAAGAATACATTATTTGTTAATGAATAAATAATTCCACATTGTCCCGACATTCTCCTAGATTTTGCTACTCAAAATGTAAAACCCACATTCAAAGGAAAATTAAGACAAAACAATACGCAGTTGTTATTGAACTGGTATTATATATTGAACTGAGATCGGCCGGCCACCACAAATACATTATAGATATAATAGACCATTTTTATTCATAAGCAAACGTCTTCTATAACTAAGCAACAATGGTTTGAGAATAATCTAGTCGGCAGAATGACTATCAAAAAATAATCCATCAAAATTCATAATCGTTTGTACAGAAAGGGCGTCGTTTGCCTTCCAACCTACATATAGGTATCACAATATATTTTTTTTAAATATTATTTCTTCGTATATAACTGTCCAGTGGCGGCTCGTGAGACATTGTATTGAGTGGTTTGTTGCAATTCAAAATTTATTTAGATTTTCAAAAGAAACAATATAGATAAACCATTAATTATCAATTTATACTTGTTTTATACAAGTCGCCACTGTAACTGGCCTTTTCTTGATAAATAAACGGCACACCATCTATAAAGCAATAAATACCCAATTTTTGAGATGGCCAGCATCCGCGTTCTGTAGAATGTTAACAAACAGTTCTTGTAAGCGCGTACGATCCCAGTTCCAAGGAAAACCAGCAACACTCCTCAAGTAACAAGGAGTCATCACGTGCGCTGGAAAATGCACAAAAATCCCTAGGAACGCGAAATACTGTTAGATCTAACATGACCCGTCAATCAGTATAAATTCGCAAGGGGCTAATAAAATACACCGCGTGTCAATCTTCAGCCATATCCCATATATTATAATGACCTCCTAAGTTCTAACATTCATAACTTTTGAACTACTTTACCGATTTTTATGATTTGTTCGGCAAATTGCAAGGAAGATTATGAGAATTGTGATATGCTATTATAATTTTGAGAAAAAATACACGTAATAAGTTGTTGCATTGTTTATTGTAACAAGATATCAAAAACATCAAAATCGGCAAAGTGGTTTAAACGTTCTTATTAAATTTGATCTCCTTACTTAAGTAGTAGTAATAATATTTATTCCTAAGCTTAGCATACATCCCGGTTTGACCGGGACAGTCCCGATTTGGGACATCGGTCCCGGCGTCCCGGCCGGTTTGGTATTATCTCCCGGGTAAAATTCTTTACTGGAATTTATATCAGTAACAAATCACTCAGATCAAAAGATTGATTGATTATTGTCAAACTAGTGAATCAGGTATTATTTTTGATCGGTAGAACACATCTAGCTTTGAATCTTGCAAATGGTAGAATTTTGGAAATCTAAAAAGGCCTCAAGTCATATGTTCTTTGCCAAGAAAAACGCTTTTATTTTACTACTTTTCGATACTTAATGAGAGATAAACAAATAATGATGATTTCGGGGTAACAACTCCGTTGCTAACGGGCAACAGAGCGACTAGCCGATTAGTATTGTAACAATATTAAGTATCGACAGCCAAAGAAACACAAAGTTGATTGCTGAGAATTGTTATAAATATATAACGTTTTAAAAATTACTGAACGACGATATTACATACGTCAAAATGTAGACTACCTATCTCGATTAGTTAGTCACTATTTCCCGTTCTGTAGCAAACAACCTTTAAATCACAATAATTTGCATATACTTTCTATGCAAGCTTTCAGATATACTACGAAAAACGCTACAGAAAAATTGTTATAACTTTTCGTAGGTAATTAATCGTTGTATTTACTCGTTTACGCTGAGAAATTTTCTTTATGGCATACAACCCCTAACTCACAGTAATTTTGTCTACTACTTATTTGAGTATTGCGTTACAAATTATATATCTTTACATCTAGAGAAATGTTTATAACTTTTACAAAAACTGTCTAAATCCTTTTCTCTTAGGCCAAATTCTAGATAATTAATTGAGATTAAGTATACTTTAAATGATTACTAATAAAAAATAATAATTAGAAGCCTCTATATTTATTCTTGCTTTAATAAAAATTTTTATTTACATAGGGCTCCCTATGTAAATAAAAATTTTTATTAAAGCAAGAATAAATATAGAGGCTTCTAATTATTATTTTTTATTAATATTCATTGAACCTTGCAATATGGACCCAATACATATTAAATGATTACATTAAAAGCTGAAAAGCTTTACGAAATTATGTGACACCAAGTGGAGGGAGTTGATATTTTGGTTGGCTGTGATATCAACATGTTTACCACTTTTTCAAAAATTATATAACTTTCCACCATGTACTACATTATAGGTAATTAGATGCGGTAGTCCTATTCATGAATGCAAAATGTTTTGCTCTGAGGTGAAGAACCCCTAAATAACTATATTGTCCTTATGTTGTGTGGCTTCAACTGAACATTACTTTGTTCTGCTTTAGCAAAATGTTATAACTTTTCTAAATGTTGTTCTATAACGTTCTGTCATGCGTCAAATTAAAGATCATTAATGGGGGTTAAATCCTTTGGTAGTCGTTTTCGGAACATTTTGTAAATACATGCTATGATTGTTACCATACACAATTTAATAATCTAATTAATAATCATCTTCCGAGATGACGCACTATTTCTGTCTTATTTAACACCAATAGTAACAGCAATATTGTTCTGCAAAATAAAATTTGTGAAATGCTGAATTTTTTTTTTAAATTTGATTAAAGAAGATATTATAATATTAAATGTACATTCAGCGAAAAATACGAGAGTTTCAATGAATAATTACACTTATTCCAGTTTTTCTTTTGTCACAAAATGTTATATGGACATTTCAAAGCGTTTTTTTGTTTGTAGATGACGAACCGGGAACGTCTCCATCACGTCTTAGATTTGCGTTACGCAGACTTCTTGGTTTGGAATCTATGAAAACAAAATTGAAACGATATCTCACATCTCTTGTGACAAAATCGTGTCACCGTCACGTTTTATCTGTGCACAGTAATTTTTGCTGTTTTGTGTTGAAATATATGCATTATTTGGTATTCAAATTTACTTTTGTGGGAATGTCCCAATTGTTGATAATTTTGGTATATCTGATGTTCGGATTATATAAAAGACGAAATACATAAGAAAACAATTGAGAAGCAGAATAAAAGGACACAAAAGAACTTATAGACTATAAAAAGCCACCACCGGGTGCGGATGGCGTGTTGACTTATTTTCAAAAGTAGGTAATTCTTGTCCTGGTTTGAAATTTCATAATAATGGTAAGCGTACCTATATATACCTAACATTATAAACATAACAGCTGTGATCGTTGATCGCTGATGTAGATCGCTGTGTCAAACTTTAATGTTTTGACAATACTGTCCATAGAATCGAATATGTTACATAAAAAATTTAATAATGAGCAATATTTAATTCATATTGTACCCTAGAATGGCTGACTTGTGCATTAAAATAATACATACTGAGCATTAAATAAATATGAATATGTTACATAAAAAATATTATAATGAGAGAAATTTTCGTCTGTTATGTTTCCCTAAAATTGGTAAAAATTAACTTAAATCATTAATTACACAATCAGGAGGAAAAATATTGAAACTAACTTTGTTTTTGTATTACTAAATTTAACGTCTACATACCTACATAGCGATATTAAATATAATATTGTCATTTGTAGGTTCTATCTCTATTATCGGATTCATAAAATGAAAGATGGATACACCGTGGTGTTATGAATATAACCCAAAAAATATAAGTTGAATTAAAACAAAATCTGATGTGTCCAGCGCATTACCTACTTTATCAAACTATACAGCTGTGCTTCGTCATGGCAATCTCGACGCATCTGCGTGTCGAATTCGCGTGCAACGCAAACGCTGATGTTCTGACAGACAATACCGTCAAAAGAATCAAAATATTTGTCAAATCCCGGCTAACTAGTTTTAATGCAGACAAGATCTCGACCAAATAGAATTTGCTCATACAGTTAAACTATGAATATTAGCAAAACATTTTATATACATAAGTTATACAAAATTTCCTATAGTTTAATTTATTATCAAACTATCTTGACAAAATTACTGAAATGGCGGCTCATTTGCAAAATCGTTGAAAAAATAGTAAGAGTAAACCTCCATTTTACTAGAAAACAAACGTTTTCATTAATTGTTTATTGTAAAACTATTACATTGTTTTTGGGTTGTTATGTATGTTTTGTATGTATAAAAACCTCGCACAGGTGTTATTTATGTTTCATTTTATAAAACTAATAATTATTAGATAGCAAGTTAAAATTGTACACGGAATAACCGTATTTGAAACGAAACATACGGGGTAATGGTACTTATCTACTGAAAAATCATAGCAACCAAAAGAGAAAAGAAATATTGACAATTGTACAGCATCTAATTCTACTAAATACGTGTGCAAAAAGATTTTTTATTATATGTCGTATTATGACAGTTTCTTAAACAATAAAAAAAAATCTGATGTGGCCAGGCACATGACTTTATCATACAATATATAAAATTAATAGTTTAGCTGCATGAGAATCTATTCTATTGAGATAAATCATACCTGTTGTCAAATCATCAGCATTTGACACTACCTACACTACGTCATTAGAATAATAGTTATTTATGTCACAAATGCCGAAAGTACGGAATAGCGCGACGAGCGGTGATGCGGCGCGTATGAGCAAGTCGGCTATCTAGTTTTTGGCAGGAGCGACATCAACGTTTATCGTGTTGCTTTTTAAGAAATACGTATTAAAAAAAATAAATGATTTCTGTATAGTAAATGCTAGGTTGGTACCACTTTGACGAAACGTCAAGTTTAAAGGTGCGTTCCGATTAGTAGGTAATGGTAGCTAATGGCGGTGGTAGAATACGAAATTATAGTGTTTCTTACATATCGTGATAATGACATATTAGTTTGCATGTGCATAAACATGAGTCACTATCAATTTTCTATTGGAAATACTATAACGGCGTCTGCTACCACTGCCATTATCACTAACGAAAACGCACCTTAAAAAGGTAATTCAAATTCTGACAGATTTATATTTGTTCATGACACATCCCTACCAACATACTAAAATAAAACTACACTCATCGCTATACTTTATTTATAATTTTCTCAATGTATCGTTTTTGGAATTAGATATAAAGACGGGTTGATATTTCTTATCAACAAGCAATCAAATTGGTGATCTTACTTTATTTGAAATTTGTATCTTAAAATTTGCCGCACTACAGCGGCAACGTTCCATAGTGGTTCTCCAACCTCTGATGAGATCAGCTGTTTTCGAATGTGACAACACAAAAAAATATTTGTCAAAATCCTGGCTACTATGTAATTTCATATCAATGCAGATGCGACCGATCTCGATCAAATAGAATTTGCTCTTGAAGCTAAACTATTAATTTTACCAAAAAATTTCATAGGCATAAATTATTCAAAATTTCCTCTACTTTAAATTATTAATGAACTATTTTGTCGAAATTACAGAAATGGCGGCTTATTTCCAAAATCCTTCAAAAAGACTTAGAATAACCTAAAAAGCTAAACTATTAATTTTACCAAAAAATTTCATAGGCATAAATTATTCAGAATTTCCTCTACTTTAATTTATTATTTAACTATTTTGACGAAATTAGAGAAATAGCGGCTCATTTGCAAAATCCTTGAAAAAGGCTTAGAATAAACTACCAGTTCCTTTGGACTCTTTTCAACCAAAAGCTTTTCAGCTCTAAGTTTGGTAACAAAACTTCTAAATATGAACTTTCGTTCCGATACCTTTAGTAGTTTCTCCGGAATCGTCGCCACAAAAATCGTTTACACACAGACATACATACGCACAGACACACACACACACAGACACACACACACACACACACACAGACATTTTTTTGTACCTTGGTCAAAAATGTTCAGGGGACCCATAAAGACCTATTTCCGCTAAAATCTCAATTTTTTTTTTCGGCATGATTACAATACTTTATCTTACTGCGTATGATAAAGTAATAAACAAGTATAACTACAAGCAGTAGAAAAGACGTAGGATACATATGATACTACACAAATATTCTTATACATATTATAAGGGTTTAAACTATTACTGAAATCGCCTTTCCTCAAACGCGCGCGATTTGGTATCTTTGAAGTTATGATTGTAACTAGAATTATATTAACACTATGTACTGATTTATTCAAAGAAAATAAAACAGTTCACTTCCCTGTCAAATCAATTTTTATGACTCAGTTATAGTTTTATTTAGCTGACACCAAAACCACAGAGCAACGACAGGACTAAGCTGTACGATACACATAAATGCGCTGTGGGTTGCAGAACTTAATGCACACTATAATCTCTCCAGGGCGCATTATATTTTTCTCATGGCACAATTTAGATTATGGAATGCTCTTACCAAATTTTCAAATGCTGATTTATTTAAACTATTGAACATATATATTTCTTAATTAACGATTATTTTTTGATATGCACATTATATTTTTATAGCGGTAACGATTGTATTGCACATTTATTTATTTAAGTGTACAAATATATTATGAAGGGAACATTCAAATATATAAAAGTACAATTGTTTATTCTGATGCACATATTACAAATATATTGCACATTTATTTTTTTAAATGCTCAAGGCATTTTTTGCATTACTCAAATATTGTTTGTATTCGTCAAATGTTGTTTGCATTGGTCAACTATTTTATCAAATGCTTACAATAAATGCACGTTTCGTTTTATATAATGTGCAAATAATTTGTACTGAAATAGAATTTGCTCGTGCAGCTAAACTATTAATTTTATCAAAAAATGTTATGGACATCGATATATGACAAAAGGAAGGTCGGTAATGATTATGTAGTTGGGCCCAGGTGAGCCTGTAGCGATCTAACTAACTGTATTTAATGTCGGCTATGGCACACGGTCTACCGGTACTTTTTCTACTTCTTCTCGCTCTGTATGCGACGGACTGTTGAATTTGACATCGATACCACTCAGCCGTTCGACTCAATTATTATTACGTTTTTTCTTTTTTCTTTCTCACAAGGCACGCAACGAAATTATTATTTGGCAACTAAGTGCTCGCGATGTAACGTCGAATGAAGCAGTTAGAACGAAGAACGGAACTTGACCATTTACCAAGCGCCTCGGTCTTTTTACAGGCGCTTGTTCGGTATTGAGACTTTGAGAGAGGAAGCGGACTTCCTAATTGGCATATGGAATATAAGGCAGTATGTTAATGCGCTGTGGAACTGTACATTCCGACTTCCATTACCCAATTACGCGCCGGTTTTTACTTTGAGAATTGGGTTGAAAATTGCAAAACGACCGGGGATAAACTTACAAAGTTCCACTGACCAAGAAAATACGAGTTGAAAAAGTCCTATTTTGGGTTTTTATACTAATTTTTACTTTCCGCATCAAATCTCGATTGTCGTGGTGAACAATTTTTTAGCAGTAATTGTGAATGATAATTCAGTTGCGTAGCTACACATTCAGCGCCCTGGAGCAAGAAAAACCTCTGCGCCCCCTTGTTTTTGTGGAAGAGCATTTTTTAAACATTTCATTATACATATATTATATACCACTTTCAAACGCAATTTTTAATTCCAAAAACGGAATTTATATATACCGGGTGATTCAATTTTGGGATCTCGCTTATTAGTGGAGATATAGCCTATGTTTAAATTTGGCGAAGTTTTGTATTTTTGTGTTGATCAATTATCTGAAAAGAAATTCAGAAATTTAAAAAACTGAAATGTTAAGATATCGTTTTTAATTTTTTATTCAAAGCCAAGAGTAGCTAGACATTTGAAACTAAAACATTCCGGAGCAACTTTTTAACAAGGAATGCAGTGTTATTTTTAATTTGAAATAACATCAAAGATGGCGGCGTAATCATGGCCAACTTTTGTTTTTCTTGTGGGCGCCATGTTGAATTTTGGCATTTTCCGATAGTCGTATATTTCTCATTTCCGCAATGTATTTCGTTGTTTGTCGTGCTTATCAGGTGCTTGGTTACAGACCGCCGGACTGATCATGTGTGTTTTGGATTAACAACATTCAGATTGTAAAAGAAACAAGTTTATACAACAAGCTTATTTTTATTGTGAGGCGGCTCTCCACCTTGCTGCCACCACAATTCACATTATCCACATTATTATCCTTTGGTCCAACTCAACAGCGTCAAAATAGTCTGCCATTTCGGTGCGCAGAAGATTTAAAAATCGTTCTCCATCCAAGTTTTGCTGTAACATGAATGGCCCAGTTAAAGGGTTCAGGATTATAAGAATTTCAGGGTTTACTAAACGAGCAATATTGTACGATGGGGCATTTCTATGAGAACAATAATGACCCTCTATCATATAACGGTTTTCGTTGTTGGTAGACGGTATTTTACATCCACAATCAACCACATTTAGGGCTAATTTGGTTAAATGGCAAACCCAAAGCTCCGCGCGCCGCTTGATCAAGTGCATTTCGTTGATGTTGCTTGGCAACGAATTCGGCGGTCTGTAACCAAGCTCCAGTTGGGTACAGAAGGTTTTTTTTTAAATTATTACACTATTGTTTTAAAAGCTAATGCCAATATGTTATACATTGCGGAAATGAGAAAAACACGACGCCCATAAGAATAACAAAAGTTGGCCATGGTTACGCCGCCATCTTTGATGTTATTTTCCATTAAAAAATAACACTGCATTCCTTGTTAAAAAGCAGAATGTTTTTGTTTCAAATATCTAGCTACATTTGGTTTTGAATAAAAAATTAAAAACGATATCTTAACATTTCAGTTTTTTACGGATATCTTCAAAATGAAAAATGATAGCTGACATTTCTTTTCAGATAATTGATCAATACAAAAATACGATCCTTTGCCAAATTTAAACATAGGCTCTATCTATATATTAACAGTATATGCTGCTTACCTCCTCCAGTGTTTGTGTAACATACAGAAATCTGCCAAGCAACGACAAACACAGAGCGACCATCATAAATATGACACACGAACCAAAGATGAATTACGACCTGATTTCCACCGATTGACAACAACTGCACATTACGCAAAGCCGATTAAGATCTACAACACCCTGCCATCACATTGGAGGGCCATGACGTCCCTGAAATTTAAACGTACCCTCAAGCAACACCTCCTAAAGATGCCTCCATATGATGTCGAAGAATTTATGGCCGGTCTTCAACAACGCAATCAATGAACATCTGTTATTACAATATTTATCTTATACATTTTCTTTGGACATATCTCTGTACAGATTGCAAATAAACTTATTCTTATTCTTCTTATCTCCACTAATAAGCGAGATCCCCATGGTGAGCCTCGAAATTGAATCACCCGGTATACAAAATCCTCGCGAACCTCTGTTTAGTAGGGTATTATGACTATAAAAATCAATTAGTCAACAGCTGGCTGTTTTACATTTCTAACAAATTAAAATAACCCAAATATACTTCAAATGTGTTTACATGTGCTTCACAAGTGTTTTATATAAATACCGGTATAGTATGTCATGGAATTTTTCTAAAACTAGTATCTTTTAAGTTTAGTTTCCGTAAAAAACAAGGTGGGTATAAGCCATTTCTTAAGCTTCTGACGACGGACTATCTCGCAAATGGTCAAGTTTTAATTGCACGCTATTATTCTTTTTATTATTAAATATGATGCTCAATCATGATTTGAAATACTTGGGCACGCGGAATGGCTCACCCAGCATACAAATAACGTTATACGTGCTTTTGATGTATTTTCAGACGCATAACTTGAAAACGCCAACTCGTACTTAAAGGATTTCTACACATTTTATGTAGAGAATTAATAGATCTAGAAGTTTCCTAAAAAAATCCATTGTTGTCCGACCAAAAAAAAAAAAAAAACCAAGTCGGTCATCTATGACCGTGAATAACTCGCAGCTCAGACCCGATATCGATGGGAACTTTTCACACGTTATTTCTAATGCCAAATCGAAGGCACATTTAAAATCCATCTGGGTTTGAATTTCTCCGAAGTGAATTATTTTGTTATATTCGCTGTGCTATAATAATAAGACGCGATAGTCTACTATTCTTATTTTCGAGTGTGCTGTTCTGTAAATAATCAAATCGGATGGTCTATAATTTCTAATTTTCTGTAATTATTAATCTAAAAATTTTAAAATGCTAATTTTCAAACGCTAAACTATTTATTGTATAATATACTCAGTGGCGTGCGCTCCATACGTGCAGAGCGTGCAGTGCATACCCTAAGATTTAGGAAAAAAGAAGGAAGAATATTAAAAATAGTCCTGCCAAAAAATGATATATTATGTATTTATGTATATACCGACATATTTAGTAATATTTCTTCGTAATAATAATTTAAAGTAATTTACACCACACTATATCATTGCTACTTGCTAGAGCCGAGCGCTCCCGTCCCGACCGACACTCGCCTTTGCGACTACTGCCATGTCGTGCAGCCTTGTGACAAGCTGTGCACCAGACTGTGTACCGCTGTAACTTGGGTTAAAATCGGCGAATTCAAGAATCAAAGCTGCTTTATACGTATGTAAATAATGTATGAGCCTTCGCAAACTCTACCAACGATAAATTTAAAGTATATTCTAGAGATTGAATACTACCAACCGATACGCACACAGTGCATATATGAGGTATACACGCAACCATATCGCTCCAGCGTGCAGCGGCTAGGGACGCACCGACGAACGGCAAACAATTACTAATGGTGTAATTCAAAAACTACCCAACTAATTTTGATCGGACTTTTACCCATGCACTCTTTAAACTCCAATAAATAATCCGGAGAAAGCCTGATCAGTTTTTTAATTCTTTCGCTTATATTTGTTAATATAAATTCGCCTTTGTGCAAACGTATTTCCAGCGTGCAGCAGCTCCGATGCACAGTTGACGTTTGGCGTTTGGAAACTTGTGTTGGAAATGTTTGTTGATTTCGAAGTTTGAATTATTTCTGTCCATGTTTTTATGATTTTTATTTAATAACTCAATAATGCTGATAACACGATGCATGTTGTGCCTATTGATGATAGTTTTGTCGTATTAAATTAAATTTATTTCAGTTTTACCTACACTACAGTCAGTTTTATTTCTGGTTTAAATCAATGTTACTAATAATCTAAGACGGATATTTATGCAAATGTCATAAATGTTTTTAAAATGCGCAAAGGAGCATTGAGTTATCAATAGCACATAAGTAAATATCTGTAATAAAGGATAGGAGTTAAATAACACCATCAATTTTGCAAGAATGGGTACTTATGTACAAGTTTTGGTCAACAAATCATCATTAGCCAAAAACTAGAAAAACACAAATCAATCACAAGAAACAACGCAAAATTGTAACATAAAAAACACCGATGCATCATTTTGTTGCCTGATATCTGATGCCTTGTGCCTCTTGCACTTGATTTTGACTGTAAACTTACCATTTTTATACATTTTTAGGCGACTTCTATCTTTTATTAAACATTTACAAATATTTATTTTTCACTGCACACCTTATGAACAAAAGCACCGCGCGCCACTGAATATACTGTATACATAATGCACAGAGCGACCGACTGCTATCCATGACTTTCAAAGTAAAAGTTTCCTCCTGCAGCTAAACTATTAATTTTACCAAAAATTGTCATAGACATAAATTATACAGAATTTCCTCGACTTTGATTTATTATTGAACTATATATTTCCTTTGGCCTAAAGGAACTGGAGGCTCTTTGGGTCAAAACTTCTTTCAGGTCTAAGTTTAGTCATGAAACGTCTAAATATCATACTATGTATGATAAAGTAAATTATATGAATAAAGTAAATATCGTTTAGAAATTTATTGATTACTTAACAGTTACCATATCAGCATTATGGTTATGTAGGTATACTAACAAGCAGTAATATCTGCTAATATACATTAAACGAGGTAACGTGGTGCGTGCTTTCTTCCATTCTTTCTTCTCCAGCTGTTTCCGGCATTTTACCTGTCGCCGATGACGTAGCGTGACGCGGATTATTCATAATCTAGGTCATTAAACATTTCGGAAAAATAACAACGCCACCGGTTGGAATTTGGGTCACAGTGATTCAACGCTCCCAAAGAAGTTAACGAACGGAATGATCGCGTCAGTCTTGAAGCTACATTTTACTTTGTATACTCGACAAAACTTTTTTTTAATTTTTGGTTGTGATATATTTAAGTATGCAAACTTGTATTATAAATACTTATACTGCTAATTAATTGAAGTGTATTGTCAATTCTTTTTGGAAAAGTGACTCTACTATACTCTACTATTGCAAAATTCAAGATTCCTGAAACAAGTTATCCTGAAAGAAATTTGTTTAGCTAGAATAAATTAGATTTAAGTAGCTAGGTAACAGTTTTTATAATTGTTATTTGTTGTTGTTATGCTGAAAATAGTTTTAATTTTTTTACTACTTTAGTATGTAGCTTATATTACAGCGCTGTAGAATTGGTAGCCTATGTTTCTCCAGTAAATTCAGCCAAACTATAGCAGCTCTAGTTAGATCTTTAATTCTGTGTAATGACGTTCTTTAAAAATTTATAAAAAAAATACAACAAAAGTTTCCAACGAGACTTATTTGGTCTTAAAACAGCTGTCCAGTGATACCTCATACGACCGACTTCCCCATGATGTTTCTAAAACTGATGGAAAATATGAACCTAAAATTAATTTATGCATTTAAATTGTATTAAAACTAGTAAGAAAATAATTTTCAGCAGGGTTGAAGTTAAAATACTCCCCAACCGTCCTGTGTTTTTCGCAAGAAAACACCAAAAGCCGTAATATTTATTCCCGATTATATTACAGATTTTTCAAAACCTTAAAAAATATCAAATTACCATTACAATTTACAATTTTACCACTGTCTTTTTGGTAGTATACTATCAAAGGAAAGCAGTAAAATGACAACTGAACCATCAAAAACACTCAGGGAGTGAATGTTACAATAAAATCTTTCAATCATCTACAAATTACAAAATAAACGCGCTTTATCATTATTTAGGAGATGCCACAGATTATCGTGAGATAATTGATCCTGATAAGTTAAAACGAACTTTAACAACTTACTAAAATGTCAACATATACAGGTGTCTCACGGAACTGGTACATTAGAAGTTTCTCATGTTCTACAACTTCTGAAAACTTGAAATTTTGGAATTAGAATTTATTCGATCTGAGCTCTTCGCCTAAAATATTCTCAAGTTAACTGTCACGTCCGGTCACCGGAAGTCGCTATCAACTTTGTTATTACAAATGGAATGATATAATTTTAATTTAATTTTTGGTTTCAACGTATCAAAATACATCATTTTTCATAAGGTTTTCCTACACCTAAACATCACCATGTTTGAATTTTTTTTTTGATTTTACTCATTTTTGGTGATTTTCGGTTTTGTATTTAAAATTGAATAAACCAACTGAACTACAATAAAAAAGGCTCTAAAATATTGCCTGAATCTAAAAAATAAAATAATAGTAAAATAATAATAACCATACTTAAATAAAATAGCTCATTAACTTTAATGAAGAATTAAGATCAGATATATTTGTCAACGTTATCATAGAAGCTGAAAAGTTACCTATAAATAATAAAATATAAAAAATAATATGAAAGTGTACTGTAGTGTAGTGATCCTATACAAAAATCAAAAGAGAAAAATTAAATAGTCCTAACGATCATTTTGAGCTTTTTTGCGACATCCACAAACTTAAAGAAAATGTTATAAGTAAAAATGATTTACTGGCACATTCCAAAGATATAGAAACCGCTTTAAAAATTGGCGATTCCTCCATCTTAACGGTTTAGCATTTGCTGCCGAAATGGTAAGCTAGTTAATTTTTATTTGGGTAGACACATAATTTGCCCGCCTATAAAAATAATATTAAAATGTGCCGAGTCTTTGATGATATTATTATTGAAATTAATTAAAAACTATCAGTGATTAAAAAATTCCCCATGAAATGCTTGCATCAATACCTCCGAAAATATTACTCTTAGCAGAACAAATTATACATCATATTAAAGATAAAATTTTGATGAAGATTTGGCTACATGATAACCAAAGAATTACTTAAAATGTTGAAAGATTTGGATTTGGGAAAATGTAAAGAACGGAGATATTATGTCAATATCTATTCTGTAAAAAGCGACAGAAGTTTACTGATGACAGATGAGTTAACAGTGTAGATATTGACATAATATTTCGGTTCTGAAAATCCGTTTTTTAACCTTCTCCCAAATCTACATCTTTCAATATTTTTAAGTAATTCTTTTCATCTTTAATATAGTATCATTTTGTTTTGCTATAGTCCTTGTTTCCAGAAGGTCCAGTTGACGTTTTTAAAAATTCATTACCTCCCTTAACATTGAGCCAAATTTAAACATTGCTCAGCAGTTTTTTTTCTAACCCTGCCTATAACTGTTGCTACCTGAGCGGGCGATAGACAGTTTGCTAAACTAATATTAATAAAAAAAGTATTTAAGAACCATGTCTACTTGAAACTGTCTTTATGGGTTAGCAATGAAGGCCACTGAATATGAATTGAGTAATACATTAGATCTGAAAGAAGTTACTCGCGATTTTGCAGAAAAAAGGTTCGAAAAGAGCTAATTTTAATTTAGGGTTAAACTTTGTATACTTAAACTTTGTACTAGTATTCTTTATTCTTTGTTGTTTTAAAAGTATTGTTTGTACTAGTATAATTTCCAGAGGTTGTGTTTTTAATATAAATAAATTTCGTAAATATTGTGTGTGTGTTGACTGTATTTTTCTGGATCATGATTTTTGTATAAATCTGTTTGTATAAATCATTTTGGAGTTAGGGGGGCGGCACTATTGAGATTTGCCTACGGCGGCAAAAACCCTACGGCCGGTTCTGCACCCAGTATTATTTCAATGATTTGCAGTTTGGTTTGTTATAATAAGTAGTAATTAATCAATTGAGCTGCTATTTTGTAAGTATGTAATTAATTAAGTATGTACAGGTGGGCCAAATTCGAAAAATGAGTAAGATCGTCTTTTTTTGGGAGAAACTCAATGGTGAAAACCAAAATTAGCTATCGTCTTTTGTTTTCGAGTATTATTATCCTATTAATCTAAGCAAATTGCACTGCGAGATATGAACTGTCAAATATTTGTACCGCAAGTGCCGAAAATATGATCATTTAACGTCGATTCGTAACAACGCACATCTGGACTTGCAAACACATTGCAAGGTCTAGAACGCATCGGCTGGCTCGACAAAAACTTGTAGTTCTGTGGCCTTAAAAATACCTTCTACGCCGATATTGGGCAGACTATTTGAGGTAAACATATTAATGCCGCATGAATGCACCGGTGAAAAATACATTCTTATGCCTGCAAGAAATAGTTTTCGGGCTATAGAATTCTTAATAGTTTTACTTTCGACAAGAAAATAATATCTTGGTACGTAGTGTGTAGAATGTTTGTTTTCGCTACATTACTAACGCGTCTTGCAAAATATAATAAAAAATAATACACGCAAGGACTCATGATGCATGAATTTATTATTTGATAATAATTATTTCAATCATTTGCAGTTGGTTTGTTATAAAAGTAATTAATCAATCAATCAGGGGGCGGCACTATTGGGATTTGCCTACGGCGGCAATAAAAGCTAGGGCCGGCCCTGCTGGTCCAAAAGTAGAAACATAACCAAATAAGTCGTTGTTTTGTTCGTCATTATATCTTATACAGGCCGTTTCAAATTTACAACACAATAATTGAAATTTCAAACTTAAAAACTATTTTTTTTTAAATTGAACACCCTGTATACCAATACGCCATTCGATAGGAAATGTTATTCCCTATCCATCAATATTAGGGTTCCCTATATCTATTATTAATAGTTTTTGAGATATTGTCACTTTTTCTTTAAATCCATTTTGAATACTCCCATTAATAATGTGGGACGAAATTAGAAATTAAACGAAATTAAAACCGAAAATTTAAATAGTGATAGATATGACTACATGTGACTACAAATTAATGTGTTAATGTAAATGTTATTGGTATTTTGTAATGATGCCCTGTAAACATTTTTCTTAATTTGACTTGAAATGGACTTAAAGTGACTTCAAATGTTTTGTACCATAAATGTTTAATAAATGTATAGCTTTTTGGTGAAGAGATCACTGTTGTTATAACTGTTATTTATGTGTAAAATGTGATATCAAACGTTCAATTGCATACGTATATTAATTGTAAAAGTATTGTAAAACTTGCTGTTTGACCTGTGTATACCTTGTGTAGGTAACACCAATAAAGATGATTTATGATTTATTTTCAATATTTTTATGTTTTCCTGCTGTTCCAAATATGCTACATTCCTATAAATGAAGAATAATTCGTTTTGTATTAAGTGCGCATTCTTTTATACTGACAAAATCGCAAAAACTATCAAAGCTAGATATAGGGAACCCTACACAGATAGAAAAGATTTCTTGTTTCAAAGAAATGTATTTGTTTGAATTTATTCTTTTGGGTCAAAACATATTTCTTTGACGCCAACAATATTTACTTGATTGAATACTCTAGTTTATTTGCTTGCAGAGATTAATTTATTTGAAATATTTATTTAAGTGGAATAAATATATATGAATACAAACAAAAATTACTTTCCTTTAAAGTAATATTTTAGTTCTGATTTAAAAAAAGCGTTTCTTTACACCAATGAAATATAATTTTGATTCTAACATATAAATTTGTATATAAGGAGAGATTTATTTCGCTTAAAGTAATATTTTGTCTTTGGCTTAAAAATAGGTTTACTTCCGCCAAAGAAATCATATTTTGATTAAAATAAATATATTTGTACACAAGAAGAGATTTATTTCCTTTAAAGTAATATTTTTGTTTTGGCTTTAAAATAGGTTTACTTCCACCAAAGAAATCATATTTTGATCCAAATAAATATATTTTTAATGTCATCCAACTGTATTGTTAGATAGCGCTGTAAACTCTCTCCTCGCACTTCGTACATATCGAGAGTATAAACCCGCGTGATCGACAGTATAGAACTTATAGAGTACAGTGCCTGCAGGTTCAAGTTACGATTCCAAATCAGAGTACACTTTACTAACTTAACCTTGACTATATGTTGGGTTGGGAAGACCAAGCACTGGTCGAGGATGCGCGGCATCCCAAAAAGGAGGTGACACATGGCGAGTCTTCCGAAAAATTCTTGTCTATTTAATTCCTTCAACAAATTAATAATTTTAAGCATTTTAACTCGACCAACAATTTTGTTAATTTTAAAAAAAATGTAATTCTTTCACTCAACACAATCATAATTATTTGAAGTAAATTAATCTCATTTCTTATAATACACAAACTGCAAACTTTTTAACTGGAAACATAAGTTGTTTGACACAAATCAACGTTCTTTCTACAAAACAAATATTTCAAATAAATGCGTTTTTATCCGCAAATAAATATTTCTTTGCCTCTATTGAAACAACAAATTTCTTTGAGTCAATGCATATTTATTTGAATCAAACAAAAATTTCTCTCTGTGTAATATTGATTGACTGGCTGTTCCATTTGAAAAAAAATTAGTTTTTTACGTTTAAAAATTCAAATATTGTGTTGTAAATATTGAACACTCTGTATAAAATCTCACAATGAACTAAAAATCGTCTTATTTGGTTATGTTTCTAGTTTTTGAGAACCAATCATGAAACTTCTAGTTTCAATAATAACCGAAATATTCAATTTTAAACGTAACCGCGAAAATCACCAAAAAATTTGTAAAATCAAAAAAACTCAAAAATGGTGATATTTAGGTATAGGGAACCATTATCAAAAATGATGTATTTTGATACGTAGAAACAATAAATAAAATAAAAATTATATCATTCCATTTAAAATAACAAAGTTAATTTGAGAATATTTTATCTGAAGCGCTCATATCGAGTAAATCCTAGTTCCAAAATTTGAAGTTTCCAGAATTAGTAGAACATGAGAAACTACTAATGTACCAGTTCCGTGAGACATCCTGTATATTGATACACGCAGGAACAAAAATATGCATAGTATAGCGGAAATAAATTATAAATTTTTTTTTGTTTTAGTAATATTTATTACATTAAATGGATTATTAAAATTATAAAGATATACTGTAATACAGAGCCCGTATTTAAATGAAAACATCTCTGAAATCGATTTAAATTTAATTATTTTAACTGTTTGAATTCAATCATCAACTGATTAACTATTTATTATTTAACTATTTATTAGAGAGCACACAGATCCCATTTCTTATTCTGAACGGCACATTTTCAGGTGATGTCCATTGTCCAGCCGTGGGGATCATCTTGACTCGGAACAGCTTGGATCTGCGACAGAAGACAATTGAAGGTAGGTCCATAGATGTCATCCATCGTTGGAGGTGATGAAGCCACAAAATGTAAGCAATTTTATACTTGCGCGGTTATATCCATCGGGGTAAACGAATTTTCTCAAATGTGGTTACTACAAAACCTTCGAAGGTCTCGTCTCTTTTGCATCGCAAGAACTTTGGTTAGGCGATTTTTATTTTTATAGCAATACCAGGTTTTATATAAAACTCGTAAGTATTATACGTTTTATTGTTTATTAAAAGAGGTAAGATATAACAAATTCTTGAATTAGTTTTTCGTTGAAATTTTGCCTTTTGCTTTTAGGGTAGCCTATGGTCGATTCACGAATGATAATATCAAAAAGGGTAGCCAAGATGTTGGAATTTAAAAAGGTATAGTTTGGAGTTCTTTTTTCCCCTATATAACTTGATTCTTAATTCTTTGAGTATGTAGAGTCGAATGAATATTTATCGAACTAATAATTATCAGGAAATAAATTACATAATTCGTTATTAATTTAATTGCCAATCATTAGTATCATTAGTCATTACACATGTATTATTATATTTTGTAAGACTTACTACAACCAATAACCCGAAAACAATTTCTTGCAACTAGAAAAACATATTTTTCTGCGGAGCATTGAACGGCATCAATATGTTTTTACTCAAAATATTCTAACAAAATGCGGCGTAGGACTCATTTTACGGCCATAAAATAACAGGTTTTTTGTCTTACCGACTGCTGCGTTTCGTAATCTTGAAAAGAAATCCACATGTGCGACGTCTCGAATCGATATAAAATATTTTACGTATTTTAGTCTGATTGTTTATTAAAAAAAAGGTAAGTCATAACAAATTATTAAACCATAAATCAGAACTAAATTTAAAAGGGAAAACCCATAACTAACATTCACAAATCGATTTTCATCTCTTCGCAGATTCGTCTCTTGATCTCCCTCTTGTTATATTTCCCAGTTGGAGTCGTCGGCAACTCCTGCACTATCCTCACACCTCCCCTCAGTCTCTTCGGGTCGTCCACCTTATCGTCAACATATCTCCTCAGGTCTTCCTCGTCTGGTCCATTTCCGGTACCGTCCTTCAGGACCACAGCGGCCATCGGGTGTTCCTCGTCTTCAGGATGAGGTAGTCCAATCACGGCTGCTTCTTCAACTGCTGGATGGCCTAGGAGGATCTCCTCCAGCAGCGTGCTAGGAACGTGGATTCCCCTATATTTTATCACCGCTTTCAAGCGGTCCACGAAGTAGAAGTAGTGGTCCTCGTCGTAGTGGACGATGTCGCCTGTCTTCAACCAACCGTCCGAGTCCCAAGCGTCGGACGAGGACAGATTGTAGTAGCCGTTCATTTGGAGTTTGGTTTTTAGGCGCAGTTCTCCTTGCTGGTTTGGTCCGAGGATTTGTTCCGTTTCTGGATCGACAACCTAAGTAAGGAAATTAAGTAAAAAAAATCTGATGTGGCCAGGCACATAACTTTATCATACTACATATTGCAAGACTTCAGAGGACACAGAACAAATGCGTCAAATCTTTGTTTAATATAAATAGATTATTTCCTACCATACAGTTATATACGAACTTGAGTTTGCATAATATCGATGAGTTAAAAATTGTTGAACAAATTAAATTAGTCTTTAAGATCAGGCATGGACTTCAAAAATCAAAAAATGTAATAACTTTGAATAACGAAATGCATAAACATAATACAAGATCAGCTGTTGACATCCGTAGTCATCAGTATGTATCAGGTAGTGGGAAGTTTTGTGCCTTAAATAATTCCATTTTGGAATATAATAAATTACCACATACAGTTAAGAATATTAACAATTATCATTTATTTGTAAAGGCAATCACAGTTTACTTTAAGAGATGAATGTGTGTACACATATAATTGTCATTTGTTGTCTTGTCATACTTTTGTTGTGTTATATAATTGTTTAAGAATGCCCGTCAAGGCAGATCACGGCATCAGCTTTAGAGCTGTTTTGTGTATTTTCTTTGTATATTCATCGGTTTATCTTTGATTTTTGATTTGTAATGGTATATATATATGGACTCATACATTTCTGTTGATTATTGTTTCTTTGGCATTTATGTTTTTTTTTTTTTTTATAGGATTATATGTTTGTTTGTTTTGATTTATTGTACCTGGAGATCTTGTATTGAATAAAATTATATTATTATATTATATTATACAATATATAAAATTAATAGTTTAGCTGCATCTGAATCTATGTTATTGAGATAAATCGTAGGTATTATCAAAGCATCAGCATTTTTTTATATTTCTGTATAGGAAATGTTAGGTTGGTACCACTTTGACGAAACGTCAAGTTTAGAAAGCTAATTCAAATTCTGACAGATTAAAGGTGCGTTCCCATTAGTGCTAATGGCAGCGGTAGCAGACGCCATTATAGTATTTCTAAGAGAAAACTGCTAGTGACTCATGTTTATGTACATGCCAACTAATATGTGTCACTATCACGAGATGTGAGAAATACTATAATTTCGTATGCTACCACCGCCATTACCACTAATCGGAACACACCTTTATATTTGTTCATGGCACTGTACATGTCACATCCGTACCAACATACTAAAATAAAACTACACTCATCCCTATACTTTATTTACAATCTTCTCAATTGATCGTTTTTAGAATTAGATATAAAGACGGATTAATATTTTTTATCAACAAACAATCAAATTGGTGATCTCATTTTATTTGAAATTTGTATTTTGTACTTTGCCGCGCTAGAGCGGCAACGTTCCATAACGGTAGGTACCCCAACCTCTGATGAAATCAGCTGTTTTCGAGTGACAGCACAAAAACCTATTTGTAAACATTCTGGCTACTATGTACTTAGTTTCATATCAATGCAGATGCGACCGATATCGATCAAACAGAATTTGCTCTTACAGCTAAACTATTAATTTTACCAAAAAATGTCATAGGCATAAATTATTCCAAATTTCCTCTACTTTAATTTATTATTTAACTATTTTGACGAAATTACAGAAATGGCGGCTCATTTGCAAAATCCTTGAAAAAGGCTTAGAATAAACTACCTGTTCCTTTGTACCCTTTTGAACCAAAAGCTTTTCAGCTCTAAGTTAGGTCATGAAACTTCTAAATATGAACTTTCGTCCCGACACCTTTAGTAGTTTCTCCGGAATCGTCGCCACAAAAATCGTTTACACACACACGCACGCACACACACACACACACACACACACACACACAGACATTTTTTGGTACCTTGGTAAAAAATGTTCAGGGGACCCAAAAAGACCTATTTCCGCTAAAATCTGAATTTTGTTTTCGGTATGATTACAATACTTTTTACTTTATCATACTGCGTATGACAAAGTAAAAATGATACCACACACCAGGTATACAGGGTTAGCCAAAATTACCGGAACACCTAAATAACTCTCCAACGGTAACAAATTTCAAAAAAAAATTCAGACAAATATTTTTTGTACTTTAAACAATCCATCGTTCAAATATATTTTCAATATACAATATATATAATTTCAAATGGAACACCCTGTATAATTTTACATTTTGTGATTTTAAGACTAATTCTAAACATGTTTTATTAAAATAATCTTTTTATAAAATGCACCATTTTTGAATTTTAAGCCATTAATTAAAATTGGTCAGAATTACCAGAACACCTACATAACTCTCCAAAAGCAAAACATTTCAAAAAAACAATCAAGCAAAAGTTTTTTGACTTTAAACAAGCTATCGTTCAAATATATTTCTAATATACAGGGTGTTCATTTTATTATGGAAACTTCGTAAACATATCTTAAAAATGGAACACCTTGTATATTTTTACATTTTGTAGTTCTTTTTTTTGGGGTTAATTTTAACACGAATGAATTTCCCACCAAATAATATTAAATTTTAGCTCAAATATTTCCTTCCTAGATCTTCCACCAGATATTTAAGAAGTCCAGGTTACAAAAATCACCCGGTATGTGTATTTTGATGACGTGTGGATTTTTTCAAAAACAAACCGTTTAAGATATTTTGTATACTATATACTATAAGTGGTAGTAGAAGTATACAGGATGTTCTGAATAACATGCTAATATTTGCGGTTTTCGCAGAAAAAATAATATACATTCATTTGCATCTCTAAACCGCTTACGAGAAAAAACAATTTGAATAAAATACAACTTTAAACAAAAATTTATTTAAATGTAATTTTTAAACGGTAAAATTATAAAATTAAAGTAATCTAATCACATGTTGGAACTTTTTCTTCATATGTTCATATGAATTTTTTCCTCAAAATGGACCCAAGAATAACCTCCTTAAATATTAGCATGTTATTAAGAAACGCATTGTATATTTGAACCAGCACTAAAAATGAAGAAGACATTTACTCATTTATGGATTCACAACGATTGTTTACCACAGCATTCGCTCTTTTGTTTGCAGTTTATCTCTTGACCTATAAAATGTTTCCAGAAGTGTCTAACGACACAACAAAACATTTACTCGGTACAGATCGCCAGGGCAGTTTGTATCACCATTCCTCGATCTGCCATGGGTAAATATCAATAAATTTACTAAATTTCCCTAATTTAAAAATAAAATTATACGCACGCATAGATCCACTTCTACCAAGTCAAGGCGACAACATCATACGAACGAAGAACCTAGAAGACAACTATGACAAACACGGACTCGCAAATATGCTCTTCACAGCAATGAAGAGACACAAGTCAAAAACAGCACAGGTAATAAAAAAAAAAGAAAAAAGTTAGGTACCTACATACTAAATACAAAATAAATACTTTTTTGTACCAGATAGATTCACAGAGTGGAATATCTAACACATACGAAGAATTCCTCCGAAAAAGCATAAGAGTAGCGATAGGAATCAGATCATTTGGTATAAAACCAGACGACATAATCTGCTTTTGCTCAGAAAATCATTCCGACGTCTACATAGCGTATTTCGCATCACTCCTGATAGGAGCCGTAACCTCAGCTTTAGATCCAACCATGTCAAAACCGGACATGACTCATCTACTATCTCAGGTGCCACCAAAATTGATATTCACCTCGCCAAAATCCGAAAAACTCATACAAGAAGTACTGACATCAGTAAAACTAACACCTGCAATAATCATTTTCGGAAAAACCCATAAAAACCAATCTTTTGATGATTTGGTTTTCGGCCATGACGTCAGAGCAGAAGAAGAAGAGTTCACGCCGTATAAAACAGTCGATATTTTCAAGACTGCTGTTATCTTTTTCAGTAGTGGTACCACTGGTTTACCCAAAGGTATCTGCCTGAATCATTATTCTCTAATGTGCAATTCCATAACTACTGGGTAAGACTTAGCTAGCTAAATTGCCAGGAATCACTCTGTATAATTTTGATTTTAAGGCCGTTATTGGACGGGGCTCAGGTTATGCTGAGTTTCACCACGGTTTATTGGATTTCCTCGATTTTGTTGTTCTTAACATCGATAATCGAAGGCGTAACAAGATTGCTGGTGCCACAATTTGATGCCGAGACTGTTTGGTATCATGTCGAAAAGTACAACGTAAGTCATGACCGAAATATTTTCATTCAGGATATCCCATTAGCTCACACAGATAGAACATTTTGTTCAATTCAAATATTTGTTTTGTAGAGAAAGACCGTTTCTTTGTGTCAAACAACTTATGTTTTCAGTTAATAATTAGAATTTGTATATTATAAGGAAAGAGATTTATTTAGCTCAAACAAAGTTGCGTTGGGTGAAAGAATTATAATTTTTTTAATTAACGGATTCTTGGTTGAGTTAAAATGCGATATTTTAATTTTGCAATAAATGGTTCTTTGATAAAAGAAATTATTATTTTGTTGGAGGAATTAATGTGGACTAGGGTGGTCCAAAAAACGGACTTTTTGTTGGAGGGCAACGATCCCCCCCAATCTGTTCGTTTCCCGGAAAAAAAAATTTGATAAAAATCGAGCACCTCAAATTTCCCATTTAAAATACATTGCAAAAATGCATATTTCTTTCCTTTTTTTTCTCTCATTTCAGATTTAGAAAGAAAGTTGCGGGAGATTACCAGAAATTGTTCAGAAGTCCCCAAGGAATAAACCCATAACTAGTATTTTTTTCACCACCCCCACCCCCCCCCGCAATACCATAAATATGAGGCAACATTTTCTCCAACTTTACAATTTTACCATGTTACGTGTTTTTATTTTTATTTTTCCATAAAGTTTTATTAATGGATTACTGACATGTCCTTTTGTCATTTATGAACTAACTTGAATTTGTTTAAACAAACACAAATTGTTTAAACAAAATTATACAATGTCACGAACACATTTTTATATTTTTGCAGAAATTATTAGATTATTGGCATTTTTATCATTTATTAACTAATTTGCATTGTTTAAACAAATACCATTTGTTTAAACAAAAATATACAATGTTACTGACATATTTTTCTATTTTCTTGCAGAAATTACTATTAGATTATTTGTATATTTTTATTATTTATTAACTAATTTGCACTTGTTTAAACATACTATCTGTTTAAACAATGATATACAAAGTTACGTACATATTTTTCTATTCATTTTACGAACAATTCATATAAAAAAAGCTCTCGACTTTGATATCGAGACTCGAATAAATGCGAGACAACTCATAAATATATATGTATAGGTATTTATAATTATTAATAGAGGTATTTTTTTAGTTATTTATTTCTAATAGAGTTATTACTTAGCTATTTATTATTAATAGAGTTATTATTTACTTATTCATTATTATTAGTAGGAAGCATACATTATTATATATAAAAAAATGTGAAATCCAGTGTTTCATATAATAATAATTTCTGCAACAAATACAAAAATGTGTCCGTGACATTGTATATTTTTGATTAACCACATGGTATTTCTTTAAACAATTGCAAATTACTTAATAAATGACAAAAAAATTCATTTATTAAATAATAATTTCAGCAAAAAATAGTAAAAATTTGTCCGTAAGATTGTATATTTTTTGTTTATAGTTGTAAATTAGTTAATAAATGACAAAAATGCCAATATTCCAATAATTACTGAAAAAATATAAAAATGAATCAGTTACATTAAATATTTTTTTAAACAATTTGTAATTGTTTAAACAATTTGAAATTAGTTCATAAATGACAAAGGGACATGTCAGTAATCCATTAATAATAATTTATGCAAACAAAATAAAAAAAAGTTACATTGTAAATTTGGAGAAAATGTTGCCTCATATTTATGGTACTGCAGGGGAGGGTGGGGGATGGTGAAAAAAGATAGTGGTTGTGGATTTGTTTCTTAGGGAGTTCTAAACAATTACTGATTATCTCCCGCAACTTTTTTTCTAAATAGGAAACGTGAAAAAAAAAGGCAAAAAGATGCATTTTTGCAATGTATTTTAAATGGGAAATTTGAGTTGCTTGGTGGCACGTGTTAACGTTAACCGATTTTTCTCAAATTTGTGGGGAATTTTTATATCTGGAAAAGGAACAGATTGGGGCTTTTCTCGTTATAAAATATGATGCTCTATCTTGTTCTCATAAAGTTGGGGAGCGGAACGATTTACCCAGCACAAATACGTTGTTTCTCTTACGAGTTTTTGACGTTTTTCCAAACTGTATAGACATATTTTGTAGAGAATTAAAAGATCTATAAATTTCTTTATAACGTTCACTGTCATCCGATCATTCGAAATCAAAATATCGTTGATGGTGATTAGCACGTTATCTGTAATGCCCAACCAAAAACGTATTCAAAAAATCTATCGTGTTATATTCGTTATTTCTTAACGCAGGTGAATCTGATATGCTGTGCTACGAATCTGGGTGCTCGAATATTCAAAACTCCGATACCAAGTGGAATAAATTTGTCCAACTTGAAGACGATGCTGGTCGGCGGCTCAAAAGTGCCACAAGAGCTCGTCAGGAGTTTGAGAGAAAAATTGTCATACGTCAACGTACGTCAAGCTTATGGCCTGACAGAAGTCGGAGGTTTTTGCACCGTCCAAGAACCAGGAGATACAAACTACGATCTGGCAACATGCGGTACAGTCAGGCAAGGTTTATGGTATAAGGTAATGACCGTTGAAAGTTCAGCGCTTTTCGGCAGTTTCACACATAACTCCAAATAAGTCATTTATTACAAACTTTATCGAAAAAACATACTGCATCTTTTTTGTCTAGAATTTTTCTCTGCAATAAGTGCTTATTACTTTTCTCAGTAGCTTTAACCGTTCAGAAGTTATGGGAGAAAAATGAACGCAAGAAATGAATGGAACACCCTGTATATTTTTACATTTTGTGATTTTAGGACTAATTCTAAACATCTTTTATTAAAATAATATTTTTATAAAATGCATCATTTTTGAGTTTTAAGCAATTAATTAAAATCAGTCTTACGACTGATTATTTACCAGAACACCTACATAACTCCCCAACCGTAAAAAATTTCAAAAAGCATTCAAACAAACACTTTTTGACATTAAACAAGTTATTATTAAAATATGCTTTTAAAGTACAGGATGTTCATTTTATTATGAAAAGTTGGTAACCTTTTCTTTTTCGAATGGAAAACCCTGTACATCTTTACATTATAACGCTAAGACTAAGTCTAAACATTTTTATTGGAATCATTTCTGTATAAGTTTCATAATTTTTTAGTTATAAGCAATTAATCAAAACTCTTGAACTTCAAGTTAAGAATATTTTCTCACATGCATACCAATTTATCTTAATCAAACGGATTAACTATTTTTTCTCGTTTGGTACATTAATTTTATTAAATTTAGAAACTTTTGACATGTTACATCACGTATTAGACAATGTTTGTCTGCGACAGTTGGTCTCTACTCAAGTGTCTACTGTAGCCACATTGTGGTTATGTATTTTTACTTGATATTTACTTATTATGCATGCGATATCGCCAATCGACAAAACTGAAAGTTACCAAAAACTGCTTTCAATAAATTGATTTTATCAGAACACTGTTTTGGAAATTACTGGAAACAGCTTTAGAACCAAATATCATTTGATTTCAACAAGATGGTGTCCCGCCGCAGTACGGTGTCCAAGCGCGAAAGTATTTAAATTCAATTTTTCCGCAGAGGTGGATTGGAAGGAGGAGGATCCATTGAATGGCCACCTAGGTTGCCGGGTTTGCAAATATTGGAGTTTTCTATTTGGGGACACCTAAAGGCCAAGGTTTACACCAATAGGCCGCAAAATATTGATGCGTTGAAGCAGTGGATAGTGGACGAAGTTCAAAGTATTACATTTTTTGGTACCTTGGTAAAAAATGTTCAGGGGACCCAAAAAGACCTATTTCCGCTAAAATCTGAATTTTGTTTTCGGTATGATTACAATACTTTTTACTTTATCATACTGCGTATGACAAAGTAAAAATGATACCACACACCAGGTATACAGGGTTAGCCAAAATTACCGGAACACCTAAATAACTCTCCAACGGTAACAAATTTCAAAAAAAAATTCAGACAAATATTTTTTGTACTTTAAACAATCCATCGTTCAAATATATTTTCAATATACAATATATATAATTTCAAATGGAACACCCTGTATAATTTTACATTTTGTGATTTTAAGACTAATTCTAAACATGTTTTATTAAAATAATCTTTTTATAAAATGCACCATTTTTGAATTTTAAGCCATTAATTAAAATTGGTCAGAATTACCAGAACACCTACATAACTCTCCAAAAGCAAAACATTTCAAAAAAACAATCAAGCAAAAGTTTTTTGACTTTAAACAAGCTATCGTTCAAATATATTTCTAATATACAGGGTGTTCATTTTATTATGGAAACTTCGTAAACATATCTTAAAAATGGAACACCTTGTATATTTTTACATTTTGTAGTTCTAAGATTAATTCAAAACATTTTTTTAATGATATAATTTTCTTGTAGAATGTATTATTTTTGAGTTGCTGCTTAAATATACTTTTAATATAGGGGTGTTTATTTTATTATGGCAGTAAGGAACAACCTATACATCGCATCATCTGCATCATTTTTTAGTTATAAGCAATTAATTAAAATTCCAAAACATGTATTTTGACCGAACGGATAAATAATAACAAATTCAAGAAAAAGAAACAAAGTAATTAAATTAAATTTTCAAACAGCCGTCCCTGAGCGGCTTTACAATGCCGCAACCTATCAACAAATTCCCGTAAACAGTTTTCTAAATGTTCGACAGTAATACTTTGAACTTCGTCCACTATCCACTGCTTCAACGCATCAATATTTTGCGGCCTATTGGTGTAAACCTTGGCCTTTAGGTGTCCCCAAATAGAAAACTCCAATATTTGCAAACCCGGCAACCTAGGTGGCCATTCAATGGATCCTCCTCCTTCCAATCCACCTCTGCGGAAAAATTGAATTTAAATACTTTCGCGCTTGGACACCGTACTGCGGCGGGACACCATCTTGTTGAAATCAAATGATATTTGGTTCTAAAGCTGTTTCCAGTAATTTCCAAAACAGTGTTCTGATAAAATCAATTTATTGAAAGCAGTTTTTGGTAACTTTCAGTTTTGTCGATTGGCGATATCGCATGCATAATAAGTAAATATCAAGTAAAAATACATAACCACAATGTGGCTACAGTAGACACTTGAGTAGAGACCAACTGTCGCAGACAAACATTGTCTAATACGTGATGTAACATGTCAAAAGTTTCTAAATTTAATAAAATTAATGTACCAAACGAGAAAAAATAGTTAATCCGTTTGATTAAGATAAATTGGTATGCATGTGAGAAAATATTCTTAACTTGAAGTTCAAGAGTTTTGATTAATTGCTTATAACTAAAAAATTATGAAACTTATACAGAAATGATTCCAATAAAAATGTTTAGACTTAGTCTTAGCGTTATAATGTAAAGATGTACAGGGTTTTCCATTCGAAAAAGAAAAGGTTACCAACTTTTCATAATAAAATGAACATCCTGTACTTTAAAAGCATATTTTAATAATAACTTGTTTAATGTCAAAAAGTGTTTGTTTGAATGCTTTTTGAAATTTTTTACGGTTGGGGAGTTATGTAGGTGTTCTGGTAAATAATCAGTCGTAAGACTGATTTTAATTAATTGCTTAAAACTCAAAAATGATGCATTTTATAAAAATATTATTTTAATAAAAGATGTTTAGAATTAGTCCTAAAATCACAAAATGTAAAAATATACAGGGTGTTCCATTCATTTCTTGCGTTCATTTTTCTCCCATAACTTCTGAACGGTTAAAGCTACTGAGAAAAGTAATAAGCACTTATTGCAGAGAAAAATTCTAGACAAAAAAGATGCAGTATGTTTTTTCGATAAAGTTTGTAATAAATGACTTATTTGGAGTTATGTGTGAAACTGCCGAAAAGCGCTGAACTTTCAACGGTCATTACCTTATACCATAAACCTTGCCTGACTGTACCGCATGTTGCCAGATCGTAGTTTGTATCTCCTGGTTCTTGGACGGTGCAAAAACCTCCGACTTCTGTCAGGCCATAAGCTTGACGTACGTTGACGTATGACAATTTTTCTCTCAAACTCCTGACGAGCTCTTGTGGCACTTTTGAGCCGCCGACCAGCATCGTCTTCAAGTTGGACAAATTTATTCCACTTGGTATCGGAGTTTTGAATATTCGAGCACCCAGATTCGTAGCACAGCATATCAGATTCACCTGCGTTAAGAAATAACGAATATAACACGATAGATTTTTTGAATACGTTTTTGGTTGGGCATTACAGATAACGTGCTAATCACCATCAACGATATTTTGATTTCGAATGATCGGATGACAGTGAACGTTATAAAGAAATTTATAGATCTTTTAATTCTCTACAAAATATGTCTATACAGTTTGGAAAAACGTCAAAAACTCGTAAGAGAAACAACGTATTTGTGCTGGGTAAATCGTTCCGCTCCCCAACTTTATGAGAACAAGATAGAGCATCATATTTTATAACGAGAAAAGCCCCAATCTGTTCCTTTTCCAGATATAAAAATTCCCCACAAATTTGAGAAAAATCGGTTAACGTTAACACGTGCCACCAAGCAACTCAAATTTCCCATTTAAAATACATTGCAAAAATGCATCTTTTTGCCTTTTTTTTTCACGTTTCCTATTTAGAAAAAAAGTTGCGGGAGATAATCAGTAATTGTTTAGAACTCCCTAAGAAACAAATCCACAACCACTATCTTTTTTCACCATCCCCCACCCTCCCCTGCAGTACCATAAATATGAGGCAACATTTTCTCCAAATTTACAATGTAACTTTTTTTTATTTTGTTTGCATAAATTATTATTAATGGATTACTGACATGTCCCTTTGTCATTTATGAACTAATTTCAAATTGTTTAAACAATTACAAATTGTTTAAAAAAATATTTAATGTAACTGATTCATTTTTATATTTTTTCAGTAATTATTGGAATATTGGCATTTTTGTCATTTATTAACTAATTTACAACTATAAACAAAAAATATACAATCTTACGGACAAATTTTTACTATTTTTTGCTGAAATTATTATTTAATAAATGAATTTTTTTGTCATTTATTAAGTAATTTGCAATTGTTTAAAGAAATACCATGTGGTTAATCAAAAATATACAATGTCACGGACACATTTTTGTATTTGTTGCAGAAATTATTATTATATGAAACACTGGATTTCACATTTTTTTATATATAATAATGTATGCTTCCTACTAATAATAATGAATAAGTAAATAATAACTCTATTAATAATAAATAGCTAAGTAATAACTCTATTAGAAATAAATAACTAAAAAAATACCTCTATTAATAATTATAAATACCTATACATATATATTTATGAGTTGTCTCGCATTTATTCGAGTCTCGATATCAAAGTCGAGAGCTTTTTTTATATGAATTGTTCGTAAAATGAATAGAAAAATATGTACGTAACTTTGTATATCATTGTTTAAACAGATAGTATGTTTAAACAAGTGCAAATTAGTTAATAAATAATAAAAATATACAAATAATCTAATAGTAATTTCTGCAAGAAAATAGAAAAATATGTCAGTAACATTGTATATTTTTGTTTAAACAAATGGTATTTGTTTAAACAATGCAAATTAGTTAATAAATGATAAAAATGCCAATAATCTAATAATTTCTGCAAAAATATAAAAATGTGTTCGTGACATTGTATAATTTTGTTTAAACAATTTGTGTTTGTTTAAACAAATTCAAGTTAGTTCATAAATGACAAAAGGACATGTCAGTAATCCATTAATAAAACTTTATGGAAAAATAAAAATAAAAACACGTAACATGGTAAAATTGTAAAGTTGGAGAAAATGTTGCCTCATATTTATGGTATTGCGGGGGGGGGTGGGGGTGGTGAAAAAAATACTAGTTATGGGTTTATTCCTTGGGGACTTCTGAACAATTTCTGGTAATCTCCCGCAACTTTCTTTCTAAATCTGAAATGAGAGAAAAAAAAGGAAAGAAATATGCATTTTTGCAATGTATTTTAAATGGGAAATTTGAGGTGCTCGATTTTTATCAAATTTTTTTTTCCGGGAAACGAACAGATTGGGGGGGATCGTTGCCCTCCAACAAAAAGTCCGTTTTTTGGACCACCCTAGTCCACATTAATTCCTCCAACAAAATAATAATTTCTTTTATCAAAGAACCATTTATTGCAAAATTAAAATATCGCATTTTAACTCAACCAAGAATCCGTTAATTAAAAAAATTATAATTCTTTCACCCAACGCAACTTTGTTTGAGCTAAATAAATCTCTTTCCTTATAATATACAAATTCTAATTATTAACTGAAAACATAAGTTGTTTGACACAAAGAAACGGTCTTTCTCTACAAAACAAATATTTGAATTGAACAAAATGTTCTATCTGTGTGAGCTAATGGGATATCCTGAATGAAAATATTTCGGTCATGACTTACGTTGTACTTTTCGACATGATACCAAACAGTCTCGGCATCAAATTGTGGCACCAGCAATCTTGTTACGCCTTCGATTATCGATGTTAAGAACAACAAAATCGAGGAAATCCAATAAACCGTGGTGAAACTCAGCATAACCTGAGCCCCGTCCAATAACGGCCTTAAAATCAAAATTATACAGAGTGATTCCTGGCAATTTAGCTAGCTAAGTCTTACCCAGTAGTTATGGAATTGCACATTAGAGAATAATGATTCAGGCAGATACCTTTGGGTAAACCAGTGGTACCACTACTGAAAAAGATAACAGCAGTCTTGAAAATATCGACTGTTTTATACGGCGTGAACTCTTCTTCTTCTGCTCTGACGTCATGGCCGAAAACCAAATCATCAAAAGATTGGTTTTTATGGGTTTTTCCGAAAATGATTATTGCAGGTGTTAGTTTTACTGATGTCAGTACTTCTTGTATGAGTTTTTCGGATTTTGGCGAGGTGAATATCAATTTTGGTGGCACCTGAGATAGTAGATGAGTCATGTCCGGTTTTGACATGGTTGGATCTAAAGCTGAGGTTACGGCTCCTATCAGGAGTGATGCGAAATACGCTATGTAGACGTCGGAATGATTTTCTGAGCAAAAGCAGATTATGTCGTCTGGTTTTATACCAAATGATCTGATTCCTATCGCTACTCTTATGCTTTTTCGGAGGAATTCTTCGTATGTGTTAGATATTCCACTCTGTGAATCTATCTGGTACAAAAAAGTATTTATTTTGTATTTAGTATGTAGGTACCTAACTTTTTTCTTTTTTTTTTATTACCTGTGCTGTTTTTGACTTGTGTCTCTTCATTGCTGTGAAGAGCATATTTGCGAGTCCGTGTTTGTCATAGTTGTCTTCTAGGTTCTTCGTTCGTATGATGTTGTCGCCTTGACTTGGTAGAAGTGGATCTATGCGTGCGTATAATTTTATTTTTAAATTAGGGAAATTTAGTAAATTTATTGATATTTACCCATGGCAGATCGAGGAATGGTGATACAAACTGCCCTGGCGATCTGTACCGAGTAAATGTTTTGTTGTGTCGTTAGACACTTCTGGAAACATTTTATAGGTCAAGAGATAAACTGCAAACAAAAGAGCGAATGCTGTGGTAAACAATCGTTGTGAATCCATAAATGAGTAAATGTCTTCTTCATTTTTAGTGCTGGTTCAAATATACAATGCGTTTCTTAATAACATGCTAATATTTAAGGAGGTTATTCTTGGGTCCATTTTGAGGAAAAAATTCATATGAACATATGAAGAAAAAGTTCCAACATGTGATTAGATTACTTTAATTTTATAATTTTACCGTTTAAAAATTACATTTAAATAAATTTTTGTTTAAAGTTGTATTTTATTCAAATTGTTTTTTCTCGTAAGCGGTTTAGAGATGCAAATGAATGTATATTATTTTTTCTGCGAAAACCGCAAATATTAGCATGTTATTCAGAACATCCTGTATACTTCTACTACCACTTATAGTATATAGTATACAAAATATCTTAAACGGTTTGTTTTTGAAAAAATCCACACGTCATCAAAATACACATACCGGGTGATTTTTGTAACCTGGACTTCTTAAATATCTGGTGGAAGATCTAGGAAGGAAATATTTGAGCTAAAATTTAATATTATTTGGTGGGAAATTCATTCGTGTTAAAATTAACCCCCCCCCCCCCGTTCTACCCTGCTTGTGGCTGGGCGGCGGGTAACTTAGATATTATATATACGATCCCCTATTTTTGATTGCAGGTTCGGGTAGTACTTAAAAAAATTTGATGTGGCCTGGCACATGACTTTATCATACAATATATAAAATTAATAGTTTAGCTGCATGAGATTCCATTTGATCGAGATCGATCGTGTTTGGAATAAAATAAAACGAATTAGCCAGGATTTGACAGATATTGACAGTAGGTATTGTCAAAAGATCAGCCTTTGACACTACCTACTGTCATTAGAATAAAAATATCTGGCTAATCCTGGCTAACTTTGTATTATTGCTGACACGATCTCGATCAAATAGAATTTGCTCCTACAGCTAAAATATTAATTTTACTAAAAAATGTCATAGACATAAATTATACAAAATTTCGTCTATTTTAATTTATTATTTAACTATTTTGACGAAATTACAGTAATGACGGCTCATTTGCAAAATCCTTAAAAAATGCATAACAATATTGCTATCCGCACTCGAAATACACATTGACTTTGTGTATGACACCAAGATGTTTCAATATTGTAAATTATTGTTTCACATAGCGTACGTGCGCGCGTGGTTCTCCTCCTCATCGCATTCTCCATACATTTCCGTGTTGAATTGACGCTGACAACCGCTGACGTTCTGAATAACAACTGTCAAAAGTTTCAAAATATCCTGGCTACCTACGATTAATGCAGACTCGATTTCGTTCAAATAGAATTTGCTCCTGCAGCTAAACTATTAATTTTACCAAAAAATGTTAAAAACATAAATCATACAAAATTTCCTCTACTTTAATTTATTATTTATCTATTTTGATGAAATTACAAAAATTACGGCACATGTGCAAAATCGTTGAAAAATGCTAAGAGTAAATAGCCCGTTCCTTTGGACCATTTTGAACCAAAAGCTTTTCAGCTCTAAGTTTGATCATCAAACTTCTAATTATGAACTTTCGTCCCGATACCTTCAGTAGTTTTTCCGGGATCGTCGCCACAAAAATCGTTTACACACACACAGACACATACACAGTACACACTCACACACACAGACATTTTTTTGTACCTTGGCATTACCTTGGTCAAAAATGTTCAGGGGACCCATAAAGACCCATTTCCGCAAAAATAAAATTTTTTTTTGGCACGATTACAATACTTCATCATACTGCGTATGATAAAGTAAACATATGATTTTTTTGGATTCATTTTTCATTTTTCGATACATGATAGATGGCGCTGTAATAGACAAAATTTAATGTTTTCGTATGTACTTCAATTCATAGCCAATACATTCGGTTCTTCAATACACTTGCAAAGCTTAGATAATAGGTACTTATGTTATAAATTACACCGAAAATTACACCATTAGATTGAGAGGGTTCATCTATCTATAGTATCTATCTACTTTATCAATCTATTCAAATAGGTATAATCACGCAAACACTTCATGCGAATTTAGATATGGCGACCAAACTCGCGAAGTGATGACTTGAAAGATTAAAAAGGCCTTGTAAATCTATCCTTAGATTTCCAATATCGCTATTATTAAATCTATTACGTACACCAATACTGTTTTATCTCGAGTATCCGACAATTGGAGTTATACAGTTTGTTTTTTGTTTGCCTTTGTTAACATAATTGTATGCGACATGCACTAAACATATCACCTTATGACACCCAGCCCGAATGACAACGAATGACAACGGTAAATTTATCTAGTAGACCAAGAATATTAGATGAAAACATCGAAAAGATGTATTTTTTCTTAATTTGTTTAAGAGGAATTTATTTGTGCAGAAATAAGTAACAATTTGACAATTTGAACAGTTGCAAAGATTAAGATGCCAAAATATCACCCTAAGAGAAGTTTGTTAGGTCTAGGTCGGTGATTATAGGTCGAATTTGTTATCAGAGTTGCAATATTCTATCATTATTTGACTCATAAAGTATGTGTATGACATGTGGTAACTTTAACTTTTTTTACTTTATCATACGCAGTATGGTAAAGTATTGTAATCACGCCGAAAAAAAAAAAATTGAGATTTTAGCGGAAATAGGTCTTTTTGGGTCCCCTGAACATTTTTGACCAAGGTACAAAAAAATGTCTGTGTGTGTGTGTGTATGTATGTATGTCTGTGTGTGTGTAAACGATTTTTGTGGCGACGATTCCGGAAAAACTACTAAAGGTATCGGGACGAAAGTTCATATTTAGAAGTTTTATGACCAAACTTAGAGCTGAAAAGCTTTTGGTTTAAAATGGTCCAAAGGAACTGGCTATTTACTCTTAGCTTTTTTCAACGATTTTGCAAGTGAGCCGCCATTTCTGTAATTTCATCAAAATAAATAAATAATAAATTAAAGTAGAGGAAATTTTGTATAATTTATGTCTATAACATTTTTTGGTAAAATTAATAGTTTAGCTGCAGGAGCAAATGCTATTTGATCGAGATCGGTCGCATCTGCATTGATATGAAACTACATAGTAGCCAGGATTTTGACAAATATGTTTTTGTGCTGTCACACTCGAAAACAGCTGATTTCATCAGAGGTTGGAGAACCGCTATGGAACGTTGCCGCTCTAGTGCGGCAAATTACAAAATACAAATTTCAAATAAAATAAGATCACCAATTTGATTGGTTGTTGATAAGAAATATCAACCCGTCTTTATATCTAATTCTAAAAACGATAAATTGAGAAAATTGTAACTAAAGTAGTTTTGATGACTGTAGTTTTATTGTAGTATGTTAGTACGGATGTGACATCTTGATCTACAGTGTCATGAACAAATATAAATCTGCCAGAATTTGACTTAGCTTTTTTAACTTCACGTTTCGTCAAAGTGGTACCAACCTAACATTTCCTATACAGAAATATTACCATTTCTTATTTAGTTGTTTAATACACATTTCTCAAAAAGCAGCACAATAAACGTTGATGTCACTCTTGCCAAAAACTAGATAGCGCGACTCGCTCACATGCGACGGCGACACTCAGCCTTCGGTGACGCGCCGCATCACCACTCGTCGCGCTATTCCGTACTTTCGGCACTTGTGACATAAATTATTATTCTAATGACGTAGTGTAGGTAGTGTCAAATGCTGATGCTTTGACAATACCTACGATTTATCTCAATAAAATGGATTCTCACGCAGCTAAACTATTGATTTTATATATTGTATGATAAAGTCATGTGCCTGGCCACATCAGATTTTTTTTGTTAATTTTGACATGCTGATTTAAGATATAGCCATAAAAAAGTTGACATTGGTCACGTTTTCTGTAATAAAAAAAAATTAAACGACATTTTAGTACAAATGTTGGTGTTGGTAACCAATAAATCAAACAACATTCTTAAAAAAAGTATTATTTATTTATAATTAATGTTCCCTTATCTAATAAAAACACAAACTAATAATTTCTTTCTCATGAACAAAAAATCTGATGTGGTCAGGCACATGACTTTATCATACAATATATAAAATTAATAGTTTAGCTGCATGAGATTCTATTTGATCGAGATCGATCGTGTCTACATTAAAATAAAACGACAGATATTGACAGTAGGTATTCAAAAAAATCAGCATTGGACACTACCTACTCTCAATAGAATGAAAATATTTGTCAAATCCTGGCTAACTAGTTTTATATCAATGCAGATGCGACCGATCTCGATCAAATAGAACTTGCTCATGCAGCTAAACTATTAATTTTACCAAAAAATTGTCATAAGCATAAGTTATTCAAAATTTCCTCTACTTTAATTTATTATTTAACTATTTTGACGAAATTACAGAAATGGCGGCTCATTTGCAAAATCCTTGAAAAAGGCTTAGAATAAACTACCTGTTCCTTTGTACCCTTTTGAACCAAAAGGTTTTCAGCTCTAAGTTAGGTCATGAAACTTCTAAATATGAACTTTCGTCCCGACACCTTTAGTAGTTTCTCCGGAATCGTCGCCACAAAAAAGCATAAGTTATTCAAAATTTCCTCTACTTCAATTTATTATTTAGCGATTTTGACTAAATTACAGAAATGGCGACTTATTTGCAAAATCGAAAAAAGCTTAGAGGAAACATGCAATTCCTTTTGACTTTTTTTGAACCAAAAGCTTTTCAGCTCCAAGTTTGGTCATGAAACTTGTAAATATGAAGTTTTGTCTCGATACCTTCAGTAGTTTCTCCGGACCCGCCACAAAAACGGGTACACACACACACAGACATTCTTTTGTACCTTAGCCAAATATGTTCAGGCGACCCAAAAGGACATATTTCCGCTAAAATCTCAATTTTTTTTTCGGCACGATTACAATACTTTTGATGAGGCCAGGCACATGACTTTATCATAGTATTTATAAAATTAATTGTAAATAAAATTCTATTTGATCGAGATCGGTTGTATCTGCATTAAAATAAAGCTAACTAGCCAGGATTTGTCAGAACACAATACAAAATACAAAATGAGCGAATAATGATCGGTTAGACATGCCTCTGCATTGAATGAACAATTGTGTGTGGCTTTAATTTAATGAGTATGCATACGCTCGAAGCCCAAGAAAAATAATTTTAACAAATCATATAATACAGATTGCGAAACCAGAACAAACAAAAATATGGGAAAACCATCGCAAATGATATGGCCTAAATTTATGCTTTTTGAAGATTTTCAAAGCTCGACGTCTTGATACCCCAGATCGCCCCAGATTCAGTTTTTATTTCACGACTAGAAGTTGAGAGATTTTCAACTGCGGCTGCAACTGTGTTGGTGGCAGCTTCTTCAGCATTTTCAATATGGTAATGTTTCGGTCTTGGCATACTAAATGACCCGTGATTGATGAGATTTTCTTTTAATCTCTCAAAAATAGATTTGTGGGGTTGTGTATGTTGGAAAATTGAAGTATGTTTCGGATGCAATTTCAGCATTATTATTACTTTAAGTAAACCATTCGATCATTGCGTATTTTTCATATGATTCATACGGCATTTCGTAACTTTTAATTGAAATAAAAATTCAAAAGAATGCAAATTCAATACTTAAGTCGTTGATTAGTAGTGTCAAACGACTAGTGACATACGCCTACTCGGTGAAATCTCGAAGACAATAATTATAATTTCTCCGATGTATACTAATTTCATGTTATTCAATAAAACATTCGTCTGATTTAACAAACAACAAAGATATGGACAAGTATCAAAATAGCGATAAAACGAGTTTTGTGTTATAACTCGAAAACAAAAGACGATAGCTAATTTTGGTTTTCACCATTGAGTTTCTCTGAAAAAAAGACGACACAACAACCTTACTCATTTTTCAATATCTGTTATAGTTACCGAGATCTCCTATAGTAACAATTTGGCCGAGCCTGTACTAACTATGCAGAGAATAAATAAATATTTTAGTGATTGTTACTGTTAGTTTTATTGATCTTTAGTTATTATGTATTAATTTAGGTGCCGAGTCTTATAATGGTATAATAGCATAACATACCCCGTTAACCCTTGTAAACCGCGGCCAGGTACATGTGATAAAAGCGGTATATCAAATTAAATTTTACGTGCATTACCTACCAGAGTTTTATTAACTTGTTCTGTCTGGGGTTTGGCTCAAATTTTGTAATCAATTACTAGTAACTTTTCGTACGCCACTCATCTTGAAGTGTATCACAATTGCCTTTGTGTAATAATAATACAATAAGATGATCTTATCCAATATACATTAACTTTTAATTACTGGGACTATTAAAATTAATTTAGGGTTCAAGTGAGGCAAAAACTGGACACATTTGAAATCTTTGTATTTATCAGGGGCAAAAAGTAACCGTACGGAATTATTGAATAATGACTTGACTGACTGATATTTGACACTGTATACACTACTATTAAAATTTGCTGCCTTGTTAATGTTTCATTTATGTCCGATGACTTTACCAAGACTAACCACGACTTCCAAAACCTTAGTTGTTACAATTTAATATACCTATTAATTAAAATTAGAGAATGAATCCCTATACAAGAAAGAATACCTACACCACTGAACAAAAATAGCAGTTGTCATTTGCAGTCATTACCAACATCACAATTATTCAATGTGGCGGGTAACTCAACTTGTCCTTCGCCATTTTACATCACCTGTTATATACATTACATAGTTTACCGAAGCTTTACCAGTTTCTATTTGAACCAGCGCTAATCCGACTACACACATCAAATATTTTATTTGATTGAGATCGCTCGTATCTGCATCACAACTAGTTTGCCAGGATTTGACAGATGTTTGGATTCTATTCGCCACATCATATTTTTTCTTTAAATATTCACACAAATTTCGATATATCATAAATCAATCTGGTGTGGCCACGCACACGACTTTATCATATTATATATAAAATTAATAGTTTATCTGCATGAGATTCTATATGGTCGAGATCGGTCGTGTCTGCATTAAAATAAAGCTAGTTAGCCAGGATTTGACAGATACTTTGATTCTATATGACAGCAGTTATTGGCACACAATAACTAGTTTTAATGCACTACGAGGTTTGGATTCTATTGCCAGTATTGTCAGATTATCAGCGTTTGACATTGTATATGATAAAGTCCTGTGCCTGGCCACATTATATTTTTTCTTTAAATATTTACATACATTTCATTTTATCATAAAAAATCTGATGTGGCCAGGCAAATGACTATCATACTATATATAAAACTAATGGTTTACCTGCATGAGATTCTATTTGGTCGAGATCGGTCGTGTCTGCATTAAAATAAAGCTAGTTAGCCAGGATTTGATAGATATTTTGATTCTATTCACAGTAGTTATTGTCACATCATCGTTTGACACTACCTCCCATTAGAATCAAAAGATCTGTCAAATCCTATTAATTTTACGAAAAATTTGCATAGACATAAATTATACAAAATTTCCTGTAGTTTAATTTCTTATTTAATTATTTTGACGAAATTACAGAAATGGCGGCTTATTTGCAAAATCCTTGAAAAATGCTAAGAGTAAACATCCAGTCACCTAAAAAATTATGGGTTCTAATTTAAAATAAGAACAATAGCGCGCTTTGAAGTTTGACAAGTTTGACAGTCGATTTTGGTCACCCTGTATAATTTGGATCAATGTCACTTGGTTAACGAGACTATTACATCTAACTTAATAAGCACGTCGCAAAATTTTATTAACGAGGTGCATTTTGTGGTTTTTATTGATCTTTAAAACCTACGATGCAAAATCAATTTGTTTTTGTTTTTATTTTTTTCCGCTGCGGTCATTCAACCGATTTCAATAAAATTTTGGTGATATGTAGGCAACCATAAAAGGCTTCCAAATGTGTAGAAAAATGTATAGCATGCAATTTAAAAAATTAAGTTACCATGGCGTTGCGCGTTTTTGGAACACCCTGTATAATAAAAAATAATTTCTTGAATTGTACCTTGAAGTACAGGGTAAGCCTGCAAACTATCAAACTCTTAGCTTAATGAGTAAGTGAGCTACAGAAGACGGGAGCTTAGTTGCAGGACCCTGTATAATAAAGTAAAATTGCAAAACTGTTTTAGGTTATTTTCTTGCAGTTTTTCTAATTCCGCTTCAAGCAACATTTGGGGCAAAAACGAGATACTGGTAGGGACACACGAGGCATAATGAATATTGCAGTGACTGTACACTGTACAGGATGTTTCACTTTTTGTCTGCCAAACGCAAATGGGTTGTAGATTTAATCTAATCACAGATGTCCATATCACTTATGTTACTTTGTTATCATAGTCGATATTCAATTTTCAAAGGTAAAAAACAAAAGATGTTGGATCGTGAACCGAAATTGTAGTATAAGGCGAGAAAATGTGTTAATTGGCATGAATAAAAAACGGAAAAAAGTGATCTTTTAAACAATTATTTGTTATAAATAGCTAAAGATCTAAAACAAAAATGTGTACGTACGTTACGTAACAATAACTGATATTTGTTAATGATAAAGTAATGAATCGCACGGTAAGTGTCAGATATTGCAATATACATACTTGTAGCGTCGCTTTTTATAAACTTTAGCCCTTGTCTTGTTATTGCACGTGTCGCTGACATCTATTGAAACGATTTCGAGATAAGTAATTATCACTTATTTAATATAATTGTAAATAATATTAAACCTTTTTAAGAATATTCAAAAAAATAACTAGTTTTGATTGCCGTTTGTTTAAGATTTTGTTTGTTATGATGTTATTCCTTAACAAATATTTTTTTCTACGTCTATGGGCATAAAATTAATACAGCCATTGCAGATCAAAATGGATAACAATAGTATAAAATCACTTTAAACTTTAAGCAGTATTTTAACTCAACTAAATCTACAGAATAGATGTAAAATCGATGTAGAAGTAATAGTATATTATTCTATGAGCAAGTAATGTAAGCAATTTCTCACGAGAACGAAGTTTGCAGCACGAGCCGTAGGCGAGTGCTGCAAAGCGTTCGAGTGAGAAATTGCCATTACTTGCGAATGGAATACTATACTTTTTCTACGACCATGCAACGAAATTTTATAAATTAATCTTTGTGCATATAGGGACAGCTGTATGTCACTATGACGGTTTACAGGATTTTGACAGATTAAAATTGTTTGGTGCTCCTTGTCACTTAGCGACGTTGTCAATGCCTTGACAATGTCACTAAGGAGTGTATCAACAATTTGGAAATGAAAAATCCAGAGCTGTGATTGGTTCTAAAGCCGTGAGGAATGAAATATTTCTCACTACTGGCGGGGTATGAGGAGCCAGGAATGAAATATTTGTCATGTGTGTGGGGAATGGTTAGTATTACTTATCATAAATTGCCATGATAATGAATGCATTCCTCAATAGGAGTAGAAAAAATCATTTTTCTCATACATAATCAACGTTTTTGTGACTTTTTTTTTTTTTTTTTTTTTTTTTTTTTGGGATGTTGCCATGTGCACAAAGCTAGTGGCTTGTCTGTGCGGCAGTCGGGGAGACGGAGTATTTGAAAAATCCCCTGCCTAACCTGGGCTTGAACCCTGGACCTCTTGAGTGGAAGGCATTCGCCTTATCCACTCGGCCACCTCCGCTATTTGACTACCGATCTTTAAGATATCACGATAAGGACGCTGATAAGTACACGACATGCAATAAATCCATTGCGCTTGCTTATCAATAGTTTTGAAATTTTTATATTAGTTCCTACTATAAAACAAGGGCGTTACTTTGTCAATAGTCACTAATCCATAACCGATTTACACTATCAGAATAGTTCTGTAATATCTGATAGTTGATCAAATACCACGAGTGTTATTCCTTTCGAGTACCAAACTGCAGCGTACACAGTTTTGAATACTTGACCAACGACCTATCCGAAAAATCAAGACATCTTCACTCTAAGGTGACTTCAAGGTGAGTTCATTTTAATTCACGGTTTTTTCCTCTAAAATTACCGCTTTCTTTAGAATTTTTTATTGGGGTGCTATGGAATAAATCGATTCCAAATTTGGCACAAATCTTTATTAGCTTCTCAGCTAACTACAAAAAATAATTGGTAAAGAAATATTATGAATCACGCTCACTAGCCACCCGCGACCATGACACTGCGCGAAGATCCGCGGTCACTAGTTGGCATGATTGGGCCACTCCAGGTGAACTGAAGTAAAAGTATCGAATAGCGGCCTACTTTATACATAAGTAGTTATCGTTTGATGCACCAGAAAATAAAAATATTTATATTTGAGGAAATGGTGACTTGTCAAAGTCAAATTATCGATTTTATAACATATTGTATAACATATTGTATAACCTATTGCATTTCTGGTTCATCAAACGATAAAGGGATGTTTGCTTAAGATCCAGTTAAAATTTGAAGTCAGTCGGTCCAATAGTTATTGAAATATCATGCCAACCGTTCGCGAAAAAACGGTTTCGAGAAAAACACATTTAAACTTTCCAGTACAGTTTATAACGTGACATCGAGTACTTACAGTATTTTCTGCTAATATGTTATACCAGGGCCATACTTTATTCCTTCCACTTCGTAGAATATATTTTGACATATTTGCTCATTTCTACGCCTTGTTTAAGCTTATTTTGCAGCCTCGAGTGCACAGCTCGGCGACCTCACCAGACGCTGTTTTTCGCGCACATTTGCAAATATCTTCGTTTCCGTGCCAATAACGATTTCTATTGTTGTCATAGTTTTAAGGACAGCAATAAAGCGTTTTTATAAATTACTGCTGCTGCATAAGCCGCAATTTTGATAGGTTTTGAGCCACGGTAAAGATGTTTGGGTGTGAGGCGCCAGACATGAGGATTGAAGCTTTAGGTTTAGGTTGTTGTTTGGAATTTCTCCTCCCCAATTTCTCCTCCACCGTTCGAGAAACTCTCTCGACGACAAGTTGTTGTAAATCGGCTTGGTGGCATTATCGACATTTTTATCAAGTGTTATTGAATTCATCTAGAGTTTTCTCGGGTTCGGTTTTTCGCATTTGTATCAACACTGCGATCCAGCAGGGCATTAGATATGCTGGGGATTTTCATTCGTCCAGATCTTATGATAGAATTTGGTCCAAACAGCATTATACATATTATCAACAGTCTGGATGTTTTCTTATTGGTAAAACATAGAAAGTTGTCTATTTTTCTTTCTTATGTACAAGCTGCATCGGACACCTTTGTCAAGTTAGCCCCCCCCACTTTTGAATTTTAGGTAAATTTTTATGCAAATCGTTTGGGAATCGTTAGGGAGGGTTTGGGAGTACATTTTTTTCGTTTGGGAGTACATGGTTGTTGAGAAAATGAAAATTGTTTTTTGTACCGTCAAGTTGGCCCCCCAACTTTCACATTTTGTGATTTTTTTTTATTGTAATGGTTTGGAAATCGTTAGGGAGGATTGGGGAGTGTAGTTTCGACGTTTGGGAGTAATTAGTTTAACTGCAAAGTAATATAAATGTTTAGTACATAACCTCACTTTTTTGTTTACCGTCGTAAAGTTACGCTAACGGCTTTGTTTTGCTATACACTTTACTCATTTCTTCACAGACGGTTAGAATATGGTTAGGGAGGATTAAAAATGCCACTTTTATATCAGAGAGTGCATTATTTGACCGCAAATCAATAAAAAAACTTTGAGTACAGAAGCCGTCATAACTAATGTATGTATCTGCTTTGTTTTACAAAAACTGGTCACATTTCTGCAATAAACAGTTAAAGAATCGTTGGAGGGAGTGTATAGTTTGGCCGCAAATCAAAATTAAAGATTGAGGTTACGTACATAGTCAACTATTGCGTTTATCGCTTATCGGCGCTTTCCCTTCGATAAATTGCGCCTATTTCGTCATAAGTTAGAAGAACATACTGAGTTTCATCGTAAATGAACGTAAAAGTTTAGATGAAAACCTTTATTTTGTTTTCCCGCGGAATGTTGGGAATATTGGCTTTCTTTTGAGATAAATTGTACGTATTTCTTTAACACAGTTAGATTATCGTAATGGAAGAATATCGTGTTAACTTATCACGAGTATGAATCTTTCGTTTGTTCACAAAATAGTCATAAAGACAAGATTTGTAATAACAAGCATAAAAGCATATTGTAACCCTATTCCACCAAAATGTAAGCATTTGTCCTTGTCTGCTAAATTGGGATGTTAAATAAAACTTTGCTTCTTCGGGCGTTCGAAGAAAGTTTATTAGATAAGTGTATTTAAAAAAAATCCGAAACCAATGGGTATGTATGCAAGTATATTTGGCTGCATACCTTGCCACAATTTCGAATTGTTTGTGGTTCCCGTGGTTCACAGTATAATTCTTACGAGTGTTCATAGATGGCGCTTATGACAATCGAAAATAAGCGTAATAGGTAGTAATATAAAAATAAAAGCAATAAATAATAATAATAAAAAATAAATTGCAAGACTATGAACAAAATACGTCCCATTTATGTAAAGAGAAGTCTTTAAATAGGTTAATTCAGAAGCCACATAAGCGCGACCTTAGATATTGATTTGCGGTACAATTATCTACTCCCTTACATCAAAAGTGAACTTTTTAATTCTCCCTAACGATTTTCTAATGACTTATGACGAAATAGGCGCAATTTATCGAAGGGAAAACGCCGATAAGCGATAAACGCGATAGTTGACTATGTACATAACCTCAATCTTTAATTTTGATTTGCGGCCAAACTATACACTCCCTTACATCAAAAGTGGACTTTTTATTCCTCCCTAACGATTCTTTAACTGTTTATTACAGAAATATGACCAATTTTTGTAAAACAAAGCAGATAAATACATTAGCTATGACGGCTTCTGTACTCAAAGTTTTTTATTGATTTGCGGTCAAATAATACACTCTCTGATATAAAAGTACCATTTTTAATCTGACCTAACCATATTCTAACCGTCTGTGAAGAAATGACTAAAATGTATAGCAAAACAAAGCCGTTAGCGTAACTTTACGACGGTAAACAAAAAAGTGAGGTTATGTACTAAACATTTATATTACTTTGCAGTTAAACTAATTACTCCCAAACGTCGAAACTACACTCCCTAATCCTCCCTAACGATTTCCAAACCATTCCAATAAAAAAAATCACAAAATGTGAAAGTTGGGGGGCCAACTTGACGGTACAAAAAACAATTTTCATTTTCTCAAAAACCATGTACTCCCAAACGAAAAAAATGTACTCCCAAACCCTCCCTAACGATTCCCAAACGATTTGCATAAAAATTTACTTAAAATTCAAAAGTGGGGGGGCTAACTTGACAACGGCGCATCGGACTCAGTGCTCCAACCCTCAGCTCGCGGCATATGTCGTTGGTAGAATCCACTATTTCTCCCGCTGACCCATCATGTTCGCAGTATAGTTGCCTGTATGTACTACTATCGTGGCCATATTATGTCCCTTCTTTTGACGTCCATTTTCTCGGAAACCTAGGGGCGAAAATTTTTTTAAAAATTCTGGTGCTGTCCTTGATTAATATGCTACAACTCATAAAAATTAGAAAGCTGTACGTGTTGGCGTTTTCCCGATTTTTCCAAATTGATAAGAATTGGCGCTGTTTTTGCCACGTAAATTTTATTCGTTTAACTTTAGCAATTAATTACTCCGGAAGTAATACATAGACTTGAACGAATTAAAAAGTAAAGTCACTTGCGGAATGCTAGCTTTCAATGTGTATTTTTGTAAAAGCATTGGATTAGTGGTTGACCCACAAAAAGCTATATTATGCAATGCCAACCATTCCGTTATTAGAAGAGCTAGACTAATGAAATATAGACTATAGGCTACCCAATAATTCATAGGTTTAAAGTTTATTACGTAATCATTGTTTATCTTGTATTTTTCATACAAAAGATCGTGCTGAAACTCCGCGTGAATTCCGACGCTCTACGGTCTTTGAGGGGCTGCAGGGAAGAGAGGCGTTTTAGCGGTGCAGTCATGTCGGATAGAACCGACACAGCTGGGAGAACCGGGCAGCTTATTATCAATACACAAAAAGAACGATAACTTGTCTAGGTAGGAATTTTAACTAACAATTAAATTCTTAATATTTGCATAATTTTGATTATAATATGTGACCCGGTACGAGAGAAATCTCTCCTATCGATTGGCGTTTATGTTTTCTTCAGTTTTTATACAATAACGTTGTAAACAAGATTTTGATGGAAGCGGATAAATCTAATAATATGGAGTTAGCAGATTTTCCGATTACTGGTGAATACTAAATTAAGCATGCTTGATAAACCTAAAAATATTTAAAAAGTATGCCCGATTTTGTTATATAAATATTCAAACTATTATAACAGTTTCAACAGCTTATTTATTAATAATATTTAAATACATGCAGAACCAATATAAAATAAATACCAACTCTTGATATATTACATATATTACAAACGTCAGCTCTGAGCGTATAAAACTTAAAAATTTCAAAAATCTTTTACAGATTTAACATCGTGAATTTTTAGACACATAGAATATTTTGCAGATCACTAATTAATTTTAAATGCTAAACCCGAAACCCGATTTAAATTGCTAAGTATTCCCATGGGACTTTCCCCTGTTCGTGGTTCTGTTATCTTATTGACTTATTTTGCCATTATTTTTTATTTCGGTAATCTGCTGCCGGATATCCAAATTTCTTTGGCGAAGCATAATCGCCGTGTCGTTTTATGTATTGTGTCCGTAAACACTAGTAACGTCGCTGTCGATCCCTTGCCCCGCTCGCCCCCTCGGACCGTAGAGCGCCGCGTCAACTGCAGCAATCATGAGATGCTTCAACTCGATCTTTTGTAGGGAAAATGCAAGATAAACCATGATTATGTAATAAACTTTAAACCTATGAATTTGTGGGTAGCCTATAGTCTATATTTCATTATTCTAGCTCTTCTAATAAAGGAATTGCTGGCATTGCATAATATAGCTGTTTGTGGATCAACCACTAATCCAATGATTTTACAAAAATGCACATTGAAAGCTAGCATTCCGCAGGTGATTTTACTTTTTAATTCATTCAAATATATGTATTATTTCCGGAGTAATTAATTGCTAAAGTTAAACGAATAAAATTTACGTGGCAAAAACAGCGCCAATTCTTCTTAATTTGGAAAAATCGGGAAAACGCCAACACATACAGCTTCCTAATTTTTATGAGTTGTAGCATATTAATCAAGGACAGCACCAGAATTTTTTAAAAAAATTTTGCCCCTAGGTATCGGAGAAAATGGACGTCAAAAGAGGGACATAATATATGGCCACGATAGTACGTCGATACAATTGTCATGTTGCCAGATTCTGATTCCCAAAACTCACAGGCATGACAATAAGAAAATTTCACAACAAACTCAACCACTTTGTTAGTACATATATCTATTAATAAGTAGGTACCATACAACGGAAGTGTAATCTGTCTTCTTCCATATCCCGTCTCCAAACCCATACACTATAATTTCTTCGTCTTCCGCAGTCGACAATATATCGGCAGTTGAAATATTGCAATAAATTGATAAATCAGTAGATTAAATGAAATCCACGGCCTACTGCGATTATGATTTTTTGATAATTCGTCTTAAATTACTGAGTTTAATGTTTAATGTAAATAATGTTCTATTAGGCTCAATAAACAGAATAAAATAGGCCTGGTTAATAATAATTGTATGTAAAATCATTTAAAATAATGAAAAAACGATATGCATTTTAGTTGTTCACGTTGCCACTTGCCGTACATAGTCTCGTAGCACGATGCGTAGTTATGGTAAAGGTGCGTTTCCATTAGTGGCAATGGCAGTGGTAGTAGACGCCATTATAGTATTTCTAATAGAAAATTGGTAATGACTCATGTTTATGTAAAGTTGTATTAAAAAAAGCGTACAAGTAGTAAGCACAGTTTTGGCTAGATTGCCATATTGTAAACCTATCTTTTAATTGTTGTTACTTAGTAGCCTGTAGTAACTTGTAACTACAAACACGATGAGAACTGAATTTTGTCGATATTTTTCATCTTGAACACAGCGCTTATATTTAACTGAAATTCTTCAGCCACTGTCCTTACACAGATAGAAAAGATTTCTTGTTTTAAAGAAATGTATTTGTTTGAATTTATTTTTTTGGGTCAAAACATATTTCTTTGACGCCAACAATATTTAGTTCATTGAATACTCTAGTTTATTGGCTTGCAGAGATTAATTTATTTGAAATATTTATTTAAGTGGAATAAATATATATGGATACAAACAAAAATTACTTTCCTTTAAAGTAATATTTTAGTTTAGATTTTAAAAAAGCGTTTCTTTACACCAATGAAATATAATTTTTATTCTAACATATAAATTTGTATATAAGGAGAGATTTATTTCGCTTAAAGTAATATTTTGTCTTTGGCTTTAAAATAGGTTTACTTCCACCAAAGCAATCATATTTTGATTCAAATAAATATATTTTTAATGTCATCCAACTGTATTGTTAGATGGCGTTGTAAACTCTCTCCTCGCACTTCGTACATAGCGAGAGTATAAAGCCGCGTGATCGACAGTATAGAACTTATAGAGTACAGTGCCTGCAGGTTCAAGTTGCAATTCCAAATCAGAGTACACTTTACTAAGTTAACCTTGACTATATGTTGGGTTGGGAAGACAAGACCAAGCACTGGTCGAGGATGTGCGACATCCCAAAAAGGAGAGACACATGGCGAGTCTTCCGAAAAATTCTAGTCTTCAACAAATTAATAATTTTAAGCAATCGACCAACAATTTTGATAATTTAAAAAAGTCTAATTCTTTCACTGAACACAATCATAATTATTTGAAGTAAATAAATCTCATTTCTTATAATACCTACACAAATTGCAAACTTTTTACCTGGAAACATAAGTTGTTTGACACACATCAACGTTCTTTCTACCAAACAAATATTTCAAATAAATGCGCTTTTATCCGCAAATAAATATTTCTTTGCCTCTATTGAAACAACAAATTTCTTTGAGTCAATGGATATTTATTAGAGTTACACAAAAATTTCTCTCTGTGTATAGACCACCCCTCTTCCAACTTAGTAATGATTCGCTCTCTCTCGTTATCGATGTTGTTTGTCGCGGCATAATTAAATTATAAAAAGTAGTTTGCGCACATTTGACATACAAAATGTCAGAAATATGTTTCCTTGGAAACGATTAATACATTATCCCATTTTTACAATAGCCCACAATACATGTACGCCTTTTTTTAATAGAACTGTACATGCAAACTAATAGGTGTCACTATCACGTCTGGTGAGAAATACTATAATTTCGGCTGCTACCACCACCATTACCACCAATCGGAACGCACCTTAACGGTTGTTTAGTAAACTGAACTTGCACCGCGGTAATATTACCTATACAAAACTCTGCAATTACAACTCGTCAATTATACGTAATACTACCTAAATTACCGGGAATGTTGCATTGGTAAAGTTATCATTTAACATCACTAATCTCATATAGTCAGGTACATGACTTTATCATACTATACAGCAGTGTCAAACGCTGGGGCTCTGACAATACTATCAATAGATTAAAAATATCTGTCAAATCCTGGCTAAGTAGTTTTATATTAATGCAGACACGATTTATCTCAATCAAATTGATTCTCAACTACAACGCGTTGTTGAGAGTCTTTTAACAGATGGCTTTGCTATGTTTAAGAAACGCGCGGCTGGTAGAAGCAGGAAGAAAAGCAAATATTATTTGTGTTGTTCCGAAAAATGTTACACAAGATAGATTTTGCGCAAATTAGTGTTGGCCACATAAATTAATTGAATGATCTATACATCCAACACAAAATGCGTTGTGGAATAAAAATACAAATAAATCATAACCTTATGTACATACACAGCAGCACTGCCACCTATAAAATTTCGCAAAACTGTATTGACTGCCACTTGAAAACATTTTAATCTGCAGTAATTATTTATTTCATAGCTTACAAGTTACAAGCATTTATAAACTATCACAATTGATAAATTAAATCATTTACTATGGATGATTTGGTTAAAATGGCTTCAAGTCTAAGTGGTTTATAGTTTAAAAAACATTGTGATGGTTTGTGTATGTTTTTTTTTACTGTCGGGTGTCACGGGTGGCCCCCCATATCTACGCCACTGATGCTGGCATTAGTTTTTAAAACAATGGTGTAATAATAAAATAACAAAACTTTCTTCAATGTTCTCGTTGTTTGTCGAGCTTATCAGGTACCCAACTGGAGCTTGGTTACAGACCGCCGGACTGACCATGCGTGCTTTGGATTAACAACATTCAGATTGTAAAAGAAACAAGTTTATACAAAAAAAGCTTATTTTTATTGTGAGGCGGTTCTCGATCTTGCTGCCACCACATAATTCACATTATCCACATTATTCGCCTTTGGTCCCACGCAAGATCGTCAAAATAGTCTGCCACTTCGGTGCCTAGAAGATTTAAATATCGTTCTCCATTTGAGTTTTTCTGGAACATGAATGGCCTAATTAAAGGGTTGCGGAATATAAGAACTGCTTACTAAACGATCCATGCTCCGCTAAACTTCTGTCCAATGTTAGGAATATTGTACAATGGGGCATTTCTATGAGAACAATAACAACCCGTTATCATATAACGCTTTTCGTTATTGGTAAACGGCATTTAACATCCACGATCTACCACAAGTAAAGTTTATTTGGTTAAATTGCAAACCCAATGCTGCGCGCGCCGCTTGATCCAAGCGCATTTCGTTGGCGTTGCTTGGCAACGAGTCCGGCGGTCTGTAACCAAGCTCCAGTTGGGTGCCTGATGGTTTTTGATTATTACACCATTGTTTTAAAAGCTAATGCCAACATGTTATACATTGCGAAAATGAGAAAAAACACGACTATCGGAAAACGCAAAAATTCAACATGGCGCCCATAAGGAATACAAAAGTTGGCCATGGTGACGCCGCCATCGTTGATGTTATTTCAAATTAAAGAATAACACTGCATTCCTTGTTAAAAGTAGCTGTAGAATGTTTTTGTTTCAAATGTCTAGCTACTCTTGGTTTTGAATAAAAATTTAAAAACGATATCTTGACATTTCAGTTTTTTTGCGGATATCTTCAAAATGAAAAATGATAGCATAATTTTTTTTTCAGATAATTGAAATACGTAAGCGAAATCCCTATGGTGACCCTCGAAATTATTAAATCACCTGGTATAAGCAATAAATTGGTATATTACTTGACGAGCACATAAGTAAGGGTACAAATCGCGAGCATGTTAACACGCCTCAAAATTGAATCACCCGGTATACTTGGATTATTTTATACCAAGGAAATTCTGTGGCATAGCAGTTATACTTATTATTCTTTAGTTATTCTTTGGTTATTCTGTGTTCTCGGTTATATTTAAAGTCAAAAATTGATACAACAGATAAAATCATTCGTTGTGGAACTGATTAAAACGGTTTTTAAATATTTTTTTAAATTAGTAGATATTCCTTTATTATCATTGTTCTGAGCTAGCGTCTGATAAACAATTTGTCGTATTTGAAGAACATTCTACTCTACAGCAAGAAGCAATATGGGACAAATAGGGATCATTGAAAGTGGGACAGTTTGTAAGTGGTGATTTTAAGCAGGACTCTGCCTACATTTCCCTTACGGTCAACACCATAAACTGCTTTTGTAATATAAGTGATGTAACTCATGTCTCGGCTGAGTAAAGTTTACTAATTGCGGCTAGAAGTAAAAAAAATCAACCTTCAATGATAAGGAGTTGTATATTAGATAAACAAACAAAAAATTAAAGTACCTCAGCTTGATGTTCTGAAAAAAGGAGAAACGAGAAAGTTACTAATACTTACTAGAAATATAAAAAGAAGAAGACAAAACATGGTGTGTGATATACACATGCTTATATACAATATATTAATTTTAGAGTAGAGTTTCCTACATTTAAGACCTACCACCTATTATACTATCGTAAAAGAATCTGATGTGGCCAGGTACATGACTTTATCATACTATTTTTGAAATTAATAGTAAATGAGATTCTATTTGATCGAGATCGGTTGTATCTGCATTAAAATAAAGCTAGTTAGCCATGATTTTTTTCCCAGCATAACTGATCGAAAAATCAAACTCACTACGTTCCAATGGTAATACCTGAAAATGTGCATTTTTTGATTTTCCGGAATTTCTCAGAAATTAGATCACTGGAAAAATGACTATACTTGTTTTGCATGCTCTTAGATAGATATAAAAAAAGTGCGTCATTAAAGTCACCTTCTGGTGTTATCTGACGTACAATTTTAATAATATATATTTTTACAGTTTATCTGATCGAGATTGAGATAACCAAGAAAATCAAATCACGTCCAAAACAAAAAAGAAAGTATTCGTACTTATAAATAATAGATATAATCTTTCTCTTATATCGTATCATCTTCCTTTTCAGTATAAAAGACGGCTGACAAACAAAACCGACTTCAATGTTCATCACTAGCTGATTCTAAGTACACAAAAAGTTTAGCTACAGTTTGTGCGGCAAGTGTTAAGTGTCATTGGCATCAGCAGTATCTGGTAAGTGTACAAATTTAAGCTGGAGTTTATAAATCAAATACAGTTAGATATATTTTTAAAATTTAAATTCAAGTGAAAGCAAATTATTCAAATGCTTGGTACTGTCAATGTAAAGCAGTGCGTTTTTCTATTCTCCAAAGTAGTCATTTATCTGCTAGTCTTGTTGGCATATTGGGTGACAGTGTATTTATTTTTTTTAGCACTTATTGTGCAGTGATTTGGCTCAGATTTTGCATATAGAGTGCGGTCTCCTCATATTTCTCCCTGTTTTTTGCATTTGATTTTACATGTTTAGCGGCTACAATTTCAACAAATGATACGTTTTTGGAAAACCCATCAAAACACCCAAATTAGTAATTGTAGACGGGTCAACTCAACTTTTATAACTATAATTTTATAATATTACACCTATCTGGGAAATTAGAAACCGGATCGACATGAAACCTTCGCTATATTACTAAAATGAGCTGATTGCAAAGTTAACACATAAAAATGATCTCTAATTGTTGTCGAGTGGTGCTCAAATTTAGATTTTTTAAATATGCCATCAATAAGCAAAATTAGTTTACTAACTCTGGCATCTCTGAACTCAGACTTGTGTAAACAATTTTCTTTGTAATAACAGATTATTATTATTATTTATTGGAACTCTCTGATACATGTCATTAAATATATTAAACCTACATAATATAGAAATAATTAACTAGAGGGTGACCGGTTTGGCTATTAGCATCATCAGATCCTCGAGGGTCTGATTTAGCAGCAGATTTAGGGTTCTTTATGATAAAACTCTCCTCAAAATAGGAGAGGGCGAAATTTTGCACGGTAACTCTTTAACATGTTTACTATAATTTAGACTAACTGCTCTCAATGCATATTATTATTATTATTATTATTATTAATATATCTTGGGCAATTGAAACTGAAATATAACAAAGTGTTCTATTTAAAGTAAAAATGTTGACACCATTTCCGGTGAAACCGGATGTAACCAAAAACTGAACATATTTTAGTTAAAAAGATTCTGTGTAGCAACATAAGTCCACAAATTTTCAATCTCTCATTTCATTTGGTTCTCCATATATTTCTAATGGCAGCTCGTTGTATAAGATTCTGTATAGTTCTTTTGAAGGTTACAAAATTAAATTCTGTTTATTTTTTTGGTTGAGTGATATTCAGTAAGGAATGGCGAATTTACCTGAAAAGGTAGGTCAAATTGTAATGTTAATATTTCAAATGTTTGACAGATTCTTTTTTGCACAAAATTAACCTAATAAATGTAATTTGTAACATAAAATAATAATTAATTGTTACTACGCCAAAATTAACAAACACAAAAAATTGTCATATTACTTACAAAGTTCTATTGAAGGTTTAAGAAACAACCAGAAACAATTCTCTGATAGAAAAATTTACTCAAATTCCAGTTCTCAGGCTGCGTCAATAAATTTTTTAATATTTATTTTTTATTTGGTTTTACGCGACTACCATGTTTTTATAATGGCTATAGACTACGGTACACCGAAATCTATAGTCCAGGCATTCTAGATTTTTGTTAAACGTTGTATTCAGAAGATTAATTGCTGTCGATGAAACTGATACCAATCGATAGCTTGTGATTTAAGTAGTAACACATTAAAATGTTTAGTGTCATAGTTATTAGGAAAAAAAGTTATTAATTAATAACCATTGAAAAAATGTGGCTGTGAGAGTTTAATCCTGCGTTCCTCGAATCTCACTTACTTAATCGCAAAACTTAAAATACCACATTGTAGCGCACAAAATTTACTCTGAAACGATTTTGGAACATATACAAAAAAATCTGATGTGGCCAGGCACCTGACTTTATCATACTATTTATAAAATTAACAATAATTCTATTTGATCGAGATCGGTTGTATCTGCATTACAATAAAGCTAGTTACCCAGGATTTGAAAGATAATAATAATAATAATAAGTCTTTATTCACAGAAAGAAAAACACTATAATTCATAATTCATATTCATAATTTATTCGTGTAGAGCATAAAAATACATACACTTGTCAACATCTAAATATAAATACTAAGGGCGATATTACATAATTAAAACTCACATAAACTACACAATAATACACAGTAGCTACACATGGAAACATTCGGGCTCGACTCTGTCCTCCAGGAACTCAGCACACGAGTAGTATGTCTTACTCAACAGAAAATGTAATACCTTTTGTTTAAAAAAGTCGGGCTGGCATAAGTGTCACACACCTAGGCAATTTATTGAAGAACTTGAGAGCTATATAATTGACACTTCTCTGACTTCCGGATAGTCTAAAGAATTTGGGTCGCAGCTGCAGCCCAGTCCTGGTATGGTAGTGGTGCGAACTGTTGCTAGCACTAAATCTATCGTGGTTTGCGTGCACGTACAATATGCATTTTAATATGTACACTGTACAGGGATGGGAAAGTTAATAACTTCAGATCTATAAATAAATTTCGGCAATCATCCCTGTACCCAATGCCGCCAACAATTCTCACCGCACGGCGCTGCAACCGAAATACCCTTTCCCAGGATGAAGCAGACCCCCAAACCAATACCGCATACTGCGTTACAGATTGGCATAAAGAAAAATAAGCTGTCCTCAAAACCTCCACCGAGACACTACGGCTAAGTTGCCTCATAACAAAAATATTCCCACTCAGTTTCACACATACCGCAGAAACATGATTGTCCCACTTCAGGGTCGGGTCTAGATGTACCCCCAAGAATTTAACAACCTCACTATGTTGCCGATTTACATCAATCGGGTATTTGCGTAATGTAAACACGATGGTTGAGGTCTTATCTGGGTTAAGCTTCAGCCTATTACAGCCAAACCATCGCTCAGCCTCTCCCCGACCCGCATCACTGAACTCAATGGCATCCTCAAAAATTGTGCTGCTACACGTTAACGTTGTGTCGTCAGCATAGCAAATTACAGATCCTTTATTTATGGTGGCCGGTAGATCATTGATGTATATTAAGAACAATAGCGGCCCAAGGACAGACCCCTGAGGAACACCCACGGAAACCACTATGCTTGCAGAGAGGCTGCCATTACATTTGACAATCTGTATTCGGTTATCAAGATAAGACCGAATCAAACTCAGGCTGCTTTCATCGAAATTGTACTTTTTTAGTTTTGCCAGATGTAGCTCATGCTGTACGCAGTCGAAAGCCTTGCTAAGGTCACAAAAGGTCGCGACCATATATTCCCCCCTCTCAAACGAGTCAACAGCGTCCTCAACAAAGTTGTTGATAGCATCCGTGGTGCCTTTATTCTGTCTAAACCCGTATTGGGACTCCGTAAATAAGCCATTGCTTTCAAAATAACTGGAGATTCTGCTTTTTATTGCCTTTTCAAAGATTTTAGACAACACAGGTAAGAGCGATATTGGCCTATAATTTTGAATTTCTTGTTTGTTACCTTTTTTGTATACTGGGATGACAAGAGCAACCTTAAGTGAATCTGGAAAGATTCTTTCGCTAATTAATAGATTGAGTAACTTTGTTAGCGGTATCACAATCAGATCCACAATATACTTCAAGATGCATGTGTTGAAGCCATAAATATCCCGGGTTGTTTTCGATTTTATGGAGCCTATTATATCCCGCATTTCTATATATCTAATTGTAAAAACGATAAATTGAGAAAATTGTAAATAAAGTATAGCGATGAGTGTAGTTATATTTTAGTATGTTGGTACGGATGTGACATCTACAGTGACATGAACGAATGTAAATCTGTCACAATTTGAATTAGCTTTTTAAACTTGACTCGTAGAAGTGGTATCAACCTAACATTTCCTATACAGAAATATAATCATTTTTGATGTTTTTTAAATACGTATTTCTCAAAAAGCAACACAAAAAACGTTGATGTCACTCCTGCCGAAAACTAGATAGCGCGACTCGCTCACATGCGACGGCGACGCTCCGCCATCGGTGTCGCGCCGTATCACCGCTCGTCGCGCTATTCCGTACTTTCGGCACTTGTGAGATAAATAACTATTATTCTGATGACAGTAGGTAGTGTCAAATGCTGATGCTTTGACAATACCTACTATTGATACTATTGACTATCCAAATATCTGTCAAACCCCGGCTAACTAGTTTAGCAGAGTTTAGTTTAATGCAGGCACGGTTTATCTCAATCAAATAGATTCTCATGCAGCTAAACTATTAATTTTATATTTTGTATGATAAAGTCATGTGCCTGGCCTCATCAGATTTTTAATTCTAGTTGGAAATATGGCCCGGTAGTTGAGTTGCCCTAGGATACAACATATTTTTACATATAAAATTAATACTTTGGTATATATTTATCAGATTGGTCGTGTTTCTTATAATTTACACAAACACCTTATCATTTTTGATTTTTTAATGTTTGATAACAACGGCAATTTTAATGGAACCGAAAACATCATTAGTATAAATAAATTTAAATAAAGAATTAAAAAAATAAAGCTTTAATAAATCCCTAAATATATGCGCCCCGCGCGCCATATAAGTACATACCTAATCATATTAATGTGTCATAATAAATGTTCCAAAGCAATAAAATAAGTAATACAGAGTGTCAAAGTGCTTGTTTGTATTCATGCGTTACCATAACTACGCATCGTGCTGCTACACTATGTGCGGCAACGTGAACTCGCACCGCGAAAATGCATATCTTTATTTCATTATTTTAACAATGATTTTACATACAATTATTAACCAGACCTCTTATTCTGTTTATTGAGCCAAATAGATCGTTTACCCATTTTAGACATTAAAGTCTTTAAATTAAGACGAATTATCAAAAAAAAATCATAATCGCAGTAGGCCGTGGATTTCATTTATTCTACTGATTTATCAATTTATTTCAATATTTCAACTACATATACATTACGCTTTCAATAATGTTGAAAATCACGTTCTGCTGGATTGCTGGATCTTTATGTTTTTGTGTTCAGTATATCATCCTGACTAAATATATCGCAAACAAATTGTAACATTTACGATTTTAAAGATGACGCCAGTTCCGGAAAATCCGGAAGTCATAATGACGTTGAGAATACCAAAATAAATGCATTTTTGTGTCTAATAGAACTCCTCAAAATTTTATTTGTGTAGCTTTATCAATAAAGGCGTTAGCAATTTCCCGCTAGATTAGCCAATTCTCACTCTGTGGTCGGTCTGACTGTGTTGTGCTATATTTTAGAGTTTATTTTCTAATTATTTTTCTATTTATTTTTCAGATTGAGTGTTGAGATAATCATTGAAGAATGACGAATATAACTGAAAAGGTAGGTCAAATTGTAATGTTAATGTTTCAAATGTTTGACACATTCACTTTTTGTAAAAATTAACCTAATTAAATGTTTGTAACATAAAATAATAATTAATTGTTTCTATGTTTCTACGCCAAAATTAACAAACACTGAAAAATGGTCGTAATTACAAAGTTCTATTGATGGTTTCAGAACAACCAGAAACAATTCAGTGGTAGAAAACTTGTCAAATTCCTCAAATTCCAGCTCTCAGGCTGCATCAATATTTTCTTTTATCCAGATTTGTAGCAGTTTGTTGGTTGTACTAACCATAAGCACTACAATGTTTTCTGAATATTTTTTATTTCGATTTGCGTTATTACCCTGTTTTCTAACGGCGATACACCACGGTTGACCGAGATCTACCTATGGATGTATGCATGGGCGTATCCAGCTCAAATCGGAATTTTTATGATGATAGAAACTTGACAATAACAGTTGACCAGACGATAAAAAAAATAATGTTAGAAGAATTGCAAAAGAATTATTTAAACAAAAATGGTTAATATATATTAACTTTAATTTATATTAATATAAGTTAATAACATAGGCTATGGCCTATGTTATTAACTTATACGCCTGAAATTTATCAGTAAATTTCACAATAAAAGCTGACTTCTACCATATTTAGAACAACAGTTGAAAATTAATAATCATTGACTGTTTAAACAAAAGGAAGAATTTGTTTAATGAATAATGTCACTCTAAGAAAACAGATGTCCGACGGAGTTTCGAGAAAAGCGAATTATTTAAACAAATGGAATTTGTTTAAACAAATGGAAATTACCTGACAAATGTTTAAAAACATTCAACTAGACTTATAGTAATGATTTCTATGAGAAAAAATAGAATGAAATAATTAGAAAGGTCAATTTTCTAAAGAATCTACATTTTTCATTTAAGGGTAGTTTTCAGGCCCCTGTGGGGGTGGGTTGGGGGCATCAAATCCATATGTATGATAGGTCAAATTCTTCCTTGGAAAGTCCTCTACAAGTCCTATAACTTTAGTCTTAAGATTTCTCAAACCCCGAACAATTATTCAAAAAATGCCATAAAATGTATTGATTGAACTCAATTAGCTTTGACGAAGCGAGCTACATGGTTCGCGAAACGTCAGCATTTACAAATCTTGACACACGGCATAACCCGGAAGCAGTTTATTTTCTAAATGATTCTGGCCGTGAAAGCCTACGTATGTATATTATTTTATTATTTAAACAATGTAAATCACCCCAAAAGAGAAATGATGTCACTTGAGAATAGCAGTTGGCCAGACCGATATAAAAAATAATAATATTAGGCAAATTACAAAAAAAAATGTTTTAAAAATCGGCATTTGTTTGAACAAATGTTCATTAGATAATATAGGCTATATATCACGAACATGAAATTCATAAGTTAATTTCACAGAAACCTGATTTTTCTACCATAATTAGAAAATTGAAAATTTATTATAATTGTTTTATTAACCAACAGGAAGCAATTTCTTAATGAATAATGTCACTCTAAGATAATAAACTGCCATTTCGAACACAGGAAACAGAATTCAGATGGATTTTTGAGAAAAGCGAATTATTTAAACAAATAGAATTTGTTTAAATAAATAGAAACTAAGTATAAATGTTTTTTAAACCACTAGACTTATAGTGATGATTTCTAAGAGAAAAAAGAATTAAATGATTAGAATGATCATTTGGTGTATAAGCATTTGATGTATAAACATAGGCCATACCTGAAATTTATTAGTTAATTTCACAATAAAAGCTGACTTCTACCATATTTAGAACAACAGTTGAAAATTAATAATCATTGATTGTTTAAACAAAAGGAAGATATTGTTTAATGAATAATGTCACTCTAAGGTAATAAACTGCCATTTCGAACTCAGAAAACAGATGTCCGACGGAGTTTCGAGAAAAGCGAATTATTTAACAAATGGAATTTGTTTAAACAAATGGAGATTACCTGACAAATGTTTAAAAACATTCAACTAGACTTATAGTAATGATTTCTATGAGAAAAAATAGAATGAAATAATTAGACAGGTCAATTTTCTGAAGAATCTACATTTTTCATTTAGGGGTAGTTTTCAGGGCACTGTGGGGTGGGTTGGGGCCGTCAAATCTATATGTATATTAGCTCAAATTCTTCCTTGTAAAATCGTCTACAAGTCCTATAACTTTAACTTAAGTTTTCACAAACCCCGAACAATTATTCGAAGAAATGTCACCAAGAAATGTATACCAAGAAATGTCTTTTTCCCATGTAAATTTGGGCAGCGGAGGGCAGCTAACCCCTCTTGCCCCGCCACCCGCCCCCCCCCCCCCCCTGGATACGCTCATGGATGTATGTACAATGTACTGACTAATTATTTAGGTATTTGGGCAAGCCAAAGCTATTGAATCGCTCTATGATTGCTTATGGTAAAAAATATTTGGTATTTCGTGCTAAATATTCTTATTTGAAAAACAGTTTAAACTTAATATTAAAAATTTTGACTAATCGATTGACAGAAATACATCAGGACATGAGTAAAGTGTCGAACATTTCTGTTATAGCTAAGCCCAACCAAATGCATCTATCAATTTATTTTTATATTATATTGTAGGTACCGCGAGAAGCAGGAAACCTGAACGAAGGACAAGCATACGAGAGGAAATTGTTGCTATTTATAGCGGCTTCCCTGTCGCAGAATGAAGAGATCGAGAGTTTCTCGATCGTGTCCAACCCAACGGGGATCAAAAAAATCGACGATGTGGTCGCAAAGATATCCTTCAAGGATACCGAAAAGAAGGACATTGCCTTGTTTATACAATCGAAACTTACATCACCAGATAAGTTATTATGGTTGAACGTGAACAACAAAAAACCGACACAAAAATGTTACGAAATAAAACTAGCAGAGTACGTGAAAGCATTTAATGATGTAATCCAAATGATGTCGAGCAAACAGCCCGAAACAGAAGGATTGCGAAAACTATTAAAGGGCGTGGACGTCAAGGATTACTTCGTGTGCATTTTCACGAATATGGAAAATGTCAAACCAGAACTGGAATGCAAACAGTTCAACGAAAGCCACCCCGTTTATTTCTTGACAATCCGAAAGTGTGGCAAATACCGACAATTTAACTCTAAAAGCGAGAAATTCAAAAGCAACTTTTACAAACAACTTTACGTCATCTTAGGACAGCCCAACTTTGAAGACATAGATTCCTCATTTGCACCATTACTGGGTGAAGATTATAAACACAGACTGGAGAATCTAGACAAACTTGTTAAAGATTTTATGCAGAGAAGCGATTATTGCTGGGTTTTAACAAAACAAGCATTTGAATTGATTTGGTTCAAAGTATTGGCAATGGACTGGATGCATTTCGATTTGGCAAAAGTCGAAGAAATTAATCCAAAGTTTGTAAGGTTATGGCAAAATCTTCTGAAGGGCCAAAAAGTTATCAATCTACTGGATCAAAAAATATGGCCATGGCTAGCATATTATTACCAATGCGTTATTATCCAAGAGGTTGGCGAAAATTTCGAATGGCAAACAGGAATGACTCCAAGCATTAAAAATTCTATTAAACAGAAGTATAGCGAGAATGTGGCCGACCTAAGAGAACTGTTGTTTTTGTTATGGCGTGAAAGAAAAGTACCTTTGGCAATTAGATCTGATTGCACACGAAATATTCTGAAGTTTCTTGATCAATTTAAGACTGTAGAGGGAGGTTTTGTGGTTTTCAACAGCGAAGTATTTCCTGACGTGATCACCGATGTTAAACAAATATCGGATGTGGAACTTTTGGAAGAAGTTATTAAACTAGAAGTGTCGCTTCAAGGACGACCACCAGTGACCCTTTCCGATATTGGTGAATGGCAAACATTCGGTGAGCTAAAGATAGCCCAACTGCTAGCTTGGACAAACAATTTAGAAGATGGAAGGCATCACATCGTTGGCCCAGTATTACGCATACCCGATAAAGAGTATATTACGAGGACTTTTACAAGAAAACAAGACAATACACACGACCAAAAACAAAACAAGTTGTCTCAATATTTACCAGAAATATCACACGGCGCATATGTCAATAATGGTACGAGCTCTGCGTTCAAGCAAGCAACAAAAGATGACCAGCAACGCGAAATACTGACGCAGGATCTAAAACACAACGATTTTGTACAAAATGTTGAACATATATATCAAAGCTCAAATTATGTGGCGCCCGCGTTAAAACAATACGAAGACAATAATCATTTTCCAAAACAGCAACGAGTAATACTAACAGTGGAAGACGTTGTTGAACTTGCCGGACCTGGACTGCACATAATTACTGGCGAGCCCGGCATGGGTAAATCCACGGTGCTGGAAGAGTTAGCTTTCAAATACTGCTCTAAAGATTTTGTCATTTTCGTCATATTAAGGGACTGCCTGGAAGATATTGAGTGCGATGTTACTTGGCCGAGAGTGGAAGCTGATCCAATTCAATACTTTTTTAATAAAATGGCAGGAAAAAGTGATGGCATTGTTTTAGAATCAATCTTACAGAATCATAAAAATAGTAAACGCCTGTGCTTATTTATGGATGGGTTTGATGAAATACTGCCATTGCATGGAAATAAATTGTTTTCATTGATTACAAGCATTTTAGACAAATCCGCCATACCAATATTTTGCACAACCAGACCTCATGGTGAAGATCAAATATCTAAGAGGGCTAATACAATTTACCTGGAATTGTCGCCATTCGGTAGTGAACAGATACGACAATATCTGAAGAAAATAAAAATAGATGAACGGGTAATTATAGAGTATTTTGACGACACATTCTTAAGTAACCCGCTGCATTTGAATATGATATCACAGATATATGAAAAAGCTGGAAATGCTAAAGATATAACAAGAGGGAAAATGTACAAGACTTTTATCGAACAAAAACATACAACATACAATGAGAAAATAAAATTGAGGCGAAATCACGCCAGACTGCAAACTAAAAGATCATTGAAAAACCATTGTAACTTAGCGCTGGTGGATATATTTGGAAAGGAGTGCGTTACTTCTAACGGAGTAATATCGGGTACCGAACTTGATGAGATTTTAGAAGATATTGGTGAACATAATATCGGAATTGTTGAGGTATCGAAGCCAATCGGAACATTTCGTTTTCATCATAGAACATTTGCTGAGTATTTTATAGCAGATTGGCTGAAAAAACAAATGGCAAATCAAGGCAGTCAAAATAAAACATATTTCAAATATTTTTACGAGGAAGTTATGCGCAGCCACAAAAATATATGGTCAATGATAAATGAACTTAGCAGATGCTTTACACTTTGGTCAGAAGCAACAAAACAATTACATATCAATTCTGACTTATTTAAATTGGACGAATTTGGAAGAAATGTTGCACACGCAGCAACATCTGACGAAGAACAAGAAAAATGGAAGAGAAGCCCCTGTAAAAGCCGACTTTTCTATAGGAAGGATCATGTTCTGCAGTGGACATGCGGGGAATTCTTTCATAAGGAATCAAATGGTATGTAATTATGTAAGCTAATTAAATATTCCATCTGATCACATATTGCATCGACATCGTTTCTAATCCTATTCCTATACCCATCTCCTACGATCAGTTTTACTGCATTATCAATACACATAATTGTTCAAAATCTCAAATATATTTTTCTTGCAGAAAATAGTTCGACCATTATTCAAGAAATTAATAAGGATTACCCATCGCGTACGCCATTGACTGTAAGCGAAGAGTGCACCAATGACACTTGCACAGAACTATTGACAGCTGTGGATTCTGAGAATACAGGCGATGTTCAGTCGATTTTGATACTTCAACCGTTCTTATTGGAAACAGGTCTTGGCATTATTGCTTTCCATTCGGCCATTACTACTGGAAACAAGAGTATCCTAGAGTTACTTTTGAATCTCCGACCAATGCTACGAAGCGAGCAAGACGATAATGATAATACTGCACTCCATATCGCCTGCGCGTTTGGATGCCGTGAAATTGTATTATTACTGTTAGAAAAGGATGTTAGTCTGGACATAGTAAACAAGGAAACTTGGTCAGCTTTAGAGATTGCCGCTGCCGAGGGACACTTGGAAATCGTGGAGTTATTGCTGGATCAGCTTCATAAAAGAATAGGTGAGTGGTTCTTACGGTCTTATTTTCTATAAAGTCATGTTTACACAGGTTTAGTTAGTTAATCATAGGTCACTCATCACTCGCACTAGCGATGAATAAATAGAATCCGTTTCTATTCAGTCGCAATCGCAATTTTGCTAATGTTAGTACTAACGCCACGTGTAAACATTGCATTATAATTAGTGCGAGTAACAAGTACTAATCATTCGTACTAAGGCCAGAAGATAGGAACAATACAAAAAAATATAGCATATATGAGAATAAAAATGAGAACCAAAAGTGCAATGGCAGGATTTTTCTAATAATTTCGCTATTACGATAAATAGAAAGTAGAAATGTTGTATTCTTACATTAATACATACTCTGAAGCAGTTTTTGTTGTCAGAAAACGATTTATAAAATGCTTCACAACCGCATATATAACGCTTATGAAATTATTACAAAATACAATACAAGGTATTGTAGGTATTGTGGCCCGCCAGATCACCCGACTTAACCCCATGCATATTTTATGGCTACATAAAAACTACCATCTATGTAATGAACCTCTAACGCTAGTAAAGGCGTTTAAGAACAAATGACTTCTGGCACTGTTAATTCTTGTTTAGAATAAATAATGATCAACTACCTATGTCTATGACGTTACATTTGATATTTACACATTTAAGTGTATTAAAAATGTTTTATAGAATGCTTTATAACCGTATGTATAACAGGTCTATGATTGTCTATGACTATTAAATGTATACGTTAAAATTAAGGAACTAATATGTGTATTATTATTATAACGGCAATGATTTGTTTATTTCTAATTACAAATTAAAAACTCTCCAAACTAACTAAGTTTAAGTTTAAATCATTTATTGAATCGCCATTAGCAAACACAATACCAATACATAATTATAATTAACAAAAAATAAATGCGAAACAAATGGAAAGAACTTAAGAAAAAATATTAACTAAAATATATAATACACATTAAACTTTGTTCCAATCTCGACTATTCTTAGTACTAGTAGGTATCCCTACAAGCCCTCTTGACTACTACCTGAGGGTCCTGCACTATATCATACACCTAAATACACCTAAAAAGTATCTTGTGATAATTTCATAAAGACGTTACACATGGTTGGAAAGCATTTTCAATATTCTCCTTAAGAGCTGTTTTACACGACCGAGAATTATAACGAAAATAATAGCCAAAATTATCGCTATAATTTTGGTGAGAAATATTGGCAAATTAATTTCGAACGATAGTTAAAAGTTGTTTGACACACGGCAATTGATTTCGCTATTAATGTAGTCATGCGCGTGCGTACTATAGTAGATATTTAGATATACGCGGTTGTAAATAAAACTTGGATAAAATAAGCATTACCTATACAAGCGTTGGTTGTATTTCTAATAAGGAAAGGGAAGAAAAGCATGATAGAAGATAATAAGGTAAGGTATTTGCATTTTTCATAGGTGTTTACATAATCATAATCGCATCCAATGCCGTTTTCGGAGGTGGCGATTTTTATTGTTTACGGACTTCGAATTGTATAGATTAGGCCACTTTCTGTATTCTTCAACTAAAACCACCACTTCGGCACGGGCCCACGCCGTCATAATGCAGCTGTAATAAATCCTCACAGAACAACGATTCTTTCTCGGCAATATGCACAATACGAGCGTGCCGCACCGCCCGCCCCACCGCCCATCTTACGCCGCCCCCGCCGCCCGGCTTATGCCGCCCCCGCTGCCCGGCTTACGCCGCCACCGCCCTGCTTACGCCGCCACCGCCCTGCTTACGCCGCCCCCGCCGCCCGGCTTACACCGCCCCCGCCGCCCGGCTTACACCGCCCCCGCCGCCCGGCTTACGCCGCACCCGCAGCCCGGCTTACGCCGCCCCCGCAGCCCGGCCTACGCCGCCCCCGCCGCCCGGCTTACGCCGCCGCCGCCGCCCGGCTTACGCAGCCACCGCCCTGCTTACGCCGCCACCGCCGCCCGGCTGACGCCACCACCGCCCTGCGTATGCCGCCACCGCCCTGCTTACGCCGCCACCGCCGCCCGGCTTACGCCACCACCGCCCGGCTTACGCCGCCACCTCCGCCTCCGTCGCCAGGTTTACGCCGCCCCCGCCGCCCGGCTTACGCCACCCATGCTGCCCCCGCCGCCCAGCTACCACTGTTTTGAGCGTTTTGAGGTTAACTGCGCGGGCAGAACACTATAATCGTAAATTGTATGAAATGCGCAAATTATCGCGCACAATCTCGCGGTGAATAGAGCAAGTGTGGTATTTTTCTCACAAAAAGTTTCGCTATTATTTTCGTTACAAAATAGTGGTTTTACACGTCCGATTTTCATCGACAAAACTTTTGGCTATTATTTTCGCTATTATTTTCGTTATAATTCTCGGTAGTGTAAAACAGCTCTAAATCTGTATACATTAAATAATATCTTTTTCCGTCGATCGTTTATTTATGAGTCAGTTTAGTGAATAGGAAAACGTTTATTAAAGTACTCTATTAATGCACGATTTCTATTAATGCATGATTTGTTATAGCCAATCACAAGACGCAATGGCGTCATTTGATTGGCCAATCGAAGATATGTGAAATGAAACCTTCCAATCAAAATACCGCTCTGTAGAACTGGCAGTGTCAAATTAAATAAATTGTCATATAACCTAAAAAGACATCGGCGAAGAAAAATCTATGTAGACTACTTTATAGAAGGATATGATCGACGGAAAAATTTTGTAACCAACTCGAATATTAAACAGCGATTAATGATCTCGACAATTAACAGTCTCGATCATTGATCGCTCTTTTTAATATACTTGTTGGTTAAATAAGTATTATGACCTACATGATCATAAAGTGACATTTTACATTTTAGATACCGGGGAAAAAAAACAACTTCTTAGTTAGGATTCTAACGCCCGCGCGGGCGTTAGGGCTTGCCATGGTTATATGTCAATAGTATCAAACATTGGTCATTCAAATTGTAAAAAATCATCAATTTCAATTATTGGCGATTAAGGTTATAAGTTTGACAACTAATTGTCTGTACTGTCACTCGGAAATGTCAATTATTGGCAATTAAGGTTATGAGTTTGACATTAATTGTCTGTATTGTCATTCGACTCCGAATTGTTTGTATTGTTATTCAACTCCGTAGATACGCATGTCACTTGATAACGTCAAAATATTTAATAATATTATTCAAACGGAGGAAGAAAACCATTGTAGGACATAAAATTTTGTATGCACCTCGGGCATTACTTGATGTTTATACCAGGGACTAAGAACGGAACGAAAATGAGAACGAAAGAACTAAATTAACCGAAAAATTTATAAGAACGAAAACGGAAACTAAAACGAAATTTTTATTTTTCGTTCATGATTGAAAACGAAATAATTAATTTCGGTTACCGGTTTTAACCGGTTTAATGACACTATATGTTTGTAACCTACTCCTAGTAGACATATCGGGGATGCAAGGGTCTTCTATTCACGTTGATTTACTTTAGAATATATCTTTAATTTAATTAACTAAAAGTTTATTTATTTTGGAATGCTGAATTATTTATATATATTTTTGTTATAAAATAAATAGGTTACAATTTTTTTTGTCTTATTTTTAATAATAATAATAACTTTATTTACAAATAACCAAAAATTAACCATGACACAAAATTTTTAAAAGTTAATTGACTTAAAGCAAGATCAGAAAGAAAAGAAACAAATATTATTATTTAAAATATAAAGCAAAAAAAAAACAAAAAAATCTGTCACTGGCATACCACTAAACTGCATAGCAGTTTGTGCGTGGTTTTAAGTAACTAAATTTAATGGGAATAAATGAAAGAAACTAAAACAGATTCGTGCCTCTCCAATGCAGAAACGGTCCCAAACAATTCATTCTAAACTTTATTTTTAATATTTATAAAAAGCAAAAATTCCATCACCACTTAAAATGCAGTTAATTGAAATTTTTAACATTTAAGTTTTTAAAAGCATAAATTTTATGTTGGTAATTTTTGCCACCTATGATTATGACATGTGAGTTATTTGTCGAATATAAAAAAAATAATAAATAAGCATGTTGGCATACTTTTATTAGAAAAATAGTAAAAAACCGGTTTTAACCGTTATTTCATTTCGGTTCACGAAAACGAAAACGATATTTTTTGGGTGTGAACGAAAAGAACGAAAACGAAATTTTTCGTTTTCGTTCTGATCGGAAACGAACAAAATACTTTTCGTTTTTAGTCCCTGGTTTATACCCCCGGGCGACTTAAAAAGCTCTCGGGCCTGTCGGCCCTCGACCTTTTTAAACGGTCACCCTCGGGGCATAAACATCCGTGTATAAACATCCCTTGGTACATAAATAACTATTCTTTGCACGGTTATATTGAGCAGGAGGCAATTTATTTCCATATCTGTTTCAATTTATAATTATCTTATTTATTTTTATTTTATTTTGCAACTGAGATCAATACAGCGTATTGTATTCAATAATCTGTTCATCTCTGCTCTTAGATAAGGACGGACATGGTACTTCAACACAACACTACAACAAGCGTTTATACAGGGAATCAGTAACTATTGCTTCTGCCAATGGACGTTGGAATGTTGTGACGTGGTTAATTGAACGCGGAGCGGATCCTACAATATCAAGCAACGATGGATGGAAAGCTGTGGTTGGACAACTAGAAATACTGACGCTATTGGTGAAAGTGGGCCTTAACGTAAATGCGAAAACAAACACGGGAGAGACGCCACTTCATCTTGCTATTGCAAACAAACATCTAGATAGTACTAAACGGTTGCTTGAGCACGGGGCTGATCCTACACTACCGGACGATAAGGGATGGGTAGCTATGCATTTTGCCTCTCACACAGGACAATTAGAAATACTGACGCTATTGTTGACAAAGGGGCTTAACGTAAATGCGAAAACAAACACGGGAACGACGCCACTTCATATTGCTATTTTAAACAACCATCTAGATAGTATTAAACGGTTGCTTGAGCACGGGGCTGATCCTACACTACCGGACGAAGATGGATGGGTAGCTATGCATTACGCCGCTTGGAAAGAACAATTAGAAATACTGACGCTATTGTTGGAAACGGGGCTTAACGTAAATGCGAAAACAAACACGGGAGAGACGCCACTTCATCTTGCTATTGCAAACAAACATCTAGATAGTACTAAACGGTTGCTTGAGCACGGGGCTGATCCTACACTACCGGACGATAAGGGATGGGTAGCTATGCATTTCGCCGCTGACAAAGGACAATTAGAAATAGTGACGCTATTGGTGGAAAAGGGGCTTAACGTAAATGCGAAAACAAACACGGGAGAGACGCCACTTCATATTGCTATTGGAAAAAACCATCTAGATAGTACTAAACGGTTGCTTGAGCACGGGGCTGATCCTACACTACCGAACAAAGGTGGATGGGTAGCTATGCATTACGCCGCTTGGAAAGGACAATTAGAAATACTGACGCTATTGGTGGAAAAGGGGCTTAACGTAAATGCGAAAACAAACACGGGAAAGACGCCACTTCATATTGCTATTTTAAACAACCAGCTAGATAGTATTAAACGGTTGCTTGAGCACGGGGCTGATCCTACACTACCGGACAAAGATGGATGGCTAGCTATGCATTCCGCCGCTTCGAAAGGACAATTAGAAATAGTGACGCTATTGGTGGAAAAGGGGCTTAACGTAAATGCGAAAACAAACACGGGACACGCGCCACTTCATATTGCTATTGCTTTCAACCATCTAGATAGTATTAAACGATTGCTTGAGCACGGGGCTGATCCTACACTACCGGACAAAGATGGATGGCTAGCTATGCATTCCGCCGCTTCGAAAGGACAATTAGAAATAGTGACGCTATTGGTGGAAAAGGGGCTTAACGTAAATGCGAAAACAAACACGGGACACGCGAGTTATGCGACCGACAATTATAGTAGTAAAGCTTATGCAGCAAATAGTCTTAGATAAGAATGTTTCATATAAGGCACGCACGCGAAGATACGTCGTTAGTTCTTCGTCGTTAGAATCACGCTTAGACGCTTCCCGCTAAATTCGCTCAATAAATTTGTAACCAAATAAAGTGAATAAATAGACTTTTATACTTTTTAAAAAAAGGTGTTTTTATAAAGAAAATAAAACTGGCGCAGTCGGTAGGATTCGCGACGTTATCGAGTGAATAAAATCTTCGTGATAACGGCCCGTTTCAACGGTTTGTGCGAAACGAACATATAGAGTGATCCAGAATAGTGACCAACCACAGAATGAAAGGATATTTTCTTCTAACATTGTAAGTACACTTGTTCTCGTTATTGCTTTTCCCATCTTATGACCGACATCGACGACCTAAGTGAATCCCTAAAATCCATTTCCGTGTCATCGATTACGAAATTCAACGAAATCAGTTCAGCAATCAACGCAACTAAAATGCCTTATACGACAAAGGACATCACCACAGTGTACCAGGACACAGTTCCAGTGTTTGATGGAGATTCATCAATACTAAGCGCATACATCTCAGCATGTGACTTTCTTGTCAACACATTTTGGCTACCAGAAGGCGAAAGAAATGATGCAGTAGCCGCCTTATTGCTTCGGATTTTCCAAGGAAAATTAAGAGGAAGAGCTTTGCAAACCGTGAGCAGTAACGAAGAAGTAACAACCTGGACAGCTCTTAAAAATCTCCTGCTTGAGAATTTTGGCGACCAACGAAGCGAACAATGCTTATTTAGTGACCTAGCCGCTTTCAGACCAAATAAAAGCGAAGGCGCTTACGATTATGGAAAAAGGATCAAAGTAGCACTCCAACTTCTTCTTTCAAACGTGAAATTGAAGGACGCGGATGTCAATAGCCGTAATTTGAAGTCGGTAAATTATAAAAACACCGCACTTCAGATTTACCTTCAAGGGCTCCTAGAAATTGACAACACTATTGGAATTATGGTGCAAGTTAAGCAACCAAAGGACCTGGAAACGGCAATGAGCCATGTAATTGAGGTAGAAAACTTTAATTACCGTGCTGGAAGGGATAATAACCTCCAAAAGATGAGCACGAAACCAAATACGCCTAACAAAAATTATAATCGACCAATGATGCCACCAAGATTCTCATCATATCCGATACCACCACGTCCGTATGTACCACATCAATCATATCCGATGCAGTCACGTCCGTATGTGCCGCACCAATCGTACCCGATGCAACCACGTCCGTACGTACCATACCAGACTTATCAACAATCGTACCCAAGACCATTGCCAAATTCTGCAAAATATCAATTTGCTAAGTCACCTGGACAAGTAAATGAAAGAAAATCATACCAACCAACGCCGATGGATCTTGGCAGTTCTCAAAGAAGAAGTCAGAATACTTCAAACAATACCCAGAAAGCCAACTGGAACAATCAACGTTTATATTTTCAAGATACCGTAGAAGAAAATGAACCACAACAGTTCGAGCAATACTATGAAGAGGATTATGCAGAAGAGTACTCATATGAGCTAGAGCAGCCAGAACAAGAAGAGTATGAGCAGCCAGAAGAAGTCGCCGATGAAGTAAATTTTCATGTGATTGGCCAAAATGTCAAAAACCCTTAACAAAAAGCAAGACAATACGTCCACCAGTAATTCATCTAAACAACATTAACACTACTTTACCATTTTTAAAATTCTACGGCCTCAAATTTTTAATAGATACAGGATCAACTAAAACACTTATCAACACACGACTCTATAATCATTTTGGGATGTACGCAGTAAAAATTCCTTTTAAAGTAAAAACCGCACATGGACTCACGGAACACGACGACGCTGTTTATATGGACATACCCGATATATTCAATGTGGATATGAAGCACACGTTCTACAAATTTAATTTTAGCAAAAATTTTGACGGATTAATAGGTATCGACCTATTAGAAAAATTAGAAGCAGTTTTGGATATTCGAAAGAGAAAGCTAACAACAAAACATGCGGAAATGCCTATTTTCATGAATGAACAGCATAAATTTATTATGGAACCTCTACAAGCGAAACCCATTAGAGTCCCCGTAAATCAAAAGGATGGGTACGCCATATTTCCTAAATTTAAGCTATTTCCCGGAGTAGAAACCAGAGAATCCGTAGTAAACATAATCAACAATGAAGCTCTAGTGATTGCCGTGAACTACACAGACGAGAAGATTGGTCTAATATTTCAAGACCCTGTAGATGTCACACATATCGACGAACTAGAAGAATATTATAATTACGAACAACTAACAAAAGGTCAAAATGAAGATCTTGTTCACCTTCAAAGAAGAAACGTCCAAGAAAACTTGAACATCAAAGGAATGAACATAGAGGAAGCAGCAACAATTAAAGTACTGACAGAAAAATACAAACATATTTTCCACATTGAGGGACAGCAGTTAACTTTCACACACTGTATTAAACACAAGCTAAACTTAAAAAACAGTAACCCGGTATATGTAAAAATGTACAGGCAACCAATTGAAGTAAAGAGAGAAATCAAAAATCAAGTATTGGAACTACTCGATCAAGATATTATTCAAGACAGTGTATCACCATGGAGTTGCCCTGTAAACGTTGTCACAAGAGAACTGAACGGAAAAATCAAAAAAAGGATGGTCATTGACTATCGACGACTGAACGACCAAATGATCGAAGATAAGTACCCAATCCCGAACATCTCGGACATTCTTGACAAATTAGGAAGATGTCACTACTTTAGTAGCATCGACTTAGCCGCGGGGTACCACCAGGTCGAAATGCACCCCGATGACGTAGAAAAAACAGCTTTTTCCACGGAGCAAGGACACTACGAGTTCAAGCGCATGCCGTTTGGGCTAAAGAATGCCCCAGCGACGTTTCAACGTCTTATGGACAATATCCTGAAGGGATTATTAGAAGATACATGCCTAGTGTACCTCGATGACATCATTGTTTTTTCAACGTCTCTGCAAGAACATGTAATAAAATTGCAAAAGGTATTCGACCGATTAGAGCAAGCTAATTTTAAAGTAAAATTAGAAAAATGCGAATTTCTACGCAAGGAAATCAAGTATTTAGGACATTTAATAACCAGTGAAGGTGTTAAGCCAAATCCAGATAAGGTTGATGCAATAAAAAGGTACCCATTGCCAAAGACCCGGAAGGAAATAAAATCGTTTCTCGGACTACTAGGATATTACAGGAAATTTATTCGAAATTTTGCAGATATAACGAAACCATTGACGAAACGATTAAAGAAAGGAGCAACAATAACTATTGACCTGGAGTACGAAGAAGCATTTGAAAAATGTAAAAACTTATTAACTAATGAACCAGTCCTTCAGTACCCTGACTTTACGAAGGAGTTTATTATCACCACCGATGCTTCAAATGTTGCCATTGGGGCAGTCCTGTCTCAAGGAAAGATCGGACAAGACAAGCCAATATGCTACGCAGCAAGAACGCTTAGTGACTTTGAGCAAAGATATTCAACCATAGAGAGAGAGCTCCTAGGAATCGTTTGGGCGATAAAATACTTCAGGCCCTACATTTATGGAAGACATTTTAAAATCTACACAGACCACCGACCCCTTGTCTGGCTGTGGAAATTGAAGGAACCCAATTCTAAAATGATGCGTTGGAGACTAAGACTGGAAGAGTATGATTTCGAAATAATACATAAGAAAGGTAAACTGAACACAAATGCGGATGCTCTTTCCAGAGTCACTATTGATCAATTAAACGCTATAGAAAATGACAGTTCAACGGTCCGTCCCACTGTTGGAGAAGACCTAGATAAACTCATTTCGGAACTGTTACGTGACGAAATTGAATTCACACCCGAAGATTTGCCTAATACATCATTTGCAAATAGTAATCCAAGAAATAAGGTAAGCAAAGGCAAAGACATGGAGACCCTTAGGCGATTTCTCGCCCCTGATGATGATGGAAGTAACACTATACACTCCAATCAAGATGACGAACCGCAGAAGTCAATCGAAATTAGCCACACGCCAATTGACAGCAAGAAAAACCAATATTTTATTCAAGCAAATAATTCGTCGAATAATCAATGCACTAAAGTATTACAGAGTACTAAAGAAGATAGAAAAATAACGTGCGCAAAAATACAATTAGAAAATAATGAAGAACAAATTCTCAATTTTATCAAAGAATATATGACCAACAGCAATGTGAAGCATTACTTACATTTTGACAACGATCAGCTATATAACGATTTTTGTAAAGTATACACAAGACATTTTAATAATAACGGACCTGATTTAGTGAGATGTACGAAGAGAGTGCAAGTCGTAAATGATAAAACTGACCAACTCGAACTACTGGAAACCCATCACACTGGAAAAACAAATCATAGAGGAATTGAAGAGATGCTGACCCGGCTTTCAAGAAACTATTGGTGGAAAAACATGAAAGATAGCGTAACCAATTACATCAAAGAATGCGAAGTATGTAGTAAAGCTAAGTACGACAGACACCCATCAGTACCACCACTTCAACTTACAAAAACACCAGATAAACCATTTCGAAAATTATTTATGGATACATTTACGATCGGTAAAGCCAAATTCCTTACAATCATCGACACATTTTCAAGACTTGGTCAGGCAGTGCCGGTACCGGGAATAAATGCAACAGATATTGCAGACGCTTTACTAACTTACTTCCAGTATTATGGGACCCCGGAAGAAATTAGTTGCGACAATGGAACCGAATTCTCCAATGATGTTATTAAACGTCTGCTGCAAGAACACAAAATTGCCGTGCACTTCGGAACCCCCAAGAATCCAAACTCCCAAGGAAACGTTGAACGATTTCACTCGACAATTATCGAACACATTCGCTGTCTAAAGGAAAGAAGAAACGACCCTATACATGTCCTCATGAAATTAGCTATAATTGCGTACAATAATAGCATATCTAAAACAACAGGTTGTGCACCGCTAGAAATAGTATTCGGTCATACAGCTCTACGTGATCCAATGGATCTATTATATTCAAAGGAGTACTATCAGGAATACGTAAACGATCATCAAGACCGTATTAAGCATCTTTATAGAACAATAGAGGAGAAAAACAAATCGGATAAACAAAAGTATATAAATAAACGAAACGAAAACGTGAAGGTAAAACCGTTTCAAATTAACGAAATGGTGTACATTCGAAATAATGGTAGGAATAAATTACAGAACCCTTATGACGGACCTTACAAGATTTTAAAACTGAATGACGACGAGACCGTAATTGTAAAAACAAGACGAGGAGATAAGAAATTCCATACAAGACATTTGAAACACTCAATTGTTTCAGGTTTGCCGGATGGTGCGTCCGACAATGCCGAGGAGACGTAAAAATAGAAAAGATTACTAAAGATACCGGATTGTTGCCTGTTCGACTTGGAACAGCCCAAATCGTGAACAGTCATTGGAATATTGCAGCTGTCTATGAACTCAAACCATTAATCGAAGAAATTGAAAAAATTAAGCAAAATTATGATTATTGGATGAAAGCGTTGAAAACCTACAAACATAATGATCATTACACACAAGAAATGCACAACTATATCACTATCCTGACGACCAATGCAAGAAAGATGGCAAAGCTGAAGAAGCAAATACTACCAACAGATACAAGGCGAACCAAAAGAGGAGCAGTAAATATCATAGGAAACATGGTAAAGGCGATTACGGGAAACCTGGACAACGAAGATGCCAAACGATATGACAGTGCAATTCAAGAGCTAATAACATCCCACAAAGAAATCAAAACAATCGTCAGTAAACAAATTACATTAGCACAACAAGCGATTCTGGAATTTAATAACTCAATTAGTACCATTCGAAGTAACCAAATTATTATTCAATCAAGAATGATACAGATGGAAAATGCAATTAGAAATTTTACTTTCTACAACCTCCAAGAATTTAAGCAAATCACAATATATGCTATTTTTAATCAACTAATATTTATGATCAATAATATTAACGATATCATGGAAACATTAATCAACGCAATGACATTCGCTAAGTCAAATTCATACCATCCATCTATAATGGACCCTGAAGACTTGATGCACGAACTAACTCACATAGGCACCCTATTGACATCGATCAAGCTGCCCATTGATACAACTATCGCCAATACTTACTATTTGGAACGCGTAATTACAGTCAAAGCTTACACCAAATCAACTAGTATAGTATTCATGCTCATGATTCCTTTAGTGGAACCAATTCCCTACAACTACTACACCATATCTCCTTTACCTATAAAAGGAAATACAACAAATTTTCATTCGATCCTCCCTAAAAGTCCTTACCTGGCAATTAACGAGTACAGGTTTGCATCTATGCATGATCAATGTTTAGAAGTCGTACCTACAGAGTATCTGTGCAACTCCGCTGTCGATTCCGCAATAAACGAAGACTCCCCGTGTGAAGTGCAACTGCTATCGTTCTCCAACAACTACGAAAGATGCATTTACCAAACAGAAAATATCCACACTGTATGGGTCAACAAAGTTGCACAAGACCAATGGATCATGGTGTTCCCTGCTCCAAGGAAAGTTAAGAAGATCTGTGGAAAACAACAAGAACTTGAAGTCCTCGAAGATACCTGCCTCATCAAACTAACGCCGGATTGTTTACTAAATGCCGATGGTATTATCCTCAGAACATATGAAACCCACTACAGGACAAACAGCAGACCCGAAATCCCGGACATCAACCTCACTCTACAAGGGACTCAACTGCCGACCTCGAAAACAGATTTCAAGGAACTACAATCAGTACACCTGGAGAACATCACTAAGATCACCAAAAATCTAGATGACCTCTCCGACGACTTACGTCAACTGCAGGATCCTGAACTTCACGAAAGGCCAATAACAGTTTGGACAATTGTTCTATATATTTTAATATTTTGTATTTTGCTAGGTGTATTAACAAAGCGCTATTTCCAAACATGTGCAAAGGCAGCAAACACCGACCCTTCGAACGACCTCAAGGCCGCCGATAGCAAACCAGAGGCCGCCCACGGTAATCCAGAACCCGAGAGTCATCACCTGACCTTCTCAAAATGAAGCTCCAGATGATGCTTCCCTCTTCGGCCGGAGGAGTTATGCGACCGACAATTATAGTAGTAAAGCTTATGCAGCAAATAGTCTTAGATAAGAATGTTTCATATAAGGCACGCACGCGAAGATACGTCGTTAGTTCTTCGTCGTTAGAATCACGCTTAGACGCTTCCCGCTAAATTCGCTCAATAAATTTGTAACCAAATAAAGTGAATAAATAGACTTTTATACTTTTTAAAAAAAGGTGTTTTTATAAAGAAAATAAAACTCGCGCCACTTCATATTGCTATTGCTTTCAACCATCTAGATAGTACTAAACGGTTGCTTGAGCACGGGGCTGATCCTACACTACCGGACGATAAGGGATGAGTAGCTATGCATTTCGCCGCTGACAAAGGACAATTAGAAATAGTGACGCTATTGGTGGAAAAGGGGCTTAACGTAAATGCGAAAACAAACACGGGAGAGACGCCACTTCATATTGCTATTGGAAAAAACCATCTAGATAGTACTAAACGGTTGCTTGAGCACGGGGCTGATCCTACACTACCGAACAAAGGTGGATGGGTAGCTATGCATTACGCCGCTTGGAAAGGACAATTAGAAATACTGACGCTATTGGTGGAAAAGGGGCTTAACGTAAATGCGAAAACGAACACCGGACTAACGCCACTTCATATTGCTATTGGAAAAAACCATCTAGATAGTACTAAACGGTTGCTTGAGCACGGGGCTGATCCTACACTACCGGACAAAGATGGATGTGTAGCTATGCATTCCGCCGCTGCGAAAGGACAATTAGAAATACTGACGCTATTGGTGGAAAAGGGCCTTAACGTAAATGCGAAAACATACTCGGGACACGCGCCACTTCATATTGCTATTGCTTTCAACCATCTAGATAGTATTAAACGATTGCTTGAGCACGGGGCTGATCCTACACTACCGAACAAAGGTGGATGGGTAGCTATGCATTACGCCGCTTGGAAAGGACAATTAGAAATACTGACGCTATTGGTGGAAAAGGGGCTTAACGTAAATGCGAAAACAAACACTGAAGAAACGCCACTTCGTATTGCTATTTTAAACAACCAGCTAGATAGTATTAAACGGTTGCTTGAGCACGGGGCTGATCCTACACTACCGGACAAAGATGGATGGCTAGCTATGCATTCCGCCGCTTCGAAAGGACAATTAGAAATACTGACGCTATTGGTGGAAAAGGGGCTTAACGTAAATGCGAAAACGAACACCGGACTAACGCCACTTCATATTGCTATTGGAAAAAACCATCTAGATAGTACTAAACGGTTGCTTGAGCACGGGGCTGATCCTACACTACCGGACAAAGATGGATGTGTAGCTATGCATTCCGCCGCTGCGAAAGGACAATTAGAAATACTGACGCTATTGGTGGAAAAGGGGCTTGACGTAAATGCGAAAACAAACACGGGAAAGACGCCACTTCATATTGCTATTTTAAACAAACATCTAGATAGTATTAAACGGTTGCTTGAGCACGGGGCTGATCCTACACTACCGGACGAAGATGGATGGGTAGCTATGCATTCCGCCGCTGCGAAAGGACAATTAGAAATACTGACGCTATTGGTGGAAAAGGGGCTTAACGTAAATGCAAAAACAAACACGGGAAAGACGCCACTTCATATTGCTATTTTAAACAACCATCTAGATAGTATTAAACGGTTGCTTGAGCACGGGGCTGATCCTACACAACCGGACGGTAATGGATGGGTAGCTATGCATTTCGCCGCTTGGAAAGGACAATTAGAAATACTGACGCTATTGGTGGAAAAGGGGCTTAACGTAAATGCGAAATCAAACACGGGAAAGACGCCACTTCATTTTGCTATTTTAAACAACCAGCTAGATAGTATTAAACGGTTGCTTGAGCACGGGGCTGATCCTACACTACCGGACAAAGATGGATGGCTAGCTATGCATTCCGCCGCTTCGAAAGGACAATTAGAAATACTGACGCTATTGGTGGAAAAGGGGCTTAACGTAAATGCGAAATCAAACACTGAAGAAACGCCACTTCATATTGCTATTTCAAACAACCATCTAGATAGTATTAAACTGTTGCTTGAGCACGGGGCTGATCCTACACTACCGCACGATAGTGGATACGTAGCTATGCATTTTGCCGCTGCGAAAGGACAATTAGAAATACTGACGCTATTGGTGGAAAAGGGGCTTAACGTAAATGCAAAAACAAACACGGGAAAGACGCCACTTCATATTGCTATTTTAAACAACCATCTAGATAGTATTAAACGGTTGCTTGAGCACGGGGCTGATCCTACACAACCGGACGGTAATGGATAGGTAGCTATGCATTTTGCCGCTGCGAAAGGACAATTAGAAATACTGACGCTATTGGTGGAAAAGGGGCTTAACGTAAATGCAAAAACAAACACGGGAAAGACGCCACTTCATATTGCTATTTTAAACAACCATCTAGATAGTATTAAACGGTTGCTTGAGCACGGGGCTGATCCTACACAACCGGACGGTAATGGATGGGTAGCTATGCATTTCGCCGCTTGGAAAGGACAATTAGAAATACTGACGCTATTGGTGGAAAAGGGGCTTAACGTAAATGCGAAATCAAACACGGGAAAGACGCCACTTCATTTTGCTATTTTAAACAACCAGCTAGATAGTATTAAACGGTTGCTTGAGCACGGGGCTGATCCTACACTACCGCACAAAAATGGATGGGTAGCTATGCATTTTGCCGCTCAGACAGGACAATTAGAAATACTAACGCTATTGGTGGAAAAGGGGCTTAACGTAAATGCGAAAACAAACACGGGAGAGACGCCACTTCATATTGCTATTTTAAACAACCATCTAGATAGTATTAAACTGTTGCTTGAGCACGGGGCTGATCCTACATTACCGGACGATAATGGATATACAGCTATGCATTTTGCCGCTCAGACAGGACAATTAGAAATACTGACGCTATTGGTGGAAAAGGGGCTTGACGTAAATGCGAAAACAAACACCGGCGAGACGCCATTTACAATTGCTAGTAAATACGAACATGCGGATGTTATTGATTGGTTGCTTAAGCACGGCTCACGGCGAAAAAAAAAATAAAAAAAAAATGCGGATGTTGTTGATTGGTTGCTTAAGAACGGCTCACGGCGAAAAAACAAAAAAAAAATTGAGGGAAATCAGAGTGATGTAAAGCTGTGCATACACCAAAATTACATTTATTGTTTTTGATTACCGTTTTCGGTTTGTTTAATCGTTTTTTCTGTACCTTCTGGCCTGTTATAGTGTTGAACATGGAAACGAACTTTGGCATTTTATTCTGTTGGCTCCAATTAAATTTCCAATGCATTTTTGAAGAGTGAAATAGAGCAGCGACTATCAATCCTGAGGGAATATGAGCTTTTGAAGAACTTGATCTGGAAGATATCTTCAGTAGGACGGTTATCACTAGACCGATAACATTTTGAAAATTATGTGAGATAAAACTTGTAACATGATGTAAGTTTACAATGTGAAGATAATAAACACTTTGTATCTATTTGTGTGTAATTTGATTTAGTCAACACTAAGTGAGCAATTTTGTCCCACCTTGTATAAAATAGGACTGTGTTTTATTCAATTACATATTTGTCGTGTGATGACGTAATGTGAATTTTAATTTGGTGATGCTACTAATTCGTTCAAACGGAAATATTTTATTTTCTGCACGATCAACATAAGATAGTAAATATAGACAGAAACTATTTGCATTAGATTGAAAGAAACTTTCTTGGACAACAATGTTGAACAAATTGGTTGACCTGTTTCAAATTAAGAAGAGGGCACCGCCACGATTTCCTATGCTTTAAAATACATTGGACAGACACCACGTGACACATTTTTCTTAGTTTGAAACATCACTAGTAATTAATATCCATAATGTAAATGTTGTCAAAATTGTGTGGTTAGATGTGTTGAAGATGTGAAATGAAATCTAGTAAAAATATCATTGCCTTTTTATTTAGAATTGAATTGAATTGTTAATGTTGAGTAACTATGTTTTTTTATGGTTTTTATGAGAAATAGCTATTGGGTGGACGGGTTTGTCTGTTAAATAATTTTATGTTATTAACTATATAATACAGTCGTAGTGTACCTACAGTTAGTTATTAATGTTATTAGAAACTTGATTCAACCAATTCATTTTAGAAATGGTATCACAGTAACATTATGCGTAAACATTGCAAAGAGATATAAGTAATTGGTAAGTACCCAGATGTTTTTAAGACTTATATTTCTTTGAATTGATTGTTTTGGATGAAAACTTTGACTCCAGCAATATATGGTTTATTGAATACTCTAGTTAATTAGCTTGTAGAGATTTATTTATTTGGAATATTTATTTAAGTCAAATAGATATATTTGGATTCAAACAAAAATTACTTTCCATTAAAGTAATATTTATGTTTTGATTTAAAAAGATAAAAAGTTTCTTACAGCAGAGAAATCTAAGTTTGATTCAAACAAATATATTTGTATACAAGAAGAGATTTATTACCCTCAAAGAAATATTTTTGCTTTGGTTTAAAAATATGTTTACTTCCTTCAAAGTAATCATATTTTGATTCAAATATTTATATTTTTAGTGTGAATACCTCATCCAACTGTATCGTTACATGGCGCTATAAACACTCTCCTCGCAGTTCGGCCTTATCTTGAGTATAAATAGTAGACTGGTGAAAGCCTACCGCTCAGTTGATGTCATGCGTCTGGCTAAATTGCTAAAAAGGCCGTGTGATCGGCTGTATAGAGTGCATGCACGTTCTAGTTCCGATTCGGAACCAGCGGTTCACTTTGCTACCCTAACCTTGACTATATGTAGGTCTGGGAAAACCAACCACTAGTCGAAGATGTGCGACATCCCAAAAGGCGGTGACACGTGGAGATTTTGCTGTACTGTACCCTCCGAAAAGTACTAGTCAATAATTAATAATTAATTCCTTCAACGAACTAATAATTTCTTTAACCAAAGAACCATTTATCTCAACCTTAAAATATCGCATTTTACCGCGTTAATTAAAAAAATTATTATTTTTTCAATCGACACAATCATAATTGTTTGAACAAAAAAAATCTCGTTCGTTATAATATAAAATAATATTATGACGTGAATACCTCATTTTAGTAGAATAAATTCGTAATACCAGTTTAGTTTCGTAATTCTAGACAATAATTGTTTGATTAGAGTGCATTTTTGTTATTGTTTTATTGGGACGCATGTATATCGCATGTCCAGTTTGTTCTGTTTCTGCGAATAAGTAGGCTATGATCAATGGTGTTGCCCTTGACTAGGAGATAGCGCACGTAAATTGTGGAAACACGTGCATGAGGTTCAACGGTCACTTAATTTTGCATGGATTCACAGTACCATTTGAGCTGCAAATTATTAAATATGTAAATTTGTAACGAGGGAAAATTGTCCGGAACCTCATCTGTAAGCAAGTGTAATTTGTATCAATACCTATTAATATTTTATTACTTTGGTACACGTAATAAAGTTGATTGGATATTGTACTTTATTTATATTGTATAATGTTACTATGTCTACTAAAATTTGAAAAAAAGTTGGTTTTTTATTTCTTAATGTAACATAATTGATACAGTGTAGTGAACAAAAAAACACAAAATACCAGGATAACGACATGTTCATATATATATATATATATGTGTTCTAAGACATACTTAACACATACGTATTTAATTCAAATAAATTATGCATTAACTCCAAGAAATCTGGTATTTCAATAAAGGCAGAGAATTATTTCTTTGCTGATAAAAATGCATTGTTTTGAAATATTTATTTGTGTCAAACAACTTATCTTTTCTGTTAAAATGTTTGTATATTATAATGAACGAGATTTGTTTAGTTTAAATCATTGTGATTGTGTTGTAAAAGAATTATAATTTTTTAAATGAACGCAATTGCTGGTTGAGGTAAAATGCGGTATTTTAAGTTTGCGATAGATGGTTCTTTGATTAAAGAAATTATTAGTTTGTTGAAGGAATTAGTTTAGATCTATTTTTGACTACAAATTTCGGAGGGTATAGTAGAGCAAAATCTCCACGTGTCCTACAGACCTACATATCGTCAAGGTTAGGGTACCAAAGTGTGCCGCTGATTCGAAATCGGAACTTGATGCTAGACGCACGACATCAACTGAGCGGTAGGCTTTTACCAGGTTACTATTTATACTCAAGACAAGGCCGAACTGCAAGGAGAGTGTTTACCGCGCCATCTAACAATACAGTCGGATGAGATATTCACTCTAAACATATATTTATTTGAATCAAAATATGATTTCTTTGACGGAAGTAGACCAACTTTTAATATACTTATTTGACCTAAATACAGATCCAAATAAGTAATCTCTACAAGCAAATTAACTAGAGTATTCAATGAAGTAAACATTGTTGGCGTCAAAGACATGTTTTGATCCTAAACAATAAATTGAAAAGAATAGCAAATAGCATATTTCGTGTCTCCATAGAGACGCGAAAATGACGTGTAGGATAAATAGTATTAAACTTTTTGGCAATTAAATATACAATGTCATAGATCAAAGTTGTATTAAATATAATTTAATGATCGGATATAAAATTTGAATATTTTCTATCCATTTTAATATGTTATCCTCTGTTCTTATGGTTGGTTCTTATCATTTGATCCTTTGATAGTAAATCAACCTTATTATTAACAGCAAATTTAAATTGTTTTAAGGTTATACGTATTTAATAATCCCAATAAAAATCTTATGGTTAAATATTATTATAACGTTTTTTTCTTGTAAAGGAAACCTGTCAAAATATCTGCAACGTTTGTTATTTGAAAAATATACATATTTACATCAAATTTAATTTCCGACCTTCAATTGTTTTCGACTTGTGACGTCATCGACACTTTTTAAGTAGCAACTACATAATTTTTGTACTGACATCGATAGATCTGTTAATTGCCTTAAAGGTAACATGAAAGGTACATTAGAAAATTTTCGAGATAAGGACAATTGAAAACTGGGCAATATTAATAGCATTTGTTTGTTTATGGAAACACGAATAGGCGTTTTTGATTGATTTATTTGCGCTGAATACAAATCCGAGCTCATAAGTTGCATATCACGTCAGGTTATGGCGTTTTTTGACGTTTCTTTTATGGAGCCGTGCACACCACACTTAAAGAATAACTAGCTGTAAATGCTTCAAAAACAATTGGGAACAAAGTTTTGGGATTTCGGGTGAAAGTGGAAGGAAGGTTTATTACGAGACCACTTTTAAGGTTTCTAGAACAATGGCTTTAGCTGATTTAAAAATTTTAAAAATGTATAGAAATTAATAAAATTGCGACTAAATTTTAGACTAAATTTTGAAGCCAACATTCGATTTCAGGGCAATTAAATCTACCCAAAACGCAATTTCACATTTCATTCACAAAAGCTAATATCCCTAAAATTATCAATATTTGACAATTGTCAAATGTCTTTTCGAAAATTGTCTTATGTAAAGCGATTTCCAGTGCGATTTAGACAATTAAAGGACCTACCAAAAACAGTAGGAAAAAAATTGGGTTGCCATTTTAAAAAAGTGTCCATGACGTCATAACTTAGTATCAAACAAAGCTCATATTTAGAACTTTTATGACCAAACTTAGAGCTGAAAAGCTTTTGGTTCAAAAGGGTCCAGAGGAACTGGTAGTTTATTCTCAGCCTTTTTCAAGGATTATGCAAATGAGCCGCCATTTCTGCAATTTCGACAAATAAGTTAAATAATAAAATAAAATAGAGGAAATTTTGAATAATTTATGCCTATCACATTTTTTGGTAAAATTAATAGTTTAGCTGCAAGAGCAAATTCTATTTGATCGAGATCGGTCGCATCTGCATTGATATAATACTATATAGTGAGCCGGAATTTTCCAAATATTTTCAGTCTAATGACAGTACCGGTAGTGTCAAATGCTGATGTTTTGACAATATCTCACTATACCTACTGTCAATAGTAAAAAGATCTCATATTGTGATACCGTGTACGGTCCTTGCCTGACGGCGTCGGATAGGCAGCGTGTTCAGCGTGTCCAAAATACATGTGTTCTGTTTGTTTTTGGTTTGAGGAAGTATGATCTTGTATCGAATGGGCTGGGCGACTTGGGGCGGTTGAACATGGATAACACTAGGGTGTTGCATGCAGCAATATTATATCATAAGTTGCTAGCCAAGAGGATCCACACAATACCTCATGCGGAAGATACGCTGTAGAGCGGATGTCCGTAACCTTAATTTAAGATTCAGGGGTTTGTTTGCTCCACCTGCCCATCGCACTGAGCTGTATAAACGGTCATTCTCTTACCAGGTCGGTCACATATACAATGGTCTCAGGGAAGATGGGCATGTGCGATGTTTTGTTGAGTTGGATTTGCGGCAATTACGTATAATTAGACTTTTGTTTTGATAAGTTCTCGGAATTATAGTTATATTATTGGAGAATTATGTCTTAGTTCTAGTTTGCGTAAGGGGTTCAGTGGAAGTTAAAGTTAAAGTGTAACTTAGAATTAAGTAAGAGAACTATTATTTAAAAATGTTACAGGTTTCGAAAAAATTGTTCCCCTAATTTTTTTGAGTAGTGTATAAACCACTGAATGTTTAGGTGTTGTTCGCAGTGAAAATTTCCGGGAAATCTTTAGTCCAATTTTGGTTATAGCACCACCAAGTTCGTCTATTTAGAAACAACCAACCCTGCGCTGTATTTATTGTATCAATCGTACTAATTTATTCATCTATATGAAATCGACGTTTCTTGAATCGACTTTAATACGTCAGAATTGTCTGGCTGTTTGCATTTAAAATGCGAACATCAGACGCTATCAACTGTACGAAGACGAAACATGTAATACCTACATCGTAAACGCTCAAAAATTCTCAAATAACCGCCAAGCATTGATTGTCAAACACGTACCTACTGAATTCTGGACAACAGTCACGCTAATATGTAGTTGTGTTAAAACCGTTTGCATGCGGATGATGATTCCAAATTACAGTATTTACTGAAAAATTGCTTGCTGGTCTGTTCTTTAAAAGGATGTGCCGTGCTTGCGGTATCGTATTTGTTGTTTCAAAGTGGTCTGGTGGTGTTAAATTTTCAATTTGATTTGGATTTTTAAGATGGATGGTAAGTCAGTGTTTTGAAATATCGTTTTGCACGTTTTTTGGGCGTTGGTTTAGGTATTGAAAAATGTTTTGCGTAGATTTTGAACTGCCTGATCAGGGAGATAAAATTATCAGGGCTCCTGATGTTGACTATGAACCTAATGAAGGCGGAATTGGACTTGAGTTTTTCCTGAACATGAAAAGGTTTAAGCACAAAACAGCACAAGTAAGTTTCGTATGTATTTTTGTTGTAGTCCAGAAATATCTAATAGAAGTAAAACATAAAATCGGTTCGGTTTGTGCTAAATATCAATCTACCCAATAAGAACGTGTGATTTCTTGCCCAACTTTGTAGAAAAAAATATTATTTGTGTTGACATATATAACAACTTAGGAACTAAAGAACATTAGGACCATGCTTTATACAGTAATAGTATAGTATAGAAAAGTATAGTACATCAATATACTATGGAAACATGAACAAAATCTCTAAAACGGTTGAATATTTGAAAAAATCTGATGTCGCTAGGCACATGACTTTATCAAACAATATATAAAATTAATAGTTTAGCTGCATGAGAATCTATTTGATCGAGATCACTCGTGTCTGCATTAAAATAAAACTAGTTAACCAGGATTTGACAGATAAATAAATAATTAAATAAATAAACAATTCCTTTATTAACATAAAACAATATTAAATGCAACAAAATAATATTTATATTTAGGGCGGAGACCAGCACACTTGTTTCCAAATCGCCTTGCTCTTCCACTCAACCCCTTACGCAAACCATAACTAAGACACATTTGTACCAATAATATAGCAATAGTTCCGAGAACTTATCAAAACAAAAACAAACAAAATGTGACTCTAGAGTCTAATTACACGTAATTGCAGCAAATCCCACCCAACAAAACATCGCACATGCCCATAAAAATAAAAATTAAAACAGCCTCCGATGTGCGCTCAATGCCTAAAGTCCCCCCTGTTGAGCGAACAGACAACACTTCACCTTTCTCCCAAAACTGATTAACGATAATTTTTTCTGATCTTCCCTGAGACCATTGTATATGTGACTAACCTTACTACATATTTACATCAAGTTTAATTTCCGACCTTCAATTGTTTTCTAGTTATAACTGTTGTTTCTGGACTACTACTAGAATAAAACAAAGATAAACATCGCAAAGTTCTTCTTTTACAAAAATTACTTTTAGATCTGTTCAGCGTCTGGCCACAGAGACACCTATGGCATGCTACTGAAAAGATGTGTAAGGACAGCAATTCACATGAGATCGCATGGGGTAACATCAGAAGACATAGTAGCTCTCTGCTCTTACAACCACATAGACAGTTGCGTTCCATACATAGCAACGTTATTTCTGGGTGCAAAGATAGCTGCTTTAGACCCAACAATTCCGCTGGACGACACCAAACATCTGATATCTCAGATCAGCCCAAAGATGGCGTTCATTGTGCCGGAATGCCTAGAAATGTACGAAGAAGTGTTCGCTGATTTGTCACTGAAATGCGAGATTGTCGTTTTTGATACGACCGACGGTTTACAAAATTCCTTTTCGGAGTTCTTGAAGCCTACCGTCGACGAAAATGACTTTATACCGGAGAAGGTGCGGAGTATTTTTGATACGACGGTTATTTTCTTTAGTAGTGGTACCACCGGTCTGGCCAAAGGGATCGAGATCAACCATTACAATATTCTGTGCCAGGGGTGGATTTTTTCGTAAGTACTTACTTCTTATTTGCTGATGGTGGCGCCAAAATTTAGATTTTTTCAACGTATCTCGTTTCTTTTTTAGTTGAGTAGATGGCGCTAGTGTTTATTTGAAATAGAATGCCCTATATTTCGGTATATTTTTGAATGCTTTGCGAGAATTTATTGCAAAAAGTTTTAATATCGGTCTACAATAATCCTTACAGTTTTTGAGGTATTGCGATATTTGTCTAAAAAACATAATTTTAAGAAACAAATTATATCTAAACTTATGGATATTTATTCGTAGTGTTTTATGAGGAGATTCTATTTATTATGGAAGGTTTAAAATATTTTAAGACACATGATAAATAGTTTGCCAAAGCGTCTTCATAATTTTTGACTACATTTATCAAACAACTTAAGTTCGAAAAACACTGATATTCTTATTGGAACCCCTTGTATGTTGTTACATTGTTACAAGTTGCTTTATATTTTTCATATTTTGCTGACAAAATTAAATATATATGATGTTTTTTAATAACATGCTAATATTTCAGGTTATTCTTGAGTCCATTTTGAGGAGAAAAATTCCTATGAACATTTGTCCCAAAGATCTTACCGTTTGTACTACAGGGTGCTAAAGTTTTAAGAAAAAAATCTTAGTTTAATACGCATATTCTTCAAATTTCCTTTGATCGTTACAGGATATGATTTTTGAGTGACGACTATACCCTCGTAGTGCTGAAATACAACTACATATATCGAGTTACGTACTTATCCGGGTAAGTCAGTCGACCTGTGGCCCATATAAATAAAATACCTAACGCCCAATTGTACTAACATTAGTACAACCAAACGACTACAACAACAAACGGACTAAACATGGATCAAAAGGCATTTTCTGCAACATTTTTTTAATTCTTGGCAGTGGCATTCGCGCGGGGTTTGTACTAAAGAATTTCAAAGACAAAAACCACTGCTTTTTCTTGAAAGTACCAAATCTGGTCTATTGATTTTTACTTTATCATACGCAGTATGTAAAGTATTGTAATCGTGCCGAAAAAAAATTTTGAGATTTTAGCGGAAATAGGTCTCTATGGGTCCCCTGAACATTTTTGACCAAGGTACAAAAAAATGTCTGTGTGTGTGTGTGTGTGTGTGTGTGTGTGTGTGTGTGTGTGTGTGTGTGTGTGTGTGTGTGTGTGTGTCTGTCTGTGTGTATGTGTGTGTGTGTGTGTGTGTGTGTGTGTGTGTGTGTGTGTGTGTGTGTGTGTGTACCCAATTTTTGTTAATTCATTTCCGGAGAAACTACTAAAGGTATCGGCACGGAACTTCATATTTAGAAGTTTCATGACTGAAACTTAGAGTTGAAAAGCTTTTGGTTCAAAAGGGTCCAAAGGAACTGGGTGTTTACTCCAAGCTTTTTTCAAGGATTTTAGAAATCAGCCGCCATTTCTGTAATTTCGTCAAAATAGTTAAATAATAAATTAAAGCAGAGGAAATTTTGAATAATTTATGCCTATGACATTTTTTGGTAAAATTAATAGTTTAGCTTTTTAGTTTATTCTAAGCCTTTTTCAAGGATTTTGGAAATGAGCCGCCATTTCTGTAGTTTCGACAAAACAGTTAATTAATAAATTAAAGTAGAGGAAATTTTGAATAATTTATGCCTATAACATTTTTTGGTAAAATTAATAGTTTACCTTCAAGAGCAAATTCTATTTGATCGAGATCGGTCGCATCTGCATTGATATGAAATTACATAGTAGCCAGGATTTTGACAAATATTTTTTTGTGTTGTCACATTCGAAAACAGCTGATCTCATCAGAGGTTGGAGAACCACTGTGGAACGTGCCGCTGTAGTGCGCAAAATTATAAAATACAAATTTCAAATAAAACAAGATCACCAATTTGATTGTTTGTTGATAAGAAATATCAACCCGTCTTTATATCTAATTCTAAAAATGATACATTGAGAAAATTATAAATAAAGTATAGCGATGAGTGTAGTTTTATATTAGTATGTTGGTAGGGATGTGTCATGAACAAATATAAATCTGTCAGAATTTCAATTACCTTTTTAAGGTGCGTTTTCATTAGTGATAATGGCAGTGGTAGCAGACGCCGTTATAGTATTTCCAATAGAAAATTGCTAGTGACTCGTGTTTATGTACATGCAAACTAATATGTGTCATATATTGTATGATAAAGTCATGTGCCTGGCCACATCAGATTTTTTATGTTTAACGTACGGTTTTCGCATAAAAAATAAAATTCGTTCATTTGCATCTCTAAACTTACGAGAAAAAATCTTATGTGGCGAGGTACATGACTTAATCATACAATATATAAAATTAATAGTTTAGCTGCATGAGACTCTATTTGATCGAGATCGATCGCGTCTGCATTAAAATAAAGCGACACGGATATGGACAGTAGGTATTGCCAAAAAATCAGCACTTGACCTACTCTCATTAGAATGAAAATATTTGTCAAATCCTGGCTAACTAGTTTTATATCAATGCAGATGCGACCGATCTCGATCAAATAGGAATTTGCTCATCCAGCTAAACTATTAATTTTACCGAAAAATATCATAAGCATAAGTTATTCAAAATTTTCTCTACTTTAATTTATTATTTAACTATTTTGACGAAATTACAGAAATAGCGGCTCATTTGAAAAATCCTAGTTCAAAAGTTAAGACCTTTAGGACATATGTTCATATGATTTTTTCCTCAAATGGATCCAAGAACAACAATTTTCGCCATATCCGTGGCAAAGGTGAAACTCAGATTCAGCATCTCAAGAAACAGAATGAAAGAAAAAAATCTGATGTGGCCAGGCACATGACTTTATCATACAATATATAAAATTAATAGTTTAGCTACATGAGAATCTATTCTATAGAGATAAATCGTAGGTATTGTCAAAGCATCAGCATTTGACACTACCTACACTACGTCATTAGAATAATAGTTATTTATGTCACAAATGCCCAAAGTACGGAATAGCGCGACGAGCGGTGATACGGCGCGTCACCGAAGGCGGAGTGTCGCCGTCGCATATGAGCGAGTCGCGCTATCTAGTTTTTGGCAGGAGCGACATCAACGTTTATTGCGTTGCTTTTTAAGAAATACGTATTTAAAAAAATAAATGATTTCTGTATAGTAAATGCTAGGTTGGTACCACTTTGACGAAAGGTGCGTTCCGATTGGTAGGTAATGGTAGCTAATGGCGGTGGTAGAATACGAAATTATAGTATTTCTTACATATCGTGAGAATGACACATATTTTTGCATGTACATAAACATAAGTCACTAGCAATTTTCTATTGGAAATACTATAACGGCGTCTGCTACCACTGCCATTGTCACTAATGAAAACGCACCTTAAAAAAGTAATTCAAATTCTGACAGATTTATATTTGTTCATGACACATCCCTACCAACATACTAAAATAAAACTACACTCATCGCTATACTTTATTTATAATTTTCTCAATGTATCATTTTTAGAATTAGATATAAAGACGGGTTGATATTTCTTATCAACATACAATCAAATTGGTGATCTTATTTTATTTGAAATTTGTATTTTATAATTTTGCGCACTACAGCGGCACGTTCCATAGTGGTTCTCCAACCTCTGATGAGATCAGCTGTTTTCGAATGTGACAACACAAAAAAATATTTGTCAAAATCCTGGCTACTATGTAATTTCATATCAATGCAGATGCGACCGATCTCGATCAAATAGAATTTGCTCTTGAAGGTAAACTATTAATTTTACCAAAAGATGTTATAGGCATAAATTATTCAAAATTTCCTCTACTTTAATTTATTAATTAACTATTTTGTCGAAATTACAGGAATGGCGGCTCATTTCCAAAATCATTGAAAAAGGCTTAGAATAAACTAAAAAGCTAAACTATTAATTTTACCAAAAAATGTCATAGGCATAAATTATTCAAAATTTCCTCTGCTTTAATTTATTATTTAACTATTTTGACGAAATTACAGAAATGGCGGCTGATTTCTAAAATCCTTGAAAAAGGCTTAGAGTAAACACCCAGTTCCTTTGGACCCTTTCGAACCAAAAGCTTTTCAACTCTAAGTTTGGTCATGAAACTTCTAAATATGAAGTTCCGTGCCGATACCTTTAGATACACACACACACACACACACACACACACACACACACACACACACACACACACACACACACACACACACACACACACACACACACACACACACACACACACACACACACACACACACACACACACACACACACACACACACACACACACACACACACACACACACACACACACACACACACACACACACACACACACACACACACACACACACACACACACACACACACACACACACACACACACACACACACACACACACACACACACACACACACACACACACACACACACACACACACACACACACACACACACACACACACACACACACACACACACACACACACACACACACACACACACACACACACACACACACACACACACACACACACACACACACACCCACGCACGCACGCACGCACGCACGCACGCACGCACGCACGCACGCACGCACGCACGCACGCACGCACGCACGCACGCACGCACGCACGCACGCACGCACGCACGCACGCACGCACGCACGCACGCACGCACGCACGCACGCACGCACGCACGCACGCACGCACGCACGCACGCACGCACGCACGCACGCACGCACGCACGCACGCACGCACGCACGCACGCACGCACGCACGCACGCACGCACGCACGCACGCACGCACGCACGCACGCACGCACGCACGCACGCACGCACGCACGCACGCACGCACGCACGCACGCACGCACGCACGCACGCACGCCCGCCCGCCCGCGCACGCCCACGCCCACGCCCCCGCACACGCCCGCGCCCGCGCCCGCGCCCGCGCCCACGCACACGCACACGCACACGCACACGCACACACACACACACACATTTTTTTGTACCTTGGTCAAAAATGTTCAGGGGACCCATAAGTACCTATTTCCGCTAAAATCCCAATTTTTTTTTTCGGCACGATTACAATACTTTACATACTGCGTATGATAAAGTAAAAACGTTATAGTTATAAACTTTTACTAAGACTTTACCCCATTTCAACCCCCACTTTTATACACCGAGAATAGACTACATAAAATCAACAATACCACCGAATTTCATCCAAATCCAGTGTAGGTGAGGTAGTCAAAAATCAAATGAAATGCTTCCAATTCTTTTAGGTGAATCTGATGTTCATTGCTCCGATTCAAGCCATGTCCATGATCAAATGTGGCAGACCTGAAGGTTTGAACACCACTTCTCTGTATGACGTCATAATAGGCGGAGGTCCTATGTCCTCTGAAAATATACTTACCTTCAGAGATCTTCTGCCAGGAACGAATTGCAGCCTGGTCTATGGGCAGACCGAAGTTGCTGGAATGGTGACAATGTTCAAACCGTGCGTACGAAAGGATGTCATGCTTCTAGTGGACAAACCCTCATCATCGGGACGAGCTATTGCTGGCATGTGGTATAAGGTAATAAATGACTCTTTGGGATCTATTAGGTGGAGTCAAATTAGGGTTTTATCTCAAAATCTACTAACATTTTAATAGTTTAATGAATAATGATTGTAAATTGTTGAACTGTGATTAAATTTAAAACACTACGACATGTATGAACTAAAAAAAATCGGTTTGAACAAAGATTTTTGCGTATTTTGCACCACTTACCAGTAAAATTTCAGTTTTCTACTCTATCTCTGTCTACTCTATAGATTGGTGTTTTTGTTTTCTTCAGTTTTTACGTAATAAAGGTTGCGAACAAGATTTTGATGGAGTGCCCATTTTGCTGCAGTAAAAGTAGTTGCTGAAAATTTAGTTGGGATTGTGGCTGGAATTTAGAAATTGTTTGATCAACAAGAAAATTTAGACACCAGAGGTGCTGCACAGAACCTGACTGCCTGCTGTGTGTGATTTAATATGTCTTTGGCTTTCTTTTCTTCTAGTGATATAAATTGTGCCCAGATTGCATTGCAAAATAAAGGCTTGAGTGTTGATCAATTTATAAAACTAAAGACACTTCCTCTATATAGCGAAAAAAATCTGGTGTGGCCAGGCACGTGACTTTATCATACCACATATAAAATTAATAGTTTAGCTGCATGAGATTCTATTTGATCGAGATCGGCCATGTCAAAACATCAGCATTACCTACTGTCATTAGAATCACAATATCTTACAAATCCTGGCTAACTAGTTTTATTTCAGTACGAGCTATCTCGACGAAATAGAATTTGCTCATGCAGCTAAACTATTAATTTTACCAAAAAAATGTCATAGTCATAAATTATTCAGAATTTCCTCTACTTTAATTTATTATTAAACTATTTCGACGAAATTCCAGAAATAGCGGCTTATTTGCAAAATCTTTCAAAATTGCTAAGACTAAACTTCCAGCTCCTTTGGACCCTTTTCAACAGAAAGCTTTTAAGCTCTAAGTTTCGTCATGAAACTTCTAAATATGGACTGTTGTCATACTACGTATGATAAAGTAAATAGGTTGTTGGTTCTGATGATTAATATATTATATTAGCTTCTAGCATACTATATTTTGGGGTTTTACCCCGTCTTCAGTGCTAACTATAAAAGATCATAAGGAATTATGGTCAATATTCCAAATAAGTTTTAAGGTTAACATACCGTCTTACAATCTTTCTTGTATTTATTCGCGAAGACATAACATTCACACTCATTTGCAAAATCTTTGAAAAATGCGTCAGAGTAAACGTCCAGTTCCTTTGGACATTTATGAACCAAGAGCTTTTCAGCTCTAAGTTTGGTCATAAAACTTCTAAATATGAAGTCCCGATACCTTCAGTAGTTTCTTCGGAATCGTCAAGTAATCAGTTGCTTCGTGTGAAAGGTGTTTTAACAAATTAATATTACACGGGTGCCACCCATGGTAGCTACATCAGTCAGTACACCCAGTATATTATTTGATTAGTCTTAACAAATTAGACTGTGAAATTGGTATTTTATAAATAAGTTAACGCTTGAAAATATCGTAAAGTATACTGTACATTGTAAGTCGATTCAAAAGAACGCGCACATGTGGTTTGGAAAACACGTTTCATGTTCCCGACACGCTGCACCTGGGTGGACAAAAACTGGTCGTTCTGTGCTTGCAAAATAACTATTTGTCATATGAAGCAACCATATGTAACAGATTTTTTATTTTCATTTCCAATACATTTAATTTTTGTAAAAGTTATAACAATTTTTCTGTAGTGTTTGTCGTGGTATATTTGAAAGCTTGCATAGAAAGTATAAGCAAATTGTTGTGATTAAAAGGTTGTTTGCAACAGAACGGGAAATAGCGACTAACTAATTGAGATAGGTAGTCTACATTTTGACGTATGGAATATCGCCGTTCTTTAATTTTTAAAACGTTATAAACAATTTTCAGCAATGAACTTTGTGTTTCTTTGGCTGTCGGTACTTAATATTGTTACAATACTAATCGGCTAGTCGCTCTGTTGCCTGTTAGCAACGGAGTTGTTACCCCGAAATCATGATTATTTTGTTTATCTCTCAATAAGTATCGAAAAGTAGTAAAATGAAAACTTCGCAAAGAACATATGACTTGAGGCCTTTTTTGATTTCCAAAGTTCTACCATTTGCAAGTTTCAAAGCTGGATGTGTTCTACCGATCAAAAATAATACCTGATTCACTAGTTTGACAATAATCAATCAATCTTTTGATCTGAGCGATTTGTGACTGATATAAATTCCAGTAAAGAATTTTAGCCGGGACATAATACCCAACCGGCCGGGACGCCGGGACCGATGTCCCAAACCGGGACTGTCTCGGTCAAACCGGGATGTATGGTAAGCCTAAAGATATGTATATGTAATAATATGGCAATGATTCATTATTTTTTAGTTTTGTTCGGTAGCGTTAGAGTTATGCGCCTTCAAACAGCACTTAAAATTATCGAAACGAGAGATGGCAGTTAGGGCGATTCTCTCGTGCAGGGTCACATATACCGGGTGGTCGTTTTAACTTGAGACTGCTAAATATCTCGTGTAATATGCATGGTACGACAAAAGTGTCTTTAATAAACTTGTAGGACTCAAAGGGGGAAATGAGATGACGATATCAGTTTCGTTCCAGATGGCGCTGCAATCGGTGAAAATAAGGCTAACTTCTTTTTTTTAAATGGGAATACCCAAATTTTTTATCAAATTATGATTTTACGCTAAAAAATAACAATCTTTTATCTAACAATTTTTTTCGTACGATGCATCTCTTAAAAGTTATTGACGATGGAAGTTTGTGGCGGCTGCGGTAGTTACGACCGCTGCCACTGCATGGGAAGCGCTCGCCGTCTGGCAGTCAAAGCGTCGACTTAGTAGACACGCATGGTACAACGTAGGAAGGTATGTGCGTAACCGGGACACGTTTTGGTTTCTCGCGCGTTGCGCCGTCATGCGCATAGGGTTTGTATACGCACGAAAAAAATTCATCGTACGAAAAAAAGTTCCAGACAAAAGATTCTTCTTATTTAGCGTAAAATCATAATTTAATAAAAAATTTGGGTATTCCCATTTAAAAAATGAAGTTAGCCTCATTTTCACCGATTGCAGCGCCATCTGCAATGAAACTGATATCGTCATCTCATTTCCCCCTTTGAGTCCTACAACTTTAGTTAAGACACTTTTGTCGTACCATGCATATTTCACGAGATATTTAGGAGTCTCAAGTTAAAACGACCACCCGGTATACAGTTCAGACCATGATATTCGAGAAATGGTCTTTTTAATTTGCTAAACGCAGAAGAAACTTTCGTTTCACTTTCGTTTCATAGCTGGAAAATTCAATAAAAAAACGTCGAATAATGTTTCAATGCTGCAGACTACATATAACTGGAATAATAAAATAATACATAAAACTCATAATAAATTATGTTTTAATACAGAAATTGATGCTAATTAATATGATCTTCTCGTATAGTTACTATTCAAAATACAGCGTAGCGTTTTAAACATTTTTGAACACTTTTTATTGACGTGTGTGTAGATTCTCCAGTTGCTCAAGAATCATACGTACTCATTTATGCAATATTTATATTTGAAATGGCCAAAACTAAAATCAACAAATTGTTAACCATTATAGCCGTTTAAGAAACCGCCTGCCTTTTTCGGGTTGCTTCACTTTTCACTCGATGGTATTAACCATCGAAATTATATTATGCAACTGAACTAGGGAAGAATATAAATATAAATGGCGATACCAACACAAAATGGCGAGTCGTAATACTAAGAAATACTTCTCAATAGCATAATTTTTGCTGTTAAAAGTGGCAATACTGTTAAATTATCTATTGTGTAGTTTTGCATAAACAACCGCAGAATATGTGGTGACAGAGTATTTGAGTTGCTGACAAGATTTGGAAAATTTTATGGAATTGATTTCAGAACTTTACGTTCTTGTATTCATTCATTCATAGTACAATGGTTTATAAAAAATTTAACCTATCCACTATTTTATTTTTTCTTTAGATATGCGACCTGGAGACAGACGTCATCCTAGGCCCGAACACCACCGGAGAACTTCGCGTCAAATCAAAATTACAGCTCAACGGATACCACAACATTTCATCCGAAGGCATATGGGACAAAGACGGCTGGTTAAGAACGGGTGACATCTGCTACTACGACGAAGACCATTGCTTCTACATCGTAGATCGCATAAAAGAACTCATGAAGTACCAATCGTGGCATGTGGCACCGGCATTGCTCGAGGGTATTTTGCAAGAGCATCCAGCCGTCCAAATTGCAGTTGTTTTCGGCGTACCACACGAAATTGACGGTGACCATCCCATCGCAATTGTGGTCAGATCGCAAGCAGCAGGTGATGTGACTGAGAAAGAACTTGAGGAATTTGTTAATGGTAGAGTAGGCGAAAGGCAGAAGTTGAGAGCTGGTGTCAGGTTTGTGGATGACGTGCCTCATACTCCAAGTGGTAAGATCAAACGAAAATATCTGAAGGAGACGATATTGAAGCAGTTGGAGCTTGGGATGTGATATTAGAGAATTGTTGTTGATCCGTTTGTTATGTATTAGTTGTCTAGAAGTTGTTTTTGTTGTTGTTGTTGTTTATTTAGGTTTAGTATAGTAGGTTAGTGTTAAAATAGAAGAATATAATGTGGTTGTTAGTTTTATTTTGATCGTACTACTCTTTGGTATAGTCGAATCGCGTTAAACTTGAAAAAACGTGTGGGTCATGAGAACAAACATGAAATTTTGACCTTGTTAAGTAAATAGGCAGTCGGTCAAAATCATTTAACTGTATATTTGCCATATGGGACCAATGAATGGGTGACTACGACTTGAGTAACTTAGCCTAATAGGCACCAATCGATGTCTCTTAGTCCTGGTATACCGGGCACGTTTTTCTTCCGCACTACGTAGCACTGTCTGCTTTTAGAACTAACACCTACAAGTCGCTACTCTGCGTTTCCACTAGCTCGCATTCATATAACTCAAAAGGCTTCTTTCTCTTGAGTCTTCGGATTAATTCGGTGTTGTCGAGGAGCTGGATGGCCTCAACGTTTACCTGAAGCCTCTTCTCGTGACTTCTTGCTACTTTTTGGATTTCGCATTGACAATGCGTCTCAATACTTTATTTTGAAAGGTCTGGACAATTTTAATGTTACTTTTTTTTGTGCAACCCCAGAGTTGAGCACCATACGTCCACACGGGTTTTAGAATTTGCTGGTACAAGAGAAGCTTATTATGTACAGACAGCGTGGAGTTTCTTCCTAGCAGCCAGTACATCTCTCTATAACGGATTCCTAGTTCATCCCCTTTCTTTTTGACATGGGCTTTCCAGCGGAGCCTGGCGTCTAATGTCATGCCGAGATATTTGGTTATTAATTAATTAATTTGAGTTCGTTCAGTTTATTTCTTTTTTTCTTTGTCCAGACCTGAAAATGACCAAGAGTTGTTTGGTGTCTTCTCGTAGTTTCTTCATTGCTGTTCCCAACAGTTACGATAGCCGTGTCGTCTGCAAAAGTTGCGACAGTATTATTTTCTAGTGCTGGGAGGTCGCTGGTGTAGACTAGGCAAACAACCGGCCCAAAAACATTACCTTGCGGCACTCCTGCTTTGATTTTTTGTTTGATCCTAAAGTATCTCTCAGTCAGATAAGATTTTAATAGTTGTGCAAACTGTTTTGGGAGAATACTTCCTAATTTATTGTTCAGTCCTTCATGCCAACTTTATCAAAAGCCTGTGCCACATCTAGGAAGACTGCAGAACAAGCCTTTTTTTGCTCTAACGATTTTTCAATTATGTTGGTTATTCGGTGTATCTGATCAATAGTAGAGTGCTTATCCAGAAACCGAACTGATGGTCTGAAACAAGCGTTTTGCTCTCAATTATTGGCGCCAATCTATTGAGTAGTAATTTTTCGAAGAAGTTTCACATGATGGGCAACAGAGAGGTAGGTCTATAAGACGTTGTTTCATGTGGAGGTTTCCCAGGCTTCAGTATCATGATCACCTCAGCTACCTTCCTCAGTTTGGGAACATACCTCAGATTGAAGGCAGCATTGATAACATTTGTAAGGTTAACTCTGGCCTTCCTTAGAAGTTCTTTAAGTACCTCACCAGTTATTAAGTCATAGCCTGGGGCTTTTTTCCGATTAATGTCTTGTTTTATTAAGTTCTGAACTTCTGTTGGTGTGGTAAGCATGATTTGCGTGCCTTCTTGGTCATTCTCCTCCATATGGATTTCTTCATCTTCTCCATGATGAGATTGAAATATGTTTTCAATATATTTACATGTATTTCAAGTGCGGATAGCAATGTTGTTATGTTTTCGCGAATAAATGCAAGAAAGATTGTAAGACGGTATGTTAACCTTAAAACTTATTTGGAATATTGAGCATAATCCTTTATGATATTTTGGGGCAATTTGGTTGTTTTCATTGAAAATATCAGCAACATCGAGATAATCGCTTTTCTGTAGATGGTTAGCCACTATTATAAACATATCCAGTCATTAACATTAATTGAATTAAAGGTAAGTAACGCTCATGTATTAGTTATTGTATGGTCTATTATTATCTACACGGTGAAATATCAACCTTGCATCAAGAAAATGAGTAATTTTCCACTAGTTCTAAATGAAAATTAATTATCATACAAAAAAAATCTCTTCTGTCTCTTAAGATAAATAAGAGTTTGTAAATAACAGGAACAAAGCGACGCGTTTTTTCTGTATTCGTTTTTATTTTTGCACTTTTGGCATTTACGACAGAATCGATTCATCACTTCCAGATTGATCTTCTACGCCTACTGTCGAGAAAAGACTGCCCAATGTATCATTTTGTTCCTAAAAATTAAAACAATCACATTCACATAACCTATCGACCTAAATACGTTCACTTACAAATTTAGTTCCACTGTCGATTGGTGAAACCAATTCCAATTCTTCATCCAAACAGCCAAGCTTCTTAAACGGTTCACAAACAATGTTGCTTCTGATGAATATAGATTGGTTGAACACTTTCTGGAAAATATTTAGAAGGGCGAACGAAGTACATGAATATAAATACTGTCGATTAGCCCATCGAGTGCGAAGATCCTTACCGATACATATATGTTATAGGCGAATGTCTCGTGAAACTTGCTATTGCGATGGGTTCGTAGAATCCTCGACTCCTTCAGTTGGCGAGCCTGTTTTACTTTCCCCGTGAGCCTGAAGATCTGCTCGCTACCATTGGCGATGTAAGTCAGTTCGGTTAGAGCGTCCAATGACTCCGCAAGAGAATAGTCGCATAGACGTCGATATAACGAGTGTTCCAGCAAAAGACTCTGCGGAGTGATTGAGGGACTTCATTAGGTTTGTGTACCATCGTGTACCACTCGTGGTACATAATGTACCATCGTGTACCACTCGTGGTACACGATGGAAAACATAGCTTTTAGTCTAATTTATTAATCCTCTACAAAAAGTGTTTATACATCATTTAAGTACGAGTTGGCGTTTACAAGTTATATAAAACTCGTATTTTTTTGTTTACTCTCCTATACTTGGCGTGTGACCAGGAATGTTCCCAGAGGAACTTACAACGTAGGACTCGACGTTGGTATTTAGCATCATGTATAGCTCATATATCAATAGGTGCAGCATGACGCAACTTACCAAACACTAGACGCTGCAAGGTGTTCGTACCCCTGTGTAGAGTTGGATTTACAAATTAGTCAATTTATATATACAGGGTTAGCCAAAATTACCGGAACACCTAAATAACTCTCCAACGGAAAGAAATTTCAAAAAAAAATTCAGACAAATGTTTTTTGACTTTAAACAATCCATCGTACAAATATATATTTTAATATTTCAATTTATTACAGAAATTTCGTAAACTTTTTTTTTTCAAACACCCTGTATATTTTTACATTTTGTGATTTTAGGACTAATTCTAAACATCTTTTATTAAAATAATCTTTTTATAAAATGCACCATTTTTGAATTTTAAGCAATTAATTAAAATTAGTCAGAATTACCAGAACACCTACATAACTCTCCAAACGCATAAATTTTTCAAAAAAACATTCAAGCAAAAGTTTTTTGACTTTAAACAAGCTATCGTTCAAATATATTTCTAATATACAGGGTGTTCATTTTATTAAGGATATTTCGTAAGCATTTTAAAAAATGGAACACCTTGTATATTTTTACATTTTGTAATTCTAAAACCAATTCAAAACATTTTTTATTGATATAATTTTCTTGTAGAATGCATTATTTTTGAGTTGTAAGCAATTAATTAAAATTAGTCATAATTACCGGAACACCTACATAGTTCTCCAACCGTAAAAAACATAATTTTAAACAAGCTCTGCTTAAATATACTTTTAATATAGGGGTGTTTATTTTATTATGGCAGTATGGAACATCCTGTACATCGAATCATCTGCATCATTTTTTAGTTATCAGCAATTAGTTAAAACTCCAAAACATTTATCTTGACCGAACGGATAAATAATAACAAATTCAAGAAAAAGATACAAAGTAATTAAATTAAATTTTCAAACAGCCATCCCTGAGCGGCTTGACAATGCCGCAACCTATCAACAAATTCCCGTAAACAGTTTTCTAAATGTTCGACAGTAACACTTTGAAATTCGTCCCCTATCCACTGCTTAAACGCATCAATATTTTGCGGGCTATTGGTGTAAACCTTGGACTTTAGGTATCCCCAAATATAAAAATACAATATTTGCAAATCCGGCAACCTAGGTGGCCAGTCAATGGAATCCACGGCGGGGCACCATCTTATTGAAATCAAATGTTATTTAGTTCTAAAACAGTTTCCAGTAGTTTCTAAAACAGTGTTTTGATAAAATCAATTTATTGAAAGCAGTTTTTGGTAACTTTCAGTTTTGTCGATTGGCGATATCGCTTGCAAAATAAGTAAATTTCAAGTAAAAATACATAACCACAATGTGGCTACAGTAGACACTTGAGTAGAGACCAACTGTCGCAGACAAACATTGTCTAATACGTGATGTAACATGTCCAAAGTTTCTAAATTTAATAAAATTAATGTACCAAACGAGAAAAAATAGTTTATCCGTTTGATTAAGATAAATTGGTATGTATGTGAGAAAATATTCTTAATTTGAAGTTCAGGAGTTTTGATTAATTGCTTATAACTAAAAACTTATATATAACAAAAATGATTCCAAATAAAAATGTTTAGAATTAGTCTTAGCATTATAAATGTAAAGATATACAGGGTTTTCCATTTGAAAAAGAAGAGGTTACCAAATTTTCATAGTAAAATGAACATCCTGTACATTAAAAGCATATTTTAATATTAGCTTGTTTAATGTCAAAAACCTTGTTTGAATGCTTTTTGAAATTTTTTACGGTTGGGGAGTTATGTAGGTGTTCTGGTATTTATGACTGATTTTAATTAATTGCTTAAAACTCAAAAATGATGCATTTTATAAAAATATTATTTTAATAAAAGATGTTTAGAATTAGTCCTAAAATCACAAAATGTAAATATATACAGGCTGTTCCATTTGAAAAAAAAAGTTTACGAAATTTCTATAATAAAATGAACAGCTTGTATATTAAAAATATATTTGAGCGATGGATTGTTTAAAGTCAAAAAACTTATGGCTGAATTTTTTTTTGAAATTTCTTACCGTTGGAGTGTTATTTAGGTGTTCCGGTAATTTTGGCTAAGCCTGTATAAGTGAAGTGCAAGTTACTCATGCTGTCTCCCTTATTCAGCTTGACCACTCCATTCGACATTCGACAGCAGGGACCTTCGAGTTTCCCCTTCTGTTATTCAGCGTTTATGGAATCGGTTTCGGGAAACTGGCCAACATGTACGAAGAGCTGCACAAGATCGAAAATTCTCAAAATCAAGACCTATTTCTTGCCCTTTCCTCTCTACGTCAGCGTACTACTACAGCACAAGACCTCCTAAACGACCTAAGACGAGCCATGGAATAGAAATTTCTGATCAAACTGTTAGAAACAGATTAAAAGAAGCGAATTTGAAACCAAGAAGACATGTCCGCGCACCACGCCTTACGCAGCATCACAAAGCAGCGAATGAGGTTTGCTCTGGATCACAGAGATTGGCAACTTCCTCACTAGACGCCTGTAATCAGACGAGTGCAGATTTCGTTTAACTCGTTGTGACGGTCGAGTACGTGTATATAGACGTCCTGGTGAACGGTATGCAGCCGCTGCTTTACAGGAAGTGGATAGATTTTTTTGGTCGTGGATCTGTGATGGTTTGGGCTGTAATCAGTATAGACAACAGAACTGATCTTGTTGTAGTTCCTGGTAGACTAAATGCCATGAATTACATCGAAAACATCTCGGAGGACCATGTGGTGCCTGCTGCATATGGCATCGGTCAAAATTTCATCCTAATGCAGGACAATGCAAAAACACTTACCGCCGGCATCACCAGAAACTTTTTAGAAGAACGTGGATTTCAGGTCATGGAATGGACGGCGTTAAGTCCTGAGCTGAACACGTGTGGGATCAGCTTGATCGACGTGTTCGCAAGCGCCTTAATCCACCACTAGCCCATACAGGAACTGACACAAACCGTGATTGAGGAATGGGAAAGCATACCCCAATAATCTGTGAGGAAGTGATTCGTGCTCGTGGATGGCCTACACTGTATTAACCCTCACCAATCTATATGCCGTTGAAGTATACTAACTGATTTTTTTGACCAGTGTGGAATTGATGAAAACTATTTGGAGGTGGAACACTTACCCGTCTGCATTCTTCCTTCAGGAGGTTCAACTGCTCCGTCCTAAGAGAAGCTGCTGACGAACGAAATCTCTTCACGTTATATCCCACTATTGTTTTGTTGAAACATGACGCCATGGCGTCCTCGAGTCTCAAATCATTGAAGACTTCTTGCCAGGCTTCGCCCACTTTCAGTTCCAAGTAATTCTCGGCCACCAACTTAGTAATCTAAACTCGGCGAAATCACTTTGAGCATTAGTAGATGAATTATGAGGCTTCCAAACCAATTTTACGGGTTAATTTAAATGGTGGTCTAAATGTACCTGCCCGCAATGATGTCATCGATATCTACTAGAAGTAAAGTAAATTTAGACTCCCATTTAAATTAACACGTAAAATTGGTTTGGAACCCCTATAGTATATCTACTAGCATTACATATAATTAGTACAGAATGCCTGTACGATTTACCTCGTGTAATAGACATAGACTATTTGGCTGCAACCTGTAGTTATCATTGGTCAAATCAACGTAATGATTTGGACAGTTGAGTATGGTTAGGATGCCGTATATCTTCGGCCTGCTGCTGGCCAACATGTCCATGATGCTTGGACTGGAGCGGCTGTCCCTCTTCTGGTAGAAACTGTATTGCTTTTTGCCCATCAGTGGCTTCTCGATATCTAAGGAAATACAGTTGACATTAACGAGATCTTGTCGAGATACTTCAAAAGGCTCTGAAAGTAATCCCAGAGGTCTGTGTTGTGTGTACTCTTACGTGAATCTCTTGGAAATTTGTTCATGTGTGTCCTAGAAGAAATGACCCCTCAGATATAACCTAAGCAAACGCAAGTTTGTAAACAGAAAGTGGCTAGGCGTTTTCCATGGATTCGTTTGCGTTAAATACAAATTCGAGCTTAATACCTGCGTATTAGAGTCCTACCAAAATTAACAAACGCTGCCTCAGTTTGTAGGATGATCAAATTTCTAAAATGTTTCCAAGTGAACAGAAAAAGTTTAAGGTTTACTCTAAGATCATCCACTGTTTGATTGGTAAGTTCTTGAATTGTTATGTCTTTTGGCATTAATATCGTAGTTAATGTTACATTTTGAGACCGTATGTTTAACACGCGTCATATGGGTAATACTCGATGTGATTAGCGTTTGTTGTATGAAGAAAAACTACTGTCTTTGTGAAACATGCATTCTCAAGTATTGTCATATGAGATGGCCGTTTGGTTCACTATATTATAGGCTGGTTCTATATGGTTCTATATTACCGCAATGACATATTAACTTTTTCTCGGATGGTCCGACTGCGCCAGTTTGTCCATAAAGGTTGTCTATAAAGTGTATGTCGTGGTACTGCAGCGTCTTAGGCAACGTACCTAATGAATCTATATTAATGTATTTGCAAAAAGCTGGTATGGGACAAGCCAGACTAGAAGGATTTTGGTATGTTAAAGATTCTTTTGTAAAAACTAAATAAATTTAATTATAAAAACCTTGTATAACGCCATGGGTATCAAAGTCCGCTCCCAGCAGGTTGCTCTCTTCCTTGAACGTGTCCAAAAGGATGTGGATGAGGCCTTGGCTGTTGTCCCCCCTCCATGTCAAAAAGCAAGGAATGGTGTTCGCGCATCCATATATCAAATCCAAAACCAGCCCCAATATAACTATCTTGACAGGACGTGGCACTTTCTGATTAAACAAAAAATAATAACAATTTCGACAATAGTTTATTACAGTACAAGTGGAGAAACCAGGGACCCAATTCTCGCCATCTTTTTGAAGCGAATGCGTGACTTTTCGAATGGAGTAGGGATATCACCGGTTGCCCGTATCTATGAGCAAGTTTGCTTGTTGCTAAGAACAATAACACACGCGCCACTCCCATACGTTCCCATACGTTTGATTGAAAAGTCTGGGCGTGGCGCGTGCGTTATTGTTCTTAGCAACAACCTAGATACGAACCAGAGGGCAACCGGTGATATCCCTACTCCATTCGAAAACTCACGCATTCGCTTCAAAAAGATGACGAGAATTGGGTCCCAGGTGTTGTAGAAAGACATAGAAGTGAGTGAAGTGGTTTCTCGCGAGTGCTGTACAGCTTTTTTTTTCAATCATGTCACTAAATTTAAAGAAATGACATTAAAATTAGTTAATTTTGATATATGTCGACGTAGCTGACAGTTTATGACGTTAGCCCCGCCCCGCTGGGGTCATTTTCTCGCTGCAAAATACGTTCGTATAGCGTCTCCATCTTCCTCCATGCACGCATGTTAGAAACTGACTATTTCAGTGGCAGGATTGAACAAGAAAGCAATAATTTCGACCAAATTACCTATTAGACACTTTTGGACAATTGGACTATTTTCCGGTTGGCTTAAGATTACCTGCAAAACGTCCAAGAGGGTGTAGATGCCCCCGGCCTTGATAAAATGTACTTTCGCTCCGTCGCAGTCTATCAGGCACATCCAGAGCAAACTGATCGCGCTGATGATGATGTTATGGCTGAAGATGATATCCTCGGGCTCGGGATTCAAAAATCTACCGAGGCAACCCAAAACTATCTGCAGGATGCGCGTTATTTGTAAACTGCAGTCCGAGTTCAGCTTCTCCAAGATGAAAAATGTTAACGTCAGCGTGTGCTGATCTTCCCTGGACAGCATGGGATATTTCAAAACGTGCGACGCCAAATCTATATATAATATATACAGGGTGAGTTATTAGTACCCGGCGGTCGATAACTACTAAATCGTTAGACAAAGAAAAAAATGTTTAAGACAAAAGTTGTGTTTGGGTCACTAGTTCCTATGAAGAAAAATTGTTTTCATGTATACAGGGTGTTACAGGCGTGACGTAAAGTATGTGCATTTCTCTCCAAATTATGCCCGTTGCACGGTCTTCTTTAAAACTATGTAAAAATGACATTTTTGCAGATTTTGCGTTTAAACTATGTCAGACAATAGTCAAAGCTAGTAGATAGATGATAGTATCCAAAGATATTACATTCAACATTCTGTATTTTATGTGCTAGTTGAATTGCTAGAATAATGTGTAATATTATCTAAATATGCCATTATTTTCTAGTTCTTTCGTTTTTGTTTGTCTCTTAGTTGTAAATCAGTAATAATACTATTAGCGTTTATTAAAAAATAAATCCCTTTTTACTTAGTAAACTATTTGAAGCAAATTCGGAAATAAACTATAAACAGTATCTTCAGTATCTTCTTAGCGCTTGGTTTGATAACTTAGTCCTGAAGATGCCTCTTGCAACAGAGCGCGAAACGTCGACTACTTCAAAGTCCTCAACGCGGTTTCCACCCGGAAATCAATATATCATTGACTCAGACCGCGGAAGTCTACAATTTAAATGTAGATCATGTTAATTAATTCTTCTTTGTTATAATATAACTCATCGTTCAGAGAAAATACAAATATTGTTACTAGTTTTGATAGCAATAACTTGAGTGTCGTTAGATCTCAATTATTGTTTGTTTCTATGATCAATAAATGCTAATAGTATTAATTACCATTTTTTTAAATTGTATTTTAGTACAGTTTTAGTGATTTAGAAACAAAAAATAACAAAAAATAATGGCGTTATTAGATAATATTGCACATTTTTCTTTAAATTGTAAATATCACGAAAACTACTACAATTGGACATATGGCATACTTAACATAAATTAAGGGGAACTCGGGGGGTAATTCAACTAGCACATAATATACAGGCTGTTCAATTTAAAAAACTCAAGGAAAAGCCGTTTGAAAAACATCACTAACTCTACTAAGTTTTATGAACAGCCTGTATAGTGAATCTAATATCTTTTGATACTCATCTATCTACTGGCTTTGACTATTGTCTGCCAGAGTTTAACGGCAAAATCTGCAAAAATGTCGTTTTTACATAGTTTTAAAGAAGATCCCGCAACGGGCATATTTTGGGGAAATAATTGAATATCTCAGGAACTATTAACGCTGATAGTTAACAACCTATACGGTTGGGTAAACAAATTTATTAGTATTGATATAATAATTCCATTAAAAAAAATGTACATATTTTCCGTCACGCCTAAATGCAACACCCTGTATAAATGAAAATAATTCTACGTTATAGAAACTGGTGAGTCAAACAACTTTTGTAACATTTTTTTTTCTCTAACGATTTAAGTTATCGACCGCCGGAATACTAATAGCTCACCCCGTATATATTTTAAAAAATAATATACAGTGTGTCTGATAAGAGGGAAGTTGGATTGTATTAGCGCTCTTAGTTCTTAGAGAAAGAAATTCTCAAGAAATTGAAATGTACTCCTACGTTTCTTCATTTAGGAAAGTTATACATATTTTAGTTTCAAGATCAAGTAAAATTTGGAAATTTGTTTATTGATTAGCATATTTTTATATTTTTATGTAATAAATGTTGTAAACACGCCTAAGGCTCCCGTGTTTGACCTTGAAAACGCGAAAATACTACATTCGATTCTGAAGGTCCTTGTGCAACTGACATCGGAAAGGAATTTCAACATTTATGAAAATTATTTATGCAAATTTTGGTGTGGACTATGTTAGAGATAACAGGCCTATTATTGATACGCACTGTATGCATGTCTGTAATAACGCATGTTGTCCCAGGTACCGGTCATACCCGGTCGCATATAAGCCTTGTGCTACCTGCCACGGCACCAAGTAAATTGACTCCGCCTACATCGCGCAGCGGTTGGATGGTAAGCCTTAAGGGTCGGCAACCGATTAAGCACACAGAAATCAAGTAAAATCAATATCTACCAGGCGTTGCGTTGGTTAGTGACAATTCAATTAATATCTCAATTGGCAAGATCGATAATGAATATCTTATTTTAATTACGTACCTCTATTTATTGATGATTTTTAAGTACTAATAACCGCATAAAATAGATACAATTCAGATAAAATAGAGATTTTAACATCCATGCTCTCCTAAACAGAATGGTATATACAACCATACTAAAATATATTTGCATTAACACGTTTTGTACATTCATCACTTAAATAATGTACTGTAATCATGCTTGTTGACACTTGGTGCCATTTCGTCGTGCAAATTATCACTACAAATTGGTTCTGTATTTCCAATTTAGACAGGCTCTGTTGTGATCTTTGTTCGTTTTCGTTTCATTACATGAATGCGAAATATTTGAAAATAAACGATGACAATGAACGGTAAAAAATGATGAAAATCGTTGAAGCGTAAATACTCAACTCGCGTTGCTACGAATATCGGGGGCGTGGCCGAATTCGGTGCTTTTCTGGCGGCTCGTATTAATTCTTACTAGTTTTGGTAAATTTTATAAATTATTTCGTTTTAATTTATAAAAGTTCCTTATATACTTACGATTTATAAACTAATGTTATAAAAAAGAAATTAAAATGTTAAATAAATATTATAATAATATGATGAACATTATCATCGTTACGATTGTCTAGGATAAAAATTTAATTTATATATTTTTAATAATTTCTTTTTTATAACATTAGTTTATAAATCGTAAGTATATATAGAACTTTTATAAATTAAAACGAAATAATTTATAAAATTTACCAAAACTAGTAAGAATTAATACGAGCCGCCAGAAAAGCACCGAATTCGGCCACGCCCCCGATATTCGTAGCAACGCGAGATGAGTATTTACGCTTCAACGATTTTCATCATTTTTTACCGTTCATTGTCATCGTTTATTTTCAAATATTTCGCATTCATGTAATGAAACGAAAACGAACAAAGATCACAACAGAGCCTATCTAAATTGTAAATACAGAACCAATGTGTAGTGATAATTTGCACGCTGAAATGGCACCAAGTGTCAACAAGCATGATTATAGTACATTATTTAAAAGATGAATGTACAAAACGTGTTAATGCAAATATATTTTAGTATGGTTGTATATATGTATATACCATTCGGTTTAGGAGAGCATGAATGTTAAAATCTCTATTTTATCTGAATTGTATCTATTTTATGCGGTTATTAGTACTTAAAAATCATCAATAAATAGAGGTACGTAATTAAAATAAGATATTCATTATCGATCTTGCCAATTGAGATATTAATTAAATTGTCACTAACCAACGCAACGCCTGGTAGATATTGATTTTACTTGATTTCTGTGTGCTTAATCGGTTGCCGACCCTTAAGGCAGCCCGCTTACCATCCAACCGCTGCGCGATGTAGGCGGAGTCAATTTACTTGGTGCCGTGGCAGGTAGCACAAGGCTTATATGCGGGATATGCTACCCGGTCGGACATCAGTGGTTAATCATCAGCCTTGCTGAACGCAGTGTTTATTGCTTTATAGTTATAAGTTATAGTTAACACTTATAACTAATTGTGTAAATCTAACAGACTACAAATATAGAAATGTTTTCCTATGGCAGTTGCGTCTGATTATTGTCTGCTGTAATACATTATAAAATATAATTAAATACTAACTCTAAGAGCACAAGTTATTTTCTTCTGTACTTCTGTAGACTTGCACCCTGGATTATTGTAGTGTCTGTTTGTAATAAGTTATCAACCATGTTTACAATAGCAAGGATTGTGAAAGTACTTTAGTTTATAAGGCAAAACCCTTATGTTACTGATGAGATTATAGTGTATTTTCAAATTTTAAGACACGTACCAATCATGACTAAGTACGATCCATTAAATCTGTACGTTTCGGCGAGATTTATCGATAAGTCTTTCGTTATGCTGGTAAACATGCAACGCAGTAGCGGCAGCAACAGGTGTTCAGGGTATTTTCTCGCAATACACAATTTGATTATGGCCAGCAATCTGTTTAAAAATAAAGAGATGCAGTTGGAATACTAGATTGTTCGTTATATCCGGGTTATTTTACCGCGCTGGTCCGTCATATTTAACGAAGATATCGATGTAAACGCGTAGATATTCGCTCCAGGCCATGACGGCCTTAGTAATCAGTTCCAGTCGTTGTCCGTGCGTCCAAATAACTTGAAAATCGGGGTCGAGAATGTGAAATAAGCTCAAGAAAACGGGAGTCGTTTTCAAGCACTGAAAAAACACAGATAGTTAGCTGAGAAAGATAGCTGACAAAGTTAGGTAGTTAGACAATTTATAAGTGTAATTTATGAGTACCAAATTATGTTTGCTATTCACCTTTATAGGATCTGGAATTTTTGAAAAAATTAAAAGAGCCGCCATAAGCAGAGTTTTGAACTGGTAGTCGTCAATATCGGCTGTATAGAAGAAATCTTGAGCCCACGTTCCGTCGACGCATCTCACCTCTGATGTGCTGAATAACATCGCACAATCTGTAGGATATTAATATCAAACCATTCGGATCTTAGGGAGGATTACAGTACAAATTACAGTAAAATGAAACGTGCATTTATTGTAAGCATTTGATAAAATATTCGACCAATACAAAAAATATCTGAGCAATGCAAAAAGTGCCTTGAGCATTAAAAAAATGTGCAATATATTTATAATACGTGCATCAGAATAAATAATTGTACATTTATATATTTGAATGTTCCTTTCATAATATATTTCTGCACTTAAACAAATAAATGTGCAATACAATCGTTACCTCTATAAAAATATAATGTGCATCTCAAAAAATAATTGTTAATTTAAAAGAAAATATATGTTCAATAGTTTAAATAAATCATCATTTGAAAATTTGGTAAGAGCATTCAATAATCTAAATTGTACCATGAGAAAATTATAATGCGCCCTGGAGAGATTATAATGTGCATTAAGTTCTGCAACCCGTAGCGCATTTATGTGTATCGTACAGCTTAGTCCTGCCGTTGCTCTATGGTTTTGGTGTCAGCTAAATAAAACTTTATAACGGAGTCATAAAAATTGGTTTGACAAGGAAGTGAACTGTTTTATTTTCTTTGAATAAATCAGTACATAGTGTAAATATAATTCTAGTTACAATCATAACCTTAAATATACCAAATCGCGCGCGTTTGAGGAAGGGCGATTTTAGCAATAGTTTAAACCCTTATAATATGTATAAGAATATGTGTGTGTGTTGTATCATATGCATCCTTGTTCTACTGCTTACTGTTATACTTGTTTATTTTGTATTGTTTAAGAAACTGTCGTAATAAAAATTCTTTTTGCTTACGTATTTAGTAGAATTAGATGCTGTACAATTTTGTCAATATTTTTTTTCCTTTTGGTTGCTATATTTCAGTAGATAAGTACTATTACGCCGTATGTTTCGTTTCAATATGGTTATTCCGTGTACAATTTTAACTTGCTATCTAATAATTATTAGCTTTATAAAATGAAACATACATAACACGTGTGCGGAGTTTTTATACATACAAAACATACATAACAACCCAAAAGCAATGTAATATTTTTACAATAAACAATTAATGAAAACGTTTGTTTTCTAATGGAAAAAATTCTTTTCTAAATTGCGTAAAGATTGATTGGGATTTCTGTTAAAATGGAGGTTTACTCTTATCATATTTTCAACGATTTTGCAAATGAGCCGCATTTTCAGTAATTTTGTCAAGATAGTTAGATAATAAATTAAACTATAGGAAATTTTGTATAATCTATGTATATAAAATGTTTTACTAATATTCATAGTTTAACTGCATGAGTAAATTCTTTTTGGTCGAGATCTTGTCTGCATTAAAACTAGTTAGCCAGGATTTGACAGATATTTTGACTCTTTTGACGGTATTGTCAGAACATCAGCGTTTGCGTTGCACGCGAATTCGACACGCAGATGCGTCGAGATTGCCACGACGAGACACCGCTGTATAGTATGATAAAGTAGGTAATGTGCTGGCCACATCAGATTTTGTTTTAATTCAAATTATATTTTTTGGGTTATGTTCATAACACCCCGGGTTATCCATGTTTCATTTTATGAATCCGATAATAGAGATAGAACCTACAAATGAAAATATTATATTTAATATGGCTATGGTATAATAATCATCTTTAGAGAACAATTGATGATTTTTCCTTTTGTTGATTTAAGCGTCATAATTCGATCGTTAAACCGTGTCTTCGTCATGTCTAAATGATCCATTTTGTCCAAATTATTACACATGCAAACGGAATCAACGGAAATACAACTACTATGATTTTTGCAGTACTTTTTTTGTAACAAAACCACAAAAACAAAAGAAGATGACGTCCTATTGTTATAAACTTTATCTGCTTTATTTTTACTATATAAATGGTGTAATTGTACTACCACAAAAAAATAAAGGTCTAGAAGGGCTTTTGTATTCAAAATTAAATAGATATAAAACATTTTTTAAAGTTTTGTATTAATAAGATAATAAATAATAAGTTATAGCTTTTAAGAATTGTGCAAATAAGCATGACCCAAGAGTGACACACTGGTGCATGCAATTAGTATGGTTTGGCATTTTTTAGTCTCGTTTTTTTGATAATCTTCCAAATTCCACTTACCTATTAGGAAATATTTTGGGAAATTGGCGCATTTGTCACCGTGCATCGTCGTCAAAAACACGTTGAGTACGGTGGTGAAATAGGAATTCCTTAGGGCCTTATGTTCCTTCATGGTCACCAATTTTCTGAATATCGCATGACAATTACTACAACAAAATCCGTTTTATGCTTTACAAATCTTTTTGTCGATACTTACCGCCATGAGTAGCCCTTTATGCAAACAACAATGTCTCTTATGTCTTTTTTATCCTCCGTCAAAATGACCAAACGAGTTAAAACCTTTAAACTCAGGCGTACGTCTTCTGGAGAAAGTTTAGACGATTTTGTATCGTCGTAACTACCTAAATTGGCCAGAACTACATTGATTATGTTCCCTTCCAGCAAAATTCGACCTAAAAAAATAGCACTAAGTTTTGGCTCAAACCAATCAAAGATATCGATTAAATACATATTTCGTCGGATTGCATGATTGTGTGGATAACCGATAGCATCTTTCTGCAGATGTCTCCTGTGGTCAAGGTCATCAAATCTAGAACAGTTGTCGGTAGTCTGCTTATTAACAAGATATCGTTGCAAGAATCTGTTGATATGCAGCATGTATATGGTCGTTTCAGCAAGAATATACTCTTCAAAGCAGATGCGATCAGTTCTACGATTTCTTGATCTGGAGCCAATAGCAAGACATCTCCTGAAAAGAATTGAAGGTGGGGTTCAGTGGGTTCAGTTTAGCAAGGATATGCAACCGAATATACACTTTATTTTCAATAGGCTGTAACATCAGAATATTCAGGTTTTTTCATTCAAACTATATTATATTTAGGAAGAAAGTAAATAAAATAAGAATGATTGATTGTTCATGAATGTAATACAACTATTTCTATATATTTTTTTTAAATAAAATTAAAATTAAATTAAAATTAAACGGACACATTATTCACGGGTGCGATTTAAGGGTGCATTATTTAAATAGACATGTGCACTAAAATAGATACTTTGTGCATTAAATAACGAAATAATGTGCATGATATAAGTATGAATATGTTACATACAAAATTTTATAGTGAGCAATATTTAATTCATATTGTGCCCTAGAATGGCTAACTTGTGCATTAAAATAACACATACTGAGCATTAAATAAATATCAATGTGTTACATAAAAAATATTATAATGTGAAATATTTTCGTCTGTCATGTTTCCCTAAAATTGGTAAAAATTAACTTAAGTCTTTAAAAATATAATTTGAATTAAAACAAAATCTGATGTGGCCAGCACATTACCTACTTTATCATACTATACAGCAGTGCCTCGCCATGGCAATCTCGACGCATGTTCTGACAATACCGTCAAAAGGATCAAAATACCTGTCAAATCCTGGCTAACTAGTTTTAATGCAGACAAGATTTCGACCAAATAGAATTTGCTCATACAGTTAAACTATGAATATTAGCATTTTATATACATAAATTCTATAAAAATTTCCTATAGTTGAATTTATTATCAAACTATCTTGACAAAATTACTGAAATGGCGGCTCGTTTGCAAAATCGTTGAAAAAATGCTAAGAGCAAACCTCAATTTTACAAGAAAACAAACGTTTTCATTAGTTGTTTATTGTAAAAATATTACATTGTTTTTGGGTTGTTATGTATGTTTTGTATGTATAAAAACCCCGCACAGGTGTTATGTATGTTTCATTTTATAATACTAATAATTATTAGATAGCAAGTTAAAATTGTAGACGGAATAACCGTATTTGAAACGAAACATACGGCGTAATGGTACTTATCTCCTGAAATACAGCGGAAAAAAAAATATTGACCATTGTACAGCATCTAATTCTACTAAATACGTGTGCAAAAATTTTTATTATATATCGTATTATGACAGTTTCTTAAACAATAAAAAATAAACAAGTATAACTACAAGCAGTAGAACAAGACGTAGGATACGTATGATACAACACACATATTCTTATACATATTATAAGGGTTTAAACTATTACTAAAATCGCCTTTCCTCAAACGCGCGCGATTTGGTATATTTGAGATTATGATTGTAACTAGAGTTATATTTACACTATGAACTGATTTATTCAAAGAAAATAAAACAGTTCACTTCCCTGTCAAACCGATTTTTATGACTCAGTTATAAAGTTTTATTTAGCTGACACCAAAACCACAGAGCAACGACAGGACTAAGCTGTACGATACACATAAATGCGCTACGGGTTGCAGAACTTAATGCACACTATAATCTCTCCAGGGCGCATTATAATTTTCTCATGGCACAATTTAGATTATTGAATGCTCTTACCAAATTTTCAAATGCGGATTTATTTAAATTATTGAACATATATATTTTTTAATTATCAATTATTTTTTGAGATGCACATTATATTTTTATAGAGGTAACGATTGTATTGCACATTTATTTATTTAAATGCTCAAAGCATTTTTTGCATTGCTCAAATATTTTTTGTATTGGTAAAATGTTTTTTGTATTGGTCAAATATTTTATCAAATGCTACAATAAATGCACGTTTCATTTTATATATTGCGCAAATAATGTGTACTGATTATTCAGTCATGACAGAAGCAGAACACCACAGATCACTGGTAAATAACAAAAAGTACTATAATATATAAATCATACCAACCAAACATCGAGAAATATTCAGCTATATCCAGTCTATACTTGACACTATCTGAAGTCATCTGCAATAACAATGGCGTGGCAGAAATATGAAGCATCTTCAGCAAATAACATCGAAATATTTCCGTCTCATAATGTTCCGATAACATCTCAAATAGCCGACTTATGCACCTTGTATCTACAGCATACTAAATGTACGAAAAATCAGCAAATTGTAAGGAAATATTCACGACAGCCATACGAAACCAAATTTGCTGTCTTCCAAGAATTTTTCCATGGCATCGTAATGTCTTTGGCTGAACTCTATGTTATTCTGGAGGCAATATTCAAAAGATCGGACTGCCTTTTGTGCAAATCTTTCGCAGCCTGGTTTGGTACAGGGGTTTTGAGACATTTTTTCAGATAGACCAAATTACCCATCAAAAAGAAACACCCAGCCCAAATATTCAAGTTATACCATACCTAAACCATAGATTCTAACTGGTAGCTAGCATCTAACAGCGAATTATTACTGACTTTTGAAACACGACATGAGGAACACGTCATGTAATATGTCGATGTGACTTTTCGAAACGTCATAGGGATATTAGGTCTCTTAATTACCTACAATTTGAGGTATTTGACAAAAATTTATGCAAGCATTTTTGCAGAAGTTATAAACATGTTTCTGTGGAAACTGATTGAAATACGTTAGCTATAGGAACGAAAATTATCGCAATTTAGGGGGGTCGAAACTCTGAACGTCGCACAGTGGGGTATTTGACCTGAAAACCTGGCCAAAATTATTTTTTCACCTAAAAATGCTTTAGATGTGATTTGTCATCATAATTTTTTAGTGATTTTATTTTTATTATGTTTTACCGTGTCAAATTCACAAAATAATATCATGCCATATACGCAGTTTAAATACGCAGCATATACGGATTTAAAATTGAACAATACATGTCGTTTTTGAGTTATATGAGATAACATGTTTGGGTCTGTTATGGTGTAAGAAAATCCTGAAAAAAGTTTTATTTTTAAAGACTAGTGGTAGAGGAAGAAAATGAAAGTTTACACCAGTCGATGTTGTGTAGTGAAACCGTACATATGCTATTCATGCTGTTTTGCGTTCGATGCATTCCTTTTAAGACGTGATAGTAGAGGCAATTAAGAACCTATTTTACCATTTTTATCACTGTAAATTCTATTATTTTTAGTATTTTTCAAAATTGTCTAATATTTATACTTATTGTTTCCATGAAAACTTTCGAAATTTAATCATACTTCAAGCTGAAACGGTCGTTTTTTAGTGGTATGACCCTAATACGCATGTTTTGAACCCGCATTCGCATTCCGCATAAACAAATTTATCGAAAAAGCCTAACCAGCTTCTATTCACAAACTTACTATTGTCGCTCCGCAACAAGAATCCGATTTAAACCAGTGAACTGTGTATGCGAGTTGGTGCTTTCGAAGCATTTTCTTGCCTTGAATATGAATCCGATTGGCTACAAGCAACCAATTTCCAAGAAATGCATATACAAGTACAAAGTTTAAGGTTTTTTTCGGATGATTTTTAAGAGTCTAGGTCATCGGGCTTGTTTGCTATACATGATCCAAAACGGAAAAATATACGTACATAACGGCATTTACAACATACAAGATGCAATATCTCGATAACCGTAACCATTTGTATATAGCTAAATATGATTAATTATGTTCTAAATTACCTCTACTATCACGGTATCAAGAAATTGCACCAAATTACATATAAGCCAGTACATCAATTTTTGGATTTTCCTTTACAACGTATTAGAAATAAAATCACAAAAACCGCATCCGCACCTATCCGCAGCAGATTTTCCGGTAGTTGTAATGTCAAATATGTATACTATAATTTGAACCACTTTCAAAAGCTTAACAAAGCTAAACACTAAACTAAAACACTCAAGTTCTGCATAAAACTGTTTTTTTTATAACAGCGAATGTTCTCGGCCCTGCAATAAACAAAATTGTGGGTAATTTTAAATAAAAATAATGTCGAATGAAAGTTCATACTTGGTTCTAAAGAATGTATAACAAAAAAGTCACATTTTTTCGTTAAAATACAAAATTGCATCCGTTTTTGAGAGCGTCAACTTATGTGCATCTATGTTCAGCCATAGTAAAATATAACTTTTGGCTGACAAGGACACGTGGCTCAGGACTCAGGTGAAAAAATATTGCCGCCTTTTAATACATCGGTCTTTTACCTATCCGAGAAACTGGTTTACTTTTTGGAATTTAACAATTTAGAAATTTGATTTATGGCCAGCTTTTGAGTCTAATACCCCAATGTGCATCGTAGGGTCTCTTAATTACCTACAATTTGAGGTATGATAGAAATTTATGCAAACATTTTTGCAGAAGTTATAAACATTTTTCTGTGGAAACTGATTGAAATACATTAGCTATAGGAACGAAAATTATCGCAATTTAGGGGGGTCAAAACTCTGAACGTCATAGGGATATTAGGTCTCTTAATTACCTATAGTTTTGAGGTATGATAGAAATTTATGCAAACATTTTTCATTACCCTTCTTCAGAGCCTTAGCAACAGTTTTGTTACCAATACCAAATTCCTCGCCAATCCCTCGAGTGGATTTCTTATCGTCTAGTTACTAGTACTACAGAACCGCGGATTAGTACATCCCGTCGTTCTTTTGCCTCAATTTCTTGTGGACTTATCTCCCTTGGATGACAAGTACAGCAGCTCTTTAGACAAAGATCTTTTTCAAATTGATGCACAATATTGAAAATGGTTTATCTGCACGGGATAGGTCTGCCTTCAAAAGTGATTGCAAACAAATCCACGCACTGTTGCGCCGAATTGCCACCGTGATACCACTTGATGATCTGAAGCTGTTCTAGCGGAGGGTACATCGCGATTGCAAAGATATGAATGTTATGAAACGCAAAACCAGACTGACCTGATCCGACCTGCTCTCCCACCAGTCGGCAGTCCCACTATAATTGGCTTCCCCACTCAACCGACGTTGGCAGTGTTGTCGCGTGATACGCTAGTTTCTATAGACCTATGCCTAATTTTTGCGGACACAATCAATCTGTATACGAATATACTACAAGCATATACGAAGTTAATACTTCCGTGCAATAAATAAATAAATAAACCACATTAACGAGCTATTAATCTGACATCAAACTAATTATTACCTATTATTATCTATATAGTTAACATAAACATAGGTAATAAAGTGTGTGTCAGTGTAATCGTAAACATAAACGATGCGAATCTGTGCCAAATTGCTAGGAATTATAGCAGACTCGTTTCTAATTTGTAATGGAAATGCCAGCTGTTCTGTGTGTGTGTGTGTGTGATATATTGTCAGTAAGAAGTGTGAATGGAAAACACAGTTGTGTGTTCGCCAACTGAGGCACAATTCAGGAATTCTTGTTCCGTTTCAAGTTCAAAACTGTTCGTTGTCACAAAGATTCGGTCTATAATGATCAGTTCGCATCTACAAGCGAGAATCTACATTCTGCGGACAAAAATACGACATGCTATTTTGTCTTATTTTAATGTTCGATAACTTTTTTCGATAGGACTTCAGGTTTTTAGGAAATAAATTCTCTTGAATTTATTCTTTTGAATCAAAACATATTACTTTGACGACAACCATTTACTTCATTGAATACTCTACTTTATTTGCTTGTAGAGATTAATTTATATGGAATCATTTATTTAAGTAAAATAAATATACATATTTGGATACAACCAAAAATTACTTTCCTTTAAAGTAATATGTTTGCTTTGATTTAAAGAGACGAATAATTTACTTCCCCCAAAGAAATCATGTTTTGAACGAAGTAAATATATTTCTAGTAAAGCTGTAGACTCTCTCCTCGCAGTTCGGCCTTATCTTGGGTATGACTAATAGACTAGTGGAAGCCAACCGTTCAGTTAACGTCATGCGTCTTGCTAAATTCAGGGGCGTATCTACGGGGAGCAGTGGGAGCAAAATTCGAAGAGAAATAACAAAATTTCTGCATAAAAATGGCCAGCATTTCTAAATAAAATTCTAAGGGCATTAATGTTTTGTGATCTTGACTTAATTATCATAATAATTTCGATTTATAGATTGGTGCGTTGTGTTTATACATTTATAACTCCACGTACTTACATTTGACTTCTGTAAATGTTTGTTTTTTTTTAAGCAAGCGCACGTCATATTTATTTAGTTATTGAGTGTACTATTGTAGTATTACTTTAAATGACTGCTATTATTGTACTAAATTAATGTGTTTTTTGTGCATCATGTTTAATAACAAGAAGAATAATAGCGTGCAATTAAATCTTCACCATTTGCTTGGTTTTTACGGAAATTAAAATTTGTGTAAATGTACTATCGTTGCCATATATTATGTCCCTTCTTTTGACGTCGATTTTCTCGCAGAACTAGGGGCGAAAAAATTTGAAAAAATTCTGATGCTGTCCTTGATTAATATGCTACAACTCATAAAATTAGAAAGCTGTATATGTTGGCGTTTTCCCGATTTTTCCAAATTAAGAAGAATTGGCGCTGTTTTTGCCCCGTAAATTTTATTCGTTTAACTTTAGCAATTAATTACTCCAGAAATAATCTATAGATTTCAACGAATTAAAAAGTAAAATCACCTGCCGAATGCTAGTTTTCAATGTGCATTTTTGTAAAATCATTGGATTAGTGCTTGACCCACAAAAAGCTATATTATGCAATGCCAGCAATTCCGTTATTAGAAGAGCTAGAATAACGAAATATAGACTATAGGCTAGCCAATAATTCATAGGTTTAAAGTTTATTACATAATCATTGTTTATCTTGCATTTTTCATACAAAAGATCGTGCTGAAACTCCGCGTGAATTCGGCGCTGTCATGTCGGAGAGAACCGACACAGCTGAGAGAACCGGGGCAGCTTATTATCAATACACAAAAAGAACGATAACTTGTCAAGATAGTAATTTTAACTAACAATCAAATTCTAAACTTTTGCATAATTTTCATTACAATATGTGACCCGGTACGAGAGACATTTCTTCTATCGATTGGCGTTTATGTTTTCTTCAGTTTTATACAATAAGGTTGTAAACAAGATTTTGATTGAAACGGATAGATCTAATAATATGGAGTTAGCAGATTTTCCGATTAGTGGTGAATAATAAATTAAGTTTGCTTGATAAACCCAAAAAATATTTAAAAAGTATGCCCGATTTTGTTATATAAATATTCAAACTATTATAACAGTTTCAACAGTTTATTTATTAACAATATTTAAATACATGCACAAACAATATAAGATAAATACAACTCTTGATATATTACATATATTACAAACGTCAGCTCTGAGCGTATAAAACTTAAAAATATCAAAAAACTTTTACAAATTTGGCATCGTAAATTTGTAGACACAGATTATTTTGCAGATCGTGCATTAATTTTAAATGCTAATCCCGAAACCCGATTTAAATTGCCAAGAATTTCCATGGGACTCCCAAATGCCTGTTCGTGGTTCTGTTATCTTATTGACTCATTTTGCCATTATTTTTTAATTCGGTAATCTGTCGCCGGATATCCAAATTTCTTTGGCGAGGCATAATCGCCGTGTCGTTATATGTATTGTATCCGTAAACACTGTTCTCCTAGTAACTAATGCACGTGCGATCCGCCACTACTTGCAGCGTCGCTGTCGATCCCTTCCCCCGCTCGCCCGAAAGACCGAAGAGCGCCGCGTCAATTGCAGCAATCGTGAGATGCTTCAACTCGATCTTTTGTAGGGAAAATGCAAGATAAACAATGATTATGTAATAAGCTTTAAACCTATGAATCAGTGGGTAGCCTATAGTCTATATTTCATTATTCTAGCTCTTCTAATAAAGGAATTGCTGGCATTGGATAATATAGCTTTTTGTGGGTCAAGCACTAATCCAATCATAACAAGAAATGTCACACTTTTGATCCGAAAATTCAACACTTCGAACTCGTTTCTCTGTATTTCGATTCGTACGAATACACCTTCGTCTTGAAGCTATAAAGTTACACTTGTTCCAACTCTTAGCAAGTTACGTACACATTAGGCATAAGCCGTTGACAACCGTAAACAAATGAGTCCGTATTTTTATAGCCGGTCTTCAAAACGACCAATACAACTTCTGTAGTTATATGTAATGCTTAGTAGGCAAGATGGTCACACGTGTTGCCAGTATGTTGGTGCAGTTGCCGCTATTTCCGCTTGCCGGTTACAACAGCACCGCGTCAGGTCCTATTTTTGGTCCCTGCTAAGTTTATCTGCGTATACAGTCTATAATTATTATTACCATTTATGGTCACAGTCGAGTGTATGGAGTGGGGTATATTTAGATCGATGTTTGTGTGGGGTCTCTAACTGACACAGGCCAGAGAAAGCACATTTTTGATCGGGCTATAAAATATTTTAAATAGGATACCTGAAATCAAATAGAAAAAAAAACGTTTAGAACGAATAACTTTTGCAAAATTCAATAACAAATATAAATGTTGGCAAAAATCCTCATCCTTTCGGAAAAAGAACAGTTGCCAATCCACCGGTCTTGTGACACGATTAAAATTCTTACCTTGGTATCAATCGGCTGTAAAATATAATCTGAAATTTTATAAGTTGCATGTAGAATTGAAATACACCAAGGCATATCATAAAAATAGTTTTTTTAATCGACTTGAGATATCGCAAAATAATGTAAAACGTCCTTAAAAACTTAAGTAAATTTTTATGAGTTTTTATTCCATGGCGTAGTTTTAACGTCTTCGAGTTTTGCTGTTGTACTTTGATTTTAAGTCCCATTGTTGTTATTAATGTCTTTGACAAGATTAGTCTTATTTATATTATCTTATTTATATGCTTATTCTAGCTACTACACATGGTGCAATTAATAGAATAGTAGCTATCCGAAATTTCACATGAAAACTAGTAATAATAATTATTATTAACTTTATTAGAATAGAAACTTTACACTAGGGTCATGTAATCGTGCCGAAAAAAAAAATTGAGATTTTAGCGGAAATAGGTCTTTATGGGTCCCCTGAACATTTTTGACCAAGGTACAAAAAAATGTCTGTGTGTGTGTATGTCTGTGTGTATGTATGTCTGATGTGTGTATGTAAACGATTTTTGAGGCGACGATTCTGGAGAAACTACTAAAGGTATCGGGACGAAAGTTCATATTTAGAAGTTTTGTGACCAAACTTAGAGCTGAAAAGCTTTTGGTTCAAAAGGGTTCAAAGGAACTGGTAGTTTATTCTAAGCCTTTTTGGAGGATTTTGCAATGAGCCGCCATTTCTGTAATTTCGACAAAATAATTAAATAATAAATTAAAGTAGAGGAAATTCTGAATAATAAATTAATGCCTATGGCATTTCTTGGTAAAATTAATAGTTTAGCTTTAAGAGCAAATTCTATTTGATTGAGATCGGTCGCATCTGCATTGATATGAAATTACATAGTAGCCAGGATTTTTCAAATTTTCGGTCTAATGACAGTACCGGTAGTGTCAAATGCTGATGTTTTGACAATATCTCACAATATCTACTGTCAATAAAGTCAGTAAAAAAATCTCATATTGTGATACCGTGTACGGTCCTTGCCTGATGGCGTCGGATAGGCAGCGTGTTCAGCGTGTCCAAAATGCGTATGCGTTCTGTATGTTTTTGGTTTGAGGAAGTATGATCATGTATCAAATGGGCTGGGCGACTTGGGGTGGTTGAACATGGATAACACTAGGGTGTTGCGTGCAGCAATATTATATCATAAGTTGCCATCCAAGAGGATCCCACAATACCTCATGCGGAAGATACGCTGTAGAACGGATGTCCATAGCCTTAATTTAAGATTCAGGGGTTTGTTTGCTCCATCTACCCATCGCGCTGAGCCGTATAAACGGTCATTCTCTTACCGGGTCAGTCACATATAGAATGGTCTCAGGGAAGATATGAAAAAATTATCGTAAAATACTTTTGGGGGAAAGGTGAAGTGTTCTCTGTTTGCTCAACAGGGCTTTAAGCATTGAGCGAATATTGGAAGCTGTTGTAATTCTTATTTTTTATGGGCATGTGCGATGTTTTGTTGAGTTGGATTTGCTGCAATTACGTGTAATTAGATAGATTCTCATGCAGCTAAACTATTAATTTTATATATTGTATGATAAAGTAATGTGCCTGGCCACATCAGATTTTTTTGTACAAGTAACTTATTATATATTTTATGATAAAAAATCCAATAAGCATGTTTTGCTTTGTTTCATTTAATTTCTAGGAGTATCGCTAGAAATAAAATTTGACTTACCCGGATTGTACCAGTTTTTTGTCTTCAAAAGGCTTCTCTCTAACCTAATTCTCAATTCCATTCATAGTATTGAGCGACCTCCATAGGAAAAGAAAAAATGCGGTAATCCCATTATAAAAACTAGACCTAAGTCCGGGCGAAAAATAAAAGACGTACGTTAACAAAAATTATACTTTATTAATAAGTGACGATTGTCTTTTTTGCATCCATCATTGATATACAATAGTACAATTAAAATAATAAATAATACGACGTAGATATCCACATTGATAAATCATTAATTAATAATAATAAAACCCTAATTTAAAATCGTAAATCGTTACATCATAAGTTACACATCATCATAATCATTATGTATCCGTTCATTATTTATTTATTCGTTTAAAAGAGTCCTTTTGGCAGTGCAACCATTTGCTATCTCTGTCCTCTCCGTGTGTTCTCATCGTATTGTGTCGCAACTTCTTAGTTCAAGTAATAAATACAGCAATGGTATACGATGTATACGCACAGGTACGCGCATATATATGTATACACGTAAATTGGAAGTGGGAGAAGGTAGTCGGGGAATGCTAGGGGGGTATTTAGAAACATTTGCGGTGGACAATTCCAGGGCCGGACTCGTCGTATTCTTGCTTCGAAATCCACATCTGCTGGAAGGTTGACAGTGAAGCCAAGATCGAGCCACCAATCCACACGGAGTACTTCCTTTCTGGTGGTGCGATAATCTTGATTTTGATTGTGGATGGTGCCAATGCGGTGATCTCTTTCTGCATACGATCAGCAATACCTGAAAAAATAGAATAGGAGTGTCAAAATTGCAGATTTAGAACTGTTTTAGACATAGGTTTATGCAAAACTGGTTACGATTTTGAATATTGTGTCATATCGTGTGGTTTTTAAGTAGACTGAAGCACTAGGACGGTCGGGATAAAATTCTGGAGCAGATACTGACTGTGAGCAACTACTTTTCATTATATTCTTTGTGAGTGTATACTCATACTTAAAGACGAGATGGTGGGTTATCAAATTTATAAAATAAGGTTGTTTTTGGGAGATGTGAACAGATATTAAGCTTTGTAACTTGAGAATTATGATACTACGTGTTTTCGATAGATTTTTTTGTGTGCTGAATACGAATCCGGTATAAAAATGGCCAAGTTTTTGACTTTTCCGAGGATTCTATGAAAGCCAGTTCTTCCGTAATACATTGTATACATTGTCAATAAAAAAGCAGAAATTAAGCAGTTATATTCAGAACATTTTTTGTTGTATAACATTTACTTTGACCGTATTTGTTAACCTATGAAGTCTAAACTTTGAGAGAATCTGTCAACCTACAAACTCGTTCAAGTTTCAACAATTTTATTCGTTTTGAATTATTACCTTCTAAAATTCGTTCTGAAATTGTGGAATTTTTATTTATTACTTCAAAATTCAAGATGACATTTATGTGACATTACATTACGAAGCCCAGTTGTTTAATTAGTGCAAATTTGAGTGTCCCAGTTTTAACTTTTTTCTACTTTGCGTTCGTTATAAACTCATAACGAAACCGCTTTCGGTGTCGTTATAAAAACACTAGATCACAAACTTTTAGTAACTTTTGGTTTTCCAAGATTGGCGATATTGACGTCCAGTGTCAAATATGGCTGACAACTCAATCGCTACTGGCTTGCGTCAATCGCATTTGTGAATTTTAGGACAACTACCAACTGTTGAATATAAAACTACTCTCGATCGTAAGATGACAATTTTCAATATTCATGTAAAATTAATGTCGCAAAGTAGAAAAAAATAGTAAATAACACCCGTTTTATAAGACGTTTTGGCGCACTCGTTCCATTTATTTCCATCCAAAATACTCGTGCGCCAATTTTTGTCTTATAAAACTTGTATTATAATATACTATTTTGACTCTAAGTTGCACTCTTTAATTTTGTTTGTCCTTTGTTTTTCTTTAGTGTCTAGATTTGGCCGATGATCTGACTGTGTCACAAAAAGCGTCCCAAGTAAATTTAAATGGCCTATGTAAAAACTAAAGAGGTTTTTATTTACTTAATTTAACTATCTACGCAATGGACCTACGTAATATTTATTTGAAAGTCTTGTTGTTGATAAAAAATATTAAATTTATACTTATTGGAGACGCGCATGTATAAAAACGAGCTTACTTATTTATTTTTTTGTGTCGTATTCTACAGTGACCAGCAAAAGTATTGAACAAATTTTTGCACCATTTACATTTTTTGACACTTTGGTTTTAGTTGTCAAAATACTTGATTTCTATATCAAATTTATTATCCAAGTAATGACGTCATCGATTTTTTTAAACTGAATAAGTTTTGAATTTTTATGATCAAAACGAGACTAAAAAAATCCTAACACGTGAGGTTTCCGATAGAAACATATAAGTCAAAACGTCAAAAACGTGTTTTGGTGTTTTGGTTTTTTCCCTTAAAAGGGTATCATACAAACCTTTACTTAAACCGTACGTTTTTTACTAAAAAAAATACAAAAACGTTATATACGAGTTTCGCGTCCGGATTCGTATTCAGCGAAAAGAAATCTATTAGATTTTTGTCTTTTCTCTCATAGTTTAGTCTAATATCATAAATAAAAAAGATTTGAAGGTGACAAATTTAAGAATTTGAAGAAAATAAAAACAAGAGAACTGATACCATATGGAAAAGGATTTTATAACCAAATTTGTGTTTGTATTGTTGTCTCTAATTTCTAATTTCAGAAAATGGTCCTACATTAAAATTGATACAAAAAGAATCTAGCGCTAAGGTAAAAAAATCTGATGTGGCCAGGCACATGACTTTATCATACAATATATAAAATTAATAGTTTAGCTGCATGAGAATCTATTTTATTGAGATAAATCGTAGGTATTGTCAAAGCATCAGCACTAGACACTACCTACACTACGTCATTAGAATAATAGTTATTTATGTCACAAGTGCCGAAAGTACGGAATAGCGCGGCGACCGGTGATGCGGCGCGTCACCGAAGGCGAAGCGTCGCCGTCGCATGTGAGCGAGTCGCGCTATGTAGTTTTCGGCAGGAGTGACATCAACGTTTTTTGTGTTGCTTTTTGAGAAATACGTACTTACAAAAAATTAAAAATGGTTATATTTCTGGATAGGAAATGTTAGGTTGATACCACTTCTACGAAACGTCAAGTTTAAAAAGCTAAATCAAATTCTGACAGATTTATATTCGTTCATGACACTGTAGATGTCACATCCGTACCAACATACTAAAACGTAACTATACTCATCGCTATACTTTATTTACAATTTTCTCAATTATCGTTTTTACAATTAGATAATAACGGGTTGATATTTCTTATCAACAAACAATCAAATTGGCGATATTATTTTATTTGAATTTTGTATTTTCTGCTTTGCCGCAGTAGAGCGGCAACGTTCCATAGCGGTTCTCCAACCTCTGATGAAATCAGCTGTTTTCGAGTGTGACAGCCATAGACATTTCTGTGGTGACAGCACAAAAAAATATTTGTCAAATCCAGGCTACTTTGAAGTTTCATATCAATGCAGATGCGACCGATCTCGATCAAATAGAATTTGCTCTTAAAGCTAAACTATTAATTTTACCAAAAAATATCATACGCATAAATTATTCAAAATTTCCTCTACTTTAATTTATTATTTAACTATTTTGTCGAAATTACAGAAATGGCGGCTCATTTGCAAAATATTTCAAAAAGGCTTAGAATAAACTACCAGTTCCTTTGGACCCCTTTCAACCAAAAGCTTTTCAGCTCTAAGTTTGGTAACAAAACTTCTAAATATGAACTTTCGTTCCGATACCTTTAGTAGTTTCTCCGGAATCGTCGCCACAAAAATCGTTTACACACAGACATACATACGCACAGACACACACACACACACACACACAGACATTTTTTTGTACCTTGGTCAAAAATGTTCAGGGGACCCAAAAAGACCTATTTCCGCTAAAATCTCAATTTTTTTTTTCGGCATGATTACAATACTTTAGCATACTACGTATGATAAAGTAAAAAATAAGTAGTTCAAAATGTCAGAAACGCAATTTTGGTAGTATTTTTCCATCAAGAGGGTCTCATAGCAAACACAAAACCATGTAATAAAACTAAAATCGTGAGTTTGTTTGTTGACAAGTGTTTTGTTTTAAGACGTAACGAGAAAAACGTTATATACGACTCAAGTCCGGATTCGTATTCACCGCAAGGAAATCAATGGAAAAACTCTCCATAAATCAAAAATATGTCAAATTGAAAAGTATTTTATGAACAAATACATTAAATCAAAGATTTAAATAATAAAGAAACTAACCTGGATACATGGTGGTACCACCAGACAGCACGGTATTGGCGTACAGATCCTTACGGATATCAACATCGCACTTCATGATCGAATTATACACGGTCTCGTGAATCCCGCAAGACTCCATGCCCAAGAACGACGGCTGGAACAGCGCTTCCGGACAACGGAACCTCTCGTTACCAATGGTGATGACCTGGCCATCAGGCAACTCATAGGACTTCTCCAGGGAAGTCGAAGAGGCAGCAGTGGCCATCTCCTGCTCGAAGTCCAAAGCCACATAGCACAACTTCTCCTTGATATCCCTCACGATCTCCCTCTCAGCAGTCGTGGTGAACGAGTAACCACGTTCAGTCAAAATCTTCATCAAATAGTCAGTCAAATCGCGACCAGCCAAGTCCAAACGTAGGATGGCATGTGGCAAGGCATAACCTTCATAGATGGGTACCGTATGGGATACGCCATCACCGGAATCGAGTACGATACCAGTGGTACGACCGGAAGCGTACAGGGAGAGGACAGCTTGAATCGCGACGTACATAGCTGGGGTGTTGAAGGTCTCGAACATGATCTGGGTCATCTTCTCGCGGTTGGCTTTTGGGTTCAGTGGGGCTTCTGTTAGGAGGATGGGATGTTCTTCTGGGGCAACGCGGAGTTCGTTGTAGAAGGTGTGATGCCAGATCTTTTCCATGTCGTCCCAGTTGGTGATGATGCCGTGCTCGATCGGGTATTTCAGAGTGAGGATACCTCTTTTGCTCTGGGCTTCGTCGCCGACGTAGGAGTCTTTCTGGCCCATGCCCACCATGACACCTTGGTGTCTCGGGCGACCCACGATGGAAGGGAAGACGGCGCGTGGAGCGTCATCTCCTGCGAACCCGGCTTTGCACATGCCAGAGCCGTTGTCGATGACTAAAGCTGAAACGTCGTCGTCACACATCTTGGTGGTTTATTTGGGGTTTGGTTTGACTGGAATGAAAAACAAAAAAAAAAGTTAGCAAAAGTCGATACGTTTAGAAGCAACTAGAGCCCGGTGAAAAAATGAGGGTAGGTCTTAGGTTTTAACGCATTAATATTAACTATGTATTTATAAACAACCAATTGTAATTTACAAGATTATTTCAATTTTCAATAATGGCTTTCATACACCCCGTCATATGTGTACGTGGATGCGAAAAGAAACCGGTTGCCCGTGTCTAGTTACTAGGGCTTCCAATCCCGGACAAAATATTGATCCCGGGATTTCGGGATTAAAGATTTTGTAATCCCGGATCCTGGGATTCATGAAAAAACCCAAAAATTTGCGGATCAAAACGTTTGAGATGCCAAAAGTTACCAAATCTAGTCAGTGAGAAACGCAGTAAGAAACGCCTAAAATATACTTGATTGGACAATATTTTTTACCCTGAACCTTGATCGACGTTTTCAAATTTTACCTTATATGTAGAAAACCTAAATTATCGGTTTAAAAGGTGTCAAAGTGTGCGTCAAAGTGTGAACATCAATAATAAACAAAATTTAAACTCCATTAAGATAGTAACTTGCTCTTCCATCTTCAATTTTCTCAACGTTCTTGTAGAATAGTCCCGGCAAAAGAAATTACTTGATCGAGCCAATTTTTCCATTTTTATATTAAGGCCAATGAATATTTAGTTGATTTTTTTGTTTTCTTCTTTAAGATAAAATTGGATAACTTTAGAATTCATACGTCATGGATATTTATTATTCAAATAGACTGCATTTTAAATAAAACGATTAATGTTTGCAAAATGTAATGACTTGTATACCCAGTTCTAAATGCGTCGTCAAGTAAACCGTTATTTATTGTTGAAAATTGATGAAATATTCAGTGGAACTTCTTAGAAAATTAAATATTCAATTTCTTGTCATGAACACAATGAATATTATTTGTACGTCTTTCGGTTATGTCAAATATAGTTCACATAGCCCAACCCATATTATAAAATACATTTTTTACAGTGCACTTTTTGACACATCTTTTCCACAAAAAACAAAAAAGCGATAATTGTGCCATGAAAAAATGGCTAAAATAATCATATTACCGCTGTCACAGCTCAATACATACCGCTGTCACAGCTCAATACAAACTCGAGATGTTTTACCCGAGACGCAATCTATGGCGTACATGCACTTCATGATGGAACAACATCGTACCTAAATATTTCGTTAGTTTAAGGTAAATTTCTTAAACTGGAAGAAACTTGAAAATCGGAACAAGAAATGACATCGTTCGTTCGATTGGAGTGAACCATCGCAAGATTAATAACAACGACTAATAACAAATCATTTTTGGTACAATTTAGGTTTCATTTTACACTTAAATATATCGGGATTAATTTGTATCTTTATTTTCTACTTATTTTGAATATTTTTTAGCTGTATTTTATACCCATTTACAAATTTTATATTCATCATAGATAACAGGTAAAGAAATCCGCCACTAATTATTACGTTTATGTTTTTGTTTCTGCTTTAAATAAAGCCTGTTTTTTTTTTGTTGTTGAGGTAAATAAAATGACGCAAACAAGCTGAAAATGATGTTTGCCTCCATATTGAATTATATCTACTTCTTGCAAAATCTGTTCCTCCTATTATAACAACATGTTGGTATAAACGAACATTTTATCCTTGATACTTAATTTTAATTAAGTTAATTATTTTAGGGTTTTTAATTGACTTATGTACACAACGACCAGCGTACAGCTGTGATTAAAGAATAAAATACGCTGTTAAAATTTTGGTAATTTAAAACATAACATTTAAAACAAACTATTTAATAAATATAACATGTTTAAAACTGGCACGAAATCGATAGGGAATTATTGCACGTTATTTGTGTCCGAAGTAGACAGTTTTTTTGTTTAATTTGACTGAACTAATTTTGATTTGCATGAATATTCGGCTAACAAAGCTGACCTCAATCGACTGGCGAATTCGTGCTAGTACAGTTGCCGTTTTCCATTAGGTTAATGCATTTGACTATTAAATGAAGATGAAAGGCTTCATAAATAATGGAAAACGGTCTGTTTTGTGCTCGATGGTACTAATTGGTGGCCATGCGAACGGCAGTACAAAGCTTCTTGCGCTAGAGGAGAAAAAGTAGCGCGATTGAAATTATTTCCATTGTCCGTGTTCTGGTGAACTTTCCCATGTTTCTGCTGGCTAATGGGAAATGCATCCGTTCACCTTGTCTTGCCTATTTATTGCTAATTTACGCTAATTTATTGGCACTTAGAAAACAACAAAAACGCACTATATTCAACTGTATTCTCTACTATAACCGTACACATAAAACTATTAACTGGTTTACCGACTGTCAATAGTATCAAAATATCTGTCAAATCCTGGCTAACTGGTTTTATTTTAATGTAGGCACGACCGATCTCGATCAAATAGAATCTCAATCAGCTAAACTATTAAATTTATATATAATAGATTATTATTATTCAAGATTATTATTATTAAACGATTTTTTGTGATATTTTTGCCGATATAAGAAAACACAGGAAATTAATTTGATAGTAGATTTTGCTGATACAAGATTGAACAATTGTTTACTAACAAAAGCATGGCTTATTGTTAATATTATTGTTAATATTGTGGCTCAATTAACGCTAACGTTATCAGATTTATTTATTTATATTTGTTTTAAGAACGTAATTTTATGAACAGAGGATAAAATAACGATAATACTCTGCCATAGGTTCAGTGAAAAATAAACTTAATAAGTAAACTTAAATTTGGTAATAAATATTAAATTATGTAAGACGAAGCAAAAGCTGCATGAAGTGACAACACTATTGAAAGCATTGAACTAAACGACTAAAACAAGACCTGTTTTAAAAGCCGTTATGTATAAGGCAAGACTCACTTAGTATATCAAACAATAAACATCCTTTTACCAACAAAATTTTAACTCTAAATCCAAAACTCGCGTATTCAAAATTAAAAATTAAAAAAAAAAACTACCGTGGCGGAATTACCTCGTACACAAAACAGGACAATCCACAGTTCCACCAACACTTTTCCCAACGACAAAACAACAAAAACTCAACTATATTCTCTACTATAACCGTACACTTAAAACTATTAACCTATTACCTGGTTTAGCCAGGATTTGACAGATATTTTTATTCTAACGACAGTAGGTAGTGTCAAACGTTGATGTTTTGACATTACCGACTGTCAATAGTATCAAAATATCTGTCAAATCCTGGCTAACTAGTTTTATTTTAATGTAGGCACGACCGATCTCGATCAAATAGAATCTCAATCAGCTAAACTATTAAATTTATATATAATAGATTATTATTATTCAAGATTATTATTATTAAACGATTTTTTGTGATATTTTGGCCGATATAAGAAGACAGTAAATAAATTTGACAACAGATTTTGCTGGTACAAGATTGAACAATTGTTTACTAAAAAAAGCATGGCTTATTGTTAATATTATTGTTAATATTGTGGCTCAATTAACACTAGCATTATCAGATTTAATTGTTTATATTTTGTTTTAACTTAATAAGTAAACTTAAATTTGGTGATCATCATCAAATTATGTAAGACGAAGCAAAAGCTGCATGAAGTGACAACACTATTGAAAGCATTAAACAAAACGACTAAAACAAGACCTGTTTTAAAAGCCGTTATGTATAGGGCAAGACTCACTTAGTATATCAAACAATAAACATCCTTTTACCAACAAAATTTCAACTCTAGATCACAAATATACGTATGTATTAAATATTCAAAAATAAAAAAAACTACCGTGGCGGAATTACCTCGTACACAAAACAGGACAGTCCACAGTTCCACCAACACTTTTTCCAAAACAACAAAAGGCCAAAACGCACTGTATTCTCTACTATAGCCGTACACTTCAAACTACTAACCTCTGCGTTAAAAAAGATGTGCAAGATGCTCACTAGCGCCCTCAGTAAAGAACTGTACTGGCCGCACCGTCGATCGTACTGTGTGTGAGTGGCTTCGAGTGGGTCGATCACTCTTTTTATATATTATCAGAGGAGGTGCTCGCCTATACATAGGAGCCGATTCTATGAGCCATTTATGGATAGGATGGTGGTAGGGACGTCGGACCCAAATAAGGACGCAGGGCGGCCGATGCGTCGACTTTTGGCCCCCCGCCATGCCGAGCGTCGTCGTCTCTCGATCAAGGTGTGCGGCGACACGGTTAATTTCGGGTGCATAGCGAAGGACCAACGCCGTCTTTGGACGAAATTTTTCGTAGGAATTTAACGGATTTCGTTTAGCGTCGATGCGATCGAAATAGACGAAGCGTGTGCGTCGACCTTTACGCGTGTGGGGTGTCGCTTGTTTTGTTAGCACACGCGGAGAATCCGAATTTTTGATCTCACTGTAGAATCTCGTGCAGCTAAACTGATAATTTTATATGTAGTATGATAAAGTCATGTGCCTGGTCACGTCAGATTTTTTGTATCGTTGAGTGAAGTAAAGTAACTGTTGAAGGTTGTGTGTAATACGTTTATGGGGCTGTGGAAAAGCAGAAATAATAAGTTTTTGTGAGTGGTCGTTTAGAAATGTTAATATTTTTCAACTGATACGAGTTACTTAGAGCAAAATTAAATCTTTCTACTTTGGTTTCATAATGAAGGCATTGTCACACTGATTTTAGTTTCATAAACGACGGTGTTCAATGTCTCTACAAGTTTTGTTCGTATTGGTTTTTTGTTCTAAAGCCGATAGTTTTGGACTTGGAAGTCACATGTGCAGTGTGCACTGAGTGTGTACAAAATATACGTGACGCGGCATATCCAAATATGCTTTCATTAAAACCTTGTTCACAACCGTTATTACTTAAAAACTAAAGTAAACAAAAACGCCAATCTATAGAATAGCCTCTATACATGCAACTTGAACAAAAATGTAACTTACGCAAACTTGAACTAAGACATAATTGTACCCAATACATAATATAACAATAATTCCGCGAACTTATGAAAACAAAAACAAACAAAAAATTACTCTAGAGTCTAATTACACGTAATTGCAGCAAATCCAACTCAACAAAACATCGCACATGCCCATACAAAATAAAAATTAAAACAGCCTCCGATGTGCGTTCAATGCCCAAAGTCCCCTGTTGAGCAATCAGACACTTCACCTTTCGCCCAAAACTGTTTAACGATAATGTTTTCATATCTTCCCTGAGACCATTGTATATGTGACTGACCTGGTAAGAGAATGGCCGTTTATACAACTCAGCGCCATCGCGCTGCCCATCGGCAGGTGGAGCAAACGAACCCCTGAATCTTAAATTAAAGGTATGGACATCCGTTCTACAGCGTATCTTCCGCATGAGGTATTGTGGGATCCTCTTGGATAGCAACTTATGATATAATATTGCTGCATGCAACACCCTAGTGTTATCCATGTTCAACCACCCCAAGTCGCCCAGCTCATTCGATACGTGATCATACTTCCTCAAACCAAAAACAAACAGAACACATGCATTTTGGACACGCTGGACACGCTGACTATCCGACGCCGTCAGGCAAGGACCGTTCACGGTATCACAATATGAGATCGTTTTAGTATTGACAGTAGATATAGTGAGATATTGTCAAAACATCAACATTTGACACTACCGGTACTGTCATTAGACTTAAAATATTTGGAAAATCCTATCACTATAAAGTATTATATCAATGTAGGTGCGACCGATCTCGATCAAATAGAATTTGCTCTTCTAAATCAGAATTTCCTCTACTTTAATTTATTATTTAACTATTTTGAGGAAATTACAGAAAAGGCGGCTCATTTGCAAAATCCTTGAAATATGCTTAGAGGAAACAGCCAGTTCTTTTGAACCCTTTTGAACCAAAAGCTTTTCAGCTCTAAGTTTGGTCATGAAACTTCTAAATATGAACTTTCGTCCCGATACCTTAGTAATTTCTCCGGAATCGTCTCCACAAAAATCGAGTACACACATACACACACACATACATACACACACACAGCCATTATTTTGTACCTTGGTCAAAAATAATCAGGGGACCCAAAAGTACCTATTTCCGCTAAAATCTAATTTTTTTTTTCGGCACGATATCAATACTTCATCATACTGCGTATGATAAAGTAAAAATCTAACACAAGTTTTTTGGTTTTAAACAAGCTATAATCTAAATATATTTTTAATAAGGGTAATTATTAATTATTAATAAGTAATTATTAATAAGGGTAATCTTCCATTTCTCTAATTGAACATTTTCTGTATTTTTAATGTTTTAATTCAAAGATTCATTCTCAGATACTTTTGAAATGATTTACGGTTGTAGAATTATTTAGGTGTTGAATTTTAATATAACATTTAACGGTTGCAGAACAAGATTGTAAAATTTCTTATCATATCTTCTTATTGATCTATTTTTATTTTGTTAATTTGTCAAATGCGTCATAATTCTTCGTGATTCAAATCGTCCGAAATCCAGGATATTTTGATATACATATTTACCCATTATTTATCAACAAGTAATTGATTCCCGTATAATCGATTGAATCAAAACAGATAAGATAGATGCCAAGGTGATACATACTGTATACTTACCGTTTCCAAGCATGACCAAATTTAGCAACAGATCGCATACAAAATATAATCAAATAAGTATGTAAGTGCACACTCATTCATTAGAATTTCAGTCAACAAATTTTCCAATTCGTTCTCCAACAACTCATTGATGACTCCCATCAATATTTAGACTTCCAATAACTGAACAGTGAATAGAAGTACCTTGAAACTGAGAATACCTTATAATAATCTAACCTACACAACATTTAACCAACGCATCTTGTCCAATAAAACGAAGCAGGTGCTGCAACTGGCTGCTGGGTCTAATTATGAACGACACGACAAAGTATTGAGACCCGAACAGCGCACAAAACAATCAGAGTATAAACGAGATCAAAATTATAATTGCAAATTACGAATTAAATACTCATAACTTCCGCACAAAAGTCATGAATATTCAATATAAACGCTACTATACTATCCAAGTTAACTTTCAAATTATTATTTATTGAGTATTGTTTATAAACTTTTAGCTCTGTCATTTATACAGGTAGTCATAAACAAATCACGCCAAGAAGATTGTAGTACAAATTTTTGTTTTTTGATCAATCTAGACTACATTTAATTTATAAGTAGTGACATTATAAATTAATGAGATAGGCCAATTAATAAAAGGAATTAGGCTGTAACCAAGCGTGTGCGATATACCTAATTTTTCTAAGCGAATTTATAGTCGGTATAAATCAATTCTGATGTGTCCAGCTGTAATGATTGTAATGAGAGTGTTGAATATTAAATATATTTGTGTTAAATATATTTTAAGTGTAAAGGTATTGTTGGACGGCGCTGTAAAGTTTCTCCTCGCTATTCAGCCTTATCTTGAGTATAAATAATAGACTGGTGAAAGCCTACCGTTCAGTGGATGTCATGCGTTTGGCTAAATTGCTAAAAAAGATCATGTGATCGGGGCACTATACCGGGTGACCCACGCTATCATAGGTACTCCCGTTTATTTTTGTTGTCTATAAAGCTGGTCAAATGAAATTTGGGAATTTGTTAATAGACAAAAACTGCAACTGCTCTTGAGGTTAATATGACTCCCGGTTTTTCCGGAAATGACGTCATCATTGAAATTTTAAATGGCACCCTATATTGTTTGTGTGATATTTACAATCCGGGTGATATTCTGAACGCGACAGATAGACGCAACGGACAGACAGACGCGACAGACAGACAGACGCGACAAACAGACAGACGCGACAGACAGACATACGCGACAGAGAGACATACGCGACAGACAAACAGCCGCGACTGACGCGACAGACAGGCAGACGCGAAAGACGCGAAAGATGCGACAGACAGACGCAACAGACGCGACAGACAGACGCGACAGACAGACGCGACAGACAGACGTGACAGAGCGACAGACAGACGCGACAGAGAGACGCGACAGACAGACGCGACAGAGAGACGCGACAGACAGACGCGACAAAGAGACGCGACAGACAGACGCGACAGACGCACGCGACAGACAGACGCGACAGACAGACGCGACAGACAGACGTGACAGAGCGACAGACAGACGCGACAGAGAGACGCGACAGACAGACGCGACAGAGAGACGCGACAGACAGACGCGACAAAGAGACGCGACAGACAGACGCGACAGACGCACGCGACAGACAGACGCGACAGAGCGACAGACACACGCGACAGACAGACGCGACAGAGCGACAGACAGACGCGACAGACGCGACAGACACACGCGACAGACATACGCGACAGACAAACAGCCGCGACTGACGCGACAGACAGGCAGACGCGAAAGATGCGACAGACAGACGCAACAGACGCGACAGACAGACGCGACAGACAGACGCGACAGACAGACGTGACAGAGCGACAGACAGACGCGACAGAGAGACGCGACAGAGAGACGCGACAGACAGACGCGACAAAGAGACGCGACAGACAGACGCGACAGACGCACGCGACAGACAGACGCGACAGACAGACGCGACAGAGCGACAGACAGACGCGACAGACGCGACAGACACACGCGACAGACAAACGCGACAGAGCGACAGACAGACGCGACAGAGCGACAGACAGACGCGACAGACGCGACAGACACACGCGACAGACAAACGCGACAGAGCGACAGACAGACGCGACAGACAGACGCGACAGAGCGACAGGCAGACGCGACAGAGCGACAGACAGACGCGACAGAGCAACAGACAGACGCGACAGACACACGCGACAGACAGACGCGACAGAGAGACGCGACAGACACACGCGACAGACAGACGCGACAGAGAGACGCGACAGACACACGCGACAGAGCAACAGACAGACGCGACAGACACACGCGACAGACAGACGCGACAGAGCGACAGACAGACGCGACAGACACGACAGAGCGACAGACAGACGCGACAGACACACGCGACAGACAGACGCGACAGAGCGACAGACAGACGCGACAGAGCGACAGACAGACGCGACAGATACACGCGACAGACAGACGCGACAGAGCGACAGACAGACGCGACAGAGCGACAGACAGACGCGACAGACGCGACAGAGCGACAGACAGACGCGACAGAGCGACAGACAGACGCGACAGACACACGCGACAGACAGACGCGTCAGAGCAACAGACAGACGCGACAGAGCGACAGACAGACGCGACAGACACGACAGAGCGACAGACAGACGCGACAGAGCGACAGACAGACGCGACAGAGCGACAGACAGACGCGACAGACACACGCGACAGACAGACGCGACAGAGCGACAGACAGACGCGACAGAGCGACAGACAGACGCGACAGACAGACGCGACAGACAGACGCGACAGAGCGACAGACAGACGCGACAGAGCGACAGACAGACGCGACAGACAGACGCGACAGAGCAACAGACAGGCGCGACAGACACACGCGACAGACAGACGCGATAGAGCGACAGACAGACGCGACAGAGCGACAGATAGACGCGACAGACAGACGCGACAGAGCGACAGACAGACGCGACAGAGCGACAGACAGACGCGACAGACACACGCGACAGACAGACGCGACAGAGCGACAGACAGACGCGACAGAGCGACAGACAGACGCGACAGACAGACGCGACAGAGCAACAGACAGGCGCGACAGACACACGCGACAGACAGACGCGATAGAGCGACAGACAGACGCGACAGAGCGACAGATAGACGCGACAGACAGACGCGACAGAGCGACAGACAGACGCGACAGACACACGCGACAGACAGACGCGACAGAGCAACAGACAGGCGCGACAGACACACGCGACAGACAGACGCGATAGAGCGACAGACAGACGCGACAGAGCGACAGACAGACGCGACAGACACACGCGACAGACAGACGCGACAGAGCGACAGACAGACGCGACAGAGCAACAGACAGGCGCGACAGACACACGCGACAGACAGACGCGATAGAGCGACAGACAGACGCGACAGAGCGACAGACAGACGCGACAGACACGCGACAGACAGACACGACAGAGCAACAGACAGACGCGACAGACACACGCTACAGACAGACGCGACAGAGCGACAGACAGACGCGACAGACACGACAGAGCGACAGACAGACGCGACAGAGCGACAGACAGACGCGACAGACACACGCGACAGACAGACCCGACAGAGCGACAGACAGATGCGACAGACACACGCGACAGACAGACGCGACAGAGCGACAGACAGAGCGACAGACAGACGCGACAGACACACGCGACAGACAGACGCGACAGAGCGACAGACAGACGCGACAGACACACGCGACAGACAGACCCGACAGAGCGACAGACAGATGCGACAGACACACGCGACAGACAGACGCGACAGAGCGACAGCCAGACGCGACAGACAGACGCGACGGAGCGACAGACAGACGCGACAGACACACGCGACAGACACACGCGACAGACAGACGCGACAGAGCAACAGACAGACGCGACAGACACACGCGACAGACAGACGCGACAGACACGACAGAGCGACAGACAGAGCGACAGACACACGCGACAGACACGCGACAGACAGACGCGACAGAGCGACAGACAGACGCGACAGACACACGCGACAGACAGACGCGACAGAGCGACAGACAGACGCGACATACAGACGCGACAGACACACGCGACAGACAGACGCGACAGACACACGCGACAGAGCGACAACCAGACGCGACAGACGCGACAGAGCGACAGACAGACGCGACGGAGCGACAGACAGACGCGACAGACACACGCGACAGACAGACGCGACAGAGCAACAGACAGACGCGACAGACACACGCGACAGACAGACGCGACAGAGCGACAGACAGACGCGACAGAGCGACAGACAGATGCGACAGAGCGACAGACAGACGTGACAGAGCGACAGACAGACGCGACAGACAGGCGCGACAGACGCGACAGAGAGACGCGACAGAGCGACAGACACACGCGACAGACAGACACGACAGAGCGACAGACAGACGCGACAGACAGACGTGACAGACAGACGCGACAGACAGACGCGACACACAGACGCGACAGAGCGACAGCCAGACGCGACAGACAGGCGCGATAGACGCGACAGACAGGCGCGACAGACGCGACAGACAGGCGCGACAGACGCGACAGACATATGCGACAGAGCGACAGACAGACGAGACAGACACACGCGACAGACGCAACAGACAGACGCGACAGACAGACACGACAGACAGATGCGACAGACAGACGCGACAGAGCGACAGACAGACGCGACAGAGCGACAGACAGACGCGACAGACAGACGCGACAGACACACGCGACAGACAGACGCGACAGAGCGACAGACAGACGCGACACACAGACGCGACAGACAGACGCGACAGACAGACGCGACAGACAGACGCGACAGACAGACGCGACAGACAGACGCGACAGACGCGACAGACAGACGCGACAGACAGACGCGACAGACACACGCGACAGACAGACGCGACAGACAGACGCGACACACAGACGCGACAGACAGACACGACAGACGCGACAATTACACGCGACAGACAGACGCGACAGACGCACGCGACAGACAGACGCGACAGACGCACGCGACAGACGGACGCGACAGAGCGACAGACATACGCGACAGACAGACGCGACAGAGCGACAGACAGACGCGACAGAGCGACAGACAGACGCGACAGACACACGCGACAGACACGACAGAGCAACAGACAGACTCGACAGACAGACGCGACAGAGCGACAGACAGACGCGACAGACAGACGCGACACACAGACGCGACAGACAGACGCGACAGACAGACGCGACAGAGACGCGACAGACAGACGCGACAGACAGACGCGACAGACACACGCGACAGACAGACGCGACAGATACACGCGACAGACAGACGCGACAGACAGACGCGACACACAGACGCGACAGACAGACACGACAGACGCGACAGAGACACGCGACAGACAGACGCGACAGACGCACGCGACAGACAGACGCGACAGACAATAGTCTGTCTGTCGCGTCTGCCTGTCGCGTCTGTCTGTCGCGTCTGTCTGTCGCGCCTGTCTGTCGCGTCTGTCTGTCGCGTCTGTCTGTCGCGTCTGTCGCGCCTGTCTGTCGCGTCTGTCTGTCGCGTCTGTCTGTCGCGCCTGTCTGTCGCATCTGTCGGTCGCGTCTGTCTGTCGCATCTGTCTGTCGCGTCTGTCTGTCGCGTCTGTCTGTCGCGTCTGTGTGTCGCGTCTGTCTGTCGCGTATGTCTGTCGCGCCTGTCTGTCGCGTCTGTCTGTCGCGTCTGTCTGTCGCATCTGTCTGTCGCGTCTGTCGCGCTTGTCTGACGCGTCTGTGTCGCGGCTGTCTGTCGCGTCTGTCTGTCGCGTCTGTGTGTCGCGTCTGTCTGTCGCGTCTGTCTGTCGCGTCTGTGTGTCGCGTCTGTTTGTCGCGTCTGTTTGTCGCGCTGTCTGTCGCGTCTGTCTGTCGCATCTGTTGCATCTGTCTGTCGCGTTTGTCGTCTGTCGGGTCTGTCGTCTATCGCGTCTGTTTGTCTGTTTGTCTCTGTCGCTCTGTCGCGTCTGTCTGTCGCGTGTATCTGTCGCGTCTGTCTGTCGCGTCTGTCTGTCGCGTCTGTTTGTCGCTCTGTCGCGTCTGTGTGTCGCGTCTGTCTGTCGCGTCTGTCGCGCTTGTCTGTCGCGTCTGTGTCGCGTCTGTCTGTCGCGTCTGTCGCGTCTGTCTGTCGCGTCTGTCTGTCGCGTCTGTGTGTCGCGTCTGTCTGTCGCCTCTGTCTGTCGCGTCTGTGTGTCGCGTCTGTCTGTCGCGTCTGTTTGTCGCGCTGTCTGTCGCGTCTGTCTGTCGCATCTGTTGTCTGTCGCGTCTGTCGGCTGTCGCGTCTGTTTGTCGCGTCTGTCTGTCGCGTTTGTCGTCTGTCGCGTCTGTCTGTCGCGTCTGTTTGTCGCTCTGTCGCGTCTGTCTGTCGCGTGTATCTGTCGCGTCTGTTTGTCGCTCTGTCGCGTCTGTCTGTCGCGTCTGTCTGTCGCGTCTGTTTGTCGCTCTGTCGCGTCTGTTTGTCGCGTCTTTCGCGTCTGTCTGTCGCGTCTTTCGCGTCTGTCTGTCGCGTCTTTCGCGTCTGTCTGTCGCGTCTGTCTTTCGCGTCTGTCTGTCGCGTCTGTTTGTCGCTCTGTCGCGTCGGTCTGTCGCGTCTGTCTGTCGCGTCTGTCTGTCGCGTCTGTCGTTTGTCGCGTCTGTCGTCTGTCGCGTCTGTCTGTCGTGTCGGTCTGTCGCATCTGTTTGTCGCTCTGTCGCGTCTGTCGTCTGTCGCGTCTGTTTGTCGCTCTGTCGCGTCTGTTGCGTCTGTCTGTCGCGTCTGTCTCGGCTGTCTGTCTGTCTGTGTGTCTGTGTCTCTGTCTCTGTCTCTGTCTGTCTGTATGTCTCTCTGTCTGTCTGTCTGTTGGTCTGGCTGTCTGTCAGTCCGTCCGTCCCGTCCGTCAGTATGTCTGTCTATTTCCTCTAAAATCACAAAAAAAAATCGGCTCGATTACAATACTTCATCATACTGCGTATGATAGAGTAAAAATTAATTTGTTATTAATCGAAATCAACATTTAAGTTGACCACACTAATATAATTATTATGTTCTATAGATTTTACCATATTTTTGTAGGCGTTTCAAATGCCTAACGATTTTCCTAACAGAATAATTATTTATTTATGTAATTATGTAGGAGTGGGAAGTTTTATAGCCAATGGAAAAATAACTTGGCTGTGGTATACCTACTTATCTACTAATATGTCGCGAATTGATCGGTTTTTCTTAGATAATTAAAATAATTATTGTAGATGTTGTTTGTAATTGGAATATCGATGTTAATCAGGCTACCTACCTACACCTGTACCACACAATCTGTGATAAACAATAATAAATCGATTAAGTATAATCGTTTTCCGAGGTTTAGTGTTTTGAGGAATTCCCTTTCAAAGATGTATTTTTGCGAGAATTTTGCGATGTGAATCATGGTGAATGGGCTAGAACGAATGGGCATACGGCCAAATATTTCAGGCATTTACGATGTAAATGAAACCCTGACCGTGTTCAAGGTTTCCGAAAGTGTGTTTTAGTTGTAGTAGGTTTTTGGCAGGACGCCGAAAATTTCTCCGCTTGACAGTTGCCGACAGCACGCATCGCGGCTAAAAATAACATCGCTGGTAATAGCGTCGTCTGGTTATTTTTGAAATTGCATACAATTTTGTAACTAACCTTTAGAGGTACAACTTATAATTTTTCATGGGTTATTTCTGAAACCACATGCATGTTACTTACGTTGCTGTGGTTTAAAATGAGTTAGGTATTTCTTATTTAGAGGCCTATGACAGCCAAACTAATCGCTAATTGATGAACATGTTCAGCCACTTTATTTGACTACCATCGGTTGCAAAAGTATTAAGCCCTGGGTTTGAAGCTCGTAAAACGGCTGAACAAAAAATCGAAGTAAAGTGCCTTATACTCCTGAAAAAAGTACCTGATTTTTGTGGTTCTAAAATAATTAATTTTTTCCTCGAAATCACTTACCAACACAATTATATTTTTGTTCAGGTACACTTATAGTCTCATCCTTCTATAGATTGGTGTTTTTGTTTTCTTGATTTCTTATGTAATAAAGTCTGTAAGCGAGCTTTTTATGGACGCGGATATCTCAGAAACGAACGATAGCAAGACACCGTAGTTAGCACGTAAACAATCCTTATTTATTGTGATAGTCATCCATTGGTGTGTAATAAGTAATAACATAAAAGTTATTTGGGAATTTCTAATTGTAAAAATAATGTGATCCATCTGGTGCACAGGATGGTTCCCCTCGTGGAAAGGGGATTACGCGCGGGAAACGGTGTGAGGCTTCCCGCGACAGTTGCAAACGATCAACTCTCAGCACCGTATTCATTATATTTGTCATTTTCTTGTCATATTCTGTTTTGTTATTTATTATTATTTCACAACATTATTTCTGCAAAAAATCAGTGGTTGGTTTTGATGACGTTGATTTTTGCAACTTTTTTTTGTACGTATGCCCAGATTAATTCAATTGCAATGGGCTACAAGTAACCACAATAATTTTACTTCAAAATAACTTTACTTTGCAACCAAAATGTGTCGAAAATGTTGGTCCCCACTGCATCTTGCCGAGGACTGCGACGGTCCCGACAGAAGATCTAGCTGCTACAACTGCGGGCAAGAGGGGCACCTGGCCAGGGCTGCGCCAACCCTCCCAGGTGTCCCGACAGCAACGCAGAAGGACATAGAGCAGCGACCGCGGCATGTGAACGCTTCAGAGCAAACTCTAAAAAGCCGGGAAAAACAAATGATCCAGAGCGAGCAGAAGCAGAAACCGCGGGAGCAGGCGGATGAGTCGCAGAGCTAGGCGGAGAAATGGCGAACCCAAAGACGAAAGAGAAAACCAAACAGGAAAGCCAGCACAGAAGAGGGAGACAGCGAGGTGGAAACAGTTTTCACAAGACATAGGCAGAACGTGGAACAAGACGAAGAAAAGACAGGTGGCACAAAAACGAAGGACGAGCGTTGGCTCGTCAAGACTGCAAAACAAGAAGATAGGGGCGGCCGGAGGCTCCCGCCCTGTTTCTCCCGCAAAGATTTTGCAATGCCTCCAATATATGTATGCCAGCTAAACTGCAACAAGAGATGGGTCGCCCACGATCTCCTGGAAGCAGCCGCAGCCCAGATGGTAGCCGACCTGATCCTCGGGCAGGAACCGCACTCCAGACGAGCGGAGAGGCTCAGAACAGATGAAGGGACCAACGTGTTCATCCAGATAATCACGAACACTATCAGACCAGAGAGATGGGTGAAGGCCGATGGTATCCTGGCGGTGTGGCTGTACGGTCTTGCGGTATGGTCGGTGTACTTCTCCCCGAACCGACCATGCGAGGAGTTCGCGGACATGTTGGACAGCCTAGAGCGGGAAGTAAGAGGGAGTTAAGAGACCCGCCGTAGTCTGCGACGACTTCAACGCCAGGTCTATGATGGAGGGAGACGGCACCTACAGCAGACGAGGGCAGGTTATAGAAGAATGGGAGGCCAAGAACCAGCTCTTGATTAGGCGAAATGGAGGAAGCTGTGCTCAGAGCTACAAGAGAACATCCGCGGGACAGCGTACCAGCTGCTGAACAAACGGCTGGGTTCCAGAAACTCCGGACAGCTGGACAAAACTACTGTAGATGCGCAATACAAAAAACTCTTTCCCAACGACCCGCGCCAGGGCGCCCTGACCGAGCTGCCACTCGCCTACGGCGATCGGAACGACCCCTTCTCGATGGACGAACTTATGGTGGCCCTAAAACAAATGAAGAAAAGAAAAGCACCGGGAAGAGACCAGATCACCAGCGAGATCCTCGTCGTCTTAGGTCTTCAGCTTGGAGACTGGAACGTTCTCCAGGCTGTGGAGAGAGGCCAGACTGGTGTTGATCGGCAAGCCGAGGAAACCCGGCCAAGAGAGAGCATACCGCCCGCTCTGTCTCCTGAGTACGGTAGGAGGAAAGCTACTGGAAAGAATGGTCAACACGAGGCTCATAGACCAACTCGAGCAGAACGACGCCTTGGGGAACAACCAGTATGCCTTCAGGAAGGGCAGAGGGAGCACCGACGCCGTCATGTCCATCGTTGAACGGGTCAAAGAAATCCGAAAAACGTGTTGTTCCGATTCAGAACAACATGTCCCGCCTAATGCCGCGGACTGGCGGACCGCCCAGCCACAGGAGGCGGATGCTCGCGACGGTGGTGACCTCCGTAGTCCTGTACGCGGCCCCAGCCTGGGAGAGTGCCCTCAAGTACAAGAAGTACGCCCAGATGCTAAGGGGCATTGAGCGAAGGTACGCTATAGCCGCAACATCAGCGTATAGGACAGAGGCAACGGAGGCGGTCGGAGTGCTGGCGGGGTGCCCTCGCCAGCTCTATTTGAAGACCCGGGGACAGCGCAAAGACGAGATGCGCGAACGACTGATGACCGCCTGGCAGGCAAGGTGGAACAATTACGAAGGATGGGCGAAGACTTTCTTCCAGGACGTCCGCGAGTGGATGAGGGGGGGCCCCCAACATACTACTTCATGATCCAGGCGATTACCGGCCATGTTGCTTCGGCAGCTACCTCCGGAAATTCAAGAAGAGATCATCCGATCAGTACGACTGCGACGCGGCCTCCTCGGTAAACACGCGCAGTAGATAACCAGATTCCTCCGCTAGACAATGACCGCCAAACACCGGACAGAGCTAGAACAGCAAGCCCCTCCAGACCAGCCAGCAGCCTAAGAGTAGAGCCCACAGATAACATCCTACCATGGACGGCCGCGAAGTATTGCCTCCGCGGTTCCCGGCCGTCAAGATCAAAACATGCTAAAGTGAGGGGGCGATCAACCTATGTCGGCGATCTACACACCTCAGCGATCTACACACCCAAGCAACCTACACAACACGGCGATTTACGGGTCACTAGTTAAAAAGTGCTAAAATCGAGTACAGGTTTACACTTCTCTCGCGCATCGGTTCAAACCTAGGGGCAGAAAATCTATCTATTACATACATAATTCTACCTATTTCGGCAATCTACCAACTTCGGCGATCTACACACCTTAACGATCAACACACCCAGCGACCTACCAATCTTAGCGATCAACCTATTTCGGCCATCTACACACCTCAACCTAGAAATTTATTATTGATGCATATTGTAAAATATTGTAAAATAAAAGTACCCGTTTTGTTTATTATTATGATATATTTATCCATCGAAAGAAGACAGTATTTGTACACTAATATACATATATATAATAACATTGATCAGATAGGTCTCCTATGACGTCGGAACATATATTACATTTAAAAATATTTTATCTATTAAACGGCCTGTAATATCGTTTAAACCGCGACAGAAGGCAAATGTTCCGGCAAATTCCGCTGTACTCTTCGAAATTTCGTCACGAAAACCAATAACGTCTTCCCAAAAAACCAACCGTTTTTTATATACTCGTTACAAAAATAATTTGTACCGGATTTTAACGGGAATCATTTGCCTTCCGCCCGCTTGGGACTAGTCGGATCACATTACCTAACTAAATTCAATAAAAACATATATACAAAGAGAGAAACGACAAACAGCAGCAAAAAAAAAAACGAGGGGAATCAACCTATAAATCAAAAATTTGTTCGAGGTTATGTAGAGATTCTTAAAAAATAGAAATAGTACAAAAAAAAGAAATGCAAATATTCACTATGGAATGACAAACAAGAGGCAGTCAAAATATAAATTAGGGAAAACTTACGAGTATGTACAAATTAAAATAATCCTCACAAAATCCATAAATACAAATAAAGAGTCTTCATCCAAATCTTGCTTGCTTACTTATTTACAGTTCTGTGTGTATCCTTTGAGATAGTTAGAGAGACTAATTTAATCATACTTAATATTAATAATAATAACAATAATACATCTTTTGATCCGTACGACGAAATAATAAATAATAACTCAGGTACACGATTAAAATCGAGGCAAGCAATTCGAAAATACGAACTGAACAAAACTTATTTCTTCAACGAAACAAGGGGGGGGGGTTCTTACAAAAACTACAAGCTTATCGTGGCTTGCCTCAGTACCTTCTTTCCCAGCAACTGTTCATATTATATTCATATATACTTATGAGTATTAATACTAACGACAGAGAGAGAGAGATATGCAAAGGTAATTGGACAAGTAAAGTAGTAAGAATGACTCGGAAATTCTGATGACGCTGTTGTGCTTAAACTGCGGACACTTGGGTTTCATCGTCATCTGTAAAAAGAATAAAAACAACAATGAAATATTGGATATATAAATAGGTTTAGTAGGTCCTTATTTTTTTAAGGTTATAAGGGTACCATGCACAATTTTTAGAACAGAACTTTACCGAAAAGAAATGAAATGAGGTCAATCCTCTTCGGAAATGTCGCTAAATGAGCTTTGTTTTCTATATGTATTTGTGTATGCGCGCAAAAATGTAATTATTAGTAAGACTGTACACTGAAAAAGAAAGTGCTAATAAAAATACAACGTCGGCATTGTAGATTTGGTCTAAGTGCCATCTCTTGTTTCGATAGTATTGGCCCCTGCGTTTGAAGGCTCATAATTCTAAAACAACTCAACAAAATAAAATAAAGTGTGTCATATTGTTGAATCATTTCTACACAAGCTGTACGACTATCAACATTTTTTCCCCTCAAAAAATTAGAATGTACATAAATTTGTGCAGTAGTTTTAGAAATATAAGCCTTCAAACACAGAGGTGGCCTTTAGTAGTACTATGGAAACAAGAGATGGCAGGCAAAACTTACTAAGAAATCAATAATAAAATAAATTCTTTCCCAACCTCAGGCTACAAAGTTACCAATTGTTTCTCTATAACTTTACAGCAACTTTTTTTTCAGTGTAAGTAAATAACATAATACAACTATCAGGTGGCAATATAAGCTGGTGTTACATCATTATGCTTTTGTAGATCAATTGTTAAAAATTAGAAAATCCACTGCTCAAAAACACTTTTTCTGAATCGTGTAACTTTTTAACTATAGTTCAAGGTAAATCAAATTTGGTATACTTCAACGGCACATATTTAACAAAACAAAAAATACAAAAGCAATGTCACAACTCTTCTTAGTTACTCGCACGTACTCGATCGTCACAATGAGTTAAACAAACTCGGGGAGTCTACTCTCGTCATCTTTTTGCAGCAAATGCGAGACTTTTCGAATAGAGTGGGGATATCATCGGTTGCCCTCTGGTACGTATCTAGGAGTAAGTTTGCTTGTTGCTAAGAACAATAACACACGCGCCACGCCCATACGTTTCAATCAAACATACTTGACATTTTTCCATTTTGGTGTGCATAATTAATTTACATTTTTAAGTGTAACTTAGAAGTAACGCTAAGAGTTGTAACATTGTTTTTCTAATTTTCTTTAGTTAAATATATGACAGGTTTCGAAAAGTATTCCCTAGTTTTTCCAGACTTCTATGTTGGTACGCAAAAATCGTCATATTTGTCACACAATCATCATGTCTAATTCCGTCATAGTCACAGTCACAGTCGTAGTCATAAAGTCACCTGGTCGGAAGTCACACTTACACCATGACAATTAGCGAGTCTACGTCAGAGTCTGATGACAAGTTGGCACAGTCAGTCAGTTGGTCACCTACAGTAAAAAAAAAAGTATCTGTCAGTCTTTTGTCATGTCTATATAGGGTCTTTGACGACGAGCTGCCGTTAGAAGTATCCGGAGAACAAATGAAATCAGAGATTGAAAATTTGTGGACATGTATTGTTGGATACGATCTTTTTAACCCAATTATTTTGAGTTTTTGGTTACTTCCGGTTTCACCGGAAATTGTGTCGTGTGAAAGAATGATTGTGTTGAGTGAAAGAATTGTAATTTTCTTTAAGTTAACGAAGTCGTTGGTTGAGTTAAAATGCGTTATTTTAAAATTTCGATAGATGGCTCTTTCCAATATCCAATATATTTTGGTCTGCTGTTCCTTGAATATTATCTAAAATACAAAGAATTTCTTGGTGAATGTGCGTTCAAAATGTGTTGGGTAGTTTCTGAAGTACATTGATACAAAAAAATTAAGATATAAACAAAATATGCTATACAATACATTTCCGGTATAACCGGAAGTAACCAAAACCTGAAAATATTGTAGGTTAACATCGTATCCAACAACATAACTCCACAATTTGTCAATCTCTGATTTCATATGATTCTTTATATACTGGTTTAATGGCAGCTCGTCCTGAAAAAAACAAAGAATTCGATCCAAAAACCTTGTCACGTTAGAACTTTTTAAACACTATTATTGATTAAAGAAAAACCATCACCACGACCTGGGATTAGTGTAGGTACAGACTTTGTGTTGTCATTTGTGAAATAAAAATAATAAAAATAAAATAAATAAATACAATAATAGAGAAAGCGGCTGGAAAATTGAAGAGAGTCAAGTGTGGTGATATTTGTGCTTACCGTGATCCGTATCCGGATCTGTATGGTAGTGGTAACCCTGCGTTACGCCCTCGTGCGAGTAGGCGCGGCCCAAACGTCTGTGATATCTTGCCATTTGCGCTACAACACTATACGCCGGGGGCTGCCTCCTACCAGGTCCTAATTTGGTATAATACAAGAAATTTTCTTTTAGAGGAGGTCAAGTCTTTTCGATTTTTTTCAAAAATACTCGAAAATTAATACGAATGAGCCAGATAGAAACGTGTAATACCCTCACTTGTATAAATGTGACACTGAAAGAGCTAAGTAGCTCAAAAGGATTGTATATTTTTTTTTTTAGAGGAAACGTTGTCAGACTACTTTGGCCCTAAATAGTTTGCACATTTTTGTGGTCAAAAATGGCTTTAAATATAAACAAATCTCGTTTTCATATATTTTGATTGTAATTCACAGCAGGAAAACAAGCTTTTTTTGTAAAAAGTAGCCATTCGGTGAACTTTAACACTTGAACAATCAAACAAGAAAACAACAGAGTTAAATATAACTATTAAAATGAATCGTTTAGAAACGCAGAACTTATAAAACGATCCAGAGTTCCTATATGCATTTTGTCCAAAATTTGAAATTTTCAACCAAAGGTGGCGGCAATAATCTATGAACGGTGGGCTACAATCTTATGCATTAAGATTTGTTCTAGATGCATTTTATCATGAGGAAAATTAATCATGAAAAATTGTTTGACAATGTGTACTATGTCCAATGGGGTGGTTCAAATTGGCTAATTTATTTAGAAAGGAACGACCCCCCCAAAATCGTTTTCAAATAAAAAAAAAAGTGGACACGTATTTTGTTTCTTCGAAATATTGGAAAAATGGGAAAAACAAATTTTATTTGTTTAAATAACTCGTTTTTTTTTTTTTTTGAAAATCCGTCTGAATTATATTTTCTGAGTTCGAAATGGCAGTTTATTATCCTAGAGTGACATTAATCATTAAAAAAATACTCCTATTGTTTAAACAATAAATTATTATTCATTTTCAACTTTTGCTAAATCTGGTAGAAAAGTGAACATTTTTGTTAAAAGAACTTATAAATTTTATGTTCGAGATATCCCAAGTGATATCATTTATATATTGGGATGATTTCCATTCTTTAAATAATAAATTAATATTCGCTTTCAATATAATTTACTCGAAAAAATTTGATTGCATAAAATCCTTTTTTTAGGGAAATTGGGGAGTTATATTTTTTTTAAATACTACTTTTCCTAAAGTCAACCAGTCGTATTAGTCACTTTCTTTCGCCATTTCTTATTCTCATTTCCTACCACTGTATGTCAAGATAAGATTAATTTGTTGCTGTCTGGAAACTTGTTCCCTGTACTCTAATTTGATGAAATATTGAAAACCCACCCAAATATAAATGATGTCACTTGAGAATAACAGTTGGCAATTTTTTTAAAAAATAAATTTAGACGAATTGCAAAAAAATTGTTTATACAAATGGCATTTGTTTAAGCAAATGTGGGTTTATTAGATAATATAGGCAAGGTATCTCGAACATGAAACTTATAAGTTAATTTCACAAAAACTCTGAGATTTCTATCATAATTAGAAAAAAAAAGTGAATGAATAATAATTGTCTTTTTCCCATGCATTTTCTTATGTAAATTTAATGAACCGATAAGCACCATTAAAAATCTAAATTTTGAAGAAAATAAAATACGTGTCCACTTTTTTTGGTATTGGATACGATTTGGGGGGATCGTTGCTTTCTATCATCACAAAAAATTTTGCAATGCATTTTTTAACCACCTAATGTCGAATGTTGAAAGACCGAACAGCGTTTTGTCCAATGAATTTGTCGTGGCTGGCCAAAGACAGTTTTCTGTTGTTATTATCACGTTTTGTGATAAAGTTTAAGTAAGATAGAAAATAATGAATGTAACATCAATCCTTATTTTCATGTCACATTTACACATAGTGAACTCCTACAGTGAGTGCCAACTACGTCTTCCACCAGTATTAACCCCAGTGATACCAACACAAAATACCAAAAAACAGCTTCGCGCAGGTGTTAAAAAATCGCTCCTATAGCTACAACTGGACGATCACAAATAATCATCGCCAACAAACAAATAAACAAAACACAATCTCGGTGTAACGGAGGTAAACATTATCGATTATATAATAATCGACACTGATCACGTTTGATTAAATAATAATAAAACCAAAGCTCATTGAGCGGGTGCAGGAAAAAAATTCGCAAGCAAAATAGAGATAGTATCGGTACTTAAACGAAAATAGAGAAAAAATAAGAAAAACGTGGTGAGAAAAAGCTAAGAGAGGTGTTAAAGTGTGACTTACCGTTCCGCAAAGCTTGGGGTAAGGGTGGTAACACTGCAACCGCTTGGGGACAGGGTGGGGTTACGCCAACACGCATGGGGTACCAACCTATTACCACATACACACAAGATAACAAAAAATGCAAAGGGACACAAGTTTTTTTTTTTTCGCAATATGTTCTCTTAAAGGGACGACGGATCACAAACTAATATTGAGCGGGTATAATTTACTTAATAAAGTCTGAAAATTATAACGTCAAACAAAATTATATGGGGTAACCAAATGATAAAGCCAACCAAAAAGTAGCACGAAAAACACCCATGATACACAGTGCGCAGAAACTATACAAACGAGACAAAAAAACTGTTGAAAAACAAAAAATTATATGTATAATTTTCGCACACCCTGTATTCATAATCTCAGTAAAAAAGCACCATATCAATAATATATGTACACATAATTTAATAAATAAATAGTGACCTTTACCATATACCGTATACCACCATAGCATACCCAGAGTCCCTTTACGAACCTTTGCTAACTTAAACTATTTTTTTTTTTTTAGGAAATGTAGGTGTACGTACCTGGGAGCGCTGTCGTTTGTTTTGGGGGGCTGGGCCCCAGCGTTTGGTAGTGTGAGACATCTCCGGAACTGTTCGTGCTGTGGCCGGAGTCAGACGATGCCACGGAACCTGCACATGCAAGATCATGCTCGAGATATTTCTTTCGGACAGCAAGCGATATTAGGATGATCGAAATTTGGTTGTGCGATTTTTCTATTTGTCGATTGTGTTGTAAGTTGCATTAAAAATACTTTTAAAAAGTCATGAACTAACTGTGTGCGACAATGTTTGATTAAAGTTGAAGTGAAATAAGGAGAAGAACAAGCTACGTGCTCAAAAAAAATTCAATTTGAATGAATTTCAAAAATATAGTAGTTTTAATTTATCAAAATAATTTGATATCGACGAAAAATTAAAAAAGTAAGGTTCTTTAATAGACAGCCCGCCATATAATAGAGAATTTTCTAACTAAGATATGACGTTTCCAAAAAGTGAGGTTACTTTGAGAGTGCGACATCTAACGGGAAGTTTTGCAAACCGGATTAGAGGTTATATAATTGTGAGACCGCCATCTACCTGGGATATTTTGAAATAATATATAACGTTTCGAAAAAAAAATTGCTAAATAGGTTTGACATTACCAAAAAAGTAAGGTTATTTTAATGATAGACTGCCATATCTAATGGAGAATTTTCTACATAAGTAATGACGTTTCGAATAAGTGAGGTTATTTTATATGGGAGTGCGACATCTAACGGGAAATTTGGTAAATGGATTTGTCGTTACTAAAAAAAAGGAAGGTTATTTGAGAATGCGACATCAAACGTGAAATTTTGCAAAATGTATTTGTCGTTATCAAATGTATTTATTTAAAACATCACCATCTATTGGAGAATTTTCGAAATAAGATATGACGGTTCGAAAAAGTGGTGATATTTTAAATAACAGCGACATTGATCAAATAGAATAATAAAAATCATCTGTTATTTTAGTTAAAGTAAGTTTACGTTTTTAAATTAAATGAAATGATTGGATTTTGAAAAATATTTTACAAAGGAGAATTTTAAAATTATGTTCACTAAATCAGAGGCTATAACAGTAATTAAAATAAGGCAAAATTCTTTATTCGCTTGTGTCTACAGGTGTCCGTTTTTAGTGTGAATGTAATGAACTAATTAAATCGAATTTTCATCCATCTGTTCTTGTAGCTGCTATAAAGATAATAACAAAAACACTCAAATTTTTGTTTTTAAGATTTGAAGAATTTGTTAGTTTGAAAATTTTTTTTGCAAAAAAACGAACATCCTGTATAGAAAATATGAATAAACGAAACAGTTGTATAGGAAAAATATTAGATTTAGTGAAATTAAAGTTATTTGTTATTTTATTATAGATCACGTATATTATTTTTAACATAGCAAAATTTTGTTTTCCAACATTTATAAAAAGACACAACCCAAATTCAAATCAACCTCTATTCAGAAAAAAAGTATAAAAATTTAGAAGAAGTTGGTGCTCACATGACAAGCGAAACTCCCAGAACAACAGATTGTCTTCGAAAAACATCTTGCGGACTACAAATATAGAAATGCTTTCCGATGGCAGTTGCGTCTGATTATTGTCTGCAGTAATACATTATAAAATATAATTAAATGTTAACTATGAGAGCACAAGTTACTTTCTTCTGAATTTCTCTATACTTGCACTCTGGAGTATTGTAGTGCGTGTTTGTGATAAGTTGTCAACCATGTTTACAATAGTTTTGGATTGTGAAAGTACTAATCATCGACTAGAAAACTCAAACGCAGTCCAGTTTGAATATTAGTAGAATAAGAAAGCAATACATTAATTTCTTGAAGTTATACCATACGTCAAATGTGATAAACGTGAAATAAAAACAGACATGTTAATAGTAGCGCCATCTAATTTGGTGTTCTTTTTATTTCGAAGCTTTGGACTAAAGTTTCCTATTTGAATTAAGACGGGAGCCTTAAAGAGAAACACAAAAAAACACGCAAACTCACCGGACGTCAACGTCTTCCTCAACGGCAGATTGCTCAACGAGGTGACGCTGCTGCTCTCCGCAGACAGGGCGACGGAAGGCAGAGGCGTGGGCGTGTCCGAGTGCGACCGCTCGTGCATAGAGCGGCCCCCGCAGCCGCTAGAGCCGTGCGATCCGTAGCTCGAGTAGCTGCCCGTGGCGCTCGGGGCTCTCCGGACCGACGGGCTCGCCGAGTTCAGCATCAGCGACGACGGGGGCTGCTTTGGCTGGTGGGGCCTCGTCTTCGTCTGCTCTGATAGGGCTAGTAATTTTCGGACCGCCTGCGGCGAGGCCGAGCCTAAACAAGAAGTTTAATGTTGGAGAATTGTTCGAGATAGAAAAAAGATGTGTTGTGTAGTTTATTTTTTAATAACACAATGTTAACTATAAAGTTTGAATTACAATATACGAGTTTCGTCCAAGCTTTTGTCCAAGTTGTATAATGTAACTCAGAAAAACCCATCTACTATCGGTTGCAAAAGTATTGGAGGTCCGTAATTATATATTTTCAAATAATTATAGAATTATAGGAGTCTTGGTCTTGAAAAAAATCACTAACATAACGACGTCATAACCAATTTTACATCCATATTCTTTTATTTTAAAGTAAAAAGTAGAAAAAAGTCAAGAATTTACTAAATAATAATGATAATCATAAAATAAAATTAAAACATTCTAATATTGAAAAAGTAAAACTGAATAATTTATTTTTAACCAACCAGGCAAACTTACAAAAAAAAATTTCAAACAATTACCAAGAACCAGCGATATCAATTTTCATCCACAATATTTAAAACATTCACTATTCGAGCAACTATAATATTAACATTATCATACATAACAAGCGCGCTTACCGAACTTTGCCGTTGGTTTGCGTTCATCGCTGGCGCTACTCGTACTGCTAGTTGTAGATGGCGCTGGTGACGCATGCCGTTTCGGCCTGGAACCTAACTGCCCCGTGGAGGCACTCCCAGCGGTACCTTCGCACTCCAAACTCATCTCGTGCAGTTTTGGCTCATCAGTAACAACGTGCAAATTATTCAGGTACGCCTTGACCCTTCGGACCATCTGCGACTCCTCAAACATCTTCTTCGGGTTTGGTGCAGCCGCAGACTTCTTCCGTCTCTTCACCGTCGTCTGACCTATATTTTAACAGATAAGAAAAAAGTTTAGGTATATTAAGTAATAGTAAAAATAATAATTTCGACAATATAGTTAAACAAAGTTAATTTGAAGATGAACAATCGGAAATTTTGCAATTTTGAGTTGAGAAACATACCTTGTGGGTGATGCTGTGAACTGGCTGTTGTTAGTTGGTTGAGGGCAACCATCGCGTTGCTAGCTGGTTGACCTCCTAGCTCGAGCATGGTCAGGAGGTCGTAAGGGCTGCTACACATGTTGCCGAGGCTTCTGATCTCTTTGGCGATCATCCGTAACTTCTCGAAGTTGACCAGGCTCTCGACTTTGGAATCGTTGCCCAGATGGATGAACGTCAGGTCTTTTTTCACCACGGGATAGAACGGAATCTAGAAGAGCAAACAGGTAAAAGTGATAATAGTAACAATTGATTTTTTGGCAAGAATATAAGAAATTGACACAAAGAAATAAAAAGAAGAGTAAGAGAATACAAAAACAGACTGTGACGACAATGAAGAAAAAAACTTTCAGGCCATGAAGATAATTGTTTGTTAAACGCCTTAATTGTTTTGTTTAGAAATATTAGTTGGCTTATTACTGCAGTTTGAAAGTCACAAAGGCGCTATTGGAATCAAATTATTGAAGTAGTTTTAGTTTGTTTAGTGAATGCAAAATCATTTAAGGCACCTGTCTGCTACCCCCAAAACGTCATAATTAAATAAGTAAAACCCACGCCATAATTATTACGCCAATCGTAAAATACTTTTTCCGTCGATCGTTTATTTATGAGTCAGTTTAGTGAATAGGAAATCGTTTATTAACGTACTCCATTAATGCACGATTTCTATTAATGCATGATTTGTTATAGCCAATCACAAGACGCAATGACGTCGTTTGATTGGTCAATCGAACATATGTGAAATGAAACCTTCCAATCAAAACATACCGCTCTCTAGAACTGTCAAGTGTCAAATTACATAAATTGTCATATAACCTAAAATGACATCGGCGAAGAAAAATCTATGTAGACGACGCTAAAAGAATACGATCGACGGAAAAATTTTGTAACCAACTCGAATATTAAACAGCGATTAATGATCTCGACAATTAACGCGCTCGCTTCGCTCGCGCGTTAAACAGTCTCGATCATTAATCGCTCTTTTTAATATACTTGTTGGTTAAATAAGTATTGCTACCATTCGATTCTGTAGGTCTTTATGCAACTATCATCGGAAAGGATTTCAATATTTACGCAGATTATTTATGCAAATTTTAGTGTTAAAAAAATGTGGACTACAAATATAGAAATACTTGGCGATGGTAGTTGCGGCTGCTTATTATATTGTCTGCTGTAATAGATTATAAAAATAAAAATTTATAGTGAATTGCATTCTGGGTTATTGTAGTGAGTTGGCAATCATGTTTACAATAGTGACGGTTCAGGTATTAAAAACTTAAATAGCATGACCTAATTCAACATTTTACTAAAATGTTGAAAATCTTTTGCGATATCTTGATAGTGAAAATACTATATCATCGACTATAAAACTCAAAATTACTACAAGTTGTACAAATAGAAAGCAATAAAAAAAATTGTTTTAAGTTATAGTATATGTCAAATGTAGTAAATACTGGTAAATACGTAATAAATTCAGATATGGTTATAGTGGCGCCATCTATATCTGGTGATGTTTTTATTTTGAAGCATTGTAGAAAAACGCGCCATTTGAATCGAGACGGGAACCGTAATCAAACGACTTCATTATAGCCAATCGAACACACGTAAAAAGAATCAAACTAGTTTTAAGAACCAACGACAGAAAATAAAACAAAATATAAACACAAAACAACAGAAAGGTAGAGAATGATGAGTAGAGATGAAAAAAGCAAAGAATGGACAATAAAAACTACAAAGGATTGAAAAAAAGAACGGAAAAGTTGAAATAAAAATCGGAAAATAACTTACGATTGGAGGCTGGTTTTCCGAACTGACAAGCTGTCGGTACTTGCTCATGTTCCTGGAAGGGTCCATCAGCTGCTGAAGATCATTAAAGATCCTCTGGTATTTCCCGGGCAGCTTTTCCCAACTCTGCCGCAACCTGGAGACAGCTCCGTGACCCAAACCACTCACAATCGCAAACATCGAATTAAAGTTCTTACACTCTTTGCATTGCCCTTAAAAAAACAAATATTATTGTATTTCATTGGAAAAAAATAATGCAAACGGTAACTCACTTGCTACTTTAACAAACTGCTTGATAATCTTCATCCGTCTCACCACGTTGTGCTCACTACAGACTTCCGTGACAACCCAGAACATCTCCTTGTTGACTAAAGCCGCAAACTGCTCGAGCATAGGCGTCCCATACTTAGAATGTAACTCGAAAAGATCATCTATGTACTCCGTTGGCTCTATTTGTCTAAATATACTAAAATCCTATAAAGAAAAAGAAATTTTTTTATTTGAAAAGATGTGAGAGATGTAGAGATGATTTAAACTAAGAAGAGGGTCTGACGTCACATTACTATATACTAAACGAGACTCACACTCAGAGGAAGAATATTTTAAAAATCTACTGGTCTGGTGGAAGGGTCCATCTACTCCTCGGAGAAGCTAAACAAAATTGGCTAAATCAATTTGGCTAAACTTATTCGCCAAAATTTACTAGTCTAAAACCTATAATGTTGTCTTCTATTTTCTTTTTTACCCTCTTCTTAGTTTAAAACACCCCGACCATAAAGCATCAAACAAAAACCGGTAAACTCCTTTACAGGTAATCTTATAAACACAAAATACAAAAGATTCCATAAAAACTACACTTCGCTAACAAAATCTAGGCAAACAAACTCACTTGTAACGTCAACTGTATGGCGACTTCCACGGCGTTCAACTGCAAGAAGTGCACGGCGCTCTCTCGTACTAATTCGGGGGCCATCTCGTCGGGTACCAGCGTTTCGGTGACGCCGTTCGTCTTCAGGTAGTATCTACTGCTCAGGCCGATGCGTTCGGCCAAGTTCTGAAGCTGATCTGGCAGCCTGCGTTGCTTTATCGTCTGCGTGTCCGTCACGGACACTTCGCAGAGGCTGAAGTTGCTGCTGGAGTCGGTCATGCCAAATTCTTGGAGCGCGAGCATGACCACCTCGTGGGCGGTGGTTTCCTTATGAACTAAGAGGTATTTGTAGCTTTGATCGGGTTTGAACACCTGCGAGAAAGAGTAATTTGAGAATGAGGAAACATTTTAAAGTTAACATTTTTAAGGGTTATTGATGAAGAAAGGTTTTTTTACCTTTAGCACGTGTTCGGGATAGTCGGTGCATCGTAAATCATCGTAGCATATCGACATGAGATCGGGGTTGCTCTGCGATTGATATAGGTTGGTTCCGAGTGTAGCTGGTTGCTGGAAACTGTCAACCTGGTCTGTACCGATACCAACACTAAAATAAAAAAAACCATACGTATACATATAAGTCAAGAATATTGCATAGCGTGGAAATGATTTTAATATTTCAAAAGAGTAGGGCATCTGTGTAGAGACTACATATATTGACAGGGAAAAATTTGGTGACAAATTGCGCCATGAGTTTCTACGTCTTCATAAATCCAGAACTAGAACTTCGTATTATTCGATAAAATTTTACAATGCCATTTCATCCAACGCTAAAGACTTGCCAGTGCATGCTTTTTAAAAAACAGTTAGACGGTTTCTTATTGAAAAGGCTGTGTACAGCTTTGATGAATTCATGGAGCAGTGCAGTGATTTGATGAATTAACTTTGATCATGTATGTGACAATGTAATACTGAATTATATCTTGACTTGTGTAACGTATTTTGTATACGAGTAACATCAATAAATACTATGACTAAGTAGGACTGGAAAAAAGTTAAGTTACTTTAATTGTAACAGCGCAATCTGCTAGGAACATTTGCATATAAGACCTGAAAAACAAGTGATATTATTTGAATTGGGAGAATATCTAATGGGAATTTTCCAAGTTAGACTCTAAAAAACTGAAGTCATTTTAATTTATAGAGAATTTAATGAGAAATTTGCAAGTAGACTGGAAGAAAGTATTTTAATTGTAGCAGCGCCATCTACTAGGAAATGTTGCATATAAGACTTGAAAAACAGGTAAGATTATTTGAATTGGGGCTATATCTATTGGGAATTTTCCAAGTAAGCCTCTAAAAACCTGAAGTTGATTTCATTTGTAGAGAATCTAATGAAAAATTTGGAAGTAGGACTGGAAAAAAGTGAAGTTATTTCAATTGTAACAGCGCCATCTTCTAGGAAAATTTGCATATGACATGAAAAACAAGTGAGATTATTTGAATTGGGAGAATATCTAATGGGAATTTTCCAAGTAAGACTCTAAAAAAGGTAAAGTTATTTTAATTTGTAGAGAATCTAATGAGAAATTTGCAAGTAGGACTGGAAAAAAGTGAGGTTATTTTAATTGAAAGAAAATCGAATGGGAATGTAGGACCCGACAAAAAGTGAGGTTATATTAAAAAGTTTTTATTGGGAAACCACCACATGGGAAATCTTTGTTGAAATAGTGTTTGACATTTAGAAAAAGTTAGGTTTCAATTAGTTAGAAGCCATATCACGTAAAATGTTCAGGTTTTGAACTAATGGAAGAAAGTGAGGTTATTTTTATCGTGACAGAGTTTGACATTATTAAAAAAGTGAGCTTATTTGAATTAGTAGTGCGCCATATTAAATACAGTCCAGTACAGATTCAGATGCACAATAACAACACCGAAACAAAATTCAACAAAAGTGAGGTTATTTACGGAAATAATTTAAACAAAAAATAACATCACACTTACTTCATACTCTTCGGCAAGATATTCATCTTCATCAACGCCTTCTGCAGCCGCCGCTTAGGCCCCAGCGTCATGAAACTGATCTTCTTATTCTCCTTCTGCGGACTATTAATCGTAATCGGCTGTGAGCACGGCGTATCCGGCCCCAACATAACATTCCCGTCCACACTGGACAACCTCACTCTAGGATCGGCCTGCATCTTCGGAATATCCGATACCTTCCTACTCCTCGGCCTCGGAGAATTATCCGGCGTATTCAGCATCTCCTTAAAATGCAGCAAATTCGACTTCACGGTTATACTCAAGTGCGTGGAACCACGCAATAATTCCAACGCTCTGGTGTGCGTCATATGTTCAAAACTCTGTCCGTTAACTTCAAGGATTTGGTCACCACGTTTTAACCCAACCTCCTCGGCTTTTGACTTCTTATCCACCTTTGAGATGAAGATCCCAAAGTTGCGTTCATAACCTCCCAAAATCTGGAAGTTTAAAGACTCGTCCCGGTTCGATCTTGCTAAAACGATATTCCGTATCCTCGCTTTGGCTGCGCAGGCGATATTCAGCAACCGCAACTGCCCGATCATTTTCTCGTTCTCCAAACCCTGCTCGAACGTCTCCAAGAACTCTATCATATCCGGGTCAGTCTCGAAATCCGTAAAATGGTTATTAACCCATAATAAAACCACACGTGTTACTCTATCTCGTACGTCTTGGTCTTTGAACCATTCCAAAAGTTGGTTGGCGACGTGTAAGGGGCTCGGGATAAATATGCGGTGTGTTAGTAAAAAGTCTTCGACGTACGTCGAGTCGGTTAAGTTGTTTTCTTCGACTAATTGCTGCATTAGTCGGTCGGAGGTGCCTCGGATTACCACGTGGCCCCTTCGGTGCGAGCCTTGGTTCTCCGAGGAGTCGCGGAGTTCGGTTACCATGACTACTTGGCCGTCGACTTCGTGTCGTAACGTGTTCTCTTCCCTCTGGTGCTGTATCCTGTAATTAGATTATTTTTACGAATTATTTTTTATTATTTAAGATAATAAATAGCAAATTTTTTTATTAGAACTGATGTTTTGAAAGGAAGCGCCATCTAGTGGAGAATATTAAACATATGAGTCATATGACGTTTCAAGCAGCAAATTGAGGTTACTTTTTTATTAGAATAACGCCATCTAATGATACAAGTGTCAAAAAGAAGTGAATAAAGTGAGGTTACAATATGGTTTTCTATCATAATAAATATTTATCTGACAGTGGGTAAAATCAAAAAAAAACAAAAAAGAATAAAAATAAAAAAAGAAGAAAGAAAAACAGAAAAGAAATTTAAGTTAGAAAAATAAAAGTTCATAATTAAAGACATATCATTACAAAATAGAATAAAAATCTGTACATTTACATAACATTAATTTGACATGACAAAGGCAGACATGACATTACGAAGACCAGTTTAATTAGTGCAAATCTTAGTGTCCCTGTTTTTCTTGTTCGCTATAGTTCTTATTTAGAAATAGTATTTCATTTTTTAAGAAGAGATTCTATTTTAATAGGCTTAACATATTGAAACTATTCTAAAAGATTAACCATTAATTTTAAGAAAAGTGAGGTTAATTTAGTTGATACAGCGCCATCTATTGGTAAAGTTCCTAAGAGGAATTTGACGTTTTGAAAGAAAGTGAGGTTATTTTTATAGGAATAGCGCCATCTAGTGAGAATGTTGGAAATACTATTTGGCGTTTTAAATGAAAGTGCGGTTATTTTACAAGAAACAGCGCTTTCTAATGGCTGAAATTTTCTAAAATTTTAAATTGACGTTTCAAAATAAACTGATATTATTTTATAGGGTTATCCTATCTAGTTGAGAATTTTAGAAATATGGTTTAATATTTTAATGTAAGTGAAGTTATTTCCATCAAAACGGCGATTGAAAGGTTAATTTTCCAAAAGAAATTTTGCTTATGAAAGAAAAAGAGTTTATTTTATAGAAAAAGTTTTCTTATTTGCATTAGAATGACGTTATCTAATGACTAATTTGTCAAAAGAAAGTTGGGCATTTTTGTAGGGACAACACCATCTAGTTATCACATTTAGAAAAATGATTTGACGTTTTAGGTATAGTGAACTTATTCTAATTAGGACAACACCATCATTGGGGCATTTCAGAACCAGGATTTGACATTTTAATAAAAGTGAGGTCATTTTAATTAGAATGACGCCATGTAATGACAATTTTATCAAAAGAAAGTAGGGTATTTTTGTAGGAACAACAACACCATCTAGGACAGTGTCCATCTAATAGTAATTTCGCAAAATGAATTTGACGTTTTGAAAGAAAGTGACGTTTTTTTTTATAGGGATAGCACCATCTAGTAGAGACTTTTAAAACTATTATTTTATATTTTAAGTTAAGTGAGATTATTTTAATTGGTACTGCGGCATCTGTTGGTAAGTTTCCTAATAATAAATTGACGTATAGAATATAAGTGAGGTTATTTTTATAGGAATAATAGTAGTAGAGAATTTTAGAAATACTATTTAACATTTTAAATGAGAGTGAGGTTATTTTACAAGGAACAACACCCTCTAAATAAAGGTGGTAATATTCTAAAATTTAAATTGACGTTTAAAAATAAATTGATGTTATTTTATAGGGATGTCTATCCAGTTGAGAATTTTAGAAATAGCGTTTCCAATACAAATTGCATTTATGGGAAGTGAAGTAATTTCAATCAAAATAGCTATTAAATGGTAAATTTTCCAAAAGAAATTTGAAAGAAAATGATGTTCTTTAATAGGAAGTACCATCTAGTAAGGAATTTCAGAAATAGGATTTGTAGTTTTAAGAAAGGTGAGGTTATTTTAATTGAGATAGTACCATCTATTGGTAAAATTCCTAAAAAAAATTACGGTTTGATAGAAAGAGAGGTTATTGGATTCAGCATCATCAGGTGAAGAATATTAGAAATACTATGAGATTTTAAGAAAAATGTTAATTATAGTCAATGTTATTTATAGTATATAGTCTAGTAATTTTAAACGCAAGTCTAGTCATTATTATGGAAATTATTTAAAAGCTATCAGTGATTAAAAAATATCTATATATCTATTCCGTCAAGTCATCTGTCATCTGCAAACGTCTTTAATTTGTCACAAAATGGTTCAGTGAGTTTATATGGACAGCACCATCTAGTGGGAATTATAGAAATATGATTATAAAATAAGATTATTTTAACTGGGGGAGTAACATCAAACAAAAAACCTTCCAAACCAGACATCTTAGAAGCAATTCCAAAAAATTCCATACCTATAATAGTCCTGCTGCGTGATACACACGAACTGGCAATCTTCGCATCTCGTCTTCATCACACCCTTATGGTACAGTTTCTCCATCGTAGGCAAGATGCCAAAAGCATCGCCCACGTTCAAAATTTGGGCTTCCTCGTCCGGAATGGTGACCTCAACGCAACCATTGACGAGGACAGACCAAGAGTCCAATTCCTCCTCGTCATTCATCACGATGGTGTTTGCCTTATCAACAACGGCAAAGACCATCACCTGACATAGGGCCCTTCGTACAGCTAATGTCATATTCGTGAAAGCTTTCAGATGCTGAGTAAATTCTAACAGGGTTTCTATGTCTTCTTCGGTTCTCTCATTTGGATCCTTCTCGAGGCAGTCTCGTATCCTGTCTCGTACGGTCAGGCTCTAAAGAAAAAATTATGAATTAATTAGTTGTTGTTATTGGTTTGGTAAAACATTTTTTTGTTACCCATAATTTCTAGCTAATAAATAATATAAAGAATCATAATGCAATGAGTTGGTATCGAGTTTTATCAACACGAATGTGTCTTGTAAACTCGTTCGACCTTTTTGAAGCAAAAACTTGCAGCGAAATATATTATACGACGTTGAACCGATGGAAAACCAGAAAAAAGTGTTTTTATTCTACATTTGAGGCGTAGAATACTGAGATATGTATTTCGGAATATTTATTCGGAATAAGGAACACCTTGAAGGCTGTTTTCTTTGAAATGTGTTTTTGATCCTCGCGCTTTTTATGGTATTGCAGGCTATGGGTATGTTCTCGAAATTCCTGCATTTGGTAACGCAAATACGTGTATTTATTATTATTGATAGCGAAAGTATCGATGCCTGTGTTTGAAGGGTCATAATTCTGAAACAATTCAACATATAAACTTGAAATAAACTACATAGTGCTCCTAAGTCATTTCTATAATGATATGTGTGGCAGTCAATATTTTCTGCCTCTTGTACAGTGGGGTATTTGGCCTAAAGAGTTGTCAAAAATTATTGTTTCAGCTAGAATGAGTTGTATTATTTATACAGGGTCTACAGGGATTGAAACTATCACATTTTTCTGCACATAGGTTTAGCCACGAGCGCAACAGAAGTAAAAACGGTACCCGATTTTTAGCAACAAAAGAATCCTGTCTAAAGGAACAGGAGGTTTAGTCTTAGCTAGGTTTGCCATACATCCCGGTTTGGGACATCGGTCCCGGCGTCCCGGCCGGTATGGTATTATGTCCCGGCTAAAATTCCTTACTGGAATTTATATCAGTAACAAATCACTCAGTTCAAAAGATTGATTGATTATTGTCAAACTAGTGAATCAGGTATTATTTGTGATCGGTAGAACACATCTAGCTTTGAAACTTGCAAATGGTAGAATTTTGGAAATCTAAAAAGGCCTAAAGTCATATGTTCCTTGCAAAGAAAAATGCTTTCATTTTACTACATTTCGATACTTATTGAGAGATAAACAAATAATGATGATTTAGGGGTAACAACTCCGTTGCTAACTGGCAATAGAGTGACTAGCCGATTAGTATTGTAACAATATTAAGTATCGACAGCTAAAGAAACACAAAGTTGATCGCTGAAAATTGTATATAACGTTTTAAAAATTACTGAACGACGATATTCCATACGTCAAAATGTAGACTACCTATCTCAATTAGTTAGTCACTATTTCCCGTTCTGTAGCAAACAACCTTTAAATCACAATAATTTGCATATACTTTCTATGCAAGCTTTCAGATATACTACGAAAATAGCTACAGAAAAATTGTGATTACTTTTACAAAAATTAAATGTATACGAACTGGAAAAAAATATGTTACATATGTTTGCTTCATATGACAAATTCGTAGGTAATTAATCTTTGTATTTACTGATTTACGCTGAGAAATTTTCTTTGTGGCATACAACCCCTAAATCACAGTAATTTTGTTTACTACTTATTTGAGTATTGCGGTACAATTTACATATCTTTACAACAGAAAAGTGTTTACAACTTTTACAAAAACTGTTTAAATCCTTTTCTCTTATGCGAAATTGTAGGTAATTGATTGGGATTATACTTTAAATGATTACATTAAAAGCTGAAAAGCCCCAACATTACGATATTATGTATGACACCAAGTGGAGGGAGCTGATATTTTGGTTGGCTGTGATAACTACATGTTTATAACTTTTTTAAAGATTATCATGTAACTTTCCACCATATACTAAATTATAGGTAATTAGATACGATAGTCATATGCATGAATGCAATATGTTTTGCTCTGAGGTAAAGAAGCCCTAAATAACGATATTGTACTTATGTTGTGTGGCTTCAACTGAACATTACTTTGTTCTACTTTAGCAAAATGTTATAACTTTTCTAAATGTTGTTCTATAATTTTCTGTCATGCGTCAAATTAAAGATCATTAATGGGTGTTAAATCCTTTGGTAGTCGATTACGGAAGATTTTGTAAATACTATGATTGTTACCATACACAATTTAATAATCTAACAAATGTGAATATTTATACAAGAAAACAAATGTAAATTTTTTAGATGTGAAGGTTCCAGTGCTTTAAATATGCAACGTTTTCAAAAAATAATTAATAAATTATGAGTATTTCCAACAGCTTGCAAGATGACGCACTATTTCTGTCTTATTTAACACCAATAGTAACAGCAATATTGATCTGTAAGATAAACTTGTTGGAATGCTTCATGTGTTTTTTTTTATTTGATTCTAGAAGATATCATAATATTAAATGTACATTCAGCGAAAAATACGAGAGTTTCAATATATAATTACACTTATTCCAATTTTTCTTTTGTCACAAAATGTTATATGGACATTTCAAAGCGCTTTTTGTTTGTAGATGACGAACCGAGAACGTCTCCGTCACGTCTTAGATTTGCGTTACGCAGACTTCTCGGTTTCGAATCTTATTTGGTATTCAAATTTACTTTGTGGGAACGTCCCATTTGTTGATAATTTTGGTATATCTGATGTTCGGATTATATAAAAGCGAAATACATAAGAAAACACTTGAGAAGTAGAAAAAAGGATACAAAATATGTATAGCATTTCCGGTGTAAACAGAAGTAAAAAATTTTTAATCCCTAATTTCATTTGGTCCTCCATATACTTCTAAAAGCAGCTCGTCGTGAAAGACCATGTATATTGCCCATATAATTTGTACTTACTCATAAAAAAGTGTATTGTTAAATTTATTACAGACTACAATTTTGTTATATTTCAAATTATAAATTAAAAAAAAATAATATTTTGAACAGTACACTGTATAGTTAGGTGGTGTAATTGGTCAACACACTACACAGGACATTACAGCTTCCCAGGTTCGAAACCAACCAAAGTTTTTTTTTTTTTTTTTTTTTTTTTTTTTTCATTTTTAATACTCACATCCATACTCTCCGGTAGATCGTCGTCCTCGTCGCTGTCGACGACGCTCTCTACCAGACCGGTGAGATCGAGCTCGTCATTCTCCAGTTCCGAGTGCGTGGACGCCATCGTGTCCGAACCGCTGTACGCGGAACTCGTGTCGGACGAATGCGAACCTCGGCTGCACTTCTGATTCTGATACAGGTGCATCGTTCTTCCGCCGCCAATCAGCTGGGCGTAGGCGCTGCTCTCGTCGTACATGCTCAACCTGTGGTGGAGCTGATTGGTAGGCTGCGTCTGGTGATGCGGTTGATGCGATTGATGATGTTGCTGCTGGCTGTTGTGATGGTGGTCCATGATCGGCGAAATCTGCTGCAGTCTATTCTCTTCTATCTCGGGATAGTCGATCTGGTGAGAGAGAGATAAAAGGGGATGTAGTATTTTATGTGAGTGGTGATGTGTGTGTGTGTGTGGGGGGTGTTAATGGTTATAATTAATTGGTTTGTTTTTGCATGGTTGAGAACCATCTTTCCATAGCATAATCGATCATAATCTCTATCGGGTTTAAATCATAAATACAGATAAATCCACACTATGATGAAGCGTTTTAGTTTAGAAAACACAACATTTCACAGATTTCCAATTATGTACTTTAATTTGTTAAAAAATAATAATTGAAACTAAATAACTATCCCTGACTTCGAGCTAAAAAACTCGGACAACTTACAACCGTTTGTTCTTAAGAAACACAGCGTCTTTTGCAAGAAAAGTAAGGTTATTGTTGTTTAAACAAAGGCAACAGATCCACCTTTGGTTTAAAACGAAATTATTGTTCTTCAGAAATAATTTGAATTTTTAAAAGTGAATTTAATTTGTATCTTTATCATCTTAGTTGCAAGTTTTAGTACAGCGCCATCTAATGGTAAATTGTCCGAAAAGAATTTGACGTTTTAAAAGAAAGTTAGGTTATTGTTCAAGGGATAGCACCATCTAGTGGAGAATTTTAGAAATACTATTAGATATTTGAAGAAAATTGAGGTTAATTTAATTCGGATTGCATTATCTATAGATAACATTTCTAGAGAGATATTGACGTTTTGAAAGAAAGATGCTATTTTTATAGATATAGCACTATCTAGTGATGAATTATGAAAATACTATCTGACATTTTAAGAATAATCCTTGTACAGAAAATGGTGATGAAATGGAGAATATAAATTTAATGAGTTTACATCCCTCCTATCACCTATCACCTATCAAATCATTTCAGATATAATTTGTCGCATTATGAAAAAAAAAAAATAGATTATGTAATTTACTTGTGTTTTTAAGAACTAAAAAAGTTTTTAGCAAGATTAAATGAGGTACATTCGTACAGCGCAGCGCCATACATTTTTAAAAACATTTTGTCATTTCGAACGTAAGTTAGACTATTTTTATAGAAAATAACCATGAAATAACTTAGTAGAAAATATTGAAAAACTAGAACTTAACATTTTAAGAACTGTGAGGTTATTTGAATTACGACAGAATCGTCTAATAATGAACTATTCAAAAAGAAATTGATGTTTCAAAATAAAATTAGGATATCTTTTGTATTGCCAAAAGAATGTTATATTATTTTATATGGACAGCACCATCTAGTGGGGCATTATAGAAATAGGATTTGACGTTTTCAGGAAAGTAAGTTTATTACAATTGGGGACAGTGCCATCTATTTGTAAACTCTCTAAAAAAGAATTTCGTTTTCAAGAAAAGTGAGGGTATTTTTATAGATTTACCGCCAAGTGGAAAATTTTAGAAATATTATTTGACATTTTAAGAGTGACGTTATTATAATTGGGACAGCGCCACATGAATGATAATTTTTCATTAAGAAATTGACGTTTCAAAATAAAGTGGGATTACTTTATACTGTCAAAAAAATGTGGGGTTAATTTATAGCAGTGCTATTGGTACATTAAAAAATGACGCTTTTAAGGGAAGTGAGCTTCTTTTGATATACATTATTTATATATAAAAGACTCAATTCACAATTTATTTCTGTTTTCGATCCAGATTCTTCAAAATAAAGCAGAAATTCAGACAGAAAATCATTTAGTTTCAATATTATAGCACTTTTGTAAACAAATTAGACAATTGGAAATCTGTGAAATGTCTACACTCAAATGTTTATATATTACTGCTTTGTTATTAAGGTAATAAATCTGGTAAGCAAACTTATGAGACCTAGTAATAAATTAATAGTAACTATATAATTAATAATATAATAAAATAAATGATTAATTATTAATTTTTCTTTACTTTGACAGCTACATATTCTTTTTGAATTATAGAAAAAAAGACACTGTAAGTATGTACGTCATTGTTTCTCAGATCATATAACATTTTACAGGACTGGCCTACACAAAAAAAGATTTTTTTTTTGTAAATGAGAAATACTAGCTTTTTTACCTTATTTGCTTTTATTATTAGGTACTAAAAAATACTTTCTTGAAAACTCAAAATTTGGTCAAAATATACGTTATTCTCCTTGCCAAGAAAAAGTCCTTTAGAACAAGAAAGTCGAACAGTAATAAACTTCAAATAAATTACATTCCGGAAAAAGTTTATTAATTAAAAACTGTTGTTGTTTGTTAGAATCAAATACGTTTCTTTACAATAACTGTCTATGTCGATAGGAGTACTTATATCAACATAGATTATTTAATACTACTAATTGACAAAATGAAATTATCTATACATTTTATAACCTATCCACAAAAAATGATTAGATTAAACAACAGCTGTGAAATAATGACCAAAATAACTTCATATAAAACTAATTAATCACAATTTCAAACTCGATTCTGAAGTCAAAGATATCCCCTCTTGACTCACAGCATTATATCTATTACCAAAACACATAAAACAACAACAGAAACCTAACAGAAAAACACAAAACCTGCAAAAAAACTGTCCCAGTTTCCAATCATAACATATCTATCACATTTTCTCATTTCTTCGTGCTTATATACCTCTGGTTCTATAGTTGAGCTAGGCCAGGAAAACGAGTGACGTCCACGATGTTTCCTCAAGATTACCCGATCATTCGAACAGGTACTAATGATGCTCTTCCTCCGAATTTTCACCGAAATCATACTACACCTCCGCTTGACCAGATACTGGTCCCTATCGGGCACCGGATGTATCGAATATTTTAACATTTTCGCAAAAAAAAAACTAGAACGCGGACAATCTATAACCACAGTTCAAGGTTATGTTTCTTCGCTATCGTGGTGATGCGTTATCATCGTATTTCCTGGTTGTAATATTTGGCACTGAAAATTACCCAATAACAAAGTCAAACAACAATCAAATAACATCTCTAGATTCATATTTAGAAACTCTGTATTGAGTAAAGGTTTGAAACTCGACTCGAAAGTTTATTTCCTTGTTCGTAAGCGAATTAATTAATTATTTCGTCAACTAGTAAGTTCTAATTTAGTCAGTGCAGTTTTTTTGTACTGTGGTGGTATTTATTCTGTGGTTGTAAATTCGAAAATTTGCTCTGAGGTGATTGGAAAGTTCGTCTGACTTGTCACTAGCGTTCGTGTTCTTAGTGACTTTCTAATGCCCAAGACAAGAACCAATTTGTTTTGAAACTTGCCGCATTGCCGAGCTGTTCTTAAATATTTGCCGAGCAGCGGTTTCAACAGCTGTATTATCATTACTATGCTCTGGAATGAGAAAGGTGGATACTAAAAGTGAACGTAAATCTCAAATCGCGTTGTTCAATGTAGAAAATTACAGACCGTATAGGTATTATGACACTTAAAGTTAACGCTGAATTAGCTATTACACAGAAGATTACAAGAAACAGTTGAAGAAACTGAATGAGGAAGACCCGGCTTATCCCTTCGAACAAGAGAGCCTTTTAACAAAGTTTTTACTTCATTTGGATGTTTTAGGCCAAAATAATGATTTTTTTAATGGAGATGGCATGTGTTCAACTGTTATCTCCAAAAGTGGTGTATTAATGCTAAAATCGCTACTCTCTGCTGCTAGTGTAATAATTAGGGATTATTGAAGTCCGTAATTCAGACACTCGTGTCGAAATTTGGACAAAATGCGTACAATTAATTGTAATATAGCAAACGATGTAAAATATGTTATTTTCTTGTGTTAAAACAGCAATAGAGTCACATGTATTACTTCTGACCATGTACATACACAATTCCGACACACATGTCTGATTTAAGGACGTGCTATATTTACATGTACCGCAATCCGACACCCCACATTGGGGTATTAGACCCAAAAAGCTGGCCATAAATCAAATTTCTAAATTGTTAAATTCCAAAAAGTAAACCAGTTTCTGGGATAGGTAAAAGACCGATGTATTAAAAACGGCAATATTTTTTCACCTGAGCCACGTGTCCTTGTCAGCCAAAAGTTATATTTTACTATGGCTGATCATAGATGCACATAAGCTGACGCTCTTAAAAACGGTTGCAATTTTTTATTTTAACGATAAATGTGACTTTTTTGGTATACATTCTTTAGAACCAAGTATGAACTGTCATTCGACATTATTTTTATTAAAATTTACCCACAGTTTTGTTTATTGCAGGGCCGAGACCATTCGCTGTTATAAAAAAAAAAAAAACAGTTTTATGCAGAACTTGAGTGTTTTAGTTTAGTGTTTAGCTTTGTTAAGCTTTTGAAAGTGGTTCAAATTATAGTATACAGATTTGACATTACAACTACTGGAAAATCTGCTGCGGATAGGTGCGGATACGGTTTTTGTGATTTTATTTCTAATACGTTGTAAAGGAAAATCCAAAAATTGATGTACCGGCTTATATGTAATTTGGTGCAATTTCTTGATACCGTGATAGTAGAGGTAATTTACAACATATTTAACCATATTTAGCTATATGCAACTGGTTACGGTTATCGAGATATTGACAAGTTTATGTTCAATGCATCTTTTATGTTGTAAATGCCGTTATGTACGTATATTTTTCCGTTTTGGATCATGTATAGAAAACAACCCCGATGACCTAGACTCTTAAAAATCATCCGAAAAAAACCTTAAACTTTGTACTTGTATATGCATTTCTTGGAAATTGGTTGCTTGAAGTCAATCGGATTCATATTCAAGGCAAGAAAATACTTCGAAAGCACCTACTCGCATACACAGTTCACTGGTTTAAATTGGATTCTTGTTGAGGAGAGACAATAGTAAGTTTGTGAATAGAAACTGGTTAGGCGTTTTCGATAAATGTCTTTATGCGGAATGCGAATGCGGGTTCAAAACATGCGTATTAGGGTCATACCACTAAGAAACGACCGTTTCAGCTTGAAATATGATCAAATTTCGCAAGCTTTAATGGAAACAATAAGTATAAATATTAGACAATTTTGAAATAATACTAAAAATAATAGATTTTATAGTGATAAAAATGGTAAAATAGGTAAAACAGCATGAATAGCATATGTACCGTTTCAATACAAAATATCGACTGGTGTAAACTTTCATTTTCTTCCTCTACCACAGGTCTTTAAAAATAAAACTTTTTTCAGGATTTTCTTACAACATAACAGACCCAAACATGTTATCTCATATAACTCAAAAACGACATGTATTGTTCAATTTTAAATCCGTATATGCTGCGTATTTAAACTGGACATGCCATATATTATTTTATAAATTTGACACGGTAAAACATAATAGAAATAAAATCACAAAAAAATATTGGTGACAAATGTTGTAGCAGTAATTAAGTTACAATAGGTGTAGTGCAGTGAAGAACAATTTTTAATACAGTTTGCCTTTTTCCTATTTTGTACTGTTTTATTGTGATTACTAAGTTATTAACCTTCAAATTCTTAGTATGAAGGTTAAAATGTTATACATAAATAAAACAAAACATCTAAAGCCTTTTTAGGTGAAAAAATAATTTTGGCCATGTTTTCAGGTCAAATACCCCACTGTGCGACTTTTGTATACGCCTGCTATTTCAAGGCTGTATAATCGCGATCGGACTTTTTGACATTCGTATAGTTTAAGAAGAGGGGAATCGAATGGTGTTGGTTTTATTAAGATTGAACAAAGGGTCAACGAGATACAGCCTATTGAATATCCCGATTTTTGCTAATATTTCATGTCACCTAATCAGTTATTAATTAATTACGGATACTAATTTACATATTTCGGATCGGACTTTTCCACTTTTAGATTGATTATTTTTTTAGATTAGCTTCAATGCGTTAAGTAGTAAGTATAAAGATACCAAAATTATGCCCCGAGCAGTGTCTCGTCTCTCTTGTAGCTTCTGCTATATTTACGTCGTTGAAAAATGCGCTATTTTTGCTCCCTTGTCAGCGTTGGTAGACCATATAAAACGTATATTTATAGATATATGGCGGCATATTTTAAAACCGAGCCATCCCCATCACCGGCAAAGTATTACCGATAAATTCTCTCGTTTTATAACATCGTAGCCGTATAATAACGCTAATAACTCAAGAATCATTCTCAAGACACCTCAGACTCCGAGAGAGAACTGCATTAGAGTGTCGTAATAAATTAGAAAGTCCGCTGACAAGTGGAGGCTCTAATAACAATGTCTCGTGCTATAATTATATTAATTAGCGGGTTATTTGTACAGACATCTTCATCTAGCTGTGAATGAGACTGCGATTTGACGTTTTCCGAAAGTATCCTATGATAAATTTACATAGTTTTGTATGATGTGCGAAACTAAGACGTCGTTATGATTTTGTTCCTAGGTGTTAGCATTGTTTGCTTTAAGAGTAATTAAGTAATTAAATATTAGTGCCACAGAAATTATATCTCCGTCTCACATTAGCTCTATAGGGGTACGCGCAGTATAATCCAGTAATACGTATATGGTGTGCACTACTATAGTCACAAGTGACTATAGTAGTGCGTAATGACTATAATGTGACTTAATATTATATAATAATAATTAATATTATACTTTTTATTACTTTACCAAATTTCAGTTAATAATCACTATATCTACTCTCAATAGTAAAAAGATCTCATATTGTAATACCGTGTACGGTCCTTGCCTGACGGACGGCGTCGGAAAGGCAGCGTGTTCAGCGTGTCCAAAATGCATGTGTTTAGTTTGTTTTTGGTTTGAGGAAGTATGATCATGTATCGAATGGGCTGGGCGACGTCGGGTGGTTGAACATGGATAACACTAGGGTGTTACATGCAGCAATATTATATCATAAGTTGCAATCCACGAGGATCCCACAATACCTCATGCGGAAGATACGCTGTAAAACGGATGTCCATAACCTTAATTTAAGATTCAGGGGTTTGTTTGCTCCACCTGCCCATCGCGCTGACCTGTATAAACGGTCATTCTCTTACCAGGTCAGTCACATATACAATGGTCTCAGGGAAGATATGAAAAAATTATCGTTAAACAGTTTTGGGGGAAAGGTGAAGTGTTGTCTGTTTGCTCAACAGGGGGGACTTTAGGCATTGAGCGCACATCGAAGGGTGTTTTAATTTTAATTTTTTATGGGCATGTGCGATGGTTTGTTGAGTTGGATTTGCTGCAATTACGTGTAATTAGAGTCTAGAGTAATTTTTTGTGTTTTTATTTTGATAAGTTCTCGGAATTATTGTTATATTATTGGTACAACGTCATCAGTGCCTTTGAATGAAATGTACCAGAGTTTATCAGAGTCCCAGTTGCGTAAAAACAAGTGCCTATCGCAGTTTCCGTCCGCTCTAGATTACAAAATCATTTCGAAAAGTCTGTTGGCTTTCGTGATATGCATTCTAACGGGCATATTTCATCTATCTCTTTCTCTCTAAACTCTTCCAAACTAGTTCCATCGCGTTCTATACGCGAATAACGACACATGAATGGTTTTTTTTATCGAGTTTTGCAATCAAGGTTAAGGTCGTATCGACTTCCTGCATTTAATTGACGAAATGAAACCGTTGGCAAGCCTGGCCGGTCTCTTCGGCATATTGCTGCTGCATCTGTGTGGAAATTATAAATAGAACTAACTATGTTTATACGTAAACAAAGCATGTGTTTTCGAGTTGTCGTCGCATATGTGTGTGCGTTTCCAGTGCTCGTTTTTCAGTTCGATTCTCACGCGGTAGAGTTTTTGTTATCTTTTGGCGATTTTAAAGAATTTAGGTCAACGGCTTTGTAGATTACGGACGTTGCGGCTAGATTAGCGTGGTAAATAAAAAAGGTCGCTTGGAAAAACAAAACACCACAGTCTAAATCAGCAACATTTTCTGTAAGAAAACGACCTCCAATGGTTGGAAATTACTTCTACGGCGAAATTGCAGCAATTTTCCAGTGAAATTTCATAAATATTCTGTAAAATTACGGTGACAATGCTGTATTTTCACAGGAGTATGTATGTGGAATATGTAGACAGATATTTTGATTATATTTACAGTATGTAATGTCAAAACATCAGCATTTGACATACCTACTGTCATTAGAATGACAATATCTGACAAATCCTGGCTAACTAGTTTTAATACTATAGCGTTTTAATGCAGTACGAGCGATCTCGATGAAATAGAATTTGCTCATGCGGCTAAACTATATATTTTACCAAAAAATGTCATTGTCATAAATTATTCAGAATTTCCTCTACATTAATTTATTATTTAACTATTTCGACGAAATTCCAGAAATAGAGGCTCAAAAATGTTTTGGGACCCAATACGACATATTTCCGCTAAAATCTAAAAAAATGGTTTGTCTTTGTCATACTACGTATGATAAAATAAAAAGGTTCTTGATTCTGATGATTCATATATTACATTGGCTTCTAGCATACTATATTTTCGGGTATTACCATGTCTTACAAAAGATCATAAAGAATTATGCTCATTATTCCAAATAAGATTTAAGGTTAACATACCGTCTTACAATCTTTCTTGCATTTATTCGCGAAAACATAACAACATTGCCATCCGCACTTGAAATACCTACACATTGACTTTGTGAACACCAAGATGTTCCAATATTGTTTCACATAGCGTACGTGCGCGCGTGTTTCTCCTCCTCATCGCATTATCATGGCATTCTCCATACATTTGCGTGTGAATTGACGTTTCGCAACAGCTGACGTTCTGAATACTGTCAAAAGCTTCAAAATATCCTCAAAATTTTGTGATTTTGATATCAAATTTAGGAGACATCTAGTTTTTAATAAAAAAAAACAGTGACTTCTAAACTTCGGCGTTAAATAATTTTTGTAATCTGTAATCACATTGTATTGATTGTATTTTGAAGACTCACTGTGAAATAAGTGAGGAACTTGGGCAAGTTCTGAGGCATTTTGTTACAAAGCCACATCATTTCTCATTATTTTGTTTGTCGGTTCTTTGATCTTTCCGATATCTTCGTTTTTGTAGAAGATACACAATGACGTAAACATTTGCATAATATGTCTTTAAATCTTGCAGCAAATATTACTTGATTTTGGGTAATAGGTACACTATTATTTTTAATACCAGAAATAATTTAACTCAAGAGTAATTAGCAGAAATCAATAGATATACCGAAGGGTAAAAAATTCTCTTTTTCCAATGTTTAAAAGTATATGAGAATCTTGATGATATCAAGATATCATTTAGGATTTATACAAAATCCGCCTTTTTAACTTTACAGCCGTTACAGCCCTTTCAGTTATGCGAATTCAACTATGTAGTGCCGTTTAAAATCCGGTTTTGTTATTATTCCAAACAACCGTTTTTTTTTTTTTTTAATTATTATATACATAAATAATAAAAACATTTTGAAAAACCTTGCTCATATTTTATACACAATGTTGAAAACTGCACTCATAAGATAATTATATGCGAAAATTTTATGTTAAAATACTAAATTTGAGGAAAAATTCTTTCAATTTGTCTGAAAACTGACATTAAACCATTATATAACCATACCCATTATATTCTTATAAAAATTTCGTTTTATCATTTACGACATTACTACCGTTATTTTACAGTACTTTTAATGTAGATAAACATAATATGTACCTCAAAGGGGAAATATAGGTAATTTGCAATAAATAATTTGCCTACTAAACCTAAGCATACTTTACTCAATTCGTTACGGTAATTTTGCAATAACTTGCAGTTAAATTTCAGATTTACAGTGTAGCAACTCCTCTATACATACACATTGCAAATAAACGATAAAATAGGTTAAATCAATTGCACGAAAAATGTACTTTAACTAATACGATTGCGATTGAACGTAACGCAACTGAAATGACATATAATTCGTCGAAATTATCGCAAATAATTGCATATCCCATGTTATAAATGGTTGCAAAACTCTTTCTCAAAAATGTATAAGAATTTAAAAGATATTGTCATTATTATAGTGTCTGTTCTCCTTGATATATAATTGTGACGCCTTTGTGACTGCGTATTAACGTATGGATAAAATATCCAAGAGCCTTTCATTTGAACAAGTGCCGTTTTCCGATTGCTTTGTTATTACAATAATTGGTCTAAAGAGAATAATTTATCGTTGTACGCTTGCAAATCATGTACATAATATATTACTAATGCACCTTTCTCTTTCTCTTTACATTATGTTAGCGAATAATAGCACCTAGCGGAATACGGTAGTTTATAGCAATTTGCTTTGTTGTGTAGATTAAATTTTTTTAACTTGTAATTAAATGCCAAAGTTTTTAAAATTTCTGCACAAATGTTAGCAAAAATGTTAGAAAAGATTATTAGAATAAACAATATTAAACGTTATTTAAACATTATGTTGTTACTACTTAATTATTACTATCTTTTGATACTATTGACAGTAGGTATTGTCAAAACATCAGTGTCTGACACTACCTACTGCTATTGGAATGAAGAATCTGTCAAATCCGGGCTAACTAGTTTTATATTAATGCAGACACGACCGATCTCGATCAAATAGAATTTGCTCATGCAGCTAAACTATCAATTCTACAAAAAAATGTCGTAGACATAAATTATACAACATTTCCTCTACTTTAATTTTACTCTACTCTACTTTATATATTATTTAACTATTTTGCCGAAATTAAAGAAATGGCTCATTTGAAAAATCGTTGAAAAATGTAAACATCCAGTTCATTTGGACCCTTTTGAACAAAAACTATTTCATTACTACGTATGATAGTAATTTTTCTTTATCAGTTTTACTGTATGGCGACGATTCCGGAGAAACTACTAAAGGTATCGGGACGAAACTTCATACTTCGAAGTTTCATGACCAAACTTAGAGCTGAAAAGATTTCTGTTCAAAATGATCCAAAGGAACTGGATGTTTACTCTAAGCATTTTTCAATGATTTCGCAAATAAGCCGTCATTTCTGTAATTTCGTCAAAATAGATAAATAATAAATTAAAGTAGAGGAAATTTTGTATAATTTATGTCTATAACATTTTTTGGTAAAATTAATAGTTTAGCTGCAGGAGCAAATTCTATTTGATCGAAATCGTGTCTACATTAATAGTAGGTAGCCAGGAAATTTTGTCACTTTTGACAGTATTCAGAACGTCAGCGGTAGCGAAACGTCAATTCAACACGCAAATGCATGGAGAATGTGATGAGGAGGAGAAACACGCGCGCACGTACGCTATGTGAAACAATATTGAAACAGCTTGGTGTTTACAAAGTCAATGTGTATTTCAAGTGCGGATTGCGGATAGCAATATTGTTATGCATTTTTCAAGGATTTTGCAAATGAGCTGCCATTTCTGTAATTTCGTCAAAATAGGTAAATAATAAATTAAAGTAGAGGAAATTTTGTATAATTTATGTGTATGATATTTTTTGGCAAAATTAAATAGTTTAGCTGTAGGAGCAAATTTTATACGATCGAGATCGTGTCTGCATTAATATAGGATTTGCCAGATATTTTTATTGACAGTAGGTAGTGTTAAAGGCTGATTTTTTGACAATACCTACTGTCAATATCTGTCAAAGCCTGGCTAATTCGTTTTTTTTTTAATGCAAACACGTTCGATCTCGATAGAATCTCACGCAGCTAAACTATTAATTTTATATATTGTATGATAAAGTCATGTGCCTGGCCACATGAGATTTTTTAATTAAGAAAGTCATTTTTAGAAACGTCAATAAAATTTCACGTCACTTAACGCACGACAAATTAAAAGCTTCACCCGACCATATAATTTAATTTTACAATTTAAAATCACGCAATAATCATAATAAAAAAAACATTAGCGAAAACACTCTAAGAACTTTAACAACCAAAAAACGACAATATAAAAGAGACAGCAACCTCATTCTCCACGAGGTATGCATTATAAACAAACCGCATACCCAGCAGCACCAACAATAAATCGAACTATCAAAGCACAAAATGCAAATCGAATCCATTATCGATCGATACAAAAAAAAACCTCCACACAAAACAAAACCGCAAGGTCGGTCGAGTTTCTAACTTTCTCAAACTAGAGATCCAAACGTCTAGAAATCACACGCACACACAAGAAATCGCAATACAACAACAATACTCTTCAATCACCTGACAGTCGCAATAATCCATCCTAAAAACAAATCTTTGGCTAGCTATATCACAGTCGTCGTAAATCCTCACTCGGTACTAAACGATCACACAAAACACACACGAAAAAAACACAAAAATCACACAACACACCGACGAATTAACAAAACAACAACGCGCCGCGAGGTTCCGCGTCGAAACAAAAGCTAGCGCGCGCTACGCCGTTCGTTAACACCGCCCGTTTCGAAGCGAATGGCTTCGGAATCTACTCGAGTACGCTTTTGGTATACTCCGAGAGGACCGGAAGTCGGCCTTCCTGCATGATGCACGGCTAGAAGAGGACGAGTGTTCGAAAACGGCGACGAAATAGTCAGTTTAAATATAGTCTGACGTCTGAGGTCTGGTCCTCGACATCTGCATGCATTTAGGTGAAGACTGGCTTCCTTAGGAATCACTTTTACTCGATGGTGTGGTTATGGAAGTTAAAGAAATGGTGAAGAAGTCGTGTTATGGTCTGGCAGCGTGCAAACTAGTCGGTAATTATATCGGTGTGCCGTTATTATGAGTGCTTGAGGTTGTTGTGCAAGCTCTAGCATGGTCGTTAGAAGACTGCTGGGTTCGATGGTTCTTCGGTGGTTACGCTAGTGGTAGAGGTATGTCTCGGAGATGGTTGTAGGAATCGTAGGAATGGCGGTTGTGAATTGATGCGGTATAGTAGACCGATTCGCGGTTTGTATATGTGACCTCGCACGAGAGTATAGCCCTAACTGCCATCTCTTGTTTGGATAGTATTGACCCTGTGTTTGAAGGCGCATAACTCTAAAAAATTTGATATAAGTTTTGTGGAGCGCCACACTACGTCAATCGTAACGGTAACTGGAAACGTACCTGGGACAGTGGAAGATTATTTACTACTAGTACGAGTTAAATATAGATAATAAATTTAGATTTCGTTTGACTACCTCGCACCAACACCCGCAAGCGAGGGAAGCCAAACTGCACAAAATATTGTTCATGTCTATTTCGATCGTATAAATTAACAAATAGACGGAATGCTATTGAATTCGAAGGAAGTGTATCGCAGTAAATAAGGATTAGTTGCATGCTAACTGCGCTGTCTTGCTAACATTCGCAATCTTTATTACATAACTGAAGAAAACAAAAACGCCAATCTATAGAAGAGACTCAACGCAACCTGAACAAAAACTGAAATTTTTGTGGTAAGTGATTTAACAGAAAAAAAATCTGATGTGGCCAGGCACTTGGCTTTATCATACAATATATAAAATTAATAGTTTAGCTGTATGAGAATTTATATAATTCTTTTATTAACATAAAACAATATTAAAACAAAATAACAAAATAATATTTATATTTAGGACGGAGATCAGCACACTTGTTTCCAAATTGCCTTGCTCTTTCACTCAACCCCTTACGCAAACTAGAACTAAGACATAATTGTACCAATAATATAACAATAATTCCGAGAACTTATCAAAACAAAAACAAATAAAAATACTCTAGAGTCCAATTACACGTAATTGCAGCAAATCCAACTCGACAAAACATCGCACATGCCCATAAAAAATTAAAATTAAAACAGCCTCCGATGTGCACTCAATGGCTAAAGTCCCCCCTGTTGAGCAAACAGACAATACTTCACCTTTCCCCGAAAACTGGTTAACGATAATTTTTTCAATCTTCCCAGAGACCATTGTATATGTGATTGACCTGGTAAGAGAATGACCGTTTATACAGCTCAGCGCGATGGGCAGGTGGAGCAAACAAAACCCTGAATCTTAAATTAAGGTTATAGACATCCTTTCTACAGCGTATCTTCCGCATGAAGTATTGTGGGATCCTAGTGGATAGCAACTTTTGATACAATATTGCTGTATGCACCACCCTAGTGTTATCCATGTTCAACCACCCCAAGTCGCCCAGCCCATTCGATACATGATCATACTCCGTCAAACCAAAAACAACATGCATTTGGACACGCTGAACACGCTGCCTAGCCGACGCCATCAGGCAAGGACGGTACACGGTATCACAATATGAGATCTTTTGATACTATTAACTACTGTCAATATTAATTGTGAGGTAATGTTAAACCATCAGCATTTGACACTACCGGTACTGTCAGTAGACTAAAAAATTTGCAAATCCTAGGTCACGATATAGTATTAAATCGATGCAGACGCGACCGATCTCGATCAAATAGAATTTGCTCTTGCAGCTAAACTATTAATTTTACCAAAAAATGTCATAGGCATAAATTATTCAAAATTTCCTCTGTTTTAATTTTTTATTTAACTATTTTGACGAAATTACAGAAATGGCGGCTCATTTCTAAAATCCTTGAAAAAGGCTTAAGGTGCCTCTTAACTGCCAGTTCCTTTGGACCGTTTTGAACACAGAAATTTTTTTGTATCTTGGTCACATATGTTCAGGGGACCCAAAAGGACATAATTTCGCCTAAATTTAAAAAAAAAATTTCGGCACGATTACAATACTTTACATACTGCGTATGATAAAGTAAAAATATAATTCTTTCACTAAAACAATAATAATTATTTGAACTAAGTAAATCTCATTCCTTATACAAATTGAAATTTGAAAACATAAGTCGTTTGACACAAATAAACGTTCTTTCTACCAAACAAATATTTCAAACAAATGCATTTTTATCCGCAAATAAATTTTATTTAAATTAAACAATATTTTCTATCTGTGTACGAGCAACTAGTTGTTTATATGACACATTTCAAAAATAGCGCATTTGTTACGATAGAAAACATTGCTTGTTTTAAAGAAACAAATTATTTTAGATAAGAACTTGTTTGTTATAAAAATGTTCAATTGATTTGTTTGAGTATTAATTGAAATGTTTTCAAACTAAAAGTTTCTTTGTTTCCTTAAAAGTAATTATCTTGATTTGATTTAAAAACCAAAGTCCAATGTGGTGTCAAATAATTAATATGCGTGGTTCTTTTTGACAAATGCGTCTGTCTGGACCCAGACAGACATCACCACCCTGATGTCTGTCACAGTCTAATATCGATGCAATGAAGAATTTTATTTAGAGTCTATAGTTAGATACCCAAAATAAACAAAAAATTCTTTGTTTCAGTCATGTGGAGATTATTTGATTTACTGTTTTTGTAGTTCTTTGCGATTACATAGTTATTTAAATAATATCAACCATTTAAAGCGCAAAGAATAATAATGACATAACTCTTCCCTACGAACCATTATTTCCCCCACACAGAGAAAACCGTAATTCCCACCTTACCATCATAATTTATCTAAAAGAAAAAGCGAAAAAACGTGAAGGCCACCTCGTTATCACTAATGGCCGCATCGTCGTTCCTACATTAATCTCGACTCGCGAATCTCGTCGTTAACTAAATAAGAAAAAGAAGAGACGGAGGCACAAAAAAACAGACGAAGATCACGATTAGCGAACGAGGTGGAGGTTATTTTTACGCGTCGTCGATTCGTCACCCGATAACACACGTAGTGATTTACTCGCATTTCCGTTTTTCTCCACACTTTTTTTTGCGCAATTCTGACATCACACGGCGGTTTAACTCGGAACAACGCAAAATCATCGAAAAAGGAAGTATTTCCGGTCGTTTCTTGTGGGTGACTAGCCGTAATTCTACGCTTTTACGTGAGTTTGATCATTTATCGGTTTAGCTCCATTTATGGATCAATATTTTGTTACAATTTGTTTGAGTTACTTAAATACATCTGACGGTGTCTGAAGACGCATATGGGGCGTTCGTTTACAAATCGTACACCTTTTATGACGTCACATTTTAGATTTGGCTTAAGCTTTTCTTATGTTGTATGCACTAAATTAAGTTATACCTGTATCAGGATTTAGTCGAAACAAATTGATTGCGAAACGCTAATTCAACACGCAAATGCATGGAGAATGCGATGAGGAGGAGAAACACGCGCGCACGTGCAACAATATTAAAACATCTTGGTGTCATTGAGTATTTCGATTGCGGATAGCAATGCTCTTATGTTTTCGCGAATAAATGCAAGAAAGATTGTAAGACGGTATGTTAACCTTAAAACTTATTTGGAATATTGAGCATAATTCTCTATGAACTTTTGTAGTTAGCACTGAAGACGGGGTAAAACCCGAAAATATAGTATGCTAGAAGCAATATAATATATTAATCATCAGAACCAATAACCTTTTTACTTTATCATATGTAGTATGACAAGGAGGTTTAGTCTTAGCATTTTTGAAATATTTCGCAAATAAGCCGCTATTTCTTGAAGTTCGTCGACATAGTTAAATAATAAATTTAGTAGAGGAAATTCTGAATAATTTATGACTATGAAATTTTTTGGTAAAATAAATATTTTAGCCGTTTGTGCAAATTCTATTTCATTGGGATCGCTCGTACTGCATTAAAACACTAGTATTAAAACTAGTTAGCCAGAATTTGTCAGATATTGTGATTCTAATGACAGTAGGTACTGTCAAATGGTGATGTTTTGACATTACATACTGTAAATATAATCAAAATATCTATATCTAGTTCTAGTAGTTTTATTTTAATGCAGACGTGGCCGATCTCGATCAAATAGATCTCATGCCGCTAAACTATTAATATATGGTATGATAAAGTCATGTGCCTGGCCACATCATCACAATAGATATAATCGAAAAAATATATATAATATCCGCTACACTTTTACGTACAAAACCCATCTTTTTCTAGGATGGAGTCTCTTATAGTTCGAAAGATATGAAATTTTATCTGACGTGAGTCACGCGCGGCGTGTTGAAACTCAATGAAAAACGCAGCAAGCGACTACTTCAGGCGTGTTCGCGACGATGTTCTTGAACATCTCGCAGACAGCAGGCTGGTTTTACACGCTAGTGCAATTACTTTAAGAACGGAGTAAGTAGAAGTGCTTATTTATTAGGTGCAAAAAATATATATTTATTAAACGCCTTTAAAAGTGCCAAGGTCTTCTAACCATGTCAAACGTTCTAAATTTCGAACCGATAGATGTTTCAATCCATTCAATTTGCATCCGCATCCAAATATAAAGAATAAAGACCTCTCAGAAACGGAATAAAATGCCAATTATTCGCATTAAATTTACCTATAACATCTAGGTGAAAGTTATCACGACTGTTTAAAACGTAAGATTTTCGCTCAAGCATCAACAAATTGTTATTTTGGTAAATGTTCTGAATGTCCTGGTGCAACACATTTGATTGACGAATCACTTGTAGACAATGGATGAACGTCAACACTTTGCAACTAATGTTGATGAATATTTACAAAAATTGAAGACCGGTTTAGAAAAACTATTTTTTTTGCGAAATCCGTACGATTTGTAAAAGAACGACCATTTATGGATCAATAATTTGTTACAATTTGCTAGAGTTAATAAATCTGAAGGTGTCTGAAGCCATATACACCTGTTTTGGTAACTGTAATCTTCTATCACGTCACGTTTAATGAATCAAATGTAATTCGCGTCGTCGTCCATTAGGAAAGTTTCGTGAAGTTTTCCAAAGTCTCTTAGGTGGGTGAGGTGGGCGTGGGGGTATAGAGGGTAAGATTTCAGTCGTTGGAAACCCTGGGAACTTGTGCAGCAGCAGCAGCAGCAGCTTTCGCGAAGTCGCCGAAATAATAATGGAATAACAGCGCTAAGAAATGTAGCGCGACTTATGCTCGGAGTCGTTAAAAGTTTTCACGTTATTTCTCTCTTCATTCCATCTTATACGCCGTGTTGTTGGAGCAAAATGTTAATCGTATTAAAAATAAACTTTTAATAGGTTTCAACTTAGTTGAAGTTGAAATAACATAAAATAAATTATGATACTTTGCACAGTTGATTGTGTGGCCAGGCACATGACTCTATCATACACAGAGAGAAATTTTTGTTTGATTCAAATAAATATGCATTGACTCAAAGAAATTTGTTGCTTCAATACAGGCAAAGAAATATTTATTTGCAGATAAAAACGCATTTATTTGAAATATTTGTTTGGTAGAAAGAACGTTGATTTGTGTCAAACAACTTATGTTTCCAGTTAAAAAGTTTGCAATTTGTGTATTATAAGAAATGAGATTTATTTACTTCAAATAATTATGATTGTGTTGAGTGAAAGAATTACATTTTTTTAAATTAACAAAATTGTTGGTCGAGTTAAATGCTTAAAATTATTAATTTGTTGAAGGAATTAATAGACAAGAACTTTTCGGAAGACTCGCCATGTGTCACCTCCTTTTTGGGATGTCGCACAACTCGCACATCCTCGACTAGTGCTTGGTCTTCCCAACCCAACATATAGTCAAGGTTAAATTAGTAAACTGTACTCTGATTTGGAATCGCAACTTGAACCTGCAGGCACTGTACTGTAAGTTCTATACTGTCGATCACGCGGCTTTATACTCTCGATATGTACGAAATGCGAGGAGAGCGTTTACAGCGCCATCTAACAATAGAGTTGGATGACACTAAAAATATATTTATTTGAATCAAAATATGATTTCTTTGGTGGAAGTAAACCTATTTATAAGCCAAAACAAAAATATTACTTTAAAGGAAATAAATCTCATCTTGTGTACAAATATATTAATTTTAATCAAAATATGATTTCTTTGGAGGAAGTAAACCTGTTTTTAAGCCAAAGGCAAAATATTACTTTATTACTGAAATAAATCTCTCCTTCTATACAAATTTATATGTTTGAATCAAAATTATATTTCATTGGTGTAAAGAAACGTGTTTTTATCAAAACAAAAATATTACTTTCAAGGAAAGTAGTTTTTGTTTATCCATATATATTTATTTCACTTAAATTAATATTTCAAATAAATTAATCTCTGCAAGCAAATAAACTAGAGTATTCAATGAAGTAAATATTGTTGGCGTCAAAGAAATATGTTTTGACCCAAAAGAATAAATTCAAACAAAAGCATTTCTTAAAAACAAGAAATCTTTTCTATCTGTGTACAAACGCAATTGAAAACAAAATGCTATTTGCCTAGAATCGGTTTTGACAAATACATTTCCCTAGGCAAATAACTTTAAAAATAACCAAGAAGATTCCATATCTATTTGACTGAATTTTACCAAAAAAATTTCAGGCATAATTTATATAAAAAATTTCCTCTACTTTAATTTATTATTTAACTATTTTGATGAAATTGCAGAAATGGCGGTTCATTTGAAAAATCTTTGAAAAAGACTTAGACTTTAGAGTATACATCCAGTTCCTTTGGACCCTTTTGCATAAAAAGCTTTTCAGCTTACAGTTTGGTCTTGAAACTTTACCTTGGTCAATAATGTTCAGGGGTCCCAAAAGGACATATTTCCGCTAAAATCTCAAATTTTGACACGATAATACTTTGTTTTTACAATACTTTGTAATACTACTTATGATAAAGTAAAAAGTGTAATTACACCAAAAAAAAAGCGGTAATTTCTCATTGAAAACCGTTAACGCAAACCAAAGGTTATTAATCCCCTTAAAAGATACGGTTGCTAAGCAAATATAGCTCAACGACCACACCAACCTAAGCCAGAAAGACAGTAAGCAAAGTACCAAACAGTACGCTCTCTCACAGCGCTTGAAAATTAAAACAAAGCAGGTACAACGCTCACATACACAGTGTCTAGATGCCGTAACCAGGTAATCCAAATTGTAAATAAAACACAGAGTCGAGTGTGTGTGTCTAGAACTGTTAAACAGTGAAATAATTTGCTATTCAGGAGGTTTGTTGGTTCTCGAAGTACGTTTCTGTATCAATATTCTCTCTGCTACCTTTCTTCGTTCGAACTGTTCGAAAACTGTGACTAGAAAGCGTCCATACTAAACCGGTATTCAGCACGTTATCTCTACCGCTAAAAAGCGCACATTGACACAACTTTTCTCTTCCAAGTGGCCACACGCTTTAACCAGCGGTTCCCAAACAACCAATGCATCACATGAGATATTTATGTTACTGAATTTTTTATGAAATAAGAATGAAAAAGGATAACAAACAGAGGCTTTGTCATTAAATGGCAGAAAAATGCGTTTTGAAGATACTCTAAACTGATGTAAACAAAAAATGCCTTTTAGATATTCTGAAAATGCAATACCTACTCAACTTCTAAGAATATTCTTATAATAAACTTTTCACCTAAACATATAAAGTAGGAAGTTATAACAAGTTAAAGTTGCATATATTCTTTATATTCTTTAAAAGCTATGCTAAAGTAATTGTTATTTAATACAATGTTCAATTCAAAATGAAAAAATCTGATGTGGCCAGGCACATGACTTTATCATACAATATATAAAATTAATAGTTTAGCTGCATGAGAATCTATTCTATAGAGATAAATCGTGGGTATTGTCAAAGCATCAGCATTTGACACTACCTACACTACGTCATTAGAATAATAGTTATTTATGTCACAAATGCCGAAAGTACGGAATAGCGCGACGAGCGGTGATACGGCGCGTCACCGAAGGCGGAGTGTCGCCGTCGCATATGAGCGAGTCGCGCTATCTAGTTTTTGGCAGGAGCGACATCAACGTTTATTGTGTTGCTTTTTAAGAAATAAGATTTAAAAAAAATAAATGATTTCTGTATAGTAAATGCTAGGTTGGTACCACTTTGACGAAAGGTGCGTTCCGATTGATAGGTAATGGTAGCTAATGGCGGTGGTAGAATACGAAGTTATAGTATTTCTGACATATCGTGATAATGACACATATTAGTTTGCATGTACATAAACATGAGTCACTAGCAATTTTCTATTGGAAATACTATAACGGCGTCTGCTACCACTGCCATTATCACTAATGAAAACGCACCTTAAAAAGGTAATTCAAATTCTGACAGATTTATATTTGTTCATGACACATCCCTACCAACATACTAAAATAAAACTACACTCATCGCTATACTTTATTTATAATTTTCTCAATGTATCATTTTTAGAATTAGATATAAAGAAGGGTTGATATTTCTTATCAACAAACAATCAAATTGGTGATCTTATTTTATTTGAAATTTGTATTTTATAATTTGCCGCACTACAGCGGCAACGTTCCATAGTGGTTCTCCAACCTCTGATGAGATCAGCTGTTTTCGAATGTGACAACACAAAACAAATATTTGTCAAAATCCTGGCTACTATGTAATTTCATATCAATGCAGATGCGACCGATCTCGATCAAATAGAATTTGCTCTTGAAGCTAAACTATTAATTATACCAAAAAATGTCATAGGCATAAATTATACAAAATTTCTTCTACTTTAATTTATTAATTAACTATTTTGTCAAAATTACAGAAATGGCGGCTCGTTTGAAAAATCTTTCAAAAAGGCTTAGAATAAACTACCAGTTCCTTTGGACCCCTTTCAACCAAAAGCTTTTCAGCTCTAAGTTTGGTAACAAAACTTCTAAATATGAACTTTCGTTCCGATACCTTTAGTAGTTTCTCCGGAATCGTCGTCACAAAAATCGTTTACACACAGACATACACACACACACACACACAGATATTTTTTTGTACCTTGGTCAAAAATGTTCAGGGGACCCAAAAAGACCTATTTCCGCTAAAATCTCAATTTTTTTTTTTTCCGGCATGATTACAATACTTTATCTTACTGCGTATGATAAACTAAAAAAAAATGTCTGTGTGGCTATGCTTGTGCACAAAGAACCAATGTTTACAATAATTGTTTTTGTAATTTTCTTTCGAAAAACGTGTTCCCCAAATTTCTTGAGGAGCGTATTTTACTGCTTCACTCAAAGTTTGACTATTTCGAAATAATAACTGGAGAATAACGGTCATTAAAATTAAATTCATAATAAATAAATTGAAACTATTAAAAATACATCATAACCTTTTACAATATACAGGGTGTAATTAAATTATATTTCCGTAATAAATAACCTTTTTAAACAAAGATCCCACCTTCTTTATTCACCATTGATGGAATCGGTTTCGGGAGACTGGTCAATATGCTAGAAGAGCTGGACAAGCTCGAAATCAAAAAACTACTCAAAATCAAGACCGAATTCTTGTCCTTTCCTCTCTACGTCAGCGTACTGCCACAGCACGAGACCTCCTAAACGACCTAAGACGAGCACATGGAATAGAAATTTCTTATCAAACTGTTAGAAACAGATTACAAGAAGCGAATTTGAAACCAAGAAGACCTGTCCGCGCACCACGCCTTACGCAACATCACAAAGCAGCAGGAAGTGGATAGATTTGGTCGTGGATCTGTGATGGTAGGGGCTGGAATCAGTATAGACACCAGAATTGATCTTGTTGTGGTTCCTGCACAGAGAGAAATTTTTGTTTGATTCAAATAAATATGCATTGACTCAAAGAAATTTGTTGTTTCAATAGAGGCAAAGAAATATTTATTTGCGGGTAAAAACGCATTTATTTGAAATATTTGTTTGGTAGAAAGAACATTGATTTGCGTCAAACAACTTATGTTTCCAGTTAAAAAGTTTGCAATTTGTGTATTATAAGAAATGAGATTTATTTACTTCAAATAATTATGATTGTGTTGAGTGAAAGAATTAAATTTTTTTAAATTAACAAAATTGTTGGTCGAGTTAAAATGTTTAAAATTATTAATTTGTTGAAGGAATTAATAGACAAGAATTTTTCGGAAGACTCGCCATGTGTCACCTCCTTTTTGGGATGTCGCACATCCTCGACCAGTGCTTGGTCTTCCTAGCCCTACATATAGTCAAGGTTAAGTTAGTAGGTTTGTTCGAGCAGACCAAAATAAGTGCATAAAGCACTTATTCTTTCTCCTGCGCATGCCAAATGGCGCCCCAATTGTGTTGACTGGTTTTGACGACTGCTCGAACGAACCTAGTAAAGTGTACTCTGATTTGTAATCACAACTTGAACCTGCAGGCACTGTACTCTATAAGTTCTATACTGTCGATCACGCGGCTTTATACTCTCGATATGTACGAAGTGCGAGGAGAGAGTTTACAGCTCCATCTAACAATACAGTTGGATGACATTAAAAATATATTTATTTGAATCAAAATATGATTTCTTTGGTGGAAGGAAACCTATTTTAAAGCCAAAACAAAAATATTACTTTGAAGGAAATAAATATCTTCTTGTGTAAAAATATATTTATTTTAATCAAAATATGACTTCTTTGGCGGAAGTAAACCTATTTTTAAGCCAAAGACAAAATATTACTTTAAGCGAAATAAATCTCTCCTTATATACAAATATTTATATGTTAGAATCAAAATTATATTTCATTGGTGTAAAGAAACGTTTTTTTTTAAATCAAAACTAAAATATTACTTCAAAGGAAAGTAATTTTTGTTTGTATCCATATATATTTATTCCACTTAAATAAATATTTCAAATAAATTAATCTCTGCAAGCAAATAAACTAGAGTAGGTATTCAATGAAGTAAATATTGTTGGCGTCAAAGAAATATGTTTTGACCCAAAAGAATAAATTCAAACAAATACATTTCTTTGAAACAAGAAATCTTTTCTCTCTGTGCATGGAATAGATGCTTACGAAGCATCACAAAGCAGCGCGTATGAGGTTTGCTCTGGATCACAGAGATTGGCAATTTCGTGACTATATTGTTTAGAGACGTCCTGGTGAAAGCTACGCAGCCGCTACTATACAGGAAGTGGATAGATTTGGTCGTGGATCTGTGATGGTTTGGGCTGGAATCAGTATAGACACCAGAACTGATCTTGTTGTGGTTTCTGGTAGACTAAATGCCATGAATTACATCGAAAACATCTTGGAGGACCATGTGGTGCCTGCTGCATATGGCTTCGGTCAAAATTTCATCCTAATGCAGGACAATGCAAAGCCACATACCGCCGGCATCACCAGAAACTTTTTACAAGAACACGTGTGGGATCAGCTTGACCGACGTGTTCGCAAAACGTTAATAAAACATTATTTGAAGTGTGTTTTTTACTAATATCAAGTTTAGTTCGGAGTACTCACAAGGTAGCCGATCATCCCTCACAGTATTGACGTCGGTTTACGAAACACTCTGTATATGCATCTAGAACCTTATTTTATTATATCGAACTGTGACTTTACCCAGTGCTAATTTTGTATCAGCTGAATACTAGGGCGAGCTCATCCCAGGTCGGGCAGTCGAGATGCTTGACCTATGACCTTTCAGGCGGTTACTCTGAATATTCCACTACATCTCCAGGTCAGAACAGATTCAAACTCCCACATAATATATTACTATTCGTATGCGCAGAAACTAAGCTACACCCATCTACATAAAAAAGTATTTTGCGTTTTTATCTTTTCTTCTTTTTGTACAGCGGAAAATATAGTAAATATGCCCACACTCCAACCCTTTGGAAGGCTTTGGATGGGGTTGGTAGGCTAATTACTTGACTCGAATGGGAAATTGCACGCGCAATCTGATATCCGAGCAATACGAAAGGGATTTATAAGGGGGTAAGTGAGATCGTGGGGTATGTTTGGGGTGAAATTGTCAGCCGACGGCAATATAGGGCGGGGAAAATTGACAAAGTTTCATATCGGGACTCGGTGCGCGCAATTTTTATCAGGGGTTGCGTGAACGATAGGGCGGAGATTTTAAAGGTTAGAGGGCAAACTGTTGCGAATTTATGATCACTAGAGGGCGGATTTATGCGATCTTTATAATTGGTAAAAATCAAAATTGTAAATTGACTCAAATCTCAAACAGTTTTTCACCCAAGTGGATGCTTTACTACATAGATTATTTTTTGACGTTTCTTAAAACCAATGAAATGCTTCTTTATTTGTCACAAGGGTAAGTTTCAACCAATTATGTCATTATTATAGTGGGAATAAATCTCTTGTGATTATTCTCGGGAATAATCACTGTAGCTTTTATTTGCCTAGCAACTGTCAGATACTTGTCAAAATAATTACTTAATTGTGTCAACGCGAAATGGGTGAAAGTCATCGGTTTAGTACCTTTTCCGATGCAGAAATTACAAAAAAGATTTTAGAAACTACTTCGAAAAATACTCTAATAAGTAATCAGTCTATATGGAGACAATTTAAGACCTTCACCAAAGAAAGAAATTATATTCTGGATCAATCTACTACAACAGCTACTCTGGCATTGATTTTAAAAGATTGGGCTTATAACATGAAAAGAAAAGACGGAAATGATTATAAAGAAGCAGTAATAAAGACAATGTGGAATAAAACGGCAAAATTAGTTCAAGAACTTTACTTTAATAAGTATAACAGGTCCTTTGATCCTTTCCATGATATAGAATTCAGAAATGCTCGGAATGCAGGAGATGCAAAAAGAAAAATTTTACAAAAACATCCTGAAAAGCACAAACAAAGTTCTGTGGCACTTTCTAATACAGAATTGTTGCAAATTTTTAACTATTGGGACGAAGATACACCTTCTGGATTGCAAAGAAAGTTTTTTCACGTTCACTAGCCTGGAGGGGAGGAGAAGCTACGAAATGTTTAGTTCATTATTTTAAAAAAGAAACCGACATAAAAAGATTAAATACTGGCCGCATTGAATACAATCCCATCTTTACAAAAACTGCACAGGGTGGAGCACAAAGGTGCGCTAATAGTAAATGCTTGACTCCAAACATAAATAACCCAGATATTTGCCCTGTTCGTCTTTTTGAAAAACTAATGAGTAAACGTGAAGAAAATATTAAAACCGAACGCTTGTTTCTTACTCCAAATCCGGCTTGACAAACTCATGGCTTTTGGGATAAAAACGTTCCTGTGGGAATAAATTCCATTTCAAAATGGATGAAAGAATCCGCAGAAAAGGTAGGTCTAGACACAGTTACTAAAAAAATAACTAACCACACACAGAGAAATGTTTAAGACATTCGTTGTCTTGCCGAAATTTACTCCGAACAAATCAATAAAGTTTTCAATTTAGATGAGCTTTTTGAATCAAAACTCACAAATTTCTCCTTTGAAGCGACAACATTTTGTTTCCAAGTAAAACTACATTGGATAATTTTAAAAGTTCTTATGAGTTCTTTTAAGAATATAGTGTGTTGCATTGAACAATTCAATATATTCCAATAAAAACAACTATTGAAACAAGATCATATATGTAAAATATGGTGTTCAAAACAAGTAAAATTAGTTGGTTGATGCAAGAGACGTTTTGTGTGAACCAAGTAACCAAATGCTTAGTTTAAAATATCGGGTGGTTTCATTGTGCGGAAAACTTGAGTTTGCGCGGTTTGTGGCACCAGACTGACGCGACGTAGAACGGCGACAGTTTTTAGATACGCAGTATATGAGGACTACATTCTCCAGTGTCACTCACAACCCTCACAACGTTAACTCCATGCAAATATATTGGTTATAGTGGTAAGCAGTGTCGCTTTGATAATACGCTTGATTGTATCTGCAGTTTTACATGTGATAATGGACAGCGTGGATGATTTTTCAATTTCATCAGATAATCTTAAAACGATATTTGACAGTAAGTATATGCGTATATCTACTTTTTATGCGAATGTTAATACACTATGTGCATTCTATGTTTGCAGACCATAAAATAACTGTGCAAAACATAACAAAACTTACAGAAGAAGAGATAAAAGAACTTATTCCGGCTATTGGAGATCGGATTGTTTTCCGGGAAGCGGTGAAGCTAAGAGGAGATTTAGAAACATCTAAGGTGAGAAACCGTATTATAATGGCCAGTTGCAGAAAGGCCCATCAAGTCTTGTTGACTGCTTAGCTCTTAACTGTACTAATTACTGTATCAGGATGACATCTTTTTGTATTTTTGGTTGTATTTTAAATAATTTTTTTCTTTTATAACAAGTTATTGGGTTTATATCAGTATGACACCTACTTGTTTGAAATGTATTTTTATTTTTATAATAAATTAATGTATTGGTATATATGAACTTTTTTTACCCATTGTCTTTGCTACATGACTAAAAAAATATATGTCTTACAAAATAATTGCTTAACGAACTTTGATGTAATACCACATATTATGTTTTGATTAGATTTGTCAGCCAGAAGAATTATTCTTGCTAGTAAATATGATTAAGAAAGTAATGTGTTACTATAATCGTGTAGTTCTTTCTGCATTTGTTTTGATAGACTTATTTTTTTATGTAACCTTTGCAGCAGCGGTAGATAGTTTTAACAAAACAACAAAAACATTCACTTCAAATCAAGATTCGCGGATCGACACGCACGGGTGCAGTCGTTGCCTTCGGGCTCTGCTTGGGGCTGGCCGGGCTGTTGAATGTAAATTACTATTACTTGCTTTGAATTTTTAACGCACTTCGTTTAAGATGACAGTTACTTGCTTTGAGAACAAAATACTTTATTCAGAACACTAAAGGTGTTGAACCAAAATTACAAATGTTTCTCTGAAACATTGGTTCTTCCAAGCAAAATAACCTATTACTTATTCCGATAGCTCTATTACTCTCTTTAAGACATCATATGGTTGCATTAAAACAATATTAGTTTGGTCCAAATGTTGAAATATTTGAAATAATACTACAAAGTTTCATTCAAAACAACATTATAGTCCTTTCGAGTTGATGACTATTTGGTGCAAGTCAATAGTTTACTCGTTGCAACTAATTTTATCTCGAACGAAGCACTTAACACATTTGTACTGAGAAAATATTGTCTCGGTTGAAGTGGATAGTTATTTCGTGGATATGGAAATCAACCGTTGTTTTGATGCAAAGCAATTTTATTTCAATTGAGCATTCCTTTCTCTGTGTGTAGTATACTGCTGAACGAGATATTTATGCTTATAGGGTAACTGGCTTGCCATCTACACAATCATTTAATTTGTCGTGTGGTACTTTTTCTCCTAATACGAAGTCACGGAGGGGGAAGTTTTAATAAATACGTGAGGCGTAGATTCATTGACATCCACAAGAGATAGACGAACTATTACACAGAGTAGAACAAAAAATATTTAATAATAACAAGTCGGATCTACCAGGATTCCAGGTTCCCGTGCAGTTCTCCTTAACAAGCCGACTGACAAGAGTAACGATCTCAAATCTCGATTATTACGTATAATCTCCGAACAAAAGAAGATCGCTGCTTCGCACACAGGTCGGAGCGCGATCAGCACCTGACTTTTCCCATCCGAGCCGTCAAAATATTCATTAAGTCGCTCATAATTAAACGTATACGAGAGCCAGCAGGACGACATAATGCAACACAATGCTTCTCCGGGCTACCGGTAGGTTCTATATCGTGATTATTTCGCGAAATTAGCTCGCTTTCTTGATGGTAATTAGGGTGGAGTTCGACTTCTTTCTTCCTGGTTTCGCCTTTCTATTCAAATCGACGTTTCAACAGACGTGTGGACGAGGTGTAGACATGCTCTTTTCGATTGTTCGAACGTAGTTTGTAATAATTGTGAGTACGCTTGAGATTTTTCGACTAATAGGTAGGTAGCTGGCATAAATTTGTGTGCTGGGATGCAATGATTTGATTGGTGTAATGCTGTACAATCTTGGGAAATCATATCTTAGATGAGGTTTTTTTTTGTTGGTAAACGTATTTGGTAAACATATTTTAATTTTCCCTATTGAAAATAAAACACCCATGAATAGTTGAGGGTCTAGGAAGTAAAAGGGTTTAAGCAGGGGGGGGGGGGGCACAAAATTCGAAGAGAAATAACAAAACTTTTGTGTAAAAATGTCCAGACCTTCTAAATAAAATTCTAACGACCTAAATGTTTTGTGATCTTGACTTAATTATAATAATTATTTTAAAAGAAAGAAATTGCCAATACCAAAAATGTAGTGCTTAGTAAAAGTTTCAGTTGCCTAAAACGCTCCCCTCCAAAACATTACGACGAAAATTTAAAAAAAATATCTTTGAGAAACTTGAAAAAACTCCCTAAACATCATTTGAATGGGGTTAGAAAAACGTACTGCGGCATCTTAACCAACCTTCACCTGAACTGTGAAAATGTTTTCAAGGTTGTAAGTAATGTTATTATTTTAATGGTACTCAAAAAACGAGAATAGTAGACTATCGCGTCTTAGCTTAGTGAAATTAAACAAATAATTCTGATAATAAGTCAAAACCACGTATAACGGTATTTTTATGCTGGGTGATACATTCCACGTCCCAAGTATTTGAAAACATGATTTCGCATCATATTCAATAATAAGAAGAATAATAGCGTGCAATGAAAACTTGACCATTTTCAAGATAGTCGTTGAGAAGGTTAAGAAGAAATGGCTTATGAAACCCACCTTGGTTTTTACGGAAACTAAAATTAGTGTAAAAGTTCTTAAATCTATACGCTAGTAAAAGATACTAGTTTTAGAATAATTCCATAAAATGCGGTACCGTTATTTATATAAAACACTTGTGAAGCACATGTGAACACATTTGAAGAATATTTGGATTATTTTAATTTGTTAGAAATCGAAAACGGCGAGCTGTTGACTAATTGCTTTTTATTGTCATAAAACCCTAAACTGAGTTTCGCGAGGATTTTATATACCAATATAAACTCGTTTTGAACATAAAAGTTTTTGGTTCAATCTGGAATTGAAAAATTGCAATTGAAAGTGGTATACATTAAATTAAATGTTACTGAGATACATGAGGCATTACTAAAAACAAAAACTCGGAAAATATTGTTACTTGTTTTGATTTGCAATAGGCACTGCCGTCACCCATATTAACCACTTCCAAAGTATATTTTACTAAAGATTGTTGCATACAGCAATTCCTACAGACGTCAAAATAAAAATAAAAACTTTTCAAAACTATTCAGTTTGAGTGTATTTCGATTACGAGTACAAAAATTGCCCTATAGTTTACTTTAGGTAACTTGTCATTTGTATTTTATTGTAATAAAGTTCGTATTAATACAGTAAATGCACTTGAACCATTTTATCACCAACATTTTTGAAACAAGTACATTTGTTCAAGAAAATAAGTTAAAAAATAAAATTTAGAGACTCCTTGATTCGTTACAATCTTTTTATGACTACGAAATAAATAATAATTAAATAATAATACAATTTCCCAAACTTATTTCTAAAATTTTGAAATACAATTTTATGTAAATCTTATTATCTCAGAACCACAAAAAGTGCACTTAAATCCTTTTAATTCTAGACCCCTCAATTTATAAAATGTACATTATCAATAAGAAATCGACATATTAAAATATTTCCAAACATCAGACATATGCGTTTCCAAATTTAGAATTGAAAACATTCTATTAGAGAAAACGCGTTTCAATATTGCGAAACGCAGAAAAAAAATTCGATTCATAGCTGGAGAATTTCTTCGGTAACGAATTTTATCAAAATATGTGAGACGAATAACGTCAAATAACGTTGTAAATGCTGCACAGAAAAAGACGCTCTTCTGCCCACAAAAAAATGTTTTCGAGCACTACGCCGTACTCGCCAACTAGATATCAGATAAATCGGATAAATTCATTCATATATATAAATCATAGCAAATGATTTAATTTATCAATTGTGATAATTTCTAAAAGTCCTGTAAGCTATGAAATAAATAACTAGTGCAGATTAAAATGTTTACAAGTAGCAGTTAATTCAATCACTACAGTTTTTCGCATTTTTATAGATGGCAGTACTGATGTTAACATATATGATTATGATTTATTGTATTTTTTTTGTGTTTGCCACTAAACAATTTTTTGTTGGATGTATAGAGCATTCAATTAATTTATGTGGCCAATACTCATTTGCACAAAATATACCTATCTTGTTTAACATTTTTCGGAACAATACAGATATTTTTTTGCTTCTATACTAGCCGCTTGAAAGTGCTTCTTAAACACAGCAAAGCATCAGTTAAAAGATTCCAAACAAGGAGTTAAGTGATCAAAATGCTTGAGTCAAAGTATTTGCTGAAAACGTTGATGGGATTGTGGCTGCAATTTAGAAATTGTGTAACCAACAAGAAAATTCACGCACCAGAGGTGCTGCAAAGAATATTATGCCTCCTGTGTGTGATTTCATATTTCATTGCTATCTTTTCTTTTGGAAGGATGTACTAAGGGAAATTAATTGCGTCTTAGATTGAATTGCAAAGTAAAGGCTTAAGTATTGATCAGTTAGCTATAAAAATAGGGACTATATGTTGAAGAAAAATTGAGTCATATTGTGTTAGAGGTTGTCCGGCCAAACACTTTACTTTTGTCGAACACTGACGTATCAGAAACAGAAGTTCTCTTAGATATACTAAGGTTGAGAAGACATTTAAAAGCGGCCAATGTTACAGTTTCTAATTGGGCGTCTCTAGACTTGAAATTCATCGTGTAATGGGATTATTATATTGTATAAATGACAAATTGTAAATCAGTTGCTACGTGTAAAAGGTGTTTTGCAACTTAGAATTAATTAAAAATTGTTTGCGAGCAACAATGACCCAGACGAGACTTAACAATCTTGGCATATTAGAAATATAACACCAGGCAACATAAAATATAAATTGTATGTATTGGGAGGGTGCGTGATGCAAGCGCCTCTCCCAGTGTAGGCGAGTACTATGTTCACGAGGCGTAAATGGAGCAGTTCGCAACTATATGTTACAGTTATCTGTAGTGTTTTAGTGGTCCAATCAAACTTGTATTATTATATTGTTTTTTTGGAAAATAACTGTTAATAGTGAACTTCATTAACTTAATTTCATTGAACTTAATTTAATTTACAATATATTATAAAATATAATTATAAACAACTATTAGGTAAGGTTATGTTTCATGTACAATTAGTTCAGGTTAAGTTATTGTTTTTACTTTATCATACGCAGTATGCTAAAGTATTGTAATCATGCCGAAAAAAAAATTGAGATTTTAGCGGAAATAGGTCTTTTTGGGTCCCCTGAACATTTTTGACCAAGGTACAAAAAAATGTCTGTATGTGTGTGTGTGCGTGTGTGTGTGTGTGTGTGCGTGTGTAAACGATTTTTGTGACGACGATTCTGAAGAAACTACTAAAGGTATCGGGACGAAAGTTTATATTTAGAGGTTTTATGACCAAACTTAGAGCTGAAAAGCTTTTGGTTCAAAAGGGTCGAAAGGAACTGGTAGTTTATTCTAAGCCTTTTTCAATGATTTTGCAAATGAGCCGCCATTTCTGTAATTTCGACAAAATAGTTAAATAATAAATTAAAGTAGAGGAAATTTTGAATAATTTATGCCTATGACTTTTTTTGGTAAAATTAATAGTTTAGCTTTTTAGTTTATTCTAAGCCTTTTTGAAGGATTTTGGAAATGGGCCGCCATTTCTGTAATTTCGACAAAATAGTTAATTAATAAATTAAAGTAGAGGAAATTTTGAATAATTTATTCCTATGAAATTTTTTGGTAAAATTAATAGTTTAGCTTCAAGTGCAAATTCTATTTGATCGAGATCGGTCGCATCTGCATTGATATGAAATTACATAGTAGCCAGGATCTTGACAAATATTTTTTTGTGTTGTCACATTCGAAAACAGCTGATCTCATCAGAGGTTGGAGAACCACTATGGAACGTTGCCGCTGTAGTGCGGCAAATTATAAAATACAAATTTCAAATAACGTAAGATCACCAATTTGATTGTTTGTTGATAAGAAATATCAACCCGTCTTTATATCTAATTCTAAAAACGATACATTGAGAAAATTATAAATAAAGTATAGCGATGAGTGTAGTTTTATTTTAGTATGTTGGTAGGGATGTGTCATGAACAAATATAAATCTGTCAGAATTTGAATTACCTTTTTAAGGTGCGTTTTCATTAGTGATAGTGGCAGTGGTAGCAGACGCCGTTATAGTATTTCCAATAGAAAATTGATAGTGACTCATGTTCATGTACATGCAAACTAATATGTGTCATTATCGCGACATGTAAGAAACACTATAATTTCGTATTCTACCACCGCCATTAGCTACCATTACCTACCAATCGGAACGCACCTTTAAATTTGACGTTTCGTCAAAGTGGTACCAACCTAGCATTTACTATACAGAAATTTTTTTCTGTATAGTAAATGCTTTACGTTTATTGTATTTCTTAAAAAGCAACACAATAAACGTTGATGTCGCTCCTGCCAAAAACTAGATAGCGCTACTCGTTCACATGCGACGGCGACACTCCGCCTTCGGTGACGCGCCGCATCACCGCTCGTCGCGCTATTCCGTACTTTCGGCATTTGGGACATAAATAACTATTATTCTAATGACGTAGTGTAGGTAGTGTCAAATGCTGATGCTTTGACAATACCTACGATTTATCTCAATAGAATAGATTCTCATGCAGCTAATAAACTCTTAATTTTATATATTGTATGATAAAGTCATGTGCCTGGCCACATCAGATTTTTTAATTAATAAACTAGCAAGGCTGTGCTGTAGGGTCCGAGATCTAGCTCATATTCGCACAGCCACTTTCAATTAGCCTGCAAAACACGTGCACAACACAAAATGAGGTTAGTTTATGTTTTGAGACTTTTAGGTTATATTGTAATTATGTAGAACACGTGCACAACACAAAATGAGGGTACTTTATGTTTTGGGACTTTTAGATTATATTGTAACTTTCTTATAAAACAAGCAATCGATCAATTTTTACTTTATCATACGCAGTAAGATAAAGTATTGTAATCATGCCGAAAAAAAAAATTGAGATTTTAGCGGAAATAGGTCTTTTTGGGTCCCCTGAACATTTTTGACCAAGGTACAAAAAAATGTCTGTGTGTGTGTGTGTGTGTGTGTGTGTGTGTGTGTGTGTGTGTGTGCGTGTGTAAACGATTTTTGTGACGACGATTCCGGAAAAACTACTAAAGGTATCGGGACGAAAGTTTATATTTAGAAGTTTTATGACCAAACTTAGAGCTGAAAAGCTTTTGGTTCAAAAGGGTCCAAAGGAACTGGTAGTTTATTCTAAGCCTTTTTCAAGGATTTTGCAGATGAGCCGCCATTTCTGTAATTTCGTCAAAATAGTTAAATAATAAATTAAAGCAGAGGAAATTTTGAATAATTTATGCCTATGACATTTTTTGGTAAAATTAATAGTTTAGCTGCAAGAGCAAATTCTATTTGATCGAGATCGGTCGCATCTGCATGGATATTAAACTACATAGTAGCCAGGATTTTGACAAATATTTTTTTGTGCTGTCACCACAGAAATGTCTATGGCTGTCACCACGCTGTCACACTCGGAGACCCGCTATGGAACGTCATCTACAGTGTCATGAACGAATATAAATCTGTCAGAATTTGAATTAGCTTTTTAAACTTGACATTTCGTAGAAGTGGTATCAACCTAACATTTTCTATACCGAAATATAACCAAATTTTAATTTTTTTAAAAATACGTATTTCTCAAAAAGCAACACAAATAACGTTGATGTCACTGCTGTCGAAAACTACCTAGCGCGACTCGCTCACATGCGACGACGACGCTTCGTCATCGGTGACGCGCCGCATCACCTCCATATCACCTCTCGTTGTGCTATTCCGTACTTTCGGCACTTGTGAGTTAAGCAACTATTATTCTGATGGCAGTAGGTAGCGTGCTTTGACAATACCTTCGATTGATACTATTGACTATCAAAATGCAGACACAATTTATCTCAGTCAAATAGATTCTCATACAGCTAAACTATTAATTTTATATATTGTATGATAAAGTCATGTGCCTGGCCACATCAGATTTTTTAGCTCAACATGAGTGTAATAATCTGGAAATCTATAAAATTTGCATTTCTTGTTGTTTCTCCTATTATTCGTACATTTGTCAATACAACACTTATAGTGTCCCCCCATTACGAAGTTATCGATGAACGATCTGTTGCTGTGAACCACAGAATTGTATACTTATGAGTTATGACAGCTAGGCATAAACACAATGCGCCGCAAACTACTGAACCTTGAAACTACTGCACATCTGTAGGCCGATATTTCTCCGTTTCTCCGCCACGGGCGCCTAAACCGATTTTCGTCTCCCTTCCACGGGGCATGCACGGTGCCAATAGAATATAGATATTTCGCAGTTTAGGTGATTGCAAGTGATTCTAAAAAGGCAGTTTAAAGTTTCGAAGAAAAAAAAATCGAAATCAGTCTGTAAGCGCCCAATAAGCCAATGCGTTTCTTCCACTTACAAAAAAAAGGGATGATAACTTTTTGTTACTTATTACTTATTAGTAATAATAAAAATGAGGAGAAATATTTTAAGAAGTATCAAATTAGTCATTTAATACCGCACTCTCGATTACTAATTCAAACAACACGCACGCGATGACTCTATCGATAACACGGAATTTATGTGTGATAAGACTACACTTGCAGGCGCCGTCTATCTCTCAATTTCCTCAATATTACTCATCTAATGTCGGTCAAATCGCGAGAATAAATCATCACATCGACCCCAAGAGCAAAGATCAACAAGTACCGCGCATAATACGAGATCCCCAGCTTAGCCAAAGGGGTCCCTTGTCTCTCCCAGTTAGATTACTGGTTAAATATATGAGGGTAGACCTCGCCCATGCTTAGCATCCGCTTTATAAATCAATTTGGCGTCCATTTTCCGTTCTAATTGACGCACGGGAGCTGATGGATATAGAAAGGGTCCAATTAGGGTTCCTTGCGGGACCCGACGACAGCTTTGTGAGCAGTTTTCTGTCTTTGAAGGGTTGGATTTTTAACCGTTTGAAAAATTTAATGATTGGTTTATTCTTTTTCGTCATAGTTTTATAATTAATTAGTTACCACCAGTGGTTTCTTAGTATTTACGAGAAGTACTGAAAGGATTTTCAATAAATAAAAATGCGTTTAAAATAATTATTGAGTAAAATACGAAGTACCTAACTTAACAATATTTCTGTCGTTTCCATTTTTTGCAGGTGAGGTTAATTTGCTGGTTTCAAATGCCAGTTCGACCTTATTATTTAATCGATTATGCTATGGATATCGAATGGTGGAGACATTGGACCGTGAAGAGAAAGTAATCCAGACTTGAGAGTTGACTGAGCAGTCAGCGTCTCTGTATTTTTTCTTTTTTCGTTTTCAATTTATGCGTGTTTTGTAGATTATATCTAGTGACTTAATGTGAGTGTTCTAATGGTAAGTTGGTAAACTTACCACGATCATCTCCGATGGTTCCAGAACGAAGCATTCGTTCTGTCGCCTGGCGCCACCTCCTGTTCTCTTGCCGAAGCTGTAACAAGAAAAGAGAAAAATAAATAAAAAAAAATATAAAACTTCTCTTTATTTCAATTAAGGAAAAAAATTCTTGTAAAATAAAATGTATTACACACTATGGAACTAAGAAAAACAATACAAAATTTTATTTACTCTTATTTCCTATTATTATATTTAATCCAATTTAAATATTTCTTTGAACAACGAATTCCCTATATTGTGAAGATTGAAAACAAACAATAACAAAACATTCAATTTTTACGTGAACAACGAATACACATGACCGTCAGACAACACAAAGCAAACCGTCATAATTCTGGTACAAAAATGTTGGTTTTAGCACCAAACCACTTTCCAAAAACCAAAATAGAGAAATTTGATAAAATCTACAGCCAAACAAGTGTGGTTTATTATAATATGAGTTAGAAGCAAAAAAAAACACATTACTTTTTCATACTGCTGATGCTTTGACAATACCTACTGTCAATAGTATCAAAATATCTGTCAAATCCTGGGTAACTAGTTTAATTTTAATGCGGACACGATTTATCTCAATCAAATAGATTCTCATGCAGCTAAGCTATTAATTTTATATATTGTATGATAAAGTCATGTGTCTAGTCACATCAGATTTTTTACTTTATCATACGCGGTATGATAAAGTATTGTAATCATGCCGAAAAGAAATTGAGATTTTAGCGGAAATATCCATATACGTATTAGGGATTATACGGAGCTTGTCCTATAGCGCCACTGTGTAGTCTCGGTTCCAACAATATGAGACGGAGATATATTATTGTCTATCGATGTGGTGCTCGGGATCAAACTGCGCATGCGTGGCCAGTAGTTATTAGGACCGTCGACAGATGGCGCTATTGTAGCTTAAAGTGCGCGGTCGGTATTACCGCGGCCGTTAGCCGGTAATATTCGGCATCACTAACGCCAAACCAGTGAGAGGCCATAGATAACCTTATACCTGTGGCAGTTTTTCTAGTTATCATTTAATATGGACAAAAATATTCTAATACAAAATTAGTACACGAATTGATCAGATTGTACCAAAGATTTTTTCATAATTTACGGCAGCACTGCATTTTCTTCCATTTTCTGTTTTGTTATCTTTTTGGAATGAATGTTTTTATAATAACGCCAATTTCAATGCACACAAATAATTTTAGATAAATTATTAACAATGACGACAATTTCAATAGAGAAAATAAAGTAACAAAGATCTAATAAAGCCCTAAAAATGTGTATTACTTCTTTGGGCTATTTCGATATGTGGCATTTTGATTTAAACCTTATATTTATTTATATAACCCCGTTTTAGTAACCCCTTATTTTAGGAACACCACACAAAATTTATAAACTTCTTATAAAAAAGTAGCACTAAATATCAAGACAATCCGTACAAATGAACATAAGAATAACATCAAAACTTACAACTCATCAACAATCAAAATTGCGCAGATAAGTAATCCACTAAAAAACAATGTCACTTCAAAAACGTTCCACCAAACTTGCTATCTCACTTTACACCGCATTGAGCTAACACAGCACCATTGACAACCAACTCTCGTACGGTATCATCACAAACAATTGACGGTTATTAGCAACAACCTTACCCTTGATAAAACGATGAATGAATGACTCACACCTCATGATTCGTATATTAAATTACACGGCTTGTACGAGGCCATGTTCTAGCAATCTAGCAGCACATATACAGTATTGTCGAACAATATTCTATATCTGGCCAAGTGTAAACAAACCAACTATTACGTCATAATATCAAATATATCAACAAACAAACGTTAATTGTTCATGTAATTGATACACTGAATGAAATAAAACAAAATGTTAACCAACATAGCTTTTTTTGTTTGAGATTGTTCTAGCTATGGTAAGAAAACATAAACCTCAATGACTGTGACTAACAGGTTTGAGTAACTCAGGTAACATATCGTAGCTATATGTGCTTGAAGCGTTTGTAGAGGAATTCATAAAATCAAGGAAAGAAAGAGTCCCTCAATAAACGTTATTAATTTCACTATATCCGGTCGTAAACAGTTTATTAGCAACATATGTGTGGCAGTTTCGTTATCATACAGCGTATCGTACATAAATGATTAATTACGATAAAATATACCTACCTACAAGGAAGTAAGCGATAATAACATTTGCGATAAGGAGTTTATTGCAAATGCGAAATGTCGATTTCGATAACAAAATGCGAAATTTCTTTTATTGTGAACGAGAAATTTGTGTCACTGTTTGATTACTGGTTACACGTTATTGAAGTAAATGATAATACCGATGTAGATTGTATATAAACGATATGTTTTGTCTTTTTATTGTTTTAGTTGTTTTACTCCTTTAGATCTAGGGAAACATTGTATTTAAGAACTTCTAAAAATGTCAACGTTCATCATTATATAATCTGACGAAGCAAATTAATTTCGAGCGAATAATTTGAAAAATGTTAATTTGGCCAACTTTGTACAAAAGTTTAAATACTCATACAAAGTTGGCGAAATTATCTATAAATGATGGGGTACAATCTTGCGTATTATAAATGGTTCTAAATTCATTTTGTCATGTGTAATTTAATCATGAAAAACTGTCTGACATTTTGTGTTTACTATGTCCAATAGTGTGGTTCAAAAATGCATTGCAAACATTTTTGTGATGATAGAAACCAACGATTCGACTTCGAAATTTTGATTTTTAATGCTGCCTATCATCGATGCATCAAATTTACATAAGAAAATGCATGGGAAAAATGACATTTTTTGGTATTATTCGAATAATTGTTCGGGGTTTGGGAAAACTTAAGATTAAAGTTATAGGACGTGTCGAGGACTTTCCAATGAAGAATTTGAGCTATTATACATATGGCTTTGACGCCCCTGAAAACTACCCTTAAATGAAAAATGTACAGTCTTCAGAAAATTTACTCTTTTAATCACTTCATTCTCTTTTTTTCTCATAGAAATCATTACTATAAGTCTAGTTGAAAGTTTATAAACATTTGTCAGGTACTTTTCATTTGTTTAAACAGTGAATAATGTCACTCTAAGATAATGAACTGCCATTTCGAACTCAGAAAGCAGAATTCAGATAGGTTTTCGAGAAAAACGAATTATTTAAACAAATAAAATTTGTTTAAACAAATGGAAATTTAAACAAACTGACAAATGTTTATAAACATCCCACTAGACCTATAATAATGATTTCTATGAGAAAAAAAGAGATTGAAATAATTAGAAGGCTCAATTTTCTGAAGAATCTGGATATTACTTACGTCAACAACACGAATTTGTTTGTAGACGTTTTTAAAAATTTATATTAGTTTATTTCACTAGAAAACCCTTTCTAGTTAAATTTAGAAAGTTGGTAATACGCATAAATGAAAACACTAGGCTAAGCAATCACCGAAAAGTATTTAATAGATTTTTCTATCTGACTGTCTTACAGACAGTGATGTTAATTACCCGGGTATTTATTATCAAGGGTAAATACCCGGGGTAAATAGCCGGGTATTTACCCAAAGTGGAAATTTATAGGGGTATTTATAAATATAATATTGTATTATTGTGTGATTATATGGGATTATATGTTATTGTGTTATTAAAAATAGCAGTAAAAGCAAATATTTAATTACTAAATCAAGGGTTTTCTTTTATCTTTAAAGTAAAAGGTATTTTCTTATTACAAAATAAAGGTTATTCTTATAAAATAAAAACATTTTTAAAACAATGAATAAAAATATTTGTCCCATCTGACGATATATCAACAGCAGACATTTTCTTATCATCATCAACCATTCAATCGTGTGAATTTTTCATATTTTCTGATTCTGTTATCGAACAAGATTTAGCAGGAACTTAGGATTATATGTTACGTATGTCAACTTAGCGGCTTTTGTAGTTAATCAATTTCTTATTTTGCTATGAATCCAACTAAATGTAGTGAATGTTCTTATATAACTCAAATATTTTACATTATTTGCAATCAAGAATACACATTTACAGAGTATCAAATTTTTTTGCAGATAGTAAATACCACACAGTAAAAAAGTTTCATATGGACCTACTTGTTTTCTTTATACCTTAAAAACATACGACCTTTTACAATAATTGTTTATTTAGTAATGTAATTGTTTATTTAGTTAATTTTTAAAATTTTGAATTTTTTACTTAAATGTATTTACGTTTAATTTTGTTATAAGTATTGATTGTACTCTTTCTTAGTTTTAACATTGTTTGATATGTACTTTATTGTTTGTTCTTCTTTATTTACTATTTTTTCAAACGACTGTAACTTGGAGTTGAGAGAACAGTTAGGATCATATGAACAGTTATTGATGACATTTACTATCTAAAAATAATTCTTGTGAGAAAGAAGTGTTACACTCTGTATAAATATCGCTGAATATCGGTAAAAGGTGTTTTAAAGATAAAAATAATGGGTATTTACCCTACGTAGGGGTAAATACCCGGGTAAATACCCATTTTATAAGTTCCCACCCGCCGGGTATTTACCCGGCCCACATCACTGCTTACAGAGTAGGACAGTTTCATATTTAAGAAGTTTACATCACCCACAGTAAAAAATACATTTCCAGAACGAACAATTCAACCCAACAGGAAGAAGACCCCCCCCCCTATCTATAAATAATACTATTTAAATCATTATTATCGGGACAAACAGAAAAACCAACGATAATATACATGGAATTCCAAGCCGCATAACGAAGCAATAATTAAAAATAGATGGCCTCTGATCTGCCATATAAAAATACCAAACGACAACGCATCCATCTTCCATACACACACACACATACACACACACGTACACACATATCCACTGATGCATTGTTTTTTTCGATGAGTGGGGAGACCAGAAAAAATAACTCAGCGCTACCGCGCGGCGGATTTGGTTTATTTATCTAGTGTTTTGGGTCTTCTAAACCGTCGGATATATTTACGCGGTGATGGACACATCCGTAGACGCGTGATATTGAAAATAAACGAGAAAATAGAGTCGTTTCTGTCCCCCTTTTTCGTCGCTATTCGTTCTGGAGAATTATAGGAAATTCCTAGGATTATGGGAGTTTCGAAAATTTAGCGGAATGACCTGAATTGCGATAGGACGTTATCGCGGGTTGATTGCGCGAGTTTTTGCTTGCTTAATATTTATATTTAGTTGGTAATTTCCGTTGGGAAATTTTATTGGGCAAGCTGTCTAGGAAATAATATTGATAATCAGGTAATTGCACGGCGAGATTGTTGCGGTAAAAATGGATTTAGACTGTTTTACCAAACCGATAATAATTTGTACGATTCTGTATGAAAAAATAATGATAGTTTGCTATATAAACGTACGTCCGCAAATGCTTCGTTTTCTGGGGATGTTAAAGTTTTTCTTGAAAACTGACGATTGAAATGTTGTGTCACGTCTGAGGGAGGTCATTTTCAACAGTTTTTGTAGCTTTGCGCCTGTTTAAAAGTTTATTAGTAGTTCTTTAAAAAAATTGAGATCATTAAGATGTTTATTTTTTGCATAAAAACTGTGCCCCCCTACGAAAAAAAGGTAGAGCGAGATTTTTTGTCATAAATTGAACGAGGAGTTCCAGAATGATTTTTAATTTGAAATATCCCAGTTGCGGACATACGTCCTATATTGCTAACTGTCATGATTTTTTCATGCAGAATCATCCACCCGAAGTTTGTCGCACTTATTTACTAACACCCTGTATATTTTTGACGATAAAAACAAACCGAACAGACTCGATCACTGCCGTGTATACGCCGAGTGGCTGGCGCCAGGCTGAGCATTGTGATTGGTGTATTCCTAGCTGTCGTAGGTCTGAGCATTTGCGCCTCAAAAACCGCAAAAAACGCTCGAAATCGACTCTAGATTACTTTCCAAAAATAAATGAACTCTACAGATCATAATATGTATCATAATATATTTGTTTATCATGTGCCCATATCCTTCGTCTTTAATTTTATTGGATTATATAACAGTTGATGGTACTCTGATATCCAAAGACCGGACCAAATAGTGCGAGCAAGGTCACGCACAGTTGACCAACTCAATTGTCTACACCACTACGCTAGACTTACAGTCACTGCGTACATGGGCCACTACGGTTGTTCAGTGACGGATCAATACGAAATGGCATTTTTAAAAACATCATTATACTTCATAACATGTATTGTAGCACTATAAAACTAGCACTACTCCAAAAGAACAATCACTATATACGTAAAAGGAAAATCTAAAATCGTATTGAAAATTCTGAAGGTACCTAATTAAACAAAAATTAATAAATTAATAAATTGTTTAGAATTTTAGAATTTAGAAAACTATTTGGGAAAAAGCAACAGCTTCTATTTCTCTATATAAAGATATTCTGGTTGGCGCCTTTAGCAATTTTTTTAATATTACTTTTCCTAATCAACAAATAAATATCAGGAAAGCTGTCTCGAACAAATTCGATGTAATGCGCGCGCAAAATATGTTGCACCAATTTGAAAAATACTCAATAATAATCTTACATTACAATTGCTGCATCTGAAAGAAATAACAACATGTGAGAAAGACCAGCAACAAAAACGTTTTTATTCGGGTTTTCAAGACTTTGCAAATTGTTTCTGCTTTGACGGTATCGCTAAATGTTGTTGACCACAAGTGTGATCCACAAGTAATTGTTAGCTATTGTTATTTTATATCTGTTAGGTATTATGATGGATTAATTAATTTATTTAATGGAGTATTTGCCGCATCAAGCGCTTCACATAAATCTGCACAAACTCTTTTTTTTGGTATCTCATCAAATGGTCGTTATGTTTTTTTAGTTTATAATGTTGTTTTAAACTTTGGCTTACATTACATATCTTACATATTTTTGTACCTCCCTGTCACTAATAACTGTAAAACAGGCAAAATCCGTCTAAATAGTTTCCATTTCAAGTACTGAAAAAAAAAGAAAATACACGTAACCACAAATGCTGGTTGTAAAATGGATAAACAAGAACAAAAAACAATAAATGTATATCAAAAAAATAAAACCTCAAGGGCTGATTGAAAAAAAGTAGTAAAATTGAATACAAAAACTGGTTAACACAACTAAATAAAACCTAACAGAATATTACCACATCTTATGCTAACTAATAAAATGTCTTGAAAAAGAGACAATATTGCCAGAAATGACCGACAGAAAATTAAAATATAAATATGTATGGCCAATAAATTGGAACCCACTAGAATAATCCTGATAGCAACCAGGGCCGGCCCTAGCGTTTTTGCCGCCGTAGGCAAATCTCAATAGTGCCGCCCCCCTGATTGATTGATTAATTACTTTTATAACAAACCAACTGCAAATGATTGAAATAATTATTATCAAATAATAAATTCATGCATCATGAGTCCTTGCGTGTATTATTTTTTATTATATTTTGCAAGACGCGTTAGTAATGTAGCAAAAACAAACATCCTACACACTACGTACCAAGATATTATTTTCTTGTCGAAAGTAAAACGTATTAAGAATTCTATAGCGCGAAAACTATTTCTTGCAGGCATAAGAATTTATTTTTCACCGGTGCATTCATGTGGCATTAATATGTTTACCTCAAATAGTCTGCTCAATATCGGCGTAGAAGGTATACGGCCACAGAACTACAAGTTTTTGTCGAGCCAGCCGATACGTTCTAGACCTTGCAACGTGATTGCAAGTCCAGATGTGCGATGTTACGAATCGACATTAAATATTCATATTTTCGGTACTTTCGGTACAAATATTTGACAGTGCATATCTCGCAGTGCAATTTGCTTAGATTAATAGGATAATAATACTCGAAAACAAAAGACGATAGCTACTTTTGGTTTTCACCATTGAGTTTCTCTGAAAAAAAGACGTACTTACTCATTTTTCGATATATCTTATAGTTACCGAGATCTCCTATACTACTTTTTTTATGAATATTAGTTTAGCAAATTGTCTATCGCCCGCTCGGGTAGCAACAGTTATAGGCAGGGTTAGAAAAAATCTGCTAAGCAATGTTTAAATTTGGCCCAATGTTAAGGGAGGTAATGAATTTTTAGAAACGTCAACTGGACCTTCTGGAACAAGGTCTATGGACGCAAAATCATTTAACATCATAATTAATTCGCCCGACTATGAAAATAGTACCAATAATACCATCAAAATGTTTACTGAATGACGACATTATTTTTGAAATTTATTATAAACTATCAGTGGATTATCAGTGAAATTTGTCACGAAATACTTGCATCAAATATTAAGCTTATCAAGTATTAAGCTTAGCAGAACAAAATGTTATACATGTATCATATTAAAGATGAAAAGAATTACTTAAAAATATTGAAAGATGTAGATTTGGGAGAAATATTATGTCAATATCTACACGGTTGTCATCTGTCATCAGCAGACTTCTGTCGTTTTTGACAGAATAGATATTAACATAATATCTCCGTTCTTTACATTTTCCCAAATCTAAATCTTTCAATATTTTTAAATAATTCTTTGTTTATCATGTACCCAATCTTCATCAAAATTTTTTAATATGATGTATAATTTGTTCTGCTAAGAGTAATATTTTCGGAGATATTGATGCAAGCATTTCATGGCGAATTTTTTAATCACTGATAGTGTTTAATTAATTTCAATAATAATATCATCAAAGACTCAGCACATTTTCATATTATTTTTATAGGCGGACAAATTATGTGTCTACCCAAATAAAAATTAACTAGCTTACCATTTCGGCAGCAAATGCTAAACCGCTAAGATGGAGGAATCGCCAACTTTTAAAGCGGTTTCCATATCTTTGGAATGTGCCAGTAAATCATTTTTACTTATAACATTTTCTTTTTTTAATTGATTATATTATTTTTCCTAATTGATTAATTCTTTATAAAACCTAATGAGCTATTTTATTTAACTATGTCTGGCTCCTATGCATCTTAAATTATAGGAATGGCCTGAAGCCTGTCAATTCCGATTGTATTTTACTATTCCTTTATTTTCTAGATTCAGGCAATATTTTAGAGCCTTTTTTATAGTAGTTCAGTTGGTTTTGCCGCCCCTAAACTTTGCCGCCGTAGGCAGTTGCCTACCTTGCCTACCGCCTAGGGCCGGCCCTGTAGCATCAGAAACCGAATTAGAATGAATAAGTGCGTGCGGTGCAATAACTAAAAAGTTAGTGTCTATGTATGTGCGTTGCATTTATCTGGCCGGTTTGCGCGCTCCACCTATGGAACAACCACATGACCTTCAAGTCACTATTATGTTCCCAAAAATTGACCACATTAAAAATAGACACTGAGAAATGACTTTACAATCCTTGACGCCTTTTTCAACCTTCTCTCTATTTTACGAGTGACACTTTGACGTACGCCCGTAATAAAACTTCTCTCGAGTACATTCGCGAAGTAATCCCGCGAAAAGTACGGTAATACCCTGTTAAAAGGTTCCGCTGAAAAGCGGGAGGAACAATTACGCGCAATACGGCATTGTGCCCCTTTAGAAGCAGATTTATGACTGCAGTGAATCAGCGAAACGCTCGAACGCGCGTCACGGCGGCCCAAATTGCGCTCTGACGGTATTCAGGACGTTTCAGGGCATTTCAGGACGTTTCGAGGCGTTTCAGGACGTTTCACGAATCCATCTGGGACCCCTCAAATCCCCGAAAAGGGGCTCTCTCAGTTTAATCTCGCTGGAAGCATTGTTTCAAGTGTCCTCTTCGTATAATTGTGGGGATAAGGTTGGAACAAGACAGCGAAAAAGGGTTTGGTTTATTTTACAACGCGTCGCACAGTGTGACAAATCCCATAAAATCATCAAAAAGTGTGTTGACTTTTATTGTATTAAAATCAAAGAAATATGGTAAATAAGCCATATCTACGGTATGACATCGAAATATTACAAGCCTAGTGTCTATAAACTCTTCAAAAACGAATGTTCTTATGCTGCTTTCAAACGCTATGCACAGAGCACAGAGATTCATATAAACACATTTTTTAAATATCAAACAACCTAACCAGTTTTATTTAATTTGTACATAAACGATGTTGCTTCACAAGTTAAATCTTGTGATATGCACCTATTTGCAGACGATACACTAATATCAATTGCAGGAGATAACTTACTTGATGTAATCGCGACATTAAACTCCGAACTAGTATCGATATCAAATTGGTATAAAGAAAATAAATTATGTTTGAATGTATTGAAAACAAAAGCTATGGTATTGGGAAATAGAAATTCGGTAAACCCTACACCAGACGTAGTTATTGATAACACAGTTGTTGAGATAGTGGACAAATTAAAATATCTAGGTGTCATTTTAGATAATAGTTTGAAATTTACGAGTAATATGGAATATATAGTTAAAAAGGTGAGTCGAAAGATTAGCTACTTAGGAAGAATATCTAATAAGCTTACATTAAAAGCTAGAATATCTTTTTACCATACGATTATAGAACCATATTTTTACTATTGCAGCAGTATATTATTTTTGTGTACAGACAAAGACATTAAAAAGATTCAAGTACAACAAAATCGAGCACTCAGAATTTTATTACAAAGCTCCAGGTTAACCAGTATCGAGTCCGAATTGAGTAAATTACATTTTTTGAATGTTAAACAAAGAACGGTATATCAGGCACTCACGTTGGTATATAAATGCATAAATAATAAACTCCCAAATTATATGAGTAATTATTTAACATACAATAGTCAGCAGCATGAATACAATACTTGGCAAAAAGACCACTTCAGATTACCGAAATATAAAAAAAGCAGCACACAAAATTCATTTTACTATAAAGCACTGAAGATGTTTAAGAGCCTACCAAGTGATATAAAAAACAGTAGTTTGCTAAGTATTTTTAAAACATCATGTCGGGTTCATGTATAGGCTAATTTTAAGTAGTTGATAAGTTTAGTACTTACTTAGGAAACCAAATTTATTGTGATTATTAGTTTCCTTTAACTAAGTAAACATCATTATTATATCCGTATTGTTTATTTTGTTTTGGAAATTTGCAATTTGCGTTTTTCTAGAACATCCAGTATATTTTATATTTTTTAATTTTTAATTTATAATTTTATTAAGTTTAATTCTAAGAATTTTGTGAGAATTATTTTTTAGTTATAAGCATTTAATCAAAAATCATAAACTTTTACTTGAACAAAACGAGAAAAAAATAAAAAGAAATCCAAGGGAAAATGACAACACAATTAGGTAGATAGAATTAAATTAAATGTTAATAATTTAATTGCTCATAAATGATAAATAATATATTTAAAAAAATCTACATAAAGTTCTTAGAATTAATCTAGTCGAGTTGAAAAAAAAAAACCTAAAAATATACAGGGTTTTCTATTAGAAAATGGAAAAGTTTGCAAATTTTCATAATAAAATTGACATACTATATAGTCAAAGCTATATTTAAACGGGAGGTTGTTTATACGCAAACAACTTTTACTTGAATTTTTTTGATATTTATTGGAGTTGGAGAATTGTTTAGGTGTTCCGGTAATTTTGACTAATATTTGTTAATAGCTTATAATTAAAAAATAACACATTTTATAAAAAAAGAGATTCCTATAAAAAATTCTTAGAATTAATCTTAGAATTAAAATATGTAATAATATACAGTGTTCTATTTAAAAAAAAAAGAAAAAATTACTAAAATTTCTATAACAAAATAAGCACCTATAATAATAGCGCATATTGAAAAAATATATATAAATGATAGCTAGTTTAAAGCCAAAAACCTTTTGTTTGTACAATTTTTTTAAATTTTTTACCGTTGGGGAGTGATTTAGGTGTTACGGTAATTTTAGCCAACCGTGTATAAAACAACCGTTGTTTTAGATTAACAAAGGTTGCTTTGAATTCAGGCAACGTTTCGTTATGTGCAGTTTACTCAGTTCACTTACAATATAATATTTCTTTGGCCTACGACAGTATATTATATTAATAACAAATATATATTTTGCTGTATCAAGCAAATTGCTGCTTTGAGAAAAGTAACCAAGAATGTTTACTTCAAATCAAAGTTTCTTTGTTGATATGCAACAGTCATGTATGTATATTTGACTTAAATAAAATTTCTTACTGACAAAAAAATTGTTTCGTGTATGTGTGTGTGTGTGTGTGTGTGTGTGTGTGTGTGTGTGTATATTTGCAAAATGTCACACTCTACTTTGTACAGCGGCCTAAATTCCATTAGGTCGATATTCAGCACGTTTCAGGGCATTTCAGGAAATTTCAGGACGCTTCATGGCGTTTCAGGACGTTTCACGAATCCATCTCGGGTCTCTCAAATCCCCGAAAAGGGACCCTCTCAGTTTAATCTCGCTCGAAGCATTGTTTCAAGTGTCCTCTTCGTAATAGTTGTGGGGATAAGTTTGGGACAAGACAGCGAAAAAGGGGTTTCGGCCATGCGTCGGTCGTTTCAGATATTGGGTCAATTCGGAACATCTGCTGAGGGGTCTGGTTGAATGTTTCCCAAATATGTGTATAATATGCATGCTGTGAAATGGGACGTAAAATTGAATTTTGAAAGGGTCTGCATGCTAGTGCTGGGGTGGTGGATTTTGTGGATTTCAGAGGGTATATTTATTTCTAGGGTTATTTCCATGGTTATTTGGGTCGTTGGACTGGATACGGTCTTGTTTATTTGACCAGGTTTGCGTAATATGGAAAATATACGTTTATTTTGGACGAAAATGCTAAACCTGCTAATAAATAGTTGTTCTTAGGATTTATCTACCTATCTACGATTACAAGAAAAGTAATGAGGAACATTAGTACTTCTCATCAAGTGAAAAATATGAGAACTCTTGCTATTACAAATCTACGTACGCATTCTGGAGTTGTTAGTGAAAATAATGCTGGTTAATAATCTGGTTTGAGGCAATGTTTAAAAAGAACATTTTGTTATCAACAGACACTTAACTTAAGTTATCTTAGTTCTTTTTTTTACAGAATTCTGTGTCAGATTACCAGTTCCAGGCTGTTTTCTTGGATGTATAACTTTATAAAATACAATGTTTTCACCATATTAACTGCACTTTTGATCCATTTAAAACAACATATTTCGTATTCGCATGACCCTCTCTCTAGACCAGGGATTCTCAACCTTTCCGGTTCCGTGACAACTATATTTGACATTAATTGGTGGTGCAAAAAGACATTAAAAATCTATTATCTTAAACTGCAATTTCTTTAAAATAATTCTTCCTTTGGATTTGAACATTGGTGTGTATTAATCTTAATATTTTCTATCAGTCTGAGGAAGTTTCTATCAATTGTTATTTCTCTTTGACAGTGAAGTTATCTGGTGGTATATACTCATAGTTTTTGGTGTTCTGATCCAATTTTCATTGTCATAGTTTTCTGGAAAATAACTGTTGAACTTGGTTATTATGATAATGATTTTTTCAAGAAAGCCTTCTAATGCTGACCATAAACTACATTTATTTTTATTAACTTCTTTTTATTGTTGCGTTAATTTTAATATAATAAAATAACAATATAAACAATAACAATAAACGACCATTTCTCCCTGCAAAACTAAATTTATATTATTCAACTTTCCAAAAATATCAGCTAAATATGCTAACCGGAGTATCCACAATTCATCAAAGAAACAATATTTGAAGTCGAAATTAGCTTCTGCATGGAAAACTTGAACTTCTGATTTAAGTACGAAGAGACAATGTTATATTTTTACTGCTTGATCCAAAACTGTTTTTAGTCTGTCTGGTATATATTTTGCTACTAGAAAATCCCGATGGATTTTGCAGTGAGTGAATTGAGCTTCTGGAACTACTGTTTTATTTTTTATGAGGGCCGCGATTCTTTTCTGTTAAAGCCGGAGCACCATCAGTGCAGACACCAATAAATTTCTTCCATGGAATGGAATTGTTAAACATACAATTATTAAAATGTATCACCAGATCTTCTTTCGGGCAGAGGTACCTAAAATAAATATTCCTCTGCAATTTCCTCTTCAACCTCAAATCAGTTAAAGACTAATAATTGATCAAGATAACTTATGTCGGTACTTTCATCTAACTGTAGCGTAAAATATTTACTTTGTTTTGCCTTTTTAACTACACTTTCTTTTACACAATCTGCCATTTTAGAAATACGTCTATGTACGGCACCATTTAATAATGGAATATTATTTAATTTTGCCGTTATAATTTTGGGTCAAACATTATCATCAAAATAAATATGATTTTACCCATAAAGGTTGGTACCATTCGGGTACCACCGGTTGAGAACCCCTGCTCTAGACTTATCTACAGCGGTATATCATTTCATATATCCGGTTTCTCGAGATACACTATGAAATTCATCCACTACTATGACGTTCTTTGCTCTTGCGTCGTATATAGCTGATGCACTTAATCCTATGGCAGATGTCTCGCAATATCGTCTGTTTATTTTGCGTTTTGCTCTGTTTTCCTAGGGTGGCCGATGTTTATATACTATCTACCGTCTTCTTTGCTGCAGACTTGAGATGCCAATTCAATATAGCTGCGAAATGGCGTCCTGACCTTTCCTCTTGTGGTTTTTACGAGTTTCGGATGTGAGAATAATGCTCGACCACACACCAAATAGTCTAAATACGAGACTGTATAAGTGACGACGAGTTTGGAAATAGATTTTCCAAGAATACTGTCGTAATTTGGTTATAAGTAGAAGTAGCACAGTATTAATGATTCTAGAACAATCATTTTTAAGTATAGTTTTAAATAAAAATCTAAGAAATAAAAATAAATAACAAAATCAAAATTTAAGTGAAACTTCTTTGATTGTATCATTTGATAGAGCTAATCTATTGTCGTAGGCAAATGGTTATTTTAGGCAAAATCTATTTGCCTGGGCAAATAGATATGAAACCCTTATTTATGTTTTTAAAGCTATTTGCCTGGGCAAATGTATTTGCCAAAACCGTTGTCAGGCAAATAGCTTTAGTTTCCAATCGCGTTTGTCTTAAAATTATGTGAGGTTATGTGCAATCCGTGCATGTTAGTTCTGAAATACGTCATAATCAATATTTAGTCATTGATTACTTCTGAATTAGATCGTATTCTTATCATCATGATTCTAATGAAGTTACGCCTGATTTGTTGTGACAAGCGTCAATACTCATTTCATATGGATTTTATTCTACTAAAACAAGACTTTTAGGAATGTAGGAATGTTTAGTTTCCCTTTTACCAGGGAAAGTTCTATTGTTATATTATATTAGATTGCGTTGCACATTTATTTATACAAGTGTACAGATATATTATGAAAGGAACATTAAAATATATAAATGCACAATTATTTATTCTGATGTACATTTATATAACTTTATTGCATATTTTTATGTTTAATGCAGAAGTATTTCTTTGAATTGTTCAAATATTTTATCAAATGCTTACAATAAATGCACGTTGTCTTTTATTTATTGCGGATGTAATTTGTACTAAATAGTATATAAAGTAAATACTAATAACAAAAAATCTGATGTGGCCAGCACATGACTTTATCACAATATATAAAATTAATAGTTTAGCTGCATGAGAATCTATTTGATTGAGATCAATCGTGTCTGCATTAAAATAAAACCAGTTAGCCAGGATTTGACAGATAAATAATTAAATAAATAAATAATTCCTTTATTAACATAAAACACTATTAAATGCAATAAAATAATATTTATATTTAGGGCGGCGTTCAGCACAGTTGATTCCAAATAGCCTTGCTCTGCCACTCAACCCCTTACGCAAACTAGAACTAAGACATAATTGTACCAATAATATAACAATAATTCCGAGAACTTATCAAAACAAAAACAAACAAAAATCCTGTAGAGTCTAATTACACGTAATTGCAGCAAATCCAACTCAACAAAACATCGCACATGCCCATAAGAAATGAAAATTAAAACAGCCTCCGATGTGCGCTCAATGCCTAAAGTCTAAAGTTGAGCAAACAGATACACTTCACTTTTCCCCCAAAACTGTTTAACGATAATTTTTGCATATCTTCCCTGAGACCATTGTACATGTGACTGACTTGGTAAGAGAATGACCGTTTATACAGCTCAGCGCGATGGGCAGGTGAAGCAAACAAACCCCTGAATCTTAAATTAAGGTTATGGACATCCGTTCTACAGCGTATCTTCCGCATGAGGTATTGTGGGATCCTCTTGGATAGCACCTTATGATATAATATTGCTGCATGCAACACTCTAGTGTTATCCATGTTCAACCACCCCAAACAAAAATAAATACAAAAAAAACTACAAGTAACACTTGCGATATCAACCTTATTGAGTATAATCATTTGAAAATTACGTCCAACAAAGTTGATGTCGTATCTACCGCAACCATGTGTTCTTCTACTCACTAATCGAAATTTTAATTGTTATACAAAGCAGTGTAAAGTGTTAGCAACACCTGTAACAACAATCGCTGCTTATTAGCGATTTTCAGGCGGGAACAACATTGCCTTCTTTGGCGCAACAAGAGGTTGGACAAATTGTGCATAATCTCACGTCCGCGTTACAATGGAGTGAATCCATCTAATCCGCGCAGAAGAAATGAGAAACTTAACAACGGTATCGCCGTAATTCATTCTCTCGCAGAGTGCAACGGATAATTTAGCGGTTTCGTAACAGGTTTTATAAGCGAAATCGCCTGAACCGATCGGTGTTCGGTTGTTTTGTGTAATTTGCTTTCAAGACGGTTACATTGTAGGTAGACGGATGAAAAATTTTCTCGAATTGAAATAAATAAGCTTTGATTCAAAGAAATCTGAATTTGAATAGAGGCAAAATTTGAAAATAGTAGAGGTTAGTATAACTTCTTTAAACAAATGGTGAGAGCTATTGAAATAAACGTTAAATGTTTTGTATGTAATAATGGAAATTAATATAATTAATACAGGAATGCATTAGGTAACAATTCATTAGTGCGTTCGATTTTATACGCATTACGTATAATTGATTATAATCAAGCACGAATTCAAACATTTAATTAACGAAATTGGGGCGCGTTATTACAGTTGTAAAACAGAACGGGAACGCAAATAATTCACAGAATTAATACAAATTGTACATATGCACGTATGTACGTATTATGGTAATCCTAAATTAATTAATTACCAACAGTGTTTCTATCACGTGTGATTTTGTGTAAATAAAATAAATGCTTTTTACTAATAAACGCATTAAACTCTTTTGCTGTTTAAACCAACAATTTTATTTCTAGCATATCTGCTTTATATAAAATAAACACTATTTTTCAACTATGTAAATATTTAACTAACAAAATCGTAATTTAAACTTCTTGTCAATAACTATTACATTTAATACATTTACTTAATTAATTTGACATTTCAGTTTGTAATTTTTTTAAATTGAAATAATTAATTTGTTTATTAAATCCTTTTAAATTGTCTGTCGTCATTCACACATGGCACATGTACTTTACTCTGCTTTTTTCAAGTATATTAATGAAATAAATAAGTCTAAATGAAACTTTATACTCAGAATTATATTTACCTACTTCATGAAAAATGCCGGGGAAAATAGTGGGACAGCCTGTAAATCAGGGTTGTTATATTTAAAGACCTTGCTCTATAACAGTGTTTTAAACATTTTAAAACAGTTTTAAACAGTTTGTTTTGAATGTTGATTTTAAAACGTGTTAAAACTACCGAAATTTGAATAGCATATATACTTACCTATTTAATCAGAGCTGTATGCTGTTGTTTAAGATTTACATGCATCGAATCAATATTTTTGTATTTATTAGTCAAATAAAAAGTAAACCAAAGAATGAAAAGATAATTGCGTGATTTAAAACATGTTTAAAATAAGTTTTTATTCCCGGTTTAAAACTTGTTTGTTTTTGTGTGCGATTTAAAATATGTTTAAAACATGTTATTTATAATTGTTTAAAAACGTTGTTTTGTTTAAAAACATTGTTTTGTTTAAAAACATTGTTTTGTTTAAAAACATTACTTCTTAAAAAAAAACATTGTTTAAAAAATGTTTGTTTTATTTAAAATAATAAACAAACGTGTTTTATAACAACACTACAACTGTAGTCAATTTCAAGTACCTGTATTCTATTACGAAATCAAAATAACGAAACTGAATAGGAACTTTCAGGATTGCAGATGATTAACTCTGAGACTATTTTGAAGTCTCAAGGACAAAATTTCTACAATAGCAATTATTTCCCCCAAAACTTTGTATTTCTATATTTGTAGTCCACACCAAAATTCGCATAAATAATTTTCATAAATGCAATGCATATACCAAGCGATTCAGGATATATGAATTTGTGATAAGAGTAAAGTACCCTTATTTTCATTATTATCGATAAACTTTATTTGGAAATGTTGTTATGAAGTAAAAATTATATTCAAATATGAAGTCACAGCCACCTACCTTGAATTTTTTTTTTCTTATTCTTACTTTTATGAGTAATATTAAAAATGGTCGTTTTAATCTATTTTCTAGAAAATTTATTACATTTTTGTTTATTTTGGAATGATAACTAATGGTTATGTTCAATAGTTGGCCATAGTAATGTCATACAAACAATGTTTTATGTACGTAACTATGTATGGATATAATAAAATAACTTTTTTACGTGTAGACAGACGTTTATATACAAATAAAGAAAATACCTTAAAAGGCTCAATTTGGGTCTAGCGAAAACAAATATTTGGATCTTGGATGTCCTCAACATTGGTCCGTCGAAGAGCCTAATAGAAGCGCGACTGGATATAAGTACTTTCGGGTGCGACGTGCTAATTCAACCCATCATAATTGGTGCCCCATAGAGAAGACAGCGGAACGTCTGTGACTCCAACACTGAGTGCGCATTCCCGGTATATCTTCTTTTTGGTCATTTATCAAATATATACAGCTTCTATTTGCGTCAAGTGTCATTCACTATGACAGATCTAAAGGTTATAATACAATCTCGCACGATCATAAAGGGTCAATTAACTCGTTTTGCTTCGTATTTGGACGGATTTGATTCCGATGCGCCCGACGAAGTTCAGCTAAAAAATCGACTTGCCAAGGCGGAGCAATTGCTTGATAATTTCAATGACGCGCAACTCAAAATTGAGTTGTCAGATACTACCACCGACAGCAATGAACACGAAGGCCAACGCGCAACGTTCGAATCAAATTATTATAACATTATCGCCAAAGCAAAGCAAATGTTGTCAAAAATAACTAGCATAACATCAACATCTCCAGACAATCCATCAAACATACACCCTTGTTGTTCACGCGACAATCAACCAAACCAAGTAAGATTACCCACTCTAAACCTACCATCATTTGATGGATCATACACCCAGTGGCTATTTTTCCGTGACACATTCACATCGATAATCCATACTAACGATACTATAAACAAAATACAAAAATTTCATTACTTGCGATTATCTTTAAAGGGAGAAGCCGCCGAGATAGTCAATTCCTTAGAAATATCTTCTGATAATTACAATACCGCGTGGGAATTATTGCTCGAAAGATACGAAAATAAATCTCTGCTAATAAATAATCATGTCAAAGCACTGTTACACTTGCCATCAGTAAACAAAGAATCGTATGCTAATTTATGCGGAATTTGGGATAATGTTACCAAGCACATGCGTGCTTTAGAAGTTTTGGGCCAACCCGTCAAGCAGTGGGACGCGTTGATAATCGGTATTATAATCGAGAAACTGGATCACGTCACAAAGCGCGAATGGGAAGAAAAGCACGGTAATAATGTACCAAATTTCAAAGACTTTTCAACATTTTTAAAATCAAAATGTCGCTTATTAGAAAGGTTGCAAATAAATAGTAAGTCAAATGAAATTTCCAATACAACTCAACGAATTAAAGCTCATGCTTCATTGGAAAACCAATCTTGTATCAAATGCAAAGGCAGTCATCTAATCTATAATTGCAATGAATTTTTTAATTTACCTCTCAGCGAGAAATGGAACGAAGTAAGACGACTTGATGCGTGCAGTAATTGTTTACGGCAGTACCATTCGGCAAAAAAATGTAACTCTACCTCAACTTGTCGAAAATGCGGGAAACGTCACCACACTCTACTACATAAACATTACAGTCCGCAAAATACCATTGAAAAGGCATCCACATCAAATAATGTTCCATCTCAAGAACTCCGATCATCTTCAAGTGTTTCATCTAAAGATTGTACAACTCAAATTTTATTATCTACTGCCATAATTCAAATTCTAGACAGATTCGGTCATATACACGAATGCAGGGCACTCCTTGATTCCGGGTCTCAATCGAATTTTATGACTGAAGCGCTTAGAGACAAATTACAATTACACAAAACAAATATAAACTTTGCAGTCTCAGGCATCAATCAGATGATATCTAAAATAAAATACACAACTCAAACAAAAATACTGTCAAGATTAAATTCTTTCAGTACTAAGATTTCTTTTCTTGTTTTACCAAATATTACCGATAATTTGCCCCATATGCCCTTTAACAAAGATGATTTAAACATACCCAAACATGTCGTGTTAGCAGATCCAAAATTTAATGAAGTAAGCCGTATAGATATACTTTTGGGAGCTGATAATTTTTGGAATTTACTCAGCGTAGGCCAAATAAAGCTAGGTAGATACAAGCCAGTACTGCAAAAAACCCAACTCGGTTGGATCATTTCTGGTTCTATGCCACACCAGGATGAAACTACGAAATTTTCAACATGCAACTTTTTATCAAACAAAGAGCTAGATCAAGCTTTAACAAAGTTTTGGGATCTGGAAGAAGTCAACCCAGAAAAGAGATTATACTTCAAGGAAAACATGTGTGAAAACCACTTCATCGAAACTACTACAAGGGATGCCGATGGACGTTTTATAACTAAACTACCATTTAAGAAGCCAACATCACTTCTGGGCGATTCCAAACATACAGCAGAAAAACGATTTTACACGTTAGAGAAAAAACTAGTAAGAAATCCAAAACTCTATGCAGAATACTCTTCATTTCTCAAGGAATACCAGGACATGGGACATATGAGTTTGGTAAACCCTAACAATGATGACAATATGCAATACTATTATTTGCCACACCACGCCGTTTTGAGGGAAAGCAGTGAAACCACCAAATTAAGAGTGGTCTTTGATGCTTCAGCAGCTACCACTTCAGGGTTATCTCTGAATGATTTACAACCAGTAGGTCCAGTTATCCAGGACACCATATTTTCCATTCTTTTAAGGTTTAGGAAGCATGCCTTTGCTATTTCTGCAGACGTCGCTAAAATGTATCGACAAGTGTTAATAGCTCCTGAACAAAGACGTTTTCAGAGAATTTTATGGAGAACGGGCCCTACGCAAGAACTGAAAACCTACGAACTTAACACTGTAACGTACGGTACAACAGCAGCATCATTCCTAGCTATCAGATGCATTAAACAACTAGCTGATGACTCTCAAGATGATTATCCAATCGCATCACAAAAAATAAATTCTGACTTTTATGTGGATGATCTACTGACCGGCGCGGATACCATCGAAGATTCAATTATATTATGCAAGCAAATTTCAAACATTTTGAAAGGCGGCTGCTTTGAACTTAGAAAATGGCGATCTAACAACTCTACGATAGTTCAAGCAATCACAACCGAATTTAGTCCTAATATAATAAAACTTAACGCTAACGAAGACGCTAAAACTCTAGGACTAACATGGCATTCATCTGACGATGTTCTAAAATACAACGTCCATATAAGCATTACCAAACAAAGGATAACTAAACGATCAATACTTTCTGAAACCGCTCAGCTTTTTGACCCACTCGGATTATTAAGCCCATGTATCATAATACCAAAAATAATATTACAAAAACTGTGGCAATATAAACTCGCTTGGGACGAATCGATTCCCTTAGATCTTCATACCAAATGGCAGACATTTAAGTCACAATTGCAGACGCTAAACCAAATAGCTATACCAAGACATGTTATATGGCATGGTTCCAAGGAAATTCAGCTCCACGGATTTTCTGACGCTTCTGAAATGGCATATGGTGCTGTTATATATTTACGAAGCACAGATATGTACGGAAAACACCGTGCGGAGCTGTTATGCTCAAAAACAAGAGTTGCACCACTCAAACCTGCTACCATCCCTAGATTAGAGCTATGTGCTGCTTTGCTTCTTGCACAACTTTTCGACAAAGTGGCAACGGCTCTGAAAACTAATTTCAATCAAATATTTTATTGGAGTGATTCTTCAATCGTCTTATCATGGATACACTCAAGTTGCACGCAGTGGAAAACTTTTATTTCTAACAGAATATCTGAAATCCAAACATTAACAGATGCGAAGAATTGGTATCATGTAAACACGACTGAAAACCCTGCTGATCTTCTTTCAAGAGGAGTTGAACCTAGGGATATACAGGGCAATAAAATATGGTGGCACGGTCCAAAATGGCTTACTCAGCCAGCCGAGCTATGGCCCTTGAATAGCGACAATTACAAATTTGATTTCAACAAATTACCAGAGAACGCCGACATTATAAAAGAAAAAAGAAAGCTCACCACACTAATAGTCAATACTTCAAATGACATAGACTTGATCGAAAGGTATTCGTCATTTATAAAACTTCAACGCATTACTGCATATTGTTTAAGATTCAAAAACAATACACAACAAAACCTCACTCACAAACAGTTCGGACCATTGACGTCTCAGGAACTACAAACTGCTCTTTACAGTTTGATAAAAATTGTACAGAATCTCTATTTCAAAGAAGACATTTACGATCTGTCAAAAGGAAGGTCAATTAAAGCCTCAAGTAAGCTTTGCGGCTTATCTCCATTCCTGGATAGTACAGGAATAATTAGAGTAGGTGGTAGATTAAAACATTCCGACTTTGATTATACTAAAATTCATCCTATAGTGCTATCTAACACTGGCATGTTTAGTACCCTACTTGCAAAACACGAGCACATTCGTTTATTACACGCAGGTCCTCAAGCGCTTGTAGCGAACTTAAGGGAAAGATTTTGGATTATCGGTGTTAAAAACTTGGCGAAAAAGGTAGTTCATCAATGCCTTCGTTGTTTTCGATTTAACGCGAAAAATATTCAACATCAAATGGCAGATCTTCCAAAATACAGGGTTACACCTACCCGACCATTTTTAAATTGCGGCGTTGATTACGCCGGTCCCTTTAACGTTCGTAGCTCTACAACTAAAAATGCTAAAATTACAAAGGCGTACATTTGTTTATTCATATGTCTTGCCACCAAAGCAGTTCACATTGAGTTGGTCAGTGACCTAACGACTCAAGCCTTTTTAGCAACATTACGGCGGTTTATTGCTAGACGTGGTAGATGCGCGAATATTTTTTCTGATAATGGCACGAATTTTGTAGGCGCCTGCGCAGAATTAATCAAATTTATAAAATCATCCGAAACTATTAACACTGAATTATCTCACGAAGGCGTGACTTGGCATTTTATTCCCCCCAGAGCTCCACACTTTGGTGGTATTTGGGAAGCGGGAGTTAAATCCGCCAAGTACCATTTAAAACGAGTCGTAGGTGAAACCAAATTAACTTTTGAAGAAATGACAACTATACTGACGCAAATAGAAGCATGTTTAAATTCTCGACCACTTTCACCCATTTCTACCGACCCAAACGACAATAATCCGTTGACTCCGGCGCATTTCATTGTTGGAGAATCACTACTTACATTCCCAGAACCGGACCTACGAGAAGTGAAAGAAAATAGATTACATAGGTTCCAAAGAGTACAGCAAATGCTCCAGCATTTTTGGGCACGATGGATGAAGGAGTACATTTCGGAACTACAGACTCGCACGAAGTGGAAGGTTCGGCATCCGGAAGTACTAAAACCCGGTATCCTGGTCCTGATCAAAGACGACAAAACTCCACCTTTAAAATGGATATTGGGCAGAGTCACCGCGCTGCATCCTGGATCCGACGGGATATCCAGAGTAGCATCAGTACAAACAAGTGCGGGGGTGCTTAAAAGACCCGTCGCCAAACTGTGCGCTTTGCCGTTACAAGACATCCCCGAGAAACACACCTAATTTTACTACAATGATGAACATTTCCATTTTCTTATTTTTCCTATTTGAAAGCCTCAGCCTTCCAAGGGGGGCGGCTATGTTCAATAGTTGGCCATAGTAATGTCATACAAACAATGTTTTATGTACGTAACTATGTATGGATATAATAAAATAACTTTTTTACGTGTAGACAGACGTTTATATACAAATAAAGAAAATACCTTAAAAGGCTCAATTTGGGTCTAGCGAAAACAAATATTTGGATCTTGGATGTCCTCAACAGGTTATTTAGATATTATTTTTTATAGGGTGAAATATCAACTTTGCATCAAGAAATTGGGTAATTTTACGCTAGCTCTAAATAAACATTAGTTATCATGCCAAAATAAACAAAAATGTAATAAATTTTCTAGAAAATAGATTAAAACGAACATTTTTAATATTACTCATAAAAGTAAGAATTAAAAATAAACAAAAAAAGAAAAATTTCAAGATAGGAGGCTGTGACTTTATATTTAAATATAATTTTTACTTCTAAACAACATTTCCAAATAAAATTTATCGATAATAATAAAAATAAAGGTACTTTACACTTATCGCAAATTCATATATTCTGAATCGCTCGGTATATGGCACCGAAATTTACATATTTGACTATTGCCGTTTTGGTTTGATACAAACCGCAAACTTTTATAAAGAATACAATTTTCTGTGAAATGGATCATAACAAAAATTCCATATAATCCCGACTATCCTGGACACACTGTATGCAAGTTACCTTCAGAATCGAATGGTAGCGAGCATTTCGCGATTAGCGCAATAATTATGACGAGGGTTATTTTCGCGTTTTCAACCTCGGAGACGGAAGCTTCCATGATAAAATTCTTATAATCTAAGCTTTTATTTAAAATTATAGACATTCGATTTTTCTCGATTCGATTTTTTTTTTTTTTTCGAAATTTATCGACGGTAGGCTACTTAGGCCAATCTACGTCGCAAAACCACGGGTGGGTGGGGCGTTTTCAATTACCGGACCAATTTTCCGTGCAAACAAGCCGGCCCATTAGGGGACAGCTTAAGGGATTTACGGGCTTCCACCGCTGGTCAAATATTTAAAAAGGAAACGGCCGGCCTAGGCTACGCAGTAGCGGCGACCTCACGCGGCCAGAACCGTAATTAATTTCCAACGGTACGCCGGAAAATTTACCGGACAAATATACGCCGGCTTTACAGGCAACCGCACTCACGTCTTAGTATACTAAGCTGCAAACACAACAGGCGTAAAAATAACCTAATAAATAATACTTCTTTATTTTTTTTTTAAGAAGTTTATATTAGATATATATTGTTTAACTTGTATTTAAGATTATGAATATATTAATTATTTAGAAGTATACCTATATCACGTTTGGCGTAAAAAATAACCTAATAAATAATACTACTTATTTTTTTTTAGAAGTTTATATAAGATATATATTGTTTAACTTGTATTTAAGATTATGAATATATTAATTATTTAGAAGAAGTATACCTATATCACGTTTGAAACAGAACTAATAATAACAAAGTATTGTTATCTTTTATATTATATTTTAATTAGGCTTCTTCTCAATTGTGCTTGTGGCTGGTATAATCATTATTTCTTGTATTAATTCTCACATTATGCTATGGTGAAGATTGGAAGAAAATTGTGGGATTATTTCCCAAGGTGCCTCGGGGTGAAATTGCTTCTATCTATAGTAAGAATAAGTACACGCGGTAGGCATGGTGTGTGTGTGTGAATGTGTGAATCCGTATTGATCTTTTGATGAAAAGAGAAATGACTCACACTACGACTTCCGGTGCATGTTGTACCCAAGTAACGGGAATGCGCTTCCCCATTGCTGTATGACGTATGATGATAGTTAATTGAGAAGTGACAATCAGGGGTTCTAAAAGAGTATATTGTTATACGAGTTTTATAAGACGTCAAATTGGCGCATGTTTTGCGGATAAAGTATATAGATATAGAAACATAACCTAAAAAGGAAGTTAATTCTTGCCGAAATCTCCGTAGGTACAACAATATGAAAATTGGAAATAGTTAATACAAGTGCGGACCGGCAATTCGTACATCTGGCTTCGAATCCCTGGCGTGGCTGTAGTTTTTTAACGTAAAAAATTACGTTTTCTTAAAAATAGTGCTCTAATAATTATAATAGTCAGACTAGCAGTATTTGACGGAAACTGATTAGTTACTTCGAAGAACAAGAACTTACTAAAGAATTGTTATAATGTTTAACAGTGGTCTCTACCTAATTCCGCTTGGTAGCGGTAGCAGTTGAGTCTTATACATGTACAATGTACACTAGGGCTTGCAATCCGGGACAATATACTGATCCCGGGATGTCGGGATTAAAGATTTTGTAATCCCAGGATGCCGGGATTGATCCGGGGAATCATGAGAATAGCGAAAATTGGCCGCAACAAAACGCCTGGGATGACAAATCCAGTCAGTAAGAAACGCCTAAAATATATGGTATTGGATAATATCTTTTACCCCGAAACTTGGACCAACGTTTTAAAATTTTACAAGCAGAAAACCAAAATTGGCGGTTTAAAAGGTAAAAGGTGTCAAAGTGTGCGTATTGACATCAATAATAAACAAAATATATACTCTATCAGATAATAACTTGCTCTTACATCTTAAATTTGTTCAAAAATTTTGCATTTTTGTAAAATGTTTCAAGGATAGTCACGGCAAAAGAAATTGTCGTAAAGCATTTTGACGTATTTTTGTTTTCTTCTCTAAGATAAAATTAGATAACTTTAGAATTCATATGTCATGGATGTTTATTCATGTGAAGACGTTATTTATTCCAAATTGATGAAATATTCAGTGCAACTTCTTAGAATATTAAGTATTCACTTCCTTGTAATGAAAAAAATGAAAAAAATGAAAAAAACCACAACAAGTATTTTAGAAACCTAAATACGTATTTCAGCAACTATGTTGCCATCTTCAGTAGAACCTAAAAAGAGGAAAAGAGAGATTAGCACTTCATAGTATCTTTACTGGATATTGTCCAAGCAAATCACTAGTGGAAGTGACGTCCATGTTAAAAATTACCCTATATATACCCATTTGTTGGTCACACCTCAGTCAATTTTGATCATTGAAGCGTAAAAAACAAGTTTTAATTAAAGCAGGTCAAACAATGGCGAACTAGGTATAGGACCCCTGTCTGAATTTATTAATTTATCTCTATTCAAGTGAATAAAGATACTTTCCGAGCTGTTTAGTTCCCTATTATTTGACACAGCTTTTACAAGTTTTAAGTCATCTACAACTACTTTATGACCTGTGTCTAAAATATGTTGAGCCACACTAGATTTTTCAAAACGATTATATTTAAAATGAGCTACATGTTCTTTGAACCTAGTTAAAATTGTTCTTCTAGTCTGGCCTACGTATTCTTTTTCACAGTCATGACATTTGATACAATATATACCAGACTTATCAAGTACATCTACCTTATCCTTTGGGTTTCCAAGAAGGTTTTTTATGCTATTATGAGTCGAATATGCTATACAGAGATTTTGTGATGTAAAAATACTTCTCAAACCCCTTGTATATGCACAATCGAACGGTATTTTAACATATTTCTTCTTTTCTACAGACAAAGTATTTAAAGTAGATATTTGCTTTACATACATTTTTTGATTCTGCTTCTTAATCATTCTATCAACTATTTTCTCAGGGTACCCATTATGTATGACAACATTCTTAATAAACAATAATTCTTGCTGATATCTATCTGCGGACAATGGAAATTTCAATAACCTATTTACTAAACAACTAATAAAAGACAATTTTTGTTAAAAAGGATGCTGTGAATCATTAGGGATAAACCTGATTGTGTTAGTATCTTTCCGATACACGTCAATTTCTATTATATTTTTGCTATTCCTGACTACCAGAGTATCTAAAAATGGAAGTTGGCCGTTAACTTCTTGTTGCTGAAATACGTATATAGGTTTCTAAAATACTTGTTGTGGTTAGGGGTTTATAATTTTATTATTAAGTTCGCCACAGTCTCCAAAATATTGTCATCAACCATACATTATAGATTTTTTTTATCTAAGTGCTCTTCCTGACAAAACTTTTCCACTAAAAAAACGATAATTGTGCGATGTAGAAATGTCAAAAGTAACCATATTAGCTCTGTCACAGCTCATCACAAACTCGAGATGCTTCGTACCAAAATATTTTTAGTTTATGGTAAAATCCTTAAACTGGAAGAAACTGTTTCGCTGTATTTTATTACCTATTTACTAATTTTATATTCTGTAGTACATCACTGAATCCAGGTAAAGAAATCTGCCACAAGTTTCTTTATTTTTACGTTTATGTTTTTTTCCTGTTGTTTAGGGTAAAGTAACTAAAAAGACTTAAGCAAACTGCAAAGGTTCATGTTTGTGTCTCCATATCGAATTATATCTAGTACTTGCAAAATCTGTTATAGCCTATTATAGCAACATGTTGGTGTAAACGAACATTTTATGCGATTGCTAAATATGTATAGAATATAGATATCTCGGTATTTACAGGTGTAATATTATCAAAAGCACATGGTTTCAGAATTTTAACACAAGCTTTATATGTTAAAAGCAACCCCATTGTTACTTAGAATTTATTTACTATATTTTGTATATTCATAGGTGCACTACTAATGGATATACTCACTAGGTTTTGGAACTTTAAAGCTAAATTTGTAGCCACCCCCAAAACCTACCCCATGAGTGCTAGATTTTTTTAAACTATTTTTCCTGTATTTGCACACACAGAGAAATGTTTAAGCCATTCGTTGTCTTGCCGAAATTTACTCCGAACAAATCAATAAAGTGTTCAATTTAGATGAGCTTTTTGAATCAAAACTCACAAATTTCTCCTTTGAAGCGACAACATTTTGTTTCCAAGTAAAACTACATTGGATAATTTTAAAAGTTCTTATGAGTTCTTTTAAGAATATAGTGTGTTGCATTGAACAATTCAATATATTCCAATGAAAACAACTATTGCATTGAAACAAGATCATATATGTAAAATATGGTGTTCAAAACAAGTAAAATTAGTTGGTTGATGCAAGAGACGTTTTATGTGAACCAAGTAACCAAATGCTTAGTTTAAAATATCGGGTGGTTTCATTGTGCGGAAAACTTAAGAGTTTGCGCGGTTTGTGGCACCAGACTGACGCGACGTAGAACGGCGACAGTTTTTAGATACGCAGTATATGAGGACTACATTCTCCAGTCTCACTCACAACCCTCACAATGTTAACTCCATGCAAATATATTGGTTGTAGTGGTAAGCAGTGTCGCTTTGATATACGCTTGATTGTATCTCCAGTTTTACATGTGATAATGGACAGCGTGGATGATTTTTCAATTTCATCAGATCATCTTAAAACGATATTTGACAGTAAGTATATGCGTATATCTACTTTTTATGCGAATGTTAATACACTATGTGCATTCTATGTTTGCAGACCATAAAATAACTGTGCAAAACATAACAAAACTTACAGAAGAAGAGATAAAAGAACTTATTCCGGCTATTGGAGATCGGATTGTTTTCCGGGAAGCGGTGAAGCTAAGATGATATTTAGAAACATCTAAGGTGAGAAACCGTATTATAATGGACAGTTGCAGAAAGGCCCATCAAGTCTTGTTGACTGCTTAGCTCTTAACTGTACTAATTACTGTATCAGGATGACATTTTTTTGTATTTCTGATTGTATTTTAAATGTATGTTTTTTCTTTTATAACAAGTTATTGGGTTTATATCAGTATGACACCTACTTGTTTGAAATGTATTTTTATTTTTATAATAAATTAATGTATTGGTATATATGAACTTTTTTTACCCATTGTCTTTGCTACATGACTAAAAAAAATATATGTCTTAGAAAATAATTGCTTAAAGAACTTTGATGTAATACCACATATTATGTTTTGATTAGATTTGTCAGCCAAAAGAATTATTCTTGCTAGTAAATATGATTAAGAAAGTAATGTGCTATTATAATCGTGTAGTACTTTCTGCATTTGTTTTGATAGACTTATTTTTTATGTAACCTTTGCAGCAGCGGTAGATAGTTTTAACAAAACAACAAAAATATTCACTTCAAATCAATATATTATGTTGAATGTAAATTACTATTACTTGCTTTGAATTTTTAACGCACTTCGTTTAAAATTACAGTTACTTGCTTTGAGAACAAAATACTCTATTCAGAACACTAAAGGTGTTGAACCAAAATTACAAATGTTTCTCTGAAACATTGGTTCTTCCAAGCAAAATAACCTATTACTTATTCCGATAGCTCTATTACTCTCTTTAAGACATGATATGGTTGCATTAAAACAATATTAGTTTGGTCCAAATGTTGAAATATTTGAAATAATACTACAAAGTTTCATTCAAAACAACAGTATAGTCCTTTCGAGTTGATGACTATTTGGTGCAAGTCAATAGTTTACTCGTTACAACTAATTTTATCTCGAACGAAGCACTTAACACATTTGTACTGAGAAAATATTGTCTTGGTTGAAGTGGATAGTTATTTCGTGGATATGGAAATCAACCGTTGTTTTGATGCAAAGCGATTTTATTTGAATTGAGTATTCCTTTCTCTGTGTGCAGTAATAGAATTATCATACAAGATTTCAGAGTGTTCACACCAAATATACATTTCAACACCCTTAAAACATCCCCTAATGGCTGAAATCCTTTCTCACTCGCTTTCCGCCTATCTAACGGCTGTTTTAAACTCATTTATAAAAACAAATTTGATTAACTAAAAGTGCGAAACCACCGTGCATCGTAACCAGTCATCACATGAAAACTTATCTAGGTTGGTAAGTTTCGAAATCATCAAGCAAAGCAGTATACGAACAAATAGCGCCTTGCTTTCAGGCCATCTCCTGATTAAAACGGAAAGCTTTTCAGGTCACAGAGTTTGCAAGTAGAAAAAAAAAACTCCCTCCATGCAAGAATTCATCAACCGCCGGCGAACAAAACAAGAGCGAACGCCGTATCGGTTTTACAGTCGCCTCGAATCACAACCTAATTCGATTATTTGCGTGCCATCGAGTTCCAAAGCGACAGAAATTTCAGCGTTTCAGAGCCGAATTAGGTTAGGCAACCGGCACGGCGAAGCGTATAGCTGTATATCGCGGAGTTCTGTAATTCCCTTCAGGCTGTATATTTGTACTGAAATGCGAGGACGCAATCCGGGGCTATCGATGTGAAAAAATTGAATTTTTCCTTTGATCAGTTTCAGTTTTCAGACGACAGACATGTATACCTATAGCAGAGGCATATTTGGTTTTAACATTGAAAATAAAAAAAAAGGAAAGTATATCTGTGACCCCGCACGAAAGAATCGCCCTAACTACCATCTCTGGTTTCGATAATATTGATTCCTTTGTTTGAAGGCGCATACTCTAAAAGTACTGAACAGAAAAAAATTTATAAAGTGTGTCATACTGCTGAATCATTTCTGCTAAAAAAATGAGAATAATGTATACTTTTTATATAATATGTCTACTCAGTAGGGCTTCCAATCCCGGACACTATAGTGATCCCGGGATTCTTGCAAAAAAAAGCGAAAATTGCCGGGTCAAAACACTTGGGGTTTCAAAAGTTACTAATTCCAGTCAGTAAGAAACGCCTAAAGTATACTTTATTGGACAATACTTTTTACACCGAATCTTGATCAACGTTTTAAAATTTTACCTTGCATTAGTAGAAGACCAAAATTGACGGTTTAAAAGGTATTTACATCAATAATAAACAAAATTAGATAATAATTCGCTGAAAAATAGTGAAAAAGAGGCACGGTAAAATTTTAATTTTTTCATATTGAATTCAATAAAACATTTTGATGAATTGATGTTATCTTCTTCAAGATAAAATTGGATAAGTTTTGAGTTGATACCACATTAATGCTTATTATGCAAGTAGACTAACTGTTTGCATTTTAAATAAAACGATTATTGTTTACTAAAAAACGACAGGTGTAGTGACTTTACTTTGATAAAATATTCAGTACAACTTCTTAGAATATTAAATATTCAATTTCATGTCATGAAAAAAATTATTATTACTGTACGTCTTTCGGTTTTCTCAAATTTAGTTCAAATACCACAACCCACATTACAAAAATATATTTTTTCTACTCCTATTGAGGAATGCATTCATTATCATGGCAATTTATGATAAGTAATACTAACCATTCCCCACACACATGACAAATATTTCATTCCTGGCTCCTCATACCCCGCCAGTAGTGAGAAATGTTTCATTCCTCACGGCTTTAGAACCAATCACAGCTCTGGATTTTTCATTTCCAAATTGTTGATACACTGCTTAGCGACATTGTCAAGGCATTGACAACGTCGCTAAGTGACAAGGCGCACCAAACAATTTTAATCTGTCAAAATCCTGTAAACCGTCATAGTGACATACAGCTGTCCCTATATGCACAAAAATTAATTTATAAAATTTCGTTGCATGGTCGTAGAAAAAGTATAGTATTCCATTTGCAAGTAATGGCAATTTCTCACTCGAACGCTTTGCAGCACTCGCCTACGGCTCGTGCTTCGTTCTCGTGAGAAATTGCTTACATTACTTGCTCATAGAATAATATACTATTTTCTACTCCTATTGAGGAATGCATTCATTATCATGGCAATTTATGATAAGTAATACTAACCATTCCCCACACACATGACAAATATTTCATTCCTGGCTCCTCATAACCCGCCAGTAGTGAGAAATGTTTCATTCCTCACGGCTTTAGAACCAATCATAGCTCTGGATTTTTCATTTCCAAATTGTTGATACACTGCTTAGCGACATTGTCAAGGCATTGACAACGTCGCTAAGTGACAAGGCGCACCAAACAATTTTAATCTGTCAAAATCCTGTGAACCGTCATAGTGACATACAGCTGTCGCTATATGCACAAAAATTAATTTATAAGATTTCGTTGCATGGTCGTAGAAAAAGTATAGTATTCCATTCGCAAGTAATGGCAATTTCTCACTCGAACGCTTAGCAGCACTCGCCTACGGCTCGTGCTGCAAACTTCGTTCTCGTGAGAAATTTCTTACATTACTTGCTCATAGAATAATATACTATTTTAGCTAGGTGAATTTTTTGACAATACTTCTCCACTAAAAATCAGAAAAAAAGCGATAAAAGAAATGTTAAAAATGACAATATTACCGCTGTCACCGCTAATCACAAACAACTCGGGATGCTTCGAACCTAAATATATTATTTTTTTACGTTTATGGTTTTTTTCTGTTTTAGACAAAGCTTTATTATTTGATGAGGGTTAGTAACGCAAATAACTTAAGCAAGTTGATAAGGTTCATGTTTGCCTCCATATGGAATTATATCTCCTTCTTGCAAATTCTGTTCTTCCTATTGTAGCAACATGTTGGTGTAAACGAACATTTTATGCGTGATACTTGATTTAATAGAAAGGGTGGTATTATAGACTGAAGTTTATACTTAAAACTAACAGCTCAATTGATTTATTGTAGATAAGTGCCCGCATGTCGCCATTTAACAAAAAAAAATAAGAAAATAATTTAGTTTTAACTTCTTCTAGATCCCGGGACTTAGATTTAAAATCCCGGTATTCCGAAAAGGTTCATTATTTGTCGGATTCCCGTAATCCCGGGATTGGAAGCCCTGCTACTCACCCCATAATTTAATTTAATTGTTTATAGAAACCAGTGTATTCTTATAAATATGTCATTTTATCATTTACTTAATTTAATTTATTATATAGGTATTTTTATATTTAAAAAACTTAAAACGTATGACATGAATAGTAATTATCACCAAATAACCAGATGTAATGTGGACAATTTATTGGTAATTCTAACCTTTCTACTTACTGTTATTACCAGTTTTTCAGAAAATTTTCGCCTTCACAAAAGCTTCTGGGTGACGTAAACCTAAAACGCAAATTTTAGAATGTAATTATCTGCTTGCTTGTACCAAAACTGTGAAAAACTCTTAAGAGTTTTTAACCTTTCAAAAGAAAAAAAAAGTTATGCAAAATTGTTATTTGAAAAACTGTTTATTAGAATTATTATTAGAAGGCAGTAAACCCGGTATATGGAACGTCGAAGGTGACTATAATGTCGTATTTAATACTTTCTAATATTTTTAAAAACCTATTTTACATAATATTTTTGCATAGCTTTGAACATGAAGGTCAGTGTTTTTCATAGTTTTGGTAACACCCGGTACATACAAGCAAATACTTACATTCTCATATTTGCATTTTAGGTTTAAGACAATTCAGAATAATATAAACAAAATAATATACATTTTTCCATTTGTGTCCAAGATAGTGCCGGACACGGTATATATATATATACAGGGTCCTGCAACTAGGCTCCCGTGTTCTGTAGCTCATTTACTCATTAAGCTAAGAGTTTGTCATTTTGCAGGCTTACCCTGTACTTCAAGGTACAATTCAAGAAATTATTTTTTATTATACAAGGTGTTCCAAAAATGTGCAACGCCATGGTAATATATTTTTTTAAATCGCATGCTATACATTTTTCTACACATTTGGAAGCCTTTTATGGTTGCCTACATATCACAAAAATTTTATTGAAATCGGTTGAGTGACCGCAGCGGAAAAAAATAAAAACCAAAAAAAATTGATTTTGCATCGTAGGCTTTATTAATCAATAAAAACCACAAAATGCTCCTCGTTAATAAAATTTTGCGACGTGCTTATTAAGTTAGATGTAATAGTCTCGTTAACCAAGTGACATTGATCCAAATTATACAGGGTGACCAAAATCGAGTGTCAAACTTGTCAAACTTCAAAGCGCGCTATTGTTCTTATTTTAAATTGGAACCCATAATTTTTTTTAGGTGAAACGATGCGGAATTAAAGAATAAATATTTTTTCTGAATACAACCCCATCACAATTCCCAATATTTTAAAAGTTATTCGCCAAAAACTCATTTTTCAACGTTTCCAACGGCAATTTTAGGTAATAAATATCGTACGTGGCGTTGAAAAACAATTTATTACATAAAATATAACGCAGAGAGGTATTTTAGATTTTACTGTACTTAATTAAGTAATTATTCAATTGCTAAATGTACTGCAAAATTTACCTATAGCCACATTTCCGTCCTTACCGCTATAGGTAAATTATGCAGTAAATTTACCATTTGAATAACTACTTAATTAAGTACACTCAAATCTAAAATACGTCTATTATTTTTTAAGAAATAAATTGTTTTTCAAAGCCACGTACGATATTTATTATCTAAAATTGCCGTTGGAAACGTTGACAAATGAGCTTTTGGCGAATAAGTTTTAAAATATTGGGAATTGTTATAGGGTTGTATTTAGAAACAATGTTTATTTTTTAATTCTGCATCATTTCACATAAAAAAATTTATGGGTTCCAATTTAAAATAAGAACAATAGCGCGCTTTGAAGTTTGACAAGTTTGACACTCGATTTTGGTCACCTGTATAATTTGGATCAATGTCACTTGGTTAACGAGACTATTACATCTAACTTAATAAGAACGTCGCAAAATTTTATTAACCAGGTGCATTTTGTGGTTTTTATTGATTTTTAAAGCCTACGATGCAAAATAATTTTTTTTTTGTTTTTATTTTTTTCCGCTGCGGTCACTCAACCGATTTCAATAAAATTTTGGTGATATGTAGGCAACCATAAAAGGCTTCCAAATATGTAGAAAAATGTATAGCATGCAATTTAAAAAAATATATTACCATGGCGTTGCACATTTTTGGAACAGCCTGTATAATAAGAAATAATTTTTTGAATTGTACCTTGAAGTACAGGGTAAGCTTGCAAAATGTCAAACTCTTAGCTTAATGAGTAAGTGAGCTACAGAAGACGGGAGCTTAGTTGCAGGACCCTGTATATAAACTAGGATTTTGCAATAACCAATAGATTAAATTTTAAAATATCTATTACAACATTTTGGCAGTTTTGTTTTTTTCTTTTTTCTGGTGTTGAATATTTAGAGGTAAAAAAAATTGGTTAGTGTACAAACTTCTTCAGTTTTTCATTTGAACCCATTTTGACACTTATAACACAAAAATTCCTCATCATCGATTAGAGTAACGTTACAGATCTGTCTAACAACAATACCATTTCAATTCTACAAAAACTCCGCTAATTTTTGTTGTCTTAATATATTTTTTTTTTATTTTAATACTCAGGACATTCCCACAATAACATATCCATTAAAACAATCTCCGACTCCGTGTCCAAGGTCTAAAACATTACCCAGTTTGGCGTATCACGCCAATTGTTAAGGCACGTCCATATCGACAGTCGAGCAAAACTTTCAGGAGCGAAAAAAAATTGTATTTGGAGTTTCCGACTTGAAAAAATCGGTCTGAACTAAGCTTGACTGGTATGAGACCAAGGCGAAGGTCAACTATGCGAGATCCCGTTGCTTTGCTATAGCCTGAATGAATGATTTTAATTGGCAGTATACGATGCAATAGGCTAACTGAGCAGTGAACAGAGGTCCAGCCAATGAAGGTTGTTGCGCAACAACCATTATAGATAATGAGGATGTGGGGGCCCCATGCTAGAATTGCATGATGAGATGTTCTGCGAAGTGAACTACATACATATATTTACAAGCAAAATTTTCAAATTACGTATAAAGTACAATTTAAATTTTAAAAAAATGAGGGAAGTTAGCTTTATTTTTTCTGAAGCTTGTAGCAAGTGGAAAATATTATGAACAGTGTACTATCGTGGCCATATATTATGTCCCTTCTTTTGACGTCCATTTTCTCGGAAACATAGGGGCGAAAAATTTTGAAAAAATTCTGGTGCTGTCCTTCATTAATATGCTACATCTCATAAAAATTAGAAAGCTGTATGTGTTGGCGTTTTTCCGATTTTTCCAAATTAAGAAGAATTGGGGCTGTTTTTGCCACGTAAATTTTATTCGTTTAACTTTAGCAATTAATTACTCCGGAAATAATACATAGATTTGAACGAATTAAAAAGTAAAATCACCTGCGGAATGCTAGCTTTCAATGTGCATTTTTGTAAAATCATTGGATTAGTGCTTGACCTACAAAAAGCTATATTATGCAATGCCAGCAATTCCTTTATTAGAAGAGCTAGAATAATGAAATATAGACTATAGGCTACCCACTAATTCATAGGTTTAAAGTTTATTACATAATCATGGTTTATCTTGCATTTTCCCTACAAAAGATCGAGTTGAAGCATCTCATGATTGGTGCAGTTGACGCGGCGCTCTACGGTCCTTGGGGCGAGCGGGGAAAGGGATCGACAGCGACGCTGCCAGTAGTGGCGGATCGCACGTGCATTACTATGGTTACTACTATAGTGTTTACGGACACAATACATAAAACGACACGGCGATTATGCCTCGCCAAAGAATTTTTGATATCCGGCGACAGATTACCGAAGTAAAAAATAATGGCAAAATAAGTCAATAAGATAACAGAACCACGAACAAGCATTTGGATGTCCCATGGGAATGCTTGGCAATTTAGATCGGGTTTCGGGTTTAGCATTTAAAATTAATGAGTGATCTGCGAAATATTCTGTCTACAAATTTACGATGCTAAATTTGTAAAAAAAATTTGATATTTTTAAGTTTTATACGCTCAGAGCTGACGTTTGTAATATATGTAATATATCAAGAGTTGTATTTATTTTATATTGTTTGTGCATGTATTTAAATATTATTAATAAATAAACTCTTGAAACTGGTAAAATAGTTTGAATATTTATATAACAAAATCGGGCATACGTTTTAAATATCTTTTGGGTTTATCAAGCAAGTTTAATTTAGTATTCACCACTAATCGGAAAATCTGCTAAGTCCATATTATTAGATCTATCCACTTCCATCAAAATCTTGTTTACAACCTTATTGTATAAAAACTGAAGAAAACATAAACGCCAATCAATAGAAGAGATTTCTTTCGTACCGAGTCCATATTATAATCAAAATTATACAAATATTGAGAATTTAATTGTTAGTTAAAATTACTACCTTGTCAAGTTATGGTTCTTTTGGTGTGTTGATAATAAGCTGCCCCCGGTTCTTCCAGCTGTGTCGGTTCTCTCCGACATGACTGCACCGCTAACGCCTCCTTTCCCCGCAGTACCCCAAAGACCGTAGAGCGTCGGAATTCACGCGGAGTTTCAGCACGATCTTATGTATTAAAAACGCAAGATAAACAATAATTATGTAATAAATTTTAAACCTATGAATTATTGGGTAGCCTATTGTCTATATTTCATTATTCTAGCTCTTCTAATAACGGAATGGTTGGCATTGCGTAATATAGCTTTTTGTGGATCAACCACTAATCCAATGATTTTACAAAAATGCACATTGAAAGCTAGCATTCCGCAGGTGATTTTACTTTTTAATTCGTTCAAATCTATGTATTATTTCCGGAGTAATTAATTGCTAAAGTTAAACGAATAAAATTTACGGGGCAAAAACAGCGCCAATTCTTTTTAATTTGGAAAAATCGAGAAAACGCCAACACATACAACTTTCTAATTTTTATGAGTTGTAGCATATTAATCAAGGACAGCACCAGAATTTTTTCAAATTTTTTCGCCCCTAGGTTTCCGAGAAAATGGACGTCAAAAGAAGGGACATAATATATGGCCACCATAGTACATGTTCGCATTTGCAATTTTGCGTCTTGATTTTTCAGTAGCTACATATTCTATACATACGAGTATGTAAACTATGTAGAATACAGCTTAGAGCTTAGATAAACACCCTTGGAGGTAAACGAGACAAGCTTCCACTGCGAGTAAATTAAAACCGCAAGATTAGCATATAAATTGAATCCTGTCGTAGGTTACGTTTGGACCAAAGGGGTCGATCCATATGAAACACCCCAGGAAAAAAAAAATAAGTTGGTCGCTTGACTGTTTTAGGAAAATTTGCGTTTTTATGAAATTCCTTATAATCTGAGAGTGCCAAAAGAGAGACTATCGTTTGAAATATTAAACAAAACGACATTCTTAAGGAAAACAACAAGGCCATATGAAAATTTTGCACAATTACAGTAACATCTCGATATAATAAAATATTTCCAAACATGCACATGTCGGACATGTGCGTTTCCAGATATAGAATTAACAATAGAGACCTATACGCTCTTCTCTTATTTGGAGGAATTACATCCATGCTGTGAAATATAACATAAAATATTATAAAACACAAAGATTTTGTGGAAATATCCTCGGTACGTTCGTTGAACTGACGCTAACCGCACAATCTTATAGCTGTCTGATGTACCGTGTATTGTTCTTGATTAGTTGGAAAAAAATAGCAGAAATAATTAGTGACATGCCCGGAGTATATCGTGATCGAAAGGAGTCGAAAGGAAGCAGCACATTTTCAAATAGAATTAATATGGCAAGCATTGAATCGTTTGGAGACTAGAGTCGCCTCTGCCTGATCGTATCCACAGTCCACACCTGCAAAAAAGTAATGTAGGTTGAAGATTTTTACAACGTTGAAGTGGATGACGTTTAATGATCATCGTTTGAACTTTGTTGCTGTGTTTTCTGCTATTCCACAAGTTGTAGTGTGTGAAGAAAATAGATCTGGGCGACACTGCCCAATACATTCTGACCGATGAAATGCCGCAGCACGAGAATTGTCCACCTGGTTAATTCATTTTTATTTTCACTTTCAAGTGGCAAAGTAATTGTGGATATTGCAGCAAGTATAGCCATATGTGTTGTCAATGATGCATTATCCAGCCTTATGAAGATTATGGAGGTATTATGTATGAGCATCGGGCCAAACTGCAATAATTTCTGCGCGAAGGCTGACGCACGGCGCATCATGTTTTCAGAGCCATCGCGGACTGAAGCTGCAAAACAGGCCCGTCTGTCGTCAAAATCAAACAGAAGCAAACAAGAGGAGGAAAATTTAAATTTGAAAAGATAATTATATGGTCCAGACGTTGCCGACTATAGTAAAATATAACAATTCTATACATCAAAGTTACACAATACTTTAAACCGTGTTTTCTCAAAACCGCATTTTTGGCCGGAAAGATAACATCGACTGATCTCCGTCAATTCACTTGAAATTTTGTATGCAGCTTCAGAACAACATTATCTAGAGAAGTACGTACGAATTTTACGATAAGTTCGAATTTTTTTTTGTTATAAACAATTTTTAAGCTAATTTTGTACATTATTGAATCACGCTGTATACAGGGTCCTGCAACTAAGCTCCCGTCTTCTGTAGCTCACTTACTCATTAAGCTAAGAGTTTGACATTTTGCAGGCTTACCCTGTACTTCAAGGTACAATTCAAGAAATTATTTTTTATTATACAGGGTGTTCCAAAAATGTGCAACGCCATGGTAATATATCTTTTTAAATTGCATGCTATACATTTTTCTACACATTTGGAAGCCTTTTATGGTTGCCTACATATCACCAAAATTTTATTGAAATCGGTTGAGGGACCGCAGCGGAAAAAAATAAAAACAAAAAAAAAATTGATTTTGCATCGTAGGCTTTAAAAATCCATAAAAACCACAAAATGCACCTCGTTAATAAAATTTTGCGACGTGCTTATTAAGTTAGATGTAATAGTCTCGTTAACCAAGTGACATTGATTCAAATTATACAGGGTGACCAAAATCGAGTGTCAAACTTGTCAAACTTCAAAGCGTGTTATTGTTCTTATTTTAAATTGGAACCCATAATTTTTTTATGTGAAATGATGCAGAATTAAAAAATAAACATTGTTTCTAAATACAACCCCATCACAATTCCCAATATTTTAAAAGTTATTCGCCAGAAACTCATTTTTCAACGTTTCCAACGGCAATTTTTGATAATAAATATCGTACGTGACGTTTAAAAACAATTGATTTCATAAAAAATAATAGACCTATTTTAGATTTGAGTGTACTTAATTAAGTAGTTATTCAAATGCCAAATTTACTGCATAATTTACCTACAGCGGTAAGGACCGAAATGTGGCTGTAGGTAAATTTTGCAGTAAATTTAGCAATTGAATAACTACTTAATTAAGTGCAGTAAAATCTAAAATACCTCTTTGCGTTATATTTTATGTAATAAATTGTTTTTCAACGCCACGTACGATATTTATTACCTAAAATTGCCTAAAATAAGAACAATAGCGCGCTTTGAAGTTTGGCAAGTTTGACACTCGATTTTGGTCACCCTGTATGATTTGGATCAATGTCACTTGGTTAACGAGACTATTACATCTAACTTAATAAGCACGTCGCAAAATTTTATTAACGAGGTGCATTTTGTGGCTTTTATTGAATTTTAAAGCCTACGATGCAAAATCAATTTTTTTTTTGTTTTTATTTTTTTCCGCTGCGGTCATTCTACCGATTTCAATAAAATTTTGGTGATATGTAGGCAACCATAATAGGCTTCCAAATGTGTAAAAAAATGTATAGCATGCAATTTAAAAAAATATATTACCATGGCGTTGCACATTTTTGGAACAACCTGTATAATCAAAAATAATTTCTTGAATTGTACCTTGAAGTACAGGGTAAGCCTGCAAAATGTCAAACTCTTAGCTTAATGAGTAAGTGAGCTACAGAAGACGGGAGCTTAGTTGCAGGACCCTGTATAGTATGTAGTATAATGAATAAATTCCGCACGTGTTCGCAACAGACTATCACGTTTTCTGTTAGTTAGTTAGCGAGTAAAGACGCATAGCGACAGGTGCGCTTGTTTGGAGTCACGCCCACGACAGTTATGTGCAAACTGTGACGTGTTTATCTGGAGAAAAGATGAGGATGGGGTGCCTCTAGGTGTCACGTTGCGACAACCATCGAACCACTATAATATGGCTGTCACAGGCAGGTCACTGGTGCCAATATTATAGAGACATGACGCAAGAACTTATAGCTGCAATCTGCGGTGGACAGGCGTGTTGCATTGACGGTCCAATAGAAGAGAAAGCGATGCAACGGAGTGGACGGATTGTTAATAATTCGTATTGTTTGTGTCATGTTCGACGATCGGGTTGTTTGGACTTCAATGGGGTAACAATGTGGTAATGATTTTGGTGGAGATCTGTACGCGGAATCTGTGTTTGAATGGAAACGAATATTTAGGCTATAGGCCAAACCATGTTTTCACAAGTTTTTAGGTAGCACAGGTATTGCAAAGATTTACTTAAAACTGTGTTTCTTCTAGAAAATTTAGTTATTGGGATGACTCGAACAACAAAATGGTGAGAATAGATGAATGAACGTTTTTTATGCGTATTTGGTTAAACTATTTCAATCTTGGAGTGCCCTTGATATATAGGTACATATGAAGTGAGTCACCAATACACTACACAAATATACAGGGTCCTGCAACTCAGCTCCCGTCTTCTGTAGCTCACTTACTCATTAAGCTAAGAGTTTGATATTTTACAGGCTTACCCTGTACAATTCAAGAAATTATTTTTTATGATACAGGGTGTTCCAAAAATGCGCAACGCCATGGTAATTTATTTTTTTAAATTGCATGCTATACATTTCTCTACACATTTGGAAGCCTTTTATGGTTGCCTACATATCACCAAAGTTTTATTGAAATCGGTTGAGTGACCGCAGCGAAAAAAAATTAAAACAAAAAAAAATTGATTTTGCATCGTAGGTTTTAAAAGTCAATAAAAACCACAAAATGCACCTCGTTAACAAAATTTTGCGACGTGCTTATTAAGTTAGATGTAATAGTCTCGTTAACCAAGTGACATTGATCCAAATTATACAGGGTGACCAAAATCGAGTGTCAAACTTGTCAAACTTCAAAGCGTGTTATTGTTCTTATTTTAAATTGGAACCCATAAACTTTTTTATGTGAAATGATGCAGAATTAAAAAATAAACATTGTTTCTAAATACAACCCCATCACAATTCCCAATATTTTAAAAGTTATTCGCCAAAAATTCAACGTTTCCAACGGCAATTTTAGGTAATAAATATCGTACGTGAAAAACAATTTATTACATAAAATATAACGCAGAGAGGTATTTTAGATTTTACTGTACTTAATTAAGTAGTTATTCAATTGCTAAATTTACTGCAAAATTTACCTATAGCCACATTTCCGTCCTTGCCGCTATAGGTAAATTATGCAGTAAATTTAGCATTTGACTAACTACTTAATTAAGTACACTCAAATCTAAAATACGTCTATTATTTTTTATGAAATAAATTGTTTTTCAACGCCACGTACGATATTTATTATCTAAAATTGCCGTTGGAAACGTTGAAAAATGAGTTTTTGGCGAATAAATTTTAAAATATTGGGAATTGTTATGGGGTTGTATTTAGAAACAATGTTTATTTTTTAATTCTTCATCATTTCACATAAAAAAATTTATGGGTTCCAATTTAAAATAAGAACAATAACACGCTTTGAAGTTTGACAAGTTTGACACTCGATTTTGGTCACCCTGTATAATTTGGATCAATCAGTCACTTGGTTAACGAGACTATTACATCTAACTTAATAAGCACGTCGCAAAATTTTATTAACGAGGTGCATTTTGTGGCTTTTATTGATTTTTAAAGCCTATGATGCAAAATCAATTTTTTTCCGCTGCGGTCACTCAACCGATTTCAATAAAATTTTGGTGATATGTAGGCAACCATAAAAGGCTTCCAAATGTGTAGAAAAATGTATAGCATGCAATTTAAAAAAATATATTACCATGGCGTTGCACATTTTTGGAACACCCTGTATAATAAAAAATAGTTTCTTGAATTGTACCTTGAAGTACAGGGTAAGCCTGCAAAATATCAAACTCTTAGCTTAATGCGTAAGTGAGCTACAGAAGACGGGAGCTGAGTTGCAGGACCCTGGATATCAACTTGAATATTTTTTTTGTACAGATAACTTCTAATGTGTACTTGCAGCAATTAATTCCATACACTTGGGCGAAACAAAGAACTGGGGAATTTCATCAAGTTTTTTTGGAGATATTGTGAGAGCCACCACTGTCACTGTTGATAATTCTAAAGGTGTTAACTTCCTTAAAATATTCTTCACAGAAACTCTTCAATCCTAAAATCTTCAATTCTACTTTCTGACTTCTTCTCAAAACGAATACTGTATAGCTCTGGTATGGCAGATTAACAGAAAAATGCTATAGTACACTATATGCCTCCGTAAACTAGACTTGAAACTTTAAACCCTTATCTCTCGAAATAGTTTAGATCTGACAAAATAGAATTAATTTTTGTACCTACATTATGTTACGTTGTTAAATCCTAAAAATGGCAACTTTTAGCATTTAGCAGTTATTACGGTCTGTGGTTTTAATAAAAGAAAAATGGAGAAGATTAAAAGTTATTATCTTTAAGGCAGCGCGCACGGAACGGTTTTGTTGTTCCTTAATTAAGACAGCAAAGCCTTGAGAGGCGGCTTGGAACGATCTTCCACAATGGTATAATTAAAAGTGCCAGCGGAGATGGCAGAAGGACTTTCAGCGCAAGCAACAGATGGCTGCGAATACGATTTTCCAGCTTCGTAATTATTACGATTCTTCCTTTAAGGCCCTAACTAATTACCAGTTTCACTTCCATAATTATTCCTATCTACTTGCGAAGGCTAAAGCCTAATTTATACTTTGATGTTTGATAACTTTAGGATAACATAAGATATTTAACAAAACTCCGGTGTGACTTCCGGTTTTTCCGGAAATGACGTCATCAGGGAAACTTTAAATGACGCCCTATATTATTTGTGTGCTATTTTCAACCACGATGACATTCTGAACACTAAAACATATCGATTGCCAATTTTTATCATCATTGCAACAAAAAAAAACTAACTGTTTATTACTCTAGGTGGCTATGAATTCGCGAAATTAGTCGAAAATTGTCAAATAAACACTGCCTTAATCGATTTTGGCCGATATTGAATTACTTGCGCCCTCTAGCGTGATTTCATTTGCTTCCGGAAAAACCGGAAGTGATACTAACCGCAAGAGTATCCTAAACTAGACATTTTGGTCTATTAGCACTTTTTAAAAATTTCAAATGTCTAGCATCATAAATACAAAAATAAACCTATGGTGACCGGGTGTCCCAATCACCCGGTATTTTAATAATTTAACATCGACTCCTGTTGTATGTTTTTTTTTTTTTTTTTTTACTTTATCATACGCAGTATGTAAAGTATTGTATTCGTGCCGAAAAAAAAATTTGGGATTTTAGCGGAAATAGGTCTTTTTGGGTCCCCTGAACATTTTTGACCAAGGTACAAAAAAATGTCTGTGTGTGTGTGTGTGTGTGTGTGTGTGTATGTGTGTGTGTGTGTGTGTGTGTGTGTGTGTGTGTGTGTGTGTGTGTGTGTGTGTGTGTGTGTATGTGTGTGTGTGTGTGTGTGTGTGTACTCAATTTTTGTGAATCCGATTCCGGAGAAACTACTAAAGGTATCGGCACGGAACTTCATATTTAGAAGTTTCATGACCAAACTTAGAGTTGAAAAGCTTTTGGTTCAAAAGGGTCCAAAGGAACTGGGTGTTTACTCCAAACCTTTTTCAGGGATTTTAGAAATCAGCCGCCATTTCTGTAATTTCGTCAAAATAGTTAAATAATAAATTAAACCAGAGGAAATGTTGAATAATTTATGCCTATGATATTTTTTGGTAAAATTAATAGTTTAGCTTTTTAGTTTATTCTAAGCCTTTTTCAAGGATTTTGGAAATGAGCCGCCATTTCTGTAATTTCGACAAAATAGTTAATTAATAAATTAAAGTAGAGGAAATTTTGAATAATTTATGCCTATAACATTTTTTGGTAAAATTAATAGTTTACCTTCAAGAACAAATTCTATTTGATCGAGATCGGTCGCATCTGCATTGATATGAAATTACATAGTAGCCAGGATTTTGACAAATATTTTTTTGTGTTGTCACATTCGAAAACAGCTGATCTCATCAGAGGTTGGAGAACCACTATGGAACGTGCCGCTGTAGTGCGCAAAATTATAAAATACAAATTTCAAATAAAATAAGATCACCAATTTGATTGTTTGTTGATAAGAAATATCAATCCGTCTTTATATCTAATTCTAAAAATGATACATTGAGAAAATTATAAATAAAGTATAGCGATGAGTGTAGTTTTATTTTAGTATGTTGGTAGGGATGTGTCATGAACAAATATAAATCTGTCAGAATTTGAATTACCTTTTTAAGGTGCGTTTTCATTAGTGATAATGGCAGTGATAGCAGACGCCGTTATAGTTTTCCAATAGAAAATTGCTAGTGACTCATGTTTATGTACATGCAAACTAATATGTGTCATTATCACGATATGTAAGAAATACTATAATTTCGTATTCTACCACCGCCATTAGCTACCATTACCTACCAATCGGAACGCACCTTTCGTCAAAGTGGTACCAACCTAGCATTTACTATACAGAAATCATTTACTTTTTTTAAAATACGTATTTCTTAAAAAGCAACACAATAAACGTTGATGTCGCTCCTGCCAAAAACTAGATAGCGCGCCTCGCTCATATGCGACGGCGACACTCCGCTTTCGGTGACGCGCCGTATCACCGCTCATCGCGCTATTCCGTACTTTCGGCATTTGTGACATAAATAACTATTATTCTAATGACGTAGTGTAGGTAGTGTCAAATGCTGATGCTTTGACAATACCTACGATTTATCTCTATAGAATAGATTCTCATGCAGCTAAACTATTAATTTTATATATTGTATGATAAAGTCATGTGCCTGGCCACATCAGATTTTTTTAAATAACTAACCGTCTTGGGGAATTTCTAACATTTACCTCTGTTCGTTAATATCAACAAAGTAAAATAGTGTGTAATGTAAAATATTGACGCACTGATGGGCTGAAACCTACTTACAAATTGGCACCAGCATCATAACTGATAGAAGACATCAGAAAGCTCTTATGTAGATTTAATTACTAGGACTATTACGTAGAAATATAGTATCATTTAAGTTACCAAAGAACATAAACAAGATTCGATTTCTCTTGGTCGAATTCAGTCTTTTTTTACGTTGGTTTGTAATTACTCACGATATACCCCGACAGGAGAAATCTCTGGACCGAAAATTTTTACTTTTAGTCGCGTTATTCGCCATTCCCATAAGACCGAATCGACGGGTCAGTGTGTTTCTAGGTTATGTACGTATCTGCTATCTGTTCACGCTCCCAGAGAAGCGACTTTCTTCATGATTGCTGCTCTGAGTAAAAGTTGTAGAACCTGTGCACGCGATCCACAAGATTTTCTTTCTTTTGCGTATATTATTTTATAATATAAAGGAAAGTTTATATTGGGAACAGAAGCAATTAAAAAAAAGCGTTATTCATAGTAATGATGCGTGACCCATGACTTCTTATGGCTAAATCATAGAATATAGTCAATTCTTTTATTGTGTTCTTTATATTTCTCAATAGAAAAGAAGTTTCGACAAACTGAAAAATCAACAGCAGAAAGAACAGCAAAATACGAAGTTAATTTTGCGTCACGTCACGCTGGGGTTGTGGCAATTTAGATTGGGCAGGCAGGGTTACCAACCCTCTACTGACCCCGTCCAACTTTTAATTAAAAACCCCGAAATTACGATGCTATACCCGCCCTTTAGTTTTAATTTACTTTACGAGGATTTGAACTTTTGCAGTAAGTTAAAGCGTTAATTTGGAAAATTAAAAGATTGTTTTAATTTAATTTACCTTACCTTAAAGACAAACAAAAGAACAGTTGGACTTTATACGCTGAAGAGGGGACTCACCTGAAATAATAAGAAAGAAACTAAATTAGTAAATAAATTAGAATATAAAAAAGACAATTTATAAATTTGTTTGTTTGTTTTTACTATGTGATTTATTTATTGAAGTTTGAAGTCTATCATAATAAAACATACAGATAACAAGAAATTACTTTCTATTGATTACTTGTGAAGCCAGTGGAGTAGATTGTAAAAAAAACAAAAACACTGCGAGGCACGTTCAACGAGCCGAACGCCATCTAGATCGCGTGCTCAGAGGCAAACAAGCGCTAATCGGGTGCAAGTGAAAGTCCTTTTGATGTCACGATTACAAGTCCTATATAGAAACCTATAGGGTGCTCAAAATAGTCCAAGGACCAACCATATTTTAGGTTAAAATTGCAAACATTTAAGGTATACGTAAAATAAATTGATTTTTTTCATATCTTCCCTGAGACCATTGTATGTGTGACTGACCTGGTAAGAGAATGACAGTGTTTATACAGTGGTGGAACAAACCCCTGAATCTTAAATTAAAGTTATGGACATCCGTTCTACAGCGTATCTTCCGCATGAGGTATTGTGGGATCCTCTTGTATAGCAACTTATGATATAATATTGCTGCATGCACCACCCTAGTGTTATCCATGTTCAACCACCCCAAGTCGCCCAGCCCATTCGATACATGATCATACTTCCTCAAACCAAAAACAAACAGAACACATGCATTTTGGACACGCTGAACACGCTGCCTATCCGACGCCCTCAGGCAAGGACTGTACACGGTATCACAATATGAGATCTTTTTACTATCGACAGTAGATATAGTGAGATATTGCTAAAACATCAGCATTTGACACTACCGGTACTGTCATTAGACTGAAATCATTTTGAAAATCCTGGCTCACTATATAGTATTATATCAATGCAAATGCGCCTGATCTCGATCAAATAGAATTTCCTCTTGCAGCTAAACTATTAATTTTACCAAAAAATGTCGCAGACATAAATTATTCAGAATTACCTCTACTTTAATTTATTATTTAACTATTTTGAGGAAATTACAGAAATGGCGGCTCATTTGCAAAATCCTTGAAAAAACTGCGTATAAAGTAAAAAACATAGTCCACATGGTTCAATTTTTAGATTTTCGTTCTGTATTACAATTAATACCGCACTCAAACAAAATATTTGGCGTTTTACGCACAAAGCATAACGCAAACTGGAATTATAACGAGAATTCAAATATGTATGTTTCTGGAAGCGACAGAGAGCAACAAAAAGCATATTCATGTAAATTCTGAAATTGGACAGTAACGAATGTGCATGGTGCATGCACAAGTACGAGTTTGACGTTGAAAATACGCGAAATCGCAATTTGATAATTACAGTTAGCATGCATTTTCGTGGATATGTACATGCGAGTGCAATTTCGGGTGTGTTTTGTTTTGTTTTTGCGTTAATTATTTCGGCTTTACGTGGCACTGTTGCAATGCGCGATGATGAATTGATCTTTGATAAAAATTCTGAACGGGAATAAATTTGGGTATGAAAATATTAACCACCCAAAATGCTTTATCACGATTATTAATGTTTATAAGTGAGATTTATTTATTATTTTTGTTACACCAACAGTTTTTAGTACTTATAGGCACGCTTGTAATTACATAATAAAAAATAGCATTCAACTTTTTAGTCCAGATGCCAAAACAACGGCAGATTTGGATGCCAAAGAAAATGACTACACTGATATAGACAGACAAACAAATATAGAAGAAATGCCAAGTATTTTGTTGTAGAAACTGGTAGATAGGCAGAAATTGTGACCTTTGTGTGCTTTTTGAGAAAACTATAGCTAATTCGCGTGCGTGTGTACCCTTTTTTTGTGGCGACGATTCCGGAGAAGCTACTAAAGGTATCGGGACGAAACTTCATATTTAGAAGTATCATGCCTACACTTAGAGCTGAAAGAAGTTTTGTTCAAAATAGTGCAAAGGAACTGGTGGTTTACTCTTAGCATTTTTCAAAGAATTTGCAAATGAGCCGCTATTTCTGTAATGTCGTCAAAATACTTAAATAAGAAATTAAAGTAGAGGAAATTTTGTATAATTTTTGTCTATGACATTTTTTGGTAAAAGTTAATAGTTTCGCTGCATGAGCAAATTCTATTTGATCGAGATTGGTCTTGCAATAACATTAGTTAGCCAGGATATGACAGATGTTTTAATTCTGTTGACAGTATTGTAAAACCATTTATAACATTTCAAATAGTGTTAATTATAATTCAGACAAAAAAGAACATTCTTGGGATAACTTTTTTGGATTTTCAGGAAATACCATCTTTGAAATTTGAATCATCAGGATAGTATACGTTCTTTTGTTTATTAATCCAGGCGCAATTTAAAATAATCATCAAAACAGAACAAGGTGGCTATGATTTTAAAGTTTAATATAATTGTTACTTCTAAACAACCTTTCTAAATAACATTTTTCGATAATGTTAAAAATTTTGGTACAGTAGAGCGTCGATAATCCGAACTAATTGGAACCGAAGGTGATTCGGATTATCAAATTGTTCGGATTATCAAATATGACAAAGTACAAAATACGAGTATGTATTGGATAGAAGTACAATCTTAATAAAACCAACACCATTCGATTTCGCTCTTCATAAACTATAAGAACGCCAAAGAGTCAAAATCGAAGGGATATCGAAGAGATTTGTCTATTATTTAATTATGATTTATTATGATTTATGATTTATTTATTATTTATTTATTTAATAGTAGAAAATGCGAGTAGGTACTAAAGAAACGACAAAAATTGCTTTTTTCTACTCCTATTGAGGAATGCATTCATTATCATGGCAATTTATGATAAGTAATACTAACCATTCCCCACACACATGACAAATATTTCATTCCTGGCTCCTCATACCCCGCCAGTAGTGAGAAATATTTCATTCCTCACGGCTTTAGAACCAATCACAGCTCTGGATTTTTCATTTCCAAATTGTTGATACACTGCTTAGCGACATTGTCAAGGCATTGACAACGTCGCTAAGTGACAAGGCGCACCAAACAATTTTAATCTGTCAAAATCCTGTAAACCGTCATAGTGACATACAGCTGTCCCTATATGCATAAAAATTAATTTATAAAATTTCGTTGCATGGTCGTAGAAAAAGGTCTTACTCGAACGCTTTGCAGCACTCGCCTATGGCTCGTGCTGCAAACTTCGTTCTCGTGAGAAATTGCTTACATTACTTGCTCATAGAATAATATACTATTCCCTAGGTTACTCAGTGTTTTATTTTATTATTATTTCTTTTTGGGCGTTCGGATTAGCGAATGTTCGGATTACCGAGGTTCGGATTGTATACGGTATATTGATAGTTACAGTATTAGTTTTAGAGGATCCACCATTTCTTATAAAAAATACAGGTTTCGGAAAAATCAATAATAATGAAGTTTATCTATTATTTGTTGCAAACATTCTGAGACACGTTGTTGTATTAGACACTCATTTTTATTGAGTTGTCATCAAAAGCAAAAATACTTTTAAATACTAATTTTGAAATAAAGTAAATCGTATTTTCCATAATATGTATGACGTCATTTTTTCTGGATAAACAAACAAAAACAATCTAACGGTCAAAACAACCAACAAATTAGCCAATGCTACCAGAAATTCCACTAAACAAAAAACAACAATAACAAAACTCTCACCATTTTCAAATTCTTCTTAATCCCACTTTCCAACAATAACAAAAAAAAAACACTCCAAATTCACAATCCAACACCAACAAAATTACGTATTATAACAAACACAAACGTTTATATCACTCAAGAAAAAAAAACAAACAAAATCCACCCTTCAAAAACCCATTTTCCCACCAAAATATCCAATCTAATTCCAACCGGAAAACAACCCTTAACAAAAGCCCGTCGAGCACCGCCGTTCAACGACGGAAAACCCCGTGAAAAACTCGCGAAAACCTAGCTGAGAGCGGGAAAATTCTGTTTGCACGTCGCTTTTGCACCCTCGGCATGCAACCGTTCGCAATCGAGTGGTATGCCGGTGGTGGCAACCGCCGCCGGTGTTATCCACCCCCACCCCCGTATCGATTATACACCCCCACTACCCCTCCAGAAACCTCCCCCGAACATGCTGAAGTTCCAGCCCAACGTTTCGCTGCTTCGAGACCAGCGCGAAGCGGAAATATCCTACATAATAGCTTGCTAACTTTCAATTTTGAAGTCCTCCAGTCCTTATGGTGCCTACAGTCAATGATGGTATCGTTTGGTACAAGTTTTAATGAAAAAAAAATGATGAAGTTATGTTTTGATTTCAAATAATTTCCATTTTAACATTTCTACACATAGAAAATTTTAAATATACAATATTTAAAAATACAGTTGGCAAAAAACTTCTTAAATTAAATTATAATAAAATTATAAACCCCTAACCACAACAAGTATTTTAGAAACCTAAATACGTATTTCAGCAACTATGTTGCCATCTTCAGTAGAACCTAAAAAAAGAAAAAGAGAGATTAGCATTTCATAGTATCTTTACTGGATATTGTCCAAGCAAATCACTAGTGGAAGTGACGTCCATGTTAAAAATTACCCTATATATACCCATTTGTTGTTCACGCCTCAGTGAATTTTGATCATTGAAGCGTAAAAAACAAGTTTTAATTAAAGCAGGTCAAACAATGGCGAACTAGGTATAGGACCCCTGTCTGAATTTATTAATTTATCTCTATTCAAGTGAATAAAGATACTTTCCAAGCTGTTTAGTTCCCTATTATTTGACACAGCTTTTACAAGTTTTAAGTCATCTACAACTACTTTATGACCTGTGTCTAAAATATGTTGAGCCACACTAGATTTTTCAAAACGATTATATTTAAAATGAGCTACATGTTCTTTGAACCTAGTTAAAATTGTTCTTCTAGTCTGGCCTACGTATTCTTTTTCACAGTCATGACATTTGATACAATATACAATCAGGTTTATCCCTAATGATTCGCAGCATCCTTTTCAACAAAAATTGTCTTTTCTTAGTTGTTTAGTAAATAGGTTATTGAAATTTCCATTGTCCGCAGATAGATATCAGCAAGAATTATTGTTTATTAAGAATGTTGTCATACATAATGGGTACCCTGAGAAAATAGTTGATAGAATGATTAAGAAGCAGAATCAAAAAATGTATGTAAATCAAATATCTACTTTAAATACTTTGTCTGTAGAAAAGAAGAATTATGTTAAAATACCGTTCGATTGTGCATATACAAGGGGTTTGAGAAGTATTTTTACATCACAAAATCTCTGTTTAGCATATTCGACTCATAATAGCATAAAGAACCTTCTTGGAAACCCAAACGATAAGGTAGATATACTTGATAAATCTGGTATATATTGTATCAAATGTCATGACTGTGAAAAAGAATACGTAGGCCAGACTAGAAGAACAATTTTAACTAGGTTCAAAGAACATGTAGCTCATTTTAAATATAATCGTTTTGAAAAATCTAGTGTGGCTCAACATATTTTAGACACAGGTCATAAAGTAGTTGTAGATGACTTAAAACTTGTAAAAGCTGTGTCAAATAATAGGGAACTAAACAGCTTGGAAAGTATCTTTATTCACTTGAATAGAGATAAATTAATAAATTCAGACAGGGGTCCTATACCTAGTTCGCCATTGTTTGACCTGCTTTAATTAAAACTTGTTTTTTACGCTTCAATGATCAAAATTCACTGAGGCGTGAACAACAAATGGGTATATATAGGGTAATTTTTAACATGGACGTCACTTCCACTAGTGATTTGCTTGGACAATATCCAGTAAAGATACTATGAAGTGCTAATCTCTCTTTTTCTTTTTTTAGGTTCTACTGAAGATGGCAACATAGTTGCTGAAATACGTATTTAGGTTTCTAAAATACTTGTTGTGGTTAGGGGTTTATAATTTTATTATTAAGTTCGCCACAGTCTCCAAATTATTGTTATTATAAATTAAATTATCTTAAATTATCGCTAATTTTCCTAAAAACGACTCTGCATAACCTGAAAATTCAAACAGCAAACCAGTTTTAAACCCATCAAAAAGAGCTGGTATTACATAAAACTCACAAAAAATGAACATAAAAACTTTTTTTCAAAAAAAAAATCCGAAATCAGAAACTGTATACACTCCAATAAAGCACTACACACAACCTAAACCATTTCATAACTAAATAATTCCGTCACCCGAGCTTCCTAGTTCTGCTTTATTGACAATATAACTCAATATTGAGTTGCATTAACCAACCAGTATGATGAACACTTGATCAAATAGAAATATAAGTGATTAAGCCGGCGTGATTTATCGTGAAAAAATGCAACGCTTATCAATGCAAATAGGCAAACACAAACAAATGTCACACCAATAAATTAATTGCGCAGTAACGTCAACAAGTTGTTGGTCCAGGTACTTGAAATCCGGACGTCATATTTGCGTTGTATGCAGATAAAATTTAAATAAACTAAACTAATGTGTTTTCACTCTTAAGATTCTATAACGATATAGATCTATAGCGTATAGGTTTCGATAAGAAACCCTTATAGAACTCTATAACTCTCCAATAACTGTCGTATAGAAAATGCTATTCTGAGTACATCTCTTACCGGGGACAAGATGGAGTCGCCGGATCAGCTGATTGTATTTACTAAAGCGTCGCCCTGTTTGCTGCAATACCTTGTATCAATAATATAATTTTTTAAATAAAAAAAGTTCGATGTCATATTAATAATTCACAGTTTTGAGGTTAAAACTCTAGCAATGAGCATATATCATCCACATATAAGAACTACCAAAGTACAAGGTACAGTTTCAGTTGGTTTCAGTGGGGATTATATGCTATCGAGAAAGGGCAGTTTGCGATACAAAAAGCAATCAAAACATCTGTTTGAAGAAGGAACGATATTTTTACATGTTATTGTAAATCAATGTTTCTCATTGTGAATTGATTGTAGGTAGGGGAATGAAACAATCACAATAATTGAACCAGACGACTCTTATTTATGATGTGATCTAGGATTGAAACGTATGCCAATTGCGGTCAGACCAACGTTAATAATATCAAGGGGCGATGAAAGTTTCTGAACACTTGATCATCTATTGAATCGTCGAGATTTAATATGAAGAAGATGTTCTACGCAAAATATTGTGATTCTGTGCTTCTGGGCTAGATAACAAGCTTCTCGAGATTTTATTTACGGTACTACCATTTTGCTCAGTAACTTCAAGCATAGTACACTTGCAAGCCGCTACGTGCCCTTTGATATGAATGAGTTTTCTTCTGTTCTACACGCATGTCTATGAGAGGGGTATGGACCGATTAGAAGTACCCGTACAATTTTTTGGAGGAGCTCCAATCAACAGTAGACTACATACTTAATAAAGAGTCTTAGAAATGTTTGTAGTCGAGGTAGGCCATGCCCATGTTAGTAGATTTCTGCCGCTTAGCACAAACAAATATCAAACTTATATTAGGTTATGCAACCAATTTAATAGTTGGGCATAGAACAATAGTATCATAGTAGTATTCAGTTCATGTGAAGCGGCAAACACAAGTTTTTTACATTGGGTGTTAGCGCCAACTTTGACTACAATCATTTATAATGATGTATTTTAGATGTATAGGGGTCAACAGCAAATATCTAGTTTCTTGGAATCTAAACGTTGTTGAAAAAGATTTAACTTGTTTAAATGGCACCATACGCTCTATTTGGCTGTTACCACTTATCTTATAGCGTTCACAAAATTGTGCTCTGGTGTGCTCGAGTTTTACCAAAAGAAAACGCTATTAGCATTTTTTCCTTCGCCATTTCTCCTACTACACCCTGGCCTAAAGCGTTGTAGTTAGATGGTTAAAATTCTTTATTATTTATTTTTCTTTTATTATATTTTATTTATTTATCTATATGTCTAGTTTGTCAGTTATTTACTTTTTTTACTTATTGACATTATTATCATTTATTCATTATTATTATTATTATTATTATTAGTTAATTTTATTAATTAAATGATTATTCTTAAGTTTAAAACAATTTTGCATATGGCAAAACAACAATTTTAAAACAATTTAACGCGGAATTTGGTCATGGACTTTGAATTTATCAAATAGTAAAGACAGATTAAAGAAAAACCAATGTGATAAAATTTATTTATTTCTATTATAACCAGAACTATTTAGTAAATATTTGTTATTTATTTATTTTTATAGTGTTGTTTTAGTGCATTATGTATTTTTTTGTTTATTTGTTCACGTCAATTATTTTAAATATAATAAAATCATAATATTTATTTATAATCGTGATTAAAAAATATAAAACAATTGTTAAAAACTGTTTTTATTAAATAGTATCTGTGCCCAAAAATGCCTTTTCAAAAGAAAATGTATCATTGTATCACCTGACCACAAAAAAATGCCAATATTTCCAACAACTGCAAAATTCACAAAACATAACAACCCCATAATTCACAGGAAAAGAACTAAACCCTTTGCCATTTTTGTTAACAACATTCCGATACTAAAAATGAATGCTTCTGCTTTATTTATTTACACAATAGTATTTTTTACAACGCCAGTGTGGTCACGTGACTTTCAGACATTGCACATGGATACGTATCTACTCGATTACAAAAGAAAATCCCCAAATATTTACAGAAATCGTCATATTTTTTTATATCTATCAGATCAATTTACAAATTTAGTGATTGAGAATCGTTCACTGTTCACATATTTCTGAGGTAGCACATCTCCAAAGCTTACAATTTCTATGGGAAGTTACAGCCACCGTCGGACCACACGTAAATTTAGGAGCATCTATAGGGGATCTATAGTCTATTGGGGCTCACAGAATCGCATATTACTTAACAGCTTACAGGTTTTGCCATAGTGGCGTTATAGAAGTGCTCAGAATCGCTCAGAATACAAAATTAGCATATTTGAGAGTATCTATAAGGGTATATATAGCCTATGAGGGCTCACAGAATCGCACTATTCCTTATAGATGTATAACAACTTATAGGTTTGACCTTATAGACGTTGTATAGATATGCACAGAATCGACCCATAAGTTTAGGCCACAGAGTTTCAAAAGTTCTAAAAAGTTTTTAAAAGTGTTGTAGCATTGGAGATACAGAGAAATGCTCTTAAAATATACACCTGGAGAAGGCTCTGGACGTATTATTGATTTTATTCCGGTTATTTTGATGGGGTAGAAACTTATGTTCGTTTTAGATTCTAAGATTAAAAAAAAATTCTAAAATTTTTTAAGTGTGGCTATGCTTGTGCACCAATGTTAGAGGGCATATGAGACACCCTTTGGTATAATACGCACTAAGTGATGCACTATTCGTTACGCCCCCTTCAGGGTATCAACCCCCTATACTCTAGATTGATAGCGAAACACGCTATAAAATTAATAAATCCTCCACAACAACCACCCCTGTCTCCATTACCGGATTAAAAGGCTTTTTGAAGCCCGTATGTTTTTTTTTTCGGTTCTCTCTTTTAATCCGCGCAGCAGAATCAATTTCAAAGTGTACTCGACGCACCCCTATATCTATAAATTTTCGTAATACGCAGGCATGGCGGTGGCATATGCGGCCAAGGGTAAACGCTAAATGCCGTCGGCCGTTGACTGCAAACAAAGTCGAGGAGTGAAAGCGTGTTGGGGGGTGGTTGCGTCGAAATTATGATTGATTGACCTGGGCTGCCATCGCATCGAATCATCCCACACCCCTCTACGGGGTTTATTCATTATTTCTAACTGCGTTTCGGCCGTCGATGGGGTGTGGTTTATTCATGGGTCATGTGGTAATAGAGGAGAAACCAGGAGATTAAAGAGTTCGATGTATCATCGTACAATAGGGCTTAATTGTGCTTTGAACGAATAATTTATGTCATAGGCATCGGTAGCTTACCGGTGGAGCAATGGCCCGTTTCAAGCCACGGTTCGATCCCGCGCGGAGACAGTAATTTTTAATAGATTTTTTAAAATTTAAAATTATTATTATTATTATTATTATTAAAATAAATACTTTGTGCATTAGATTTAATAACTTGAGCATTAAAATAATAAATATAGTGCATTAAATAAATATGAACACGTTACATAAAAAAAATTATAAAGGGCAATATTTTCTTCATATTGTACCCTAAAATGAATAACTTGTTCAAAATAATAAATATTGAGCACATAATCTACACTTTTTCTCACGTGAAATGGTGAGGAAAAAATAGATGAATTCGTTTTACTATAATATAGACTAGTTGGCCAGGCTTTGGACAGATATTTTGATTCGATTGAGAGTATTGTCAGATCTCAGCGTTTGACACTGCTGTATAGTACGATAAAGTCATGTGCCTAGCCGCATCAGATTTTTTGCTACTAAAGGTATCGGGACGAAAGTTCATATTTAGAAGTTTTATGACCAAACTTAGAGGTGAAAAGCTTTTGGTTCAAAAGGGCCTAGAGGAACTGGTAGTTCATTCTAAGCCTTTTTCAAGGAATTTGCAAATGAGTCGCCATTTCTGTAATTTCGTCAAAATAGTTAAATAATAAATTAAAGTAGAGGAAATTTTGAAAAATTTATGCCTAAGAAATTTTTTTGTAAAATTAATAGTTTAGCTGCAAGAGCAAATTCTATTTGATCGAGATCGATCGCATCTGCACTGATATGAAACTACATAGTAACCAGGATTTTCCAAATATTTTCAGTCTAATCACAGTACCGGTAGTGTCAAATGTTGATGTTTTGACAATATCTCACTATATCTACTGTCAATAGTAAAAAGATCTCATATTGTGATACCGTGTACGGTCTTTGCCTGACGGCGTCGGATAGGCAGCGTGTTCAGCGTGTCCAAAATGCATGTGTTCTGTTTGATTTTGGTTTGCGGAAGTATGATCATGTATCGAATGGGCTGGGCGACTTGGGGTGGTTGGACATGGATAACACTAGGGTGTTGCATGCAGCAATATTACATAAGTTGCTATCAAAGAGGATCCCACAATACCTCATGCGGAAGATACGCTGTAGAACGGATGTCCATAACCTTAATTTAAGATTCAGGGGTTCGTTTGCTCTACCTGCCCATCGCGCTGAGCTGTATAAACGGTCATTCTCTTACCAGGTCAGTCACATCTACAATGGCCTCAGGGAAGATATGAAAAAATTATCGTTAAACATCGTTAAACAATTTTGTATGCATAATGTAAGAAATTAAGAAATCATCAGTTTTCGCAAAATTAAGATTTTTTTCGATCAATACCGATAAATCCATATAACTCTAATAGGAGGATGTTTTTAAATATGTAACACGAAATCTCGTATAACCTGAAGCCGGTGCGCCATGTTCGTTCACGTTAAACTAGATTGGTGGTGAACGAAAAGAGAAAAAAGAAGCAAAAAAACGACGCCCACGTCGACGTCGTCGTTCGGAAGTGTACGTGACATGGCCGGGGGGGGGGGGACCGTCAGCGTTCTCTAATAAGGATTTATGCAAGGAAATAAGATTTTCCGTCCGGGGGAAAAGCGGTAATGTCGATCGTGCGGTACAAAAATAAAGAGAATACGACGTAGAGAGGGAGAGAGAAAAGGACGGAGACAGTAAAGCCAAGCGAGATGCGAAATATAGTGATTGGATAACAGACAGACACATATTCGGATTTGCGATCCAATTGTGTATTCCAATTTCGGGACAGGATGGATGATTTTATTCGAGCTTGACGGTTCGCTGGTGTGGTGAAAAGTCGTTGAATATTCAACAGTGTCAACACGGACGTTAGTTTGGACAAATTGACAGATAAATTGAGTCTGGTATCGTCGAATAATCCAAGAGAGTTGTGGCATTATTTTGTACGAATTTGCAAATTTAATACTGAGCGTGCGTTGTTGTGATGAAAAATGATGCCATTGGCATTAGTTTTTATTATCTCACTAGTTAACAGCCTAAACAAGAAGGTCTACAACCTAAAAATTCATATTATACTGTTTAGTCTGTTTTACAGTTATTTGCATGGATCCACACTTTTGACCAAAAAAATTACCAATGTCAAATTTGTCTTTATACAAATTCTGTATACAAAATTAAACATAATGTGTCAATATGTCCTGTACTGAAACGTTCACATGAACAAACATCAAATAAAAGCTTTAGGAAAAACTTATACAAAAAGATTTACAAACAAAACGCTTATTAATATACAGAGTGCTACATTTGTAAGGACTAGACCAGTGTTTCCCAACCTTTTTACTTGTGGAACCCTTTAAATAGGGTTGAAACCTGGCGGAACTACAACAAAAGAATATACGATGTCCTTTCCAAGGCATTTCGAGTATTTTTTACTTTATCATACGCAGTATGTAAAGTATTGTAATCGTGACGAAAAAAAAATTGGGATTTTAGCGGAAATAGATCTTTATGGGTCCCCTGAACATTTTTGACCAAGGTACAAAAAAATGTCTGTGTGTGTGTGTGTGTATGTGTGTGTGTGTGTGTGTGTGTGTGTGTGTGTGTGTGTGTGTGTGTGTGTGTGTGTGTGTGTGTGTGTGTGTGTGTACCCAATTTTTGTTAATTCATTTCCGGAGAAACTACTAAAGGTATCGGCACGGAACTTCATATTTAGAAGTTTCATGACCAAACTTAGAGTTGAAAAGCTTTTGGTTCAAAAGGGTCCAAAGGAACTGGGTGTTTACTCTAAGCCTTTTTCAAGGATTTTAGAAATCAGCCGCCATTTCTGTAATTTCGTCAAAATAGTTAAATAATAAATTAAAGCAGAGGAAATTTTGAATAATTTATGCCTATGACATTTTTTGGTAAAATTAATAGTTTAGCTTTTTAGTTTATTCTAAGCCTTTTTCAAGGATTTTGGAAATGAGCCGCCATTTCTGTAATTTCGACAAAATAGTTAATTAATAAATTAAAGTAGAGGAAATTTTGACTAATTTATGCCTATAACCGTTTTTTGGTAAAATTAATAGTTTACCTTCAAGAGCAAATTCTATTTGATCGAGATCGGTCGCATCTGCATTGATATGAAATTACATAGTAGCCAGGATTTTGACAAATATTTTTTTGTGTTGTCACATTCGAAAACAGCTGACCTCATCAGAGGTTGGAGAACCACTATGGAACGTGCCGCTGTAGTGCGCAAAATTATAAAATACAAATTTCAAATAAAATAAGATCACCAATTTGATTGTTTGTTGATAAGAAATATCAACCCGTCTTTATATCTAATTCTAAAAATGATACATTGAGAAAATTATAAATAAAGTATAGCGATGAGTGTAGTTTTATTTTAGTATGTTGGTAGGGATGTGTCATGAACAAATATAGATCTGTCAGAATTTGAATTACCTTTTTAAGGTGCGTTTTCATTAGTGATAATGGCAGTGGTAGCAGACGCCGTTATAGTATTTCCAATAGAAAATTGCTAGTGACTCATGTTTATGTACATGCAAACTAATATGTGTCATTATCACGATATGTAAGAAATACTATAATTTCGTATTCTACCACCGCCATTAGCTACCATTACCTACCAATCGGAACGCACCTTTCATCAAAGTGGTACCACCCTAGCATTTACTATACAGAAATCATTTATTTTTTTTAAATACGTATTTCTTAAAAAGCAACACAATAAACGTTGATGTCGCTCCTGCCAAAAACTAGATAGCGCGACTCGCTCATATGCGACGGCGACACTCCGCCTTCGGTGACGCGCCGTATCACCGCTCGTCGCGCTATTCCGTACTTTCGGCACTTGTGACATAAATAACTATTATTCTAATGACGTAGTGTAGGTAGTGTCAAATGCTGATGCTTTGACAATACCTACGATTTATCTCTATAGAATAGATTCTCATGCAGCTAAACTATTAATTTTATATTTTGTATGATAAAGTCATGTGCCTGGCCACATCAGATTTTTTTTTCTTACAGAAAAACGTGTAATATATTTCAAGTAACCACATACAAGTCTGTGAAAAAACGCAGTTCAATGATTGTATATTACTTACTACTTTGAAGTATTTATTTTTATTAAAGTATTTTTCCTGTAAAATTAAAAAAATGCTCTGTAAATATAAGATGATAGTATTCTAATTGCACAGGAATATGTTTGTAGAAAATGTGAATTCTGTAAGAAGTTCGTGTGTAGTTGGTAGGTTCGTATATGGGCCATTCTTTCTGAAGTGTCCCAATCCAAAAATGTAAAGTTTTGGGATATAGTTGAAACTTTGGAGAATTATTGTACTTTATAACAGTAACAAATACCTAAAATATTAGCTCATGAAAAAAAATATTGAGGAAATTACTAGGAAATCGAAGTTTTGAGTGACACGGTCATTTTTAGATTAGTGTTACTCTAATAAAACTTTATAGATTTTATTTTTTATTTACTGCATTTTAAAGCATTTTTCATGTACCTTTTAATGTATACAAAAAAAATTAAAAAAACAAAAATCTAACAAGTTTTTTTTTTAAAGTAATTTTGTATTTCGATTTTTGACCCATTTGGGTATTTTTAATATTTTTTAAAATAGTTTCATTCGAAAGCTGAGATTTTTTCCTATATAATGAGTAAAGATGAAAGTGGGACAAAAGTGGGTTTGGGAGAAAATTAATAATTAAGTAAACGGAGCACCCGCGCTACATACGCCAGCGCGCGTCCAGGCAGTGGCGCGTAGGTCACCCATTTGTATCCCACATCTTATAACACGTACTTCAAGGTAAGTGTGTATCAAGACGAATTGCTTTTTCTGGTATTTTATGTTTTTTTGTATTTTTATCTCATATTTGTGTTGTTTTTGTTTATTCTTGTTTCTTTTTCAGCTGAAATGGAACAAGTAAAAGGGGACTTCGATTATTAGATTTGGAGGAATACATGCATAAATCCTTTTAGAAAACTTGGGCACACATCCTCATTTACGTGGTATATCACTAAATGACAAGAACAGTTTCCATTTCGTCCTAAATCTTCGAAAATTAATAACTAAGTAAACACAGCACCTGCACTAAAAACACCATCGTCAATAATTGCTTCTAGAACTTCGACTCCCGACCTATGATTGCCGTCAACGCAAGCTGTTTTTAGAGGAAACATATTCGATGCAAAATCATTATCTCTATTATGACCAGGACCTTCGATTTCTGACTCATTGACACTAATGTCCATTTCAGAAGGAATGATATAATTAGACAGAGCTGTATCAAGAACAGAAGAATTTGACTCTGCATTCAAATTATCTGTCTTTTATGTATAAAGTTCTTTTCTAGATTTAGAAGAAATTTTCGAAGACTTTGATATAGATGGAAACTGTTCTTGCAATTTAAGTGATATACCACGTAAATCAAATGATGTGTGACCAAGTTTTCTAAAACTATTTATCCATTTATTCCAACAAATATGAAAATCGAATTCCCCTTTTACTTGCTCCATCCATTTCAGACAGAAAAAGAAACAAGAAGAATCAAAAACAACACAAATACGATATAAAAAAAAATCAAGAAAAAGAAATTCGACTAGAAACAGACCAACAGAATTATTTTTTTAAAACCGATAAACATATCAAAAATCTACTATGTATAAGACCGAGAATTGTAAATAGTTTACATGCAATTTGGTGTATTGATTTTAGGATTTTGTGAACAATAGAGCCTATCTAAACTGCAAATACAGAACCAATTGGTAGTGACAGTTTTGCACCACGAGATGACGCCAATTGTCAACACGCATGATTACACTTTTTTGTGATACAGTGTAGGTTATGGTTGTTCTTCTTTCTGCAGCTGAAGACGAGAATTATAACCCGAAAAAAAAAAACAGATTGCATTTTTGTTCCTAAAAATTTTACTTGATTTCTTGTAAACTTTAAAGGAAGATACCTTAGCCACCAAAAACAATTGTAAAAAACTCAATTTTAATTTCTTCAAAAACACATCGTTTTGTATCAATAAACCAACCATATTTCGACATATAAAACATAAAGTAGCCTGCTGGCTACTCGTCCATAAAAAAAAGCTGCACAACAACAACCCCATCTAGTTACCGTCCTCGCATAGCAACAACACTCCATTAAAATTTGCGAGCACCCCCCCCCCCCCCCCCCCTTACAACAATAGCGGAACATCACCTTGTTAGCGCGCAGAAATTCTATACCTACCGTAGAATTCGCCGCAAACCGAAATCTCACCATTTGCATTTTACACAATGCTCGAAAAGCTTGAAGCAACAGTCGGCAACGTCAAACGCGCCACCCCTCCCGTTTTCGTCACCCCACCACCGCCACAGGCAGTCAGTTTTCTCCACGGTTTTCCCTCTCTCCCCTGCCTATATCTATCTACCATTCATTCATTGATAAATTGCGAACGGCCGAATAATTTGCTCGATGGTTTTGCGTCACGCTCGACGCTCTGACGCAGTTAGCGAACCCGATATTGGGTGCTTTTGTTGCCCTGGGGTAAATATACGATTTTGCCATGTTTTCAGCACGGCTTACGGCATTCGGAATTGCTGGAATTAAGTTCGAAAATGCTCTGTAGGTTTTGATTAGCCAATTTCGAGATAGCCTCTACTAATTTGCTTTAAAGTTTTTTTTTGTATTCAGTATTTATCATATATTCCTCCAATTATTAAAAATAAATTATTTCTGTTGAATACTTGGAATTTCCATTCGAATTTTGCCTATAACACAAAAAAATATCAGCCCAATAGGGTATTTGACTGTATTAAAAATATGGTTGTATTACAGTCATCCTATTAGATTACAGTTTAAAGAAACTATTTGTTATAACTTTTCCAAACAAAATATGCTTAATTCTATTAAAAATCAAAATTACGTGATTGAAAACGCTCTGTAATTGGTTCCGTCTGCAGTGACGTCACATCATATTAAGCTTGTGCTTGTGCCGCTTGACAACTACGTTAATTTACAAACAATAGAAAACAACTTTGTTAAAGCGGATAGTTTATTGACGTATTTGTGCATTGTAGAAATATACACCATTTCCTAACCCATTTTTACTTTATCATACGCAGTATGAAATTTTTTTATAATTTATGTCTATGACATTTTTTGGTAAAATTAATAGTTTAGCTGTATAGGCAAAACTGGGAGAGCTGAAGATTACTCATAGATTTCAGCTGTTATTTTAGACATACGTTACAGAATATTTCTAAATATTGACGCGTGTTAAAACGAAATAGCATACTTTTCATACGTCTGCTGTATAATTTAAATGAGCACGACAAAAAAGTACGTCTGTTCTTAGAACCATAAGAACGAATGACAGCGGTAGCAACTTAACCTCCAATTTAAGCGCGAACGTGTGATGTGAACAAGATGTTTTCGTTGGTATGTTTTCACTTTGCTTCTGTTAAACATGCTAATGATGGATATATAAATTAGATAGGACAATTATCACAATTAAATGACAGTATTTTTAATAATTAAATATTAATCTTGAACGAACTACCTAGTAGGCAACTTAATATACACAGCTAAGAACCAATTCACGCGGTACGTTCATATCTTGGTTCATACGATTTTAAGCGATGAATCACCTTCAGCTCTCCCAGTTTTGCCTATATGAGCAAATTCTTTTTGGTCGAGATCGTGTCTCCATTAAAACTTAGTTAGCGAAGATTTCACAATTATTTTCATTCTGACAGTAGGTAGTGTCAAAGGCTGGTTTTTTGACATACCTACTGGTAATATTATCCATATACGTATTAGGGATTATACGGAGCTTGTCTTATAGCGCCAATGTGTGGTCTCGGTTCCAACAATATGAGACGGCGATATATATTTTGTCTATCGATGTGTGACAGATGATATTCTTTATATCATTTTGTATTTATATGATATTGTCAAAATATCTGTCAAAACCTCGCTAAAACAAGTTTTATTTTAATGCAGACACGATCGATCTCGATCAAATAGAATCTCATGCGGCTAAACTATTAATTTTATATATTGTAAGAGACGATGCCGATGATTACAGACCACACAGATAGAAAAGATTTCTTGGTTTAAAGAAATGTATTTGTTTGAATTTATTCTTTTGGGTCAAAACATATTTCTTTGACGCCAACAATATTTACTTCATTGAATACTCTAGTTTATTTGCTTGCAGAGATTAATTTATTTGAAATATTTAATATTTCTTTGACGCCAACAATATTTACTTCATTGAATACTCTAGTTTATTTGCTTGCAGAGATTAATTTATTTGAAATATTTATTTAAGTGGAAGAAATATATATGGATACAAACAAAAATTACTTCCCGTTAAATTAATATTTTAGTTTCGATTTTTAAAAAAAAACGTTTCTTTACACCAATGAAATATAATTTTGATTCTAACATATAAATTTGTATTTAAGGAAAGATTTATTTCGCTTAAAGTAATTTTTTGTCTTTGGTTTAAAAATAGGTTTACTTCCGCCAAAGAAATCATATTTTGATTAAAATAAATATATTTGTACACAAGAAGAGATTTATTTCCTTTAAAGTAATATTTTTGTTTTGGCTTTAAAATAGGTTTATTTCCACCAAAGAAATCATATTTTGATTCAAATAAATACATTTTTAATGTCATCCAACTGTATTGTTAGATGGCGCTGTATACTATCTCCTCGCACTTCGTACATATCGAGGGTATAAAGCGGCGTGATCGACAGTATAGAACTGATAGAGACAGTGCCTGCAGGTTCAAGTTGCGATTCCAAATCAGAGTACACTTTACTAACTTAACCTTCACTATATGTTGGGTTGGGAAGACCAAGCACTGGTCGAGGATGTGCGACATCCCAAAAAGGAGGTTGACACATGGCGAGTCTGCCGAAAAATTCTTGTCTATTAATTCCTTCAACAAATCAATAATTTTAAGCATTTTAACTCGACCAGCAATTTTGTTAATTTAAAAAAATGTAATTCTTTCACTCAACACAATCATAATTATTTGAAGTAAATAAATCTCATTTCTTATAATACACAAATTGCAAACTTTAACTGGAAACATAAGTTGTTTGACACAAATCAACGTTCTTTCTACAAAACAAATATTTCAAATAAATGCGCTTTTATCCGCAAATAAATATTTCTTTGCCTCTATTGAAACAACAAATTTCTTTGAGTCAACGCATATTTATTTGAATTAAACAAAAATTTCTCTCTGTGTACTATACACCATTCCTAAGCCATTTTTACTTTATCATACGCAGTATGAAATTTTTTATAATTTATGTCTATGACATTTTTTGGTCAAATTAATAGTTTAGCTGTATGAGCAAATTCTTTTTGATCGAGATCGTGTCTGCATTAAAACTTACTTAGCGAGGATTTCACAATTATTTTCATTCTGACAGTAGGTAGTGTCAAAGGCTGGTTTTTTGACAATTCCTACTGTCAATGTTATTAGCGCCATTGTGTGGTCTCGGTTCCAACAATGTTACCAACATTCTTTATATCATTTCGTATTTATATATTATCAAAATATCTGTCAAATCCTCGCTAACTTGTTTTATTTTAATGCAGGCACGATCGATCTCGATCAAATAGAATCTCATGCAGCTAAACTATTAATTTTATATATTGTATGAGACGATGCCGATGATTACAGACCATATGGGCCGATTGGATATCTAGTATGTTGTGACGTCACAAGAATCACGTGATCTACGTACAACAGCAAGTATCGTTTTGACGAAAAAAATGCATTTTATAGCTAGAGACAGTCATAACTCCAGTCTTATGAGTGTCATACGCAAGAATCTATCAGGTGCTGTTAATTAACGAATTAATTAAAAAAACAATCACAAGATCAATTTTCTCTCACTCTACGACCGCATTCCAACTTTTTTCCCAATAAATTCCTCAACTCCATTTACCGCAAAACGGGGTATTAATGACGTCTACCGAACGGTAGACGGTAGCTCCAATTACGGACGTTTTGCGAACTAATAATGGGTCAAACTAGCGCAAAAACAATCGAACCGCGTCCTAATACCGCTATATCTCTCGGGTCCGTTTCCATCTTGCAAAAAAAGAAGGATGAGAGACGTTTCTTGTGGCATATAGGAGATTATTATGGTATTATGGTCACAGCGGTAGGCCCAATAACTGGGCCACATTTCATTTAGCAGACACCATATTACCTTGCAAAATAACTGAGTCTTTAGCATCAGTTCTAATGCACATAACTAAAAAATTGCTCACAGACTTTATTATAACACTTAGTTACTTATGTTTTAATTCTTTACAACAAAATGTCTACACATCATTTAAGTACGAGTTAGCATTTTAAAGTTGTACGTCTGAAAACTAGTAATAACATATGACTTTATTGCTTTCTCTAAATAAAAATAACATATTTACCTCGTTTGCTATATTATAATTCATTGTAGCATTGTAGGCCTTATGTCCAAATTCCGACACGTGTGTCGGAATTACGGACATCAATAATCCCTAAGTATTAATTTTAAAAAGTGTACACTAGTACACAGAGAGAAATTTTTGTTTGATTCAAATAAATATGCATTGACTCAAAGAAATTTGTTGTTTCAATAGAGGCAAAGAAATATTTATTTTCGGATAAAAACGCATTTATTTGAAATATTTGTTTGGTAGAAAGAACATTGATTTGCGTCAAACAACTTATGTTTCCAGTTAAAAAGTTTGCAATTTGTGTATTATAAGAAATGAGATTTATTTACTTCAAATAATTATGATTGTGTTGAGTGAAAGAATTACATTTTTTTAAATTAACAAAATTGTTGGTTGAGTTAAAATGCTAAAAATTATTAATTTGTTGAAGGAATTAATAGACAAGAATTTTTCGGAAGACTCGCCATGTGTCATCTCCTTTTTGGGATGTCGCATATCCTCGACCAGTGCTTGGTCTTCCCAACCAAACATATAGTCAAGGTAAAGTTAGTAAAGTGTACTCTGATTTGTAATCGCAACTTGAACCTGCAGGCACTGTACTCTATAAGTTCTATACTGTCGATCACGCGGCTTTATACTCTCGATATGTACGAAGTGCGAGGAGAGAGTTTACAGCGCCATCTAACAATACAGTTGGATGACATTAAAAATATATTTATTTGAATCAAAATATGATTTCTTTAGTGGAAATAAACCTATTTTAAAGCCAAAACAAAAATATTACTTTGAAGGAAATAAATATTTTCTTGTGTACAAATATATTTATTTTAATCAAAATATAATTTCTTTGGCGGAAGTAAACCTATTTTTAAGCCAAAGACAAAATATTACTTTAAGCAAAATAAATCTCTCCTTATATACAAATTTATGTGTTAGAATCAAAATTATATTTCATTGGTGTAAAGAAACGATTTTTTTTAAATCAAAACTAGAATATCACTTTAAAGGAAAGTAATTTTTGTTTGTATCCATATATATTTATTCCACTTAAATAAATATTTCAAATAAATTAATCTCTGCAAGCAAATAAACTAGAGTATTCAATGAAGTAAATATTGTTGGCGTCAAAGAAATATGTTTTGACCCAAAAGAATAAATTCAAACAAATACATTTCTTTGAAACAAGAAATCTTTTCTCTCTGTGTACCACTACTAACTTTTCGTCACAGATTATTACCAAATCCAGTTCAACCAACATTCGTTCAATTATTATTGAAATAATCAACAATTTCCTGTCACGAAACAGCCTATTTTCAAATACGTAATTGCGAAATACCGCAATTTGTTTGTCAGAAAACTAACAAACATATCAAACGGCGAATTATAACTTTCACGTTTTTTCCCTCATTTAATATATCTTTGAGGTCACTTATTGCAATATTCGAAACACATTAGCGACTAATGTCTCGCAATTACTTGCGTCTCGAAGCTATAATACAGAAGCAATACAATCGCTAATTCGTATTTAATTCCGGTCGGTAAAAACTTTATAAGTTGTTAGTGTGAGAGTGTTATAAATTAATGTTAGAAGTATTACAAGATAATTAACTTTCGAATTGCGAATTTTGATTGATCGTCGTGGAATGAAAGGAAAACTGACATACATACGTACTTACGTACGATAAATTATGTGCAAATGTAGTTGTTGTATTGCTATTTTATCACTTAATAGGAGTTTATACTTTCACGATATAGGAAGTTGATAGGAGTATAATAAAATTTCGTACCAGCTCAGTGAATGATACCGATATAAGCTGGAAACGATAACAATAATAAACGGTACAATGTGCATACATACACCATACATAGAACGATAAATGTTAACGATTTGTTGCGGTATTAAACATTATTTCGTTCATTGAAGTTCTTATTACGAAATGCCATTATTAGGGACATACCATAGTGTGCATAATATTTTTAAATGTGTCTATTTATTCAAAATATTATAATGTGTCATGTCCATGTGGTCAGTCAGCTATTTTGGAAAAGACCACAACAATAATAGATTAGAAGCCACATTAAAAACAAAACCTTTACTCATATTATCCCAATTTTGAATTGTCTCTTTAGACAAATAACCTGTTTCCAATCAATTAACAATGACAGCAAGTAGATATTGTCGATTGTTCCTTTACACTGAATACAAATCCGTTCTCAAACGTTGCTAATCAAGTTAGGTTTTGGAGTTTTCTGTTACTTTTAGTTCTTATCATTAGACAACCATTTCTCTCTGTGTGTATGTGACCCCGCAGGAGAGAATCGCCCTAATTGCCATCTCTCGTTTCGTTTAGTATTGACAGCTATGTTTCACAGACCAAAATTTCTGTAATTTCGCAAAAATAGATAAATAATAAATTAAAGTAGAGGAAATTTTGTATAATTTATGTCTATAAAATGTTTTGGTAAAATTAATAGTTTAGCTGCAGGAGCAAATTCTATTTGATCGAAATCGTGTCTACATTAATAGTAGGTAGCCAGGAAATTTTGAAACTTTTGACAGTATTCAGAACGTCAGCGTCGGTAGCGAAACGTCAATTCAACACGCAAATGCATGGAGAATGTGATGAGGAGGAGAAACACGCGCGCACGTACGCTATGTAAAACAATATTGAAACAGTTTGGTGTTTCCATGGTGTTTACAAAGTCAATGTGTATTTCAAGTGCGGATTGCGGATAGCAATATTGTTATGAATTTTTCAAGGATTTTGCAAGTGAGCCGCCATTTCTGTAATTTCGTTAAAATAATTAAATAATAAATTAAAGTAGAGGAAAATTTGTATAATTTATGTCTATGACATTTTTTGGTAAAATTAATAGTTTAGCTGTAGGAGCAAATTCTATTTGATCGAGATCGTGTCTGCATTAATATAGGATTTGCCAGATAATTTTATTCCAATGACACACAGAGAGAAATTTTTGTTTAACTCAAATAAATATGCATTGACTCAAAGAAATTTGTTGTTTCAATAGAGGCAAAGAAATATTTATTTGCGAATAAAAACGCATTTATTTGAAATATTTGTTTGGTAGAAAGAACGTTGATTTGTGTCAAACAACTTATGTTTCCAGTTAAAGTTTGCAATTTGTGTATTATAAGAAATGAGATTTATTTACTTCAAATAATTATGATTGTGTTGAGTGAAAGAATTAATTTTTTTTTTAAATTAACAAAATTGTTGGTCGGGTTAAAATGCTTAAAATACTTAATTTGTTGAAGGAATTAATAGACAAGAATTTTTCGGAAGACTCGCCTGTGTCACCTCCTTTTTGGGATGCCGCACATCCTCAACCAGTGCTTGGCCTTCCCAACGCAACATATAGTCAAGGTTAAGTTAGTAAAGTGTACTCTGATTTGCAATCGCAACTTGAACCTACAGGCACTGTACTCTATAAGTTCTATACTGTCGATCACGCGGCTTTATACTCTCGATATGTACGAAGTGCGAGGAGAGAGTTTACAGCACTATCTAACAATACAGTTGGATGACATTAAAAATATATTTATTTGAATCAAAATATGATTTCTTTGGTGGAAGTAAACCTATTATAAAGCCAAAACAAAAATATTACTTTGAAGGAAATAAATATCTTCTTGTGTACAAATATATTTATTTTAATCAAAATATGATTTCTTTGGCGGAAGTAAACCTATTTTTAAGCCAAAGACAAAATATTACTTTAAGCGAAATAAATCTCTCCTTATATACAAATTTATATGTTAGAATCGAAATTATATTTCATTGGTGTAAAGAAACGTTTTTTTTAAATCAAAACTAAAATATTACTTTAAAGGAAAGTAATTTTTTTTTGTATCCATATATATTTATTCCACTTAAATCAATATTTCAAATAAATTAATCTCTGCAAGCAAATAAACTAGAGTATTCAATGAAGTAAATATTGTTGGCGTCAAAGAAATATGTTTTGACCCAAAAGAATAAATTCAAACAAATACATTTCTTTGAAACAAGAAATCTTTTCTCTCTGTGCAGGTAGGTAGTGTTAAAGGCTGATTTTTTGACAATACCTACTGTCAATACCTGTCAAATCCTGGCTAATTCGTTTTATTTTAATGCAAACACGATCGATCTCGATAGAATCTATTGCAGATAAACTATTAATTTTATATATTGTATGATAAAGTCATGTGCCTGGCCACACCAGATTTTTTTCTTTTTCTATCCCTGTAAGTGCAAGTGACTCGCCCTGTAGATGCAAGCCGTTGATAATAAGTATTTTTAGGTTTATCGTTAAGGAAATAACGATGGACATGTAAACTCACTTCATCATTAAAAAAAAAATGGATTAAAACAATCTCGACAGTAGCAAAAAAAACATACCGAAGCTCGGAGATTCAATATGATATAAATATGTATATTTTGATAAATAATTATACAGCAGGTGTCGATGGTTAAAAAAAAAAACTAGTGAAAAACATTTACAGGATTTCAGGTAAGAGTGCACAGGAGTTCTACTTTTGCGATCATTGCTATAAATATCAGTCATATAATGTGTCATCGTATACTAAAATAAATAAACCTGCGATTTGCCATAAATTAATGAAAAAAAAAATGGAAATTAGTGAATAATGCAAGAATAATCTAAAAAAACTCTAAAGACGCATAACTTTACCTACATTATATTATTAATATCTAAAACATGGCATAATGTATACATTGTAATTCATACTGTTGCATTACCCTACTCATATAGGGGTAGTCCGACACCCCTTGCAAAAATAGCAGATGTACATCCGCCATACGGAGTGGTTTGTTGTACAAAACGACGCAATAGAAACCTACCCCAATCCACCCCATGATAATTAACCTCTGTTGAAATTAACCCCCAGGTTATATATAACATAACTACAGCGCGCAAAAAAAACTAATAAAAACATATGCCAAAATTCACGCAAAAACCTCACCCCAATAATAATTAACCCCATATAAATTACATAGAATACAATTCATAGTCGGAATTATTTAAATATTTAATTAGTAATTTATTTTAATTTATAAGTAGCGAAAATGTCGCTTTGTGATTACGGACACACCTTAAAGGTTGGTTTTGGGCTGAGCCGCACCCTGCGTAGTCAGGATCACCCCAAAGCACGCACTCCCTTTTTTTAGCTTGGGGGGTGGGGGTGGGGGGGGGGTAGTAGGTATAAATCTGCCGTGACAAATCGAGAAGTCGTGCTCCTAAGACCTTTCAGACATGAGGTATAGGAGCAATTTTCGCGAGGGTTGAAATTATAGGGGGTGGATACAGATAAAAGGGACCTCGGTCTCTTATTAAGGGGCTAAGGAATTGCCACGTTAACTTGGTTTATCACCCAATTAACGCTCTCGCGTTACTTGGTAGCTCAACTGGGGTGTCATCTGGTTAAAATTGGTCAAATTTTAATTTGCTTGAAGTAAACATCGTTCATGTATGAATCTTGAATTCATTTAGATGGTTTCAGGGTACAAATCGAACAGTTTTGATGTCAAGGAACTGTGAACGTCTCAAATGCTTGTAATTATACAATCTCTTCAAACACGCTCAACAAGACTTATTTATAAAGCATTTTAGAAAGGATCCTCTTAAACTTCAATCTCAAATAGAATATCCATTCAATGGACAAATCATAGGTCACTTTATCATCAATTTATTGACACCATCGGACATCGAGCACCATTAGAGAATGTGAGGTTATGTAATCTGTACCGTTGCAGAGCGGCATTATTTATGCTTGCATGTTAACAGATAATGGGCCGAACGTGTTCGCAATTAAGCTTCTATGTCTTGGTCGAACCGGTCTCTATGGAATTTTTATTATTAATCGGTTTGAAAGGGAACAGTTGGCGTTTCGTTATCTTTACGATTTGATGACCCTGTGGTGTTCAAGCGAAACTACGAGCTCACTATTGAGATAAAAAAAACACATAAATTGCAATCCTTGCGATTGCTTTTGTCCTGATGCTGTTTTTGTTATATTTAAGTTACACTTAAAAATGTAAATTAATAACGCAAAACGAAATAGAAAAAATGTCAAGAATGCTTGGTGCCTATCGATGTATCAAATTTACATAAGAAAATGCATGGGGAAAAAGCCCTTTTTTAGTATTTTTCGAATAATTGTTCGGGGTTTGGAAAAACGTAAGATTAAAGTCATAGGACTTGTAGAGGACTTTCCAATGAAGAATTTGAGCTATTATACATATGCCTTTGACGCTCCCAACCCACCCCCACAGGGCCCTGAAAACTAATTCTTTATTCATTAAACAAATTCTTCCTATTGTTTAAACAATCAATGAATATTAATTTTCAACTGTTGTTCTAATTATGGTAGAAGTCAGCTTTTTTTGTGAAATTAAGTAATAAATTTCATGCTCGAGGTATCTTGCCTATGTTATTAGCCATATTTGTTTAAACAAACTGCATTTATTTAAACAATTTTTTTGCAATTCTCCTAACATTCATTTTTTTAGATCGATCTGGTCAACTGTTATTGTCAATAACAATATTTTGGAGACTGTGGCGAACTTAATAATAAAATTATAAACCCCTAACCACAACAAGTATTTTAGAACCTAAATACGTATTTCAGCAACTATGTTGCCATCTTCAGTAGAAACTAAAAAAAAAAGAAAAGAGATTAGCACTTCATAGTATCTTTACTGGATATTGTCCAAGCAAATCACTAGTGGAAGTGACGTCCATGTTAAAAATTAGCCTATATATACCCATTTGTTCGTCACGCCTCAGTGAATTTTGATCATTGAAGCGTAAAAAACATGTTTTAATTAAAGCAGGTCAAACAATGGCGAACTAGGTATAGGACCCCTGTCTGAATTTATTAATTTATCTCTATTCAAGTGAATAAAGATACTTTCCAAGCTGTTTAGTTCCCTATTATTTGACACAGCTTTTACAAGTTTTAAGTCATCTACAACTACTTTATGACCTGTGTCTAAAATATGTTGAGCCACACTAGATTTTTCAAAACGATTATATTTAAAATGAGCTACATGTTCTTTGAACCTAGTTAAAATTGTTCTTCTAGTCTTGCCTACGTATTCTTTTTCACAGTCATGACATTTGATACAATATATACCAGATTTATCAAGTACATCTACCTTATCCTTTGGGTTTCCAAGAAGGTTTTTTTATGCTAGTATGAGTCGAATATGCTATACAGAGATTTTGTGATGTAAAAATACTTCTCAAACCCCTTGTATATGCACAATCGAACGGTATTTTAACATATTTCTTCTTTTCTACAGACAAAGTATTTAAAGTAGATATTTGATTTACATACATGTTTTGATTCTGCTTCTTAATCATTCTATCAACTATTTTCTCAGGGTACCCATTATGTATGACAGCATTCTTAATAAACAATAATTCTTGCTGATATCTATCTGCGGACAATGGAAATTTCAATAACCTATTTACTAAACAACTAATAAAAGACAATTTTTGTTGAAAAGGATGCTGCGAATCATTAGGGATAAACCTGATTGTGTTAGTATCTTTCCGATACACGTCAATTTCTATTATATTTTTGCTATTCCTGACTACCAGAGTATCTAAAAATGGAAGTTGGCCGTTAACTTCTTGTTCTACAGTAAATTTAATGGTGTTGAATTTAGAATTCAAAACGAGAAGAAAATCTTGAATACTGCACTTCTTGGTGTCAAAAATGGCAAAAATATCGTCGACATACCTAACCCAAGTCTTAGGGAAATATGGTGCTATAGACTTTACATTGGTTTCAAATCTGCTCATAAACAAGTTGGCAATAAAAGGTGAGAGACAGTTACCCATTGCAGTTCCCTCAAGTTGTTCAAAAAACTTTCCGTTTATTTGAAAACAATTTTGAGACATACAAAGGGCAGTCAATCTTACATATTCATCTATTTCTGGCGGGTCAAAGTTGTTATTGCTCAATAATTCCCTAAGAAACTCCAAAGTTTCCGGAATAGGCACACTAGGAAACAGTGAAGCAACATCAAATGAAATCAACAATTCGCCATCCTCTAATTTTACATTGTTGACCTTATTGATAAACTCCAATGAGTTATTAACAGAGAAGCTTGGTTGAGGAACAGGTAAATTGTTGAACTCATTCGATAACCATTTCGCTAACTGGTAAGTAGGTGAGTTAATACCTGATACAATTTATTGTTATTGTCAAGTGACATCATTTATATTTTGGGATAATTTCCATTGTTTAAATAATAAAATATTATTCGAATGCATAATGGTGATATACAGGTGGTATGTAAATTTTAAAATAAATTAAAAATTACAGCCACAACCACAACATTTATTCGAAAAAATTGAATTGATTTAAATCGTTTTGTTCGGGAAATTGGGAAGTTACATTTCTTTTAAAAATATTAAATTTCCTTCTGTACTCCCTAGAAACTTGCAATAAGCATTGTTTTTAAACAATATCCCAATATATAACTGATGTCACATGAGAACAACGTTGGCCAGAATAACGGCCCAAAAAATATTTTTTGTGAATTGCAAAAAAATGTAAAATTTAAAAGTTAATTTCTCAAAATAGGTGAATTTTCTACCATAATTAGAAAAAAGTTAAAAATGAATAATAATTTATTGTTTAAACAACAGGAGGATTTTTTAAAATGAATAATGTCACTCTAGGATAATAAACTGCCATTTTGAACTCAGAAAACAGAATTCAGACGGATTTTGGAGAAAAACCAATTATTTAAACACATAAAATTTGTTTAAACAAATGAAAATTAACTGACAAATGTTTATAAACATCCCACTAGACTTATAATGATTTCTATGACAAAAAAAGAGCATGAAATTATTAGAAGGGTCAATTTTCTGGAGAATGTAAATTTTTCATTTAAGGGTAGCTTTCAGGGGACTACGGGGTTGGGGGCATCAAATTCCTATGTATGATAGGTCAAATTTTTTCTTGGAAAGGCCTCTACAAAGTCCTCTCTATAAGTCCTGACCTGAATCCTATTGAACACGTGTGGGATCAGCTTGACCGAGGTGTTCGCAAGCGCCCTAATCCACCACTAACCATTCAGGAAGTGACACAAGCCCAGATTAAGGAATGGGAAAGCATTCCCCAATAATCTCTTCTTAGACTAGTACGATGACAGCGATTTCCATTTCATTTTGCGTTATTATTTTACATTTTTAAGTGTAACTTAGAAGTAAATAAGAGTTGTAACCTTGTTTTTCTAGTTTTCTTTAGTTAGGGTCAGTGTATTTCGTTACATAACTCCCAGTGAAACACAAATAGTAACGGTACCGAATACCACCACTAGTGCCCAAGATATACCTCGTCAAAACAATGCAATGTTTCACTTCCTACGAATGATTACTAGAATTCACATCAAGAGAGTACCGTTATTAACCGCCATTGTTCGTATATAATATACAGTTGTCACAAAAGGACAAGTTTCATTACAGCTCAAGCATCCATCACAATCTCACATATTTATTAACTAAAAATTGTACACAATTCTGTCTTTAACCATACCAGAATATAGATCTCCCATATAGAAAACTCCAAAATTTTGTCTAGCTTCTTTCCTAGAAAACACGTGTTCCCATTATTTCCGCTAGGGTACTCTGACGTCCCCACATCGTATCTCAGCCACTTTTAGATTTTCTTTTGTCAATTCACGCCATATAGCGGAGACAGGATGCAGGCAAACGCGGAAGTCGCTATCTTGCATATCTATTTCACATTTGAACCATGGAGATACACACAATACACTAAAGTTCGTTGTAAAACTTCTAGCAACATAACCTCACATAATGTACCTACTTCTTTCTCCACTATAACTTACTTACAGTACGCCTCTTTTTCACTGATAAAATATTCATACTATTTTTGTTACCTTCTGTTGGCAACCGAAAATTAGCAGGTTTCGAAACTATAAATTGCGTAAGTTTTTCTTTGGTACAAAGGCAAGGGGAACAAACAATGGCATTTACATAATCCGCGAGCCTACTTTTCAAAGGAATTGCGACAATTTCGCCGGAATGTACCGTGAGAATCGCTAATTGGCACCGACAGTTATTTCAAGACTGTGAAAAGTTGGAATTCTGTACCCATATATCGAACCGTTCGTTGCAGCAAATACTGAATACCGTAATGTCTATATTATGAGAATATGCGCTAAAATTGACGTAGTATTAAATAATAAATTACCTGTTTTAAACTTAATTTAATTTGATAATTTTCTTGGATTTCAAATATTGTTAATTTAATATTAAATGTGATAATTCATAATTTTACTAATTAAAAGTATTTAATTTTTTAACTAAAATAAGTTCTATTGTAATCAACTTGATAACAAGTCAATGTAAATAACAGAAGTTTTACTTTATCATACGCAGTATGATAAAGTATAGTAACCGTACCAAAAAAAATCTGATGTGGCCAAGCACATGACTTTATCATACCATATATTAATAGTTTAGCTGCATGAGATTCTATTTGATCGAGATCGGCCACGTCAGCATTAAAATAAAACTACTAGAACTAGACAGATATTTTTATTATATTTACAGTATGTAATGTCAAAACATCAGCATTTGACACTACCTACTATCATTACAATCACAATATCTGACAAATCCTGGCTAACTAGTTTTTATACTAGTGCTTTAATGCAGTACGAGCGATCCCGATGAAATAGAATTTGCTCATGCGGCTACAATATTTATTTTACCAAAAAATTTCATAGTCATAAATTATTCAGCATTTCCTCTACATTAATTTATTATTTAACTATTTCGACGAAATTCCAGAAATAGCGGCTTATTTGCAAAATATTTCAAAAATGCGAAGACAAAACCTCCTTGTCATACTACATATGATAAAGTAAAAAGGTTATTGGTTCTGATGATTAATATATTATATTGGCTTCTAGCATACTATATTTTCGGGTTTTACCCCGTCTTCAGTGCTAACTACAAAAGTTCATAAAGAACTATGCTCAATTTTCCAAATAAGTTTTAATGTTACCATACCGTCTTACAAACTTTCTTGGATTTATTCGCGAAAACATAAGAACATGGCTATCCGCAATCGAAATTCACATTTGTCATTGACACCAAGATGTTTTAATATTGTTGCACTGTACGTGCGCGCGTGTTTCTCCTCCACATCGCATTCTCCATGCATTTGCGTGTTGAATTGACGTTTCCCAACCGCTGACGTTCTGAATACTGTCAAAAATTTCAAAATATCCTGGCTACCTACTATTAATACAGACAAGATTTCGATCAAATAGAATTTGCTCCTGCAGCTAAACTATTAATTTTACCAAAATATATTATAGACATAAATTATACAAAATTGCCTCTACTTTAATTCATTATTTATCTATTTTGACGAAATTACAGAAATGGCGGCTCAATTGCAAAATCGTTGAAAAATGCTAAGAGTAAAAAGCCAGTTCCTTTGGACCCTTTTGAATCAAAAGATTTTCAGCTCTAAGTTTAGTCATGAAACTTCTAAATATGAACATTCGTCCAGATACCTTTAGTAGTTTCTCCTCATTTTCTTTTTCGGCACGATTGCAATACTTTGTTATACTGCGTATGATAAAGGAAAAACTATACTTATGTATTTATTTTGCTTTTTGTCGTTACAGTTTCAAACAAGATGTTTTTTTTTATAAAAGAAATCAACCGTTTCCACATACGTAAACTTTCAATTTCCTTTCTTTTAAGTTTTAACAGTAGTTCTATTTTAGCACCCGTCTTGAAAGTAAAAGCAATTATCCAATTTTGCATATAAGGAACATACGCCCACTAATTACAAATACGGCGCAAATAAAAAAACCTAAACTATGCATAATTACTATCTAACTCTTAAAATCACTTTCTAATACCGCCCTAGTTGCAAAACTATCCGCTATGCTATTAAGCGCCACAATCGCTCATTACTACTTTTTAACCAAACCGTCTTATTATCTAAAAACATAACATAGTATACTTCCTGCATTTTTTTTGTATAATAATCATAATAATAATCATTATTACCTACTATCTATAGTAACCTTGCTTTTCAATTTAATTTTTTTCTTGTAGTATAGTTACATATTCAAAGAGACAAATATGAAAAAGTGAGACCGGAATTTAAATATTATACGTGTACGACGAGATAAATTTATAATTGCTAATGTTGGTATAAGTGCCTGGTGTACAGTTACTAGACGTGTTTTGAATTTTAAATAAATTCCTTAAGGTTAGAATCATTGGATGGTTATATAAGCAGTACTCTCGATTTTCACATAAAATATGTTGATGAACTTTGTCGTTTGGTTTGATGCGTATTTTCGTGTTCCTTATTTCAAATAAAATACGCAGGAATAGGTTATCAATTGCACAATGTCGATACGAAATCGACGTAATAAATATTTCCAAATTGCATGTCCAAATATAGAGTTGAAATTATTATATTTGAGAAAACGCGTTTCAAGTTTGCGAAACGCAGAAACAACGTTCGTTTCATAGCTAGAGATTTTTTCGGCAACGGATTTTATTAAAATATGTGAGATAAGTAAGGCCGAATAACGTTGTAAATGCTGCACGGAAAAATACATTCTTCTGCCCAGCAAAAAATTGTTTTCGAGCACTACGCCGTATTGCCAACGAGATAGATATCGTGGTAAGTTTTAATACAAAATGTATACTAATGATAAACTTAGAACTGAAAAAACAGTCCAAAGGAAAACTAGCTGTTTACTCTAAGCATTTTTCAAGGCTTTTGCAAATGAGCCGCCATTTCTGTAATTTCGTCAAAACAGTATTAACAATATTAAATTAAAGTATAGGAAATTCTGAATGATTTGTGCCTATGACATTTTTCGTTAAAATTAATAGTTTAGCTGAAAGAGCAAATTCTATTTGATCGAGATCGGTCGCATCTGCATTGATTTGAAACTAGTTACCCAGGATTTGCTAAATATTTTCATTCTAATGACAGTAGGTAGTGTCAAATGCTGTCAGATGCTTTGCCAATAGTTCAGTAAAAAGATCCTGACGATGCTGTTTTACAAAATGGCCGGATGCTCGTACAACCAATATTATGTAGTAATACTATATAGTTAGTATCAAACCATCTGTCAAATCCTGGCTAACTAGTTTAAAAAATACGAACCCAACTAAGACTCCGGGTAAAAATACTAACCCAACTAAAACTCCGGGTAAAATTACGAACCCAACTAAAACTCCGGGTAAAAAATACGAACCCAACTAAAACTCCGGGTAAAAAATACGAACCCAACTAAAACTCCGGGTAAAAAATACTAACCCAACTAAAAAGTCCGGGTAAAAAATACGAACCCAACTAAAACTCCGGGTAAAATTACGAACCCAACTAAAACTCCGGGAAAAATACGAACCCAACTAAAACTCCGGGTAAAATTACGAACCCAACTAAAACTCCGGGTAAAATTACGAACCCAACTAAAACTCCGGGTAAGAATACTAACCCAACTAAAAAGTCCGGGTAAAAAATACGAACCCAACTAAAACTCCGGGTAAAATTACGAACCCAACTAAAACTCCGGGTAAAATTACGAACCCAACTAAAAAGTCCGGGTAAAAAATACGAACCTAACTTAACACTTCGGGTAAAATTACGAACCCAACTAAAAAGTCCGGGTAAAAAATACGAACCAACTAAAACTCCGGGTAAAAAATACGAACCCAACTAAAACTCCGGGTAAAATTACGAACCCAACTAAAACTCCGGGTAAAAAATACGAACCCAACTAAAACTCCGGGTAAAAATACGAACCCAACTAAAAAGTCCGGGTAAAAAGTACGAACCCAACTAAAACTCCGGGTAAAATTACGAACCCAACTAAAACTCCGGGTAAAAATACGAACCCAACTAAAACTCCGGGTAAAAAATACTAACCCAACTAAAAAGTCCGGATAAAAAATACGAACCTAACTTAAGACTCCGGGTAAAATTACGAACCCAACTATATAACATGTATAACTGTCAAAACTGTATGACTGTCTCAAAAATAAATCTCCCCAGCATAATAACTGATAGAAAAAAATCAGAAAAAACTGAGTGTAATTCAACATAATCACAAAACACTTGATAAACGCAACAAATATTATCGTAATACAACAATTTCTCTGTAACATAATATCTCGCCTTGTGTATAAAACGCGTATTGCCAAACCAAGCAAAACTTATTATTACAATAAGTAGGTATGACGTATCCATTTCATTCGACTATAAACTTTGTTCGTCAACTCACTACGCTCCATTTGTTACAAAAATTTGTTGACCCGCTTTTACCTAAAGCTAATACGGAATATTATGTCAATTCTGTATGTAATAAATGTAATAACACCACTACTCGTTCAAGTTACTTACTTACTTACTTCCGATCAGCTAAATTATACTCTGTCTTGTGTGTTGCATTTCCTTTTAACCTGGTTTTCCGGGCGAACCCATTTACGGGACACAAACGAAAGAAAGCTACGAATTATTGGAATGTTTCTTACCGAACGGCATATCGCCATCCGATATGGATTAGGTCAGTTGGTTACTGTGACTAATTACATTACAGAAAGACTTTAAACTCAATATTTGATGTCAAATATACACGACTGTTGAATATCACCGAATAAACTTTAATTTGAAGTAAACACTTTTGGTTAGTTATGCCAAAGCAGCAATTTACCTGATACAGCAAAATATTTATTTGTTATTCACATATTTTGTTGTAGGCCAAAGAAATATTATATTGTAAGTAAACTGAGACATATTTGACTCAAATTAAAGGGAACTTGATGGACAATTCAACTAGCACATAAAATACAGGGTGCTCTATTTAAAAGACTCAAGAAAAAAGGCGACTAGAAAAACATAAAAATTTACTAAGTTTTCTGAACAGCCTGTATAGTGAATCTAATATCAAAGATATTAGAGAGAACCGCCCTGTATATACGCAAGAATATATATCGTTCATTGAAGAAAACAGTTGTTTTGTCCGGTTGTCTTACCTTAAGATTGTACAATTTAAAATGGATACTATACTTATTTGACTTAAGTTTTTATTTAATGCATTAGTTTCAAATAAACAAATATTTATTTTATCATTTAATATTCTATTCAATATACGTATGTATATTGATTCCATTGATACCACTATTATTTTGCAGAACACTTTATATCCCATACACCACTAGACATCGTAAAATGCGAAACTATTTGCAAAGTGACAGTTATACTGTTGCGAACGCACCTTACGTCGGCAATAATTGATTGCAACGCGGATGCGTGTGTCACATGTTACGGTATACCAGTGATCTATTCTATCTGACCATCTGTGGTCTAGATGCGTTTCAAGCATTGGCCGGTTACTAGATCAGTTAAAGGAGTTGATTCTTCGTACTGGCTGAAAAATCCAGTTAGCCAGTTGTTAGTGACGGAAAACACTTCATATCTAAACGAAAAATACTTGAACTACTTTGCAAGTTATTTTAAAACTTTGCCTATTTAATGTAGTTTTTAAATGATTTTAAATGTTTTTAAACACTTGCTATATTTTATTATAGAAAAAAAAAACATATTTCTATTTTACTGTCACTGTGAAATTATTTCAGTTATAAAGTCGATTGGCAAGAGTTTTGAAGCCAACATTTACAAAATGCCCTTACTAAAAGCTGCTACATGAAGAGAAGAATTATTATATTGTATGATTGTGGAATTTTCTGGTAATACATATCAAACAATGCGAAAACGAAAAAATAACATAATCAATACCCATTACAACAATAAAAAGTAAATAAATTTAAGTAACAAAATAAAATCCACATAAAACTTTTTACAGATTTTCTTCTAAAAACTAAATGTCATTCCGAGTAAAAAGGTTCATATTGACTTATTGGTTTTCTCAATTCCTTAAGAAGTTGTAGCCGCTTAAAATACGGTTTTATTGATATTTTTATCACCTCTAACTTTTTACCGAATTGATCCAATCTGATACAGAAAAGAAAAAAAAAATATTTCTGTATAAATTTAGAACATAACGGGAATTTTGGAATTTATTTCTACAAACCAACTCTTGAATGTTTCAGGGAAAAAGCACTCTCGATGTACCGAATTGCTTCCGAAGTTTTCCTTTTGTCCGTATTCACATAATTCCACATTTTGTGTGTGTGTATGTTTTGATTTTCTGGCCCCACAAAATTTTGTTCGTGTACTATCACCTGGTGGTTATAAATGCCGCCACTTATTTGGTATATTGTGATAGTTCCTCCAAGCATCTGACATGTTCGCGGTAATATAAATCTAAATATAATAAAAATTTTCAAAACCTTCTTAGTTTGTGAAATATTTAGGTGATTTGGCTAGATTCTTTATTTTAGCAGTTACGTACCACCTACTCAAGTAGTTTTGATACGCTCATTTTTAATTCAACTTTATACTAATCGAAGGCTTAATAAATCCGCACATGTGGATGATATGTAGATGAGGGCAAAAATATATATTATCAAAACATCATATTTATTATCTTTATTTTAGGAAATATATTTCAAAATGTTTACGTACTTTCAGAACTTTTTATGTAGCATGTGTAGCAGAGCTATACCCATTTTTATTTTAATTGTATTATGTTCTAAATTCTTTATTTATTTTATTCATATTTATTACTATTTGAAAATTGTAAATGTTTTTTTCTACTCTGCGTTCGTTATAAACTCATAACGAAACCGCTTTCGGTGTCATTATGAAAACACTAGATCACAAAAATTTAGCAACTTTTGGGTTTCCTAGATTTATGATATTGACGTCAAGTGTCAAATAAGGCTGACATCTCAATCGCTATTGGTTCGCGTCAGTCGTAGTTGTGAATTTTACACTAACTACCAACTGTTGAACATAAAATTACTTTAAATTGTAAGATAACAACCACATTTATCGAAGTTTATGTAAAATTAATGTCGCAAGGTAGAAAAAATAGTATATAACAAAAGAACTCGTGCGCCAATTTTTGTCTTCTTAAACTTGTATTATAGTAGTAGTAATAATCTTTATTCCAACATGTAGCTTTGTACAGGTTTATTACACAATTAGTTTCATTTAATAAATTTCATTTGGTGTTTGTGAACTATTGAACCTTCTGCTAATACATACCAATTTAAACTGGTTCATCTTTAATATATAAACTCTTAATAAGCAGTCTCCCTGCACATACGATATATACGTATGTATAAGTCGCTCTCATGGGCAGTGAAGTGAAGCTTAGTCTTCAATTAAGTGCCTTCAATGGTCTCAACAGTGCTGAGGTCAACTGGGGTTCACTGAACACTTAAGAGAAAAAGAGACATCTCAAACGTGCCTAGTGGTCATCTTTGGTAGCCTTCATTCATAATTCCAACCACACAATTGGATTCTCAGAATACAACAGTGAGATACCAGCAAAATTGTACGTGCCTATAGACACCATGAAGACTTTTTCGTAATTCTTACTCACGCGCAGTGAAATCTAGTTCCGCCTATATGGAATTAATCATACGCATGATTCACGTTTTCATTTTGGTTTGAATGACAACCAGATTCAAACTATATAATTGCAAAAATAATTACTTAATTGTCTCTCTGTGCATGTAAAAATTGAGTACAGAAATGAATCACGTAGAAAAAATAATAGCGTGCTGCATAAATAAGAGATAGTTTAGTTTTAGCATATAGATGGAGAGTAGATCTACTTGTACAACCTTGGGTATCGACGGATGTTGGTCCCCACACTTGATTATGCTAGTGAATGTCTGGTCCCAAAAGTAATTATTAGCGAACTTGTGTAACTGCAGTACAGTTTTTGAAGGCCATCTGCTGGCATTTGTTGTCGGTAGTGCAAATATTGACTTTCATGGTATTATAACACTCCTTTAAAGAGAGATACCTGCGATAAACAATATCAAAACAGGTTCCCAAGCTTGCGATACAGGTTGATAAAACTAAAAATGATAATTAAAAAATAATGAAATAACAAAACTGTGCTTCAGCAACAGAGCGACTAGCCTATTAGTATTATAACAATATTAAGTATCGACAGCCAAAGAAACACAAAGTTGATTGCTGAAAATTGTATAAAAAAGTTTTAAAAATTACTGAACGACGATATTCCATACGTCAAAATGTAGACTACCTATCTCAATTAGTTAGTCACTATTTCCCGTTCTGTAGCAAACAACCTTTAAATCACAATAATTTGCATATACTTTCTATGCAAGCTTTCAGATATACTACGAAAAACGCTACAGAAAAATTGTTATAACTTATACAAAAATTAAATGTATAGGAAATGGAAAACAAATTGTTGCATATGTTTGCTTCATATGACAAATTCGTAGGTAATTAATCGTTGTATTTACTCATTACGCTGAGAAATTTTCTTTGTGGCATACAACCCCTAAATCACAGTAATTTTTTCTACTACTTATTTGAGTGTTGCGGTACAAATTACATATCTTTACAACAGAAAAATGTTTATAACTTTTACAAAAACTGTTTAAATCCTTTTCTCTTATGCCAAATTGTAGGTAATTGATTGGGATTATACTTTAAATGGTTACAATAAAAGCTGAAAAGCCTCCACATTACGATATTATATATGCCACCAAGTGAAGGGAGTTGATTTTGGTTGGTTGTGATACCAACATGCCTATAACTTTTTCAAAAATTATTATATAACTTTCCACCATATACTAAATTATAGGTAATTACATGCGGTAGTCCTATTCATGAATGCAAAATGTTTTGGGGTGAAGAACCCCTAAATAACGATATTGTACTTATGTTGTGTCGCTTCAACTCAACATTACTTTGTTCTGATTTAGCAAAACGTTATAACATTTATAAATGTTGTTCTATAATTTTCTGTCATGCGTCAAATTAAATATCATTAATGGGGGTTAAATCCTTTGGTAGCAGATTTCGGAACATTTTGTAAATACATGCTATGATTGTTACCATACACATGTGAATATTTATAAAAAAAAACAAACGTCAGTTTTTTAGGTGTAAAGGTTCCAGTGCTTTAAATTTGCAACATTTTCAAAAAATAATTATTAAAATATGAGTTTTTTCCTACAGCTTCAGAGATGATGCACTATTTCTGTCTTATTTAACACCAATAGTAACAGCAATATTGTTCTGCAAAATAAAATTTGTGGAATGCTCCATTTGTTCTTTTTTTCTATTTGTCTAAAGGAGATATTATAATATTAAATATACATTCAGCGAAAAATACGAGAGTTTCAATGAATAATTACACTTATTCCAGTTTTTCTTTTGTCACAAAATGTTATATGGACATTTCAAAGCGCTTTTTGTTTGTAGATGACGAACCGGGAACGTCTCCATCACGTCTTAGATTTTTGCGTTACGCAGACTTTTCGGTTTGGAATCTATGAAAACAAAATTGAAACGATTTCTCACATCTCTTGTGACAAAATCAGTGTCACCATCACGCCTTATCTGTGCACAGTAATTTTTGCTGTTTTGTATTGAAATATACCTATGCATTATTTGGTATTCAAATTTACTTTTGTGGGAACGTCCCAATTGTTGATAATTTTGGTATATCCGTAGCTCGGATTATAAAAAAGACGAAATACATAAGAAAACACCTGAGAAACAGAAAAAAGACGCAAAAAATTAAACTATAAAAAGCCACCACTCAAAATGTCTTGCTTATCCCTAGGGAATTAAACATTTTCCATGAATATTTTCCTATTATAACCCACATAAAAAAGTATCTTACTATTCTAAGAATATGTACATCAGTTTTAAAGTGGCTAAATATCGCCAGAAAATACCAGAATAACGAAACAAATTCGGTTAACTTGCCATACAACTGTAACAACGGATATATGCCAATAGAACGGTAAATTCTTGCATAACGTACAGCTAAAACCGTTCGAAAATAAAGAAAATATTTAATAATTGCGCAAAGCGACAATAAAAATACCGTGGTGCAACGAATCAACATCAATATGGAGAAAATTAAAACCTACTAAAACTTATTTCATATCCACCGTCACATCAAAATACCGCAACATTCCTGCACAACACCATTAACATAATCGTTAAAACCCTGTATAGAAAATCACAAAATTCAGCAAATACAAAAAAAAAACAAACAGCACTTCTATATCTGTACAGTTTACGTTTTTGTTTGAAACAAAAACACAATAGTTTGAGAAACAAGATACCTCATAGTTATTTTTTGACACCTGATATCCCATGGAATGAAAACAACGACTGATTTTATAAATACCAGGGCGGAAGCAATTTAGACAAGTCTTGTAGCGTGACTTGCCCTGATATAAGCTTGTAGATGTGTTCTGTATAGCATCCACCCCCTTTTCAATGCTAAAACGGATGTGAACGCCTATACCTATACATATACCAGTCGTTGCATCATTCAAAAGATTTTAATTGCATTGTTAATGACTTGATTTAATGCATAAAAACGTTGTTCTAAAGTATATTTATGTTTATAAATAACATGAGTTAAGGTAACAAGCATACAAACACCGGAAGTGTAATACGGTCAAGACAATATTAGCTTTTTGGTTACAAAAAAAATACGATCCGTTTTGCTATCTAATCTTATGTATGCTGGTGACATTTTCTGTAAAATTTTACCCACGGTGTTATCTGGAAATTTATTATGAATGTCTACTTCTCAGATATTATGCTGTTATTGTTTGATACTGTTTTAAACAACGTGTATAGAATATAGAAACGAATTCCGTTCATTATTGACATATATAGTTTTAGGCCAAACTGCCACACAACAAAACGTTGCCTCAATTCAAAGCAACCTTTGTTAAGCCAAAACAACGGTTGTTTTATATATACGCAAGAATATATAAAGTTCGTTGAAGAAAACCGTTGCTTTGACCGATTGTCATATTACACAAAACACTCAAGAAAGAACGATAACCTCAAACAGTATGTTTATATGTATATCATGTGTTAGTTTTGCACATTCCAAAGAAATTTGGCAACCCTGCCTGGATATTTTACCCCTAACACAATACGGAGTCCCCCAAGGTGCAATCTTTAACCCAATGCCATTTCTATCTCGCGAATTAAGCTTATAATTTTCAATTATTTCTTAGAACTATTAAAACTTACGTCTGGAACAACAATTACCAACTTAACATGTCAAACAATTCCGTACCATTGAACAGCGGAACCCATAAATTTCGCATGCAAATAAAAACCGCAAGGCCAATTCAATGTTAATACTCGCTATAATCAACAACAATGGCATGTTGAGGAGTTTTTTCAACCTGATTGTATGCATAAACATGCAGGCGAACACAAGGTTAGATTTTTGGACCGACAAATTCGCCTTTACGAACTAATTTTTAGGTTATATCCTCAAGTGAATCTTGTTATTCGGTATCTTGGTACCTGTAGTGAAGTTAGCCTTGAAATAATTCAACAAAAGCCAGTTTAAACCTTGGAAACCAGTCAATACAACGAATATTGTCAAATTTTGAGGTTAACTCACCCATTAGATATCCAGAAACACCCAAAATAATAATCCTAAGTCTCGCTGTAGCAAAATAACAACAACACACTAATAACACACGAGAATTCCTTCACAGGCGGCAGCAAAAGCGGTACATCAACATCGCGGTGGGCCGAGCGAAGAGACAACACACAATGAGGTTCGGTCACAAACGTCACCACGAGAACATAACCACTAAATTAGCGCGGAAACCTCGGTTTTTCGCGCTGGATTTCGCACGGCAAATGTACTAGAACGTCTTCCGCATCATTTTCGGTGCGACCGCGGCGGAATTTGTCGTTTCTTCGACGAAAGTCGACGCGAAAACATGAGTTTGGGGTTAGACGCGCGACACGCAGGACCGTAGCGAACGAGAGACGAGAAAACACTGCGCCAGCGCTGTCTGCGTGCGGCGGGGAATGCGGGAACTAGCCGAGTTACGAAACCGCCTCTGGCGGAATTGGTGTATGCCCCGTATAAAATATACGGGATATCGCGGTGAATTTTTAAAGTGTAGAGAGGTGTGTAATTTGTGTTATGTTGTTGTTATTTTTGCGGTGTAATTTTTGATGCGAATGTCGGGAATTTTTGTTTGAGTGTTTGTTGATAAGTTCGGTATACTATTTTTAGTGATTTACTGGTTATTTATAGATATAAACAATAATTGGTTGAAGATAAACTGTTTAAATTTTAAAATAGAATAATTGTTTCTGTTTTAATTTAAACTAAAATAAAGATAATAATAAAGTATTTAATAATTCTATGTATTAAACCACAGTCGTAGTTTTTATTTAATATGTATACAGGATGGTTAAAAAACAATAAATTGTTAGAGTTTAAACTACCATCTCTTACATTTAAATTAAAAATATTTTAGGTAATAGTTGTTTTAAATGTAATTTTATGCCCAAATAACAAATTGAAAAGCTGTAGAAATAATAATGATAATAATTTCCGATTTCACAATCTATAAACTTGATTTTTTAATTCATTTTTATAATTCATTTCGTAAACATCAACACAAGGTAGTTCTTAGTGTATGAAAAGTACTGTTTTTTGTATTTTTTTTGTAAGCAATGCACGATAATGAAGATTATTAATATACAATAATTATCTTTCTTATAGTGGATGTTTGATATTTTTATCGATTTGATAAAATTGGACAAATAAAATTAGTTCATTAACTAAATATACAGGGTCCTGCAACTAAGCTCCCGTCTTCTGTAGCTCACTTACTCATTAAGCTAAGAGTTTGACATCTTGCAAGCTTACCCTGTACTTCAAGGTACAATTCAAGAAATTATTTTTTATTATACAGGGTCTTCCAAAAATGTGCAACGCCATGGTAATATATTTTTTTAAATTGCATGCTATACATTTTTCTACACATTTGGAAGCCTTTTATGGTTGCCTACATATCACCAAAATTTTATTGAAATCGGTTGAGTGACCTCAGCGGAAAAAAATAAAAACCAAAAAAGAATTATTTTGCATCGTAGGCTTTAAAAATCAATAAAAACCACAAAATGCACCTCGTTAATAAAATTTTGCGACGAGCTTATTAAGTTAGATGTAATAGTCTCGTTAACGAAGTGACATTGATCCAAATTATACAGGGTGGCCAAAATCGAGTGTCAAACTTGTCAAACTTCAAAGCGTGTTATTGTTCTTATTTTAAATTGGAACCTATAAATTTTTTTATGTGAAATGATGCAGAATTAAAAAATAAATATTGTTTCTGAATACAACCGCATCACAATTCCCAATATTTTAAAAGTTATTCGCCAAAAACTCATTTTTCAACATTTCCAACGGCAATTTTAGATAATAAATATCGTACGTGGCTTTGAAAAACAATTTATTTCATAAAAAATAATAGACGTATTTTAGATTTGAGTGTACTTAATTAAGTAGTTAATCAAATGCTAAATTTACTGCATAATTTACCTATAGCGGTAAGGACGGAAATGTGGCTATAGGTAAATTTTGCAGTAAATTTAGCAATTGAATAACTACTTAACTAAGTAGTTACCTAAAATTGCCGTTGGAAACGTTGAAAAATGAGTTTTTGGCGAATAACTTTTAAAATATTGGGAATTGTGATGGGGTTGTATTCAGAAACAATATTTATTCTTTAATTCCGCATCGTTTCACCTAAAAAAATTATGGATTCCAATTTAAAATAAGAACAATAGCGCGCTTTGAAGTTTGACAAGTTTGACACTCGATTTTGGTCACCCTGTATAATTTGGATCAATGTCACTTGGTTAACGAGACTATTACATCTAACTTAATAAGCACGTCGCAAAATTTTATTAACGAGGAGCATTTTGTGGTTTTTATTGATTTTTAAAGCCTACGATGCAAAATCAATTTTTTTTGGTTTTTATTTTTTTCCGCTGCGGTCACTCAACCGATTTCAATAAAATTTTGGTGATATGTAGGCAACCATAAAAGGCTTCCAAATGTGTAGAAAAATGTATAGCATGCAATTTTAAAAAATATATTACCATGACGTTGCACATTTTTGGAACAGCCTGTATAATAAAAAATAATTTCTTGAATTGTACCTTGAAGTACAGGGTAAGCCTGCAAAATGACAAACTCTTAGCTTAATGAGTAAATGAGCTACAGAAGACTATAGTGTAAAATATGTGTAACTTAGTTAACACCAGTGATAGTAGTACATACCTATATGATAATAATAATAATTTTGGCTTCAAATCAAATAATAAATTAAGAAAAAACAGTACAAAAATAAGGAAAATTAAATATTAATATTGTTATAAATTGATACCATACGGAAAAATTCAATATCTATCATATGAAATGCTTTTTATTGACTTTTAGATGTTTTGATTAAACATTAATAGCTTTTGCGATTGTTTGTTAATTTCATTAGTTTATTAAAATACTGGAAAGGAAAAAATTATATTGTTTAAATGCAATGGCCCTGTATAACAATCCATATTATAAACACTAAATAAGTTGTTGAAAACAAATGTAACAACCGGATTGTACACTTGTAAAAAAATTGTTTCTGACATATTCAATTGTCGGTCAATAGTATTAACATTAATAACCCTTTATTTCTATGTACTAATAAATTGACTATTAAAGTCCTTTTTTTAAAACTACGTAAAACGATATGTTTGCGGATATTGCCCTAAAAATGTTGTCATATAATGACTAAAACCATAGCTAGATGGTGATGTTAAAAATTAGACTATTCAGGGTGTTACGTTATAACAGGGTGATCGTAGCATGCAATGAGTTTTAACATTTTCAATAAATGACTTTTACTTGAAATTTTTAAATGGAATAAATATACTGTATTTTATACGCTAAATGCAATATCCCTTAAATATTGTTTTAAACTTATATTCAGTATGCCCTATATCTATTTTTACTAGTTTTTAAAATAACATTTTCCCATAGTGTAGTTTAGGCTACAAAAATATCTTACCTTGCTCGTGGGAGAAACATGGAACCATCGATGAAGACAGAACCGGAAAGGAGAATGTACCAGCATGTTGAGAGCTCGCCAGTGCTAGAAACAAGACAACAACAACATAGTTACACAAAGGTAATAAATTGTACATAAAACATATAATGCTAAAAAATAGGGGAACACCTTTTTCCAAAAGGACCTACGACGTTCACATGGAATAGACATTTCTGATCAAACTGTTAGAAACAAATTAAAAGATATTAAAAGATCCATAAACGTGTATAATAATAATTTGTATCCCAGCTACTTTGCTCGTAATCGCACATGAAGCGAAATAATAACATTCAACCACCGATAAACAACGTAAAATCTAAGTTTCAAAAATACTCCTGAACAAACTAAAATAGATAGAGGGCTGTACTTTTTAGAATTAATTACCCAATGTATCTGATCCATAAACGTGCATAATAATAATTTGTATCCCAACTACTTTGCTCGTAATCGCACATGAAGCGAAATAATAACATTCAACCACCGATAAACAACGTAAAATCTAAGTTTCAAAAATCCTCCTGAACAAACTAAAATAGATACAGTGTTGTACTTTTTAGAATTCATTACCCAATGTATCTGATCCATAAACGTGTATAATAATAATTTGTATCCCAACTACTTTGCTCGGCATCGCACACGAAGTGAAATAATAACATTCAACCACCGATAAACAACGTAAAATCTAAGTTTCAAAAATCCTCCTGAACAAACTAAAATAGATAGAGGGTTGTACTTTTTAGAATTAATTACCCAATGTATCTGATCCATAAACGTGTATAATAATAATTTGTATCCCAACTACTTTGCTCGGAATCGCACATGAAGCGAAATAATAACATTCAACCACCGATAAACAACGTAAAATCTAAGTTTCAAAAATCCTCCTGAACAAACTAAAATAGATAAAGGGCTGTACTTTTTAGAATTAATTGCCCAATGTATCTGATCCATAAACGTGTATAATAATAATTTGTATCCCAACTACTTTGCTCGTAATCGCACATGAAGCGAAATAATAACATTCAACCACCGATAAACAACGTAAAATCTAAGTTTCAAAAATCCTCCTGAACAAACTAAAATAGATAGAGGGCTGTACTTTTTAGAATTAATTGCCCAATGTATCTGATCCATAAACGTGTATAATAATAATTTGTATCCCAACTACTTTGCTCGTAATCGCACATGAAGCGAAATAATAATAGTCAACCACCGATAAACAACGTAAAATTTAAGTTTCAAAAATCCTCCTGAACAAACTAAAATAGATAGAGGGCTGCACTTTTTAGAATTAATTACCCAATGTATCTGATCCATAAACGTGTATAACAATAATTTGTATCCCAACTACTTTGCTCGTAATCGCACATGAAGCGAAATAATAACATTCAACCACCGATAAACAACTTAAAATCTAAGTTTCAAAAATCCTCCTGAACAAACTAAAATAGATAGAGGGCTGTACTTTTTAGAATTAATTACCCAATGTATCTTATCCATAAACGTGTATAATAATAATTTGTATCCCAACTACTTTGCTCGTAATCGCACATGAAGCGAAATAATAACATTCAACCACCGATAAACAACGTAAAATCTAAGTTTCAAAAATCCTTCTGAACAAACTAAAATAGATAGAGGGCTGTACTTTTTAGAATTAATTGCCCAATGTATCTGATCCATAAACGTGTATAATAATAATTTGTATCCCAACTACTTTGCTCGTAATCGCACATGAAGCGAAATAATAATAGTCAACCACCGATAAACAACGTAAAATTTAAGTTTCAAAAATCCTCCTGAACAAACTAAAATAGATAGAGGGCTGCACTTTTTAGAATTAATTACCCAATGTATCTGATCCATAAACGTGTATAATAATAATTTGTATCCCAACTACTTTGCTCGTAATCGCACACGAAGTGAAATAATAACATTCAACCACCGATAAACAACGTAAAATCTAAGTTTCAAAAATCCTCCTGAACAAACTAAAATAGATAGAGGGCTGTACTTTTTAGAATTAATTACCCAATGTATCTGATCCATAAACGTGCATAATAATAATTTGTATCCCAACTACTTTGCTCGTAATCGCACATGAAGCGAAATAATAACATTCAACCACCGATAAACAACGTAAAATCTAAGTTTCAAAAATCCTCCTGAACAAACTAAAATAGATACAGTGTTGTACTTTTTAGAATTCATTACCCAATGTATCTGATCCATAAACGTGTATAATAATAATTTGTATCCCAACTACTTTGCTCGGCATCGCACACGAAGTGAAATAATAACATTCAACCACCGATAAACAACGTAAAATCTAAGTTTCAAAAATCCTCCTGAACAAACTAAAATAGATAGAGGGTTGTACTTTTTAGAATTAATTACCCAATGTATCTGATCCATAAACGTGTATAATAATAATTTGTATCCCAACTACTTTGCTCGGAATCGCACATGAAGCGAAATAATAACATTCAACCACCGATAAACAACGTAAAATCTAAGTTTCAAAAATCCTCCTGAACAAACTAAAATAGATAAAGGGCTGTACTTTTTAGAATTAATTGCCCAATGTATCTGATCCATAAACGTGTATAATAATAATTTGTATCCCAACTACTTTGCTCGTAATCGCACATGAAGCGAAATAATAACATTCAACCACCGATAAACAACGTAAAATCTAAGTTTCAAAAATCCTCCTGAACAAACTAAAATAGATAGAGGGCTGTACTTTTTAGAATTAATTGCCCAATGTATCTGATCCATAAACGTGTATAATAATAATTTGTATCCCAACTACTTTGCTCGTAATCGCACATGAAGCGAAATAATAATAGTCAACCACCGATAAACAACGTAAAATTTAAGTTTCAAAAATCCTCCTGAACAAACTAAAATAGATAGAGGGCTGCACTTTTTAGAATTAATTACCCAATGTATCTGATCCATAAACGTGTATAACAATAATTTGTATCCCAACTACTTTGCTCGTAATCGCACATGAAGCGAAATAATAACATTCAACCACCGATAAACAACTTAAAATCTAAGTTTCAAAAATCCTCCTGAACAAACTAAAATAGATAGAGGGCTGTACTTTTTAGAATTAATTACCCAATGTATCTTATCCATAAACGTGTATAATAATAATTTGTATCCCAACTACTTTGCTCGTAATCGCACATGAAGCGAAATAATAACATTCAACCACCGATAAACAACGTAAAATCTAAGTTTCAAAAATCCTTCTGAACAAACTAAAATAGATAGAGGGCTGTACTTTTTAGAATTAATTGCCCAATGTATCTGATCCATAAACGTGTATAATAATAATTTGTATCCCAACTACTTTGCTCGTAATCGCACATGAAGCGAAATAATAACATTCAACCACCGATAAACAACGTAAAATCTAAGTTTCAAAAATCCTCCTAAACAAACTAAAATAGATAGAGGGCTGTACTTTTTAGAATTAATTACCCAATGTATCTGATCCATAAACGTGTATAATAATAACTTGTATCCCAACTACTTTACTCGTAATCGCACATAAAGCGAAATAATAACATTCAACCACCGATAAACAACGTAAAATCTAAGTTTCAAAAATCCTCCTGAACAAACTAAAATAGATAGAGGGCTGTACTTTTTAGAATTAATTACCCAATGTATCTGATCCATAAACGTGTATAATAATAATTTGTATCCCAACTACTTTGCTCGTAATCGCACATGAAGCGAAATAATAACATTCAACCACCGATACACAACGTAAAATCTAAGTTTCAAAAATCCTCCTGAACAAACTAAAATAGATACAGGGCTGTACTTTTTAGAATTAATTACCCAATGTATCTGATCCATAAACGTGTATAGTAATAATTTGTATCCCAACTACTTTGCTCGTAATCGCACATGAAGCAAAATAATAACATTCAACCACCGATAAACAACGTAAAATCTAAGTTTCAAAAATCCTCCTGAACAAACTAAAATAGATAGAGGGCTGTACTTTTTAGAATTAATTACCCAATGTATCTGATCCATAAACGTGTATAATAATAATTTGTATCCCAACTACTTTGCTCGTAATCGCACATGAAGCGAAATAATAACATTCAACCACCGATACACAACGTAAAATCTAAGTTTCAAAAATCCTCCTGAACAAACTAAAATAGATACAGGGCTGTACTTTTTAGAATTAATTACCCAATGTATCTGATCCATAAACGTGTATAGTAATAATTTGTATCCCAACTACTTTGTTCGTAATCGCACATGAAGCAAAATAATAACAGTCAACCACCGATAAACAACGTAAAATCTAAGTTTCAAAAATCCTCCTGAACAAACTAAAATAGATAGAGGGCTGTACTTTTTAGAATTAATTACCCAATGTATCTGATCCATAAAAGTGTATAATAATAATTTGTATCCCAACTACTTTGCTCGTAATCGCACACGAAGTGAAATAATAACATTCAACCACCGATAAACAATGTAAAATCTAAGTTTCAAAAATCGTCCTGAACAAACTAAAATAGATAGAGGGCTGTACTTTTTAGAATTAAATACCCAATGTATCTGATCTATAAACGTGTATAATAATAATTTGTATCCCAACTACTTTGCTCGTAATCGCACATGAAGCGAAATAATAACATTCAACCACCGATAAACAACGTAAAATCTAAGTTTCAAAAATCCTCCTAAACAAACTAAAATAGATAGAGGGCTGTACTTTTTAGAATTAATTACCCAATGTATCTGATCCATAAACGTGTATAATAATAATTTGTATCCCAACTACTTTGCTCGTAATCGCACATGAAGCGAAATAATAACATTCAACCACCGATAAACAACGTAAAATCTAAGTTTCAAAAATCCTCCTGAACAAACTAAAATAGATAGAGGGCTGTACTTTTTAGAATTAATTACCCAATGTATCTGATCCATAAACGTGTATAATAATAATTTGTATCCCAACTACTTTGCTCGTAATCGCACATGAAGCGAAATAATAACATTCAACCACCGATACACAACGTAAAATCTAAGTTTCAAAAATCCTCCTGAACAAACTAAAATAGATACAGGGCTGTACTTTTTAGAATTAATTACCCAATGTATCTGATCCATAAACGTGTATAGTAATAATTTGTATCCCAACTACTTTGTTCGTAATCGCACATGAAGCAAAATAATAACATTCAACCACCGATAAACAACGTAAAATCTAAGTTTCAAAAATCCTCCTGAACAAACTAAAATAGATAGAGGGCTGTACTTTTTAGAATTAATTACCCAATGTATCTGATCCATAAACGTGTATAATAATAATTTGTATCCCAACTACTTTGCTCGTAATCGCACATGAAGCGAAATAATAACATTCAACCACCGATAAACAACGTAAAATCTAAGTTTCAAAAATCCTCCTGAACAAACTAAAATAGATAGAGGGCTGTACTTTTTAGAATTAATTACCCAATGTATCTGATCCATAAACGTGTATAATAATAATTTGTATCCCAACTACTTTGCTCGTAATCGCACATGAAGCAAAATAATAACATTCAACCACCGATACACAACGTAAAATCTAAGTTTCAAAAATCCTCCTGAACAAACTAAAATAGATACAGGGCTGTACTTTTTAGAATTAATTACCCAATGTATCTGATCCATAAACGTGTATAGTAATAATTTGTATCCCAACTACTTTGTTCGTAATCGCACATGAAGCAAAATAATAACATTCAACCACCGATAAACAACGTAAAATCTAAGTTTCAAAAATCCTCCTGAACAAACTAAAATAGATAGAGGGCTGTACTTTTTAGAATTAATTACCGAATGTATCTGATCCATAAAAGTGTATAATAATAATTTGTATCCCAACTACTTTGCTCGTAATCGCACATGAAGCGAAATAATAACATTCAACCACCGATAAACAACGTAAAATCTAAGTTTCAAAAATCCTCCTGAACAAACTAAAATAGATAGAGGGCTGTACTTTTTAGAATTAATTACCCAATGTATCTGATCTATAAACGTGTATAATAATAATTTGTATCCCAACTACTTTGCTCGTAATCGCATATGAAGCGAAATAATAACATTCAACCACCGATAAACAACGTAAAATCTAAGTCTCAAAAATCCTCCTGAACAAACTAAAATAGATAGAGGGCTGTACTTTTTAGAATTAATTACCCAATGTATCTGATCTATAAACGTGTATAATAATAATTTGTATCCCAACTACTTTGCTCGTAATCGCACATGAAGCGAAATAATAACATTCAACCACCGATAAACAACGTAAAATCTAAGTTTCAAAAATCCTCCTGAACAAACTAAAATAGATAGAGGGCTGTACTTTTTAGAATTAATTACCCAATGTATCTGATCCATAAAAGTGTATAATAATAATTTGTATCCCAACTACTTTGCTCGTAATCGCACATGAAGCGAAATAATAACATTCAACCACCGATAAACAACGTAAAATCTAAGTTTCAAAAATCCTCCTGAACAAACTAAAATAGATAGAGGACTGTACTTTTTAGAATTAATTACCCAATGTATCTGATCCATAAACGTGTATAATAATAATTTGTATCCCAACTACTTTGCTCGTAATCGCACATGAAGCGAAGTAATAACATTCAACCACCGGCAAACAACGTAAAATCTAAGTTTCAAAAATCCTCCTGAACAAACTAAAATAGATAGAGGGCTGTACTTTTTAGAATTAATTGCCCAATGTATCTGATCCATAAACGTGTATAAAAATAATTTGTATCCCAACTACTTTGCTCGTAATCGCACATGAAGCGAAATAATAACATTCAACCACCGATAAACAACGTAAAATCTAAATTTCAAAAATCCTCCTGAACAAACTAAAATAGATAGAGGGCTGTACTTTTTAGAATTAATTACCCAATGTATCTGATCCATAAACGTGTATAATAATAATTTGTATCCCAACTACTTTGCTCGTAATCGCACACGAAGTGAAATAATAACATTCAACCACCGATAAACAACGTAAAATCTAAGTTTCAAAAATCCTCCTGAACAAACTAAAATAGATAGAGGGCTGTACTTTTTAGAATTAATTACCCAATGTATCTGATCCATAAACGTGTATAATAATAATTTGTATCCCAACTACTTTGCTCGTAATCGCACATGAAGCGAAATAATAACATTCAACCACCGATAAACAACGTAAAATCTAAGTTTCAAAAATCCTCCTGAACAAACTAAAATAGATAGAGGGCTGTACTTTTTAGAATTAATTGCCCAATGTATCTGATCCATAAACGTGTATAATAATAATTTGTATCCCAACTACTTTGCTCGTAATCGCACATGAAGCGAAATAATAACATTCAACCACCGATAAACAACGTAAAATCTAAGTTTCAAAAATCCTCCTGAACAATCTAAAATAGATAGAGGGCTGTACTTTTTAGAATTAATTGCCCAATGTATCTGATTCATAAACGTGTATAATAATAATTTGTATCCCAACTACTTTGCTCGTAATCGCACATGAAGCGAAATAATAATAGTCAACCACCGATAAACAACGTAAAATCTAAGTTTCAAAAATCCTCCTGAACAAACTAAAATAGATAGAGGGCTGTACTTTTTAGAATTAATTACCCAATGTATCTGATCCATAAAAGTGTATAATAATAATTTGTATCCCAACTACTTTGCTCGTAATCGCACATGAAGCGAAATAATAACATTCAACCACCGATAAACAACGTAAAATCTAAGTTTCAAAAATCCTCCTGAACAAACTAAAATAGATAGAGGGCTGTACTTTTTAGAATTAATTACCCAATGTATCTGATCTATAAACGTGTATAATAATAATTTGTATCCCAACTACTTTGCTCGTAATCGCACATGAAGCGAAATAATAACATTCAACCACCGATAAACAACGTAAAATCTAAGTCTCAAAAATCCTCCTGAACAAACTAAAATAGATAGAGGGCTGTACTTTTTAGAATTAATTACCCAATGTATCTGATCTATAAACGTGTATAATAATAATTTGTATCCCAACTACTTTACTCGTAATCGCACATGAAGCGAAATAATAACATTCAACCAGCCGATAACAACGTAAAATCTAAGTTTCAAAAATCCTCCTGAACAAACTAAAATAGATAGAGGGCTGTACTTTTTAGAATTAATTACCCAATGTATCTGATCCATAAAAGTGTATAATAATAATTTGTATCCCAACTACTTTGCTCGTAATCGCACATGAAGCGAAATAATAACATTCAACCACCGATAAACAACGTAAAATCTAAGTTTCAAAAATCCTCCTAAACAAACTAAAATAGATAGAGGGCTGTACTTTTTAGAATTAATTACCCAATGTATCTGATCCATAAACGTGTATAATAATAATTTGTATCCCAACTACTTTGCTCGTAATCGCACATGAAGCGAAATAATAACATTCAACCACCGATAAACAACGTAAAATCTAAGTTTCAAAAATCCTCCTGAACAAACTAAAATAGATAGAGGGCTGTACTTTTTAGAATTAATTACCCAATGTATCTGATCCATAAACGTGTATAATAATAATTTGTATCCCAACTACTTTGCTCGTAATCGCACATGAAGCGAAATAATAACATTCAACCACCGATACACAACGTAAAATCTAAGTTTCAAAAATCCTCCTGAACAAACTAAAATAGATACAGGGCTGTACTTTTTAGAATTAATTACCCAATGTATCTGATCCATAAACGTGTATAGTAATAATTTGTATCCCAACTACTTTGTTCGTAATCGCACATGAAGCAAAATAATAACATTCAACCACCGATAAACAACGTAAAATCTAAGTTTCAAAAATCCTCCTGAACAAACTAAAATAGATAGAGGGCAGTACTTTTTAGAATTAATTACCCAATGTATCTGATCCATAAAAGTGTATAATAATAATTTGTATCCCAACTACTTTGCTCGTAATCGCACACGAAGTGAAATAATAACATTCAACCACCGATAAACAATGTAAAATCTAAGTTTCAAAAATCGTCCTGAACAAACTAAAATAGATAGAGGGCTGTACTTTTTAGAATTAAATACCCAATGTATCTGATCTATAAACGTGTATAATAATAATTTGTATCCCAACTACTTTGCTCGTAATCGCACATGAAGCGAAATAATAACATTCAACCACCGATAAACAACGTAAAATCTAAGTTTCAAAAATCCTCCTAAACAAACTAAAATAGATAGAGGGCTGTACTTTTTAGAATTAATTACCCAATGTATCTGATCCATAAACGTGTATAATAATAATTTGTATCCCAACTACTTTGCTCGTAATCGCACATGAAGCGAAATAATAACATTCAACCACCGATAAACAACGTAAAATCTAAGTTTCAAAAATCCTCCTGAACAAACTAAAATAGATAGAGGGCTGTACTTTTTAGAATTAATTACCCAATGTATCTGATCCATAAACGTGTATAATAATAATTTGTATCCCAACTACTTTGCTCGTAATCGCACATGAAGCGAAATAATAACATTCAACCACCGATACACAACGTAAAATCTAAGTTTCAAAAATCCTCCTGAACAAACTAAAATAGATACAGGGCTGTACTTTTTAGAATTAATTACCCAATGTATCTGATCCATAAACGTGTATAGTAATAATTTGTATCCCAACTACTTTGTTCGTAATCGCACATGAAGCAAAATAATAACATTCAACCACCGATAAACAACGTAAAATCTAAGTTTCAAAAATCCTCCTGAACAAACTAAAATAGATAGAGGGCTGTACTTTTTAGAATTAATTACCCAATGTATCTGATCCATAAAAGTGTATAATAATAATTTGTATCCCAACTACTTTGCTCGTAATCGCACATGAAGCGAAATAATAACATTCAACCACCGATAAACAACGTAAAATCTAAGTTTCAAAATCCTCCTGAACAAACTAAAATAGATAGAGGGTTGTACTTTTTAGAATTAATTACCCAATGTATCTGATCTATAAACGTGTATAATAATAATTTGTATCCCAACTACTTTGCTCGTAATCGCATATGAAGCGAAATAATAACATTCAACCACCGATAAACAACGTAAAATCTAAGTCTCAAAAATCCTCCTGAACAAACTAAAATAGATAGAGGGCTGTACTTTTTAGAATTAATTACCCAATGTATCTGATCTATAAACGTGTATAATAATAATTTGTATCCCAACTACTTTGCTCGTAATCGCACATGAAGCGAAATAATAACATTCAACCACCGATAAACAACGTAAAATCTAAGTTTCAAAAATCCTCCTGAACAAACTAAAATAGATAGAGGGCTGTACTTTTTAGAATTAATTACCCAATGTATCTGATCCATAAAAGTGTATAATAATAATTTGTATCCCAACTACTTTGCTCGTAATCGCACATGAAGCGAAATAATAACATTCAACCACCGATAAACAACGTAAAATCTAAGTTTCAAAAATCCTCCTGAACAAACTAAAATAGATAGAGGACTGTACTTTTTAGAATTAATTACCCAATGTATCTGATCCATAAACGTGTATAATAATAATTTGTATCCCAACTACTTTGCTCGTAATCGCACATGAAGCGAAGTAATAACATTCAACCACCGGCAAACAACGTAAAATCTAAGTTTCAAAAATCCTCCTGAACAAACTAAAATAGATAGAGGGCTGTACTTTTTAGAATTAATTGCCCAATGTATCTGATCCATAAACGTGTATAAAAATAATTTGTATCCCAACTACTTTGCTCGTAATCGCACATGAAGCGAAATAATAACATTCAACCACCGATAAACAACGTAAAATCTAAATTTCAAAAATCCTCCTGAACAAACTAAAATAGATAGAGGGCTGTACTTTTTAGAATTAATTACCCAATGTATCTGATCCATAAACGTGTATAATAATAATTTGTATCCCAACTACTTTGCTCGTAATCGCACACGAAGTGAAATAATAACATTCAACCACCGATAAACAACGTAAAATCTAAGTTTCAAAAATCCTCCTGAACAAACTAAAATAGATAGAGGGCTGTACTTTTTAGAATTAATTACCCAATGTATCTGATCCATAAACGTGTATAATAATAATTTGTATCCCAACTACTTTGCTCGTAATCGCACATGAAGCGAAATAATAACATTCAACCACCGATAAACAACGTAAAATCTAAGTTTCAAAAATCCTCCTGAACAAACTAAAATAGATAGAGGGCTGTACTTTTTAGAATTAATTGCCCAATGTATCTGATCCATAAACGTGTATAATAATAATTTGTATCCCAACTACTTTGCTCGTAATCGCACATGAAGCGAAATAATAACATTCAACCACCGATAAACAACGTAAAATCTAAGTTTCAAAAATCCTCCTGAACAATCTAAAATAGATAGAGGGCTGTACTTTTTAGAATTAATTGCCCAATGTATCTGATTCATAAACGTGTATAATAATAATTTGTATCCCAACTACTTTGCTCGTAATCGCACATGAAGCGAAATAATAATAGTCAACCACCGATAAACAACGTAAAATCTAAGTTTCAAAAATCCTCCTGAACAAACTAAAATAGATAGAGGGCTGTACTTTTTAGAATTAATTACCCAATGTATCTGATCCATAAAAGTGTATAATAATAATTTGTATCCCAACTACTTTGCTCGTAATCGCACATGAAGCGAAATAATAACATTCAACCACCGATAAACAACGTAAAATCTAAGTTTCAAAAATCCTCCTGAACAAACTAAAATAGATAGAGGGCTGTACTTTTTAGAATTAATTACCCAATGTATCTGATTCATAAAAGTGTATAATAATAATTTGTATCCCAACTACTTTGCTCGTAATCGCACATGAAGCGAAATAATAACATTCAACCACCGATAAACAACGTAAAATCTACGTTTCAAAAATCCTCCTGAACAAACTAAAATAGATAGAGGGCTGTACTTTTTAGAATTAATTACCCAATGTATCTGATCTATAAACGTGTATAATAATAATTTGTATCCCAACTACTTTGCTCGTAATCGCACATGAAGCGAAATAATAACATTCAACCACCGATAAACAACGTAAAATCTAAGTCTCAAAAATCCTCCTGAACAAACTAAAATAGATAGAGGGCTGTACTTTTTAGAATTAATTACCCAATGTATCTGATCTATAAACGTGTATAATAATAATTTGTATCCCAACTACTTTACTCGTAATCGCACATGAAGCGAAATAATAACATTCAACCACCGATAAACAACGTAAAATCTAAGTTTCAAAAATCCTCCTGAACAAACTAAAATAGATAGAGGGCTGTACTTTTTAGAATTAATTACCCAATGTATCTGATCCATAAAAGTGTATAATAATAATTTGTATCCCAACTACTTTGCTCGTAATCGCACATGAAGCGAAATAATAACATTCAACCACCGATAAACAACGTAAAATCTAAGTTTCAAAAATCCTCCTAAACAAACTAAAATAGATAGAGGGCTGTACTTTTTAGAATTAATTACCCAATGTATCTGATCCATAAACGTGTATAATAATAATTTGTATCCCAACTACTTTGCTCGTAATCGCACATGAAGCGAAATAATAACATTCAACCACCGATAAACAACGTAAAATCTAAGTTTCAAAAATCCTCCTGAACAAACTAAAATAGATAGAGGGCTGTACTTTTTAGAATTAATTACCCAATGTATCTGATCCATAAACGTGTATAATAATAATTTGTATCCCAACTACTTTGCTCGTAATCGCACACGAAGTGAAATAATAACATTCAACCACCGATAAACAATGTAAAATCTAAGTTTCAAAAATCGTCCTGAACAAACTAAAATAGATAGAGGGCTGTACTTTTTAGAACTAAATACCCAATGTATCTGATCTATAAACGTGTATAATAATAATTTGTATCCCAACTACTTTGCTCGTAATCGCACATGAAGCGAAATAATAACATTCAACCACCGATAAACAACGTAAAATCTAAGTTTCAAAAATCCTCCTAAACAAACTAAAATAGATAGAGGGCTGTACTTTTTAGAATTAATTACCCAATGTATCTGATCCATAAACGTGTATAATAATAATTTGTATCCCAACTACTTTGCTCGTAATCGCACATGAAGCGAAATAATAACATTCAACCACCGATAAACAACGTAAAATCTAAGTTTCAAAAATCCTCCTGAACAAACTAAAATAGATAGAGGGCTGTACTTTTTAGAATTAATTACCCAATGTATCTGATCCATAAACGTGTATAATAATAATTTGTATCCCAACTACTTTGCTCGTAATCGCACATGAAGCGAAATAATAACATTCAACCACCGATACACAACGTAAAATCTAAGTTTCAAAAATCCTCCTGAACAAACTAAAATAGATACAGGGCTGTACTTTTTAGAATTAATTACCCAATGTATCTGATCCATAAACGTGTATAGTAATAATTTGTATCCCAACTACTTTGTTCGTAATCGCACATGAAGCAAAATAATAACATTCAACCACCGATAAACAACGTAAAATCTAAGTTTCAAAAATCCTCCTGAACAAACTAAAATAGATAGAGGGCTGTACTTTTTAGAATTAATTACCCAATGTATCTGATCCATAAAAGTGTATAATAATAATTTGTATCCCAACTACTTTGCTCGTAATCGCACATGAAGCGAAATAATAACATTCAACCACCGATAAACAACGTAAAATCTAAGTTTCAAAAATCCTCCTGAACAAACTAAAATAGATAGAGGGCTGTACTTTTTAGAATTAATTACCCAATGTATCTGATCTATAAACGTGTATAATAATAATTTGTATCCCAACTACTTTGCTCGTAATCGCATATGAAGCGAAATAATAACATTCAACCACCGATAAACAACGTAAAATCTAAGTCTCAAAAATCCTCCTGAACAAACTAAAATAGATAGAGGGCTGTACTTTTTAGAATTAATTACCCAATGTATCTGATCTATAAACGTGTATAATAATAATTTGTATCCCAACTACTTTGCTCGTAATCGCACATGAAGCGAAATAATAACATTCAACCACCGATAAACAACGTAAAATCTAAGTTTCAAAAATCCTCCTGAACAAACTAAAATAGATAGAGGGCTGTACTTTTTAGAATTAATTACCCAATGTATCTGATCCATAAAAGTGTATAATAATAATTTGTATCCCAACTACTTTGCTCGTAATCGCACATGAAGCGAAATAATAACATTCAACCACCGATAAACAACGTAAAATCTAAGTTTCAAAAATCCTCCTGAACAAACTAAAATAGATAGAGGACTGTACTTTTTAGAATTAATTACCCAATGTATCTGATCCATAAACGTGTATAATAATAATTTGTATCCCAACTACTTTGCTCGTAATCGCACATGAAGCGAAGTAATAACATTCAACCACCGGCAAACAACGTAAAATCTAAGTTTCAAAAATCCTCCTGAACAAACTAAAATAGATAGAGGGCTGTACTTTTTAGAATTAATTGCCCAATGTATCTGATCCATAAACGTGTATAAAAATAATTTGTATCCCAACTACTTTGCTCGTAATCGCACATGAAGCGAAATAATAACATTCAACCACCGATAAACAACGTAAAATCTAAATTTCAAAAATCCTCCTGAACAAACTAAAATAGATAGAGGGCTGTACTTTTTAGAATTAATTACCCAATGTATCTGATCCATAAACGTGTATAATAATAATTTGTATCCCAACTACTTTGCTCGTAATCGCACACGAAGTGAAATAATAACATTCAACCACCGATAAACAACGTAAAATCTAAGTTTCAAAAATCCTCCTGAACAAACTAAAATAGATAGAGGGCTGTACTTTTTAGAATTAATTACCCAATGTATCTGATCCATAAACGTGTATAATAATAATTTGTATCCCAACTACTTTGCTCGTAATCGCACATGAAGCGAAATAATAACATTCAACCACCGATAAACAACGTAAAATCTAAGTTTCAAAAATCCTCCTGAACAAACTAAAATAGATAGAGGGCTGTACTTTTTAGAATTAATTGCCCAATGTATCTGATCCATAAACGTGTATAATAATAATTTGTATCCCAACTACTTTGCTCGTAATCGCACATGAAGCGAAATAATAACATTCAACCACCGATAAACAACGTAAAATCTAAGTTTCAAAAATCCTCCTGAACAATCTAAAATAGATAGAGGGCTGTACTTTTTAGAATTAATTGCCCAATGTATCTGATTCATAAACGTGTATAATAATAATTTGTATCCCAACTACTTTGCTCGTAATCGCACATGAAGCGAAATAATAATAGTCAACCACCGATAAACAACGTAAAATCTAAGTTTCAAAAATCCTCCTGAACAAACTAAAATAGATAGAGGGCTGTACTTTTTAGAATTAATTACCCAATGTATCTGATCCATAAAAGTGTATAATAATAATTTGTATCCCAACTACTTTGCTCGTAATCGCACATGAAGCGAAATAATAACATTCAACCACCGATAAACAACGTAAAATCTAAGTTTCAAAAATCCTCCTGAACAAACTAAAATAGATAGAGGGCTGTACTTTTTAGAATTAATTACCCAATGTATCTGATCTATAAACGTGTATAATAATAATTTGTATCCCAACTACTTTGCTCGTAATCGCACATGAAGCGAAATAATAACATTCAACCACCGATAAACAACGTAAAATCTAAGTCTCAAAAATCCTCCTGAACAAACTAAAATAGATAGAGGGCTGTACTTTTTAGAATTAATTACCCAATGTATCTGATCTATAAACGTGTATAATAATAATTTGTATCCCAACTACTTTACTCGTAATCGCACATGAAGCGAAATAATAACATTCAACCACCGATAAACAACGTAAAATCTAAGTTTCAAAAATCCTCCTGAACAAACTAAAATAGATAGAGGGCTGTACTTTTTAGAATTAATTACCCAATGTATCTGATCCATAAAAGTGTATAATAATAATTTGTATCCCAACTACTTTGCTCGTAATCGCACATGAAGCGAAATAATAACATTCAACCACCGATAAACAACGTAAAATCTAAGTTTCAAAAATCCTCCTAAACAAACTAAAATAGATAGAGGGCTGTACTTTTTAGAATTAATTACCCAATGCATCTGATCCATAAACGTGTATAATAATAATTTGTATCCCAACTACTTTGCTCGTAATCGCACATGAAGCGAAATAATAACATTCAACCACCGATAAACAACGTAAAATCTAAGTTTCAAAAATCCTCCTGAACAAACTAAAATAGATAGAGGGCTGTACTTTTTAGAATTAATTACCCAATGTATCTGATCCATAAACGTGTATAATAATAATTTGTATCCCAACTACTTTGCTCGTAATCGCACATGAAGCGAAATAATAACATTCAACCACCGATACACAACGTAAAATCTAAGTTTCAAAAATCCTCCTGAACAAACTAAAATAGATACAGGGCTGTACTTTTTAGAATTAATTACCCAATGTATCTGATCCATAAACGTGTATAGTAATAATTTGTATCCCAACTACTTTGTTCGTAATCGCACATGAAGCAAAATAATAACATTCAACCACCGATAAACAACGTAAAATCTAAGTTTCAAAAATCCTCCTGAACAAACTAAAATAGATAGAGGGCTGTACTTTTTAGAATTAATTACCCAATGTATCTGATCCATAAAAGTGTATAATAATAATTTGTATCCCAACTACTTTGCTCGTAATCGCACACGAAGTGAAATAATAACATTCAACCACCGATAAACAATGTAAAATCTAAGTTTCAAAAATCGTCCTGAACAAACTAAAATAGATAGAGGGCTGTACTTTTTAGAATTAAATACCCAATGTATCTGATCTATAAACGTGTATAATAATAATTTGTATCCCAACTACTTTGCTCGTAATCGCACATGAAGCGAAATAATAACATTCAACCACCGATAAACAACGTAAAATCTAAGTTTCAAAAATCCTCCTAAACAAACTAAAATAGATAGAGGGCTGTACTTTTTAGAATTAATTACCCAATGTATCTGATCCATAAACGTGTATAATAATAATTTGTATCCCAACTACTTTGCTCGTAATCGCACATGAAGCGAAATAATAACATTCAACCACCGATAAACAACGTAAAATCTAAGTTTCAAAAATCCTCCTGAACAAACTAAAATAGATAGAGGGCTGTACTTTTTAGAATTAATTACCCAATGTATCTGATCCATAAACGTGTATAATAATAATTTGTATCCCAACTACTTTGCTCGTAATCGCACATGAAGCGAAATAATAACATTCAACCACCGATACACAACGTAAAATCTAAGTTTCAAAAATCCTCCTGAACAAACTAAAATAGATACAGGGCTGTACTTTTTAGAATTAATTACCCAATGTATCTGATCCATAAACGTGTATAGTAATAATTTGTATCCCAACTACTTTGCTCGTAATCGCACACGAAGTGAAATAATAACATTCAACCACCGATAAACAACGTAAAATCTAAGTTTCAAAAATCCTCCTGAACAAACTAAAATAGATAGAGGGCTGTACTTTTTAGAATTAATTACCCAATGTATCTGATCCATAAACGTGTATAATAATAATTTGTATCCCAACTACTTTGCTCGTAATCGCACATGAAGCGAAATAATAACATTCAACCACCGATAAACAACGTAAAATCTAAGTTTCAAAAATCCTCCTGAACAAACTAAAATAGATAGAGGGCTGTACTTTTTAGAATTAATTGCCCAATGTATCTGATCCATAAACGTGTATAATAATAATTTGTATCCCAACTACTTTGCTCGTAATCGCACATGAAGCGAAATAATAACATTCAACCACCGATAAACAACGTAAAATCTAAGTTTCAAAAATCCTCCTGAACAATCTAAAATAGATAGAGGGCTGTACTTTTTAGAATTAATTGCCCAATGTATCTGATTCATAAACGTGTATAATAATAATTTGTATCCCAACTACTTTGCTCGTAATCGCACATGAAGCGAAATAATAATAGTCAACCACCGATAAACAACGTAAAATCTAAGTTTCAAAAATCCTCCTGAACAAACTAAAATAGATAGAGGGCTGTACTTTTTAGAATTAATTACCCAATGTATCTGATCCATAAAAGTGTATAATAATAATTTGTATCCCAACTACTTTGCTCGTAATCGCACATGAAGCGAAATAATAACATTCAACCACCGATAAACAACGTAAAATCTAAGTCTCAAAAATCCTCCTGAACAAACTAAAATAGATAGAGGGCTGTACTTTTTAGAATTAATTACCCAATGTATCTGATCTATAAACGTGTATAATAATAATTTGTATCCCAACTACTTTACTCGTAATCGCACATGAAGCGAAATAATAACATTCAACCACCGATAAACAACGTAAAATCTAAGTTTCAAAAATCCTCCTGAACAAACTAAAATAGATAGAGGGCTGTACTTTTTAGAATTAATTACCCAATGTATCTGATCCATAAAAGTGTATAATAATAATTTGTATCCCAACTACTTTGCTCGTAATCGCACATGAAGCGAAATAATAACATTCAACCACCGATAAACAACGTAAAATCTAAGTTTCAAAAATCCTCCTAAACAAACTAAAATAGATAGAGGGCTGTACTTTTTAGAATTAATTACCCAATGTATCTGATCCATAAACGTGTATAATAATAATTTGTATCCCAACTACTTTGCTCGTAATCGCACATGAAGCGAAATAATAACATTCAACCACCGATAAACAACGTAAAATCTAAGTTTCAAAAATCCTCCTGAACAAACTAAAATAGATAGAGGGCTGTACTTTTTAGAATTAATTACCCAATGTATCTGATCCATAAACGTGTATAATAATAATTTGTATCCCAACTACTTTGCTCGTAATCGCACATGAAGCGAAATAATAACATTCAACCACCGATACACAACGTAAAATCTAAGTTTCAAAAATCCTCCTGAACAAACTAAAATAGATACAGGGCTGTACTTTTTAGAATTAATTACCCAATGTATCTGATCCATAAACGTGTATAGTAATAATTTGTATCCCAACTACTTTGTTCGTAATCGCACATGAAGCAAAATAATAACATTCAACCACCGATAAACAACGTAAAATCTAAGTTTCAAAAATCCTCCTGAACAAACTAAAATAGATAGAGGGCTGTACTTTTTAGAATTAATTACCCAATGTATCTGATCCATAAAAGTGTATAATAATAATTTGTATCCCAACTACTTTGCTCGTAATCGCACACGAAGTGAAATAATAACATTCAACCACCGATAAACAATGTAAAATCTAAGTTTCAAAAATCGTCCTGAACAAACTAAAATAGATAGAGGGCTGTACTTTTTAGAATTAAATACCCAATGTATCTGATCTATAAACGTGTATAATAATAATTTGTATCCCAACTACTTTGCTCGTAATCGCACATGAAGCGAAATAATAACATTCAACCACCGATAAACAACGTAAAATCTAAGTTTCAAAAATCCTCCTAAACAAACTAAAATAGATAGAGGGCTGTACTTTTTAGAATTAATTACCCAATGTATCTGATCCATAAACGTGTATAATAATAATTTGTATCCCAACTACTTTGCTCGTAATCGCACATGAAGCGAAATAATAACATTCAACCACCGATAAACAACGTAAAATCTAAGTTTCAAAAATCCTCCTGAACAAACTAAAATAGATAGAGGGCTGTACTTTTTAGAATTAATTACCCAATGTATCTGATCCATAAACGTGTATAATAATAATTTGTATCCCAACTACTTTGCTCGTAATCGCACATGAAGCGAAATAATAACATTCAACCACCGATACACAACGTAAAATCTAAGTTTCAAAAATCCTCCTGAACAAACTAAAATAGATACAGGGCTGTACTTTTTAGAATTAATTACCCAATGTATCTGATCCATAAACGTGTATAGTAATAATTTGTATCCCAACTACTTTGTTCGTAATCGCACATGAAGCAAAATAATAACATTCAACCACCGATAAACAACGTAAAATCTAAGTTTCAAAAATCCTCCTGAACAAACTAAAATAGATAGAGGGCTGTACTTTTTAGAATTAATTACCCAATGTATCTGATCTATAAACGTGTATAATAATAATTTGTATCCCAACTACTTTGCTCGTAATCGCATATGAAGCGAAATAATAACATTCAACCACCGATAAACAACGTAAAATCTAAGTCTCAAAAATCCTCCTGAACAAACTAAAATAGATAGAGGGCTGTACTTTTTAGAATTAATTACCCAATGTATCTGATCTATAAACGTGTATAATAATAATTTGTATCCCAACTACTTTGCTCGTAATCGCACATGAAGCGAAATAATAACATTCAACCACCGATAAACAACGTAAAATCTAAGTTTCAAAAATCCTCCTGAACAAACTAAAATAGATAGAGGGCTGTACTTTTTAGAATTAATTACCCAATGTATCTGATCCATAAAAGTGTATAATAATAATTTGTATCCCAACTACTTTGCTCGTAATCGCACATGAAGCGAAATAATAACATTCAACCACCGATAAACAACGTAAAACCTAAGTTTCAAAAATCCTCCTAAACAAACTAAAACAGATAGAGGGCTGTACTTTTTAGAATTAATTACCCAATGTATCTGATCCATAAACGTGTATAATAATAATTTCTATCCCAACTACTTTGCTCGTAATCGGACATGAAGCGAAATAATAACATTCAACCACCGATAAACAACGTAAAATCTAAGTTTCAAAAATCCTCCTGAACAAACTAAAATAGATAGAGGGCTGTACTTTTTAGAATTAATTACCCAATGTATCTGATCCATAAACGTGTATAATAATAATTTGTATCCCAACTACTTTGCTCGTAATCGCACATGAAGCGAAATAATAACATTCAACCACCGATACACAACGTAAAATCTAAGTTTCAAAAATCCTCCTGAACAAACTAAAATAGATACAGCGCTGTACTTTTTAGAATTAATTACCCAATGTATCTGATCCATAAACGTGTATAATAATAATTTGTATCCCAACTACTTTGCTCGTAATCGCATATGAAGCGAAATAATAACATTCAACCACCGATAAACAACGTAAAATCTAAGTCTCAAAAATCCTCCTGAACAAACTAAAATAGATAGAGGGCTGTACTTTTTAGAATTAATTACCCAATGTATCTGATCTATAAACGTGTATAATAATAATTTGTATCCCAACTACTTTGCTCGTAATCGCACATGAAGCGAAATAATAACATTCAACCACCGATAAACAACGTAAAATCTAAGTTTCAAAAATCCTCCTGAACAAACTAAAATAGATAGAGGGCTGTACTTTTTAGAATTAATTACCCAATGTATCTGATCCATAAAAGTGTATAATAATAATTTGTATCCCAACTACTTTGCTCGTAATCGCACATGAAGCGAAATAATAACATTCAACCACCGATAAACAACGTAAAATCTAAGTTTCAAAAATCCTCCTGAACAAACTAAAATAGATAGAGGACTGTACTTTTTAGAATTAATTACCCAATGTATCTGATCCATAAACGTGTATAATAATAATTTGTATCCCAACTACTTTGCTCGTAATCGCACATGAAGCGAAGTAATAACATTCAACCACCGGCAAACAACGTAAAATCTAAGTTTCAAAAATCCTCCTGAACAAACTAAAATAGATGGAGGGCTGTACTTTTTAGAATTAATTGCCCAATGTATCTGATCCATAAACGTGTATAAAAATAATTTGTATCCCAACTACTTTGCTCGTAATCGCACATGAAGCGAAATAATAACATTCAACCACCGATAAACAACGTAAAATCTAAATTTCAAAAATCCTCCTGAACAAACTAAAATAGATAGAGGGCTGTACTTTTTAGAATTAATTACCCAATGTATCTGATCCATAAACGTGTATAATAATAATTTGTATCCCAACTACTTTGCTCGTAATCGCACACGAAGTGAAATAATAACATTCAACCACCGATAAACAACGTAAAATCTAAGTTTCAAAAATCCTCCTGAACAAACTAAAATAGATAGAGGGCTGTACTTTTTAGAATTAATTACCCAATGTATCTGATCCATAAACGTGTATAATAATAATTTGTATCCCAACTACTTTGCTCGTAATCGCACATGAAGCGAAATAATAACATTCAACCACCGATAAACAACGTAAAATCTAAGTTTCAAAAATCCTCCTGAACAAACTAAAATAGATAGAGGGCTGTACTTTTTAGAATTAATTGCCCAATGTATCTGATCCATAAACGTGTATAATAATAATTTGTATCCCAACTACTTTGCTCGTAATCGCACATGAAGCGAAATAATAACATTCAACCACCGATACACAACGTAAAATCTAAGTTTCAAAAATCCTCCTGAACAAACTAAAATAGATACAGGGCTGTACTTTTTAGAATTAATTACCCAATGTATCTGATCCATAAACGTGTATAGTAATAATTTGTATCCCAACTACTTTGTTCGTAATCGCACATGAAGCAAAATAATAACATTCAACCACCGATAAACAACGTAAAATCTAAGTTTCAAAAATCCTCCTGAACAAACTAAAATAGATAGAGGGCTGTACTTTTTAGAATTAATTACCCAATGTATCTGATCCATAAAAGTGTATAATAATAATTTGTATCCCAACTACTTTGCTCGTAATCGCACATGAAGCGAAATAATAACATTCAACCACCGATAAACAACGTAAAATCTAAGTTTCAAAAATCCTCCTGAACAAACTAAAATAGATAGAGGGCTGTACTTTTTAGAATTAATTACCCAATGTATCTGATCTATAAACGTGTATAATAATAATTTGTATCCCAACTACTTTGCTCGTAATCGCATATGAAGCGAAATAATAACATTCAACCACCGATAAACAACGTAAAATCTAAGTCTCAAAAATCCTCCTGAACAAACTAAAATAGATAGAGGGCTGTACTTTTTAGAATTAATTACCCAATGTATCTGATCTATAAACGTGTATAATAATAATTTGTATCCCAACTACTTTGCTCGTAATCGCACATGAAGCGAAATAATAACATTCAACCACCGATAAACAACGTAAAATCTAAGTTTCAAAAATCCTCCTGAACAAACTAAAATAGATAGAGGGCTGTACTTTTTAGAATTAATTACCCAATGTATCTGATCCATAAAAGTGTATAATAATAATTTGTATCCCAACTACTTTGCTCGTAATCGCACATGAAGCGAAATAATAACATTCAACCACCGATAAACAACGTAAAATCTAAGTTTCAAAAATCCTCCTAAACAAACTAAAACAGATAGAGGGCTGTACTTTTTAGAATTAATTACCCAATGTATCTGATCCATAAACGTGTATAATAATAATTTCTATCCCAACTACTTTGCTCGTAATCGCACATGAAGCGAAATAATAACATTCAACCACCGATAAACAACGTAAAATCTAAGTTTCAAAAATCCTCCTGAACAAACTAAAATAGATAGAGGGCTGTACTTTTTAGAATTAATTACCCAATGTATCTGATCCATAAACGTGTATAATAATAATTTGTATCCCAACTACTTTGCTCGTACTCGCACATGAAGCGAAATAATAACATTCAACCACCGATACACAACGTAAAATCTAAGTTTCAAAAATCCTCCTGAACAAACTAAAATAGATAGAGGGCTGTACTTTTTAGAATTAATTACCCAATGTATCTGATCCATAAACGTGTATAATAATAATTTGTATCCCAACTACTTTGCTCGTAATCGCACATGAAGCGAAATAATAACATTCAACCACCGATACACAACGTAAAATCTAAGTTTCAAAAATCCTCCTGAACAAACTAAAATAGATACAGGGCTGTACTTTTTAGAATTAATTACCCAATGTATCTGATCCATAAACGTGTATAGTAATAATTTGTATCCCAACTACTTTGTTCGTAATCGCACATGAAGCAAAATAATAACATTCAACCACCGATAAACAACGTAAAATCTAAGTTTCAAAAATCCTCCTGAACAAACTAAAATAGATAGAGGGCTGTACTTTTTAGAATTAATTACCCAATGTATCTGATCCATAAAAGTGTATAATAATAATTTGTATCCCAACTACTTTGCTCGTAATCGCACATGAAGCGAAATAATAACATTCAACCACCGATAAACAACGTAAAATCTAAGTTTCAAAAATCCTCCTGAACAAACTAAAATAGATAGAGGGCTGTACTTTTTAGAATTAATTACCCAATGTATCTGATCTATAAACGTGTATCATAATAATTTGTATCCCAACTACTTTGCTCGTAATCGCACATGAAGCGAAATAATAACATTCAACCACCGATAAACAACGTAAAATCTAAGTTTCAAAAATCCTCCTGAACAAACTAAAATAGATAGAGGGCTGTACTTTTTAGAATTAATTACCCAATGTATCTGATCCATAAACGTGTATAATAATAATTTGTATCCCAACTACTTTGCTCGTAATCGCACATGAAGCGAAATAATAACATTCAACCACCGATAAACAACGTAAAATCTAAGTTTCAAAAATCCTCCTGAACAAACTAAAATAGATAGAGGGCTGTACTTTTTAGAATTAATTACCCAATGTAACTGATCCATAAACGTGTATAATAATAATTTGTATCCCAACTACTTTGCTCGTAATCGCACTTGAAATAATAACATTCAACCACCGATAAACAACGTAAAATCTAAGTTTCAAAAATCCTCCTGAACAAACTAAAATAGATACAGGGCTGTACTTTTTAGAATTCATTACCCAATGTAACTGATCCATAAACGTGTATAATAATAATTTGTATCCCAACTACTTTGCTCGTAATCGCACATGAAGCGAAATAATAACATTCAACCACCGATAAACAACGTAAAATCTAAGTCTCAAAAATCCTCCTGAACAAACTAAAATAGATAGAGGGCTGTACTTTTTAGAATTAATTACCCAATGTATCTGATCCATAAACGTGTATAATAATAATTTGTATCCCAACTACTTTGCTCGTAGTCGCACATGAAGCGAAATAATAACATTCAACCACCGATAAACAACGTAAAATCTAAGTTTCAAAAATCCTCCTGAACAAACTAAAATAGATAGAGGGCTGTACTTTTTAGAATTAATTACCCAATGTATCTGATCCATAAACGTGTATAATAATAATTTGTATCCCAACTACTTTGCTCGTAATCGCACATGAAGTGAAATAATAACATTCAACCACCGATAAACAATGTAAAATCTAAGTTTCAAAAATCGTCCTGAACAAACTAAAATAGATACAGGGCTGTACTTTTTAGAATTAATTACCCAATGTATCTGATCCATAAACGTGTATAATAATAATTTGTATCCCAACTACTTTGCTCGTAATCGCACATGAAGTGAAATAATAACATTCAACCACCGATAAACAATGTAAAATCTAAGTTTCAAAAATCCTCCTGAACAAACTAAAATAGATACAGGGCTGTACTTTTTAGAATTCATTACCCAATGTAACTGATCCATAAACGTGTATAATAATAATTTGTATCCCAACTACTTTGCTCGTAATCGCACATGAAGCGAAATAATAACATTCAACCACCGATAAACAACGTAAAATCTAAGTCTCAAAAATCCTCCTGAACAAACTAAAATAGATAGAGGGCTGTACTTTTTAGAATTAATTACCCAATGTATCTGATCCATAAACGTGTATAATAATAATTTGTATCCCAACTACCTTGCTCGTAATCGCACATGAAGCGAAATAATAACATTCAACCACCGATAAACAACGTAAAATCTAAGTTTCAAAAATCCTCCTGAACAAACTAAAATAGATAGAGGGCTGTACTTTTTAGAATTAATTACCCAATGTATCTGATCCATAAACGTGTATAATAATAATTTGTATCCCAACTACTTTGCTCGTAATCGCACATGAAGCGAAATAATAACATTCAACCACCGATAAACAACGTAAAATCTAAGTTTCAAAAATCCTCCTGAACAAACTAAAATAGATACATGGCTGTACTTTTTATAATTAATTACCCAATGTATCTGATCCAGAAACGTGTATAATAATAATTTGTATCCCAACTACTTTGCTCGTAATCGCACATGAAGCGAAATAATAACATTCAACCACCGATAAACAATGTAAAATCTAAGTTTCAAAAATCCTCCTGAACAAACTAAAATATATAGAGGGCTGTACTTTTTAGAATTAATTACCCAATGTATCTGATCCATAAACCTGTATAATAATTATTTGCATCCCAACTACTTTGCTCGTAATCGCACATGAAGCGAAATAATAACATTCAACCACCGATAAACAACGTAAAATCTAAGTTTCAAAAATCCTCCTGAACAAACTAAAATAGATAGAGGGCTGTACTTTTTAGAATGAATTACCCAATGTATCTGATCCATAAACGTGTATAATAATAATTCGTATCCCAACTACTTTGCTCGTAATCGCACATGAAGCGAAATAATAACATTCAACCACCGATAAACAACGTAAAATCTAAGTCTCAAAAATCCTCCTGAACAAAACCATGCCACGCAGGAAGTGATTCTTCCTCGATGACAGTCATTTAAATTTTTTTTTTCGAAATATTATCTAAAACGTTACAGGCTTTGAAAAATAAAATCCCTCCGAAAATGGCCCCAAAATAATAGTAACAGTTCTGCAATGGAACGAGTGTGTTAGATGTTCTAGGTAAACCAGGTAAAAAAAACATGGTAAACCTTTGTTAAATCAGTCTCAAAGGTACGTCGGTCAGGTAAAGACATTTTGGGTAACTTTATTGTATTCGAAATTAGAAGGCATATGGTTACAACAACCTCAGTAAAGTTAAGCTTAAAATTCGAAGAATAGAACGTTTGATACAAACTTACTGCAAACGATTATAAATGAGCATTTTTGTATGGTGTTTATTCCTAAAATTTAGGCGAATGTTCGTAATAGAAGTAAACAAAAAAGATAGTTTTAGTAATTTTCTTGTTATCTGGACACCCTGTATATCGTGGAATGCGTTCGAGGCACGTACGAAACGTCACGCCGCGGATCGCAGCAACATGCGGCGAACTCATAGCGACTCCAAACGGTAATTTCTTTAATTACTTAAATGGCAAGCAAGCCTATGCCCAGATTGGCCGGATAGACTCTGTTAGAACGGCTATATGGATGCTGGTCACGGAAAACGTAGTGTGCCATGTTGAATACTTCCTAGAGTGGCCACGAAACCCCCAAGGCGCTGCTGGACTGTATATATAACGGCATACGAAAAAGAAAAAAGGATCTTTTGCATTACAGAGTTGCATACATGTTAATTACTGAAATAATTTTTATTTACGTGTATGAAAAATTTGATATTTTTCTTTTGGGTATGTAGGTAAATATGTAGGTAACAGACTATAGAATTGGAAGTGGTAATAATTGGACAAGATCCCTCGAACTGGGAAGGTGGTCATTACAAGAACCAGTTCCAACATTGAATAGAGCCAAAGGACTACAAGAGTCTTCTGGTGACCTTGGTATTCAGATGCAGATGTGATGGAATCAAGAAAAAAATGAACTGATTAACAGGGAAAGAACGGAATGCCGAGGTCTTCCTACAATATAAAGACGGAATGGTACAATTTGCTAAGATGAAAAAGGCAACAATTGGAGACCAAAAAATGAGTATCAAAATCAGACATTTTCGAGTTGAGTTATTTGTAGAATTTGCTAGTTTAATTACCAAACGTCACATCTTCAAACATCTTCAAACATCTTCAAACATAACTGAAATTCAACTGCCCAATTGGTTTACTCATGCCTGTGCAATGTTTTATTATAAGCGGCAAGCTGCACTGCTTTTTGAGTAAACAAAACTAAAAAGAAAAGAAGAATTGCCATCATACTTTTTACCAAAACCAAACAAATGTCGTTATATACTCAGTTGTCATTTATCAATTTTGGTAGAATATTTATTTCATAATAATGTTCGCAGTCTATTTTGTGCATTTTTGGACGGGATAGTCACTTGTTTGACCGGTTATGCTATTTTAAGATTGCACAACTTACTTTAAATAGATACAATACTTATTTGACGTAAGAATTTCATCTTTTATCAGAAGGTTTGGCAGTTAGATCACTCAGCTCACATTCTTGGATTAACATTTACCTACTGCTTTTAAATATGAACATGTTACGCGGTTATATACCCTCTAAGGAACCCTTCTTACAACGAGAAAGCTAAAGCTCCATCTATCGCAAAACAATCGCTTCCATAAAGCAAATATTTAGGTTGTTTTATATTAAAGAAATATTCTTATGACAATTGTGTATGTGTTGTCTTAAAACAAACAAATTATGCTAAGAATGTCATTCCCTATGTAGATTAGAAAGTTAAATGATAATTTTCTATTGACATGTCAATAGAAGTAGAACAAAATAAAAATGCTTTTTTTTTAAATTAATATGATTAAATTATTAATAAATGGTTTTTATGTCTATTGGAGTATAATTGAATTGAATTGTTTTGGAATGTTTACAAACAAAATGAATATAATTAAGCAGCAAAAAATATTTACTCATATATTGATACTTTAATATTGATGAAACTGAAAAATACAAAAAACAAAACATGACTATACCTACTCTACACAGTGGGCAAAAAAAACGGTACAAATTTTTAATCACTCGTATTTCCAAGAATATTTTGTCAATTCAAATATTTCTTTTAAAAACGAATTGCCGGGAATGTGCTCATTGAAACCGTACCATATTCGCAAAAACAGAACGTTTCAATCCAAAGTTATGTTGCTTTATGTTTGGCTATGCAACATTTCTGATAACATCGGGTCAATTTAATGTGAAATGAAAGCTGTAATAAAATTAGTAGGTAATGACGTTTGTTTTCTTTTGGTCAAAAGGGACAGCAGAGATTTTATTGCATCGAATACAGGGTGATTTTTTTTTTGTATACAGGGTGAAATTTTGAAACGACTTTTTTTTCTGTTTTACTAAAAAAAGAAGTGGACTTGCGAATATGGTATGTTTTCAATCCTCACAACATAGGCAATTAGTCTTTCAAAGAAATGCTTGCTTTAATTTACTTTAAATCTATGGAAATATGAGTAATTGAACATTTGTACCGTTTTTTTTTTGCCAACAGTGTATATAATATATAATACTAAAATAAACAGAACTAAAATTAGAAATATAAGAAAAATAATTTAAAAACATGCCCTGTAAACATTTAAGTACTTAATATTGTTCTTATTTTAGATCAAAATTTTTAAAACATCTTTAGCTGTTTACCTAATAGGACGTATCAAAAAATTTTTTTTTTTTTTTAAATTGAAAATTTCAAGTTTATATAACGTTGTCCTTATGGAATTACATATACTACGAAAATATTGGCGCAAATGAAAAATATTTAGGTCTCCCGCAGAAGGCTGAAACTTTATAATTTTCTCTAAGAATTAGAATGTATCTTTTACACATACAAAAAGTTTAACAATAAGGTGTGAAATTACAGTATACAAGAATATATTACTCTAATGCAATATTTAGATCGCCTGCAGTTTATTTAGATTTGATACAATTTTTAGAAAACTTACCATTTTCGTACACAGAGAGAAATTTTTGTTTGATTCAAATAAATATGCATTGACTCAAAGAAATTTGTTGTTTCAATAGAGGCAAAGAAATATTTATTTGCGGATAAAAACGCATTTATTTGAAATATTTGTTTGGTAGAAAGAACGTTGATTTGTGTCAAACAACTTATGTTTCCAGTTAAAAAGTTTGCAATTTGTGTATTATAGGAAATGAGATTTATTTACTTCAAATAATTATGATTGTGTTGAGTGAAAGAATTACATTTTTTTAAATTAACAAAATTGTTGGTCGAGTTAAAATGCTTAAAATTATTAATTTGTTGAAGGAATTAATAGACAAGAATTTTTCGGAAGACTCGCCATGTGTCACCTCCTTTTTGGGATGCCGCGCATCCTCGACCAGTGCTTGGTCTTCCCAACCCAACATATAGTCAAGGTTAAGTAAAGTGTACTCTGATTTGGAACCGTAACTTGAACCTGCAGGCACTGTACTCTATAAGTTCTATACTGTCGATCACGCGGCTTTATACTCTCGATATGTACGAAGTGCGAGGAGAGAGTTTACAGCGCCATCTAACAATACAGTTGGACGACATTAAAAATATATTTATTTGGATCAAAATATGATTTCTTTGGCGGAAGTAAACCTATTTTAAAGCCAAAACAAAAATATTACTTTAAAGGAAATAAATCTCTTCTTGTGTACAAATCTATTTATTTTAATCAAAATATGATTTCTTTGGCGGAAGTAAACCTATTTTTAAGTCAAAGACAAAATATTACTTTAAGCGAAATAAATCTCTCCTTATATACAAATTTGTATGATAGAATCAAAATTATATTTCATTGGTGTAAAGAAACGTTTTTTTTTAAATCAAAACTAAAATATTACTTTAAAGGAAAGTAATTTTTGTTTGTATCCATATATATTTATTCCATTTAAATAAATATTTCAAATAAATTAATCTCTGCAAGCAAATAAACTAGAGTATTCAATGAAGTAAATATTGTTGGCGTCAAAGAAATATGTGTTGACCCAAAAGAATAAATTCAAACAAATACATTTCTTTGAAACAAGAAATCTTTTCTATCTGTGATATAAGTTAAAAAATGTGCTTAAATGTTGATAAAAGTTTATTTGTTATAAAATTTTTTTATTATGTGCGGACATGTGGGCTTTGAAAATAAAAACCACTCATAATTTGACTTAAAAAAATATGAAAATAAATTAAATATTATTCAATTGGGCCAATCTTTTTTGTGGTATATGAGAGTCCAGAGGGACAACATTTTATCAACTTGAAATTTTGAATTTTGAAACACTTTATTAACACCCTATTACCTAACCCCTTTTACTTTATCATACGTAGTATTATAAAGTATTGTAATCATGCAGACAATTTTTGTTCAAAAGGGTCCAAAAAACCTGGAGGTTCTTAGCAATTTTCACCGATTTTGTAAATGACCTGCCTTTTCTGTAATTTCGTTAAAATAGTTAAAATTCTGAACATATGACATTGTTTGGTAAAATTAATCGTTTAGCTGCATGAGCAAATTCTATTTCAGCGAGATCGCTCGTAGTGCATTAAAACTAGCCAGTATTTGACAAATATTTTGATTCTATTGACAGTATTGTCAAAACATCAGAGTTTGACACAGTTTGACACTGCTGTATAGTATGATAAAGTCATGTGACTGGCCACATTAATTTTTTTTTTCTCGATATACTTGTTAGAACATAACACGAAAATCGATTACAAGATTACATAAATAAGCCGTCAATTCGAAACGATTGCAACTTCAGTACGAAACAACCTTGCAATCTCGCTAATCCACGCATCTCGCATGTCCTAATTAGAAAATTTTGTGGGCCGGGAAATTTCGGACAATCAGATATGCCATCAGGTGCGAATTGGCACATCAACGTCATGTCCCACTTGAAAATTTAACATGTAAATCAATCTCACATAATCTCGCCTACCACATCTTCAAACCACTCGAATAAGTGACTCAATACTGGCGATCGTCACCTTTTTTAGTTGGCAGACATGGCCGGATCCAGTGCATAATATATAATATGTATAGCACACAAGCCTAATTAATTAAATAGATGTATATGCCTCCGCTGTAAGTTGTAATTTGGCGCCTACAAATCTTAAGTGGATTAGTAAACAGTCGCATAAAATGGTTATTTAAGTACGCTGGATGTTAGAGATATATGGAACCATGTGGGATTTTTTATGGTTTGCGATATCTTTCGTTGAAGCGTGAAGAGGCATGGCCCAGTTTGGATGTGCAAGAAAGATATTATGGTGTATTATGTGGGTCTTCATTAACCATATGCTATAAACAGAAAGCGCAAGGGAAATATGTATGTATGTACTGAGAACTGTGTAGTATAGGTTACCTGGTTTTAGATGCTTTAGAAAAGGCTAATTGAACCAAACCAATATGGACAAAAGACTGTTAAGTTCAATTTCTTGTTTTGTAAGGTAATTTGGGGTTTTTGGGTCGTTTTATTGTGTGGTGTTTTCAATAAAAACAAAATTGTTTTATTTAGCCTTTAAATACAAAATTTATTACAGCAATTTTTCTGATTTTAATTCAAGTTTCAGACCATTAATTTCAAATTTTATGGTTTAAATTTTGGAGAAAAACTCTGCAGAAGATGGTTTTCTGAATGAATAATGAACAGCTGTTTTCGTTAGATTTTTTTTTCCTCGCAGAAAACTCAAAAATAGGAAGTTGTTTTGTCCAATAAACTCCAAACGAAACTTAGTAAGAATTATCATATCAAACAAAAACACAAAATAAATTTTTTATAAATTCCATTTGTTGGATTAAGGTGGAACTAAGGTTCCACCACAAAAGATGGCAACACGAATCATGTACCAGTATTCTACGTCTTTAATATAATTTAAATTTAAAATAAAAAAAAATAAAAATAATAAGGAAAAAATTAAAATTTGTTGTGCTAAGTTTAATACGTTCAGAGATATTAATGCAAAAAAAGGTGCACAACAGGACATGACGAATTTTTAACCACTAATAGTTTTTAATTAATTTCAATAATAATAGCATCAAAAATTCAAGTAAACATTAATATATGATGTTCAAGACATCTTTCTGATATACAGTTGGTTGCTATAGCAACAACACCAATTATGTTATCAATAAAATAAAAATTGTGCCACTGAAAATGATTTCTATTATTATGTACTCAATTACTAACGAAACATCAAATATATGTTGATTTACCAATACTATTGGAAATGAACCAAATAACAAACAATACTAATTAGTACCGCATTTTGCAACAGTTGTTTGTTGCCGTTTTTTTTTTAATAAACCGGTAAAACTGCATGTGCGAAATTCTCAGAATTAAACAACTCTAATTACCCCATTTAATTAGCCAAATTCATAACAAATTACTTCAATAACGTCCTGAAGGTTAAGTAATAGTTTAAACAAATTACACGCCATTCACTAAAACCCGACAGAAAAACAATCAACAAAATTTTAACACATTAAAATACATAAACGCCAAATGACAGCTACTACAGCGCCATCTATCGGCAAAACCCCGAACCCAAAGCTTCGACTACTCACTAATAGAGGACGTCGTTGGCCAGATGCTTCTCGTACCGGACGACCTTACAGAGGGCGCGCAGAGCGGAATCTCTCAGCGTTTGCAGCGCCTCCAGCCCGCTCAGCCCGTAGTAGATAACCTGCAAATCCTGTAGCGATCTGCACGTAGGCGGCCTTGAGAGCGACCGGATGAACATCTGATCCCAATCCGTCATCGCGGCGCATGGTGGCGCCACGGTATTCGCGCCTCCGCTCTCGCCGTAGTAACTGCGCACTCTCAACTCGCGCATCTAGATGGCGTTCGGCGCGGTTCTCTTGCGATTCTCGCTGGGAGGTTGATTAGCGCGGGAGATTTGAATTTTTGGCGGGGTTTCGTCGTCTTCGTCATGTTTGTGTAGTTGTAGGTGTTTGATACGGTTGTTTGATTGCACGTTGGGACATGCTGTTGTCTACTGTTGTCGTCTGTTTGGGTTTCTTTTTTCGGTTCTGCTTTTTGTTGGTTCTTGGCGATTTCACCTGAAACAATGGAAAATGGGACGGTGTTAGTTTTGAGTTTTTATTTAAGTGGTGCATTGTGTGTTGTTTGGTTTGTTGGGGGAGATTGTGATTACGGTGATTAAAAGGCGATTGGCATTTGTGTTTCTGCGAGAGTTATGATGATGAGTTTGATGGATGTAATTTAGTTATTGTTTCGTTGATGAGGTTATTTTCTCTCAAACCTAGGATGCGATTTTGATGATTTGTTCTGGTTCGGGTATGCCTTTCCCCCGTAGAGTATGAATCTGAAGGCAGACGTTTTGTTTTGAGTCGTACAATAAACAGTACAATAAACAGTACAATAAACAGCAAAAAATCCAAAAATTATTTTTTATTTTTTAGAGCCTAGACGTAATTTGGAATTTCTGCTTTAAGTTTCAAATTGTAGAAAAGAAGGTTTACCATAAACAGTTTGCACTTATGTAATTTTGTCTTTTATTGGCCTGGATAGTCACTTAGCTTAGATTATTGTATTTTTTAGTCCCTTTAGAAAACAGAAAGAGGCATTGAACATCGTAAATCGTTCGACCGCCTATGAAAATAATGTCAATAGATTCTGAAGAAATTCCTCAACATCATATCAATATCTTTACTGAATCTTTGATATTTTTATTGAAATTAATTAAAAACAACAAGTGATTAAAAAATTTCAATAGTAATATCATCAAAGATTCAATAAACATTTTGATCTAATGTTAAAGACATTTTTCTGAATCCAATCCTATCATTTTCATAGGCGGGCAAATTATTTGTCTACCCAAATCTAAAATGAGTAGACTATTAATAACTTACGTAATTACCCAAAAGTTATAGAATTAATTGTTTAAGCTTAAGCTAATAACTGTCGTCTGTAAATTTATTGTGGTAACACAAAACAAAACTTTTTCATTTTGATTACAACTACTAAAAAGAACTTATTCTAGATTTTAAGACCCTTCGGGTGCGGATTAAACTATTTTTATCGATCTCATATTTCCTAATAATGGATATAAAAGAAACATTAAGAGGGTACCCAAAAAAATATTTTTTTCTGTATAAAGAAGGACCTACCTAATAGTTATATTTTGTTATGTTTTGAAGTCGGCAGCCAGTAGATAAGGTCATTAAAATTCAATAAAAGAAAAATCTGATGTGGCCAGGCACATGACTTTATCATACCATATATTAATAGTTTAGCTGCATGAGATTCTATTTGATCGAGATCGGCCATGTCTGCATTAAAATAAAACTACAAGAACTAGACAGATATTTTGATTAGATTTACAGTATGTAATGTCAAAACATCAGCATTTGACATTACCTACTGTCATTAGAATCACAATATCTGACAAATCCTGGCTAACTAGTCTTAATATTATAGTGTTTTAATGCAGTACGAGCGATGTCATACTACGTATGATAAAGTAAAAACGTTGTTGATTCTGATGATTAATATATTATATTGACTTCTAGCATACTATATTTTCGGGTATTGCCACGTCTTCAGTGCCAACTACAAAAGATCATAAAGAATTATGCTCAATATTCCAAATAAGTTTTAAGGTTAATCTTACAATCTTTCTTGCATTTATTCGCGAAAACATAACAACATTGCTATCCGCACTTGACATAAACATTGACTTTGTGAACACCAATATGTTCCAATATTGTTTCTCATAGCGTATATACATTTGCGTGTTGAATTGACGTTTCGCAACCGCTGACATTCTGAATACTGTCAAAAGTTTCAAAATATCCAGGCTACCTACTATTAATGTAGACACGATTTCGATCAAATAGAATTTGCTCCTGCAGCTAACCTATTAATTTTACCAAAAAATGTTATAGACATAAATTATACAAAATTTCCACTACTTTAATTTATTATTTAACTATTTTGACGAAATAACAGAAATGGCGGTTCATTTCCAAAATCCCTGACAAATGCTTCTCAGCTCTAAGTTTGGTCATAAAACTTCTAAATATGAACTTTCGTCCCGATACCTTTAGTAGTGTCTCCGGAATCGTCGCCACAAAAATCGAGTACACACATACACACATACATACATACACACACAGAGAATTCTTTTTGTAACTTGGTCAAAAATGATCAGGGTCCCAAACAGACCTATTTCCGCTAAAATCTCAATTTTTTCATCATACTGCGTATGATAGAGTAAAACACATTTAAGAATCTTTTTCTGCGTTTGTAAATGAACAGAAACAAATGTACAAATGTAATTTGTAGCGTACAAAGCAGTCATCGTAGAAACGCGAAAGGCCTGAAAAAACTCGAAATTTGAATTTTTACTCATTGTCCAAGAAAAATTTGTTATTTTTTTGGCATTTTGTAACTTGAAACTGTAACAATTGAAACACTGCAATGGAAAGTAATTTTAATACAACTTTTCAATAGATTTCTTTTTATGCCAAAACTGGTTCTAATTTACTTTTTGCTCAAGAAACAAATAAAATATTCTTCCTGGATATTGGAGATTGGAGACTATACGAAGAGGATTAGCCTTTCGCGTATATTTAGTACGCAATTTTCCTGTAAGCTGTCAGTCAAATAAAATAAAAATATATTTTTTCCGTCAATTCGCAAGACATTCGATTTGAAAGTTATCCGTCTATAATCTGCAGATCTTCCTCAAGATATAGTAAGATGCAAATTTCTAATTGTAAGCATCAAGTACCGAGAGAAAGTTTCCGACAAAATATAGATATCCAATAAAGTGAATTCAACTTTATTGTCTGTGAAGACAATACTTCAAAAAGCCATTTAATTCTACAATAATTGACACAATTAGCTGATTGGTTATACTATCTATTCTACCTATTTACTAATAGAAAGCTATATGATTCTATATTACGTATAGTTTCTTAAATAATAAACCACATTAATTAAGGCTGAGTATTTGGATAGTCCTTATTTTTCAACTTCTAATTTCTTTTTTTGCAGGACCCTTCCAATTTGTTCCTTTATATACATACTTAATTCTTGTAAAATTTGAAAGTGATCAATACATATTAACCCGTGCATATGAATTTGTTTTTCGCAATAAGTACATTATAATCTAGTCATAACTGACTAAAGAGTAATTTCTTAATTCTAACTTATTTTACTAGGATAACTTTTACAATGTCTCTTAGTTAGTCCTGGTATACTGGGCACGTTTTTCTTGCGCACTACGTAGCACTGTCTCTACTTTTAGAACTAACACCTACAACCAGCACTTACTCTGCTTTTCCACTTACTCACATTCACACTAACTCAAAAGGCTTCTTTCTCTTGAGTCTTCGGATTAATTCGGTGTCGTCGAGTAGCTGGATGGCCTCAACGTTTACGTGATGGTGAAGCCTTTCCTCGTGACTTCTTGCTACTTTTTGGATTTTTTTGCACACAGACTCCATTTTGAGGTCCTTGTGGAGATCAGCATTCCTAATATACCAAGGTGCATTGACAATGCATCTCAATACTTTATTTTGAAAGGTCTGGAGAATTTTAATGTTACCTTTTTTGGTGCAACCCCAGAGTTGAGCACCATACGTCCACACGGGTTTTAGAATTTGCTGGTACAAGAGAAGCTTATTATGTACAGACAGCGTAGAGTTTCTTCCTAGCAGCCAGTACATCTCTCTATAACGGATTCCTAGTTCCTCTCTTTTCTTTTTGACAAGGGCTTTCCAGCGGAGCCTGTCATCTAATGTCATGCCGAGATATTTCGCTGTGTTTGCGTACGGCACTATTTGGTTATTAATAGTTTCTTGTTCGTGAAGTCAACATGTACTGATTTGAGATCGTTCAGTTTGATCCTTTTTTTCTTTGTCCAGACCTGAAAATGACCAAGAGCTGTTTGGAGTTTTCCCGTCGTTTCTTCACTGCTGTTCCCAACAGCTAGGATAGCCGTGTCTTCTGCAAAAGTTGCGACAGTATTATTTTTTAGTGCTGGGAGGTCGCTGGTGTAGAGGAGGTAAAGTACCGGCCCTATAACACTACCTTGCGGCACTCCTGCTTTTATTTCCTTAAGGACAGCACATGCATCACCTTGTTTGACTCTAAAGTAGGTATCTCTCAGTCAGGTAAGATTCTAATAGTTGTGCAAACTGTTTTGGGAGAATACTTCCTAATTTATTGTTCAGTCCTTCATGCCAGGCTTTATAAAAAGCCTGTGCCACATCTAGGAAGACTGCAGAACAAACCTTTTTTTCCTCTAACGATTTTTCAATTATGTTGGTTATTCGGTGTATCTGATCAATTATTCTCTCAATTATTGGCTTCAATCCATTGAGTAGTAATTTTTCGAAGATTTTTGACTTTTTTGCAAGAAGATAGGTCTATAAGAGGTTGTTTCATATGCTCGTCAAATAATGTACTAATTTATTACTTATATAGTCTATTACATAAATTTAGCAGGACATACTGTAACAAGTCCTAAATAAACCCGTCCAATATAGCAAGCTATTTCTTCTCTAAACAACATTTCCATCTACATTGATCTTTACCGACAATAGGTGCGCGTAAAAGCAAAGGAAAGTGTTAAACTTGGCACAAAGGAACAATAGAATCGCCAACGGAAAGATCTCGAGGCAAAACAATGAATTTCCATTTCGTTTTCTCTTCTAATCACGTGAGAGGCTTCTCTCATCACTTCAGAACATCCAACAAAATTAAAAACAAAATTTGCGACGAAATTTTCTCTTCTATTTGAAGGCTGTATAATATAAACAATGATACATAAACCTGTAGTTGTTGCAAATGTAAAGCAGTACGCTAGATCCTTGTTAAAGGAAGAACCCCATTTAAACTCTGTCTTAACCTAGTTCGCATTATTGCAAAACCATGTACTAACTGGGCATTTATAGTAGGCACAAGTATGTACAGCACTACGTACACCAGGTGTTGTTTGGTTTACCATTTCAGTGACGGTGTCTGCATTAAAATGAAACTAGTTAATAATAGTAATATTAATAATAATTTTATTGGCGATATTCATATGTTACATATTTTCGCATATTTTCTCGTCAGTATGAAAATATCTGTCAAATCCTGGCTAACTAGTTTTATATTAACGCAGACACGACCGATCTCAATCAAATACAATTTGTTCATACCGCGTACACAGATAGAAAATATTTCTTGTTTTAAAGAAATGTATTTGTTTGAATTTATTCTTTTGGGTCAAAAACTATTTCTTTGGCGCCAACAATATTTAGTTCAATGAATACTCTAGTTTATTTGCTTGCAGAGATTAATTTATTTGAAATATTTATTTAAGTGAAATAAATATATATAGATACAAACAAAAATTACTTTCCTTTAAAGTAATATTTTTGTTTTGATTTAAAAAAACGTTTCTTTACACCAATGAAATATAATTTTGATTGAAATATATAAATTTGTATATAAGGAGAGATTTATTTCGTTTAAAGTAATATTTTGTCTTTGGCTTAAAAATAGGTTTACTTCCGCCAAAGAAGTCATATTTTGATTAAAATAAATATATTTGTACACAAGAAGAGATTTATTTCCTTTAAAGTAATTATTTTTGTTTTGGCTTTAAAATAGGTTTACTTCCACCAAAGAAATCTTATTTTGATTCAAATAAATATATTTTTAATGTCATCCAACTGTATTGTTAGATGGCGCTGTAAACTCTCTCCTCGCACTTCGTACATATCGAGAGTATAAAGCCGCGTGATCGACAGTATAGAACTTATAGAGTACAGTGCCTGCAGGTTCAAGTTGCGATTCCAAATCAGAGTACACTTTACTAACTTAACCTTGACTATATGTTGGGTTGGGAAGACCAAGCACTGGTCGAGGATGTGTGACATCCCAAAAAAGAGGTGACACATGGCGAGTCTTCCGATTCTTGTCTATTAATTCCTTCAACAAATTAATAATTTTAAGCATTTTAATTCGACCAACAATTCTGTTAATTTAAAAAAATGTAATTCTTTCACTCAACACAATCATAATTATTTGAAGTAAATAAATCTCATTTCTTATAATGCACAAATTGCAAACTTTTCAACTGGAAACATAAGTTGTTTGCCACAAATCAACATTCTTTCTACCAAACAAATATTTTAAATAAATGCGTTCTTATCCGCAAATAAATATTTCTTTGCCTCTATTGAAACAACAAATTTCTTTGAGTCAATGCATATTTATTTGAATCAAACAAACATTTCTCTCTGTGTGTATAATATAGATAATGATACATAATGGTCCTATAGGTGTTGCAAATGTAAAGCAGTACGCTAGATCCTTGTTAAAGGAAGAAACCCATTTAGATTCTGTCTTAACCTAGTTCGTATTATTGCAAAACCATGTACTAACTGGGCATTTATAGTAGGCACAAGTATGTATAGCACTACGTACACCAGGTGTTGTTTGGTTTACCATTTCAGGGACCGTGTCTGCATTAAAATGAAACTAGTTAATAATAGTAATAATAATAATAATTTTATTGGCGATATTCATATGTTACATATTTTCGCATATTTTCTCGTCAGTATGAAAACATCTGTCAAATCCCGGCTAATTAGTTTGATATTAACGCAGTCACGACCGGTCTCAATCAAATACAATTTGTTCATACCGCGTATGATAAACTAAAAAATGTATGATATTATTTCTCGTTTTTAGTTTGCTAAATTATGTCGAGTGGGTATGCAAATGAATCAGACCAGAGCAGAGCCTTGGAGAACGTAAACAGCGTTGATGGAATAGGAATGTACGATAACGGAGAGTATATTTCTTTGACGTTGGTACTTGAGGAGAAGAGATGGAGCGAAGAGCTCGCAGCATCAGAAGAAGCTCACCTGTTCTTCGTTCTAGGCGCAAGGTTGCGTCCTCGAAAGTGGCACACGCCGAAGACCAGCCTAACCGTTCCTTCCTTGGTCGTCGCTACCAGTGTGCAGCTTCAATGGACTTCAGACGAAGAGAGATGGAGCGATGGGTTTATACTGGCTATTTGTGTAGTAATAACGGAAGCCTGTGCATAACGTAGAAGAAGAAGAAGAAGAAGGGTTGACACACTTCGAAGATGTAAAAGAGGCGAAGAACGACAAGTGGAAATAATTGCTGAGTTGTTGGAAATGGAAGGATGTAGGAAATTAGTGGAAGGTGTGTGTGGGAACCTTTAACTGGACTGAAGAATTAACAGCACCATACAGGTTGTCTCAAAATCTACGTAAATACTGATGGGGGTGATGGACCAGCTAAGTAAAGAATACTATAATAAAATTATAAACCCCTAACCACAACAAGTATTTTAGAAACCTAAATACGTATTTCAGCAACTATGTTGCCATCTTCAGTAGAACCTAAAAAAAAGAAAAAGAGAGATTAGCACTTCATAGTATCTTTACTGGATATTCTCCAAGCAAATCACTAGTGGAAGTGACGTCCATGTTAAAAATTATCCTATATATACCCATTTGTTGTTCACGCCTCAGTGAATTTTGATCATTGAAGCGTAAAAAACAAGTTTTAATTAAAGCAGGTCAAACAATGGCGAACTAGGTATAGGACCCCTGTCTGAATTTATTAACTTATCTCTATTCAAGTGAATAAAGATACTTTCCAAGCTGTTTAGTTCCCTATTATTTGACACAGCTTTTACAAGTTTTAAGTCATCTACAACTACTTTATGACCTGTGTCTAAAATATGTTGAGCCACACTAGATTTTTCAAAACGATTATATTTAAAATGAGCTACATGTTCTTTGAACCTAGTTAAAATTGTTCTTCTAGTCTGGCCTACGTATTCTTTTTCACAGTCATGACATTTGATACAATATATACCAGATTTATCAAGTACATCTACCTTATCCTTTGGGTTTCCAAGAAGGTTCTTTATGCTATTATGAGTCGAATATGCTAAACAGAGATTTTGTGATGTAAAAATACTTCTCAAACCCCTTGTATATGCACGATCGAACGGTATTTTAACATAATTCTTCTTTTCTACAGACAAAGTATTTAAAGTAGATATTTGATTTACATACATTTTTTGATTCTGCTTCTTAATCATTCTATCAACTATTTTCTCAGGGTACCCATTATATATGACAACATTCTTAATAAACAATAATTCTTGCTGATATCTATCTGCGGACAATGGAAATTTCAATAACCTATTTACTAAACAACTAATAAAAGACAATTTTTGTTGAAAAGGATGCTGCGAATCATTAGGGATAAACCTGATTGTGTTAGTACCTTTCCGATACACGTCAATTTCTATTATATTTTTGCTATTCCTGACTACCAGAGTATCTAAAAATGGAAGTTGGCCGTTAACTTCTTGTTCTACAGTAAAGTTGATGGTGTTGAACTTAGAATTCAAAACGAGAAGAAAATCTTGAATACTGCACTTCTTGGTGTCAAAAATGGCAAAAATATCGTCGACATACCTAACCCAAGTCTTAGGGAAATATGGTGCTATAGACTTTACATTGGTTTCAAATCTGCTCATAAACAAGTTGGCAATAAAAGGTGAGAGACAGTTACCCATTGCAGTTCCCTCAAGTTGTTCAAAAAACTTTCCGTTTATTTGAAAACAATTTTGAGACATACAAAGGGCAGTCAATCTTACATATTCATCTATTTCTGACGGGTCAAAGTTGTTATTGCACAATAATTCCCTAAGAAACTCCAAAGTTTCCGGAATAGGCACACTAGGAAACAGTGAAGCAACATCAAATGAAATCAACAATTCGCCATCCTCTAATTTTATATTGTTAACCTTATTGATAAACTCCAATGAGTTATTAACAGAGAAGCTTGGCTGAGGAACAGGTAAATTGTTGAACTCATTCGATAACCATTTCGCTAACTGGTAAGTAGGTGAGTTAATACCTGATACAATAGGTCTCACTGATTTACCAGGTTTGTGAATTTTGGGGAGAACATATAATCTAGGTACAGTAGGATTGGAAACTTTGAGTTTAAATCTAGTTGGGCGGGTGATAAGATTAGGACAACTGGACAGCGTACTATTTATTTGACGGACTAGTTTGGGCAGTGGGTTTTTCTTGATTTCCTTATAAGGACCATTTGCAATTAAGTTATCAATCCTATCAAAATAATCCGCTTTATCCAATATGACCACCTTATTACCTTTGTCAGCCTTAAGATAGAAACAATTATTAAAGAATACTAGTTTTGGAAGAAAAAAAAACAAACATAAAAACAAGGTATTAATATAAAACATTTTTTTTCTTCTTCTTAAGAACATCAAAAAAGGCCAATTTTTAACTACGTGTTGTGGTTATTGGGTTTTTATCATAAAATATGATTCGCCTTTAGATTTTTCCGGAGTCGGAAGATGACACCCCGGATACAATGAGTGCCGTGCTAGTTTTACGTATCTATGATATTTTTCAGACAAATTTGATAAGAACGGTTGCTTGTATAAAAAAAGCATATGACATTTATTGTAGAGGTGACAAAACCATACTTAATAATAAATCCCAACAACTTAAACGCGAAATTCAAAAACTAAAAGAGGCATCATTGGAATCCTTCTTAACTAAATTGACTCCCGATAAAGAAACAGATTACTCGGTATGGAAAGCAGTGAGGAAATACAAGAGGCCAGTGGCCCATGTCCCACCTATAACGAAAAGACGGTACCTGGGCAAGAAACAATAAACAGAAGGCTGAAATTTTTGGAGAACATCTAACAGAAATCGTTCAGCCTCACTACATCGAATCAGAGCCAATCACGAATGAAGATATAACCTATGAAGAAGAGGCCATACAGCTAGTTACTCCAAAGGAATTTGCCAGAGAAATCAAGACAAACCTGAATCGAAAGAAGGCACCTGTATATGATCTTATCACAGGAGAAGTTCTTAAGCAATTACCTAAGAAAGGTATTGTTATGCTGGCGTATCTAATAAATGCATCGTTCAGACTAAAATACGTCCCACATGTGTCGAAAGTAGCAGAAGTTATCATGGTACCAAAACCACCGATAGGCCAAATCATATCACCCAATATCACTGTTACCAATGATGTCGAAGCTCTTTGAAAAGTTGCTTCTAAAGAGAATGAAACCTATCATTGAGAGAAAGGAACTAATTCCTAATCATCAATTTTTAGGTTTTAGAGAGAAGCATTCGACTATAGATCAAGTTCATAGAATAACAGATATCGTAGAGAAAGCATTAGAAGAAAAACTTATTTGCTCAACAATCTTTCAAAAAAGCTTTCGATAAGGTTTGGCACGTAGGATTGATACACAAACTAAAGACTATGCTTATGACAATATGTGATTTCAGATGGAATCCAGATGTTCCAAAATATAGTATTAAGGAATATGGTTAACGCTATACACACAGAGAAATGTTTAAGACATTCGTTGTCTTGCCGAAATTTACTCCGAACAAATCAACAAAGTTTTCAATTTAGATGAGCTTTTTGAACCAAAACTCACAAATTTCTCCTTTGAAGCGACAACATTTTGTTTCCAAGTAAAACTACATTGGATAATTTTAAAAGTTTTTATGAGTTCTTTTAAGAATATAGTGTGTTGCATTGAACAATTCAATATATTCCAATGAAAACAACTATTGGATTGAAACAAGATCATATATGTAAAATATGGTGTTCAAAACAAGTAAAATTAGTTAGTTGATGCAAGATACGTTTTGTGTGAACCAAGTAACCAAAGGCTTAGTTTAAAATATCGGGTGGTTTCATTGTGCGGAAAACTTAAGAGTTTGCGCGGTTTGTGGCACCAGACTGACGCGACGCAGAACGGCGACAGTTTTTAGATACGCAGTATATGAGGACTACATTCTCCAGTCTCACTCACAACCCTCACAACGTTAACTCCATGCAAATATATTGGTTATAGTGGTAAGCAGTGTCGCTTTGATATACGCTTGATTGTATCTGCAGTTTTACATGTGATAATGGACAGCGTGGATGATTTTTCAATTTCATCAGATCATCTTAAAACGATATTTGACAGTAAGTATATGCGTATATCTACTTTTTATGCGAATGTTAATACACTATGTGCATTCTATGTTTGCAGACCATAAAATAACTGTGCAAAACATAACAAAACTTACAGAAGAAGTGATAAAAGAACTTATTCCGGCTATTGGAGATCGGATTGTTTTCCGGGAAGCGGTGAAGCTAAGAGGAGATTTAGAAACATCTAAGGTGAGAAACCGTATTATAATGGCCAGTTGCAGAAAGGCCCATCAAGTCTTGTTGACTGCTTAGCTCTTAACTGTACTAATTACTGTATCAGGATGACTTTTTTTTGTATTTTTGATTGTATTTTAAATGTATTTTTTTTCTTTTATAACAAGTTATTGGGTTTATATCAGTATGACACCTACTTGTTTGAAATGTATTTTTATTTTTATAATAAATTAATGTATTGGTATATATGAACTTTTTTTACCCATTGTCTTTGCTACATGACTAAAAAAATATATGTCTTACAAAATAATTGCTTAAAGAACTTTGATGTAATACCACATATTATGTTTTGATTAGATTTGTCAGCCAGAAGAATTATTCTTGCTAGTAAATATGATTAAGAAAGTAGTGTGCTATTATAATCGTGTAGTTCTTTCTGCATTTGTTTTGATAGACTTATTTTTTATGTAACCTTTGCAGCAGCGGTAGATAGTTTTAACAAAACAACAAAAACATTCACTTCAAATCAATATATTATGTTGAATGTAAATTACTATTACTTGCTTTGAATTTTTAACGCACTTCGTTTTAAATGACAGTTACTTGCAAAATACTCTATTTTTCTACTTTGCGTTCGTTATGAACTCATAACGAAACCGGTTTCGGTGTCGTTATGAAAACACTAGGTCACAAACATTTGGTAACTTTTAGTTTTCCACGACTGATGATATTGACGTTAAGTGTCAAATAAGGCTGACATCTGGCTGACATCTCAATCGCTATTGGCTCGCGTCAATCGTATTTGTGAATTTTAGTACAACTACCAACTGTTGAATATGAAACTACTCTAGATTGTAAGATGACAACCGCAATTTTCGAAATGTATGTGAATTTAAAGTCGCAAAGTAGAAAAAATAGTATATAACACTCGTTTTATAAGACGTATTGGCGCACTCGGTCCATTTGGGCACTCCTCGCTACGCTCGTCGTGCCCAAAACTACTCGTGCGCCAATTTTTGTCTTATAAAACTTGTATTATAATATACTATTAGAACACTAAAGGTGTTGAACCAAAATTACAAATGTTTCTCTGAAACATTGGTTCTTCCAAGCAAAATAACCTATTACTTATTCCGATAGCTCTATTACTCTCTTTAAGACATCATATGGTTGCATTAAAACAATATTAGTTTGGTCCAAATGTTGAAATATTTGAAATAATACTATAAAGTTTCATTCAAACCAACATTATAGTCCTTTCGAGTTGATGACTATTTGGTGCAAGTCAATAGTTTACTCGTTGCAACTAATTTTATCTCGAACGAAGCACTTAACACATTTGTACTGAGAAAATATTGTCTCGGTTGAAGTGGATAGTTATTTCGTGGATATGGAAATCAACCGTTGTTTTGATGCAAAGCAATTTTATTTGAATTGAGCATTCCTTTCTCTGTGTGTACGGTCTCCCTATATCTAAATATCACCATTTTTTAGTTTTTTTGATTTTACAATTTTTTTGGTGATTTTCTGGGTTACGTTTAAAATTGAATATCTCGGTTATTATTGAAACTAGAAGTTTTGTGATTGGTGGTGCAAAACTAGAAACATAACCAAATAAGACGATGTTTAGTTCATCATGATATCTTATACAGGTTGTTCAAAATTTACAAAACAATAATTGAATTTAAAATTATACAAAAATCATGTATACCGATACGCCGTTCGATAGGAAATATTATTCCCTATCAATGAATATTAGGGTTCCTGTATCTATCTTTAATACTTTGAAAAAATGTTTCAAAAATTGAAATGCTTTAAAATCCTTTTTTTGCGGGAAATTGGGGAGTTACATTTCTGTTTAGAATATTATATTTCCTAAAAACAAGAAATTTAATTAATCACATTTTTTTCTCCATTTCTTATTCTTATTTCCTACCTTTGTATGTCAAGTTAATGTTAATTTGTTGCTGTCTAGAAACTGCTCCCTGTACTCTAATTTGATGAAATATTGAAAACGAATAGGTATTATTGTGTTATTCAAACACTAGAAATCATCCCAAAATATAAATGATTTTTTTGCGAATTGCAAAAACACCATTTGCACCATTAAAATTCAAAATTTGGAAACGATTTGCTTTCTAAATAAAAATAACACCCTAGTGTTCATTAGGGTAGGAGTAATAAACATAATACCAAAATACGAAGGGAGCAGCTGCCCCCCTTGCCCCACCCTGGACACGCCCATGGTGATGGTATGTACAAACTAATTATAAAAAATAAATACTATATCAAAACTTGATAAATTTGCAGAATAATACTAATTAATAATAATATTAATTTTAAGAATATTCGACTCATTTTGGTACTTGTTAACGTTTTTCAATTATTTTCCATTTTAAATTTTGCCACATTCTGAAATGTATTTACTCCTATTCTTCTAATTACAGCAATGTATGATATGTTGGGAACATTTTCTAATGTAAAACAATAGTTTAGTCGCCAAAAAACTTACAGTACTTTGTCATTAGAAATAAATTACTGACAGACATAATAATATAGCACAAAGCTATTATTTTTTACTGTTCAAAGCCCAGAAGGTAAGATATTAAATATTATTACATCAGTGACAGGCAGAAAATTTCCCTGTCACCTAAAACATCATATTTGCAGTCTGGGCTTCATTGATTTTAAGCACCGCAGATGAGCCTGTAATAACGTCAATTAACGGAAATAATACCCAAGTCCAGCCTCCATCGATCACTAGAAACAGGGTTAATTAACCCCCGGAATATACAATTAAATAAAAACCCTTAATAACTAACGACAAATTACTACAATCCTTCATACCAAAAACAAACAGCAATTTTTCCTTGCGCTCAGTCATATCCCAAAATAACATCTGATCGAAATAATATACATATTTAATGGTCGAACCAACAGCGTCGACACACTCATTGCACTTACGTCACTAACGCGAAAAGTACTTTAGATAATATCCTAGGAGACATAAGGTCCACACTCGAGACAGAAATGGGTTACTATATCTAATAGGTTATGAATAAAATAGCATGACCTCCATTCTACTGGTTCGATATGGTTGAAATATTAATTCGAAGGTAAACCTGGCTGATATATTCGTGCATTTTCAGGTAAAAACAAGCCTAAATTGGCTTGTGTAATTCTAATTATATCTGCAATGAATGTAGTTAGTTCTCTGCGACAAAGAGGTCGTTAGACTACAACCTTGATTTGCTTTTAGAACAAAGAAATAGTGTGTTATTAACTTCTTAGAGTTTCTGATGTCAATTTACCAGGTTCTATATTGCATCTGTCAAGGGGTCCATTTTCTTATGTTAAAGTTTTGTGCTGTCATGTGGAAACTAGAAGTTTTGTGCTCCTTTCATTCTGGAGTTATAAACTTAATAATAAACTTTTCAAAAGAAAAGAACCAGAACCTTTGCCTACCAACAAAAAGCGCTTTGAAATGTCCATATAACATTTTGTGACAAAAGGAAAACTGGAATAAGTGTAATTATTCATTGAAACTCTCGTATTTTTCGCTGAATGTACATATATTATAATATCTTCTATAATCAAATTTAAACAACAAATGAAGCGTTCCACAAATTTTATTTTGCAGAACAATATTGGTGTTACTATTGGTGTTAAATAAGACAGAAATTGTGCGTCATCTCCGTTGGACATACTCATATTTTAATAATAATTTTTTTTTTAAAACGTTGCAAATTTAAAGCACTGGAACCTTTACGCCTAAAAATTGACGTTTGTTTTTTTTATAAATATTCACATTTGTTAGATTATTAAATTGTGTATGGTAACAATCATAGCATGTATTTACAAAATGTTCCGAAATCTACTACCAAAGGATTTAACCCCCATTAATGATCTTTAATTTGACGCATGACAGAAAATTATAGAACAACATTTAGAAAAGTTATAACATTTTGCTAAAGCAGAACAAGGTAATGTTCAGTTAAAGCCACACAACATAAGTACAATATCGTTATTTAGGGGTTCTTCAACTCAGAGCAAAACATTTTGCATTCATGAATAGGACTACCGCATCTAATTACCTATAATTTAGTATATGGTGGAAAGTTATATAATAATTTTTGTAAAAGTTATAAACATGTTGTTATCACATCCAACCAAAATATCAACTTCCTCCACTTGGTATCATACATAATATCGTAATGTGGAGGCTTTTCAGCTTTAATTGTAATCATTTAACGTATAATCCCAATCAATTACCTACAATTTGGCCTAAGAGAAAAGGATTTAAACAGTTTTTGTCAAAGTTATAAACATTTTTCTGTTGTAAAGATATGTAATTTGTACCGCAATACTCAAATAAGTAGTAGACTAAATTACTGTGATTCAGGGGGTTGTATGCCACTAAGAAAATTTCCCAGCGTAAATGAGTAAATACAACGATTAATTACCTACGAATTTGTCATATGAAGCAAATATATGTAACAATCTTTTTTCCATTTCCTATACATTTAATTTTTGTAAAAGTTATATAAATTTTTCTGTAGCGTTTTTCGTAGTATATCTGAAAGCTTGCATAGAAAGAATATGCAAATTATTGTGATTTAAAGGTTGTTTGCTACAGAACGGGAAATAGTGACTAACTAATTGAGATAAGTAGTCTACATTTTGACGTATGGAATATCGTCGTTCAGTAATTTTTAAAACGTTGTAATCAATTTTCAGCCATCAACTTTGTTTTTCTTTGGCTGTCGATACTTAATATTGTTACAATACTAATCGGTTGGTCGCTCTGTTGCCTGTTAGCAACGGAGTTGTTACCCCTAAATCATCATTATTTTGTTTATCACTCAATAAGTATCGAACTGTAGTAAAATGAAAGCATGTTTCTTGGCAAAGAACATATGTCTTGAGGCCTTTTTAGATTTCCAAAATTCTAGCATTTGCAAGTTTCAAAGCTAGATGTGTCAGGATTTTGACAAATATTTTTTTGTGCTGTCACCACAGAAATGTCTATGGCTGTCACACTCGAAAACCGCTGATTTCATCAGAGGTTGGAGAACCGCTATGGAACGTTGCCGCTCTAGTGAGGCAAATTACAAAATACAAATTTCAAATGAAATAAGATCTCCAATTTGATTGTTTGTTGATAGGAATGATCAACCCGTCTTTATATCTAATTCTAAAAACGATAAATTGAGAAAATTGTAAATAAAGTATAGCGATGACTGTAGTTTTATTTTAGTATGTTGGTACCGATGTGACATCTACAGTGTCATGAACAAATATAAATCTGTCAGAATTTGAATTAGCTTTTTAAACTTGACGTTTCGTCAAAGTGGTACAACCTAACATTTCCTATACAGAAATATAACCATTTTTTATTTTATTTTTTTAAATACATGTTTCTCAAAAAGCAACACAATAAACGTTGATGTCTCTCCTGCCAAAAACTAGATAGCGCGACTCGGTCACGTGCGACGGCGACGCTCCGCCTTCGGTGACGCGCCGCATCACCGCTCGTCGCGCTATGCTGTACTTTCGGCACTTGTGACATAAATAAGTATTATTCTAATGACGTAGTGTAGGCTACGTCATTAGAATGTAGGTAGTGTCAAATGCTGATGCTTTGACAATACCTACGATGTATCTCAATAAAATAAATTCTTATGCAGCTAAACTATTAATTTTATATGTTGTATGATAAAGTCATGTGCCTGGCCACATCAGATTTTTACTTTATCATACGCAGTAAGATAAAGTATTGTAATCATGCCGAAAAAAAAATTGAGATTTTAGCGGAAATAGGTCTTTTTGGGTCCCCTGAACATTTTTGACCAAGGTACAAAAAAATGTCTGTGTGTGTGTGTGTGTGTGTGTATGTCTGTGTGTAAACGATTTTTGTGACGACGATTCCGGAGAAACTACTAAAGGTGTCGGAACGAAAGTTCATATTTAGAAGTTTTGTTACCAAACTTAGAGCTGAAGAGCTTTTGGTTGAAAGGGGTCCAAAGTAACTGGTAGTTTATTCTAAGCCTTTTTGAAAGATTTTGCAAATGAGCCGCCATTTCTGTAATTTGGACAAAATAGTTAATTAATAAATTAAAGTAAAAGAAATTTTGTATAATTTATGCCCATGACATTTTTTGGTAAAATTAATAGTTTAGCTTCAAGAACAAATTCTATTTGACCGAGATCGGTCGCATCTGCATTGATATGAAATTACATAGTAGCCAGAATTTTGACAAATATTTTTTTGTGTTGTCACATTCGAAAACAGCTGATCTCATTAGAGGTTGGAGAACCACTATGGAACGTTGCCGCTGTAGTGCGGCAAATTATAAAATACAAATTTCAAATAAAATAAGATCACCAATTTGATTGTTTGTTGATAAGAAATATCAACCCGTCTTTATATATAATTCTAAAAGCGATAAATTGCGAAAATTATAAATAAAGTATAGCGATGAGTGTAGTTTTATTTTAGTATGTTGGTAGGGATGTGTCATGAACAAATATAAATCTGTCAGAATTTGAATTACCTTTTTAAAGTGCGATTTCATTAGTGATAATGGCAGTGGTAGCAGACGCCGTTATAGTATTTCCAATAGAAAATTGCTAGTGACTCATGTTTATGTACATACAAACTAATATGTGTCATTATCACGATATGTAAGAAATACTATAATTTCGTATTCTACCACCGCCATTAGCTACCACTACCTACCAATCGGAACGCACCTTTAAACTTGACGTTTCGTCAAAGTGGTACCAGCCTAGCATTTACTATACAGAAATCATTCATTTATTTTTTCAAAAAACGTATTTCTTAAAAAGCAACACAACAAACGTTGATGTCGCTCCTGCCAAAAACTAGATAGCGCGACTCGCTCACATGCGACGGCGACACTCCGCCTTCGGTGACGCGCCGCATCACCGCTCGTCGCGCTATTCCGTACTTTCGGCATTTGTGACATAAATAACTATTATTCTAATGACGTAGTGTAGGTAGTGTCAAATGCTGATGCTTTGACAATACCTACGATTTATCTCAATAGAAGAGATTATCATGCAGCTAAACTATTAATTTTATATATTGTATGATAAAGTCATGGGCCTGGCCACGTCAGATTTTTTATTTTACTTACGCAACACAACAACACATTTGATCACAGTTTACATGTTTTTGACAATTTCTACAGAGAATATGAATTAAAGCGGTCCGAAACTCAAATCATTCCTGCAATTCGACGCGACCTACTATATACCTTGCTAATCGTCGTTACCATGATTGATTATTCTCATTCTCCTTCTTCTCGTTCTCCTCCGGATTTGTCGTATCAGTCTCATTGTTATTATCTTCGATATCGTTATCATCATCATTAGCGTCGTCATTGTCATTATCGGCATTTTCCTGGTCTTCCTGGTCACGCCTCCCACCACTCCTGGTCGCTTCTTTCCCGTTTTCGGTCTCTTAATCTTCTTCATCTTACGCTGTCTCCTAATGGGTCCTCGAGGAATAGTTCCAGAACGCTTACCACTTTTGTATGTCTTCTTCTTGCGTCTGTGCTTCTCGTACTGGTCATCTCTGCATGGACCATCACTCTTAATCATGTACTTTCCTGCTTTATGTATCAAATAGCCGCGACGTACACCATACGTGAGGGCACGGCGGACTTGCATGGGCAAGTTTCTAGCTTTTGGTGGCTTCTTCCATAAGGTGAACGCGTCTCTTCTTCGGACTTCGTCTGCGATTTTGCGATACGAAGTGCCTCGCGAGTCCTGGAAGCCGCATATGGCCATCATCACGTACGGAAGTATGGTGGGGCCCTTCATCGTTGAGTGACACTAGTGTAACTTCACGGGGAATCGCACGGTGATGATAGGAACATAAATTTGGCAGTTGATAGCCTGAAAAATGCTGTGTTCAGGACGAGGCCTTATAGGCTAAAATTTTCGAATCATTCTTGTTTTCTGAACGATCAAAAATGACGTTTGGCGACGTCGTTTTGTTTTGCGAAGGGGATACAATCAGTCAGATTGTTTGTTTTGATTGACTGTTTACTTCAACCTGACTTCAGCACGGTTGGGATCAATATGAGAATCTTGTCAAAAGTAGTCATGGAGTCAGTGGGATAAGTCGCAGCTTTTGTTTATGTATGTGTCTTGTGAGGTGATTTTTAAAAGGAGGTTTTTTCAATAGATTATTATCATATTATTACAATCTTTGGCTACGTAGCTTACCTTTCGACACCTTGTCTTTTGACAATATACTCCATGACATATTTTAGAGACGTTCTGATAAATTTTATCAATAGCCGAATTTTGTTCTTGAGGTGGGTCTCTGTCAAGAATACTAAATCTAGAAAGGATAGCTCAATAAACGTTCCTAAATTTTTGAAAAAATGAATGTCGTCATTCCTGTTACCGCAATACAAATACAAGACAAATATTTCAAACTTTAAGTGCCAAATGATCAAATAGAATCTCACGCAGGTAAACTATTAATTTTATATATAGTATGATAAAGTCATGTGCCTGGCCACATCAGATTTTTATTCATAGACAAATAGAAGCATAAACATTTTAAGCAACGACGGGTAAGCAAAAGAATATAACCAGATGCAGAGCCGGCCTTACCGTTTTTGCCGTAGTAGGAAAACATCAAAAGAGTCGCCCTCAAACTTAAAAAAACTTTAAAATCATAAGAAACCAGATTTCTAAAAAAAGCACGAACTAGAAGAATACGGTTAAAACTATCGAATATTTATTACAATACAATAATGCAATATTTATGATTTTAGAAAATTAAAAACACAAACTTTGGAATTTTAGCTAGCGCAAATTAGTATATTATTATACAAGTTTTATAAGACGTCATATTGGCGCACGAGATGTTTTGGGCACGACGAGCATAGCGAGGAGTGCCCAAATGGAACGAGTGCGCCAATACGTCTTATAAAACGAGTGTAATATACTATCTTTTCTACTTTGCCTCATTAATTTTATACAAATTTAGTAATTTTGGTTACTATTTTGCGCTAAATTAGAGTCTAGGGTATTTTGCAGGTTCCACACTACCAGGTGTCAGTACTGTACTAACTGTCAAATGCGTAAGGTTTGGATAAAATCGTGACAAAATCTAATTGTGAATAATTTTACTCTACTTTAGTCTACAAGTTTTAATAAATAATCAGTGAGGTCGCAACTATGATCATAATGGAGCTTGGAGCAACAGTGTAAACCCAACTGTGATAAAGTCATGAAACATAACCTAAAAAGTTACCTTTAAAATAGTGGTTTCATATTATAATAATCAGAATAGACGTGTTTGGCGGTAACTGATTAGTTACTTCAAAGAATAGTTAATAGTTAACGTTTACTAGCAGTTTCTACCTAGTACCACTGGCTTATACCAGTTTACACGCACATATAATTGAAACTAAATTGTAATTTCGGTGTAATAATTTATTAGAATGAGTTGCACTTAATAAAATTACATGTGATAGAGGTAATACAAGTTCGTTGCAAACAACCAGACTTAAGACGTAGTCAAAAGCGACGGACAAAAACAAGTACGGTATTGAACTGTGCAGAATTCGGTCCAAAATGTTACCGAAAACTTATACGTTACATAAACTAAGAAATCCTCAACATTTTAAATGTACTATAGCTTCCTACGTGTATGCTGATATACAATAAACCATTTATTGCACATATACAATCCCGCAGCAGGAATTAAAATCGTTCATATCTACGATGTAGGTTTGATCTTCGTATAATACCTTATTATAAAGTAAATGTGGTCCTTGAATTATATCTGAAAAGGGGATTTGATGTTTAGTTGAAAAGAATTATGACAATCACATACCCGAGTTGCAAAACATCACCGAAATGTCATGCTGGCGTCTTTTGATGAACACAGCAAAACTAAGAAAGCCCCAATCCTTTGGACATACTATAGCAGGCTACACATATGTTTATATATGTATAGAAGATTGATATTTCGCAGTTTATGCGATAGCAAGCGATTAAAAAGAGGGAGTGTGTGGTTATGTGTTGTACTTTGACATATGGCATTTGATATCAACAATCAATGTGTACTGTATCAGTGTGTACCAATCTTAGAAAAAAGTTACTAAAAACGATATTACAATTTGTTAATTGTAACACCGAAAACAGTGTTACAATGTGTGCATTGTGAATGCAAAGTAGAAAAAATACTTTTAAAATAACACAGAATACTAGGACAATATACAAACTTGAACCCTAAGTTAAAATAAACTCTTTCGATTGTTTTCTGCAAAACGATTTCTTTAGATCTAATGTATTACTCAATTCATGTTCAGTGGTCTATATTGCTAACCCATTAAGTCGATTTTGAGTAAACTTGATTCTAAAGTATTTTTTATTATTTTTTGTTGAGAAAACAATCTGTCGCTCCCACCGGTAGGAACAGTTATGCGCAGGGTTAGCAAAATTCTTAAAGAAATGCTAAATTTGGCCAAATGTTGAGGTAGGTAATGAATTTAAAAACGTCAACTCGTCATTCTGGAAACAAGGTCTATAGTCTAGTCATTTTAGACGCAAAATCATTAAACATCATACTTATTTCGTCCACCTATGAAAATAATACGAAAAATACCACCATATCAGATTTTTTACTGCATCTATGATGATCATTGAAATTAATAAAAAACTATCAGTAATAAAAGAATTCAAATATCAGGAATGCTTGCATCGATATCTCCGAAAGTATTAAACTTGTAGTAGTAGAACAAATTATACACCATATATTAAGGAGCAAGTATACCAGCACTAATGAAAGTTTATTTAAAAAACACTATCTGCAATGGAAACTAACCACAGGATGTACAGAACGTAAACAAACAAAAAATAATTTAAAAAATTAGTTTTTTTCTCATGTATACAAATCTTCACCAAAATATAGTCTTTATGTGTTACGTCGTTTTCCATATCTTTGCAATGGGCCAGTGATTAATTTTTACATAATATAAATAATATTTTGTTTCAGTTTGGAGATATCGTATATAAAAACTCAAAAGAGTCGTTATGGCTATTTTATATTTCTCTTTTGATTTTCGTATAGGTTCGACTACACTTTCATATGATTTTTTTAGGGTGCGATTTAAGCGTGCATTATTTAAACAGATAAGTGCATTAAAATAGATACTTTGTGCATTAAAAAATGAAATAATGTGCATTAAATAAATATGAATATGTTACATAAAATATTTTATAATGAGCAATATTTAATTCATTTTGTGCCCTAGAATGGCTGACTTGTGCATTAAAATAATACATAGTGAGCATTAAATAAATACGAATATGTTACATTAAAAAAATTATTATGAGCAATATTTAATTCATATTGTGCCCTAGAATGGCTGACTTGTGCATTAAAATAATACATACTGAGCATTAAATAAATATCAATATGTTACATAGAAAATATTATAATGATAAATATTTTCGTCTGTCATGTTTTCCTAAAATTGGTAAAAATTAACTTAAATTATTAATTACACAATCAGGAGAAAAAATATCGAAACTAAGTTTGTTTTTGTATTACTAAATTTAACGTCTACATACCTACATAGCGATATTAAATTTAATATTTTCATTTGTAGGTTCTATCTCTATTATCGGATTCATAAAATGAAACATGGATGAACCGTGGGGTTATGAACATAAAATGTAATTTGAATTAAAACAAAATCTGATGTGGCCAGCACATTACCTGTACTTTATCATACTATACAGCAGTGCCTCGTCATGGCAATCTCGACGCATCTGTGTGTCGAATTCACGTGCAACGCAACAGCTGATGTTCTGACAATATTGTCAAAAGCATCAAAATATCTGTCAAATCCTGGCTAACTAGTTTTAATGCAGACAAGATCTCGACCAAATAGAATTTGCTCATACAGTTAAACTATGAATATTAGCAAAACAATTTATATGTTATAAGTTATACAAAATTTCCTATAGTTTAATTTATTATCTAACTATCTTGATAAAATTACTGAAATGGCGGCTCATTTGCAAAATCGTTGAAAACATGCTAAGAGTAAACATCCATTTTACAAGAAATCCCAACCAATCTTTGTGTATTTTAGAAAAGAATTTTTTCCTGTAGAAAGCAAGCGTTTTCATTAATTGTTTATTGTAAAAATATTACATTGTTTTTGGGTTGTTATGTGTGTTTTGTATGTATAAAGACCCCGCACAGGTGTTACGTATGTTTCATTTTATTAAACTAATAATTATTAGATAGCAAGTTAAAATTGTACACGGAATAACCGTATTTGAAACGAAACATACGGCGTAATGGTACTTATCTACTGAAATACAGCGGAAAAGGTACTACTATTAAACAATGTTGATTATCATAGCAACCAAAAGGAAAAGAAATATTGACAATTGTACAGCATCTAATTCTACTAAATACGTGTGCAAAATGAATTTTTATTATATGTCGTATTACGACAGTTTCTTAAACAATAAAAAATAAACAAGTATAACAACAAGCACTAGAACAAGACGTAGGATACATATGAGACAACATACATATTCTTATACATATTATAAGGGTTTAAACTATTTATTACTAAAATCGCTGTTCCTCAAACGCGCGCGATTTGGTATATTTGAGGTTATGATTGGAGCTATACTGGAATTATATGTACACTATGAACTGATTTATTCAAAGAAAATAAAACAGCTCACTTCCCTGTCAAACCAATTTTTATGACTCAGTTATAAACTTTTATTTAGATGACACCAAAACCACAGAGCAACGACAGGACTAAGCCGTACGATACACAAATTCGCTACTGGTTGCAGAACTTAATGCACACTATAATCTCTCCAGGGCGCATTATAATTTTCTCATGGCACAATTTAGATTATTGAATGCTCTTACGAAATTTTCAAATGCTGATTTATTTAAAGTATTGAACATAGATATTTTTTAATTAACAATTATTTTTTGAGATGCACATTATATTTTTGTAGAGGTAACGATTGTATTGCACATTTATATACTGAAGTGCACAAATATATTATAAAGGGAACATTCAAATATATAAACGTACAATTATTTATTCTGATGCACATATTATAAATATATTGCACATTTATTTTTTTAAATGCTCAATGCATTTTTTGCATTGCTCAAATATTTTTTGTATTGCTCAAATTTTTTTTGTATTGTTCAAATATTTTATCAAATGCTTACAATAAATGCACGTTTCATTTTATATATTGCGCAAATAATTTGTACTGTTTTTTTTAATTTCGTTAACTATTTTTTCAGTTTCTAATATAACGCTGTCAAAGCATTAATCCGATATTATTTCTTAAAAAAGTCATGAGCTATTTTATTTAACCTGCCAGAACTCTGTCAATTCCTGTTCTATTTAATTTAATTTTACTAATTATTTATTTTCTAGATTTCCCATCTTCTAAAAGTTGAATATTTTAAAGTTTTTATTTGTTGTAGTTCAGTTAGTTTTGCCGCCCCTAAATTTTTACTCTATTATATCCACCACATCGAAAAAAAGACACCTGTACAGTCAACATTCCCACCTCGCCAAAATTGGAATATAAGCCAACAAAACAAAGATAAACGACGACGTAATTACACCAAAAACAACGATTTATCCCCACCATCCGGCAGTAAATTATTTCACCCCATTTCCAATTTGCAAACCGCCGGAAGCGTAGGGGAGACAGGGGTAGAAATCCCCGCAATTTCAACGCCATTTTACCCGATTTGCAATTTTCGATATTCCTTCGTGATAAAACCGATTACAGGGGAGGCCATCATCAAAATAACGTATAGCCTTTAGGCACGTTTAAAAAGCTCTCAAGCAAAATAAATCTAATAACAGGAAATCATTACACAAGAAGCTATAGTAAATACCATACTCATAAAAAAAATATTTAAACTAAGAATAATTTTTTTCTCTAGTTTTTAGACAAATCATCAATATAACGTATAGCCTTTAGGCACGTTTAAAAAGCTCTCAAGCAAAATAATTCTAATAACAAGAAATCATTACGCAAGAAGCTATAGTAAATACCATATTTCTATTTATGTGTACTGGTTTCTAATAGGTATTTATAACCACAATATAGAACTGTTAACTTTGAAAGCCAACAAACAATAAAGAGAAACGCAGAGCATGATGGTCATAATAATAACAGAATATGTCATTTGTGTCGTTACAAGCAGAAACGTATTTAACACAGATATTCAAGAAACTGTAAAATGAGGAGATCGAGCTATGTCTGTCTCGTGTGAGATTATTGAACTATACTGTGTCTTCTTTAATGCTCATAACCTCAATCTCAAAGACAATTTTAGTCCTACTAACAGGAAGAATGAACCGCAGATGTCAGACGGTAGATTTGCTTGTCTTCCTTGTGATATATGGGTAAATGTTAAGTTATGTTTGTTTTTAGATTGTACTTACTGTGCTGTGAGATGTGTGCCAATACTGGCATTTAAAACACTTGCGTGGTGGCATTGAATTTTAATCACCCACTTGATGTAAGTAGTGTTGAGAGCGGTGTTATTCACATAGTTTGATATTTTGGTTCAATATTCAGCATCAAAACCTTCGTTTTTGATGACAAGTGATCTTAGGTATCTATTCACAACTGTCTTACATTTTCAAACTTCAAAACATATTTTTTTTCCAGTGAAACAGCATGTATAATATTAATACACCATTCGAAAGAAAATCTTGCGATCTATCATTCTATACTGGTATTTTCCTGTCTGTCGTATCATCAGTATATTTTTGAAATATTCATACCTTTTCTAAATTTGTTATTTTAATTAGTAGAAGGGTTTAAAAAATTACTTGAAAGAAAAAAACGGCTGACCAATTCCCAATTTCCAAAAACCGTCAAACGAATTTTTGTAGTCGAAATCAATTAATTAATCTACACACCCCAGACAAAAAAAAATCTGCTATAAGAAGGCTAAAATTCGGAAATATAATACAAAAAAAATAATTGTCCTATGAAATATTTTAATATTTTTATATTCTAGAAACTAAATTAAATATTAAATATTTTTATTACTGTTTTGAAATTTTTTTATTCATAAAATCTTCTGGATTGTATTAAATCCAGAAAATTAGATGTAATTATCTGTTTGCCTGTGTACCGGGTGTTACCAAAAAAATGAACAAAGTAAAGTACCTTTATTTTAAAACCTATGTAAAAATGTTATTTGAAAATAGTGTTTAGAAATAATAGATGAGATTAAAAACGAAATTATAATCTCTTTCCAGTTGCTTGAACACCCAGTATATGGAACGTCGAAGGTGACTATTTCATATTTAATGCCTTCTATTTATTTGAAATACATTTTCAAAATATGCTTTTGCATAGCTTTAAAGACTTTACTTTACTCATATGTCATTTTTATCTTTTTAACAACACGCGGTATATGCAATGGAGAAGGTGATTATAATTTCGTATTTAAAAAAGTTTAAAATTTCCAAATACGTTAACATGTTTGCATAGCTTTCAACATAACGCAGGTTTGTTGGGTATAAAACACTTTGTTTTAAAACATTGTCTTAAACATGTTTTAATACAAATATTTTGGTATAAACTATTTTGTTTTAAACATGTTCTAAGTTTGTTTTAAATGTTGTGTTTCAAACTACCGATATTTGAACCGCTTTTGTTGTTTTTCATAAAATTTATACATTATCAATGGTAGCAAGTAAAATAAGGAATGAAAAGATGCCGATTAAAATGCTTACAAGTAAAATGATTCCATAATTTAAAACATCTCTAAAACCTTGTTTTTTGTGTTCAAAACATTGTTTCGTTAAAAAACATCATTGTATAAAATCAGTTTGTTTTGTTTAATATAAAAAAAGGTTTTACTTTATCATACGCAGTATGATGAAGTATTGTAATCGTGCCGAAAGAAAAATGAGATTTTAGCGGAAATAGGTCTTTATAGGTCCCCTGAACATTTTTCACCAAGGTACAAAAAAATGTCTGTGTGTGTGTGTAAGCGATTTTTGTGGGGACGATTCCGGAGAAACTACTAAAGGTATCTGGACGAAAGTTCATATTTAGAAGTTTTATGACCAAACTTAGAGCTGAAAAGCTTTTGGTTGAAAAGGGTCCAAAAGAACTGGCTATTTACTCTTAGCATTTTTCAACGATTTTCGTCATTTCTGTAATTTCGTCAAAATAGATAAATAATAAATTAAAGTAGTGGAAATTTTGTATAATTTATGTCGATAACATTTTTTGGTAAAATTAATAGTTTAGCTGCAGGAGCAAATTCTATTTGATCGAAATCGTGTCTACATGAATAGTAGGTAGCCAGGAAATTTTGAAACTTTTGACAGTATTCAGAACGCCAGCGGTTGCGAAACGTCAATTCAACACGCAAATGCATGGAGAATGCGATGAGGAGGAGAAACACGCGCGCACGTACGCTATGTGAAACAATATTGAAATAGTTTGGTGTTTCGATGGTGTTTACAAAGTCAATGTGCATTTCAAGTGCGGATTGCGGATAGCAATGTTGTTATGCATTTTTCAAGGATTTTGCAAATGAGCCGCCATTTCTGTAATTTCGTCAAAATAGTTAAATAATAAATTAAAGTAGAGGAAATTTTGTATTATTTCTGTCAATGACATTTTTTGGTAAAATTAATAGTTTAGCTGTAGGAGCAAATTCTATTTGATCGAGATCGTGTCTGCATTAATATAGGATTTGCCAGATTTTTTTATTCTAATGATAGTAGGTAGAGTTAAAGGCTGATTTTTTTACAATACCTACTGTCAATATCTGTTAAATCCTGCCTAATTCGTTTTATTTTAATGCAAACACGATCGATCTCGATAGAATCTCATGCAGCTAAACTATTAATTTTATATATTGTATGATAAAGTCATGTGCCTGGCCACATCAGATTTTTTTATAATCATCCTGACATAAAGCTACTTTACTCTTCAGCGTTTCTCATAGTTTTGGTAACATCTGCTACATGGAACCAAATATGTACCCACCTTCTAATATTTGCGTTGTAGGTTTAAGGAAATACAGACACATTTACAAAGAATAATTTTTTTTGAAAAGTTGGAATGGTTTCTCTAATGAAGAAAGTGATTATAATTTCGTATTTGATAACTTCTAATATTCCTAAATACTTTTTTCAGATACCTTTTTTGCATTGCTTTGAACATAGCATGAACAGTTAAGCTGTTTTCGTAGCTTTAGTAACACTCGGTACATGTAAGCAGATAATTTAATTTTAATATTTATATTTTAGGGTTAAACAATCCAGAATCTTTTATGAAGAATACAATCTTCTACGAAGTAAATAATAAAAACTTTTCCCATCTGTGTCCAAGTTAGTGCCGGCACAGTTTTATTGTTCTATACACTCGCCTACGGCTCGTATATAACCTTCATGTTCGCAATTTATATCAAATAATATACCATTATGTTATTACATTAAATAAGAACATATGTACATACTTCCAAAATAACATTTATACAAAGTTTAAGACAATGTAAATTTTGGTATTGCATTTCGTTGGCTAGTGCATTCCTGTTGGTAAACAATCAGCAAGATGTTGATTTCTTAGTCGAGTTTGTACTTAGATTTTATGATATTCATGATTGAAAACAATTAATTATTCACACAAGTATGTTGAACCAAAAAACAATTTCTTTTTAAGAATAGTTTTTTTCTTCATCTGGTATATAGAATTTTAGCACAATGTCGTTCTGAAGTTCAAAAATGTTTTGTTATAGTTGTTGTGATTCTGATTCTATTGAGTTTTTACTTGTCAAAACAGTAAGAAAAGCACGGCGTTGCAATTTAAAAAATGATTGATGATGTCATCATTTTTCACAGAAATGAGAATTTTGGTTATACAAAAATCAATGTGTTTTTTTTCTGCAACACTTAATATTCATCTATCTCCGCAAATATCAATCTCCTTGGTCTATTCCATAGTGAGAAAGTAGGACAGCAGTCCATTCTAAAATATCCTCTTTGCAATTTGCATTTTTCGGATGTCGCCTAAAATGGAGCAAAACGAATATGCGTGATAAATCTAAAGATATTTTATACCTACGGAGACATGGTGGGCACTAAGTTCGTGTGGGCAAACAAGGCCCAAAATATTCAAACGTGTGCCACTTATGCAGCCGACGTGGTCGCGGACCATCGAAAATGACAGTTATATATAGCCGCTAGGTGGCAGGACGATCGTTTCGGAAGACGTGTGCTACAAATTAATCCGGTCGTCTATGAATAAGATGATGATGATTCTTACGTAATCCTAATGTTATTATATGAGATAACGGTGACTTTTTGATTTGAAGTTATTACAGAAGATGTGGTTTGGTTAGAAGTTGCATTAGTATATTAATTAGAATACAATGGTTTTCCTTTTATTTAATTGGGATTTTTTTCTGACCCAAAATAATGACTTTTTGGCATTATTTGATGGCTCCCTAGAAAATCACCAATAATCTTATTAGAATCTATTCGTAGAGCCGACAAAAATAAGTTGAGCATTTTGTTAAATGCTTAATAAAGAACTAATAACAAAATCGGACATGTGCCAACTGTTTCTGGTATGCCTTTTTCCGTACAATCTCAATCTGAAAGCAGAAATTCAAAATTGTGCTTTGCTTTTGGGGAACATGCATTTTTGATTTTTTGCTGATTTTTAATAGTGGATTGCTCTAAAACTAGACTCAAGTCGAAATTTCAGCCTTCAGATTCAGATGCTACGAAAAAAGCACATCAGAAGCCAAGCTAGTGTACGTATTAAGGCTTCCAATCTCGGACAATATACTGATTCCGGGATTAAAGATTTTATAATCCCGGGACTGATTCCGGGATTCAATAAAAAAAGTGAGAATTGCCGGATTAAAACGCCATCAGTAAGAAATGTCCAAAATATACTTTATTGGATAATATCTTTTACCCCGAAAGTTCATCAACGGTTTAAAATTTTACTGTGCAAGTAGAAAACCAAAATTGACCAAAATTGAAATTAGTTTAAAAGGTAAAAGGCGTCAATGTGTAGATAGTGGCACCAATAATAAACAAAATTTAATGTTTATTGGATAATAACTTGCTCTTGCATCTTAAATTTCCTGAAAAATTTTAAATTTTTGAAAATTTTTTCAAGATAAGTTACGGCAGAAGAAATTGTTAATCGAGACAAATTTTTAATTTTTCGTAATGAAGCAAATAACTTTGACAAATTTTTGTTTTCTTCTTTAAGATAAAATTTGATTATTTTAGAAGTCATACGTCATAAATGTTTATTATGCAAGTAGACTAACTATTTGCATTTTAAATAAAACGATTATTGTTTACAAAAAAATAACTACAATGACTTTAAGACCCAGATCTAAACGTGTTTTCAAGTGAAGACGTTATTTATTGTTATTCAGTGCAACTTTGGAGAATATTAAATATTCAATTTCCTGTTATGGATAATATTAATATTACGTCTTTCGGTTTTCTCAAATACAGTTCAAGTAGCCCAATTTACATCATAAAAATATAATTTTTATCTAAGTGCACAACAAAAGTTTTCCACTAAGAAAGCGAAAAAAGTGATAATTGTGGGATGAAGAAATGTCAAAAATGACTATGTTACCGCTGTCACAACTCATCACAAACTCGAGATTGTTCGTACGTAAATATTTTGTTTTTTAGTTAAAGGTAAAATCCTTAAACTGGAAACAGTTTTTCGCTATTCTTTATTACGTCTATTTACTAATTTTATATTGTGCAGTACACATCACTGAATACAGATAATGAAATTCGCCACATATTTTTCATATTGTTACGTTTATATTTTTTTCTCTTTTAATTACTTAATTATTTGTTGTAAAATCTGTTCTTCCTTTTAAAGGAACATGTTGGTGTAAAGAAACATTTTATGCTTGATTTAATTTAATCAGAAAGGGTGCAGTTCAATTGATTTATTGTAGATCAGTGCCCACATTTCGCGAATTAACAAATAAATAGGAAAACAATTTAGATTTAACTTTTTCGGGATCCCGAAAAAGCTCATTATTTGTCGGGATCCCGGGATTGGAAGCCCTAGTACGTATACAGGTGTCCCAGTTTTGTAGAAATATTTTATGAGACCAACGGCCTTTGCGAATGAACAAAAATATATTGAATATACCAATGAATACTGCAAATCAATATAAAACTTTTTACTGATTTTGTTTGGTAAGTAAATGTCATTCTTAGTAAAAGGTTTTCATGAGGACATTTTTTTTTTGCTTTTTCTTTTGCTTAAAACGTTACAGCCGTTTGAAATATTAATAAAACAAAGAAAAATAAAAAAAAATCTGATGTGGGTAAACACATGACTTTATCATACTAAACAGCAGTGTCAAACCCTGATAGATGATCTGACAATACTGTCAATAGAATCAACATGTCTGTCAAATCCTGGCAAACTAGTTCTAATGCAGATACTTGTTTTGATGTGTGTACTCGGGTTAGTGTTGGTTCGAAAATAATCGGCTAACGCTTCACCAAACTATCTATTGTTTATACATAATGCACACAGCGACCAACAGAGTCAACTGCTATGCACGACTTTCAAATTTAAAGTTTGCTCATGCAACTAAACTATTAATTTTACCAATAAATGTCATAAGCATAAATTATACAAAACTTCCTCTACTTTAATTTATTATTTAACTCTTTTAACGAAATTACAGAAATACCGGTTCATCTGCAAACTGGTAGAAAAATGGTAAGTTCCTTTGAGCCCGTTTGAACGAAACTTCTTTCAGCCCTTGGTCAAAAATTTAAGGTGGCAAAAAGACACATTTCCGCTAAAATATATTTTTTTACACTATGACATTACATTGTCATACTACGTATGAGAAAGTAATAATAGAAGAAGTAAAATAATTGAATTATCAAAAGAATAAATAAATAAATCCATATGGAACTTGTTACTGATCTTTAGTAAGTAAATGATATTCCCAGTAAAAATTGTCATGTGGACGGATTTTTCAATTCCGTTAGAGCCGTTTTAAATATGGGTTTCATTTTAATATTTCCAACGTTAGTAATTTTTTGTAATGTTTCTTAAAGTTTAATACTGTTATGCAAGAAACCATGTAAATTATGACACCTGTGTTAAGCTCTCTGTTCAAGTTTAAAGTTTTCAAATTTTGTCCAACGTTTCTCCAATTCTTTTTTATTTCAACTTTAGTTAGAACAAAAACCTCGAATAATTTATTTAATTTTACAACTTAACCGCCGCGCCGCCACGTTTCTATCATTGCTTCAAATCGCCTCAAACGAATTTGTCCGTTATTGCCGAACAGGCAAGACAAAAGACGCTTCCCGTCTTTGTCGTTACACATGACAGTTGAAGTCACGCACCTGTATCACAAGAGCAGGAAGTCTATCAGGCCATCGTTTCCGTTCTTAAAGATGCTAAACAGAAGGGTGCATTTTCTATACCCGCAACACACAGACCGTTTCAATCATTATTATGTATTAAGTCTTTATTTGCCATATACCCGACGTTTTCTCTAAACCGTGACAGTAATTAGCATTTGTATTCACCTGTTTATTATGTTTACTAATCATATAGAGTACAGATAGCATCAAAATTCATTTAAATAAGTTAAAAATCTTGGTAATTTAACACAAAAACTATGCTGGGTTTTACATTTATTAATCAATTTATGTAATAGGGTTACTATTCGTCAAACTAGAGTGAATTTTGTGTGCTAGAATCTGTTGATAACGATGACGTTTTATCTATTGATCCGTGGACACAAAGAATTGTTGTGCTAGAACGAAGAGAGCGTGCTTTGGGCGTGAGTCATGCTAAATGTTGGAGATGGTGTTTTGTGAGGCAGTGTGAGGTATGTAGATACTGAAAACGATGGACGGACACCTGGACGCCCAAATATGATCAGTTGGATCTTCCCATACGACGACACAGGGAAATGCATGTGCAGCGTATAATACAAATTAGAAAACAAAATATAAATAGGTACAAAGAGAAGGCCTTTGTGTTCGTTATAGAAGCTGCCAGTTTGAATGTAGAAAATAGAAAAAGAAATAATATACTGATACGTGTCAAATCAACACTGTTTTATTCCTTTTATTCCTATTAGATTTTGATGAAATTGTGTATAATAGTTGACTTCATGTAGTTATAGAAAAATACCAAATTTTATGATAGTATGTTATCCAGTTTCGGAATTATGGGTACGGATTTAAAAATTAAAAGTTTAATTTTGACTATGAATTTTGCCATTTCTATAAAACACTTTTTTTGCAATTCGCCTAAAATAATTTTTTTAGATCGGTCTGACCAACTGTTATTCTGAAGTGACATCATTTATATTTTGGGATGATTTCCAGTGATTGAATAATAAAATAATATTCGTTTTCAATATTTCATCAAATTAAAGTACAGGGAACATTTTCTAGACAACAACAAATCAACATTATCTTGCGAGAAATGTAACTCCCCAGTTTTCCGAAATTAATAATAATTAATAATAATAATAATTAAATTTTTTCAAATAAGTGATATTGAAAACGAATAATATTTTATTATTTAATCAATGGAAATCATCCCAAAATATAAATGCTGTCGCTTGAGAATAACAGTTAGCAAGACCGATATAAAAAAATTAATTATAAGTGAATTGCAAACAGAAATTGTTTAAACAAATGGAATTTGTTTACTCAAACGTGGGTTTATTAGATCATATAGATAATAGGTTTGTTAAATCACGAACATGAAATTTATAAGTTAATTTCACAAAAAAAGCTGACTTTTCTAGCATAATTAGAAAAAAGTTGAAAATGAATAATAATTGATTGTTTAAACAATAGGAAGACATTTTTTAATGAATAATGTCACAATCATATGCCATTTCGAACTCAGAATACAGACTGATTTTCTAGAAAAACGAATTATTTAAACAAATAGCATTTCCTTAAGCAAATGTAAATTAACTGACAAATGTTTATAAACATTCCACTACACTTATAGTAATAATTTCTATGAGAAAAAATAGAGTGAAATGATTAGATGGATCAATTATGTGAAGAATGTAATTTTTTTTTCATTAAGGGTAGTTTTCAGGACTCTATGGAGATGGGTTAGGGGCGTCAAATTCTTCCTTGGAAAGTTCTCTACAAGTCCTTAAGCAATCTTAAGTTTTCTCAAACCCCAAACAATTAGTTTAAAAATACCAAAAAATGTCTTCTTCCCAAGCATTTTCTCAAAATTACGTGTCACAAAAATGTTTGCAATCCATTTTTGAACCCCCCCTTCCAATTTGAGCTGGATACGCCCATGGCGACAGGAATGGGATCATGTCTTTAAAAAAAATTCTACATAAATTATATTTAGAAGGAGAAGTCAACTATAACATCAAATTGTATTTAGAAACTGAACCAGCTATTTATAGTCAAATAGTATCACTTCTGATTTAAAATTAATAACAGTATTAAAATAAATAATAGTGTATTGTATTCACTTGGTTGCTATATCATTTTCAGTAAATATTATTATACTATACTATGATCTAAATAACACACACTGAAAAGAGCACACAAATCTGTACTATTTATTGTAATCGTCCAAAAGAATGTTTCTTAACACAAACAATCTTTTCTATCTGCGTGGTCGGGACTCGCAAATAACAAAAATGAGCCGCATTTCTGTCGGCAGTTACACAATCGATTTCGCATATTTTTTCATTTCGTAGATGAATTTTAATTTAAGAAATGTGCAAAAACAAGAGTTGCGAAAATTTTAATGTATTATCGAGATTCTTGCCACATAACATTGACATAATTCTAGCTGTTTGCTAGACCAGTAAATGATATTTTCGCTTCTTTTTAATAATAATTTCATAACCAAAATACAGCCATTTCAGTGAAAAAACGACTCCTAATTCTTTTTCAGTTGGCATACATTGGAATACAAAATTATTCACCACATAATTAGGTATACATTTATCGATTTGAACTTACTATGTAAGTACCTACACCTAACTTAGCAGTTAATTTTGCCTTCCCTATCCAGTTCGGATCTTTTCCATACTGATTACTGACGCGAATGATTGCGTTAGGCACGGCAATGCAATTCTGCGCTCTATTCTGGTCAATCTCGATGAGTTCGATGCTACCTACTACCTACCAGGCACCAAGAAGTGCTATGATGATGATTACCTTGTGGCAAAGAGTGAACAGCCTTGCAGTTAGTTTTTGTTTTGTTGTTACCGCAGCCAAGACAGACATTCCACGTGTTCGCATTACAACCAATAAATATATTATGAAGCTGTGTCATCAATCTTATGTATTGTAATTAATAGTTGTGAACAAAGAATTGAAAAAACATTTATCTATAAACTTCAAAGGGAAAAATATAAAATTTAAATCTCCACTGATTTGTAACTGAAGGAATAAATGATAAATCAAAAATCATTCTCACAAGTAAAATAAAACACAAAAGAACAAAACATCCTCCCGACTTTATATTATATACAAAATATGTATTGTACCAGACTTGTTAATCTAATTAAGCTAGCTAATTTACATATTGCTTTAATTTCACGGACATAGCACACGACCATAGACTATGACGAATGCGAATACCATGCATTGTTGTCTCAAAAATAGTTCTTATTTCTTCGTAATACCTATTGTAGTCAGTCCGTTTGCTTGTCTTGCGTTTTACCAACTTTACATCGCGTCGCATGTCTCGGATATCAAGAAAATTACTGTGTGAAAGAAGATGCGTGACAATACAGAATGAAAGTGAAAAGCGAATAAAATTATAGTGACGCGGTTGTTAACTTTTTCTTTGTCCTTTTGTTGGTCGTGTTCATCTTTATTTTAGGACTTTGAACGCAAAAGTGGAATAATTTAAGTGTGTAAAAGTGAAATATGTACATAAAATGTATACTGTATGTTAAATTAATGGGTTTCATAACATTACATAAGAAATGTTGTATAGCCAATTGAATTCTCAATGTGCAATGGTTTGTAACTTGCAATTTCTGACAAAACGTTGATATAAAACTTAATAGACTGGAATAAAATGTTATTACATGGCTTATCTACTTCAATTTAAAATACATAAAAAATATTTATTATCCAAATTTCTCTTTTAACATATCTAAATAACGCAAAATAAAGGTTAGAGCTGAAACTTAGAGCTGAAAAGCTGTTTGTTCAGAAGGACCGAAACGAACTGGAGGTTTAGTCTTAGCATTTTTCAAGGATTTTGCAAACAAGCCACCATTACTGAAATTTCGTCAAAGTAGATAAATAATAAATTAAAGTAGAGGAAATTCTGAATAGTTTATGTCTATGACATTTTACCAAAAAATGTCATAGACATACACTGCTATTTTCATTCCAATGACTGTAGGTAGTGTCAAAAGCTGATATTTTGACGCTACCTACTGTCAATAGAATCAAAATATCTGTCAAATCCTGGTTAACTAGTTTTGTTTTAATGCAGACATGACCGATCTCGATCAAATAAAATCTCATGCTGCTAAACTATTAATTTTATATAGGTATAGTATGATAAAGTCATGTGCCTGGCGACATCAGATTTTTAATACTTAGATTAAATCCAAATTTTTACTTTATCATACGCAGTAAGATAAAGTATTGTAATCATGCCGGAAAAAAAATTGAGATTTTAGCGGAAATAGGTCTTTTTGGGTCCCCTGAACATTTTTGACCAAGGTACAAAAAAATGTTTGTGTGTGTGTGTGTGTGTGTGTGTCTGTGTGTATGTATGTGTGTAAACGATTTTTGTGGCGACGATTCCGGAGAAACTGCTAAAGGTATCGGAACGAAAGTTCATATTTAGAAGTTTTGTTACCAAACTTAGAGCTGAAAAGCTTTTGGTTGAAAGGGGTCCAAAGGAACTGGTAGTTTATTCTAAGCCTTTTTGAAGGATTTTGCAAATGAGCCGCCATTTCTGTAATTTCGACAAAATAATTAATTAATAAATTAAAATAGAGGAAATTTTGAATAATTTATGCCTATGACATTTTTTGGTAAAATTAATAGTTTCGCTTCAAGAGCAAATTCTATTTGATCGAGATCGGTCGTATCTGCATTGATATGAAATTACATAGTAGCCATGATTTTGACAAATATTTTTTTGTGTTGTCACATTCGAAAACAGCTGATCTCATCAGAGGTTGGAGGACCACTATGGAACGTTGCCGCTGTAGTGCGGCAAATTATAAAATACAAATTTCAAATAAAATAAGATCACCAATTTGATTGTTTGTTGATAAGAAATATCAACCCGTCTATATATCTAATTCTAAAAACGATAAATTGCGAAAATTATAAATAAAGTATAGCGATGAGTGTAGTTTTATTTTAGCATGTTGGTAGGGATGTGTCATGATCAAATATAAATCTGTCAGCATTTGAATTACCTTTTTAAGGTGCGTTTTCATTAGTGATAATGGTAGTGGTAGTTTATGCGAAATTTAGAAGATTCGAAAGTGGGTAGCGTACATGTACTTATGTCGGATTCTTTACAGTTATTATCTTTTCAAAAAGTAGTAGTAGGATTTACACAGGATGTCGTGTATCAAGTAAAGACCAAGCTCATTACAACATACATGAGATCATTAACTTACCCAGTACGCAGTAGACTACACGATGGCAGTAAAAATTCAAAACTGAGCCCAACGTGGGAGCCGACATGTATTTTAAGCCAGTTAGTCTCATTATGACTGCATAGATGTATAGCCTGTATAGATTATGACCGTTTTAGTCGACAAATTGCATACAATACCATTACAGGGATTAATAACAATTATCATGCTGGTCACCATCTATTCAAATCCTACAAGCTTTATGAATGAAAACAAAACTGGGCATGTAGGCGTTGAATTAATGCCTAGTGTCAATGACTAACAACATAATGGTTTTAAGCATATTTAGATGTAGAATTTTATTTACAAGTTACCTTATTGAAAAACTGCAGTATAAACTTAATTAATTTCAAGATTTTATTGTCGTTGTTACTAACTCTATGATCTATATTAAATTTCTTATTTAATTTCTTATGGTTGCGGTGTTGAATGTTGTCACATAATCGACCATGTTTATTATGCTGAAAAACAGTTGTATGGCGTTGATTTTTTTCTTGTCTTGAGGAGGTCTTGCGTAAGTCGTGTATAGAGTGCACTTGTGAACGTGGCCGAGTAATGAATTTAATGAGTTCAGAGATTATGGATTATAGCGGTTCTTGGCTCTCGTTGGACCATGAATATGTATTATGGTCGGAGACTCGTTACTTCCATTAGTTTCGCGAAAGAAAAGCGAATTATATCTCGGGAGGTTATTTTTAGACGAGTTGATTAAAACAAACTACCTAATTAATTACTTCATTATTGCATAAAATCAGATTCAATTTTGTAAGTATTATAAATTAGAAGTCTTATAAAATAATAATTAACTGTTTTTTTACTTATCATTTGTCACACCTACAAACTAGTAATATGGAATATATAGTTAAAAAGGTGAGTCGAAAGATTAGCTACTTAGGAAGAATATCTAATAAACTTACATTAAAAGCTAGAATATCTTTGTACCATACGATTATAGAACCATATTTTTACTATTGCAGCAGTATAATATTTTTGTGTACAGATAAAGACATTAGAAAGATTCAAGTACAACAAAATCGAGCACTCAGAATTTTATTACAAAGCTCTAGGTTAACCAGTGTCGAGTCCATGCTAAGTAAATTAAATTTTTTGAATGTTAAACAAGGAACGGTATATCAGGCACTCACGTTGGTATATAAATGCATAAATAATAAACTCCCAAATTATATGAGTAATTATTTAACATACAATAGTCAGCAGCATGAATACAATACTCGGCAAAAGGACCACTTCAGATTACCAAAATATACAAAAAGCAGCACACAAAATTCATGTTATTATAAAGCACTGAAGATGTTTAATACCCTGCCAAGTGATATAAAAAACAGTAGTTCGCTAAGTCTTTTTAAAACATCATGTCGGGTTTATGTATTGGCTAATTTTAAGTAGTTGATAAGTTTATTATTTAGGAAACCAAATTTATTGTGATTATTAGTTTCTTTTAACTAAATAAATATCATTATTATATTATAATAATTATACTGTATTAATTGTATTTCTGCTTGCAGATTGCTGGAAATAAGAAGGACATAAAAATAAGATAATAGTTCAACCTAGGGCAGAGAAGTTGAAGTTTAAGATAAAGATATATTTGCTTCATATTTGCTTTAAATATTTGTAAATAACTGGCTCAACAAAAGTCTATCTGATGCCGTGCCTTCCGAAGCACGGCATCAAAGTTTTTAAAATTTGCAAAAATTTTGACAATCTGTCTAATCAAGTTGAAATTTTGCACGTGGACAATTTTCCGGTGACAATGTATGAATCAATAACAAAAATTGAATACTTTTCCAAAATTGCAAGAATTTTGAAAATTTGTCCAATCGTTACCTAGGTTAGACTATTTTGTAGCCCCCAGGCCCATGGTGCTATAGATTAAAAGACCCATAAAACCTAAACGGAATAATGATATAATAAATTCTACTAAAAATGTTTAAACTAATATTGAAATTGTTAAAAAAATTGGAGTCGGCGTACTTGCCAATATGCACGAAGTTATTACCTTTTAAACTTTGCAAATGTTTGAAGCGTCAATACCGCAAAAGTTTATTTTTTTCATCAGCAACTTAATTACGTTTTTTTTCTACTTCCCTTTATGGTAATAGGTTTAAAATGTTGGAGTACCTTTGGCATAACTTATTCTATACAAAAACACTTATAACTCAATTTCTTCATTTTGTATTGTATAAATCTTCTTTTTTATTTATTTCTTATAATAATAAAAAAATAACTTTATTGTATGCAAAATACAAAGGGTACAACACCAAGGTGGTATAAAGTACTACCAAATGAAATCACAAGGATACAGGAATAGATACGCTATAAAAGGATAAAAACGTTGAAAATTAAAAAAAAACATTTAAAAAGAAAATATTCGAATATAATCTTCGCACGTCTGCTAGAATTGTTTGTTTTGCGAGATAGGAACATAATGCTAATATGTAATTTGTATTGTTGTTGTTGTTCTATGTATTATTGTCATTATTATTAATAACCATTATTATTATTCAGTTCACCACTGTATGGTAATTTCGCCAAATATATTTCTACGTTTTCTTCGTGCAGTTGCATAATATAATATCGGTGGTAATCAACAGTGAAAGGTGAAGAAACGCGAAAAAATGCAGACGATTTCTTAAAAGTTAATAGATGTTTCGCACTTAGTTAATTTTAGTTTTGGACATTTTGTATTAAATACATAAATTATTATTCCTCATTCCAGTAATATGTAGTCTTAAAACTTACCACGATACTATATATATATATCGTAGGCAATACGGCGTAGTGCCCGAAAACAATTTTTTGTGGGCATAAGAATGTATTTTTCTGTGCAGCATTCACAACGTTATCCTACGTTTTACCAACCTCACAAAAAAAATTAAATTAAAATTCCTTGCCGAAGAAATTCGCCAGCTATGAAAAGAACGTTTTTTCTGCGTTTCGCAAACTTGAAACACCTTTTCTCGGATATAATGTTTTTAACTCTATACCTAATATCTAGAAACGCAAATGTCTGATGTTTGGAAATATTTTATTATGTCGATTTCTTATTGATATTGTGAAATTGACAAGTTGTTCACGCGGATTTGATTTTAAATAAGGAATTTACGAAAATTTACATCAAACCATACAACAACTGATGCAGGAAAACAGTATCTACACTGTGATATTGATTCCTGCCACGAAAATGTAGTTTTTAACATAAGTTTCAACACCCTGAAAACATCCCTCTTATAGCTGAGATTCTTATTACCATTTTCCGCCTATCTAACGTCTACTTTCAGTTGAAAAATTAATATTTCCAATGTACGTTACACAGAGAGAAATTTTTGTTTAATTAAAATAAATATGCATTGACTCAAAGAAATTTGTTGTTTCAATAGAGGCAAAGAAATATTTATTTGCGGATAAAAACGCATTTATTTGAAATATTTGTTTGGTAGAAAGAACGTTGATTTGTGTCAAACAACTTATGTTTCCAGCTAAAGGTTGCAATTTGTGTATTATAAGAAATGAGATATATTTACTTCAAATAATTATGATTGTGTTGAGTGAAAGAATTACATTTTTTTAAATTAACAAAATTGTTGGTCGAGTTAAAATGCTTAAAATTATTAATTTGTTGAAGGAATGAATAGACAAGAATTTTGACAAGAAGACTCGCCATGTGTCACCTCTTTTTTGGGATGTCGCACGTCCTCGACCAGTGCTTGGTCTTCCCAACCCAACATATAGTCAAGGTTAAGTTAGTAAAGTGTACTCTGATTTGGAATCGCAACTTGAACCTGCAGGCACTGTACTCTATAAGTTCTATACTGTCGATCACGCGGCTTTATACTCTCGATATGTACGAAGTGCGAGGAGAGAGTTTACAGCGCCATCTCACAATACAGTTGGATGACATTAAAAATATATTTATTTCAATCAAAATATGATTTCTTTGGTGGAAGTAAACCTATTTTAAAGCCAAAACAAAAATATAACTTGAAAGGAAATAAATCTCGTCTTATGTACAAATATATTTATTTTAATCAAAATATGATTTCTTTGGCGGAAGTAAACCTATTTTTAAGCCAAAGACAGAATATTACTTTAAGCGAAATAAATCTCTCCTTATATGCAAATTTATATGTTAGAATCAAACTTATATTTCATTGGTGTAAAGAAACGTTTTTTTTTTTAATCAAAACTAAAATATTACTTTAAAGGAAAGTAATTTTTGTTTGTATCCATATATATTTATTCCATTTAAATAAATATTTCAAATAAATTAATCTCTGCAAGCAAATAAACTAGAGTATTCAATGAAGTAAATAATGTTGGCGTCAAAGAAATATGTTTTGACCCAAAAGAATAAATTCAAACAAATACATTTCTTTAAAACAAGAAATCTTTTCTATCTGTGTATATTTTAATACAAACTCGATTATATTCAACAGTACGGTTTTCTATGAAATTTTGACAGAACCAACTGGCACGCGGCTGCGATTATATTAGAGTTAATGCCGCTCACAATTTGCAATAGGTGTCGGTGAAGAGCCGGCATGTCAATGAACCGTTGCGGCTTCCTCACCTGTCTTCTAATAGCACTTCGCCGATTTGAAACCATATTGAGAGACTGCCCGCAGACTTCTTACCATCCAAAAGTGTCGCTGATTGCAATGATATATCCGTTACAGCGGCCTACCGTATTGATTTACCGCTAGTGAAGACACCACAAGCCTGCTTTGCTGTCTTTATGGTTTTCCGGATGTGGTATTAACATCCTACAATTTGATTCGGTGTCTATACCGGGTGTTTCCGAAATACCTAACTAACTGGCTCGAGGGAGTATATCCACAACAGGCAAAGATAGACCACAGACACACACGTCCGGTAAAATAACTATAGAATGTCTGCACGCGTTCTCTCAAAATATCTAATTGCAATGATCCTAAGATGTCAAAACAGAATCTAGATGACGTTTCTTTAGCTTATTTTTTTCGAATTCTTTTTCAAAATATCTCTCAACACTATTATAGCATACTTTGTCTATTTAATCAGACAAATTTAATACAAAAACACCATCTACTAAACTAAAGAAAATTACTAAAACAATGTTACAACTCTTAGTTACTTCTAAGTTATAAGTACTTAATAAGAGTTTTGCCTTCTGTTATTCAGCGTTTATGGAATCGGTTTCAGGAGACTGGCCAATATGTTAGAAGAGTTGAACAAAGTCGAAATCGAAAAACTACTTCAAATCAAGACCGATTTCTTGTCCGTTCCTCTCTACGTCAGCGTACTGCCACAGCACGAGACCTCCTAAACGACCTAAGACGAGCACATAAAATAAAATTTCTAATCAAACTGTTAGAAACAGATTAAAAGAAGCAAATTTGAAACCAAGAAGACCGGTCAGTGCACCAAGCATTTACGCCGCATCAGAAAACAGCACGAACGATGTTTGCTTTTGGATCACAGAGATTGGCAACTTCGTCACTGGACGCCTGTACTGCTTACAGACGAGTCCAGATTTCGTTTAACTCGTTGCGACGCACATTGGGGTATTAGACCCAAAAAGCTGGCCATAAATCAAATTACTAAATTGTTAAATTCCAAAAAGTAAACCAGTTTCTGGGATAGGTAAAAGACCGATGTATTAAGAGGCGGCAATATTTTTTCTGGGCCCTGAGCCACGTGTCCGTGTCAGCCAAAAGTTATATTTTACTATGGCTGAACATAGATACACATAAGTTGACGCTCTTAAAAACGGTTGCAATTTTGTATTTTAACGATAAATGTGACTTTTTTGTTATACATCTTTTAGAACCAAGTATGAACTTTCATTCGACATTATTTTTATTAAAATTAACCCACAATTTTGTTTATTGCAGGGCCGAGAATATTCGCTGTTAAAAAAAACAGTTTTATGCAGAACTTGAGTGTTTTAGTTTAGTGTTTAGCTTTGTTAAGCTTTTGAAAGTGGTTCAAATTATAGTATACATATTTTACATTACAACTACTGGAAAATCTGCTGCGGATAGGTGCGGATGCGGTTTTTGTGATTTTATTTCTAATACGTTGTACAGGAAAATCCAAAAATGGATGTACCGGCTTATATGTAATTTGGTGCAATTTCTTGATACCGTGATACTAGATGTAATTTAGAACATATTTAACCATATCTAGCTATATACAAACGGTTACGGTTATCGAGATATTGACAACTTTATGTTCAATGCATCTTGTATGTTGTAAATGCCGTTATGTACGTATATTTTTCCGTTTTGGATCATGTATAGCAAACAATACCGATGACCTAGACTCTTAAAAATCATCCGAAAAAAACCTTCAACTTTGTACTTGTATATGCAGTTCTTGGAAATTGGTTGCTTGAAGCCAATCGGATTCATATTCAAAGCAAGAAAATACATCGAAAGCACCTACTCGCATACACAGTTCACTGGTTTAAATTGGATTCTTGTTGAGGAGAGACAATAGTAAGTTTGTCAATAGAAACTGGTTAGGCTTTTTCGATAAATGTGTTTATGCAGAATGCGAATGCGGGTTCAAAACATGCGTATTAGGGTCATACCACTAAAAAACGACCGTTTCAGCTTGAAGTATGATCAAATTTCGAAAGTTTTCATGGAAACAATAAGTATAAATATTAGACAATTTTGAAATAATACTAAAAATAATAGATTTTATAGTGATAAATGTGGTGAAATAGGTGCTTAATTGCCTCTACTATCACGTCTTAAAAGGAATGCACTGAACGGAAAACAGCATGAACAGCATATGTACCGTTTCAATACATAATATCGACTGGTGTAAACTTACATTTTCTTCCCTACCACTGGTCTTTAAAAATAAAACTTTTTTCAGGATTTTCATACAACATAACAGACCCAAACCATGTTATGTCATATAACTCAAAAACGACATGTATTGTTCAATTTTAAATCCGTATATGCTGCGTATTTAAACTGGACATGCCATATATTATTTTATGAATTTGACACGGTAAAACATAATAGAAATAAAATCACAACAAAATATTGATGACAAATGTTGTAGCAGTAATTAATTTACAATAGGTGTAGTGCAGTGAAGAACAATTTTTAATACAGTTTGCCTTTTCCTATTTTGTACTGTTTTACTGCGTTTATTAAGTTATTAACCTTCAAATTCTTAGTATGAAGGTTAAAATGTTATACATAAATCAAACAACACATCTAAAGCCTTTTTAGGTAAAAAAATAATTTTGGCCAGGTTTTCAGGTCAAATACCGACGGCCGACGGTCGAGTACGTGTATATAGACGTCCTGGTGAACGCTACGCAGCCGCTACTATACAGGAAGTGCATAGATTTGGTCGTGGATCTGTGATGGTTTGGGCTGGAATCAGTATAGACAACAGAACTGATATTGTTGTGGGTCCTGGTAGACTAAATACCATAAATTACATAGAAAACATCTTGGAGGACCATGTGGTGCCTGCTGCATATGGCGTCGGTCAAAATTTCATCCTAATGCAGGACAATGCAAAGCCGCACACCACCGGCACCACCAGAAACTTTTTACAAGAACGTGGAATTCAGGTCATGGAATCGCCGGCGTTAAGTCCTGACCTGAATCCTATTGAACACGTGTGGGATCAGCTTGACCGACGTGTTCGCAAGCGCCCTAATCCTTGATTGAGGAATGGGAAAGCATACCCCAAGAGTCTCTTTACTTGAAACACACCGCATATTCGCATAGTCACTTCTATTAAAATTTTGCAACAATACAACAAACGCCAAATTATTTCCGGTCGTATCACTCAATCTTCATCAACTTTTTTTCGCGTTTTAGTTCGAAAATAAAGGAAGATGCGAACAAAACAAGGTCGTCGCGCTTCGTTGGTTTTATGCCTGTAAGACCGTCAGATATTTGCATGGGCCTTCAGTATTATCGTAGGAGCGAGAACAATGAAACGAAAGGAGAATAAAGAGAAAATAAAAGGATGACACTTTGCGATTCGCTGCGAGGAATTTCAAATAGCGCCCTCGGTCTCTAGGGGGGGTGAATGATAAATTTCAACGTCAAATTTGCCTTTGCTAACGAGGCAAACAATCTAGTTAACGCCGAGGCAAAACAACTGAAAACGTACGTTGTATTTTTCACTTTATATTGCAAGCTATCACAAGTGAGTTAATAGTATTGAAACAATGAATAGACAGACGCATATTTCATACTTTATAAGTATTGTAATTTCCTTTCGTTTTCAATTTCCTGTTGTTTATATTTAATAGTTGATAGAATATGGCTATATAAGACTTAAATTGCTCTTAGATATTAGTTTTGTATTGCAATTAGAGTGAAGTATTTCAAATTTAACATTTCACGCATGAGGAAATTGACTTCTTACAGGTGTTAATTGATGAAAATGCCGACTTGGGTTTAAACCGCGCAGCAGGCCGTGGTGAGGCACATCAAGCATAACAGCAAATTGGTTTGCTAATTAGTTTGAGTATTTTCGTAATATCATACCCGAATTTGACACGCTCATTACTAGTTTATTATATATAGCCTGTGATTCTACGCATTAAAAGAAAATCTATTGGTTGTAAATTTACTGGCGGATGAGAAACATTTCTTTTACTTTATCATACGCAGTATGCTAAAGTATTGTAATCATGCCGAAAAAAAATTGAGATTTTAGTGGAAATACGTCTTTATGGGTCCCCTGAACATTTTTGACCAAGGTACAAAAAAATGTCTGTGTGTGTGTGTGTATGTCTGTGTGTAAACGATTTTTGTGGCGACGATTCCGGAGAAACTACTAAAGGTATCGGGACGAAAATTCATATTTAGAAGTTTCATGACCTAACTTAGAGCTGAAAAGCTTTTGGTTGAAAAGGGTCCAAAGGAACTGGTAGTTTATTCTAAGCCTTTTTGAAGGATTTTGCAAATGAGCCGCTATTTCTGTAATTTTGACAAAATAGGTAATAAATAAATTAAAGTAGAGTAAATTTTGAATAATTTTTGCCTATCACATTTTTTGGTAAAATTAATAGTTTAGCCTTTCAGTTTATTCTAAGCCTTTTTGAAGGATTTTGGAAATGAGCCGCCATTTCTGTAATTTCGACAAATTAGTTAATTAATAAATTAAAGCACGGGAAATTTTGAATAATTTATGCCTATGAAATTTTTTGGTAAAATTAATAGTTTAGCTTCAAGAGCAAATTCTATTTGATCGAGATCGGTCGCATCTGCATTGATATGAAATTACATAGTAGCCAGGATTTTGACAAATATTCTTTTGTGTTGTCACATTCGAAAACAGGTGATCTCATCAGAGGTTGGAAAACCACTATGGAACGTTGCCACTGTAGTGCGGCATATTATAAAATACAAATTTCAAATAAAGTAAGATCACCAATCAACCCGTCTTTATATCTAATTCTAAAAACGATACATTGAAAAAATTATAAATAAAGTATAGCGAGTGTAGTTTTATTTTAGTATGTTGGTAGGGATGTGTCATGAACAGATATAAATCTGTCACAATTTGAATTACCTTTTTAAGGTGCGTTTTCATTAGTGACGATGGCAGTGGTAGCCGACGCCGTTATAGTATTTCCAATAGAAAATTGATAGTGACTCATGTTTATATACATGCAAACTAATGTGTCATTATCACGATATGTAAGAAATACTATAATTTCGTATTCTACCACCGCCATTAGCTACCATTACCTACCAATCGGAACGCACCTTTAAACTTGACGTTTCGTCTAAGTGGTACCAACCTAGCATTTACTATACAGACATCATTTATCTTTTTTTAAATACGTATTTCTTAAAAAGCAACACTATAGACGTTGATGTCGCTCCTGCCAAAAACTAGATAGCCGACTCGCTCATATGCGACGGCGACACTCCGCCTTCGGTGACGCGCCGCATCACCGCTCGTCGCGCTATTCCGTACTTTCGGCATTTGTGACATAAATAACTATTATTCTGATGACGTAGTGTACGTTGTGTCAAATGCTGATGCTTTGACAATACCTACAATTTATCTCAATAGAATAGAATCTCATGCAGCTAAACTATTAATTTTATATATTGTATGATAAAGTCATGTGCCTGGCCACATCAGATTTTTTTCAGATAACGTTGCAGATTTACAAAAATATCAAATGTTCACCATTAGACACAAAATTGATACAATATTTTCCGCAGTTTGGCTTCCCTCGCTTGTGGGTTTTGGTGCGAGGCAGTCGAACGAGATGCTGGTATAATTAATTGTACATCTAAATTTATTATTTATATTTAACTCGCACTACTATTCAAAATTCCGCAACTAAATTATTCTGATACGTAATAGTAAATAATCTTCCACTGTCCCAGCAACGTTTCCATTCACCGTTACGATTTATTACACATAAACAGAAGAAAACAAAAACGTCAATCTATAGATGAGGTTCTAAACGCAACCTGAACAAAAACCTGAAAATTTAGTGGCAAGCGGTTTATGAAGGTTATGTAGACTACTAGGCTACTAGTTATGTAGAAATGATTAAGGAGTATGACACACTTTATTTAAATTTTTCCTGTTCAGTTGTTTTTAGAGTTATGCGCCTTCAAACACAGGAGTCAATATTATCAAAACGAGAGATGGCAGTTAGGGCGATTCTCTCGTTCGGGGTCACATATTTTGAAAACGCCCACTTATTACTCATGTTCGCTATCATAGTTGCAGCATCCACATAAATTTCTTTCTAAATATGCCTCCACAGAAGAAAATTAAACTGGGTTATTTGACATTTAGCTCCAGTTATTTTGGATATTTTCTATCAGAATCGCAAAATAAATAATAACTGTACAAAAGTGCGATGGTTTTACCATCTAAAATGAGTTATTTTGTTTCTATCCTTTTTAGTTACGTACTTCAGAATGATTTTTTGAAAAATGCATTGTTCCATTAAAAAAGAAAAACATAAGTTTGTATTGGTACGTCGCACATGACGCTCTTGACAACGGTTGTAATTTTGTGTTTTAAGGAAAACTGTGTCTTTTTTGTTATACACTGTTTTGATCCAAGTATGAACTTTCATTCGAGATTATTTTTATTAGAATTTACCCACAATTTCGTTTATTGCAGGGTTGAAAACATTCGCTGTTCTAAAAAACAGGTTTCTGCAGAATTTGAATGTTTTAGTTTAGTGTTTAACTTAATTAAGCTTCTGGTTCAAATTATAGTATACAAATCTGGCGTTACAACTACTGGAAAATCTGCTGCGGATAGGTGCGGATGCGGTTTTTGTGATTTTATTTCTAATACGTTGTAAAGGAAAATCCAAAAATTGATGTACCGGCTTTATGTGATTTGATGCAATTTCTTGATACCGTGATAGTAGAGGTAATTTAGAACATATTTAATCATATTTAGCTATATACAAAACGTTACAGTTATCGAGATATTGACAGTTTTATGTTCAATGCATCTTGTATGTTGTAACTGCCGTTTTGTACGTATATTTTTCCGTTTTGGATCATGTATAGCAAGCAACCCCGATTACCTAGACTCTTAAAAAACATCCGAAGAAAACCATAAATTTTGTACTTGTATATGCAGTTCTTGGAAATTGGTTGCTTGAAGCCAATCGGATTCATATTCAAGGCAAGAAAATACATCGAAAGCACCTACTCGCATACACAGTTCACTGCTTTAAAATGGGTTCTTGTTGAGGAGAGACAATAGTAAGTTTGTCAATAGTAACTGGTTAGACATTTTCGATAAAAGTGTTTATGCGGAATGCGAATCCGAGTTCAAAACATGCGTATTAGAGTCATACCACTAAAAAACGACCGTTTCAGCTTGAAGTATAATCAAATTTTGAAAGCTTTCATGGAAACAATAAGTAGACAAATTTGAAATAATACTAAAAATAATACATTTTATAGTGATAAATATGGTAAAATAGGTTCTTAATTGCCTCTACTATCACGTCTTAAACGGAATGCATCGAACGGAAAAAAGCATGAAAAGCGTACGGACCGTTTCAATACACAATATTAACAGGTGTAAACTTTCATTTTCTTCCTCTACCACTGGTTTTAAAAAATAAAACGTATTTCAGGATTTTCTTACAACATAACAGACCCAAAAATATTATCTCATATAACTCAGAAACGACATGCATTGTTCAATTTTAAATCCGTCTATGCTGCGTATTTAAACAGGACATGCCATATATTATTTTATAAATTTAACACAGTAGACATGATAGAAATAAAGTCACAAAAAAATATCGATGAGAAATGTTGTAGCAGTAATTAAGTTACAATAGGTGTACTGCAGTGAAGAACAATTTTTAATACAGTTTATTTTTTCCTATTTTGTACTGTTTTATTGTGTTTATTAAGTTATTAACCCTCAAATTCTTAGTATGAAGGTTAAAATGCTATACAGAAATAAAACAACACATCTAGAGCCCGTGTAGGTGAAGCAACTATTTTGGCCATGTTTTCGCGTCAAATACCCCACTGTGCGTGTAGAACACCCTGTATACATAATCATATTTTCTGTCTGTACAGCAAAGAATCGCGTATGGGGATTTATTAAGACCATTAATATACATACTTTGCATATATCATGGGACACCATGTATAATTCAACGAAATTTTCAAACAATAAATAATAAAAATCTGTAGAATAAACAGTAGCTGCTAATAATTATTACAGTTTTCAAGACGAGTGGCTGTAATTTCGTTAATCTTTACTAAACAACGTCCTCAAATAACACTTTTCGATAATTTCGAAAATAACGATATTTTACTTCTAACTTCTAACACAGAATTCATAAATTCTAAACCGTCCGGTATATGGTACATAAATTTTAAATAATTGTACAATAATAGGCGCAGAATCTGAAATGGCATCAACAACAAATTTGATTACGAAATTAATTTGACAGGCGATGGCGTCTATTTTCGTCTTAAATCTCGGTCAGAATACCCGATAGAAAATTCCCAGCCCCAGATGCGAAACAAAAACACTAAAACTGGACGCAGCGGGTGGCGTTTTGTATTTGAAATCAGTGCTAGAACCCTAACAACCATAACTATTAATAAATCCACTTACCAAAATAAACAGATGAGGAGGCCGCGCTTCGCTTAAACGGGTTAAAGAACTTATTATTGTGTCAGTAAGGACTAATAACCTAATCAATCATTTTGATTTTCGATATAAGAAAATTACATAAGGTAAACGTCGCAAATTCACTGTCCTAAATTCCGACATATTAGTGTCAAGTTGTATAAAATAACAAAATCTACAACATTGAACTTTATTTTAGGCTTGAAAATAACACATAAAAGTTGTAGGTGCGGTTTTTATTGTTGAATTTATAACTGCAATACAATTGACTGTAAATACAGTATTACATCATCGACTGAATTCTATATGTACCTATTGTACGTATTAATGGAAACTACTGGAAACTACAAACAGGAGACAAAAGGATTGGAGAAAATGAGTCGAGTGAATTAATAAACAGCTGAGGGTACCACAAGGTTTGGTTTTGGGACCTGTTTTATTTAATTTGAACATAAACATGTTACTTCAGAAAAAAAATGTCTAGTTGAAACTAACATATGTAACCATAAAACCCAAATTTTATTCGTGATATATGTAGTAGTAACCATATAAGTCACATCTTATGGCAGTGATGTTTATTGTCATAAATCTATTATATTATAGTGCAGTCATTATAGATTTTGATTCGGAAAATCAAATTCAAACGTTCTTTTTTTTGTCCACAGTCTCCAACATAAACGAAGCTATTTATTTATAAAAAAATACGTAATTAAAATTAGATATACTGCGATAATGTGTCGAAATTCTAAATAAATGCCAAACTAACCACATCCGTCTAATTCATTTATCATTTATAGCAATATCTCGGAGATATGTTTGTTGACAGTCTACTATAATTTAAAATTATGTTGCCATTAGATTGTTTTGCAATGTACAACTTACGTAAAATCACAACTGATCTCCTTTCATATGTAAATTAATTTACAAAACGTTAAGAATATGCGCATTGCGGGTTATAAAAAGAAGCATAATTAGTATTAGAACGCGTAACTTCAAAGTATTTAACATTTGATCCTTGTTCTTTGTTACTTATAACTTATACAATGTACAATTTCAAATATTCGGATACTCGAAAGAACATAATTATATGCTAAACGCGTTCGTTTGAACCATTTGTGAAGTAAATTAATGCTTCCTCATTACAGAACGGTGTTAAATTATGCAAAACAATCCAAGTTCTAAAACGTTTCGTTAGTAACTTATTAATGGTTACTACTGCTGATAAAACTTACGGAATTAGAGGAAAAGAATTGAAATGGTTTGAAAACCATTCACCAAACAGGAGACAAAAGGATGGGAGAAAATGAGTCGAGTGAATTAATAAACAGCTGAGGGTACCACAAGGCTTGGTTTTGGGACCTGTTTTATTTAATTTGAACATAAACATGTTACTTCAGAAAAAATGTCTAGTTGAAACTAACATATGTAACCATAAAGCCCAAATTTTATTCGTGATATATGTAGTAGTAACCATATAAGTCACATCTTATGGCAGTGACGTTTATTGTCATAAGCCTATTATATTATAGTGCAGTCATTATAGATTTTGATTCGGAAATTCAACTGCAGTCCATAAAATTGATAACGTTCTTTTTTTGTCCACAGTCCCCAACATAAACGAAGTGATTTATTTATAAAAAATACGTAATTAAAATTAGATATACTGCGATAATGTATCGAAATTCTAAATAAATGCCAAACTAACCACATCCGTCTAAATCATTTATCATTTATAGCAATATCTCGGAGACATGGTTGTTGACAGTCTACTATAATTTAAAATTATGTTGCTATTAGATTGTTTTGCAATGTACAACTTACGTAACATCACAACTGAACTCCTTTCAAATGTAAATTAATTTACAAAACGTTAACAATATGCGCAATGCGGGTTATAAAAAGAAGCATAATTAGTATTAGAACGCGTAACTTCAAAGTATTTAACATTTGATCCTTGTTCTTTGTTACTTATGTTATAAAATGTACAATATCAAATATTCGGAAGCTCGAAAGAACATAATTATATGCTAAACGCGTTCGTTTGAACCATTTGTGAAGTAAATTAATGCTTCCTCATTACAGAACGGTGTTAAATTATGCAAAACAATCTAACTTCTAAAACGTTTCGTTAGTAACTTACATCCTGTCGCTTTAAAACACTTTTCCAAGAACTTTTGGTTATTATATAATATTGTGTCTATTAGGAGAATATTTAAGTTGAGATTGAATTCTAATATCTATACACAAGTATCAGTTTAAGTAAATATTTGTAAGCGCCATATTTACTTATGTAATAAGATAAAAAAACGTCGCTCTTCTTGACATGTGCACGTGGTTATTTTTACACTGACTGACAATAATTCGTGTACAATTTAAAATTAATACTTGTCCAGAGTTTCCAAACATGTCAACAAAAAATGACGTTATATGTAATCGTGGCCAAATTTTACAACCACTATTGATATTTGTCCTGATAGCGATAGTGATTAGTTTTTTACTACTGATTGGTAACTTGTTATTATTAAATATGAACTATTTTAATAAAATATAAATTCCAGTTTTTATTTTATTACGTATACAATTGTATTTTGTTTTATTACGCTAGTAAGATATGAAAGGGACTAGTGTATTTTTATTTATACCTCTATAGAATGGAATTCACAATGGCTTTTCAAAGTTGCATTCTTGGGTTGAAAAACGCACACCTAATGTGACAAATCAGAACCACTTTACTGCATAGTGCATGCAGATTAGGAAAGCATTTTATCTATCCATTTAAATACCGCGGCTAAAAAAAGAAAATATATTTTATAATCTCGTTTTATAGTATTTTTACTTTTCTTTGGTATTTTAACTTTCAAAAGTTTCCACTTGCACTATAGAATATTGTTAATAAGATTTATTTTTAAGAAATGAAGTTAGTAAATTACTAAATGAAACTAATTGTGTAATAACCCTGTACAAAGCTGGATGTTGGAATAAAGATTATTACTACTACTATAATACAAGTGTTATAAGACAAAAATTGGCGCACGAGTTCTTTTGTTATCTACTATTTTTTCTACCTTGCGACATTAATTTTAAATGTATTTCGAAAAATGCGGTTATCTTACAATTTAAAGTAATTTTATATTCAACAGTTGGCAGTTAGTGTAAAATTCACAACTACGACTGACACGAACCAATAGCGATTGAGATGTCAGCCTTATTTGACAGTTGACGTTAATATCATAAATCTTGGAAAACCAAAAGTTACTAAAAGCTTGTGATCTAGTGTTTTCATAATGACACCGAAAGCGGTTTCGTTATGAGTTTATAAAGAACGCAAAGTAGAAAAAAACATTTATAATTTTCAAATAGTAATAAATATGAATAAAATAAAAAAATTTAGAACATAATACAATTAAAATAAAAATGGGTATAGCTCTGCTACACATGTCACATGAACAGTTCTGAATATATGTAAACATTTTGAAATATATTTCCTAAAATAAAGATCATTAATATGATGTTTTGATAAAGTATATTTTTGCCCTCATCTACATATCATCCACATGTTATGTGCGGATTTATTAAGCCTTAGATTAGTAGAAAGTTGTATCAAAACTACTTGAGTAGGTGGTAGGTAACTGCTTATATAAAGAATCCAGCCAAATTACCTAAATATTTGACAGACTAAGAAGGTTTTGAAAGTTTTATTATATTTAAATTTATATTACCGCGAACATGTCAGATGCTTGGAGGAACTATATACCAAATAGGTGGCGGCATTTATAACCACCAGGTGATAGTTCACGAACAAAATTTTGTGGGGCCAGAAAATCAAAACATACACACACAAAATGTGGAATTATGTGAATACGGGCAAAAAGAAAACTTCGGAAGCAATTCGTGACATTGAGAGTGCTTTTTCCCTCAAACATTCAAGAGTTGGTTTGTAGAAATAAATACCAAAATTCCCGTTATGTTCTAAATTTATACACAAATATATTTTTTTCTTTTCTGTATCAGACTAATGATTTTCGCCACAAATAAACTTCATTCAAGTATTCATTGGATCAATTCGGTAAAAAGTTAGAGGTGATAAAAATATTAATAAAACCGTATTTTAAACGGCTACAACTTCTTAAGGAATTGGGTAAACCAATAAGTCAATATTAACCTTTTTACTCGGAATGACATTTAGTTTTTAGAAGAAAATCTGTAAAAAGTTTTATGTGGATTTTATTTTGTTACTTAAATTTATTTACTTTTTATTTTTGTACTGGGTATTGATTATGTTATTTTTCGTTTTCGCATTGTTTGATGTGTATTTTATGTTTTATTTTTCTTTGTTTGTTAACATTTCAAACGGCTGTAACTTCTGAAGAAATAGAAAAAACCTATAAGACCATATAAAACATTATACTCGGAACGATATTTGATTTCTAAAAATTAATTCTGCTGAAAAAAGGTAGACTATTAATATATTTATACTTTTTCTAATTAATGTTATTTTTTAACTGTTATTTAATAATCGTTTTAATTTTGAGAAAAAGTTATGTCAATGTTTTTGGTGCTCCGCGAATTTTTCGTATGATCAAAAGTGCTACCCGATATCAAAAAGGTTAAGAACCAACTGTTCTAGGTTATATTATATTCTAGGTTATACTATATATATAAGTGTAATATCAAATCAACAAACCGGAAGTCCTAAAACATATTTAAAGTTTGTAGATTTCTCATTTTATCCAACTAAACAAATAGCTGTCGCAATTTAGGACAGTGTCTGAATTTGAGACGTTTACCTTAAAAATTTATTATTTGCCAAGATAAATTATATAATAAACTCTCATTAAGTCGTCTCATTTAATGTAGACGACCTAAGTAGACATTCTTGTTGTTAGTAAAGTTGTTACCCCCTGGGGGGGAAATGCCGTTACAAGCCGCATGGTGCGTGTTTCTTTTTGTGGTAAGTTCATCGATCTAAGAAGGGTGATGAAGGATTGCGTCCGAGGGGAGAGCAAGGACCTACTAGGGGAAGGGGGGTTAACAACCCCCAAGGGAGATGATAAGCTACTGTATTCCCTCTAAAAAGGAGAAATTCTGTAAGATGTGTTCATACAGAAAAAAATCTGTTAGATTACAATAAATTGTATGTAAGAAACTACAGTAAAACTGGTGTAAAACATAATATAGTAATGTAATTACAAAATGGAATCATTTACGACAAAAAAAAAATAAAGGAGATAACTGCAAAAAAAAAACTTTTTACTGTGCAGCAGTTTAAGTCTTGCATCACTTAGGCAATTTAGTTGAAATTGAAATTTTTATTCATTGAAGGTCACATCGAATTACCTAAAATTATGGCTTAACTTGTTAGTCAAGGTCGTGGATGGTTAATTTTAATTCTTGAAATTTAGGCAATTACCGACAGACAAAAAGGTTACCCAATTGTATTTCGTACACCTATGGACACATTCGACCAATTTAACTATTGGAAACTACATACATATACCTATACTACATATACATATAAGTATTTAACAAAGTATTCGAATATGTAAAAAAAAGTATTACATTTGTTGTCTATGTCATCACTTGAGTTGAGACGCCGCATGTTATGGCGTATCATGATATCCGTTCCAAGATTGCAGACGCCTAAGTGTCAGATAACACATACGTACGCAAACAATTGACTACACCCTGTAAAGGCGAGATTACAGCAATAAGTTGCCGACTCCTTTTCTCTTTTCTTTGTGGTAAACCGTAAACCACATTATTGGCTCAATGCTATTTTTAATGTGTTTCTTTACTTTTTGTCATGTTCTTATGTCTTTTTGCTTAGTTAAGGCTCAGATTTACAATTTGAAAAGCTTATATGTCAATTGGAAATTTCAACTTTTGTTTTTATCGTTTGTACTTATTTGTGTTTTCATCTGAACTTAACATTATTAATATTATTATGTACCTATTGACAACAGATCAGGACACTGCATTTGATAATGTACACTGTAAAAAAATAAATGTATATTTTCGTCACTACAGATGCAAAAAAACCTGATGTGGCCAGGCACATGAGTTTATCATACTATATATAAAATTAATAGTTGAGCTGCATGAGATTCTATTTGATCGAGATCGGCTATGTCAGCATTAAAATAAAACTAGTAGAACTAGACAAATATGTCGATTGATTGACGGAAGGTATTGTCAAAACATTAGCCTTTGACACTACCTACTGTCATTAGAATAAAAATATCTGACATATCGTGGCTACTAGTTTTAATGCAGTACGACCGATCTCGATGAAATAGAATTTGCTCATGCAGCTAAACTATTGATTGTACCAAAAAATGTCATAGTCATAAAGTATTCAGAATTTCCTCCAATTTAATTTATTAGTTACCTAACTATTTCGACAAAATTCCAGAAATAGCGGCTTACTTGCAAAATCTTTATAAATCAAAATTAATGACAAATTACAAGACGTTATGGCATTGCATTTTACAATCGAAATTGTAATTTTACAAACGCATTGCTTTTTACAACATGACATGTAAAATCACATCAAAATAGCTGGCGTATATATATATATATATATATATATATACAGGGTCCTGCAACTAAGCTCCCGTCTTCTGTAGCTCACTTACTCATTAAGCTAAGAGTTTGACATTTTGCAAACTTACCCTGTACTTCAAGGTACAATTCAAGAAATTATTTTTTATTATACAGGGTGTTCCAAAAATGTGCAACGCCATGGTAATATACTTTTTTAAATTGCATGCTATACATTTTTCTACACATTTGGAAGCCTTTTATGGTTGCCTACATATCACCAAAATTTTATTGAAATCGGTTGAGTGACCGCAGCGGAAAAAAATAAAAACCAAAAAAAAAATGATTTTGCATCGTAGGCTTTAAAAATCAATAAAAGCCACAAAATGCACCTCGTTAATAAAATTTTGCGACGTGCTTATTAAGTTAGATGTAATAGTCTCGTTAACCAAGTGACATTGATCCAAATTATACAGGGTGACCAAAATCGAGTGTCAAACTTGTCATACTTCAAAGCGTGTTATTGTTCTTATTTTAAATTGGAACCCATAAATTTTTTTATCTGAAATGATGCAGAATTAAAAAATAAACATTGTTTCTAAATACAACCCCATAGTAATTCCCAATATTTTAAAACTTATTCGCCAAAAACTCATTATTCAACGTTTCCAACGGCAATTTTAGATAATAAATATCGTACGTGGCTTTGAAAAACAATTTATTTCATAAAAAATAATAGACGAATTTTAGATTTGAGTGTACTTAATTAAGTAGTTATTCAAATGCTAAATTTACTGCATAATTAACCTATAGCGGTAAGGACGGAAATGTGGCTATAGGTAAATTTTGCAGTAAATTTAGCAATTGAATAACTACTTAATTAAGTACAGTAAAATCTAAAATACCTCTCTGCGTTATATTTTATGTAATAAATTGTTTTTCAACGCCACGTACGATATTTGTTACCTAAAATTGCCGTTGGAAACGTAGAAAAATGAGTTTTTGGCGAATAACTTTTAAAATATTGGGAATTGTGATGGGGTTGTATTCAGAAACAATATTTATTCTTTAATTCCGCATCGTTTCACCTAAAAAAAAATATGGGTTCCAATTTAAAATAAGAACAATAGCGCGCTTTGAAGTTTGACAAGTTTGACACTCGATTTTGGTCACCCTGTATAATTTGGATCAATGTCACTTGGTTAACGAGACTATTACATCTAACTTAATAAGCACGTCGCAAAATTTTATTAACGAGGTGTATTTTGTGGTTTTTATTGATTTTTAAAGCCTACGATGCAAAATAATTTTTTTTTTGTTTTTATTTTTTTCCACGGCGGTCACTCAACCGATTTCAATAAAATTTTGGTGATATGTAGGCAACCATAAAAGGCTTCCAAATGTGTAGAAAAATGTATAGCATGCAATTTAAAAAAATATATTACCATGGCGTTGCACATTTTTGGAACACCCAGTATAATAAAAAATAATGTCTTGAATTGTACCTTGAAGTATAGGGTAAGCTTGCAAAATGTCAAACTCTTAGCTTAATGAGTAAGTGAGCTACAGAAGACGGGAGCTTAGTTGCAGGACCCTGTATATATATTACCTACATATTGACGTAATTTTTTTACTGTGTTATTAATTCTTCAAAATCCGACAAAAATATCAAAAATCTTCTTTAAGAGGGACAATTGAAGGCATGAGAATGAAAAATGGATAAACACATATGGTCTCCTACGGTCTTTAGCCACTTTTCATTCTAAGCCTTTCAATTGTAGACTCTTTACAGTTCTTTTGGTGCATTGCTTTTACAATTATGTGCATAAATTACATAAAAAAAAACGATCGAAACTTACGTTTTGCCTTTTGAGACATAATGTGGTGATTATTTACAATATTATTAGTATGTTTCACGCAAGAAAAACATGCAACTTTAAGATAATTTTAACGAAATAAGTTCTGTATTGATGTTATATATAAATAATCACATGAAAAACAGTTTTTTTACATCACATGAAAAATGTGAATACAAAATTATTTTTTGGGGGGGCGTAGTCTTGTAGTAGTTTGACTGAAACTCTCAATTCCAAAATTACAGACCTTCATTAAAAAAAAAAACGAAGCATGTTACTACTTGTTTTTAAGTTACAATAAAATTTAGCTGACTTTAACCGCAATATGTACCTGCTTGAAGTAGGTAAAGTTTTTTTTACCTGCTCAGCACCTGACCTTATACCTTTATGATGCCATAATCTGATTATGCAAGCAAAGAAGCCGCTTATCAGATCAGAATTTGCTTGGAACCGACTTCTATACCGAGATGTAAGTAAGTCTATAGTAAGATGTATCAAGTGTACTTTGGTATAAAACTTGAAGACACATGACAAAGGCTAGGTTTGCCTAAAAACTCGATAGTTTTTTTTTGTCTGCAAGTTGTCGTTAGTATTTGGTAAGCAAAATAAGCGTAAAATCGGTTTAAACGCAACGGATGGCGATTTTCCGCTCTAGGCTCACTTCCACTGAATTGTAAGGCATTGGCTATTGTCAAAATGAAGACGCCTAGAAAGTCATTTTAGCGGAAAAACAATAGATATGCAAGTACCTACATTAAGGAATACACCACAGATAAATGTTTGTTTGAATAGAGACAAAAATATATGCATTTGCTACGAAGAATTTTTATTTGAGCCAAAGAACATATGTAAAGTAATAATTTCTTGACTCAAATAAGTATATAACAATATTTTGGAGACTGTGGCGAACTTAATAATAAAATTATAAACCCCTAACCACAACAAGTATTTTAGAACCTAAATACGTATTTCAGCAACTATGTTGCCATCTTCAGTAGAAACTAAAAAAGAAAAAGAAAAGAGATTAGCACTTCATAGTATCTTTACTGGATATTGTCCAAGCAAATCACTAGTGGAAGTGACGTCCATGTTAAAAATTAGCCTATATATACCCATTTGTTCGTCACGCCTCAGTGAATTTTGATCATTGAAGCGTAAAAAACATGTTTTAATTAAAGCAGGTCAAACAATGGCGAACTAGGTATAGGACCCCTGTCTGAATTTATTAATTTATCTCTATTCAAGTGAATAAAGATACTTTCCAAGCTGTTTAGTTCCCTATTATTTGACACAGCTTTTACAAGTTTTAAGTCATCTAGAACTACTTTATGACCTGTGTCTAAAATATGTTGAGCCACACTAGATTTTTCAAAACGATTATATTTAAAATGAGCTACATGTTCTTTGAACCTAGTTAAAATTGTTCTTCTAGTCTGGCCTACGTATTCTTTTTCACAGTCATTTGATACAATATATACCAGATTTATCAAGTACATCTACCTTATCCTTTGGGTTTCCAAGAAGGTTTTTTATGCTATTATGAGTCGAATATGCTATACAGAGATTTTGTGATGTAAAAATACTTCTCAAACCCCTTGTATATGCACAATCAAACGGTATTTTAACATATTTCTTCTTTTCTACAGACAAAGTATTTAAAGTAGATATTTGATTTACATACATTTTTTGATTCTGCTTCTTAATCATTCTATCAACTATTTTCTCAGGGTATCCATTATGTATGACAACATTCTCAATAAACAATAATTCTTGCTGATATCTATCTGCGGACAATGGAAATTTCAATGGAAATTTTTACTATGAAGTGCTAATCTCTTTTCTTTTTTTTTTTAGTTTCTACTGAAGATGGCAACATAGTTGCTGAAATACGTATTTAGGTTCTAAAATACTTGTTGTGGTTAGGGGTTTATAATTTTATTATCAAATAAGTATTCTTTAGAGCGAATAGATATTTTTGACTATATTCAAAGAGTATTAAAATAAAAGAATACGAGCTCCAGTATGAAAATATGGAGCAAAATTCTTTTAAAAATTGAATATTAGTAGATTTCAATTAAAACTCTGTTCCTTTTTACTGGAAATTCAGTAAATTAAGTTGTTCTCAAAACAAAATGTACAATATAATATAATTCTATAGGATATTTTTACTAAATTATTTTCTATGAAATAAATTTTGTCCTACCATTAGTAGAAAATCCATAAAAACTCTGATTTGAAGCAAAAATTTATATGGCTAACACATTAACATCCTTATGATTCCTGTAGTAACATATTAAAATATTATAATTAACGAAAAACCATTAAAAAATTGTACCTACCTGTCAGATACTATAGTAAATTTTGTCCGCTACAACGTGGTGTTTTTAGTTTTGCGATTACGTGAGTGAGACTTGAGGAATGAAGCATAAAAATCTGACAGGGATAATTTTTCAATTTTTTTTAGTTAATTACAAATTTCCCTATTAACTATGATATTTTAATATCTTAGTACTGGAACCATAAGCAATGAATTGTTTTTTTGTTCAGTAACTTAACAGTTTTGTAATTCAACAATAGAACTTATTTACAGATTTTCTTTTAAGAGACATGTTCCTGGTTACTACAAACAGCAAAATTGCTGCAAAATCTTTCTTAAATGACGCTATCTGGTATGACAAAAATGCACAAACATCGAATAATTGTCAATTTCTTTACAAATAGATCAGTATCTATTTATTTTGTATCTTTACAAATAAGTCAGTAAAGAAACCAAGCTAGCAGTAGAGAGTGACATAATAGAAAATGCCAACGGTCTAGTGTGAACCGGGAAATACCAAAATCTAAATTTAACCAAACTAGTCGTCTAAAACAAAAAAAAAACAATGCCGCCAGAATTAATCGTGAACATACAAGAAACACCAACGCATTTCTTGCAAAAACCCACCAAGATTATTCATACTACCATAAAAATCAATTGGCCGCACGTTAAATTCAATAATTTTCGCAAAAACAACTATCCAACATACCAAATTAACGCCTAAAAAGCTACATAGTAATTCTCGAACGAACAGGTGCGATTGTCGGCGATATCGTTATAAAATTAGCTAATTATACCCGCCCGACGTATAAAAACAGGTTTCACGCGAAATTCCGCGATATAAACGACAAAATTATTCGAAAATCCTCAAACAATCCTTGTATAACGCTCAAATCCTACGTCAAATGTCAATGACAACAAACGCCGTCACCTCGCTCAACTGTTCGTAAACTTTTGAACAAACCTAACCTTATTCTATCCGACACAAGCAAAATTATGAATAAAACTCACCGAGATTCGCCCTGTAAATCCTTAAATAATCCACGGAACGGTCGAAAACGCACACAGAACGATCACAGAACACAAAACGGGTCGAGAAAATAAAATAACAAAGCGGTTTGTTGTCGCGAAAAGCACGGAGCGTAGGGACGCTAGCACACCGACCGACGATTCAAGGTAAACTAAAAACTAGCCGCGTTCAGGTAAACGAGTTACGAGCCGCGAGCGCGATATTAAAAATGCGGCGATTTGATTGGCTCGCGCGCCACGAACGCGCACGATCGCGCGTCGGCGATGTTTGCGCTTAGCAAGGTGCTTGCAAAGCGGCCGGTGCGACAATTTTGCAGGTTTTGACGTTAATTATTTCTATTGGGATTAATAATAGCAATTACTCAGATCAGGGGGGTTAATTTGAGTTGTTTTGCGATTCCGGAGACTATTTTTATGGACTATTTAATTCATTGCTCGAATCTCACACACTTAATTGCAAAACTAAAACTAACTCCCATTGTAGCGGAATCAAAATGTCAACCCACAGTCATCAAACAATCGTTTGACATTAGAACAGGCATCAGGGCCGGCCCTAGCGTTTTCGCCGCCGTAGGCAAATCTCAATAGTGCCGCCCCCCTAACTCCAAAATGATTTATACAAAAAAAAAACTGATTTATACAAAAATCACTCACACAATATTTACGAAATTTATTTGTATTAAAAACACAACCTTTGGAGATTATACTAATACTAACAAGACTTTTAAAACAATAAACTATAAAGGATACTAGTACAATATACAAAGTTTAACCCTAAATTAAAATAACCTCTTTCGTATCTTTTTTTCTGCAAAATCGCGAATAACTTTTTCAGATCTAATGTATTACTCAATTCATATTCAGTGGCTTTCATTGCTAACCCATTAAGACAATTTTAAGTAGACATGGTTCTTAAGTACTTTTTTTTATTATTTCTGTTTAGCAAACTGTCTATCGCCCGCTCCGGTAGCAACAGTTATAGGCAGGGTTAGAAAAAATCTGCTAAGCAATGTTTAAATTTGGCCCAATGTTAAGGGAGGTAATGAATTTAAAAACGTCAACTGGACCTTCTGGAAACAAGGTCTATGGACGCAAAATCATTTAATATCAAATTAATTCGCCCGACTATGTAAATAGTACCAATAATACAGTCAAATACAGAATAAATATTGACGTAATATCTCCGTTCTTTACATTTTCCCAAATCTAAATATTTCAATATTTTTAAGTTATTCTTTGTTTATCACGTACCCAAATCTTCATCAAAATTTTATCTTTAATATGATGTATAATTTGTTCTGCTAAGAGTAATATTTTCGGAGATATTGATGCAAGCATTTCATGGCGAATTTTTTAATTACTGATAGTTTTTTTTATTAATTTCAATAATAATATCATTAAAGACTCGGCAACATTTTGACGTTATTTTTATAGGCGGGCAAATTATGTGTCTGCCCAAATAAAAATTAACTATATTACCATTTCGGCAGCAAATTCTAAACCGTTAAGATGGAGGAATCGCCAACTTTTAAAACGGCTTCCATATCGTTAGAATGTGCCAATAATTCATTTTTACTTATAATATTTTCTTTACGTTTGTGGATATCGTATAAAAACTCAGAACGGTCGTTAGGACTATTTTATATTTCCCTTTTGATTTTTGTATATCACTACACTACAGTACACTTTCATATTATTTTTTTTTTATTTCGTTAGCTAACTTTTCAGCATCTATGATAACATTGTTAAATATACCGATCTTTGATGGCAAATTTTGTCTGCCTCAGTGTGGTTACTTGACAAGTACATATACAAATAGGATACAACGAGAAATTGGTACAAACTGCAACTAGAAAGTAATATTAAAAACAAAAGACCGCAAAACAGATAAAAATTCTACCCTCACTATCATTTACTACGGATTGTAATCATAGAAAGTTGTTGATAGATTATCTGGTGCCAGATAGCTATTAACAATTATTATGACAGATTATCCGCAGCTTTCTAGATTTCGATTGCATTTATACAACAAAGCTAAATCCTGGGAACGTTTGTCGTTTGTCTAATGAGTCTTCTATAGTAATTTTATTACCGTTTGTTGGGAATTTCTAAAACCATTAATAACACATTTATCGATGTAAAATAATAAAAAAATGCTGTTAAATCTTATAATAATTTTTATTATGAGCAAATCTCTAAGTACAAAAATATACACTACAATATACTTATCAACTATTCGTATATTCGTAGTATTTAACTAAACAAGTTATTGCAACAATCATTTAATAAAAAAATATTCATATGTCTTTGTAAGTTTAATAACAGTCAAGAAATTTATTGATGAGTGTAAGAAATGTTAAAAATACACAGCCTTTATCTACAATAATAATAATAATGATAATAATAATAATAATAATAATAACAATAATAATTAGCTGAATAAAATGCAGCTTTGCTTTTGAAACTACAGAAAATAAATAAATAAATTACGAGAAACTTGAACTTTTTTGGTACCTAAATATTTCACTTTAACCTAAACCTAGCACATATTTTGGTAGTTGGATTGTTAACCTAGGTATAGACCACAGCATGGACATTCTAAAATAGAAAGAAAATCATAATTTATGATCATTAACAAAATTATTTCAGTTATAAATCAGATACCTTAGAAGTTTCCCATACCATTTATTGAGTATTATTGCAGAGAATTGTAGAGAAGTAGTATAGTAAATCACCTAAATAATACTAAAAAGAAATATGTACAGAATTAGAACCATAAACCCATAGAACGTTTGTTAACTATATCATCAATATTTCTTCAAACAACAAAAAATGAGAGAAAACTTGATGAAAAGGTCTGTATAAGTAATAAAAATACACACAATCAAATATCCACGCATTCAGTGTTATATTAAATCGTCAATTAATCATTAAAAACGGAATTAGTATTTGAATTTTACTGAACACACTCGGTTTCAACATGAACCTAACCTAAAACAGTTGTAACGCCACCTATTGAGTAGTGCGCCAAGACCGGTCGGTACCGCTTCTGCATTACCGACGCAGCCAAGTGTTCCTTGGCATCCTAACCAAACATTTTATACCAATTTATAATTTAAAAAGAAAAGCATAAATCTATATTTTTTTATATGTTAAGACAGTCAAAAACAATACGGAAAAGTATGTAGAAAGTCCCCATAGACATTTTAGAAAGTATAAATAGTATAATGGTAACATTAATAACTAGTAAGACGTCAAATATATACAAATTTTATAGTTTTAATATACTTACGAGACCGATATTGTATTATAGAACCATTCTCTCCAAGAAACGGAAGCTGACGTGTCTATTCTAGACTCTATTGTTTGGCACAAATTCCTCCTGTCATGTGACCTACCCGATCTAAGATCGCATAGAATTCTCTTCTTGCATTCCATGTCGCAAGTAGGTCGTACAGGACTAGCTTTATAATAATATCTAAAATAATAATAATATAAAACAAAACAATAATAATAAAGTACAAAAAAAGATTCACAAAGATTTAGTTAGATATGTAATTTATGTTAGATTTACAAAACAATACATACTTGTAAAATAATTCGAACATTTGGGGGTCGTTTGTCATCTTTTCGACGAGGTCATCCCAGTCTTGAGCTCTTAAGGCTTCCATACCAAAAGCCTGTCTCGCTGAATATAATTTGAACCAGATTGGATAACCGTAGACATTTGCTTCTCTTAGGTTCATAGTCCAAGATTCGTGATCAACTACACCCTAAAATTGAGAAAAATATAATAATTAGAGGGATATAATACCACTGAAAACGGAGTTCTCTTTTTATAAGACGACAATATTTCTTTTTTTATCAATAGATCGGGTACCCCAGGGTAATGTTTTGGGACCAATTCTCTATCTACTATAGGTATACAAGTGACCTACCACAGCTGGAAAATGTGACAGTCGCCACATTCGCAGATGACACGGCTCTAATATGGCAGTGGGATCAACTACTGGAGAATCTACTAGGAATCTTCAAGAAGTTAGTATTCTTTTTCTCCAGTCGCATTAAATAAAATATGGCGATTGTTTAGGCAAAAAATTGGGCAAAAAATGTTAATTGTCATACCACTTATGTAGAAGTGATTCAGGAGTATAACACACATTATTTCAATTGTTTCTGTTCAGTAGTTTGCGAGTCATGAGCCTTCACACACGGGAGTCCAAAAAATCCCACTATTAAGAAAAACTTACTCTTGTTGTCTTATCATGGTCTCCATCAATATAGTAGATTCTATATCCGGGGTTTAGATCATAATATGGCGATACTGAAGGACCAATATAAGCAACATTGATTGCCCGGCCTATGGAAAGAAAAAATTATTTTTATTGTAATTCATATCCACAAACGTGTTGAAGGGATTTTTGTTTGGTCAATTTTGTACTTACTAAAGTCATTGTGGTCATAAAAAACTTCAAATTCGTCGTAGTGCGTATGGCCGAAGAATTGAGCAACTATTGTGGACTCGTACCTGTTAATTATGGCATAATAATTCCGTGACCAGACCTTCAAACAATCGGAATGGCCAGGAGGAATATGACCTGAAAAAAAATATTAAAAAATAAAATTGAATTGTGCATTTGTGTTATATACTAGTTTAGAAATTATTAAACAAACCTATGACATGAACTTTTTCGCCGTTAAATTCAGCGGATTGTAGCTCATAGATAAACCATTGTAACTCGGTTGCTGGATCTGTACTATTCAAAAGTAACCACCTGGAAACAAGAAAGAATAAAGTTATTTGGGACAGTTTTGATGTATTGTCAATTGAAGTACCAATTTTTGTTATTGCAGTAGTTCATATTCAAAGAAATCAGTCGGAAGCCTGGTCTGACCAGTACTGAATAGAACGCCCCCCTGCGGACGGTGTTGGAAACTGAACTGGGCAGCCATTTTCTCCATTGGGAGTCCATTTCGTGATATAGCCACGAGATGGAGCTGTCCGGTGTGTCAACAAATGGAGGTGGAAAACTAAAAAAGAAATTGAAACCATACAGTTCCGATTACTTTCCTTTTAAAGTAATATTTTTATATCCTACATGATCATAAAGTGACATTTTACATCTTAGATACCGGGGCAAACACTGCTTCTTAATGCCCGCGCGGGCATTAAGAGTTGCCATGGTTATATGTCAAATATATCAAATATTTGTCACTCAAATTGTAAATTTTATGTCATCAATGTCAATTATTCGCGAATAAGGTTATAAGTTTGACTGTTAATTGTCTGTACTGTCACTCGGCAATGTCAATTATTGGCGATTAATGTTATAAGTTTGACAATTATTTGTCTGTATTGTCACTCAACTCCGAATTATTTGTATTGTTATTCAACTCCGTAGATACGCATGTCACTTGATAACGTCAAAATATTTATTAATATTATTCAAACGGAGGAACAAAACCATTGTAGGACATAAAATTTTGTATGCACCTCATGGATTACTTGGTGTTTATACCATCGGGCGACTTAAAAAGTTTTTAAATGGTCACCCTCGGGGCATAAATATCCGTGTAATGCCCTTTTGGTACATAAATAACTATTTTTTGAGTTTCTTTACAGCAAAGAAATCTAAGTTGGATTCAAACACATGTATTTTGTATACAAGAAGAGTCCACATTAAGTCCTTCAACAAAGTAATAATTTCTTCAATCAAAGGACCATTTATCGCAACCTTAAAATATCGCGTTTTAACTGAACCAACAATTTCGTTAATTTAAAAAATTATAAGTCTTTTGCTCAACACAATCATAATTATATGAACTAAATAAATCTCGTTCGTCATAATATACAATTTGTAAATTTTAACTGAAAACATAAGTTGTTTGACACAGATAAACGTTCTAAGTAACAAACAAATATTTGAAAAAATGCATTTTTAATCACTAAGAAATATTTCTTTGCCTCTAATGAAACGCCAGATTTCTTTGAGTCAATGCATATTTATTTGAATTAAACAAATATTTCGATCTTATTGTATTTTGCACGACATACACACTACAAACAAATGGATATTATTTTTTGAAATGGCTTAAGACATCTGGTACTAGACCGAAAACAGTTTCTTGCAAAACAAAAAAAAAACTACTTTTCTGCGGAGCACTGACGGCGTGAATATGTTATGCTCAAATATTTGAACAAAATTCGACGTAGAAGTTATTTTGCGGTCATAAAATAACACGTTTTTTGTCCAGCCAGGTGCAGCGGTTTCGAGAACTTGAAAAGTGTTTGGTAATTCACGTATATGCGATGTCTCGATCGATATCAAATGTTTATGTTTTAGAATATGTATTATCAAGAATATTTGACTTATTTTTAAAATGTTATTCTCGCATTCCAATTTGCTAAGATTACTGGGCGTAATCCAACTGATCCGATTTTTTTTGTCTTAAATGAAAACTGTCATTTTCAATAATGTTTCATTTTGAACAAATTCTTACAAAATTAAAGGCAAATATGGAACGGCAAAGTAAACGTTGTCATTATCAAAAATAATAATGTCTTCCTGGGCAACAATGAAACCGTGATAAAATTGATCAGTATCTCATATATTTTTTTTTCATAATCCCTTATACCAACCGACAAAATATCATAACATAACCTATAATATTAATTAATACATAATAACTTGGAATATAAAATGTGAAATACTGGAATACTGACGTTGAAAGTTGCATGGTAATATATGTTTATAGTACTGGAGCGAAAACAGCTACCTACTCTATGCCTGCAAGGGCATTAGGGATTGTTAATGCCCGCGCGGGCATTAAGCGTTGCCATGGTTTGTATGTCAGATACATCAAATATTTGACATTCAAATAGTAAATTTTGAAGTAAGTACGTTGGCATTCATACCCAGAATCATGTAGAAAATAAACTGCTTCCGGGTTATGCCGTGTGTCAACATTTGTAAATGCTGACGTTTCGCTAACCATGTTGCTCACTTCTTCAAAGCTAATTGAATACTGTAAATTTTTAATTTGTCAATGTCAATTATTGGCTATTCAGGTTATTCTGTTTGACAATTAATTGTCTACATTTTGTCACTCAACTCCGAATTGTTTGTATTGTTATTCTGCCGTCCAACGGCAAAACGCCGTATGTACATACAAAAAACTGCTACAATTTTTCTGTTTCAATGCAAAAACCACGCACATTTTGTACATTTTAAGAAATTTACCTTAGTCTAGCATGTTACCTAGCTATTTGTACGTAAACCATGCTAATTTGTTTTAACTATTAACGTCATATTTAAGAGAAAACGGGAAATATCTCAATCCATGTCATTTTTGTACATACGGCACTTTACCATTGGAGGGCAGTATTCAACTCCGTAGATACGCATGTCACTGGATTACGTCAAAATATTTATTAATATTATTCAAACGGAGGAACAAGCCCATTGTAGGACATAACATTTTGTATGTACCACGATGTTTATACCCTCGGGCGACTTAAGGCCCTCGAGGTTTTCAAACGGTCACCATCAGGGCATAAACATCCGTTTAATGCCCTTGGTACATAAATAATCTATTTGTATTGTCCACGAATTATCACCAATTCGCATTATTTTCACTTTTTACATCTAACATTTTGACATACCTATTGACTGGAGCAGACTCGTGGTTTCCCAAAGCTGGAAATATTGGAACATTTGGGAACATATCCGACATTTGTCTCACAGTTTCTTTAATAATGTTCAAATTTTCATCTCTGGTTTGGTTCCAGATGTCATGGGGAGGGAGATCACCAGTCCACAGGATATAGTCAATATCCTAAACGCAAAAAATAAATCAGTGAATCAAAAACTGCTTGCAGATTTCATTTTAAAAAATCATTTGCATATTACCGGATGTGTTTCTGAGATATGGTTCAGCATATGGTCCACTGTTATTTTCGGGGTGTCGCATTTTCTGTAGTCACCCCACTTTCCAGCTGATTGCTCTTTGGAAGCAGCAGGTCCATTCGTAAGGCGACAGCACAAGGGTTCAGGACAATCAGCATTGCTTCCTTCTTGATAATAGGGATCATAGTGAGTGTCAGATAAGTGGAGGACTTTAAATGCTGGCCCTTGTACCTAAAAACAAACAAAAAATGTGGAAAATATGTATTTATTAAGCAGAAATTTAACAACTTGGATACCAAAAATTAAATCCAAAACCTACAAGAATATAATTATATGCTAAAAACATGTTTTGGGCGCCATTTTTCACCATATTATTAACAATTAATACTAAGATCAAGTTTTTTACCTCGGGAACTTGTTGGTCCACTATGGCAGGTTTGGGAACTGGTGGAAACATAACCTCCCAATCATGATAAGGGTTGTATACGTCACCACAACCATCTCCTATGACAAAACTACAAACTTCTTCAGGACCTACCGATAAAAAGATCGATTGTAGTTAGAATTTTATCAAAATTCACAGTTTTTTTTTACTGATTCTCCATTTTTATTCAAATTCTATTTACCTAATTGAACTTTACCCAAAACGTAAATAACTTCACCAGCAAATTGCTCAGTGATACCTTCGCAAACCCTCGACGATTGCACCTTCAGATTCACACAAAACTGATAAATGGTAGCCTTAATTTCTTTTTCTGTCTTTCCTGTCTTTATGTAGTGTTGTAAAAGACCAGCTCCTGCAATAAATTTGTACACATAATTGTGGGTTTATTATTAATTTTAGGAATGATTTATTCTGAATTTAACCTAACCTGCTTTGCAAGCGGTGCATGATACTTTCGACAGCAGAGAATTTTCAATTTCAAACGCCACCTGCTTCAGATTCAACAATCTCAAAGCTTTATCGACAAAAAGAGGCAGATGGCTAGTCTTTTCTTGGTCCATGCCCCACAGTCGACCCTAAAATATAATAATTATTATTACATTCCATGTATTTTATGATCTATTGCAATCCTGCTTAGAGGTTGGAGTCAGAGATGTAACATTCTGAAAATTGACAAAAGGAAAAGAATGAATGCAAATGAAATACGTACTTACAGTAGTTCGGCTAGTATCCGGTAGGGTGTGGTTCCTTGTTTTGTTGCTCAAGACTGGTACGTTGCTCGACTGAATTTTGTAATTCCAATTGTCGTAAAATTGCAATTCTTCTTGCACAGCTTCCGGTTCCACCAGATTGTCAACTTGTATTACATTTACGGGAACACCTACGCAAAAACATACTTATATAACATTTTGACATTGTATTCAACTGTATTAATATTCCTTCGAAACAAAAATACACTGCTCAAAAAAATAGGGGCACGGGGGTTACACATGAAAATCTAAATTAATAACGCACTAAAAAATAGGAAAAATGTCAAGTATGCGGTTTGAATTTAACTTTTTTATTTGTAATATCTTTTTCAATTTAATTGGAACTAATTAATCAACCCTTAACTCTTGCAGAGTTAAATACATGAGATAATAATCGCAGATTTAATAAAAGTTATATTTTATTCATATATACCGGCTAATTAAAATTTACAGACTGGGTACTATCGCGAGCATAAAAAACGGAGACACTCTAATTTGCACTGATTAAACTGGGCTTCGTAATGCCATGTCAGTACGCTTGTCATGTCACATTCATGTCATCTTGAATTTTGACGTAATAAATAAAAATTCCGCAATTGAATGAATTTTAGAAGGCAAATTAATACTCGACTACGTGATAAAATCAGCATTCGAGAAAATGTTATTGAATTAAGTGTCGGAAAGAATACCGCGAAGAATAAAATTGATGGAACCGGAACAAAATTGTAAGTTGACAAATACTGCCAGAGTTTAGACATCATTGGTTAACAAATATGTACTGTCAAAGTAAATGTTACACAACTAAAATTGTTGAGAATATAAGTGCCCAATTTCACTTTGCTGTCCCTGTTATTTATGCTCGCGATGGTACTCTCAAATTATATATTAGTAGTTATTCTTTAATTTGAAACATTTGCAGTCCAATAACTAATTGCTCTTTGTATTATTGAATTAAGGAAACGCATTCTGACATTAAAAGTACTTCACATGACGCTGATTATATATATTCCAAAATATTAATACTTAATAAACTATTTTTCACATTTTAAAATTTTATTCGTTCGAAATTTGTATACAGTGGGCGCGTAAAGTAAGGAAACATAACACAATGTCTGTAATGGTTTGTTATTTGAAAAATTTCGTCGATTTTAATGATCAAAATATACATATTTACATCAAATTTAATTTCCAACTCAATTTTTTTCGACTTTTGACGCTATCGACACTTACTACATGACAACCCCATATTTTTGGTACTGATATTGATAGATCTGTTACTTGTAAAGATAATTGTAAAGTAAAACATCAATCAAAAAATAAAAAAAATCGAGAAAAAGACAGATGAAACTTGTTATATGTGTATTATTTAGAAAATAAACTGCTTCCGGGTTATGCCGTGTGTCAAGATTTGTTAATGCTGACGTTTCGCGAACAATGTTGCTCCCTTCTTCAAAGCTAATTGAATACTGACAGTATTCAGTATTCAATTCACACGGCATTACCCGGAATCAGTTTATTTTCTAAATGATTCTGGCCGTGAAAGCCTACGTACTTATGTGTATTATTTAGTTATTAGTGTTATATTGATAACTTTTTTTTTGTTTGTGATAAGCGAATAGGAGTTTTCAAAAGCTGCTTATCTTGTCAGGCCATTGCGTTTTTTACGTTTTTTTTTTATGAAGCCGTCCGCACCCCACTGAAAGAATAGCTGTAAATACGTCAAAAACATTTGGGAACAAATTTTTGCAATTTCACGTAAGAATACAGAGATTTAGGTTTACTATGGGACCATTTTGAGGTATCTAGGACAATGGGTTCGGCTGGAATACAATTAAAAAGCGATCCGCTATGTACCTACGGTAGTCAGACAGTGACACATTGCCCACGGTATCGCTCTGTCTCCTTTGGTTGCGCCTGCAACACTTCTCGCCAGCCAATATAAAGCGCGGGTCCGTTCCAGTTATACGTAGTATGTACAGTTCACTGTGCGTTATTAATTTACATTTTTAAGTGTAACTTAGAAATTACTAACTGATAATAATAACTAAATAACTGATTGCAACATTATAAATAAAGTCTTCCATACGTGTATAGACAAACAATTTTGCAATAGCAATGAATCAAAATTTGTTAGCTATTTTGTTATACACTGTAGTCTGTAGACGTTAGAGATGTTGAAAGAATTGACAGATAAGCAATGCCAATGACGTTCGTACCTACGTCTGTAAAATGCGCAAACCAATAATATCTTTCAAAACCTTTATTTTCTTTTAATATGTACAAAACAAAAACTCTTATAAACTATGTTTTTGGAGCATTGTTTCTATGTTTCAAACCATAAAATGCCTGCAAGAAAACTAAAAGTTATCTCAAATTTCACAACATACAAACTATATCGTTGATTAATAATAAAATAAAGTATATATAATAAAATACACTAGTTATTGTATAGTTACAATACATCAATATATTATTCCATACAAGTAATATAAGAAGACAATGTATGTATTCTAAACAAAATTTCACTCACCTAATACATGTGTCATCCATAGCGAAATTGATAAGATCAAAATTGTTTTGTTTTCCATGATTATCAGGCCCTGAAACACAAAGAAAATGGCATTAAACATTTCCTGTAAAGTTTATACGAAGATACAACGAACTCGTAGACATTGCAAATTATCTCTGGACATTGTAAAGGTCAATACAATCATACGATGAGTTATTTATATTGTGCATGTGTTCCAATTCTTTGTGTTACATTTAATCTGTTGCTCAAACTGTTTATTTAATTTAAAAGAATGAATTATCTATTAGTCATAATCTTGTTTATACCTAATATACCTTATCAGTTATCATATACATATGATTTGCTTCTTTTTCTTATTTAGTTTAGTCTTATGGTTGATAGAAAGTATTTGGTGTTGAGGCTCAGTCACTTCTTAACAGGAATAACTTTCTAAAAAATATTCTAGAAGTTTCAATAATTGAAAGTATCGGGTTTAGTGGTACAAATGAGTCGAGAACTTTTCAATGTCAGGCGAGCAAAATAAAATTCATTGATTGTTGAATATGGCGAGGAAGAGTAAAATGAAAGTGGGACTGTATAGAAGTAAAGGATGGGCAATTTCTTCTAGAATTTAATACACAGATACGAAGGAATTTGTAAAGGGAATTTATACATAGAAAAGGTGTTTTGTTTTAAAGAAACATTATTATTTGAATTTGTTCTTGTGGACCAAACATACCTCAAAAAAACTAAGGGAACACTTTTTCGAAACCTGTAACTTTTTAAATAATAGTTTTTAATAATAGTTTTAAGTAATACTACTAAGTTACACTTAAAAAATAAGGGCTTGTGTCAGTTTCTGTATGGTTATTGGTGGATTAGGGCGCTTGCGAACACCTCGGTCAAGCTGATCCCACACGTGTTCAATAGGATTCAGGTCAGGACTTAACGCCGGCAATTCCATGACCTGAATTCCACGTTCTTGTAAAAAGTCTCTGGTGATGCCGGCGGTATGTGGCTTTGCATTGTCCTGCATTACGATGAAATTTTGACCGACGCCACATGCAGCAGGTACCACATGATCCTCCAAGATGTTTTCGATGTAATTCATGGCATTTAGTCTACCAGGAACCACAACAAGATCAGTTCTGTTGTCTATACTGATTCCAGCCCAAACCATCACAGATCCACGACCAAATCTATCCACTTCCTGTATAGTAGCGGCTGCGTAGCATTCACAAGGAGATCTATATACACGTACTCGACCGTGGCAACGAGTTATACAAAATCTGGACTCGTCTGTAAACAGTATAGTGACGAAATTGCCAATCTCTGTGATCCAGAGCAAACCTCATTCGCGATGCTTTGTGATGCTGATGTTTCGAAAAATGTTCACCTACTTTTTTTTGGGAAGTGTAAGTATAGTAGTTTCAAATAAACAAATATTTGTTGTTGTTACCAAATCATCAAAAAAAAATTGTATTTGAATCAAGACAATTTCTTCATACAAAATTCTTTCTTGTTAACAAAAATCTATTTACGTTAATAAAATAACTGTTTAGGGGGCTAATATATATATTTTTTAAGAAATAGTTTCTCTGATTAAACGCTGTTTTGTTTTCTCCCTGTGTACTGGTTTCTGTTCGATTTTTCATAATTTACATGAAATGATTATTATTAATTTATAAGAAATTATTATGTGCTGTCTTTTTTACATAATTATTTTTGAATAGTACTAACAATAACACAAAATCAGTAACAAATTTAAAAATGGTTAAAATAGAAATGATCCATATGTCAGAAAGTAGTTCTACTGCTAGAAACTTGTTATATCATCCTTATTATAGGTTAATGGAAGCTTCCGTTAGTTTTTAACTGTCCAGAACAATTTGATGCCGTAAAAAGCGATTAAAATGCTGCTGGCTTATACCAGATTCGCAAAGAAAATCAAACGGCATAAAATATAACGGAAAATCCACTATATCGGTCACATTAAACAAACATTCGAAAATTTGCGAGTGAACAAAATATACTAGACCGACATGTGTATGTATTTCTAAATAAAAAGTAGTTAATTCTTCATTCTTCAAGAGATTTCGATGTCCCAAAAAATGTAAAAAATCTGCAAACTTTATATCAAGAATGTTAAAATTAGCTACATTATACGTATAGTTATGTCAATTTAGAAGCACACTGTATGTATAGAAATAGTAGAACTCTCAAAACTTCTAATAGATCAGTTGCGTGAGACACCCTGTATATAATTTGATTAGTATGCGTTGCATAATGCGAATATAACTGTACAGTGTTCACGTGTCTGTTTTATTTACGATTTATATCAATATACCTTCGAACAATGTCAAGGACAACGTTAAAGTGCTATGTAACACTTTGTGAAGTTTAATGTCAAGTAGTCTTGAAAAATATCTCGCCTTGTGGTCCTTTCTGTCGAATATACAGGGTCCTGCAACTAAGCTCCCGTCTTCTGTAGCTCACTTACTCATTAAGCTAAGAGTTTGACATTTTGCAGGCTTACCCTGTACTTCAAGGTACAATTCAAGAAATTATTTTTTATTATACAGGCTGTTACAAAAATGTGCAACGCCATGGTAATATATCTTTTTAAATTGCATGCTATAAATTTTTCTACACATTTGGAAACATTTTATGATTGCCTACATACCACCAAAATTTTATTGAAATCGGTTGAGTGACCGCAGCGGAAAAGAATAAAAACCAAGAAAAATTGATTTTGCATCGTAGGCTTTAAAAATCAATAAAAACCACAAAATGCACCTCGTTAATAAAATTTTGCGACGTGCTTATTAAGTTAGATGTAATAGTCTCGTTAACCAAGTGAAATTGATCCAAATCATACAGGGTGACCAAACTCGAGTGTCAAACTTGTCAAACTTCAAAGCGCGCTATTGCTCTTATTTTAAATTGGAACCCATATTTTTTCTTAGGTGAAACGATGCGGAATTAAAGAATAAATATTGTTTCTGAATACAACCCCATCACAATTACCAATATTTTAAAAGTTATTCGCCAAAAACTCATTTTTAAACGTTTCCAACGGCAAATTTAGGTAATAAATATCGTACGTGGCGTTGAAAAACAATTTATTACTTAAAATATAACGCAGAGATGTATTTTACTGTATTTAATTAAGTAGTTATTCAATTGCTAAATTTACTGCAAAATTTACCTATAGCCACATTTCCGTCCTTACCACTATAGGTAAATTATGCAGTAAATTTAGCATTTGATTAACAACTTAATTAAGTACACTCAAATCTAAAATACGTCTGTTATTTTTTATGAAATAAATTGATTTTCAAAGCGCCACGTACGATATTTATTATCTAAAATTGCCGTTGGAAACGTTGAAAAATGAGTTTTTGGCGAATAACTTTTAAAATATTGGGAATTGTGATGGGGTTGTATTTAGAAACAATGTTTATTTTTTAATTCTGCATCATTTCACATAAAAAAAATATGGGTTCCAATTTAAAATAAGAACAATAACACGCTTTGAAGTTTGACAAGTTTGACACTCGATTTTGGTCACCTGTATAATTTGGATCAATGTCACTTGGTTAACGAGACTATTACATCTAACTTAATAAGCACGTCGCAAACTTTTATTAACGAGGTGCATTTTGTGGTTTTTATTGATTTTTAAAGCCTACGATGCAAAATAATTTTTTTTTGTTTTTATTTTTTTCCGCTGCGGTCACTCAACCGATTTCAATAAAATTTTGGTGATATGTAGGCAACCATAAAAGGCTTCCAAATGTGTAGAAAAATGTATAGCATGCAATTTAAAAAAATATATTACCATGGCGTTGCACATTTTTGGAACAGCCTGTATAATAAAAAATAATTTCTTGAATTGTACCTTGAAGTACAGGGTAAGCTTGCAAAATGTCAAACTCTTAGCTTAATGAGTAAGTGAGCTACAGAAGACGGGAGCTTAGTTGCAGGACCCTGTATATATCGAGTGAATGTAGAATAATTTTAGTCAGTATATCATTTATTTATATCTATATTCATCATTAATTTATTACACATGTATTATTATATTTTGCAAGACGTACTACATACAAAGATATTATTTTCTTGTCGAAACTGAAACGTATTAAGAAATCTTGCTTGAACCCCAAAAACAATTTCTTGCAAGTAGTAAAAAGTATTCCTCTGCGTTGAGGTTTGACAGCACATATTTTCCTAAAATATTCGGTGTAGAAGTTATTTTACATCACATGTGCGATGTCTCGAATCTATATCAACCATCATATCAACCTTTAAAGTTGACATACATTTTAGGCGGACAGACTACTAGATAGTAGTCTCATATATTTTGATAAGTAAAATCTGGCAACCCTATTACATGTGACATAGAAACATATTCACAAGTAAAGTAGCCTACAATAATTAGTAGTTTAAGTTTATACAAACATTTTCTACAAATACTAACAATTTCTTCTAACATCTGTGTGTCTATGAGTGCGTTTATTACTTCTAACTTTTAACAACTAAGACAGCACAGTTTACGTATGATGAAAATGTTAAATCTATTCGATTTTAGAATTGTAGAAATGTATATGCGTAGAAAATAAAACGTCCAACTTTTCTTTCTCGTATGGAGCTAATAACTGGCAATTGCTGAATTAATTTGTACCATCTAGTAAAGTAAGACCATGTAATTACTGGGTACATGCACCATTATAACGCACTAGTGAAGTCCATGCTAATTCATTTAATTGTAGAGATAAAGAAAGTAAAACTATGTATTAAAAAAAAAGTCAAGTGAAAATGGGGTTATGTTTTGTAATTTTCGGAAATTATAACTACTATTATCATATATCATTGGATTATATTAGTCATTCCGTTTCTAACTGTCACCTGACTCACGGAACTGTTCCGTTCTTGTAGTTCCACTATTTTTTACTTTATCATACGCAGTATGATGAAGTATTGTAATCGTGCCGAAAAAAAATGAGATTTTAGCGGAAATAGGTCTTTATGGGTCCACTGAACATTTTTGACCAAGGTACAAAAAAAATTCTGTGTGTGTGTATGTGTGTTTGTAAACGATTTTTGTGGCGACGATTCCAGAGAAACTACTAAAGGTACCTATCTGGACGAAAGTTCATATTTAGAAGTTTTATGACCAAACTTAGAGCTGAAAAGCTTTTGGTTCAAAAGGGTCCAAAGGAACTGGCTATTTACTCGATTTTTCAACGATTTTGCAAATGAGTCGTCATTTCTGTACTTTCGTCAAAATTGATAAATAATAAATTAAAGTAGAGGAAATTTTGTATAATTTATGTCTAGAAAATTTTTTTGTAATATTAATAGTTTAGCTGCAGGAGCAAATTCTATTTGATCGAAATCGTGTCTATATTAATAGTAGGTAGCCAGGAAATTTTGAAACTTTTGACAGTATTCGGAACGTCAGCGTTTGCGAAACGTCAATTCAACACGCAAATGCATGGAGAATGCGATGAGGAGGAGAAACACGCGCGCACGTACGCTATGTGAAACAATATTGAACCAGCTTAGTGTTTCCATGGTGTTTACAAAGTCAATGTGTATTTCAAGTGCGGATTGCGGGAAGCAATATTGTTATGCATTTTTCAAGGATTTTGGAAATAAGCCGCCATTTTCGCAATTTCGTCAAAATAGTTAAATAATAAATTAAAGTAGAGGAAATTTTGTATAATTTATGTCTATGATATTTTTTGGTAAAATTAATAGTTTAGCTGTAGGAGCAAATTCTATTTGATCGAGATCGTGTCTGCATTAATATAGGATTTGCCAGATATTTTTATTCTAATGACAGTAGGTAGTGTTAAAGGCTGATTTTTTGACAATACCTACTGTCAATATTTGTCAAATCCTGGCTAATTCGTTTTCTTTTAATGCAAACACGATTGATCTCGATAGAATCTCATGCAGCTAAATTATTAATTTTATATATTGTATGCTAAAGTCCTGTGCCTGGCCACATCAGATTTTTACTTTATCATACGCAGCATCATGTGTGTTTGTATGTATGTACCCGATTTTTGTGGCGACGATTCCGGAGAAACTACTAAAGGTATCAGGACGAAAGTTCACGTTTAAAAATTTTATGAGCAAACTTAGAGCTGAAAAGCTTTTGGTTCAAAAGGGTCCAAAGGAAGTAGATGTATCCTCTAAGCAATTTTCAAGGATTTTGCAAATAAATCTGTAATTTCCTCAAAATAGTTAAATAATAAATTAAAGCAGAGGAAATTTTGTATAATTTATGTCTATGACATTTTTTGGTAAAATTAGTAGTTTAGCTGGAAGCAAATTCTATATGATCGAGATCGTGTCTGCATTAAACCCAGTTAGCCAGGATTTGACAATTATTTTCATTCTAATAAAAGTAGGTAGTGTCAAACGCTGTTATTTTGATAATACCTACTGTTGTTTTATTTTAATGCAGACACGACCGATCTCGATTAAATAGAATCTCATGCAGCTAAACTATTAATTGTATATACCTTTTGTATGATAAAGTCATGTGCCTGGCCACATCAGATTGTTAAATGTCCAGTCATATAAGATTTGGGTAGACAAATAATTCGCCGGCCTATGAAAATAATACCAATAGATTCAGAAACATGTCCTGCACGTCAAAATATCAAAATATTTATTGAATCTCTGATCATATATTGTGTATTATTAAAATTAATTAAAAACTATCAGTGCAGTGGTTAAAAAGTCGTTATTGAATGTTCTGCACCTGCGTTTGCATATCTCCGAAAGCATTAAGCTTAGCCGAACAATATTATCACCATTTTAAAGACGAAGGATGTGGGTACACACATAAAAATTTTACGGAGAGAATTTGCACGTAGTTAGTTGTACACAAAAAAGGGTGATTTTTTCTCCGAAAATCAGTTGATTGTGTGCTAAAAATTGTTGATATACGTAATATCGGAGTTAATTTTACTACACAGCACGGAGTTGAAAATAGTTTATATCCGAAATGGTGAAAATTTTCACTGGAGCTGTGAAATGAAAATTAACACCATGCCGGGTGTTGAAATAACTGACAAAATGAGAGAAAGTACACTTTTTGGAGTTGATATGACTGAACATTGTGACGGAGTGATAAAACTCCTAAAAGTAAACATTAATTCCCTGTGTAATATTGATTTCTAACTCCGTTTTGGAGTGAATAATCTCCAAAAAGGTAAGTTTTATACTGTAAAGGCAAAAACTTACGGTTTGACAACAACAGGCGTCAACATGTCGCCACTAAGACGGTTTGCAGTTTGCTTCGCAGTGTGTTGTGGTCGTCACTTATACTCCTAAGTTTGTGGGGTGCAGTTGAGAGTGAGTTTCATTTCCATTACTTTTAATGTTTTATATGTAAGTACATTATTATTTCAAATGGAGCAGTGTATTTTCATACGAGTTAAATACGGACAAATAAAAAAATGGGTCAGAATTATCAACGATGTACTAAATTTCGACACAATTAATACTACAGGTAAGTTACTTATCTACTTATCTACTACATATGTATGTATGTACGTAGACATATGTATGCGTGTACATTATTCGTTGTGATCACATGCTTTTATAATTTTGTAGTTTATAAAAATGTTACGCACACTACTAATGTACTATAGAAAATAGCTTGTGAAGATACCGGCTAGTCAAATGCGCAGTACGTTTGTTGCCGCATTTGTGGTACCTTCATACCGAGTATGACACTGCATTGTACCTACAGAATGCATGTCGATTTTTGTGTTTTTTTTTTATGAAGTAGTAATACAAAAATACAACAATTCTGCACATATTTCTTTTTTTATGTAGGTACAGTTGGCAAGCTATTTAAAATAGCAGAGACAAAATATCAAGATATCAAGTATTATGATGACGCGAGTTATGAAATCGACAAGGAGTTATTGGTAGACTTCATATGGCACAGTCAACGAGGAATTACTTTGGTGATAAAGACGGGCGAAGAGGATGACGATGTTAATACAAATCCTTTAAGTAAATATTAATTTTTATAAATAATATATTATTTGTTTTGATATGAGGTACACATTCCTTATAATAAGGCGAATGATATGTATATAGTTACCAATTATATTATATGTACTTAGTTATTAACGAAAGTACTCTAGACTTTATGTAGTTTCTTATATTTGATATTAGTTATTAATTTATTATTATTAATATTAATACGGAGATTATTGTTATATTTAGGATAAACTGTATTTTATTTATTGAGTATTGTGCAAACATGTATATTCATTTACTTGTTTTTTCGAAAAATAAATTGTTAAAATGTATTTTTGATTTTTACTGGTCCCCGTCATATTCCTAATAAAGATAAGAACCATAATAAAGATAAGATTTTATGTCTATAAAGGAGTAAACCTGCATTTCCCTAAATATATATTTTCAACTCCGTTACAAATAATAATAACTATAAAAAGAGTGAATGAGCTCTGTAAAAATTCAACTCCGTCTGATTTAACTACATGCGCAAACGGTCGCGAGGGAGATCCATAGCGGTGTTGAATCGGTGTTAAATCCAACTCCGTATTTTTATGTGTGTATATGACAGACAAAGTGTTATTTAAAAATATTGATAGATGTCGGTTTGGGAGAAGGTAAAACAATGGGGTTCCAGAATCGAAATATTATGTTGATATTTATTCTGTCGAAAAATACAGACTGATGTTTGCTGATGACAGATGACGACAGAATAAATTTGAGTTTGGTTATATCATGTACCCATATCTTTTGTGGAGCAAAGTACAAAGGTACAAATATACTTGTTTGAATCAAAATTTCTTTGGTGTAAAGAAACGTCTGTTTAAATCAGAACAAAAATGTTACTTAAAGGAAAGTATTTTTTGTTTGTATCTATATATATATATATATTTATTTAACTTAAGCTGTGTGTAATCCATTTCCAAATTTGAAAATCCTACAAAACGATAGAAATCAGCAAAATTCAAAATTCCTTCACCGGCATAGTTTCTTCTCAACTCGACAAGAGATCTTTTTTTCTTTCTATCACTCTATCACACTTTTCTCAACTTCCCACCGTTCTTTTTCCGTTCTCGTAGCATTTGTGCTAGTTTAACCAAGAGTCTTAACCTACTCTATACAACCAATTCAATTCTCTACATGCACCACATCACGAAACACCCAGTAAAATTTTACCTTACGCGCCAAAACACAACAAAATACATTGACCAGAACACAAAACAAACAAAAAATACAAAAAAAAATTAAAACGAACTTACCTGTCATCAAACCAAAAGAAAAATACTCGAAGAATACAACATCCGGAAGTCAAAAACTTTAATAGGCGAAGAAATAATCCGGTTTTAGGTTATAAAACTAATTAACACCCACTTTATTATAGCGCAGATACAGTTTCTAGGCAAACACACGTCTCACTATAACGGCAGGACGCGCAAGATTATCAAACTTTGAGACGGCATGTGGACGATTTTGATCCGTCTGAACATCACGAACGTTTCGGTGCGACTGCGGCGAGCGGCTAGAACGACAACAGCGAGAATAATACGAATCAGGTCATACAATAACCGTGAAAGTTTTAGAGAAGCCGCTCCGAAAAAAAAAAACTGTACCCGCATACCAAAAAGGTACGCTCGTACTTTTTCGCTTCCTGTACTCGCTACCTATAATGCCTAAACAAAAGAATACCGATATAAATAATAACAAAAGAACGCGTGACGCAAAGGACAAGGTCTCGACAATCGATTTTATAATTAAACATAACCTATAACAAGCTATAACTTGAGTAAAGCAGTCATTTAATTTGGCAACTCTCTACAGATTTATACAAGTTATTTTGTTCCGTATTTTCTTGAACTAATGGTGATATTACTTGTAGAGCATGCAGTAAGAAAGATGAAAATAGGGCGGTTCTCACGATATGCAACACTACAGTCTTGAAATAGTGTCAACCTATTAAAAAGACGATTAAAAAATGTTTGGGTTTGACGTTTTTCGACGCCATCTTGCGTATTTTGACAGTTGTCGGAAGGTTGTAGTAATAGTAGGTATATTATTTGACAAGCACATACTTAATGATATAAATCGCGAGCTTGAAGTTTGCACACGTGCCGTAGGCGAGTGTGTAATCATGCAAGCGAATATTTTTTTGTTTATTTATGAAGTGTTTTACTCAGAACGACATTTACTTTATCATACGCAGTGTAACAAAGTATTTTAATGGTGAGAAAAATAATTGATTTTAGCGTAAATAGGTCGATTTATTAGAGAAGAAATTACTAAAGGTATCGGGACGAAAGTTCATATTTAGAAGTTTCATGACCAAACTTGAGCTGAAAAGCTTTTGGTTCAAAAGGGTCCAAAGGAACTGGATATTTTTACTCTTAGCATTTTTCAACGATGTTGCAAATGCGCCGTCATTTCTGTAATTTCGTCAAAATAGATAAATAATAAATTAAAGTAGAGGAAATTTTGTATAATTTACGTCTATAACATTTTTTAGTCAAATAATAGTTTAGCTGCAGGAGCAAATTCTATTGGATCGAAATCGTGTCTGCATTAATAGCAGGTAGCCAAGATATTTTGAGCATTTTGACAGTATCAGAACGTCAGCGGTGGCGAAACGTCAATTCAACACGCAAATGCATGGGGAATGCGATGAGAAGGAGAAACACGCGCGCACGTACGCTATGTGAAACAATATTAGAACATCTTGGTGTTCACAAAGTCAATGTGTATTTTGAGTGCGGATAGCAATGTTGTTATGTTTTCGCGAATAAATACTAGAAAGATTGTAAGACGGTATGTTAACCTCAAAACTTATTTGAATATTGAGCAGAATTCTTTATGATCTTTTGTAGTTAGCACTGAAGATAATACCCGAAAATATACTATGCTAGAAGTCAATATAATATATTAATCATCAGAACCAACAACCTTTTTACTTTATCATACGTCGTATGAGAAATCTGTCTAGTTCTAGTAGTTTTATTTTAATGCAGACATGGCCGATCTCGATCAAATAGAATCTTATGCAGCGAAACTATTAATATATGGTATGATAAAGTCATGTGCCACATCAGATTTTTTATTTTAGAGTGTTTTTATGGCAAAATTAAACACAAGTTTGGAACACTGAACCTACCTTAGAAAATTCATTGCTTTTCTGTTTTTACATTCCATTCCTGTAAAATTACAATATTAACTCTAATTCATAGGAATGGGACAAATAGGTTCGAAAAAATCAAAAACAAGCATATCTTTTTTCTGGAATAATTTACTGGACATAAAATATTTTAATAATAATAATAATTGATTGGCGAAGGAGAAATTAATTAAAAACATTCAAGCCCCAACAACAATTCTATCCTAGAAATAATAATAATAATAATCATAATAAAAAATGAACAGTATCACTTAAAAGTAAATTCGACGATACATTTTCCGGCGTGGCATTATTTCCTTGATTGGGGGCCCCTCGTAGAACAGCTACGCACCGGGGACCCACAGCTACAAGTCACGCATAACGCGGGAGGGGGCAAAGCGTAAAGTTCTACAAACTAACGGATTAGGGGCTTTGATATGCGTATTACTGACTATGATAAAGTTGCACTGTATTTCTTGTTTTTTTCAAGTTAACGAGACAATAATTAAGAACAAAGAAGTAGATATAATTACGACTGATTTTATCGACACAATTGTTTTTCGAGAATGATTTTTTTAACACGATAGAAAGTATTGTCCGTAAAATTTTTGTTTTGGTGTTTATTTAATATTATAAATAAATAGACATTTAACATTAGGTGATTTTATCTATTAATTTTAATTCATGGCACTACTATTCTAAATTGTTCTCGAGAAACGAAATGATTGTCGGTTAATAGTTAAGACAATAAAAAACGAGTAAAATGTTAAGAGCGTTTCTTTTTGTAACGAACTTAAACCTTAAATACTAACACTAAGCGGTTTTTTTGTTTTTGTTACACAAGTAATTCCCACACTATACATATATATTTTTTTCCCGGCATAACATTTTTAAATCCTTACGAACTACGTTTATATACTTTTTTATTCACCCAGTTTAGTGGTTTTGGTGCTTTTGAGAGACTTTACGAAGTATGTATTTTGTTTCACAAGGAATGTAACAGCATTTTATACTTCTTGCATTTATTTTTTTTTGCTTTTAATAATCTTATTGTCTAAGTTATTTAGCTACAGATAACCGACAGATAATTATCTATTATTTACAACAATATAACTTGGATTTAGGAGTTCGGCGTTTCTCTTTCTTTTTTTGCTCCGGAAATAGCAAGCCAAAATATGCAGGCACTTAAAAATGAAAATAAAACGCCTACTATTTCCGGAAACCTATTGACGTGCACTCGTTTGGCACAGACATTATTTTTAATCCACGATGATAATTTTGATTTTAAATATTATTTTTTCTTGTAGGTTAAGTCAATATATCTATCCTATAATTTAGAGTTACTATTATTAGTGTGTGTGGAGATCCCATTGCAGTATTAGACATGAAAATTATAACTGTATATACATTTGTTTTATATTGGTTACATTATACAGGCTGTACCAAAAGTCAAACGGAGGAATCCATATTGTTAAGTGTGTCAATTATTGTACAAAATGGCCTCCTCTGTTTTGTTTTTGTATACTACCTGTAACACTTATGCTATATATGTTCAAAAACGGCGCATTTTTCTTCAGTTGACACTTAAAAATATAATAATGATAAAAAAGGATACTACAATACCAGCAAATAAATTCTGAACAAGTTTAGATTATTACCAAAATTTGACCAAATTTTTCATTTCACTAAAAATTCTTCTGTATAGTTTTGGACAAATTATTAATTTTACTTAAGAGTTGTATCTGTTTTTTCAGTCAATGTGTGCATAGAAAATCTATTTGAAGGTACAGTAAATACGATGTTTTATCTATGACACATAAATTAAACTTGTTATAACTGATATTTATAAATTTACATGTATGACAGTTTAGTGTTTTATGATTATAAAACACTGAACTGTCATCATAATCAACGGTGTATATCAGTTGTGTCATAGATAAACATAAATATAGGCAATTTTCACAAGTTACTTTTATCTAAGTTTCTTATTAAGGTTAGGTTAAAATCCTGGGCACTACAAATATAAATTAACCAAAAAAAATATGTAAACTTGTACGTAAATCTCGTTTACGCAATAAATGACAAATTTTGCCTAATCCCTCTTTTATTTACACTATTTATAATAATATTAGTAGTATCATTAATAAAAACATTCTTTAGATTAAATCAAATTTCATGTTATGCCATTCTTAACGGTATAGACATACGAAAATCGACCAAACCTAACCAAACTTTTCGCAAATTAGCATTCCGAATAAGAACAAACGCGTTTATAGCTTATATCAGTTTGTTACGGGCAACGCAAATCGAGATTTATCGTTCGAGAGAGAGTTAGTTATCAGTAGGTTAGGCATAACCTAAAAACAGAAGGTACCACGATAATTCTTGTCAAATAGCAATTGTTTTCCGACACGGCAAGTTATATATACATCAGCGACAAATACCCTACAAAACTATATAATGAAAAAAAAGACAGATAGGGAGAAAAACTTAACAAACGATAACAAAATATAAACCATGCGGTAAAATCAACGCATAACTAAATAGAAGAATAGTTGTAATTACACGATAAGTTTAGTCATGCGGTAATTTTTATGAGCGCTAGGGTGGAATACTCGGTTATCGCTAGAGGTTATGTACACATTCAGCAAGTTTACGCAAGACAAAAAATATATGATAGAGACGTGCATTTTCTTGTTGAATATTCCTTTCGTGATGCTTCTAAATATTGCAACAGTTCAAGTTTGTTAATTTATCAACATAACCAGTACCTGTCAAACTGGCGAAAGCAAACGTAACCCTACTTGCGACTTAGTGAGTTAGCGGTTACGTTTGTGGTAAACATAACCCTAATTCTGACACGTCACTTTGCGAGATCACTAATTTCACATCGTTTAAAAATAATAATAAAACTATAGGTATGCATTATATGGGCAAAGAACTTAACCTATTTAACCTAAAAAAAAAGCAAGTGAACATAAAAAATTTGTAAATTTGCGAGTCAAAAGATGGGGATTTTTTAACTGTCACGTAACGTAAAATTTGAATTAAATTTGTAAAATTAAAGATACGCTTTTTGTCGTAAATTTAATTTGGAACTGCGACTAACAGAGCGGTGTGTTGTTTTTGACGATTGGTATAGTAGAATACCGCGTTATCGCTAGAGGTTATATTACTTTTGTGATAAATCTCATTTTAAAAAAAAACTATTGTACGGGTTAAATAAGGAAACTTGACAAATTTTCCCTTATATTTCAGCAGTTTAAGTTTGTTATCGTACCAACGTTAAATCTATCAAAGTAACGAGGGCTAGCATAACCCTACTTGCAGCTTGTCTCTTAAAGGTTAATTCACGCTAAACATAACCCTAATTTCTGACTTGTCACGTCGTGAGATCGCTAACTTGCATCTTCCGGAAACAATAATAAAACTACAGCTATGCATGATATGGTAGAAGAAGCTGGACCGTTAATCTATTCTAACCTAAAAAAGAAAAACACGTTGAACATAACATCAAAAAAGATTGTGCATGCAGTTATTTGCGAGTCAAAACACTAGAATTTCCTTTTCCGTCACGTAACGTTAAAAAATCGATAAAAAAAATGTTTATATATAATAGCTTATATAAGGCTACGTTATTTGGTTTAGAGGTTTTTTGGTGACACAAATTGCATTGCTTGGGGTGCTCGGCTGATCATCTTCAATTAATTATCAATATATATATATATATCTAATACGTAGATACTAGACGTATATACGCGTTATGTACAGAGAACGTATTCGGAGAGAGGGGGAAGTGTTTGGCGTGTCGTTTGTTTTTTTTCCATTGGCATTTATTAGGCGAAGTACATGACCTTCTTGGTGTCGGCGTGAACAGTTATCGCTCTAGCCATGGCACCCGGCGTTCTATCTTCCGATGAGCCTGACTGGTGCGAGCCTTCGCCACTAAAACAGCAAAAAAAAATACATTTTACATAAAAATAGCTCTAGTAGTTAATTTTGAAGCGTCATTTACAAAAACATTTATTTAAATCCTTTTTACACTCTATAGACAAGATATTTGCAGGTTTTTTGTAGGTTATGTTACAAAACGGACCTAAAAATAGAACAAGAAACGTGTCATAACAAATAAAAAACACTAACCTGTCGTGTTCCTTTTCAACTAGGTGGTACCGAGCCCTAAATGCCACCAGATGAGCGTAGTACGCCGGCGCTGGTATGGAAACTGACCTCGTACACCTGACGTACGTGTGACACAGCTGATACGTCAGACATTGCAATTCGTCCGAATCTAGGTGCGAATCGTCCCACAGGACATGATAATGGGATGGACGTGACGTTCCCTAAACAAGAAACAAGACAACTATGTTATCACAAAATAAAATAGTAAAAAAACCTAACCTAAAATCTAAATTCTATCAAGCGGTAAGGCCCGTTAATTGCAAATGGTATAATTACTGTCTTTTTTTCGAAACTTGGAAGATTTATAGTGATAGATCCATTTAGATCACTTTGGATCATTTTGGATCATTTCGGATTACTTTGGATTATTTCGGATCCCTTTAGGTCACTTTATGCAGCCATTTTTGAATTATAAGTATGCTCGTGGCCTCTTACGGGACATTTAGCCATAACAAAAGAAGACCTACCTGTATTCCTTGGTGGCTGCACAGGTAGAAGTCGAACTCGGTCGGATGAGTGATTCCCACGTCGACAGTCGTACCCGCTGGTATGTTACCGCTCTTTCCGCTCTGCTCCTTCTTGTCAGCGCAGAACAGCCTCGTGTGATGCCGTTTCTGCACGACTATGAACGTAATACCCGGCTTGTACTCCGCCTCGAGCTTGATACAAGCTTCGCGGATTGCCGTAAGTTCATGCTGCAACAGCTGCACGAATTGCCCTTCCGATACGCCATCCCTGTAGAGGATTATCCGATGCGGCTTGTAACCGCCCGTCGACTTGTAGAACATTATTAGCAGTTCGCTAAAAGAAAAATATGAATAGTAACCTTTTTTATATTCGAATATTGAATGATTTCTAGTAATGGATCACTTCGGATCACTTTAGATCAATTCGTAACACTTTTGATCAATTCGGATCACTTTGGATCATTACGGATCACTTCAGATCACTTTGGAGAATGTTTGAAAAATTAATCGTCAGGAGAGTAATTCTTTGCAATAAAAAGAATTATTACTAGAAATCAATATACGAACGCTCGTATGATACGGACTTACCGTAATGATGAAATTAATCAAAGTATAGAAGATGGTGATATATAGGCGGGATGTAAATTTTAAATAAATTAAAAATTACAGCCACAACAAAGGTCCCTGGTTCAAATCCAGGTTGTGGCTGTAATTTTTAATTTATTTAAAATTTACATCCCGCCTGTATATCACCATCTTCTATACTTTGATAAAAAGAATTGTACTTACCGAACCATAGAACTGAGCTCTGCGATGATTTCCTGCCTATGCTGTTGTACTCTGACGGTTGCGGCGTACCGCGACGGATGGGCGTCCATTGATCCGACAACGGCCGCTATCGAGGGTTTCTTATTGTCACCAGCGGGAGGATGGGTGACGTCCGCACCCAAAAAGATAACGGGTTCGTTGAATATCTGAAAAATAAGATTATTTTTTCCAGAAAATGTAGCACATATAAACTTTTTCTAATGGAATAAACAAATGAAACCACAATTCCGGATACTTAATTATAGATAATATTTATTACATTCCTTATCGAGTAAAAAAAACATAGAAATCGTAACATAAATTAAGCGCTATAAGCTCATGATAACTCACCTTTGGTCTGATAGATGGCACTAGTATACTATTTATCCCGCCTAGCTTCACGTTGATCTTCAGGCACAGATTTGACAGCGTCTGAGGTGACGTCTTATTCACGTTCTTAGCCTGAACGCATTGCGTTGCCATGCCAAGGACTGTATCCCCCACCCTTTTAACTTCGGCATATACGGGCGTTTTTCCTGGCAGCACCACTACGACAAGCTGTAGGCTTGCAAAGGTGGTCTTCAGGTATCGGAACATTGGCTCAACTTGGTCGGGGCCTGTCGCGTACTTACAGAAACACGGCTGTCCGATAATAGGCATACCTAACCAACAAAAAAATAATTACGGTACGTTTCCTTTTTTTTTAATAAGGAAAATGTGACGATAGGTACCTGCGTCGTTGCTGATCTTCTGTAGTTGTTGCGTGAAGTTGCGTAGAGCGTCTTCTCGGACTGTTCTTTGTGGGGCGAAGCACGCGATTGCCCAAACTCGGATTTCGACACCGGTGAAGAATTGCTTGCCGCGCATGTCCCAGACCCCTTGGTTTGGCATGGCCTGCTGTTTGCTCTGTAAAGGATTGGAAACGGACATTTGTAACAGATATTTTTTGTGTTATGTTCGTTTAGAATTAGTTTTTTTAGTTTCAGAATTAGTGAATTTTATATTTGTGCTCCTGCCGGTTCGGGACCAAAATCAATCTTTTATTAATTATAAATTAATTAGGTAATTAATAAATTACCGTGGTAAAAATATCAAATTGAACTTTAAATAATTATATGTACTTATATCAAATGTTATAGCAAAAAGGTCAATACCTTACCTATTATTTATAATTTTTGTGATATCAATATTATTAGTATATATTATTTATGTATAAAAAAGTAATTCTTCTTAATTCATAATTGCCCAGGGCCCCATGATGGCACAACGCGCCACTGCTCACACAGACAACATTTACAAAATAATAACTACACGTCTATAACAGAGAACCCAAACAAAGCAACCAGGACATACATAATTAACTATATCAAAACAAGAACCATACAACACAAATTCAAAAATAATAATGATAATAACAGTCTACTGAAAAAAAAAAAAAGATTTCATTAATAAATTTCAACATTCAACATCAAATTTCCACCACCATACTTACGCACACCACTGCATACCACAAACAAATAATATTTTCAATAATAAATACTCCCTCCAAGGCATCAAACCATTTCTAGTCACTTTTTCACAAAAAAAAAAGAATAAAATGGTTTGATGCAGTGGTCATGCCGCTAAACTAAACTAAGAAAAAAAAAGTAAAAATACGGAACGGAAACTAACGTGCCAGCCCACCTGTCCGCTGAGCGACGCCACCCGGCCCCCGTACTGCAGCTTCGGAGGCGGCAGCACTCTGCCCCGCACCTCCATCATGCTGTTGCTTATCGTCAGGCCAAACTCCTGCACGTACGCGTCGTTGTTGAAATCAGCACGCCGGACGAGATTGTTGATCTCCCTTTCTCGATCTGGAGCAGACCTAACCGCAAAAAAAAAAAATGGAAAATTAATCTACACATTCTGTAACAATTATATAACAAATAGGGTTAACTGTAGTAACCTTGAACGTTCTTAACGGACGACATCAAATAGCGGTATCCTAACCGTGAAAAGTGACATCGAATTTCTTCCCGAAAGAAGTTAGGTACTCGAGTTGGTGGATAATAATAAAACTGCTAACAACGCGTCAAAAGTCACACCAAATTCCCTGTTATCTTTTTTTCTTTTAGCAGGAATGTAACGTATGTTAGGTTATGTTTAACGTTTGTTCTTTAAAACCAGGTTAAAATTCTGTGTAAGTTTTAATGTATTGTCGACAGTTTTGTTTGAAACATTTATATGTAACTTAACAGTTTGGATAGTTGCTAGCGTCAACCTTTTATCACAGAATTGGGCCGATTACAAACTTACGATATCATCGGAAAGTTGATATAGCATACCTTGCCGTCGCTTTGATCATCGTCGACGTCTGCATGTCCGTAAGTTTCTTTATGCATCTTTGGCCAGCTACGATATTACAGACTTCTAACGGTAAATAGGTGTGCTTGTGTTCTTGACCAACCTGTTAAAAGACAAAAAAATTATTTAGTAAAACTTTGTAACTGTTTTTCTTTTGTTGAAATTAGACAAAAGTCTTATATAGTTATATAATGAATGTATACTGAAAGATTGTCACACGCAGAGAACAAAAAAAACTAGTTTGAATAGATAAAAAAAAACTTATTAGAGACAAAACGATTTAAATTAAGAAGAGGGTCGGAAAACTGATGTTAAGCTGAACCTAATGAAGAAAATAGTCATAAAACTAATGCATTCAAGAACGTGTCTCGTCCTCGTAGCTTTGGAGGTTATGTTTATCTTTCTGGAGACAATGAATTTACCCAAGATGTATCTTCAATGCAAAATTTATTCAAGAATGGGAATTAAGTAAGTTAATTTAATATATTTACTGATATAAAACATTTTTCGAAACTCAATATTAGAAATTACAGTTGGCCAAAAACTTCAGCTAGTCGTGCAGTTATCATCGAAACAGAGAATTACGAGTCAATTCCAAAAGGTGATGGAATATTGTTTACAATAATAAAAGATGTATGTACTCGTTCCTCTCATACTGCAGGTTTTAGGTAGTCCGATACAAGAAATCAATCGGACGATTTGAAAAATCTATAAGCGAAGCAAAACGTCTGATAATAGTCCATGCTGGTGGAGAGGGGAGTTTCATTCTTAATGATATATTGATGGTTTCTTCTGGTATGTTATTCAAGTTTACTTAATCAGAAATCAAGTGGAAAGTAAGCTAAATGGGGGTACCCTCTTCTTAGTTTAAAACATTTCGAGCAAAGTTCTTCAACCCATACTCGAGCCAAAAACTATACAGTTGTAGGTGAAAAACGATACATTGTTTTGCATTGTCTATTGCGCAATTCAGAAAGGGTGATTCTGACAGAAGGCGGGTAGAATATGTCTAGGTCGGGTAGAATATTGTCGTCGCGAAGAAAGTTGCAAAAATCATGCTCGAGCACGTCGATCATTTAACTTTTAGTATGTATAGTTAGACTAGAAACATACAGACCTATAGGCAAAACCGGGAGAGCTGAAGATGACTCATCGCTTAAAATCTTACTTACTTCGTTAAAGATTAATATTTAATTATTAAAAATACTGTCATTTAATTGTGATAATAACCTATCTAATTTATTAATCCATCATTACCATGTTTAACAGAAGCAAAGTGAAAACATACCAACGAAAACATCTTGTTCACATCACACGTTCGCGCTCGAATTGGAGGTTAGGTTGCTACCGCTGGCATTCGTTCTTATGGTTCTAAGAACAGACGTACTTTTTTGTCTTGCCCATTTAAATTATACAGCAGACGTATGAAAAGTATGCTATTTCGTTGTAACACGCGTCAATATTTAGAAATAATCTGTTACGTTTGTCGAAAATAACAGCCGAAATCTATGAGTAATCTTCAGCTCTCCCGGCTTTGCCTATAATAGGTCTGCGCGTCGTCTATACGGGTAGATCACCAATTCCGGTAGATCGCCCATCCGGGTAGAACACCGATTCGGGTAGATCGCCGCGGTGAGTAGATCGAAACAATCCGATTATACTAAAAGTATAAAACGCCAAAGTGCGCGGTTTTTTTTTTTGATTTTTGTATTTTTTTCGCGTTCCGAATTCCATTTTGCTGCTGCGTGGACTGCCGAATCATCAATTTTGACGTACGACAATACCGTCGCTTGAATTACCATTGGAGGTTTACTTGAAGTGGGTACACTGCGCACAGCTCTTTTTCGGAACATGGTTTTCTTAGCGACGCAAAGGCTACGCGCGGAGTGGCAAAAATTGGCTCCGGAAACGCCAATTTCTCGCTCAAAATTCGATTTGTCGATCTTTTCCTCCGTTTTCGTAATGTTTTGCGTGTGATCCCTAGATCTCGACACTTTAACCTAACCTAAACGCAGTATAACTCTATTTATCGTACCTGTAAGCACGGTAGGTGCGGATACCGCAACTTCATCTTGTACTTGTCGAGGAAATACTTCGCGACGGTACACTCGACGGTCTGACCGTTGTCCAGCTGCAACGGGAAGCTCTGCATCTGGGCTGGCCGCCTCGTAACGTTGCACACCCTGTACTTGCGCCTCATCGAGCCGCAGTGCGTGATTTCGATCTTCAGCCCTTTGATTTCTTTGGTGAATTTGACGCGCTGGCTGTCAGTCAACGGCTTCCTCTGGTCGTTTATGTCTCGGATGTCCAACACCTCGCACATGAACTCGATGACCGGCTGCGCCTTGTAGAACGCGGTCGCGGATACTGAACGGAAAGAAAAGAAAAGTTAGGTTAGGACAATAATTAATTTTTAGTACGGTTGACGATGATGATTGATGAAAAACACTCGGTTAAGCAATCAAAGAAAAGCTAAAAGGAATGAAGTACTAAATTCTGCAGGCAGAAAAAATGAGATAAGTTTTAAGGCTTTACACACTTAAGAAAAGAAAAAATCGTTTAACCATACGATAAATTTCCATATCCTACCAAAAAGTAAGGTTAAGTGTACATCGAACTTAATACACATCTTTGCAAATAATGGTCCAGAAAAAGATAAGTTGGTCGCTTGACCATTTTAGAAAAAAATCATTTTTTTAATTGAATTACCCTATCTTCTGGGAGTGCAAAACCATTTTATGTTTCTTATTATTTTATCCAGTTCAGAAATGACGACCAGTTTTGTGTCAGCGAATCCGACATTTTTGACATTGGTATGTGTTTGCGTTAAACGAAATAACTTTGTTTGAAATTTTCATAGAGAGTTGAAATAAAAACCACGCGATTAAGCACATTCCAAGCATAGAGTTTACGCTTATTTTCTGTCTAAAAAAATATCTTAAAGTTTACTTATGATAGTCCATTAGGAGGCGTTTTCATGATTTTTTTTAGACATGAAGGGGTACTTAATTTGTCCATTCAATATTTTTTTAGTTATAACCTTGTATGCAAAGGGCTTATAATTAAAAAATAGCTCTCTTACTCCTTCTCCCTATTGATGACAAGCTATTGAAATTTCAAAATTTCTTATTTTTACGATGTTTAATGTCAAATATCTCTGGTGGGACCAGGACAAAAATCTGAAACTCTCAAAGTTAATTCATCTTTTCATAAGGTTTAATAATAAATAAAAACATTCTTGTGTATTGCACTGTGTTTGGAATAACAGCCCTTTAAAATGAGAGCAAAATCACATGATGGTAAAACAAATTTAATTAAAGATTCTCAGAAAATACAAAACAAAGCAAAAAGTAAGTGATCTTCATACGTTCCTGAAGTTGATATGATATAACATCTTTATTACACCTTCTGTAGGTTGAGGAGAGAATTTGTGAAAAGTTCTAGTTCCTTTTCTCTGTTTGGATCTCTGAACTCTATCATAAAGGCTGGTTTAGTGTTCTGAAACCTCTTCTTTTGCTGCTAAGATGTAGTTTACCCCTGGTAGGTGTCCGTTACAAAAGGAAAACATATCTTCTACATTAAGGATTTGGCTATTAAGTGGTCGTTGAAGACTGGCTTTAGCCACTAGTCGCTTCGTTGCCCCCCTTATACCGTCCCATGCGTTTTTTTCCATGTGCACATCCAAAAAAATGCCATTCGGCATCGAACCAGTAATCTTTTTTATGATACGATAAGTTCGCAAAGTTCTTTTTGTTCTTGTATTGACTTGCTGCACCGCCAGAGAAATATATAAGTTTTGATATGCTTGACAGATTTTGTTTTATATAATTAGTTAAATGTTTCTGAAAACAGTCACATATAACTGGCTTCTGGCTCAGCTCATTAGTTAGCCTCAGACTCACAAATAAGGGAGCGGTGGGGACAGTCTAGTAGTGGCAAACATTAACATATTGAAAACATCTAAGCCCACTGGAACTGTTTATTTATTTACATTATATTTTTATAGAAGCAGTAATATAACATATTCTTACTGACATTATATGTATATTATTATTTAGAAATATGTGTGTTGTACAATTAAGTAATTATTATATTATAATTATTTTAAGCTGAATAAAGTTAATAACATTGTAATAAAATGTAATAAATTTAAATAATTGTGCTTTTCCAACTTCAGGACGGAATTATCGTATTTGTTAGTAAGCGCTGATTAACCTTTTTGACCATGTGTGAGGGCATGTTACTCCAAACACGGTGCAATACATACGAAAGTTTTTATTTATTATTAAACCTTATAAAAGGGTGAATTAATTATGAAAGTTTTAGATTTTTTGTCCTGGTCCCATCAGAGATATTTTACATTAAATATCGCAAAAAATGAGAATTTTTTAAGGAGTAAGAAAGCTAATTTTTTATTACAAGGCCTTTGCATACAAGGTTATAACTGAAAAATATTGAATGGACAAATGAAGTACCCCTTCATGTAAAAAAAAAATCGTGAAGATGGCTCCTAATAAGCTATGTATTGTAAGTAAACTTTAGGATATTTTTTTAAATAGAAAATAAACGTAATCTACATGTATTATATACTTAACAGGTAGCTTGAAATCTGCTTAATAGAGTGGTTTTTATTACAAAGCTCTAGGACCATCTCAACAAAAAAATATTTTGTTTAACGCAAACAGATACCAATGACAAAAATATCGGATTCGCTGACACAAAACTGGGCGCCATTTCTAAATGGAGTAATATAATTAAAAAAAAGAAATGGTTTTGTAGTCTGAAATGGTCAAGCGACCACCTCTGGACCATTTCAGATGGACTGACCCATTGTACTTATTTTGCAAATCATTACACAAATTTAGCCAGAAAGCACAACCCAACGCCCAAACCCAAAAAACATCTCACCATCTATATTCAGCATCATCTTCCATTGACTCGGCCTGACGCTCTGATGGAAACCGAACCAGACTTCCCTTCCGCCACCCAGTGGGTGATAGTAACCCTCCGGACTGCTGAAAAAGCTCCTGCCGACGGGCGTATAGCTCATCGATGGCAAATGTCTCATGACGACGTCCAAGGCCATGATGGCCTCGTACGGAATCTGCCTGGTTCTACCTTCGAGGGCCTCCTCGAGCCCGTAGAGCGACACCTGGGCGACCCACTTGATGGTCACGCGGAAGAGACGATCCTTGCCTTCGCCGGGCAACGTAACCTCCAATTCTTCTCTCGAGTTTCCGATAGGAAGCGGGTCGCGGGTATAGAGGTTGTTCCGGCCGTCGAAAACCGGTTTGAGCGTGCCGAAGATCTTCGTGTAAGCGTGGACCATGGTTTCGATGATCTCACGGTTCACCTGGTTGGAGGGGAGAAAGAAATGAAGATATTAGTTTTTAGGTTATTATTAATATTCTTTTCGTTTTGTTTTTTTTTATTTATACTTTCAAATTGAATGTCTGAATGCGGTATATTAATAACAAATTGAGTTATTTATATTATTTGCATTATGTTTTTTTAAATAGGAAAGTGTCATTTAGAATACCTCTATCCATGAGAACCAGAGAAGTAAGATAGACAACAGCCAGTGAACTGTATTGCACTGATTAAACTGGGCTTCGTAATGCCATGTCAGTACGCTCGTCACATCACATTAATGTCATCTTGAATTTTGACGTAATAAATAATAAATTCGCAATTGAATGAATTTTAGAAGACAAATTAAAACTCGACCACATGATAAAATCAGCATTCGAGAAATTGTTATTGAATTAAAGTGTCGGCAAGAATACCGCGAAGAATAAAATTGATGGAACCGGAACAAAATTGTAGGTTGACAAATACTGTCAGACTTTAGACATCATAGGTTAACAAATACTGTCAAAGTAAATGTTACCCAACTAAAATTGTTGAGAATATAAGTGCCCAATATCACTTTGCTGTCCCCGCTTTTTATGTTCGCGACGATACACACAAATTATATATTAGTAGTTATTCTTTAATATGAAACATTTGCAGTCCAATAACTAAATGCTCTTTGTATTATTGAATTAAGGAAACGCATTCTGACATTAAAAGTAGTCCACATTATGCTGATTATATTTATTCAATAATATTAATACTTATAAATTATTTTTCACATTTTAAAATTGTATCCATTCGAAATATGTATACATTGAGCGCGTAAAGCAAGGAAACATGACACAATGTCTGAAATGGTTTGTTATTTGAAAAATTTCGTCGATTTTCATTATCAAAATATACATATTTACATCGAATTTAATTTCCGACTTTAAATTGTTTTTGACTTTTGACGCCATCGACACTTACTACATGGCAACCCCATATTTTTTGTACTGGTATTGATAGGTCTGTTAATTGGTAAGATAATTGTAAAATAAAACATTTTAAAAAAATCGAGAAAAAGACAGTTGATACTTAGTGTTATATTGATAACTTTTGTTTGTTTGTGGTAAGCGAATAGGCGTTTTCAAAAGCTGCATATCTTGTCAGGGTATTGCGTTATTTTACATCTTTTTATGAAGCCGTCCGCACCCACTTAAAGAATCGCTGTAAAAGCGTCAACAACATTTGGGAACAAATTTTTGGAATTTCACGCTAAAATACAAAGATTTAGGTTTACTATGAGACCATTTTGGGGTTTCTAGGACAATGGGTTCAGCTGGAATAAAATAAAAAAGCGAAACACTACTGCCTTCCGCTATCTACCTACGGTAGTCAGACAGTGACACATTGCCCACCGACCACCGTATCGCTCTGTCTCTTTTGCTTGCGCCTGCATCACTTCTCGCCAGCCAATATAAAGCGCGGGTCCGTTCCAGTTATACGTAGTATATACAGTTCACTGCTATACACCAAATGTTCCTAGCAAAACTACAAAAATTCCCTGTTTTTAAAGAAGAAGAAACGTCGCCATAACCTTTGCGTGAATATCAACAGTTTTGTTAGGAACATCTGCTTTATTAGCCGTCTGCCTCATAGACAAAAAATCCCGAATTAATTATTCAACACAATAAAATATTCTGCAGAATGTGCATGAAAACTATGTTAGAATTACCTAATTATTTTACGAATTTGTCTCTTGGTACCGATTGTTTTGATTTTAGGCTTATATTGTCGCTTTATTTCACAAAATTAAAATATAACATACACTTCTTAGTCATACTACATTAATATGCACATTGTTTCAGTAATACATAGCAACCTAATCTTTTTTTTGTTAAATTTGTTCACTACGTTTAAATAAACATAGAGTCAATTTGGATAAAGAAGAATGTGGTTAAATCTGCGCCGAAAATGCACACACATATACGCGCGCGCAACTAGGTGGAAAACCACATGCTTCTTAGTTCAACTCATTGGGGTATTAGGCCCCAAAACTGGCTATAAATCAAATTTCTAAATTGTTAAATTCCAAAAAGTAAACCAGTTTATGGGATAGGTAAAAGACCGATGTATTAAAAGGCGGTAATATTTTTTCACCTGAGCCCTGAGCCACGTGTCCTTGTCAGCCAAAAGTTATATTTTACTATGGCTGAACATAGATGCACATAAGTTGACGGTCTTAAAAACGGTTGCAATTTTGTATTTTAACGATAAATGTGACTTTTTTGTTATACATTCTTTAGAACCAAGTATGAACTTTCATTCGACATTATTTTTATTAAAATTTACCCACAATTTTGCTTATTGCAGGGCCGAGACCATTCGCTGTTTTAAAAAAACAGTTTTATGCGGAACTTGATTGTTTTAGTTTAGTGATTAGCTTTGTTAAGCTTTGAAAGTGGCTCAAATTATAGTATACATATTTGACATTACAACTACTGGAAAATCTGCTGCGGATGCGGTTTTTGTGATTTTATTTCTAATACGTTGTAAAGGAAAATCCAAAAATTGATGTACGGGCTTATATGTATATTGGCGCAATTTCTTGATACCGTGATAGTAGAGGTAATTTAGAACATATTTAACCATATTTAGCTATGTACAAATGGTTACGGTTATCGAGATATAAACAACTTTATGTTCAATGCATTTTGTATGTTGTAAATGCCGTTATGAACGTATATTTTTCCGTTTGGGATCATGTATAGCAAACAACCCCGATGACCTAGACTCTTAAAAATCACCCGAAAAAAACCTTAAACTTTGTACTTGTATATGCATTTCTTGGAAATTGGTTGCTTGAAGCCAATCGGATTCATATTCAAGGCAAGAAAATACTTCGAAAGCACCTACTCGCGTACACAGTTCACTGGTTTAAATTGGATTCTTGTTGAGGAGAGACAATAGTAAGTTTGTGAATAGAAACTGGTTAGGAGTTTTCGATAAATGTGTTTATGCGGAATGCGAATGCGGGTTCAAAACATGCGTATTAGGGTCATACCACTAAAAAACGACAGTTTCAGCTTGAAGTATGATCAAATTTCGAAAGTTTTCATAGAAACAATAAGTATAAATATTAGACAATTTTGAAATAATACTAAAAATAATAGATTTTATAGTGATAAATATGGTAAAACAGGTTCTTAATTGCCTCTACGATCACGTCTTAAAATGAATGCATCGAATGGAAAACAGCATGAATAGCATATGTACCGTTTCAATACACAATATCGACTGGTGTAAATTTTCATTTTCTTCCTCTACCACTGGTCTTTAAAAATAAAACTTTTTTCAGGATTTTCTTACAACATAACCGACCCAAACATGTTATCTCATATAACTCAAAAACGACATGTATTGTTAAATTTTAAATCCGTATATTTTGCGTACTTAAACTGGACATGCCATATGTTATTTTATGAATTTGAGACGGTAAAACAGTAGAACTAAAATCACAAAAAAATATTTGATGACAAATGTTGTAGCAGTAATTAATTTACAATAGGTGTAGTGCAATGAAGAACAATTTTTAATACAGTTTGCTTTTTCCTATTTTGTACTGTTTTATTGTGTTTATTAAGTTATTAACCTTCAAATTCTTAGTATGAAGGTTAAAATGTTATACATAAATAAAACAACACATCTAAAGCCTTTTTAGATGAAAAAATAATTTTGGCCAGGTTTTCAGGTCAAATACCCCACTGTGCGCCGTAAGTTACATTGAAATCCTATGTACTCAACACAGTATACGTCTGAGGTCACAAAACACGATACCAGAACTGTGTTTTCTTCCTGTTGGAGAATTGGAATTGAAAGTGGCACACGCCAAATTAAATATTGAAAAAATACCAGACCTCTTCCGAATACAAGTGGGCGCACAGATTTTACTTTCTCCAGGGCGCTGAATATGTAGGTACGCCACTGGCAAAATGTCACTTTAACTGTCATGGGCGATGTGGAAAAGGGCAAAAAAGTTTTTATGAAGTTTTGCTCATCCTGTCATACGACAGGTGCGAAAGGTAGAAGTAAAATAGGTCCGCATTTACACAGAATTTTTGGCCGGACTTCGGGGACCGTTCCTGGTTATTACTATTCTCCAGAATTCATGTCAAAATCGGTTGTTTGGAACGCGGAATCGTTGGACGCATACATCAAGAACCCCGACAAATATTTGCCTGGCAACATGTTTTTTACGGGACTGAAAAATCCAGTCGATCGCAAGAATTTGATCGCCTTTCTGCAAACGTTGAAATAATAATAATGACTCCTGTAATAAATTCAAGTTTTAGATGTATAATAAATAAACTAAAATCGGTTTGATATGAGATGATGTGAGCTAGATGTATATGTTGGTCCTGTGAAATATTCAAAAAGAAGGGAAATAAATCTACTGCAGTAATCCTGAGATCAGACGCGGAATGTGTTTGGTTTCAATATTCTATTGTTCTATTGACTTAAAATTAAAAAAAAAATGTTATTATAACAACCCTTGTGGTGACGCAATGTCAACAGTTTTATTAGAAACATATTATTTTTGTTTTTATTATACAACAACATCGCTATTCAAATATCTCTTTGAAAAAATGAATAGCTTTGAAAGAAAATTAAAAACATACCATGTTTTCAATAACAGAACGTTTCAGTCCTATATAATGTTCAGTTTTTCACAGTGAACTGTATATACTACGTATAACTGGAACGGACCCGCGCTTTATATTGGCTGGCGAGAAGTGTTGCAGGCGCAAGCAAAAGAGACAGAGCGATACCGTGGGCAATGTGTCACTGTCTGACTACCGTAGGTAGATAGCGGAAGGCAGTAGTGTTTCGCTTTTTTTTATTTATTCCAGCTGAACCCATTGCCCTAGAAACCTTAAAATGGTCTCATAGTAAACCTAAATCTCTGTATTTTTACGTGAAATTGCCAGAAATTTGTTCCCAAATGTTTTTGACGCATTTACAGCGATTCTTTAAGTGAGGTGCGAACGGCTTCATAAAAAAAACGTAAAAAACGCAATAACCTGACAAGCTGACTACAGGCTACAAACATAATAAGAGGGGCGTTTATCCATATACCAGTTACATGCAAAACACGGGCGAATAAAACACAGATCGGAGTCAAAACTATTGCACTGATGTGTAAAAGTACGGTACTATTGGAACGTGTAATCATAGGGCATTGTTCTGGGAAAAATATAAAATTCAACCGCGGTTGCTTTAATCATGAATTTAATTCGAGAAAAGAACCTAATTTTTGACACAATATACTGGTTGATTTAATATGCTTTCATGGTGAATAAACCCAGAATAAACCAATAGTATTAATCCCGGAACAGGAGGTTATTTATGGGTGACATTTTAAGACATAGCTCTTCAAAATTTACCCAGCCGTTGTCAAGTTGATCTGCCTTTTATTAAATTGTGTCGAATTACTTCGAACTGTCTCCGCAGAGCTATGTAAAAAAGGTTTCTGTAATAAAGTCCACAGGCCGAGACATGGGAGAAGAGTACCAACAGCTCAGATCAATAATACCTAACAGCTAACAACAACTACTGTAGTTGCCTATTGACAATGAGCAGACATCGGCTGAACAAATTAAGTAAGTATGTTTGTTTATATGTCGTAGGCAAATGGCCTAGGCATAAGCTATTTGCCTGGTCAAATAGATATGGAATCGTTATTTATATTTTTAAAGCTATTTTCCTAGGCAAATGTATTTGCCTAGACCGTTTTCGGGGAAATAGCATTTAGTTTACAATCGCGTTTGTCTTAAAATTGTGGGAGGTTATGTGCAATCCGTGCATGTTAGTTCTCAAATACGTCATAATTAATATTTGGTCACTGATTACTTCTGAGTAATATCGTATTCTAATTATCATGATTCTAATGGAGTTACGCCTGATTTGTTATGACAAGCGTCAATACTCATGAGTGCGGAGATACGATTTCATACGGATTTTATTCCACTAAAACAAGACTTTTAGGTTAGTTCGATCGATTTCTATACAAAATGCTATTTGCCTAACAACCGCTCGGGCAAATACATTACAAATACATAACTGCAGACTCAATATCTATTAGCCATGGCTATAGGCAAAACTGGGAGAGCTGAAGATTACTCATAGATTTCAGCTGTTATTTTAGACATACGTTACAGAATATTTCTAAATATTGACGCGTGTTAAAACGAAATAGCATACTTTTCATACGTCTGCTCTATAATTTAAATGGGCAAGACAAAAAAGTACGTCTGTTCTTAGAACCATAAGAACGAATGACAGCGGTAGCAACCTAACCTCCAATTCGACCGCGAACGTGTGATGTGAACAAGATGTTTTCATTGGTATGTTTTCACTTTGCTTCTGTTAAACATGCTAATGATGGATATATAAATTAGATAGGACAATTATCACAATTAAATGACAGTATTTTTAATAATTAAATATTAATCATGAACGAACTACCTAGTAGGCAACTTAATATACACAGCTAATAACCAATTCACGCGGTACGTTCATATCTTGGTTCATACGATTTTAAGCGATGAATCACCTTCAGCTCTCCCAGTTTTGCCTATAGTAGCCTCTGCCTAGACAAAAGTCTTTTTCCAGAAATACCCATTTGCCTACGACATAAGACTTGAGTACAATGGTTCACCGTTAGATGGACCCACATCATGGGCGTACCGTACATACTACAGGCTAAAGGCCGCGTGTCGATCTCAATAGCACAAAGGCCCCTTAAAAAAAGATGTAGGTACCTTTCTTGGGCATTTGTCCGGCTGTATGTTGACGTCGTAGTGGTGGACGAAGCCCCTGGGCATCGTTATCTGGAAGTGGTTCGCCCTGAGGCCGATCGGGCGGCCCTCGCGGCCCAGATTGGGCCGTCGCGGGCATTGGAAATGCGGCGGGTCCGTTGCCGGCGGCACTGTCGTTAGCGCTGTCGCACCGGCCGCGCCTGGAAGCGCGACCGCCGTACTGGTCGCGCCGATCGGCGTTGTTGGCTGACCAGCTAGAAAAAATTAAATTTATAAAAAAAATTACCTATATATCATAGCCTTGGAATAGTGGATAAATTTAGGTCTTTTTTTCTTGCAATTATGTCTGAAACTGTCGTGAATTTTGCGGACAAGATAATTAGTTATCTAATTTGCAGTTCGTAAAATTTGTCATAGAAAAATATAGGTACGCCGTTTACTTGTACAATTATTTATGTATGCACAATTGGGTTATACAAAATTTATAATTTGCTAAAACTTTCTATGCTGGAGGGCAACGATCCCCCATATCGATTCCTTTTCCGGAAAACAAAATTCGTGCTAAATTTGAAAAAACAATCGGTTAATGTTAACACGTGCCACCGAGCACCTCAAATTTCCCATTTAAAATACATTGGAAAAATGCATATTTTTTCTTATTTTTCACGATCAGTACCCTAGAAATGAGGCAAAAATTACCCCAAATTTAAATTTTGCAAAGTTACGTCTATTTTTCTGATAGAAATTACTATTATTGGATTATGTTATTGGATTATGTTTTTGGCATTTATTAAATAATTTAAAAATTAAAAAAAATGTTTAAACAATTAACATGTGTTTAACCAAAAATATACTATGTTACGCACTCATTTTTTCATTTATTGCAAAAATGATTAAATTATTGCTTTTTTAATTTATTAACTAATTAGCAATTGTTTAAACAATTATCATTTTTTGTCTACACAAAAATATATGTGGTTACGCACATATTTTCCTAATTTTGTAAAAATTATTAGATTATTGGTATTTTGTCATTTGTTAACTAATTTGCAATTGTTTAAACATATACCATTTGATTAAACAAATATATGTATACATTGTAATAGACATAATTTTCTATATATCTATATTATTTTTGGTATATTGTTGGCATGTTTTTGTAATTTGTTACTTAATGTGCAATTTTTTTTACAAATAAATTTGTTTAAGCAAAAATAATAATAGAATGTTAGTAAGTATTTCTTGACAAAAATTATTATTGAATTTCTGGTCTTTTTTGTAATTTTGGAGGTGTTACGATATCGGTCAAATTTTTGCGAAAAAGATACGGCAGTACCATTGTATATTTTTCTTTAAACAAATGGTATTTATTTAAACAATTGCAAACTAGTTAATTAAGGACAGACAATGTCAACAATCTATTAATAATTTCTCAAGAAAAAAAGAAAAATATGTAGTCCGTAACATTGTATATTTTTGTAAACTAATGGTATTTGTTTAAATAATTGCAAATTAGTTGGTAAATGATCAAAAATGCTCCTAATAATAATTTCATTTAAAAAATAGAAAATATGTCCGCAATATTGTATATATATATTTGTTTAAAGAAATGGTATTTGTTTAAACAAATGGTATTTGTTTAATCAATTGCTAATTAGTTAATAAATGACAAAAAAGCCAATAATTTAATAACTTCTGCAAAAAAATGAATGTTCGTGCCATCGTATATTTTTGTTTAAACAAATGCTAATTGTTTAAACAATTTCAAATTAGTTAATAAATGACAAAAAATGTCAATAATCCAATAATAATCACTTCTGCCAAAGACAATAATAAAACACGTAACACTGTAAAATTGTCTCATATTTAGAGTACTATGGGGACGGTAGGGGTAGTGAACAAAAAAATAGTGGTTGTCAATTTCTTCCTTGGGAACAATTTCTGGAAATCTCCCGCAACTTCTTTCTAAATCCGAAACGTGAAAAAAAAGAAAAAAAAATATGCATTTTCCAATGTATTCTAAATGGAAAATTTGAGGTTCTCGGTGGGACGTGTTAACGTTAACCGATTTTTATCAAATTTGGGATTTTTTGTTCTGGGAGGTGAACAGATTGGGGTCGTTTCCCTCTAGCGAAAAGTCCGTTTTTTGGACCACCCTAATCTACAATTTATATAGTACTTATGAAAAATATTTACAATTAACATCAAAACAGTACAACATCCAGTGTGAACGGGAGTGGAGTAACCAGAGCGCGCTCCATTTATTCGGGGCGTGACTTCAGTTCAGTAAAATCAGAATAACTAAATATTAACCGAGTGTGTAAGTCAAGTGTTTTTAAAATATCTGAACAGCGTTTTATTTCGCTTAATTCACGGAGTTCGCAAATCCACTATGTACCGAGTGAAATTCCTAAAACTGTCGGCAAAATTTTAAATAAAAAGAAGGCTTTTCCAGAATTTCAAAAGATGTCAACGTTCGTCACTTTATAATTTGATAAAGCAAATTAATTTCAATCAGATGTTGCCCTATTATTTTGGCTGTTATCGTGTGAATTAGAAAAAAATGGAAAAAAATGAAAATTTGCCCATTCACGTCCTGTCTTTTTAAGACTGTTATACCAAATTTCAGATCAACCGCTCCAAAATTACAGCAGTTAGCGGCTGAATATGACCAAAAAAATGGTGTTAACCGATTTTGCCCATTCATGAACCTGTCCTTACTTTTTAGGAGATAAGCTTGTATACCAAGTTTCAGATCAATTACTTCAAAATCACAGCAGTTATCGCGTCTGCAGACGGACAGACAGACGGTCATAGCTAAATCGATTCAGTTTTGAATGCTGATCAAAAATATACAAGTCTGTACCTGCCACGCTTCCTTAAGGGTGTTACAAATTTTGGGATAAAGTGAATATACCCTACCACAGTAAATGTGGGGGGGGGTATACAAAAAAAGTGATTAGACAAAAATTTTAGGAAATTAATTAAGTATACTTAATATTAGACATTTGTGTTATAGGAGGAACCGTTGGGGAATATTATTTGAAAAAACAATTTCTGTACCTTCAATCCAAGATGGTGAACCGCGCCGACCCACATCATCGGGTCCTGGAACTAAATAAATAACACATGACCAATTTTTGTTAAAAAAAAATGTGGAATAAAAGTACAATATATTTTTGCGTTGGGGTACCCCGGGGACTCACCCAATTTCGGAGATTCCGCAATGCTAAAAAGAGCGGGAAACGCTAGTCTAGATATTTAAAAGGGGTAGTAACTATTAATAACTTTTGACATAATAAATATTGATCCCAGGATTAAAGATTTTGTAATCCGGGGATCCCGAGATTTTTGAAAAAAAAAATCGAAAATTGCCAGATCGAATAGCCTGGGATGCCAAAAGTTACCATTTTACCATACAAGTATTGACATAAATAATAAACAAAATTTAAACTCTTTTAATAAATTGCTCTTGCGTGTTAATTTTGTTTAAAATTTTCACATTTTTATAAAATGTGTCAAGAATACTCACGGCAATTGTTTAATCGAGTTAAATTTTCAATTTCTCATATTACTGCTAAAAACATTTCGCGATTTTTTGTTTTCTTCTTCAAGATAAAATTGGGTAACTTAAATATAAATAAATTCTTACATCATGAATGTTTATTATGTAAGTGAACTAACTGTTTGAATTGTAAATAAAACGATTATTGTTCACAAAAAAAAGTTTGGTATAATGACTTTAAGTTCAAGTTCTAAACGCGTTTTCAAGTAAAGACGTTTCTATTATCCAAAATTGATGACATATTCAGTGCAACTTCTTAGGTGAACATCAAGTTTGGTTATTTTTATATTCAATTTATTGTCATGAAACAAATTAATATTACATGTACAACGTCATTCGGTTTTGTAACAGGTAAATGTAAACACAGGTAAATTTGTTTTATTTTTACGTTTATGTTGCTTTTTTCTATTTTAAATATAGCCTATAATTTTTGTTGAGGGTATAGTAACTAACAAAATTGAAGCAAACTGAAAACCGGTTGATGTTTACCTCTATATTGAATTATATTATAGCAACATGTTGGTGGAAACGAACATTTTATGCTTGATACTTAACTTATTCAGAAAAGATGCGGCTATAAACTGAAGTTCATACTTAAAAAATAGCAGCTCAATTGATTTATTGTAGATTGCATACATTTCGCCAATTAACAAAAAAAAAAAAATAAGACAATAATTTCGTTTTAATTTTTTCGAGATTCCAGGATTTAGATTTATAATCCCGGGGTCCCGAAAAACTTAAATCGAAATCATTTTCTTTTTTTTAGTAACTAATTATTTTCTTTTTTATTTTAGTAACTCATTACTTTCTTGGCCAACACCATCTATCAAATAGCTCTATAGGTATACGGATAGAAGACATGAGATAAGGCACAAACAAATCTCTCATAACAATCGTGATTAGGTAAGAATGTAATTCTAAGATCTGTGACAAACATACAAAAAAAACAAACAAAAAAAACAAAAATAATGACCACCTTCGTGTTTCTCCAGATTTTCACCGGACTTCTCGTCAACATCTCGTCGTATGATATACACAAAGGGAGGAACGGAGCCTCTGCCTGTAGGTATTAAATGAAGCGTGGTCGGACAAATAACGACTCAAGATTTGATACCGTTGAAGTGGGTAGTTATTAGCCCGTTACAAACGTGATTCTGGGAAGGGGCAATATATAGGGAGTGAACCCACGTACATCCGTTATAGGTACACGGGTTGGTAATAATGGTTTTGACATTTATTGACATCCCCTTAAGGTCCCGATCCTCCTAATTACGCATCATCTTTCTTGGATACACATGGAGAATACAACGAAAGAAACGAATTTTGGTATGCTTAAAAAATACGAAGATAATAGATGGGAAAGAAAAAAGAGGGAAAATCTAGAATTTAGTAATTTTGTTATTATATTTTTATAAAGATTCATGGCGTATAAATGTTCTGCTAATTTTAATAGCTTAGAAGATATTGGTGCAAAATTTCATGACGATTTTTTCAATCGGTAATAGTTTTAAAATAATTTTAATAATATCATCTAAAGTTTAGTAAACTTTTTGATATGACGATTTATGAAACTAATGGTATTATTTTCATAGAATGGCGAATTATTTACGACGTTCAATGATTTTTACTAAAAGAAGGCAACAAATCCTCCACTACTTCTTTACATAATAGTTAGACTATAATTTCCTTACTCACTGTCATTTAGTAACAGTTGTTTTCAGGGTAATACATTTTCTAGTCGATTTCAGTAACAAAACATTAATCTTTGTAAAATTTTAGAAGATATTTTGTATAATTCTTGCCATTATTTATAAAGCTTTGTCTTCATGTTTGGCTATTCCTAGTTGTTGCTTTGCATTTGACCGTATGACAGCTCAATTATCACTATACAGGCAATCATATAATTTTTATTTTATTTTTGGTTTCTACGTATCAAAAGACATCATTAATTATTAATAAGGTTTGACTGTACCTAAAAATCACCATTTTGAGTTTTTAGATTTTACTAATTTTTTAGTGATTTTCGGGGTTACGTTTAAAATTCTGATGCTGTTCTTGATTAATATGCTATAACTCATAAAAATTAGAAAGCTGTATTATGTTGGCATTTTCGCGATCTTTCCAAATTAAGAAGAATTGGCGCTGTTTTTGCCCCGTAAATTTTATTCGTTTAACTTTAGCAATTAATTACTCCAGAAATAATCTATAGATTTCAACGAATTAAAAAGTAAAAACACCTGCGGAATGCTAGTTTTCAATGTGCATTTTTTTAAATCATTGGATTAGTGCTTGACCCACAAAAACTATATTATGCAAAGCCAGCAATTCCTTTATTATAAGAGCTAGAATAATGAAATATAGACTATAGGCTACCCACTAATTCATAGGTTTAAAGCTTATTACATAATCATTGTTTATCTTGCATTTTCCCTACAAAAGATCGAGTTGAAGCATCTCATGATTGCTGCAATTGACTCGGCGCTCTTCGGTGTTTGTGGCGAGCGGGGGAAGGGATCGACAGCGATGCTGCAAGTAGTGGCGGATCGCACGTGCATTAGTTACTAGGAGAACTGTGTTTACGGATACAATACATAAAACGACACGGCGATTATGCCTCGCCAAAGAAATTTGGATATCCGGCGACAGATTATCGAATAGAAAAATAATGGCAAAATGAGTCAATAAGATAACAGAACCACGAACAGGCATTTGGAAGTCCCATGGAAATTCTTGGCAATTTAAATCGGGCTTCGGGATTAGCATTTAAAATTAATGAACGATCTGCAAAATAATCTATGTGACTACAAATTTACGATGCTAAATTTGTAAAAGTTTTTTGATATTTCTAAGTTTTATACGCTCAGAGCTGACGTTTGTAATATATGTAATATATCAAGAGTTGGTATTTATTTTATATTGTTTGTGCATGTTATTAAATATTATTAATAAATAAACTGTTGAAACTGTTGTAATAGTTTGAATATTTATACAACAAAATCGGGCATACTTTTTAAATATTTTTTGGGTTTATCAAGCAAACTTAATTTAGTATTCACCACTAATCGGAAAATGTGCTAACTCCATATTATTAGATCTATCCGCTTCCATCAAAATCTTGTTTACAACCTTATTGTATAAAACTGAAGAAAACATAAACGCCAATCGATAGAAGAGATTTCTCTCGTACCAAATTTTCTCGCGCCTAGTTCTGCGAGAAAATCGACGTCAAAAGAAGAGATATAATATATGGCCACGATAGTACATCATTCCGACACCCCTAAATTTGTATATATATATATAGATATAAAACATTTTTTGTCAGCCTAAATAGATATTCTTAGAATTTTGTTAATTACTGTTATATTGTAGCGAAGTAAAAAGAAATCGAATTGCAGTTACCTTATAAGGAAAGAATCAACTTTTAGCATAACACTCAATTGTCAAGATCAGCCAAACTTTTAGGCTATGTTCTGACCGTTAGAACATTTATAGAAAAGAGACGATTGTGGGTTGACAAGTGTATTGTCAAATCAACAAACCGGATGTCTTAAAATAAAGTTCAATGTTGTAGATTTCTTGTTTTATCTAACTATGTTTAGTTAGTTTCGACAGAAATATGTCGAAATTTAAGACAGTGTTTGTATTTGGGACATTTATTTTACATGGTCCAATCTTTTAAATGATGAAACTGAACCTACCCGGTAACAAAACCCCAAAAAAAGCATACCTGCATCTCCAGTGAAACTTTCTAAATCGTTCGAACCACCAGTATCGTCACTCCACTGTATATCAGTGTCTTTTTCACCCTCTGCATCAGACATTTCTAATTGTTCACCCTATCAGTTGGTAATATAACAATAACATACACCAACTTTAGGTACACTAAATACCAAGAAGAAACAAAAGAATCGCAAAGAACCACGTGCTCAACCACAGAACTTATGGTCACTGCAAGAATTCTTCTAATTGTTCCTACTCGAGTACTCAGTGAACAGTTAGAGGGCGAATAGAAAATTTTGTTCGAAGCAAGCCACAGGTAAACTTTACCCCCACCCCAAACACGTGTGGGCCGCTGATATCGACAAGGGGATATAGACAGTTTCCTGGAAAGATGAGCGTTGTGTTGCCTATAAGCACGTGTCAAATAATGATGTTACCGACAGATACCCGGAGCACGTGCACGTGACTGTACCTTTCTCGAGTCAGTGAGTGGAAAACAGATCAAGTCCAAAACTTGACGTTTCAAAACAGCGGTGAATCAAAGAATCCATTTCCGAAGAAAATATATTAACAGAAGTAGAGAAATTGTTGTCGTAATGTTAAGAAAACGATCGTTTTGATTTAAGAAAGTCGTTGTTTTGAAAATAGTGTGAAGGGCGCCGATGTACTTCCTGTACCGGTATCGCGTATCGTAACTGCGAATAAAAAAATCTAATGTAGCCAGTGGTGGCCAGGCACTTTATTAATATATAAAATTAATAGTTTAGCTGCATGAGATTCTATTTGATCGAGATCGATCGTGTCTGCATTAAAATAAAACAAGTAGCCAGGATTTGACAGATATTTTCATAATACCATATGAAAGCAAAATGATATAAAAAATGTTGCTAACAGCAGGCTGTTCCAACACTAGCGTTGCGACATATATCTCTATCTCATCCGACGTAGTGCCAGTGGACACACTACGCATGAGTCAAGTTCGTGGATTGGCTGGATTGGATCCATAGGCTGCTACATGTATAAGGTTATCTATGCACAGAGAGAAATTTTTGTTTAATTCAAATAAATATGCATTGACTCAACGAAATTTGTTGTTTCAATAGAGACAAAGAAATATTTATTTGCGGATAAAAACGCATTTATTTGAAATATTTGTTTGGTAGAAAGAACATTGATTTGTGTCAAACAACTTATGTTTCCAGTTAAAGTTTGCAATTTGTGTATTATAAGAAATGAGATTTATTTACTTCAAATAATTATGATTGTGTGTTGAGTGAAAGAATTACACTTTTTTAAATTAACAAAATTGTTGGTCGAGTTAAAATGCTTAAAATTATAAATTTGTTGAAAGAATTAATAGACAAGCATTTTTCGGAAGACTCGCCATGTGTCACCTCCTTTTTGGGATGTCGCACATCATCCTCGACCAGTGCTTGGTCTTCCCAACCCAACATATAGTCAAGGTTAAGTTAGTAAAGTGTACGCTGATTTGGAATCGCAACTTGAACCTGCAGGCACTGTACTCTATAAGTTCTATACTGTCGATCACGCGGCTTTATACTCTCGATATGTACGAAGTGCGAGGAGCGAGTTTACAGCGCCATCTATGACATTAAAAATACATTTATTTGAATCAAAATATGATTTCTTGGGTGAAAGTAAACCTATTTTAAAGCCAAAACAAAAATATTACTTTAAAGGAAATAAATCTCTTCTTGTGTACAAATATATTTATTTTAATCAAAATATGATTTCTTTGGTGGAAGTAAACCTATTTTTAAGCCAATGACAAAATATTACTTTAAGCGAAATAAATCTCTCCTTATATACAAATTTATATGTTTGAATCAAAATTATATTTCATTGGTGTAAACAAACGCTTTTTTAAATCAAAACAAAACTATTACTTTAAAGGAAAGTAATTTTTGTTTGAATCCATATATATTTATTCCACTTAAATAAATATTTCAAATAAATTAATCTCTGCAAGTAAATAAACTAGAGTATCCAATGAAGTAAATATTGTTGGTGTCAAACAAATATGTTTTGACCCAAAAGAATAAATTCAAACAAATACATTTCTTTAAAACAAGAAACCGTTTCTATCTGTGTGGGCTGTCACTGGTTTGGCGTTAGTGATGCCGAATATTACCGGCTAACGGCCGCGGTAATACCGACCGCGCACTTTAAGCTACAATAGCGCCATCTGTCGACGGTCCTAATAACTACTGGCCACGCATGCGCAATTTGATCGCGGGCATCACATCGATAGACAAAATAAATATCTCCGTCTCACATTGTTGGAACCAAGACTACACATTGGCGCTATAGGACAAGCTCCGTATAATCCCTAATACGTATATGGATAATATTGACAGTAGGTAATGAAAAAAAAAACTAGTCTTTGACACTACCTACTGTTAAAATTAAAATTGTGAAATCCTCGCTAACTAAATTTTAATGCAGACACGATCTCGACCAAAAAAAAATTGCTCATACAGCTAAACTGTTAATTTTACGAAAAAATGTGATAGACATAAATTATATTTTGACGAAATTACAGAAATGCCGGCTCATTTGGAAAATCAATGAAAACTGCTTAGAGGAAACATCGAGTTCCTTTGGACCCTTTTCAACAAAAAGCTGTTCAGCTCAAAGTTATCATACTGCGTATGATAAAGTAAAAAACTCAAATATATCTCTGTTTTGCACGTCTTTCTAATGGTCTACCCATATCGCTTCTGACCTCTCTGGCTGAATTAGCGAAAATACTAATATTGTAGACAAATTAGCGATGTATCTTACAAAGACTAGCAGAAACACATAACGTAAAATAACTATCGTTATGATGAGGAACGAAGATGACGAGTACAACGCTGTCAGGAATACAGTTATCAATGAAATATTTACGTGATAAGGTAAAATTTGTTTCTATTCTACTAATAAAAAAACAATGAATGTTCTTTTGCAGATGATTCATACGGAATTAACGCTACATTGTTCCGGTAGTGCAGGTGATAGCTGGAAAATGATTTCTTGCAAGTTTTACATTGTTATAATTGAAAACACACAACGTAACGTTGTCTCAATTCACAGCAACCTTTGTTAATTTAAAACAACAGTTGTTTTTGATATTATACGCAAGAGTATACCGGGTGGTCCTTTTAACTTGAGACTCCTAAATATGCATGCTACGACAAGTGTCTTAAATGGCAATACCTATTCTTTTTTATCAAATTATGATTTTACGCTAAATAAGAAGAAACTTTTGCCTGAAACTTTTTTTTCGTACAAATGAGGTTAAGAATGTTATTTTCTTAACATTAGCCAACCAGTTCTCTGTGTGTGTGAGCGGCGACTCAATATTTCCGTACTTTTGTATTGTTAATATATTAGGTAGTTTCAAATAAACAATGTTTTGGCACAAGGAATGTTTATTTAGGTAAGAAAATATTACTTTACTCCAAACCAATCTTATTTTACTCAAATAAACATACTTTGTAGCAAATAAATGTACTTCTGCTTCTATGCAAAGAAAGATTTATTTGACTTTTAAACAGAATTTTCTATTAGTGCATGATTCTATTAGTGCCTTGGCATGTCTTGCCATCTTTGCTCAATTTTCCACATAGAAAACGAGATTTTAGCGGAAATAGGAAAGTTCATATTTAGAAGTTTTATGACCAAACTTAGAGCTGAAAAGCTTTTGTTTCAAAAGGGTCCAAAGGAACTGGCTATTTACTCTTAGCATTTTTCAACGATTTTGCAAATGAGCCGTCATATCTGTAATTTCGTCAAAATAGATAAATAATAAATTAAAGTAGAGGAAATTTTGTATAATTTATGTCTATAACATTTTTTGGTAAACTTAATAGTTTAGCTGCAGGATCAAATTCTATTTGATCGAAATCGTGTCTGCATTAATAGTAGGTAGCCAGGATATTTTGAAACTTTTGACAGTATTCAGAACGTCAGCGATTGCGAAACGTCAATTCAACACGCAAATGCATGGAGAATGCGATGAGGAGGAGAAACACACGCGCACGTACGCTATGTGAAACAATGTGAAACAGCTTGGTGTTTCCATGGTGTTTACAAAGCCAATGTGTATTTCGAGCGCGGATAGCAATGTTGTTATGCATTTTTCAAGGATTTTGCAAATGAGCCGCCATTTCTGTAATTTCGTCAAAACAGTTAAATAATAAATTAAAGTAGAGGAAATTTTGTAAAATTTATCTATGACATTTTTGGTAAAATTAGTAGTTTAGCTGTAGGAGCAAATTCTATTTGTTCGAGATCGTGTCTGCATTAATATAGGATTTGCTAGATATTTTTATTCTAATGACATTTTTTGACAATACCTACTGTCAATATCTGTCAAATCCTGGCTAATTCAAACAAAAGTTGCTTAACCAGTCTGAATATGGGACGTTTACCTTAAAGTAGCAGGTAACATGTTATCAGTTTGTTGACTTTTTTTAGGTTATGTTACAAGCAAACCTAGAACAAGGTGTGTACGATTTTTTATGGATTTCCAACCGCGATAGTATGAATTTTGCAATTCAAACAAATGGTTCTTATCATCAAAAATAACATAATTTATCACACAAGTTTAACAGAAAAGAAAACAAATATTCATATTCATTCAAATAATAAAACAAGAGGTAATGACATTTTCGCATTTTCGTCATAATAATCTACAGTTATCCAATATTAAGGATTTTAGATATTTGTCTTTCAATGTCTAGATTATCGGGACAAAAAATAGCAAAATATTAGAACCCGACTGAAATCAATAGTACCAGACAGCACGGGTCAGAGTTCATCGAACTCGAAGGACCTCACAAAAACAATCGAAACTATCGAAAATTTGACAATTCGTTTAGCAATTTTGAGAACGGACGGATTAAAGATAAACCGCAAATCTGTAAGTTTTGAGATCGGGTCGAAAATGCAAAAACAAACACATAAGAAATGTTATGCGGAACACCTGCCGTTGCGTGCAGATGTTCTACGGGATAAACAAACGAATAAATAACCTTAAAAATCGGGTATAATCTCTATAGGCGTTTAGGGGTATTGTATATTGATAGATTATAACGATTTTTCTAGCGAGTACACAAATACATAACGGTGACCTTATTTATACTGGGAAGTCGACAACACAAAGAATATTTCGCAGTAACCCCATTATTTTAATCCGCACCAAATATCTGACTAAATTCGTCTATTCCGGGCATAAACAAGGCCTAAATTATGTTAAAATAACCATAGTAACACGATCAAAACACTCGATAGACAAACAATCCGCTGATTCGGATTGTAAACCTACGACGATTTTAATTTTCGAGCTAGCGTAAGAATCTTTGGTACTCACTTCCACTCGGAGCTGGAAACATTTTTCACACGCAAACCAACACTTTAGGTCTTAAAACACACCACAAACCGTAAACTGTCTATACCAGTCGCGAAGGTAGGCGGACATTTGCAATCTAGGATATGACGTCACCAGCGAAAATACGAACTTATCCCGAACGCGTTTGAGCAATTTTCGTTAATTCTACGTCGAAACCGAACCGAAAATCACGCGAAATTCGCTTAAATTAACCAAATTCGCTCGACCAACGTTAAAACAGGTCCATCCGCGCGCCGGTAAACGTTAGAACTACGATATGCTGCGGTATAACTGGTATAACCGACATAACCTAACTTCGTGACAGTTCTACTATACCGACTATTACTCAAATCTCCGGTATAATTTCGTGGAAATGCATAAAATAATGAATAATTTCGATCAAATTTCCTGTTTTTTATTAGTCATTAATTCTTAGGAACTGTAGAACGTGCGTGCGTGCCGTATGCGCATGCGTCGAATATAATTGTAATAAGCAGATGAATCGCGTGTTTTGCGGCGGTGGCGACACCTACAACGGCACGCTTATACATACAGGAGTCCCGAAAGTGACGAGTCGCGATCGTCGATATGTGTTTTTTAGGTTTCTTTGTTATTTTTTAGGTTTGTTTGTATATTTTTTGGTTTATATATGTGACTTACCGGGTTGCATGGTGTGGGCATGTATTGGGCCTTGAGGCCGGTGCAGCAGGCTTAAACTGGTTATATCCGGTAACAGCTGTTGTATGGGCGCCTGCATACTATGTGCTTCGGTATCGGCCGACATCATCTAGCCTGAAGAAAAAAGAACAAGAAAATTTAGAATATTACTATTTTAGAAGCATTTAAAACTATTTGACATTTTGATATAAAAATATTGGTAAATAACATTGGTTTTTAGCTGTCCTTTCGAGTATACTATATTTTAATAGATTAATTGATTTCAAGGCTCACATGATAAATTTGATTGTATGACAAGGTAATACTTAAGCCCACTTGAAATATTGCAACAGTGTTGTTTTTATGTAATTACGATTATATGCGATAAAAAATCGACTTATTATTTCACTAGCGTTGTAGATTATTTATTATCTAATAATTAATTTATCAGTAATTCTCTCAATTTCTCGCGTAGAGCTGTCTCAATTTTGATTCGACATACAGGATGGTCGAGAAACATGAAATTCTTATACATATATGATAAACAGTGAACAATGATTTTGGTACATTTATCAAAAATATTTTAAATGTAATATTATGCTTAATTTTTAAATTTTTGTCAATTTTTGTAAAAATAATAAAGTAATCTGACAAAATACTTTGCTGATTTTAGATTTTTAAATCTTTCTCTTTGCTGCAAACACAGGTTGTGTCTCAGTTAACACTACCAATAGTACATTATTTAATGCCGTTGTTAAATTTTGTTGTTAATAACAAACGATGAAAACAAAAGATAAAATTGATATTAAATATTAAAATTTGATGTATTTCAGGCTATATTTTATGTACATATTTTCCATACTATACAATAGAAACTCCCAATTTTTTCTTCCAAAGTGTCATATTTGACATCTCATATCCGCTATATAGCCTATATCTGATGCTAATTTCAATATAAGCAAAACATAATCTTCTATAAAAGACGTATAGTTTGACAGAAGACTATTTTTGACAGAAATACTAGTGATTACAAAACAACTACACATACAAAACAACTTTTTAGTTTCTACTTTTCTACTTTTTAGTGCATTTATCTACGACTCACATATAATAAGTTCATCGCATACTTATCTATGATTATATAATCCCCATTATGATACACACCAATGATTATAATGACAGCAGCGTTGTATAATAATGACAGTTCGTTCAAATAGTGACTTCATTATTTGAACGAACTGTCACCATTATACAACGCCAGTGTCAAAGTCTGTCAAAACCTACATGGATGACAGTTATGTGACAGTTGGCCTCGCCATCATTAACAAATACATTTAAAAGATTTGATATAAAATTGTTAATTGTTAAATTGTTGATATAAATTGTTAGTAATTAATAGAATTTATAAGGAATATAATTTATAAATGAATTATAACCTAAATTATACGGTACTTATGACTTCAAACGCATTTTAAATATGTACAGTATTTCTTCTTTGGTAATTTTGAATTTAGCTGGTCACGAAATTTTGCCTTGCGATGACAAAAAAAAATATGTAATCTTGAAAATTACAAATTAGTTAGATTACCTCCACCTGGTGGACAATGATGATACTGCGTACCATTTTACCCGCGTAGGGTGAACTCTGACATTTGCAATCCCTACCTCCCACTCAGAAGAAAAAATCAAATTTTTCGAAATATTCCTATGACGGAATTCAAATCATGCTATATCGCAATAAAATTAGATTATATGTAGGTGAAATGTTTGTACACATGTGCATATGCATGTATTTACCTTGAACAGACAATCTATAGATAACATAGATAGAATTGTACTTGGAATTGCACATTTTTTCCCAACAAATTATCCCGAAAACTTTTAGCTTACGTTAGGCCTCAACATGGAAATCAATACCGCAAAATTTTCCCTCTCATTTTCGAGCTCGTGCAATTTCCCACGTAAGACCGGATCACAAGTGCGCAGTAGGAATAAAAAAAAACGAAGAAATAAAACAACCGCAGACGTAAACGTAAACAAACGAAATCGCGCGACAACCGCGTACATTATAATTATTACTAATGCGACAACTACGTATTTAGACCACGTACGGCGAAAACGTGCGTTGTTATCAGTTTTCCGCGAACGGAAAGATGGCTGCGAAAAACAAAAACAGATCGCTCGCGGTCATATCGGCCGCCATATAAAAACAATCGCCGGCTAGACGGTCATATACGCCAGATCAATCACCTCCGTAATATCCCAACCATGCCCTACTACAATAAACACAAGGGACCGCCGACTCACCGATAGATTTCCACAATTTCAGCGCTTGACAGGACAATCCAATACCATCAAATCGGTCACGATAGTGCAGCGGATCGAGACGAGCACAAAACATATCACCACCGTGTTCAAAACCGCCGCAAAACGTCCTTTTTCTCGCACCGCTATTACGTGCAAATAACACACGAAACCACCGCACTGTTTTGGATACCTAGGTCTAGGTTCGCGCTGTCTCCGCTACGGCGCTTGCGTCACTCGCTCCGCCAGTACGCGCGGGATATTCGAGATGGCGCCACGATATCTCACGATTAAATTAACCATTTAAAAAAGCGATTTTCTCACATTTTTATCCGCAAAACCAACAAAACCGAACGTAAAACATAACCTAAACAAACCAAACACTAACCCCACTCACTTCTTATTCTTATTATTCCATTCCTAACCAAAAAAACAACAATTTTAGAAAGAATTTCTCTGTTATTTCGATTGTGTATTGCGTCTTTCGCGGTTATGTTTGTTATATCGGGAGTTATTCGCAATTAAATGGTGGTTTGGTTGTTTTGTGAGTGTGTATTTTGTTGTATATTGATTCGCGTGCGGTTGACCTTGAAATTTAGTTAAGAAGAGCCTGGAAAGTGGTCAAATGTTGTGCCCTTGCGCGGTGACCTTGAAAGCAGCGCGGTGCGTTGAGCAAGTTCGCAAAATCGATCGTTGCGGTGGTAGAGGTGGGGGTGTAGCTCGTTTTTTCGGTCGCCGAAATTGGGAAAAAGTGAAAGTTGTAACGTTATTGCAGCGAAAATAAAATAAGTAAAAGCAGAAAAAATTACCTACCTGTCTTTTTATGATAATTTATACTGTAAATAAGGTTGCCAGCGTTCGATAAAATTTGTAATAAAATATAAAATAGTCTTCGAAAAACAAATTTAATTAACAAAAATCTACATAAACAGACATTAGAGACCCTATTCTTTAAATTATGTCAAAGAATATTTCCTACTATAAAATTAATTTCAAAATATCACAGATCATAATTTTTCTTTTAAATTGGTGTGTGCAAACATAATAAGTAACTATATTTAAACAAATTAAACTTTTGATGGAAAATATGTATATATGATTATCTAGACTTACCTTTGTACTGACAATTACGATAAAAAGTTACATAAATACTCGTTAAAAAAATCACAAACTTTTCAACCACATTTCACTTCTTTCTATAAATTCATTCACCGTTACTACGCACATACACCACTCGTAAGACCTCTAAATATCTCACAATACCCAACCGATCCTTATCGTACCCGCAGTATTCCAAAAATGCCACCTAAATTCCAGTCGCTATTTTTAAAACCGCACAAAACATTTCGCAACAATAAAACAACTCCTATACCACAATATCCTGTATATTTCTTCACAAAACTAATATTAAATAATCCCACCAGCATCTATCTTGCATCGAAGACAACCACTGAAAAAATAAAAACAATCGTAAACACAAAACGGTTCGAAACTAAACAAAAAAACAGTACTTACATCTTTTTGTCCGCTTTTTGTACATAATACGATAACCGCACTCCCTGCAACGTATCGGATCCCTAGGCCTCATCTCGTTATCATTGTGGCAAGCTAAGACATTTAAAAATAGGTACAATCAGAACATAACCTAAAGTATCGCAACATAACCTATAAATCGTAATATAAAACTTACAGCCACATATGTAGACCATTGGAGCTTTTGTAGCCGCTGAATCTTTACTCGAGGGTTCAGACATAGTGATTATTTAGTTCCTATGCTATTATTTATAATTTTCAGGAAGAATTAGAAGATAAAATTACACAAACACGCGTTGTTTAGTTTTGGAACATGCAGCGAAGTTGCCAACAGTTGCCAACCTCAGAAATGAATATGGAGCGACGTTTTATACGCAAAATGCATTTTCATTTTATGTGATAATTAACAAATGTTGCTATGTTATTATTCTTACCGCAGGTGCTTGTAAGAATACGTTAATTTATTGAGGATTTTCATTTAAAATGTTGTGAATGCGTGATTTTGTTCGTAGTGAAGTTAGTTACAGTTATAAAAGAAAGTAACCGCGAAAATTCTTTTGAGTTTTTAAATTTGAAAACCGACTCTAATATGACTCTAATACCCTTCTAATACTGTAGATTTTACACGATCTTGTTTCTAATACTTTATTGAGATAAAAATTTCAGTTTAGATTAGGAAAAATAGTACGATACAAACAAAACTGTACAATCACAACAAACCGTTGTTTACAAATGGCCGAATTATCTTGTCAATTTGAAATAATAGACAATATGAAGTCAAAACTGTAATGTTATGGGTAATGTCTTGTGCTGCAAGGGAAAGAAGCAAAAGTTTGATAAAATGTGCATAAAATTTTGATTTTTTGGTAACTCTGGTGTTTTTAGGAGGATATGTTTGCTTCTACTCGGATTGGACAACGCTGGAAAAACCGTTGCGGGCAAAAATTTGGCCGGAGAGTCGATAGACGAGGTCGTTCCTACGATAGGTTTCTCCGTAATCGATCTCATTACGAATGGATACAAAGTCAAGGTGTACGATCTAGGCGGGGGCCCTAATATCCGGGGAATTTGGCACCGGTATTTTGTCGATGTAAATTTTTTTATTTTTTTTGTCGTCGGAAACTAACATTTTTTTTCTTGTAGGCGCATGGGATAATATTTGTTGTCGATTCCTCGGATTATTCAAGACTCTCCGAAGTTAAAGAAGTTTTACATAATTTGTTATCGCACGAGAAAATATCAGGAAAACCCGTTTTGATTCTTGCGAATAAACAAGACAATGAAAACGCGTTGGACGAGTTAGATTTAATTGAGGCGTTGCAATTAGAAGAGTTGGTTAATAGACAAAAGTGCCCCACGTTAGTCGAGTCATGTTCGGCTATAAAATCAACTTCAGAAACGTCAAATAAAAACATTATCGATCCGGGAATCCGTAAAGGCTACAACTGGATCTTACACGTCATAATCCGTGATTACAAAAACTTAAACCGTCGCGTTTCCATTGACGTAGCGGAACAAGAAATTGAAGTGCAAGCTAATCGTAAGGCAATAATTAACCGACTCAAAAAATCACAAGAAAACCAAAAACGCGACGACGATATCATCGAATTATATTCGGAATACTCGAACAAACTAAACGGTTTTGCAAACAACACCTCGGATACAGAAAGCAATCCAACGGAGCGCCCAAAAAGTGCTACACAAGCCGTAAAAGAACAACTACAGCTCCAAAACACCAAACGTCGTATTCCGTTGAAATTACGAAAAAATCGTACGCAACCTGTTAATCTTTACGGGACGCAGATGTCCCGTAGTGCCCATCAACGTCGTACCTCGATTTATACAGAGTGCAGGGCTTCGCATTCAGCGGGGGACTCAGTTTTCGTTGTTTCGAGCGCGAAACAGGACTGGAGTCAAAATATCGGTGATGGGGATTGTAGTAGTCAGTTGTTTGAGATGCGGTCGATTGGTGTGTTGAAACACGTTAACGGTAATGCTAGGGACCGTAGAATGATTGGTGAAGGTGTCAGCGTAGTGGATGTGGATTTATAGTTTTGTAAGATTTGTTAATTTTTTGATAAAATGTGATATTTTCGCATGGTTTTTTTGTACCGTTTCTACCAGTGTAAGTTAAGTACTTTTATAAGAGCACTTGTAAATAAAATGAGATGAAACATTGTGTTTCTTTTCTGTTTTAGAATAGTGTGAGTATCAAAATACTACTAGTGTCCGAATTCTTTTGACCAAGAGTGTATAGTTTGTGGTGTTTGACGTTTAGCTAACCAAATTGTTAACAAAAAAGTGGGGAAATGTCAAACATGACTATTACGAACGGTTTATTTTATATATAAAAAATAATTACCTATACAAACTACGGATACTATTTTTGTTTATAAATAATTCTGCCCTCCAAACGTTCTCTACTTTATTGTTTATAATATGCGAATAGATAAGATTCAGATAACCACTTACAACAATCGCAAAAGCTCTATAATCACTTTAAAAATATAACGCAAAATGCCTATGTAGGTAATTAATTATCTACTTATATACGTACACATAAATTACCATGTCGTTTCAAATACATAGACGAACATAACCCCACTTTTCCAAGCATCACAAACACCCATAAAAAGCGGAATGCCCCCCACAATGGGTAAGTTTACCACGAAAGATCAACACATTACTAAAAGCAGCACTAATTTTAGACGAGAATACCAAAGAAATGCACCAGGATGAACAGATTGACCTCGAAGCTGGTTCTTCCGTACAAAACCAGGATGATAAAGTCTTGAAAATGATGGTACTTATTCGGTTTATGTTTGCGTATGTGGTAACTCTAATTGGTTCTTACGTTTAGATGAGGATGGGTTATAAAAGTGGCGATGGATTGGGCAAAAACCATCAAGGGATTACGAACCCTATCAATTTGCAAGCGCAGCTCGGTAGATCGGGGTTTGGTAGGACCGTCAACAACATTTCGGAGAGCTGGGACCCATCGCAAGAGGTAAATTTGTCGGATAATTATATCTAACGTTGTTTATTAAGTTACGATTTAAAATAAACGGCAGAAATTTGATATACAGTATGATTAGACGGGTACACGTTGATTTTGTCATTAAAGTTATTGTATTATATAACAGATCATTACGATCAGTTTTTTTCGTAGATTGTGAACCTGGTAACCAAACGTCTCCATTGCTTCTCATTTTTTCAAAAGAAATAAGCACAAAATATCAAAAGAACAAGTTTTGTCTTGTATTTTTTTAATATCGTTCAAAAACAAATAATTTACTATATAAAATATAATGTAATGTGATAAAATTTTGTAAATAGGCACGAATTAAAAGGTTAAACCTTGAATTTCAAATCTGTGGAGCTAAGTTTCTCTTCTCATAATGTTAATATGATCTATTAAAAAAGGATATCAAAATCATACCTTATGTTTAAAAGTGTTATTTGGAAAAGTAGTTTAGAAATAAAAAAATATATTAAATTTATTCATCAAGTAAATGTTCAGACAATAGATATTTATAAAAATTAGGGTCAATGTTAATACCGTTTGTGTTGTACAAAAAAGTAGATTACAAAGAAACATATACAGGGTGTTCTATTACTAAAATTGACGTTCTTTGTTGTTTCCTCCTTATTTAATAGAAGCTCGTTGTTTAAGAACCAGGAGCCTGCCTGTTCAAGAGCTGTTGACATTTGACCATTAAGTTCTTCATTGATATTCCCACTCGCTGTTAGTGTGGTGGCATCAGCGTACATTGTCACATGTGCTGTTATAGGTTCGGGAAGATCATTAATGTAGACCACAAAGAGCAGTGGGCCAAGGACAGATCCTTGTGGGACACCCCTTGAAATTGTTCTTGTGCACTCGCCTGTCCATTTACTGAGGTATACAGTGACGGTTAAGCAGGTAGCTTTCACAAATGTCATACACCCTCCCAGTCAAACCATACCGACTCAGTTTCCTAAGAAGAATATCATACGACATAGTGTCAAATGCTTTGCTAAGATCACACACTAAGACGTAGTCTTTTTCTTAGCATTATTGAAAGTAATATTGCGGAATGAGATTTTTCTATTTATATTTTTGAAAGAATAAAGTTAATAAACTCAACACTGCAAATAGTCGGCAGATATGTATAGATTTATATTCTCGTATACATGATTTATTGCAATCCATTACGTATTCACTTCATCTTTTCTATCGGTTAATTATTTGTCTCTGCAATCTCAGCAATAATTTAGTCCGTTTACTTAACGAGGCAAAATTATGCTTAGAACTAGTCTAACTAACTCTTCTTTTAACTTTTCTTATAGTACATCAGCGTAAAGGAAGACCTAACCTGGCTGGACAACCCAAACCGACAAAACTTCACCTACGACGAACTAACAAAATACATAAAATACGCTCCCGTCAAACAAACAATCGAACACGAAACAAACTACGTCGATTCCGATATCCTAAATTCCGTCCTCATCGGAAAAGAAATCTTCAACGAACTCGACCAGAACGACCTAGCTAAAGCACGCGCCAGGGCGAACCCTTTCGAAACCGTAAAGAACGTATTCTTCATGAACCGCGCTGCGTTAAAAATGGCCAACATCGATGCAGCGACCGATTTCATGTTCACGAAAGTAGACTACGATCCCAAGCATAGAAGCTCCGATTCCCCGTATTATTTCGCTGACGTTTGCGCGGGCCCCGGTGGTTTTACCGAGTATATTTTGTGGAGGAAAAAGTGGTGTTTTAAGGGTTTCGGATTTACCTTGAAGGGCGAACACGATTTTAAAGTTTACGATTCGACCTGTGCCTGTCCTACGACGTTTCAACCGTATTACGGAGCGACGGGTGACGGTAATATTTGTAATTTGAAGAATATCGTGGATTTTCGGCATAAGGTGGTGCATCAGAGTAAAGGATTGGGGGTGCATTTCATGATGTCAGATGGGGTACGGTTTGAGGTTACGTTTGTGGGTTTAAACGATAAGTTTTTTGGTGGTTTTGTTTTTGTTTTTGTAGGGGTTTTCCGTGGAGGGGAAGGAAAATCTGCAGGAGGTGCTGTCTAAGCAGTTGTACGTCTGTCAGTGCCTGATGGCGTTGGAGATTGTACGTCCGGGCGGTCATTTTGTGACCAAATTGTTCGACCTCTTCACGAACTTTAGCGTCGGTTTGGTCTATTTGATGCGTCAGTGTTTTGAACAGGGTAAGTTGTTGAATTATTTGTTTCTCTCGAAAGTTTTATGTTAATTTTACATTGTAATACTGGCTATTATTATATCATACCCGTGGGAGGAATTTTAATAGACAAAAAAACTGATACACATTTTAAAATAACAAAAAATGGCTTTTTTAAAATACGGCTTTACTTTTGTATTAAAAATAATTATTAGTAATTACAATATATGAATATTTTTATATGTAAAGGTAGTCTAATAAAAGGTTAACTTTATGTTTTTGAAGATTCCAAAGTCAGAATTTCAGTTAACCGTTATACAATCTTGCGTAAATTATTCAACATATCTCAAAGAATACATAGAGCTTAAAAGAAAGAGTTTTTTGTGTTTTCTCCATTGAGCATCCATCTTGCTCCTTGGCTATACCGTACTGATGAGGACTAATAAGTCCGAAACACGTATATACGGTTGCTTCTTTAGTGACGGATATGCTCGACAATTATTTTTTTCCACTTTTTATTTTACCGTCGATAAACCAATTTTTGTTTTATTAATGTTTCATTTTTGATACCTACATACCATAGTCGCAAAAATTACTTTGTTGTTGTTTCTATAATTGAATTGCTGTTGTTTCTATAATTGATTTGATTTGCGTTGTTTCGAGACCCTTGTATTTTCTGTATAAAAAGTAATTTTATTTATATTTATATGTTAATGTAATGAAGATTCTTATTAAGTAACAAAAATTGGGCTACTTAAAAATGAGTGAACTCAGAGGCAGCAACTGAAATCTGAGTTTGGTTATCTTTTCATAAAGCCCTGCTATTTTCAAGAGGTTTACAGTCTCTGCCCTTTCTAAATAACAATAATACAAATTTACAAAAAAAACTTCCTTTCAGTTGCCATTTTGAAACCAAACTCCTCGAGGCCAGCAAATTCCGAACGGTACCTCATCGGCAAGTGTCTCAAGAACGACCACCAAACCGCAGCAATAAAAAAATACCTCCACAAGATCGCCGGCGAATTGTGGAACCTAAAAGAAACGCAGAACGCCGACACGGACATAGACGAAATAATCCCAGAGGAAATACTAAAAACCGACCAACAGTTCTACGAATACGTGAGAAATTCCAACAACGCGATAGCCGCCAAGCAGCACGCAGCCCTGAAGAAGCTTGCCGCGTTCTGCCGAAACCCGTTGCTAACGGAAACGCGGCAGGATCAGTTGCGGAACCAGTGCTTAAAATTTTGGCAGATACCTGATAGAAACAGGATGCCAAGTCAACGATATACGGTTGATGATTTATTAGAATCTGCGGTTTCGAAACCGGAATATATGTTGGTACCGCCGAAGGAAATCTTAGATTTTACAGTTTTAAAAAATACCGTTAATTCTGTACAAGATTGGCATTACGTCACGTTAATTTCCTCTACGCAATCGAATTATTGCAGTTTTTTCGCGGGGGTTAATAACTCAAAGGTTATGAAGCTCCAGAAAAGCAAATGGGTTAAGGTTAAAAACGTTAAATTAAACAAGGGAACGCTGATCTACGGCGAATTAGTCAAAGAAACGTCAATTTCTAAACAGACGAACGAAGAATCGGAGCGTTTAAGTTTGCATGTCATCGATGCTTTGAGGTTAGAAAACACTAGCTTAGCCGATATGACTTTTCGAGAGCGACAGATCTGCATAAAAACTTTCTGCGAAGCTGTTAACTTCGAAGAGAGTACATCAAACGTTAGAGTGAGACCTAAAATTGTACAACCGTTAGAAAATATAGTAACAGATTCTAACCTGAAGTTCGACGAAAAGTCTCAAGGGTATCTTGGGGATTTGGAGGTTATGGGTTTTGGAAAGTCTTCGGAAACGCATCCGGTTAATTCGATTTTGCTTATAAAGACCGACGATCGGTTTTCTTTTGATTCAACGTACGTTTTAAGGGCGCAAATTTTTATTGGGGATGTCGGGGTAGGTGATGAAAACGTCGTGACTAGCGTTCCGTTTGATGAGTTGTGCGAGTATGTGAAAGGTATTCTGTGATTTTTATGATTAAGCGTAACTAATTTTAGTTTTGTATTTATGTACGATAATAAAACAATTGAGTATTTGTTGGTGTAATTTTTTTTTTATTCACATGTATTAACAGGTGTGCAAAATTTGACAGCTAACAACTCAAAGAACCACCATATTTTGACACATTTCAAATATTATCTGAAATACTTGCCATTCGCGTTAACTTTACGGTGATGATTAACATAAGTTATTCTCGGGGCATCCCATAGATTCAAAATCCCCGCCAATACCGACAAATTCCCCGTACAAATAAGCCAGAATCGGCGAGAAACGAAGAGAACTTGCATTGACAAGTTTGACAATGACAGAACGGTGAGAACGGGAGCCCAAATTTCCATATCTAGAAGAAAAAACCTTTTAAAAATTGCCAATATCATGTGTTGAGGGGGTATGACGAAGAAAAAGTATGGACGATGAACAAAATCTGATCCTGGACAGGCCTATGAGCGGCAAGGTGTAAATATTTATTCCATTTTATGCGTAGATATCACCGTGAAACATTTCAGAGTAGGGAACAGCTGCAAAAACACACGTTGGACTCGAATTTCGAAAATAAACCGATTGAGCGGGCACTCTACATACTCACGTAAGTTTGACAGATCGTTTAGGGATTACGATTGTTAGGATAATTGACGTGCTCTCGCGAGAAACTTCAAATTTTTGTTTACAAATTTTGGTTTACGAGTAGAGATTTGGGGCGTTGCTATGGCAATCCCCTTTTGTTTTCTGTTTATTATTTCTGCTCAGCGTCATCCGGTTTTGTAGTCTTGACTCCATTGTTGGTGACGATAACCCAATAAAGATGTAGTTCCAAATTATATTCCGAGAAAATCCTTTTTTTTAAATTATCAGTGTTCATAAATTGTTTATACCTAAACTAAACAAGCAATGAATCGGTCGTTGGCGTGATATTTGACAATAATAATTAAGTTTAAACTATGGAAGTCGAGACAAATACACCAAGCCCGTCTCCAGCGGATGACAAATATTTAATACTGCAAGATATGTTCCTGTACGTACCGAAAACCTTCTTAACCCTATTTTTCATTGACATATTTCTTCTGATTTTTCTAGAAAAGGAGATGACATCCAAAAACTCAGTATTATTCAAACTCTTCCGCAGTTGGTCAAAATCGACCAGCAAGCTACGTTTTCACGTATCGTGCCAAAAATACAACAGGAGCTTCCGAAGGCCTCAGCAGAATTCCAGATTACGACCAGCCAGATATTTCGGGTGCTTATAGAAAAACAGTTACCGATCAATTTGCTAAGTGCGGTTATACAGGGCGTCGACGCAAGGGACCCCGTGGTGTCTTCTGCGTGGATGGACACCTTATTGTCCGTTACGCCCTTCTTGAATATTGAAGTGATAAAAAAAGAGGTATGAATGTAGTCGATAATAATTAACTGACAAAATTAGCGCAGGTTTTTTTTTTGTAGATTATTCCGTTAATTTCTGCCAAATCTCAGTTATCTCAGCCCGTGATACAGAGGGTGGCCGCTTGCAGGATTATTGGAAAGATTTCTAACCATAAGGATTTGAAACCTCCCGAGTAAGTAGTGTTTTTTGATAAATTTCCAATTCCAATTTTTATGTACGAATTTTACTTTCGGCATACATTTCAAGACAAGTTTTAAATTTTTCGGAATATTTTCAAATATACTTGGTATAGCTTATAGTTAATTTTATACTTAAAACACCGTGTGTTCTGTGTGTAACTGTTTTATTTCATATCACGGAAAAATTTTTATTTAGTGAGTTTTTCCTTACAGAAATATGTCGGAATTCAGGACAGTGTCTGAATTTGGGACGTTTACCTTAGAATCAAATTTCTGGCTTTCTGCTTAATAGACTTTTTAGAGCACCCAAAACGCTGTAAAGAATGACTTTCTTCATGAAATTAATGGGTTACGATGGGTTTACAGTTAAAATCTTAATTTTCAAGTTTTTATTTTCTTTGTTATCTTTTTCAGTATAAAGAAGGATATTCTGCCATTCGTGCAGAGCCTGTGCCAGGATGTAAGCGTTGAGGTGCGAGCTATCATGTGCGTACAATTGCCTGCTGTGGCTGAAGGTTTGTTTTACTTTGATACATATTTTTTTGCCTTTGCGGGTCTTTTTTATCTGTAATAAGAATAAGATAAACAGCAACAAGATCAACCTCTTTAAAAAAAAAATGTCTGTTAGTTTGTATTAGTCCAGGAGGCAATGAATTTTTTTGGACCTTATTTTTCCAGTTGGTGTATATCTATTAATTAGTTTGGTCTATTGGTGATACTAATCAAGAATTTTTTAGTGTGACAAAAATTTTCCGATGGTTCCAAAGATAAAAAATAGATGAGTCGACTTATTTTTCCCGTTATAAACCTTTTACATAAAATAGGTCATGAAAGTTACGAAAAAAGCAATCTGGCTTATCTCAAGCTGTCGAAAGTAAGTCTGGTTGAATATTTGCGGATTGGATTTTTCGGATTTCTAACCCTTATTTTTACATGCTTCAAATTTAATGTATAGATAGAAAGATAGATAGATGATACTATCATAAACTATAATTAAAAATAAGTCTGGCTCATTTACGAAATTGGCAAATGAGTTTGGCAGCATTTTCAAAATTGCGAACATAGGAAATCGTTGCTTTTACCTTCCCAGTTCTGAAAATTTTTCACATGGTAGATTATATATATACTATATATACTATAATGGTCATGGAAAAACAAGTCTGGCTGTTATTTACAATCACGAAAGCCTCGCCAGACCGTATAAATAAAATATTTTTCGAGCTACCGAAACATACTTATGTACTCCATACAGAGTGCAATTGCTTTTTTAACACTCTCATTTATAATAAAAAGAACATGTAGAAACAACACCAATCGTCTGCATAATCGAACGTGCCGAATTGAGCGCGCCTGACGAGCATTAGACGAGTCTGGCAACGCTTTGGGGGTTTCTGATAATAGCCAGATTGTATTTTAAGCTATTGTTATAATGCAAACTAATATTTGACAAATTTTCAGAACTGCTAAAATAAGAGACATTATTTTAAAATAAAGTTTTCAGTTTTTCACTTGCCAGATACATTTGCCCTGTTTATAGATTAGACAGACGGTTTTTTTTTTACTTAACTTCAGTATACCCCTTACTACTAAAACCATTTTCATCAGCGGAAAAAAAAAGTGCAGTGCATTTGTATCTTCTGACGCATTTTCCGCTACAACCCATCGGAAAACCCCCCATATAGAAAATATTGCTCAGAATTACTAACTGAACAATTCTATCGGTTTGCTGACTGCGAAAATTAGGTCCAAAAAAATTCACTGCCTCCTGGACTATATGTATGTAATCGCTAAAAATTTTAGGACTCACCATGCCGTTTGTCAGGGCTAACCTATTGCCTTCCTACATCGAGTTAGCGTCGGATTCCAGTCCCCTTGTCAGAGAGGCAGCCGTTCTAACGATGGTAAACTTGTTGCCTTACTTGGAAAAAGGTATGTCTTTCTGATTCATCAGCAAATTTATAAAAGAAAATTACTTATTTAAAGACAAAATGGCAATTTTTAATCAGATACCCAGTTAGTTTATTATATTAACTGTAATTGTATATTAATTTGGTATATAATACCATTTTTGTATATAGAAAACTTTGTTTTTTAATGTAAAAACAGGTTTTCAAATGTCAAAAATCCGGTATTTGAAAAACAGTCAAATCCTATTGACAACGCAGAATAAGTGAATAGTTGACTATCATGTGTAGCATTTTATTTTTGATATGGAACAACTAATTTATAATTCTGTTTTCTAATTTTGGTTCATCTCAAATTTTGTCGGCAATAAAAACTTTAATTTTTTCGGTAAAATTTAAGATGTCTTAACGTCGACCGTGGTTCCGCTCTTGAGGAGGTTTTGCGAGAAGGGCGTGCCCGAAGACAACACTGCCGCGATAGTTTCGAGCCAGTTTGCGACTATAATAAAATACTTGGGCAACCTGCTGAGCAACGACGACAAGTTGTGGTTCTTGACGTACTTCAAGCTGCTCTCGAGGAAGGGCTTCGAAACAAGGGCCAATATGGGGACCACGTCGGACGCTTCCAAGGTAAACTATCCCAAAATAACAACTAGTGTTTTTTTTTCTTGGAATTTTTTTCTTCAAAGTTATCCTTTTCTCGTCTCTAAGGACGTCCTGTGTAGAGAGAACTGCGCGACTAATCTACCGGCTGTGGCGGAATTTGTCAATACTGGCATGCCAGCTCAAATCGAGCTGCTCTACACCATCTTCAGGGATCTGGCAGGGGACCCGTGCTATATCGTGCGGAAAGCTGTTGCCGCTTGCTTGCACGACATCGCGAGGACGTTGGGTAATTTTTTTCTCCGTTCATTTAACATTAGTCAGAAGAGACTTCGATCGGAAATCATGAGTCGTATGAATTAATTACCCGCTTCGGGGGTGCCGCAAGGTTCTGTTTTTGGACCTGTTTTATTTAATTTGTACATAAGCAGTAGTTAAGTTTGGTGCACCTATTAAAAAAATAATACTAATAATAATTTTGACACATTTTGAGTTGTTCTTTATTCCGTCAGCGTCTCAGAATAAGATGCTCAAGGCGGACATCGTCAGGTTGTTGCGTGACGACGCGGAGGACGTGCTGCAGATGCTGGTGCCTCACTTGAACGTGACGATGCTGCTCCTGTCGCAGTACGGCTTCCTGTCGAAGGACAGGACCGACCAGACAACGATGGAGATCTCGAGAGCGCTGCTCAAGTGCCAGATCGAGCTGTCGAAGGGGTACAACTGGAGGCTGCTGTGCCAGTTCATCGAGCAGCTCGAGTGCCTGCCCAAGTGCATTCCGGGCGACTTCATCCATCAGCATTTCACGCCGATGGTCTTGGGAACTGCCACGAATGGGGTAAGCGATGAAATATTAAATAAAAAAAGTGTTTTGGGAAAGTTGGCGAGTAAACTTGTCGACCGTCTAAAGTCAATTTGTCGCTTGCCGTCAGTAGATCGTTCACTTTTCTATGGTTTAGAACTAGGGTTGTAACGGAATTTCGCATCCGTTTCCACAACCGCAGTACTTTCGCATATTTTGCCACTTTCGCTTCCGCTTTCGCATCCGCGCTTTTGAAAACGGCTTTATTGCTGATGTTAGAGGTTTTGTACAGGAATTGAGATGCGTTCGTTTTGATTATATATATAGTCAGTCTCAAAAGTACCCCAAACGAACATGATTTATATCCGTTATGTGCGAGTCAAATATGACGTTTTATCTATGACTCATAAATTCCATTTTATGCATAATATTTTAAATGTATTTATCAGTGATGGCGAGGCGAACTATCAAATAACTGTCATCCACGTAGGTTTTGGCAGACTTTGACACTAACGTTGTATAATGATGACAGTTCGTTCAAATAATGAGGTCATTATTTGCAGGAACTGTCATTATTATACAATGCTAGTGTCATTATAATCATTGGCGCGTATAATGATGGGGATTATACAGTCATAGATACGTATGCAATGAACTTATTATATGTGAGTCGTAGATAATAGTATATTATTTGACGAGCACATAATTAAGGATATAAATCGCGAGCATGAAGTTTACACGCGAGCCCTAGGCGAGCGTGTAATCATCGAGCGATTTATATCCGTTATGTGCGAGTCAAATACGACGTTTTATCTACGACTCATAAATTCCATTTTAAGTAAAATATTTTAAATGTATTTGTCAATAACCCTAGTTAAGACATGGAAAGTTTAGTGGCGGACAGTTTAGTGCTGTCTGCCACTAAACTTGCCCTGTTAAAACATTAGTTTGTGCTGATAGTTTGTTGCGGAGCAGTCTGTGTGTATGACAATACAGTGTGTACAAAAATAAATGTAATAGTGTTAATATTTCGGTCTCTGAAAAGTTTTTGAGAAAATAAATTAACAAAAAGTTTTAGGAAATGTTTTTACTTTATCATACGCAGTATAATAAAGTATTGTAATCATGCCGAAAAAAAAAATTGAGATTTTAGCGGAAATAGGTCTTTTTGGGTCCCCTGAACATTTTTGACCAAGGTACAAAAAAATGTCTGTGTGTGTGTGTGTGTGTGTGTGTGTGTGTGTGTGTGTGTGTGTGTGTATGTATGTCTGTGTGTAAACGATTTTTGTGGCGACGATTCCGGAGAAACTACTAAAGGTATCGGGCCGAAAGTTCATATTTAGAAGATTTATGACCAAACTTAGAGCTGAAAAGCTTTTGGTTCAAAAAGGTCCAAAGGAACTGGCTATTTACTCTTAGCATTTTTCAACGATTTTGCAAATGAGCCGTCATTTCTGTAATTTCATCAAAAAAGATAAATAATAAATTAAAGTAGAGGAAATTTTGTATAATTTATGTCTATAACATTTTTACTTTATCATACGCAGTAAGATAAAGTATTGTAATCATGCCGAAAAAAAAAATTGAGATTTTAGCGGAAATAGGTCTTTTTGGGTCCCCTGAACATTTTTGACCAAGGTACAAAAAAATGTCTGTGTGTGTGTGTGTGTGTGTGTGTGTGTGTATGTATGTCTGTGTGTAAACGATTTTTGTGGCGACGATTCCGGAGAAACTACTAAAGGTATCGGAACGAAAGTTCATATTTAGAAGTTTTGTTACCAAACTTAGAGCTGAAAAGCTTTTGGTTGAAAGGGGTCCAAAGAAACTGGTACTTTATTCTAAGCCTTTTTGAAGGATTTTGCAAATGAGCCGCCATTTCTGTAATTTCGACAAAATAGTTAATTAATAAATTAAAGTAGAGGAAATTTTGAATAATTTTTGCCTATGACATTTTTTGGTAAAATTAATAGTTTAGCTTCAAGAGCAAATTCTATTTGATCGAGATCGGTCGCATCTGCATTGATATGAAATTACATAGTAGCCAGGATTTTGACAAATATTTTTTTGTGTTGTCACAGTCGAAAACAGCTGATCTCATCAGAGGTTGGAGAACCACTATGGAACGTTGCCGCTGTAGTGCGGCAAATTATAAAATACAAATTTCAAATAAAATAAGATCACCAATTTGATTGTTTGTTGATAGGAAATATCAACCCGTCTTTATATATAATTCTAAAAACGATAAATTGCGAAAATTATAAATAAAGTATACCGATGAGTGCAGTTTTATTTTAGTATGTTGGTAGGGATGTGTCATGAACAAATATAAATCTGTCAGAATTTGAATTACCTTTTTAAGGTGCGTTTTCATTAGTGATAATGGCAGTGGTAGCAGACGCCGTTATAGTATTTCCAATAGAACATTGCTAGTGACTCATGTTTATGTACATGCAAACTAATATGTGTCATTATGACGATATGTAAGAAATACTATAATTTCGTATTCTACCACCGCCTTTAGCCTACGTTTAGGTCGACGGAAACCGCGCGGATATCCGCGCGGTTCCTTTGTCGGCACCCGGCAGCGGTCGATGCCGACAAAGAAAATCCGCGCGGTTTCCGTCTACCTAAACATAGGCTTAGCTACCATTACCTACCAATCGGAACGCACCTTTAAACTTGACGTTTCGTCAAAGTGGTACCAACCTTGCATTTACTATACAGAAATCATTTATTTATTTTTTTACTTTATCATACGCAGTATGATAAAGTATTGTAATCGTGCAAAAAAAAAAAAATTGAGATTTTAGCGGAAATAGGTCTTTTTGGGTCCCCTGAACATTTTTGACCAAGGTACAAAAAAATGTCTGTGTGTGTGTGTGTCTGTGCGTGTGTGTGTAAACGATTTTTGTGGCGACGATTCCGGATAAACTACTGAAGGTATCGGGACGAAAGTTCATATTTAGAAGTTTCATGACCTAACTTAGAGCTGAAAAGCTTTTGGTTCACAAGGGTCCAAAGGAACTGGCAGTTTATTCTAAGCCTTTTTCAAGGATTTTGCACATGAGCCGCCATTTCTGTAATTTCGTCAAAATAGTTAAATAATAAATTAAAGTAGAGGAAATTTTGAATAATTTATGTTTATGACATTTTTTGGTAAAATTCATAGTTTAGCTTTTTAGTTTATTCTAAGGCTTTTTGAAGGATTTTGGAAATGTGCCGCCATTTCTGTAATTTCGACAAAATAGTTAATTAATAAATTAAAGAAGAGGAAATTTTCAATAATTTATGCCTATGAAATTTTTTGGTAAAATTAATAGTTTAGCTTCAAGAGCAAATTCTATTTGATCGAGATCGGTCCCATCTGCATTGATATGAAATTACATAGTAGCCAGGATTTTGACAAATATTTTTTTGTGTTGTCACATTCGAAAACAGCTGATCTCATCAGAGGTTGGAAAACCACTATGGAACGTTGCCGCTGTAGTGCGGCAAATTATAAAATACAAATTTCAAATAAAGTAAGATCACCAATTTGATTGTTTGTTGATAAGAAATATCAACCCGTCTTTATATCTAATTCTAAAAACGATACATTGAGAAAATTATAAATAAAGTATAGCGATGAGTGTAGTTTTATTTTAGTATGTTGGTAGGGATGTGTCATGAACAAATATAAATCTGTCAGAATTTGAATTACCTTTTTAAGGTGCGTTTTCATTAGTGACAATGGCAGTGGTAGCAGACGCCGTTATAGTATTTCCAATAGAAAATTTATAGTGACTCATGTTGATGTACATGCAAACTAATATGTGTCATTATCACGATATGTAAGAAATACTATAATTTCGTGTTCTACCACCGCCATTAGCTACCATTACCTACCAATCGGAACGCACCTTTAAACTTGACGTTTCGTCAAAGTGGTACCAACCTAGCATTTACTATACAGACATCATTTATTTTTTTTAAATACGTATTTCTTAAAAAGCAACACAATAAACGTTGATGTCGCTCCTGCCAAAAACTAGATAGCCGACTCGCACATATGCGACGGCGACACTCCGCCTTCGGTGACGCGCCGCATCACCGCTCGTCGCGCTATTCCGTACTTTCGGCATTTGTGACATAAATAACTATTATTCTAATGACGTAGTGTAGGTAGTGTCAAATGCTGATGCTTTGACAATACCTACGATTTATCTCAATAGAATAGATTCTCATGCAGCTAAACTATTAACATTATATATTGTATGATAAAGTCATGTGCCTGGCCACATCAGATTTTTTTTTTATACTTTTTAATATACGGACCAATTTATTTGTGAAGCTGATCAAACTATTTGTTTTTATACTTTTTACTTTATCATACGTAGTAACGTAAAGTATAGTAATCGTGTCAAAAAATTGAGACATTTATGACCATTTTTTGTGGCGACGATTCCAGACAAACTACTAAAGGTATCCGGACGAAAGTTGATAATTAGAAGTTTCATGACTAAACTTAGAGCGGAAAGAAGTTTTGTTCAAAAGGGCCCAAAGCAACTGGACGTTTACTCTTAGAATTTTTCATAGATTTTGCAAATGAGCCGCCAATTCTATCATTTCGTCAAAATAGTAAAATAATAAATTAAAGTAGAGGAAATTTTGTGTAATTTATGTTTATCACATTTTTTTTTTGGAAAATTAATAGTTTAGCTTCAAGAGCAAACTTTAACTTTGAAAGTATGCATAGCAGTTGGCTCTGTCGGTCGCTCAGCGCTCTGTGCATTATGTTTATACAATAAATAGTTTAGCGAAGCGTTGGCAGTTTTTATTCCAAACAACGCTCACCTGTCTACACATATTAAACGTTCTATTTGATCGAGATCACTCGTATCTGTATTACAACTAGTTTGCCAGGATTTGACAGATATTTTGATCATATTGACAGTGCTGTATAGTATGATAAAGTCATGTGCCTGGCCACATCAGATTTTTCCTTCTACAATATTATTTTTTGCTTAATTTTTCTGTTAAAGAATAAAACTGTTATGAGATTTTTTTTATGATTGTTTTCTTTTTTTGGGGACATGCGGTTTTCACAGTTCAATTTGGAATTTAAAAGAACACCAAAAGATGGATAAATATACAGGTTGTTCCATAAAATAAAATATTGCTTTGGTCTGCTCCTTACAAATGAACTACCATCCGTATTAAAAAATATTTCGAACTTGTAGCTTTCAGCGAAATATTGACATGTTATGTTTCTTTTTGTACGCATTGTATATTCTGGCTTTAGAGTCAAAGATTACCTATCTATCTTTTAATATATATATATATAAGAAACACGTATTTAAATTTTCTCATGCGATTGAATGTAGCAATTCATAAAAATATTCTATAAGCGGATTGATTATTTCTTTAATTTGTATAATACGTCTTTTTTCCAGCGTGTTAAGCCGATTGTTTACCAATCGACGAGGACCCTGCTGGTGTTCTTGCGGTACAACAGCAAGGAGAACCAGCAGAAATGGCTCAGGGACGCGTTGATCAATCAGTTTTGTTACTCGGACTCGTGCTACACGAGGCAGACCTACGTCAAGATTTGTTTTAACGTTATCGAAGTGTTCAGTAGTAAATATTTTAAGGATTATTTTTTCGTACCCCTTCTATGTTTAGCCAGTAAGTATTAATTGTTAATATTAATTAATTATTTAATTAATAATTGTTTCAATTAATTAATAATTATTTTAAATTTTAATTAATTTAATTATTTAAAAAGTAATTAATTTAATTAATCAATTAAAAATGTATAATTAATATGAATAAATCATTTAATAAATAATGGAAAATTAATTAATTATTTAAAAAATAATTAATTAATTAAAAAAACATTAATTAATTAAAAAATTATTAATTAATTAAAAAATTATTAATTAATTAAAAAACTATTAATTAATTAATTATTTTAATTAATTAATAAAAATAGTAAATTAATTAGTTTGTAATGATTCTAGGTGACCGTGTTCCTAACGTGCGCTATAGTTTCATAACGATCTTACCAAAATTGAAGCTGATTACGCTGTGCCCGCCGCTCGACCCGAAGTACAAGATTCTGCTGCAAGAGTCGATGCAGAAGCTGGAGGCGAGCGAGAAGCAGAAGTTTGTGCTCGAGCTGTACCGGAAGACGACGAAGGACATGACGACGATGACGCTCGCGAACAACAAGGACTTCTACTCGAAGGACCTGGCGAAGCAGGACGAGGAGAACCGTTCCGGCGGGCCGGACAAGCCCGCGACTGCGACCATCACGGGTACGCTTAAAATTGCCGCCGGTACAGAATTCTCTGTCTTTTTGGGGGGGCGGGGGGGTTGTTTAAATTAAGGTAGTAATTTATTGAGAAATCAATAGAGAAATTCGTAAATAAATAATAAGTTAGGTCTTTGAACAAATTGTTAGGTTTCTATAAGTTTTATGTTTCCTTTAATTGAGCGTTGTTTTCTCAACAACAGAGCTGGGGTAGTATGTTTTATTAAAATTTTAATTTTGAGTATAATCATATTAGTACTACTAATTTTAGCTACTAAATTAGTACTACTAATTTTTTTAACAACTAAATTAGTACTACTAATTTTAACAACTATATTAGTACTACTAATTTTAACAACTAAATTAGTACTACTAATTTTAACAACTATATTAGTACTACTAATTTTAACTACTAAATTAGTACTACTAGTTTTAACTACTAATATAATCGATTATCAATATATCTCGACTACTAATAATCGATTATTAAAATATCTCGATTATGCCCATCACTAATATATACGGGGTGTCATAATAAAACAAATATTAAATAAATGATGCAAAAAATACTATCCTAGCGCTGTTGTTGATGAAATAGCCTGCAATAAACGAATTAATCATAAACATTAAACACTCAGCTCAAAACGTACTTAATTTTAAAGTTGAAGCGGGCCGATTTTTTTTGCACGCTAGTGTATTAACAATGCGTCAAAAGCCATATCATGTTCCCTGTTTTTAAAGAAGAAACGTTAACATAATCTAATTGTTGTAATGTGTTGAGAAATTACTAAAAAATGTTTCGTTATGTTTACAGTTCTTCTTCTCTCTTCACTATTTGGAATATGCTTAATTTTAGTCTGGCAAATGATGCGATAATTGAAATTTGAACTGCATTCCTATATTGTTCTTGAGATATTTTCAATTGGATACTTTCTGAATAAAAAAACATCACTGTTTTGTTGATCAATCTAGTGAAAATATTTTAACTCGACCGATATTGTATTACTGACGCCCTCTTACTGTTTTTTTGGCTAATGAGCTATTTTTTACTTAATCATACGTAGTATGATAAAGTAAAAAGGATCGGTCGTTTTTGCATTAATATAGAACTACGATTTGACAGATACTTTCATTTTAATGACAGTAGGTAGTGTCAAACGGTGATGCTCTGACAATACCTCTTGTTAATGGTATCAAAATAACTGTCAAATCCTGGCTAACTAGTTTTATTTTAATGCAGACATGAACGATCTCGATCAAATATATTCTCATGCATCTAAACTAATAATTTTATGCATAGTATGATAAAGTCATGTGTCTGGCCACATCAGATTTTTTATGCAGACGATAGTACATTGAAATCTCACATAGCAGACACTTCTTTTAAGTGGATACAAAACTATTGACCAAACATTTTTCTGTCCGAACAATTAGGTATTTCACTCTTTTTATTATCAGTATTATAGTCAAGAGTGGTTCTAAAATTGTGTCAATGATTACATCAAATGTAATTTTTTTCTTCTCCCTCTACGAAGTTCTTCACAATTTTTCCAATTTACGCTGATATCTGTATGCAGCAGTATACAATCGTATTCAGCTGAAATTAGTTTGCGTAATCAGATTATATACTGACGAGCGTAGACATCTTTTCGAAATTCTGGACAAGTCTTTATTACGATTAGCGACCTAACCTATTCAGCGCTATATCGTAAGATTGTCCGGTGTAAAAATGTTTGCGATCCAGCCGATCACGGGTGAGGTCATTCTAGTGATAAATTTCAAAAATTCCTCCCGGTTATTAAATGGACTATAGTATTAATTAGGGTTGAGTAAACGAGTGATATTTTATTTATTTTGAAATAATTTTTCCGTGTTCTGTGCCTAGGACCTCAAGCTGCAAAGCCAAGGGGGCCGCCGGGAGCCGTCGCTCGACCACCGATAGCTGCAGGCGGCGGCGGCGGCGGCGTTGCCAGACCTGTCGCTGCGGTTGCCAGACCTCCTGCAACACCTGTGTAAGTACTTACCTAGTTCACGTTCTTAAGTCGAATACTCTCCAGACCTATACCAGAAAAGTATTGAATTTTTCACATAAAACGCTATATATTAGGGTATCACGGTGTTTTTGAAATATGTAATTATCTTTAGAAAGAATATGCGGTCCTGATAAAATGTCAGAGAAAATGTCAGCTAAAATGTCAAACTTTAATTTAAAAGCAAAACGCCGTTTTAAATTTGAATGAGAATTGCTTCCGATTGCAACGTTGCTTCATTTCGATCGTAGTTATGTTCCGAAATTGCATTTGAGGTTAGACTGCGTGATATCGGTGCGATGTATAAATAAAATTACAGAGCTTGTTGTGTGCCGGAAGTAACCACGTATAAATTTTATACTTGGTATAAAAATACTGATAGGTTCAGAGAATTCCGAAGATTAAAAAAATGTAATGTTGTTTTTTTCCATTATTACAAAAAATAGTTTTAATTAATCAAAAACTATCAGCAGAGTGTCACCACCAAACCTACGCGGTTTGACTCTTCCAATTGAAACTGAAACTATTATAGTATATTATTTGACTAGCACATAACTAAGGAATACATCGCGAGCATGAAGTTGTGTATATGCAGCAAAGTCATTAATACGTGGTCTGAGCATACTTCATTTATCATTAAGACTTGCTTTTTAATAATGTATACCGTTTTGTTTTTTTTTTAACTTTTCTGTTTACACCTCCACAAAGTAAAAAATATACATCGACATACGCATACGCCAGCAATTTTGATGTGATTGTACAGTCATGTTGAAAAAGGCAATGCGTTTGTAAAATTACAGTTTCGATTGTAAAATACATTTACATAATGCCTTGTAATTTGCCATTAATTTTGATGTGGTCAATTACATGAATAATGGTTTGGTTTTCATATATTTCATATACATCTATGGTAATTTTTTTATTTATTGGTATAATGTAAATAAGCCGTACAATTTATTAAACTTATTTTAAAAATAATTGCCGTATACATATGTATGTATATAATATTAATATGTTTTAGTTTTAGTATTTGGCGAAAACAATTGCCAATTTATTAAATACCTACTATAATATTTTCTTCTAACATTGAACTGTCCCTCACCAGTGATAATTGAAACTATAGGTACGTAATTATAAATATAGAATATATTTTGAAACGAAAACCATATCCTCATCGTATAAACTGAAAACGCATTGAAATAATCACAATGTGTGCCACAATCGCTACAATACTAGATTAGAGATCTACACTGTGGGCAAAAAAAAACAGTATAAATTATTAATGACTCGTATTTCCAATAATATTTAGTCAATTCAAATATTTCTTTAAAAAACGAATTTCTTGTAGTGTGAAGATTGAAACCATACCATATTCGCAATCACAGAACGTTTCATTCCAAAGTTGTGTTGCTCTATGTTTGGCTATGCATCATTTCTGACAATATCGGGTGAATTTAATGTTGTCTTGTTTTGGTAAAATATGACACTATAGATCTTATAGCATCGTATACAGGTGATTATTATTAAAAAAAAAACAGGTTGATTTTAGTTCCAAATCACTGCAAAAGCAAAATTTTATGTTTTTGTTGCGAAAACATTAAAATTTGTAAAAAATCTACAGCTCAGTAATTGTAGTACAATATGGAAACCAGGTAATTAAAATCCTTAAAAAAATTCAAAATCAAACGGCGCCCATAATAAAACTAAACATTGGCCATAGTTTCTCCACCATGTTTAAAGATAACTCAAGTTCGCAATTGGACTTTTCGTGCCTATGCAATGGAATCAGTTTTTTTCATCTATGCAAACGTCCAACTCAACTGCTTTTTTGAGTAAAAACAGCTAAAAAAGATGTTCCAAAATCTCAGCCTGTATACGTTGCTATAAAATCTCTCCTGTTCCTTTTGACCAAAAGAAAACAGATGTCGCTACCTACTAATTTCATTACACCTTTTATTTCACATTAAATTGATCCGATATCAGAAATGTTGCATTGCCATACATAAAGCAACATTACGTTGGATTAAAAGGTTCAATTATTGCAAATATGGTGTGTTCTCTTCACAATATAAGCAATTAGTTTATAAAAGAAATGCTTGCATTTAATTAATATCTTTGGAAATATGAGCAATTGAAAATGTGTACTGTTTTTTTTTTGGCCCACAGTGTATATACCTCACAGCATTCAAATAACAGATCAGTTTTCGCAAGCATTTGTCTAACCTCGTGATCAAACGTATATGCCCAATGGAACAACTCCGCATAATAGTTTACATTACGACTACTGTACGAACGCGCTTTGGTTGCGATTTTACATGTCCGATTGTAACAATACAGACACCATTGTAAAATTACTGCAGTATTACACAACACGTGTATTTTTACGTTATGTTTGATGTAATTCATCAGTTACATGAATAACAGTGCATTTTCTCTTAAATTAAAGTAAAGTTTGACATTTTTATTAGTAAAATCACCGTAATATCCTATTTATGTTCATTCCAGCCGCTTTTTTAGGCGGTTTATTTCCAATAATACGCAGTGTCTCTTCCCTTTACCCATAAATGTGAACACAGTATTTTTTCGTTGCATCAATTTTGGGACTCTTTTTTTCTCTCTTTTTTTTTGGAACCGACTTTAGCGACATGAAGTTCCTCGAACAGCACTTTTACATCGACGCCGGCGTCGTCCTACCTGGAGTCCTAACCTCAAAAACGAACATCACGGAGCGGGCAAAATCGACAAAAACGCTCACGCCCATCATCGCCGACATATTATCCGAAGCCGACATACAGATGCTGGAGAACGTCGCGCCTAACCTAACCGACGACGTCAAAGTAAACCTACGAAAGATACGCAAACCGAGCGAAACGACGCTCAAGGCAAGCAACAGCAACATCCCCGTATTGGCGCGACCCAACCTAAGTTCTAACCTCACTTCTAACGTCAGTTCTAACCTCACTTCCGTCCGTCCGAACGTGCCGCTGAAGAGCAAGCGGCACTCGAGCGTATTCTCGACTTCCTGCCTCGAGAATCGCAGCGATTCGGGCGCGGAGAATCGCAGCAAGGGCGTGCATAAGAGGCACAGTTTGAATTTGAAGGATTTAAGTAGGATTCCGATCTGCACGCGGAAGAGATCGGCCTCGAAGAACGCGTTGTGCGAGTTCTTGGACGCGGCGCATCTGTCGAGGGAGTTGGACGATATCGAGCGGAAGGTGAACGATATTTTTATCAAGAGCGAGGAGATGTGCGGCGTCGAGGGGCAGAGCGATAGCGGCGAACCTAAGAGCGAACGAGCGGTTAGCTGGCCGAAATCGTCGGGGTTGCCCGTCGCGATAAGGTAGGAGCGTATAGGCGAGTGTTTAGCGGACGGTGGGTGAAGTTTGCGGCCTCTTTGGAAAAATTCACTAAGCGAAAAAATTAAATTTTAGTATATAGAAGATAAATCGCCGTCGTCGCAAAAATCACGCGCGAGTACGTCAAGCGTTTATCTTTTAGTATAATTAGACGAGACTTTTAGCATAGTTACAGACCATAGCTTAGACTAGAAATGGACCTGATAGGTCTGCGCGTCGCCGATCCGGGTAGATCGCCGATCCGGTAAGATCGCCGATCCGGGTAAATCACTAGATTTGTTAATGCTGACGCAGACCATGGTGCACGCTTCTTCAGAGCTAACTGAAGACCTACCAAAGAAATCTTGCCCTAAGATCACTTTGGTAGGTCTTCAGGTCTCCTTACTTTAAATTTACACCTCACTGCGCACACCTGGAGCTGCCGCTCCCATGTGTCTTTCCACCTGACCGCGTTATTAGGAAGAAAATAACTTGTGCTCTTATAATTAACATTTAATTACCAAAAATTGCATAATTTTCATAAATATTGAAATTCCTTTTGATGACAGTTGCAAATTTTGAGGTTATGTTTACCTGTACTTTTATTGGCCTGGACGAACGACTTTGTTTTGTGCAAGAAGCGTTTTTACAGATCGCTAATTAAGTTGAATTTATTCAAGAGGCCGAAATTTTACCTACCTTGCATGCTACGCCTTACCTAACCTAACCTATCCTATGAAACCCGCAGCCCCCCCCCCCATTTTGGAGTATGACTTTAAAAGAAAATGCGGACATTTTTCTTATATCGCAGCAAGAAAGATTTGGCACAACAGCCGTGTCAACAATGTTCTACAAACTAAATAAAGTCGCGAAACATTGACTTGTCTGTCGTTTTATTGCTAAACAGTAACACAATTAGTCGTTTTTTTCTCTTAAAATCATACTCTGCCCCCGTCAGTTCCCTACTAACACGCCTTCTGTTTCTTTTGTTTCAGGAAACGCAAGTGAATATCTCGTTGGAATCATATTTTTATTTATCGAGAAATTACATATTTATTAAAAAAACAAATTCCTAAGTATTCGCTCTTTTATTTCGTCGTTTATATTTTCGATTTTTTAGAAAATTTTCGATCATTTTTATGCCGTGTGGTCGTACTCGTCCGAGTACTCCTTGAGGACTAGCTCGACGGCTTCAACAAAAGTTGGCACCACTGCGGTCGGCTTGAGAGGCGCCGGAACCGAATCTTCGCTACCCGGTTTGTACTTCCCCGTTTGCACCAAGATTGCCTTCATACCGATACTCCTAGCGCCCTGTATATCGGCCTGTATATCCTGTAAGGTTTTGTGATACTTGGAGGTTATTTACTACTTATATTTACTCGGTATGGGAATAGGGTATTTGACTGTATTAAAAATATGTGGTTTGTATTATAGCCATCCTAATAGATTATAGTTAAAAGAAACTATTTTTTATTAATTTACCAAAAGAATGCGTTATTTCTATAAAAAAATAATTAAATTTGAATTTTATTCGCGTTCTATCACGTGATCGAAAACGTCAGTCTCCAGTGACGTCATATCATAGTAAGCGTGTGCTTCTGCTGCTTGACGTTCATTCTCAAACAATGCGAAACAAAGTTGTTTCTTCACAGTTACAAATAATAGTGTATTCGAAATTTTCATCGACGTATTTGTGGACAATTACCAAATAGCGACGATGCCGATGATTATAGACCGTATGTGCCGACTGGATATCTACTATGATGTGACGTCACAAGAGCCACGTGATTTTTTTGAAAAATTCAGAAATAATGAAAAAAAAAATGAATTTACATTGTAGAGTGAACGAATACACGCACTAAGATGGTTTTTCTATAGTCAAATACCCTATTAGTGGTGAATTTACATCTCCGATCATGACGGCGTCTTCTGGTGGTGTATCGACGAGCGCGGACTTGAAAAATGCCGCAGACGGTTTGCCTACGATCTCGGCCTTCATGTTCGCCGCTGATTCGAGTCCTTTGATAAAAAAACCGGGGCCCAAGGACCAGCCGTCCTGCTGTTTGTAATAAGTGGCTGCGTCCGCTCCAATCAACGATGCACCGCCTAGCAATAATCTAAAAACAAATACAATTATCTAATTTATCTAAATTAGTATTGTCGTCTGCAATTCAAAATTGGCAGGTTTTAGATATTAAAACCAAGCATAGGCTGAGACTTGGGGTGTCAATATCTCAAAACTGGAGCGTGGTCAAACCAAATAAAAATATGGTCAAACAAATGGTTAAACGATGGTGTAATAAAAACTTCAAAATTCCAACGATGGGGGGCCAGCTTCACAGTTAAAATGTTTATATCTCCAAAATGGAGGGTGGTCAAACAAAATAAAAATATGGTCAAACAAATGGTCAAACGATGGTGTAATAAAAACTTCAATATTCCAATGATGGGGGGGGGGGGGGAGCAGCTTCACGGTAGTCCCTATTTTAAAAACGCCTATATCACCAACACGGAGGGTAGTCAAACGAAAAAAAATATATGGTCAAACACAGTGGCGTAGCTGAGAGTGCCACCCGATCGTAAAAAAAACGTACTCAACTTACACTGTTTTTCAACTTATAAATCACTTAGGCTTGAAGCCATATTAACCAAGTCATCCATACTCTATGAAATAAATACTTACTGCAGATTAAAATGTTTACAAGTGGGAGGTATGCAATCACTACAGTTTTGCGATTTTTTATAGGTGGCAGTACTGACATATGGTTATGATTTATAGACAAAACTGGGAGAGCTGAAGGTGATTCATCGCTTAAAATCGTATGAACCAAGATATGAACGTACCGCGTGAATTGGTTATTAGCTGTGTATATTAAGTTGCCTGCTAGGTAGTTCGTTCAAGATTAATATTTAATTATTAAAAATACTGTCATTTAATTGTGATAATTGTCCTATCTAATTTATATATCCATCATTAGCATGTTTAACAAAAGCAAAGTGAGAACGTACCAACGAAAACATCTTGTTCACATCACACGTTCGCGCTCGAATTGGAGGTTAGGTTGCTACCGCTGTCATTCGTTCTTATGGTTCTAAGAACAGACGTACTTTTTTGTGTTGCCCATTTAAATTATACAGCAGACGTATGAAAAGTATGCTATTTCGTTTTAACACGCGTCAATATTTAGAAATAAATCTATGAGTAATCTTCAGCTCTCCCAGTTTTGCCTATATAAGGTTTTTATGGCATATGATAGTATATATGGTTATGATTTATTTGTAATTTGTTTTTTTGTTTACCACAAAGCAATTTTTTGTTTGATGTATTCAATTAATTTATGTGGCCAACACTCATTTGCACAAAATGTATCTCGTGTAACATTTTTCGGAACCAATAGAGAGACAATATTTGCATTTTTGTCTGCTTCTACTAGCCGCTTGGTAGTGCTTCTCAAACACATCAAAGCATCTGTTAAAAGACTCTCAACAACGCGTTGGTCTGTTCATTATGCTGCAGTAAAAGTATTTGCTGAAAATCTTGATGGGATTGTAGCTGCAATTTAGAAATTGTGTATCAACAAGAAAATTTAGACACCAGAGGTGCTGCACAGAACCTTATGCCTGCTGTGCGTGACTTCATATTTCGTTGCTATCTGTTATTCTAAGGGAAATAAATTGTGCTCAGATTGCATTGCAAAATAAAGGCTCGAGTGTTGATCAGTAATAAAACTAGAGACACAAATCGGAAGACTACGTCATTCCAATAGAACGACGAATTCGTTGTAAAAAACGAACGCTCGGTGAGTTGGCCACCGATTTGAAAAGGATATGTTTAAATGTCTTGACCGATTCGGTATTGAACTCCGAACTAGATCGAAGTCAATTTAAGATGTAGCTTCATTGTTCGAGGTTGTGTAGCCAAACACTTTACTTTTGGCGAACACTGAAGAGTTGAAATTAACTATATCAAAATTTGCTGGATTTACTGGATTTTACACAACTCAACTCCTCTTAAGATATACCAACGTTGAGAAGACATTTAAAAGCGGCCAATATTCAATATTACCGTTTCTAATTGGGCGTCTCTAGACTTGACATTCATCATGGAATGGGATTTTACAGAATCTCTTCGGAGTCTAATGATCGCACTAAAGTTATTTATGACAAATCGTTAATCAGTTGCTTGAGGAAAGAAGGAAAAGAAAATCCCCTTTATTAATTTTGGGTAAAAAACCCATATGTCTTATATATTATTATATTTTTAACTGGTCTGATAATGGACATAATAGTTCGAAATTAATAACCTGAGATTCAAATTAAAGTCTAGTTCGTCTAGTTCTTCTTTCCTCAGTAGTCAAACATCCCACAAAGTAATGGATGCATTCATTGAAACCAATAGAACACCAGGCAACACAATATACATTTTTAAAATGTGATTTCCGAGTTTGCGGCTGTTAAAGTTAGAACGAAGAGATTTTTTCACTTTCATACATCTATATGAAAGGATATACCTATAATAAAACAGTACTATTATTATCATAATATTGTAACTTACTTATTAATAATACTCATTTGTATTAATTAAATAAAATCATACTTAATGTTTACAGGATTTTTGTTAATTTTAACGGTTTTCGTTCTTAGGGTGATACAACGATAGCAGCACCTGGTTCCACCCATGGTAGCTACGCCACTGTCAAACATGGTCAAACAAATGGTCAAACGATGGCGTAATAAAGTCTTGTAAATTCGAATAATGGGAGGCTACCGTGAAGTTAGCCCCCCATGTTGGAACTGTAAATAACTCGTAAACGGTGGGTGGTCAAACGAAATAAAACAATGCACAGTGGGGTATTTGACCTGAAAAACTGGCCAAAATAATTTTTTCGCCTAAAAAGGCTTTAGATGTGTTGTTTATTTATGTATAACATTTTAACCTTCATACTAAGAATTTGCAGGTTAATAACTTAATAAACACAATAAAACAGTACAAAATAGGAAAAAGCAAACTGTATTAAAAATTGTTCTTCGCCGTCATCAATATTTTTTTGAGATTTTATTTCTATTATGTTTTACCGTGTCAAATTCATAAAATAATATATGGCATGTCCAGTTTAAATACGCAGCATATACGGATTTAAAATTGAACAATACATGTCGTTTTTGAGTTATATGAGATAACATGTTTGGGTCTGTTATGTTGTAAGAAAATCCTGAAAAAAGGTTTATTTTTAAAGACCAGTGGGAGAGGAAGAAAATGAAAGTTTACACCAGTCGATATTGTGTATTGAAACGGTACATATGCTATTCATGCTGTTTTCCGTTCGATGCATTCCTTTTAAGACGTGATAGTAGAGGCAATCAAGAACCTATTTTACCATATTTATCACTATAAAATCTATTATTCTTAGTATTATTTCAAAGTTGTCTAATATTTATACTTATTGTTTCCATGAATACTTTCGAAATTCGATCACACTTCAAGCTGAAACGGTCGTTTTTTAGTGGTTTGACCCTAATACGCATGTTTTGAACCAGCATTCGCATTCTGCATAAACACATTTATCGAAAACGCCTAACCAGTTTTTATTCACAAACTTACTATTGTCTCTCCTCAACAAGAATCCAATTTAAACCGGTGTATGCGAGTAGGTGCTTTCGATGTATTTTCTTGCCTTGAATATGAATTCGATTGGCTTCAAGCAACCAATTTCCAAGAAATTCTTATAAAAGTACAAAGTTTAAGGTTTTTTTCGGATGAATTTTAAGAGTCTAGGTTATTGGGGTTATTTGCTATACATGATCCAAAACGGAAAAATATACGTACATAACGGCATTTACAACATATACAAGATGCATTAAACATAAAGTTGTGAATATCTCGAAAACCGTAACCATTTGTTTATAGCTAAATATGGTTAAATATGTTCTAAATTATATATAAGCCGGTACATCAATTTTTGGATTTTCCTTTACAACGTACTAGAAATAAAATCACAAAAACCGCATCCGCACCTATCCGCAGCAGATTTTCCAGTAGTTGTAATGTCAAATATGTATACTATAATTTGAACCACTTTCAAAAGCTTAACAAAGCTAAACACTAAACTAAAACACTCAAGTTCTGCATAAAACTGTTTTTTTTTTTTATAACAGCGAATGTTCTCGGCTCTGCAATAAACAAAATTGTGGGTAAATTTTAATAAAAATAATGCCGAATGAAGGTTCATACTTGGTTCTAAAGAATGTAAAACAAAAAAGACACATCTATCGTTAAAATACTAAATTGCAACCGTTTTTAAGAGCGTCAACTTATGCGCATCTATGTTCAGCCATAGTAAAATATAACTTTTGGCTGACAAGGACACGTGGCTCGGGGCTCAGGTGAAAAAATATTGCCGCCTTTTAATACATCGGTCTTTTACCTATCCCAGAAACTGGTTTACTTTTTTGGAATTTAACAATTTAGAAATTTGATTTATGGCCAGCTTTTTGGGTCTAATACGCCAATGTGCGATGGTCAAACATGGTCAAGCGACGGCGTAATAAAAAGTTCAAAATTCCTCTTACTAACCTGAAAGCCTTATTCAACGAGTTGTAATGAAACTCGGTTGGAGCCAGACCAACAACGACGGCGTTCTGTTGATCGTCGTCGTGCTCTTCGAGCCCGTGGAAGTCTTCCAAGGCGCTCTCCGAGAGCAAGAGCAACGGCTTCAGGCGGCGCTGTTCGATAACCTGTCTGACTGCCGTCAGACACGAATGTATCTCGTCCATCATAATATCGAAGCCGAGTACGGTCATCTGCTCGTAAAGGTTACGCTTGCATTTCCAGCTTGTGTTCGTTACGAATCTCGTCGTCAAACTCGAAGAACGTAACCTGAAATCGGTTAAAAATGACGGGGAATTTACTATGCCGGTTGGAGGAAGAAATTCAATGGAAATACTTTTCCATCGCTTCGGGAATCCCAGGTAGTACGGTATTCTCGACGAGCAGTGTCCCATTTAGGTCTATCAGCACCATTTTGACCGTCCTTAGCCGTCTCATTGGGATTTTGAAACTTAGATTTTGAAAATTATATCGACACTATTGACGCCAGTTTAACATTTCGTCAATTTGACATTGGACGTCATGCGTGTTTATTACCGGTACCAACTATTTCTGTTTTTACGTACATTTTTACTTTGCATTTTTACTTTATCATACGCAGTATTTCTGTAATTTCGCTCAAAATAGATAAATAATAAATTAAAGTAGAGGAAATTTTGTACAATTTATGTCTATAACATTTTTTTGGTAAAATTAATGGTTTAGCTGCAGGATTTAACACGCAAATGCATGGAGAATGTGATGAGGAGGATAAACACGCGCGCACGCACGCTATGTGAAACAATATTGAAAAAAAAGTGTCTTGGTGTTTCCATGGTGTTTACAAAGTCAATGTGTATTTCGCGTGCGGATTGCGGATAGCAATGTTATGCATTTTTCAAAGATTTTGCAAATGAGCCGTCATTTCTGTAATCTCGTCAAAATAGTTAAATAATAAATTAAAGTAGAGGAAATTTTGTATAATTTATGTCTATGACATTTTTTGGTAAAATTAATAGTTTAGCTGTAGGAGCAAATTCTATTTGATTGAGATCGGTCGAGTCTGCATTAATATAAAACTAGTTAGCCATGATTTGACAGATACTTTCATTCTAATGAGAGTCAGACACGACCAATTTCGATCAAATATGTAGAATCTAATGTAGCTAAAGTAATTTAAAAAATTTTAGTATTACCGGTAATATTACTGTGACGATAAATTACCCGTAATTTAATGGCATGCAATATTACCGGTAATATTACCCTGAGCTCATATCCATACAAAGCTAATGGCGTGGCGTATGATATATAATAGATAGATAATAATATAAAATCTTGTAACTATTTAATTAATATGAAAGTAAGAAATATAATATATATATAATAATTTTAAAAATACATTTTTGTATGATCAACAGCAATAAATTAAAATATCGGTAATATTAGTTAAATTACCGGTTATATTACCGAGGTAATATTACCAACACAAAAATCTGTCTTCGGTAACTTTACGAAGTATCACCAAAATTACCGGTAATATTACCATTTTATGTCACCAATTTTATATTTAGTATGATAAAATCATGTGGCTGGCCACATCAGATTTTCTACTTTACTATCATAGTATAATAAAGTATTGTAATAATGCAAAAAATGTAGAGATTTTGGCGGTAAATATGTTTTTTTGGGTCCCCTAAACATTTTTGACCAAGATCCAAAAAAAGTCTGTGTGTGTGTGTATCCGTTTTTTTGTGGTGACGATTCCGGCAAAACTACTAAGGTATCGGGATGAAATGTCATATTTAGAAATTTTATGACCAAACTTAGAGCTGAAATGGTATTTATTCAAAAGTGTCCAAAGGAACTGGATATTTACTCTTAGCATTTTTCAAGGATTTTGCAAATGACCCATATCTGTAATTGTCTGAAAATAGTTAAATAAAAAAGTAGTAAAAATTCTGAATAATTTATTGTCTATGACACTTCTTTGTAAAATTAATAGTTTAGCTGCATAAGCAAATTCTATTTGATCGAGATCGATCGTGTCTGCATTAAAATAAAACTAGTTAGTCAGGATTTGACAGATATTTTGATTGTATTAACAGTAGGTATTGTCAAGGGATCAGCATTTGTCTTAAAATATCTGTCAAATCCTGACTAACTAGTTTTATTCTAATGCAGATACGAGCGATCTCGATCAACTAGAATCTCATGCAGCTAAACTATCAATTTTGTAAATAGTATGATAAAGTCATGTGCCTGGCAACATCAGACTTTTTCCACATTTTTGATTTTTAACATCTTTGGCAGCTAAAAATGTTAAACCGAGCTAAAAATGAAATTGTTTCACAAATCTTGACGTAAGGTCTCCCGCAGACCACTGTGTCAGTCATTCAAACACATTCACGACAACGCAAAATCTGAATATAAAAGTATCTTAACATCAAACAGAAAAATAAAAAATTTCAAAACAAAAAATCGGCTATCTTTTTTTACTTATAAACAAGAAATTACAATGATAACCCTTTAAATTAAAATTGTAGCTGTTACACTCAAGATTATAAAACTATTCAAAAGGCGTCTTGCTTATATCCTCTCTTCTGTTGAAGTATGCATGTATTCAGTCAAAATTTTGTCTGCCGCTTCGACAAAGCTTGGTACGACAGCAGTTGGCCCTGGCACTGTCTTAGCTTCGTCGTACATCTGATATTTACCTGTCTGGACCAAGATGCCTCTCATTCCCAGCCGAAGCGCCCCCTGAATGTCATCCGTTACATCCTTGAACATAAAAAGAATTAGAATTAATAGATTTTTTCTAAATAACAACTTTTGGTGTCTTTAATGATGCTATATTTTTTTTATAGCTAAACGAAACAGTTCTCCTGTACCAATTTCTGATGCTTGGAGGGAATATTTGTTAATAAAAAGGAAGGAAGCACAAAAGAAAATCATTTTAGAAAAATGTGAAAGGAACCAAATTGGAACGTAATAAAAAGTTATGCCAAGAAAAAAAAAACAGCACGTAACAGCAGATCTTAAAAAAACTTCCAAAACGGTAGAGTTGCAACTTACATCACCGATCATCACAGCTTCCGACGGTTTGATATCGCCCAAGGCAAACCTGAAAAAGCCCTCCGAAGGTTTTCCGATAATTTTGGCCTCACGTTTTGTCGAGTATTCCAAACCCTTGACGAAGCATCCCGGTCCCAGAGATAAGCCGTCCTCGGTTTTATAGTATCTGGACGCGTGCACCGCAATAAGACGAGCTCCGCCCATCAAACATCTAAAAACAAAAATACAGGGTGTTTCACGAAACATGGCATACACGGGTATCTCGGAAACTGTAAGAGCTACGTTGTCGGTTAAAAGGGGCAAAACTTGCGTAAATGTGGATTCTTTTCAAGACAGTTTTTACATTTCAAAGATTTTGCACGGATTCCTAGCTATCACGGAAAAACAAAAAAAACTGCCAACTTCTTTTATCTTAAAAAAAGTCTATCTAAAAATCTACCTGAATGCTTCATTTAATTTTGTGTAATGAAACTCAGTCGGCGCCAAACCAATTACGACAGAGTCGGCTTTCTCACGCTCGTTTTCATTATTGGCTAAAACTATTCCCTCGAAATCTTCCATGGCGCTCGGAGCGACAATCAATAAGGGCCGTAGTCCATGTTCTATAATATATTCACGAGCTGACGTAAGTGAACTATATATCTCGTCGATCTTTATGTTGAAGCCCAAGAGCGTCAGTCGCTCGTACAGATGCCGTTTGCATTCCTTCGTGGTATTTGTGACGAACTTTATGATCAAGTTGCTGTTGCGTAGGCTAAAATTTAACAGTATTAAGGTAGTACGAGCGTTAGGTTCCGTATCAGGCCTTGTTTTTACCGTTCTAACGCATCGACAGCCCCTGGTATAGCAAGACTTTCAACGTGCAGTGTTCCACTTAGGTCAATTAGCACTGCTTTTAACGCGTTCATAGTATATTGTTGAGTTTTTAGTTGTATTTTGATATTTAGTGTTGAGGTTATGTAACGGACGGAAATTTTCAAACTGCTGTCAAATCGTTTTGAATTTACACTGAATTTACACAGGAGTGACCAGAGAGGGACTTTGAAATTACCAGGTTGGCAGTATGAAAGCATCAAATCGGGCCGATTACACAGAAATCATGTAAAATCAAAATGTAACTGGCGTTTGTTAGAGGCAAATAAGTTATTATCTGCATTGGCATGATTATTAATAAACGTCTCTTTTTAATTATCCTTATTTTTAATCAGTAAATACAATAAACGCACCTGGCGCCATCTCGTGGTGAAAATTGACACTACGAATTAGTTCTACATTTACAGTTTAGACAACCTCTATCTGTTGTGATATTTGTTCGCTTTTGCTTTATTACGTGAATGCGAAAGATTTTGAAATAAATTATTAGAATGGGCGGCTAAAAGTAGGGTAAATCGTTTCAAGCTTAGGTCACCGTCCATTTTGCTGTTGGTAGTACAGGTCACATAAGAACGAAGTACCAACTTTACAAACCGATCCATTCGACCATTTTATTTCCGTGCACAGATGGTTCCGAATTCGTAGATAATACAGCCAGGTAGGAGCTAAAATAGTTTAACCTAACAATTAAAAAAGTTGTTATAAGTCTACAATTTCATTTTTTTTCAGGTCTGAGGCTATTACACAGTAACTATGACTGCATTTTCACAACAGCCATCAATCAGACATGAAGAAAGTGATGCTATTGCTAATATACTTCCAGTAAAGAAGTTTAGTTGTAGTTTGTGCGGGTCCATGTTTAGCAACGAGACGTTTTTGTTAAATCACGTCAGTTTCTGCAAAGATGTTGACAGGTTAGGTGCGGGCACATGTAAGCTGTTTGTTTTATTGGTTTGACGTTTAACTTGTAACTTAAATTTTGTTTCTTATTTAGCCACGATTAACAATGAACCATTCAAAGAGGAGATCAAAGAAGGTCTTGATGAATTTGTAATAACCGAACCAATGTAAGTATTTTGCTCAGTGAATTGTATATACTACGTATAACTGGAACAGACCCGCCCTTTATATTGGCTGGCGAGAAGTGATGCAGACGCAAGCAAAAGAGACAGAGCGATACGGTGGGCAATGTCTCACTGTCTGACTACCGTAGGTAGATAGCGGAAGGCAGTAGTGTCTCGCTTTTTTATTTTATTCCAGCTGAACCCATTGTCCTAGAAACCACAAAATGGTCTCATAGTAAACCTAAATCTTTGTATTTTTACGTGAAATTCCAACAATTTGTTCCTAAATGTTTTTGACGCATTTACAGCGATTCTTTAGGTAGGGTGCGGACGGCTTCATGAAAACACGCAATAACCTGACAAGATATGCAGTTTTTGAAAACGCCTATTCGCGTACCACAAACAAGCAAAAGTTATCAATATAACATAAGTTTCAACTGTCTTCTCGATTTTTTAAATGTTTTACTTTACAATTATGTTTATAATTAACAGACCTATCAGTACCAGTACAAAAAATATGGGGTTGCCATTTAGGAAGTGTCGATGGCGTCAAGAGTCGAAAAGAATTAATAGTCGGAAATTAAATTTGATGTAAATATGTATATTTTGAAAATTAAAAGCGACGACATTTTTCAAATAACAAATCGTTCAGACATTGTGTCATGTTTTCTTACTTTACGCGCTCAAAGTATATATATTTCGAATGAATAAAATTTTAAATTGTGAAAAATAATTTATAAGTGTTAATATTATTGAATAAATATAATCAGCATCATGTAGACTACTTTTAATCTCAGAATGAGTTTCCTTAATTCAATAATACAAAGAGCATTTAGTTATTGGACTGCAAATGTTTCAAATTAAAGAATAAATACTAATATATAATTTGAGAGTACCATCGCGAGCATAAAAAACGGGGACAGCAAGGTGAAATTGGGCACTTATATTCTCAACAAATTTAGTTGTGTAACATTTACTTTGACAGTATTTGTTAACCTATGATGTCTAAACTCTGACAGTATTTGTCAACCTACAATTTTGTTCCGGTTCCATCAATTTTATTCTTCGCGGTATTCTTGCCGACACTTAATTTAATAACAAGTTCTCGAATACTAATCTTATCATGTAGTTGAGTTTGAATTTGCCTTCTAAAATTCATTCAATTGCGACATTTTTATTTATTACGTCATAATTCAAGATGACATTAATGTGACATGGCATTACAAAGCCCAGTTTAATCAGTGCAAATTAGAGTGTCCCTGTTTTTTATGTTCGCAATAGTACCTAGTCTGTAAATTTTTATTAGGGGGAATATATGAATAAAATATAATTTTTATTAAATCTGTGACTATTGTCTCATGTATTGTCTCTGCAATACATGAGACATTAGCTTGAAAAAGATTACAAATAAAAAAGTTAAATTCAAACCGCAGAAAGAGATAGCTTGCCCACTGCACTGCGGGTTGCATACCAAATGCATTTGCATCACTTATTGACCATTACAGAATACAGGTCCTTTCCAGTTACACGTAGTAGTTTTACATTCCATGGCAACCCTGGACCAAGATAATTTTTGATATCTGTAGATTGAAGGTGGATTGAAGTAGATAACCTCTGGTAGTTTCCGTGGTTGTCATGGGTTACGAGAAACGGTATTAGGTTAGATATTTTTGGTGGTGTGTATTCGTGCCGCAAATAAAAATTTACGGGATAATTTGAGATTTGGTAGTTTTTTGGTCGACATCTACAAACTTTTCTTTGGAAGCTCTGGAAAAAAGAGCGCCACCTCACATTTGAATGGGGGATACGGGACCCTTAACATGAACAAAGTATACAGCATGGGTTCTCAACCGGTAGTACGTGTACCATTTGTGGTACACGAAAGGTACCAACTTTATGGGTAAAATCATATTTATTTTGATGATAATGTTTGACATGAAATTATACTGGCAAAATAAAATAATATTCCATTATTAAATGGTGTCGTACACAGACGTATTTCTAAATGGCAGATTGTGTAAAAGAAAGTGTAGTTAAAAAGGCAAAACAAAATAAATATTTTACGCTACACTTAGATGAAAGTACCGACATAAGTTATTTTGATCAATTATTAGTTTTTAACTGACTTGAGGTTGAAGAGGAAATTGCAGAGGAATATTTATTTTTGGAACCTCTGCCCGAAAGAAGATCTGGTGATAAATTTTAATCATTGTATGTTTAACAATTCCCTTCCACGGAAGAAATTTATTGGTGTCTGCACTGATAGAGCTCGGGCTTTAATAGAAAAGAATTGGGGCATTCATAAAAAAACAGTAGTTCCAGAAGCTTAATTCACTCCCTGCAAGATCATTCGGGATTTTCTAGTAGCAAAATCTATACCAGACGGACTAAAAACAGTTTTGGATCAAGCAGTAAAAAGATAACATTGTCTCTCAAAGTTAATAAAAATAAATGTAGTTTATTGCCAGCATTAGATTTTCATAATAACCAAGTTCAACAGTTATTTTCCAGAAAACTATGACAATGAAAATTGGAACAGAACTCCAAAAACTATGAGTATACCAGATAACTTCACTGCCAAAGAGAAACAACAATTGATAGAAACTTCCTCGGACTGATAGACAATTTTGAGATTAATACACACCAATGTTTCGATCCAGAGGAAGAATTATTTTAAAGAAATTGCAGATTAAGATATTAGATTTGTATGATGTCAAATTTACTTGTCATCAATATTAATTTAAAGGACAACCATAGGACAAAATTAATTATTGAGGCAAATTTGAGCTTGAAACTAACTTTCACTGAGCATGTAATTTAAAATAATGGGTTTAGCAAAAATACAGTCCCAGTCTCATCAATATTTAAATTATTTTATATTACTTCAATGTAAGTGATGTTTTTTCTTAGCTTTTGTATACAAAATGAAGTTTTGTTTATTGTTAGACTATTGTCTTTTTAGAACTTCTTTACTTTTTTCCCAAGTAAACTGACTAAAAACTTTTTTCATTTGTGTACACATTAATATGCATTTTTGTATAAAGGTTGGTGGTACGGAGAAATTTCAATATTTTTATGTGGTACACGAAACCTAAAAGGTTGAGAACCCCTGAAGTATAGTAAATGGAACTATTGCTTATTGTGGTTTCATATTTTTCAGAATTGACATCAAAGATGGGGAGGAAATGGAATTTACAGAAACTACTGTAGCAGTATGCAGGCAATCCATAGAGGCTCCGAAGGCGGAATCATCGGAGGAAGTCTTCCTGTGTAGCAAGTATGGCGACGAGCCTGCGCAATCGACTCATCTTAAGGAAAGTGTGGCGGATTGTAAGCCAGATAAGCTATATAAATGCAACATTTGTGACTATACTAGTACGCAACCTCAACTCCTAAAAGCACATAAGCGAACACATGCAAGGAAGAAGTCACCTAAAGTGAGCATGATAAAGCATGAAGGCGTCGAAGCATTTGAACGCACGTTATGTGATTATACTTCTGCAGAAACAGCTAGACTTGGAATGCATATACAAACACATACAGGAGAGAAATCATTTAAATGCACCTTATGTGATTTTGCTTCTGTATATAGTGGTAATCTAACAAAGCATATGAGTACGCATTCACGAGTGAAACCTAATAAATGCACCTTATGTGATTATGCTGCTGCATGTAGTGATCATTTAACAAGGCATATGAGGACACATACAGGTGAGAAACCATTTAAATGCACCTCGTGTCATTATGCTAGTGGAGGGAAGGGTTCTCTTATTCGGCATATGCGAATGCATACAGGCGACAAACCATTTAAATGCACCGTATGTGATTATGCTAGTCTAAGTAATTGTAATCTAACAACGCATATGAGAACACATTCAGGCGAGAAACCATTTAAATGCACCTTATGTGGTTATGCAAGTGCGGACAAACCTACTTCTATACGACATATGAGAACACATACAGGCGAGAAACCATTTAAATGCACGTTATGTGATTATGCTGCTACAAGTAGCAGTAATTTAACGAGGCATAAAGGTACGCATACAGGTGAGAAATCATTTAAATGCATCTTATGCGATTATGCTAGTGCAGAGAAGGATACTCTTACCACTCATATGAGAACACATACAAGAGAGAAACCATTCAAATGCACCTTGTGTGATTATTCTTGTGCAGACAGAACTAGTTCTATACGACATATGCGAAGACATACAGGTGAGAAACCATATAAATGCACCTTATGTGATTATGGTAGTGTTGCGAAGAGTGCACTTATAGACCATATTAGAACGCATACAGGCGAGAAACCATTTAAATGCATCTTGTGTGATTATGCTAGTGTACAAAAGGCTAGACTTACAGAGCATATGAGAACACATACACGCGAGAAACCATTTAATTGCGGAATATGTGATTTTTCTTGTGCAAGTAGAAGCACTCTAAGAACGCATGTGAGTACGCATTCAGGAGTGAAACCTAATAAATGCACCTTGTGTGATTATGCTTGCGCAACGAAGGCTACTCTTCGAGGGCATATGAGAACACATACACGGGAGAAGCCATTTAAATGCGCCATATGTGATTATACTTCTGCAGATCGATGCAATCTAAAAAGGCATATGAGTACGCATACAGGCGAGAAATGATTTAAATGCACCTTATGCACCTGTACCGTGTCCAAATCCGACTGTTGAAAATATATTTTAAATCAGGTAGTGACTTCTGTAGTAACGGTTGTTATGTATTTTACATTGACATTCTCAATATATCAATCATAGACGTTTTTAATATCTTTTTTCTCCAAAATCTAATTATATTTATTATGCGGGCATTAAACAAATGTTCCCCATAAATTGGTGACCTCGACGTACGACAACCTTCGATGATTTGGCAAGTTATCCACATAATTGGTGACCCCGACTGTCAAGGGCGGCACTTTGACGACAAGTTAGTTAGAGTCACCCTTTCAAGCATCTCGACAAGTGACACCCTTTCAAGCATTTCGACAAGAGACGTTTCAAGCATCTCAAGTGGAGACACCACAACCTATCTCTCCGTGAACTCCACAGCCAGAACTAAACAGATATTTCTTTCTTCAATAGAACTTTTAAGATGGAAGCAAAATTAATTTTTACCTAAATTTAAATTACAAATTGTCGTAATGACAGACCTTTATTCGTTCGTCATTGTTGACAGTGTTAACCAACTTTTTTCTTCTATAAACCTCTTCATTTTCTACAAAATTACTTTCTACATCACCTTTAACAAGCTATCAATTACTTAAACCTTTTACCGATTAGTCTTACTGTTCTATCAACCAAAACTCATACCTCATAAACATAGTTTCCTGAAGACTCAAATTCACTCACTACCACTACTCACTCCTAATTTTCCTTCTATCGAGTTTTTGCTTTTTGAGGGGGATCTATCTGTAGCGTATCAATCACCATATGTGATTATGTTTGTGCAGAGAAGAGTACTCTTATCGCTCATATAAGAACACATACAAGAGAGAAACCATTCAAATGCACCTCTTGTGATTATGCTAGTGCAGACAGAACTAGTTCTATACGAGCCTTTATTTTTTATATAAGATTTATCAAAAACTTTCATTTTCACTACAAATTAAAAAAAAGCAATCTGTAAACGAGTAGTGCTTACAGCGCCATCCCCACCGAGTAGCATACAACTGTTTTACAGTTTCCTAGAATCCGTTAGGGTTATGGTTTCTGCAATTCCGCCATTTTGTTTAGGAGAAGCTAACCAGCCGCACTTATTTACAAGAAAACGGTTTGTAAGTATACAATTAAAATAATTTAATCTAGTACGAAGCGAATTAAGTAATTTTGTAGTTTATAAAGGCCCCGTTTTTTATAGATTTGTGGAAACTCGAAAAGAAATATGAGTTTGCTTTTGCAACTACTATCAATCAAGCAGGAAGGCACCGATGGTATCGAGGACTTGCCTTCAGTCAAGAAATGTATTTGCAGTTTATGTGGGTTAGAATTTAGTGAAGAAAAGCTTTTAACGAATCACATTTACGTCTGCAAGAACATCGTGAATCCCGATGACGGATTAGTCGTAGACCGGAGTAAGCTTATTGATTTATTGCTGTGACTTTTAAATTCTAACTTGTATTATAAATTTCTTAGTAGCCGCTGTTAAAGAAGAGGAAATGGACAGCAAGGAATTGGTTGACGAACAAACAACATCTGAATTGACGTAAGTGCATTATATCCGTTTAAAGAAAATTCCTGCTTTATCAATGGTATTGCTTGAAACTTGGTTAAAATCAATCTTAGACCAAAGTATAGTGATTTACTATAGAGATAGTGTTGTTTTAACGCAGTTCTTGAATACTGTTAGGTTTAGATGGCTAAATATTGATGATGTTCGACTATTTTTTTCCTGCTACAAGAGGGTAGGGTAAACCATACAATTATTGGACAGTCATAGTTATTGGACAAGATAGTTTTTTTTTTATACAAGAGTCCCCGCACTAGAATTTTATGTCCAATGTGATAACAACTACGTCAACCAGGTTTGATTGTCTTTAATTTCCCTCTAAGAACATGACCTGCGATGGCTAGCTGTTTATCATCTTTTGTGTAGGTAAATTAATTAATATACGGCGAGGAATGACTGATTAATATACGTTATTTTTAATGTTGACTACTCCTTAAGTAGTTATGTATAAATGTTTACAGTTTATACATTAAAATTGAAGAATAAAATACGTCTACGAGTTGTTGAGTCAGTGTAAATCGTTCTCTAGTATATTCTTCAAAGAAATATTTCAACAACTTATTATGAACAAACATTGGCTTTCCTATGACGTTGACGGAACCAAAAAATCACGACGATTATTATTTTTGCACTGTGAATGTGAAAGGCTTTAGTCGAAGCAAGAAAGTTTCTCGGTAATATGCTAACTTGGAGTCAGCTCAGCAACCCTTGATACTTAAGTAGTTATCGTTTGATGAACAAGGAAATAAAAATATTTATATTTGAGGAAATGGTGACTTGTCTAACTCAAAATAACAATTTTTCTCAAAAAAGTTGACAATTTTTCCTATGAAAACAAAAGTACCTATCTTATTGCATTTCTGGTTCATCAAACGATAAAGGGGTGTTTACTGAACATCCAGTTAAATTTTCAGGTCAATCGGTCAAAGTAGTTTTTGAAATATCATGCGAAAAAACTGTTACGAGAAAAACGCGTAAACTTTCAAGTACAGTTTATAACGTGACAAAGAGTACTAAACGTACTTTTCTGCTAATATGCTAAACCAAGGCCACACTTTATTTCTTCTTCCACTTCGTAGAATTTATTTTGAGAGATATGTTCATTTCTACGCCTTGTTTGAGCTTATTTTGCAACCTCGAGTGCAAGTCTCAACGACCTCACCAGACGCTGTTTCTCGCGCACATCTGCAAATATCATCGTTTCTGTGCCAATAACGATTCTTATTGTTGCCATAGTTTTAAGGCCGGCAAAAAAGCCTTTATTATAAATACCTGCTGTTGCAGAAGCCGCAATTTTGATAGAAAGAAGCTTTAGTTGTTATTTTGAGTGTCACCACCTAAACACCGTTCTAGCAACTCTATCGACGACAAGTCGTAAATCGTATTGATACCATTTTCGACATTTTTATCAAGTGTCATTGAATTCATGCAGTGTTTTCTCGGCCTTGGTTTTTCGCCATTTGCTTTGCACTAACTCTCATCTAGATCTTATGATAGCATTTGGTCCACACTACATTGTACACGTTATCAACAGTCTACCTAATCATTTGGGTGAAATACTGAGCACAAAATTATGTGCTATATTTGTTGCCTACTCATTTCGAAGCTAATATTATTAGTTTCTTGGCGACACTCTGTTTTGTCCTTGTGAAATGCATCTTAATTCATCGTAAATAATTCAGTGATACAATTGTGTTAGTAGTTTTAATGATCCTCCGATAGATAGCTCCAAAGTAGGGAGCTATCGACCTGAAAACATTACGTTCTTTTCTACGGAATATTAATTTAATCCCAGTGCTGTCTAAACCAATATACGGTTTCCCTATGTTTTAACTTGTTAAGTCAAGGCGTTAAATTGCGTTGCGGCTACGAGAAGCTGACTGAACCCACCATAAGTGTTGCTTATAGTGGTTTCATATTTTTCAGATTGGACTTTAAGGATGAGGAAACAGAATTTACTGAAACTACTGTAGCAGTATACAGACAATCGATAGATGGTCTGAAAACAGAAGCATTGGAGGACGTTTTTCTGTGTAGCAAGTATGACGACGCAGCTGCACAATCAACGCATCTTAAACAACGTGAGGAAGTTTGTGAGCCAGTGAGAACAAATACAGGCGAGAAACAATTTAAATGTACCTTATGTGAGTATGCTAGTGCACACAAGCATCATCTTATTCAGCATATTAGAACACATACAGGCGAGAAACCATTTAAATGCAGCATATGTGATTATTCCGGTGTGAGTAGTAGTAATCTAACGACGCACATGAGTACGCATACTGGACAGAAACCATTTAAATGCACTCTCTGTGATTATACTTGTGCACAGAGTAATCATCTTGTAAGGCATAAGAGAACACATACAGGTGAAAAACCATTTAAATGCACCATATGTGATTATGCTAGTGCAGATAAGAGTACTCTTAGCAATCATATGAAAACCCATACAGGAGACAAACCATTTAAATGCACCTTTTGTGACTTTACGTGTGCGCGAAGTAATCATCTTATAGTGCATATGAGAACCCATACAGGCGAGAAACCGTTTAAATGTACCATATGTGATTATGCTGGTGTATGTAGAAGTAATCTAAGAAGGCACATGAGAACACATACGGGCCAGAAACCATTTAAATGCACGTTATGTGATTTCAGCTTTACACAAAGTAATCATCTCGTAATGCATAAGAGAACACATACGGGAAACAAACCATATAACTGCACCTTTTGTGATTATGCTACTGCACATAAGACTAATCTTGTGCAGCATAGTAGAACACATACAGGAGTGAAACCATTTAAATGCAGCTTATGTGGATATAGTTGTACACGAAATCAAGAACTTATACGGCATAAAAGGACGCATACAGGAGAGACACCGTTTAAATGCCCCGTCTGTGATTATGCTAGTGCACGCATGGCTACTCTTGTACATCATATGAGGACACACACTGGCGAGAAGCCGTTTAAATGCACTTTATGTGATTATGGTGCTGTAAATAGTAGTACTCTAACACGGCATATGAGAAGACATACAAGCGAGAAACCGTTTAAATGCATCTTGTGTGATTATGTTTGTGCACAAAGTCATCAACTTGTACGTCATTCGAGAACACATACAAGCGAGCAAACATAAAAGTAAATAGTAGTAATCCAACAAAGTAATTTGAGGAAGCATTCAGGACAAAAATTACAGGGACCCAATTCTCGTCATCTTTTTGAAGCGAATGCGAGAAGTTTCGAATGGAGTGGGGATATCACGGGTTGAAGTAATTGTTTTGTCTGTTGTCAATTTCTCGGTCAATAATCGTAGCAATATTTTAATGTCAATTACAGTTATAAGTTCTCGCAAACTTCCGTAGGTTATCTTAATTTGATATGAGGTTGATTCTTGACGTACAGAAAGCTGTTATCTAGTGTTAGATATGTGAGATGATATTATATATACATTACATTATTTTACAAATTATCGCGGATACATGCAATAAAAATATTTTAGACTAAATTTTTGTTTTATTTATGGGTTTTGCGAGACGGCAAGCGAAACAAAGTCTGGGATTGTCCTAGCCTGCATCCGAGCACTCGACAAGCTGGGAGAAACAAACACTGAAACTGGTATGGGCACCAGCACACTGAGAGGGCCGACTAACTCGCACAAGCCGGAACCCTTATACCCCTTATTGGACCCGAACCCCTTGCTGGCCTATCAATAGACACAGGCAAGAGGGAAATAAAACGCCTGCTACGCCAGTGGCATGAAGAACACTGGAGGCACCATCCAGGACAGACTCACTCGAGGTTCTTTCTTGGAAGATGAGCAAAGCTGACATCAGGGAGTGGTAACAGGACACTGCCCAGTTAACCGACACCTCCACAGAATGGGACTGACCGAAGACCCTTTATGCAGGGGTGCGGAGAGGAGGAAGACACTCCGATACACCTTCTATGCCTCTGCGAGGCCTTCGTTAATGACAGATCTGGGGAACAAAAGGTGAACCCAGATGAGATACGAGGAACTGACCCCAGAAAAATCTAAGGACTTTATCAAAAGGACAGGACTTCTGAGCTAAAACTCTTGAGGGCACAGAAGAACTAGGACTCTTCTTGACAGGCTGAACCGATGAATATGTCATTACTTTTTGTATTGAGATGATAAATATAGATAAAATATATAAGAAAAACACCCGGGAAGGTAAATATAATCATATAGTTTCGTAAGAGCCTTTGAAAGTCACGTGTTTTAGGTTATGAACTAGTTTACCGTGAAGTTGGTTTTAAAGAACTGCACCAAAACGCATATTCACGCATATTCACGGTGCAGTTCGCACCGAGTGAGTGCATAAAATTGTATGAATCAACAACGCTATTATTTTAAAAAGCGCGATTCGTTATTTTTGTCAGGGTGTATCCATTCATAACCTAAATTGCCGCACTTTTTCACACACGTAATTTGACACACGTATCACGAGATGGCGCCACTCCCATTTCAATAAAACCCAAATATCGCACGTTTTAATGCATTTTCCTGCTTGAAACGCCTATTTCCGTAATCACCTACCATACTTTCATCATTCCAAACACAAATATTAGTAATTTAACTACGTTTACGTTATTTCGTAAAATCTTACTGTCCCGTTTGGTACGTCAGTTTCACACTTCCGCCGCTAGAGGCGCCGTTTTCCAAATCCAAATATCCATCGAAAACTGACCCTTCTCTCTGCGTATCGATGACGTAGTGTCAATTTGACCACATAACCTTCATAATTGTGAGAATAATTTACGAATAAAGCGTAAGGTTTGTTTATAAATACATTCCAGGAAGTACGCGATGGAATTCGGATAATATGAACCGATAATATCGGGAAATCCTATAGAATAAGATGGCCAAGGAGAAATTAACCAATAAAATGGTGGTAAGTACTACCGATAAAATATGCAAACACTTCTTTATATTCTTGTTCCTGCTGATTTGCTTCATTGGATTGAGTTAGTATGACTGTATTAATGTAATTTTTGACTGTATTCATTTCTATTGTAATGATATAATTTATTAATTATTATAATTCCGTATAGGACGAGGAGAATGAAAGTTCGGAAAAGAAATCGGCGAAAGACGCTCTCCTCTTGTGGGTGCAGCGTCACACCAACAGATACAATGGCGTCAACCTCACTGACTTCAGCAACTCCTGGAGGAACGGGCTGGCCTTCAAAGACTCCGTGGTAAACCATTGGACAACCACAACCACGCCTTTGACATCGCGAACAACGAACTGGGCATTCCGAAACTCCTAGACGCGGAAGACATCGACACAACTTGTCCAGACGAGAAGAGCATAATGACGTACGTCGCTTCCTATCATCACACGTTTGCGCGGATTGAAAATGAAGAGAAGAGTGGTAGACGGATAGCTAAGATCATAAACCAAATGGCGCAAGCTGATAAGATGAAAAACGACTACGATAAGTTCACTTCTGACCTGTTAGAGTGGATAAACGTGAAGGTTAATCAGCTGGAGGACCGGAACTTCCCGAATTTACATATTTACACAGGTATAACTTAAACAGTCAGCCAGATTACTTTTATTGCCATGGTTACATGGTTTACCACATAAACGTGGAACAATTTTTGGAAAAAAATCATACACGAGACCCTTTTAGAAATAGAAACTCCGGTTTTTATATAGTGTATGAAAATTGAGAGATTTCGTTTTAACTAAACTTTGATGATCAATAACTTTGGTAATCTTTGACTGACGTTCATCATATTTTCTGGACATTATAAAGATGCTCATTAACATTAAGATTATACAATCTTGGAAAAAGGAATGTTATAGTTGATTATACCGGTAGAAGCAAAATGACATGCTTTGTCTTTTTTTTTTTTTGTTGCCGTGAGCGTTTGCTGAGGGTTGGGGTGCCCTAGCACTGCAGCCATGTGGCTTGTTGTACTGCCGCCCCCCAGGTAGTTAATCGAAGATCTTCGTCCAGTTAATAAGGCTGAGGAGTCTTCCAATTAAATTTTCTTTTGGGAAGTTGGTTGAGGGGTTTCCTCTTCCAAGGTTTGCTTCCCTCCAGGAGGTGAATGCTAAGCATTCGAATAGAACATGAGAGGCGTCTTCCTCGTCTTCGTTGCAGAGTCTGCACACAGGTTCATCTTTCAGAATTTGTAGGGTGTGCAGGTGCTTCCTGAGGCTGCAGTGTCCGGTTATAAGTCCAGTCACCATCCTTAGGTTATTCCTACTGAGTTTGATCACTTCAGCGGCTATATGTCTTGAGGGTTTTTTCAACAGTATAATGTTTTGTCTTAGTTTGTGATTAGTTAACATGTGTGGTAACTCAGCTACTTGTATAGGTTTTCAAGTACATACTCGCTTATAAAGCCATATCAATTCTTAACATTTATCGATTTATCTGTTTATTGCCAGTCATTATCTTTAAGTTAGATCATTGATGGTATTAAAACGATGGTCATTAGACCATTAAATTAGTATTAACTAATTTCTCAATCAACAAACATTTGCTGCAAGGTTTACCGGCATTTCAAAATGCTTAAATGTTTATGTAAACATAATAATAAAATTGTACAATCTTCTATACTAATTCGGACGTTGGAAAGACCCAGCAAACAAAATGTTGAGAATTGATGCGACTTTGTAACAGAATTCTTTATAACTTACCTTCTTGCTTCACTTGTTCCGCAGGGTGTTTTAAAAATACACCAAAAACATAACTTTGGTTTACCCGATATAATCCGGTGTAAAATTTTGTTATTGTGTTGTTTACATCCACTTAACTTAACGTAAAAAAAATTCGGTTCCACGGTTCCATTTACATTCAGTTAGGTTCGTGTTCTTGACATGTGCATTTGACAGTAACACAATATGAAATACCATGCGGATATCCTATCATCCATGCGGATATCAATCCTATCAAATCTATCGCTTTTATCATAAAAAAATATGTTTATCTACACACACAAGTTGGACTCAAAGTTCCCACTTTATAATAATTTAATAATAATAATTTATTTTCAAAACTCAAAAGTAATTACAGTTCATGTCACAATAGGATACTTTCAATAAAATTCAATAGAAAATTTAAACAAAACCAGAAAATTAAAGGAAAGAACACTGAAATAATTCTTCAATACTGTAGAAGGCCTGCCTTAACCCATTACCGCCGGGCGTCGCCGTAAAAACAATGCATTATGTGTCACCATACGGCAACGCCAGGCGGTTATGGGTTAATGGCAACTCCCTCAATGACGCTTTCAGTTTTGGCCTTGGTAAATCCCACATGGGTTGCGGCAACTTGTTGTAAAGTTTGACATCTGTTGATGCGCTCTTACTTATAAAATCCTATAAAATAACGATAAGTAAATTCCTTATTTATAAATTGCGATTTTTTTTAGCTATAGCTAAAAAAATAAGTAAGCATACAACCAAAGTCAACTAAAGAAAAATAGCAATTTTCACTGTTTCTATTTTATATTTCTGTTTTATAAAAAACGTTTTTCTAACTAAATTTAAAAACAAAAAAAAAAACAACAATTCTGGGGTCGGATTAGTGAAACTTCATCTTTACTTCATGCATCCCTTACAGAAAACAGTTCATCTAATGCATGTCCAAGTCCAGTAGTATGATAACTTTTACCACTCAGTTTGTTAGTAATATAGTTTTACTAGAAAAAGTTTTGTTCAGTAGTACTTCGCAGTTATTTTCATTCGCAAACTTGTTCTTTAATTTTGTCACTTATCGTCAGATTATTATGTTATTCCTTGCGTCAATTAAGTTTAATATTATTCAATATTACAGTTGGAGGAATCAATCTACAAGCAGAAAGAGAAAGGGACGACAGGCAGAGCAAGGGCGGTTAGAGCACGAGAGACACGAGCGTTTGCATAGAATTGGACCGATTGACGGATCTGAAGCGGAAGGAGCAGCAGCGGAACGAGCGCCGCGCCGAAGAGAAATACAACGGCAGGAAGCCTCAGCAGTACGAAGAGCAACCTCAGCCGCAGCAGGAACCTGATAGGCAGGGCACGAGCTTGACGAAATGGAATTCCGTCGCTCACATCTTTGGAGGCCGCAGATGCGGTTCCGACTACAACATAAAGCGAGCCGAGAGCATGAGAACGGGAACAACAGGCACCAAACCTGTGAAGAGAACCCCGTCGTTTACAACGAGGAGGCGCGGATCGTTCCGACAAAGGACAAACGGTAACCTTGCATCATATTATATCACCAAACCAATTATTGCGTAAATGAAATCTGTTGGATCAATGAGTGGAAGGCCAGTACTCCGTGTCCTAGACATATTCTGTGGCTATATCTTAGTATGAAATGTAAAATTTAGGACTTGTTCGGTCCCTTCCACTTACTGATTCAATTTTTGTCTGTACAAGTACAAGTAAAACATTTTGTTTTTATTTTTTATACCAAAAACTATAATAGTTACGAGAAAAATTGTTTGAAAGAAGTTGTTTGTTATCGCCCGAGGATCATTTTCGTGTTTGTTTTATTCAAATCGGGCAAACTAAAAAATATTTTTGTTTTTGATTATGCTAGTGCATAGATTTTTTGTTTTTATTTTTTATTTCAGTAACTAGAAGAGTTACGAGAAAAATTATTTGAAAGAAGTTGTTTGTAATCGCCCGAGGATCATTTTCCTGTTTGTTTTATTCAAATCGGACGATCTAAAAAATATTTTTGTTTGTGATTATGCTAGTGCATGGTATTTTGTTTTTATTTTTTATTTCAGTAACTAGAAGAGTTACGAGAAAAATTATTTGAAAGAAGTTGTATGTAATCGCTCGAGGATCATTTTCGTGTTTGTTTTATTCAAATCGGACAAACTAAAATATATTTCTGTTTGTGATTATACTAGTGCATATATTTTTTGATTTTATTTTTTATTTCAGGAACTAGAAGAGTTACGAGAAAAATTATTTGAAAGAAGTTGTTTGTAATCGCCCAAGGATCATTTGCGTGTTTGTTTTGTTCAAATCGGACTATCTAAAAATTATTTTTGATTGTGATTATGCTAGTGCATAGATTTTTTGTTTTTATTTTTTATTTCAGTAACTAGAAGAGTTACGAGAAAACTTATTTGAAAGAAGTTGTTTGTAATCGCCCGAGGATCATTTTCCTGTTTCTTTTATTCAAATGGACGACCTAAAAATATTTTTGTTTGTGATTATGCTAGTGCATAGATTTTTTGTTTTTATTTTTTATTTCAGTAACTAGAAGAGTTACGAGAAAACTTATTTGAAAGAAGTTGTTTGTAATCGCCCGAGGATCATTTTCGTGTTTGTTTTATTCAAATCGGACGACCTAAAAAATATTTTTGTTTGTGATTATGCTAGTGCATGCACGTTTTTGTTTTCGCTCGATTTGAATAAAACAAACACGTAAATGATCCTCGGGCAAACACCAACATGAATACGTATTCAAACACCCTGTATACTATCAAATTTTGCACCATGTATTCGTTAACGCCCTGTATATGGATGAGCACTAAAAAGTATTTCTTTATCTATTTCTTTGCTGCTGGACATAATCGAACACTCTGTACCTAATTTTTTCCAATAAAATTTATTTATAATTTATATGTGCTTTATTTCTAACTTAATAGTGGCAAGAATACGGCAAAAATTTTCAATTTTGGTAATATCCGGCTGATATCTATTTCCGTGGATATCCCATCGACTTTTTAAAATGTATTTTCCTTTAATTAGTGGCGCCATCACCAAGATTTGAATTTTTGGTGGCGGCACCGGGCAAAATTCCCCGGCCCAGCCGCCAAAATTGTCGATTGCATAGAGGAATTTCCGGCTCCTCCACCAAAACTTAACAGGCCCGAAAACCAGTTCAGTTTTGGTGGAGGAGCCGGAAATTCCACTAATTCAATCGACAATTTTGGCGGCGGAGCCGGGGAATTTTACCCGGCATCGCCACCAAAATTGAACATACCGATCGGATATTTGAAAAGTATGGTTGCCAGAGTAAAACGAGAACTTTAGTGACAAATCGGGCTGTACTTTTCTAACCATCTTATCAACTTACCAACCTTATATAACCTTATCAACCTTACCAACTTATCAGGGGGGTTAGAAAATATGGGCAATTTTATTAAACTTAATTTATTTATTTTCTATTGAGTATCCCATATACAATAAACGAATAAACAAAAAACTAGATAATAGTTAAACTATGGCTTCTTCTTCTTGAACATTCCATTATACGTGAGGAAATTTTTTTAAATGTATTCTGTTAAGTGGTGGCGCCATCTGTTGGTGAATAGTCGAAGTTTGTTAAAAGCGCGGGTGGTTCGAAACTTGGCTAAGTGTAAGGAGAATAAACTTCGACTATTCGCCAAGAGATGGCGCCACTATTTTAACGTGCCGGAAAACCAGTGCAGTTTTGGTGGAGGAGCCGGTGAATTTTACCCGGCACCGCCATCAAAATTGAACATAGCGATCGGAAATTTGACACTTTTCTAACCCCCTATATATCAGGGGGGTTAGAAAATAAGGGCAAAACTTAATTTATTTATTTTCAATAGAATATTCCATATACAATAAATAAAAAATACTAGATAATAGTTAAACACTATGACTTCTTCTTCCTGAACATGTCCATTATACGTGACGAAGAGGTCCTCTCTTGATCGTTGTTGCTCGGCTGGAGTGTGCTTGGCCTCGACTTCCATTGTGGTCTTGGTGAACCGCTTTCACTTTGTCCACTCCCTACAACACATTCATTTATATGAACACGGTGTTATCTCTCACATTAATACAAAAACAGCCATATGTACGTACAAGCAGTGATGTTAAATTACTGGCAATTTACAAAATAGTAATAGTACGGTAACATTGCCAGTAATATTACTGGTATTATTGTTAGCCTTCATGTGTGGGAAACATGATACACTGTAATTGTTTAACAATTTATCATACTTCTCATCCGTTTTGTGTAAATTTAGTGAGTGAAAAACATACCGTGATCCAGCAAGCTGGGAGCTGCTCCCGTTTTGGGCATGTGGATCATGTCTTAATATAACCGAGTCCGGTACGTCGGGACTGGATGTTCTACTCGACTGTGAACTAACTTCTTCGTGCTTATCCTACAAACGCATCATATTTAATAAAGGCAATGTACTTTTTACTTTACACAAAGTAAAAAGTTCATACCTTGGATACCTGCAGAGAAATCAGCTGCTGGCTCGGCGGTAAGTTGCCCTTGAAGCTGATCTTGCTGACCCAATCCCTCATCTCCTCCCCTCTGCTCCACCGGAGGTAAGTCGGCTTCTGCAAATCAGATTTTGTTAGAATAATAGTAATTCATTTATACAATAAAAAAAAGAAATTGGTGACGGTTGTAGTTACCGAAATAAAAACAAAAAATATATGCGAGCATAATCACAAACAGAAATATTTTTTAGTTTGCCCGATTTGTATAAAACAAGCACGAAAATGGTCCTCGGGCGATTACAAACAACTTCTTTGAAATATTTTTTCTCGTAACTCTTCTAGTTATTGAAATAAAAAACAAATACAAAAAATGCACTAGCATAATCCCAAACAGAAATATTTTTAAGTTTGCCCGATTTGAATAAAACAAACACGAAAATGATCCTCGGGCGATTACAAACAACTTCTTTCAAGTAATATTTCTCGTAACTTTTCTAGTTACTGAAATAAATATAAAAAAATGCATGCACTAGCATAATCGTAAACAGAAATATTTTCTAGTTTGATTTGAATAAAACAAACACGAAAATGATCCTTGGGCGATACAAACAACTTCTTTCAAATAATTTGTTATCCTACACGATGCGAAAATGTCATTTTCGCGTCTCTATGGAGGCACGAAAGATGCAACTCAAACCCGCACCAGAAAGATGCTACTGCAGCCGAGTGCAGTAAATCGAAAACGCTATAAGTCACGGCGGCGGCAGCGCAAGCAGCTGGAACCGGCTGAACGTACCCATTAAATCAAAAAACGAGTGATGATTACAGCGCCATCTCTACCGAGTAGCAATCAACTAAAGTAGGATCCATTACAGTTTCCTCGAATCCGTTAGCGTTATGGCATAGCGGTAGCATAACAGTAATTCCGCCATTTTGTTTAAGAGAAGCTAAGCAACCGCACATATTTTAAGGAAGACTGTTTGCAAGTAATAGAATACTAGAATAATTTAATCTAGTACTATACGAATTTAGAAATTTTATAGTTTATAAACCGTGTTTTATAGAATTGTGGAAATCGAAAAGAAACATGAGTTTGCTTCTGCAACAATCGGCCATCGAGCAGGAAGGAACTGATGTTATCGAGAACTTGCCTTCAGACAAGAAATGTATTTGCAGTTTATGTGGGTTCATCTTTAGCGAAGATAAGTATTTAGCAAGCCATGTTAACCTCTGCAAGAATATTGAGAATCCCAATGACAGATTAGTCGTAGACCCAGGTAAGCTTAGCGATTTATTGCTGTGACTTTTAAATTCTAACTTGCTTTATAAATTTCTTATTAGCCTCTGTTAAAAAAGAGGAGATGGACAGCCCGGAATTGGTTGACGAACAAGCGATATCTGAATTGACGTAAGTGCATTTTATCCGTTTAAAGAAACTTCCTGCTTCATCAATTTTTTAAACTATCTTAGACCAATATTTCCTTACTCAGGAAAAAGATTGTTGTTAGTGTCAGATTGTATTGTTTTAACCAGTATGATTTTGAAGCAGCTCTTGAATACTGTTACGTTCAGAAATATTGATGATGCTGGAAAATTGCAGTATTTATAAGGTTAAAAATGAGCAGCAATATATGCTTTATTACAGAGATATTAAAAAAACATACCTAAATAAAATAACAATTCTTCGATTAACTGACTGAGTGCCACTTGCTGTTAGAAAAAGACAGAGTAGGCGAGCAGACACCGATTCTGTCCAAACTAGACCCAAGTTTTGTTCGGAACGAGATAGAAGACACGTTCATCAAAATAGTACGTCTAAGGATTAAAGTAGTTCTTCAGAACTAGCTCTTAGAACTAGCGGAAGAACTAGTTCATCAAAAAGAATTAATAAGCCTATCTCTATTACACATTAAATTATTAGTCACCAAATTTTTGCCCTGTTTTGTACTCCTGGAGCGGAATATTGCGAACCCTATACATGTATCGTAAAAATATGTTATTACAATTTATGTTTCTCATGTTTTATTTAAGGTTTGCATATATTTCAGATTGGACATCAAAGATGAGGAAATGGAGTTGACTAAAACTACTGTAACGGTATACGGACAATCCATAGATGCTCCGAAGGCAGAACCATTGGAGGAAGTCTTTCTATGTAGCAAGTATGACGACGCAGCTGCACAATCAACGCATCTTAAAGAACGTGGGGAAGTTTTTAAGCGAGTGAGAACAAATGCAGGCGAGAAACCATATAAATGCACCATATGCGATTATTCTGCCGTAAAGAGTAGTAATCTAACAAGACATATGAGTACGCATTCAGGAGAGAAACAATTTAAATGCACCTTATGTGATTATGCTAGTGCACACAAGATTCATCTTACTCTGCATACGAGAACGCATACAGGCGAGAAACCATTTAAATGCACCATATGTGATTACGCTGCTGTAAGAAGTAATAATCTAACAAAGCATATGAGTAGGCATACAGGAGAGAAACGATTTAAATGTACCTTATGTGATTATGCTAGTGTGGACAAGTCTCGTCTTACTCTGCATACGAGAACGCATACAGGCGAGAAACCATTTAAATGCATCGTATGTGATTATGCTAGTGCGCACAACACTCATCTTACTCTGCATATGAGAAAACATACAGGCGAGAAACGATTCAAATGCACCGTATGTGATTATGCTAGCGTATGTAGTAGTAATCTAACAAGGCATATGAGTACGCATACACGTGAGAAACTAGTTAAATTAGTGTGGCCAACTTTTTAACACTCGAAATCAGGACACTGTGATTCGAGGGGCGTACAAACATATTTTCAATAATTAAATCTCATTTTATAACTTAAATGGTCATAATTCTTGAATATTCTTTTTTATCATGTTCATCAACATTTTCCTAATCCAGTGACAAACATTTTATATAACTACTTCGGTGTTGGAGTGTTTACCGAGTGATTTTCTAAAAAAAAAATATGTTTGGAATTTTTAAGTTAAAGGGGTTTGACATTTGTCACAAGTTTAAAAAAGTTATATGTGTACCTATAGTCTATAGCTATTTTAATTTCCTGAAGAAGCCTAAAATTTAGGCGAAATATTGAAAATTAAAAAAAACTAAAAACTTTGCCGTTTTCCCAAATATTTACCTTGTTACATATATAATAACACGGCCAATAAAAATTTATTAATTGAGTTTATATTATATTTATATTATATTAATTAAATAACTAAGTAAACCATTAATTACAAGGAAAAATACGACGGTGAGATATTCAAGGAGAAAGGCAATTTCTCGGGCAAATCCCTCATACAAAGAAGTAACCGGAGACACGTGTTTCGGACTATTGGTCCTCATCAGAAAGAGTTCTTTCAGAATGTAAGTCTGAATACGAGTAATGATTACAGCGCCATCTCTACCGAGTAGCATACAACTAATGCAGAATCTATTCCAGTTTCCTAGAAGGTTATGGTATATCCGTTGACAGTTGGTAACCTGGCAATCGACAGTGTGGCATACCAGCAATTCCGCCATTTTCTTTAGAAGTTAAAAGAAGGCGCACACGCACATACTTCAACGAAGATACCTAGTTTGTAAGTAATAGAATATTACAATAATTAAATCTAGTACGATACACATTTAGAAATTTTATAGTTTATAAACCGTGTTTTATAGGTTTGTGGAGATTTGAAAGGAATTATGAGTTTGACATCAAACGAGCAGGAAGGAAATGATGTTATCGAGGACTTGCCTTCAGTCAAGAAATGTATTTGCAGTTTATGTGGGCTCATCTTTAGCGAAGAAAAGTGTTTAACAAACCATGTTGACCTCTGCAAGAACATTGACAATTTCGATGACGGATTATTAGCCCCTGTGAAAAAAGAGGAGATGGACAGCCCGGAATTGGTCGACGAACAAGCGATATCTGAATTGACGTAAGCGCATTTTATCCTTTTATAGAAACTTCCTGCTTCATCGATTTTTTAACCAATCTTAGACCGATGTTTACTTTCTCCGGAAAGAAAATATCGTTAATGTCGGATTGTATTGTTTTAACAACTATGACGACTTTGAACCAGCTCTTGAATACTGTTACGTTCAATAGGCTAAATATTGATGATGTTCGACTCTTTGTTCCTTGTATAAGGTAGGGTAAACCATACAATTATTGGACGGTATTAGTTATTGAACAAGAAAGCTTTTTTTTTAAACAAGAACAACACTACAAGTTTATTTATCGCAGTCGGTGATAGTGTGAAACCTGGTTATGAGATATTGTTACTACAGCTGCAAAACGGTTAATGAGAAACGAAATTTGATACAAAATGTTGATGACATTTTTTTGTATTAGTGGCTAGAACAGTAACCTTTTTTTGGATACTCCCTACTTTACATTGTGGGCTTGTTATATTATCTTCCTGGGTGGGTCGCTAGGCTTTCCTGCATTTCGAGTTACGTCAACGAGGTTTGATTGTCTTTTATTCCGCAAATCAAAACTGTTAAACTAGATGAAATTTATTGGAAACTAAACCAACATTTAGTTAAATAAGTTGAAAATTGACACAATGGTTTCTGTCTGAATTTTTAGGTCGACTGCATACATAGAAAAAAATATATTGTTTAAAATTGTTTTTCTATATGAATTCATTGACGTACAATAATTTAGTCAACATAACCACCTGGATCTACTCGTTTTCTTGACTGTATCCAAATTTCTCATTCCTACTTTAATGCTTTAATGCAGGAAATTTGGACTGGAACTCTCCGGCTGTAAAATCATTTTTTTAAATTGGCCAGTTTAAAGTCAGCGAATCCGACATTTTGGCATTGGTATGTGTTAGCGTTAAACGAATTAATTTTGTTTAAGTTTGTCATAGAGAGTTGAAATAATATTCACTCTATTCAGCACATCCCAAGCTATCTGTTAGGTATATAATACATGGTTGAATCTATTTAAAAAAATATCTAGTGTCGTAATCATTGGCGCGTATCATGATGGGGATTATTATTATTATTGTTGCGAAGAATAGTTTAACACGTTGACTACCAAACAACTCGTAGGTTTCCTATTGAGATATCTCCTAGCTGGCAGTTAATGTGTTAATTACATTGTACAATTGAGGCGTGGTCATCCAACACATCCGACTTGCAGACAGTTGCTTGGCCAGAAATGCAGACGTCAGGCTTTTTAAATCGGAACAAAGACATTCCTTTGTGACACGGGTTCAAAACGTGCAAATTAACATTATTAATATTAAAAGCCGTGTGCAACCAAAAATCCTAACTCAGGATTTTTTGGGGGCCCAAAACTGGTCATGACGTCTCGTCAAATTCAATATAAAAGCCACAGTATGGGATTGGAAGGTGATCAGTAGTTTGTTCAACTATCGTCTTTCACGGAGTGCAGTCAGCTGTAGTATTGGAATTCTGTGTGGTCAGCAATACACAAAGTATGTAAACACCATTGCGGCTTTTATTTACATCTCCATCATGACCTAGAGCCGTCCCCCATTAAGAGCTACGCAACAATATAGTCATAGAAACGTATGCAATGAACTTATTATATGTGAGTCCTAGATAAACATGTTTAAAAACAAATACTTTGTTGTAAACTATTTTGTTCTAAACGTGTGTTAAACATGTTTTGTTTTAATCGTTGTGCTTTAAACAATTTTTTTACGTTTTATACTACCGAAATTTGAACAGAGTATTTAATTATTTAATCAAGCTGTATGCTGGTTGTTTTGTAAGCATTTTTATTTTCATCTTTTTGCGAAAACTAGAGCCAATTCACCATTTCTGTGTTCAGAATCGGATTCCTAGGAAAAAAATTCTATCCGTATCAGTTGTCATTAGTAAAGCAGTTTGAAGTGTGTCAAATTTTGTTGGCTAGTGTAATATAAATATGTTACTACAATTTATAATGTTTCTCATGTTTTATTCAAGGTTTGCATTTCCTACTCATTAACGCTATTCGAAAAGACAATGTCAATTTATCCAATTTTAGGTTATTTCAAATTTCATATGTTGCTATTGGGAGTTGCTAACTAGAAGTATTGCTTATTGTGGTTTCATATTTTTCAGATCAGAAATCAAAGATGAGGAAATGGAATTTCGTGAAACTACTGTAGCGGTATACGGACAATCCGTAGATGCTCCGAAGGCAGAACCATTGGAGGAAGTCTTTCTGTGTAGCAAGTATGACGACGCAGCCATACGATCAACGCATCTTAAAGAACGTGGGGAAGTTTGTAAGACAGTGAGAACAAGTACAGGCGATAAACCATTTAAATGCAACTTATGTGATTATGATAGTACACACAAGAAGGATCTTGTTGTGCATATGAGAACACATACAGGTGAAAAACCATTTAAATGCACCATATGTGATTATGCTGCTGTATCGAGTAGTAATCTAACAAGGCATATGGGTAGGCATACAGTAGAGAAACAATTTAAATGCACCGTATGTGATTATGCTAGTGCACTCAAGACTAATCTTACTTTGCATAACAGAACACATACAGGTGTGAAACCATTCAAATGCAGCATATGTGATTATGCTGCTGTAAAGAGTGGTAATCTAACAAGGCATATGAGTACGCATACGGTAGAGAAACAATTTAAATGCACCTTATGTAATTACGCTGGTGGACACAATGCTCATCTTGTTGAGCATATGAGAACTCATACAGGCGAGAAACCATATAAATGCAGCATATGTGATCATTCCTGCGCAAGAAGTAATCATCTAACAAGGCATATGAGAACCCATACAGGCGAGAAACCATTTAAATGCTCCTTATGTGATTTTTCCTGTGCACGAAGTCATCATCTCGTAAGGCATAAGAGAGCACATACTGGTGAGAAGTCATTTAAATGCACCTTATGTGATTATGCTGGTGCAGAGAAGGCTACTCTTATCAAGCATATGAGAACGCATACAGTAGAAACACCATTTAAATGCTCTCTGTGTGATTATGCTAGTGCACGTAAGACTACTCTTACACGACATACGAGAACACATACAGGCGAGCAAACATTAAAGAAATTGGAGTAATCTAACAAAGGAATATGACAAAGCATTCAGGAGCAAAACATCAGTTATGCTCTGTATGTGATTAAAGGTTGAGATTTCTAGTTCATGTAAGACATGATATCCTCGTAGTTCCCCTCCCGAGTTCAACGGAAATGCTCCTTGTCAAGATGGCCCAATGTTAGTAACTGGATATACTTAAGAGTATTGTTCTCAAATAAGTCGCTTTTTTGATACCAAGTCGATATTTAACGTTTGTAAAGTGAAATAAGAAAATTGTTTTGTCCATGGTCAATTTCTCAAACAATGATCTAGGACTTCTTTAATGCCAATTGAGGTTATATATGCTAGTTTATAAGAATTGAATAAGGTTGGTTGTTGACATAGGCCATTGTTTGTGCTTATTAGATATTGGATGCATTTTTTTATTATTTATGTTTTTTTATATAAGATTATCAACAAATAATCTAGATCCGACTGGTAATGTGGTCCATATTGCCCAATATGGAATTGTCTGTTAAAATTCAGTTAGTTGAAATTGCATTTTTATTTTTGAACTACCTACATTTATCAATATTTAATTCGGGATGGTTGGTCACCCTGTGAATCCTAACTAAATACGCTATATGTTTTCAAAGTTAGATTGAAAATTTCTCAATTACCTACGGTTCCTTTGGATGCGGCAGAGTCATTTTGTTGCGTAAAGTATTGGTACACTTTTATATCCTAACAAAATCATTAATTTGATAGCTGGTGTATGGGAAATTCTGGACATTAGAATAACATTTTTAAAATTCGGGACGCTTCATCGGGCAGGTCAAGTGCTCAAAATTCGGGACTGTCAACGCCCAAATCGGGATGGTTGGTCACCCTAACATACAGGCGAGCAAAAATCGAAGTAATGTTGTTTCTTTTTTCGCTCCAACGCTCAAATATTGTGTTGGTTTAATGGCGTTGGGAGCATTCGAATCAAATCAAAACTATTTCATCCTTGCTGATGTTTTGATTTATTTAAAATCATATTCATAGCTCAGATGGAAGGTATTAACATGAAAAATAAAATTGTTTAGGTTACGCTTAGAATCTCTTCTATCAATTGGCGTTTTTATTTTCTTGATTTTGTATGTAATAAAGTCTGTAAGATACTTTTATAAACGCGGAAATCTCAGAAACTAACGATAGCAGAACAACGCAGTTAGCACCTAAACAATCCTTATTTATTGTGATACCTACTCATCCATAAAAACAAGTTCAATGTGAATTTTTAAGAGTGAAATGGATGTGATCGTTTTGCAGTTCCAGAAGAACCACCAACATGGGAACTATTTCCGGCAACTTTTGTATCATATAAATAAAATCACTCAAGGGAAAGAAAACTAAGTAAAACATTAATTACAAGGAAAACTGGTTATACGACAGTGAGATATTCAAGGAGAAAGGCAATTTCTCGGGCAAATCCGTCGTACAAAGAAGTAACCGGAGATACGTGTTTCGGACTATTGGTCCTCATCAGAAAGAGTTCTTTCAGAATGTAAGTCTGCATACGAGTAATGATTACAGCGCCATCTCTACCGAGTAGCATACAACTAATGCAGAATCCATTCCAGTTTCCTAGAAGATTATGGTATATCCGTTGACTGTTGGTAACCTGACAATCGACAGTGTGGCATACCAGCAATTCCGCCATTTTCTTTAGAAGTTAAAAGAAGGCGCATATACTTCAACGAAGATACCTAGTTTGTAAGTAATAGAATATTACAATAATTAAATCTAGTACGATACACATTTAGAAATTTTATAGTTCATAAACCGAGTTTTATAGGTTTGTGGAAATTTGAAAGGAAGTATGAGTTTAACATCAAACAAGCAGGAAGGAAATGATGTTATCGAGGACTTGCCTTCAGTCAAGAAATGTATTTGCAGTTTATGTGGGCTCATCTTTAGCGAAGAAAAGTTTTTAATAAACCATGTTGACCTCTGCAAGAACATTGAGAATTCCGACGACGGATTATTAGGCGCTGTGATAAAAGAAGAGATGGACAACCCGGAATTGGTCGACGAAGAAGCGACATCTGAATTGACGTAAGCGCATTTTATCCTTTTATAGAAACTTCCTGCTTCATCGATTTTTTAACCAATCTTAGACCGATGTTAACTTTCTCCGGAAAGAGAATATCGTTAACGTCAGATTGTATTGTTTTAACAACTATGACGACGTTGAAGTAGCTCTTGAATACTGTTACGTTCAATGGGCTAAATATTGATGATGTTCGAATATTTGTTCCTTGTATAAGGTAGGGTAACCATACAATTATTGGACAGTATTAGTTATTGGACAAGACAGCTTTTTTTAAACAAGAATAACACTACAAGTTTATTTATCGCAGTCGATGATAGTGTGAAACCTGGTTATGAGATATTGTTGCTACAGCTGCAAAACGGTTAATGAGAAAAGAAATGTGATAGCAAAATGTTGATGAAATTATTTTGTATTAGTGGCTAGAACAGTAACCTTTTTTTTAGATATTCCCTACTTTACATTGTGGGCTTGTTATGTTCTCTTCCTGGGTGGGTCGCTTGGCTTTCCTGCGTTTTGTGTTACGTCAACGAGGTTTGATTGTCTTTTATCCCGCAAATCAAAACTGTGAAACTAGATGAAATTTATTGCAAACTAAACCAATATTTAGTTAAATAAGTTGAAAATTTACACAATGGCTTCTGGATGAATTTTGAGGTCGACTGTATACATAGATAAAATATATTGTTTAAAATTGTTTTTCTATATGAATTCATTGACATACAATAATTTAGTCAACATAACCACCTGGGTCTACCCGTTTTCTTCACTGTATCAAAATTTCTCATTCCTACTTTAATGCAGGAAATTTGGACTGGAATTCTCCGGTGTAAAATAATTTTTAGAAATTGGCCAGTTTAAAGTCAGCGAATCCGGCATTTTGACATTGGTATGTGTTAGCGTTAAACGAATTAACTTTGTTTAAGTTTGTCATAGAGAGTTGAAATAATATGCACTCTATGATCAACACTAATAAATTTGTTTATTCAACCGTATAGGTCGCTAACTGTCAGCGTTCATAGATCCTGCGATATTCATTTATTTCCCCAAAATATGCCTGTTACAGGATCTTCTTTAAAACTATGTTAAAACGATATTTTTGCAGATTTTCCCGTTAAACTATGTCAGACAATAGTCAAAGCCAGTAGATAGATGATAGTATCAAAAGATATTAGATTCACTATACAGGCTGTTCATAAAAGTTAGTAAATTTTGATGTTTTTCAAATAGCTTTTTCTTTAGTTTTTTAAATGGAACACCTGTATATTATGTGCTAGTTGAATTGCCCCCGAGTTCCCCTTAATTTATGTTAAATATGCCATATGTCCAATTGTAGTAGTTTTCGTGATATTTACAATTTAAGGAAAAAAAAAATAAAATAAAATAAAGTAAATCAGTAATACTGTATTCAAATACAAATTAAAAAAATACTATATGGCAATTAATACTATTAGCATTTATTAGTCATAGAATCAAACAATTTAGATCTAACGACACTCAATAAGTTGTTGCTGTCAAAATTAGTAACAATATTTGTCTTTTCTCTGAACGATGAGTTATAATTATAGCAAAGAAGAACTAATTAACATGATCTACATCTATGGCGAAGCCAACAGAAACACATTAGTAGCATCCCGAATGTATGAATCGCGATATCCGGATAGGCGGCATCCCCAACCAAGTGTTATAAACAGGATTCGGTTGCAATTTGAAGAAACAGGTAATATTAATTACCAGCACAAAACAAGAACTAAACCTGTGACCAAAGAGGGAAGAGGAGGTCCTACATTGTGGCCACCAAGGTCTCCAGACCTCAAGAAACTCGATTTCTTTTTACGGAGATATGTATAGTACCTGGTATACCAATTAGCACCTACTACACCAGAAGACATGAAACTTCGTATAACCAATGTTTTTGATAACCTTAGAGTAAATAAGAGATACATGTTAAGAAATATCCAAGATCTTTTTTACTGCGTGTTAATGCAATGCTTGCAGAAGAGAAAAGGGGCGTCATTTTGAACAACTTGAAAATATGAATTAAAATAATAGTTACCTGTTGCGCAATGTTTATTAAGTTTATATCTCGTTTCTGAATTTGCTTCAGTACTGAATGCTAAGTAAACAGGGATTTATTTTTTAATAAACAGTATTAAAGTTTTTTTTCTTAAATTATACTGATTTTCTAAGAAAGAACAAGAAAATAATGGTATATTTAGATAATATTACACATTTTTCTTTAAATTGTAAATATCACGAAAGTTAGTAAAATTGGACATATGACTTATTTGACATAAATTAAAGGGAACTTGATGTGTTATTGAACTAGAACATAAAATACAGGGTGTTCCATTTAAAAAACTTAAGAAAAAGTGATTTAAAAAACATCAAAATTTACTAAGTATTATGAACACCCCTTTATAGTGAATCTAATATCTTTGGATACTACCATCTATCTACTAGCTTTGACTACTCTCTGACATAGTTTAAAAGCAAAATCTACAAAAATTCAATTTTTACTTATTTTTAAAGAAGATCGTGCAACGGCCTCATTTTGGAGAAATAATTGAATATCTCAAGTACTATTAACGCTGAGAGTTAGCAACCTATACCGTTGGATAGCCAAACTTATTAGTATTCACACAATAATAAAATATACAGGGTGTTACATTTAAAAAGATGAACATACTTTACGTCGCGCCGAAATGCAACACCCTGTATAAATGAAAATAATTCTACGTCATAGAAACTAGTGAGGCAAACAACTTTTCAAGCAACTTTTGTCTTAAACATTTTTTTCTTTGTCTAACGATTTAGTAACTATCGACCGCCAGGATACTAATAACTAATACATAGAGTTTATGGTTTATATCTATTTTTTAAAAAATATCTACAAAAAAAAAATCTGGTGTCGTATCATGATGGGGATTATATTGTTGCGAAGAATAGTTGAACACGTTGACTACCAAACACGAGATAACTCGTAGGTTTCGTATTGAGATATCTCGTAGCTGGCGGTTAATGTGTTAATTACATTGTATAATTGAGGCCTGGTCATCCAACACATCCGACTTGCAGACAGTTGCTTGGCCAGAAATGCAGACGTCAGGCTTTTTAAATCGGAACAAAGACATTCCTTTGTGGCGCGGGTTCAAAACGTGCAAATTAACATTATTAATATTAAAAGCCGTGTGCAACCAAAAATCCTAACTCAGGATTTTTGAGGGCTCAAAACAGGTCATGACGTCTCTCTCGTCAAATTCAATATAAAAGCCACAGTATGGGATTGGAAGATGATCAGTAGTTTGCTCAACTATCGTGTTTCACTGAGTGCAGCCAGTTGTAGTATTGAAATTCTGTGTGGTCAGCAATACACAAAGTATGTAAACAACATAACGGCTTTTATTTACATCTCCATCATGACCTAGAGCCGTCCCCCATTAAGAGCTACGCAAGAATATAGTCATACAAACGTATGCAATGAACTTATTATATGTGAGTCCTAGATAAACATGTTTAAAAACACATACTTTATTGTAAACTATTTTGTTCTAAACATGTTTTGTTTTAATTGTTGTGCTTTAAACGTATTTTAAACTACCGAAATTTCGAACAGAGTATTTAATTATTTAATCAAGCTGTATGCTGGTTGTTTTGTAAGCGTTTTTATTTTCATCTTTTCGCGAAAACTAGAGCCAATCACCATTTCTGTGTTCAGAATCGGATTTCTAGGAAAAAAATTCTATCCGTATCAGTTGTCATTTGTAAAGCAATTTGAAGTCTGTCAAATTTTGTTGGCCAGTGTAATATAAATGTGTTACTACAATTTATAATGTTTCTCATGTTTTATTCAAGGTTTGCATTTCCTACTCATTAACGCTATTCGAAAAGGCAATGTCAGTTTATCAAAGTTTAGGTTAGTTCAAATTTCATATGTTGCTATTGGGAGTTGCTAACTGGAAGTATTGCTGATGGTGGGTTTCATATATTTCAGATTGCAAATCAAAGATGAGGAAATGGAATTTTGTGAAACTACTGTAGCGGTATACGGACAATCTGTAGATGCTCCGAAGGCAGAACCATTGGAGGAAGTCTTTCTGTGTAGCAAGTATGACGACGCAGCCGTACAATCAACGCATCTTAAAGAACGTGTGGAAGTTTGTGAGACAGTGAGAACAAGTACAGGCAATAGACCATTTAAATGCAACTTATGTGATTATTCTAGTACACGCAAGAAGGATCTTGTTCTGCACATGAGAACACATACAGGTGAAAAGCCATTTAAATGCACCATATGTGATTATGCTGCTGTAACGAGTAGTAATCTAACAAGGCATATGGGTAGGCATACAGTAGAGAAACAATTTAAATGCACCTTATGTAATTACGCTGGTGGACACAACGCTCATCTTGTTGAGCATTTGAGAACACATACAGGCGAGAAACCATATAAATGCAGCATATGTGATTATGCTACTGCAAAGAGTAATAATCTAACAAAGCATATGGGTAGGCATACAGTAGAGAAACAATTTAAATGCACCTTATGTAATTACGCTGGTGAACACAACGCTCATCTTGTTGAGCATATGAGAACACATACAGGTGAGAAACCATATAAATGCAGCATATGTGATTATGCTACTGCAAATAGTAGTAATCTAACAAGGCATATGGGTAGGCATACAGTAGAGAAACAATTTAAATGCACCTTATGTAATTACGTTGGTGGACACAACGCTCATCTTGTTGAGCATATGAGAACACATACAGGCGAGAGACCATATAAATGCAGCATATGTGATTATGTTACTGCAAATAGTAGTAATCTAACAAGGCATATGGGTAGGCATACAGGAGAGAAACAATTTAAATGTACCGTATGTGATTATGCTAGTGTACTCAAGACTCATCTTACTTTGCATAACAGGACACATACAGGTGTGAAACCATTTAAATGCAGCATATGTGATTATGCTGCTGTAAAGAGTGGGAATCTAACAAGGCATATGAGTACGCATACGATAGAGAAACAATTTAAATGCACCTTATGTAATTACGCTGGTAGACACAACGCTCATCTTGTTGAGCATATGAGAACACATACAGGCGAGAAACCATATAAATGCAGCATATGTGATTATGCTGCTGCAAAGAGTAGTAATCTAACAAGTCATATGAGTAGGCATACAGGCGAGAAACAATTTAAATGCACGTTATATGATTTTTCTTGTGCACGAAGTCATGATCTCGTAAGGCATAAGAGAGCACATACAGGTGAGAAGTCATTTAAATGCACCTTATGTGATTATGCTGGTGCAGAGAAGGCTACTCTTATCAAGCATATGCGAACGCATACAGTAGAAACACCATTTAAATGCTCTCTTTGTGATTATGCTAGTGCACGCAAGACTACTCTTACACGTCATACGAGAACACATACAAGCGAGCAAACATTAAAGAACTTGGAGTAATCAAACAAAGGAATATGACAAAGCATTCAGGAGCAAAACATCAGTTATGTACGTGATTAGAGGTCAAGGTTAGATTTCTAGTTCATGTAAGACGTGATATCTTCGTAGTTCCCCTCCCGAGTTCAACGGAAATGCTTCTTGTCAAGATGTCAAAACTCGTTTTTTTGATACCAAGTCGATATTTAACGTTTGTAAAGTGAAATAAGAAAATTGTTTTGTCCATGGTCAATTTCTCAAGCAATGATCTAGGACTTCTTTAATACCAATTGAGGTTATATATGCTAGTTTATAAGAATTGAATAAGGTTTGTCGTTGACATAGAGAAAGTTGTCATGTAGGGTTGGATATGTAGAGATGAAATTATATATATATATTATATTACATTATATTACAAATTAACTCATACCAACAATAAAAAAGATTTAAAAGAATTTGTTTTATTTATGAGTTTTATTTACATTTTGGAAGATGTTATTTAGCCCGAAACGCAAAAAATGGCCATCTATATGTTGCTGAACATGAAAAAGAAATGAATGAAAATTTTAAAAAAATAATATCAGTATTACTTAATTCGTAATATGTAAGTGGTTTTGCAGAAACTTCTTCTAAAAATGGTTAATGATTACAGCGCCATCTCTACCGAGTAGCATACAACTAATGTAGAATCCATAACAGTTTCCTAGAATCCATGGTGTGAGGGTAGGCAAGTCCGCCATTTTCTTTAGAAGAAGCTTGCACATATTTTAACGGCGATAGTTTGTAGTACGATACACATTTAGAAATTTTACAGTTTATAAACCGTGTTTTATAGGTTTGTGGAAAATTGAAAGGAAAAAATGAGTTTACTTCAGCAACAAACATCAAACAAGCCGGAAGGAACTGATGTTATCGAAGACTTGGACTTGGAACTGATGTTATCGAAGACTTGGACTTGCAGTCTATGTGGGTTCAACTTTAACGAAGAAAAGTTTTTAAAAAAACATGCTAAAATCTGCAAGAACATTGAGAATCCCGATAACAGATTAGTCGTAGATCCGAGTAAGCTAATTGATTTATTGCTGTGACTTTTAAATTCTAACTTGCGTTATAAATTTCTTATTAGCCGCTGTTAAAAAAGAGGAGATGGACAGCCCGGAATTGATTGACGAACAAGCAGCATCTGAATTGAGGTAAGTGCATTTTATCCGTTTAAAGAAAATTCCTACCTCATCGATTTCTTAACCCATCTTAGACCAATGATTACTTTCTCAAGAAAGAAAATCTCGTTAATGTCAGATTGTATTGTTTTAACAAATACAACTATTGGACAGTAATAGTTATTGGGTACAACAGCTTTCTTTAAACAAGAACCGCACACTATAATTTTATTTATCGCAGTCAGCGTTCGGTGGTAGAGTTAAACCTGGTATATGAGATATTGTTGCTGTATCTACAAAAGCTTACATAAGCTTACATCGTGGGCTTGTTATGTTATGTTGCTGTGTGTGTCGCTTGGCTTTCCTGTCTTTCGAATTACATCAACCAGGTTTTATGAAGAATCATCACAATTCAAAACTTCAAAGCCGTGAATCTATATGAAATATATTGAAGACTAAACCAACATTTAGTTGAATAAGAAACTGTCACAATGGCTGCTGAATTTTTCCGTCGACTTTAAATATAGAAAAAATAGCCTTTTTTCAGTGATGGGAAAAAAGTTTGACAGTTTATCTGTTGAAAGGTAGGTTTTTATGAAATTGGTTTTTTTCCTGGGCAAAAAGTGAGTACTTTTTTCCCAGATATATATAGGTATATACAGATAAGTAAAGGTAGACAGTTCCTTACTAACGCAGGTCTAATTGTGTACAACAGCCTACCAGTTTAGAAATTCAAGTCACATCGATTGACTTTAATATATTGTAGTAATATGTTTTTCAATATAAAATCGTCATTTTTCCGAGTCACAGAAAAAATAGTGCATTTATACACACACAAAAAAATGTTAGATTTTAGTTCTAGTTTTTTTTTTCTCCCCCTGCTTTGCGTCGGGAGACAACTCAACCGCGAGCTAAAATCTATTACTTTTTCCCTTGTATAGTAAATAACTAGTTTAAAATAGTTTTTCTAATTCATTGAAATACAATAATATTTATCCTCCATGTTAAAAAATTATGTGTGCACAATATACTATTACTTAACATAACCACCAGGATCTAATCTTTATCTCTACTATATCAAAATTTCACATTTCTACTTTAAACCTTTAATGCAGGAAATTTGGACCAGAGAATACCATAGGGCATAGGCTGTAAAAAGAAAAACGGATTTTTTGCTATTTTTTTGCAAAAGAACACATGCAAAACAGTAACGTTATGTAGTAGATGTTTGTAAACATTTTAAATAAAAATTGGAACCTTCTCCTTTACGACCATATAGAGAGAAACAAGAACCTTTTTTGTGCAGAACGGTGCGTAGAATCCAAAAAACTAATTAGATACAGGTGTTCCATTTCAAAAAATAACTTTCTTAGGAAAAACTGTTTGCTATATTTTGTTACAGATTATGATCACCCAGTACACAATTTGGATATGATAGGTAATCACGCTAATAGAACGCTTCTTACTTAATCATAAACACAGCGTGCGTTATGAAATTGAAAACTGGTTTTGAGATACACAGTTTTTCTTAGACTGCTACTTTTCCATAAAAATGCAAATAAATCAAAAAGTATAAAGTTTAGTGTAGGTAATGTTATGGTTTCATTGCCATAAAACTTAGGAGGAATTCAAAATAGTGCCGAAATATAGGTGGTTCCATTTAAAAAAAACAAGTTTGGGTTGGTAGTTGGTACTACCTTATGGAACACCTGTAAACATGCTAATAATTTTAAAATGTGCGCCTCGCTGTTCTGTATATACGAGTAATATCAGTTCTAAAATATATTCACTAATAGAGGCACAATCTTCCGAGATCGCTCAGTTGAGACACCCTGTATATTCGAAAAGACAATTGTCAATTTACCCAGGTGTAGGTTATATCAAATTTCATATGTTGCTATTTACAGCACGACATTGCACTCTTAATGTGAACTGAGTATAGTAACTGGAAGTATTGCTTATTGTGGTTTCATATTTTTCAGATGGGAAATCAAGGATGAGGAAATGGAATTTACTGAAACTACTGTAGCGGCATACGGACAATCCGTGGATGCTCCGGAAGCAGAAACATTGGCCAAAGTCTTTCTATGTAGTAAGTATGACGATGCAGCCGCACAATCAACGCATCTTAAGGAACGTGGGGAAGTTTGCAAGCCAGTGAGCCCAAATACAGGCGCTATGAATACAGAAGAGAAACAATTTAAATGCACCTTATGTGGTTATGCTAGTGCACACAAGAATTATCTTGTTCTGCATATGAGAAAACATACTGGTGAGAAACCCTTTAAATGCAGCATATGTGATTATGCTGCTACAAAGAGTAGTAATCTAACAAGTCATATGACTACTAGGCATACAGTAGAGAAACAATTTAAATGCACCTTATGTGGTTATGCTAGTGCACACAAGAATTATCTTGTTCTGCATATGAGAACACATACTGGAGAGAAACCCTTTAAATGCAGCATATGTGATTATGCTGCTGCAAAGAGTAGTAATCTAAGAAGTCACATGAGTAGGCATACAGGCGTGAAACAATTTAAATGCACCGTATGTGATTACGCCACTGCACACAAGAACCACCTTATTCTGCATAACAGGACACATACAGGAGAAAAACCATTTAAATGCACAATATGTGATTATGCTGGTGCACAAAAGACTCGTCTTATTCTGCATATGAGAAAGCATACAGCCGAGAAACCATATAAATGCTGCATATGTGATTATTCCTGTAGAAGTAGCGGTAATCTAACAATGCATATGAGTAGGCATAGAGGAGAAAGACCATTTAAATGCAGCTTATGTGATTTTAGCTGTGCACAAAGTAATCATCTTATAAGGCACGAGAGAACACATACAGGTGAAAAACCATTTAAATGCGCCTTATGTGATTATGCTAGTGCACGCAAGGCCAGTCTTATACATCATACGAGAACACATACAGGCGAGAAACCATTTAAATGCACTTTATGTGATTATTCCGGTTTATGTAGTTATAATCTAACAAGGCATATGAGAACTCATACAGGCGTGAAACCATTGAAATGCACCTTATGTGATTTCACCTGCGTACAAAATCATCATCTTATGAGGCATAAGAGAACGCATACAGGCGAGAAATCATTTAAATGCACCCTATGTGATTACGCTAGTGTAGATAAGGGAAATCTGAAAAAGCATATGAGTACTCATACAGGTGAGAAGCCATTTAAATGCACCTTGTGTGATTATACTTCTGCACAAAGCAATCATCTTATGAGGCATATGAGTACTCATACCGGTGAGAAACCATTTAAATGTACGTTATGTGATTATACTTGTGCACAAAGCAATAATCTTGTAAAGCATAAGAGAACGCATACAGGTGAGAAACCATTTAAATGCACCATATGTGGATATACGTATACACAAAAAGGTTATCTTGTAAAGCATATTAGGACACATCGAGATGATTTCAACTGAGAAGAGCACCCCACATGACCTCCCGCCAAGGTGCGCAGTTGATAAACATGAGGCGTGTTCTGCCAGTTCGGCGGTGGCTGAACGGTCAGATCCAATCACATGTATTTCCACTTAAAGCTAAGTTCCAGCGCTGTCTGGCGTTTTCACTAAGCAATTGCGTTCATGTTATTGCTGCCGTCCGCTCAGCTCAAGCGCTTAAGCGGCTTAAACTGGCAGAACATGCATTCGGTGGCGTAGGCCGTAGATAGTTTGGGACTTGGGACGCATTCTTAAAATGTGTTCTGAGATGACTGGAATTTACAGGTCTATTAATGATTAATAGCGAAAAAGCAAATTATTAAAAAATTCTGAATGTTTTTAGATGATCCAAATGAATAATGATAATAAAATTATGCACTCTTGAACATCTCTCGTGAGTGAGGTTACGTTGTATATTTACAAAGCGACAATTCACGCTGTCGGTATTGTCTTTGATTATTTGTAAGGTGACTTATTAGTGAATACGGGTAAGAAAAAATATATATAACTACCACAACGGAAATTTTTGTACTTTGTACTTGTAAAAATGTAAAAACATCTCTACAGGCGATAAACCATTTTAATGCACCTTATGTGATTATGCTAGTGCAGTACGTACAATAAAAATGTTTTAAAAGATTTTTTTGTTTTATTTGGGGCCGGACCTGCACTAATTGCACCATTGAACAACAAATAGTAATTGCCGATTTCGTGGACAAAATAATCTTAAGCGACGAGGCTCATTTTTAACAACGAGGGGACGATTTACTTGATACGTTGTTAAATCAGTAATATTTTTCAGTACTTTGCCAAAGGAAGCCATGTTTAATTTATTATTCAAAACATGCACTCTTATGGAGACAGCCTTTAGTTTGATGTTCAACACAAACATCTGTCCAACTCTGTTTGAGAACACATTTATTCAACTTTACGTTTGTTCTTAGAGTTTGATTATTTACAAAATAATTAATTTGAAAACGAGTGTGGATTACAGCGCCATCTCTACCGAGTAGAATACAACGAACACAGAATCCATTACAGTTTCCTAGAATCCGTTATGTTAGGACATCCGTTGGCAATCAACGGTACAGCGTAGCAGCAAGTCCGCCATTTTGTTTAGGAGCACCTAATGATCTGCTAATATTTTTACGAAGATAGTTTGTAAGGGGGACCCGATTGTAAGTAGTATATATTACAATAACTTAATCTAGTACGATACACTTTGAAATTTTATAGTTCATAAACCCTGTTTTATAGGCTTGCGAAAATTTGAAAGGAAATATGAGTTTACTTCAGCAACAACCGTCCAATAAGCAGGAAGGAACCGATATTAATGAGGACTTCGCTGTAGCCTACAAATATATATGCAGTTTATGCGGAATCAACTTTAACGAAGAAAAGTTTTTAAAAAAACACGCTAAAATCTGCAAGAATGTTGAGAATCCCGACAACAGATTAATCATACACCCGAGTAAGCTTTTTGATTTATTGCTGTGACTTTTAAACTCTAACTTGTATTATAATTTTCTTATTAGCCGCTATTAAAGAAGAGGAGATGGACAGCCCGGAATTGGTTGACGAACAAGCGACATCTGAATTGCTGTAAGTGCATTTTATCCGTTTAAAGAAATATCCTGCTTCATCAATTTTTTTAACCCATCTTAGACCAATGTTTAGTTTCTCACGAAAGGGAATGTCGTTAGTGTCACATTGTATTGTGTTAACAAGTATGACATCTTTGAAGCAGCTCTAAAATACTGAAACAGTTATATCAATTCAGGATCTTGTAAGCCATAACATAAGCCAGCCATAACACTTCCAGTGCACAAAAAGGGCACCAAAGGATAGCGTATATAAATTACATGCCGGTGTCAATTCTGTCCGCATTTTTTAAGATATTTTAGAGGAAACTATAACCGTTTGTATGATTTTTCTGCACGTTATTCGCCCCCCGTCAATTAGGGTTCTGCTAGGTTTGTCCCGCGAGACGGCTTTGTTCCAGGATAATTTTAAATGATATAGACATAAGGCAGTGTCTGACAGCTATGTTTTTTGATCTTTCTGGGGCGTTTGATACTGTGTCGCATGAGCAGCTAATTTCATAGATAAGTTTACTGGGAATCAGGGGAGTTGCATTGAATCTATTGGAGTCTTACCTGGCAAACTGAAATCAGACAGTTAGTGTGGGTGGCTCTGTGTACTGAATCAGCAGTGTTGACGGTCGGCGTCCCAAAGAAGCTTACCACATACGGCGCAAAAATCTTGCTCGCAACTGAAAAGTGTACAAGACATTTGTTAGAGTCGATTAATTGAATATCTGAATTTGTAAGACTAACTTAAAAACCAATCAATCGACTCAATTTTTTTTTATCATAGTTGAGTAGAGAATTTTATGCCCTCTCAAATGATGTATCACAAGGTAGGGGGTGCCATTTGAAAAATAAGTTCACATTTCCATCATCCATGATAGGCCTCAGTAGCTCAGATGGGACAGCATTGCGCAAAGGTCCCTGGTTCAAATAAACGTTGAAGCTGTAATTTTTGATTTATTTAAAATTTACATCTTGCCTGTATATCACCATGTTATTACACTGTATAATGTGTCTGATGTTTTATTCAAGGTTTGCCATAGTCATTAACGTTTTTCGAAAACACAATGTCAATTTACCCAAGTTTAGGTTATTTCAAATTTCAAATGTTTCTGAGTATTGCTTATTGTGGTTTCATATTTTTCAGATTGGACATTAAAGACGAGGAAATGGAATTGACTGAACCTACTGTAGTGGTGTACGGACAATCCATAGATGCTCCGAAGGCAGAAACATTGGAGGAAGTCTTTGTGAGTTGCAAGTATGACGACGCAGCTGCACAATCAACGCAGCCTAAGGAACGTGAGGAAGTTTGTAAGCCAGTGAGAGCAAATACAGGCGAGAAATCATTTAAATGCACCATATGTGATTACGCTAGTGCAACTAACAGGAATCTAACGAGGCATATGAGTAAGCATACCGGAGAGAAACCATTTAAATGCTCCGTATGTGATTATGCTAGTGCACGCAAGATTCATCTTACTCTGCATACGAGAACACATACAGGCGAGAAACCATTTAAATGCACTGTATGTGATTATGCTAGTGTAGATAGTAGTACTCTAACGAGGCATATGAGAAAGCATACGGGAGAGAAACAATTTAAATGCACTTTATGTGCTTATACTTCTGCACACAGTCATCATCTTAGAAGGCATAAGAGAACACATACAGGCAAGAAACCATTTAAATGCACTGTATGTGATTATGCTAGTGTAGATAGTAGTACTTTAACGAGGCATATGAGAAAGCATACGGGAGAGAAACAATTTAAATGCACTTTATGTAATTATGCTAGCGCCAACAACGCTCATCTCATTCAGCATATGAGAACACATACAGGCGAGAAACCATATCAATGCACCATATGTGATTATAGTTGTGCACAAGGTAGTCGGCTTATACAGCATAATAGAACGCATACAGGTGAGAAGCCATTTAAATGCAACTTATGTGATTATGCTTGTGCACGAACTAATCATCTTCTAACGCATAAGAGAACACATACGGGTGAGAAACCATTTAAGTGCACCATATGTGATTATGCTAGTGCAGGCAAGGCTAATGTTATCCACCATATGCGAACGCATACAGGTGAGAAACCATTTAAATGCACCTTATGTGATTATGGCTGTACACGAAATCGTCTACTTATACAGCATATGAGAACACATACAGGCGAGAAACCATATAAATGCATCTTCTGTGATTATATCTGTGCACAAAGGCATCAACTTATACGTCATACGAGAACACATACACGCAAGAAAACATTACATCACACAAGTACTAAATAGCAGTAATCTAACAAAGGAATTTTGGAAGGCATTGGTTGCACTCATCAGAGCAGTTCGGTTGGTAACTGTGGACTAAATGGTTAGTAAAAATCTGCTGAATCTCAAAGTTGGTGAATGGTTGATACCAACATGTTGTGGATCAGCCGCCAGTTTTTGTATCTACAAATTGTATGGTTAGCGGTAGCGGTGGATTGTACTAGTATTGGTTGCAGACCTGTCATTTTACATTTAAAATGGTAGAAAGAGAATTTGTTTCGATAATATCATAGATACGGTATGTGAGAGTCGTGAAATCCAAATAAACGGCAAATAAAGCAAAATAACCAAAATAACACGTAATGCTATAGAACAAGGAGGTTATGTTCAGCATTTTAATATCTATAATAATAATATAATATCCTCGTAATTCCCCAGAGATGATATATGTAATAAGAGAAAGTTTCTATACTATAGAGGAATTTTTTAACTGTGTGTTGCGACTTTGTTAATTGTAAATTTATATTGAGACTGACCATCGCTCAGCTGTTGTGTTGTTGCCGAATTATCGCCAAGGTATTATTTATATGTATTACATGCTATGTAATGTGATTTTGATAGCAAATATATTCTATTCTATTCTATTAGATTATATTACAAATTATCCGAGATATATACAATACAAATATTTTAAAATAATTTTTAGTTTTATTTATGGGTTTTGTTTACATTTTTGTTATTCAGAGGTTATTTACCTTGAAAGACATAATAAGAACATAAAAAAATAACAAAAATTGTATGGAAATACTATAAAATTTTCAATATTTCAGTATTATGTAATTCTTAATAGCGGCCGCCATTTCAAGCTTCCATCGTACCTATGGTACATCAACTTTACGTTTTATCCTATTTTTTCTATTTTTGTTCCGATTTTTTATTTTTTGCAAAATAATAAATCTGAAAACGAGTAATGACTACAGCGCCATCTCTACCGAGTAGTAAAGTAGAATCTAGTTCTGATTCCTTTAAGGTTATGGTATAGCATAACAGCAATTCCGCCATTTTGTTTAGTTGAAGCTGAGCCTCATATATTTTGAAGGAGATAGTTTGTAAGTACTATATATTACAATAATTAAATCTAGTACGATACAAATTTAGAAATTATATAGTATATTAACCGTGTTTTGTAGGTTTGTGGACATTTTTAACCAAATATGAGTTCGGTTCAGCAACAACCTTCAATCAAGCAAGAACTAAACCTGGTATATAAAATATTGTTGCTGCGGCTGCAAAAATGTTAATAATAAAAGAAATGTGATAACAAAGTATTGATGAAATTATTACTTATTAGGGGACAGAACAGTAATCATTTTTATTTGGATATTCCAACTTTACATTGTGGGCGTGTTACGTTCTGTTGCTGTGTGGGTTGTTTGGCTTTCCTGCCTTTCGACTTACGTCAACCAGGTTTCATTGTCGCTAATTCCCCCTATGCGTTTAGAATCCCTCAATGCCTTGCCTATGAAAAATCATCATACATCGAAACTTCAAAATCGTGAAACTAGTAGACTAAACCAACATCTAGTTAAATAGGTAATTTAAAAATTGACACAATGGCTGCTCTTTGAATTTTGAGGTTGACTTACACAGCAAAATATACTTTTTACTATTGCTTTTCTATACGAGTTCAGTGAAATATAATATTTTACCCACCATAAGCGCCTGGATCTACTCGTTTTCTACACTGTATCCAAATTTCCCATTCCTATGTTTAAGCTTCAAAGCAGGAGATTTGGACTGGAGAATACCACCATAGCCTGTATGTAAAGCCATAAAAATTCCGAAAATCAAAAAACCGGTTCAGAGGTTTATTTTATACAGCTAATAAGCTTCCATATTTTGAAACCTTGTATTAAATATAATACAAGGTTTCAAAATATGGAAGAAAAAATAAAAATTAATATTCCAACGTTGGCAACGTAAATAAAAGAAAACTTGAGTTCATTTCTATTAAATTATTAGTGTCCAAATTTTTATAGGTTTGCTCTTTTGTACTCGTTACAGGGAAATATGCAAACCCTATACATGTTTAATATAAATATGTTATTGCAATTTATAATGTTTCTCATGTTCTATTCATGGTTTGCATGGCATTGCCATTAATGTTATATGAAAAGACATTGTCAATTTTAGGTTATTTCAAATTTCATTTGTTGCTATTTACAGTCAGGAAATTGAATTGACTGAAACTACTGTAACTGATGTATATTTAATGTTAAGGGTCAATAATAGTAAAAACGTAAAATAAGGAATGTAGTTTAATTCAAACTATTCGAACTTTTTTTAGTGTTTGAAACTGTTTTTTTTTTAAGTTCTATTCAAACTGGTTCGATTTGATTTCGGAAATTTGCCTCTCTTCTTGCATGGGCTTAGCACATTTTTATTTCACAAATTAATTGCTCCAGATTATTCAAGATAAATACCACACATCACCCTAAACGTTCATTAGGATGAATTCACAAAATTCAATCCTGACCGATTTACATGACCAAAAATATAATCTCTGTCACCACACAAATATGAAATAGCAATAATATGATATACAAATATGTTTAGTCAATAATATACTCAATTTGTCAAAAATTTATAAATAGGTTTGTCTTGGTTTGTCGATATAAGGAATCCGACAAAAGGAGACTGACGATTCTAAAAGCAACAAAGCCAGGTAAGACTTTTCTTCATTCTTAGCGCCGAAATTGTGATACAAAGATATGGGTTTTACGTCTATATGCGTACCTACTTTCCTAACATGCAAAAAATGTATGTCACCGTGAAATACGAATATCGACAACGACATTATGTTTATAGACCGGGTAGGTGCTATAAAAGAAAACAAAACGCCATTATTATATTACTTTTCATTTCCACTATTACCAATGACACAAAGATAGAGAATTTAAATGAAACAAATAAAAATAAAAGCAACCGACAATCTTCATGAGTGTAATTATCACTATGTACCGAAAAAATAGTGAAATCAAAGTAGTTCAACAGTTATTCGCCATCAAAATAACTAGATAAAAATATTAGGTATCCATAATTTGTATCAATCATTTATTTTATATGATTTATTTCATTCATGGCATAAGTAAAGATTGCGTAATTCGTAAGAAACGTCTGTATCACGCTGACTTACATCGCTATGCGTTAGTCTATGCGTCCTCCTCGGCAGTTGCACAAATCATGTCCCCCACTTTATTGTTAGTGATTTAAGACACGCCCAGCAAGCTGACGTGTAATATAAGCATGCTGCACGTCGGCTATTTAGTTTGTATAGCTCTATCTCATTCTCAACTTTCATCGCCTCGTCGATGGCTTACAGGCAAAAATTGTACAAACCACCTTAACGTGATCTAAGTATACTAAATGGCTTATTGTGGTTTCATATCTTTCAGATTGGATATCAAAAATGAGGAAATTGAATTGACTGAACCTACTGTAACGGTATACGGACAATCCATACATGCTCCGAAGGCAGAGACGTCGCAGGCAAACTTTCTGCATAGCAAGTATGACAACGCAGTTGCACAGTCAATGCGTCTTAAAGAACGTGAGGAAGTTCGTAAGCCAGTGGGAAAAGATACAGACGAGAAACCTTTTAAATGCACCTTATGTTATTATGCTTCTTATCGGATAGGTGCTCTTGAACAGCATATCAGAACACATTCAGGCGAGAAACCATTTAAATGCACCTTATGTGATTATGCGAGTGCAGCGAAAAGCGGTCTTCGGCAGCATATAATAACACATTCAAGCGAGAAACCATTTAAATGCACCTTATGTGATTATGCTTGTTATCGGATAGGTAATCTTGAACGTCATATCAGACAGAACACATTCAGGCGAAAAACCATTTAAATGCACCTTATGTGATTATGCTAGTGCAGCGAAAAGTAGTCTTATACCGCATATGCTATCACATTCAGGTGAGAAACCATTTAAATGCACCTTATGTGATTATTCTAGTGCATATAAGCCTAATCTTACGCAGCATATTAGAACGCATGGTGGAGAGAAATCATTTAAATGCACCTTCTGTGATTATGATAGTGTAACTAGGGGAACACTGACAAAGCATATGAGTACGCATACAAGCGACAAACCATTTAAATGCACTTTATGTGATTATTCTGGTGCACTAAAGGCAACTCTTATAAAGCATATGAAACAACATAGGCGCTAAAAACCATTTAATTGCATCTTATGTGATTATGTTGGTGGAAATAGTGTTAAGCTATCAGTATAAGAAAACATACAGAAGGAAAGCTACAGGTCGGCATGTGATGAGGTTAAGGGTTAGATTTCTATTTTATGTTTCATTATATTAAATTATATTAAAAACTATCTCGGATACATACAATAAAAATAATGTAAAATAATTGTTTGTTTTATTTATGGGTTTTGTTTACACTATCGAGATTGTAAGGCATGAAGTGGTGGTCATCTATATTTTGCTGACGATAGAAAAGAGATAACCAAAATTTGTCAAAAGACAATATATAAAAGAATAAAAAAATAAATTAATTCTTAATATACAGCAGCACGGGGTAACCTAAACTGATTAAAATATTTTTGTGTAGGTTTTTTGTACTAACAAATATGGATTACAGCGCCATCTCTACCGAGTAGTATAGAACTAAAGCGCACCTATTACCAACTGTAAAGTTTCCTAAAATCTGTTAGGGTTCTGGTGTATCAGCTGAGCAGATACCAAGCATCAGCATTGATCAGCATCTCCAGCATCAATCCCGCCATTTTCTTTAGGGGAAGCTAAGAAGTCGCAGACATTTTAAAGAATTCCGTTTGTAAGTAGTTCTATGTTACAATAATTTAATCTAGTCCGCTAAATATTAAGAAATTGGTAAAGAAATTTTATAAACCGTGTTTTATAGGTTTGTGGAAATTTGAAAGGAAATATGAGTTCAATTCAGGAACAACCGCCAATCAAGCAGGAAGGAACCGATATTTGTGAGGACTCGCCTGCAGTCGACAAATGGATTTGCAGTTTATGTGGATTCAAGTGTAGCGAAGAAAAGTTTTTAACGAGTCACATTAACCTCTGCAAGAACATTGAGAATCCCAATGACAGATTAGGTGTAAACCTAAGTAAGTTTAATTTTTATTGATGTGACTTTTAAAATCTAACTTAACGTTTTAAATTTTTTATTAGCCCTTGTTAAAAAAGAGGAGATGGACAGCCCGGAATTGGTTGACGGACAAGCGACATCTGAATTTACGTAAGTGCATTCTAACTCTTAAAAGAAAATCCCTGCTTCGTCAATCTTTTAACGTAACTTAGACCAATGTTTACTATCTCAGGAAAGAGGTAGAACGGCACATTGACATTAAGATAGTTAGTAGTGGAGTACACTTCCCTACTATTTATCGAAGTCACTCTACGCTACCGTTTCTCTACCGTGTTCGGTAGAGTAACCGTTTACACACAAAATAATAATAGGCAGAGTAGAGTGCAGATAGAGAATGTTAGATTGTAGGAATAATAACTTAAAAATCTGTTATCAGGGCAAAATGTCACAAAAAATCTTTAACTTCGAATCAAACCATCAAACCAGCCGATAATTACATATCGTATATTCAGACTAAAGTCTACAGAGATGCTGTCCGCGTACGGTAACGTAAAGTTCTATATGAAAATGGAGCACCTTAAACAACAACAATATAAATTAGAAAATATGAAAACCAGTAAAAGTATGTACATACCTATCAAAATTCTAATAAACAAATAATCGATCATTTTGAGAAATACTCATAAATAAATCGCTCTCGAAAAGTAAGTAGATAACCTCTTGGATAACCTCTGCTTGATATTTTCCCTGGTTGTCATGGTTACGAGAAATTGTATACGGTTAGATATTTGTGGTGGGGTAGATTCTTGCCGCAAGTAAAAATTACGGGATTATTAACGTTATTCGAAAAGACATTTACCCAAGTTTAGGTCATTTCAAGTTTCTTATGTTGCTATTTACAACACATTTTGCTCTTAACGTGATCTAAGTATAGTAAATAGAAGCATTGCTTATTGTGATTACAAATTTTTCAGATTGCACATCAAAGATGAGGAAATCGATTTGACTGAACCTACTGTAGCAGTATACGGACAATCCGTAGATACGCCGAAGGCGCGACCATTCGAGGGAGTCTTTCTGTGTAGCAAGTACGACGACGCAACTGCACAATCAACACATCTTAAAGAACGTGAGGAAGTTTGTAAGCCAGCGAGAACAAATGCAAGTGAGAAACCATTTACATGCACCCTATGTGATCATGCTTCTGCAGATCGACGTAGTCTAACAAAGCATATGCGTACGCATACAGGAGAGAAACCATTTAAATGTACCATATGTGATTATGCTTCTGCAGATCGACATAATCTAACATCGCATATGCGTACGCATACAGGAGAGAAACCATTTAAATGCACCCTTTGTGACTTTACGTGTGCACGAAGTAATCATCTTAACGAGCATAAGAGGACGCATACAGGTGAGAAACCATTTAAATGCACCTTATGTGATTACTCTGCTGCACATAGGGCTAATCTTACACAGCATATTAGAACGCATACAGGAGATAAACCGTTTAAATGCACCCTATGTGATTATAGCTCTGCACGAGGACAACATCTTGCACGACATATGAGAACACATACAGGGGAGAAACCATTTAAATGCACCTTATGTGATTATGCTACTGCACGTAGATGTGGTCTTAGTGTGCATATAAGAACGCATACAGGAGAGAAACCATTCAAATGCACAATATGTGATTTTACTAGTGCAGCAAGAAATACACTTATAGGGCATATAAGAACACATACAGGCGAGAAACCATTTAAATGCACTCTATGTGATTATGCTAGTGCACAACAGAGCACTCTCATACAGCATATTACAAGGCATTCCGTAGGAAAACAACAGATGTTATCTGTATCTGATTAGAGGTTGGGGTTAGATTCCTTTTCATGCTTCATCGTATTATATTATAAATTATCTCAAATACATACAATACAAATATTTTAAATGATTGTTTATTTTATTTATGGGTTTTATTTACACTTTCGAAGAAGGTACATTGAAATGCATTAAGTGGGTGACTGTGTATATTTTGCTGAACAAGAAATTAACAGAATTTAAAAAAAACATTGAAGGACAATTAAAATATTACAGCCAGTTTTAAGGAATGTATCTTAAACCTCGGTTTGGGTCTCGGTAGCAAGAATGCATAAACATCGAGAACGTCGTAAGCAGTACGGAAGGCAATTTTTTGCGGTTAGACGCTGTTGGCAAACGCTGCTCTCATCGGTCTCCGGTTTGATGTCAAATGACACTAGAGTACAACCAGGGGGCATAGTCGCAACTTTTATTCTGGTCACAAAATCAAAGGAGTCAGTGACATTATAATCAGTGGAGTTCACGATTGAAGAACACAAAACGTATCTATGTATTATATATTATTACATTATGTTAATATATTATATAATTATATTACAAATTATCCAAATGCATGTAATAAAATAATTTTTTGTTTTATTTTCAGAGAGGTTATGTACCCTAAACGGCAAAGAGTTGCCATATTTTACTGAACATGCAAAAGAAATTAACAAAATTTGTTTAAACATAATATAAAATGAGAACCCATACATTTATTGAGTGTCATCAAAAATACCACGTGTGTCAACCTTCATGTTTACTACAAATTATAGTTTGTTCTTTTACAAATTCATAAATCTGAAAACGAGTAATGCCTACAGCGCCATCTCAACCGTGTAGCATACAACTAAAGTTGAATCAATTAATCAGTTTCCTAGAATCCGTTAGGGTTATGGTACGGTACAGATGGTACAGCGTAGCAGTAATTCCGCCATTTTGTTTAGGAGAAGCTGAGCCCCACATATTTTGACAGAGATAGTTTGTAAGTAGTATATATTACAACAGTTACATCTAGTACGATACAAATTTTGAAATTTAATAGTACTTACATTCACCGTGTTTTGCAGGCTAGTGAAAATTTTAAATGAAGTATGAGTTCGCTTCAGCAACAACCTTCAATCAAGCAAGAAGTAACCGATGTTATTGAGGACTTGCCTTCTGTCAAGAAATATATTTGGCATGTTAACCTGTGCAAGAACATTGAGAATTCCGAAGAACGATTAAGCATAGACCCAAGTAAGCTTATTGATTTTTTTGCTGCGACCCTTAAATTCTAACTTATGTTAAAATTTTTTAATAGCCGTTGTTAAAAAAGAGGAGACGGACAGTATGGGATCGGTTAGCGGACAAGCGACATCTGAGTTGACGTAAGTGCATTTGCTCGGCTTCAATAATTCCTGTTTCATCAATTTTTTAAGCTATTTAGACCAATGTTTACTTTCTCATTAAACAGGTGGTCATTAGTGTCAGATTGTATTAATAGTAGATTGTTTGACGAGCACATAATAATTAAGGATATAAATCGCGAGCATGAAGTTTACACGCGAGCCGTAATCATGCGAGCGCTATATCCGTTATGTGCGAGTCAAATACGACGTTCTATCTACGGCTCATAAATTCCATTTTATGCAAAATATTTTATTATTTTTAAATATTTTATATCTCATTCTGAATTTTCATCACCTTGTCGACGCCTTGCAGGCAAAAATTGTACAAACCACCTTAACGTGATCTAAGTATAGTAAAGTATTGCTTATTGAGGTTTCATATTTTTCAGATTGTACATCAAAGATGAGGAAACGAAATTTACTGAATCTACTGTAACGGTATACGGACAATCCATAGATGCTCCGAAGGCAGAAACACCGTACGAAAGCTTTCTTTGTAGCAAGTATGATGACACAGCTGCACAATCAATGCATCTTAAAGAAAGTGTGGAAGTTTTTAAGCCAGTGAGAACAAATACAACCGAGAAAACATTTAAAGGAACCGTATGTGATTCTCACAGCATAAATAGTAGTATTCTTGCAAGGCATATGAGCACGCATACAGGAAAGAAACCATTTAGATGCACCTTATGTGATTATACTTCTGCACGAAGTGAACATCTTACACGGCATAAGAGAAAGCATACAGGGGAGAAACCATTTAAATGCACCTTCTGTGATTATTCTAGTGCATGCAAGTCTACTCTTGTAAAACATATGAGAACACATACAGGAGAGAAACCTTTCGAGTGCACCATATGTGATTATGCTTGTGCGAGTACAGATTGTCTAAGAGTGCATATACAAGCGCATACAGGAGAGAAACCATTTAAATGCACCTTATGCGATTATACTTCTGCACGAAGTGAACATCTTACTCGGCATAAGGTAACGCATTCAGGGGAGAAACCATTTAAATGCACCTTATGTGATTATGCTAGTGCATACAAGTCTACTCTTGTAAAACATATGAGAACACATACAGGAGAGAAACCATTTAAATGCACCATATGTGATTATGCTTGTGCGAGTAGCGATAACCTGAGAGTGCATATACAAACGCATACAGGAGAAAAGCCATTTAAATGCACTTTATGTGATTTTACTTCTGCACAAAAAGGTCACCTTATAGAACATTCGAGAACTCATACAGGTGAGAAACCATTGAAATGCACCTTTTGCTATTATGCTAGTGCATACAGGTCTACTCTTGTAAAACATATGAGAACACATACAGGAGAGAAACCATTTAAATGCACCTTATGTGATTATGCTTGTGCGAGTAGTGATAATCTGAGAGTGCATATACAAACGCATACAGGCGAGAAACCATTTAAATGCACTTTATGCGATTATAGCTGTATACGAAGACACACTCTTATAGAGCATAACAGAACTCATACAGGCGAGAAACCGTTCAAATGCACCTTATGCGGTTGTAGTTATGCACACAGGAGTAGTCTTCAACAACATATTAGAACACATAGAGGTGAGAAACCGTTTAAATGCACCATATGTGATTATGCGTCTGCGAGTAGTAGTAATCTTAGAGTGCATATAAAATCGCACATGAGAGTAACTAGTTAAAAAAAGCTCTAATATGAGAAACGATTACGCAGGAAAACAACAGGCGTAATCCGTATCGTATGTAACAACGCATGCAGGACAGAAAGCATTCAGTAGGAAAACAACAAGTGTTATCTGTATGTGATTAGCGGTTGAGGTTAGGTTTCTATGTCATTTTACAAACATCCTTGCGAGGACGGTACTGACATTAGTAGGGTCTGGAAATCGATCCTAACGCGGTCAGGTGGAGAAGCACATGGGAGCGGGAGCTCCAGACAAGCGCAGTGAGGCGTAAATATAGGTATATAAGGGTGGTATACCTAGGGCTTCCTTGGTAGGGCTTCAGTATTCAATTAGCTTTGAAGAAGCGAGCAATGTAGTTCGCGAAACGTCAGCATTAACAAATCTTGACACACAGCGTAACCCGGAAGCAGCTCAGTTTCTATATTTATGTGTAGGTTTTTCTTTTTCTAAATTTGACTCTTATATATATCCTGTATAATTTGTATAATAGATAAAATGATAGATTAAACTGGCCATCGAATATTCTTATTTTTTTAACACCTATTCGTTGTGTAAATTTATTGTCAGCATTCGCGAGAATCAGTTGAATTATCATTTAAAAAAACCGAATACCATTTATCGTTGGTACTATGAATGGTAAATATTAACTATTGGCTATACAGTTGCCGTTTAGGCATCAGACTCGGAAAGTGTTGGATTTATTATAGCGTCTGGTTTTCGCATTTTCAATCTTTTCATTTGATACGATATCTGTATGCCTATTGTACATCAAGTTTTACTTAATTATCGTTTGTTTTTTCCAAAATAATAAATCTGAGAACAAATATAGGTTACAGCGCCATCTCTACCGAGTAGCTTACAACTAAAGTTGAACCTATCACCGACGCTATTACAGTTTCCTAAATTCCGGTAGGGTTATGGTGTATCAGCTGACCACATTCTAATCATCAATCATAGCATCAATCCCGCCATTTTCCTTAGGGGAAGCTAAGAAATGGCTAAGAAGTCGCAGGCATTTTGAAGAAATCAGTTTGTAAGTACATAGTACAACATTACAATAATTTCTAGTACGCTGAACCTTTAGAACGTTTATAAACCGTGTTTTATAGGTTTGTGGAAATTTGAGAGGAAATATTAGTTTGCTTCAGTAGCGAAGAAAACTTTTTAACCTATCACATTAACCTCTGCAAGAATATGGAGAATCCCAATGACAGATCAGGCGTAAATCCAAGTAAGCTTACTGATTTATTGACGTGACTTTTAAATTCTAACTTGCGTTACAAATTTCTTATTAGCCGTAGTTAAAAAAGAGGAGATGGACAGCATGGAAGTGGTTGACGGACAAGTGACATCTGAATTCAGGTAAGTCCATTTTATCCATTTAAAGAAAATCCCTGCTTCGTCAATTCTTTAACCTAGCGTACACCAATGTTTACTATCTCAGGAAAGAGATGTTGTTTGTATCAGATTGTACAGTGCAACTTCGATTATCCGGACAATTAAATGCAAGGGGGGTGTCCGGATAATCGATTTGTCCGGATTACCGAATATTGCTTCAAAATTGCTTAAATAACATTATCTGAAGTTTTGATCAATTTTAAGTCATAGAACCAGTGTTGACAACTTTTGGTGTAATTATCACTAGAATTTATACTCAATTGCGCAAATGACCATTTCTATCACCGTGGTTGAATGCAGTTCAGTAGTTGAGTAATTCCACCTACGGTCAGCAACACAGAACTCGTGCACCTAGGTACTAATTTTAAACGATTCTTAAACATAGTTGACTAGTTTGCTTTTATTTTTATTTATATCGGAAATCGTAGATTTTCCAACGCCGTATTGCGCAGCAATCGGTCTAATGCTTTGTTCATTCGTAATTAATTGTATTATTTCGACTTTTTGCTGCACATTCAAAGTAATATTTTAGCCGAGTACACCAAACAACCGCACAAGGACATATGTATATGTACTACCGCTGCCGTACATAGTCAGGCTCTCAACAAGTCGCTTGGACCTACTTGACGTCGCGGCGACATAGCCGTCTCGCCGGCGCGTTGTCCGGATTAGCGAGCGGTGTCCGGATAATCGTGTTTTGCAGGGGGTGTCCGGATTACCGAGTGTCCGGATAATAGTGTGTCCAGATAATCGAGGTTGCACTGTATTGTTTTAACAAGTATGACTTCGAAGCAACTCTTGAATACTGTTAGGTTCAGATGATGTTAGACTTTTTTTTGCTTGTACAAGGTAGGGTAACCTTACAATTATTGGACAATAATAGTTATTGGACAAGATAGCTTTTTTAATGAAGAAACTTGCACTATTTTATTTATTGCAGTCAGCGTTCAGTGGTAGATTAAAACCTGATATATGAAATATTGTGCTGCAAAATTGTAAGTTGCCAAATAATGTCAGAGTTTAGACATCATAGGTTAACATATACATCAAAGTAAATGTTACACAACTAAAATTGCCAATTGCCCAATTTCACTTTGCTGTCCCCGTTTTTATGCTCGCGATGGTACTCTCAAATTATATATTAGTAGTTAATCTTTAATTTGAAACATTTGCAGTCGAATAACTAAATGCTCTTTGTATTATTGAATTAAGGAAACGTACTCTGCAGTCCACATGATGCTGATTATATTCGACGGCTTTCAGGCAAAAATTATACAAACCACCTTAACATGATCTAAGTATAGTAAAGTATTACTTATTGAAGTTTCATATTTTTCAGATTGGACATCAAAGATGAGGAAATGGAATTTTCCGACACTACTGTAACGGTATATGGACAATCCATAGATGGTCCGAAGGCAGAAACATCGAGGGAAATCCTTCTGTGCAGCAACTATGACGACACAGCTGCACAATCGACGCATCTTAAAGAGAGTGTGGAAGGTTTTAAGCCGGTGAGAACAAATACAAGCGAGAAACCATTTAAATGCACCATATGTCATTATGATAGTGTAAATCGCTATACTCTTGCAAGGCATATGATTACGCATACAGGAGAGAAACCATTCAACTGCACATTATGTGATTATACTTCTGCACGAAGTGAATGTCTTACACGGCATAAGAGAACGCATACAGGGGAGAAACCATTTAAATGCACCTTATGTGATTTTTCTAGTGCATATAAGAGTACTCTTGTAAAACATATGAAAACTCATACAGGAGAGAAACCATTTAAATGCACCATATGCGATTATTCTTCTGGACGTAGGGATAATCTTAAGGTGCATATACAAACACATACGGGTGAGAAACCATTTAAATGCACCTTATGTGCTTTTACTTGTGCACAAAAAGGTCACCTTATAGAGCATACGAGAACCCATACAGGTGAGAAACCATTTAAATGCTCTTTATGTGATTTCTCTTGTGCACAAAAAAGTCATCTTATACAGCATATACGTTCACATACAGGAGAGAAACCATTTAAATGCACCTTATGTCATTATAGCTGTGCACGAAGTCAACAACTTGCAAAGCATAAGAGAACGCATACAGGGGAGAAACCATTTAAATGCACCTTTTGTGATTATGCTAGTGCAGTGAAGACTACACTTATAGGGCATATGAGAACACATACAGGCGAGAAACCATTTACATGCACCTTGTGTGATTATGCTAGTGCAGCGAAAAGTAGTCTTATACATCATATTAAAACACATAAAGGCGAGAAACCATTTAAATGCACCTCATGTGATTATGCTAGTGTGAGTGGTAGTACTCTAACAGCGCATATGACTACGCATACAGGCGAGAAACGATTTAAATGCACCTTATGCGATTATAGCTCTATACGAAGACATACTCTTATGGAGCATAACAGAACTCATACAGGCGAGAAACCATACAAATGCACCTTATGCGATTGTAGTTATGCACACAAGGGTAGTCTTGTACAACATATTAGCACACATAGAGGTGAGAAACCATTTAAATGCACCATATGTGATTTTGCTTCTGCAAGTAGAAGTAATCTAAGAGTGCATATAAAATGGCACATGGGAGTGAAACAAAAAAGAAAAAAGTAGGCCATAATATGAGAAAGCATTCAGGAGGAAAGCAACAGCCATAATCCGTATGTGATTTCATTTTGAGGTTAGATTTGTGGTTCACGTAAGACCACTTTATCGAGGTGGTCTAATTTTAATAACTGGATGTACTTACCACTTATATTGGGACAATGCTCTCTCTCCACTCATCATTTGACCAGGACTTTGTTTTTGTTAAGTAGTTTGTTGATTACTGCTCGTTGGTTTACCAAGCTACGTAAGTACCCTGAAAAAAAAAATCTCTTTAACGGATTTAGAATTTTTCTTTATTTGTAATAATATTAATTATTAATTTTTAACTATTGTAAATACAAAATTGTGACTCTTTTTTACTCTTTATGGGATGCCTACAAGATTTATGTAAATAAGAAGCTCTCTAATCCTTTATATAAGTTCTTTGTGTATTTTTTCGAAAACTATAAATAACTGTGTTACACAAATGTAAAAATTCGTTGTATTAAAATTTTTCATTAAATTTTCCAACGTAAATTATGTTTAAACCTTTTTCTTCTATAGTAGATAATAATAGATGTTATCACTGTGTATGCATTATAACATTTCATACCACTCTCAAATCTAAGTCTTTTGGCCATATTATAGGTATTTTATAGCGACTCCGAAAGCAATACCGTTGAAAATAACTTCAATTTTGTTTAACCATTTTAAATGGTTAAAATAAAAATAAAATTTACTACAACGCTCTAGGTTGTGCGTTATATTTACGAAGCAAATAAAAATACATATGTCGATTACCAAAAAGAAAAAACTGTCCTGAGAAATATATATGTATATCGATTTGCAGCATAAATATTGTAATACATATATATGTAAAGTATAGGCAACGTGGCCAGTATTCAGGGCGTCAAGGTGGTCAAGGTGGATCACTGTTCACAAATAATAAAAGGGGGTCAGTCTCAGGGAACGCTCTGTATAGTATCGTACTACGTAATAGGGAATCACAAGATATATTTATGGTGAAAATCTTTTAAATTACCATTAAAAAGCCCTCAGGCTCTATTTTACATTGAATTTCGTCAAGAATTATAGTTTTGTATTAAATATTCAATGACAAGACACATTCAGCGTTACAAAGAATATCTTATCTGCCACTTTTTATTTTCCCTATAAATTTTTAATCCCTTCATTTGATACAATACCTATGTGGTGTGATGTGCTTCAAGTTATAAGTAATTATCGTCTTTTTTTTTACAAAATAAATCAGAAAACGGGTGATGCTGATAGCGCCATCTCTACCGAGTAGCATACAACTAAGGTAGATTCTACTACAGTTTCCTAAAATCCGTTAGTGTTATGGTTGCCGCAAGCCCGCAAACAATCCGCCATTTTCTTTACCTCAAAACATGGCTCATGTCAAACCTCAAACCGATCGATTCGAAGTTTAAAGTACGTCAGAAATCTCACCATTTTCTCTACACGATAATATATATTGCTTAGAAGGTATGTGGACCCATTGATATTCATAACATCAACATAATCAAATGCAACTCATGTTCTTTATTCCATAGCTTAACCTGACTTTATTAGCTGTTCTAGGTCTACAATTTCGTTATTCTTTTTTTCTTTCAGATCTGTGACTATTACAAAGTAAATATGACTGCATTTCCACAACAACTGTCAATGAAACATGAAGAAAGTGATGCAATTGCTAACGTACACCCAGTGAAGAAGTTTTGTTGTAGTTTGTGCGGGTTCGTGTTTAGCAAAGAGAAGTTTTTATTAAATCATGTCAGCTTCTGCAAACGTATCGAGAATCCTGCCGACAGGCTAGGTGCTGGCACAAGTAAGCTTTTGTTTTAATAGTTTTACTTTGATGTTATAACTTGAATTTTTGTTTCTTATTTAGCCACGCTTAAAAACGAACCGTGTAAAGAGGAGATTGAGGAACGACTTGATGAATTTGTCACAACTGAACCGATGTAAGTATTTGGCTGGACGCACCAAGTTTTTTTTTTACTGCTCGTAGATCTTATTTCTAAAAATCTTGATTTTCTTGTATAGGTTCTTAATACAATGTATATCAAAAATCTAGAACGACTAGACTAGAATAGAAATGTCAAATCAATATTTTTTATGTCTAACTACCTTATTTTAAAATATAACGATTGCCATAATTTTTGGTAAAGAATAGACAACTGCAATCGCTAGAAAGAAAATGGGCATGAAAGACGTTAATCCCACACATTATTAGCACTTTGTTGAAACTTTCAATGCCTTTAGGTAGATGCACATAATAAATTCATAATAGTCGCAATTAATTTATATGGATCAATATTATTGGTGAATTTTTTCGTATTAAAATTTAGGAAAAGTGGAATAGCGTAAATAAATGAGGTGTCAAAAGAATTAATTGTGGACAAACTTATAAACTACAATCCCTTTTATTGTGATTATGAATTATGATACTTTTTGTGGTATTATTTAGTGAATCTAACCTCCTTGTGTCATTATTTACCTGCCGATTTAATTTTCATCCTATAGCTTATTTTCGCAAATATTCATTGTGTATTTTCCGTTTACCATACTGTACATATAGAGAGTTGAAAATAGCCTCATTAAATCATTTCATCATTCGAATCTACATCTATTACTACATATGTTTGTATTAAGGCGCTCGTCGCCAACCCCCATAATGCGAAAGTAACCCACGTCATAATTATTGCGCCAATCGCGTAGTGCTCGCTACCATTCCATTCCGGAGGTCGTTATTAGTGATGTAAAAGAAATAAATATTCGTTACTTTGTACCGGGTACTCGGCGAGATTCAAAGTAACCGATACCGATATGAACGTCTACCCGTTACTCTTACTCTTGGTACTAGTTTCGTGTGTTCTACTGGTAATCCACTCGGCTCTGAACTACATACCACCGCTCAACCCGTATAATAACAACTCGTCAACCCGTCACCTCTTCGTTTAAATGCCTGATAGGAACTTTAGAATAAATCGCTCATTGTTAACACTGGATTTACCAAAATTTGCGGGGGTATTACTTTTTAAAAGTAATAATGTGTTCCCCTTTAGTTTGTTTGATTGTAAAACTTGGTTCATTGAAAAATATAAACTTATGGATACTGAACCTGCGCCATCTATTAGGAAATACGACAGTTCAGTTAATAGCAATTCGTTCTGGCTTTGCCGTCGTCGGTCAGGTAACAATTGCTGACCGAAGATTTATGTGAATCCCGGAACATTGTATCGGAACTCGCGAAGTTATAAAACACTCCACTTAGTTCAATCCTTGAGTAGTTGTTATATAATAACTCAGTGAGTATATGTATACATTGTATAGAGCTAATATATAAACATTATATAAGGCGTTTATTTGATTATTGTTCTCAGTTACGCACTGGAAAACTATTGATAGAGGTGAGTAAAATTGTGTTCAAAATTTAAATATAGACAAACAAAAAAAATTATAAAAAATGTACAGAGAACAAGACAGCAACGAGAACGAAATGAGATCTCCTGTCAATATAGCTCAAGAACTATTGAACGAATTATGATCTATATTTTCTTGATTATTCTTTGACATAGAAATAATTTATATGGGATGTTCTATCAATATTAATTGGGTAATACTTTTGAGTTATACCGCCAAAAAAACAAAATTTCGACGGTACTGAGTAGTCAATCGGTACTCCTTGAACAAAGTAACGGGTAAAAAATAACTGTAATAAAGTAATGGGTGCAAAGTGCCTAATGTGTACTAAGTAACGATTAGTGTACCTAAATAGTAAGAGGTATAGCGACAAGTACTCGAAAGTAACGAAACTTTATGCAACTGCCATCTGAAAGGAATTTCCATATTTATGAATATATTTATGCAAATTTTGGTGTGGATTAGAAATATCGAAATGCTTTCCGATGGCAGTTGCGTCTGACTATTGTCTGCCTCTAATACATTATAAAATATAATTAAATGTTAACTATAAAACTACAAGTTATTTTGTTCTGAACTTCTCTAGACTTGCACTCTGGAGTATTGTAGTGCGTGTTTGTAAGTTGGCAACCATGTTTACAATAGCGACGATTGTGAAAGTACTATATCATCGACTAGAAAACTCAAACACAGTCCAGTTTGAATATTTGTACAAACAGAAAGTAATACATTAACTACTTTAGGTTATACCATACGTCAAATGCAATAAATACGAAATTAAAACAGACACGTTTAGAGCAGCGCCGTCTACATCTGGTGTTTTTTTGATTTCGAAGCTTTGGAGATAAGTTTGCTACAACAAAAATATTGTTAATTTAGCTCAAGTTTAGGTTAACTTGAACATAGTATAGTAAAATGTGCTTATTGTGGTTTCATATTTTTCAGTTTGGACATCAAAGTTGAGGAGGAAATGGAATTCAGCGAATATACTATAACGGCATACGGACAATCCATAGATCCTCTGGACACCGAAACAACTGAGGAAGTCGTCCCGCATCGCAAGTTTGGCGACGCAGCTGCACAGTCAACGTATCTTGAAGAACGTGTGGAAGTTTATATGCCAGAGCGATATAAATGCAACATTTGTGACTATACTACTATGCAATCTCAATTCCTAGGAGTACATAAGCGAAGACATGCAAGAAACAAGTCACTTAGAGTGCACGTGGGAAAGCATACAGACGAGAAACCGTTTAAATGCACCTTATGTGATTATGCTGCTGTAAAAAGTAGTCGTCTAACGAGGCATATGAGTACGCATTCAGGAGAAAGAACATTTAAATGCAGCTTATGCGATTATGCTGCTGTAAACAATGGTTATCTAATAAAGCATATGAGCACGCATACAGGCAAGAAACCATTTAAATGCACCTTATGTGGTTATGCTTCTGCAAGTAGAGGTAACCTTCGACGGCATGTACAAACGCATACAGGAGAGAAACCATTTAAATGCACCTTATGCGATTATAGGTCTATACAAAGACATACTCTTGTTGAGCATAACAGAACTCATACAGGTGAGAAACCATTTAAATGCACCTTATGCGGTTGTAGTTATGCACACAGGAGTAGTCTTGTAAAACATATTAGAACACATAGAGGTGAGAAACCGTTTAAATGCACCTTATGCGATTATACTGGTAGAAGTAACGATAATCTAACGAGTCATATGAGTACGCATGCAGTAGAGAAACCATTTAAATGCAACTTGTGTGATTATAGCGGTTTGCGAAGTTCTGCTCTTATAGAGCACTACAGATCTCATACAGGCGAGAAACCGTTTAAATGCACGTTATGCGATTATTCTGCTGCAAATGGTAGTAACGTAATCGCTCATATGAGAACGCATACTGGCGAGAAACCGTTTAAGTGCACCGTATGTGATTATGCTAGCGCATACAAGAGTAGTTTTACACGGCGTATGAGAACGCATACAGGCGAGAAACTATTTAAGTGCACCGTATGTGATTATGCTAGTGCAGACAAGACTAGTATTACACGGCATATGAGAACGCATACAGGCGAAAAACCGTAGAAATGCACGTTATGCGATTACAGCTCTCCGCGAAGTTATGCTCTTATCGAGCATAACAGAATTCATACAGGTGAGAAACCATTTAAATGCAACTTGTGCGCTGATAGTTTTTCCACAGGAGTACTCTTGTACCACATATTAGAGGCGAGAAACCGTTTAAATGCACCATATGCTTCTGCAAGTAGAAGTAAGTAGAAAAGTGGAGTGCATATAAAATGGCATATGGGAGAGAAACGATTAAGAAAAAAGTAGGCCGGAATATGAGAAAGCATTCGGGAGGAATTGGAAGTGTCCATAATGCAAAGTAACAAACTATAGGAGAATAAAAGGCCTCTTTTCTTTGCGACGTAAGCTTTTATATTACTATACTAGTTTTGACATAATAGCTGTCATCTTCAGTAGCATAATACTAAAAAGCAAAAAATGAGCAAACGAGAACAAAAAATGAAGTACAGAAACTCGCGTCAGGATATAAATGGAATATTTAAAAAGCTTTGAGAACATGTGAAAAAACAATATCCGTGAAAAAACTAGTATAGTACATTAAATTTTACTTTGAAAACAGAGAGAGAGGCCTTTTTTCTCCTATATTCAGGAGGAAAACAACACGTAATTTCAGGTTGAGGTTAGATTTGTAGTTCACGTAAGACGTAATATCACTTTGTTGAGGTGGTCTAATTTTAATAACTGGATGTACTTACCACTTATATTGGGACAATGCTCTCTCTCCACTCATCGTTTGACCAGTACTTTGATTTTGTAAAGTACTTTGTTGATTACTGCCTGTTGGCTTAACAAGCTACGTAAGTATCCTGAAAAAAAAAATCTCTTTATTTGTTATCATATTATTTATAAACTTTTAACTATTGTAAATACAAAATTGTGATTCGTTTTTACTCTTTATGGGATATCTACAAGATTTACGGAAATAAGCTCTCTAAATAAAGTTCTTTGTATATTTTTCGAAAGCTATAAATAACTGTAATATGCAAATGTAAAAATTGGTTGTATTAAAAATTTGTATTACTTTTTCAAAATTAATTTTTTTTCATCGTTTTTTTTCTTGTATTGTAGATAATAATAGATACATCACTGTATAAGCATTCTTCGTTTGATATAAAATCTGTACAGTTTTGCGTAATTCGGGACGGTGGAGAAAACTGAACTTGTCTGTGATAGATAAATGAGGTTATGTTGTGTTTGTTGTTTACAACAATGGTAGTAATAACAACCATAACCCTTAACTTCGTTATACAGATATAACAATAAAGTAAACCCACCGAACGTAATGTTTTCGTAACAAACACAATAAGTAAACAAATAACGTATCTATCACAGAACCGCCATATTGATTGGTCGCAGCGCCACCTACAGTCCGTGATTTGTCCGAATAGTCGCCTTTTTTTACAAAATAATAAATCAGAAACCGAGCGATGAGGACAGCGTCATCTCTACTGAGTAGCATACAACTAAGCTAGAATCAGTTACAGTTTCCTGAAATCCGTTAGTGTTTTTTAGTGTGGTATTATCAAAAACAATCCGCCATTTTCTTTACTTCAAATCCTTCAAATCATAACCCACGTGGAAGTAAGTTCGAACCGATCGATTGATTCAAAGTACGGCAGATATCTCACCACTCTATTTACGAGTTATACATGTTGCTTAGTAGGTAGGTAGATCCATGTATATTCAAAACACATCAGATAATCATAAGCAATACATTTTTATTCCATAGTTTAATCTGGCAGTTGGAAACTGTTCTAGATCTATAATGTAGTTTTTTTTCAGCTCTGAGACCATTACAAAGTAAATATGACTGCATTTCCGCAACATCTATCGATGGAACATGAAGAAAGTGACGCTATTGCCCATCTACTGCCAGTAGAGAAGTTTAGTTGTAGTTTGTGCGGGTTTATGTTTAGCAAAGAGAAGTTTTTATTAAATCACGTCAACTTCTGCAAAGATGTCGAGAACCCTGCTGACAGGTTAGGCGCTGGCACAAGTAAGCTTTTGTTTTAATAGTTTGACGTTGACCTTGTAATTTGAATTTTGTTTCCTATTTAGCCACGCTTAAAAGTGAACTGTGCAAAGAGGAGATGGAAGAAGAACTTGATGAATTTGCGACAACTGAACCGATGTAAGTATTTTGCTGGACGCACCAAGTTTTTTTTGTGTTTTTTTACTGCTCATAGATCTTATTTCTTAAAACTATTTTCACCCTCCTCTGTGCATGTTAGGCAAAGAGTAACAAATGTGTTTCGTTATTTTTAAATGTTGATCTAAATACATAACCAATGTGGCAGTGTTTGCAACAGTGGAAATCAGCACAATCACGTTTATTTAGGTTTAGGTTTAAAAGAATAGTTATGCAACATTTTTTAATTTAAGCACGTATGGTTAACAACCCAAATTCAGACACCGTTCTAAATTCCGACATATTTCTGGTTAGTTGGTTAAAAGCAGAGATCTGCAATTTGGAAATATATTTTAGGACATCTGGTTTGTTGATTTGTCATTACACTTATCAAGGGACACTCGTTTCTTTTTCTACCAACGTTCTAACGTTGGTATATAAGTATATAACCTAGAAATTTGATTGATCTTGATATTAGGGCGTTATGCTAAAAATTGATTTTTCCTTATAATGTTCGTATTATCCATATTGCAAGGTTAGGATTAGTAGTAGGGGGAAATAGAGACCGTTCTCTTGCTAGAATTAATTTACTGGGTATACGTTTTGAAGTTCTACTTCATCTTCAGCCCAATCTAAAATGTAACGTTCAAGTAAAAAAAAAATTGCTGAATAGTACTAAAACTCGCAGTCTGGCTTCTTGTCTTCCAACCAACATGATCAGGGACGATATATAATAATAATAAAGGATTTGTGATTCCAAAACCGTAATTTACAAAACATTAAAATATAAACAAAAAGCAATTTGTATTTGAAATCAATAGGTGCACCACAGGCAAGTCTGATTTTATCGGTGCCCCCTGAACTTAAAATTTATTAAATGCCACATGTAAAATTATATTATATATTCTACATAAAATAACTGATAACACTGTGCTAGTGAAAAAAGTGAACAAGCCAACGACTTACCTAGTAAAGTCAATTGGGGTATGTTGAGCCAGTGGTAACGCATGCACGCTAATTTCTAACTGCCGGAAAGGCCGAGTGTCTTATCTGACTCCAGTGCTGTAGTTTGGTTGTCAAGCCAAACTCTGTGTGTTAGCTTTTTAATGCGCAAATTCATCAGTTCACTTTTTGTTCAAAAGGGTCCAAAGGAACCCTTTTGGTGTTTCCTCAAAGCATTTTGCAAGGATTGTGCAACTGAGCAGCCATTTCTGTAATTTCGTCAAAATAGTTAAATAATAAATTAAAGTAGAGGAAATTTTGTATATTTTATGTCTGTGACATTTTCTGGTAAAATTAATAGCTAGTTGTATGAGCAAATTCTATTTGATCGAGACCGTGTCTGCATTATAACCAAGTTAGCTAGGATTTGACAATAATGACAGTAGGTAGTCAAACTCCGACATTTTGATAATCCTGGCTTACTAGTATTATTTTAATGCAGACACGACCGATCTTGATAAAATAGAATGTCAGGCAGCTAAACTATTAATATTATATAAAGTATGATAGAGTCATGTGCCTGGTCACATCAGATTTTTTCTTCTCTGATTGCAAAGAAATTTTTAGGAACGTATTTTTATAAATAAAATGAAATTCCAACAAAATTTGGGCTATTTCAAAAAAAAAAAAATGCCTTTTTGTGGTTTTCGGTCATTTTTTGATGTTTTTTTTTTTTTATGAAAACTGTACTAAATATTTGTCGGATTGCAAAAATAATGTCAAATTCGGATTCCTTGCACAAAAAAATCCAATACGAATTTTCAGAGCAATAAAAATCGTATAATTTCGGTCATAAACGGGTACCGCCTAAAATTTTGATTTTGATATTACTCGTTTAAATGACGTAACCTAGAAAAATGACTATCACCACTGAATTCAGCGTACCCGAATTGACTTTACTAGGTAGGTCGTCGGCTTGTTCAAAAAAAAAAACTTAGTTTTTGTGCACAGTGTAATTAAATAATTGTGGTTTCACATTTTTTAGATTGGTCATCAAGGAGGAAATAGAATTCACTGAATATACAGTAACAGCATACGGACAATCCATAGATGCTCTGAAAACAGAAACACTGGAGGCAATCTTCCCGCGTACCAACTATGGCGACGCAGCCGCACAAACAGCGCATCTCGAAGAACGTGTGGAAGTTTGTATGCCAGAGAAGCGATATAAATGTAACATTTGTGACTATACTACTACGCAACCTCGATTCCTAGGAGTGCATAAGCGAAGACATGCCAGAAAGTCACGTAACGTGCACATGAGAAAGCATGCAGGCAGGAGAGTATTTAAATGCACCTTATGTGATTATGCTAGTACGGAGAAGACCAAACTAAAGCGGCATAAAGCATCACATTCAGGCGAGAAACCATTTAAATGCGCCTTATGTGATTATGCTAGTGCACTGAAGACTACTCTTACAGTGCATATGAGAACGCATACAGGCGAGAAACCATTTAAATGCACCATTTGTGATTACGCTTCTGCAGATAGATCGATGCTTCGACGACATATGAGAACGCATACAGGCGAGAAACCATTTAAATGTACCATTTGTGATTACGCTTCTGCAGATAGATCGATGCTTCGACGACATATGAGAACGCATACTACAGGCGAGAAACCATTTAAATGCACCATTTGTGATTACGCTTCTGCAGATAAATCGATTCTTCGACGACATATGAGAACGCATACAGGCGAGAAACCATTTAAATGCACCATTTGTGATTACGCTTCTGCAGATAGATTGATGCTTCGACGACATATGAGAACGCATACAGGCGAGAAACCATTTAAATGCACCATTTGTGATTACGCTTCTGCAGATAGATCGATGCTTCGACGACATATGAGAACGCATACAGGCGAGAAACCATTTAAATGCACCATTTGTGATTACGCTGCTGCAGATAGATCGAAGCTTCGACGACATATGAGAACGCATACAGGCGAGAAACCATTTAAATGTACCATTTGTGATTACGCTTCTGCAGATAAATCGAAGCTTCGACGACATATGAGAACGCATACAGGCGAGAAACCATTTAAATGCACCATTTGTGATTACGCTTCTGCAGATAGATCGAAGCTTCGACGACATATGAGAACGCATACAGGCGAGAAACCATTTAAATGCACCATTTGTGATTACGCTTCTTCAGATAGATGGATGCTTCGACGGCATATGAGAACGCATACAGGAAGCAAACCATTTAAATGCACCATTTGTGATTACGCTTCTGCAGATAGATCGATGCTTCGACGACATATGAGAACGCATACAGGCGAGAAACCATTTAAATGCACCATTTGTGATTACGCTTCTGCAGATAGATCGAAGCTTCGACGACATATGAGAACGCATACAGGCGAGAAACCATTTAAATGCACCATTTGTGATTACGCTTCTGCAGATAAATCGAAGCTTCGACGACATATGAGAACGCATACAGGCGAGAAACCATTTAAATGCACCATTTGTGATTACGCTTCTGCAGATAGATCGAAGCTTCGACGACATATGAGAACGCATACAGGCGAGAAACCATTTAAATGCACCATTTGTGATTACGCTTCTTCAGATAGATGGATGCTTCGACGGCATATGAGAACGCATACAGGAAGCAAACCATTTAACCCTCCAGCCGCGGGAGACGCGATTTCCACGTCCATTTTCCCGCATTTTCGCCGTTGCCGCGGCAGGAGGGTTAAATGCACCATTTGTGATTACGCTTCTGCAGATAGATCGATGCTTCGACGACACATGAGAACGCATACAGGCGAGAAACCATTTAAATGCACCATTTGTGATTACGCTTCTGCAGATAGATCGAAGCTTCGACGACATATGAGAACGCATACAGGCGAGAAACCATTTAAATGCACCATTTGTGATTACGCTTCTTCAGATAGATGGATGCTTCGACGGCATATGAGAACGCATACAGGAAGCAAACCATTTAAATGCACCATTTGTGATTACGCTTCTGCAGATAGATCGATGCTTCGACGACACATGAGAACGCATACAGGCGAGAAACCATTTAAATGCACCATTTGTGATTACGCTTCTGCAGATAGATCGATGCTTCGACGACACATGAGAACGCATACAGGCGAGAAACCATTTAAATGCACCATTTGTGATTACGCTTCTGCAGATAGATCGAAGCTTCGACGACATATGAGAACGCATACAGGCGAGAAACCATTTAAATGCACCATTTGTGATTACGCTTCTTCAGATAGATGGATGCTTCGACGGCATATGAGAACGCATACAGGAAGCAAACCATTTAAATGCACCATTTGTGATTACGCTTCTGCAGATAGATCGATGCTTCGACGGCATATACAAACGCATACAGGCCATACAGAAACCATATGAATGCACCTTATGCGATTATGCTGGCAGAAGTAGTGGTAGTCTAACAGTCCATATGAGTACGCATACAGGCAAGAGAACATTTAAATGCACAATATGTGATTATTCTAGTGCACGCAAGGCTGATCTTATTCTGCATATTAGAACACATACAGGCGAGAAACGATTTAAATGCATCTTATGTGATTATTCTAGTGTATGTAGTGGTAGTCTAACAAGGCATATGGGTACGCATACAGACGAGAAACTATTTAAATGCACCTTATGTGATTATATCTCTAAACGAAAATATGATCTTACACTGCATATGAGAACCCATACAGGCGAGAAACCATTTAAATGCACCTTATGTGATTATACTTGTACACGAAGTAGTCATCTTACACGCCATAATATGCGAAAGCATTCAGGAGGAAAACAACAGGCATGATCTGGATGGGTTGGACAGCCTCGTGCCACTGCATTTGGAAGCAGTGTTGTCAGATTGTGCAATTTAACGCAGTTTGGTCTACTTATGGGAAAAATATGCGATCACTTCTTAGGTGATGGTTGCATTTCATATTATGAAGTCGCAGATTGTGCTTTATCAAATTTTGTTATAAATGTGTATTATTTGGTGTAGTTGAATTAATAAATATATTTGATGTCGAAGCATATAACAGACAATTAGTGTTTTTCTATTTGCTTTTAATATTTAACCATCATCTTTATGGTTTTTAATTCATCCCACGATATCTGATTTGTTTGCATTCCTTGTTAAAAAGTAGCTCAAGAATGTTTTTGTTTCAAATGTCTAGTAGCTACTCTTGGTTTTGAATAAAAAATTAAAAACAATATCTTAATATTTCAGTTTTTTTCGTATATCATCAAAATGAAAAATGATAATTTAAATGTCTTTTCGGATAATTGATCACCACAAAAATACGAAACTGCCAATCAGCCTCAAAATTGAATCACCAGGTATATTGAAAATTTAAAATTGTTAGGATTCTCTCAATGTTCCTTTATATCCATAGTTATTAAATTAATAAAAAAAAGGTAATCAACAATCTATTGAGTCTAAATTTGTTAAAAATTTGTCAAAAATCTGATAAGCAGATCTAAGTAATTATCCTGGACAACAATGAACAAAATCAGTCAAGTGAAAACAACAGTTTTTTATTACCCGGTATCCATAGAACATTCTCAAAATCTGAAATCATGTCCGACAATATGATAAAAACTACATAAGGAAAGGAAAGCGCATCCTTTTTTTCAAAAACTAGATACAATTAATAACTTCTAGTATCAGATTCTACAAAAAGAAAACCAACGTTTTCAATTTTTTCTTTTATTGTTGTCCTGGCTTAGCTTAGATTATTGTATTTTTGACAAATTAAAAGCACTTGGAAATAGATGAAATTCTGTGATTTCATTTCTAAACTAAAAGTGAAATGCTATTTCCTTATGTAATTAATCCAAAATTTACATTTGATTCCATCAACAATTATAGTTTTGTACTAAATAATCCTACAAAAACATTTGTCCAATTTCTTGTCAGAAATAGTATAACACTCATTCAATGTTCCTAAAGAAATCTTTAATCTCTTCGTTTACACCCCCTATGATATTGTAACGTTGAGCATTTAGATGCATACCATAATCAACTAGTAAGGTCACTAGTATGCTATTGGACTACAATATTGTAGATCATGTTTTACGTAACTATCTTTATTTCTTTCACAAAATAAAAAATCGGAAAACACGCGCTGACGACAGCGCCATCTCTGCCGAGTAGCGTCCAACTAAAGTAGAATCTATACAGTTTCCTAAAATCTGTTTATGATGGTACTCGCCACGTATATCATAAACAGTCCGCCATTTTCTTTACTGCAAACCATGACCCAGATGACCCATATCCAAGATCGAACCGATCGATTCGAAGTTTGAAGTACGTCGGAAATCTCACCATTTTATTTACAATATAATACACAGGGCCGGCCCAAGCTTTTGCGGGGCCGGGTTCCAACAATTGCGCGGGGCCGGGTTCCAAATGCGCGAGGCAAAAATTGCAATTAATTAACATTCATTTTTCAAAAACTATTCTGACGTAAGGATAAAGATAGAAAAGAATTCATTTTGGATAGTAAAAATATCGCATTTTTCAACAGTTATTATTGGTTAGCGATTCTAATATGACTTATCCCGAATAACTGCAAATTTGCTAAATGTCAATGGATTTGTAATGGAACACCCTGCATATCTTAACTCTATAGGTCTATCGTCAACAGCTTAAAATGTATTAAGGATCTAATTTGATATTATTTGTAACTTAGTAATTTAATAATTTATAAATTAATTATATATTACATATCCAGACGGTTAGTCAAAATTCAACAATCTCACAAACTTAAGTTTATCTTTAGTTTAGTTTTTACTTTATCATACGCAGTATTATAAAGTATTGTAATCGCGCCAAAAAAAAAAAATTGAGATTTTAGCGGAAATAGGTCTTTTTGGGCCCCCTGAACATTTTTGACCAAGGTACAAAAAAATGTCTGTGTGTGTGTGTGTGTGTACCCATTTTTTTGTGGAGACGCTTCCGGAGAAACTACTAAAGGTACCTATCGGGCCAAAAGTTCATATTTCGAAGTTTCATGACTAAACTTAGAGCTGAAAAGCTTTTGGTTCAAAAGGGTCCAAAGGAACTGGGTATTTACAGCAATTTGCATTTGCATTTTGCAAATGAGCCGTCGGTTCTGTAATTTCGTCAAAATAGATAAATAATAAATTAAAGTAGAGGAAATTTTGGATGATTTATATCTATAACATTTTTTGGTAAAATTAATAGTTTAGCTGCAGGAGCAAATTACAATTTGATCGAAATCGTGTCTGCATTAATAGTAGGTAGCCAGGACATTTTGAACTTTTGACAGTATTCAGAACATCAGCAGTTGCGAATGGTTGCGAAACGTCAATTCAACACGCAAATGTATGGAGAATGCGATCAAACACGCGCGCACGTACGCTATGTGAAACAATATTGAAACATCTTGGTGTTCAAAAGTCTGTGTATTTCAAGTGCGGATAGCAATGTTGTTATGTTTTCGCGAATAAATGCAAGAAAGATTGTAAGAGATTGTAAGTTAACCTTAAAACTTATTTGGAAGCACTGAAGACGTGGTAATACCCGAAAATATAGTATGACAATGTAATATAGTAATCATCAGAATCAACAACCTTTTTACTTTATCATACGTAGTATGACAAAGTATACTAATCGCTGCGAATTTTTTTTTAGATTTTAACGGAGATATGTCCTTTTGGGTCCCTTAAACATTTTTAAACCGCTATTTCTGGAATTTCGTCGAAATAGTTAAATAGTAAATTAATGTAGAGGAAATTCTGAATAATTTATGACTATGACAAATAAATAGTTTAGTCGCATGAGCAAATTCTATTTCATCAAGATCGCTCGTACTGCATTAAAACACTATAGTATTAAAACTAGTTAGCCAGGATTTGTCAGATATTGTGATTCCAATGACAGTCCGTAGCGTCAAATGCTGATGTTTGGACATTACATACTGTAAATATAATCAAAATATCAAATAGAATCTCATCCAGCTAAACTATTAATATATGGTATGATAAAGTCATGTGCCTGGCCACATCAGATTTTTTACTTTATCATACGCAGTATGTAAAGTATTGTAATCATGCCGAAAAAAAAATTGAGATTTTAGCGGAAATAGGTCTTTATGGGTCCCCTGAACATTTTTGACCAAGGTACAAAAAAATGTCTGTGTGTGTGTGTGTGTGTGTGTGTGTGTGTGTGTGTGTGTGTGTGTGTGTGTGTGTGTGTGTGTGTGTGTGTGTGTGTGTGTGTGTGTGTGTGTGTGTGTGTGTGTGTGTGTGTGTGTGTGTGTGTGTGTGTGTGTGTGTGTGTGTGTGTGTGTGTGTGTGTGTGTGTGTGTGTGTGTGTGTGTGTGTGTGTGTGTGTGTGTGTGTGTGTGTGTGTGTGTGCGTGTGTAAACGATTTTTGTGACGACGGTTCCGGAGAAACTACTAAAGGTATCGGGACGAAAGTTTATATTTAGAAGTTTTATGACCAAACTTAGAGCTGAAAAGCTTTTGGTTCAAAAGGGTCCAAAGGAACTGGTAGTTTACTCTAAGCCTTTTTCAAGGATTTTGCAAATAGCTGCCATTTATGTAATTTCGACAAAATAGTTAAATAATAAATTAAAGTAGAGGAAATTTTGAATAATTTATGCCTATGATATTTTTTGGTAAAATTAATAGTTTAGCTTTAAGAGCAAATTCTATTTGATCGAGATCGGTCGCATCTGCATTGATATGAAACTTCAAAGTAGCCTGGATTTGACAAATATTTTTTGTGCTGTCACCACAGAAATGTCTATGGCTGTCACACTCGAAAACAGCTGATTTCATCAGAGGTTGGAGAACCGCTATGGAACGTTGCCGCTCTACTGCGGCAAAGTAGAAAATACAAAATTCAAATAAAATAAGATCGCCAATTTGATTGTTTGTTGATAAGAAATATCAACCCGTTGTTATCTAATTGTAAAAACGATAATTGAGAAAATTGTAAATAAAGTATAGCGATGAGTATAGTTACGTTTTAGTATGTTGGTACGGATGTGACATCTACAGTATCATGAACGAATATAAATCTATCAGAATTTGATTTAGCTTTTTAAACTTGACGTTTCGTAGAAGTGGTATCAACCTAACATTTCCTATCCAGAAATATAACCATTTTTAATTTTTTGTAAGTACGTATTTCTCAAAAAGCAACACAAAAAACGTTGGTGTCAGTCCTGCCGAAAACTACATAGCGCGACTCGCTCACATGCGACGGCGACGCTTCGCCTTCGGTGACGCGCCGCATCACCGGTCGCCGCGCTATTCCGTACTTTCGGCACTTGTGACATAAATAACTATTATTCTAATGACGTAGTGTAGGTAGTGTCAAGTGCTGATGCTGATGCTTTGACAATACCTACGATTTATCTCAATAAAATAGATTCTCATGCAGCTAAACTATTAATTTTATATATTGTATGATAAAGTCATGTGCCTGGTCACATCAGATTTTTTTTAATAGTAATTATTTTAATGTATATTCTGTAATTTTGAATAACACCAACGGATAATTTGTGATATTGATTTTCTTCATAGTCAAGAGAATTAGTAATTTATGTACCAGTGTAAAATAGTTTAAATAATATTTATCAAAGACAATAATTAATTTGTTCGTTGTACGTCAACGTTTTGGAAAATTAGGTCGCCTCTTTTAAGCCTCTGGAGGTAGACATTCAAGGGGATTTTGCAACTATGATAGCCGAACATGAAGAATATAAAAAGGTGGCGTTTTCAAAATAGTTTTATGGAAACCATGGACAATGTAATATTTCCACCGAAAATTTACGCATTAACCTATGCGACAATCGTACCGAAATAATTATTGTTTATTCAGTTTACAATAATCCATTTATTTAATTATTTATTCTTATGAAAGTATTACTGACATTGTGTTATGGTTACAGAAATATTAGGATTTCTACAGAACACTTTATTTCTACCAAAGCAATCCTTGTTTTTGTTATCTGTAGTAATTAGACCACTGTTTAATCGCTCTTCTTAATATACTTGTTGGTTAAATAACTATTTATACCAGCAATTTATAAAATGGTCAGTCTAACCTCATAATTATAGAATAAAATACTGTAATTTATTATACTGGCTCACAAAACGACAACGCCCAGTTTCACAAACAATGATCACATTTTATCCGGATCATCAGAAATTTCTTTATATCATGAATTATGAATTTGATAGTAGGTAGATTGGTGCTGATTTAAAATTTTCGTTATTGGCTCCACTGAATTAAGTAATTAATTTAGTAATTTACCCGATAAATTACGCTCTTACAGCACTTGTCGATTGCTTAGGAGTGGTGCGGTACATTAAATTGACGCAATTTACCATCGGGTTTTTAAGCCGTAAATTACGGTAATTAAAAATCGGCAAATTACCATTAATTACGGTAATTAATTTAGTAATTTACGCGGAAAATTACGGTCTGACATCACTGGTTGTAATATCTCTACTCATGTACAGATGGCGCCAACAGAACATTGTTCCCCGCGGTAAGACTGTAAAGCCTCCCCCAGACGGAAATCGTTGTGTGGTATCATAACCACTCTTTTGATATACATAGCAAAATTATCTGGTCGCTGTCGCGGCGACAAAATCGCCTCAGTCTGAGGAAGGGGTTAACTTGTAACCTGCGAGGCAGTTCGCGGCACTGTCAAAAGTGCGGGGCCGTCCAAAGCGCGGGGCCGGGTTCCGGGGAACGCGCTGAACCCGCCTCGGGCCGGCCCTGATAATACATGTTGCTTAGTAAGTAGGTATGTATATATTGTATGTATTATATCATAGGAATCAATGTATATATTCATCAACATAATCAAAAGCAACAGATTTTTTATTCCATAGTTTCACCTGGCAGTTGGAAGCTGTTCTAGATCCATAATTTAGTATTTTTTTCAGATCTGAGACCACTACAAAGTAAATATGACTGCATATCCGCAACGGCTATCGATGGAACATGAAGAAAGTGACGCTATTGCCCATCTACTCCCGGTAAAGAAGTTTAGTTGTAGTTTGTGCGGGTTTATGTTTAGCAAAGAGAAGTTTTTATTAAATCATGTCAACTTCTGCAAAGATGTCGAGAACCCTGCTGACAGGTTAGGCGCTGGCACCAGTAAGCTTTTGTTTTAATAGTTTGACGTTGAACTTGTAATTTGAATTTTGTTTCCTATTTAGCCACGCTTAAAAGTGAACTGTGCAAAGAGGAGATGGATGAAGAACTTGATGAATTTGCAACAACTGAACAGATGTAAGTATTTTGCTGGACGCACCAAGTTTTTTTTTGTGTTTTTTTACTGCTCATAGATCTTATTTCTTAAAACTATTTTCTCCTCTGTGAACAAGTTGCGAAGTTGAAAGAACTTTTTCCAGATTCAAAGATATTTTTACTAAAAACAGAAATCGGGTTTTAGAAAAAAATTTGGAAGAATATTTAATTTTATAAAATAAAAGTACAAGCTGTTTGTACTGATGATGATTCTTTATTAGATGAGTTCTAGCATATCAACGTGATTTCGGGTTTCACCCCGTCTTCAGTGCTAACTGTGAACAATCATGAAAGAGCACTAGTTACAATCAGTATAAAAATATAAACATGGTTTACATACCGTCAAAAACAAAAGATGAAAATATGTTAAAAAGTCTGAATGGTGCTGAACCGGTGAATTACAAAACTCCAGGTGAAGTCGTAGGTCACACAAACTATAAATCATAAAACATAACAAAACGTCAGCACGAAAAACATACAAAAGTATAAAAATATATGAGAAAAACTATAAACAGGCGGATAATGAGCGTTTACCTTCGTGTTTGTTCACTCTAAGCGGTCAAAATTTGTAATTCGCCAGTTCAGCACCATTCAGACTTTTTAACATGTTTTCATCTTTTGTTTTTGACGGTATGTAAACCACTGATTGTAACTAGTGCTCTTCCATGATTGTTCACAGTTAGCACTGAAGACGCGGTGAAACCCGAAATCACGTTGATAATGCAGAACTCATCTAATAAACAATCATCATCAGTACAAACAGCTTCTACTTTTATTTTATTCACTTCGACTGATGAAAATGGAGTCCTTCCTTGCCCAATTTAATTTTATATTTTACTTGCAATATTTAAAGAAATACGTTTGTTTTCCTTTTCGTAAAACAGTTTTATTTCAGTTTTGAAATCGATTAAATTCTTTATAGTCACTAAGAATTTTACTTCATTTACACAGGATAAATCTGTATATAAGTTATTAAAATATACAATAATTTCGATGGGTTTGAAGCAAAATTATACGGCGCCTATGGAGAAATGAGCCAGCGCCGCAGTGGAAGTGGTAACTCGACAACCGTTCCGTTTGGTCCACTCGCAGTGGAATCCGAACGTCTGCTCCCTGGTTATTACCGTTATTCGAAAAGACATTGTCAATATATACCGACGTTTAGGTTATTCCAATTTCATATGTCGCTATTTACAGCACGCCACTGTGTTCTTAACGTGAACAGCGTATAGTAAATGGAACTGTTGCTTATTGTGGTTTCATATTTTACAGATTGGACATGAAAGGTGACGACGAAATGGAATTCACTGAATCTACTGTAACAGCATACGGACGATCGATAGACGCTCTTGACACGAAAGCAACTGACGAAGTCTTCCCGCGTAGCAAGTACGGCGACGCAGCTGAAAAATCACCGCATCTCGAAGAACGTGTGGAAGTTTCTATGCCAGAGAAGCGATATAAATGCAACATCTGTGACTATACTACTACGCAACCTCGATTCCTGGGAGTGCATAAGCGAAGACATGCAAAAACGAAGTCATGTAAAGTGCACGTGAGAAAGCAAGCGGGCGGGAGAGCATTTAAATGCACCTTATGTGATTATGCTAGTGAACGGAAGACTAGTCTTACAGTGCATATGAGAACACATAATGGCGAGAAACCATATAAATGCACCAAATGTGATTATAGCTGTACACAAAGTCACCAACTTGTGTCGCATATTACAAGTCATACAGGCAAGAAACCATTTAAATGCACCATATGCGGTTATTCTAGTGCATATAGATGCCATCATCGACGCCATATGAGAACGCACACAATGGAAAAACCGTTTAAATGCTCTATATGTGATTATACTACTGCAGTAAAATGGTATCTTCGACGGCATATACAAACGCATACAGGCGAGAAACCATATAAATGCACCTTATGCGATTATGCTGGCGGAAGTAGTCATAATCTAACTGCTCATATGAGTACGCATACAGGCGAGAAATTTAAATGCACCTTATGTGATTATACTTGTGCAGTACGTCATCAACTTATAAGGCATAAAAGAACGCATACCGGTGAGAAACCATTTAAATGCGCCTTATGCGATTATGCTAGCGTCGATAAAACAGGTATCGCACAGCATATGAGATTGCATACAGGCGAGAAACCATTTAAATGCACCTTATGTGATTATGCTAGTGCACACCAGACCACTCTAAAGCGTCATACAGCGACTCATTCAGGCGCAAAACCATTTAAATGCGCGTTATGTGATTATACTAGTGCACGCAAGCATACTCTAAAATTTCATATAGCGAATCATACAGCCGAGAAACGATTCAAATGCACCTTATGTGATTATGCTAGTGCACGCGAGAGTTATCTAAAATGGCATATAGCAACGCATACAGACGAGAAACTATTTAAATGCACCGTATGTGTTTATAACACTCCACGAAGAAATCATCTTGCACAGCATATGAGAACGCATACAGGCGAGAAACCATTTAAATGCACCTTATGCGATTATACCAGTGCGGTTAGTAGTCTGCTTAAACGCCATATTAGAAAAACGCATTCAGGAGGAAAAGAACAGGCATGATCCGTATGTGCAATGCGCCTTGCCGGGATGGCCTAGTTTTAATAACCGGATGCAGGGGCGGCTCATTATATAGAGCCAAGGAGCCATGGCCTACCTGTAGTTTCAACGTCGGCAAGAATTTTGAATTAATTACAAAAGATTTTCATTTTAAATGTTAAACAATGCCTCCGTAAGTTTAACAGTTAGTGAAACATTGCAATGCATTTCTCTCCCCAACACAACGCGGTTAACCGTGGTATCATACTGCCAACCGTGCCAACTTATTTCTGGCACGGCAGTTCGTTACAGTTAGGGATACCGCGGGTGGGTGGGGGTCTAGCGACGTCGCCTTCTGTATGTGTATTTGTAACTCTTGACCTGATGCGATTATTGCTTTGACTGAAAACACGTCGATTAAAATATCGAGGGGAAGTTCAAAAATGGTACCTAGAGAATTTTAGGTTTCATCCCAGTCACCCCACTTTGAAATTTCAAATGGCACCGCCTACCTTGTGATACATTATTTGAAGGGGCACAAAAAAAGCGTGCTGACGACAGCGCCATCTCTGCCGAGTAGCGTCCAACTAAAGTCGAATCAATTGCAGTTTCCTAAAATCCGCAAATGATATGGTAGATTGATGGTAGATCGCCACGTATATGACGAAAATTCGCCATTTTCTTTACTACAAACCATGACCCATGTCCACGATCGAACCCATCGATTCGCTGTTTGAAGTGCGTCGGAAATCTCACCATATTTACAAGATAATACATGTTGCTTAGTAGGTAGGTAGATCCCTGTATAGTCAAAACACATCAACATAATCAAAAGCAACACAGTTTTTATTCCATAGTTTAACCATATGGTTTAACCTGGCAGTTAGAAGCTGTTCTAGAACTATAATTTAGTTTTTTTTTCAGATCTGAGACTATTACAAAGTAAATATGACTGCATTTCCACAATGGCTATCGATGGAACATGAACAAAGTGATGCTATTGCTCGTCTACTTCCAGTTACGAAGTTTAGTTGTAGTTTGTGCGGGTTCACGTTTAGCAAAGAGAAGTTTTTGTTAAATCATGTCGGCTTCTGCAAAAATGTCGAGAATCCTACTGACAGGCTAGGTGCTGGCATAAGTAAGATTTTGTTTTAATAGTTTGACATTGACCTTGTAATTTGAACTTTGTTTCTTATTTAGTCACTCTTAAAAACGAACCGTGCAAAGAGGAGATGGAAGAAAAACTTGATGAATTTACCACAACTGAACCGATGTACTACAAGAATCCCGCTCGCAGGCTAGGTACTGGCATAAGTAAGCTTTTGTTTTAATAGTTTGACGTCGACCTTGTAACTTGAATTTTGTTTCTTATTTAGTCACTCTTAAAAAAGAACCGTTCAAAGAGGAGATGGAAGAAAACCTTGATGAGTTTACCACGACTGAACCGATGTAAGTATTTTGCTGGATGCGCCAAGACTTTTGTGTGTTTTTACTGCTCGTAGATCTTATTTCTTAAAACTATTTTCACCCTCCTCTGTGCATGTTAGGCAAATGGGTTTGTCTTTAAAAATCAATATCCAGATATCTTTGGAAGGAAGCATTAATTTAAAAATGTGGTCACAGTCATTAGCACCTCATAAATATAAATTCTACAGTTAAAAAATTAACAAAAATTCTTTAACCTGTTCTGGTACGGCAACGTACAAAATACAAATTTCAAATAAACTAAGATCACAAATTTGATTATTTGTTGATAAGGAATATCAACCCGTTGTTATATCTAATTCTAAAACCGATAAAACTGATTGGTCTTTACCAGCCTTTTCAATCGCATACGCTTCGAGAAATTTTATTTCGGCAACTTTATTGCATTTATGGCGTAACTTTTCATTAGCACTATTAAATTGTTGAAAAGGTGTTTTCCAAATTCCGAGACAGTTACATCTCTAAGATGTTCTTTTATTCTAGTCCCGACGCTTCTGCTTGTCTCACCTATGTATACTACATCACAATTTGAGCACTGTTTTTTTTAGAAAATCGGTCTTGTCGTTTTGCATTTGAAACTATAGTTTTTAAAGGGGCACCAGTTTTGAACGTTAGATCTGTGTTATGATTCTTGAAAATGTTTTATACAGGATTAAAATAAAAATAGGTGTTATAATTTATTGTCTTGTAATTCGGTATCTTTGTTTTGGCTTCCACTTGGATGTTGTTGTTGATTGAATTATTAGATAACCGAACTAGTCAAAAATTATTTATTGTGTTTTCGGATAAAAGTTAAGAATAACAAATGGCATTGTCTCTTCACAGCATTGTCGTTACTGGATGATGTATTGTAAATCCACGTTTTGCATTCTCTAGACAAATCCAACATTTCAAAAAGTGAACATGTAGAGTTGTATAACATATCACAGGGCAATTGGGCCATATTTCTTCGATGGAAATGAGAAATCAAACAGTACTGAGTACTCAATCGGTACTCCTTGAACAAAGTAACGGGTAAAAAATAACTGTAATAAAGTAATGGGTGCTAAGTACCTAATGGGTACTAACTAACGGGTACTGTACCTAATAGTAAGAGGTATAGCTACAAGTACTCGAAAGTAACGAAACTTTATGCACTGCCATCTGAAAGGAATTTCCATATTTATGAATATTATTTATGCAAATTTTGGTGTGGATTAGAAATATAGAAATGCTTTCCGATGGCAGTTGCGTCTGACCATTGTCTGCCTCTAATAATTATAAAATAAACTATAAAACTATAAAATAACTATAAAACCACAAGTTATTTTCTCCTGAACTTCTCTATACTTGCACTCTGGAGTATTGTAGTGCGTGTTTGTAAGTTGGCAACCATGTATACAATAGCGACAATTGTGAAAGTACTATATCATCGACTAGAAAACTCAAACACAGTCCAGTTTGAATATTTGTACAAACAGAAAGTAATACATTAACTACTTTAGGTTATACCATACGTCAAATGCAATAAATACGAAATAAAAACAGACATGTTTAGAGTAGCGCCATCTACATCTGGTGATTTTTTATTTTGAAGCTTTGGAGAGGATTTTGCTACAACAAAAATATTGTTAGTTTAGCTCAAGTTTAGGTGAATTTAAACAGAGTATAGTAAAATATGATAATTTATTGTGGTTTTTATTTTTCAGTTTGGACATCAAAGTTGAGGAGGAAACGGAATTCACTGAATCTACTGTAACAGCATATGGACTATCCATGGATGCTCTGAACGCAGAAGCAACTGAGGAAGTCTTCCCGCGTAGCAAGTATGGCGACGCAGCTGAAAAATCACCGCATCTCGAAGAACGTGTGGAAGTTTCTATGCCAAAGAAGCGATATAAATGCAACATCTGTGACTATACTACTACGCAACCTCAATTCCTAGGAGTACATAAGCGAAGACATGCAAGAAAGAAGCCATTTAAATGCACCTTATGTGATTATGCTAGTGCAGACCAGGTCACTCTAAGACGGCATACAGCAACACATTCAGGCGAGAAACTATTTAAATGCACCTTATGTGATTATGCTTGTGCACAAGAGACCAATCTAAGACGGCATATAGCAACACATTCAGGCGAGAAACCATTTAAATGCACCTTATGTGATTTTAGCTGTGCACAAAAAAGTTATCTTAGCGAGCATATGAGAACACATACAGGCGAGAAACCATTTAAATGCACCTTATGTGATTATGCTAGTGCACACCAGACCACTCTAAGACGGCATAGAGCAATACATTTAGGCGAGAAACCATTTAAATGCACCTTATGCAATTTTGCTTGTGTACGCAAGACCAATCTAATACGGCATATAGCAACACATACAGGCGAGAAAGCATTTAAATGCACCTTATGTGATTATGCTAGTGCACGCAAGGCCACTCTAAAACGGCATAATAAAGTAAAACATACAGCCAAGGAACTATTTAAATGCACCTTTTGTAATTATGCTAGTGAAGGCAAGACCACTCTTAAATGGCATATATCATCTACACACACAGACGAGAAGCGATTTACATGCTCTTTATGTGATTATATCTCTACACGAAAAAGTCATCTTACACAGCATAACAGATCCCATATCGGTGAGAAACCACGCATTTGAGAAAACAACTGCAAAGCATGCACAAAACGCGTTTCTTTGGCATTTAGTTCTGAAAAACAAGAGTAACCTCAGAATGTCTGTCTTCAGATCCTTATTCAGATTCTACGGGAAAAAGAATCCCAGGATCAGTTTTTAGTTCGAATTTTTCTTTTTATATTGGTAAGAGAAATAATTTGTTTTCTTGCCTTTCTGACACATTAAGTAATTGGAAAACTGCCGTTGTTTTGACATCTAATTTTTTTTAATTTAATTTTTTTGTATAAGGCTATTGCTAAACAAGTTCTGACCATCTATGACGAAAATTATGTCGGTTCCATTAATAGAAATCGATAAATATACAGAGTGATTTGCAATTATTATAGACGAAAATTTATGCGGTCAGGAAACTAAAGTGTAATTTCAAATTTCGTGACTGCATTTAATTAAACAAAAGATAATTAAATTAATTTGAAGTAAGTACCAATTTTTAAAGTTTTTCACATATTTTTATTTATAATTTGGTATGTTTTAGAATGTAATTTTCACCTCGAGGTATAAATTACCTCGTATCACTTCAGTTTTCGACATTGCGTATGTATGAGCATGCTTTTTCTTATTTAACAACCTTTAAGAGAGAATATAGAGATCATCTGTTATAGATTAAATTAGTGTGTAGAACTATCTTCTACTTGGTTGCTTATTTTCCCACAGTTTTTTCTTAGAACGTAGTTATTGTTCTGACTAAAATGTATCATTAGGGCTTATTCATTTTCTCAATACCTTACAAAATAACAAAGTATTGATAAAACAGTATTTTAAATAGCTCTTAAGGAATATTAACTTGTCAATAGGTCCATATGAAACTTTTCACTCAGAATAAATGTTTCTTAATTTTTGTATCTTGGCGAATGATGTCGTTTAAACTTTTTAATGAATTTGTTTATTTAATTATTTGTAAAACATCCAAAAACATATTCCTGTAGAATTAGAACAGTATCACCCTAATTTTACAGGGCGTTTTTTGTTTAATTTTAATGGAAAAACACTAATGCAAATAAATACTTTTCAATAAGTAGTTTCAATAAATTGAACTGCGCTTCTTTACAGACTTGTATCTAGTTACTTGAAATACGTTACACGTTTTTCTGTACACAAAAAATACTTCAAATGCCTTGGAAAGGACATTGTATTACATTGTATTATTATATTGTTGGTGTTCTGCCAGTTTCTATTTAAAGGGTTCTGCAATAGTAAAAAAAGTTGGGAAACGCCGGTTTAGACTAACGAGATAACCGTTTTGTGTTTAGTTCGTAGACAAAGCCCAGAATCTTAGGGGCTGTTAAAAAGCCCAAGTTTATAATTCTAAATTTGTTTTATTTTATTATTTTAACATACTGTTTATTTAATAAACGTTTCGAGTAAATCTATGTTTTTATTATTTTGTTTGCTGCATATATCTATAGTCACTGGTAGTACAGTCTGAAAATATAATATTTATATCTCTCTGAGGGCTCTCCTAATAGTTATTCTACTTATAGTTTTATTTTTAGTTATCAATGGGGGACAATATGAAGTATTCAATTCAAATTTCCCGCGGAATTAACTTTAGTTTGCGGAAAGACCAGTGGTGGCGCTGTTGTACGTGGCGAAAATGATTACAGCGCCATCTCTACCGAGTAGCAACCAACTAAAGTAGAATATGTTACAGATTCCTATATTCCGGTAGGGTAATGGTGTATCAGCTGAGCACATGGCATGCTAAACACCTAAACACAAATCCAGCCATTTTGTTTAGGCTGGTTTAGGCGAGAAGCCAAAAAGCTGAAAATTATTTAACAAAGATAGTTTGTAAGTAATATAATATCACAATAATTTAATCTAGTACGATACAAACTTAGAAATTGTATAGTTTATGAAACGTGTTTTATAGGTTTGTGGAACTTCGAAACGAAATTGCAAGTAGGAACCGATGTGATTGAGGACTTGCCTTCGGTCAAAAAATATATTTGCTGTTTACGTGGGTTCAAATTTTCCGAAGAAAACTTTTTAACAAGCCATGTTAACCTCCAGCAATGACATCGAGAATCACAATGACAGATTAGGCGTAGATCCAAGTAAGCCTATTGATTTAATGCTCCGACTTTTAAATAAACTCTACTAGCGTTTTGTATTTGTTATTAGCGACTGTTAAAACGGAGGATATGGACAGCCCGGAATTGGTTGACGAACAAGCGATATCGGAATTGAAGTAAGTGCATTCTATCCGTTTGAAGAAAATACCTGTTTCAATGATTTTTAACCTATCCTACGTACTATCCCGGACATTTATGATCGGGAAACTAGACAAGCTAATCTTCCATTATTATAAGAGATAGTAGAAATCTCTTTTGGATTATTCTTAAAACGATTAAAATTTTATTTAATATATAACTAATAATGATTAATAAAGTTTTTCAATTGATATATGCAACCTTCGAAATATAAAAATAATATCGAAATTGAAGCAATTATTGTTGATGAGGTACAAGAATAGCGATAGCCGGAATAAAATATACACTATCTTTCTATTATAGCTGAATGTGAACTTCTGAATTATGTCCAGTTTTTGGTGTCATGAATATACGATATTTTTAGGAAATAAATCTCAATTACTGTTCATTTATTGCCAAAAAAACACCTTGTCTGAAAGTAAAAAATCAAGGGATTTTGTTACCGAAAAAGCTAACCAAAGATGGATATTTTTGAAATATTTATAAACATTACAAAATAACGAAATTTAAATCCCTCATATCATTTTAACTGAAACAACGTAAACTATGAAACTAAACTTTGCAGTTTAAGTTTCTGGGCACTTTGCAGTTTAAGTTCCTGGGCAATTACTACCAAACGTTTCCGATTAAAGTACCCTTAATATGATTTCTGTCTCTTTTTTTTTGGTAATTTGTTCTAATATCCCAGAGACTGTAAAAAATAAATAGAAAGCAATATATTTATTTTTTTAGGTTCTACCATACGTCAAACGTAATAAATACGAAATAAAAACAGACATGTTTAGAGTAGCGCCATCTAGATCTGGTGAGTTTTTTATTTTGGAGCTTTCGATAGAAGTGTGTTACACTTCGCTATTTGAATTAAGACCGAGCCTTTATGACGTAGAGTTGTCGTTCGTGACATAAGATAATATATGTAAAAAATGATCTGCGTGTTTAGGCACAAACCTAATATGTTGGCGGGCCACCACTTTCTAAACATTTGATTAATTATGAAGTTATAGCACTCACGTTTTGAGATCCCTGAAACTGGACGTACATCACCCGAAGACTGTCCTGCACACATTGGCTGATAGCTTTTGAAATAATCCGGCTAAATCAAGGAAATCGATATCAAAAATGGATAAACAATAACAAATGTATATTAATAATAATAAAAGAAATTGGAAAAATAATTTGATGGGTTATAACTAATAATAATAAGAACGTTAATTTACTCCTTCGAACATAGGAGTCCACACCGGGATTATAAATCTAAATCCCGGGATCCTAAAAAAGTTAACTATAAATTATTTTCTTATTTTTTGTTAATTAACGAAATGTGGACACTGACCTACTATAAACCAATTGAGCTGCTATTTTTTAAGTGTGAATATCGGTCTATAACAGCACCCTTTCTGATTGAATTAAGTATCAAGCATAAAATGTTCGTTTACACCAACATGTTGCTATAATAGGAAGAACAGATTTTGCAAGTACTAGATATAATTCGATATGGATACAAACATGAACCTTTTCAACTTGCTTAAGTCTTTTTAGTTACTTTACCCCCAACAACAGGAAAAAAACATATGGAAAATTGAAAATTTGGCTCGATCAAAGAATTTCTTTTGCCGTGACTATTCTTCAAACATTTTACAAAAATGCAAATTTTTTTAACAAATTTAAGATGTAAGAGTGGGTTATTATCTAATACAGTATATATTTTGTTTATTATTGATGTCAATACGCACACTTTGACACCTTTTACCTTTTAAACTGTCAATTTTGGTTATCTACCTGTAAAATTTGAAAACGTTGATCAAGTCTCGGGGTAAAAGATTTATCCAATAAAATATATGTTAGGCGTTTCTTACTGACAAATCCTGTCATTCCAGGCGTTTTGATTGCTTTTCTCATGCATCCCGGGATGCTGGGTTACAAAATCTTTATTTGTCGTATCATGAAACTTTGCAGTGTAGGTTTCTGGGCAATTACTAGCAAATATTTCCGATTAAATTATCCTTAATGTGATGTCGTTCACTTTTTTTAGCTCATATGTTTTAACATCCCACAGACTGTGGTACCAGGCAGGTTATTATGTGGTCATTTTTTGATAGGAAAATCTGGATAAAACTAAAAAGTACGGTTAGGGTAGAGTAGGGCTCATTTGGACAATAGACAATTGTGAAAATATTTTAACCATTAATGTAATTATAGAATTTTTTTGTTCAATAGGTACCAATATTTACAGGGTGTCCCATACTAGAAACAAAGTACATTAATCGAAATACACGTTTCTTTCATGTACAACAATTGTGGATAACCATTGGCTTTACACCCAGAAATATTTTAATGCTTACAGGGTGTACGACAACACCTTTTCGACTTCGACTTATATTAGGCTATTATCTTGTACTTAAAAAAAAACAGTCAACGATAAAGGCACAAAAAACTCATTTTAGTAACAGTATCGCACTTTTAGACAGTCATTATTGATTTGTGATTCTAATATGACTTGTCCCGAAAAATTAGAGATTTGTAAATGTCAAATAACTTAGGAATTTTAAAATGTGTAACTAGGTAGGGCTATCGTCATTTAAATATGAAAATTGCGTGTGAAACATAAAAAATGAAAAGATGATGTGTAATACTCAAAAAACGTTGATGCTATCTCCGATTCAATCTTTGCAAAAACAAGCAAAACATGGTATTTCGCGCCTGGTGGTTTTGTTATAAACGCCAATTCCACTGTTTTTGAGTAGAAAAAATATAAAACGAAGTTTTAAAATTTCACGTGTATTCGAAAAAAGCATCCTGTATAAGGCTCTCTACTACTCTTTTTGACTTTAAAGCCGAAAAGAGAACATAACTTTGGATTGGAACGTTTTGTTATAGTGAATATAATGTTTTGAAACTTCACAATTTAGGCAATACATTTAATATAAGAATATATGTTCTAATTGAGTAAATATTATTGGAACTACGAATAATAAATTTTTTTTTACCGTTTCTGTTTTTCCCCTCGGTGTATATTGTCGATGTATTCTACCTGTATTCAAATCAATTCTGGTTAGTTCTACAAATAATATTGCTCTTATTTTGTAAGCACTGCACATGTTCGTAGCCATTATAATTAGAGATTTATTTCCTTTTTGTAGACGAAGACCATAAAACTTTCACTTACACCAGGTCGATCTTTTGTAGACCGATCGTGATTGAGGAATCGATTTTTTGATCCAGTGAAAAATAGATAATTCAGTTCACACCTTCCAGTAACGGAAGCCATAATAAAACTTTGGTGCCCGAAAATTTTTTTATTCGAAAAGATATTGTCAATTTACCCGAGTTTAGGTTATTCCAACTTCACATATCGCTATTTAGCATAGAATATAGTAAACGGAACTATTGCTTATTGCGGTTTCGTATTTTTCAGATTGGACATCAAAAATGAGGAAATAGAATTTACCGAAACTACTGTAGCAGTATACGGACAATCTATAGATCCTTGGAAGGCAGAAACACCTAAAGAAGCTTTCCCGTGGAGCGAGCATACCTACGCAGCCGCACCACTATCACATCTTAAAGAATGTGCAGAAGCTTGTAAACAAGAGACGCAATATAAATGCAACAATTGCGACTATACTACTTCGAAACCTCGATATCTAAAAGCACATAAGCAAAGACATGCAAGGAAGGAGTCAGTTAAAACCCACACAGGCAATCATGCAGGTGGGAAACCGTTTAAATGCAGCATATGTGATTATTCTAGCGCACGCAAGGGTGCCGTTATCCAACATACGAGAACACATACAGGCGAGAAACCATTTAAATGCACCTTATGTGATTATGCTAGTGCACACAAGTGTCATCTTATTGTGCATACGAGAACGCATACACGTGACAAACCATTTAAATGCACCGTATGCAATTATAGCGCTGCGCAAACTCATCAACTTGTGCTGCATATTAGACGTCATACAGGCGAGAAACCATTTAAATGCACCGTATGTGATTACACTTGTACAAGGAGTAATTATCTTACAGCGCATAAGAGAACGCATTCAGGAGAGACACCGTTTAAATGCACCTTATGCGATTATGCTAGCGCCCACAAAAATGGTCTCGCGCAGCATATGAGATCGCATACTGGCGAGAAACCATTTAAATGCGTTTTATGCGATTATACTTGTGCGCGAAATCATCATCTTACGAACCATTTTATGAGTAAGCATTCGGGAGAAAAACCGTTTAAGTGCACCGTATGTGATTATGCTTCTGTTAGTAAGGATGGTCTTGTAGTGCATGTAAGATCGCATACAGGAGAGAAGCCATTTAAATGCACCTTCTGTGATTATGCTAGTGCATACCAGAGCACTCTTACGCAGCATATGAAAACGCATACCGGCGAGAAACCGTTTAAATGCATATTATGTGATTATGCTTGTGCACGAAAGGATAATCTTATATGCCATATGACTACACATTCAGGAGAAAAATCATTTAAATGCAGATTATGTGATTATGCTTCTGTAAGTAGAGAATGTCTTAGAGTGCATATAAGAACCCATACAGGAGAGAAGCCATTCAAGTGCACGTTATGTGATTATGCTTCTGCAGGTGGAGGTAGCCTTAGATTGCATATCAGAAGAAGGCATTCAACGGAGAAACCATTTTAAGTTCACCTGACGTGATTACGCTGCTGTAAACAGTAGTCAGCTAGCAAGGCATATCAGTACGCATTAGAGCTGCCAATCCCGGGATCCCGACAAATAGTGAGCTTTTTCGAAATCCCGGGATTATATATCGAAATCCCAGGATCCCGAAAAAGTTAAATCAAAATATAAATTATTATACAGGGTTAGCCAAAATTACCGGAACACCTAAATAATTCTCCAACAGTAAGAAATATCAAAAAATTGCTCAAACCAACATTTTAAGTATATTTTCATTGTACAGAGTGCTCATTTTATAGCAATTCGGTAACCTATCGTTTTTTTTTTTAATAGAACACCCTATATATTATTACGTTTTTAATTCCAAGATTAATTGGAATTGAATTTTTTATAAGAATCGTATTTTTATAAAATGCATTATTTTTTATTTATATGCTATTAACCAAAAATACTCAAAATTACCGGAACACCTCATAATTCTCCAACAGTAAAAAAAATAAAAAAATGTTTCAAATAACACAGTTTTTTGCGTTCAAACAACCTAAATATATTTTTGATATACAGGCTGTTTATTTTATTATGGAAATTTGCAAACCATTCCTTTTTCTATCAGAACACAAAATTCAAGTATGGTATGTTGGAATTATTTTTTTATAAAAGTTAAATTTATTATTTATAAGCAATCAATCAACATGAAGTTTTAGAATAAATAAAACCCTTAAGGTTATATGGAATGTTGTTTCTTTATTCAGAAATTATTTGCGTGTCACGCAAATAATTTCTGAATAAAGAAACAACATTCCATATAACCTTAAGGGTTTTATTTATTCTCATATCCAAATATGGAAAGGGTGGACCACTTCGTGATTACTATGAAGTTTTACTTTTATTCGAAATTTATTTCGAATTTGTTACCGATTCAAGAATTATTTCGGTGTTCCGGTCAGTTTGGCTATTTTTGCAGCATTTTATTTAAAAAAATGATAACAGAACCACGGACAGATATTTGGAAGTCCCATGGGAATTCTTGGCAATTTAAATCGGATGTCGCGATTACCATTTAAAATGAATGAGTGATCTGCAAAATATTCTACCTGTCTACAAATTTACGATGCTAAATTTGTAAAAGTTTTTTTTATTTTTAAGTTTTATACGCTCAGAGCTGTTGTTTGTAATATATGTAATATATCAAGTGTTGTATTAATGTTATATTGTTTGTGCATGTATTTAAATATTATTAATAAATAAACTGTTAAAACTGTTAGTTTGAGTATTTGTATAACAAAATCGGGCATACATTCAAATATTTTTTGGGTTTATCAAGCTAACTTGATTTAGTATTCACCACTAATCGGAAAATCTGCTAACTCCATATTATTAGATCTATCCGCTTCCATCAAAATCTTGTTTACAACCTTATTGTATAAAAACTGAAGACAACAATAACGTTAATCAGTAGAAAAGATTTCTCTCGAACCGGGTCACATATTATAATCAAAATTACGCAAAAATTAAGAATTTTCGCTCCGACATGACAGCACCGCTAACGCCTCCCTTCCCCGCAGCAGATCAAAGACCGTAGAGCGTCGGAATTCACGCGGAGTTTCAGCACGATCTTTTGTATGAAAAATGCAAGATAAACAATGATATTATGTAATAAACTTTAAACCTATGAATAATTGGGTAGCCTATAGTCTATATTTTATTATTCTAGCTCTTTTTGTGGATCAAGCACTAATACAATGATTTTACAAAAATGCACATTGAAACATAGAATTCTGCAGGTAATTTTACTTTTTGTGGGTAATTTAGCTTTTTGTGGGTCAACCACTAATCCAATGATTTTACAAAGCGGCACATTGAAAGCTAGCATTCCGCAGGTGATTTTACTTTTTAATTTGTTATAATATATGGATTATTTCCGGAGTAATTAATTGCTAAAGTTAAAGGAATGAAATTTACGGGGCAAAAACAGCGCCAATTCTTCCTAATTTGGAAAAATCGGGAAAACGCCGACATATACAGCTTTCTAATTTTTATGAGTTCTAGCATATAAGCGATATGATAATCCATTATTGTTGCATACAATATTATAGACGCTCATGTCTAAATCAATCAATTTAAAAACGCAAGCATCCCATCAGAATCAACAGCGATTACGCAATAAAAAAAAACATCCTACCTTATGTGGACGGTTCTCGTCTTCTATTTGGTCGAAAACATATTGAGATGGCAAAAGGGACGACACTAACACACATTTATCAACTTTATAGACCGAGTTACAGATAATTATGTAAGCACAAGTCGAGGAACACGTAGAAATTTGAAAACGCTACGTTGTTCCAAACGCGCGGCACACAGACTGCTCGGCACGACTCAAAAGACAAAGGAATGGTTCGACACGCGGGCGCGCATAGACGCGTGGTGGGGGTGTAGATCACGGCGAGTGCGTAGTTGAATAATTTGGAAACAATATGTACGTACTATCGTGGCCATATATTATGTCCTTCCTTTTGACCATTTTCTCGAAAATCAAGGGGCGAAAAAAATTGAAAAAATCCTGATACTGTCCTTGATTAATATGCTACAACTCATAAAAATTAGAAAGCTGTATATGTTGGCGTTTTCTCGATTTTTCCAAATTAAGAAGAATTGGCGCTGTTTTTGCCCCGCAATTTTCATTCGTTTAACTTTAGCAATTAATTACTCCGGAACTAATCCATAGATTTCAACGAATTAAATAGTAAAATCACCTGCGGAATGCTAGCTTTCAATGTGCCGTTTTGTAAAATTATTGGATAAGTGGTTGACCCACAAAAAGCTATATTATGCAATGTCAGCAATTCCGTTATTAGAAGAGCTAGAATAATGAAATATTATAGACTATAGGCTACCCACAAATTCATAGGTTTAAAGTTTATTACGTAAATATCGATCCAGTTCAGGACGAACCAAAAAGGCTCTTCCAGAATTAAAAATACTAGCGAACTGAAATTTTGGACTTGGGAGTTCAAGAGAATCTATCAAAAACAAACGCTTTAGAACTGCCTTAAAAATATATTATTTTAATTAACATTTTGCGTGTTACTTTGCAAGATATAAACTGGATAAAATTGAGTTGAAAAATTGAAAAATCATCACAATTAATCATAAAACTCGTACAAATTTTATTCTCAGGTGTTTATTCGCAGAATCTTAGAAGCAATACACCAAATTAAAGGTACATAACGAACAATTGTCGGTCTTATAGCGGATATTTGAAATTTTTCGTCGGTTTTTGAAAAATTATCAAAGGAATCTGACAAAACACTTTGCTGATTTTAACATGTTTTAGCAAAATAGCACATTTTCAAATGCTGTTATAATAATTTGTTGTATTAATAATGTCGATTGAAGATCAAACGATAGAAACAAAAAGCAAAATACTAAAAGTGATAAAATTTAAAACTTTTGCACCATTAAAATTTTTCCCAATGTCGTTTTACGTGTAACTGTAAACAACTGTTGCTTACTTTAATCTTGACAAAATCTATTTCTGACTATGGATGAAGATTTTTTAGACAACAAAACCTCTTATTATAAAAAATGACTATTGAAATATGCCCGAGAAAATGTTCGTTCAATTTAGGTATAGTTCCGACTATCTGGGGACACACTGCATAAGCAAATTTTGCTCTATATTAGTTAAATCGAAATACTATTTTATCATTAAATTTCGTCGTTTCTGTGGCAATATAAATTTTCTTCGGACACTAATTATAAACAATAGAAGAATATCCTTTTTGGACTATTCTTAAAACTATTAAAATTTTATTTAATATATTACATATAATGCCAATGATTAATAAAGTTTTTTTAAATTAATCTATGCAACCTTGGTGATTATAAAAATAATATCGAAATTGACGCAATAGTCTTTTGCAGTCGACAAGGCTATCCTAGCTGTTGGGAACAGTAATGAAGAAACGACGAGAAAACTCCAAACAGCTCTTGGTCATTTTCATGTCTGGACAAAGAAAAAAAGACTTCACAAACAAGAAAATACAACACATCCATACGCAAACACAGCCAAATATCTCGGCATGACATTAGACGCGTTAATTACAATATATTTTAGTATGGTTGTATATACCATTCGGTTTAGGAGAGCATGGATGTTAAAACCTCTATTTTATCTCCATTGTATCTATTTTATGCGGTTATTTGGTACTTAACAATCATCAACAAATTCTTCAGAGATGCCAATTCAGATTAATTTAATTGTCTCTAACGAATGCCTTGTACATTTTGATTTTACATGATGTCTGTGTGGACGGCTTATATCATTACAGCGCCATCTGTACCGAGTAGCATACAACTTAAGCAGAATCCATTACAGTTTCCTAAAATCCGTTAGGATTATGTTTTATCAGCTGAGCCTGAGCACAAGCTACGCAGCCATATTGTTTAGTGGAGAAGCTAAGACGGTGCAGATATTTTATTAAAAAAGACAGTTTGTAAGTACATATTAAAATACTACAATAATTTAATCTAGTACGATACAAATTTAGAAATCTTATAATTTATAAACCGTGTTTTGTAGGTTTGTGGAAAATCGAAAGGAAACATGAGTTTGCTTCAGCAACCAACATCAATCAAACAGGAAGAAATCGATGTTATTGAGGTTATTGGGAATCCTGATGACAGATTAGGCCTAGACCCAAGTAAGCTATTGATTTATTTGCCAGCTCATTGCTAATCATAACTAACTTGCGTTTTGCATTTGTTATTAGCCACTGTTAAAAAGGAGGACATCGACAGCATGGACTTAGTTGAGGAACAATCAACATCTGAATTGGCGTAAGTGCATTTTATCCGTTTAAAAAAAAACCTGCTTCATCGATTTTGTAACCTATCTTCAGTGAACTGTATATACTACGTATAACTGGAAAGGACCCGTAGTGGTCAATGAGTGATGCAAATGCATTTGGTATGCAACCCGCAATGCAGTGGGCAAGCTATCTCTTTCTATCTCATACGGTACTATCAATATCTTTTTCAGTTTAATTGGAACAAATTAATCAACCGTATCTCTTGCAGAGACTTAAATACATGAGATAATAATCGCAGATTTAATAAAAGTTATATTTTATTCATATATTCCGGCTAAATAAAATTTACAGACTAGGTACTATCGCGAGCATAAAAAATGGGGACACTCTAATTTGCACTGATTAAACTGGGCTTCGTAATGCCCTGTCACTACGCTTGTCATGTTGCATTAATGTTATCTTGCATTTTGACGTAATAAACAAAATTTTTGCAATTGAATAAATTTTAGAAGGCAAATTAAAACTCGACTTCATGATAAAATCAGCATTCGAGAAAATGTTATTGAATTAAGTGTCGGCAAGAATACCGCGAAGAATAAAATTGATGGAACCGGAACAAAATTGTAGGTTGACAAATACTGTCAGAGTATAGACATCATAGGTTAACAAATACTGTCAAAGTAAATGTTACACAACTAAAATTGTTGAGAATATAAGTGCCCAATTTCAGTTTGCTGTCCCCGTTTTTACTTTATCATACGCAGTATGCAAAGTATTGTAATCGTGCCGAAAAAAAAATTTGAGATTTTAGCGGAAATAGGTCTTTATGGGTCCCCTGAACATTTTTGACCAAGGTACAAAAAAATGTCTGTGTGTGTGTGTGTATGTGTGTGTGTGTGTGTGTGTGTGTGTGTGTGTGTGTGTGTGTGTGTGTGTGTGTGTGTGTACCCAATTTTTGTTAATTCATTTCCGGAGAAACTACTAAAGGTACCGGCACGGAACTTCATATTTAGAAGTTTCATGACCAAATTTAGAGTTGAAAAGCTTTTGGTTCAAAAGGGTCCAAAGGAACTGGGTGTTTACGCCAACCCTTTTTCAAGGATTTTAGAAATCAGCCGCCATTTCTGTAATTTTGTCAAAATAGTTAAATAATAAATTAAAGCAGAGGAAATTATGAATAATTTATGTCTATGACATTTTTTGGTAAAATTAGTAGTTTAGCTTTTTAGTTTATTCTAAGCCTTTTTCAAGGATTTTGGAAATGAGCCGCCATTTCTGTAATTTCTACAAAATAGTTAATTAATAGATTAAAGTAGAGGAAATTTTGAATAATTTATGCCTATAACATTTTTTGGTAAAATTAATAGTTTACCTTCAAGAGCAAATTCTATTTGATCGAGATCGGTCGCATCTGCATTGATATGAAATTACATAGTAGCATTAGTAGCCAGGATTTTGACAAATATTTTTTTGTGTTGTCACATTCGAAAACAGCTGATCTCATCAGAGCTTGGAGAACCACTATGGAACGTGCCGCTGTAGTGCGCAAAATTATAAAATACAAATTTCAAATAAAATAAGATCACCAATTTGATTGTTTGTTGATAAGATATATCAACCCGTCTTTATATCTAATTCTAAAAATGATACATTGAGAAAATTATAAATAAAGTATAGCGATGAGTGTAGTTTTATTTTAGTATGTTGGTAGGGATGTGTCATGAACAAATATAAATGTGTCAGAATTTGAATTACCTTTTTAAGGTGCGTTTTCATTAGTGATAATGGCAGTGGTAGCAGACGCCGTTATAGTATTTCCAATAGAAAATTGCTAGTGACTCATGTTTATGTACATGCAAACTAATATGTATCATTATCACGATAAGTAAGAAATACTATAATTTCGTATTCTACCACCGCCATTAGCTACCATTACCTATCAATCGGAACGCACCTTTCGTCAAAGTGGTACCAACCTAGCATTTACTATACAGAAATCATTTATTTTTTTTAATACGTATTTCTTAAAAAGCAACACAATAAACGTTGATGTCGCTCCTGCCAAAAACTAGATAGCGCGACTCGTTTATGCTCGCGATGGTACTCTCAAACTATATATTAGTAGTTATTCTTTAATTTGATACATTTGCAGTCCAATAACTAAATGCTCTTTGTATTATTGAATTAAGGAAACGCATTCTGACATTAAAAGTAGTCCACGTGATGCTGATTATCTTTATTCGATAATATTAATATGTACTTATAAATTATTTCTCACATTTTAAAATTTCATTTATGTTAGTTTTAAACGCTAGATAATGGCAGATGAGAGTCTGTCGAAACGTTGCGAATAAAGTATATTTTCTACACGAGATGACCGAACATGTTTTACTTATATATATATATATATATATATATATATATATATATATAAACATTTGAAATAGTTAATACAAGATGGCGGTAGTATTAACTATTTCAAATGTTCATATTAATGTATGCTGATTTCTGCGAGAATTCACTTCATATATACATTGAGCGCGTAAAGTAAGGAAACATGACACAATGTCTGGAACAGTTTGTTATTTGAAAAATTTTGTCGATTTTAATTATCAAAATATACATTTTTACATCAAATTTCCGCCTTTCAATTGTTTTCGACTTTTGACGCCATCGACATTTTCTAAATGGCAACCCCATATTTTTTTGTACTGGTATTGATAGGTCTGTTAATTGTAAAGATAATTGTAAAGTAAAACATTTAAAAAATCAAGAAAAAGACAGTTGAAACTCAGTGTTATATGGATAACTTTTGTTTGTTTGTGGTAAGCGAATAGGTGTTTTCAAAAACTGCATATCTAGTCAGGTTATTGTGTTTTTTACGTTTTTTTATGAAGCTGTCCGCACCCCACTTAAAGAATCGCTGTAAATGCCTCAAAAACATTAGGGTAAACATTTTTGGTATTTCTCACAAAAATACAATAGGACAATTGGTTCAGCTATCTACCTGCGCTAGTGAGACAGTGACACATTGCCCACGGTATCGCTCTGTGTCTTTTGCTTGCGCCTGCATCACTTCTCGCCAGCCAAAATAAAGCGCGGGTTCGTTCGTTATACGTAGTATATACAGTTCACTGGACTAAAAATAAGTTTAGAAAAAGACGAAACTGCCTATTACAGCATATGAAATGTTTAATTATGATACGTACTTGAATTAACGAATTATGAATGTAGCGGAAGGTAATGTGTCCGTTAATGGTTTTGAAAGTTAACCTAAAAGTTAATTCATTAACGAAGAGTATAACTGCGTTAATTAACGATGTCTACTTTAACACTTTTGTGCCCAGGTTTGCTTATAGTGGTTTCATATGTTTTAGATTGGACATCAAAGACGAGGAAATGGAATTCACTGAAACTACAGTAGTGGATTACGGCCAATCCATAGATGCTCCGAGCAAGTATGACGACGCAGCTGCACAATCAACGAATCTCCAAGAACGTTTGGAAGTTTGTATGCCAGGGAAGCTATGTGAATGTAACATTTGCGATTATACTACTACGCAACCTCGAATTCTAAAAGCACATACGCGAAGACATGCAAGGAAGACATATACAGGCGAGAAACGATATAAATGCACCATATGTGATTATGCTACTGCAAATAGTAGTAATCTAACAAGGCATATGGGAACGCATACAGGCGAGAAACCATTTAAATGCACCTTATGTGATTATAACTGTGCACAAAGTCATCAACTTATACAGCATATGAGAATCCATACAGGCGAGAAACCATTTAAATGCACGTTATGTGATTATGCTAGTGCACACAGTCGTTATCTTTTACAGCATACGAGAAGAATCCATACAGGCGAAAAACCGTTTAAATGCACCTTATGTGATTACAGCGGTTCACAATGTAATCTACTTATACAGCATGTGAGAACACATACAGGCGAGAAACCATTTAAATGCACCTTATGTGATTATGCTGCTGCAAATAGTAGTAATTTAACAAGGCATATGCGTAAGCATACAGGAGATAAACCATTTAAATGCACCTTGTGTGATTATGCTAGTGCAGACAGAACTACTTTTTTGGGACATAGGAGAAAACATGCAGGCGAGAAACCATTTAAGTGCAACTTATGTGATTATAGCGGGACAGTGAAATCCCTACTTAGACGGCATATGAGAACGCATAGAGAGCGCATTTCTCGCCTGAAACCATATAAATGCACCTTATGTGATTATGTTGCTGCAAGTGCTAGTAATTTAACAATGCATATGTGGAAGCATACAGGCGAGAAACCATTTAAATGCACCTTGTGTGATTATACTACTGCATACAGAATTACTTTTCTACGACATACGACAACACATACAGGCGAGAAACAATTTAAATGCACATTATGTGATTATGCTAGTGCATATAACGCTTCTCTTATACAGCATATGACAACACATACAGGCGGGAAATCATTTAAATGCACTTTATGTGAGTATACCTGTACGCAAAGTAATCGTCTTATAGAGCATAATAGAAATCATACAGGCGAGAAACCATTTAAATGCACCTTATGTGATTATGCTGCTGCAAATAGTAGTAATTTAGCGAGACATATGAGAACGCATACCGGAGAGAAACCATTTAAATGCACCTTGTGTGATTATGCTAGTGCAGACAGAAGTACTTTTCTACGACATTTGAGAAGACATACAATCGAGAAACAATTTAAATGCATATTATGTGATTATGTTAGTGCACATAAGACTTCTCTTATCCAGCATATGACAACACATACTGGCGAAACCATCTAACTGCACCTTATGTGATTATGCTAGCAAAATTGATATATTTCCTCCGTCATATCTAGTGATCTATTTTTGAGTCTTGGTTCCCTTGCGACTGAAAGAGTTGTAAATGCAATGTTTTAGGATCTATTGTTGTTATTGTAACGATTAAAGGTAATGAGAACTACAGTGTGAGGTATTTGTTAAAATGTTATTAAATAATTTTTGTTTTATTTATGGGTTTTGTTTTATGGTCTGGGTTAGACACAAAAAAATCATAAATTTATGTTTTCCATGTGGGTATGCATGGTAAGGTTTAGTAAAACAACTGGGACCAGTTTATTATTTCTAGTTTTGCAAATTAATTTTTTCCTTTAAGAACGAAAAAATATACAAAGAGGACATGAGGTTACAAAGAGATATAAAATGTTTATTACTGAATTTTCAAACATATCTCCATGTAAATAGTGCGTCGGATATATTCAAACTCTTTAAGAATGTATAGTTACTATAGAAGTTAATTAATAAATCCAATTTTGTCCAATCCAATCCAAAGATATTTTTTTAGAGTTCAAATTAAGTTATTTTCAACCATAGCAACATAGATTTATTCATGAAATCTGTAGTAGTGGTCACATCTTATGCTAAAGAAAAACTGGTTTATCGACGGTGAGATATACAAGGAGAAAGATAGTTTGTCGGCCAATTCCGTCATACGAAGAAGCAACCGTAGGCACATGTTTCGGACTATTAGTCCTCATCAGTACGGTATAGCCAAGGAGCAAGATGGGCACTCAATGGAAAAATATTTAGACAAACAATACCGCAACAAATGCATTGGAAGAGGAGGTCCTACGTTATGGCCGCTAAGATCTCCCGATCTAAATATTTTGTATTTTTTGTTGGATGTTAAGGAACTAGCATTCCAGACACAACTTACCACGCAAGAAGCTCTGACGGTTCGAATGAGAATTTTTTGCGCTGACATCAGAGAAAATAATAGACACGTGTTAAGAAATACTTCGAGATCTTTTACCCATCGATTTTATGTTGGTAGAAGACAAAATGGAAGGCGCTTTGAACACCTTGGAAATAAACAAATACTTATTGTTTTATCTTTAATAGTTACTAACAGTTTTTTACCAGTTTAATAAATGTATTTGGAGCGATTTTGCCATTTTTAAATTCAACAGATCTATCATTTTTGCACCTCAAAATTATTTTTACGACAAAATTCAAGAAAAAAGGAACCAAATTATATTTATTATATATAGCCATATAGGCTGTATATAGCAATTATCGTGCGTTAATAACGCACGATAATTGCTATATCAACCACCGCGACTCTAGTGTCTCACCCGTAGTTACATTGTTTCAACTACATGCATTTTTCTCTAAATGCGTTTTAAATGCGGTCTACAACAAAGCTTGTGGAAAGTAGGTTAAGTAGGTAAGTATGTCTACTTTTGAAAGCTCTGTGGTGGCTTTTTATAGTCTTTAATTTTTATGTGTCGTTTTTTTTTCTGCTTCACAAGTGTTTTTTATGTATTTCGTCTTTTATATAATCCGAACATCAGATATACCAAAATTATCAACAATTGGGACGTTCCCACAAAAGTAAATTTGAATGCCAAATAATGCATATATTTCAACACAAAACAGCAAAAATTACTGTGCGCAGATACGACACTGATTTTGTCACAAGAGATGTGAGATATCGTCTCAATTTTGTTTTCATAGATTCCAAACCAAGAAGTCTGCATAACGCAAATCTAAGACGTGATGGAGACGTTCCCGGTTCGTCATCTACAAACAAAAAACGCTTTGAAATGTCCATCTAACATTTTGTGACAAAAGAAAAACTGGAATAAGTGTAATATTATTCATTGAAACTCTCGTATTTTTCACTGAATGTACAGTCATGGAAAAATGTATGTTCGTATCGCTATCGCAGGATTTGAAAATAGTATGTCGGTTATATATTCGGTTATATATTCCCTCGGCCCGGCCGCTTCGCAAAAAGTTGTCCGTCACGAGGTGGTTTTTCGATGGATGTAATGTAACGGAATTTAGTTTATTTTGAGCGTGTCCGATCTTTTCCTTAATCTGATACCTTCATTGCAATGTAATAAATGTAATATGACCACAACATTTAACTTTACGAGTAGTGCATTTAATTAAATATAAAATTACTTTTATAATAATATTAATTAACTTGAAATTTGATAATATGCTACGAAAATCTGATATTAAGATATTGCGTAATATCACGACACATTATTTAAATTTATTTTATCTAATACACATATTAATTACGTAAGTAAATGCCTTTGCCCAGCAGTGGGATGACGGGCTTAAGTAAGTAAGTAAGTAAATGCACAAATCATCTTGTTGTCAAGGATTATCACTGCATATAGACTATTTCAGAATTGTAATATTAAAATATATTCACTAAATGTAAATAAATTCTCTAAATTTAATTTAAATTTATTTTTAGGACGGAGCATGTATTTTGTATGGAAGGACAATAGAAATATATCTGTATTTACTTTATAGCAGTTAATGTTTCAATTATCTTTCATAAGATCTAATACATGCTTCACAACCAAAATAATATAAAACTATAGCAATAATATATGCAGGCTGTCCCACGTTTCTTCTGCAAAACATTTTTTCACTAAGCAAATTACTTTTTCAATTCATTAAAAAGTTACAGCCGTTTGATTTATTAACAATATCTTATTTTAAACGGCTCCAACTTGTGAAGGCACTGAGAAAACCAATAAAACCATATGAAACTTATTACTTTTTACTTTCTAGAAAGAAAAAAAAAACATTCTAGTTTCATCTTTTGTTCATTTATAATTCGAATTATTAAAATTTTACTTATAATTAATTAACTAATTACTTAAGAATACTGAAAATTAGGTTATTATGTCAATAATGATTAATGTCAAATCTTTTTTCAAATCTCAAATCTGTAGTAGTTTTGGACATAGAGGGAACTAATTTTAACAATAATGTGAACGTTCCTTTGCCACCGGCGTTCCTACGCCACCGGCACGGAGCATCATGCGATTCGTGTTACCAAGCGGGCTGGTGATGGTAACCTGGACGACGGACAATGACGTTTTGAAAAATAGAAGTGTCACTCATCGAGTGCAGCTGTAACGTCTTTGTCATATTTGTTCATGCGTTTATAATTATTAAAGTTTGTTCTACATCGACTGAGGGTTTCTTTGGTTAACTGGAAAAGTGGTTTACAATAATGTCATCTAAATGTTCTTTTAGATGGTCGTATATTTTGGTTTATTTATTTTTTAATACTAATTATTTCATATTTACATTCCATCAAAATTCGTGGAAAATTTAGAGCTTGCTTCTACAAGCAATTATCAATTTTTGTAAATTATTAGTGATATACATAATTGTGTTTATTTTCAGTTGTCAGATATTTAAAAAATATTGCTGTAAAGTAAATACAAAATACATCTTCTGGTTATTAAGTTAAACTGCAAAATATCGTTGAAGCTAAATATCTCGAAAATACCGGTAAAGTAATTACCATAAATACAAATTTAAAGCAATTTAATTTTATTAATTTATTTCTATATTGTGAATAAAATGTTAATACATAAAAATTCTGAAATAACCTTCAGTAAAAATATTCACCACAAGAAAATGATTTTTGTATTTATTAACGAAAAAAGCTATTAGATGCAATAAGTTTGTATAGTTTGTTGTGTTTCATGCAATATCTTGAAATGACATTTTCATTTTATGTTATATAATAAATTATATTTAATAAAAACACAATTACATTGCAATGTAGGAATTACATTAACTTATTACACATTAGGCTAATAAATAGAAATATATAAATCATTATAAACCAATTCAAAGCATTCGAACAAGGTTTCTCAAATAATAAATTTCCGATATACGAGTATGCAGCGTAACCGGACAATTTTTTGCACTTAGCGGCCGACCGGCCGACTAGAGTAACAAAAAACTCGTACATGGATGTAACATGGGGTCAAATACGGGTCAGAACATACTTTATTCCACGAGTGTACATTTAATATTATATTATCTTCTATAATCAAATAAAAAAGGCTTTTTAATGTAATCATTCAATTACCTACAATTTTGCCTAACAGAAAAAGATTTAAACAGTTTTTGTAAAAGTTATAAACATTTTTCTGTTGTAAAGGCATGTAATTTGTACCGTAATACTCAAATAAGTAGTAGACAAAACTACTGTGATTTAGGGGTTGTATGCCACAAAGAAAATTTCTCAGCGTAAATGAGCAAATACAACAATTAATTACCTATGAATTTGTTATATGAAGCAAAGATATGTAACAATTCTTTTCATTTCCTGTACATTTAATTTTTGTAAAAGTTATAACAATTTTTCTGTTGCTTTTTTCGCAGTATATCCGAAAGCTTGAATAGAAAGTATATACAAATTATTGTGTTTTAAAGGTTGTTTTGATACAGAACGGGAAATAGTGACTAATTGAACTAATATTTAAAACGTTATAAACAATTTACAGCAATCAACTTTGTGTTTCTTTGGCTGTCGATACTTAATATTGTTACAATATTACCATTATTTTGTTTATCTCTCAATAAGTATCGAAAAGTAGTAAAATGAAAGCATTTTTCTTTGTTAAAAACATATGACGTGAGGTCTCTTTAGATTTCCAAAATTCTACCATTTGCAAGTTTCAAATCTAGATGTGTTCTAGCGATAAAAAAATACCTGATTCACTAGTTTGGACCAATCAATCTTTTGATCTGAGTGATTTGTTACTGATATAAATTCCAGTAAAGAATTTTAGCCGGGACATAATACCAAACCGGCCGGAACGCCGGGACCGATGTCACAAACCGGAACTGTCCCGGTCAAACCGGGATGTATGGTATAAGCAAGGTAAGCGAAATTTTTTTAGGTTATTTCAACGTTGATAATCCTCTTTTCAGAATTAGTTATGTACAGAATCGCTCTAATATTATTGTTTAGTTAGCAGGTGGTAATACAACCGTGATCATACAACACCACTAATGGCCAAAATAAAAACTACATAACACACGTTTGATACCACCTAGATGCGCAAGAATTATATTCGAAAAACTAACTCACCAATAGGTCCTAGGTACACGATTTTTCAGAATATCGGAGGCACACATCACAATACACGTCTTGGGCACAACAAAAGCACGACAGGTTCGAATTATCGCGAAATTATCTAATAATAATACCGAGTTTCACTGTTTTATGGATTCCGTGACCATTGCTTTTGCCAAATGTCAGATTTGTGGTAACTGCAAACTCGCGAACTTCAATTACCGGCCGGCAACACTATCGCGGGTATTCAACACCATCTACCGGCGCAATTAGGAACTACATAACAAGTTTCTGGTACGAACCTCGATATGCAAGAATTATATTCGATTAAACTTACGCAGCGAAAGCTGGCGGGTCCGTAATTTTTCGAAATGTCGTTAGCACGGGTCACGATACACATTTGGGTCACAATAGCAGCACCAGCGGGTCCGAATTATCGCGGAATACTTAGAAAATTGAACCCGGTCTAACTTTTTGCGGGCGCGCGCCGCCATTTTTAGCGAAATGTCAAATTTGTAAGGAGCGGAGCGACCTAGGTGGGGTAAATGCGTTTGGTATGCAACGCGCAGTGGTGAGCTGGCCATCTCTTTCTATATCATGCAGTACTACGGCCGAATGCGTTTTGAATTAAGAATTCTTATTTGTATTATCTTTTGCGATTAAATTGGAACAAATTAATCAAACTTAACTCTTGCAGAGACTTTAATAAACTAAATAATAGTAGCAGATTGAATAAAAGTTATATTTTATTCATATGTTCCGGCTAAATAAAATTTACTGTCTACATAGGTACTAGGGCTTCCAATCCCGGACAAAATACTGATCCCGCGATTTCGGGATTGAAGATTTTGTAATCCCGGGATTCAAGAAAAACCCTAGAAATTGGCGGATGAAAACGCCTGGGATGCCAAAAGTTACCAAATCTAGTCAGTAAGAAACGCATAAAATATACTTGATTGGACAATAAATTTTACCCTGAAACTTGATCGACGTTTTCAAATTTTACCTTACAAGTAGAAAACCTAAATTATCGGTTTAAAAGGTGTCAAAGTGTGCGTATTGACATCAATAATAAACAAAATTTAAAGTCCGTTAAGATAATAACTTGCTCTTCCATCTTCAATGTTCTCAACGTTCTTGTAGAATGTTTCAAGAATAGTCACGGCAAAAGAAATTATTTGATCGAGCCAAATTTTCCATTTTTTATATTAAGGCCAATAAATGTTTTGATGGTTTTTTGTTTTCTTGTTTAAGATAAAATTGGATAACTTTAGAATTCATACGTCATGGATGTTTATTATTGAAATAGACTACCTGTTTGCATTTTCAAATAAAACGATTATTGTTTACAAAACATAATGACTTGTATACCCAGTTCTAAATGAGTCTTCAAGTAAACCGTTATTTATTGCTGAAAATTGATGAAATATTCAGTGAAACTTCTTAGAATATTAAATATTCAATTTCTTGTCATGAACAAAATGAATATTACTTGTACGTCTTTCGGTTATGTTCACATAGTCCAATATTATAAAATACATTTTTACAGTCCACTTTTTGATACAACTTTTCCACTAAAAAATCAAAAAAAGCGATAATTGTGCATTGAAAAAATGGTAAAAACGACCATATTACCGCTGTCACAGCTCAATACAAACTCGAGATGTTTTACCCGACACGCAATCTACGGCGTACAAGCACTTCATGATGGAACTACATGGTACCTAAATATTTCGCTAGTTTCTTAATTTCTTAAACTGGAAGAAACTTGAAAATCGGAACAACAAATGACATCATTCGTTCGATTGGAGTGAACAATCGCAAGATTAAGAACAACGATTAATAACAAATCACTTTTGGTACAATTTGGGGTTCATTTTACACTTAAATATATCGGGATTAATTTGTATGTTTATTTTCTACTTATTTTCAATATTTTTTTGCTGTATTTTATACCTCTTTACAAATTTTATATTCTATAGTACATCATAGAATACAGGTAAAGAAATCCGCCACTAATTTTTCCGTTTATGTTTTTGTTTCCGTTTTAAATAAAGCCTGGTTATTTGTTGAGGTAAATAAAAAGACGCATACAAGCTGAAAATGACGTTTGCCTCCATATTGAATTATATCTACTTCTTGCAAAATCTGTTCCTCCTATTATAATAACATGTTGTTATAAACGAACATTTTATCCTTGATACTTAATTTAGTCAGAAATGGCGATGTTATAGATTGAAGTTCATACTTAAAAAATAGCAGCTCAAGGTTTATTGTAGATCAGTGCCCGCACTTCATCAATTAACAAAAAATAAGAAAATAATTTAGATTTAACTTTTTCGAGATCCCGGGATTTAGACTTACAATCCCGAGATCCCGAAAACGCTCATTATTTGTCGGGATCCCGGGATTGGAAGCGCTAATAGGTACTCTCAAATTATATATTAGTAATTATTCCTTATTATTATTAATGAATTGTATTACAGTTTGACTAAAAAAAGCTGGACGTTTTTTACTTACAGGTGAAAAGAATTCATTTTTCTTGCATTTTGCTCATTAGCGAAAAACTGCTGAACCATTATTGATGTTTATGTGTTTTTTAATGTTGTTTGTTTTTAGTCCAACATATGATTTGAGACACAAATAGGTGCCACTCTTATGACCAAATAAATGAATATAAACCACAATAAAACGATAAAAGCGAAAAACCGGCTGCTGGTGGGAAAGTAATTAATTAAAAATGTCCCGCTTTTTAGGAAATATAATTGTTTTAAAGAATTTTTAGAGTATTATTAAGAAAAATAAACAATACATATTGTTATTTGGTTCAAATACTCATTTTCAAATCGTTTGTCGAAAGGCGCGGTCACATTTTTATAATTTTAAAACAACATTTAAGAATCGCCACGGGTGTTTAAAATTAAGTAATTTTGACAAATAGTAATAAGAATGACTCATTTTGTCTTTAACTTCCAAACCAGTTTAATATAAACTTAATATTCGTTAATTTATCAACAGCAAGCCTCTCAGCTACTTGACAAAAACGCAGTTCCTTCTGTCATTTGCTATCAACATTGCACTGGTTATACGTATGTGCAGTTTTTATTCATTTCAAAGTTTTTTTGGAATCAGTACCCCCTGCTATTAGTCTCAAAACAACAATATACAAACAGTTAACACGAAAAAAACATAATGTTGGAAATACACAATAAATTATAGGTAAAGAATATCGTATATTCTATTTTTCCTAACGGTCAATATCTGATATTTTTGTACGTTTTTGAAAATTCGTTTATAAACATTTGTCAGTTAACTTCTATTTGTTTAAACAAATTCTATTAGTTTAAATAATTCGTTTAAGTCCGTCTGAATTCTGTTTTCTGAGTTCGAACTGGCATTTTATTACCTTAAAGGGACATTATTTATTTAAAAACTTCTTCTTATTGTTTAAACAATCAATTATAATTCATTTTCAACTTTTTTCTGATTATGGTAGAAAAGTCAGTTTATTTGTGAAGTTGCCTTATAAATTACAAGTTCGAGATATCTAGTCTGTATTATTAATAAACCCACATTTGTTTAAACAAATGCCCTTTCTTAAGCATTTTTTTTCAATTCGCCAAAAATAATTTTTTTTAACGGTCTGGCCAGCTGTTATTTTGAAGTGATATCATTTATATTTTGGAATGATTTCCAGTGTTTGAATAACAAAATAATATTCGTTTTCAATATTTCATCAAATTAGAGTATAGGGAACAGTTTTCATACAGCAACAAATCAACATTATCTTGCGACACACAGTGGTAAGAAATCAGATAAGAAATGGAGATATAAATGTGATTAATAAAATTTGTTAACTTTAGGAAATTTAATATTTAAAAAAGAAATGTCCCCAATTTCCCGAAAAAAGATATTTAGAAATCATTTAAATTTTTTCGAATATATGAAAACGAATAATATTTTATTATTTAATCAATGGAAATCATCCCAAAATATAAATGTCACATGAGAATAACAGTTGGACAGACCGATCTAAAAAAATGAATTTTAAGTGAATTGCAAACAAAAATAGTTTAAACAAATGGAATTTGTTTAACCAAAAGTGGGTTTATTAGATACTATAGATAATAGGTATATTAGATATCTCGAAAAAGTAATTAATTAATTAGTTAATTTCACAAAACGCTGACTTTTCTAGCATAATTAGAAAAAAAGTTGAAAATGAATAATAAAATTGACTGTTTAAACAATAGGAAGAACATTTTTAATGAATAATGTAAGATATAATGTAGGAATAATTTGCCATTTCGAACTTAGAAAAAAGAATTCAGACTGATTTTTGAGAAATTCGAATTATTTAAACAAATAGAATTACTTTAAACAATTGTAAATTAACTGACAAATGTTTATAAACATTCCACTAGACTTATAGTAATAATTTCTATGACGAAAAAGAGACTAAAATGATTAGAAGCATCAATATAATCTGAAGAATGTAATTTTTTTCATTTAAGGGTAGTTTTCAGGGCACTATGGGGATGGGTTGGGGGCGTCAAATCCATATGGATAATAGGTCAAATTCTTCCTTGGAAAATCCTCTACAAGTCCTTAATTAATCTTAAGTTTTCCCAAACTCCAAACATTTATTTGAAAAATAACAAAAAAAAGGCAAAATTTCAACGAAAAAAAATACGAGTCCACTTTTTTTGGATTTGGAACGCTTCGAGGGGATCGTAGCATAAAACGTCGTATTTGACTTGCACATAACGGATATAAATCGCTCGCATGATTATACGCTCGCCTACGGCTCGCGTGTAAACTTTATGCTCGCGTTTTATATCCTTAACTATGTGGTCGACAAATAATATACTATTACTGTAAACCATTACTAGACGATGCTATAGATTATAGTTTCTGTACCACTGAAAATTCTAAATTCTTATAAGGAATATAGAACTAATCTTCAAATGTGTGCCGAATTATGATCAAAATAACTAATTATTTATTACTTAGGTAGTGTGATATTACATAATTTTCCATTTAAAATATTGTTATAACTCAATTATAAATTCGAAAATCAAATATAAACAACAAATTACGGTGACATTAGCTGCAAATGCAAGCTCAATCAATCAAAACATTCCTTCTCGTTTTATAAGATCGGAGATTGTGGCGCTCTCGCGGAACGAGTGGGAACTAAACAGCCGGTAATTTTCTAGACGAGTGAGCAAAGCATGGCGTGACAGTTAAAAACGCACAAGTATGCCAAAAATAGGTATGCTTTGGAATATGTGGAGTTAGCGCCGATTTCAAGAATAACTGTAATTAGTCAGTGCGGTTTTTTTTACTAACACAGGAACCACAACAAATTAATAAGAGCGATAATTTCGAAAGTGGCGATAAGAAGCGATAACATAATCGGCAAATTGGTGAAAATTTGTATAATTCGACGAGGTAGAGTGAAGTGGATCAGCTGACAAGTGTCAAATGCGTGTCGATTGTTTATTTGCAGTTAGAATAGCGTAATCAAAATACGATCGGACATACACGTCAGAAAATTCCAATTTCCGGGGATTTTCGCCAAAATTATTCGTTTGTCTTGGAGAATCTAAGCGATGGCATCGTTACAATCGAAGTATAATCTCAAAAGTCCAGGTAATGATTGCAATATTTGGGTGGCCCAATATTTACTCCAATCTTTCTGTAGGATCGTTTTTTAACCGTTTAATCGGTTTTGTTTTTTAATATGTTTTTAATTTGGTTTTGTTTAACGTAGGTGTAAAACGGCTTATGAGGGAGGCTCTGGAACTAGCTGAACCTACGGAGGAATATTACGCCTGCCCATTGGAAGATAACCTCTTTGAATGGCATTTTACGGTTAGGGGCCCGCCCACCACAGAATTTGACGGAGGATTGTATCACGGGAGGATTTTACTACCTACGCAGTATCCAATGCAGCCACCAAATATTATTTTACTAACGGTAAAGCTGAAACTTACCCGTTTTTTATGAAATGTGAGGTTATGTATACCTGTCAAGTTGTAATTAAAACGATTGCAAAACTTATGGGGACATCAAAACTAATGAACAGCTTTGCTTGGGCATTACAAATATAAACATGCAAAGAGTCCGTATCGATATTGTGTCTACGTCGTGGGTTATTCACTGTTATGCATTTGCTTTTTACGTAAATGTGGGTTCGGGGGGTCGCATAAATAACAAACCCAATATTGACTTTCGAGGAATTTAGCTATGATATGCAGTTGTTCTGACGCGTCATTTTCAAATAATGATGAGTTATTGTTTTTAATTTATATTAAGAATGTCATGTAGTTATTTTGACTATATAATTTTGTGATATTTAGAATTTAGAAATAAAATACCGTGTCCGGCACCAACTTGGACACAAATGGGAAAAATTTTTACTATTAATTTTTCATCATTTTTAACTGCTTGCATGTACAGGCTGTTATGCTATGCCAAAAAGTTATTTGGCAAAAGTGTTTAGAAATATTTAAGGGTATTAAATACAAAAGAACGTCCAAAGGGACTATAATTTCTTATTTAATGCCTTCGTATAGTTTATAATACTTTTTCAAATGCCATTTTTGCATAGCTTTGAAAAAAAATCTGATGTGGCCAGGCACATGACTTTATCATACCATATATGTATTAATAGTTTAGCTGCATGAGATTCTATTTAATCGAGATCAGCCACGTCTGCATTAAAATAAAACTACTAGAACTAGACAGATATTTTGATTATATTTACAGTATGTAATGTTATAACATCAGCATTTGACACTACCTACTGTCATAAGAATCACAGTATCTGACAAATCCTGGCTAACTAGTTTTAATACTAATGTTTTAATGCAGTACGAGCGATCCCCACGAAATAGAATTTGCTCATGCGGCTAAAATATTTATTTTACTAGAAAAGTTCATAGTCATAAATTATTCCGAATTTCCTCTACATTAATTTATTATTTAACTATTTCGACGAACTTCCAGAAATAGCGGCTTATTTGCAAAATATTTCAAAAATGCTAAGCCTCCTCGTCATACTACATATGATAAAGTAAAAAGTTTATTGGGTCTGATGATTAATATATTATATTGGCTTCTAGCATACTATATTTTCGGGTTTTACCCCGCCTTCAGTGCTTACTACAAAAGTTTATAAAGAATTATGCTCGATATTCCAAAAAGTTTTAATGTTACCATACCGCCTTACGATCTTTCTTGTATTTATTCGCGAAAACATAAGAACATTGCTATCCGCAATCGAAATACACATTGACACCAAGATGTTTTATTATTGTTGCACTGTACGTACGCGCGTGTTTCTCATCGCATTCTCCATGCATTTGCGTGTTGAATTGACGTTTCGCAACCGCTGACGTTCTGAATACTGTCAAAAAACTCAAAATATCTTGGCTACCTGCTATTAATGCAGACACGATTTTGATCAAATAGAATTTGCTCCTGCAGCTAAACTATTAATTTTACCAAAAAATATTATAAACATAAATTATACAAAATTTCCTTTACTTTAATTTATTATTTATCTATTTTGACAAAATTTCAGAAATGGCCGCTCAATTGCAAAATCGTTGAAAAATGCAAAGAGTAAATAACCAGTTCCTTTGGACCCTTTTGAACCAAAAGCTTTTCAGCTCTAAGTTACGTCATGAAATTACTAAATATGAACTTTCGTCCCGATACCTTTAGTAGTTTCTCCGGAATCGTCGCCACAAAATTCGTTTACACACACACGCACACACACACAGACACACACACACACACACAGACATTTTTTTGTACCTTGGTCAAAAATGTTCAGGGGACCCAAAAAGACCTATTTCCGCTAAAATCTCAATTTTTTTTTTCGGCATGATTACAATACTTTATTATACTGCGTATGATAAAGTAAAAATATCTTTACTCTTATGTTTTTTTCAAATCTTTGGCAATGTGCTGTGAATGCAACGGAGAAAAGGTGATTAATAATTTCATTTTTAATGATCTCTAATATTTCCAAATACTTTTTTCAAATAACATTTTTGCATGGCTTTGTACATAATTGTACATAACTTTTCCGTGTTTTCATATGTTTGGTAACCCACGGTCAGGGATGTAAAAGCGTAATTTACTGCAAAATTATCATTTTGCGTTTCCAGGTAATTTAAAAAAATACAATTTACCAATTGCAATTTTTAATTACGTGGTAATTTAAATTTGTAAGTAATAATTTTAATTTAAGCTGTAATTTACTGAAAAAATTAATTACGGAAATTTAACATCCGTAGTCAGATTGCTAGTTATCTACAAAATAATGACTTTTATTTCTCCAACGTTTTTATTAACATAAGTAGTCTTCATAACCTACAGTAATCGGTATTAATGTCGGGTTAATTTTGAATTTTTAATTACCCGGTAATTTAAACTAGCGTAATTTACCGTTCTTAATTTTGAATTACTCAGTAATATAAGCCATCGTAATCTACTATTATTAATTTTTATTGACGTGGAAATTGAATATTTGAAATTTATAATTTAAATTATAACGGTAGTTTACGAAAAAAATTGATTACCGTAATTTAACATCCCTGCACACGGTACATGCAAGCAATTACTGGCATTCTAATATTTGCGTTTTACGTTTAAGTTAATCCAGACACTTTTATGAAGAATAAAATTTTCGGAGAAATTGATTGAATAAAAATGCTGTAATTGTTGATAAAAAAACACCTGCTATTATGCAATGGAGGTGATTATAAGATTGAGTGATGAATTGTATGAAAATACTTCTAATTATTTTGATTAAAATTCTAGTGAAATTAAAATAAAATTATATCGCACAAGCGATCTAACATAACATGGAGCTTGCGTGTCATACTAAATCTCACTTTCGTATACAATAAAAATACCACCTAGAACGGAGGAAAGATGATTTCATCCTATAGACAGTTTCACTTAAAACATAAGCACTTTATTTAAATAAGATTATTATCTAACGATCGCAAATCTCCCCGTTTCAGCCGAACGGACGTTTCGAGACGAACAAGAAAATCTGCCTGTCGATATCCGGCTACCATCCGGAAAGTTGGCAACCCTCCTGGTCGATACGGACCGCCCTATTGGCTCTGATAGCGTTCATGCCGACGCCAGCCGCGGGCACGGTAGGCTCGTTGGAGTACACCAAAGAGGAACGCATGGTGCTCGCGAAGAAGTCCAGCAAGTGGGAGTGCCACATATGCGGCCCGATCGCCCACAAGCTGACCAACGGCCACACAGTCGGCACCCTCTCGAACGAGGAATCGTCGCTGCTTAAGCAGATAGCGTTAAAGGCCGAAGACGACGCAGCCGCTGCGAAATCGCAGAATAGCGGGGATAAAATTATCGTCGAGCAGGCCATGGACGATGCGAACGGTCTGAGACGTAGGAACGCCGATTCGGAGGAGGAGTTGCCGATTAACGAGCACGAGAGTCTGCCGGACACGTTGTTGGAACGGTCTATTCAGTTGTCCAATAGGTATATATCAGAACCAAATTGCTTCTGAACTATTAGAAATTTGTTTGAAATGATTAATTTCTTTTTGGAATGGATTTCTGATTCGTGTGGGCTAGTTTTCATTTGCTACCGATAAAGGCGCGTCGCGGTGCTTGGTGGCAATTTGGCATGAAGCTAACCTATAAATTGTCGGTTACTCGTCCCATGCTATTGTAGGGCTTTGAAGTGTCGCACATTGGGGTACTTGACCCAAAAAGCTGGCCATAAATCAAATTTCTAAATTGTTAAATTCCAAAAAGTAAACCAGTTTCTGGGATAGGTAAAGAACCGATGTATTAAAAGGCGGCAATATTTTTTCACCTGAGCCCTAAGCCACGTGTCCTTCTCAGCCAAAAGTTATATTTTACTATGGCTGAACATAGATGCACATAAGTTGACACTCTTAAAAACGGTTGCAATTTAGTATTTTAACGATAGATGTGACTTTTTTGTTATACATTCTTTAGAACCAAGTATGAACTTTCATTCGACATTATTTTTATTAAAATTTACCCTCAATTTTGTTTATTGCAGGGCCGAGAACATTCGCTGTTATAAAAAACAGTTTTATGCAGAACTTGAGTGTTTTAGTTTAGTGTTTAGCTTTGTTAAGCTTTTGAAAGTGGTTCAAATTATAGTATACATATTTGACATTACAACTACTGGAAAATCTGCTGCGGATAGGTGCGGATGCGGTTTTTGTGATTTTATTTCTAATGCGTTGTAAAGGAAAATCCAAAAATTGATGTACCGGGTTATATGTAATTTGGTGCAATTTCTTGATACCGTGATAGTAGAGGTAATTTAGAACATATTTAACCATATTTAGCTATATACAAATGGTTATGGTTATCGAGATATTGACAACATGTTCAATGCATCTTGTTGTAAATGCCGTTATGTACGCATATTTTTGCGTTTTGGATCATGTGTAGCAAACAACCCCGATGACCTAGACTCTTAAAAATCATCCGAAAAATACCTTAAACTTTGTACTTGTATGTGCATTTCTTGGAAATTGGTTGCTTGAAGGCAATCGGATTCATATTCAAGACAAAAAAATACATCGAAAGCACCTACTCGCATACACAGTTCACTGGTTTAAATTGGATTCTTGTTGAGGAGAGACAATAGTAAGTTTGTGAATAGAAACTGGTTAGTCGTTTTCGATAAATGTGTTTATGCGGAATGCGGTTCAAAACATGCGTATTAGGGTCATACCACCAAAAAACGACTGTTTCAGCTTGAAGCATGATCGAATTTCGAAAGTTTTCATGGAAACAATAAGTATTAATATTAGACAATTTTGAAATAATTAAAAAATAATAGATTTTATAGTGAAAAATATGGTAAAATAGGTTCTTAATTGTCTCTACTATCACGTCTTAAAAGGAATGCATCGAACGGAAAACAGCATGAATAGCATATGTACCGTTTCAATACACCATATCGACTGGTGTAAACTTTAATTTTCTTCCTCTACCACTAGTCTTTCAAAATAAAACTTTTTCAGGATTTTCTTACAACATAACAGGCCCAAAAAGATTATCTCATATAACACAAAAACGACATGTATTGTTCAATTTTAAATCCGTATATGCTGCGTATTTAAACAGGACATGCCATATATTATTTTATAAATTTGACACGGTAAAACATAATAGAAATAAAATCACAAAAAATATTGATGACAAATTTTCTAGCTGTAATTAATTTACAATAGGTGTAGTGCAGCGAAGAACAATTTTTAATACCGTTTGCTTTTTCCTCTTTTGTATTATTTTATTGTGTTTATTAAGTTATTAACCTTCAAATTCTTAGTATGAAGGTTAAAATGTTATACATTAATAAAACAACACATCTAAAGCCCTTTTAGGTGAAAAAATAATTTTGGCCAGGTTTTCAGGTCAAATACTCCACTGTGTGTCGCCAAGTGTTACTTCTCGTGTTTACTTGTCACTTTACTCCGTGCTTCACTCCAAATCAGTTGATTATTCTTCAATCTACACTCGGTTCCATTAAAACTTACGCATATTTTACGATAGCTTAGAGATATAGAAAGGTTATCAAAAAAAAAAATTATACCTACTTTATCATGTTACCTACTTTCTGAATTTATGCATGAAACCTTAAATTTTGTTATGATATCGTATATTCGTTTACTAGTAGTCTCATATATTTTGATAAGTATAATCTGGCATCCCTAGTTGCAGGCCAGGCAATAGTGAAGAGATCAAAAACAGTTAAAATGTATTAAAATTCCAACTCTTTACAGATCAGATATTTTCTCCAGCTAAAATTACCTATTTCCCCAACTATTTTACTAATTCTAATTTTTTTCATTTTACTTTTTTCAGAGATAAAGTGTGGTCTGCTGTGATTTGGGCTATCATTTCCACGATAACGTTGCTGATTATTCGTCGATTCTTCTTCCTATAGGCGGAGGGAGGCACGTCAAATTTCTGTGGTGTACATAATAAATGTTTAAGATAAATATAACGAATAGCCAGTGGATGATTGTTAGTTTGCACGGAAGCCGCAGCTGCTATATCGCGTGCACAACATGTATATTTAATATAATATATTTATAAAAGACGTGACGTTCGCGTCCTCAAGCATGCCTTGGAGTGCCCAGCCCTCTATGTTCCTCTTATCCCGTAGTATTGAAACTGGAAATTACGCAATGTACATATTTCATTGTATGTACATATTTATGTTTTCATACACGTATTCTAACAATAAAGAATTTTATAAAGTGCGTGCCGTGTTTGATTTTAGTCTCTTTGGTGTCTGGTTTTCTGTTATACAACTTTACAGAGAAAGTTGATGTGCTGAACTTAATTTTTGTGCATGTCTAGGGCATAATTAGATTTGTTTATAAATCCTGAAAGTTGTATATTTCTATCGGTGTTAAGACTTTAGTCACAGCTTTACAAAGACAGTTGAAGTGATGCAATCAATTTTTGTGCATGGCTAGCTCACAATTAGATATGATAATAAAGCCTGAATGTTACAAATTTCTACCTGCATTAGTTTTGTCTAGGGATTTTTTCAACGTTTGACTTTAGTCACTTTGGTGTCCGATTTTGCTTCATACAGCTTTACAAAGACAGTTAAAGTGATGCAATCAATTTTTGTGCATGGCTAGCTCACAATTAGATATGATAATAAAGCCGGAAAGTTACAAATTTCTACCTGCATTAGTTTTGTCTAGGGATTTTTTCAACGTTTGACTGTAGTCACTTTGGTGTCCGATTTTGCTTCATACAGTTTTACAAAGACAGTTGAAGTGATGCAATCAATTTTTGTGCATGGCTAGCTCACAATTAGATATGATAATAAAGCCTGAAAGTTACAAATTTCTACCTACATTAGTTTTGTCTAGGGATTTTTTCATCGTTTGACTTTAGTCACTTTGGTGTCCGATTTTGCTTCATACAGCTTTACAAAGACAGTTGAAGTGATGCACTCAATTTTTGTGCATGGTTAGCTCACAATTAAATATGATAATAAAGCCTAAAAGTTACAAATTTCTACCTGCATTAGTTTTGTCTAGGGATTTATTCAACGTTTGACTTTAGTCACTTTGGTGTCCGATTTTGCTTTATACAGCTTTACAAAGACAGTTGAAGTGATGCAATCAATTTTTGTGCATGGCTAGCTCACAATTAGATATGATAATAAAGCCTGAATGTTACAAATTTCTACCTGCATTAGTTTTGTTTAGGGATTTTTTCAACGTTTGACTTTAGTCACTTTGGAGTCCGATTTTGCTTTATACAGCTTTACAAAGACAGTTGAAGTGATGCAATCAATTTTTGTGAATGGCTAGCTCACAATTAGATATGATAATAAAGCTTGACAGTTACAAATTTCTACCTGTATTAGTTTTGTCTAGGGATTTTCAACATTTGACTTTAGTCACTTTGGTGTCCGATTTTACTTCATACAGCTTTACAAAGACAGTTGAAGTGATGCACTCAATTTTTGTGCATGGTTAGCTCACAATTAGATATGATAATAAAGCCTGAAAGTTACAAATTTCTACCTGTATTAGTTTTGTCTAGGGATTTTTTCAACGTTTGACTTTAGTCACTTTGGTGTCCGATTTTGCTTCATACAGCTTTACAAAGACAGTTGAAGTGATGCAATCAATTTTTGTGCATGGCTAGCTCACAATTAGATATGATAATAAAGCCGGAAAGTTACAAATTTCTACCTGCATTAGTTTTGTCTAGGGATTTTTTCATCGTTTGACTTTAGTCACTTTGGTGTCCGATTTTACTTCATACAGCTTTACAAAGACAGTTGAAGTGATGCACTCAATTTTTGTGCATGGTTAGCTCACAATTAGATATGATAATAAAGCCTGAAAGTTACAAATTTCTACCTGTATTAGTTTTGTCTAGGGATTTTTTCAATGTTTGACTTTAGTCACTTTGGTGTCCGATTTTGCTTCATACAGCTTTACAAAGACAGTTGAAGTGATGCAATCAATTTTTGTGCATGGCTAGCTCACAATTAGATATGATAATAAAGCCGGAAAGTTACAAATTTCTACCTGCATTAGTTTTGTCTAGGGATTTTTTCATCGTTTGACTTTAGTCACTTTGGTGTCCGATTTTGCTTTATACAGCTTTACAAAGACAGTTGAAGTGATGCAATCAATTTTTGTGCATGGCTAGCTCACAATTAGATATGATAATAAAGCCTGAAAGTTACAAACTCTACATCTATTAGTTTTCTCTCTGAATTTTTTCAACGTTTGACTTTAGTCACTTTGGTGTCCGATTTTGACTCTTACGACTTTACAAGGAAAGTTTATGTGATACAATTAATTTTTGTGCATGGGTACCTCACAATTAGATAAGATAATAAATCCTAAAAGCTACAAATTTCTATCTGTATTATTTTGGTCAGTGGATCCTGTCAAAGTTTGATTTTAGTGGCGCCATGTTTTCCTGAGCGGCAGGAGCGTGTACTAACTATCGATACAACACAATTCGCATTGAGTTTCAAGTCTAGAAAAACTCTTTCGCGCTTGCGTAGTCAACAAGTTTAAAATCCGCATATCCGCATGTTTTCTAGGTTATGTTGACATGTGAACATCAAATATCAATTTCCAGAAGAAATAACAATTTTTAAGAATGGGAACCGAAACATTAGTGTGCGTGCCAGGTCAGAGGCTATGCCTTCTAGACAAAACCCATGTAGGTGGCCAAGGAACATACGAAAGAAAAGGTTATATCTACGCAAGTTTAGCTGGTACGGTAAATCTAACCCCAAAAGATGGTGTACAAGTAGTGGAAGTTCGCAGTCTGGAGCATACTGTAATCCCAGTGCAGGGAGACGTAGTTACAGCGAAAATAACGATTGTAACGCAACAATTTTGCAAGTGTATTATTAAATGTATCGGAAATACGGTTTTGAAAAGGCCGTATCGCGGTATGCTGCGAAAGGAGGATGTTCGGGCTACAGAAAAGGACCGTATAGAGATGTACAAGTGTTTTCGACCGGGGGATATAATCCTAGCGAGGGTTTTACCTATTACGGAGAGTCATAATTATCAGTTGACGACAGCGGAGAATGAGCTTGGCGTTGTCATTGCCCATTCGGAAGGAGGGTATCCGATGGTTCCGATATCGTGGACAGAGATGCAGTGCACCAAAACGCTGGTGAAACAACCTCGGAAAGTGGCCAAAGTGGTCCCGGAAAATTTTGAAGCCAAGGAAGTTAAATTGTAGGTTATTTTTGTAGATGTTAAGGTTTGACGAATAAATTTTTATGATATATTTGTTTGGTGTTTGTTTTGGATGATAGTTATCTACATAAGAGATTGTTATTTATCTTTTTGTTATTTTCATTGTCTCAAAGGTTGACTTTAGTCACAATGGTGTCTGATTTTGATTCATACAACTTTACGAGAGAAGTTGATGTGAATTAATTAATTTTTGTGCATGGCTACCTCACAAATAAACAATAGTATATATAACACAATAGAATAATATATCCTAAAAGCTACAAATCTCTATCGGTAATATTTTGGTCAGTGCATCATTGACTTTAGTTACTCACAATTAGATATACAGGTCTATAATTTATGTCTGTGACATTTTTTGGTAAAATTAATAGTTTAGCTGCATGAGCAAATTCTATTTCATCGACATTGGTCGAACAGCATTAAGACAAGTTAGCCTGAATATGTCAGATATTTTGATTCTATTGACAGTATTATAGGGTATTATCAAGACATCAGAGTTTGACACAGTCAGATACTGCTGTATAGTATGATAAAGTCATGTGTCTGGCCATATCAGATTTTTTACCCCGTATATTTGTCCTGATTTTGATTCTCCTCCGAGAAGTTTACAAGAAACAAAATCAAATATATGTTTTTTAAAATAACTGAAAGCTATATACGAAATGCTTTTGACCGATTAAGATTCTTTTTATAAACCTTATAGTTTACAGAATTTGTACCTAATAACAGACTTTTTTGGAGCATTCATCTTTGCAGAACAGATGAAAAATTCTATAACAAACGAAAAACTATGGACCAGAAACACTACGCAGAAGTCATACAGTATTTTCTCTTCTTCAACTTTGTCCGTTATAGTCTCTTACAAAACTAGTAACATACTTTTATGGCAAAAAAATGAGTTCTAACTGCTTTTTTTTGAGGCCCCACAGAGGACAACTCTAGTGCAAATTCGATATTCTTACTACGGTAATGAATTAATTAATTTATTGTTTGTAAAAAATGGTTTTGGTTCCCAAATCCATTTTATATTACAATATCACTGAAATAAATTTCGAAAATAGTGGTTTTGGGGCCCCCTGTTGTTGGGGGTCCTGAAAAATGTCTCTTTTGTTCATAGGGTATATCGCGCTATTGAATAGATATGATTATTAATGTATCTTCAAAGTTACAAATTACTCTAACTGTATTATATTGATGAGTGGATTTTTTTTTATCTGGTAACCCTAGACTGGTTACCAGATAAAAAACGAAAAAGGAGAACAACCGACAATAATTAAATTGTCTAACAACGAGGATATCGTAAACATGCAGTGAGTAGCTAAAGTAGGGAATAAATTTCTGGTATTGGGTTTGTCTTATGAAATTATTGATACTTTGTTACACTTTATAAACAATTTTTGTAACAGGAAAATAGTTTCCATCTCAGTAAAGCAATAACAGTTACTCGCAAGAGTTAATAGAAGTCAAAGTATTGAAATACCGAACTATTTAGAACTCTAAATCTAATTTCGATAGACAAATTTTAAGTAAACCTTAAGCCTGGTACTGTTTTCTTCTCCCAGGATTCTTAATTGTTCACTTGAGGAACATTTTCCACAGACAGCGTTTCTTTGTAGTGGTGTTTTTAGTAGACAAGAACGATTAGTAGGCAAAAACCTGAACTGACATGAAAACACCAACTCACATTCCTATCTCATTGATTTCTCTTTGCTTTAGAATTTATCTTAACTATATATCGAACGAAAGCAATAAATTGCACTATATTCAACACCTGTGTCTAATATATCCATTCGACGATTAAAAATATACGAATAACATTCAATGGATAGAAATAGCATACAATTAAGGACTCACCAGTTGTTTGCAAGCTGTAGGATCCTACATCCTGTCATAGGGATAGGGCACTAATCACACAAAACATAAACAACACAATCAACAACAACAAGAAATCACATCACGCACAACGCGAACAACAAACGTCTGATAGAAACTGCGTCACGACATCACACGGCAAAACTAGAGGTTAAAAAGCAATCCGCCTACTTACAAATTTGAGAAACACCGGTTAGTTTACACATTTTTAAACCAACAACCTCGAATTTTACCGTACAACTTCACAAATCACCGCTTACAATAAACGTTAAACGCTTACGAGATATTCTAGCAATAATCGCGTCAAACACATCCGAAATACCGAGCAAATTTTGAACACTACTGACAGAACAAAGGTACTGTGGAACTACGCCGCCCAGCGGTGATCTTGACAATTAGCGTTGTCCGAATAGCTCGTTCCCTAAATTCCTTGTATTGTTTCTCGCGTATAGGAACGTCGCAGTTGATAAACCGATCGGGGAGTCAAAGCGGATTATCACAGACTCCCGTAGTTTACGCGGTTTATAGCGGCACAATTACTAACGGGAATTTATCGGGAAAAAAGTTGTACCGAAAACGCGGGGGTACCGGCAAATTTGACGTTTGATTCGAACTGAAGCGCTCCAAGCGGTCAAATTAAGAGTTGCTCTATTGGTGGGGGCAATGTAGCTGTAGAGGGGTTCGATTAGGGTTACCAGATGGAAAAGAAAGGAATGAATACATTATATAGATTATATAGATAATATAACATTGAAATGTATAGTAAATATTCCGATCTGGTAACCCTAGTTGAGGCATTTATTGGTGTGAGGTTATTATTATAATTATTTATTAATTATATTTATTTGATTTATTAATTGCAGGCTTTACAAAACTCTAATTACCTATTTATTATTCCTTAAAAAAATGAGAATCAAATTAAAAAGCCTGAATCAAACAAGCACACCCCGTTCGGGGCGACATCTATTGGTGTGATATTTTGTTAATTATTTAATATTAATTTTAAAACCATTATAACTAATTTTACTTATTATTATTATTTAATATATAATATTATTTTATAAAACGCGATCGTCAATACAAATATTACATTACTTTGTTAGATAGAAGAAGTTTCAATTATTCAAAAGCCAGTATCAAACGATACAAATCCGAACTGTTTTGCTTGTCACTCTAGTGTCACCAAGTCGATAAGCCGGTAGCTAAAAAACAACGACTAAAATACTTATAATTCGTTAAGAAATGGCGTGGTTTCCACTAGAATCTAATCCGGATGTAAGAATACTTCAAACTACCGAATATTCCTACCAAATTATAACCTATTTCTTGTTTTTAGGTGATGAACAAAGTAAGTGAGGTTATCGCCCCTTTATCTCAAATCGCCCCTTGGAAAACGTCGAAAATAACAAAATTTATCCATGTATTTTCCAACACGGGCTAACACAGGCCAACACCTGCTAATAAAAAGCTGGCGTTATTGATTTTTACGATTATTGATTATCTGCGTCAACTTTCAGTTTATGCAAATACTTGGCGTTCCCGAGAAGTGGAATATAGTGGATGTGTATGGTCTGGAGTCGGAGGCCTTAGCTTGGGTGCCGAAGCCGGTCCTGGCGGTGATTTTGCTGTTTCCGTGTAGCGAAAAGGTATTTTAACGATAATATAATTTTTTTTTTGTTTAATTGTGGATTTTTTGATAGTACTACAGTTATTCGGCTGAACAATGCACTCAAATCAAGGAGAAAGGGCAGGAATTAACGCCCGGGATCTACTTTTTAAAGCAAGTTGTGTCAAACGCGTGCGGAACAATAGCTTTGGTGCATAGCGTCGCTAATAACCTACAAAAGTATGTTTATAATTTTTTCTTTTAGCTTTTACTATCGTATCTAGAGATTCTACCGTTAATATTTATTTTTTTATGAAACACGGACATGTTTTACAAATTTTTTTTACTGTAGGGTTGAATTGGCGGATGGGAAATTCAAAGAATTGATAGAGACTAGCATGGATTTGAGCCCTGAAAAACGAGGGGAGATGCTGCAGGCTGTTGCTGGACAGGTCATGAGTGTGCATCAGGAGTTGGCGCAAGAAGGTCAAACCGAGGTGAGTTTAAAGTTGTATGAAGTGATAAAAGTAACGTGCTATATTTACATGTACTATCGTGGCCATATATTATGTCCCCTCTTTTGACGTCCATTTTCTCGCAAATCTACCGGTAGAAAAATTTGAAAAAATTCAGATGCTATCCTTGATTAATATGCTACAACTCATAAAAATTAGAAAGGTGTATATGTTGGTGTTTTCTCGGTTTTTTCGTTTAAATTCGTTTAAATTTAGCAATGAATTACTCCGGAAATAATCCATAGATTTCAACGAATTAAAAAGTAAAATTACCTGCGGAATTCTAGCTTTCAATGTGCATTTTTGTAAAATCATTGGATTAGTGCTTGATCCACAAAAAGAGCTAAAATAATGAAATATAGACTATAGGCTACCCACTAATTCTTAGGTTTAAAGTTTATTACATAATCATTGTTTATCTTGCATTTTCCCTACTAAAGATCGAGTTGAAGCATCTCATGATTGCTGCAATTGACGCGGCGCTCTTCGGTCTTTGGGGCGAGCGGGGGAAGGGATCGACAGCGATGCTGCCAGTAGTGGCGCACGTGCATTAGTTAATAGAAGAACAGTGTTTACGGACACAATATAGCAACACGGCAATTATGCCTCGCCAAAGAGAGTTGGATATCCAAATTAAAAAATAATGGCAAAGTGAGTCAATAAGATAACAGAAAATTAATGTGTGATCTGCAAAATATTCTACGTGTCTACTAATTTACGATGCTAAATCTGTAAAAGTTTTTTGATATTTTAGAGTTTTATACGCTCAGAACTGACGTTTGTAATATATGTAATATATTAAGAGTTGTATTTATTTTATATTGTTTGTGCATATGTATATTTAAATATTATTAATAAATAAACTGTTAAAACTGTTATAATAGTTTAAATAATTATACAACAAAATCGGGCATACTTTTTAAATATTTTTTGGGTTTATCAAGTAAACTTAATTTAGTATTCACCACTAATAGGAAAATCTGCTAACTCCATACTATTAGATCTATCCGCTTCCATCAAAATCTTGTTTACAACGTTATTGCATAAAAACTGAAGAAAACAAAAACGCCAATCGATAGAAGAGATTTCTCTCGTACCGGGTCACATATTATAATCAAAATTATGCAAAAATTAAGAATTTAATTGTTAGTTAAAATTACTACCTTGACAAGTTATCGTTTTTTTTGTGTATTGATAATAAGCTGCCCCAGTTCTCTCAGCTGTATCTGTTCTCTCCGACATGACAGCACCGCTAACGCCTCCCTTCCCCGCAGCACCCCAAAGACTGTAGAGCGTCGGAATTCACGCGGAGTTTCAGCACGATCTTTTGTATGAAAAATGCAGGATAAACAATGATTATGTAATAAACTTTAAACCTATGAATTATTGGATAGCCTATAGTCTATATTTCATTATCCCAGCTCTTCTAATAACGGTATTGCTGGCATTGCTTAATATAGCTTTTTATGGGTCAACCACTGATCTTACAAAACGGCACATTAAAAGCTAGCATTCCGCAGGTGATTTTACTTTTTAATTCGTTGAAATCTATGGATTATTTCCGGAGTAATTAATTGCTAAAGTAAAACGAATTACTTCTTAATTTGGAAAAATCGGGAGAACGCCAACATTTACAGCTTTCCAATTTTTATGAGATGTAGCATATTAATCATGGACAGCATCAGACTTTTTTAAAAATTTTTTGCCCCTAGATTTGCGAGAAAATCGACGTCAAAAGAAGGGACAAAATATATGGCCACGATAGTACCTAATTCCGACACTCCTAAGTTTGTACATACATGTATTAGTGGTTTAAAGAGTAATACGCCGTATTGTTATGAAAATAAAAAGCATTTGCAGTCAGCCTAAATAGATATCACTAGAATTTTCTTAATTACTGTAGCAATGTAAAAAGAAGTCAAATTGCACAGTTACCTTATAAGGAAAAAATCAACTTTTAGCGTAACACTCAATTATCAAGATCAGTCAAACTTTCAGGTTATCTTCTGAAAAAAAAAGAAAAAAATTTTTGGAAAGAGTTCAAAAGTATAGAGAAATATAGGGCTCTATATACAGGTGCCCATTTCAAGTCCGTAGGCTTTCATACTTTATATTGTGAAAAGGCCAGAAAGTAGTAAAATAAATAATAAATAATAAGACGATAGTATGGAAAATAAATTTTATTAATAGTTCTGATATGATAGGTTGAAACTTGTGTTATTTATTTTGTTTATAAGGTAAAATAAAAACGAAAAATTAACGAATTGTAATTTTAGCTCAACCCGAATGATACAGTCAACCACCATTTCGTTGCTTTCATCCAGAAAGAAGGGTCTTTGTACGAACTCGATGGAAGGAAAGACTTTCCGATTAATCACGGACCAACAACTCCTGAGACGCTCCTGGAGGTAAATTAAAAAAAAAATAAAAAATTTAATTGTTTCGTTAAAAAAAAATTTTAGGATGCCGCAAAAGTTTGCAAAGAGTTCATGGAACGCGACTCGGATGACGTGAACTTCACTGTTCTCGCCCTCGCGGCAAAAGAGGTTTAATTTTAAACGCACACAACGAATAAGGAATCTTAGCTTATCGATGGTAGAGCTTATCTCGATAACTTGGCTTATTTTTTTGAGTTGTATAAGCACACTTTTTTTTAAATTTATCTCGACTGTAGAGAATGCGTTTGAAGTTTGACCAATTAGCTGGCTATATCGTCGCGGCGCTTGTGTGTTTCTCTGGATACAAGAAAAACTGTGCCTCAGTATGTGGGTGCGCTATTTTTATACACGTTAAACGTTTTGTTTTGTTTGAGTTATTTTTTAGTTTTGTAAACTTACGTTTTTGATGTACTGACATGTAATGGAAATATTGAAAATACAAAAAAAACTAAATATATATTATTACTCAAGAGTTTTGTGTGTTGTTATTTGAAGATTCCACAAACGTAGAAGTGTCAAATTTTGTAGTCAAATTTACATAAGAAAATGCATGGGAAAGAGACATTTTTTGGTATTTTTCGAATAATTTTTCGGGGTTTGGGAATACTTAAGACTAAAGTTATGGAACTTGTAGAGGACTTTCCAAGGAAGAATTTCACTTGTCATACATATCGATTTGATGCCCTTAAATGAAAAAATTTAGATTCTTCAGAAAATGAACATATGTAATTATTTCATTCTTTTTTTCTCTCACAAAAATCATTATTATAAGTCTAGTGGGATGTTTATAAACATTTGTCAGTTAATTTCTATTTGTTTAAACAAATTTTATTTTTTTAAATACATACATTGTTTTTCTCGTAAATCCATCTGAATTGTGTATTCTGAGTTTGATATGGCAGTTTATTACCTTAGAGTGAAATTATTCATTAAAAAAATCCTTCTATTGTTTAAACAATAAATTATTATTTATTTTCAACTTTTTTCTAAATCTAGTAGAAAAGTTTTAACATTTTTGTTAAAAGAACTTATAAATTTTATGTTTGAGATATTCCAAGTGAAATCATTTATATTTTGGGATGATTCCCATTGTTTAGATAACAAAATATTATTCGCATTTTATTTATTCGAAAAAATTTTAATCATTAAAAGCCTTATTTAGGGAAATTGGGGAGTTACTTTTTTTTAATATTAATTTTCCTGAAGTCCACCAAGTACCTGTACTCTAATTTGATGAAATATTGAAAACCATCCCAAATATAAATGAAGTCACTTGAGAATAATTGTTGGCTTAAAAAAAATAAATTTATACAAATTCCAAAAATTTTTTTTAAAACAAATTGCGTTTGTTTTAGCAAATGTGGGTTTCTTAGATAATATAGGTAAGGTATCTCGAACATAAAATTTATAAGTTAATTTGTCAAAAACGCTGACTTTTCTATCATAATTAGAAAAAAGTAAAATTGATTAATTGATTGTTTAAACAATAGGAAGAATTTTTTTAATGAATAAAGTCATTCTAAGATAATAAACTACCATTTCGACCTCACAAAACAGAATTCAGACAGATTTTCGAGAAAAACAAACAATTTAAACAAATAGAACTTATTTAAACAAATGTAAATTACCTGACAAATGTTTACAACCATTCGACTAGACTTATACGAATTATTTCTATGAGAAAAACAGAATGAAATGAATCAAAATTTCGAAGAAAAACAAAATACGTGCCCACTTTTTTTTGTAACCACATATCAAACTAATAGATTTATTTTTTTTTTAATTTTTAAATATTTAATTAGAATCTCTATTCAATATCATCTGAAGAAATAATTATTGGGAGTTTTGTAAGGTCCGCAATAAAAAAACAAACATCGTCTATTATATTTTATTCATCTTATACTTATTAACTACAAATTCAAAACATTTGGTTTTTATCTTTTGATAGCATTTTAATAAGTACTTATGAAAATGTTAAATTGTAACTAAGCAATTTTTGTACGCATCAGGTCAAAAGGCAAACGTATTTTTGATTTAGTGAGTGGATAGTGAATATGCGAATCAATTTTTTCCATCTGGAAACCCTAATCGGCCTAATCGTACCCCTCTAGCACTAAATTGCCACCAGCTACGCGATAACTCTTAATTTGGCCGCTTGGAGCGCACCAATCGACTGTCAAACTTTGCCTGTATTCCGTATTCCTGCCCTTTCAGTACAACTTTTCTCCCCGAGAAATTCACGCTAGTAATTGTGCCGATATAAACCGCGTAAACTACGGGTAAGACTCTGAACATCCGCTTTTCACAGCCCAAATACGATTAAAAACACGAGAAACGATACAAGAAATTTAGGGAAAGAACTATCGCCGCTATCGGGAAGCTAATTGCCAAAGTCACCGCTCGGCGCTGTTGCACTACAGCACCTTACAGCACCCCCGTTCTGGCAGTTGAGTTTAAAATTTGTTCGTTATTTTCGTGTGTGTTTGCCGGGGTTATTGCTAGAATATCATCTAAGCATTTAACGCTTATTGTAAGCGGGGACTTGTAAAGTTGTACGGTCAAAATTGAGGTTGTTGGTTTAACATTTCGTAAACTAACTTGTGTGTTTGTGAACTTTTTAGTTTGTGTTTTTGTGATTAGTGCCCCATGATTGGATATCAGGCCCGAGTACTTGCAAACAACTGGTGAGTCCTTAATCGTTTTCTTTTTCTATCCATAGTATGTTATTAGTAAATTTTTAATCCTCGAATGGATATTATAGGTACACGTGTTGAATTTAGTAAAATTTATCGCTTGCGTTCGTTATAGTTAACTAAATCATAAAACAACGAGAAATATTTTACAATGAAGTCTACAATTAAAAATCGAACATCATCTAATCTATTTTATTAATCGTAAACTTAATTAATGACAAATATCAGATCGTAATCTTAAATAAAAAAGTCTCCACAGCCATTTCATTACTTGTATGAGCAACAAATGAAAAAATAAAACTTTATTCCTCGCCTCTACTCAACGTTTTCTTCGACCAACTTCAGGCAAGCGTCGGCAAACTCTACGAACAGCGGTTCGAGCATAGCTCTCTGCATTATATGCTCGGCACTTTTGGCGGAATCAATTTCTTTTAGTACGTCTCGTAAATGCGGGTTTTCCAATAATCGTTTCACATCACGATCCCTCCCTACAAGTAAAAATCAATTAACAAACTGTTACGCTTAGCATTTTAAGCAAAAATACCCAACAATTGCAGTTTTTCTAACGCAACGGTATCTTCGGTCTTGTACTGTTGCACCAGTTCACGTTTGGACTTTTTACGGGTTGATTTATTCTCCTCTGCTTGAGGGTTAGGTTCGTGTGGCGCTGGTGGCACGCATGTAGCTTCTTTGTGTGTTTTGCAACACGCAACCGAACAGCTACAGAAAATTGTTAGGTTATGTTTACTACTTGTTAAAAGATGAAAAATGGTTTACTTACTATGGAGAAGTGCATGTCGGGCATTTGTACTTCCCCTCCTGATTGCAAATAACGCAAGGTTTCATTTCTTGTTGGAAAAAAACACGTTAAAAACTTAGTTAGGGACGCGCATTCGCATAAGTGAGGTTATGTTTGGGTTTGTTTTGTTAGTTCTCTGCTTTGCCGCGCGGGGGTAGCGTTTTGCTTAGTTCCAAGCTCCGTACATAGAGTGCGCTCAAATAAATAACTTTTTTTTTTAAAGCTTTATTTCTGATTTTATTACACTAGTCGACGAAGTTTTGGTAACTTTAATAACAATAATAACACTATATTTTTTTTTGTATGTAAACTTAAACTGTTTTGTTGGGTTCTGAGTTACCAATTCCAAAAAGTAGAGTAATCACTAATGTGACATGATAAGAAACAATATGTCAAAGTGAAGTAAATTTGCGCTCCGCAATAACTTTTACCTAAAAATGCTAATCCATAGGATCTCAATCTGAAGGCAATTATTGTGAATTGTTTTTGAGAAAAGCAGTACAAAATACCAAATACACCTGAAGTACCTAAGTGAAAATTTGCGAATTGTGGAAAGCGAAATCCGTAGGCTAGCTAATTTGGTAGACAAATGAAACCAAAGGCACTAACTCGATTTTGAAGTAGATTGATTATGTGGTAGATCGCTTTTTGAGTAAATCCTCTAGTTAAGTTGACCTCCATGGATGAATGGATAATGGTTTCAAAATCACTCCTCGGTCTTCTCCTATGTTCTGACAGATTGCATATGATCATTAAATTATTGTCAATTGTATTATAGATTTTAACCTCTATTTTGAAAAATCGTAGCACTTATCAAAACAAAGGCCTTTAATTTGGACAGTTTTGTTGAGAAATCGAAAACTTCTACTAACGTTACATCACAGTTACTATAAAGCTCATATCTTAAAATTGGATTGGATATTGATGTTAGTGGCAGTGGTGTGTTAAGATCCTAGATATAAAATTGATGCACAAAAGAAATTGATGCTCCTTAGCCAATAGATCAAAATTTAAAATGGAGGTTTTCAAGGCTAAGATGTCCAAGGTCCTTATTTACTGGGTAGGATATCAAAAACACAATTTTTGTTCTCCCTGTATAATACTTAATCTGTATTGTTTTTCGAAATTATAATAGCATTTTACAATTCTAAGATGTTCTTTACAATCTGTCGAACTGTTATTATATGTATACTTTTTACAGCTCTATAAAATTTAGGCAGTTTCTTTGGCGCTTTGAAGCAGATGCCTCGAAATGATCATCCTCTGTATTTCGGCGGTTCCTTCGTAAATCTGATAGATCTTAGCGTCCCTCATCAATTTCTCCACGGGGTATTCGGTATTGAATCCGTTTCCGCCGAAAATCTGGACGGCATCGATCGCGCATTGCATGGCTATATCTCCAGCGTAGCATTTGGAGATCGAAGCTGAATAACTGTTCCTGAGGCCTTGGTCCGTTTCCCAAGCGCCTTTCATCCAAGCCAGACGCGCCAGTTCGACTCCGATCGCCATGTCTGCCAACTTAAAAGCCACAGCTTGGTGCTGAGCTATCGGAACGCCGAACGCTTTGCGTTCCAAAGCGTATTTGGAAGATTCGTAGAGGCAACGGCTGGCCAAGCCTGTGGCACCAGTAGCAACGTGTTAGAAAATACGTTTGTTTGAATTGGACTGTTATATATGGGTTTCGAATGATGAGTTTGATTAGAAATGAAATTCTGGTGGGGTAATGACGTCGAACCCAGTTTTTATGGCGTTTGATGCTTGAATGATACTTGCTTCGAGATTGCCAATAGTTTGAGGATTGTTGGAACAAACCAGAGACTTAAAATTGGCTAAGAAGAAAGCGTGTAAAGGTGTAAAGATGGTTGTGGTCAGTTGAGAGCTGAATGTGTAAGAATAATGTTATGATTGAACTGAGACGTGAATTGTGTTATTCCTTCAGCAGAAGTGTGGTATGTGGCACCATCTTCTTTCAACCAAACCTCAGACGATCAAATCTTTGCAATATGCAGCAAAGAAACGACGGAATTAACGAACGGTAACGCTTACCATTAACAGGCAAAGCCATAGATTCTTAATTTTGAAATAAACAAGGACCGATGCGTCCACGAGCTCGAAAAAACAACGCAAACCAATAAGTTTTTGATGACGTGATAGCCATTCCTGAAGGTTAACATCTCTGGTAATTTGGCGATTTGGTTTGTGGACGCAGACATCCATCTAGTACCCGGTATCATCAAAAATTAGGTGTGTCGTCTTCACTCCAACAAACGCTGTCGTGGTGATCATATAAACGATATTGCATCTCAAGCGCAATACCATAGAACGTACGTACTTCAAAATAGACCAATGAGCGGCCGAATATCTTGTCTATTTACTGTTTAATTTCGATTTGAAACTTACAGGCGGTCTGGTCTTATCAAACGTGCCCATGGCTATCTTGAAACCAGCCCCTTCTCCGATGAGGACGTTTTCCTTCGGCACTCTGACGTCCTCGAAGATGATAGCCCTGGTATCGGAAGCCCTTTGTCCCATATTGATTTCCTACAAAAAATATGCCATAATATCGATTTTGACCAGTTTTCTGGGGTTCTGATCAAATACTTTTCTTCCCGTTGATACTCCTGGCCAATCCCTTTCGACTATGAACCCCGTGAAGGCTTTACCGCTTGGACATTTCGGATCAGGGTTTGTACGAGCCAATACGAAGTACCTAGAATGATTCTGATAATAAGAAATTGTGCAGGTCTACAAAATTTTATCAATTTTGGATTTAGTTTAATGGAATTGTTGCGCTTTTTTATTAACACGGGTGTTCAGAATGCATATTTGGAGTTAAACGTGGTAGGCAACACATTTATCACCATAGTCTTTCTCAAGAAAAACTATATATAGCTAATTCATTATTTTTCAGTTGTATCTATAGCAGCTAGACGGAATCTTTACCAGTTTGCTACTCCACCGCCGGTGATCCACATCTTCTGTCCGTTGAGGATGTACTCGTCTCCTTTGCGTTCGGCTTTTGTTCGGATAGCGCCGACGTCGGAACCGCCTGACGGTTCGGTGACGCAATAAGCCTACAAGCATGAGAGAAAACCGTGAGGTCACCGAGATACGTATAAGCGAAACAACAGCACGAAATATGAAAGCTTCGTATTGGCCTTGACCTCATCTACCTTGGGTAAGGTCGATGTTGTCAAGGTCAAGTTATACCCACGGCCATTATCGGTTCTTCGAGCAATCTTCCAAGGTATTTGGTCTGCTGTGCTTTATTGCCAACGGAGACGATTGGTGCTTGCTACAATGTTAGGGGTTTGTGGTCAGTTACTATAGGTAAGTTGGAGTCTTACCCCTAAGTTGGTACCACAGATGGCGTTGAGGATGCCTGTGCATCCGAAGGCGAATTCTTCTTGCACCAGGCAAGAGTCGAAGACGCTTTGCTCTAAGCCTCCTACAATCAATTTACGTGGGGTGTTTAGGATGTGAAGACTAATTTGGGTAATGAGGTAAGTAGATGTATGAATATTGTTATTAAATACCTAAATATTCGGGGATGTGCGTGTTGGTCAATCCTAATTCCCATGCCTTCTTGAAGATTGGCCATGGGAACTCCCCGGTCTTGTCGTAGTGAGCTGCGTTTGGAATTATTTCTTCTTTGGTGAATTTTTTGGCTACCGCTTGAATTTCCTTCTGCGTTTCGTTTAAACCGAAATTAAATCCATTGGCTGGTGCTTTTGTGGATAAGGCCCTCATGCATGGTTGCGCAACAGATTTTAAAACCTTAAATTTATTTTAAAAACAAAATAGAAGCTAATATATATTCATTCGCTTTATTACCTTGTTTATTTGTGCCATGTTGTTGGTTGAAGCGAAAACGTCAACTGGTGGGACGTAATCTGAGTTTCTAAAAACAGTACTTGTCCGTAATTGTATTTGTAATGGCGGTTTTTATCAGGCAATGAAATGAACGATTAGCTTTATCGGATGGAGATATGTTTGACAAGATTTATATTTCGGGATTAGAAATTAGTTTGAATATGTGAACTAAGACCTCACTAGGGCGTACTACGAATTAAAAAACTAATCCCTCGGATGATCTTTGAGAATTATGACGATTTAAGATTGCTTGCTACTGACAGACGAGAGAAAAGTGATACGATTATTAAAATAATCTGTTATCTTTATGAGTTAAACGTAAATAAACAGTGTAAAAGTTGTTACATAAACGACTATAATGGTCCAAGGTCATCTCGTTTTTGTTTTTTGATTAATTACTCTCTTGACATTTGCTCGGGCATTATTACCTCAGGTTTTAACCCTGAACAAAATAAAGCAACTCTACAAAGTGAAAATAATACCTTTTATTTAGTGCCCGGAACAACATACTGAGAGTTCTAAAAAAATCCAGTGTCTGCGTTATGGCGTTTTGCGAATCAGAAAGGGAAAATTATGGGAATTTTCAGCCAAATCTAGTTTACAAGCATTTGTATGGGTTAATTAATTAAATGACGTTTAAAGTAGGTGTATGAGCTTAACTAAGTAAAAGCATTTATTGCTTGATGAACCAGGGCCCCTATTCTTAGCTGGCGTTATTTCACGACTGCGAGCAGTCTTGTATAACCTTGGATGCAATCAGTTCGAACCGTATTCTATAGGCAGTGTCGGCAGTGCAGTGTCCTTTACTGTCGTTAGAGTACGTGCGCAATAACATGAACGTAACGCATGTTCACACAGAGGTCATGTTTCCTTACTTTACGCGATCAATGTATACATATTTCGAATGAATAAAATTTTAAAATGTGAAAAATAATCTATAAATATTAATATTATCGAATAAATATAATCAGCAGCATGTGGACTACTTTTAATGTCAGAATGCGTTTCCTCAATTCAATAATACAAAGGGCATTTAGTTAATGGTCTGCAAATGTTTCAAATTAAAGATTAACTACTAATATATAATTTGAGAGTACCATCGCGAGCATAAAAAACGGGGACAGCAAAGTGAAATTGGGCACTTATATTCTCAACAATTTTAGTTGTGTAACATTTACTTTGACTGTATTTGTTAACCTATGATGTCTAAACTCTGACAGTATTTGTCAACCTACAATTTTGTTCCGGTTTCATCAATTTTATTCTTCGCGGTATACTTGCCGACACTAAATTCAATAACAATTTCTCGAATGCCGATTTAATCATGTAGTCGGGTTATAATTTGCCTTCTAAAATTCATTCAATTGCGAAATTTTTATTTATTACGTCAAAATTCAAGACGACATTAATGTGACATGACAAGCGTACTGATACGGCATTACGAAGCCCAGTTTAATCAGTGCAAACTAGAGTGTCCCCGTTTTTTATGCTCGCGATAGTACCTAGTCTGCAAATTTTAATTAGGCGGAAAACATGAATAAAATATAACTTTTATTAAATCTGCGATTATTATCTCATGTATTTGAGTCTCTGCAAGAGTTAAGAGTTGATTAATTTGTTGCAATTAAATTGAAAAAGATATTACTAATAAAAAAGTAAAATTCAAACCGCATACGGTGATAAAGCTACTGAGATGGGCTGCACGTACACATAAACACGTCACTGAACTCCGGTTCGTATATAAAATAAAATTCTATTGTGTGTTAATCCGAGGTCAATAATTGTTTCGAAAGGCAAGGAAATTCTTCGATCTACCACACGTATAACATGGCGATGGTTGAAAGAAAGAAACACACAAAGTGAGGTTATGTTGACAAGTGTTCTGCTTTACGCGGATGTCTCGAAACCGTTTCGGTATCGAAAAATAATCTAAAAGGTATACATGAACGTTTTCAAAACATCCTGTGGTTTACATCTCTGCTATACACGAATTAGTATCTGCAGTCTTTTTCCGTATGAAACTACTTCTTCATATATCCAGGCACACATTTGGTTAAGTAGTAGTAGCTTATACGGTGTTTATTTACTTTTTAACCTTTCACACATAAAGATAAGAGATTATTTCTAATATCTCATCACAGAACATCTGTCAATAAAAATACTACGGTATCACCATAATTTGTAATCAGCACTCATAGGATTAGTAAATAGGCGTAGGTTGCCCTAGTGAGGTCTAAGTCCACATTTTTGAACTACAGTCTCACACAAATACAATTCTAATCAAGTGCTGTTATTAGAAACTTGATCGGCGTTATATCACTTGAAAATTTTCGCTCAACGTGCAAAATGGCCCAAATGAACAAGGTAAATCAATAAATTAAGAGGAAATATATTGGTTTCTATTTAATTTTTCTTTTTAATAATTTTAAGGTTTTAAAATCTGTTGTGCAACCATGCATGAGGGCCTTATCCACAAAAGCACCAGCCAACGGATTTAATTTTGGTTGAGTATAACCATATGAAAGATAAGAAAGACAATTATAATTTATTTGGATTATTTTAGATCTGAACGAAACGCAGAAGGAAATTCAGTCGGTTGCCAGAAAATTCACAAAAGAAGAAATAATTCCAAACGCTGCTCACTACGATAGGACCGGAGAGTTTCCATGGCCAATCTTCAAGAAGGCATGGGAATTAGGACTGACCAATACACATATACCCGCTTATTTAGGTATTTTAAGAACAATATACAGGGTAAAGTATGTAAACATGACAAAATCTCAAGAACGGTTAGCTATTTTAAAAAAATGCTCGAACAGGTCGGTTTATAATAATCAAAATACATACCAAATAATTTTTTTACCTTCAATTGTCTCAACAGATGACGTCATCGACATTTTTTAAAAAGACAACCCTATATTTATTTTAATGAATTTGCAGATTTATTGTGTCCTAATAGTAGCATAATATTTTAATGGCCTTACATAACAAAATTTTCAGAAAAACAGAAAATGTTAGAACAGGGTGTTCTATTTCAAATTCAAAAGTTTCAGGTTATATCTCAGAAACTGTAAACGTTGCGTCAACGTTAATAATTCCGGTGACTTCACTTGGTTGCAAAATACTTAATTCCAAAAATTCGTTAAATTCGGTCAAGCCGTTCCGGACATTTTGTCACTTTTATTTCATAACCTTCAATTGTCTTCTTCCCGACATTTTTTTATGTATGGTCATATAAATATAATGCTACCATTAAAACAATTAAAAGATCTGTCAAATTCATTAACGAAATATAGGGTTCTCATTAAAACAATCGATGACGTCATCTGTGAAAAACAATTGAAGGTAAAAAATAATATGATGTCGTAAGGTGTATTTTGATAAAATAGGTAACCGTTCTTGTGATTTTGTCATGTTTCCATTCTTTACGTGCTCACCATACATACTAGGGTGTATCGAAAAAACGTTTTTTGTTTCGAAATTCAAAGTTTCAAGTTGATTAAATGTTATCCTTATGGACCTACATCATGGAGGAAGATGGAGTCGCTTTACGCTATACTTTTAACGGCGAGAAAATGACCCCGGGGGGCGGGGCGAACTTGACACTAAAGTAGCCTGACAATTGGCCGCTTGCCAGGTCCGGATTAAAACTGAAATTGGCCAGGAATATCAAGAAATTTTTGCTGTAATATATTGTAATGTGCGGGGTACATGTAATGTGGGTACATTATATAAAAACGCTACATGAACTCTTTTAAGAATTTATTTAATCTAATTTTTATAACAAATACGTAATAAACATATTTCAAAAAATATTCGTGCGTGCGGCCAGTACAAGCCTGTACATGGTTGACATTGGACATTGTTGACAGTCACTTACCGATGAAATGTTACACCTGTCGAAATCTGGTGTATAGCTGATTTTCTGCCGTTGCAGCTACGAATAGCGCAATTAGACGTTAATTTTTTATGTATATGTTCATACAAATTGACTATAATATCTTTAATCAAAGCGAAATAAGCGGAATAAATAAAATAATAATACGTCAACGTTGCGAATGTCACTTTGACATTAAAGTAGCTCCGGAGTGGGGAAAGTGGTCCCATATCCAAGCGCTTATGCCGACTCCTCCTTCCTCCATGACCTACATATACCACAAACTAAGTTTTCCAAGTTGAAAAATATTTAGGTCTCCCGCAGAAGGCGCAGAAGGTTTTTCATCTTTGTATTTTTAAATGAACTATGGAGTGATTTTGCTATGTCAGATAGGAAAACAATAACAATAAGGTGTGAAATGAATACATTAAAAATATTTTTTCTACTCCTATTGAAGAATGCATTCATTATCATGGCAATTTATGATAAGTAATACTAACCATTCCCCACACACATGACAAATATTTCATTCCTGGCTCCTCATACCCCACCAGTAGTGAGACATATTTCATTCCTCACTGCTTTAGAACCAATCACAGCTCTGGATTTTTCATTTCCAAATTGTTGATACACTGCTTAGCGACATTGTCAAGGCATTGACAACGTCGCTAAGTGACAAGGAGCACCAAACAATTTTAATCTGTCAAAATCCTGTTATCCGTCATAGTGACATACAGCTGTCCCTATATGCACAAAAATTAATTTATAAAATTTCGTTGCATGGTCGTAGAAAAAGTATAGTATTCCATTCGCAAGTAATGGCAATTTCTCACTAGAACGCTTTGCAGCACTCGCCTACGGCTCGTGCTGCAAACTTCGTTCTCGTGAGAAATTGCTTACATTACTTGCTCATAGAATAATATACTATTTTCTACTCCTATTGAGGAATGCATTCATTATCATGGCAATTTATGATAAGTAATACTAACCATTCCCCACGCACATGACAAATATTTCAGTCCTGGCTCCTCATACCCCGCCAGTAGTGAGAAATATTTCATTCCTCACGGCTTTAGAACCAATCACAGCTCTGGATTTTTCATTTCCAAATTGTTGATACACTGCTTAGCGAGATTGTCAAGGCATTGACAACGTCGCTAAGTGACAAGGCGCACCAAACAATTTTAATCTGTCAAAATCCTTTAAGCCGTCATAGTGACATACAGCTGTCCCTATATGCACAAAAATTAATTTATAAAATTTCGTTGCATGGTCGTAGAAAAAGTATAGTATTCCATTCGCAAGTAATGGCAATTTCTCACTCGAACGCTTTGCAGCACTCGCCTACGGCTCGTGCTGCAAACTTCGTTCTCGTGAGAAATTGCTTACATTACTTGCTCATAGAATAATATACTATTACTCTAATGCAACATGTAGATTGCCTGCAGTTTATATAAATTCGTAGAATTTTAAGCAATATTAAAAAAAAAAACAGATTGGTATTGGGTATTGCTGTTAATTATCAGCATTTTTGTATTACATCAATATCAATATAAAATTTTGTTTTGTAGAGTTTTTATATATTGTTTTTTAGAAAAATATACACAACGGCCTTACACATTTTTTAATTTCATTATATTATTAATAGAAATCAAAAAATGTTTATAATATATTTAATGACAAATAAACTTTTATTAACATTTAAAGAAACGATAATCTTTCTAAAAATTCTATGCGTTTATTCAACAAACTGCGGGCTATCGAAATGTTGCATTATATTTAATAGTAATATATAAGAAAATTGTAGGCTTTAAACTTCCTGCGGGAGACCTAAATATTTTTCAATCGGGCCAATTCTTTTTGTGGTGTATCTGGGTCCAGAGGGACAACTTATTATCAAAAGAAGTTTTTTCTATTCACCCTAATATACATCAACACCATTACTCAATTTCGTCTTCATATCCTAAACACCCGGTATATCAATTCTAGGCGGTCTAGAGCAAAGCGTCTTCGACTATTGCCTTGTAGAAGAAGAACTGGCCTTCGGGTGCACTGGTATACTCCTAGCACTCAGCGGTACCAACTTAGGGGTAAGATTTCTACTCGACTACATCACTGACCATAAACCACGAACATTTTAGCAAGCACCAATCATCGCAGCCGGAAATAAAGCACAACACACCAAATACCTTGGAAGATTACTCGAAGAACCGATTATGGCTGTGGGTATAACTTGACCTTGACAACATCGACCTTACCCAAGCTCGATGAGGTCAAGGTCAATACGAAGCTTTTATGTTTCGTGCTGTTGCTTCGCTTATACGTATCTCGGTGACCTCACGGTTTGCTCTCATACTTGTAGGCTTATTGCGTCACCGAACCGTCAGGCGGTTCCGACGTCGGCGCTATCCGAACAAAAGCCGAACGCAAAGGAGACGAGTACATCCTCAACGGACAGAAGATGTGGATCACCGGCGGTGGAGTAGCAAATTGGTAAAGATTCCGTCTAGCTGCTATAGATACAACTGAAAAATAATGAATTAGCTATATATAGTTTTTCTTGAGAAAGACTATGGTGAAAAATGTGTTAATAAAAAAGCGCAACAATTCCATTAAACTAAATCTAAAATTGATAAAATTTTGTAGACCTGCACAATTTCTTATTATCAGAATCATTCTAGGTACTTCGTATTGGCTCGTACAAACCCTGATCCGAAATGTCCAAGCAGCAAAGCCTTTACGGGGTTCATAGTCGAAAGAGATTGGCCAGGAGTATCAACAGGAAGAAAAGTATTTGATCAGAACACCCAGAAAACTGGTCGATATTACGGTATATTTTTTGTAGGAAATCAACATGGGACAAAAGGCTTCCGATACCAGGGCTGTCATCTTCGAGGACGTCAGAGTGCCGAAGGAAAACGTCCTCATCGAAGAAGGAGCTGGTTTCAAAATAGCCATGGGCACGTTTGATAAGACCAGACCGCCTGTAAGTTTCAAATCGAAATTAAACAGTAAATAGACAAGATATTCGGCCGTTCATTGGTCTATTTTGAAGTACGTAATTTCTATGGTATTGTGCTTGAGATGCAATATCGTTTATATGATCATCACGACAGCGTTTGTTGGAGTGAAGACGACACACCTAATTTTTGATGATACCGGGTACTAGATGGATGTCTGTGTCCGTAAACCAAATCGCCAAATTACCGGAGATGTTAACCTTCAGGAATGGCTATTACGTCATCAAAAACTTATTGGTTTGTGTCGTTTTTCGGGTTCGTGGACGCATCGGTCCTTGTTTATTTCAAAATGTTGAATCTATGGCTTTGAGTGTTAATGGTAAGCGTTACCGTTCGTTAATTTCGTCGTTTCTTTGCTGCAAATTGCAAAGGTTTGATCGTCTTAGGTTTGGTTGAAAGAAGATGGTGCCACATACCACACTTCTGCTAAAGAAATAACACAATTCCCCTGTAAGTTCAATCATAACATTATTCTTACATATTCAGCTCTCAACTGACCACAACCATCTTTACGCCTTTACACGCTTTCTTCTTAGCCAATTTCAAGTCTCTGGTTTATTCCAACAATCCTCAAACTATTGACAATCGCGAAACAAGTATCATTCAAGCATCAAATGCCATAAAAACTGGGTTCGTCGTCATTACCCCACCAGAAATTCATTTCTAATCAAACTCATCATTCGAAAACCATTTATAGCAGTCTAATTCAAACAAACATATTTTCTAATAGGTTGCTGCGTCTGCCACAGGTTTGGCCAACCGTTGCCTCTATGAATCTTCCAAATACGCTTTGGAACGCAAAGCGTTCGGCGTTCCGATAGCTCAGCACCAAGCTGTGGCTTTTAAGTTGGCAGACATGGCGATCGGAGTCGAACTGGCGCGACTGGCTTGGATGAAAGGCGCTTGGGAAACGGACCAAGGCCTCAGGAACAGTTATTCAGCTTCGATCTCCAAATGCTACGCTGGAGACATAGCCATGCAATGCGCCATCGATGCTGTCCAGATTTTCGGCGGAAACGGATTCAATAGCGAGTACCCTGTGGAGAAATTGATGAGGGACGCTAAGATCTATCAGATTTACGAAGGAACCGCCGAAATACAGAGGATGATCATTTCGAGGCATCTGCTTCAAAACGCCAAAGAAACTGCGTAAATTTGTAAGACTTGTAAGAAATATAGTAAATTAAAATTGTGTTCGTGAACTGTTTTATTTGTTTGAATTGGTTGAGGGTTCCTTTGTCAGAAACGTTGTTAGAGAATCCACCCTTTGAAGCATTATTGTAGAATTAAGGTAGCTTCTTCCAAAATTCATCATTTGGAGGGAGAGTACTCAAGTGGAGGAGAGTACTCAATACTATGGCTTTCTCTTTGTCGTTTCCATCCCAGATTCTTCGTAACTGGAGACGAATTAGATGACAGAAGACTAAATCTTTGGCAATGCTTTATTGGGTTTCGAACTTTATATACATCACATGATAAAAGCGTCAATTTCATTTGTATAAATAAATAATATTAAGTACAGAAGAAACTACTAAATATATAAATAGATCGCTACTATTCTCGCTTGGACTCCTCGTAGGCTAGAAGCTCGTCGAAGTTATTGATCCTGACTTCGTGCTTCAGCGTATCGACGTTTTCCGAGAACTGCGGCGTTTCGGCGGAAGGCACGGACCTCTTCACCACGTGCGATTTGTACTTCTCCAGCCTGTAGATCGGTAGATTCTTACACTTCTCCGAAATGTACGTTCCAACTTCCGAGGGGTCGGCCACCGGCGGTATGACCACCCTCATGTCGCGTCGCACCAACGTCGTGTCGACAACGTACCTACCCTGTATCAGATTCCTGAAGACATCAGCGAAAGACTTCGGCGGTGGCAGAAGAGTTTGATTCAACGGCATGACGAAGCAACGCGACCCGGTATAGTCGACGATCGCCGTCAGATTGTTATAGAAGTCGTGTAGGAATTAAATAAAAATCAAATGAACAACCTCGACTTTTGGTAACTTAATTGATGGTAGTGATGTATTTCGACATTTGATATAAGTAGCAGCTTAGCGGAGTATCAAGGATGATTGTCTTTTCAGAGGTATTCGATTTCCATGGATTATTGTAGAATTAAGGTAATTTCTTCCAAAGTTCGTCATTTGGAGTGGAAGGGTTTTTCCAAGTGGAGAGTACTCAATACTATGGCTTTCTCTTTGTCATTTCCATCCCACATTCTTAGTAACTGAAGACGAATTAGATGACGGAAGACCAATCTTTGGTAATGCTTTATTGGGTTTCGAACTTTATATACATCACATGATAAAAGCGTCAATTTCATTTGTATAAATAAATAATATTAAGTACAGAAGAAACTACTAAATATATAAATAGATCGCTACTATTCTCGCTTGGACTCCTCGTAGGCTAGAAGCTCGTCGAAGTTATTGATCCTGACTTCGTGCTTCAGCGTATCGACGTTTTCCGAGAACTGCGGCGTTTCGGCGGAAGGCACGGACCTCTTCACCACGTGCGATTTGTACTTCTCCAGCCTGTAGATGGGTAGATTCTTACACTTCTCCGAAATGTACGTTCCAACTTCCGAGGGGTCAGCGACCGGCGGTATGACCACCCTCATGTCGCGTCGCACCAACGTCGTGTCGACAACGTACCTACCCTGTATCAGATTCCTGAAGACATCAGCGAAAGACTTCGGCGGTGGCAGAAGAGTTTGATTCAACGGCATGACGAAGCAACGCGACCCGGTATAGTCGACGATCGCCGTCAGATTGTTGTAGAAGTCGTGTAGGAATCCGCCCTGTCTACCGTAGCTGAAGTCGGGCACGAGCATTTCGTCGTCGGTCGACTGATTTCTGAACGTGTTCCACGCGAGGAAGGAATCGCTTAGGCCGTTGCCGTCGTCCGCGCAGTTCTGGTGGGTCTGGACGTTGTTCAGGTGTTGCTTGTAGAGGTAGACGCTCAGCAGTTTGCCGATTCCCATCAGGGTGAACACCATCAGAAATATGAAGACTATGGCGGCGATTTTTATCTGTTGGCTTTCAGGTTTCACAAATAATGGGTCGGTTGTCATCGCAAGGGTCGTCAATTTTGCTTGAGCGTTGTTTAAATGAAAATATTGTTACGAAGTAAATTAAAACGAGTTTATCAATATGTTCGAATAGATTTATAAGAGAACAAAGCCAATGACCCGAATTGCTCAATACTTGCAATGTATAAGTATGTGTTCCAGGCGCCGCGCGGTTGCACAAAAATGAAATGAACATCCTCGACTTTTGGTAACTTCATTAATGGTAGTGACGTATTTCGACATTTGATATAAGTAGCAGCTTAGCGGAGTATCAAGGATGATTGTCTTTTCAGGGGTATTCGATTTCCATGGATTATTGTAGAATTAAGGTAATTTCTTCCAAAGTTCGTCATTTGGAGTGAAGGGTTTTTCCAAGTGGAGAGCACTCAATACTATGGCTTTCTCTTTGTCATTTCTATCCCAGATTCTTAGTAACTGAAGACGAACTAGATGACGGAAGACCAATCTTTGGTAATGCTTTATTGGGTTTCGAACTTTATATACATCACATGATAAAAGCGTCAATTTCATTTGTATAAATAAATAATATTAAGTACAGAAGAAACTACTAAATATATAAATAGATCGCTACTATTCTCGCTTGGACTCCTCGTAGGCTAGAAGCTCGTCGAAGTTGTTGATCCTGACTTCGTGCTTCAGCGTATCGACGTTTTCCGAGAACTGCGGCGTTTCGGCGGAAGGCACGGACCTCTTCACCACGTGCGATTTGTACTTCTCCAGCCTGTAGATCGGTAGATTCTTACACTTCTCCGAAATGTACGTTCCAACTTCGGAGGGGTCAGTCACCGGCGGTATGACCACCCTCATGTCGCGTCGCACCAACGTCGTGTCGACAACGTACCTACCCTGTATCAGATTCCTGAAGACATCAGCGAAAGACTTCGGCGGTGGCAGAAGAGTTTGATTCAACGGCATGACGAAGCAACGCGACCCGGTATAGTCGACGATCGCCGTCAGATTGTTGTAGAAGTCGTGTAGGAATCCGCCCTGTCTACCGTAGCTGAAGTCGGGCACGAGCATTTCGTCGTCGGTCGACTGATTTCTGAACGTGTTCCACGCGAGGAAGGAATCGCTTAGGCCGTTGCCGTCGTCCGCGCAGTTCTGGTGGGTCTGGACGTTGTTCAGGTGTTGCTTGTAGAGGTAGACGCTCAGCAGTTTGCCGATTCCCATCAGGGTGAACACCATCAGAAATATGAAGACTATGGCGGCGACTTTCGTCCGTTGGCTTTCCGGTTTCGCGAACAACGGTTCGGTCGTCATCTCGGGGTCGTCTCTTCGCGGTTGCGCGGTGCTTAGCGCCTTCGGTACCGTTACCGTGATAATCTTCATAATTACTAGTCAATTTTGCTTGGCTTCGGTTAGGTCTGAACGGATGGCGTGCGCATTTGATCACGGTTGACAGATTTGAACATGTCACTTCGGTTGTGCGGATCGTGCAATAATAAATGAACGCACGGGCCGTTTTCAGCAAGCCTTGAAGATGCGATCGTATGTTTATCGATGGCTAATCGATGGCTTGTTATGGTATGATCGTTTTTGCGTCAACTCTTCATATGGTTGTTGCCTCTACGATGAATTTTATTGTCTTCTCTCGTTATTGTCTATATATTATAGTTTTTAGTACGAGTTGACATTTTCAAGTTCAAGCACGTAAGAGAAACTACCGTGAAATCAAAAATTACCTTGGTCAAGGGTGGTCATGGATTTTTATTAAATGATTGTTATGCTACGTATAACTGGAACGAACCCGCGCTTTATAGTGGCTGGCGAGAAGTGTTGCAGGCGCAAGCAAAAGAGACGGAGCGATACCGTGGGCAATGTGTCACTGTCTGACTACCGTCGGTAGATAGCGGAAGGCAATAGTGTTTCGCTTTTTTATTTTATTCCAGCTGAACCCATTGTCCTGGAGACCTCAAAATGGTCTCATAGTAAACCTAAATTTCTGTATTTTTACGTGCAATTGCAAAAATTTGTTCCCAAATGGTTTTTGACGCATTTACAGCGATTCTTTAAGTGGGGTGCGGACGGCTTCATAAAAAAACGATAAAAGCGCAATAACCTGACAAGATATGCGGTTTTTAGAAAAACGGTTATTCGGTTACTGTCTTTTTATCGATTTTTTTTTTGAATAGTTTACAATTATCTTACCAATTAACAGACCTATCAATACCAGTACAAAAAATATGGGGTTGCAATGTAGTAAGTGTCGATGGCGCCAAATGACGAAAACAATTGAAAGTAGAAAATTAAATTTGATGTAATTATGTATATTTTGATAATTAAAATCGACGTAATTTTTTAAATAACAAACCATGTCAGACATTGTGTCATGTTTCCTTACTTTACGCGCTCAATGTATACACATTTCGAATGAATAAAACACTAAAATGTGAAAAATAATTTATAAGTATTAATATTATCGAATAAATATAATCAGCGTCATGTGGACTACTTTTAATGTCAGAATCCGGTTCCTTAATTCAATAGTACAAAGAGCATTTACTTATTGGGCTGCAAATGTTTCAAATTAAAGAATAACTTCTAATATATAATTTGAGAGTACCATCGCGAGCATAAAAAACGGGGACAGCAAAGTGAAATTGGGTCCTAATATTCTCAACAATTTTAGTTGTGTAACATTTACTTTGACAGTATTTGTTTACTTATGATGTCTAAACTCTGACAGTATTTGTCAACCTACAATTTTGTTCGGATTCCATCAATTTTATTCTTCGCGGTATTCAGAGACACTTAATTCAATGACAATTTCTCGAATACTGATTTGATCATGTAGTCGAGTTTTAATTGGCCTTCTAAAATTCATTTAATTGCAAAATTTTTATTTATTACGTCAAAATTCAAGCTGACATTAATGTGACATAACAAGCGTACTGACATGGCATTACGAAGTCCAGTTGAATCAGTGCAAATTAGAGTGTCCCCGTTTTTTATGCTTGCGATAGTACCAAGTCTGTAAATTTTAATTAGGCGGAATATATGAATAAAATATAACTTTTATTAAATCTGCGATTATTGTCTCATGTATTTAAGTCTCTGCAAGAGTTAAGGGTTGATTAATTTGTTCCAATTAAATTGAAGAAGATATTACAAATAAAAAAGTTAAATTCAAACCGCATACGGTGATAAAGCTACTGAGATGGCGCTGCACGTAGACATGTGTCACTGAACTCCGGTTCGGAACTGTCATTTATAGGTATACAAAGCTACTATCATCATAATCATCGGTGTGTATCATGACAGGGATTATATAGTCATAGATGCGTATGTATTGTGTATTTTGTGTTGCCTACAACACGATGATTTTAATCAGAAGTATATTCCATATCATTGCATTGAGAATTCGTACATACTTATGGAAAACGTGCATATTATTTAGTTTTTCCAAATCGTCCCTAATGCTTACAAATTGTTTTCAAACTATCCCTGTATAAAAGTATTGCGGACGCCACTGATTATCAAGTTTTCGCGCATTCATTACGAATGATTCCAGTCACTGCGAAAGTAGATGCGGTGCATCGAACCTGTATATACGCAACTTGCGTAAGAAGTTTACTGTTTTCATCTGTTATCAGCGTAAAAATAACATCTCGCGTTGTGTTTATTAATAACTAGAAAACGAACTTCGGCAACACAATTTTAGTTGTGCGCAGTCGTTTGTTTTGAACGTTTGCATAAAATTCCGATTCACCTAGCACAAGCGCTACGAACTACACCAAAACACGCTAGTAATCATGAGTTTACTAAATAAGGTGAGTTGGTATTCCGTATACATATTAATCTACATATCGACACATTTTTTTATCTAATATATTTTATTTTTATCATTCTGTTTTTTTTGTTTCGTCTCAAAGGTCATCAGGAGTTCTAGAAATGCTAAATTATATTCCACCAAGCATTTTGCCAACGGATTTAGTTTTGGTATTGTTTTAGTCGGTTTTTAATGTATTTTTTTGTGTTGAAGTTTGTATTTTTTTAGAGTTAAATGACACGCAGAAGGAGATACAGGAGGTGGCTAGGAAGTTTGCTCAGGAAGAAATTATCCCTAAAGCAGCGCATCATGACAGGACAGGGGAATACCCTAAAGAAATTGTGAAGAAAGCTTGGGAACTGGGGTTCACCCACAAGCATATACCAGCGTGGCTAGGTGACTATTCAACTGTTTAATTAACTGTTTATTCAACTATTAACTGTTGTGTAACAATTATGTCCCTTCTTTTGACGTCGATTTTGTCGCAAAACTAGGGGCGAAAAAATTTGAAAAAATTCCGATGCTGTCCTTGATTCATATGCTACAAGTCATAAAAATTAGAAAGTTGTATATATGTTGGCGTTTTCCCGATTTTTCCAAATTAAGAAGAATTGGCGAAGTTTTTGCCCCTTAAATTACATTTGTTTAACTTTAGCAATTAATTACTCCGGAAATAATCCATAGATTTCAACGAATTAAAAAGTAAAATCTCGTGCAGAATGCTAGCTTTCAATGTGCCGTTTTGTAAAATCATTGGATTAGTGGTTGACCCACAAAAAACTATATTATGCGATGCCAGCAATTCCGTTATTAGAAGAGCTAGAATAATGAAATATAGACTATAGACTACCCAATAATTCATAGGGTTAAAGTTGATTACATAATCATTGTTTGTCTTGCATTTTTCATACAAAAGATCGTGCTGAAACTCAGCGTGAATTCCGACGCTCTACTGTCTTTGGTGTGCTGCGGGGAAGGGAGGCGTTACCGGTGCTGTCATATCGGAGAGAACCGACACAGCTGAGCGAACCGGGGCAGCTTATTATTAATACACAAAAAGAACGATAACTTGTCAAGGTAGTAATTTTAACTAACAATTATATTCTTAATTTTTGCGTATTTTTGATTATAATATGTGACCCGGTACGAGAGAAATCTCTTCTATCGATTGGCGTGTTTGTTTTCTCCAGTTTTTATACAATAAGGTTGTAAACAAGATTTTGATGGAAGCGGATAGATCTAATAATATGGAGTTAGCGGATTTTCCGATTAGTGGTGAATATTAAATTAAGTTTGCTTGATAAACCCAAAAAATATTTAATAAGTATGCCCGATTTTGTTATATAAATATTAGAAACTATTATAACAGTTTCAACAGTTTATTTATTAATAATATTTAAATACATACACAAACAATAAAAAAAAACAACTCTTGATATATGACATATATTACAAACGTCAGCTCTGAGCGTATAAAACTTAAAAATATCAAAAAACTTTTACAAATTTAGCATCGTAAATTTGTAGACACATAGAATATTTTGCAGATCACTCATTAATTTTAAATGCTAATCTCGAAACCCGATTTAAATTGCCAAGAATTCCCATAGGACTTCCAAATGCCTGTTCATGGTTCTGTTATCTTATTGACTCATTTTTCCATTATTTTTTAATTCGGTAATCTGTCGCCGGATATCGAAATTTCTTTGGCGAGGTATAATCGCCGTGTCGTTATATTGACTGTTGTTCTAGTAACTAATGCACGTGCGATCCTCCACTACTGTCAGCGTCGCTGTCGATCCCTTCCCCCGCTCGCCCCAAAGACCAATGAGCGCCGCGTCAATTGCAGCAATCATGAGATGCTTCAACTCGATCTTTTGTAGGAAAAATGCAAGATAATCAATGATTGTGTAATAAACTTCAAACTTATGAATTAGTGGGTAGCCTATAGACTTTATTTCATTATTCTAGCTCTTCTAATAAAGGAATTGCTGGCATTGCATAATATAGGTTTTTGTGGGTCAAGCACTAAACCAATGATTTTGCACATTGAAAGCTAGCATTCCGCAGGTGATTTTCCTTTTTAATTCGTTTAAATCTTTTGATTATTTCCGGAGTAATTAATTGCTAATTAAACGAATGAAACTTACAACGCAAAAACAGCGCCAATTCTTCTTAATTTGGAAAAATCGAGAAAACACCAACATTTACAGCTTTCTAATTTTTATGAGTTGTAGCATAATAATCAAGGACAGAATCAGAATTTTTTCAAATTTTTTTGCCCCTAGATTTGCGAGAAAATGGACGTCAAAAGAGGGGGCATAGTATATGGGCACGATAGTACAAGCCCAAATTATTCCCTAACAAGGGTCTTGTCCATTTTTCAATGATGAGTGATGACTGATTCTTATCAAGTTTTATTTGCTCCTTGAGAAGAACTAACTCATTATGAGATTCTCTTATAATATGTGAGACTCATATCAAATATATGAAATCTGACACCCTTAGTAGGTTCATACTAACGATTATTTTTTCTTCTTAAGGTGGTATGGAGCAGGGAATCTTTGATTCCTGTTTGACCGTCGAAGAAATTGCTTATGGCTGCGCTGGTGTCAACGCAGCAATTGAAGTCACAAATATAGGGGTTTGTACGCACATTTTTTTATAATACAAACAAACGATGCTATAACTCGTAAACTATTAATCTGACAAAGAAATGTTTAATACATAAATGATAGCAAATTTAACGACCTATAACTTTGTATAGAGGCGCTTTCGCAATAAACCGAAGCGCAATCGAGATATCCTCATTTTTGTGTTCGTTCCAGCAAGTTCCCGTCATCATTGCTGGAAACAAGGAGCAACAGAAGAAATACTTAGGAAGGATTTTGGAGGAACCGATAGTAGCGGTAAAGAATGCCTAGAATAGACTTTGACCAAGTTTTGATTATCAATTTTGAAGGCATATGCAGTCACCGAACCCGGAACTGGGTCAGATGTTGGTGGGGTTCAAACAAAAGCTGTTAAGAAGGGCGATGAGTGGATTTTGAACGGACAGAAGATGTGGATAACAAATGCCGGCGTGGCCAATTGGTAATCGCTTATTTATAACGAATTCTTAAGGTTCCAGGCTTCAGAAACTTGCCTATGAGCAATTTGCTCTTGCATGGTACTTCGCTCTGCTTTTTACACATTTCACGAGTTCGAAGGGTTTAGTTCTTTTTAGTCTCCTCACTAGATTCTAGTTTTCCTGTAGCTGCAGAGCCTACTTGTATATAGTAGATAGAGAATTGGTCCCAAGGCACTACCCTGTGGTACCCCAGGTTTTATTTCTTTTAGTTCCGTGTATTCATCGATCTGTTTTATTGTGAATGTATGTCACATATACGTATTTTAAAGGTACCATACTCTTTTGTTTGTGTATCAATCCTTCCTGTCAAACCAGGATGTCAAACCACATTTGGTGTAACTAGCTGTATAGCTTCTTCTTCATAGGTTATATCTTCATCTGTAATTTGCTCTGATCGATCTTGTGTTGGACGATAGCTGTTAGATGTTCTGCAAAAGTTTCAGCCTTCTGTTTATTATCTCTTGCCCAGATGCTGTCTCTTCGTCTTATAGGGGGGACATGGGCCACTTGCCTCTTGTACTTCCTCACTACTTTCCACAGCGAGTAATCTGTTTCTTTATCAGGAGACAAGTACCTAGTTTTACGAATGCAGATTTAAATTGATGGGTAATCTTTTAGATTAGTTTCAATATATGCTATGCATCGTACTCTTATTAAAAAAGAGAAAGAAAAACTGAGATTTGGTTTCTTTTCGATAGGTATTTCGTTTTGGCCAGAACAAATCCTGACCCAAAATGTTCAAATTCGAAAGCTTTTACTGGGTTTATAGTGGAAAGGGATTGGCCAGGTGTGACACCAGGCAGAAAGGTATTCAGTAGCATCTGTTCTTCTTAGGTGTTTTTGTTGCCAAATTATTGACTCTTATTTCCATAGGAAATTAACATGGGACAACGAGCTTCTGACACCAGAGGTATTACATTCGAAGACGTTAGAATACCGAAAGAAAACGTTCTTCTAGAAGAAGGTGCTGGTTTCAAAATAGCCATGGAAGCGTTTGACAAGACACGACCACCGGTAAGACGAAACATACCGTGTATATTGTACAGGGTGTCCCACGCTAGAATCGTATATTAATGACCTTAAGAAATCAAGTCAAAGGCTGGTATTTTGACAATACCTACTGTCAATAGAATCAAATTAACTGTCAAATCCTGACTAACTATATAGTTTAATTTTAATGCAGGTACGACCAATCTCGATCAAATAGAATTTCATACAGGTAAACTAATATAGTATGATAAAGGAATGTGCCAGGCCACATCGTTTATTTTTAAATGCACGTTTTTGACATTAGTTTCAAAATATCTCAGAAACAATTGATAACAGCCTAATACAAGTTGGTGTGAGAACAATTAGGATACAAATATTAATCAAAAACTGCGTTAATATACCTACTTAGCGTTCCATATGTATAAAATAGATAAAAATAAAGTTCCACAGATACTTTCTGGTTATTTTTTGACGACAGAAAATCATAAATCAATTGATTTGTTGATTAATTCTTTTTCATTTTTAGGTAGCAGCCAGTGCTACTGGTGTGGCTAAGCGTTGTTTGGAAGAAGCGACAAAATACTCACTTCAGAGAAAGACATTTGGTGTTCCGATAGCTCAACATCAAGCTGTTGCTTTTATGTTGGCCGATATGGCAATCGGTGTTGAAAATTCTCGTTTGGCCTGGATGAAAAGTGCGTGGGAAAATGACAATGGTATTCGTAATACTTATTCTGCTTCAATTGCAAAGTGTTATGCTGCTGATACTGCGATGCAATGTGCATTGGATGCTGTTCAAATTTTCGGTGGAAATGGTTATAATAGCGACTACCCTGTTGAGAAATTGATGAGGGATGCTAAGATTTATCAGATTTACGAGGGAACGTCGCAAATTCAGAGGATGGTCATTTCCAGGCATGTCTTGAAGAAGTGATTTTTGTTGTTGTGGCTTTGGAGTTGTGTTTGGAAATAAAATATACTGTACCATGTCAAATGACTTTTTATCGTTATTTTATTCGGCGTTAGTTAAAAGCAGAGCTGTTATTTTGCACACTGCAACTGTGGGTACATCGTTGTGTTTTCAGATGTCCGCTTATCATTTATGATAAGATTGTTTATTCAATAATCATTATAATTAATTATATTACGGAATCTTTATTTATGTATTTGCTAAATGTTTTTTACTTTATCACACGCAGTATGTAGAAACTTCATATTTAGAAGTTTCATGACCAACCTTAGAGCTGAACAGCTTTTGGTTCAAAAGGGTCCAAAGGAACTGGGTGTTTACTCTAAGCCTTTTTCAAGGATTTTGCAAATGAGCCGCCATTTCTGTAATTTCGTCAAAAAAGTTGAATCATAAATTAAAGTAGAGGAAATTCTGAATAACTAATGTCTGCGACATTTTTTGGCAAATTCTATTTGATCGAGATCGGTCGCATCTGCATTGATATAATACTATACAGGGTCCTGCAACTAAGCTCCCGTCTTCTGTAGCTCACTTACTCATTAAGCTAAGAGTTTGACAGTTTGCAGGCTTACCCTGTACTTCAAGGTACAATTCAAGAAATTATTTTTTATTATACAGTGTGTTCCACAAATGTGCAACGCCATGGTAATATATTTTTTTAAATTGCATGCTATACATTTTTCTACACATTTGGAAGCCTTTTATGGTTGCCTACATATCACCAAAATTTTATTGAAATCGGTTGAGAGACCGCAGCGGAAAAAAATAAAAACAAAAAAAAAAAAATGATTTTGCATCGTAGGTTTTAAAAATCAATAAAAACCACAAAATGCACCTCGTTAATAAAATTTTGCGACGTTCTTATTAAGTTAGATGTAATAGTCTCGTTAACCAAGTGACATTGATCCAAAACAGGGTGACCAAAATCGAGTGTCAAACTTGTCAAACTTCAACGCGCGCTATTGTTCTTATTTTAAATTGGAACCCATATTTTTTTTTAGGTGAATCGATGCGGAATTAAAGAATAAATATTGTTTCTGAATACAACCCCATCACAATTCCCAATATTTTAACACTTATTCGCCAAAAACTCATTTTTCAACGTTTCCAACGGCAATTTTAGGTAATAAATATCGTACGTAGCGTTGAAAAACAATTTATTACATAAAATATAACACAGAGAGGTATTTTAGATGTTACTGTATTTAATTAAGTAGGTATTCAATTGCTAAATTTACTCCAAAATTTACCTATAGCCACATTTCCGTCCTGACCGCTATAGGTAAATTATGCAGTAAATTTAGCATTTGAATAACTACTTAATTAAGTACACTCAAACCTAAAATACGTCTATTATTTTTATGAAATAAATTGTTTTTCAAAGCCACGTACGATATTTAATATCTAAAATTGCCGTTGGAAACGTTGAAAAATGAGTTTTTGGCGAATAAGTTTTAAAATATTGGGAATTGTTATGGGTTTGTATTTAGAAACAATGTTTATTTTTTAATTCTGCATCACTTGACATAAAAAAATTTATGGGTTCCAATTTAAAATAAGAACAATAACACGCTTTGAAGTTTGACAAGTTTGACACACGAGTTTGGTCAGCCTGTATAATTTGGTTCAATGTCACTTGGTTAACGAGACTATTACATCTAACTTAATAAGCACGTCGCTAAAATTTTATTAACGAGGTGCATTTTGTGGTTTTTATTGATTTCTAAAGCCTACGATGCAAAATTTTTTTTGTTTTTATTTTTTTCCGTTGCGGTCACTCAACCGATTTCAATCAAATTTTGGTGATATGTAGGCAACCATAAAAGGCTTCCAAATGTGTAGAAAAATGTATAGCATGCAGTTTAAAAAAATATATTACCATGGCGTTGCACATTTTTAGAACACCCTGTATAATAAAAAATAATTTCTTGAATTGTACCTTGAAGTACAGGGTAAGCTTGCAAAATGTCAAACTCTTAGCTTAATGAGTAAGTGAGCTACAGAAGATGGGAGCTTAGTTGCAGGACCCTGTATATATAGTGAGCCAGGATTTTCCAAATATTTTCAGTCTAATGACAGTACCGGTAGTGTCAAATGCTGATGTTTTGACAATATCTCAATAGTAAAAAGATCTCATATTGTGATACCGTGTACGGTCCTTGCCTGACGGCGTCGGATAGGCAGCGTGTCCAAAATGCATGTGTCCTGTTTGTTTTTGGTTTGAGGAAATATGATCATGTATCGAATGGGCTGGGCGACTTGGGGTGGTTGAACATGGATAACACTAGGGTGTTGCAAGCAGCAATATTATATCATAAGTTGCTATCCAAGAGGATCCCACAATACCTCATGCGGAAGATACGCCTTAGAACGGATGTCCATAACCTTAATTTAAGATTCAGGGGTTTGTTTGCTCCACCTGCCCATTGCGCTGAGCTGTATAAGCGGTCATTCTCTTGCCAGGTCAGTCACATATACAATGTCCTCAGGGAAGATATGAAAAATTATCGCTAAACAATTTTGGGGGAAAGGTGAAGTGTTGTCTGTTTGCTCAACAGGGGGGACTTTAGGCATTGAGCGCATGTTGTTTTTTCTAAACCACTGCAGGTCTACAAAAGTTAAGGGACAAAAAAGACCACCAAGTGTTAATTTACTTACTCACTTATTTTACTTATTTTAATTTATTTATTAATTACTTATTTGAATCACCTTTTGTGGTGATAGATGGTAATGAATCTTCATATTTGTAACATACTTAACAAATTTAGTTTGTCACTACTTTTATTTGGCAGAATAAAATTATATAATAAGAATAATAATAAACTAAACAATTATTTTCAATTATCTTTAGAAACCAATAGCCTGATATCTTCAGAAGCAAATATTATTTAAAAAGAGCGGACAAAGTCATTAGCAACACATCAATATAAATTCCACAATTAAAAAATAAATACTAAAGAATCTTATACACATCTTCTGCAAAAATAAACTTTTCCCTGTTTTATATACTGAGAATTAATGTCACATCGCAGATAGTGGGGATTCAACACAGAACCAGCTGTGCCGGGAAAAAATATCTAATCGTACATACACAGAATATAGGCGCATGTGTGTGTGTGAACGTGTGCCGCGTGTGGTACAATAAAATTTGGACTTTAATCGTTCTGCGGATACTTATAAAGTAGATTACAATATCGGTTGTAATTTCTACCGTGTATTCGTCGAGAAACCACACTACCTAAACAAGAATCATGGCTGCCATAACACAGGTAAAGACGAAAGTTCTATTTTAACCGTTTCCTTCAAATAAAGAGGTTATATTTTACGCCACAGGTCTTCAGAACAGCTGTTAGGAACTCAGCAAGAGCCTTTTCAAGTACTCCACCGCCAAACGGCTTTAATTTCCGTAAGTTTTTACATTTTCTACCTGGTTTTTGGCATATTTTAAGACGATAAACAGTGTTTATAAATTCGCTGTTTGACCTTTGAACGTCGCTACTGGATTTGTCATAGTAACGTACTATTTATCGTTTACAACTCTCGATTTCTATTTGCTACGAGAAATTAGCGTGAAATTCGTTTTTTTTACTGTAGCGTATCAGTGTTGTTACTATTTAGTATATATAGTGTAATAAATCTTGTTATCAATGTTGGAGGTTGGCGTTTAGATAGTGGAATTCTTGACCCTTGTAACTATTTGCACGGTTTAATTATATTGTATAATTGAATCTATGAACTTCATAGTTGTAATATATTTTGAGGTTATAACCTTATGTTCTTTTCTTTTTCTGCTAAATGAAGATAGCAGATATAAAATGTCGGAATTAGGTGCAGTTGTATTCAAAAATTATATCAATTGAATAATTATTATCAATTTTCTTTAGAAATCAGTAGCCAGATTCTTCAGGAGGCAATATTAATTTAATAAAAATTGATGTAGTCATTACCCCCACTTCAAAAAATGCATCAAAAATTCCTTAACCTGTGTGCACTTGGGACATTTACGTTACCTTACGTGTATTTTCGTTTATCAATGTTGCATACGATATATATGTTGCACTGTGGCTGATTCAGCAAAGTGATACATATGCAATAAAAGCAAAAGAAATGTTAAAAGAAGTTGGTTATTGTACTAAAACTAAACGTTAAAATGTCTGAAACAGTATTGAGGTACAAAAAATGCGTTGAGGTTAAAATGTCAAATTACCGGTACTTGTATGGCTGTATCATAAAGAATTGGTTCTATTGAAACAAAACATGTTATACCTAAATAAATTTAATAAATCTGTTATATAAATCATTGAAATTATAAAAAATCAAAATTATAATAGCACTTGACAATTCATTCATGTGATGCAAAGAAAAACATTGTCCATACTTTGAATTACATAAACATTTGATTATATAAGTATCTAATTTATCTGTTGTGAATACTGCTAGTAAATCATTACATGTATGAATTTACTAAGATTTAAGATGATACATTTATGGAATTGATCCTTTAACAGAAACATATTCAAAAAGTTGTACAGTGTGGAAATTAAGTAACAGATAAAGTCGATAATATCCAGACTCTATAAATAAGTAGTTTGCAAAAATCACTTGGGTGCTATCTGGAATTATTGTAGATAGTTTATGAATTATTTTTAAAATGTTGCCAATGCTTATTATCTCAACAATGCACGTATTGCTAAATAATATTATATGTAATAAATAATTGTTATTGTCAAAACCTTCGAACTTGCGACAAACGACATTAGCAACTATGTTGCAAATCGGCGACTTTGTCTTTCTATACACGTATATGAATTATTGCTTTTTTTGAATATTATATTTTTTATGTACTCATATGATTTCCAGGGAATAATCCAAGTATAAATGTAAATTTTTTCAATTGTATCATTGTTTTCTATATTGACTATTCATCTATTTATCTAATATTTTGTAATAAAATTATAAAAATAGACAATATTCTAAATTTTACATTTTTATTTTTAACTGTATCGTATTTCAGATAATACGAGTTTGAAAGTACACAGTAAAAATAAATGTAATTTTACATTACTATACACGAAAAAGAAATACACCAGTATTCATGTAAATCATTAATTACACTACTATGTTTACCGTACTTTACAAATTGTTTACCGTACTTTTAGAAATCTGCTTGAATTAATACAATAGCGCACGTAAAATCACAACTAAGATCTAAAAGTCGCAATTTGAACAAAAAATCCTGTTACTAAACTAACTCAAAGAAAATATTATAAGTAAAAATGAATTACTGGCACATTCCAAATATATAGAAACCGTTTTAAAAGTTGGCGATTCCTCCATCTTAACGGTTTAGAATTTGCTGCCGAAATGGTAATCTAGTTAATTTTTATTTGGGTAGACACATAATTTGTCCGCCTATAAAAATAATATCAAAGTCTTGGATGATATTATTATTGAAATTAATTCAAAACTATCAGTGGTTAAAAAATTCGCCATGAAATGCTTGCATCAATATCTCCGAAAATATTACTCTTAGCAGGAGAAATTATACATCATATTAAAGATAAAATTTTGATCAAGATTTGGGTACATGATAAACAAAGAATTACTTAAAAATATTGAAAGATTTAGATTTGGGAAAATGTAAAGAACGGAGATATTACAGTCAATATATATTCTGTCAAAAACGACAGAATTTCGCTGATGACAGATGACTTAACAGTGTAGATATTGACATAATATTTCGGTTCTGAAAACCCGAGATTTGCCTACGGCGGCAAAAACGCTACGGCCGGCCCTGACATAGCTTAATTATTGTATTTTTGACAAATTAAGTAAGTACTTGAAAATATGTAAAATGCTCTGATATCAAGATTCAAAAGTTTATATTTTTATTATTATTTTCTTCTATTGTGTGAATAACAGTCGTATGCAAATTTATTCTGGTAAAACAAAATAAAAAGGTGTTCTTTTATATATTTTTTATATTATATTATAACGATTTCAAATTTCTTAGATGTTAAGTATGGATATAAACTTTATTTTATACAGTAACAAATTGAGAGGATCCTGCAGACTAAAATTCAAAGTTGAACGGTGTTTTTAATAAAATCAAACACTGTAGGTTAGGTTTGTTGATGATATTGTTTAGTCTAATATCTTCCATATATGGTATTTAGATATATTGGTATTTTTAATAGTTCGTCGGCTTTCAAACGTTTGAATAACTTAGTTTGTTTTTTCTTTTGTTTTAGAACTCAATGAAACTCAACAGGAGATGCAAGATCTGGCTAGGAAGTTTGCAAGGGAAGAGGTCCTGCCGAATGCTGCTCACTATGACAAAACCGGTGAATACCCTTGGCCATTGGTCAAGAAGTGCTGGGAACTTGGACTGAGCAATGGCGGAATACCAGCTGATATCGGTGAGCAAATTTCATATAAAATAATCTTCAAAGAGACCTTGACCAAGATCTTGAACACAAGAAACACGCCGGTTGATGCATCTGTGGCAATTTTGTTTATGATTTTGAGGTTAGGTCCGCGAGGATTGGAGTTTTACTTTGGAAAAACACACGTTAGTTGACCTTGTGAGAAACTGTTGTCTGGGACATCAGGAATCTGAATGCAAAAGGTCTACCCAAGTTACATAGTGTTACTATCTATTTTATTCAAAAAATAGTTTGCAAAACTTGCGTATAACATCTTCAGATTGATATGCTCTTGCAAAAATGACCAGTTTTGCGGTTGCTGGTTTCAAATCCGACGTTTGGTGTTGTATGATCAAGAAACACATGTACATACTAATGTATTATTAGTGAATAGCACTACTCCTTTAACAAAATATAAAATATATCTTAGGTGGGTTGGAGCAAGGCGTCTTTGACCAATGTGTGATAGCAGAAGAAATTGCATTTGGCTGCACTGGTATCAAAACAGCAATCGAAGGATCTGGTCTTGGCGTACGTATATATACAATAATATATCACAAAGTTTGCAACATTCCTGGGTTACCGCAATACGAACATTTCAAGCTTCAAATGTCAAATGTGTTTTTTGATGGTCTGCTTTTGACGTTTCCAATAATGACAATCACAACGTGTAATATTGCGGTTTTATTGGTCTGTTCGAAACTCCCGCACTTTTACGTGTCCATTGTAAAAAATATTTCAAACAAACATAACCACAACATTGATTATTGCGCTATACTGTTGGTCTGTTTGAAGTCCCCGCGTTTTTACGTGTCTAGTGTGACAGTTTAAACAAATCTAGGTAGGCAACCCGTTACGCCAACTCGGCGAAATTGTCCGATCGTTGTTTCGTGTGTCCCTCAATTTGACAACGACCGCGCGTTTGAGACAAATAAAATCTATAAATTTCCATCGCCTCTGTAGCTCAATTGGGAGAGCTGTCAACCGGCAATTGGAGGGTTCCTGGTTCAAATCCAGGCGGAGGTGTTTTTTCCAAACATTATCCTCACCTGGGTTAATTATCATTCGCTTCTTTAGTTGATTCTATATTACTGATGAGTTACGTAATAACCATTTTCCCTTGAATTTATTCATCTATATGAGCTGTTTAGCAATAAACATTTAGCGATTCCTAGTTACCAAACTTCCATCTAGCCCCAACAGGTGTCACGACGGGTTTGTTTAATTCGAAAACTCGGATTGCAAGTCCTGAAGTGACAAATAAAACCTATAAATTTCCATCGCCTCTGTAGCTCAACTGGGAGAGCTGTCAACCGGCAATTGGAGGGTTCCTGGTTCAAATCCAGGCGGAGGTGTTTTTTCCAAAAATTATCCTCACCTGGGTTAATTATCATTCGCTTCTTTAGTTGATTCTATATTACTGATGAGTTACGTAATAACCATTTTCCCTTGAATTTATTCATCTATATGAGCTGTTTAGCAATAAACATTTAGCGATTCCTAGTTACCAAACTTCCATCTAGCCCAATAGGTGTCACGACGGGTTTGTTTAATTCGAAAACTCGGATTGCAAGTCCTGAAGTGACAAATAAAACCTATAAATTTCCATCGCCTCTGTAGCTCAACTGGGAGAGCTGTCAACCGGCAATTGAAGGGTTCCTGCTTCAAATCCAGGCGAAGGTGTTTTTTCCAAAAATTATCCTCACCTGGGTTAATTATCATTCGCTTCTTTAGTTGATTCTATATTACTGACGAGTTACGTAATAACCATTTTCCCTTGAAGTAGTATATACAGTTCACTGGTTTAACAGACTTTGACACTAGCGTTGTATAATGATGACAGTTCGTTCAAATACTGAAGTCATTATTTGAACGAACTGTCATTATTATACAACGCTAGTGCCATTATAATCATTGGCCTGTATTGTGATTGGGATTATTTAGTCATAGATACGTATGCAATGAACTTATTAGATGTGAGTTAAATTATGTGTGCACTACGCCATGATAACAAATTTTTGTTCCATACTCTTCGCTTTTAGTTGACAGTTTTCATATTTTCGTGGGATTATTTAGTCATAGATACGTATGCAATGAACTTATTAGATGTGAGTTAAATTATGTGTGCACTACGCCATGATAACACATTTTTGTTCCATACTCTTCGCTTTTAGTTGACAGTTTTCATATTTTCGTGGGATTATTTAGTCATAGATACGTATGCAATGAACTTATTAGATGTGAGTTAAATTATGTGTGCACTACGCCATGATAACACATTTTTGTTCCATACTCTTCGCTTCTAGTTGACAGTTTTCATATTTTCGTTGTTTTATTGATAAGATTTTGACCCAGACACCACTAAAATGTGATAACTTGTCACAGTTTTTAGTCAGAAATATAATAGAATGTCATTCAAGCTTAAGAATAGTACTAAGTAATAATAATAATAATAAGAATAACAATAAAATAACAATAATTCAAATATTCTCTCGCCACTCTTCGAATACAGCAAACGCCACTCATCATCGCAGGAAACAAAGAACAACAGAAGAAATACTTAGGAAGACTTTTGGAGGAACCACTAGTAGCGGTAAGGCACCAATAAAAAACAAAATCCAGCATTTTTCATTAAAAAAAAAAACATAAAATTAGGGTTACGCCGTCACTGAACCAGTTGCTGGGTCAGATGTGAACGGAATAAAAACCAGAGCGGAGAAGAAAGGTGACGAATGGATCTTGAATGGCCAAAAGATGTGGATCACCAACGGCGGTGTTGCCAACTGGTAAAAAACCGAAACCAAAACTCAGCCATTAAAAAAAAACACCAAAAATCTTCTTTTAGGTATTTCGTCCTTGCAAGGACGAATCCGGACCCTAAGGCTCCTGCGAGCAAGGCCTTCACAGGATTCATCGTCGAAAGGGAATGGCCTGGAGTCACGCCAGGAAGAAAAGAAATCAACATGGGTCAGAGAGCTTCCGATACCAGAGGAATCACGTTTGAGGATGTGAGAATTCCGAAGGAGAATGTCCTCATCGGTGATGGTGCAGGATTCAAGGTTGCCATGGGCACTTTTGACAGCACAAGACCTCCTGTAAGTGTTTGTTTCTTTAGAACAAGTTTTGGTATAGTCTTAGTGACTTAGTGCAATTTAGCCAAATTATCTATCTTCAAAACATCAGACCTCAAGTGTTAGTGAATAATGAGACTTACACGACCTTTATATTGATTATTATTTATCAGTACAAATTATTTGCGCAATATATAAAATGAAACGTGCATTTATTGTAAGCATTTGATAAAATATTTGACCAATACAAAAAACATTTGCCCGGTACAAAAAATATTTGAGCAATGCAAAAAATGCCTTGAGCATTAAAATAAATAAATGTTGCGATATATTTATAATATGTGCATCAGAATAAATAATTGTACATTTATATATTTGAATGTTCCTTTCATAATATATTTGTGCACTTAAATAAGAAAATGTGCAATACAATCGTTACCTCTATAAAAATATAATGAGCATCTCAAATAATAATTGTTAATTAAAAAAATATATGTTCAATAGTTTAAATAAATCAACATTTGAAAATTTGGTAAGAGCGTTCAATAATCTAAATTGTACCATGAGAAAATTATAATGCGCCCTGGAGAGATTATAGTGTGCATTAAGTTCTGCAACCCGTAGCGCATTTATGTGTATCGTACAGCTTAGTCCTGTCGTTGCTCTATGGTTTTGGTGTCCGCTAAATAAAACTTTATAACTCAGCTATAAAAATTGGTTTGACAGGGAAGTGAACTGTTTTATTTTCTTTGAATAAATCAGTACATAGTGTAAATATAATTCTAGTTACAATCATAACCTCAAATAAACCAAATCGCGCGCGTTTGAGGAAAGGCGATTTTAGTAATAGTTTAAACCCTTATAATATGTACATATAAGCATATGTGTGTTATATCATGTATTTTGTTCTACTCCTTGTTGTTATACTTGTTTATTTTTTATTGTTTAAGAAACTGTCGTAATAAGACATATAATAAAAATTCTTTTTGCACACGTATTTAGTAGAATTAAATACTACACAATTTTGTCAATATCTTTTTTCCTTTTGGTTGCTATGATAATCAACATTGTTTAAAAGTAGTACCTTTTCCGCTGTATTTCAGTAGATAAGTACCATTACGCCGTATGTTTCGTTTCACATACGGTTAGTCCGTGTACAATTTTAACTTGCTATCTAAGAATTATTAGTTTTATAAAATGAAACATACATAACACGTGTGCGGGGTTTTTATACATACAAAACATACATAACAAACCAAAAATAACGTAATATTTTTACAATAAACAATTAATGAAAACGTTTGTTTTCTAATGGAAAAAATTCTTTTCTAATATTACATAAAGATTGGTTGGGATTTCTTGTAAAATGGAGGTTTACTCTTAGCATTTTTTCAACGATTTCGCAAATGAGTCGCCATTTTAGTAATTTTGTCAAGATAGTTAGATAATAAATTAAACTATAGGAAATTTTGTATAATTTATGTATATACATAAAATGTTTTGCTAATATTCATAGTCTCAACTGCATGAGCAAATTCTATTTGGTTGAGATCGGTCGCGTCTGCATTGATATGAAACTACATAGTAGCCAGGATGTGAAAATAGTATATTATAATACAAGTTTTATAAGACAAAAATTGGCGCACGAGTAGTTTTGGGCACGACGAGCGTAGCGAGGAGTGCCCAAATGTAACGAGTGCGCCAATACGTCTTATAAAACGAGTGTTATATACTATTTTTTCTACTTTGCGACATTAAATTTATATACATTTCGAAAATTGCGGTTGTCATCTTACAATCTAGAGTAGTTTCATATTCAACAGTTGGTAGTTGTACTAACATTTACAAATACGATTGACGCGAGCCAATAGCGATTGAGATGTCAGCCAGATGTCAGCCTTATTTGACACTTGACGTCAATATCATCAGTCGTGGAAAACTAAAAGTTACCAAATGTTTGTGACCTAGTGTTTTCATAACGACACCGAAACCGGTTTCGTTATGAGTTCATAACGAACGCAAAGTAGAAAAAAAATATTTTTCTACTTTGCGTTCGTTATGAACTCATAACGAAACCGATTTCGGTGTCGTTATGAAAACACTAGGTCACAAACATTTGGTAACTTTTAGTTTTCCAAGATTGATTATATTGACGTTAAGTGTCAAATATAATCTCAATCGCTATTGGCTCGCGCCAGTCGTATTTGGGAATTTTACTACAACTACCAACTGTTGAATATCAAACTACTCTAGATTGTAAGATGACAACCGTAATTTTCGAAATGTGTCGCAAAGTAGAAAAAATAGTATATAACACTCGTTTTATAAGACGTATTGGCGCACTCGTTACATTTGGGCACTCCTCGCTACGCTCGTCGTGCCCAAAACTACTCGTGCGCCAATTTTTGTCTTATAAAACTTGTATTATAATATACTATTGTGTTGTCACACTCGAAAACAGCTGATTTCATCACAGGTTGGAGAACCGCTATGGAACGTTGCCGCTTTAGTGCGGCAAAGTACAAAATACAAATTTCAAATAAAATAAGATCATCAATTTGATTTTGTTGATAAGAAATATCAACCCGTTGTTATATCTAATACTAAAAGCGATAATTTGAGAAAATTGTAAATAAAGTATAACGATGAGTGTAGTTTTATTTTAGTATGTTGGTACGGATGTGACATCTACAGTGTCATGAACAAATATACGTCTGTCAGAATTTGATATAGCCTTTTAAACGTGACGTTTCGTGTCGAAATGATACCAACCTAGCATTTCCTGTACAGAAATATAACCATTTTTTAATTATTTTTTTAAATACATATTACTCAAAAAGGCACACGAAGAACGTTGATGTCACTCCTGCCGAAAACTACGCGACTAGCTCACATGCGACGGCGACGCTCCGCCTTCGGTGACGCGCCGCATCACCGCTCGTCGCGCTATTCCGTACTTTCGGCACTTGTGACATAAAGAACTATTATTCTAATGACAGTAGGTAGTGTCAAATACTGATGCGTTGACAATACGTACTGTCAATAGTATCAAACTATCTGTCAAATCCTGGCTAGCTAGTTTTATTTATCGTGTTTGCATTAAAAACACGATATATCTCAATCAAATAGACTCTCATGCAGCTAACCTATTAATTTTATATATTGCATGATAAAGTCGTGTGCCTGGACACATCAGATTTGTATGTAACATATTCATATTTATTTAATGCACATTATTTCCTTTTTTAATGCACAAAGTATCTATTTTAACTCTTTGACCCATTATTTATTGATGTTTTTCTTCTAATTTTTCAGGTTGCTGCCGGTGCAACCGGCTTAGCAAACCGCGCCCTTTGGGAAGCTACAAGATACGCGAACGAACGCAAGACTTTCGGTGTTCCGATTGCTAATCATCAAGCAGTGGCTTTTATGTTGGCAGACATGGCGATAGGCGTTGAACTGGCAAGATTGGGCTGGATGAAAGCAGCTTGGCAAACGGATAATGGCATTCGCAACAGCTATACAGCGTCGATCGCCAAATGCTTCGCTGGCGATATTGCCAATAAGAATGCTTCTGATGCCGTTCAAATTTTCGGCGGAAATGGCTTCAATACCGACTATCCGGTTGAGAAGTTGATGAGGGATGCCAAGATCTACCAGATCTACGAGGGGACCGCCCAAATTCAAAGGTTGATTATCTCGAGGGATATCATCAGCAGAGCTAAGCTTGAAAGTTAAGATTTCTGCGCTGGAAATGTATAAATCGTGTTATTTTTTTGTGCTGGAGAATTTTTATTGTAAATGTGTATTTTTATCGTCAGTGTGCTTCTTATTTTAGTCATATTCAAGACGATATACGCCTGATAAGGCGTATGTTGTGTTGAATAGTAAGCTAATATTGTAATTTGGATGGATTATTAAAGTTATTTGATATATTTTTTCTTTAATTTATGTTAAATCTATGTCTGAAGAGCCGTTTGTTATCGTGTCTAGTGATGTTAACTTACCTGTATTTTAAAATAATATCTGTAACTGGTTCCCGGTTGTCAATCTTCAAAATAAATGTAAAATAAATGTTTATAGAAAAACAAAAATACCACGATTGTTAACTTGAACAATGAACAACAGTTGATTCTGGTATGTTCTTTTTTTTCAGTGAATCTGAAGACAGAAATTGTGAATGTTGGTTAGTTCGACATAATAATTGCTAGAAATGACCAAAATGCGTTTTTGCATTTGTTTTTTTTGAACACCGGAGTCAAGTAATACTTTCTGTTTTTAGATTCTGTTAGATTCTGCCCTTTTGACTCATTAGGTATGTCATTGAAAATTTGCCATTGTTTTGACATTAATAAAATTTGATTCAGATAGGTAATAATGAAATGGTGGTATGCAAATTTCATGAAATAAATAAATTTAAAAATTATTTTTAAATTTTTGATAAAGTATTGATAGCCGTAATATTATTCTAAAACGACAAAAACATGTTTGCTAAAATGCCACAAATTAATGTTTTTTTTTATATATAAAGTATTACTATAGAGTACCAGTGTTGATAATTTTAATTGACTTGTTAATTTTTCAGATCCATCAAATAATTATGGTGGCGTTAAATTGGAAATGCAGTCATAAGTTTCAATCGGCATTACATATGCATGTTCAAGTTTGTGTTAAATATATGTTAGAGTGCCCTTTGCACCTTTGCTTATAATACAAAAAAAAATACCTGCTCAATTTTGTCGGGTGTAGGTGACGATTTCTATGAATATCGGTGCTTTTTAGTTGATCGCAAGAAGAGTACGACAGCCATCAATATTAATAAAATACATCGCCTAGACTTGACAGAATTGTGCCGGATATTTTTTGTATTATTAACAAAGGTTCCAAGTTCACTTTTACCCAAAATTTGAATGGAAATACCTGGACATTCCGGCGTTAATATTATTACAAAATCATGAAGTATATTTGGTTGCCTACTTAATTCTTTCCCAAGTATTAAAAATATCTTGTTTTCATTTTTTCAACGTCTGATCACCTTAACCAAAACATATTATTTTTGATGGTAGTACGAGTGCTGTTTTATTTAAGCATATCAGTACTGACTTCTATATTTTTTTCCTGGGGCAAAATATTTATAATCTCCTGTTTTTTTTACTGATCAGAAATCAATAATGATCATCACTCCTTCAAAATCATACAAACGATCACAGAAATATTTATTGTGTCGTTGCAGGATAACCGAAAACAGAACCTGCTCAGTTTTGGTTAAAATATATGCAATTTATTATGCAATGAGCATTTTTTCTTCGAAATGCTAGAGGTTCAAATGAACTAAATGAGACATGGCAATTATATTACTTCTCGCAGTGATATTGAACTATTCATTTCAATTTTGATTAATTCACCAAATTTAGTAAGCAGCGGGGAGACTAAAAGAATGCAGCCCAAGGGATGCATTTTATGCTTTGCGTTGTTTGACAGATTTGGTATACTATTTAACAGTATTGCATGACTCAACCACTAATCTAATACATAATAACTACAGGTCAATAAAACTAACAATAACTATTACGATAATATTTATTCATTCGTTTCATAGTTAGTGCATAGTACATAATACATATACTGGTAAGATTAAACAGAACATATAAATAAATTGATAACATATTTTGTAATCTAGTAATAATATAATATAATATACAAAATTGAACAAATACGAAATTATACATGCTATATACTTACAACTAATTTAATAAAACACAAAATAATATGCGGTGGGATATCGAACTCAATATCTGGAGTAAATTTTAATCTATATTGTTATTAAAACAACCTCATAGTTTTCGATATATTAGAACATTATGAAATTTTGTAAACGTAACAAATACTATTATTGTCAGGAACAAGGCAAAAATACCGCATAGTAAGATGCATTCTTGATGACTTATTGGTAATACTAAATAGACAATCCTGTCACCACATCGAGCTTTATTCTAACAGAAAAAGTAATAGAATATTTAGAATGAGCTCGTTCCATGCTTTTTGCAGACGATATAGTTGTGATGGGTATTGACGGGCATAAGGTGAAAGTTACGCTAGAGTAACTTACGATGACTTCTGAGATTGAGCCTTGACATGAGCAATGGAAATAAATGGCGAAAGAAGATGTGCTAGAAAATAGTGAAAAGGTAAGATGAAGCACGTTGAAGTGGTTGAAGACTATCTGATGATATCTTGGAAGCTAGGATTGAGTTGGGAGGATTTTGTCTGCGATGACTACTTTTAAAACTAACGTTGATTACGAACTAAAATATGAGTTAACGTAAAGAAGAACAAACATAATAACTCTAGCACATACCTATATTCTACTGGGGAGCAATCAATAGGACGAAAAAGGTAACTCTAGCATTTTTGGGAATACCTCGAAGTTTAGTGAAGCACCTCGAGTATTTTGGATGATCAGCAGTTAGAAGAAGACATCAGCTGGAGGTGAATAAGACGTATCTAAAAATAAATAATATCTGGTATATGGCATCGATGATCAACTGAAAGGAGCGTGGGATGAGTCCTAGATGATCTATAGCGAGACGATCTTCATAAAATGATTGGGAGTAGTCAGTGAATGTGATCAAGATTCGTCAGCACCATGCGCGAGCAACAGCTCAACCATATCGGTAAATCCTTCACTACGAGCTATAGCCAGCGGTGTCTGACCGTCCTTGGTTTTTATGTTTATGTTAAGGCGTTTATCCAACATGACTTTCATAGTTTGTAGTTTGTCTGTCTCAAGCTTATACCACGGTGGTTTCTTAGCAGCAAAATGTATGGGTGTCCAACCATCTTTGTCCGCTATTGTAGGATCAGCATGGTGGTCCAGCAAGTACTTGACCATCTTCGGTCCCCCGTTTTCGCAAGCAATAGTGAGCGGTGTCTTGCCGTCGTTTGTTTTTTCATTTACGTTAAACCCTCTATTCCACAACATTTCGATGATTTCCATGATTCCTCTTTTGGCGGCAAAATGTATAGATGCCCAACCGTTTTCGTCGGATACTGTAGGTTCAGCATCGTGTTCCATTAACCACTTAGCAATATCCCATCTCTGCTCTTCACAAGCAATAGTCAGCGGTGTCTTGCCGTCGTTTGTTTTTTCATTTACGTTAAACCCTCTATTCCACAACATTTCGATGATTTCTATGTTTCCTCCTTTGGCGGCAAAATGTATAGATGCCCAACCGTTTTGGTCGGATACTGTTGGATCAGCGCCGTGTTCTAATAACCTTTTAGCAATATCCCATCTCCGCCCTTCAAAAGCAATAGTCAGCGGTGTCTTGCCGTCGCTTGTTTTTTCATTTACGTTAACCCCTCTATCCCACAACATTTCGATGATTTCTATGTCCCCTCCTTTAGCGGCAAAATGTATAGATGCCCAACCGTTTTCGTCGGATACTGTGGGATCAGCACCGTGTTCCAATAACCTCTTAGCAATATCCCATCTCCGCTCTTCACAAGCAATAGTGAACGGTGTCTTGCCGTCGTTTGTTTTATTATTTACGTTAACCCCTCTATCCCACAACATTTCGATGATTTCTATGTCCCCTCCTTTAGCGGCAAAATGTATAGATGCCCAACCGTTTTCGTCGGATACTGTGGGATCAGCACCGTGTTCCAATAACCTCTTAGCAATATCCCATCTCCGCTCTTCACAAGCAATAGTGAGCGGTGTCTTGTCGTCGTTTGTTTTATCATTTACGTTAACCCCTCTATCAAACAACATTTTGATCATTTCTATGTGTAGTTTCGCGGCAATATGTATACATGTCCTAACGTTTTCGTCGGATACTGTAGGATCAGCACCGTGTTCCAATAACCTCTTAGCAATATCCCATCTCCGCCCCTCACAAGCAATAGTGAGCGGTGTCTTGCCGTCGTTTGTTTTATCATTTACGTTAACCCCTCTATCCCACAACATTTCGATCATTGCTATGTCTCCTCCTTTGGCGGCAAAATGTATAGATGTCCAACCGTTTTCGTCGGATACTGTGGGATCAGCACCGTGTTCCAATAACCTCTTAGCAATATCCCATCTCCGCCCTTCACAAGCAATAGTGAGCGGTGTCTTGCCGTCGTTTGTTTTATCATTTACGTTAACCCCTCTATCCCACAACATTTCGATCATTTCTATGTCTCCTCCTTTGGCGGCAAAATGTATAGATGTCCAACCGTTTTCGTCGGATACTGTGGGATCAGCACTGTGTTCCAATAACCTCTTGACAATATCCCATCTCCGCCCTTCACAAGCAATAGTGAGCGGTGTCTTGCCGTCGTTTGTTTTATCATTTACGTTAACCCCTCTATCCCACAACATTTCGATCATTTCTATGTCTCCTCCTTTGGCGACAAAATGTATAGATGTCCAACCGTTTTTTTCGGATACTGTAGGATCAGCACCGTGTTCCAATAACCTCTTGGCAATATCCCATCTCCGCCCTTCTTCACAAGCAATAGTGAGCGGTGTCTTGCCGTCGTTTGTTTTATCATTTACGTTAACCCCCCTATCCCACAACATTTCGATCATTTCTATGTCTCCTCCTTTGGCGGCAAAATGTATAGATGTCCAACCGTTTTTTTCGGATACTGTAGGATCAGCACCCTGTTCCAATAACCTCTTGGCAATATCCCATCTCCGCCCTTCACAAGCAATAGTGAGCGGTGTCTTGCCGTCGTTTGTTTTATCATTTACGTTAACCCCCCTATCCCACAACATTTCGATCATTTCTATGTCTCTTCCTTTGGCGGCAAAATGTATAGATGTCCAACCGTTTTCGTCGAATACTGTAGGATCAGCACCGTGTTCCAATAACCTCTTGGCAATATCCCATCTCCGCCCTTCACAAGCAATAGTGAGCGGTGTCTTGCCGTCGTTTGTTTTATCATTTACGTTAACCCCCCTATCCCACAACATTTCGATCATTTCTATGTCTCCTCCTTTGGCGGCAAAATGTATAGATGTCCAACCGTTTTCGTCGGATACTGTAGGATCGGCACCGTGTTCCAATAACTTCTTAGCAATAGCCCATCTCCCCTCTTCACAAGTAATAGTGAACGGTGTCTTGCCGTTGTTTGTTTTATCATTTATGTTAACCCCTCTATCCCACAACATTTCGATGATTTCTATGTCCCCTCCCTCGGCGGCAAAATGTATAGATGTCCAACCGGTTTCGTCGGATGCTGTAAGATCAGCACCGTGTTCCAATAACCACTTAGCAATATCCCATTTCCCCCATTTAGCAGCAATGGTGAGCGGTGTCTCGCCGTCGTTTGTTTTTTCATTTACGTTAAACCCTTTCGACGATAAAATCTTGATGATTTCGAGACCGAAACCTTCATCATATGCAGCACGATGCATAAGTGTCTCACCATCGTCATCGGGTAATGGAGGTTCCGCACCGTTTTTCAGCAAAGGGAGAATACTGCCATGACGAAAATAATCCAGATCGTCATCCAGAGTATCCAGACAAATATCCAGCGGTGTTTGGCCTCCATTTGTTTTTTTATTTATGTTAAATCCTATCTTCACTAACATGTCGATGATGTCTTCATTACCTGTTCGAGCGGCAGCGTGCATAAGAGTCACACCATTGCCGTCTGATATTGATGGATCAACAACGTAACCAAGCAAATGCTTAACGTCTTCCAAACGGATATACCATTGATCGCTATGTAAACCAACAAATGCATCCAATAAATCTAAGCTGAAATATTTGACGGTAGAAGCATGTCCATCCTCACCTATAAATGGAAAAAATTTAATTATTCACATGATATAATCAGCATGTTTAATTTATACAGAGAAGATGCAAACAAAAAAGTAGTGAAGTGTCAAATTGTAGAAGCTTTGGTACTCTAATTTAATATAGGTACTTGTAATTAAACAACGATGGTAACAGCCCTATATGTTTTCAATAGTTCGATATGTTTGGTTCGATCTTGCCGTCGGGTTGGTATGAATCATTATAAATAGACAGATCGTTGTATATTGATAATTGTTTCTTGTTTCGGTGAGTTTTCCGGCAAAGTGGCTACATGCGCAATTTGACGTTTTAAAGAGCAGATTAGACATTCTAGATGTTCATAGAAAGGTTACGTATTATTGTTCAATTCAATAATTTTTAGGATTGATTAATAAAACAATTTTTTGTTGACCTATACTACAGTGCTCGTATTTACATATTTAGTTAAATAAAGTGTATCTTATTTGCTTATCATCGTAACGGCATCATAAGAAATGTGTGCGATAATTAAAATAATAAATGTTATTTTCTGACTACAAAGTAAGAAAGGAATCACAGTGGTATTTGCATATCATTTGACCTAACTCCGTTAATAGCACCTTTTAAATAATGAGAAGTTATATATAAAAATCACTTACGTAATCTTTTACTTATCTCGCCAATGTGTTTGATCTTCCATATTCCCCATCGTTCATTCTTTGTGGCCATTCCTAAAGGTGTCGTATTTTTGTTGTTTCTAATGTCAATGTTAGCACAGTGCTCGAAAAGTAATCCAGCGATTGTACTGTATCCCATTGCGCATGAAATATGTAGACCAGTATTGCCATTTACATCTTGCTCGTCAACCAGCGTTGGTTTCAGGTCTAGGAGTATCTTGACGATTCTCTCGTTTCCTGTAGTAATCGCAAGATTGAACGCAACTATGCCCATGCCTGTTTCTAGTAAGGGCCGTGCCACATTTGACTCAACGTCTTCCTCATCCTCAGCATGAATTGCTGTCAGTAATTTGATGCAAGTGTCGCCGTTGTCTTCAGTCAAACGCGTACGGGTTGGGTAATCCATATTAATTGAGTGAACGATGGTAGAACCATTTACTGTAGCAACAACATAATATAAGCAAATATATTTGTTAACGTATACACACTAGCATGTATGGTAGAACAAATACATAATTTTTAATCTAAGTTTAGAGTATAGGCCAGGCAATGTCTCAGTAAAAAGTAGCAATGATGACAAAAACAAAAATCCAGAAAGTCAAAAGTGGTATTTTGATACATTTTGATGACCGGAGAGCCTCAGTGGTGAGATGGTGCCCAAATTCAGTAGCTGCAAAATATTTTCTTGTAGATCCAAACAAAACATATTTATTAGAAAAGTGGGCGGTGGCGGATAATATTCTCTATACGTTCTTTTTCAAATTAAGGTAGTAGCAAGTTGTTCTGGAGTTAAGTCACATGTAAAGTATAAGTGTATTTTACAAAGTAGATTTTTTGTCTCAATTATGATAAAAATATTACTTAATGGTTTTTCGGTAGTTAATTTGGAATTTGTAATACGTAGGAATTCGGTTTTCCTGGTTTTAAATGTAAATGTCATTCTAAGTAAAAAGTTTCATATGGACTATTAAATCTTTCAATTCCTGTATAACTTAAAGCCGTTGAAAATATACGAGTGCAAGTTTTTCAGGATTAAAAAAACACATAAAAGTCCATTAGAAACAATTTACTCATCATCGCATTTACTATTTGAAAAAAAATATTAAGAAAAGTTAAAGAACGCGAGAAAAGAAGATACAGCTTGTATATTTGACATTAGCTAATTACGGAAAAATATTTTTATCTTAAAGCTCATTAAAAAGCAGTTCTCTTAAAAAAATTTAATCGAATAACTACAGTTATAAATAATTGAACACCAGCGCTAGTAGTAAAGTGAGAATTTGAACCTCTGTATATTGATAGCCTGTAGAGTCAATTAACTAGAGGGAATTTAAAGTTGTCTATGAGAACAAATTTAGTCGCATTTCAAGACAATTCTAGACACATTTTTAGGCGGGTACTTCTTACATCGAATACCAATTATGTGAATACCAATTATGCTCAATAGTTAAACAACTTTGCCAAATTAAAACACACCTTTTATCTTCGTTCTTAAGCAAAATCTTTAAGTATTGCGTCGAATTCGAATCAACGATAAATATTTGAAAATTCTATTTCTGAGGAGGCGAATCATCGGATGCTTTTGTGATACTATATAGAATCTCAAAACATGAAGATATAAATGTAAATTTCTTCATTATAATAGTAATTTTACGTGGCAAATTTGTTTCTCTTACCGTCCATGATTTTCTATAAATTAATATAAGTAACTAAAAATTGTCATATACACGCAATGGGAATGAGACAGGAAGTTTCAAAATTTTTAAATTTCCGTCACAAGTTTTTATTTTTGCATGAATGTTTCAGTGATTTTCTCCCTGTTCCGTATTAAGTATTTTATTTATAAATATATATATATATATATATATATATATATATATATATATATTATATAGATATATTATAGATTGATTCAATTTTAAGCCACGCGGTCTTGTACTCTGAAATAATCTTTTTCCATTATTTATCACAAATCGCCTTCTTGAGTTTTTAATTTTGTTTCCATTTTACTTTAGCAACGCCCATGGAAATGTCTCATGATTAGAAACAAGGAGGCCGGCCACACAATTTCCCCATTACTTTAGATATGATTCGGGGAGCGGTATGACTCGTGGTTCCCTCTTTTCTGCTGCAACAACGTTATTTGTGGAAATTCAAGATACAGTTGCACACATTACGAGGTGTAAGAGAAACGAGTGAAATCAGAGTAGAAGAGTGTGTATTTCGAAATTATACCAACCTATGATGTTACTTTTTCTTCACAAGAAACGCATATATTCATGCAAAATAGAAACTTCTACAAAATGTTGCGTTTCCGTTTTATTGCTCACTCTTTATGTGAATTCGTTTCAGATTGGGGATTATAGGGTTATATAGGAGTTATTAGGTTATATAATTACGTACCATTTGGATGAGACACGGTGCATTCAAGCCATCGTGAGAATCCATCGCAGGCACACGTCGACGATTTATTCTTGTTGTCAGAATTTATAAAGAAATATTTTCTAGCTTTAAACCACAGATTTTCGTGGCGGGTACGTTCTTCTATCATTTGTTTGATGTCTTCGTAAGTCCCGTGCGTGTTCCAGACTGCCTTGTAACATGGTTTGTTGCATTTTTCTGTATTTAAAACTGACTGGACTATGTTTGTCAGCAAGAAATCTACCACAAAATACTCGGCAAAAGTTCTATGGACAAATTGAAAACTTTTCTTCAAATGTCTTACATCAACAATCCCGATATTCTGGTCGCAAATGTCCTTTAAAGCTTCAGCAAGACCGGTGTATGATGTTAGTCTCGTTGAAATAACATCCTTCTCTCCAAATATTTCCACCAGCGCTAGTTCACGGTGCTGCTTCATTGATTTTACAATTGATAAGTGCGCATCATTTTGACTTAATCCTCTTCTCTTATTGTATGTTTTATGTTTCATATCGATAAATAGCTTGTACATTTCTGCTTTCGTAATATCGTCGCAATTTTCGTGGTCTTGGTATATTGCTGACATCATATGCAAATGCAGAGGATTGCTTAAGAAGTTAGAGCCTAAAGTCCATAGAATATCTCTATTGATATTTGTTTTCGTAAAATATTCATCTATCTGTTTATCATCGAAAGGTAACAGTATGAATGAAATTGAGCCAGCTATCCTTGTGAGTTTTTCTTCAGCATGAGGCCTCGTCGTGCAAAATATTGGTACGTCGGTATTCTCTAAAATTGTAGTCATCAATGATATTACTTTCTTTTCATGTAAAGGCAGAATTTCATCAAACGCGTCCAAATACAGGCACAAACGTTTACATGTTCTGTGAACCTCCATTATAGATTTTACAAATTTGTCATCAGAGTTACTTGTCATTTTACTGAAGAAGAATTTTAATGGGTCAGATTTAATGACCTTCAAAACAGCACTATTCTCAATATCGTCAAGGCAATCTCGTAATTTGATGTAAATTAGAAAATTTCGAGGCAAGTAACCCTGAGCTAATGCTTGCAGAACTGTCGTTTTTCCCATTCCTGGTTCACCAATAATAATATGCAATCCAGGTTTAACATATTCAAGAACGGTTGCTTCCGTAAGCGGTTCTTGTTCTATTTCGTTGTTTTTGTCCTGTTTTAGCATAAAATTCCGTGTAATGTACATATTATCTGGTCTAGGTAATAATGGGCCAATTACGTGTTGGTTTTCACTGCCAGGAGCTGTATTTTTTGTCCAAGCTAGCAATTGCGATAGTTTTAGACTGTTGAATATTCCGTCGACCGCTGAACGAATTGTCTCCTCTTTTTCCATAGAAATACCTTCACAAATTGATAAAAGTGGAACAGGAAGTCGTCCTTGGATGGACACTTCAACTTTTAACGCTTCCTTTAATGTACCTATTTTAGATATGTGTCTTACGTCTGTGATTAGTTCATCATACTCATCACCGCTGAACACAACAAACCTTCTTCCAACAGTTTTGAACTTATCCACAAATTCGAGAATGTTTTTTGTATGCTCAGGCTTAATTGGCAACGGAATTTCTTCGCGGTACCACAATAAAATCAATAATTCTTTTTTGTTGGTCACATTCTCGCCATAATTCTCTCTAATCATGTGTGTAGTACTCTCAGTCACTCCTGTTCGCCAGTTGAAATTTATGTCGATCTCCTTGCGAACAACGTATTCATAATAACATGCTAGTAATGGCCAGATTTTGGCGTCTCGAAGATTTACAATTTGTTGGATGGAGAATATTTGACACCACAGGTCTCTGAATTCGGGGTTAATTTCTTCGACTTGTCCTAAATCATCAAGCAGCCAGTCTTCGAGCAATACTTTCAACCATTGAATTTCAAACGATCGCCTTGTTAGAATAGCGCAATTGTTGCCTCTTTGCATGTATTCCTTTATGGTTTTATCTAGGTTCACTAACTTATTAATAAAATTACTTCCTAATAGGTTTGCAATTGTATAATCTATATCGTCAACGTTTGGCTGGCCTAGGAAGATGAACAACTGCTTGATTTGAGATGTCTGATTTGTATTTGAAGAGCGAAATATGTAGTCTCTATATTCACCAAAAGTCGATGTATCTAAGAAGTGAATGGGATGGCTTCTGTCAAGGTGTTTGGATGGTAGTATAGGATCGACCTCTCTAATGTTCGTGAATATACACATGAAGTAATCCTCTTGATCAACGTCGTCCAATAGTTTACTTTCACGCAGTTGTTTTTTCTCAGTTTGGTCGTTTGATTTTATACACATTACGTCGTCAAAAGCTTTCTCATACTTTTCTAAGTTTATTTCACAATCATTGTTTACTCTTCGCTTTTTGGTGCGTTGTCTATTCAACCATAATGATTTATTTTCTACTTCCGTATGCTTCACTTGGATGAAAATGGCAATGTTCTTTCTGTTATCCTTGAAGGATACCTTTACGATGACATCGTCAAATTTATCAACTCCTACTGGGTTGGAAACCAGCCAAAAATCATCGACCTCATCATTTTGGGAGAGGGAGGCTGCTACGAAAAGCAATACTTTTCTCTCGTATACTTGGCCCTCATTAAGGTTTCCGGCGGCCCGTGGTACCTAAAAACACATAAGAATCAGTAAATACTATCAATAAGCGTCTGCTTTGGAATTGGAATATATTTTCTTGTTATTTCAAGTAGAATTATGTTACTAGTTACTAATTTTATTGTTTTGAGTTACAATTTATAATTTAAATATAAGAAACGGTCTTTAATGAAAGAAACTTGTAACTAAAATAAAATAAACATTCCAAAGCAATTGTTTGAAAGAGAAAGAGTCATATAGTTTTTTTTGCAAGTAGAAAAAAGTATGTTTCACCGGAGCATTGACAGCATAAGTTTTCCTCACATATTTTGACACAATTCGGCCATAAAATAGCACGTTTTTTGTCCAGCAATGTGCAGCGGCGCAAAAACTTGCATTGTGTTTGGAAATCAACATCAAACAAATTTACGTATTTTAAAATATGTTTGACTTATGTCCAAAATGTTAATGTCACATACCAATTTGCTAAGATTAATAGAATAATATACTGGACGTAATACAACTGATTTTTGATTTAATTTCTTAAATAAGAAATCATCTTTTTCAAGTATGTTTTGTATCATGTTGAATAACTTATGGCAAAATTAAAATAAGGCATAAAAATACCGTATTTTGTTAGAGAATCATGTATGATCGTATTAACATTGCCATTTATTGTATTACTACGTTCGTTAATACGTGTTAATACGTTAATAATAATAGTTGGGTGTAGTTTCAGGATAAAATATATATTATTATTTTGATATTTAGAAATGTTATATCATGGATATCATGGCCCCAACTAACCCATGCCTAGCTATGTATATCCGTTGACCATCATTCAACGCTAATATCTAATTATGTAACATAACGTAATAGTATGTAAAGTATATGACTGTTATTGATTGATACTCACAAACATAACTGCCTCCTCCATTTCTTCTTATTTAATTCACTTATACAAAACTGTAACCTGAAAGAAAAATACTCAAATATTAAGTTTCTCTTCAATTTTATTTATCACGCAACGTTACAATTGTAACGTTTGACCATTTTCTGTAATCGAACGACCTTGACTGACCACATATTTTGGATTTTTCTAAACTCCAACTAATTTTGAATTACGACCGCCAAAGTGATTTTTACGGCTATCATTGAAACACGGCGGTCTTATGCAAAATTGGTAGCAATTGCAAAAATTCAAAAGCATGGTCATTAATTGCGGAAAATGGCCATAAGTCATTGCAAATATTTAACTTTTTCCTATGATAAATCGTAATTAAGCGTTTCAAAGGTAACGGTGAAAATCACTTTGGCGGTCGTAATTCAGAAGGAATTCCAAAATATTGTCGATCAGGATTATTCGATTGCGGAAAATGGTCAAAACTCAAAATTTTTCATATTCAACCTCTTACTATGATAAATCGCAGTTACCTGTTTCAATGTAACTATCAAAATCACTTTGGCGGCCGTAATTCAAAATTAGTAGGGATTTTGAAAAGTCCAAAATATGGTGAATCAAGGTCATTCGATTACAGAAAACGGTCAAACGTTAAAATTGCGAATATTCAACTATTTACTATTATAAATCTCAATTATTGCGAACATATTTTAATTAAAGTTATCGGAAAAATTACTCTGTCGGCTGTAATTCAAAATTGGCAGCGATTTTAAAAATTCCAAACTTGTGGCCAATCATGGTTATTCCATTACGGAAAATGGTCAAACGTAAAAACTGCGGTAAATCAAGTATTACAAGCACGAATGAGATATTAAAACCAAGCATGGGCGGAGACTTGAGGTGTCAACAACTCAAAAACGGAGGTTGGTCAAACGAAATAAAAATATGGTCAAACATGGTCAAACAAATGGTCAACCGATGGCATAATAAAGTCTTGTAAATTCCAATAATGGGGGGCTACCGTGAAGTTGGTCCCCCATGTTGAAAATCTACATAACCCGTAAACGGTGGGTGGTCAAAGAAAATAAAAAGATGGTCAAACGAAGGTTTAATAAAAAGTTGAAAATTCCAATGATGGGGGCCAACTTCACGCACCTGTGTTTTGGCTGTGTTGGAACCACGTTTACTATACAGGGTGAGCTATAACATTGCGGTGGTCGATACTACCGTTATCGTTAGACATAGAAAAAAACGTTTTGTATCAAACTTGTTTAGTCCGTCATTTTCTAAAACCCAATATTATTTACATCTCTATAGGATGTTGCATTTTGGGGTGATGAAAACGAAATGTCAAAGATGTTAAAAATATATAGTAATCTGCTGTCAAAAATGTGTAATGATTGTTTTATATAAATACCGTGGTGTCAAAAATTATCGTCGTCAAGGGTTGTCATGCAATGTAAAAAGGTGTCTTAGCTTGAGTTGCTTTAGAGGAGTCCAACAGCCAATCGACAGCTGCTTGGCTGTTTTTTGATAAGTTTGGAAAATCAATCGAGAATTTGTCTTTGCGTGGGAATGCCGACGTCTTCGCCAAAACTACTTTGGAATAACATAATTTAACGTAGTTTTAATTTATTTTTGCACACGTCATATATTTCAACATAACATTTGTCAACGGTTTATGAAGAGTATCTGCAAAAATTCACTTACTATGAATGTGTTCGGAATATTTGAAAGAGCAGTGAGGTTATGTGCCCGTATACATTTATAACTAATATACGTAGCATTGTTTGTGAAGAAATACTTTTAATCTATTGCAAAACCCGTACCAATACCTTTGGTCACAGATTACCTTCTCTTGGTACGATAGATTATGCACTCAATTCTCAGCCGATAATCATACACTTATGTCAAGCTAATGAAAAACATACAAGTATACATATTACATACATATGTACATTAACAGCACAGAGATCTGATAACGTATAAGAAAAACAAAACACTTAAGTGTTTTTTTACACATTATCGTGTACACAATAAGAATATTTGAAGTGGGTTTTCTTAGAATAGTAGCGATAGTGATTTTACGAACATAATTTTTAAATCGTCTTATCACGGTGAATTTCACGATGATTGAGAAGTGATAATTTTTACAAAGGAAATATAAAATCGATGGATGTTTTTGCGCTGGACTGACATATTACAACAAAATTTATGTCAAGCCAAATTGCTATTTTTAGATTTTCACTTCAAGTGAACTCAACGTCATACCCTCATTATCTTTTATGATTTAGATTTCAAAGTTTTCGGTGTTGTGCAACTCCACAAGATCACCACTGGATCACGTAAAAATATGACAATTTTCGGTATTTTGTAGTAAACTCAGGCTAAAACGGAACTAACAACTGCTGTTCAAAATTTAAAATTTTCCATATTCTTATACATACACAGTTCGGTTGAAAAATTTAAAATTTTTGTTTCCATGTTGTTAGAATTTGAAAATCTGTGGAAACAGAAAGCATCGAGTTTGGGCATTTTTTAATGCTGAACAAGTTTTCTTAGTAATTCTTTATCGTCTCCTTATTCAGTTGCAATATTCGCACTTCATTTTTAGACCTACGCACATTGGGGTATTTGACCCAAAAACGCTGGCCATAAATCAAATTTCTAAATTGTTAAATTCCAAAAAGTAAACCAGTTTCTGTCATAGGTAAACGACCGATGTATTAAAAGGCGCAAATAATTTTTCACCTTAGCCTTGCGCCACGTGTCCTTGCCTGAACAATTTAGGGAGTATCGAAAAAAGGTTTTTTTCGAAATTCAAGTTGATAAGAAGTTGCCCCTACATATGGACCTACATATGCTATAAAAAAATGGCACAATTGAAACATAGAAGAATCAGATTTTCTTTTTTCAATGAAAGATTAAGTGATTTTTCTTTTTCAAATACAATAAGTGTAACAATAAGGTGTGAAATTACCGTACTCAAAAATATATTGCAACGTTTAGATCGCCTACAGTTTCTTTAGTTTCGATACAATGTTTAGAAAAATGACCATTTTGGTATATTTTAAAAAATGTGCCTAAATGTTGATAAAAGTTTATTTGTCAATAAATTTTTTATTATATGGGGACATGTGGGCTTTGAAAAAGAAAAACCACTCGATTTTTTAAAAAATAATAGTTTTAGGCCTCCTGCGTGATACCTAATTATTATTCAATTGGGCCAATTTTTTTATGGTATATGAGGGTCAATAGGGACAACTTTTTATTAACTTAAAATTTTCAATTTCGAAAAAAAAAACGGGTTTTCGATACACCCTATGTTCAGTGAACATAGATGCACATAAGTTGATGCTCTCGAAAACGGTTGCAATTTTGTGCTTTATGGAAAAATGTAACGTTTTTGTTATATGTACCTTCTTTAGAACCAAGTATAAACTTTCACTCGACATCGTTTTTATTAAATTTTACCCACAATTTTGTTTATTGCAGGACCGACAACATTCACTGTTATAAAAAAAATAGATTTACGCAGAATTTGAATGTTTTAGTTTAGAGCTTAATTGAACTCTTGAGCTCCTGGTTCAAAAACTACACACATATGTACACATATTTGGCAGTACCACTACTGCAAAATCTGGTAAGGATGAGGTTTTTCTGATTTTATTTCTATCACGTTGTAAAGGAAAATCCAAAAATTCACGTACGGCTTATATGTAATTTGATGCAAATATGCAATTATATATAATTTGCAACCGTGATAGTAGAGGTAATTTAGAACACAGTAAACCATATTTAGCTATATACAAATGGTTACGGTTATGGAGATATTGATAATTTTTAGTTCAATGCATCTTGTATGTTGTTAATGCCATTCTGTACGTATATTTTTCCGTTTTGGATCATGTATATCGTATAGCAAACAACCCCGATGACCTAGGTCGTAGACTCTTCAAAATTATCCGAAAAACACCTTAAACTTTGTAGGGGTTTGTGAATTTCTTGGAAATTTGTTGCTCGAAGCGAATCGGATTCATATTCAGGGCAAGAAAATACATCGAAAGCATACACAATTCACTGCTTTAAAATGGATTATTTTTGAGGAGAGATAATAATAAGCTTGTGAATGGAAATTGGTTAGGCGTTTTCGATAAATGTGTTTATGCGGAATGCGAATCCGGGTTCAAAACATGCGTATGAGGGTCATACCACTAAAAACGACCGTTTCAGGTTAAAGGATGATAAAATTTCGAAAGTTTTCATGGAAACAATAAGTATTAGACAATTTTGAAATAATACTAAAAATAATAGTTTTTATAGTGATAAATATGATTAGCGCATTAGGGCAAATGATTAGCGATTGACTTGTGAAATAAAGGAATAGATGACTGAAAATAGCGTTTAGATACTCCCAATCAAACAACATACAGTCGATAGAAGTAAACTTGTGATAAATATGATTAAGTTTTTAATTGCGTTTACTATCTCCTCTTAAAACAAAGGAATGAATCGAACGTATAATGAATAGCGTATGTTTCAATACACAATATCGACTGACGTAAACTTTCATTTTCTTTTCCTATCACTGGTCCTAAAAGTTATTATTAAAGTTATTATTAGTTATTTAAAGTTATTATTTTCAGGATTTTCTTACATTATAACAGACACAAAAATATTATCTCATAAAACTCAGAAACGACACTTATATTATTATAAATTTCACACTGTACTCTGTAGAACATTACAGAAATAAAATCACAAAAGCATATGGATGATAAATGTTGTAGCAGTAATTAATTTACAATATGTGTACTGCAGTGAAGAACAATTTTTAATACAGTTTGCATTTTGCCTATTTTGTACTGTTTGGTAGTGTTTATTAAGTTATTAACCTTCAAATAGTTAGTATGAAGGTTAAAATATTATACATAAGTAAAACAACACATCTAGAGCCTTTATAGGTGAAAACATAATTTTGGCCATGTTTTCGCGTTAAATACCCCACTGTGCGACGTTAAATTAGTGTTACGTTAATCTTACAGTTATTTTTACCACTTTTTTGTATTTTTTTTTTATTTTTGTATTTTAATCAGTCAATCGACTAATTTTTGTGATTATTTTTTCAAGGAAACTTTTGGTTATTTAACAATATCTTACTTTCTATTAATCGGACAACACATAGCAGAATTACAAAATTTCTAGCTTTTTTAATTCACTACAAAGAATATCCATTATATCATTTAAGTACCTACGTATTGAAGTATTTATTTTATGCGTCCAAAAATACGTCAAAAGCACAATAACAAAATATTATGAGAAATAAATAATGGCGTCTGTTTCCATCCGTTCTCATTAGTGGTATTGGTCACGAATCAGAACGGCTTTTAACAAACAGTAAAAAACAAGCAAAAATCAATAAATCAGGATACACAAAAAACAGGATAACAAAAAATGTAAATTAACTGACCTTGAAATCACCTTAGTGTGAAGAAGTCTTTATTTCTTGGAATAATTCTTGGTTGTTGATTGTCAATACGGAACGCTGCGTCTGTGTGCTTCACTAGAACAAAACTGGTCTCAGTATTTGGTCAAATATCAGTTATTTATATATATTTATATATTACCAATTTATTCAAATAAACAAACAAGTGCGTTTATATAAGTTGTTATTGACGTATTGAAGCCCTTGTTTTCAAGTGTCATTATCTGGTCGTTATAGATAGTCCAAATAAAAGTGACGACTGTCAGATTAATCTAACATATATTTTTTAATTAATTTGCTACTCATAGGTACTTATGTATAAAACCAAGTTTGATGAGTATGTACTATCTAGCTATATTAATCTAATTTTGAATGCTGACGCTTTAACTTTCTCACACTGCACGTTGCTCTGCTTTTGTCGCAAGTCAACGTAGCTGAGTCTTCGCACTATGTCACTATTGTCAAAGAGCTGGATGCCTCGTCATTCCTGTGCTGAAGCAGTCTCTTCTGATAACTCCCTGAAAACTTTCCAATTTCGTTGGTTACTAATTCAATCTCGAAATCCCTGTGGAGATTGCTATTTCTAATATACCGAGGTGCACCCACGGTGTTTTGTGTATCAAGTTTGGTTAAAATATTTACAATTTCTGTCTCCACTGTGTCACTTGACCAAATCCACCCCGCAATTCAAAACAGAATAAAAACAAAAATCACGTTTAGTCAGACCTGCGCAATTAAAAGAACATAATTGCTATTTTACTAAACTTTCATGCTTTTGTAATCTTTAACCGAGTTCCGTTCTTTTCTTTTCGGTACATTTCGGGAAATATCAATATTGTCATCAATATGTCATCAATATTTTCACATACCGTAGTACTTTTGAAACAAAAATGTTACACCTTTTTATACCTAGAGAACCAAAATGATGTTTTGCCTTGTTGGTTTAGTTTCGACACTTTCTTGTATGGGGATTCATTCTCTGATTATAATTAGGTATATTAAATTGATACAATGATGGTTTGAAAGTCTTGGTTAGTCTTGGTAAAGACATTAGACAACATTAACTAGACAGCATGTTTAAAAACTACTGTATATTTCATAAATATAATATGTAGAAAAATAAATTTTTAACTATAACGTAAAAATAATATACCAAATAATAAACCCCTCCTACATGTAATCTAATGGAAATAACCATTTTTCTAAATATCAAATTAAATCATCTCACATCATAAATCAAATAAAATAAATATAGTATTTATAAGAAATTAATGCCAGAAGAGATATGATATGTTGCAGAGGAACGTAACCCTTCCTAACGAGTCCAGTATGATATCTGACAGTGATCATAACCTGTATCCTGCACGTATACCATCTTAGTACCACTAAACACGTTCAAAACTGCGGCGGGAAATTCTAAGTGTCCATTGTCATTTTGGATCATCCTGTATTCAAATTAATACAAACGAAGAGACAGATTTTGATAAACATATGTAAAAATATCGAGGATAACTTGGTAAATTATTATGTATTATATTCATTGTCAGCAGATTTTTATGAATTTTGTCTCCAAATAAGTAAATACATTTATGTCCTACGACCCACATGATCATAAAGTGACATTTTACATCTTAGATACCGGGGCAAAAACTGCTTCTTAACGCCCGCGGGGGCATTAAGGGTTGCCATGATTATATGTCAAATATATCAAATATTTGTCATTCAAATTGTAAGTTTTAAGTTATTAATGTTAATTACTGGCAATTAAGGTTATAAGTTTGACAATTAATTTTCTGGAATGTCACTCGACAATGTCAATTATTGGTGATTAAGGGTATAAGTTTGACAATCATCTGTATTGTTACTCAACTCGGAATTGTTTGTATTGGTATTCAACTCCGTAGATACGCATGTCACTTGATAACGGAAAAATATTTATTAAAATTATTCAAACGGAGGAAGAAAACCATTGTACGACATAAAATTTTGAATGCACCTTGGGCATTACATGATGTTTATACCCTCGGGCGAATTAAAAAGCTCTCGGGCCTATCTGCCCTCGAACTTTCTAAACGGTCACCCTCGGGGCATAAACATCCGTGTAATGCCCTTTGTACATAAATAACTATTATGACATAATTTAATATAGCCCAATTTTTTAAAGCCCAACAATATTTATATGTTTTAAAAGAGACTGTTTATTGTTTAGTTATTGATAAAATTATGATTAAAAACCACGTTAGAGTATACCGAATTACTAAAAGTATTTAAAGAATTTTCCAGAACCGACAGTAATTTTATGAACATTTTTTAAAGCGTCTTATCACACTCAATTTTTATCAAATCCAGCGCTTTCTATTTTTAAAACACCTACTCCACACAATCTAAAGATTAAGAAACATTAAAAAATCTAAAAAATAATGGCTATATATGGTAGCTTCACTCAGATCGTATATCACTCACTCAGACGTTTCTGGATATAAAATTAATCGTAGCTATTGTACAAGAAAACTATTTTATCATACGGTACTGTATACCAGAATAAGCTATATTGAGAGTTATGTAATTGATTCGTATAACTAATCATTCTGAAAATTTAAATGTTTAACAAAAGGCAAAAACGTGAATTAACTCACCTTAGATGACGAATTCTTTATTTCACGGAATAATCGTCGTTTGTTCTTAGTCAAAATTGTGTACGCTGGCGTTGGTATACTCTACACACAAATAGAAAAGCACTCGCCTGGATATTTTGTCAAATATCTGATGTTACTGAACTGTTCTGATAGACAAAGACTAGTGTGGATAACTTGGCGGTTTCAAGTCGTTTTTTATAATGGAAGGGTGATGAAAATGTTAAAAGCATATATGAGTATGTCATTATCAGTGTACCTAATATCGTGATATCTGATAGATAATCCAAATATAGATTGCACAAACAACACACATTATGACAAAAATGACTTCTACACTTATATTACATCTGTCCTGTAAATGTATTTTATTTAAAATATTGTTTAGAATATAAGTCGGTATTTTTATCTGCAACGGCTGTATTAATACATAAAATTATCGAAAACGCCGAAAATTGTCCATGTTCCTCAGAATTGAGTTTTTTTCTTCGAAAATTGTCATCCTGCTGATAATGAAAATTATTACGCGTTATCCAGCGCATGCCAGGGAGTCTAACCAAACGCGGCTCAACGGATGCATTTTAAGTTTTGAATTGTTAGACTGACTTAACTTATCACTTATTTACTTACCACTGTGCTCTCTACTGCATATCACACGGCCTTTTTAGCAATTTAGCCAGACGCGTCACGTCAACTGAGCGGTAGGCTTTCACCAGTCTACAATTTATACTCAATATAAGGCCGAACTGCGAGGAGAGTGTTTACAGCGCCATCTGACAATAGAGTTGGATGAGGTATTCACTCTAAATATATTTATTTCAAATAATTTATTTGATTATTTTTATCCAAATATATTTATTTCACTTAAATAAATATTCCAAATAAATTAATCTCTACAAGCAAATAAGCTACAATATTCAATGACGTAAAAATTGTTAGCGGCAAAGAAATATGTTTTGAGAATAAGTAAATTCAATATGATACATTTCTTAAAAACAAGACATCTTTATGTTTATGTGGCTTAAGGTAAGCAAATAATTATATGTTCAGTGTATTCATGAGGTTTCTGAACTTTGATAACTTTGCAAATTAGACTATCTAGTATATTCATCTAAATCAGCAAATTTTTGTGAATTTATCCATTCAAGTGAGTCAATATTATACATTTCAAACATAATTTAATATACCTAACCACAATTGTTATAGTCCTACAATATTTTTGTGATTTAAAATCAACTAATTGTTGATAAAAGAACTTGAAGACTAACGTTTAAAGTCTGTTTGCTACATGTTATGAGATCGTATATACCTTATTCTGACGTTTCTGGACCTAGATTTTTCAAAACAAAATAATTTTATGATATGGTACTGTATACCAGAACAAGTTATTGGGAGTTATGTACTAGAACTCGTATAACCCATCATTCAAGACCCTTAAAAATCGTGAATAGAGCAAGAACAGTAAAATTAACTTACCTTAAATCACCTTTGAGAGAAGATGTCTTTATTTCTTGGGACAATCCTTGGTAGTTGTTAGTCAAAATGGTGTCTGCTGGGTCTGGGTACTCCAATAGAAGAACACTTGTCACGGTATTTTGTCAAATTAGATTATATTATTACTGAACTATTCTGATAGTCAAACTCGCGTGTGGATAAGTAGCTATTGACGGGTGGATTGAAGCCCTTGTCTTATAGTCGAAAGGTAATTTAAAAATGTTAAAAGCATTGATGAGCAGGTACAACAGATTTTTAGCTGGATTCATGTCACGTCATTACCAGTGTACTTATATCTTGATATTTTATCGATAGGTAATCCAAATATAGATTACATTAATCTTCACACATAGTTGTTTATTAGAACAAACGAGTTCTACACCAGTTTTACACCTATTTTGTCAATGTAGTTTATTTAAAATATTGTTTAAAATATAACTATGTTTTCTTATAGACAACGGCTGTATTAATTTGATATCTATAAAATTATCGTACAATTGCAATATTACACTGTGCCACTAAATTAATATTAAATAACTACAGGTCAATAAAACCAACAACAAAATTTAGACAAAATATTTATTCAATAAAGTTAGTACATAATGCATGTATTTATAAGATTAAACATAACGTATTAAATGAATTGACAGACATAGTTCTTAATCTACTAATAATATTTATTTAATTTGAGATAGACAAGGCAAGAATAATATAGCAATATTTTGTTTGTAAATAAAGAAGTCGGGAGTGTTATAGTATATAAAAATCTAGAGTAAATGATCATTTTTTGGGAGAAGGTGCAAGATTGGTAGTGGAAAACTGTAGTGGAAACATCTATGGTTATGTTTGATAGCAAGGTACGTCTGTAATAAATATTAACAAAAAAAACAATCACAAAATGCCAGAAATTGTCGCTCCGACACCTGAAATATTGACCTAAGGTGGAGACAAATTTCAATAAACTACGAACATCTCGAAAACACTACGAGATTTTTTACCAAAGTTAAATTCAGTCATTCTGGTTGCTGATGTGCTTGCTGGTTCATCATTCGTCCATAATTGATGTCGGTTTATGTGACATCCAGTACATTTAGCTCTCATACAACATCTAATAACTACAGTTATTTTCATGAACAAGGTAAAAAATATTGCACAGTAAAATGCTTGCTATTCTTAAAGACCTGTTGGTGATATTAAATGCACACTCGTGTCGCTGGCCACACCGAGCTTTATTCTAGCTAAGAAAAAGTAATTAAATATTTCGAATGAGCCAGTGTCAATCTTAGGGTTCCCTATATCTATCTTTAATAGATTTTGAGATATTGTCTGTATTAAATAATGCACACTGAATACAAAACGATTTATTCTTCTTTTATAGGAATGTAACAACTTTGGAACAGCAAGAAAACAGAAAAATATTGAAGAGGTTTGCTAAAATAATATATTTGGGATATCTAACTTAAATTAAAACTTAACTATGTTGTTCGAAAAGCTGCTCGTTCTGCTCCAAATATTTTAAAACTCTCTGCTGTACTTCTGTTATCGTCGTTTTTCGGTTTTCTTGTCGCTGAAGTCCATTACTGGCGGCTACTACTCTGTTAGTCAATTCTTCTCGAGTATTAACTGGTGTGGAATAGACCTGACCTTTCACATGAGCCCAGAAATAAAAGTCTAATGGTGTTAAATCTGGTGAGCTTGGTGGCCACCGCCAGGGTCCCCTGTTTCCGAACCAGCTATCGTCAAACATCTGATTAAGTTGAATGGATACCACTTGCGATGAATGTGCCGGTGCACCGTCCATTTTATAGCAGCAGTCGCGTAAAATATTGAAGAGGGAAGAGTTTCGCAAACTACTTTCACACGTCCACGCAAAATTTCTAAACATCTTTCACTATTTAAGTTTTCGTTGTAAATTTGGTATCTAATTTCGTCCCACATTATTAAATGGGAGTATTCAAAATGGATTTAAATAAAAACTGACAATGTCTCAAAAACTATTAAAGATAGATATAGGGAATCCTAATATTGATTGACAGGGAATAAGATTTCGGAATAAGAAGTATCGGGATACAGTGTGTTCCATCTGAAAAAAAATTGTTTTTTACGTTTGAAAATTCAATTATTGTGTTGTTGTAAATTTTGAACACCCTGTATAAGATATCACGATGAACTAAACATCGTCTTATTTGGTTATGTTTCAAGTTTTGGATCACCAATCACGAAACTACTAGTTTCAATAATAACCGAGATTTTCAATTTTAAACGTAACTCCGAAATGGTGAATATTAGTAAAATCCAAAAAATGGTGATATTTAGGTATAGGGAAACCTTATTAAAAATGATGTACTTTAATATGTAGAAACGAAAACTAAATTTAAAATTATATCATTCCATTTAAAATAACACAGTTGATACCGACTTCCGGTGACCGGACGTGACAGTTAACTTGAGAATATTTTAGCTAAAGAGATCAGATCGAGTAAATGCTAATTCCAAAATTTCAAGTTTCCAGAACTAGTAGAACATGAGAAACTTCTAATGTACAAGTTCCGTGAGACACTCTGTATATAAACTATAGACTACCAGTGTTGATAATTTTAATTGACTTGATAAATTTTCAGATCCATCAAATAATTATGGTGGCGTTAAATTGGAAATGCAGTCATTATTTTCAATCGGCATTACATATGCATGTTCAAGTTTGTGCATTAAAAATTAATATTAGAGTGCCCTTTGCACCTTTGCTTATAATAAAAAAACATACCTGCTCAATTCTGGCGGGTGTAGGTGACGATTTCTATGAATATCGGTGCATTTTAGTTGATCGCAAGAAGACTACGACATAGCCATCAATATTAATAAAATACATCACCTAGACTTGACAGAATTGTGCCGGATATTTTTTGTATTATCAGCAAAGGTTCCAAGTTCACTTTTACCTAAAATTTGAATGGAAATACCTGGACATTCCGGCGTTAATATTATTACAAAATCATGAAGTATATTTGGTTGCCTACTTAATTCTTTCCGAAGTATTCAAAATTACTTGTTTTCATTTTTTCAACGTCTGATCACCTTAACCAAAACATATTATTTTTGACGGTAGTACGAGTGCTGTTTTTTTTTTAAACTTATCAGTACTATACTTCTATATTTTTTTCCTGAGGCAAAATATTTATAATCTCCTGTTTTTTTTTACTGAATCAATAATGATCATAAGTCCTTCAAAATCATCAAAATCAACGTTCAAAGAAGTATGTATTGTGTCGTTACAGGATAACTGAAAAACATAACCTACTCAGTTTTGGTTAAAATATATGAAATTTCGTTCAATAAGCATTGTTTCTTCGAAATGCTAGAGGTTCAAATGAACTAAATGAGACGTGGCAATTATATTACTTCTTCGCAGTGATATTGAACTATTTATTTCAATTTGGAATAATTCACCAAATTTAGCCAGCAGTGGGGAGACTAACAGAACGCAGCCCAAGGGATGCATTTTATGCTTTGTGTTGTTTGACAGATTTGGAATACTATTTAACAGTATTGCATGACTAAACCACTAAACTAATACATAATAACTACAGGTCAATAAAACTAACAATAACTATTACGATAATATTTATTTATTTGTTTCATAGTTAGTCCGTAGTACATAATACATATACTGGTAAGATTAAACAGAACATATAAATAAATTGATAACATAATTTGTAATCTAGTAATAATACAATATAATATAGAAAATTGAACAAACACGAAATTATACATGCTATACTTACAACTAATTTAATAAAACACAAAATAATATGCGGTGGTATATCGAACTCGATATCTGGAGTAAATTTTAATCTGAATTGTTATTAAAACAACCTTATAGTTTTCGATATATTGGAACATTATGAAATTTTGTAAACGTAACAAATACTATTATTGTCAGGAACAAGGCAAAAATACTGCATAGTAAGATGCATTCTTGATGACTTATTGGTGATATTAAATGGACAATACTGTCACCATACCGAGCTTTATTATAACAGAAAAAGTAATACAATATTTAGAGAGATGAGAGATGAGCTCGTTCCATTCTTTTTGCAGACGATATAGTTGTGATGTGTATTGACGGACATAAGGTGAAAGTTACGCTAGTGTAACTTACGATGGCTTCTGAGATTAAGCCTTGACATGAGCAATGGAAATAAATGGCGAAAGAAGATGTGCTAGAAAATAGTAAGAAGGTGAGATGAAGCACGTGGTTGAGGACTATCTGATGATATCTTGAAAGCTAAGATTGAGTTGGGCGGCTTTTGTCTGCGATGACTACTTTTAAAACTAACATTGATTACGAACTAAAATATGAGTTAACGTAAAGAAGAACAAACGTAATAACTCTAGTACATACCTATATTCTACTGGGGAGCAATCAATAGGGCGGAAAAGGTAACTCTAGAATTTTTGGGAACACCTCGAAGTTTAGTGAAGCCCCTCGAGTATTTTGGATGAGTTCTTCAATCGGCAGTTAGAAGAAGACATCAGCTGGAGGTGAATAAGACGTATCTAAAAATAAATAATATCTGGTATATGGCATCGATGATCAACTGAAAGGAGCGTGTGATGAGTCCTAGATGATCTAATAGCGAGACGATCTTCATAAAATGGTTGGGAGGAGTCAGTGAATGTGATCAAGATTCGTCAGCACCATGCGCGAGCAACAGCTTAACCATTTTGGTAAATCCTTCACTACGAGCTATAGCCAGCGGTGTCTGACCGTCCTTGGTTTTTATGTTTATGTTAAGGCGTTCATCCAACATGAGTTTCATAGTTTTTAGTTTGTCTTCCTCATGCCAAACCCACGGTGGTTTCTTAGCAGCAAAATGTATGGATGTCCAACCATCTTTGTCCGCTATTCTAGGATCAGCATGGTGGTCCAGCAAGCACTTGACAATATACGGCTTCCCTTTTTCGCAAGCAATAGTCAGCGGTGTCTTGCCGTCGTTGGTTTTTTCATTTAGGTTAACCCCTCTATCCGTCAACATTTCGATGATTTCTTTGTGTCCTCCTTTGGCGGCAAAATGTATAGATGTCCAACCGTTTTGGTGGGATACTGTAGGTTCAGCATCGTGTTCCATTAACCACTTAGCAATATCCCATCTCTGCTCTTCACAAGCAATAGTCAGCGGTGTCTTGCCGTCGTTTGTTTTTTCATTTACGTTAACCCCTCTATCCCTCAACATTTCGATGATTTCTTTGTGTCCTCCTTTGACGGCAAAATGTATAGATGTCCAACCGTTTTCGTCGGATACTGTAGGATCAGCAACGTGTTCCATTAACCACTTAGCAATATCCCATCTCCGCTCTTCACAAGCAATAGTCAGCGGTGTCTTGCCGTCGTTTGTTTTTTCATTTACGTTAACCCCTCTATCCCACAACATTTTGATGATTTCTATGATTCCTCCTTCGGCGGCAAAATGTATAGATGTCCAACCGTTTTCGTTGGATACTGTAGGATCAGCACCGTGTTCCATTAACCAGTTAGCAATATTCCATCTCCCACTTTCACAAGCAATAGTGAGCAGTGTCTGGCCGTCGTTTGTTTTTTCATTTACGTTAACCCCTCTATCCCACAACATTTCGATTATTTCTATGATTCCTCCTTTGGCGGCAAAATGTATAGATGTCCAACCGTTTTCATCGGATACTGTAGGATCAGCACCGTGTTCTATTAACCAGTTAGCAATATCCCATTCCCCACATTCACAAGCAATAGTGAGCGGTGTCTTGCCGTCGTTTGTTTTTTCATTTACGTTAAACCCTCTATCCCACAACATTTCGATTATTTCTATGATTCCTCCTTTGGCGGCAAAATGTATAGATGTCCAACCGTTTTCGTCGGATACTGTAGGATCAGCACCGTGTTCTATTAACCAGTTAGCAATATCCCGTCTCCCCCATTCACAAGCAATAGTGAAAGGTGTCTTGCCGTCGTTTGTTTTTTCATTTACGTTAAACCCTCTCGACGATAAAATATTGATGATTTCGAGCTCGTCAGCGGATGCAGCATGATGTATAAGTGTCCAACCATCGTCATCGGGTAATGGAGGTTCCGCACCGTTTTTCACCAAAGCGAGATAACAGCCCTCTTGAACGCCACCATCACACATATCGAGCGGTGTTTTGCCTTCATTTGTTTTTTGATTTATGTTACATCCTATCTTCACTAACATGTCGATGACGTCATCATCGACGTCATAATGTCTTCGAGCGGCAACGTGCATAAGAGTCACACCATTGCCGTCTGATATTGATGGATCAACAACGTATCCAAGCAAATGCTTAACGTCTTCCAAACGGATATACACACAATCTGTACATAAACCATAAAATGCATCCAATAAATCTAAGCTGAAATATTTGACGGAAGAAGCATGTCCATCCTCACCTATAAATGGAAAAAATTTAATTATTCACATGATATAATCAGCATGTTTAATTTATACACAGAAGATGCAAACAAAAAAGTAGTGAAGTGTCAAATTGTCGAAGCTTTGGTACTCTTCAATATAGGTACTTGTAATTAAACGATGGTATCAGCCCTATATGTTTTCAATAGTTTGATATGTTTGGATCGATCTTGCTGTCGGGTTAGTATGAATCATTATAAATAGATAGATTGTTGCACAATTTATAATTGTTTCTTGTTTCGGTGAGTTTTCCGGCAAAGTGGCTGCAGGCGCAATTTGTCGTTTTAAAGAGCAGATTAGACATTCTAGATGTTCATAGAAAGTTTACGTATTATTGTTCAATTCAATAATTTTTAGAATTGATTAATAAAAAAAAAATTTGTTGACCTATATACTACAGTGCTCGTATTTACATATTTAGTTAAATAAAGTGTATCTTATTTGCTTATCATCGTAACGGCATAATAAGAATTGAGCGCGATAGTAAAAATAATAAATGTTATTTTCTGACTACAAAGTAAGAAAGGAATCACAGTGGTATTTGCATATCATTTGAGCCTAGCTCCGTTAATTGCACCTTGTAAATAATGAGAACTTATATACAAAAATCACTTACGTAATCTTTTACTTATCTCGCCAATGTGTTTGATCTTCCATATTCCCCATTGTTCATTCTTTGTGGCCATTCCTAAAGGTGTCCTATTGCAGTTGTTTCTAATGTCAAAGTTAGCACAGTGCTCGAAAAGTAATCCAGCGATTGTACTGTATCCCATTGCGCAGGAAATATGTAGACCAGTATTGCCATTTACATCTTGCTCGTCAACCAGCGTTGGTTTCAGGTCTAGGAGTATCTTGACGATACTCTCGTTTCCTGTAGTAATCGCAAGATTGAACGCAACTATGCCCATACCTGTTTCTAGTAAGGGCCGTGCCACATTTGACTCAACGTCTTCCTCATTTTCAGCATGAATTGCGGTCAGTAATTTGATGCAAGTGCCGCCGTCGTCTTCAGTCAAACACGTTCGGGTTGGGTAATCCATATTAATTGAGTGAACGATGGTAGAGCCATTTACTGTAGCAAAAACATAATATAAGCAAATATATTTGTTAACGTACACATTAGCATGTATGGTAGAACAAATACATAATTTATAATCTAAGTTTAGATTATAGGCCAGGCAATGTCGCAATAAAAAGTAGCAATGATGCCAAAAACAAAAATCCAGATAAGTGGTATTTTGATGACCGGAGAGCCTCAGTGGTGAGATGGTGCCCAAATTCAGTTGCTGCAAAATATTTTTCCCGTAGATCCAAACAAAACATATTTATTAGAAAAGTAGGCGGTAGCGGATAATATTCTCTGTTCTTTTTCAAATTAAGGTAGTAGCAAGTTGCTCTGGAGTTTAGTCACATGTAAAGTATAAGTGTATTTTAAAAAATAGTTTTTTTTTGTCTCAATTATGATAAAAGGTATTACTTAAGGGTTTATCGGCAGTTAATTTGGAATTTGTAATACGTGAGAATACTGTTTACCTGGTTTTGAATGTAAATGTCATTCTAAGTAAAAAGATTCATATGGACTATTGAATTTTTCAATTCCTGAATAACTTAAAGCCGTTGAAAATATACGAGTGTAAGTTTTTCAGGATTAAAAAAGCACATAAAAGTGCATTAGAAATAATTTACTCATCATCGCATTTACTATTTAAAAAAACGATTAAGAAAGGTTAAAGAAAGTTAAAGCCGTTGGAAAATATACGAGTGTAAGTTTTCAGGATTAAAAAAACCACATAAAAGTCCATTAGAAACAATTTACTCATCATCGCATTTACTATTTGAAAAAAAAAAGATTAAGAAAGGTTAAAGAACGCGAGAAAAGAAAAGACACCTGTATATTTGACATTAGCTAATTCAGGTAAAATGTTTTTATCTTAAAGCCCATTCAAAAGCAGTTCTTTATACATAATGGAACACCAGCGCTAGTAGTAAAATGGCGAGAATTTGAACCTCTGTATATCGATAACGTGTAGTACTATTTAGTCGAATTTCAAGACAATTCTAAATACATTTTTAGGCGCGTACTTCTTACATCGAATACCAATTATGGGATAAGTGACATTTCGGTTAGATTATAGCTCAATACTTAAACAACTTTGCCAAATTAAAACACACCTTTTATCTTCATTCTTAATCAAAATCTTTAAGTATAGCGTCGAATTTGAATCAACGATAAATATGTGAAAATTCTATTTCTGAGGTGGCGCATCATCGGATTTTTTGGTGATACTATATAGAATCTCAAAACATGAATATAAAAATGTAAATTTCTTCATTATATAGTAATTTTTCGTGGCAAATTTGTTTCTCTTACCGTCCATAATTTTCTATAAATAAATATTAATAACTAAAAATTGTGATATACACGCAATCGTCTCAAGTTTTTATTTTTGCATGAATTTTTCAGTAATTTTCTGTCTCTTCTGTATTAAGTAACTGTTTATAGATTGAGTCAATTTTAAGCTACACGGTCTTGTACTCTGGAATCATCTTTTTCCATTATTTATCGCCTTGAATTTTTTATTTAGTTTCCATTTTTGTTTAGCAACGCCCATGGAAAAGTCTTATGATTAGAAACAAGGAGGCCGGCAACACAATTTTCCTATTACTTTAGATATGATTCGGGTCGGAAAAGATGTCGTAAAGTGGCCATTAACACACAAGCGGTGTGACTCGTGGTTCCCTCTTTTCTGCTGCAACAACGTAATTTGTGGCAATTCAAGATAAAGTTGCACACATTACGAGGTGTAAGAGAAACGTGTGAAATCATAGTAGAAGAGTGTGTAGTTCAAAATTATACCAACCTATGATAAGTTACTTTTTCTTCACAAGAAACGCATATATTCATGCAAAAATTGAAATTTCAACAAATGGTTTTATTGCTCACTTTTTATGTGAATTGGTTTCAGATTGGGGATTATAGGGGTACATAGGAATTATTAGGTTATATAATTACGTACCATTTGAATGAGACACGGTGCATTCAAGCCATCCCCAGAAACCATCGCAGGCACACGTAGACGATTTATTCTTGTTGTCAGAATTTATAAAGAAATATTTTCTAGCTTCAAACCACAGATAGCTGTTGCGGGTACGTTCTTCTATCATGTGTTTGATGTCGCTGTAAGTCCCGTACTTTTCCCAGACTGCCTTGTAAAATGGTTTGCATTTTTCTGTATTTAAAACTGACTTGACTATGTTGTTCAGCAAGAAATCTACCACAAAATACTCGGCAAAAGTTCTATGGACAAATTGAAAACTTTTCTTCGAATTTCTTACATCAACAATCCCGATATTCTGGTCGCAAATGTCTTTTAAAATTTCAGCAAGACCGGTGTCTGATGTTAGTCCCTTTGAAATAACATCCTTCTCTCCAAATATTTCCACCAGCGCTAGTTCAAGGTGCTGCTTCATTGATTTTACGATTGATAAGTGGGCAACATTTTGGCTCAAGTTCATTTTCTTATTGTATGTTTTATGTTTTAACTCGATAAATAGCTTGTATATTTCTTCTCTTGTAATAGAGTCGGAATTTTCGTGGTCTTGGTATATTGCTGACATCATATGCAAATGCAGAGGATTTCTTAAGAACTCATAGCCTAAATGCCTTAAAATATTGTTATTCATATTTGATTTCGTAAAATATTCATCTATCTGTTCATGGTCGAAAGGTAACAGTATGAATGAAATTGAGCCAGCTATCCTTGTTAGTTTTTCTTCAGCGTGAGGCCTCGTCGTGCAAAATATTGGTACGTCGGTATTGTCTAAAATTGTAGTCATCAATGATATAACTTTCTTTTCATGTAAAGGCAGAATTTCGTCAAACGCGTCCAAAAACAGGCACAAACGTTTAGAAGTTCCGTGAACCTCCATTATAGATTTTACCAATTTGTCATCAGAGTTATTTGTCATTTTACTGAAGAAGAATTTTAATGGGTCAGATTTAATGACCTTCAAAATTGCACTATTCTCAATATCGTCAAGGCAATCTCGTAATTTGATGTAAATTAGAAAATTTCGAGGCAAGTAACCCTGAGCTAATGCTTGCAGAACTGTCGTTTTTCCCATTCCTGGTTCACCAATAATAATATGCAATCCAGGTTTAACATGTTCAAGAACGGCTGCTTCCGTAAGCGATTTTTCTTCTTTTTTGTCCTGTTTTAGCATAAAATTCCGTGTAATGTACATATTATCTGGTCTAGGTAATAATGGGCCAATTACGTGTTGGTTTTCACTGCCAGGAGCTGTATTTTTTGTCCAAGCTAGCAATTGCGAAAGTTTTAGACTGTTGAATATTCCATCGACCGCTGAACGAATTGTCTCCTCTTTTTCCATAGAAATACCTTCACAAATTGATAAAAGTGCAACAGGAAGCCGTCCTTGGATGGACACTTCAACTTTTAACGCTTCCTTTAATGTACCTATTTTAGATATGTGTCTTACGTCTGTGATTAGTTCATCATACTCATCACCGCTGAACACAACAAACCTTCTTCCAACAGTTTTGAACTTATCCACAAATTCGAGAATGTTTTTTGTATGCTCAGGCTTAATTGGCAACGGAATTTCTTCGCGGTACCACAACAAAATCAATAATTCTCTTATGTTGGTCACATTCTCGCCATAATGCTCTCTAATCATGTGTGTAGTACTCTCAGTCACTCCTGTTCGCCAGTTGAAATTTATGTCGATCTCCTTGCGAACAACGTACTCATAATAACATGCTAGTAATGGCCAGACTTTGTTGTCTCGAAGATTTACAATTTGTTGGATGGAGAATATTTGACACCACAGGTCTCTGAATTCGGGGTTAATTTCTTCGACTTGTCCTAAATCATCAAGCAGCCAGTCTTCGAGCAATACTTTCAACCATTGAATTTCAAACGATCGCCTTGTTAGAATGGCGCAATTGTTGCCTCTTTGCATGTATTCCTTTATGGTTTTATCTAGGATCACTAACTTATTAATAAAATTACTTCCTAATAAGTTTGCAATTGTATAATCTATATCGGCAACATTCGGCTGGTCTAGGAAGATGAACATTTGCTTGTTTTGAGATGTCTGATTTGTATTTGGATACTGAAATATGTAGTCTCTATATTCACCAAAAGTCGATGTATCTAAGAAGTGAATGGGATGGCTTCTGTCAAGGTGTTTGCATGGTAGTATAGGAACGACCTCTCTCATATTCGTGAATATACACATGAAGTAATCCTCTTCATCAACGTCCTCAAATAGGTTACTATTACGCAATTGTTTAGTTTTATCTTCATTGTTTGATTTAATACCCATTACTTCGTCAAAAGCTTTCTCATACTCTTCTAACTTTATTTCACAATCATTGTTTACTCTTCGCTTTTTGGTGCGTTGTCTATTCAACCATAATGATTTATTTTCTACTTTCGTATGCTTCACTTGGATGAAAATGGCAATGTTCTTTCTTTTGTCCTTGAAGGACACCTTCACGATGACATCGTCAAATTTATGAACTCCTACTGGGTTGGAAACCAGCCAAAAATCATCGACCTCATCATTTTGGGAGAGAGAAGCTGCTACGAAAAGCAATACTTTTCTCTCGTATAATAGGCCCTCATTATGGTTTCCGGCGTCCCGTGGTACCTAAAAACACATAAGAAACAGTAAATACTATCAATAAGCGTCTGCTTTGGAATTGGAATATATTTTCTTGTTATTTCAAGTAGAATTATGTTACTAGTTTTTAATTTTATTGTTTTGGGTTAAAATTTATAATTTAAAAATAAGAAACGGTATTTAATGAAAGAAACATGTAACTAAAATAAAATAAACATTCCAAAGCAATTGTTTGAAAGAGAAAGAGTCATAAAGTTTTTTTTTGCAAGTAGAAAAAAGTATGTTTCAGCGGAGCATTGACGGCATAAGTTTTCCTCACATATTTTTACACAATTCGGCCAGAAAATAACACGTTTTTTGTCCAGCAATGTGCAGCGGCGCAAAAACTTGCATTGTGTTTGGAAATCAACATCAAACAAGTTTACGTATTTTAAAATATGTTTGACTTATGTCCAAAATGTTAATGTCACATACCAATTTGCTAAGATTAATCGAATAACATGCTGGACGTAATACAACTGATTTTTGATTTAATTTCTTAAATAAAAAATCATCTTTTTCAATTATGTTTTGTTTTATGTTGAACAACTTATTGCAAAATTAAAATAAAGTATAAAAATACCGTATTTTTTTAGATAATCATGTGTGATCGTAATAACATTGCTATTTATTGTATTACTACGTTCGTTAATACGTGTTAATACGTTAATAATAATAGTTGGGTGTAGTTTCAGGATAAAATATATATTATTATTTTGATATTTAGAAATGTTATAAGGCCCTCTGGATATCATTGCCCCAAGTAACCCATGCCTAGCTATGTATATCCACCATTTGACCATCATTCAACGCTAATATCTAATGATGTAACATAACGTAATAGTATGTAAGTATATGACTGTTATTGATACTCACAAACATAACTGCCTCCTCCATTTCTTCTTATTTAATTCACTTATACAAAACTGTAACCTGAAAGAAAAATAAACAAATATCAAGTTTCTCTTCAATTTTATTTATCACGCAACGGCAGATATCAGTAATGCAGACCGGAAAACTAAACACAAGATTCTATGGGAGGAAAAGCGTACCAAAAACGGCCTCTACTTATTCGATTTTGTTTATTTTTGGCCAGTATAGTCTGGCATCTAGTTAATATGTATTGTATGTTAGTTTATCACGTACGTCAGATCAGCCCACCACTTTTCGCAAAACGCCTTGAAACTTTCCAAACAATTAGTACCCAATTAGTACTAATTGGTACCACCAACCCCGCAATTGGTACCTCAAAGGAACTCCCCCTAATTAGGAGTAGCTCTTTTGACCGTCAGCTCAACCCGCCACTTGTCGCGAATCGAGTTGAAACTTTGGTCAAATTTAGTACCCAATTAGTACTAATTGGTACCACGAACCCCGCAATCGGTACTTCAAAGGAACTCATTGAAATCGGTGATTGAAAGTGGCTCAAGGTCAAGTCCGTCACTTCAGCCCACCACTTGTAGCGAATCGCCTTGAAACTTTCCAAATATTTTGTACCCAATTAGTACTAATTAGTACCACCAACCCAGCAATTGGTACGTAAAGGATCTTCTTGAAATCGAGGATTGAAATTGTCTCAAGGTCACGTCAGGCGCCTCAGCCCACTACTTGTGGCAACTCGCCGTGAAATTATCCAATCATTTAGTATCCAAATAGTAGTAATTGGTACCACCAACCTCGCAATTGGTACCTTAAAGAAACACCCTAATTACGGGTACTTCTTTTGACCATCACGTTTCGAGAAGAAACATTGAATATGCATGGCTGAAATTTTGGTTACCTAAACGATATTATATTTCGGAGTGCCGTCGTTGGCAGTGAAAAGAGGCAAATAAAGACATTTTGGATATAGAAGATGCAAACTATTTTCGGTATTGTTAACAATATTATTACTTTATCATACGCAGTCTGATGAAGTATTGTAATCGTGCCGAAAAAAGAAATTGATTTTTTAGCGGAAATAGGTCTTTTTGGGTCCCCCGATCCTTTTTGACCTAGGTACAAAAAATCTGATGTGGCCAGGCACATGACTTTATCATACAATATGTAAAATTAATAGTTTAGCTGCATGAGAATCTATTTGACTGAGATAAATCGTGTCTGCATTAAAATTAAACTAGTTAGCCAGCATTTGACAGATATTTTGATAGTCAATAGTATCAATCGAAGGTATTGTCAAAGCATCAGCATTTGACACTACCTACTGTCATCAGAATAATAGTTGTTTATCTCACAAGTGCCGAAAGTAAGGAATAGCACAACGAACGGTGATGCGGCGCGTCACCGATGGCGGAGCGTCGTCGTCCCATGTGAGCGAGTCGCGCTATGTAGTTTTCGGCAGGAGTGACATCAACGTTTTTTGTATTGCTTTTTGAGAAATACGTATTTAAAAAAAAATCTAAAATGGTTATATTTCGGTATAGAAAATGTTAGGTTGATACCACTTCTACGAAATGTCAAGTTTAAAAAGCTAATTCAAATTCTGACAGATTTATAGTCGATGGTTCTCCGAGTGTGACAGCGTGGTGACAGCCATAGACATTTCTGTGGTGACAGCACAAAAAAATATTTGTCAAAATCCTGGCTACTATGTAGCATATCAATGCAGATGCGACCGATCTCGATCAAATAGAATTTGCTTTTGCAGCTAAACTATTAATTTTACCAAAAAATGTCATAGGCATAAATTATTCAAAATTTCCTCTGCTTTAATTTATTATTTAACTATTTTGACAAATTACAGAATTGGCGGCTCATTTCTAAAATCCTTGAAAAAGGCTTAGAATAAACTACCAGTTCCTTTGGACCCTTTTGAACCAAAAGCTTTTCAGCTCTAAGTTTGGTCATAAAACTTCCAAATATGAACTTTCGTCCCGATACCTTTAGTAGTTTCTCCGGAATCGTCTCCACAAAAATCGAGTACACACATACGCACACACACACACACACACACACACACACACATACACACAAACACACACACACACACACACACACACACACACACACACACACACACACACACACACACACACACACACACACACACACACACACACACACACACACACACACACACACACACAGACATTTTTTTGTACCTTGGTCAAAAATGTTCAGGGGACCCAAAAGGACCTATTTCCGCTAAAATCTCAATGTCAATAATCTCATAATCAATAAAAATGTCTGTGTGTGTGTGTGTATGTGTGTATGTGTGTACTCGATTTTTGTGGAGACGATTCCGTAGAAACTAGTAACGGTATCGGGATGAAAGTGCGTATTTAGAAGTTTTATGACCAAACTTAGAGCTGAAAAGCTTTTGGTTCAAAAGGGTCCATAGGAACTGGCTGTTTCCTCTAAGCATTTTTCAAGGATTTTGCAAATGAGCTGCCATTTCTGTAATTTCGTCAAAATAGTTAAATGATAAATTAAAGTAGAGGACATTTTGAATAATTTGTGCCTATGATATTTTTTGGTAAAATTAATAGTTTAGCTTCAAGAGCAAATTCTATTTGACGGAGATCGGTCGTATCTGCATTGATATGAAACTACATAGTAGCCTGGATTTGACAAATATTTTTTTGTGCTGTCACCACAGAAATGTCTATGGCTGTGACACTCGAAAACAGCTGATTTCATCAGCGGTTGGAGAACCGTTATGGAACGTTGCCGCTCTAGCGCGGCAAAGTACAAAATACAAAATTCAAATAAAATAAGGTCACCAATTTAATTGTTTGTTGATAAGAAATATCAACCCGTTGTTATATCTAATTGTAAAAACGATAAATTGAGAAGAAACTTGTAAATAAAGTATAGCGATGAGTGTAGTTATATTTTAGTATGTTGGTACGGATGTGACATCTACAGTGTCATGAACGAATATAAATCTGTCAGAATTTGAGTTAGCTTTTTAAACTTGACGTTTCGTAGAAGTGGTATCAACCTAACATTTCCTATAAAGAAATATAACCACATTTAAATTTTTTTAAATATGTATTTCTCAAAAAGCAACACAAAAAACGACACTACATAGCGCGACTCGCTCACATGCGACGGCGACGCTCCGCCATCGGTGACGCGCCGCATCACCGCTCGTCGCGCTATTCCGTTTTCGGCACTTGTGCGTGCTTGTGAGATAAATAACTATTATTCTGATGACCGTAGGTAGTGTCAATTGCTGATGCTTTCACAATACCTACTATTGATACTATTGACTATCAAAATGTCTGTCAAAGCTAACTAGTTTAATTTTAATGCAGACACGATTTATCTCAAATAGATTCACATGCAGCTAAACTATTAATTTTATATTTTGTTTGATAAAGTCACGTGCCTGGCCACATCAGATTTTTTTAAAATAGTTTTTAGTTTATTTTCGTTTTTGGGAATCGGCAACAACAAAACATATTCAAGTATCTTTTTTTTCAAGGAAAATATTTCGCCTTAATCAAAGGCATCCTCAGGAAATCTACAGTAGAGTAATTGAGTAATTTTTTAAATATATAATAAATATAAAAACATTAACTAAATAAACAAACAACGTGAACACATGAAGCTTTTTTAAACATTTGACAAATGTCAAACTAAATGCCTACTTCACAACAACGTAAAATAATATAAAATACAATATCAGTGAAAAACTAAATTAATCAAGCATTATGTCAGAGCCTTACAATATGTTATATTAATATTTTTTTATAAATAATATTAGATTTGCTACGCCAGTTTTAAAATAACTAATATTTAATTCATTAATAACGAGCATTTCCAAAAAGTTTCTATTTTGTTGCTTTTTACAAATTATAATTATTATAATATATTATATTATAATATAATGGGTTTCCTGAAAAGCATGTTGACCTAATTCACAACTTAATTCATTTGTTTTTATATCTGACTTTTGTTGTGTTTAGTTTCTAAATAATTATCAGTCTGATCACGATACAATAAATGATAACAAGAACACGGAATAGAATAAACAACCTCAGAATTTAAAACCAAAGATCTTAAACAAAAGAAAAACAACTATTAAGTTTTGACAAATTATATTTTGCAAATGTAATGTTATTACATTTTAAAGGTTATGTTAAACGAAAACAATTTTTTTTGGTAAACCGTTATTAAAAAATAGATTTTATAAATTTTTGTGTCATAAATTTAGAATTTAGATTTTTTCTTCTATTTTTTACTGCAAAAACTGTTCTTTTTCTACTGTAATTAATGGAATGATAAGAGAACAAATTAATATATCTACACGAACTTGTAACTTTTTTAAACCAATCTAAAAGCAAAATATTTTTATCTGTTCTAATAACATTAATATCTAAAAAGGCACTAAAATGACTTTATGTCTCGACGGTAAACTGAAAAGAATGATATTGTTGATAATAAAATTAACGTACAAGTTCTCTCTATTCAGGAGTGCCGTATCGCACTCCGAAATATAATATTTTATAGGCAACCAAAATTGCAGCTATTGTTTCCAATGTTTCGTCCCGAAACGGGGTGGCGAAAAGAACTACCCATAATTAGGGTGGGTTTCATTGAGGTACCAATTGCTAGGTTGGTGGTACCAATTAGTACTAATTGGGTACTGAATACATAGTTGGAAAGTTTGATGGGAGGTGATGGGCGTAACCTTGAGCCAGGTTCAATCCCGGATTTCACGGAATTCCTTTGAGGTACCAATTGCGGGGTTGGTGGTACGAATTAGTACTAATTGGGTACTAAATATTACCAAAGTTTCAACACGATTCGCAACAAGTGGCGGGCTGAGCTGACGGACGTTAATTTATCGATTTTGAGCCCTTTGGAGCACACATTGAGAGGGTCGTGCATAAGGAATTACACAAACTAGAACCACCCTAATTTACAATGTGGTACCTACTCTTGAACATAATATATATCAATAACTCTTTTATTATTTTATTATTAAAAAATCTGATGTGGCCAGGCACATGACTTTATCATACAATATATAAAATTAATAGTTTAGCTGCATGAGAATCTATTCTATTGAGATAAATCGTAGGTATTGTCAAAGCATCAGCATTTGACACTACCTACACTACGTCATTAGAATAATAGTTATTTATGTCACAAATGCCGAAAGTACGGAACAGCGCGACGAGCGGTGATACGGCGCGTCACCGAAGGCGGAGTGTCGCCGTCGCATGTGAGCGAGTCGCGCTATCTAGTTTTTTGCAGGAGCGACATCAACGTTTATTGTGTTGCTTTTTAAGAAATACGTATTTAAAAAAAAATGATTTCTGTATAGTAAATGCTATTCCGATTGGTAGGTAATGGTAGCTAATGGCGGTGGTAGAATACGAAATTATACTATTTCTTACATATCGTGATAATGACACATATTAGTTTGCATGTACATAAACATAAGTCACTAGCAATTTTCTATTAGAGATACGGCGTCTGCTACCACTGCCATTATCACTAATGAAAACGCACCTTAAAAAGGTAATTCAAATTCTGACAGATTTATATTTGTTCATGACACATCCCTACCAACATACTAAAATAAAACTACACTCATCGCTATACTTTATTTATAATTTTCTCAATGTATCATTTTTAGAATTAGATATAAAGACGGGTTGATATTTCTTATCAACAAACAATCAAATTGGTGATCTTATTTTATTTGAAATTTGTATTTTATAATTTTGCGCACTACAGCGGCACGTTCCATAGTGGTTCTCCAACCTCTGATGATATCAGCTGTTTTCGAATGTGACAACACAAAAAAATATTTGTCAAAATCCTGGCTACTATGTAATTTCATATCGATGCAGATGCGACCGATCTCGACCAAATAGAATTTGCTCTTGAAGGTAAACTATTAATTTTACCAAAAAATTTTATAGGCATAAATTATTCAAAATTTCCTCTACTTTAATTTATTAATTAACTATTTTGTCGAAATTACAGAAATAGCGGCTCATTTCCAAAATCCTTGAAAAAGGCTTAGAATAAACTAAAAAGCTAAACTATTAATTTTACCAAAAAATGTCATAGGCATAAATTATTCAAAAGTTCCTCTGCTTTAATTTATTATTTAACTATTTTGACGAAATTACAGAAATGGCGGCTGATTTCTAAAATCCTTGAAAACGGCTTGGAGTAAACACCCAGTTCCTTTGGACCCTTTTGAACCAAAAGCTTTTCAACTCTAAGTTTGGTCATGAAACTTCTAAATATGAAGTTCCGTGCCGATACCTTTAGTAGTTTCTCCGCAATCGGATTCACAATCGGATTGAGTACACACACACACACACACACACACACACACACACACACACACACACACACACACACACACACACACACACACACACACACACACACACACACACACACACACACACACACACACACACACACACACACACACACACACACACACACACACACACACACACACACACACACACACACACACACACACACACACACACACACACACACACACACACACACACACACACACACACACACACACACACACACACACACACACACACACACACACACACACACATACACACACACAGACATTTTCTTGTACCTTGGTCAAAAATGTTCAGGGGACCCAAAAAGACCTATTTCCGCTAAAATCCCAATTTTTTTTTCGGCACGATTACAATACTTTACATACTGCGTATGATAAAGTAAAAATATATGTATAAATTTGAATTTGATTGATTTTGCCAGTTATGTAAGTAAGAGTCATCTTCTCGGAAGTGAGAAGATAGAAATGCTGGCAAGTACCGTGGTCCAAAACAAAATCTATTGAGTATAAGCATCGCGTGCAATGAGTGGTGTTTTGGCTGTGTTAGAACCAAGTTTACTATACAGGGTGAGCTATAGCATTGCAGTGGTCGATATTCCCGTTATCGTTAGACATAGAAAACAACGTATTGTATCAAAGTTGTTTAGTCCGTTATTTTCTAAAACCCAATACTATTTACATCTGTATAGGATGTTGCATTTTGGGGTGATGAAAACGAAATGTCAAAGATGTTAAAAATATATAGTAATCTGCTGTCAAAAATGTGTAATGATTGTTTTATATAAATACCGTGGTGTCAAAAATTATCTTCGTCAAGGGTTGTCACGCAATGTAAAAAGGTGTCTTAGCTTGAGTTGCTAAGAGGAGTCCAACAGCCAATCGACAGCTGCTTGGCTGTTTTTTGATAAGTTTGGAAAATCAATCGAGAATTTGTCTTTGCGTGGGAATGCCGACGTCTTCGCCAAAACTACTTTGGAATAACATAATTTAACGTAGTTTTAATTTATTTTTGCACACGTCATATATTTCAACATAACATTTGTCAACGGTTTATGAAGAGTATCTGCAAAAATTCACTTACTATGAATGTGTTCGGAATATTTGAAAGAGCAGTGAGGTTATGTGCCCGTATACATTTATAACTAATATACGTAGCATTGTTTGTGGAGAAATACTTTTAATCTATTGCAAAACCCGTACCAATACCTTTGGTCACAGATTACCTTCTCTTGGTACGATAGATTATGCACTCAATTCTCAGCCGATAATCATACACTTATGTCAAGCTAATGAAAAACATACAAGTATACATATTACATACATATGTACATTAACAGCACAGAGATCTGATAACGTATAAGAAAAACAAAACACTTAAGTGTTTTTTTTACACATTATTGTGTACACAATAAGAATATTTGAAGTGGGTTTTCTTAGAATAGTAGCGATAGTGATTTTACGAACATAATTTTTAAATCGTCTTATCACGGTGAATTTCACGATGATTGAGAAGTGATAATTTTTACAAAGGAAATATTAAATCGATGGATCTTTTTGCGCTGGACTGACATATTACAACAAAATTTATGTCAAGCCAAATTGCTATTTTTAGATTTTCACTTCAAGTGAACTCAACTTCATACCCTCATTATCTTTTATGATTTAGATTTCAAAGTTTTCGGTGTTGTGCAACTCCACAAGATCACCACTGGATCACGTAAAAATATGACAATTTTCGGTATTTTGTAGTAAACTCAGGCTAAACCAGAACTAACAAAACCTGTTCAAAATTAAAAATTTTCCATATTTTTATACTTACACAGTTCCCCTGAAAATTTTTTAATTTTTGTTTCCATGCTGTTAGAATTTGAAAATCTGTGGAAACAGAAAGCATCGAGTTTAGGCATTTTTTAATGCTGAACAAGTTTTCTTAGTAATTCTTTATCGTCTCCTTATTCAGTTGCAATATTCGCACTTCATTTTTAGACCGACGCACATTGAGGTATTTGACCCAAAAACGCTGGCCATAAATCAAATTTCTAAGTTGTTAAATTCCAAAAAGTAAACCAGTTTCTGTCATAGGTAAACGACCGATGTATTAAAAGGCGCAAATAATTTTTCACCTTAGCCTTGCGCCACGTGTCCTTGCCTGAACAATTTAGGGAGTATCGAAAAAAGGTTTTTTTCGAAATTCAAAATTTCAAGTTGATAAGAAGTTGCCCCTACATATGGACCTACATATGCTACAAAAAAAATGGCACAATTGAAACATATTTAGATCTCCCGCAGAAGCCCTAAAGTTTATAATTTTCGTCAAGAATTAGATTTTCTTTTTTCAATGAAAGATTAAGTGATTTTTCTTTTTCAAATACAATAAGTGTAACAATAAGGTGTGAAATTACCGTATTCAAAAATATATTGCAACGTTTAGATCGCCTACAGTTTCTTTAGTTTCGATACAATGTTTAGAAAAATGACCATTTTGGTATATTTTAAAAAATCTGATGTGGCCAGGCACATGACTTTATCATACAATATATGAAATTAATAGTTTAGCTGCATGAGAATCTATTCTATTGAGATAAATCGTAGGTATTGTCAAAGAATCAGCATTTGACACTACCTACACTACGTCATTAGAATAATAGTTATTTATGTCACAAATGCCGAAAGTACGGAATAGCGCGACGAGCGGTGATGCGGCGCGTCACCGAAGGCAGAGTGTCGCCGTCGCATGTTGGCGAGTCGCGCTATCTAGTTTTTGGCAGGAGCGACATCAACGTTTATTGTGTTGCTTTTTAAGAAATACGTATTTTTAAAAAAAATAAATAAAAAATTTCTGTATAGCAAATGCTAGGTTGGTACCACTTTGACGAAACGTCAAGTTTAAAGGTGCGTTCCGATTGGTAGGTAATGGTAGCTAATGGCGGTGGTAGAATACGAAATTATAGTATTTCTTACATATCGTGATAATGACATATTAGTTTGCATGTACATAAACATGAGTCACTAGCAATTTCTATTGGAAATACTATAATGACGTCTGCTACCACTGCCAATATCACTAATGAAAACGCACCTTAAAAAGGCAATTCAAATTCTGACAGATTTATATTTGTTCATGACACATCCCTACCAACATACTAAAATAAAACTACACTCATCGCTATACTTTATTTATAATTTTCTCAATTTATCGTTTTTACAATTAGATATAACGGGTTGATATTTCTTATCAACAATCAATCAAATTGGTGATCTTATTTTATTTGAAATTTGTATTTTATAATTTGCCGCACTAGAGTGACAACGTTCCATAGTGGTTCTCCGACTGTGGGTTCTCCAACCTCTGATGAGATCAGCTGTTTTCGAATGTGACAACACAAAAAAAAATCTGATGTGGCCAGGCACATGACTTTATCATACAATGTATAAAATTAATAGTTTAGCTGCATGCGAATCTATTTGATTGAGATAAATCGTGTCTGCATTAAAATTAAACTAGTTAGACAGGATTGGAAGATATTTTGATACTATTGACAGTAGGTATTGTCAAAGCATCGGCATTTGACACTACATACTGTCATTAGAATAATAGTTATTTATGTCACAAATGCCAAAAGTACGGAATAGCGTCGCCGTCACATGTGAGCGAGTCGCGCTATGTAGTTTTCGACAGGAGTGACGTTTTTTGTGTTGCTTTTTGAGAAATATGTATTAAATAAATAAATAAAAAATGGTTATATTTCTGTATAGGAAATGTTAGGTTGATACCACTTCTACGAAACGTCAAGTTTAAAAAGATAATTCAAATTCTGACAGATTTATATTTGTTCATGACACTATAGATGTCACATCCGTACCAACATACTAAAATAAAACTACACTCATCGCAAATCTTTATTTACAATTTTCTCAATTTATCGTTTTTAGAATTAGATATAAGAACGGGTTGATATTTCTTATCAACAAACAATCAAATTGGTGATCTTATTTTATTTGAAATTTGTATTTTGTACTTTGCCGGACTAGAGCGGTAACGTTCCATAGCGGTTCTCTATAACTGCTGATGAAATCATCTGTTTTCGAGTGTGACAGCACAAAATAATATTTGTCAAATCCTGGCGACTATGTAATTTCATATCAATGCAGATGCGATCGATCTCGATCAAATAGAATTTGCTCTTGCAGCTAAACTATTAATTTTACCAAAAAATGTCATAGGCATAAATTATTCAAAATTTCCTCTGCTTTAATTTATTATTTAACTATTTTGACGAAATTACAGAAATGGCGGCTCATCTGCAAAATCCTTGAAAAAGGCTTAGAATAAACTACCAGTTCCTTTAGGCCCTTTTGAACCAAAAGCTTTTCAGCTCTAAGTTTGGTCATAAAACTTCTAAATATGAACTTTCGTCCCGATACCTTTAGTAGTTTCTCCGGAATCGTCGCCACAAAAATCGTTTACACACACACAGACACACACACACACACACAGACATTTTTTTGTACCTTGGTCAAAAATGTTCAGGGGACCCAAAAAGACCTATTTCCGCTAAAATCTCAAAAATTTTTTTCGGCACGATTACAATACTTTACCATACTGCGTATGATAAAGTAATATTTGTCAAAATCCTGGCAACTATGTAGTTTTATATTAATGCAGATGCGACCGATCTCGATCAAATAGAATTTGCTCTTGCAGCTAAACTATGAATTTTACCAAAAAATGTCATAAACATAAATTATTCAAAATTTCCTCTACTTTAATTTATTATTTAACTATTTTGACCAAATTACAGAAATGGTGGCTCATTTGCTAAACCCTTGAAAAAGGCTTAGAATAAACTGCCAGTTCCTTTGGACCCTTGTGAACCAAAAGCTTTTCAGCTCTAAGTTAGGTCATGAAACTTCCAAATATGAACTTTCGTTCCGATACCTTCAGTAGTTTCTCCGGAATCGTCTCCACAAAAATCGTTTACACACACACACACACACACACACACACACACACACACACACACAGACACACACACAGACATTTTTTTGTACCTTGGTCAAAAATGTTCAGGGGACCCAAAAACACCTATTTCCGCTAAAATCTCAATTTTTTTTTTCGGCACGATTACAATACTTTACATACTGCGTATGATAAAGTAAAAATGTGCCTAAATGTTGACAAAAGTTTATTTGTCAATAATTTTTTTATTATAAGGGGACATGTAGGCTTTCAAAAACAAAAACCACTCAAAATTTTACTATAAAAAACATGAAAAAATTCGAATTTTTAAAGAAAATAATAAACTTTAGGCCTCCTGGGGGATACCTAATTATTATTCAATTGGGCCATTTTTTTATGGTATATGAGGGTCCACAGAGACAACTTTCTATCAACTTGAAATGTTCAATTTAAAAAAAAAAAACGTTTTTTTGCTACACCCTTCTGAACATAGATGCACATAAGTTGATGCTCTCGAAAACGGTTGCGATTTTGTGTTTTATGGAAAAATGTGACGTTTTTGTTATATGTACAGTCATGGAAAAAAGTATGTTCGTATCGCTATCACAGGATTTGAAAATAGTATGTCGGTTATATATTCGGTTATATATTCCCTCGGCCCGGCCGCTTCGCAAAAAGTTGTCCGTCACGAGGTGGTTTTTCGATGGATGTAATGTAACGGAATTTAGTTTATTTTGAGCGTGTCCGATCTTTTCCTTAATGTGATACCTTCATTGCAATGTAATAAATGTAATATGACCACAACATTTAAGTTTACGAGTAGTGCATTTAATTAAATATAAAATTATTTTTATAATAATATTAACAAACATGAAATTTGATAATATGATGCGAACATCTGATATTAAGATATTGCGTAATATCACGACACATTATTTAAATTTATTTTATCTAATACACATATTAATTACGTAAGTAAATGCCTTTGCCCAGCAGTGGAATGACGGGCTTAAGTAAGTAAGTAAGTAAATGCACAAATCATCTTGTTGCCAAGGATTATCACTGAATATAGACTATTTCAGAATTGTAATATTAAAATATATTCACTAAATGTAAATAAATTCTCTAAATTTAATTTAAATTTATATTTAGGACGGAGCATGTAATTTGTATGAAAGGACAATAGAAATATATCTGTATTTACTTTATAGCAGTTAATGTTTCAATTATCTTTCATGAGATCTAATACATGCTTGACAACCAAAATAATATAAAATTATAGCAATAATATATGCAGGCTGTCCCACGTTTCTTCTGCAAAACATTTTTTCAGTAAGCAAATTACTTTTTCAATTCATTAAAAAGTTACAGCCGTTTGAATTATTAACAATATCTTATTTTAAACGGCTCCAACTTCTGAAGGAACATAGAAAACCAATAAAACCATATGAAACTTATTACTTTCTACTTTCTAGAAAAAAAAAATCTGATGTGGCCAGGCACATGACTTTATCATACAATGTATAAAATTAATAGTTTAGCTGCATGCGAATCTATTTGATTGAGATAAATCGTGTCTGCATTAAAATTAAACTAGTTAGACAGGATTGGAAGATATTTTGATACTATTGACAGTAGGTATTGTCAAAGCATCGGCATTTGACACTACATACTGTCATTAGAATAATAGTTATTTATGTCACAAATGCCAAAAGTACGGAATAGCGTCGCCGTCACATGTGAGCGAGTCGCGCTATGTAGTTTTCGACAGGAGTGACGTTTTTTGTGTTGCTTTTTGAGAAATATGTATTAAATAAATAAATAAAAAATGGTTATATTTCTGTATAGGAAATGTTAGGTTGATACCACTTCTACGAAACGTCAAGTTTAAAAAGATAATTCAAATTCTGACAGATTTATATTTGTTCATGACACTATAGATGTCACATCCGTACCAACATACTAAAATAAAACTACACTCATCGCAAATCTTTATTTACAATTTTCTCAATTTATCGTTTTTAGAATTAGATATAAGAACGGGTTGATATTTCTTATCAACAAACAATCAAATTGGTGATCTTATTTTATTTGAAATTTGTATTTTGTACTTTGCCGGACTAGAGCGGTAACGTTCCATAGCGGTTCTCTATAACTGCTGATGAAATCATCTGTTTTCGAGTGTGACAGCACAAAATAATATTTGTCAAATCCTGGCGACTATGTAATTTCATATCAATGCAGATGCGATCGATCTCGATCAAATAGAATTTGCTCTTGCAGCTAAACTATTAATTTTACCAAAAAATGTCATAGGCATAAATTATTCAAAATTTCCTCTGCTTTAATTTATTATTTAACTATTTTGACGAAATTACAGAAATGGCGGCTCATCTGCAAAATCCTTGAAAAAGGCTTAGAATAAACTACCAGTTCCTTTAGGCCCTTTTGAACCAAAAGCTTTTCAGCTCTAAGTTTGGTCATAAAACTTCTAAATATGAACTTTCGTCCCGATACCTTTAGTAGTTTCTCCGGAATCGTCGCCACAAAAATCGTTTACACACACACAGACACACACACACACACAGACATTTTTTTGTACCTTGGTCAAAAATGTTCAGGGGACCCAAAAAGACCTATTTCCGCTAAAATCTCAAAAATTTTTTTCGGCACGATTACAATACTTTACCATACTGCGTATGATAAAGTAAAAATCTGATGTGGCCAGGCACATGACTTTATCATACAATATATAAAATTAATAGTTTAGCTGCATGAGAATCTATTCTATTGAGATAAATCGTACGTATTGTCAAATCATCAGCATTTGACACTACCTACACTACGTCATTAGAATAATAGTTATTTATGTCACAAATGCCGAAAGTACGGAATAGCGCGACGAGCGGTGATGCGGCGCGTCACCGAAGGCGGAGTGTCGCCATCGCATATGAGCGAGTCGGCTATCTAGTTTTTGGCAGGAGCGACATCAACGTTTATTGTGTTGCTCTTTAAGAAATACGTATTTAAAAAAAAAATAAATGATTTCTGTACAGTAAATGCTAGGTTGGTACCACTTTGACGAAACGTCAAGTTTAAAGGTGCGTTCCGATTAGTAGGTAATTGTAGCTAATGGCGGTGGTAGAATACGAAATTATAGTGTTTCTTACATATCGTGATAATGACACATATTAGTTTGCATGTGCATAAACATGAGTCACTATCAATTTTCTATTGGAAATACTATAACGGCGTCTGCTACCACTGCCATTATCACTAATGAAAACGCACCTTAAAAAGGTAATTCAAATTCTGACAGATTTATATTTGTTCATGACACATCCCTACCAACATACTAAAATAAAACTACACTCATCGCTATACTTTATTTATAATTTTCTCAATGTATCGTTTTTGGAATTAAATACAAAGACGGGTTGATATTTCTTATCAACAAACAATCAAATTGGTGATCTTACTTTGTTTGAAATTTGTATTTTAAAATTTGCCGCACTACAGCGGCAACGTTCCATAGTGGTTCTCCAACCTCTGATGAGATCAGCTGTTTTCGAATGTGACAACACAAAAAAATATTTGTCAAAATCCTGGCTACTATGTAATTTCATATCAATGCAGATGCGACCGATCTCGATCAAATAGAATTTGCTCTTGAAGCTAAACTATTAATTTTACCTAAACATTTCATAGGCATAAATTATTCAAAATTTCCTCTACTTTAATTTATTAATGAACTATTTTGTCGAAATTACAGAAATGGCGGCTCATTTCCAAAATCCTTCAAAAAGGCTTAGAATAACCTAAAAAGCTAAACTGTTAATTTTACCAAAAAATTTCATAGGCATAAATTATTCAGAATTTCCTCTACTTTAATTTATTATTTAACTATTTTGACGAAATTAGAGAAATAGCGGCTCATTTGCAAAATCCTTGAAAAAGGCTTAGAATAAACTACCGGTTTCTTTGGACCCTTGTGAACCAAAAGCTTTTCAGCTCTAAGTTAGGTCATGAAACTTCTAAATATGAACTTTCGTTCCGATACCTTCAGTAGTTTCTCCGGAATCGTCTCCACAAAAATCGTTTACACACACACACACACACACACACACACAGACACACACACAGACCTTTTTTTGGACCTTGGTCAAAAATGTTCAGGGGACCCAAAAAGACCTATTTCCGCTAAAATCTCAATTTTTTTTTTCGGCACGATTACAATACTTTACATACTGCGTATGATAAAGTAAAAAACATTCTAGTTTCATCTTTTGTTCATTTATAATTCGAATTATTAAAATTTTACTTATTATTAATTAACTAATTACTTAAGAATACTGAAAATTAGGTTATTATGTCAACAATGATTAATGTCAAATCTTTTTTCAAATCTCAAATCTGTAGTAGTTTTGCACATAGAGGGAACTAATTTTAACTGTAATGTCATCTAAATGTTCTTTTCGATGGTCGTATATTTTGGTTTATTTATTTTTTAATACTAATTATTTCACATTTACATTCCATCAAAATTCGTCGAAAATTTAGAGCTTGCTTCTACAAGCAATTGTCATTATTTTCAGTTGTCAGATATTTGAAAAATAATTGCTGTAAAGTAAATACAAAATAATAATATAAAAAGATTGTAATGATACATTCATGCTATACAAAATATATCCTTTCTGGTTATTAAGTTAAACTGCAAAATATCGTTGAAGCTAAATATCTCGAAAATACCAGTAAATCACAAGTAACAAATTACCATAAATACAAATTTAAAGCAATTTAATTTTATTAATTTATTTCTATATTGTGAATAAAATGTTAATACATAAAAGTTCTGAAATAACCTTCATTAAAAATATTTACCACAAGAAATTGATTTTTGTATTTATTAACGAAAAAAGCTATTAGATGCAATAAGTTTGTATAGTTTGTTGTGTTTTATGTAATATCTTGAAATTAAATTTTCATTTTATGTTATATAATAAATTATATTTAATAAAAACACAATTACATTGCAATGTAGGAATTACATTATTTTATTACACATTAGGCTAATAAATAGAAATATATAAATCATTATAAACCAATTCAAAGCATTCGAACAAGGTTTCTCAAATAATAAATTTCCGATATACGAGTATGCAGCGTAACCGGACAATTTTTTGCAGTTAGCGGCCGACCGGCCGACTAGAGTAACAAAAAACTCGTACATGGATATAACATCGACACACTGCTGAAATACGGATCAGAACATACTTTATTCCACGAGTGTACCTTCTTTAGAACCAAGTATAAACTTTCACTCGACATCGTTTTTATTAAATTTTACCCACAATTTTGTTTATTGCAGGACCGACAACATTCCCTGTTATAAAAAAATAGATTTACGCAGAATTTGAATGTTTTAGTTTAGAGCTTAATTGAACTCTTGAGCTCCTGGTTCAAAAACTACACACATATGTACACATATTTGGCAGTACCACTACTGCAAAATCTGGTAAGGATGCGGTTTTTGTGATTTTATTTCTATCACGTTGTAAAGGAAAATCCAAAAATTCACGTAGGTACGGCTTATATGTAATTTGATGCAAATATGCAATTATATGTAATTTGAAACCGTGATAGTAGAGGTAACTTAGAACGCATTAAACCATATTTAGCTATATACAAATGGTTACGGTTATGGAGATATTGACAATTTTTAGTTTGTATGTTGTTAATGCCATTCTGTACGTATATTTTTCCGTTTTGGATCATGTATATTGTATAGCAAACAACCCTCAAGACTCTTAAAAATCATCCGAAAAAAAATTGATTTGAATATCTTGGAAATTTATTGCTTGAAGCGAATCGGATTCATATTCAGGGCAAGAAAATACATCGAAGGCACCTACTCGCATACACCATTCACTGCTTTAAAACGGATTATTGTTGAGGAGAGACAATAATAAGCTTGTGAATGGTAACTGGTTAGGCGTTTTCGATAAATGAGTTTATGCGGAATGCGAATCCGGGTTTAAAACATGCGTATTAGGGTCACACCACTGAAAACTAACGTTTCAGCTTAAAGGATGATCAAATTTCAAAAGTTTTCATGGAAACGATAAATATTAGACAATTTTGAAATAATACTGAAAATAATAGTTTGTATAGTGATAAATTTGGTTTAATACGTTTTTAATTGCGTTTACTATCACGTCTTAAAAAGAGGAATGTATCGAACGTATAATAGCTTGAATAGCGTATGTTTCAATACACAATATCGACTGATGCAAACTTTCATTTTCTTTCCCTATCACTGGTCTTAAAAGAGATAAAACTATTTTCAGGATTTTCTTAAATTATAACAGACCGAAAAATATTATCTCATAAAACTCATAAGCGAGTCGTGTTGTTCAATTTAAAATTCGTCTATGCTGCGTATTTAAACACGACATGCAATATATATATTAATGTAAATTTCACACTGTAGAACATTATAGTAAAAAAATCACAAAAGCATATGGATGATAAATGTTGTAGCGGTAATTAATTTGCAATATGTGTACTGCAGTGAAGAACAATTTTTAATACAGTTTGCATTTTTCCTATTTTGTACTGTTTTATGGTGTTTATTAAGTTATTAATCTTCAAATACTTAGTATGAATGTTAAAATATTATACATAAATAAAACAACACATCTATACCCCACTGTGCGACGTTAAATAAGTGTTACGTTAATCTTACAATCATTTTTACTTTTTGTATTTTTTTTGTGTGGACAGGACACGTAAAAATCGTTCAAACCAAAAAAAAAAAATTAAATTAACTTACCTTTAAATCACCTTAGTGTGAAGTAGTCTTTATTTCTTGGAACAATTCTTCGTTGTTGATTGTCAAAACGGAACGCTGCGTCTGTGTGCTGCACTAGAACAAAACTGGTCTCAGTGTTTGGTCAAATATCAGTTATTTATATATATTTATATATTACCAATCTATTCAAATAATCAAACAAGTGCGTTTATATAAGTTGTTATTGACGTATTAAAGCCCTTGTTTTCAAGTGTCATTATCTGGTCGTTATAGATAGTCCAAATAAAAGTGACGACTGAGATTAATCTAACATGTATATTTTTAATTAATTTGCTACTCATAGGTACTTATGTATAAAACCAAGTTTGATGACTATGTACTATCTAGCTATATTAATCTAATTTTGAATGCTGACGCTTTAACCTTCACACACTGCACGTTGCTCTGCTTTTGTCGCAAGTCAACAGGTGTAGTTCGTTTGAGTCTTCGCACTATGTCACTATTGTCAAAGAGCTGGATGCCTCGACATTCGTACGCTGAAGCAGTCTCTTCTGATAATTCTCTGCAAACTTTCCAATTTCGTTGGTTACTAATTTAATCTCGAGATCCCTGTGGAGATTGCTATTTCTAATATACCGAGGTGTTTTCTGTATCAAGTTTGGTTAAAATATTTACAATTTCTGTCTCCACTCTGCCACTTGGCCAAATCCACCCAGAAAATCAAATCGGAATAAAAATAAAAATACATTCACTGAGACCTGCACAATTAAAGGAACCTGATACCCATCTTACTAAACTTTCATGCTGTTGTAATCTTTAACCGAGTTTCCTTCTTTTCTTTTCGGGACATTTTGGGATATATCCGAAATTCATCAATACTATCGCATACTGTAGTACTTTTGAAACAAAAATGTTACACCTTTTTATACCTAGAGAACCAGAATGATGTTTTGCCTTGTTGGTTTGCTATCGACAAGCTGTAAAGTAACTAAGGAGAAAGTTCCCAAGTTGGGACATTTCTCAGCCACCATATTACAAAGCCATAACAATTGTCAACATTGTGTTTTTTTGTTCATTACAATATTTGAATGAATTGGGTTAAACCTTACAGTAAATGTTACTTATGGGTGAGTATTAGGCTATTCATTTTAATACCTGCGATAATCCTTAGCATAATAAATAAAATTATAAAATGCAAAACTGAACGTGTACTTGCTAACATATACTCCACAGTACGGGCCAAACTTCGACCAAAAGCATTATTTGGGCTCCAGTATAAACAGCTGTGAACTTTGTTTCGAAATTTTTGTAGTAAATGATAATAAATAGTGATTTTTTTACAATATCCGGAAAAAATAATTAAGATCGGGCTGAGTAGAGTGATCTAAAATAGCGCAGGACAGGTTTGAATTTAACCACATTGAATAATTGTAATGTTGGCAATGGTTACAAATGGCAGCTGTTATTTTTGTTCAGTGGCGTCGGTATTCTTTCTTGTATTCATTCTCTGGTTATAATTTGGTATACTAAATTGATACAAATGAGGGTTTGAAAGTCTTGGTTAGTCTTGGCAAAGACATTGGATATGAATAAAACATTAACTAGACAGTATATTTTAAAACTACTGTATATTTCATAAATATGTATAGTATGTAGAAAAATAAATTTTCAACTATAACGTAAAAATAATATACCAAATAATAAACTCCCCCCATACGTAATCTAATGAAAATAACCCATTTTCTAAATATCAGATAAAATCATCTCACATCATAAATCAATTAAAATAAATATAGTATTTATAACAAAATTAATGCCCGAAGAGATATGATATGTTGCAGAGCAACGTAACCCTTACTGACGAGTCCACCACAATATTTGACAGTGATCATAACCTGTATCCTGCACGTACAGCCGTGGAAAATAAGAAGTTAACATGACCGCAGGTAGCCTACGCCAAGCGTAGGTCGGACTTCTGTTTCATTTCATTTTTAGTTTTCTGTATATAGATGGCATTGACATTTGACAATGTCGCTAAGCAGTGTATCAAAACAATATGGAAATGAAAAATCCAGAGCTGTGATTGGTTCTAAAGCCGTGAGGAATGATGTATTTCTCACTACTCGTGGGGCATGAGGAGCTGGGAATGAAATTTTTGCCATGTGTGTGGGGAATGGTTAGTATTACTTATCATAAATTGCCATGATAATGAATGCATTCCTCAATAGGAGTAGAAAAAATACATTTTCCGTCGATCGTTTATTTATGAGTCAGTTTAGTGAATAGGAAATAGTTTATTAAACAACCCTATTAATGCACGATTTCTACTAATGTATGATTTGTTATAGCCAATCACGTGACGTAAAGACGTTGTGTGATTGGCCAATCGAACATGTGAAATGAAACCTTCCAATAAAAACATACCGCCCTCTAGAACTATCAGTGTCAAATTAAATAAATTGTCATATAACCTAAAAGGACATTGGCGAAGAAAAATTTATGTAGACGACGCTAGAAGAATACGATCGACCAAAGAAAATTTGTAACCAACTCGAATATTAATGATCTCGCGATTAATGATCTCGACAAAAACCAGTCTCTATCATTAATCGCTCCTTTTAATATCCTTGTTGGTTAAATAACTATAAATATTACAATGCAGTTTTGTCAGTTTCGGAAATCGGAAACATATAAATAGACGAAATTCGATTTCATTCCATATATACAGAAAAATAAAACGAAACGGAACAAAAGTGACCCTTTAGTTTTATGACTTTAGCAGGTAGGTATCCGACGACCGACAATCTCCGACCTACGTTTGGTGTAGGCTAGCTGCGGTCATGTTAACTTCTTATTTTCCACGGCTGTACCTATACCATCTTAGTAACACTAAATATGTTCAAAACTGTGACGGGAAATTCAAACTATCCATTGTTCTATTTGAAAAGGAAAAGGGGACCAAATTTCCATAATAAAATTAACACAATGCATATCAAAAATATGTAGCTAGTTTAAAACCAAAAAAGTTTTGTTTGAAAAGATTTAAAAAATTCTGTACGTTTGGAGAATTATTTAGGTGTTCCAGTAATTTTGAATAACTCTGTATAGTCATAATAAAATATCAGATAATTAAATGCTTAAGGAAAGATTTAAAAAAGTTTGTGTTTCTCTGTTACAGAGTTCAAAGTACAAGTATTCATTTGAAATTTGGAATTATTTTTGTCTATGATATTTAATGCTTGGCTCATATCGAAGTGCTAAAGGACAAAATATTGTCAAATTTAGCACAGCAACGTCAGAATACCAACTAAATTTAAGTAAAACCAATAGAGAATACATAATATCGTTTTTCAAGTACGATTTCAAGTACCTATCAGGTGATGACAATTATTTAATAAAACCATAGATTGATATTAGATTAATACACAATGCAGGTATACATTGCGGTTGGTATAGCAACTAACTAATGTTTATAACTTTGACGACAATGTTTGCATAACTGTCTTTCAAACGTCAAATTATTATAGGTAATTACTTACAGCTAACTCGATGACCCAAAGTTTTTCTGCTGGGTTTTTCTACAACCCCAAAATGGCAACATTTAATATCACCCGCCAAAAATCCCATGACGGTGAGTAGCACAGAAAATTTGTTGAACTTTTGCAACAATATTGATGTATGACTCTCTTCCATACGTGTAAAATGTAGATAGTGAACAGGGGTTCACTCAAAAACTGACCAAAAAATCCTGATATGTTACCTTATCCGAGACAGCATATCATATATTTTGACTTTTATAACGAAATAAAGTTGGCTGTTTTCTATTTCAAGAAAACAATTCACACGGCCTGGACAAGTTATTGGCGGTTATGTAATTGAATTTGTATAACCACTCATAGGCGTATCCAGGGGGGCGGGCAATGGGGGGCAGCTGCCCCCCCTTCGCATTTTGGAATTATCTTTATTAGATAGCACTCTTTCCCTTATGAACACAAGGGTAGTTATTTTTATTTAGGAAGCTACGATCCCCGATCCAATTCGTTTCCAAATCCAAAAAAAGTGACACGGTTTTTTTTAACTTTTGATTTTTAATGAGGCCTCAAATTTACATGGAAACAAGACATTTCTTGGTATTTTTCGAATAATTGTTCGGGGTTTGAGAAAACTTATGTTAAAGTTATAGGACTTATAGAAGAATGTGTATTACGTAGAGTAAGAACATGTGTATTTGACGCCCCCAATCCACCCCACAGTGCCCTGAAAACTACCAAAATGAAAAAATTAAAAGTTTTCAGAAAATTTACCGTTCTAATCATTAATTTATCTTTTTTCTCATGGAAATCATTACTATAAGTCTTATAGAATATTTATAAATATAAACAAACTCTATTTGTTTAAATAATATGCTTTTATCGAAAATGCGTCAAATTCTGTATTCCGAGTTCGAATAATAAACTGCCATTATTACCTTAGAGGGACACTAGTCATTAAAAAATTTATTTCTATTGTTTAAACAATCAATTATAATTCGTTTTCAACTTTTTTATAATTATGGTAGAAAAGTCAGTTTATTTGTAAAAGTAACTTATAAATTTCATGTTCGAGATATCTAGTCTATGTTATCTAATAAACCAAAATTTGTTTGAAGAATTTGTTTAAACAAATTTTGGTTTTGGTACTACTTAAATTTTGTTTGCAACTATTGTTATTGTTTATTGTTATTCCGAAGTGACATCATTTATATTTTGAGATGATTTCCAGTAATAAAATAATCTAGTTTCCAATAATAAAATAATATTCTCTTTCAATATTTCATTACATTAGAGTACAGGTAACAGTTCAAGACAGCAACAAATCAACATTATTTTGCGACACACAGTGGTATGAAATCAGAATAAGAAACGGAGAAAGAAATGTGATTAATAAAATTTGCTAACTTTAGGAAATTTAATATTTTAAAAAGAAATGTACCTCCCCAATTTTCCGAAAAAAAAAAGGATTTCAAATCATTTAAATTAGTTCGAATAAACGATATTGAAAACATATAATAATAATATAACATATAATATAATAATAATAATAATTTATTATTTAAACAATGGACATCATCCCAAAATATAAATGCCGACACTTAAGAATAACCGTTGGCCAGATCGATCTAAAAAATGAATTTTAAGTAAATTGCGATCAAAAATTGTTTAAACAAATGGAATTTGTTTAATCAAATGTGGGTTTATTTTATATTATAGATAATAGGTTTGTTAAATATCTCGAACAAGAGATTTATAAGGTAATTTCACGAAACTTCGGTTTTCTACCATGATTAGAAAAAGTTAAAAAATGAATAATAATTGATTGTTTAAAGAATAGGAAGAAATTGTTTAATGAATAATGTCACTGTAAGATAATAATTTGCCATTTCGAACTCAGAAAACAGAATTCAGACAGATTTTCGAGAAAAACGACTTATTTAAATAAATAGAATTTCTTTAAACAAATGTAAATTAACTGACAATTCTTTATAAACATTCCGCTAGTTTTATTGTAAAAATTTCAATGAGAAAAAGGAGAATGAAATGATTAGAAGGATCAATTATCTGAAGAATGTAATTTTTTCATGTAAGGGTAGTTTTCAGGGCACTATGGGGATGAATTGTGGGACGTCAAATCCATATGTATGTTGTATAATAGGGAAAATTCTTCCCTGGAAAGTCCTCTGCAAGTCCTTAAGTAATCTAAAGTTTTCCCAAACCCCGATCAACTATTTGAAAAATACCAAAAATATTTTCTTCCCATGTAAATTTAAGGCCTCTATAAGCACATTTAAAAATAAAAATCACTTCTTTTGGATTCGGAAACTATTTGAGGAGATCGTTGCAACCAATCATCACAAAAAAATTGCAATGCATTTTTGAACCACCCTAAAGGGCACCCTTTTCCCATACAGCAAGTTAAATTTAGACAACTGCCTCCCCTTTCGATTTGAGCTGGATACGCCCTTGTAACCACTCATTCAGTAAACATAAAAATTGTTAAAAAATAAAAATTGATTTCAAATAAACTCACCTTGTAATCACTTTGGAGTGAAGATGTCTTGATTTCTTGGAATGGACCTTGGTCAGGTTGTAATTCAAAACTGTGTCCGCTGGGTCTGGATACTCGCAAAGAACAACACTAGTGGTATTTGAACAAATATCAGATATTACAGAACTATTCTGATAGTGTACGTCGTGTATGGATTAGTGACTATTGACGGATTAACGCCCTTGTCTTATAGTAGGAAGTAGTATAAAAATATTAAAACTCTAGATAAGCAGGCGCAACAGGTTTGTTGCATGTCATGGCCTTATCAGCATACATAGTATCGTGATATCTTATAGATCGGTAGTCAAATATAAATTACAAAAATGTCACAAAAGAGTTGATTAAAAATGATTTTACTGATACATCAATTTTATATCTGTTCTGTAGATTTAGTTGCGTTAAAATACTGTTTCAAGTTTAAAGTAACTTTAAACTATTGTTATGCATTTTGATCTGCAATGGCTGTATTAATTTTATGCCCATAGACGTAGAAAAAAATATTTATTAAGGAATAACATCATAACAAAAAATCTGATGTGGCCTTATGATGACTTCATCATACCATATATTAATAGTTTAGCTGCATGAGATTCTATTTGATCGAGATCGGCCACGTCTGCATTAAAATAAAACTCCTAGAACTAGACAGATATTTTGATTATATTTACATTAACATTACATATATGTAATGTTAAAATATCAGCATTTGATACTACCTACTGTCATTAGAATCACAATATCTGACAAATCCTGGCTAACTAGTTTTAATACTATAGTGTTTTAAAGCAGTACGAGCGATCTTGATGAAATAGAATTTGGTCATGCGTCTAAACTATTTATTTTACCCAAACATTTCATAGTCATAAATTATTCAGAATTTCCTCTACATAAATTTATTGTTTAACTATTTCGACGAAATTCCAGAAATAGTGGCTTATTTGCAAACTATTTTAAAAATGCTAAGACTAAACCTAAGACTAAACCTTGGACCCTCTTCAACAGAAAGCTTTTCAGCTCTAAGGGCCCCTAATACGCACACGGCTAGTAGGTTAGTATAGTAGCGAGTAATATAGTGAATTTCCGTATGTGGACTTGACCACTTAACCAATTCACTAAATTGGTCGCTACTGTACTAAATTTCTAGCCGTGTGCGCATGCCCCTTAAGTTTCGTCATGATACTTTAGTAGGACGTGTTTCTCCTCATCGTATTCTCCATGCATTTGCGTGTCGAATTGACGTTTCGCAACCGCTGACGTTCTGAATACTGTCAACTTTTAGAATATCCTGGCTGCCTATAATAATTAATGCAGACACGATTTTGGTCAATTAGAATTTGCTCCTGCAGCTAAACTAGTAATTTTACTAAAAAATTGTATAGACATAAATTATATAAAATTTCCTCTACTTTAATTTATTATTTATCTATTTTGACGAAATTACAGAAATGGCGGCTCATTTGCAAGATCGTTGCAAAATGCGTTGCCCAGTTCCTTTGAACCCTTTTGAACCAAAACCTTTTCAGCTCTAAGTTTAGTCATGAAACTTCTAAATATGAACTTTCGGCCCGATACCTTTAGTAGTTTCTCCGGAATCGTCGCCACAAAAATCGGGTACACACACACATACGCACACACATACACACACACATACACATACAGAGAGACATTTTTTTGGACCTTGGTCAAAAATGTTCAGGGGACCCAAAAAGACCAACTTCCGCTAAAATCTCAATTTTTTTTTTCGGGACGATTACAATACTTACTTTATTATTCTGCGTATGATAAAGTAAAAAGATCTTAAACAAACGGCAATCAAAACTTGTTATTTTTTGGAATATTCTTAAAATACTTTAATATTATTTACAATTATATCAAATAAGTAATAATTACTTATCTCGAAATCGTTTCAATAGATGTCAGCAACAAGTGCAATAACAAGACAAGTGCTAAAGTTTATAAAAAAGCGACGGCTCAAGTATTGCAATATCTGACACTTACCGTTTGATTGATTACTTTATTATTAACAAATATCTGTTATTGCTACGTAATTGTACTTACACATTTTTGTTTTTAGGTATTTAGCAATTTATAAAAAATAATTGTTCAAAAGATCACTTTTTTACGTTTTTTATTCATGCCAATTAATACATTTTCTCACCTAATAGTACTACAATTTCCGTTCACGATCCAACAACTTTTGTTTTTACGTTTGGAAATTGAATTTCGCTTATGATAATAAAAATGGCATAAGTTTTGATGTACATCTATGTTTTATTAGAATAACTCTACAATCTGTTTGCGTTTGGCACAAAAATAGTAAAACAAATAGAAGTCTCATTGAGTTGTTTTTGCCCCAAATGTTGCTTAAAACGGAATAAGAAAAACAGCAAGAAAACAGCAACCTAAAACTGTTTTGCAATTTTTCTTTGTTCTTTATCATACGCAGTTTGATAAAATATTGTACGCGTGCAGATAAAAAATATGAGATTTTAGCGAAAATATGTTCTCTTGGGGCCCCTGAACATATTTGACAAAGAAAGGAAAAGTACAAATGAATGTCTGCGTGTGTTGTGTATGTGTGTCTCTGTGTGTGTATGTGTGTCTGTCCGTGAGTGTGTGTAATTGTGCACCCGTTTTTGTGACGACGATTCTGGAGAATCTACAAAAGGTATCGGGACAAAGCTTAATATTTATAAGTTTTTTTCATTTATCACCGATTTTGCAAATGAGCCGTCATTTCTGTAATTTTGTCAGTAGAGGAAATTTTGTAAAATTTATGTCTGACATTTTTTGGTAAAATTATTGGTTTAGCTGCATGAGCAAATTCTATTTGATGCAGATCGGTCGTGTTTGCATTAAAACTAGTTAGCCAGGATTTGACAGATATTTGCATTCTAATGACAATACCTACTGTCAATAGAATCTCAATATCGGTCAAATCCTGGCTAACTAGTTTATTCTAATGCAGACACGACCGATCTCGATCAAATAGAATCTCATGCAGCTAAACTATTAATTTTATATATAGTATGATAAAGTCATGTGCCTGGCCGCAACAGATTTTTTTACCTTTGTCTAAATCTTCAGGGGACCCAAAAGCACATATTTCCGCTAAAACCGCTTTTTTTCGACACGTTTACAATACTTGTCACACTATGTATGATAAAGTAAAAAATCTTAAACAAACGGCACTCAAAACTTGATATTTATATTCTTAAATTTATTTAATATTATTTACAATTATATCAAACTAACTGTCAGCAACAAGTGCAATAACGAGACAAGGACTAATAGTTTAAAAACAAAAGCGTCCGTACAAAAAATTGCAATATCTGACACTTACCGCGTGATTGATTACTTTATGATTAACGAATATCAGTCAGTCAAGTCATTATGCAATTATTCAATTCAATTATTCAAGTTCGTACGGTTATTTTTTGTCCCTGACAAATGAAAAGATTTCAAATGTGTCTAGTTTTGCCCCACTTGAACCCTAAATTAATTTTAATTGTTCAAGTAATTAAAAGAACGTATATTTGATAAGATTATCTTATTGTATTATTATTACACAAAGGCAATTGTGAGGATTTCTAGAGAAGATATGCGATATCACTGATTTTCATAATTTCCATGAACTGACAGTGAAATCACCGACGTGTGCTGACGATTACCGAATTTTTATCAAATTTCTTGGTAATATTATTGGAAGACGTCTATAATATTATGATATGATAAATGTTGTATAATGTAGCGAGGATCAACATTTTTGTGATTTTGTTGATATTATAATATAATATTAATAAAGCAATATAATATTATAATGCTTATGTTGTCTAATTGCCTTTTATAAATAATATACGAATTACAAATTGGTAAATAAAAAATAACTTAATAAGTGTTTTCTTTTTCTTAACCATTATCAGATCCCTTTACTGTTGATGTACTACATATATACTTGTCTTACAAATGTGCGGTATAGCTTTTAACCGATAACGTTCTTTGCCTTGCCTGGCTTCACCGGTGACAATGCGCAGTTGATTGCCTCGAAGACCTAGTGAGTAGGCAACCCAGTTAACTTTTAAGCTAAGTAGGTAAAACAGGTTTGCCTTTGTTTAACCTTTGTTTAGAGCAGTGGTTCCCAAACTTATATTGTTCACCGCCCTCTTTTTGAAGAAACTTTGTGCTAGCGCTCCCCTCGTAAAGTTTGCTCATTCTTTTGATACATAGGAAAGAAATAAAACACCTTGTACTCAAAACTTTATTGGTATTTACTACAAAACGCAGATGATTAATATAACCCGAACATTAAGAATGTTTTAATATTGTAAATAATCCTAGGGAGAAGGAAGTGCCTGCTGTGTTGACATTTTGCGCTATTTTTGTCGGCAACATCCTTATCTCATCTATCTGTTATCTGCAGTGAACTGTATATATGTACTACGCATAACTGGAAGGGACCCGCGCTTTATATTGGCTGGCGAGAAGTGTTGCGGGCGCAAGCAAAAGAGACAGAGCGATACCGTGGGCAATGTGTCACTGTCAGACTACCGTAGGTAGATAGCGGAAGGCGGTAGTGTTTCGCTTTTTTATGTTATTCCAGCTGAACCCATTGTCCTAGAAACCTCAAAATGGTCTCATAGTAAACCTAAATCTCTGTATTTTTTCGTGAAATTGCAAACATTTGTTCCCAAATGTTTTTACGCATTTACAGCGATTCTTTAAGTGGGGTGCGGACGGCTACATAAAAAAACGTAAAAAACGTAAAAAAAATTTGAAAACGCCTATTCACTTACCACAAACAAAAAAATATCAATATGACACTAAGTTTCAACTGTCTTTTTCTCGATTTTTTTCAATGTTTTACTTTACAATTATCTTTACAATTAATAGACCTATCAATACCAGTACAAAAAATATGGGGTTGCCATGTAGTAAGTGTCGATGGCGTCAAAAGTCGAAAACAATTGAAAGTCAGTTTCCTTGTCATGTTTCCTTACTTTACGCGCTCAATGTAGACATATTTCGAATGAATAAAATTTTGAAATGTGAAAAATAATTTATAAGTATTAATATTATCGAATAGATATAATCAGCATCATGTGGACTACTTTTAATGTCAGAATGCGTTTCCTTAATTCAATAATACAAAGAGCATTTAGTTATTGGCCTGCAAATGTTTCAAATTAAAGAATAACTACTAATACATATATGATTTGAGAGTACCATTGCGAGCATAAAAAATCTGATGTGGCCAGGCACATGACTTTATCATACAATATATAAAATTAATAGTTTAGCTGCATGAGAATCTATTCTATAGAGATAAATCGTAGGTATTGTCAAAGCATCAGCATTTGACACTACCTACACTACGTCATTAGAATAATATTATTTATGTCACAAATGCCGAAAATACGGAATAGCGCGACGAGCGGTGATACGGTGCGTCACCGAAGGCGGAGTGTCGCCGTCGCATATGAGCGAGTCGCGGTATCTAGTTTTTAGATACGTATTTAAAAAAAAAATAAATGATTTCTGTATAGTAAATGCTAGGTTGGTACCACTTTGACGAAAGGTGCGTTCCGATTGGTAGGTAATGGTAGCTAATGGCGGTGGTAGAAATTATAGTATTTCTTACATATCGTGATAATGACATATTAGTTTGCATGTACATAAACATGAGTCACTAGCAATTTTCTATTGGAAATACTATAACGGCGTCTGCTACCACTGCCATTATCACTAATGAAAACGCACCTTAAAAAGGTAATTCAAATTCTGACAGATTTATATTTGTTCATGACACATCCCTACCAACATACTAAAATAAAACTACACTCATCGCTATACTTTATTTATAATTTTCTCAATGTATCATTTTTAGAATTAGATATAAAAACGGGTTGATATTTCTTATCAACAAACAATCAAATTGGTGATCTTATTTTATTTGAAATTTGTATTTTATAATTTTGCGCACTACAGCGGCACGTTCCATAGTGTTTCTCCAACCTCTGATGAGATCAGCTGTTTTCGAATGTGACAACACAAAAAAATATTTGTCAAAATCCTGGCTACTATGTAATTTCATATCAATGCAGATGCGACCGATCTCGATGAAATAGAATTTGCTCTTGTAGGTAAACTATTAATTTTACCAAAAAATGTTATAGGCATAAATTATTCAAAATTTCCTCTACTTTAATTTATTAATTAACTATTTTGTCGAAATTACAGAAATGGCGGCTCATTTCCAAAATCCTTGAAAAAGGCTTAGAATAATCTAAAAAGCTAAACTATTAATTTTACCAAAAAATGTCATAGGCATAAATTATTCAAAATTTCCTCTGCTTTAATTTATTATTTAACTATTTTGACGAAATTACAGAAATGGCGGCTGATTTCTAAAATCCTTGAAAAAGGCTTGGAGTAAACACCCAGTTCCTTTGGACCCTTTTGAACCAAAAGCTTTTCAACTCTAAGTTTGGTCATGAAACTTCTAAATATGAAGTTCCGTGCCGATACCTTTAGTAGTTTCTCCGGAATCGGATTCACAAAAATTGAGTACACACACACACACACACACACACACACATACACACACCCAGACATTTTTTTGTACCTTGGTCAAAAATGTTCAGGGGACCCAACAAGACCTATTTCCGCTAAAATCCCAATTTTTTTTTTCGGCACGATTACAATACTTTACATACTGCGTATGATAAAGTAAAAACGGTGAGAGCAAAGTGAAATTGGGCACTTATATTCTCAACAATTTTAGTTGTGTAACATTTACTTTGACAGTATTTGTTAACCTATGACGTCTAAACTCTGACAGTATTTGTCAACCTACAATTTTGTTCCGGTTCCATCAATTTTATTCTTCGCGGTATTCTTGCCGACACTTAATTCAATAACAATTTCTCAAATGTTGATTTTATCATGTAGTCGAGTTTTAATTTGCCTTAAATTTATTCAATTGCGAAATTTTTATTTATTACGTTAAAATTCAAGATGACACTACTGTGACATGACAAGCGTTCTGACATGGCATTACGAAGCACAGTTTAATCAGTGCAAATTAGATATTAAACCGTTTACTATATAAGTATGAACATTTACTATCTGAAAGAAGTTCTGCGGGAAAAATAGTGGGACACTGTGTATAGTACTAAACAATAACAGGGATTTAAGACTCATGGGACGTAGCAGCCAAATATAATTAAGATTAGAGTATTTAAGAATAAGAATGAGCCATTTTTTAGTGCACACAAAAGGGATATTTTTCTATAAAACATATATGTCATATAAAATTGGTAGGTACTTGAAAGTTGCAACCCCAATTTTTCTAGATCACGAGCCGCCACTGGTATGTGGTCTCCCCGATTTAGCAAAGGGTGCGATTTAAGCGTGCATTATTTAAATAGATAAGTGCATTAAAATAGATACTTTGTGCATTAAAAAAAGAAATAATGTGCATTAAATTAATATAAATATGTTACATAAAATATTTTATAATGAGCAATATTTAATTCATTTTGTGCCCTAGAATGGCTGACTTGTGCATTAAAATAAGACATACTGAGCATTAAATAAATATGAATATGTTACATAAAAAATTTAATGATGAGCAATATTTAATTCACATTGTGCCCTAGAATGGCTGACTTGTGCATTAAAATAATACATACATACTGAGAATTAAATAAATATCAATATGTTACATAAAAAATATTATAATGAGAAATATTTTCGTCTGTCATGTTTCCCATTCTCATGTCATGTTTTGTCTACATACCTACATAGCGATATTAAATATAATATTTTCATTTGTAGGTTCTATCTCTATTATCGGATTCATAAAATGAAACATGAATAAGCCGTGTGAATATAACCCAAAAAATATAATTTGAATTAAAACAAAATCTGGAATCAAAAAATCTATCACATCCTGGCTAACTAGAACTATATTGACAAAATTACTGAAACGGTGCTCATTTGCAAAATCGTTGAAAAAATTCTAAGAGTAAACCTCCATTTTACAAGAAATCCCAACCAATCTTTATGTAATTTAGAAAAGAATTTTTTCTATTAGAAAAGAAAGGTTTTCATTAATTGTTTATTGTAAATATATTACATTGTTTTTGGGTTGTTTTGTTTATTGCAAAAATATTACATTGTTTTTGGGTTGTTATGTATAAAAACCCCATACAGGTGTTATGTATGTTTCATTTTATAAAACTAATAATTATTAGATAGCAAGTTAAAATTGTACTCGGAATAACCGTATTTTAAACGAAACATCCGGTAATGGTACATATCTACTGAAATACAGCGGAAAAGCCAAAAGGTACTACTATTAAACAATGTTGATTATCATAGCATCCAAAAGGAAAAAAAATAGTGTCAATTGTACAGCATCTAATTCTACTAAATACGTGTGCAAAAATAATTTTTATTATATGTCGTATAACAAGTATAACAACAAGCAGTAGACAAGACGTAGAATACATATGATACAACACATATTCTTATACATATTATAAGGGTTTAAACTATTACTAAAATCGCCTTTCCTCAAACGCGCGCGATTTGGTATATTTGAGGTTATGATTGTAACTAGAATTATATTAACACTATGAACTGATTTATTTAAAGAAAATAATACAGTTCACTTTCCTGTCAAACCAATTTTTATGACTCAGTTATAAAGTTTTGTTTAGTTGGCACCAAAACCACAGAGCAACGACAGGACTAAGCTGTACGATACACATAAATGCTCTTCGGGGTGCAGAACTTAATGCACACTATAACCTCTCCAGGGCGCATTATAATTTTCTCATGGCACCATTTAGATTATTGAATGCTCTTACCAAATTTTCAAATGCTGATTTATTTAAACTATTGAACATATATATTTTTTAATTAACAATTATTTTTTGAGCTGCACATTATATTTTTATAGAGGTAACAATTGTATTGCACATTTATCTATTTAAGTGCACAAATATCTTATAAAAGGAACATTCAAATATATAAACGTACAATTATTTATTCTGATGCACATATTATAAATATATTGCACATTTATTTTTTTAAATGCTCAAGGCATTTTTTGCATTGCTCAAATATTTTTTGTATTGTTCAAATGTTTTTTGTAGTGGTCAAATATTTTATCAAATGCTTACAATAAATGCACGTTTCATTTTATATATTGCGCAAATAATTTGTACTGTTTAGCAAATAGCAACAAATTTCATAAGAAAATTAGAAACTAAACGCCCACTATGGGGCGGTACCTCCCACTTTGGGAACCACTGGTTCGATGAATGAAGCAGAAAAAAAAACAATAACACAAACGTCACGTGTGTTATTGTTACCGTAGTTCTTGTAAACGCACTACAAATTCCAAAACTTCTAATAGGTACTGTAAACAAAAGAACACACGTGTAAAAGTATGTGCTACGCGTTATTAATTAAGTGAGTAGTTGTGTGTTTGCGTATATCTTCGATCTTCCGTATTATGGACGAGGATTGTGTGGAACAAACGAGCAACGCAAACCGTTTATAGTTTGTTTACATGCGACATAACCTAACACTTGTGCCCCATTGATAACAATACTCGGTTTAGGATCAAGGTCCAAGCAGGCCTTGTTGATTTGAGTGCGGTGCTCTTTATTGCATATGCACTTCGGCCAGTTTAAATATAGAACTAGTAAATAGTTCGTTCATTTCAGATTACTAACCTTAAATAAAATGGCACAACGCAGTCAGGTAAGAAATGTTCAATTTCTATTAACTTTTATCAACTAAAGTAACATAATACCTACTAGTAACAATCTTCTTTAAATAGTTGTTACAGGTTATACGCCATGCTGTCAAAAGGTATAGCACAACCGCTGCGACAACAACACACCAAAATGGATTTAGTTTCGGTAAAGATATATACATAAACCGTTCAAAGGAAACACTTAAGAATGATTCACTTCAAATGTTCGGATATTTTAGCTCTAATGATGTGAATTCGCCTTTATAGAGTTGTCGGAGACGCAAAAGGAGATGCAACAGGTAGCTAGAAAGTTCACGAGAGAAGAGATCATACCAGTGGCGTCCCATTACGACAAAACGGGGGAGTACCCATGGCCGATTGTAAAAAAGATGTGGTCCTTAGGTCTGATGAACGGCTATATTCCAAACTACTGTGGTAAGATAAAAATGGATGAGATAACGAGATTGACGCTTGTGTAATTTGGGTTGCCTAACATAATATTTAAGTGAGCACTGAGCAGCTAGAATTTTGATTTTTGAACGTTTTGAAAAGAAAAAAAAAACGATTTCATTGCTCATTTCATTGTATGATTTAGGTTAGGACTGTTAGGTACATAATTATATTGAAAATATAATATTTTGATCATTTTACAGCAGGAGTTGTAGTCAAATTCTATAGATGTTTAGGGTGCTTCAATAAAGCATCTTCTTCTTTGTAAGTTTTTATATTTTATTTTCTTGATGACATGTTTCGATGTACCTATTAACATCATCCTTTGTCAAAAATAGTCAATGTTATTCATGTATTGTAATAAAAGTAAAAACGAAAACTAAAACTCAAAATTGCGTCTTAGATTGAGGTTGTGAGGTTTTGCTGAGGTTGAGTTCTGCAAATTTGCGTAGAGACTAAACGCCTAAACAAATAGAAAAACTGTAAGTAAATAAAAGCACTTTAAAAGCATTTTACTCGGAAGTTGTGAGGTTATCTTATATCTCTTTCCATCAATACTAGAGCTGTTAGGCATTTCTACGTCATAGACATGAAAGCGCTTATATACCCTTTAGGAGACCCCTCTTATAACGAGTAACTAAAGCTCCATATATCGACATCCTTCACACATTTTCAAAACAACGACTTTCTTAAATCAAAACAATAAAGAATATATTTATTTTTTTATATTAAAAAGATATTCTTAACATAACTCCGTGTTGTCTTAAAACAAATAAATTACGTTAATAATGTCATTTTGAGAATAAACTGCATGCAAGCTAACTGCTCGCTTCTTCAAAGCTAATTGAATACTGAAGACCTACCAAGACAATCTCCCTTATATACCTAAATTTACACCTCACTGCGCACATCTGGCGCCACCGCTCCCATGTGCTTTTCGACCTGACCGCGTTAGGATCGATTTCCAGACCCTGCTAATGTCAGTACCGTCCTCGCGATTGATGTTGTCAGGATGTTTGTAGATTTCGATGGCTTCTCTAATAAGCCTTCGATGATAATTACCTAACCTTGCCAACATCTTCACGTCATCGAAATTCATTGTGTGTCCCGACTCGTGGCAGTGTAGAGCAACAGCGGACTTGAATCTTGCGTAGCCGGGTGTCTCTACTGTGCTCCTTGACTCTACATTCGATACTTCGATACGTCGATACGTCCTGTCTGTCCTAAATAGTATGTTCCACACTCGCATGTTATCTTGTATACCCCTTCGTTCTTCAGGAGTGGTGTGATATCCTTTGGGTTAGGCAAAAGATCCGTTACCTTTGCTGGTGCTCTGTACCTTACCGTGATACCCGATTTCTTCAGTATTCTACCGATTCTTTCCGATACCCGACTTACGTATGGTAAGCAAGCGAACCCTTTTGACTCTTGCCGCTCCTCTGAGCCTTGCGGTTTTCTCTGTGTGACACCCCGTATGTCAGACTTGGTGTATCCATTCTGACGCAGAGCGCACTCCAAGTGTTTCCGGTCGTCGTCCAAGCTGCTGGAGTCGCACACCTTCTCGGCTCTGTCGAACAGAGTATTAATTACACTTCTCTTCTGTTGGGGATGGTGGTGTGATTTGGCGTTCAAGTACCGATCGGTATCTGTCTTTTTACGGTAAACAGTATGTCCAAGCGTACCCGTTGGCGTTCTGTATACCAGCAAATCCAAAGATGGCAGGTGATTAGCCTCTTCTATTTCCATCGTGAATTTGATAGAAGGATTGACATTGTTCAGGTGGCTAAGGAACCCAGTGAGTTTTCCTCTACCGTGTGGCCAAACCACGACGGTATCATCAACATATCTGGCTAATGCTTGGGTTTGTAAGGACTTTACCTAATGGCCGTTTCTTCAAACAATGCCATGAAGAAATTGGCGATAACCGGTGAAAGAGGAGTCATTTTCTTTACATTAGACAACCATGTCTCTGTCTGCTTGATCTGCAACTTTTGTATTGGATACTATTTTCACATAAGTGAAGTTTTATTATTCTAATTTAATGTTTATGGCATCTTACTGTGATAACATAAGTTTCGGGGCTATGAAAGACATTTTTCTTTTAATTTAAACAAACTATGAACCATTACTGAAAAATTAATTGTTGTAAATTATTTTTTATATTTTTGAGCATGTTGTTAAATAGGGACTAGTATTTTTATTATTGTATCCAAAATAACATGTTTAAACAAAGAAAATGAGCACCAGAAGAACTCTGTGCGATGATTTTTCACAACAGAGTTTTATTTTGAAAAAAAAACTGGAAATCTCAAAAACTTTTCCAATTATAAAAGTTCTATCTACAATTGTTTTTGAGATATTTTACACTACCTTCAAATCTTAGGTGGGATGGGCCAGAGCAATTTCGACTGTTGCATGATCGTCGAAGAAATAAACTATGGGTGTTCAGGTGTTGGAACCATCTTTGACTCAACCCATTTATCTGTAAGTCGAAATTTAAACACCTCAATCAAATTCTGATCATAACTTTTTCAACAGCAACGAACAGTAATGCTGTCTGGCACCATGGAACAACAGAAGAAATACCTAGGAAGATTAGTAGAAGAACCTCTTATAGCGGTAATAAAAAAACACATTTTTTCTTGTAAAAATATCGCTGTTATAACGTTTTTTAGGGTTTTGCTCTGACCGAACCAAACTGCGGTTCAGATGCAAAAGCGATCACGACAAAAGCCGAGAAGAAAGGCGATGAGTGGATTCTGAATGGCCAAAAGATGTGGATAACCAACGCCGGTGTGGCCAATTGGTAATCAAGGACCAAAAATCGATTTTTTCAATTTCCGTTGTGATAGGTTCTTTGTTTTAGCGAGAACCAATCCCGACCCCAAGTGCCATCCGAGTGAAGCTTTCACCAGCTTCATAGTGGAAAGGGACTGGCCAGGTATATCATTCGGACGAAAGGTGAGAAATCCGTGTGCGATTGATGACTTCCATGCGCAAATGTTTTTGTATGGTCGTTAGGAGTTCAATATGGGCCAAAGGGCTTCTGATACGCGAGGAATCACCTTCGAGGATGTCAGGATACCTAAGGATAACGTGCTGGGAGATATTGGCAAGGGTTTCGTCTTGACCATGAAGAGTTTAGATGGATCCAGGACACCAGTAAGTTGAAAGACCAATGTCAGAAGATAACTTGGTTGTGTATATGTCGTAAATGTTTATTATTTCTGGTAAGAGGCATGGCAAAAGCTATTTGCCTGGTCGAATAGATATATATGGAGAGTTTATTTATACTTTTTTCCGTCGATCGTTTATTTATGAGTATGTTTACTAAATAGACAATCATTTATTAAAAAGCTCTACTTGTCATCTGTCAAAAAAGTGTTGCCAAGCTAATCGATTCTACAACTTAACACCAATAATCCTGTATGTTATGTAGATCGCAGCTGGTGCTACTGGTGTGGCCAAGCGTTGCCTGGACGAGGCTACCAACTATTCAACTCAAAGGAAAGCGTTTGGTGTACCAATTTGTGAACATCAAGGTGTTGGTTTTATGCTGGCTGATATGGCTACTTCTGTGGATGCTTCTAGGTTATTATGGATGCGGGCAGCATGGGAATATGACAATGGAATGAACACCACAAGCAGTGCTTCGATGGCCAAATGTTTCGCTGCTGACGCTGCTAACAAGTGTGCGACGGATGCTGTGCAAATTTTCGGCGGAAATGGTTATAATGGCGAATATCCGGTTGAGAAGTTGATGAGGGATGCTAAGATCTTCCAGATCTACGAAGGAACTGCCCAAATTCAACGGTTGATCATTGCAAGGCAGTTGATTAAGGGTGCTATGCAGAGAGGTTGATGGTTTTTATTGGTGGTTTTATGGAATAAAGTTTTTTATTTTTTGGAATGTTTTTTTTGTTTTGTTGGTTTTGTTGGTTCACCTGAAAATATTATGTGCTAGGGGAACATTTTGACGCTTTGACAACTGTCAGTGTACCATTTTTTCTACGCAAAATAATTTTTTAGAAAGCAAACGGCTGACTTATTTTTTTTTTATTCCATAAGAAGTTACAGTCGCTTGAAAATATTAGTAAATTTAAGTAAACATATATTGAATAAACAAATATACAAAAACAAATTGAATGAAACCTATTGCTGATTTTTCTCTGGAAAGTAAATGCCATTTAGAGTCAAAAGTTTTATATCGACTTATTAGTTTTCTGAATTTTTGACGACGATGGATTTCTTAGTACGTATTTCAAACGGCTATAACATTTTAATGAATTGCAAAAATATTAAGTTCAAATAAAACTTTTACTTAAAATGTCATTCTGGGGAAAACAATTCGTATGGACCTAATTGTTTTTTATATACCGGGTGATTCAATTTTGATCCTCACCATGGGGATCTCGCTTATTAGTGGAGATAGAGCCTATGATTAAATTTGGCAAAGTTTCGTATTTTTGTGTTGATCAATTATCTGAAAAGAAATTTAAGCTATCATTTTTCATTTTGAAGATATCCGCAAAAATCTGAAATATTAAGATATCGTTTTTAATTTTTACTTTATCATACGCAGTATGTAAAGTATTGTAATCGTGCCGAAAAAAATTTTCGAGATTTTAGCGGAAATAGGTCTTTATGGGTCCCCTGAACATTTTTGACCAAGGTCCAAAACATGTCTGTGTGTGTGTGTGTGTGTGTGTGTGTGTGTGTGTGTGTGTGTGTGTGTGTGTGTGTGTGTGTGTGTGTGTGTGTGTGTGTGTGTGTGTGTGTGTGTGTGTGTGTGTGTGTGTGTGTGTGTGTGTGTGTGTGTGTGTGTGTGTGTGTGTGTGTGTGTGTGTGTGTGTGTGTGTGTGTGTGTGTGTGTGTGTGTGTGTGTGTGTGTGTGTGTGTGTGTGTGTGTGTGTGTGTGTGTGTGTGTGTGTGTGTCGATTTTTGTGGCGACGATTCCGGAGAAACTACTAAAGGTATCGGGACGAAAGTTCATATTTAGAAGTTTTAATACCAAACTTAGAGCTGAAAAGCTTTTGGTTCAAAAGGGTCCAAAGGAACCGGCTATTTACTCTTAGCATTTTTCAACGATTTTGCAAATGAGCCGCCATTTCTGTAATTTCATCAAAATAGAGGAAATTTTGTATAATTTATGTCTATAACATTTTTTGGTAAAATTAATAGTTTAGCTGCAGGAGCAAATTCTATTTGATCGAAATCATGTCTGCATTAATACTAGGTAGCTAAGATATTTTGATGCTTTTGACAGTATTTGGAACGTCAGCATTTGCGAAACGTCAATTCAACACGCAAATGCATGGAGAATTGCCATGAGGAGCTAGGTGAAACAATATTGAAAAACAATATTTCGAGTGCGGATAGCAATGTTATGTTCTCGCGAATAAATACAAGAAAGATTGTACGACAGTATGTTAACCTTAAAACTTATTTGGAATATTGAGCTTAATTCTTTATGGACTTTTGTAGTTAGCACTGAAGACGGCGTAAAACTCGAAAATATAGTATGCTAGAAGCCAATATAATATATTAATCATCAGAACCAGAACCTTTTTACTTTATCATCCGTAGTATGACAACACTCCATATTTAGAAGCTTTCTGTTGAACCAAGGGTCCAAAGGAATTGGAGTTTTAGTCTTAGCATTTTTGAAGGATATTGCAAATAAGCCGCTATATCTGGAATTTCGTCGAAATAGTTAAATAATACATTAAAGTAGAGGAAATCTGAATAATTTATGACTATGACATTTTTTGGTAAAATTAATAGTTTAGCTCGTACTCGTCGCTCGTACTGCATATAAACTAGTTAGCCAGGATTTGTCAGATATTGTGATTCTAATGACAGTAGGTAGTGTCAAATGCTGATGTTTTGATATTACCTACTGTAAATATAATCAAAATGTCTCTAGTCTAGTTCTAGTAGTTTTATTTTACTGCAGACCTGGCCGATCTCGATCAAATAGAATCTCGTGCAGCTACACTATTAATTTTATATATGGTATGATAAAGTCATGTGCCTGGCCACATCAGATTTTTTTTCAACGTACACGTTCACAAGTGAATTTCCGCAGTGTATAATAAATCTTCTTCAAATATTTTTTTGCAACAAGGACCCTGATACTACAAACTATATTATATTAGTATTTGAGTTGAGCCCAAATGTTTGGGGAAATTTCAGAAAAACTCCAACAGCAAAATGAAATAAGAAACCCCAGTTACTAAGGTCAGAATGGTCAGAATCAAGTTTCAACGATTTGATGAATGGCAAACGTCTTCTTTTTGACACGCGAGATGGATTAAAATTATTGATGTGGGTCCAAACTTCACAATCTGACAATACCTAATCATCACATTCTTGATGGAACACAAAAACAGAATTGTTGTACTTTAACATTTGATCTAAAACGTGACTAATTCCTGACCAATTCTTCTAATCAATATACGAACATTATTCATCCGGATGACACCAATCATATGCCTTTGTAAATTAAATCATGAGTCATGACAAATGATATTCGCCTAAAAAGATACAATCACAAGAGGAAATGCGTGGGATCACCAAAATAAAACTATTACATGTGTAGCAGATTACTAACTTACGTACAAGTATCTACGAAAATATGTGAGTTTACGTTCTGATTATTTTTGAATTGTTTATTGTGTGGAACACCTGCGTATTTTGATATTGTTTTGCGCTTAATTAACTAGCTAATTAAAATCCAATTTCCGCTGATTGTTTTCCTCAATTCGGACGCTATTATAAATCTAATTAGTTCAACTTATCTATAATTAAATAATAATAATAATAATAATAATAGTAAAGAATAGTAACCGAGAACGTAAGAATTTAAATATAGTGTACCTAGATTGGCGTTGTTGTTTTCTAGATTGTTTTCTAGTTTTCTAGTTTTCTAGATTGGCGTTGTTGTGTTCTTAATTTTCTATTTTATGTAATAAAGTATCGGCAAGAAAGATTTCGGAGTTCGGATTTTGTAAGTACCTATATCTACTAGTGTACCTAAAATGAATTTGTTTAATAACACTGTGCAACAAACTTCAACATTGCGTTTTTTTCTTACTTATGATGGTATATTTTGATTGGTTTGTGTTTTATTGACCTGATGTCCATTTTATATGATAGAATTACACATTTTTATATCAAATTGAGTTTTTGATCTTCAATTTTGCTAGTCGTGTGACGTCATCAACATATTATTTATGGCAACCCCCTACTTTTCTCAGTGATCTTGATATAGGAGAATAAAAGGCGTCTTGCATCACTTAATTCTTACTTCCGAAGAGCTGTTTCATATCCTATATCCCATAACAACTAAACTAAAGAACTAAAATTTATAAAAGACCTTGCATTATCCAACAATGTCCCTATTAAAACATGTAACAAACTTTTTCATCATGTCACTATTAAATTAGATCCTCTCTACGTCAGGGAGACCAGTCTTCAACCAAACCTTATTTACAAACCTTTTACTTACAACCAATCTAATATTAAACTTTAGAAATTACTTAAACCTTTTAACATTTTACCAGCATTTAGATGCAACACTCAATTGTTCAATTTATTGTCAAGTCAACGCAAGCTTATTAGACCAACCCTTTGTGAGAGCGGTGGCTATTCGGTATCATGTGGAAACTGCGATGCTATTTATATTGGACAGACTGGTAGTATCATTGTATCATTGGCGAGGCGACTCAAAGAACACACTAGTCGAACTACATCCAACTTATACCAACACAAGATTCAAACTGGTCATAACATTAATTGTAAAAATGCGAAATTACTTCATAGATGTCAAAAGGGCTACCGTTTAGATATGGTTGAACAATTACAGATATATAGAACGTCACGGGAAATCTCCCCATAACACTTTACTTAACGACCAGACTAAATTTACCTACAAGCCTCCTTTTACTTATCTCTAATTATACTAGTCAAATCATTTTATTTTGTTTATTTTTCGCGTCTACTGTTAGCTAGTTCTGGTTTTCAAATATTCCATTCACGCAATGGTTTGTACATTCTTGCATCGGTACATTTTTTGATATTATTCGTCTACGTCTGACTGGCAAGCCAGCATGTCCAATATTTGTCTCTTGCACACATAAAACTTACACGTTTATTACGTTCATCTTGAAACGAATTGTGGCGTTTTAGTTTTTCCATTGTTTTTACAAATTTACAAAGGCGAACTTAACTGACAAAGGTAATAAGGTGGTCATCCTGGATAAAGCGGATTATTTTGATAGGATTGATAACTTAATTGCAAATGGTCCTTATAAGGAAATCAAGAAAAACCCACTGCCCAAACTAGTCCGTCAAATAAATAGTGCGCTGTCCAGTTGTCCTAATCTTATCACCCGCCAAACTAGATTTAAACTCAAAGTTTCCAATCCTACTGTACCTAGATTATATGTTCTTCCCAAAATTCACAAACCTGGTAAATCAGTGAGACCTATTGTATCAGGTATTAACTCACCTACTTACCAGTTAGCGAAATGGTTATCGAATGAGTTCAACAATTTACCTGTTCCTCAACCAAGCGTCTCTGTTAATAACTCATTGGAGTTTATCAATAAGGTCAACAATGTAAAATTAGAGGATGGCGAATTGTTGATTTCATTTGATGTTGCTTCACTGTTTCCTAGTGTGCCTATTCCGGAAACTTTGGAGTTTCTTAGGGAATTATTGAGCAATAACAACTTTGACCCGTCAGAAATAGATGAATATGTAAGATTGACTGCCCTTTGTATGTCTCAAAATTGTTTTCAAATAAACGGAAAATTTTTTGAACAACTTGAGGGAACTGCAATGGGTAACTGTCTCTCACCTTTTATTGCCAACTTGTTTATGAGCAGATTTGAAACCAATGTAAAGTCTATTGCACCATATTTCCCTAAGACTTGGGTTAGGTATGTCGACGATATTTTTGCCATTTTTGACACCAAAAAGTGCAGTATTCAAGATTTTCTTTTCGTTTTGAATTCTAAATTCAACACCATTAACTTTACTGTAGAACAAGAAGTTAACGGCCAACTTCCATTTTTAGATACTCTGGTAGTCAGGAATAGCAAAAATATAATAGAAATTGACGTGTATCGGAAAGATACTAACACAATCAGGTTTATCCCTAATGATTCGCAGCATCCTTTTCAACAAAAATTGTCTTTTATTAGTTGTTTAGTAAATAGGTTATTGAAATTTCCATTGTCCGCAGATAGATATCAGCAAGAATTATTGTTTATTAAGAATGCTGTCTTACATAATGGGTACCCTGAGAAAATAGTTGATAGAATGATTAAGAAGCAGAATCAAAAAATGTATGTAAATCAAATATCTACTTTAAATACTTTGTCTGTAGAAAAGAAGAAATATGTTAAAATACCGTTCGATTGTGCATATACGAGGGGTTTGAGAAGTATTTTTACATCACAAAATCTCTGTATAGCATATTCGACTCATAATAGCATAAAAAACCTTCTTGGAAACCCAAAGGATAAGGTAGATATACTTGATAAATCTGGTATATATTGTATCAAATGTCATGACTGTGAAAACGAATACGTTGGCCAGACTCGAAGAACAATTTTAACTAGGCTCAAAGAACATGTAGCTCATTTTAAATATAATCGTTTTGAAAAATCTAGTGTGGCTCAACATATTTTAGACACAGGTCATAAAGTAGTTGTAGATGACTTAAAACTTGTAAAAGCTGTGTCAAATAATAGGGAACTAAACAGCTTGGAAAGTATCTTTATTCACTTGAATAGAGATAAATTAATAAATTCAGACAGGGGTCCTATACCTAGTTCGCCATTGTTTGACCTGCTTTAGTGATTTGCTTGGACAATATCCAGTAAAGATACTATGAAGTGCTAATCTCTTTTCTTTTTAGTTTCTACTGAAGATGGCAACTTAGTTGCTGAAATACGTATTTAGGTTCTAAAATACTTGTTGTGGTTAGGGGTTTATAATTTTATTATTAAGTTCGCCACAGTCTCCAAAATATTGATATTGTTATATAGATGAGTTTTATTAAATGTTCTCTAACGTTTTTGAATATTCCATTTACATCCTGACGCTTGTGTTTACTTTTTGACGTGAGTTTTTATACTTAATTAATTGTTTGTTCTCGTTTGCTTTTCTTTTTGCTTTTTAGTATTATGCTACTGAAGATGACAGATATGTCGAAACATATAGTAAATTAAATTTTACTTCGCAAAGAAAATAGGCCTTTCATTCTCCTATACTTCGTTACTTTGCATTATGGACACTGTCCAGTCATGATAGATCCCTGAATTGTCATCACAATAGCATAAAATGTTTTATGATAGAATTACAGATTTTGATATCAAATTGACCTTTTGATATTCACTTTTGCTCGTCGTGTGACGTTATCAACATATTTTTTATGGCATCCCCTACTGTTTTTAGTGATCTTGGTAGATAGAATTGTCATCATGATAGCATAAAATATGTTTGGCCTTACATCAGAAATTTTTGAACAGAAACCAATTGAAATTTTTAATAAATAATGATAACTAGGACCAATAATGTCCATCAAGGGTATCGAAACGGTTGAAAGTCAAACTAAAAAAAAGCCTTCTGATAAATACAAACCAACAATTATGTATTTATCATGTCTGCATCAGAACGAAGAAACGCTTTTATTTTAAGAACTACTAAATCACTGAGGATGAAATGGCAAAAATCCCTCCCCAGAGTTTGAAAATTCTGTCTTGACTTCCGTTCAATATGGCCGGCCTGGGTTCGTGCACCCAAGATGGACGACTTCCGGTTCAAAATAGACGACTTCCTGTGTGATTTCCGGTTCAAAATGGCCGACTTCCGGTTCAAAACGACCGACTTGGGTTCGTTGCGCCCAAGATGGACGACTTCCGGTTCAAAATGACGACTTCCGGTTTGACTTCCGATTCAAAATGGCCGACTTCCGGTTCAAAATGGCCGAATTGGGTTCGTTGCGCCCAAGGTTGGCGACTTCCGGTTAAAAATGGACCACTTCCGGTTCAAAGTTGCCGACTTCCGGTTGAAAATGGCCGACTTGAGTTCGTTGACTTTTTTCAATTCCGTTCCTAGGTTCGTGCCGGTGCGCCCGTCCTAGGTTGGGTTCGGGAGGGAGGAAATAAGTTCAAGGTCGTCCTAGCTGGCCCGGTACCTACTCTCTTCATGTTGCAATCGATTTAGAAGGTGTCTACATAATTAGCAACATTTCAATAAAATTTCAAATAAAACTGTTTGATTTGATTGGATTCATTGCATTGGGCTAAATTTGTTTGTAATTGGTTGTTACGTAAAAACAAAAAAGTCTTTAATCCATTGGCCAATTTTAGACGATGGAGTGGGGTAAACTAACACACCTCCGCGCCTGCATGGTGGGCGTGTCTCAAGCATTAGAAGGAGATGGGACGGTCTTATCAGCGGCAAAAATTTAAACCTACCAGTCAGGGCAGATATATGTATTAGGTAAATAGGCTCAGATTGGTTCACTGGCTCTCACCTGGAATATCGTGTTGTGATTGGTCGGTTGAGTACATGCGCTCGATACACTCAATTCGCGTATAAACCGACAACTTATTTATTGGTAATGCGATCTTCTGAGACACTGAGATATCCGCTACCATAAAAGCCTAGTCTCCAACCCTTATTTTACATCAAAAGTTAAAAAAACAAAAATGCCAATCTATAGAAGCTAATTGTAAGCAAAAATTACAAAATTAAATTTTTTTCAAATTAATTTAAAAGTGCAAAAATCGGGTGCTTTTTTTACTTCTCTCGCGCTCATGTTTACACCGAGAGGTAAAATATTTTGATAGTCATACAACTTAGGTGGAAATGATTCAAGAGTATGACACGATTTATTTCAATTGTTTTTGTTCAGTAGTTTTCAAATTATGAGACTGAAATAATTCTTCAAGATTGGCCGGAGATTTCAGATTCCTTCAGATGCAATCATAATTTTTTCCAGTTACAATACTCTGGCTGTTGCACGTAGATACTATTTTACGTATAATTTTATTATCGGACTAGTTTTGCTTAGGTTGAAATGCAAGGAATCTCTAATCTTTCTAATCGTTTTCAATTATTTGTTTACACCAGATGTCTATCTATATGCTGGATTTTGGAATTCTAACGGTGATACAGAGATAAGTATTTAATATTTGCCGACTTCTGTGCACTTTAAACACAGTTTTTTCCACTTCAATACGTGATAATATCTCGGCTATTATACGTGTATGTAACTTCTACCTATAGAAATTTAGTTGCATGTTTTTATGTGAGATTCCAAATAATTTAAACATTTTGATGACGTTCATATTTGTTCTATGGATGTAGCCTACGTACAAGTCCAATACTTGACTTTGAAATTAGATACGATTAAAGATTATTATTACTGAATGTAAGAAATGTTACTCTCAAATATGAAACTAATGACATTTTACGACTTCTTATGCAACTGCACCCATGAAAGGTATAACACCATTTCAATCTATTACTAAAACAATTACTAGTAATAGCCCAGAAACAACATGAACAGATTGCCCGAAATACCTACTGTAAAATCAGAAATCATTATTAAAAATTGAAATTTTCTTAAAATATTTTCGTAAATATCATTCGAATGGGAGTTTGAGATTAAAACTTTTGAGATTTTTAGTGTTCATGATTCATCATTAATTTTTAATGTTCATCATTCTGTATTCAGAGACTGTGGCTAATTCTGAACTAAACTGGTGACAAAATTTAGGGGTTATTGAAAAATATGTTACAAATTGAAAGTTGATTTTCTCCGCAACCATTTTGATGATTCTTTTACTTTTAGAATTTTTATTTCAACTTTCAGTTCTGAGTATAGACAGGGTGTAAGAATGATGTTATGATTTTTGTCGGAACTTTGAAGTACTATATGGAGTTCCAGCTATAAGAAACTGACAATAACTGGAATGACACTGTAATCTTTTTTGAACATGTTGATTTTCGATTCACTTCCATTGTCTTTGTTTTTAAAGGCCATACAACAAGAACAGTAGGTAGGTAATAATAAATTGGCACGATTACAAAGTTGATTTTCTCTAGACCCGATTAACTGGTTTTGATGATTTGTTATTCACATGTGAGTTGATTCCTCAGTTTTAAACATATACGGGGAGAAAGAATTAGTTTGTATACATAACTCAGCTGTTAATGAATCAACAGGACTTTAAAGTTAGTAATGAATGTAAAGATCAATACAAAGTTATTGAAGGACTCAAGAAGAAGAATTGTTTTTATCTTAAGGCTGACAAAGGTAATAAGGTGGTCATCCTGGATAAAGCGGATTATTTTGATAGGATTGATAACTTAATTGCAAATGGTCCTTATAAGGAAATCAAGAAAAACCCACTGCCCAAACTAGTCCGTCAAATAAATAGTACGCTGTCCAGTTGTCCTAATCTTATCACCCGCCAAACTAGATTTAAACTCAAAGTTTCCAATCCTACTGTACCTAGATTATATGTTCTTCCCAAAATTCACAAACCTGGTAAATCAGTGAGACCTATTGTATCAGGTATTAACTCACCTACTTACCAATTAGCGAAATGGTTATCGAATGAGTTCAACAATTTACCTGTTCCTCAACCAAGCTTCTCTGTTAATAACTCATTGGAGTTTATCAATAAGGTCAACAATGTAAAATTAGAGGATGGCGAATTGTTGATTTCATTTGATGTTGCTTCACTGTTTCCTAGTGTGCCTATTCCGGAAACTTTGGAGTTTCTTAGGGAATTATTGAGCAATAACAACTTTGACCCGTCAGAAATAGATGAATATGTAAGATTGACTGCCCTTTGTATGTCTCAAAATTGTTTTTAAATAAACGGAAAGTTTTTTGAACAACTTGAAGGAACTGCAATGGGTAACTGTCTCTCACCTTTTATTGCCAACTTGTTTATGAGCAGATTTGAAACTAATGTAAAGTCTATAGCACCATATTTCCCTAAGACTTGGGTTAGGTATGTCGACGATATTTTTGCCATTTTTGACACCAAGAAGTGCAGTATTCAAGATTTTCTTCTCGTTTTGAATTCTAAATTCAACACCATTAACTTTACTGTAGAACAAGAAGTTAACGGCCAACTTCCAGTTTTAGATACTCTGGTAGTCAGGAATAGCAAAAATATAATAGAAATTGACGTGTATCGGAAAGATACTAACACAATCAGGTTTATCCCTAATGATTCGCAGCATCCTTTTCAACAAAAATTGTCTTTTATTAGTTGTTTAGTAAATAGGTTATTGAAATTTCCATTGTCCGCAGATAGATATCAGCAAGAATTATTGTTTATTAAGAATGCTGTCATACATAATGGGTACCCTGAGAAAATAGTTGATAGAATGATTAAGAAGCAGAATCAAAAAATGTATGTAAATCAAATATCTACTTTAAATACTTTGTCTGTAGAAAAGAAGAAATATGTTAAAATACCGTTCGATTGTGCATATACAAGGGGTTTGAGAAGTATTTTTACATCACAAAATCTCTGTATAGCATATTCGACTCATAATAGCATAAAAAACCTTCTTGGAAACCCAAAGGATAAGGTAGATGTACTTGATAAATCTGGTATATATTGTATCAAATGTCATGACTGTGAAAAAGAATACGTAGGCCAGACTGGAAGAACAATTTTAACTAGGTTCAAAGAACATGTAGCTCATTTTATATATAATCGTTTTGGAAAATCTAGTGTGGCTCAACATATTTTAGACACAGGTCATAAAGTAGTTGTAGATGACTTAAAACTTGTAAAAGCTGTGTCAAATAATAGGGAACTAAACAGCTTGGAAAGTATCTTTATTCACTTGAATAGAGATAAATTAATAAATTCAGACAGGGGTCCTATACCTAGTTCGCCATTGTTTGACCTGCTTTAATTAAAACATGTTTTTTACGCTTCAATGATCAAAATTCACTGAGGCGTGACGAACAAATGGGTATATATAGGCTAATTTTTAACATGGACGTCACTTCCACTAGTGATTTGCTTGGACAATATCCAGTAAAGATACTATGAAGTGCTAATCTCTTTTCTTTTTTTTAGTTTCTACTGAAGATGGCAACATAGTTGCTGAAATACGTATTTAGGTTCTAAAATACTAACCCCTAACCACGGGTTTATAATTTTATTATTAAGTTCGCCACAGTCTCCAAAATATTGTTATTAACAATATATAAAACATTTATTCTTTTTAAATATTTTCGTTAATATCATTTGAATGTGGGTTTGAGATTACAAGCGTACTGTAGTAATTGTTTTTAAACATGGAAGGTGAAGGTGTAGTCAAGTTTATAAGCTATTTTGTATAAATTCAAGGGAAAATGGTTATTACGTAAAGTCGTACGTAAGGTAGTATCAACTAAAGAAGCGAATGATAATTAATCCAGGTGAGGATAAATTTTTGGAAAAAACACCTCCGCCTGGATTTGAACCAGGAACCCTCCATTATCCTCACCTGGATTTAATTATCATTCTCTTCTTTAGTTGATGTTATTTTCTATGATTTTCGTTAAATTGTAAAAAATTAACATTATTTTTTAATGTTCGTGGTACTTTTCTTAGGTATGTAATTCTAAATTTCAAATAAAAAATGTTTGATAAAAATCCTTATTGAATTTTTATTTATTTTGTTATCTCCGAACTTGTGCTCGCATGCGCATGCATAGATAAATGGAAAATATTGATGTAAATCATCAAACATATCAAAAATTAACATACTGATAAAATTGATCTAACACGGTATTACCAACATGGTATAAGAACCATTAAAATGAAAAATTCAAATGCGACGAAAAACTGTTTTACCAGTTAGTCACTTTTTTGAGTATTTTTTTGTATGCGGCCCGCCGAAGTTCAGATCAGAATTTTGTGATCACAAATGAGTTTGACACCACTGATGTAACACAACCATTTAGCAAATGTGATTATATAATAATATTGGACTAAATTTATCAAAATGTTTAATTTAATTAAAGAAAAGCTAATAGTGTGTTGTCATGTTCATTGACCAATTTTTTTCTCGTTTGACAGTGTTTTTTGTTCTACATTATGTGGGCAGTTTCTCAAGTTATGAGAAATGTCTTCTGGTGTCTGCTAATTTTTTGCGATTGGTGAAAAGAAAAAAATCTTAATTTTCTGTCAATTAGGTTACAAGTAGGTACTTAAGTTGCAGTCAACTATGATTTCCTAAAACAAAATAAACGCAAATTATTAGGTAAATACACTTCAAATATGACACAAATAAATTTTTGTATTCAAAAAGTTTTATTATTCAAAACAACGTTCTAAACATGTTTGTAGCTAACAACTATTAGTTTTCTGATGCCATCTAGCATACCCTTCAAACAAAGCTTTGCTGCGTTTGATTTGACTTTAAAAATAACTTTAGCATAAATTTTATCAACTTTCAATCGAAAGATCTGCGGAAATGTCACTTATAATGATTAAGTACCTAATCGATTTGGTTTATATAGGCTCAGATAAATACAAATTTTTATTAAATCCGACCACCAGTAATTGCATTTTTGTTGCATAGAACAGACAATTTTTAAACCGTTTTATAAAAGCTCAACTCTACAGTAAACAATCCGATAAATATGGTTTGTGTACGCGTTTTAGCAATCGCTGGCGTTCTACTCTGCGCTTTGTGTACAGTAAACGCAATTGACATCAAATCTATACTGGAGACTGTACCAAGTGACCGTAAGTACACTCAAAACTATTTTGAATTATTGTGTGTTGTTTCGTACAATTTTTGTGGATATTTTCTTTAAGTAAACATAAACAAAAGGCAATAATTTCTGCGGACAATTATAACTTTTAAACCATAAGAGAATATGTTTAAAACATTTCTAAAAAAATAATATAGAACCACATTGTACATAAAAATGTTACTCTATTAAAAAAATGCACATTAAACATTATCGAATATTAATTATTATTATCGATTTATCATTTACTTCTCCAATTCCACTATACAATGCGTCAGATTTTGTTGTGCACTCAAACCTGTCAAATGTGAACAATTGCAATTCAAACGAGTGCAATTTTCTATAAATTCGAAGATAATTGAGGCGATTAGTTCGCAGTTAGTGCGCATTAGAAGCCATTTTTTTATTATCATGCTTGCATTATCTCTTATTGCATTTCCTATAATTTTAATTTTGGTCGATAATTCTTTTTTAATTACGTTTCAAATAATTATTTTTTTTATTTCTCAGAGCGTGTCGAATTTCTTCGATATTACATTAAACGTGGCTATGAATTAGCTCAACAAGAGGATATTGCTGATGCAAAACTAAGTGCAAAGGTAAGTGTTAGAGAATAATATATAAATGAAGATTTATCGTATAGTGTGAACAATATTTGATTTTATATTTATAGAGATTTCGTTATCTTAGTGTTGGAAATATCGAAGAAATAGCCACACTCCTTTGTTTTCGAGGTATAGACAAAAATTTGAACTTCATTGATTGTTTTGGCCAGTCTTAGACAGTCTTATTATAAATAAAAACAAAGAGTTTGTTTTATACATTTTAGACAAAATCTCTCGAACGGTTTGTTATATTGAAAAATCCTCGAACTCGTTGATTTATTACTATCAAAATACACATATCAAATTTAATTTCCGATCTTCAATTGTTTTTGTTTTCATACATCATCGACATATTGTACTTTTAACATACAACTCTTTTTAGGTAGGTATACATTTGTTAAAACAGACAGGCAACATTTTTTGTTGCTAACATTAAGAGGTATTATTTATAAATATACAGGATGTTTCATTTCAATTTAGAAAGTTAGTTGTCATAGGTATCTCAGAAACTCTAAACGTTTCGTCACTGCTAATGTAATCATCTCCAGGAAAAAATTCTGATTTGCCACAAATTTGTTGACATGCTTTCAAATAAATGCCCGTTTTATTTTATACAGTGTGTGGCCAGATGGACCTAATTATTCATATAACGAACCTAAACGTCAGTATTTCTGAAAAAAAAATTCTTCACAAAGAGTTTCGAGTGTTGTGAAAAGTTTTTTGTTACTGAATATACAAGTTATTGTTATTATAGTACATCAGATAACACTAGCAATAGTACATTATCCTAATGCAGTTGTAATAATAAGAAATATTTAATTGATGTTTCTATATAAGAGTTTATTACTAAGGTATGACTTTTTTCTAGGTTATGGATTTACCTGACGAACTCGCTATTTCGCTGTATCGCTACATTCAAACTCTGGAGGAAATATGTTTCAGTGATGGCACCTGCGTTGAAGTTGGTGAAGTTGGTGTACACCCATAAAGTAAAACAAGTGCTTCCAACTGGCTTAAGCAAAATATAACCGACTTATTTTTAACATTGTAGTTGCCATAATTACAACATTTTAACCTGTGACTGTTTAGAAATTTACCTATATTTTCACAGTTAAGAATCTATTATTTTGTGTGTTTATAATAATTTTATTGTAAAAATTAATAAATAAAATACTATATGAGGGTGATATGTTTAAACTGTATGTATATAAGATAGTAATGTGTTATAGATATATATATATATATATATACTTATGATTTCGAGTGACAGAATAATAAATAATTTCGATGTAGGTGTTTATTTGATTACTACTGAAGACGAAAAATATGTCAGACTAAAATTATTCTTTATAGTCACAAATCATAAACTAACGTATTAAGCTAATAAATCAATTACTATCCAATTATTTTTATTGTGGTAATCCCTGTGTTTATTGTTTGTTGATATCGATACTTTTATTTTTAAAATATCTGTCCAATGATACCACATACAACCTAGGTTCTCGTTTGAAATTCTAAATCAGAATGTAGTTATTATTACTTCCAGTATGTTCAGGTAATCAAAAATGCTAGGCTTATGTTATTGCATTTTTACTTTATCATACGCAGTATGATAAAGTATTGTAATCGTGCCGTAAAAAAAATTCACATTTTAGCGGACTATTTGAGTCCCCTAAACTTTTTGCTCCAAGGTACAAAAATATGTCAGTGTGTGTATGTGTGTGTGTACTCAATTTTTGTGGCGACGATTCCGGAGAAACTACTAAAGGTATCGGGACGAAAGACCATATTTAGAAGTTTCATGACCAAACTTAGAGTTGAAAATCTTTTGGTTCAAAAAGGTCCAAAGGAACTGGACGTTTCCTCTAAGCAGTTTTCTTTGATTTTGCAAATGAGCCGCCATTTCTGTAATTTCGTCAAAATAGTTAAATAATAAATTAAAATAGAGGTTATTTTGTATAATTTATGTCTATGAGATTTTTTGGTAAAATTAATAGTTTAGCTGTATGAGCATATTCTTTCTGATCGAGATCGAATCTGCATTAAAACTTAGTTAGCGAGGATTTCACAATTATTTTCATTCTGACAGTAAGTAATGTCAAAGGCTGTTTTTTTTACAATACCTACTGTAAATATTATCCATATAGATACCTATTAGGGATTATACGGAGCTTGTCCTATAGCGCCAATGTGTAGTGTCTCGGCCTATCGATGTGGTGCCCGGGATCAAACTGCGCAAGCGCGGCCAGTAGTTATTAGGACCGTCGACAGATGGCGCTATTGTAGCTTAAAGTGCGCGGTCGGTATTACCGCGGCCGTTAGCCGGTAATATTCGGCATCACTAACACCAAAGCAGTGACAGCCCATAGATCGGGTCAACTCACCTCATACCAAGACAAGTCATACCCGGACAACTCATACCAGGACAACTCATACCAAGGGACAACTCATACCACGACAACTCATACCGGGACACCTCATACCAAGGGACAACTCATACCAGGACAACTCATACCAGGACAACTCATACCACGACAACTCATACCAGGACAACTCATACCAGGACAACTCATACCAGGACAACTCATACCAGGACAACTCATACCAGGACAACTCATACCAGGACAACTCATACCAGGACAACTCATACCAGGACAACTCATACCAGGACAACTCATACCAGGACAACTCATACCAGGACAACTCATACCAGGACAACTCATACCAGGACAACTCATACCAGGACAACTCATACCAGGACATCTCATACCAGGACAACTCATACCACGACAACTCATACCACGACAATTCATACCAAAACGCCCATAACAAGCCGACAAATGATTGTTGTCTGGTACGGTATCATCTATTGTGATTAGGAAACTCTCTTTAACGAGTTATTATTAGGTAATTGAGTTTTTATCCTACACGATGCCAAAATGTCGTTTTCGCGTCTGTACGGAGACACGAAAGATGCTATTCGCCAGCCTGCCCCAGCCCGGCCTGTAATGAACACTTTTCGGGGCTAGCCCGGAAAATGCAATATCTCTGTCCAATCAAAACACAGTTTCGATTCGGTTTGACGTTTGTCATTAAAACGTCAACGGATTTTTTTTGTCAAAAGCTAATATGTCAGAGATTAGTCTTTAGAAACGGGTGATTTTATTACGATATTGTTGTGTAGGATAAAAAATTATGTGTGCACCACGCCCAGAAAGTGGTTTTCCGGGCCTCAAGAAGTGCCCAGGCGCGCTACGCTCGCCTGTGCAACTCTTCTCTCGCCCGGAAAAGAACCACTTTCTCGGCTTGGTACACAATATACCATTAAATTTCTACACTGTCGCGTATTGGCAAACATATCACATTTTATACAACGCGGAAGGCTATCTAGTGAAAGACTAATATAGCCTAATAATAAGGCATGACATGATATACAGGTGTGTTGAATAACTTGCTATTACAATAAATAGCAAGACGAAATGGTGTATTCTTACATATATACATTATACACGGGGGGCAAAAAAAACGGTACAAATTTTTAATCACTGTAGTGTGAAAATTGCAACCACACCATACTCGCAATAACAGAACGTTTCAATCCAAAGTTATGTTGCTTTGTGGCTATGCAACATTTCTGATAACATCGGGGCAATTTAATGTGAAATGAAAGGTGTAATAAAATTAGTAGGTAATGACATTTGTTTTCTTTTGGTCAAAAGGGACCGTAGAGATTTTATACCATCGTATAAAATCTCTACGGTATACATGGTGATTTTTTTGTATACAGGCTGAAGTGTTGAACCATCGTTTTTTTCTGCTTTTACTCAAAAGAGAAGTGGAATTGCGAATATTGTATGTTTTCAATCGTCACAACATAAACAATTAGTTTTTCAAATAAATGTTTGCTTGAATTTACGTAAAATTTTAGAAATATGAGTAATTGAACATTTGTCCCGTTTTTTGCCCACATTGTATATCTTACGTATATTCTTACACTCAGAAGCCATTTTTAGTATCAAAAAATGCTTTTGTCCATCAAATTTGGCTGGGCAATATTCAACTTTTTTTATTTCTTCTGGACACGTTATTGAATTTTTACAGATTATTGAATAGAATATTATATAATAAATATTATAAATAGAATATTGAATATTTTAAATAGAATTGATTTCAATAAACTTATTAATGAATTTTCCGTCATGTACCAATCTGAATCTTTTCGATTTCAGTTTATCCGAACTAATTATACGTATAAAGAAAATAAGACTTGGTTGACGCATTATTTATTGTATCTGGGTAATTCCATGTCAAATCAATACAGCTTTTTCTCACCACCTTTGATTCTGATGACATTTTGTACAATTGTTGTCTTCATGTTGTTAAAGAAAAATTCAAAATTTTATGAACATATGTTATCCCATAATTCCAAAACGGTTATGCTTATGGTTATGTTAATTCTTATGGGTAATATTACCGAGTTTTTTGCGGTAATATTACCAATCACAATTAACAGGCGCTCAGTAATATTACCGGTAATTTAACGTCAGTAGACTAGACGGCGCGGCGGTAGCCTTCCGCGTTGTGTAAAATGTGATATGTACTATCCGCGCAAAAAAAAATCGTAGAGCTAATTTTTACATATATAACTATGGCTTGTTTTTATTTTTCAATTTTACAGTTGATGCATGTACTTATACATATACATATTGTACTTAAGATTAATGTCAGAATAACAGCGCATAGGTTATAAAAGAACCAGTTACAAAGTTAACAAAAACATTTTTAGTATATTTGGTTGCCTACGACCTTTTTGGCACGCGTTGTACATATAAAATGGCAATACTCGGTAATTTTCAAATACCTAATACGGCATTACAGAATATGTAGAGAACATCCACACATTGACCAAAATTTGTTAATCACACTAGATGACACCGTACGTGACAACAATCACTTGTCGGCTTGTAACGAGTGTTTTGGTATGAATTGTCGTGGTATGAGTTGTCGTGGTATGAGTTGTCCTGGTATGAGTTGTCGTGGTATGAGTTGTCGTGGTATGAGTTGTCCTGATATGAGTTGTTCTGGTATGAGTTGTCCTGGTATGAGTTGTCCTGGTATGAGTTGTCCTGGTATGAGTTGTCGTGGTATGAGTTGTCCTGGTATGAGTTGTCGTGGTATGAGTTGTCCTGGTATGAGTTGTCGTGGTATGAGTTGTCCTGGTATGAGTTGTCCTGGTATGAGTTGTCCTGGTATGAGTTGTCCTGGTATGAGTTGTCCTGGTATGAGTTGTCCTGGTATGAGTTGTCCCTTGGTATGAGATGTCCCTTGGTATGACTTGTCTTGGTATGAGTTGTCCCGGTATGAGTTGTCGTGGTATGAGGTGTCCGGGTATGAGGTGCACCCGACCCCCCATAGATAACCTTATACAGCGGCATACTTATATAAACTCAACAAATCGTAAAAGTAGAACATTAAAATCCGGCAATTAAAAACCAATCACAATTAGACGCAGTCTCACTTTTTTTTGGTAACCTTATGGTCAAAGTTACTTTGGTAAAGCGTCAAAAAAGTCCCAAAGTAATATGAAAAAAATCCAGTGGCGTGCGGTCCATACGTGCAGAGCGTGCAGTGCACACCCTAAGATTTAGGGAAAAACGAAGGAATAATATTAAAAATAGTCCTGCCAAAAAATGATATATTATGTATTTATGTATATACCGACATATTTAGTAATATTTCTTCGTAATAATAATTTAAAGTAATTTACACCACATGGTGTTAAAACTCCACTGCATTTGTCCGGAGCAATCACACCATATCATTGCTACTTGCTAGAGCCGAGCGCTCCCGTCCCGACCGACACCCGCCTTTGCGACTACTGCCATGTCGTGCAGCCACAAGCGCTGCACCAGACAGTGTACCGCTTTAACTTGGGTTAAAATCGGCGAATTCAAGAATCATAGCTGCTTTATACGTATGTAAATAATGTATGAGCGTTCGCAAACTGTACCAACGACAAATTTAAAGTATATTCTAGAGATTGAATACAGAACACACCAATTTATTTGTCCGCTGTCCGAACTTTGCTACCAACCGATACGCACACAGTTCATATAGGAGGTATACACGCAACCATATCGCTCCAGCGTGCAGCGGCTAGGGGCGCACCGACGAACGGCAAACAATTACTAATGGTGTAATTCAAAAACTACCCAACTAATTTTGATCGGACTTTTACCTATGCATTCTTTAAACTCCAATAAATAATCCAGAGAAAGCCTGATCAGATTTTTTTTATGTATTTCGCTTATATTTGTTAATTTGAATTTGCCTTTGGGCAAACGTATTCCAGCGTGCAGCAGCTCCGATGCACAGTTGACGTTTGGCGTTTGGAAACTTGTGTTGGAAGTGTTTGTTGACTTTGAAGCTTGAATTATTTGTGTCCATGTTTTTATGATTTTTAGTTAATAATTCAATAATGCTGATAACATGATGCATGTTGTGCCTATTGATGATAGTTTTGTCGTATTAAATTTAATTTATTTCAGTTTTACCTACACTACAGTCAGTTTTATTTCTGTAAATCAATGTTACTAATAATCTAAGACGGATAAATATCCATTTGCATAAATATGCAAATGTCATAAATGCTTCTAAAATGCGTAAAGGAGCATTGAGTTATCAATAGCATATAAGTGCTGTATAAGTGTTATAAGTGTTGCATATAAGTGTCTTTAATAAAAGAAAGGAGTTAAATAACACCCTCAATTTTGCAAGAATGGGTACTTATGTACAAGTTTTGATCAACAAATCATCGTTAGCCAAAAACTAGAAAAACACAAATCAATCACAAGAAACGACGCAAAATTGTAACATAAAAAACACTGATGCATCATTCAGTTGCCTGATATCTGATGCCTTGTGCCTCTTGCACTGGATTTTGACGTAAGCTTACCATTTTTATACTTTTTTAGGCAACTTCTATCTTTTATTAAACATTTACAAATATTTATTTTTCACTGCACACCTTATGAACAAAGGCACCGCACGCCACTGAAAAAATCATATGTAAACAGTAAACATAACCACCGTGCGTAGATGCAATCTCGATTGAGTCTTTTTACAGATTATTTAAAATATCTAACTAACCAAAGGTGTTCAATGTCATAGATTTATCTGTTAAAAATAATAATTTTTACAACTGCGTATTAGGACATCATAGGTACGAATTATATTATTAAACTTATACGTTTATGCGTACAAACGTTCATTCAGTGTATAATCTAAAATAACATCCAGATTAATTCATCAATTATGGTTGATCCCCTGCTGACAACAACATGTTTGGCGCCTGCAGATCGTCCAAGCGATTATTAGATCCCTACGTGATTTGCAAGAATGTGAATAATATATTAATCCTACTGATATTTGTACACATGACTTTATCATACAATATATAAAATTAATACTTTAGCTGCATGAGAATCTATTTGATCGAGGTCGATCGTGTTTGCATTAAAATAAAACGAATTAGCCAGAATTTGACAGTAGGTATTGTCAAAAAATCAGCCTTTGACACTACCTACTGTCATTACAATAAAAATATCTGGCAAATCCTATATTAATGCAGACACGATCTCGAACAAATAGAATTTGCTCCTACAGCTAAACTATTAGTTTTACCAAAAAATGTCATAGACATAAATTATATAAAATTTCCTCTACTTTAATTTATTATTTAACTGTTTTGACGAAATTACAGAAATGGCGGCTCATTTGCAAATCCTTGAAAAATGCATAACAACATTGCTACCCGCACTCGAAATACACATTGACTTTGTAAACACCGTGGAAACACCAAGCTGTTTCAACATTGTTTCACATAGCGTACGTGCGCGCGTGTTTCTCTTCCTCATCGCATTCTCCATGCATTTGCGTGTTGAATTGACGTTTCGCAGCCGCTGACGTTCTGAATACTGTCAAAAGTTTTAAAATATCCTGGCTACCTACTATTAATGCAGACACGATTTCGATCAAATAGAATTTGCTACTGCAGCTAAACTATTAATTTTACCAAAAAACGTTATAAATACGTATTTTGGGATATTCTTGAAATTAGTACGAATTCCGGTTTTTCCGGAAATGACGTCATCACAGACATTTTAAATTGCACCCTATATTATTTACGTGATATTTCAATCAGGATGACATTCTGAACACTAAACCATATCGATCGTCAATATTTATCACTAAGGTAACGAAAAATAACTTTTTTGTTTTTAATGGTTTTTAAATAATAACATATTTTCGTACTATGACCGTAAACATTTTAATTCGTTACTACTGAAACCATAAGCTATCTATTGGGATCAGTTTCATCGAATGCAATTAATCATCCGAATACAACGTACATAAAAAATCTAGAATGACGACAATTCTCGGATTATTCGATAGGCTATTTCGATTACAATGGTTGTTATTTCTTATTTAATTTGTTGTTTCCATCGCCATTACTGTTATTTGTATCAGGGCTGTGGAGTCGGAGTCGGAATCGTAGAGTTTTCGTAGTAGTATCGTAGTAGTTTTCTATACTGGAAACAGTATACCATACGAGATGGACGTTGCCTCAGCTGAGAGTAAACAAATAAAACCAAATATTCCATTAGGTCTTTTACAAAGTACCTACCTATCTACATTCATATGTCAATAATCAAACTGCAAAACACACTTTCCGAAAGTGAAGACGATTAACAAAAGTAATATGACAGAAATTTGGAAAAAGCAATTTGAACAAGAGAGTTTAAATGAGATTGAGAAGTAGGGTCGTAGTGCAATACGGTATCATTTATTCAGAAGTTATAACTGTAGCCATAATTATGATTATTTTCAGTTTTGAAAATATAACAACAAATATTTTATAAACGTTTATTTTTTTGTATTATAGAATGAATTTTATTTCGTATTATACACTGTGTCTCGTGGGTGCTTTTGTTATAATTAGAGATGGAAAGTCGGTTTTTCGTCAAAACAGTTAAATAATAAATTAAAGTAGAGGAAATTTCATATAATTTATGTTTATAACATTTTTTGGTAAACTTAATAGTTTAGCTGCAGGAGCAAATTCTATTTGATCGAAATCGTGTCTGCATTAATAGTAGGTACCCAGGATATTTTGAAACCTTTGACAGTATTCAGAACGTCAGCGGTTGCGAAACGTCAATTCAACATGCAAATGCATGGAGAATGCAATGAGGAGGAGAAACACGCGCGCATGTACGCTATGTGAAACAATGTTGAAACAGCTTGGTGTTTCCATGGTGTTAAATAATAAATTAAAGTAGAGGAAATGTTGTATAATTTATGTCTATGACATTTTTTGGTATAATTAATAGTTTAGCTGTAGGAGCAAATTCTATTTGTACAAGGTCGTCTGCATTAATATAGATTTGCCAGATATTTTTATTCTAATGACAGTAGGTAGTGTCAAAAGCTGATTTTTTGACAATACCTACTGTCAATATCTGTCAAATCCTGGCTAATTCGTTTTATTTTTATACAAACACGATCGATCTCGATCAAATGGAATCTCATGCAGCTAAACTATTAATTTTATATATTGTATGATAAAATCATGTGCCTGGCCAGATTTTTTACCTTTAGATTGTCAGTTAAGTTATTTTTGCCAACAAATTCGCTGGACACAAATAAGACATCTGTTCTTCCTATGTGTTCAGTTCATTTGTTTGTGAGTAATTTGACATGCACAAGAAAGAAATTTAATTTATTAAATTCGTTTCTTATTTTTTCTGGTAGTGTTTTTGTTTTCATAGCAAATTTAATAGTCCACGGTTGTTTTATTCTGTGTCAAATTTGTGATTATTTACATGCAATATTTTTGTTTCACAGAATTATTTGAAAATGTTTTTATATGCAATTTAATATTTAATATTTTTTTCTGTTTGCCTGCTTCAGAAACGACATTTCCAAGCTACGTCTCACTGGCCAAAAACCAATTAAATTACCCTAGAGGGCGCCAGTAATACAATATCGGCCAAAATCGATTTAGGCAGTGTTTATTTGAAAATTGTTGACTTTTATCACGAATTCATAGCTACCTAGGTTAACAAACAAAAAGTTGTTTCTTTGTTGCCCTGGCGATACTGATAAATATTGAAGATCGATATGTTTTTGTGTTCAGAATGTCATTTAAAATTGATGACGTCATTTCCGGAAGAACCGGACATTTAAGACATTTAAAATCAGTTAAAACGTAAACAATTCGTCACCAATTAACTTTTGCATTAAATTTTTGCCGCATAAACCAAATCAATACCAAAAATTGCAACCGCCATCATTCTCTTGCATACTGCAATTATTCTAAACATGCTTTATCTAACAAACATGGTTTTCTGATATTATCATACATCCTCTTCAAATGCAACTTTACTTTGTTTGATTTGAATCAACCAATCAAAACTTATAGCACGTTGTTTATGGGCCTATCGCTCTTGCGATTGAAAAACAAGTTTGACGTACATTTTTTTTTTAGTTTTCAATGGAAAGACCTGCGCAAATGTCACTGACTAGGATTAAGTACCTAAGCGATTAGCCTTATATGCTCCGATAAATACAAAATCCTCTTAATTCTGATCACCAGTGATCGCATTTTGGTTGCATAGAACAGACAAGTTATACACCGTTCTATAAAAGTTCTACTATTAAGTAAACAACCCGTTAAATATGGTTAGTGTACGAGTTTTAGCCATGGTTGGCATTCTTCTCTGTGCTTTGTGTACAGTAAACGCCATTGAAATCAAATCCATACTGGAGACTGTACCGAGTGATCGTAAGTACAACCAAAACTATTTTGAATTATTGTGTGTTGTTTCTTTTAGTTTTAGTGGATATTTTCTTTAAGTAAACATAAACAAAACTCAATAATTTCTGGATAATTATATCTTTTAAAGCATAGGAAAATATTTTTATCGTATTTCTAAAAAAAATAAATAGAACCACATTGCACACAAAAACGTTACTGTTTTAAAAAAATTGCATATCGAACATAATCTAATATTAATTATTTTCGATTATCATTTAGTTTTCCAATTCCGCTATATACAATTCATCTGATACGCTGTGCACTCAAACCTGTCAAATATGTCAACCGTGAACAATTGCAATTCAATTTCAGTACAATTTTCTATTAATTCGAAGATAATTAAACCGATTAGTTCGCATTTAGTGCGCATTAGAAACATTTTTTTATTATCTTGCTTGCATTATCTCTTCATGCATTTTTTGTATTTTTAATTTTGATCGCTATTTCTTTTCTAATTACGTTTCAAATAAATATTTGTTTTATTTCTCAGAGCGTGTCGAATTTCTTCGATATTACATCAAACGTGGTTATGAATTAGCTCAAGAGGAGGATATTGATGATGCAAAACTAAGTGCAAAGGTAAGTGACAAAGAATAATATAAAAGCGAACATTTATCGTATAGTGTGGACAAGTTTTGATTTTATATTTATAAAGATCTCGTTATGTTTGTGTTGGAAATATCTTAAAAATAGCTACCGTCTTTTGTTTTCGAGGTATAGACAAAAGTTTGAACGACAAAAAGATCATGGAAACCAAAGGTTGATTTGACCAGTATTAGGCAATCTTGTCATAAATTAAAAAAAAGTTTTTATATATTTTAGACACGTCGAGTTATTGTTATCAAAATACACTTATATCAAATTTAAATTCCGATCTTCAATTGTTTTTTCACATACTTTGGAAAGTTAGTTGTCATATCTTAGAAACTCTAAACGTTTCGTCATTGCTAATGTAATCGTCTCCAGGAAAAAATCTTATTTGTCACAAATTTTATCAAATTCTTTCAAATAAATGCCCGTTTTATTTTATACGGTGTGTGTCTAGACTCTAGATGGACCTAATTATTCATATAACAAACCAAAATGTTAGTTTTTCTGAAAAAAAAAATCTTTACAAAGAGCTTTGGGTTTTCTGAAAATCAGTTAACACTAGCAATAGTACATTATCAAATGCAGTTGTCATAATAAGAAATATTATATTGATGTTTCTATATAAGAATTTACTAAAGTATGTTTTTTTTTCTAGATTATGAATTTACCTGATGAACTCGCTATTTTGCTGTACCGTTACGTTCAAACTATGGAGGTAATATGTTTCGATGATGGCACTTGCATTGACGTTGGTGATGTTGGTGTTCATCCAATAAAGTGAAACAAGCTTCACCAACATTCTTAAGTAAAATATAACCGACTTATTTTTAACATTGTATAATTGTTATAATTACAACGTTTTAACCTGTGACTGTTTAGGAATGTATACCTATTTTCTGAATTAAAACCAATTATTTTGTGTGTTTATAATAGTTCTATTGTAAAAATTAATAAATAAAATACTATATGACGGTGACATGTTTAAACTGTATGTATAAGATAGTAATTTATTATAGATTTGATACGTATTATTTCGACTGACAGCATAATAAATAATTTCGATGCAGGTGTTTATTTTATTGCTACTGAAGAAGAAAAAATAACACAAACTGAAGTTATTGTTTACAGCCACAAATCATAAATTAACGAATTAAACTAATAAATCAATTACTATCCAATTATTTTTATTGTGGTAATCCTTGCGGTTATTGTTTATTGATATCAATATTTTTATTTTGGTGTATTCGTGATAATAATAACATGTATTTGTATTATATACTTACATAACTTACGTATACCTAGTTTAAGTAATTTATGTTCTAAAAATGTTTTTAAATTCCTCTAAGTTTGTAATGTGGTGAAATATATATATTGTTTGCAAGAAATTCATAGCTAAAGTCACCTTGTGACGTTAGTCGTTTTGATTGATCACGGATTAAGTTGAACAGAATAAATCCTAGCGGTTTGATTGCAATAATACTAAGTTCAATATTGATTGAGAGTGAGATTTACTTTTGAAGCGTACGATGTGTAATATTTCTCGATAAACTGTTGATGGATTAACTAGGAGGTATTTTGTTTTTGTGGAGAATGACAATTAAGTAAATTAATATAAAAATAAATTGTAATACGTAGTCATGAATGAGAAAAATGTGTGCTAGTGAATGTTTCAAGGCGATGGAACAAGCAGTTTTTAGCAGGCGGCTCAATGGTCTAGGGGTATGATTCTCGCTTTGGGTGCGAGAGGTCCCGGGTTCAAATCCCGGTTGAGCCCATTTTTTTTTTCGCTTTGTAAAAGTTGTTTGTTTTAATATTCATGCTGATTATGCCATTATATTTGAAAACAAACGCAAAAATTATGCTACGTTTTATAATATAATAGACAGTTATAGTATTTTCAGGATAATTGGCTGTTTTAGTAACTGTACTGTACTGCCTCATATAGATTTAATATAAATTTACATCATGAAGTTGTATGAGTCATCATTTCAATATTACCATGGAGAATATTACAGAGTACTGCAAAAATATAGTTGATATAGTAACGGAATACTTTAGTAATGGTTTTGATAACACATTTGAACGAAAATACAGTGACTCACCAGAGTCGCGGCGGTTGATATAGCATTTATCCTTGGAGAAGGAAAAAATATTTAATACAAAACTTGTTTGGCCTATCATGTTCTACATTTCTACAACGTACAATTATTTTCGTTTATACTGGGTGTTGCAATTAGACGTGACAAAAGTTTACTTTTTTAAATGGAATGCCTTGTATATTATTTTAACATATTATGATTGTAAAATGAAATGTTTTACCAACGTATTAGGTATCAAATTTTCGTGGTAACCGGTTTAGGAGAAAAAAAATAGTTTCGTTAATAATAATAAAGACATTTATTCAAAATTGTGAATTGTTATTGACTTTAAGGTATTGAGCAAAAAAATAATTATCAAAAATTTCTAGTATCCAAATTCCTTGTTATTTTGCTGATGACGCAAATAAAGAAAACATATTATGTACCTTAAGATTAGTTGTGTTTGGATGAGTTAGGACTATGTAGCCATACGCAAATTCCCAGTCATTTTGTGAAATTGTCACCAGTATTCTGACCTTAAATTTTACCCAATTCTCGAATATGTCTAAATTTTTAGTGCAATGAATTTAGTTGTAGACTTAATGATGTTTTACAGACATTAAAAATTAACAAATATTCGGATTTTGCAAATGAGTCGCCATCTCTGTAATTTCCTCAAAATAGTAAAATAATAAATTAAAGTAGAGGAAATTCTGAATAATTTATGTCTGCGACATTTTTTGGTAAAATTAATAGTTTAGCTGCAAGAGCAAATTCTCTTTGATCGAGATAGGTCGCATCTGCATTGATATAATACTATATAGTGAGCCAGGATTTTCCAAATATTTTCAGTCTAATGACAGTACCGGTAGTGTCAAATGCTGATGTTTTGATAATGTCTAACTATATCTACTGTCAAAAGAAAAAAGATCTCATATTGTGATACCGTGTACGGTCCTTACCTGACGGCGTCGGATAGGCAGCGTGTTCAGCGTGTCCAAAGTGCATGTGTGTTGTTTGTTTTTGGTTTGAAGAAGTATGATCATGTATCGAATGGGCTCGGCGACTTGGAGTGGTTGAACATGGATAACACTAGGGTGTTGCATGCAGCAATATTATATCATAAGTTTCTATCCAAGAGGACCCCACAATACCTCATGCGGAAGATACGCTGTAGAACGGATGTCCATAACCTTAATTTAAGATTCAGGGGTTTGTTTGCTCCACCTGCCCATCGCACTGAGCTGTATAAACGGTCATTCGCTTACCAGGTCAGTCACTTATACAATGGTCTCAGGGAAGATATGAAAAAATTATCGTTAAACAGTCAGATTTTTTAGTTAAACTTAGTTAATTGAACCATTCTCTCAGTACCTTCCTGACCAGGCATATTTTTGTGTTACACGCAGTGTTACACTGTTGTCTGTAGTTTCAAACTTGAAAAAGTTTCATACAATTTCGTTTCCATTTATCTCGAACATGTGGAAGCATTCAATCAAAAATAATAGTTAGTCTGATGAGTGATGAGTCATCACTGATGATACAAGAGATCAAAATACTGCCAAAAGGTTAGGGACGAATCCGTGCTCGATATTGCGTCACGTACCTTTCTAAAGTATTTGAAATCGTGACTCACGTCACGTTCGGAACCAGTTAGGGAAACAATTTACACCCCGAGAGCAATCCGCGAACATTAGGGCAATTTCTTATTTTACGGTACGTGATCAGCGAAGTAACGACCAACTTCTTCTGCAGTCCCCTAACCTGGAAATCCCCTAGCTTCAGTTAAAACTTTAAATCAATTTAACGAAGGTTCATTTTCAGTCCAAAAATGTTGCTAGTACTTCCTGTTTTGCCTTCTTTTGTTTCTATAAAGACAAAAGCTAGCCAAAAATCAGTACACTAACTCACCAGCATCACCCATGTTAATTATTGTATTATTTAAAACATTAGAATAACTAAAATCCAAGATCAGTTAAAAAGTGCATACCTGTAAGTAAATTACACACCAATATACAGGTTGTCTCATAAAGATTGCGACAAACTTGGGTTGTAGAAGGCACTTAAATACGCGTTTTTTTGCAATAAAGTCATGCCCGGAAATGAACCATCAAGTCACTAGGCTGACTTTAAAAGAATAATGTGTATATTCGCCAGGTTGTAATGTGTATACCCGCAACGGCTACAGTAATAAAAACTTCCATGACAACCAGTGAATAAAGGATATAGATGTAGAAACATAACCTAAAAAGTTTGAACCTGCAGTCAACAGTGTACTCTGGTACATATTTTTTAATAAAAAGTGACTACGTGTAACACAAAAATATGCCTGGTCAGGAAGGTACCGAGAAAGGTTCAATTAACTAAGTTTAACTAAAAAATCTGACTGTTTAACGATAATTTTTCCATATCTTCCCTGAGACCATTCGATATGTGACTGACCTGGCAAGCGAATGACCGTTTATACAGCTCAGCGCGATGGGCAGGTGGAGCAAACAAACCCCTGAATCTTAAATTATGGTTATGAACATCCGTTCTACAGCGTTTCTTACTCATGAGGTATTGTGGGATCCTCTTGGATGGCAACTTATGATATAATATTGCTGCATTCAACACCCTAGTGTTACCCATGTTCAACTACCTCAAGTCGCCCAGGCCATTTGATACATGATCATATTTCCTCAAACCAAAAACAAACAGACCACATGCATTTTGGACACGCTGAACACGCTGCCTATCCGACGCCGTCAGGCCAGGACCTTAAACGGTATCACATTATGAGATCTTTTTACAATTGACCGTAGATATAGTGAGATATTGTCAAAACATCACCATTTGACAATACCGGTACTGTCATTAGACTGAAAATAATTGGAAAATCCTGGCTCACTACATAGTATTATATCAATGCAGATGCGACCAATCTCGATCAAATAGAATTTGCTCTTGCAGCTAAACTATTAACTTTACCAAAAAATGTCATAGGCATAAATTATTCAGAATTTCCTCTACTTTAATTTATTATTTAACTACTTTGAGGAAAACTTTTTTTATGTTTCGAGATAATAATAATTTGGTATGTGGTAGGCACGTATTTGTTTTTGCTGCATTACAAACTCGTTTCGCAAAATATAGTAATATGCAAAGATTCTTTATAATTGCAATAATAATTTATTTATTGGCACTAATATTAGGGCCTTACAAAAGACCATTTTCGACAAATAGAATGTATTTATTTCAGTAAATTCGTCAAAATCGGTACAATATTACAAAAGTTATTGAACAAAGTTCAAGCCAAGGAATGTTGTCTCATACTGAACAACTTACTTTATTTACACACTAATATATTATTAAAAATCTCCGAAAATCTACGACATGACATCACTAGCGTATTCTCGCACAATTACATCAAAATTTCCCAAGAACCCCTTATCAAAACACATTTAAACAATTGATACATCCTATACAACTCCTATCTATACATAGTCATTATCTATTGTTATTATCCCTACCAATATAAACCATTCTAAATTATAAACGATCTAAATTAGTACGCGAAACAAAATCATTGAACGCAACACCGAAACAAACCGGGGACTCACACGACCAAACCAGTATCTATTTATAAGACAGGGTCACCGCGTCGCTCCAACTAGATGCGTTGAAAAAATGCACAAGAAAGTTCGCTTGCTGGCAGTGCTAGTTCTCATAACAGCACCTAAGTTCACGTCATCGACAATGTCGGATTTCACGCAACGTAGAAGTGCCCTAGTGACAAAAGAACGTCGACAAGCCTTGGGAGGCGACATCAACCTCACACCAACCGAGAAACAACTGAATTCCTATTTATTAACACTCAAACATAACGAATTAAACACAGGAGATTGTGCTGCGTTCAAGAAGTTCGCAGATGTTGGAAAGGACGTCAAAACCAGTGATGTGTTTAAATTTATTCGTGGTTTACCTAAAGGAGGGTCCTTGCATAGTCACATGTTCGCTTCAGCGTCCTTCGATTTTGTTTTTAACACCCTCCTTAAAAAGGACAATTTATATTTATGTGATATCGACGACAGATTAAAATTGAAATTTCTTGGAGGGAATATCGAAGAATCTTGCGTGCTGGTTGCCTCGAAGTTAGACGACGGCGACTTCCAGGAGTTCCTCAAGGATAACCTAACCTTAAACTCGAAGGATAACGGCAAGGACCTCACCGAGACGTGGGATAAGTTCAAGAAGATCTTCACGTTATCTTACGACTTATTTACAAATACGGACGTGTTCGAAGAGTATATACGAAGGATTCTGGTCGAACACCTCAAGGATAATGTATCTTATATCGAGTTAAAGGCTCCTTTCGTTTATTTATACGAAATTGATGGCGTTGTACATGATGAGGAGTACTTTATCGATAAACTATACAAGATCAAAGAAAAATTTAGGAAGCACCATAAAAACTTCGATGTGAAGTTTATTTACGCACCTTACCGGAAGATTGAGTACACCAGCTTGAAAAACAACTTAAAAATCCTTAGGAGGCTAATGGTAAAGTACCCTAACTTCATAATAGGTATTGATTTTGTTGGTTTTGAGGGTGACAGTCCTTTAAGCGATCAATTAGCAGCTTTAGAAGAAATCAACGATTTGAACATCTACGTCCATGCTGGTGAGACCAATAATTATGGCGATACCATAGACGACAACCTGATAGATGCTATTCTCCTAGGAAGTAAAAGGATTGGTCATGCTTTTTCGCTAAGCAAACATCCTGAATTGATAAAATTAGTCAAAGAGCAAGATATAGCTATCGAGATATGTCCAATATCCAATCAAGTCTTGAAGTTGGTTGATGATCTGAGGAACCACCCAGGTGCTGGTTATATAGCAGCAGGGTTGCCAATTGTCATTTGCAATGACGATCCGGGGAATTGGGGTGCTGAAGGGTTGTCCTATGATTGGTACTATGCTTTTATGGCTATGACTCACAGGGATGCAGGTTTGGAATTTTTGAAGAAACTCGCTATGAATTCTATCAGATATAGTGGCATGACACAAGCTAAGAAGGATGAAGCGTTCAGATTGTGGGAACAAGATTGGAATGCTTATGTAGAAGACACGATACTTAATATTAATATAGGTAATTAGGTTATTTTTTGTAGATGAATTTTTTTGAATAGAATAAATTGTTTTGTTATTGTTGCATGTGGGTTTTATTTATAGATTTGAAATACATTATTTAATGATTTGCACTTTCAGCAAGATGTTTGCTCAGCCCACCATTCAAACATGGTGACCAGATGGTTAAATTAAATTTTTTTGTCAAAAATGGATTGGACGAGTCTTTGTAACTTTTTAACTCTGTACGGAGACATACTGTATAATATAAAGATCAGTAATTAACTGCAAAACTCTACCTCTAGATAGGCAACACATTATACGCCAAACTCCATCAAACCAGTAAACTTTATTTAAACCGCACGTTCTAACCTCCAGATCGCACAGCAATCAAATCAAATGTATCCGTCTAGCACAATATTCAAGAACAGTTCCCATTTCTCCTGCCACTCTTCCAAGAAATAAGTCTTATTATCAAAACGACTGTGAACGATGGAATTGAGCGCTAACTGCTTCAAAAACCTCAAATCCGCGTTCACACTAGCGATACCCATAAAGGCCATGTACCAATCGTAACTTAACCCTCTGGTGCCAAAAATCAGTGGATAATCGTTAGTTATTACGATTGGAAGACCGTTAGCTATCATATACGCAGCTGGATGGTTCCTCATGTCTCTAATATACCCAAAAGCTTGGGTAGAAATCGGAGATACTTCAAAAGCTATGTTCTTGTGTTTCGCTAACTTGGCAGCGTCTGGATGCTTATTAACGAGTACCCATGGGCAATTGTCTTGGTACCTAAGATTATAGCGTCTACCAGGGCTAAATCTTCTGGCATTCCGTAGAGTATGGTCTCGCCAGCGTGGCAGAAGAAACCAGATTTGTTCCTCAATTTCCAGAACTCACCAAAATGTTGGTCAATAGTAGAGATGTTGCATTGCGAGCGTTAGAACAACTAGATCAAAGAAAAATTTAAGAAGCACCACAAGAACTTTGATGTGAAGTAATTATGTCCACCGTACAGGAAGATCGTGTACACCACCTTGAAAAACAACTTAAAAATCCTTAGGAGGCTTATGGTAAAGTACCCTAACTTCATAATAGGTATTGATTTTGTTGGTTTTGAAGGTGACAGTTCTTTAAGCGATCAATTAGCAGCTTTAGAAGAAATCAACGATTTGAACATCTACGTCCATGCTGGTGAGACCAACAATTATGGTGATACCATAGACGACAACCTCATAGATGCTATTCTGCTAGGAAGTAAAAGGATTGGTCATGCTTTTTCGCTAAGTAAACATCCTGAATTGATAAAATTAGTCAAAGAGCAAGATATAGCTATCGAGATATGTCCAATATCCAATCAAATCTTGAAGCTGGTTGACGATCTGAGGAACCACCCAGGTGCTGGTTATATAGCAGCAGGGTTGCCAATTGTCATTTGCAATGACGATCCGGGGAACTGGGGTGCTGAAGGGTTGTCCTATGATTGGTACTATGCTTTTATGGCTATGACTCACAGGGGTGCAGGTTTGGAATTTTTGAAGAAACTGGCTACGAATTCTATCAGATATAGTGGTATGACACAAACTGAAAAGGATGAAGCGTTCAGATTGTGGGAACAAGATTGGAATGCTTATGTAGAAGACACGATACTTAATATTAATATAGGTAATTAGGTTATTTTTTGTAGATGAATTTTTTTGAATAGAATAAATTGTTTTGTTACTGTTGTATGTGGGTTTTATTTATAGATTTGAAATACATTATTTAATGATTCGCACTCTCAGCAAGATGGTTGCTGAGCCTACCATTCAAACATTGTGACCAGATGGTTAAATTTAATTTTTTTTTGCAAAAATTGATTGGACGAGTCTTTGTAACTTTTTGACTCTGTTCGGAGACATACTGTATAATATAAAGATCAGTAATTAATTGCAAAACTCTACCTCTGGATAGGCAACACATTATACGCCAAACTCCATCAAACCAGTAAACTTTATTCAAACCTCACATCCTAAGCTACTGATCGCACAGCAATCAAATCAAACGTATCCGTCTAGCACAATATTCAAGAACAGCTCCCATTTCTCGTGCCACACTTCCAAGAAGTAAGTCTTATTATCAAAACGACTGTGAACGATGGAATTGAGCGCTAACTGCTTCAAAAACCTCAAATCCGCGTTCACACTAGCGATACCCATAAAGGCCATGTACCAATCGTAACTTAACCCTTTGGTGCCAAGAATCAGTGGATAATCGTTAGTTATAACGATTGGAAGATCGTTAGCTATCATATACGCAGCTGGATGGTTCCTCATGTCTCTAATATACCCAAAAGCTTGGGTAGAAATCGGAGATACTTCAAAAGCTATGTTCTTGTGTTTCGCTAACTTTGCAGCATCTGGATGCTTATATAACGAGTACCCATGGGCAACTCTTCTGCTACCTAAGATTATAGCGTCTACCAGGGTTAAATCTTCTGGTATTCCGTAGAGTATGGTCTCACCAGCGTGGCAGAAGAAACCAGATTTGTTCCGCAATTTCCAGAACTCGCCAAAATGTTGATCGACAGTGGAGAAATTGAATTGCGAGCGATAGAACAAGTCTATGCCGGCTATAAGCCCGGGAAAAGCCTTCTTAACCATTCGATTAAGGTTAACCACATCGGATATGGTGTAATTCAGCGCATATTCAACTGAAAATATCAGTTTTCCGCCTAGGAAATCGGGGTGTGTAGCCACGAAGTTATCGATGACTTCTTTGCAGAGTTGTATGACGGAAGAGTCATATAGACGGCCTTTTTCCTTGTCTGAAGCCATAGTTCGAATTTCCACATACATAACATTATCATTGTATAATTCCAATAGACTCTCGTATAAATAATCCTTAAAGAAACGATTATTTTCCAATAGGATCTCCAAACCATCCACGGCTGTGACAAAATGCTGGAAGATATTCGGTATGTCATTTTTATCGTAGAACGGGTTGTAGAATAGCGACAGGTAACCTTTAAAAGCCGTCTTGTATTCGATATTCATGTTGCTTGCTTTGTCCAAGACGTCACAATTGTTGAAGGTGCTATTCCAGAAGGTCAATGAAAATGAGTCACCTAGTACGCAAATGAAGACGTCCGTATAGATTAAATTGATGAATTTCTCGATTGACAGCATCGTGTTTACGTGCGTGTGTAGATTAGCGCCCTTCGGGAGCAGTTTTATGACTTGGAAGACCTTCGAGTCCACCATTTCACTCCTGATGTCGAAGAAGTGCTTCGATAGCAAGAAATGCTCAGGGTGCGTCAAGTTTTGCTCCTTCTGTTTGTATCGCATTAAGATTTGGTTCACTTTGAGTTCCTTTTCGTTGAGAACAATCTTACCACCTGTTGCTTTGGCTTCTTCCTTTTTCAGCAGCTCGTCTCTTCGTTCTTTGTAGTCGCATCTACCACAAATGGCGATAAGAGTCAAAATTAATAATGTCTTCATGGAATGGGACGTTCCTAATTTGTCCTTTTAGTCAATATTTGCTGTAATGTTTATTGGAACATTGGTACCTCTTATTGACAGGTCTGACTTATGTAAGCTTAACTTGACAAGTATACTTTGATCAAAGTTTTATCCCTATATACATTTTGAATTTGAATAGGGTATTTACTTTTCCAAAAAAAAATATGCTATTTTTCTATTAAAAACAAAAGTTGCCGCTAAGCATGACTTCAACGTAGAGGCCTTGCAGCTACTGGACAACCAGAATCTAGTGAGAAGACTAAAAAGAACTAAACCCTTCGAACTAGTTTAGTGAAATGTGTTTTTGGTATATCCCAGACAAAAATATTGATGAAGGTCGTTAGTTAAATAATGAATTAAAGTAGGGGAAATTTTGTATAATTTATGTCTGTGACATTTATTGGCAAAATTAATAGTTTAGCTGCATGAGCAAATTGTATTCGGTTGAGATCGGTCGTGACTGCATTAATATAAAACTAGTTAGCCAGGATTTGACAGATATTTTCATTCTAATGACAGTTGGTAGTGTAAAACGGTGATGTTTTGACAATACCTACTGTCTCATAGTATTAAAGTATCTGTCAAATCCTATTAATTTTATATATAGTATGATAAAGTCATGTGCCTGGCTACATCAGATTTTTTTGATTAGTTCGCCTTATCTTTAGGTACAGAAGTCACAGTAGCGTACCAACAAATCTTAACGAACCCATTTCTTTTTTAAATCGCTTTTAACAGGCTGTAAAACTCAATACAATGGGCCATTTGGTGAGAACTAATTTCAATAAACTATTATTTAAATTAGCAAGATATTGTCTATAAAGAAAATTGCGGAGAATGGTTTCTTCGGCATTTTTAAAGTTCTATTAAATCCAATTGTACTACTACGTTACTTGTACGCATGTGTCTTAATATTGTTTGAAATACACAGCGACATGCATTTGTATAAGAAAATTAAAAAAATTAGCTTTGAAAGTATAACTTTTTTGTTAAATAAAAACTTACACAACATTCTGTCTACTGTTCAAATATTATTAACCGTTTTCATTTCCCTTCGAATAAAAAACATAATAAAAATCGACAAATATACTTGTTTTTGCATATCGACAAATATACGTTCTTTTTTCTTGTTATTAGACATCTTTGTTGTTCATAGAAAAGCATTAATTTAGGTAGATGGTGTAATTTTGTAGACAAATATTTTACGCGATAGCCTATCTCGATTTCGACCAACCCACACTAAAAACAGGTTAGAGGAAAAAAACACAAACCAATTCACCATAAAAAAAACATTTATTTTCCAATTACTTTGGATTTTTAATTTGCTGCCTCTTCTTCATACGGTTCATCTTACGCTTCTTAGGCTCGACCAACTCGGTCATATTATTTCCAGCCAAAACTTTATCCAAAAACGCATTCCAATGACCTTCCAATTTCGTCAAAGCCATTTCCTTATCATCATTCGTACTATACAGCAACGAATTCTTAGCAAGTTGCTTCAAGAACTTTAAATCGGAACGCCTACTGGCCATACCCATAAAAGCCATGTACCAATCGTAACTTAACGCTTTAGCCCCCCAAAAGCTCGGGTCATCACTGGTGATCACTACTGGATAGTTATCAGCAATCAAATAGTTCCCAGGATGGTTCCTCATGTCACCAACTAGGTGTAAGACTTGGTTTGAGATGGGACATATCTCAAGACCAATACCTCTATCTTTGACTAGTTCAGCAACACCAGGATGTTTGAGGATGGCGTAGGCATGTCCAATTCTCTTGGCTCCAAGCATGACCGCATCGACTAGGTTGAAGTCTGTGGCGGTTCCAAACCAGTTGGTCTCACCAGCGTGGAAGAAGAAGTCGATATCGTCGGAGACGTCTTGGAGTTGATTGATGAATTCAGACAAAGGGTGGCCTAGGTCTTCTTGGCTAACCAAATCGAAGCCAGCTACGAATTTCGGGTAGGCTTTGATGAGCTCTCTTGCGATGTTGATGTTGGAATCCATTGTTTGGTTGTCGACACGACGCCTGGGTGCGTATATCAGCTTAGCACCTAAGAAATCAGGGTTGTGTTCGACGTATTGGAGCATGGTTTCGTGGAGGAGCCCAGCTATTTCAACTTCCTTGTAGACGGTACCGTCTAGGTCGTAGACACGAGGCAGGGAAGACCTGAATTCTAAATACATGACGTTGTCTTCGTGTAATTCCTCAAGGACCCGGTAGAAATACTTCTGGAAGATTGGCTTATAGCAGATTAATTGTCTTACTAATATGAAGATATTTCTGAAGTGAGACCAAACTGCGTTGACGTCTGTGTACACCTCTCGATAATCCGGCCTTATCAAAGTTATTTGGGATTTTAGGTCGGCTTCAAACTGAGGTTTCTCTTCCCTCATGGTGGAGATTTTCACCCATGAGCAACTGCTGTCTTTGATGGGTTCTTTGAAGAATTGAAGCCTTAACTTCTCACCGACGTAGCAGGTATATAAATCTTCACTAAACGTTAGATTATACAAGAAATCGCCGGAAACTAAACCTGTATCGTGACCATGGAGCAGAGCACCCTTCGGTAAACTTTGGATCAACTTGAAAACCTCACTCTTCTCGATATCTTGCAAAGTATCGAAGATATGATACGCTGGTAGGAACTTCTTTGGATCCTTAAACCCAGCATCGTATTCCTCTAGCTTCTTCGACATGAGGATCTGGTTTACCTGTTCTTCTTTTTCTGTTAACTTCACGCTGCCTCCCAGCATACCTGCTTCCTCTTTCTCGATGAAAGCATTTCTCCCTTGCCAGTAATCTGAGCGCGCTGTTTGTGTCAGTAATAGAACTGCTAGTAGATGCAGTGTTAGATGCATGGTCGAAGGTGGCCTTGGTACGTTCTACTCGCCGGCCTACTGCGATGGTGGAACTGAGACTAGGCGACAAGACCTGCCGGGTTTTTATATATGATCGTTTAAGCTGCGTTTGTGTATCGATCACAAAAATGCATCTCTAACAGTTCTTGCGATGAATCGGTGTGTTATGCAATACGTCTTTGTATTGAAGTGAGTGAGATATGGACCGAATATATAAGTGATAGTTTTATTTTCTAGTAGTTATAAATAGGCTATTACTACACTGAAAAATTGTATTTTAATATTAGTACAATACAAGTTTTTAAGTATTTTGGAACATTATAAAAAGATGAATTAATTGTGACGGTTTCAGATTTTTAAGTCTGGTTCTACTGTGTAAACTTTAAGATGTTTTTTAAAATAGAAAATAAATGTAAACTGTTTGTATTTATTGCGTTTCGCAAATGGCTTGGAATCGGCTAAATAGAATGATTTTGATTCGAACTCTGTATGACAAACTAAAAACGTTTAAACAATACTTGTTAGAAAATTTAAGACGCAAATGTTAACTCACAGTGAAGAGACAGTGGTTGTTATTCATCGTGTTCCCTTGATCGTAATAATTTGTGCATTATCAAAATTGAACATAATTTACACACATTATGGACAAGCATTAGTCAGAATAGTCAGTATATAAATGTCGTAGGCAAATGGTTATTTTAGACAAAATGCTTTTCCCTAGGCAAAGGCTATTTGCCTGGGCAAATAGATACGGAACCGTTATTTATATTTTTAAAGCTATTTGCCTAGGCAAAGGTATTTGCCTAGACTGTTGTCAGGCAATGTCAAGCATGTCTTCATAATGGTTCATCGATATGCTGCGGTGGTTACTGTGATGTTCCAAACACGGTAGCCAAACCAAGTGCCTATTGTTGTGATAAGAAACGGAGATGAAGTTAATAACGCTATCACAACAATCACATAACCTCACATAATTTGAAAATCCAACAGTATGCTGACTATGTGCACTGCAGTCTCCAGTTACACTCTGTTAGCGAAATCCAGTCGTTTACGTCATCATTTTTCTCCATATGAATCAAAACAGCACTAAAAAATAAAAAAAATATTGCTGCAATGTGTATGGCAATACCCGTCGTCGAAGAGTTTTTGTTATACAAATGAGCAAAAGTGACAGCGAAGAAGGAAGAGAGACCGATTGATTTCTATATAAAGTGCTTTTTGCCTAACACCGGCTTGGGCAAATACATTTGCCTAGGCAAATAGCTTTAATCATAAAATCACAAATAATCATAAAATAACGGATAATAATATATACAAATTCGGTAAGTTTATTAAAACGATACGCGACATGGTCTATTTGTCTATTCGTGTAGTGTCAAACGTTGATGCTTTGACAATACCTACTGTCAATAGTATAAACATATCTGTCAAATCCTGGCTAACAGGATTTGTTATTTTAATGCAGACACGACCGCTCTCGATCACATTTCATGCAGCCAAACTATTATTTTTATATAGAGTATGATAAAGTCATGTGCCTGGCCACATCAGACTGTTTTTTTTTTATTTCTGTCTGAACAATTAGGTTGGAGGAATAAAACAGAAACGAATTCACTAGAAAAAAAAATTATTTACCAATTACTTTGGATTTTTGATACGCTGCCTCTTCTTCTTACGATTCGTCTTACACTTGTCAGGCTTGACCAACTCGGTGATGTTATTTTCAGCCAAAACATTATCCAAAAACGCATTCCAACGACCTTCCAATTTCGTCAAAGCCATATCCACATCATCATTCGCACTATACAGCAAAGAATTCATAGCGAGTTGCTTCAAAAACCTCAAATCTGAACTCCTACTGGCCATACCCATAAAAGCCATATACCAATCGTAACTTAACGCTTTAGCTCCCCAAAAGCTCGGGTCGTCACTGGAAATCACTACTGGATAGTTATCAGCAATCAAATAGTTCCCAGGATGGTTCCTCATGTCACCGACTAGGTGTAAGACTTGGCTTGAGAGTGGACATATCTCAAGACCTATACCTCTTTCTTTGATTAGTTCAGCAACAGCAGGATGTTTGAGGATGGCGTAGGCATGTCCAATTCTCTTGGTTCCAAGCATGACCGCATCGACTAGGTTGAAGTCTGTGGCGGTTCCGAACCAGTTGGTCTCACCAGCGTGGAAGAAGAAGTCGATATCGTCGGAGATGTCTTGGAGTTGATTGATGAATTCGGTCAAAGGGTGGCCTAGGTCTTCTTGGCCAACCAAGTCGAAGCCAGCGATGAAATTCGGGTAGGATTTGAGGAGCTCTCTTGCGATGTCGATGTTGAAATCCATTGTTTGGTTGTCGACATCACGCGGGCGTGCGTATATCAGCTTAGCACCTAAGAAATCTGGATTGTGTTTGACGTATTGCAGCATGGTTTCGTGGTAGAGCCCAGCGACTTCAAGTGGGTGGTAGACGGTACCATCTAGGTCGTAGACACGAGGTAGGGAGGACCTGAATTCTAAATACATGACGTTGTCTTCATGTAATTCTTCGAGTATTTGATAGAAATACTTCTTGAAGATTGGTTTATAGCAGATTAATGGTCTTACTAATACGAAGACCTCCATGAAGAGAGACCAAACTGTGTTGACGTCTGTATACACCTCTCGATGGTCCGGCCTTATCAAAGTCATTTGGGATTTTAGGTCGGCTTCAAACTGAGGTTTCTCTTCCCGCATGGTGGAGATTTTCACCCATGAGCAACTGTTGTCTTTGATAGGTTCTTTGAAGAAGTGAAGCCTTAACTTCTTACCGACGTAGCAGGTATATAAATCTTCACTAAACGTTAAATTATACAAGAATTCACCGGAAGCTAATGCTGTATCGTGACCATGGAGCAGAGCACCCTTCGGTAAACTTTGGATCAACTTGAAAACCTCACTCTTCTCGATATCTTGCAAAGTATCGAAGATATGATACGCTGGTAGGAACTTCTTTGGATCCTTAAGCCCAGCATCGTATTCCTCTAGCTTCTTCGACATGAGGATCTGGTTTACCTGTTCTTCTTTTGCTGTTAACTTCACGCTGCCTCCGAGCATACCCGCTTCTTCTTTCTCGATGAAAGCATTTCTCTCTTTCCAGTAATCTGACCGCGCTGTTTGTGTCAGTAATAGAACTGCTAGTAGATGCAGTTGCATGGTCGAAGGTGGCCTTGCTACGTTTTACTCGCCGGCCTACTGCGATGTTCGAACTGAGACTAGGGGACAACACCTGCTGGGTTTTTATATGTGATCGCTTAAGCAGCGTTTGTGTATCGATCACAAAAATGCATCTCTAACAGTTCTTGCGATGAACCGGTGTATTATGCAATACGTCTTTTTATTGAATTGAGTGAGATATGCACCGAATATATAGGTCATAGTTTTAATTTCTATACTGCAAAAATTGTATTTTATTGTTAGTACAATACAAGTTTTTAGGTATTCTGAAACATTATAAAAAAGTGAATTACCTGTGACAGTTTCAGATTTTTCAGTCAGGTTCTACTAGAGTGAACTTTAAGATATTCTTTAAAATAGAACACAAATGTAAGCTGTATGTATTTATTACATTTAGTAAATGACTTGGAACGTGCTACATAGAATAATTTTTATTCCAACTCTGTATGACATACCCAACCAAGTCAAATTTGATTATTCGTTTGCGATATATTCTTGTATATTATATATTCGTGATATATTCTTGTATACGGATTATTCTGCCGGATTTTTTTGATAACGGCACGATAACATAAATCGCCAATACCATAACAATGGGCTAAATTAATTATTTCTTTCAGGGTTAACTTCGCATGAAACGATTCAAACAATTGCCAATACAATAGGTTCATGGACAATAAATGTCACTCGCATAAGAAGTGGTTTATATGATTATTTTAATGGTTACTACTACATACAGGGTGTTTCAGAAATAACGGCTAATCTTCAAGGAGCATATCCGCAAAGGACAGAGAAGCAATTTTGGTCAAATAACCTATAGTATATTTCAAACTTAGTACCAACAAAATTGTATTGAAGAAATCGTCTAAGGCCTGTCCTGGTGCATAGCCGTGCGCGCATGACTGAAATACCATTGCAAACAACCACGGCGAACAATAAAAAACACTTGGAGTGGGCTCTACGTCAGAATGGATACACCAAGTGTGACGTACGAGGTGTCGCACAAAGAAAACCGCAAGTCTCAGAGGAGCGCCAAGAGTCAAAGGGGTTCGCTTGCTTACCATACGTAAGTGGGGTATCAGAAAGAATCGTTAGAATACTGAAGAAATCGGGTAAGGTACAGAGCACCAGCAAAGGTAAGGGATCTTTTGCCTAACCCAAACGATATCACACCCCTCCTGAAGAACGAAGGGGTATACAAGATAACATGCTGGAACATGCTATGTAGGACAGACAGGACGAAGTATCGAATGACGAGTCAAGGAGCACAGTAGAGACACCCGGCTACGGAAGATTCAACAGTCCGTTGTTGCTCAACACTGCCACGAGTCGGGACACACAATGATTTTCGATGACGTGAAGATGTTAGCAAGGGTTGGTAATTATCATCGAAGGCTTATTAGAGAAGCCATCGAAATTTACAAACATCCTAACAACATCAATCGCGAGGATGGTACTGACATTAGTAGGGTCTGGGAGCGGTGGCTCCAGATGTGCGCAGTGAGGTGTAAATACAGGTATAAGGTATATAAGGGAGAGTTTCTTGGTAGGTCTTGAGTATTCAATTAGCTTTGAAGAAGCGAGCAACATGGTTCGCGAAACGTCAGCATTAACAAATCTTGGCACACGGCATAGCCCGGAAGCAGTTTATTTTCTAAATGATTCTGGCCGTGAATGCCTACGTACTTATTTAACTTATTGTCCCTAGCAAGAAAAACGATATAGAATTCATGTAAAATGTATTGAAAGTGAACCACATTGAACTATTCAAACAAGCTTATTTCTGAGGTTTTATTAATTGATAAATTTCAGCTAGAAAATAGTTAAAACATTACTTTGATAAATGAAAAAAAACATTTATTTTCCAATTGCAAGAAGCTCAGGGTCATTTCTCCCTCTTCTTCATACGGTTCCACTTACACTTCATCATCTTGGCCGCCTTGGACATATTATTTTCAGCCAAAACTTTATCCAAAAACGCATTCCAACGACCTTCCAATTTCGTCAAAGCCATATCCACATCGTCATGCGCACTATACTGCAGAGAATTCATAGCCAGCTGCTTCAAGAACCTCAAATCTGAACTCCTACTGGCCATACCCATAAAAACCATATACCAATCGTAACTTAACGCTTTAGTCCCCCAAAAGCTTGGGTCATCACTGGAAATCACTACTGGGTAGTTATCGGCAATCAGAAAGTTCCCAGGATGGTTCCTCATGTCACCGACCAGATGTAAGACTTGGCTAGAGATTGGAGATATCTCAATAGCTACACCTTTTTCTTTGACTAGTTCAGCGACACCAGGATGTTTGAGGATGGCGTAGCCATGTCCAATTCTTTTTGTTCCAAGCATGACAGCATCGACTAGATTGAAGTCTGTGGAGGCTCCAAAAGAGTTGGTCTCACCGGCGTGAAAGAAGAAGTCGACATCTTCGGAGATGTCTTGGAGTTGGCTGATGAATTCGGCCAAAGGTTGGCCTAGATCTTCTTGGCCGACCAAGTCGAAGCCGGCTAGGAATTTCGGGTAGGTTTGGACGAGCTTTCTTGCGATTTCGATGTAGGAATCCATTGTTTGGTTGTCGACTCCGCGCAGGGGTGCGTATATCAGCTTAGCACCTAAGAAATCAGGGTTGTCTTCGACGTATTGGAGCATGGTTTCGCGGTAGAGCCCAGCGACTTCAACGTCTTTGTAGACGGTACCATCTAGGTCGTAGACATTGTGTAGTACGGACCTGAATTCGAAATACATGACGTTGTCTTCGTGGTATTCCTTAAGAGCCTGATAGAAATACTTCTGGAAGATCGGTTTATAGCAGATTAATGGTTCTACTAATATGAATTTGTCAATGAAATGTGTCCAAACTGCGTTGACGTCTGTGTACACCTTACGATAATCCGGTCTTATCAATGTTAGTTGGGATTTTAGGTCTGCTTCAAACTGAGGTTTCTCCTCCCTCATAGTAGAGATTTTCACCCAAGAGCAAGTTTTGTCTTCAATTGGTTCCTTGAAGAAGTGAAACTTTAACTTCTCACCGACGTAGCAGATATATAAATCTTCACTAAACGTTAAATTATACAAGAATTCGCCAGAAGCTAATGACGTATCGTGACCATGGAGCATAGCACCCTTCGGTAAACTCTGGATGAACTTAAAAACCTCACTCTTCTCGATATCTTTCAAAGTATCAAACAAATGATACGCTGGTAGGAACTTCTTTGGATCCTTAAACCCAGCATCGTATTCCTTTAGCTTCTTCGACATGAGGATCTTGTTTACCACTTCTTCTTTTTCTGTTAACTTCAAGCTGCCTCCCAGCGTACCTGCTTCTTCGTTCTCCATGAAAGTTTTTCGCTCTTCCCAGTAATCTGACCGCGCTGTTTGTGTCAGTAATATAACTGCTAGTAGATGCAGTGTTGGATGCATGATCGAAGGTGGCCTTGGTACACTTTACTCGTTGGCCTACTGCGATGGTCGAACTGAGACTAGGCGGGTTCAAGGCCTGCTGGGTTTTTATATAAGATCGCTTTTGTGCAGCATTTGTGTATCGATCAGAAAAATGCATCAGTTCTAACGATGAATCGGTGTGTTATGCAATACGTCTTTGTATCGTGTTGTAAGTGAGATATAGACCGAATATATAGGTGATAGTTTTAATTTCTAGTACCTATAAATAGGCTGTTACTACACTGCAAAAATTGTATTTTAATATTGGTATAATTCAAGTTTTTTGGTATTCTGAAACATTATAAAACTGTTTGCATTTATTACATTTAGCAAATGGCTTGGAATGTACTAAAATGCAGCAATATTATATCATAAGTTGCTATCCAAGAGGATCCCACAATACCTCACGCGGAAGATACGCTGTAGAACGGATGTCCATAACCTTAATTTAAGATTCAGGGGTTTGTTTGCTCCACCTGCCCATCGCGCTGTGTTGTATAAACGGTCATTCTCTTACCAGGTCAGTCACATATACAATGGTCTCAGGGAAGATATGAAAAAAGGTGAAGTGTTGTCTGTTTGCTCAACTGGGGGGACTTTAGGCATTGAACGCACATAGGAGACTGTTTTAATTTTTACTTTTTATGGGCATGTGCGATGTTTTGTTGAGTTGGATTTGCTGCAATTACGTGTAATTAGACTCTAGAGTATTTTTTGTTTGTTTTTGTTTTGATAAGTTCTCGGAATTATTGTTATATTATTGGTACAATTATGTCTTAGTTCTAGTTTGCGTAAGGGGCTGAGTGGAAGAGCAAGGCAATTTGGAAACAAGTGTGCTGATTTCCGCCCTAAATATAAATATTAATTTGTTAAATTTAATATTGTTTTATGTTAATAAAGGAATTATTTAATTATTTTATTCTTTATTTATTTGTGAAATCCTGGCTAACTTGTTTTATTTTATTGCAGGCACGACTGATCTCAATCAAATAGATTCTCATGCAGCTAAACTATTAATTTCATATATTGTATGATAAAGTCATGTGCCTGGCCACATCAGATTTTTTTTATAACGACACGATAAGGTAAATCACCAATACCATAACAATGGACTAAATAAATTATTTCCTTCACGGTTAACATCGCATGAAACGACTCAAATAATAGCTAATATAATAGATTCATGACAATAAAAGTAACTCGCATAAGAACTTAAATCTAAATCTTTTGTTCTGAATATGAATTCAGACAAACATCTTGTTAAAATAGTATCTATAAAACGTGTAAAAGGTGTAAACTAAATATGGATAAACAATATTTGTTTTATGACGCCCATTGTTATATCTAATTCTAAAAACGATAAATTCAGAAAATTGTAAATAAAGTATAGCGGTGAGTGTAGTTTTATTTTAGTATGTTGGTACGTGTATGTACCATTGTAATTAACAAATATAAATCTGTCATAATTTGAATTTGTTCTTTAACCTTGACGTTTTATCGAAGTCGTACCACCCTAACATTTCCCATAGAAAAATATTACCACTTTTTATTTATTTATTTTTAGTAAATACATATTTAGGCAAAAAGCAGCACAAAAAACGTTGTATGTTACTCCTGCCGAAAACTACATAGCGCGACTCGCTCGTCGCGCTATTCCGTACTTTCGGCACTTGTAACATAAATAACTATTTTCTACTTTGCATTCACAATGCACGCATTGTAACACCGTTTTCGGTGTTTTACAATTAACAAATTGTAACATCGTTTATAGTAACTTTTTTCTAAGATTGGTACACAACTACACAGTACACATTGATTGATGATATCCAATGCCATATGTCAATCGTACAACACATAACCACACACTCCCTCTTTTTAATCGCTTGCTATCGCATAAACTGCGAAATATCAATATTCTATACATATTTAAACATACGTGTAGCCTGCTATAGTATGGTCAAAGGATTGGGGCTTTCTTAGATTTGCTGTGTTCACCAAAATACGCCAGCATGACATTTCGGTGATGTTTTGCGACTCGGGTAAGTGATCGTCATCATTGTTTTCAACTAAACATCAAATCTCCTTTTCAGATATAATTCAAGGACCGCATTTACTTTAATAAGGTATTATGCGAAGAGCAAACCTACATCGTAGATATGAACGATTTTAATTACTGCTGCGAGATTGTATATGCCCAATAAACGGTTTATTGAATATCAGCATACACGTAGGAAGCTATAGTACATTTAAAGTGTTGAGGATTTCTTAGTTTATGTAACGTATAAGTTATCGGTAACATTTTGGACCGAACTTTGCTCGTTTCAATACCGTATTCGTTTTTGTCCGTCGCTTTCGACTTCGTCTTAGTTCTGCTTGTGTGCAACTCATTTGTATTACCTCCATCACATGTAATTTTAGTAAGTATAATTTATACTAATAAATTGTTACACCGAAATTAGAATTTGGTTTCAATTATAAGCCAGCTGTTACATGTTAACCGTTATAACACTTCTTTAGTAAGTGTCCTTTGAAGTAACTAATCAGTTACCGCCAAACACGTCTATTCAGAATATTATACTTATGAAACCACTCTTTAGACCACTCTTTCTAAATTTATATAAAATTAATGACGCAAAGTAGAAAAAATAGTTTATTTCACTCGTTTTATAAGACTTATTGGCGCACTCGTTCCATTTGGGCAAAAACAACTCGTGCGCCAATTTGACGTCTTATAAAACTCACAATAAATAAGGGTTGTTTACGTGCTAACTGCGTTGTCCTGCTATTGTTCGTTTCTGAGATATCCGCGCCCCAAAAATAGTCGGTTACAGACTTTATTTAATACAAATTCAAGAAAATGATTGGAATGAATGAAAATAAATAAACGCCAATCTAGAGAAGAGACTCCAAGTGTAAGAAGAACAAAAATCTAAATTTTTTTGTTTTGTTTAGGAGAAAAAAAAATGGGAAAGTTAAGCAATAATTTAAAACAGAAAAAATTGATAATGACTCCTGATATAACATTTCATAGTTACGACCCTTCAAACACAGGGCTTAATACTTTTGCAACCGATAGTTGGTATAATATGAATTAGGGTTTAAGGTATTTTTTTACTTTATCATACGCAGTATGGTAAAGTATTGTAATCATGCCGAAAAAAAAAATTGAGATTTTAGCGGAAATAGGTCTTTTTGGGCCCCCTGAACATTTTTGACCAAGGTACAAAAAAATGTCTGTGTGTGTGTGTGTGTAAACGATTTTTGTGGAGACGATTCCGGAGAAACTACTGAAGGTATCGGAACTAAAGTTCATATTTAGAAGTTTCATGACCTAACTTAGAGCTGAAAAGCTTTTGGTTCACAAGGGTCCAAAGGAACTGGTAGTTTATTCTAAGCCATTTTCAAGGATTTTGCAAATGAGCCGCCATTTCAGCAATTTCGTCTAAATAGTTAAATAGTAAATTAAAGTAGAGGAAATTTTGAATAATTTATGTTTATGACATTTTTTGGTAAAATTCATAGTTTAGCTGCAAGAGCAAAATCTATTTGATCGAGATCGGTCGCATCTGCATTGATATGAAATTACATAGTAGCCAGGATTTTGACAAATATTTTTTTGTGTTGTCACATTCGAAAACAGCTGATCTCATCAGAGGTTGGAGAACCACTATGGAACGTGCCGCTGTAGTGCGCAAAATTATAAAATACAAATTTCAAATAAAATAAGATCACCAATTTGATTGTTTGTTGATAAGAAATATCAACCCGTCTTTATATCTAATTCTAAAAATGATACATTGAGAAAATTATAAATAAAGTATAGCGATGAGTGTAGTTTTATTTTAGTATGTTGGTAGGGATGTGTCATGAACAAATATAGATCTGTCAGAATTTGAATTACCTTTTTAAGGTGCGTTTTCATTAGTGATAATGCCAGTGGTAGCAGACGCCGTTATAGTATTTCCAATAGAAAATTGCTAGTGACTCATGTTTATGTAAATGCAAACTAATATGTGTCATTATCACGATATGTAAGAAATACTATAATTTCGTATTCTACCACCGCCATTAGCTACCATTACGCACCTTTCGTCAAAGTGGTACCAACCTAGCATTTACTATACAGAAATCATTTATTTTTTTTAAATACGTATTTCTTAAAAAGCAACACAATAAACGTTGATGGCGCTCCTGCCAAAAACTAGACAGCGCGACTCGGTCATATGCGACGGCTACACTCCGCCTTCGGTGACGCGCCGTATCACCGCTCGTCGCGCTATTCCGTACTTTCGGCATTTGTGACATAAATAACTATTATTCTAATGACGTAGTATAGGTAGTGTCAAATGCTGATGCTTTGACAATACCTACGATTTATCTCTATAGAATAGATTCTCATGCACCTAAACTATTAATTTTATATATTGTATGATAAAGTCATGTGCCTGGCCACATCAGATTTTTTTTTTATTTTTGTGGTTATTTGAAGTTTTTTGGTCACCGGGTTCTTTAACCATACGATTACAAAACTGGCGAAATATGCTGATAAAATTCCAAAATTCGGTAAATAAAAATATTTTCCATTGCATACATACCTTTTCACGATATCTCAGATTACACTCTTCAAATTTATCCCATTGAGATTAAATATTGACCTTACCTGATATTCGAAACGTTTAAGACCTAAACAAATATTTTACGCGATAGCGTATCTCGTTTTCGACCTACCCGCACAAAAATAGGTTAGAGGATTAAAACACAAACCAATTCGCGAGAAAAAAAAACATTTATTTTCCAATTACAAGAACCTCAGGGTTATATTTGATATGCTGCCGCTTCTTCATACGGTACCTTTTGAACTTCTTCGGCTTCACCACCTTTATCATATTATTTTCAGCCAAAACTTTATCCAAAAACGAATCCCAACGTGCCTCCCACTTCACCAAAGCCATATCCACGTCATCATTCGTACTATACAGCAGAGAATTCATAGCAAGCTGCTTCAAAAACCTCAAATCCGAACTCCGACTGGCCATACCCATGAAAGCCATATACCAATCGTGACTCAACGCTTTCGCCCCCCAGAAGCTTGGGTCATCATTGGTGATCACAACTGGATAGTTATCAGCAATCAAATAGTTCCCAGGATGGTTTCTCATGTCACCAATTAGCTGTAAGACTTGGTTTGAGAGCGGACATATCTCGATAGCTACACCTCTTTCCTTGACTAGTTTCGCAACACCAGGGTGTTTGAGGATGGCGTAGCCATGACCGATTCTTTTGGTTCCAAGCATGACAGCATCGACTAGGTTGAAGTCCGTGGAGGTTCCGAACCAGTTGGTCTCACCAGCGTGGAAGAAGAAGTCGATATCTTGGGAGATGTCTTGGAGTTGGTTGATGAATCCGGTCAAAGGCTGGCCTAGATCTTCTTGGCCAACCAGGTCGAAGCCAGCGAGGAATTCCGGGTAGGTTTGGATGAGTTGCCTCGCGATGTCGATGTAGGAATCCATTGTTTGGTTGTCGACACCTCGAAGTGGTGCGTATATCAGCTTAGCGCCCAGGAAGTCAGGGTTGTGTTCGACGTATTGGAGCATGGTTTCGTAGTAGAGGCCAGCGACTTCAACTTCGTTGTAGACGGTACCGTCTAGGTCGTAGACAAGAGGTAGGATGGTCCTGAATTCTAAATACATGACGTTGTCTTCGTGTAGTTCCTCAAGGACCTGGTAGAAGTACTTCTGGAAGATTGGCTTATAGCAGATTAACGGTTCTACTAATATGAAGATATCCATGAAGTGAGCCCAAACTGTGTTGACGTCTGTGTACACCTGTCGATGGTCCGGCCTTATCAAAGTTATTTGGGATTTTAGGTCGGCTTCAAACTGAGGATTCGCCTCCCTCATGGTGGAGATTTTCACCCAGGAACAAGTGTTGTCTTCGATAGGTTCTTTGAAGAAGTGAAGCCTTAACTTCTCACCCACGTAGCAGGTATATAAATCTTCGCTGAACGTTAGATTATACAAGAAATCGCCGGAAACTAAACCTGTATCGTGACCATGGAGCATAGCACCCTTCGGTAAACTTTGGATCAACTTAAAAACCTCAGACTTCTCGATATCTTGCAGAGTATCGAACAAATGATACGCTGGTAGGAACTTCTTTGGATCCTTAAACCCAGCATCGTATTCCTCTAGCTTCTTCGACATGAGGATCTGGTTTACCACTTCTTCTTTTGCCGTTAACTTCACACTGCCACCCAACATACCTGCTTCTTCATTCTCGATGAAAGCATTTCGCTCTTGCCAGTAATCTGACCGCGCTGTTTGTGTCAGTAATAGAACGGCTAGTAGATGTAGAATTGGGTGCATGGTCGAAGATGGCCTCGATATACTCTACTCGCCGGCCTACTGCGATGATGGTCGAACTGAGACTAGGCGGGTTCAAGGCCTGCTGGGTTTTTATATACCTAGGATCGCTTAAGCCGCGTTTGTGTATCGATCACAAAAATGCATCGCTATCAGTTCTACCGATGAATCGGTGTGTTATGCAATACCGTCTTTGTGTTGGAGTAAGTGAGATGCCGAATATATAGGTGATAGTTTTAATTTCTTGTACTTATAAATAGTCTGCTGGTACACTGCAAAATTGTATTTTGATATTAGCACAACACAAGTGTTTAAGTATTTTTAAATTTTATAAAAAACGATGAATTATTAATTGCGATAGTTTCAGATTTTTAAGTCTGGTTCTAACTCAGCAAACTTTAAGATATTTTTAAAAATAAAATAAATCTTTTTGTAGGAAAGAAATAAAACACCTTGAAAGCAAAATTTTAACTTTTATTTAGTGCAATACGCAGATGATTAATTTAACATGAACATAAATAGATATTAATAATGGTTTAATATTGAAAATAGTCCCATTGAGAAGGATGTGCCTTGTGAATTGCGATTTGGTGCTAGATTTGCCTGAAACGAGCTCAGATCCGCTCTATCAGTAATTTGTAGAACTTGCATCGTGTTTCTTTGATCGTAAAGATGTGTGCTTTATCAAAATAAAACAGAATTTACACACATTATAGACGACTATTAGTCAGAATGTTTAGAATCCATTCAGAAATCATAAACACTACAAACGTAATTTGAAAATACAATATGCTTATATTAGTCTATACATGCAGTTTGCAGTTATACGGTAAGCACTTGGCATCAATATTTGTTTATAATTGGTATTCAATGCTCTGTACTCTGTTTGTAATAATTTTCTGTAAACACATTTTCAGTACATCAGTCTGTAAACAATGCATAACATCACAAAAATGAATATAGTACCTACAATTACAATATTTATTATATTGTTAGCAAAGTTTCTCTATTTAATTCATTTAGATTTATTTATTGGTACCACAAAAACGTGTTCGTAATAATCTGTATGAATCCCATGCTTTGTAAACAGATTTTTCTTAATGATGAAATAATGGCTTACTTACTTAATACAATGATAAATAGGATATTATTTTTCGTTTCGCAGCTAAGATAATATTGTCCAATTGTGCAAAAAAATCGCTAATCTATTCTGGAATGTTTTCGTTTGGCAGCTTACAATAATCCAAACCTAATTTTAAAGTAAACCGCTCGACTTAAAACTAACAAAAATAAATATTTTAATCCGTATACTCAATGTATTTTAAGAGCTGATTAGAACTAATGCAATCACATCATTCACCTAGGTAATCCCTAGCAACATCAAACGTAATAATTATGAAATTGATACAAATACAGATTCTTGGAAAGAATCTTGTTGTCGTGCCGTTATAAAAATAATCCAGCAAAAATAGCCGAATACTTATAAATAAATTTTTGGAAAAGTTTTCTTGTATTAACCATAAAAACGCAGAAAAAGACCTGAATGAGCAAGACGAAATTCCAAAATTACCTCTTTTCGATGGCTTCTCTAATAAGCCTTCGATGATAATTACCAACCCTCGCCAACATCTTCACGTCATCGAAAATCATTGTGTGTCCCGACTCGTGGCAGTGTTGAGCAACAGCGGACTGCTGAATCTTGCGTAGCCGGGTGTCTCTACTGTGCCCCTTGACTCGACATTCGATACTTCGTCCCGTCTGTCCTACATAGCGTGTTCCACACTCACATGTTATCTTGCATACCCCTTCGTTCTAATCACCAACTCTTCACTGTTGAATTGTCGGTCCTAGGCAAAGGATTGAACTTTGCAATCGCACCGATAAGAATATCTAAGGCGGAAATTATTACGGAAGTAGAAGCCGCATTGTACAAAATCCCAGGTTGACAAGCAGAGGACATTCGTCAAGCGGATTCCAGGGTAATTAGGAAAGCTACTCCGCCAAAGAGCAATATTACCAAAGAAGAGAAGTACTCTCTGAAGACCATCAAGGACAACAAGGATATCACAGTACTACCAGCGGACAAAGTGAATGCAACGGTGCTATTGAACAAGGAGGACTACAACCGGAAGATGAACGATCTATTGGAGCCAAATACGTACCGTAAAATGGCATAGGACCCAACAGATAAGATAGGAAGGCGAGTGAAGGAATTGGTTAAATCATCATCGATTCCCGAACAGGAACAAAGAAGCCTTTTTTTTGTTCAAGCCCCTAGGGCACCAAGGATCTACGGGTTGCCAAAGATCCACAAGGATAACGTACCTTTGAGACCAATCGTCAGCGCAATAGGCTCCCCAACCTATTTGTTAGCAAAATACTTGTCGAAAACCATCCAACCGTTTATAGGACAAACTACATCTTTTGTTAAGAACCCTGAACATTTTATTCAGATTTTGAAGGAAGTTGTTATTGACCCGCAGGATATACTCGTAAGTTGCCACGTTAAATCACTCTTTACGTGTGTTCCGGTTAAGGAGGCAGTTGAAGGCCTTCGGACAACACTTGTGCCCCTAGGTCTATCAACCGATGTACCGGATCTTGTAGAGTATTGTCTCTCCACCACATACTTCAAGTGGGCGGGAGCGATGTATGAGCAAGTAGAGAGAAGGTTTCTTCATGGAATTGTTTGAAGCAAAAAGCATAAGGTCAAATCCTTACAAACCCAAGCATTGGGTCAGATATGTTGATGATACCTGTGTGGTTTGGCCACACGGTAGTGATAAACTTACTGAGTTCCTTAGCCACCTGAACAATGTTAATCCTTCTATCAAATTCACGATGGAAATATAAGAGGATAATCAGGTGCCATTTTTGGATGTGCTGGTATACGTCAACGGGTACAACAGAAGAGAAGTGTTATTAACACTCTGGTCAACAGAGCCGAGAAGGTGTGCGACTCCAGCACCTTGGACGACGAACGGACACACTTGGAGTGGGCTCTACGTCAGAATGGATACACCAAGTCTGACATACGAGGTGTCACACAAAGAAAACCTCAAGTTTCAGAGGAGCGGTAAGAGTCAAAGGGGTTCGCTTGCTTACCATACGTAAGCGGGGTATCAGAAAGAATCGGCAGAATACTGAAGCAATCGGGTATCACGGTAAGGTACAGAGCACCAGCAAAGGTAAACGATCTTTTGCCTAACCCAAAGGATATCACACCCCTCCTGAAGAACGAAGGGGTATACAAGATAACATGTGAGTGTGGAATATGCTATGTGGGACAGATAGGACGAAGTATCGAATGTCGAGTCAAGGAGCACAGTAGACAATAAAGTTGCAATTGTAAATATTCCATAAGACACAATAAAAGAAGGAGTTTATTTGTAAATAAGAACAATTTAAATCTACAAACAACCAACTTTAAACTAACCTAAAACAATCACGCAAAGTCGCGCAGAACAACATCCAAAAACACATCCCATCTCCTAGTCCAAGCCTCCATAGCAAAAGTCGTATTCCCATACGCACTATACTGAATAGAATTGATCGCCAGCTGTTTCAAAAACCTCAAATCCGAGTCAAAACTCGAGATAGCCAGGAAAGCCATGTACCAATCGTAACTCAAGCCTTTAGTACCAAGGATCATCGGATAATCGTTAGTTATAACCACCGGATAATTATTTGCAACCAGAAAGGTGGCTGGATGGTTCCTCATGTCTTTTAGATAGCCAAAAACTTGCGTGTATATCGGAGATATTTCAAAAGCGATGTCCAAATCTTTAGCTAGTTTTGCAGCTTCTGGGTGCTTATACAGCGAGAATCCGTGGGCAATTCTCTTGCTACCCAAGAGGATTGCGTCTAAAACTGTTAGGTCTTCTTGAGTTCCATACCAAATGGTTTCACCGGCGTTAGTGTAGAAGTCGGTAACGTTCCTTAGTTTTAGTAAAGACGTCAGTTGGTCTCCTCTTGGTAATAAGGTGCTCGAATGTCCCCATAAGTCGAATCCAGCAATTAGATCAGGATATTCTTCGTTTAGTTTAAGAGATAACTGCAGGAGATCCTCTATGGTGGTTTGGGCTTGAATAGTCGGCGTGAAGATCATCTTGGCTCCAAGAAAATCCGGGTAAACCTTCATGAACTCATCTAAGACACCCTCGCATAGCTTCGGCATAGAAAAATCTGATATCTTCCCTGTTTTACCTTCGGATATTTCAGCTCTGAACTCGAGGTACATAACATTATCTTCGTACAGCTCCAAGAGAGCCGCGTAAAAGTACTCTCTGAAGAATCTCTCATTGCTCAACAGGTTTTGAGCCCCGTAAAAGGCAATACCAAACTTTTCAAACAAAACAGATAAATCTGACAGATCGTGGTCGACGTTGTGGTACAACGAGAGGTACGCCTTGAACGATTTCTTGTATCTGACGTCCATGTTTTTCGCTTGGTCGATAAAATCGCAGTCTTTCGTGTCTTTGAGAAACGTCAAAATGAACGAATCGCGTCTGATGCATATGTAGACATCTCCATAGATCATATCGATGAATTTCTCTATGGATAAGAGGGAGGTGATGTGACTGTGTAAATTTGCGCCCTTCGGGAGAATTTTCAGGAGTTGGAATACTTTCGAGTCCTCGATGGGAGTTCTAACCTCGAAGAAGTGGCGTGACGGTAGGAATTCTTTCGGTGTTGTGATGTTCAGGTCGTTGGCTTTCAAACGCATCAAAATATTGTTGACTGATAGTTCTTTTTCGGTTAGAATAATATTTCCTCCGATTGCTTTTGATATCTCGCTGTTTATGAATTCGTCTCTTATTTGGGTGTAGCCAGATTCGGTTAGCTTGAAGATCATCAAGAGTAGGAATGTTAGAAGTTGCTTCATATTGTAAATTGTCTTCTGTGTCAGTTTCATGACAGATTGTTTAGGTTGTTATGGAGATTTGAGGATTTTTTTTACTTTTCTGAACATTTATCAATTTGTTTCAGGAACCAGTGTGTTTGTTTGTGTCTTGCAAAAATACAGTATTCGGAATTTTGTCTATGACAAGTTAAGAGGCATTACTATCAGGACCGTAATAAGAAGAATGCTGCATATGATAAATTAGCAAAGAAGTTGGACGAAGTTGAACCTGGTGGCTGTCAGAAGTCTTTGGAAGCACTTCTTGCATCACTGTTTACGTTTTTCCGATTTTTAACTTGTTACGTTTTCAGGTTTTTGTTAAATAATCTGCTCCCACGAATCCATGTGTGTTTCACAGCGTTCAAACTGTCAGTGGAAACCATACTAATAATTTTAGAGCAATAGCACTTACGTAATTAACACTATCGTGAAATTCCATAGTAGTTCATTTTTACAAAAATTAACCAACTTATACAGATTGTGTCCGCAAAAATTATTAGGCATAGGTCTATAGAAACTAGCGTATCACGCGACAACACTGCCAACGTCGGTTGAGCGGGGCAGCCAATTATAGTGGCACTGGTGGGAGAGCAGGTTTGGTCAGGTCAGTCTTGTTTTGCGTTTCGAAGAACACGCAACGGCAGAACTATCGCAGATCTAACAACGCTTCATAACATTCATATCTTTGCGATCGCGATGTACCCTCCGCTAGAACAGCTTCAGATCATCAAGTGGTATTACGGTGGCAATTCGGCGCAACAGTGCGTGGATTTGTTTGCAATCACTTTTGAAGGCAGACCTATCCCGTGCAGATAAACCGTTTTCACTATTGTGCATGAATTTGAAAAAAATTGTCTATAGAGCTGCAGTGCTTGTCATCCAAGGGAAATAAGTCCACAAGAAATTGAGGCAAGAGAACGACGGGATGTACTAATCTGCGGTTCTGTTGTACTGGACGATAAGACATCCACTCGAGGGATTGGGGCGAGGAATTGGATATTAGTAACAAAACCGTTGCTCAGGCTCTGAAGAAGGGTGATTTCCGGAGTTATAAGTACTCAAAGACCCAGGAAACCGCAGAGGATAGTATGAATTTTATACAAAATATTGATGAATCGACTTTTTCGTTACATGGTAAACATAATCCTTCCATTCTTCGATATTGGGCCCAACAAAATCAGCCCGAAGTTATGCTTACCGTACTCAATATCCCGAAAAACTAATGTTTGAGCTGGTATTCTATGCAATCATTTAGTTGGCCCATTATTTATCGATGGATCTCTTAACGCCCAGAAGTACCTTACTTTGCTGCAAGAGAAAGTACTTCCCGCCATTTATAACCTTCCCGGAGTAGATCAGGATGATGTTTGGTTTCAGCAAGACGGCTGTCCTGCTCATAACGCGGCCAGGGTGCGAGAGTTTTTAACAACCGCTTTTCCTCACCGTCTTATTAGTGGGACAGGCGACATTCGTTGGCCCCCAAGATCGCCTGATCTGTCTCCGAAGGATTTTTTCTTGTGGGGTTATCTTAAAATACCATTTATGTTGATGAAGTCAATAGGAGACAATGGGAGAGCGTTGTTGCCGTTCTTCCGTAAACGCTATGCCTAGCGTTCAGGGAAATGTACTGTATATACTGCCAAAAAGTCGGAGTATTCCCTACACTGCAATCTGCCTAGAATTTCAAACAAAATTCGGGTTTATTTTAGAGTTAATGTAGTGTGACATTTGTTAATTTGCTTTATGACTTTGAAATTTAGTGCAACTTTGGAATTACAGTATGAGTGTAGTATATGAGTGCTATGAGATGCTACGAGTGTCACAGAAAATGCGTCTTTGACCCCAAGTGACATTGATATTATTTCGGAATTCAGATTTGGGAATAATAAATAATTTTCTATCGACTATAAGGTTTATTTATTTATTTTCGGTAATCATTAGAGTAGAAATGTACACACACTTATCATGTATTTTATTCATTATTGTAACAAAATAACATACGTGTAGTATAATGTTCACAAATAAACAAATGAATATATTGGTGGTCGTATATTATGCGATTTATATACAGTGTGATCACGAGATATTCCATTCAAAAGTTTCTTTTAACTTTAAAATGCAACGGAATGATTAGTTTTGTATACACTGTATACAAATCTGCTTATTTTATTTATTTTTTTTTACACAGAACAGAGAACACTGGTACTTAATATAAATATTCCTGTATACAACTATGTTTCCATAAATGCAATTGAATCGATTAAAAATATCCATAAAGTCTGCCTGATTACCTAAAAAAATATACAATATACTACACAGAAGAGAGTATATTGCTGTTAAGTTCACAAATCAGGGAGTTTTGAAACTTAGTATTTTGGCATTGTATGAACAAAATGTCGGACAAAAAAAAGGTTTTAGGAACTTCTCATATGTCACTATCTTTAGTTCCATCGTGCTTCATGAAAAGTACACGGTGTTTTATTTTCATAACAAAATCGTTAATTTCTGAATTAATTACTAAATAAAATTTATTCCACTTAGGGCCGATATATTCACCTATCGTGAAACTGTTCGTCATCTAAACGACAGGATAAATGGTAAATATGTGTCTATTCACCTGTCGTTAACGTTACCGACCGGATAAATACGCTTAACGAACGAATTTATTTCGCGATCTAATGAACCTGCCGGTAAACTGATAACGAACACTTTGAACCAATCACAGAGCATGTACTGAATGTCAAACAAAAAGTCAAACTGACAAATATTTACATACGTACGTGGTACTGTATTAATTGAAGTCATTATTGATCATTGTTTAGTTAATATGGCCGAATTTGCGGAATTCGACTTTGAGGAAGTTGAAGACCTCATTATTTTTGAAGAAGCGGTTATGGCTGACGGAATTCGACTTCTATGGCTGCGTTCCGATATTGTACGCCGTTTATACTTTTACTCATTCACGTGTCATTTGCTCGCAAGAATAGTAGATTATTCTACTATTCTTGATTTGCTCGGTGTACCCCATTGTACCCGGTGTCATGCCGGTGTCAACGGTGTAGAATATCCACACGCAGCTAATATACCAGTGATAATCGGCATGACCATATTGACCATATTGAATAAATGGGTCTACGAGGAGGTTTACCTACGATACTGCAAAACTGGCGGTCCTTTCTTTTTTCCTTCAATACTATTTCTTTTTTATTTTTGGTTTGGGTCTTTTTAATTGATGCGGTTAGAAAACGTGTTCGAATGAATTTGGGTTACGTTTTGTCATTGTCATTTACGGCGCTGCATCTAGCGGCAATTAGTCCAAGTTATGGTCCAAGTATTGATTTAGTACACCTTTTTTACCGACTTTTGATACTATACTGCCAAAAAACATTCGTTCGATGTTTACGTCCTCGTTACCTGACGACAAGTTACAGATCGGTGAAAAGACAGAATCATTTTTAACGCGAACGTTAGCGTAATCTGTTCGTTGGCTAACGACAACTTTGACGATAGGTGACGGCCCTTAGTGAACAAATATCAAATTTTTATCAAATTTTATTGATAATAAGCGCATTAAATATGTCCTTTAATCAACGTGTTTAGAGAAATCAAAACATTCCATACAATTTTTGTTAAAAAAAAAATAATACATAATAATAATAAATAAAAAAAATACTGAACAAATCACAAGGTGAGTTTAAAAATAGATATTGTACAGAGATTTATCAAAATTATCACATGTCAATTTTGTAATTCTGACTAACACAATTTTACACTTGATTATATATACCAGGTAAACCAATTAAGCAAAGAGACGTTTTTGATGTATTTTTAAGACCCCAGTATTCTGTTACAACGCCACAACAATTCTCAACATTACGCTTCTTAGTTTATTAAAATATCTGAATTTTTGTTGAAGATATACAGGGTCCTGCAACTAAGCTCATTAAGCTAAGAGTTTGACATTTTGCAGGCTTACCCGGTACTTCAAGGTACAATTCAAGAAATTATTTTTTATTACACAGGGTGTTCCAAAAATGTGCAACGCCATGGTAATATATTTTTTTAAATTGAATGCTACACATTTTTCTACACATTTGGAAGCGTTTTATGGTTGCCTACATATCACCAAAATTTTATTGAAATCGGTTGAGTGACCGCAGCGACAAAAATCATTAAAAATCAATAAAAACCACAAAATGCAACTCGTTAATAAAAGTTTGCGACGTGCTTATTAAGTTAGATGTAATAGTCTCGTTAACCAAGTGACATTGATCTAAATTATACAGGGTGACCAAAATCGAGTGTCAAACTTGTCAAACTTCAAAGCGTGTTATTGTTCTTATTTTAAATTGGAACCCATAAAATTTTTTATGTGAAATGATGCAGAATTAAAAAATAAACATTCTTTCTAAATACAACCCCATCACAATTCCCAATATTTTAAAAGTTATTCGCCAAAAACTCATTTTTCAACGTTTCCAACGGCAATTTTAGATAATAAATATCGTACGTGACGTTGAAAAACAATTTATTTCATAAAAAATAATAGATCTATTTTAGATTTGAGTGTACTTAATTAAGTAGTTATTCAAATGCTCTGCGTTATATTTTATGTAATAAATTGTTTTTCAACGCCACGTACGATATTTATTACCTAAAATTGCCGTTGGAAACGTTGAAAAATGAGTTTTTGGCGAATAACTTTTAAAATATTGGGAATTGTGATGGGGTTGTATTCAGAAGCAATATTTATTCTTTAATTCCGCATCGTTTCACCTAAAAAAAATATGGGTTCCAATTTAAAATAAGAACAATAGCGCGCTTTGAAGTTTCACAAGTTTGACACTCGATTTTGGTCACCTGTATGATTTGGATCAATGTCACTTGGTTAACGAGACTATTACATCTAACTTAATAAACACGTCGCAAAATTTTGTTAACGAGGTGCATTTTGTGGTTTTTATTGACTTTTAAAGCCTACGATGCAAAAACATTTTTTTTTGTTTTTATTTTTTTCCGCTGCGGTCACTCAACCGATTTCAATAAAATTTTGGTGATATGTGGGCAACCATAAAAGGCTTCCAAATGTGTAGAAAAATGTATAGCATGCAATTTAAAAAAATATATTACCATGGCGTTGCACATTTTTGGAACAGCCTGTATAATAAAAAATAATTTCTTGAATTGTACCTTGAAGTACAGGGTAAGCCTGCAAAATATCAAACTCTTAGCGTAATGAGTAAGTGAGCTACAGAAGACGGGAGCTTAGTTGCAGGACCCTGTATAATTTTATGAAAACTTTTGCAATGTAAATGTCTCAAACTTAGACCAAAAACATTATTTTGGTTGTCACAGTATAATCAACTGTTACATTGCTTTTTCATATTTTATGTGAATGTATTGATATATTTCTTTACAGTGTCCAGAAAAAATTATAAAAATCGGTCAGATACTATCAAAGTTATTGAACATGAAATTTCTCCTGTTGTCAGACTAACATTTTTGATATTCAGCAGTTATTTTTCTTATCTTCCCAGTGAAACTAATTGCATAAATGGAAACATATCACCTATTATCTCTGGCATACTACATCATACACCTACAAGTACAATGAATTATTAAATATTATTATCGTTTTCTGTTAACAAGGTATCGTTACATCACTAGAGATCACCTATGTACAATCTTATTATACAATACACCCTTGTGCGCGTTCCCCTCGCTTCATTTTCGTTTTGTGAGAATCGTTCATTCATCAAAAAATTATCATCAGAAGGCACAGATAATATTTCCACGTGACACGTGACACTGGCATCACTCCAATCACAAATTTCAAGCCCAAATGACGCCTGTTATTCCCCTAAAGTCGCTACATCACGCATTCAATGATTGATTTGGTTTTTGTGTTTGTTGTTTCTTTTTTATTTGATATGGGATCACCTAAATCTACAGGATTATCGGTAACTAAACGCATTTCTTTAAACACGTTATAGTAGAGGTCATTTGCAAGATATTTGACCCCAAATGCATGATCCAACAGTTAACAGTTTCCGAGATATTTTAGTTCTTGCAATTTTAAACCAAAAATTAATTATTATTATTATTGTAGGTTTTTCTCTGTTTCAGTAGCTATCGAGGTATAAATGTCAACAAAACGCCTACTAATTTTGTGAGAGAGAGATAATAATACTTCGTGGGAGAGTAAGTAGTCTCCTATAGTTAACTTGATTGAAAGACATTTGAAACAGAATATTGTTTCACGTCTTCCAACTCCTAGCAGTGGTGGTATTCGTATCAAAACTTTTATGTTAACACAATTGCTTCCCTTTCCGTGTTGAGTCATAGTTTTCAACTTCTTCACGATCTAATGGATTATAAAACTTTTAAAATAGTTTTATTCAAATGGTGACATGCTATTTATTTACGGACACTGTGATGGAATTGCTGCTGAACCTCAAAGAGAATACCATCGTCGCTTCATTCGTTTGACATAAACTGGTATTGTTCTACGACACATACCAAGCTGTACAGCTCCTGTATTAGTGCTAATAGTTGGATTCCCTTTCGAATAACATTAGAATGTCCTCTTTGCCTCCTTGGTCGTCATTGGGTCTCCTGGCTGCACCAGGGTCTATGTATCTTTGAACACTAGCATTTTCTGCCATATATATCTATATACTGTGTGTCTCACGGGACGTTGGATTGTCTGGGTAGTTTTGCTATTATTAGAGGTAGAAAGTCGGTTAAATGGACAAAGCAGCTTGTGCTCTTTTATAATCTGTTTAGAAAATAGTTCCAAACGGTTCCCAAGCTATTTTGAAGAAACCAAAAAAATCTCATTTTTTAATAATGATCATAACTTCTATATTTCTGATCCCTTCAAAAAAGCGTTTTGACATTATAAAGGAACTTTTTTGCCTACAATTTGATTATGTCAGTTTAACATTTTTTTCGCCATGGATGCGCCAGAAACAGTCGAAACTTTTGTTGGTCTTATGGACGCCTTATTGGTTTTAAACATGTTTGGATTCATCATTTCTCTCCGAGTAATTTGGTATGCCACATGCCATGTTTTGATTACAATAAGATAATAGAATTGACTGAAAGTTGTCCTTCGAGAATTATCGAATTATAGAATATGGAAAGAGGCATACCAAATTACTCAGAGAAAAATCGGAATCCAAACATGTATAAAACCAATATGGCGTCCATAAGAAAAACAAAAGTTTCGTTTGTGTCTGTCGAATTCATTGGCGAAAAAAACTTTAAACTGACATAATCAAATTGTAGACAAAAAAGTGCCTTTATAATGTCCAATCGCTTTTTTGATGGGATCACTAATAAAGAAGTTATGATCATAATTAAAAAATAAAAAATTTTGTTTTTTCAAAATAGCTATTGGCGTTTACCCGAATTTTCCAAATTAAGAAGAATTTGCGCAGTTTTTGTCCCGTAAATTTCATTCGTTTAAATTTAGAAATTAATGACTCCGGAAATAATCCATAGATTTCAACAAATTGAAAAATAAAATCACCTGCGGAATGCTAACTTTCAATGTGCAATTTTGTAAAATGATCGGATTAGTGGTTGATCCACAAATAGCTATATTATGCAATGCCACCCATTCCGGTATTAGAAGAGCTAGAATAATGAAATATAGACTGTAGGCTACCGAATATATATATTTCATATGTATAAAATTAATTACATGATCATTGTTTATCTTATAAATAAATAACAAAATAAATTAACAACCAATATTTTGAGTCCGTTTTTGTGGACTTCAAGAATTTGGAGTTTGCAGATTTTCCGATTAGTGGTGTATACTAAATTATAAATTATTAAAACTATTAAAAAAGTCACTAATGCATCGTGCGATCCCCCACTACCGGCAGCGGAGCGTCGCTGTCGATACCATCCCCCGCACCACACCAAAGACCGAAGAGCGCCGCATGAATTGCAGCGATTATGAGATGCTTCAACACGATCTTTTGTAGGAAAAATGCAAGATAAACAACGATTCTGTACTAATCATTAAATATATGATTTATTTGGTAGCCTATGATCGATACTTCATCATCCTAGGTATTCTAATAACGGAATTGCTGCCATTGCATAATATAGCCTTTTGTGGGTTAACCACTAAACCGATCATTTTACAAATATGCACGTTGGAAGCTAGCATTCCGCAAGTAATTTTAGTTTTTATTTCGTTGAAATCTATGGGTTATTTCCGGAGTAATTAATTGCTAAATTTAAACGAATGACATTTACGGAGCAAAAATTCTTCTTAATTTGGAAAAATCGGGTAAACGCCAACATGTATACAGCGTTCTCCGCCAAAGTATTATTTATCACTTTGTCGGAAATTAGAAATTAGTTTTGTTGACATTTATACGTTGATGGAGAGCCATTGAAACGGAGTAGTTTTTACAAACAAGTGCCTATCTAATGCATAATAATTTTTTTAAACAATAATGGCAGAAATACGTTACGTGCATTTCAATTTTGAAATAATTCCAACTATTTAGCCCAGTATTGATTTGTAGATGATTTATTTAAGAAATGTTTATTTATGAACATTTATAACGCGTTAGAGACACCATTTAGAAAAGCATCTGCAAAAATATTAATTAGACTGTCCAACAGCTAGAAATTATACTGCATGCTGATGGGTGAACTTTAAAAAAGTAGGGAGGTACGATAAAAATATGTTGTCTTCATACGACGAGCGAAATTGAAGATCAAAAATTCAATTTGATGCGAAATTGTGTCTTCAATGTCTTCATAAGTACCGCTTTCTTCAAAAATCGTAGAAATAAAAATATCTCGAAAACAGTTAACATTTGGATCATTCATCTTAAGTAAAACAATTTGCAAATGACCTCTACTAAAAAACGAGATTCAAGGTATACGTTTAGTTACCCTTAACCCCGTACATCAGAAGTGGGATTCACGGTGCTGCTGTCCTATGGACTCTATGTAATATAATTTCACCGCTACTCGATGTCGGATCAGGTGGAATTGGGGCACATCTGCACTTTAACACCCATTGGACTGAGACTGTTAATAATCGATAGTCGGATTCCCATTTTGGCGGTTCTTCTTCAAGCCATACGTCCTCGCCTGGTTCTAGATATTCCGGTAGGAGTTCGTTTGCGTTTTCTGATTGAGGCGTTCGTTCGCATAGAAACTCAACTTTGACCGTTGTGCTGAGAATTGGTTCGCAAATGATGCCCGGTATCGGGCATATTCCGCAGAACTTCGGGCGAAACCTTTTTCGGCTCTTGCACGGGCCGAAATGCAGATTGACGGCGGTGCTCAAGCGGTGGGTTGCCTTACATTCGTGGCCTCTCTGCAAGAAGAAGAAAGATGGATGTTAGTTGAAAGAATTGTTTGTGCAGGCGACTATCCGGTCGTCTGAAATGACGTTCTTGTATCTTAAATGTAAATGGCCACCGAATGATGGAAGTGTGCCTGATCCTCAACTTCGTAAAAACTAATGAACTAGTATATTATTATACTAGTTTTATAAGACGTTAAATTGGTGCCTGTGTTGAGCGACCAGTGCCCTAAATGAACGAATGATGTTATAAAACGAGTCTAATATATTATTTTTTCTTCTTTGCAACGCTTGGGGCAACACTTTTAACCCTACTGTGATAGCACATAACACTTTAAATCTACTATAGCTTGCTACGTGTATGCTGATATTCAATAAACCATTTATTGCGCATATACAATCCCGCAGTAGTAATTGAAATCGGTCTATTGTCAGTGTTGGGTATTAGTTGACAAGATTTTCAATCGTGACTAAAACTAATTAAGCTCAACTAAATCAGTCATGACTAAATTTATCATGACGTCTGCGAATAAAAAAGTAAATATTAGTCGAATAAAATTTATTATCATGAATGAGAGAAAATGATTAAATTAATGACTAATAAATAATCTTTGTAGAAGTAACCGTTCACGGCAAACATAATATTGTTTTGGCGCATTGGTGAAAACGATATGATTCAAAATTATATTCGGACATCTTTGACCCACTACTCGGCCTAGTAGTAAGGCGAGTAGCAATGCGAGTTTCAGCCGAGTAGCAACGCAAGTGGCAAGACATGTCGACAAAGTAGCAAAACTATTAGCAAAACGAGTAGCATGGCGAGTGGCAAAGCAAGTAGCAATGCGAGTGACGAGGCCAGTAGCAAGGCTAGTAGCGAGGGGAGTAGCGAGGCGAGAAGCAAGGCGAGTAGCCATACGAGTAGCGAGGTGAGTAGTAAGGCGAGTAGGGAGCGAGTAGCGAGGCGAGTATTTTAAACGCATGTTACTTTGGAAGGAATTGCAAAAAGAAATAAATTTATGGAGAAAAGTAAACCTACTGAAAATGAATATAATAAACTTCAGCAAAACTAAATACTGAATTAGTTCAGTATTAAAGTAGAATTACCGGTTTAGCCTGATTGACATTTCGTTTATACTTTATAACAACAATGAGGAATAAAAGTACACAAAAATGTATACTTAAGAAATTAATATACAACTTGATTCGTTAATTTCTAAAACAGTACTTGTCAATAGCAAACCTAGCATACCCTGTAGTTTTTATTATCGATTTTCTAAAAAAATATTTATTTTTAATATTATTAAATTAAACTTATTTTCGATTTCAGTTCCTTGGGACACAGATCAATATGTATTGATCGATTTCAAATATCACAATATATAATTAAAGAAGCAAGTTACAAATTGAGAGGTTCCTATACTGTTTGATCGAGATCGGTTGTATCTACATTAAAATAAAGTTAGTTAGCCAGGATTTGACAGATAATAATAATAATAATAATAATAAACCTTTATTTACAGAAAGAAAAACACTATACAAAATGAAAAACACAATACAAAATACAAAATGAGCGAATAAAGATCGGTTAGACATGCCACTGCATTGAACGAACAATTGTGTGTGGCTTTAATTTAATGAGTACGCATACGCTCGAAGCCCAAGAAAAATAAAATTAACAAATCATATAATACAGATTGCGAAACCGGAACAAACAAAAAATATCGGAAAACCATCCCTCCTGAGCACAAACTACACCAACCCATCAATACTCATCGAACAAATAAAATCCCTAGAATGGCTGCAAAACATATCTCTGTCCAACGAAAGTACACCCAACACGTTAACCCCCGCTTTCCTCAGATAAACCACAAACAAATTACATATCTTTGGTGCAACACTCAGAAATGATCTCTGGACAATCGACTTGCTCGCTCCATAAGGCAAACCCATATCTCCGCCCCTTGTGAAATAAGAATGTAAATATGTACTTATCAACTCAGAATCCGCGTATGAGAACTTCAGTACAGAGTGCAGGTAGAGCTGTCTTAGACTCATAAGCTATTATTAATACAATATATTAAATAAATACAATATATTAATACAGTAAAAAGTGGTCACTCTTCTTTTATTTTAGCAGTCGCTACATGATTTTTGTCCTACTGGGCACTTCTTCAAGCGCTATAGGAAATGAGAAATAGCTTACACAATTGACAATCAAATCAAACTCCAAAAAACTCAATTGTAAAAACTTACATTTTGTCAAGCGCGGGACACATACACACACACACACACACACAGACATTTTGTTGTAGCTTGGTCAAGTATGTTCAGGGGACCCAAAAGGACATATTTCCGCTAAAATCTCAATTTTTTTTTTCAAAATAAGGATCAGCCTATACTGCACTCGTGAGGTGTGTCATGTCAAGTAGCCTCGTTGCACATATGTCGTTAAACAAATTGACAGTTTAAGTGCCAAAGTCGTAAGTTGCAAACGTCATTCTGAAGTTAAATCTACCAAAAATTGCCAGTATGTGGTGAACGGAATCTACCGGAGCATTTGAACAGTCGAAATTCCCGTACGAGAATCACCTTTTTAGAATGAATACACAAATCTTGAGTATATACGAATATGGAATCTTTAGTGATGAACAAATGTTGTTGTGAATTCGGTTGCAAAATACGTGTCTGTGCCATTATCGTTTCGTTATATTTCATCGTGACCGATATATTCACAATAGTTGTGTCAAGTGCCGAATTAACCCTTCCAATATGGCTTTCTAAACACATCCAAGAGCATGTCAAACTCGAACCAGCACGTCTCCGACAATACACCATAGCAATCCTAGTATTTGGCTTAATAAAATTCGTTATAGACTTTATTCTATTCATCGGATTGGTTATGAAGATAAAAGAGATGCTGTTGCCGCACTTGATATTCGACGGCAGTTTTTATATGACTACAACGCTGGCTGCGTTGTGTTATGTGTACAATATGCCGTATTTTCTATGCGTTCTCTTCCTTCTACCGTTTTTGTTCTACCTTTGGCTGGTGATAGTGAGTTGTTACTTTAAATTCTCGAACGGGCACGAAATAGACAACGAATCTGCAAGTCACACTTCAAGTTTTCAACTACCGTCCGGCAGGAAGAGTTAATTTTGCTGTTGGATATGCTTGAAAATAAAGAAATACATTATGAGATGCTTTGTTTTATTTGAAGAAAAGGCAGTTGCCCCCTTGCGCTTCTAGTACGTATTATGTCTAAGTATTACATAGCACTTTTTCTCTTATGGACACTAGGGTGGTTACTTTTATTTAGAAACCAAAGATCCCCGCCAAATCGTTTCTAAATAAAAAAAAGAAAATGTGGACACGTATTTTTTTTCGAAATTCGATGCCTCAATTTTTCATGAAAAAAAAAACATTTTGGTATATTTCGAATAATTGTTCGGGGTTTGGGAAAACTTATATTAAAGTTATAGGACTTGTAGATGACTTTCCAAGAAAGTATTTAACCAAATATACATATGGATATGATGCCCCGAACCCACCCTCACACTGCCCATTTGTTTAAACAAATTCCATTTGTTTAAATAATTCGTTTCTCTAAAATCAGTCTGAATTCTGTTTTCTAAGTTCAAAATGTCAATTTATTACCTTAGAGTAACATCATCCATTACAAATTTTCTTCCAGTTGGTTAATAAATCAATTCTAATTAATTTTGAAAATAAATTACTTCCGGGTTATGCCGTGTGTCAAGATTTGTAAATGCTGACGATTCGCGAACATTGCTCGTTTCTTCAGAGCTAACTGAATACAGTATTCAGTTAGTTCTGAAGAAGCGCGCAACATGGTTCGCGAAACGTCAGCATTTACAAATTTTGACACACGGCATAACCCGGAAGCGTTTCTTTTTCAAAATGATTGTGGCCGTGAAAACCTACGTACTTACTCAATTTTAATTCATTTTCAACTTTTGTGCTAATTATGGTAGAAAAGTCAGTTTTTATTGTGAAATTAACTCATACATTTCAAGTTCAAGACATCTAGACGACTACATTATCTAATAAACCCAGATGTGTTTAAACAAATGCCATTTCTTTAAAACAAAATTCTGGAATACGCCTAAAATAATTTTTTTATATCGGTCTGGACAACTGTTATTCTCAAGTGACATCATTTCTATTTTGGGATGATTTCCGTTGTTTAAATAATAAAATAATATTCGTTTTCAATATTTCATACAGGGTACAGGGGACAGTTTCCAATCAGAATAAGAAATGGAGAAAAAATGAGATTAATAAAATTTGTTGACTTATGGAAATTTAATATTTTAAAAAGAAATGTGACTCACCAATTTTCCGAAAAGAAAAAGGATTTCAAATAATTTAATTTTTTTCGAATAAATGATATTGCAAATGAATAATATTTTATTATTTAAGCAATGGAAATCATCCCAAAATATGAATGATTTCACTTGAGAATATCAGTTGGCCAGACGGATATAAAAAAGTGAATTTTAGGTGTAGTTAAACAATGGAAATTAGATAATATAGATAATAGGTATATTATAATCGCGAACATGAAATTTATAAGTTAATATCACAAAAAAAAGCTGAGTTTTCTACCAAAATTAGAAAAATGTTAAAAATGAATGATAATTGATAGTTTAAACAATAGGAAGATTTTTTAAATGAATAAAGTCACTCGAAGATAATAATTTGCCATTTCGAACTAAGAAAACGTAACTGATTTGCGAGAAAAACGAATTATTTAAAAAATAGAATTTGTAAAAATTTGCAAATATAAATTACCAGACAAATGTTTATAAAAATTCCACTAGACTTATAGTAATAATTTCTATAAGAAAAAAGAGACTGAAATGATTAGAAGGGTCATTTATATGAAGAATGTAAATTTTTCATCTAAGGGTAGTTTTCAGTGCGCTAAATTCTTTCTTGGAAAGTCCTCTAAAAGTTCTTACGTAATCTTAAGTTTTCCCAAACCCTGAACAATTATTTGAAAAATCCCAGAAAATGTCTGGCACGGATAAAAATCAAAATTTTATCAAGAAGAATACGTGTCCACTTTTTTGGATTTGGCAACGATTTGGGGGAGCGTGGTTTTCAATCATCACAAAAATTTCTACAATGCATTTTTGAACCACCATAATGGGCATCCAACAGCAAGTTTAATTTAAAGAACTGAAAATTTAAAGAACCTGCCTAACTAGTTTTATTTTAATGCAGACACGACTGATCTCAAGCAAATAGATTCTCATGCAGCCAAACAATTAATTTTATATATTGTATGATAAAGTCATGTGCCTGGCCACATCAGATTTTTTTTGTGTACTTGATTGCAAAAGAAAAACATTGATATCTCTAACAATTCGTTGGAAAAACTGTCCCAAAGTTGAGCTACTTTTTAGGCCTCCCTTTAAATAACCATTTAACTCGAAGATTACAACAAAAGGAACATAGAATTTATGAAGATATATGCTTAGAATAACTGTATGTACAACCACATGCGTTTGAGACACAAAAAGGAAAATCTCTCAAAATTAATCACAACTACTTTATAAATAGTATTTGTGGACATTGATTTTGACATGTCCCCACATTTTCACAGTTTCTAAAATAATACCTATCCACAGTTTTATTTCCTTTTCTGTGAATGGAAGTTGATTTTAGTAAACAGCAATACTCTTAGCCAACATTTATAATAATTCTTTTCATTACCCTTAAGTGGTGTTGTGCTGTTCTGTAAACAACAGGAGAAATTTCGTCTTCACATCTTCTAATCTGACAAATTCTGGTTTCCGTTTCCGGTTCACATTTGGCGTTGATATTAGAGCGACGTGTCGAAAGACCACCCCCGCAGTCGCTGTTGCACGTCGACCATCTTGAAAACGCCGGTTGACAGGGTGGCGGTTGTTCCGCTAGAAGGAAAATGCAAACAAAATATAATACAAGCAGCATATTACAATCATATATTTCAACACTGAAAAAAAAAAGAATTAGTAGCTTTATTTAGACTACCTAACCCAATATGTTTCAACTCAAAACTCCAACACAATTCCTTGAATAGAATAGGTACATTGTTACTTGGAACAAAGAAAAAATCTTCTTAGTTTAAATAAATGAAAGCACAAACTATCTTTTCTAGCTAATAACTAATTATCTAATTCATCTGTGAGCTAGGCGTGTACGATAATAATTTCTATCAATAACTTTTTTTCTTGTAACCGCACTTAAACCAAACTTAAGCTAAAGTAAAATTTGTCAGTCTCATCATCTAATCATGAAATAAATACCTTGTTGTCCGTCGCACATCCACTCCCTGCAGCATTGTCCTGGCACGTCCACCAATCTAGGATGTCGACATGTCCCTTTCGGCGAAATATGCTCCTGTGGACACAGTGATGAACACCCGTACGTTCCATTCTAGAAAAAGAAAGTATGTTTTATTTTACAAAGTCTAACAAACTCTGGTAACTTTTCTTAATTAATTACGACATTCTGAATCGATTGCACTCAATTTATCTCTATACCAAATCGCTTAATTACAGAGATATTTAATTATAACCATTTTGGCGGAGTCGCCGGTACATATTTTGGATTATCAGATTATACAGGATGAGTCAGTAGAGTCGCGGTGGTCGATACTGAATTTATCTTAAGAGATAGAAAACATAGTATTTTATATAAAACTTGTTTCGCACAGCGGAAAATTATTTGCACTTATACAGGATGTTTCATTTAGGTAAAAAATGGAAAAATGCTATATTTTTCTACTGGAATGACCTGTATATTATACCATATTATAAATACTACGCATGCAGTCTTTCCAATTGTATAAAGTTGTACCTGTCTAAAGTAAATAGTTTCTAAGATATAATAACAACTACGACCATAGCTACATTCTGATGTTAAGAAGAATTTTTAAGAACGTTTTAGTTGTATGTATCGTAAATGTCCTTTTAAAGGCATCTTTATTAGTATTCGATGTGTTTGACATACTCGGCATTACATTTTTAAAAAATCTGATGTGGCCAGGCACATGACTTTATCATACAATATATAAAATTAATAGTTTAGTTACACGAGAATCTATTTGATTGAGATAAATCGTGTCTGCATTAAAATTAACCCGCCATTTCTGTAATTTCGTCAAAATAGATAAATAATAAATTAAAGTAGAGGAAATTTTGTATAATTTATGTCTATAACATTTTTTTGGTAAAATTAATAGTTTAGCTGCAGGAGCAAATTCTATTTGATCGAAATCGTGTCTGCATTAATGGTAGGTAGGCCAGGATATTTTGAATCTTTTGACAGTATTCAGAACGTCAGCGGTTGCGAAACGTCAATTCAACACGCAAATGCATGGAGAATGCGATGAGGAGGAGAAACACTCGCGCACGTACGCTATATGAAACAGTATTAAAACAGCCTGGTGTTTCCATGGTGTTTACAAAGTCAATGTTTATTTCGAGTGCGGATAGCAATGTTGGTATGCATTTTTCAAGGATTTTGCAAGAAGAAACAGAAAACTCTCATCATACAAAATATTTTTTTCTTAAAACTTTAGCACCCTGTAGTTCAAAATGGACCGAAGAATAACCTCCTGATATACTAGCATGTTATTATGGCATACCTGTATACTAAACCTCTTAGCTTACCGAGTTATTTCAAGAAAAACACATTGCCCGGAAGTATATAAAGTACAACGGTTTTCAATTAACCGTTTTTCTAGTTATTTGCAGCCTCTTTACTAGCACTTCTAAGGCAGTGAAACTAATAAATAATTAACGAGCTTACGCTTGTAAACCGTCGGCGTGCGCTTTTCACGCGACGTCGCGCGCCTCCAAGCGGCAATTTTCTTAATCAGTCCATCTCGCCGCCCGTATCCAATTCAAGTTTTATTAAGTTTCTCCCTTGGTAGAAGCACGCTTGCTTGTTTAGTGTCGCGTTGTCGTCGCTAGGACGCAAGCAAGGAGCAGAAAAAAATGGCGTAAAGCGAAAACTCAGTTTTCTTTATTGTTGATTATTATAAAGTTTGAGCTTAACGCTTTGGGTTCGTTTCTCCCTCTCTCCCTCGTACCCCGAGCCCTATTAATAAACTTTTCCGGCGCAGGGGGAGGGGGGGGTGTTTGGGAGAAACTTTGACGACATTGCTAAGAGACACGAGGTAAAAGTTTTTGCGAGACGAAGTTTTACGGGAAATTTCAAATCGACGATCTTTATCAAAATTGGACGGATTCATTGGTGTTTTTTTTCTTTCTGTTTTTTGCTTGTTGAGTAGTTTCTTGGTAGGTTTTATGGACAGATTTCGGTGTTGATACGTGAAATAAACGGTTTGTTAGCCATTTTTATCTTACGAATATAATTTATAGTGTGTAACATCAAAAGATAATGCTAACTACTTACAATCAATTGTAAAAGCATTGAGCCCTGTGTTTGGAGGCTCGTAATGCTACGTTTGAATCATTTCTACATTCTCAAAGTTGTATGAGTATCAATGTTTTTTGCATTTAGGTCTAAACATGAACACACGAGAACTGAACAAACGTACCCGATTTTTGCATTTTTAATTTAAAACTCTCGTCTTTACGATTTTTACTCTACTAAAGCGCTTGTCACAAAACAATAAATTTTTATTCAGGTTCCACTCTTCTTTAGATTGGTGTTTTTGTTTTCTTGTGCCAAACGCTGCTGTTTTGACAATACCTACTGCCAATAGAATCAAAATATCTGTCAAATCGTGGCTAACTAGTCTTATTTTAATGCAGACACGAACGATCTCGATTAAATAGAATCTCATGCAGCTAAACTATTAATTTGATATATAGTGTGATAAAGTATGTGCCTAGCCACATCAGATTTTTTCTTTTAAGAAAGATTAGCACATATTGGTTTAGATTGTTGTGCCTGTGATCTAAACATATTTGTTTAAACTAAAAATACTTACTTCATTGAACACTTGACATTATTTGCATTGTTAGTGATTAATTGTTTGGCTATATTTATTTAAAATCAATAAAATATTGTTTGGTACAAGAAAAGATAGCGTTTCAAGGAATTCAACCTATAAAGTAGGGATTCTCTTGCCGTTAACATAAATTCATCAAAAATATGCTCTTTGGACAATATAAATATTGTAACGAAATCCATTTTTATCAACTAATAAATATACTTATTAAGAAAACTAAGAAAGATTAATTATATTCTTATGGTTAATAGAACAAATCTTAAAATCCAAGCAAATGTTCCAAATGATCTAAACAAATGTTCTAAAATAACAACTTGCTGTAAAATGCTAGTAACTTTTGTGATCTTTGTCCGACTTTCATGATTTTTTTCGATGGATTTTAAAGAAATTTATTAAGATTAGCACATACTAATGTAATTTTGAAAGTCAGCCTTTTACAATTGATGATATTTTTGATCTGCTTTTGAAACACGCTGTGGAATAATTGAGGAGGTTTGGCATGTTTTAAAGTTCTCTGGTGCAAAGCCATCTCTCGTTGCGATTGTATTAACACCTGTGTTTGAAGGCTCATAAATCTAAAATTACTGAACAGAAAAAATTAAATAATGTGTGTCATACGCTGTTAGTATAATTTGGTAAATTGAAGTGGTCCTTTTGCCGATTATTGTATTCATTCTGCTGACTATTATATGCTAAACTGAGTACTTGATATAACGTTCATAGTTTAACGCGAAAAAAAAAAATTAATGTGCTCAACTATGTCTCAATACTACTAGTTAACCTTGAGCATTGTAATACAATTCTAGGCATTCGATTTTGTTGTAATTGTGTTTTTAATGTACCTATTTGTCTGTACCCAAACATATTTTATTACTGCAATAACTAAAATATTATTATTTTACTGTAATATTCTTCCTAAGTAGCTAATCTGTGGGCTCATCTTTTTAACTATAATATGATCTATATTACTAGTCATTTTCAACGTGTTGTCTAATATAATACCAATATGTAATATTACATTAGATAAGTGATCTCCTGCCATTGATTTTGAGTAAATCGTCTGCAAATAGGTGCACATCACAAGATTTAACTATTGTAAAAAACATCGTTTATGTATAAATTAAATAAAGCTGGTCCCAAAACAGTACCTTGTGGTACCACCACGCTGTTTATTAATTCACCTGACTCATTTTCTCCGATTGTAATTTTAAGTTGGGTTATAAAAAACATCATTTATGACGCCTTAAATAAATAGACATATCACATATAGAGAGGCAGCCTGTACTCATGTACTGTGAGTAAATATTGCTTCGTAAATAGAATTCCGTGACGTGTATGTGTATGTGCTGTGTGTGTGAGTATCTATATGTGTCTGGCAAACTAAATAACAACTGAACTCGCTCGCACGAGCACATACGTACGGTACCGGCTGTTTCAGATTGAGACTGATGGAAACGCTTACCAGTTTCAGTTGAGCGGCAAATTTCCAGCGACGTCAAGACGGATTTCCCGCATGCATTAACCCGTTACACGCGCCTGACAGCTTATTAAAGTAGCACCATATCGTAGGAAACGTTCAGCCCTGAACGAACGCTGTTGTGAACTTGTTTACTCAAGTTATATTTGATAGAGGTTAAATGGGAAATGTATCAACAGTATTATTAGAGAAATAAAGCTGATTTTTCTTTGAAAAAATATAGCACGTCAGACATGCGTGTCGGAATTGTGTACAGTCATGGAAAAAAGTATGTTCGTATCGCTATCGCAGGATTTGAAAATAGTATGTCAGTTATATATTCGGTTATATATTCCCTCGGCCCGGCCGCTTCGCAAAAAGTTGTCCGTCACGAGGTGGTTTTTCGATGGATGTAATGTAGCGGAATTTAGTTTATTTTGAGCGTGTCCGATCTTTTCCTTAATGTGATACCTTCATTGCAATGTAATAAATGTAATATGACCACAACATTTAAGTTTACGAGTAGTGCATTTAATTAAATACCGGGTGCGGCAAAAGTCAGTTTACCGATTTGCATATGAGAGAAAAACGCAAAAAAATAATGGCAAAAAAAATTATTTCCGAAAAGATATAACATCAAAAATTAAAAAAAAAAAAACGCACATGCACGAATACCCGACAGCGTAAACTGACTCTTGCCGCACACTGTATAAAATTATTTTTATAATAATATTAACAAACATGAAATTTGATAATATGATGCGAAAATCTGATATTAAGATATTGCGTAATATCACGATACATTATTTAAATTTATTTTATCTAATACACATATTAATTACGTAAGTAAATGCCTTTGCCCAGCAGTGGAATGACGGGCTTAAGTAAGTAAGTAAGTAAATGCACAAATCATATTGTTGCCAAGGATTATCACTGAATATAGACTATTTCAGAATTGTAATATTAAAATATATTCACTAAATGTAGATAATTTCTCTAAATTTAATTTAAATTTATATTTAGGACTGAGCATCTATTTTGTATGAAAGGACAATAGAAATATATCTGTATTTACTTTATAGAAGTTAATGTTTCAATTATCTTTCATGAGATCTAATACATGCTTGACAACCAAAATAATATAAAATTATAGCAATAATATATGCAGGCTGTCCCACGTTTCTTCTGCAAAACATTTTTTCAGTAAGCAAATTACTTTTTCAATTCATTAAAAAGTTACAGCCGTTTGAATTATTAACAATATCTTATTTTAAACGGCTCCAACTTCTGAAGGAACATAGAAAACCAATAAAACCATATGAAACTTATTACTTTCTACTTTCTAGAAAAAAAAAACATTCTAGTTTCATCTTTTGTTCATTTATAATTCGAATTATTAAATTTTACTACTATAATTAATTAACTAATTACTTAAGAATACTGAAAATTAGGTTATATGTCAATAATGATTAATGTCAAATCTTTTTTCAAATCTCAAATCTGTAGTAGTTTTGGACATAGACGGAACTAATTTTAACTGTAATATCATCTAAATGTTCTTTTAGATGGTCGTATATTTTGGTTTATTTATTTTTTAATACTAATTATTTCACATTTACATTCCATAAAAATTCGTCGAAAATTTAGAGCTTGCTTCTACAAGCAATTATCAATTTTCGTAAATTAGTGATATACATAATTGTTATTATTTTCAGTTGTCAGATATTTGAAAAATAATTGCTGTAAAGTAAATACAAAATAATAATATAAAAAGATTGTAATGATACATTCATGCTATACAAAATACATCCTTTCTGGTTATTAAGTTAAACTGCAAAATATCGTTGAAGCTAAATATCTCGAAAATACCAGTAAATCACAAGTAACAAATTACCATAAATACAAATATAAAGCAATTTAATTTTATTAATTTATTTCTGTATTGTGAATAAAATGTTAATACATAAAAGTTCTGAAATAACCTTCAGTAAAAATATTCACCACAAGAAATTGATTTTTGTATTTATTAACGAAAAAAGCTATTAGATGCAATAAGTTTGTATAGTTTGTTGTGTTTTATGCAATATCTTGAAATGAAATTTTCATTTTATGTTATATAATAAATTATATTTAATAAAAACACAATTACATTGCAATGTAGGAATTACATTAATTTATTACACATTAGGCTAATAAATACAAATATATAAATCATTATAAACCAATTCAAAGCATTCGAACAAGGTTTCTCAAATAATAAATTTCCGATATACGAGTATGCAGCGTAACCGGACAATTTTTTGCACTTAGCGGCCGACCGGCCGACTAGAGTAACAAAAAACTCGTACATGGATGTAACATCGACACACTGCTGAAATACGGATCAGAACATACTTTATTCCACGAGTGTACATACATGATTAGAAGTAATACATATGGCTCTATTGCTGTCTTTCCACAAGAAAATAACATATTTTACATCGTTTGCTATATTACTATCAATTGTACGCATTTTGTCCAAATTCCGACACGACTGTCGGAATTACGGACATCAATAATCCCTAATTATTACACTAGCAGCAGAGAGTAGCGATTTTGGTATTAATACACCACGATTGTACATAACAGTTGAAGTCGTGCCATTTCCATTAAAGAAATCATTATTCTGGCCTGAAACATCCAAATAAAGTGAAAGGAAACTGTTCCTCTGTAACATTATTATCTAATGCTTGGAGAGAATATTTCTTAATAAAAAAGAAGAAAGCAAAAAAAAGTCATTCTAGAGAAGTAAGAAAGGAAGCGAAGAAGGAACAGAATAATAAGTTGCGCCAATGAAAACACTAAAACTTCAGATGCAAGAAAAAATAAAATACAGATGAGGGAGAGAGGGCAGACTGAAGAAGACTAAGGACTTATTTTATACTATGTTTCATTAAAAATGACAAAACATAAATGTTTAACATTTTTTAATAATAAATCTTATTTAACATTATTTAAAACATATATTTTTACTTTATCATATGCAGTGTGTAAAGTATTGTAATAGCGCCGAAATTTTTTTTTTAGGTTTTGAGTCCCCTGAACATATTTGACCAAGGTGCAAAAAAATGTCTGTGTGTGTGTGTGTGTATGTACGTATGTGTGTCGATTTTTGTGGATTCGATTCCGGAGAAACTACTAAAGGTATCGGCACGAAACTTCATATTAGAAGTTTCATGACCAAACTTAGAGCTGAAAAGCTTTTCGTTCAAAAGGGTCCAAAGGAACTGGGTGTTTACTCTAAGCTTTTTTCAATGATTTTGCAAATGAGTCGCCATTTCTGTAAAATCGTCAAAAAATTTAAATCATAAATTAAAGTAGAGGAAATTCTGAATAACTAATGTATTTTTTTTTGGTAAAATTAATAGTTTAGCTGCATGAGCAAATTGTATTTGATTGAGATCGGTCCTGTCTGCATCTTAGTAGCCAAGATTTGCCCAAGTTTCATTCTAATGTCAGTAAGTACATAGTGTCAAACGCTGATGTTTTGACAATCGAAGATATTTTTACGAAAAAAATCTGTTTTGCAGTCTCATATATTCGTTTGTGACCTTTGTATGTAGTTTTATGTTCTCCACGGGCCGCGCCTGACAAAATGTAAGTTTTTACAATTGAGTTTTTTGGAGTTTGATTTGATTATCAATTGTGTAAGTTATTTCTCATTTCCTAGAGCCCTTGAAGAAGTGCCCAGTAGGACACAAAACATGTAGCGATTGCTAAAATAAAATAAAATTAAGGAATCCGACCACTTTTTATTGTATTAATATATTGTATTTATTTAATATATTGTATTAATAATAGCTTGAGTCTAAGACAGCTCTACCTGCACTCTGTACTAAAGGTCTCATATGTACTATATTTACATTCTTATTTTACAAGAGGCGGAGATATAGGTTTGCCTTATGAAGCGAGCAAGTCGATTGTCCAGAGATCATTTCTGAGTGTTGCACCAAAGATATGTAATTTGTTTGTGGTTTATCTGAGCAGGGCTGGCCCTAGGCGGTAGGCAAGGTAGGCAACTGCCTACGGCGGCAAAGTTTAGGGGCGGCAAAACCATCTGAACTACTATAAAAAATGCTCTAAAATATTGCCTGAATCTAGAAAATAAAGGAATAGTAAAATATAATCAAATACAATCGGAATTGACAGGCTTCAGGCCATTCCTATATTTTAAGATGCATAGCAGCCAATAATAGACATACTTAAATAAAATAGCTCATTTGCTTTTATAAAGAATTAGAATCAATTAGGAAAAATAATATGATCAATTAAGAAAAATAATATGAAAGTGTAGGTACTGTACTGTAGTGATCCTATACAAAAATGAGAAGAGAAATATAAAACAGTCCTAACGATCCTTTTGAGTTTTTATGCGATATCCACAAACTTAAAGAAAATGTTATAAGTAAAAATGATTTACTGGCATATTCCAAAGATATGGAAACCGCTTTAAAATTTGGCGATTCCTCCATCTTGGCGGTTTAGCATTTGCTGCCGAAATGGTAAGCTAGTTAATTTTTATTTGGGTAGACACATAATTTGCCCGCCTACAAAAATAATATTAAAATGTGCTGAGTCTTTGATGATTTTATTATTGAAATTAATTAAACACTATCAGTGATTAAAAAATTCGCCATGAAATGCTTGCATCAATATCTCCGAAAATATTATTCTTAGCAGAACAAATTATACATCATATTAAAGATAAAATTTTAAAGATTTGGGTACATAATAAACAAAGAATTACTTTAAAATATTGAAAGATTTAGATTTGGGAAAATGTAAAGAACGGAGATATGTCAATATCTATTCTGTCAAAAACGACAGAAGTTTGCTGATGACAGATGACTTAACAGTGTAGATATGGACATAATATTTCGGTTCTGAAAACCCGTTTTTTAACCTTCTCCCAAATCTACATCTTTCAATATTTTTAAGTAATTCTTTTCATCTTTAATATGGTACATATATAACATTTTGTTTTGCTAAGCTTAATACTTTCGGAGATATTTGATGCAAGTATTTCATGACAAATTTCACTGATAATCACTGATAATTTATAATAATTATCAAAAATAATGTCTTCATTCAGTAAACATTTTGATGGTATTATTGGTACTATTTTCATAGTCGGGCGAATTAATTATGATGTTAAATGATTTTGCGTCCATAGACCTTGCCCCAGAAGGTCCAGTTGACGTTCTTAAAAATTCATTACCTCTCTTAACATTGGGCCAAATTTAAACATTGCTTAGCAGATTTTTTTAACCCTGCCTATAACTGTTGCTACCTGAGCGGGCGATAGACAGTTTGCTAAACTAATATTCATAAAAAAAGTACTATAGGAGATCTCGATAACTATAAGAGATATCGAACACTGAGTAAGTACGTCTTTTTTTGAGAGAAACTCAATGGTGAAAACCAAAATTAGCTATCGTCTTTTGTTTTCGAGTACTATTATTCTATTAATCTAAGCAAATTGCACTGCGAGATATGCACTGTCAAATATTTGTACCGAAAGTACCAAAAATATGAACATTTAATGTCGATTCGTAACATCGCACATCTGGACTTGCAAACACGTTGCAAGGTCTCGAACGCATCGGCTGACTCGACAAAAACTTGTAGTTCTGTAGCCGTAAAAATACGTTCTACGCCGATATTGGGCAGACTATTTGAGGTAAACATATTAATGCCGCATGAATGCACCGGTGAAAAATAAATTCTTATGCTTGCAAGAAATAGTTTTCGGGCTATACAATTCTTAATACGTTTTACTTTCGACAAGAAAATAATATCTTGGTACGTAGTGTGTAGGATGTTTGTTTTCGCTACATACTAACGCGTCTTGCAAAATATAATAAAAAATAATCCACGCAAGGACTCATGATGCATGAATTTATTATTTGATAATAATTATTTCAATCATTTGCAGTTGGTTTGTTGTAAAAGTAATTAATCAATCAATCAGGGGGGGGGGGGGGGGGGCGGCACTATTGAGATTTGCCTACGGCGGCAAAAACGCTAGGGCCGGCCCTTATCTGAGGAAAGCGGGGGTTACCGTGTTGGGTGTAGTTTCGTTGGACAGAGATATGTTTTGCAGCCATTCGAATTCTAGGGAATTTATTTGTTCAATGAGTATGATTGGTGTAGTTTGTGCTAAGGAGGGATGGTTTTCCGATATTTTTTGTCTGTTCTAGTTTCGCAACCTGTATTATGTGATTTGTTAATTTAATTTTTTTGGGCTTCGAACGTATGCGTACTCATTAAATTAAAGCCACACACAATTGTTCATTCACTGCAGTGGCATGTCTAACCGATCTTTATTCGCTCATTTTGTATTTTGTATTGTGTTTTTCATTTTGTATACCTAGTGTTTTTCTTTCTGTGAATAAAGATTTATTATTATTAATATAGTCATTATTATCTGTCAAATCCAGGCTAACTAGCTTTATTTTAATGCAGATTCAACCGATCTCAATCTATAGAATCTCATTTACCATTAATTTTATAAATAGTATGATAAAGTTACGTGCCTGGCCACATCAGATTTTTTATTACTAATATAAATAAATAGATTTGCTATTGTATAGCACCAAACATGAATAAGAATCGTATAAGAATTCAGCATCAGTTACTTTTTTCAAGTAATTACTCTCGGATGCTTCAATATTTTTCGCCCTTAGCTGCTACATTAAAGCAAATTTATATTCAGGCCGAGCACCATGGGAAAATGGGGGTGGGACAAACTTCATCCCTCCTCAATTAGAAATATCGGATCCGTCCGATCCCTACGGCGTGTGTGCTCGATGGGATCACTTGCAAACTTCCAAAACGGGATCCCAGATGTCGCGCTTGTAAACATTCGGAGCGGGTTCGTACTCCAAACTGCCAGGTGCACCCCCTGGGGAGGGCATTTTGGCGCAAAGTTATGCCCTCGGAGCGACTTTTAGTAGTCATTACGGATTTTAGGGGATCATTATGTGGCAATGCAACCCCCAGGCCATTTGTCATCTATACGGTTGCCAAAACCAACCTCCGTACGTTACGCCACTGTATAATTGGCGAATAACTTCTTGTATTGAGTTTTATTTAGAACCAGTTAATAAAGTATCAACTCAGGTTACCGGTATTTGTTAAAAAGTACGTAAATACTACATTTGTACAGATATTGGCATGAAAATTCTGTCAGAAATAATAGAAACCATAGGTATATACTAATGTCATAAAAAGTTAGATCCGATTGTAATATGCAGCAATTTAAAGAGTATGTAATACGCTTTAATATTTATTGTTGAATGAGTCGATAGTTTTCTAAGGTGAGCAATATTGGTGTTGGAAATAAAACCTACCGGTTAGGTACCGGTTTCGATCAACTAAGTGATCATCATCAGCCTAAATCGAAAACGCAGAAGAAGCAATATGCAGTATGTTGGGGTAGTTTGATGTAAAATGTTTAAAGGGTTATGCACAGTAAGAAAACATTTTTGTTTTTAAGAAATTTATTTGTTTGAATTTATTCTTCTGGGTCAAAACATATTTTTTGACGCCAACAGTATTGACTTCATTGAATACTCTAGTTTATTTGCTTGTAGAGCTTAATTTAGTTGGAATATTTATTTACGTTAAGTAAATATAGTTGGGTACAAACAAAAATTACTGTCTTTTTAAACAATATTTTTGCTTTGATAAAAAAAACGTTTTTTACACCAAAGAAATCTATATAATAATAATATATAATTGTATACAAGATGCTTTGGCTTAAAAACAGGTTTACTTCCGCCTTTGATTCAAATAAATTATATAGTTAGTGTGAATCATATGTTGTTTGTATTGTTCGAATAAAGATTAAATTCAAAAGAATATAGTGTGTCTCACGGGACATGGGATTGTATGGGTAATTTTGTTATTATCAGAGATAGAAAGTCGGTTAAACGGACACGTACTGCATATGGTACGAAGCAGCAAAAACGACGACTTTTGTGCGTTTGAACCAAGAGGTATGTAGTCTCTTTTAGTTATTGTCGTCCTGTTCGTATGCTGTAGCTAATACCCTTTGACTGCAAAAAATCTCAAATTTAAAAGCAAATTTAAAAGATCGGTACGATTTACGAAGTACGTTTACCAAATTTGCTGAACTTTCTAGGGTGCGTTCCGCAACCGTTTCGGCACCTTTAAGTGATACAGTATTTATGTGCCCGTACTCAAGTTGCAGTAAAATTTTTGAATGTATTTATTTGTACTAACTACACAACATAAAAAAGTAACAACATTTTAACAAACTAAATAATGCCTGAAGACTAAAAACTCGTTGGTTGGTTTTTGTCAGACTAATTAATAGATTTTAAATCATTTTTACACGATCGATTTCGATCTGCGACCATCAAAGTTTTTATTTTTCAGTCATAATTTAACGGACTACAATGGAGGAATTTATCAAACTAAAGTAAATAATGTTTTAAAAAATCTCGCTTTTTCATAGAGGAATTTTTCACAGAGTAGATATCATTTTGGTTTACAATATGTCTTTCAGGGCACCATGCGATTTTCAGCAATTCTCGAAGTGTACAATTTTCAGTCAATTATTCTGTTATGTTATTGTATTAAAAACATGGCATGTGGCATACAAAATTACTCAGAAACAAAATGATTAACCCAAACGTGTATAAAAACCAATATGGCGACTATAAGAATAACAAAAGTTTCGTTTGTTTCTGACGAATTCATCGGCGAAAAAAAAAATTGAAAGTTGCATAATTAAATAGTAGACAAAAGAGGTCCTTTTATAATGTCAAAACGCTTTTTTGATGGGACTACATATACTATATATATATATATATATATATATATATATATATATATACATATACTACATATAATGACATTTTTTGGTTTATTCAGGATAGCTGGGGAACCATTTGGAATTCAACAGTTTTATAACCAGATTATGAAAGAGCACATAAATATACACTACTTTAAAAACAAGAAACAATTTCTCCGTATGCTATGATAATATGAGTAAAATAATTCTTGAATGTGTGAGCACATAAATCACGTCAAAGAAGAAGTAAACAAACTTTAACGATACTTATCCTAGATCTAAAGGGTTTATGATTTACTTGCCATCCGATTGCAAAAATTGCCAAATATCAATAAGGGTACATCTGCGTAAATGGGATTTTTTAATTTATCTATTTTTACAGACACCTACAGACATTTTTTGTAATATTGTACATATTTTTCTCCTATAATTCAGTGGTATTGATAACAACTACTTGCTTGTGACCACATGTCATATCAATGAACCACAGGAAATATAAACGGTACTGCCACCAATCGCTAAACCGAAGCAGCGCACCTTATCAGTCACTTATCAGCAGAAATCGGGTAAAATAGTCATTTATCTTTTCCATGAGCGTACGGTTCGTTTTAGCGAGAGTTATCGCATATAATTCCGCATGAAGGCCATTGGAGGCCTCCAATGCCTCGCCTTTAAATTGTTTTCGTGCACTGGGGTTCTGTACAGCCGTGGAAATAAAGAAGTTAACATGACCGCAGCTAGCGTACACCAAACGTAGGTCGGAGATTGTCGGTCGTCGGGTACCTACCTGCTAAAGTCATAAAACCAAAGGGTCACTTTTGTTTCGTTTCGTTTTCTTTTTCAGTATGTATTGAATGAAATCGAATTTCGTCTATTTGTATACACCGATAGAAAAGATTTCTTGTTTTAAAGAAATGTATTTGTTTGAATTTATTCTTTTGGGTCAAAACATATTTCTTTGACGCCAACAATATTTACTTCATTGAATACTCTAGTTTATTTGCTTGCAGAGATTAATTTATTTGAAATATTTATTTAAGTGGAATAAATATATATGGATACAAACAAAAATTACTTTCCTTTAAAGTAATATTTTAATTTTGATTTTAAAAAAACGTTTCTTTACACCAATGAAATATAATTTTGATTCTAACATATAATTTTGTATATAAGGAAAGATTTATTTCGCTTAAAGTAATAATTTGTCTTTGGCTTAAAAATAGGTTTACTTCCGCCAAAAGGAAATCATATTTTGATTAAAATAAATATATTTGTACACAAGAAGAGATTTATTTCCCTTAAAGTAATATTTTTGTTTTGGCTTTAAAATAGGTTTACTTCCACCAAAGAAATCATATTTTGATTCAAATAAATATATTTTTAATGTCATCCAACTGTATTGTTAGATGGCGCTGTAAACTCTCTCGTCGCACTTCGTACATATCGAGAGTATAAACCCGCGTGATCGACAGTATAGAACTTATAGAGTACAGTGCCTGCAGGTTCAAGTTGCGATTCCAAATCAGAGTACACTTTACTAACTTCACCTTGACTATATGTCGGGTTGGGAAGACCAAGCACTGGTCGAGGATGTGCGACATCCCAAAAAGGAGGTGACGCATGGCGAGTCTTCCGAAAAATTCTTGTCTATTAATTCCTTCGACAAATTAATAATTTTAAGCATTTTAACTCGACCAACAATTTTGTTAATTTAAAAAAATGTAGGTATTTTATTACACTTTGGGTCGTTTTTTGTTCCCTAATTATTCTTTTGCTGGGATAGGCAAATTACGCAAATATTGAAAATATGTATCACATAACGTTGTGACTTCGTGCCATCGACACACAATTTTGAAGATGCCCTATCACCTGACTGTTGAAGATCGTTCAAGAATTGTTGATTATTTCGTTTATAACACCAAGGAATAAACAAAAAATACTTCGACTATTAATCTAGGCAGCTATTTGATTAAAACTCGTAAATTTGTTAGATAACCACAATTAAATCGATTTTGGCTGATACAACAAAGGATTTTGTTTGTTTTCTCAGTGTAACAAATTGACGATACATATGTTTTGTGTTTAGATTGTCATAAATGTATCATTTCCTAAAACTGCATGTCATACCAACCTCAACACAATATGAAATAAAGCCACTCCTCCAAATTTATCAATTTATCAACCTCCAACCTAACAGAACACTTTTCTTATTTGATGCGTGCTTATGTTATTACATATATTATATTTTACTGTTATATATCTACCTGTTGTTTGTATTGTTATATGCATAAATAAAATATATAATATCCATCTAACTGAATGTTTTTGTAGTTTACGGAGTTGCTATTTTTCTATTACTTACCAAAACTTAAATTAAATAAATATAAAACATTTTGAGATGAAGTTACAGGAAATTCCTATCTGTAATCGGGTTGCATTTAGGCATACACCGACGTAGCCATGATGATGAAGTAGTTTTCAGTAATTTTTACTATTCTAACTAGCGTTAGGTACTGTATTTTAGTATAAATGAAATAATATTGCACTTGCATATCGAAACAAAAATATTAACGAATAACAATCTTTAGCTACGTGCGGCAGTTACGCTCGTTCCGAATATCGAAAATATATTGTATAAATACGAAACTCATATTCATGCCATCTATATACAGAAAACTTAAAATCAAATGAAACAGAGTGACTCTTCGGATTTTTGACTTTAGCAGGTATACGACGACCGACAATCTCCGACCTACGCTTGGTGTAGGCTAGCTGCGGTCATGTTAACTTCTTTATTTCCACGGCAGTACCCTGCTGTCACGCTATACATATGCACTCCCCACTTGGCCGATTAGCACCGCGTCATAGAGCGGCTGGAACCTCCTCTCTCTCTACTTATCAGTAACAACGTTGTTCACTCTGGAACTGTTGATTATAATAAATTCAACAGGTCTTAAAGCTGACGAAGAAACAGTCCAATCATTTTAAGACGATATCAGGTACGATATTTAATATATCTCTAATACATCTCTTGAAAAAGTCATTATTGTTGCTTTAGATAGCATAAAAAATTATGAGTTTGGAATGAGTAGAATAAGTAGTTAATTATGTTTTATAATTACTATCCTTTTATTGCAGTTTTGAAGATATACGTGAAGTAATATGAGTACGTATGAGCACAACACGTCATTGAGAAATGTGGGGAATGATGGTGATAAGGACTTGGGGATTCCGATCAAGAAGTTTTTTTGTACTTCATGTACGTTCGGGTTCAGCCAAGAGAAGTACTTGATAAATCATTTAAAGTTTTGCAAGGATGTTGAAAATCCTGCAGATAGATTGGGTGCAGATTCAAGTAAGTTTCTGCTTTGTCTCCGTGAGTTTTAAACTGTATTTTTTGCATTTTGCTTTTAAGATTTAGCCATCATTAAAACTGAACCTTGTGACGAGGAACTACAAGATACGGATTTTTTCGATGAACCAACGTAAGTAGTTTATTCTTAACTATACTAGAATGTAATTATATGACAATTTTAACATTGACAATTTTAAAATGAAATAGCAAAACTGTTTACTATAGTTTATTCTATCGAATAAACCTTAAGAGAATGCTTGGGCGAAATAAGACATTCGAGAACAGTGCTTTGTTTGTCCCTCATGCAACGCATTTACGCTTCTGTACCTAGTACGCCGAAGTAATCAATAAGAATATCAATATTAAAAAGGTAGATAATATTAGAAAAGTCCTCAAGTGTGAAACTGGTGAAAATTTAGAATTTTACTATATATTTTTAATATACAGAATGTTCATTTTATTTTGGATATTTGGTATCCTTTCCTTTTTCAAATAGAACGCAAAATAGAAAGAATAGTAGGTATATTTTTTTTTAATTTTATGATATATCTAAGGATCTTTTGTATGTTTTTTTTACTTTATCATACGCAGTATGTAAAGTATTGTAATCGTGTGTATCGGCACGGAACTTCATATTTAGAAGTTTCATGATCTAACTTAGAGCTGAAAAGCTTTTGGTTCAAACGCGTCCAAAGGAACTGGTAGTTTATTCTAACCCTTTTTCAAGGATTTTGCAAATGACCGCCATTTCTGTAATTTCGTCAAAGTAGTTAAATAATAAATTAAAGTAGAAGAAATTTTGAATAATTTATGCCTATGACATTTTTTGGTAAAATTAATAGTTTAGCTGCAAGAGCATATTCTATTTGATCGAGATCGGTCGGATCTGCATTAATATGAAATTACATAGTAGCCAGGATTTTGACAAATATTTTTTTTTTGTGTTGTCACATTCGAAAACAGCTGATCTCATCAGAGGTTGGAGAACCACTATGGAACGTTGCCGCTGTAGTGCGGCAAATTATAAAATACAAATTTCAAATAAAATAAGATCACCAATTTGATTGTTTGTTGATAAGAAATATCAACCCGTCTTTATATCTAATTCTAAAAACGATAAATTGCGAAAATTATAAATAAAGTATAGCGATGAGTGTAATTTTATTTTAGTATGTTGGTAGGTATGTGTCATGAACAAATATAAATCTGTCAGAATTTGAATTACCTTTTTAAGGTGCGTTTTCATTAGTGATAATGGCAGTGGTAGCAGACGCCGTTATAGTATTTCCAATAGAAAATTGCTAGTGACTCATGTTTATGTACATGCAAACTAATATGTGTCATTATCACGATATGTAAGAAATACTATAATTTCGTATTCTACCACCGCCATTAGCTACCATTACCTACCAATCGGAACGCACCTTTAAACTTGACGTTTCGTCAAAGTGGTACCAGCCTAGCATTTACTATACAGAAATCATTTATTTATTTTTTTTAAATACGTATTTCTTAAAAAGCAACACAATAAACGTTGATGTCGCTCCTGCCAAAAACTAGATAGCGCGACTCGCTCACATGCGACGGCGACACTCCGCCTTCGGTGACGCGCCGCATCACCGCTCGTCGCGCTATTCCGTACTTTCGGCATTTGTGACATAAATAACTATTATTCTAATGACGTAGTGTAGGTAGTGTCAAATGCTGATGCTTTGACAATACCTACGATTTATCTTAATAGAATAGATTCTCATGCAGCTAAACTATTAATTTTATACATTGTATGATAAAGTCATGTGCCTGGCCACATCAGATTTTTTAATTTTATGATATATCTAAGGATCTTTTGTATGTTTTTTTTTACTTTATCATACGCAGTATGTAAAGTATTGTAATCGTGTGTATCGGCACGGAACTTCACATTTAGAAGTTTCATGACCTAACTTAGAGCTGAAAAGCTTTTGGTTCAAACGCGTCCAAAGGAACTGGTAGTTTATTCTAAGCCTTTTTCAAGGATTTTGCAAATGACCGCCATTTCTGTAATTTCGTCAAAATAGTTAAATAATAAATTAAAGTAGAAGAAATTTTAAATAATTTATGCCTATGACATTTTTTGGTAACATTAATAGTTTAGCTGCAAGAGCATATTCTATTTGATCGAGATCGTTCGGATCTGCATTGATATGAAACTACATAGTAGCCAGGATTTTGACAAATATTTTTTTGTTCTGTCACACTCGAAAACAGCTGATTTCATCAGAGGTTGGAGAACCGCTATGGAACGTTGCCGCTATACTGCGGCAAATTTCAAAATACAAATTTCAAATAAAATAAGATTAACAATTTGATTGTTTGTTGATAAGAAATATTAACCTGTCTTTATATCTAATTCTAAAAACGATAAATTGAGAAAATTGCAAATAAAGTATAGCGATGAGTGTAGTTTTATTTTAGTATGTTGGTACGTATGTGACATCTACAGCGCCATGAAAAAATATAAATCTGTCAGAATTTTAATTAGCTTTTTTAACTTGACGTTTCGTCAAAGTGGTACCTACCTAACATTTCCTATACAGAAATATAACCATTTTTTAGTTATTTTTTTTTAATACATATTTCTCAAAAAGCAACACAATAAACGTTGATGTCACTCCTGCCAAAAACTAGATAGCGCGGCTCACTCACATGCGACGGCGACACTCCGCCTTCGGTGACGCGCCGCATCACCGCTCGTCGCGCTATTTTTTGTCGGTGCCTTTTCAAGGCACCGACAAAATTATTTTGTTAATTTTCTCAGAATTCACTTTTTGGATTAATTAATTATGACGCGGATTAGTTTCGCGTTTTCAAGGTCGGAGATGAGAGCCTTAATGTAAACCAACTAAAACAGCTTAATTTAATTTTTCAGTCATGACGAAACGTACGAAGAATTAGAAATCTGCAAAACTACAATTTCCGGCTCCACCTCGACAGTATCCGAACGTCCGAAGACAGAAAGAGCAGATGAACCATCCAAGCGTGACTGCGCAACTCAAACCACACAAATTAAACCGTTTAAATGCTCAAAATGTAGTTATTCTTCAGTTCAATCTGGTCGTCATAAAATTCATACGTCAACGCATTCCAATGAGAAATCATTTCGATGCGACGAATGCAAATATGCTACTGCTTATCGGTCAACTCTTAAAATCCACATGAGGACGCATACCAATGAAAAACCATATCAATGCGATAAATGCGATTTCAAAACTGCGCATCTATCCACGCTTAAGGACCATGTAAGAAGAATGCATACAAATCAAAAACCGTTTCAATGCCAATTGTGTGACTATGCTTCTGCGGTCAATCAAAAGTTACAAAATCACATACGAACGCATACGAAACCTTACAAATGTAAGTCCTGTGATTATACTTGTGCACAAAGTGCTTATCTCAAATCCCATATGCGATCTCATCATACCGGAGAAAAATTCAAATGCTCCGATTGCAGTTATTCCGCATTTCACTCACGTAATCTTAGGAAGCATGTGTTAGCTTGTCATTGAAGTTCTTTTTAGTTGGATAAAATAAGAAATCTACAACATTTAACTTTATTTTAGGACCGGCTTGTCGATTTGACGTTAACCAAATACGCAATGCAAATGTTACAAAATGTTTAGATTAGCTAGTCAAAAAAGTCATTTATTTTTTTGTCATGTTCGTATATACAGGGTCCTGCAACTCAGCTCCCGTCTTCTGTAGCTCCCTTACTCAGTAAGCTAAGAGTTTGACATTTTGCAGGCTTACCCTATACTTTAAGGTACAATTGAAGAAATTATTTTTTATTATACAGGGTGTTCCAAAAATTTGCAACGCCACGATAATATATTTTTTTAAATTGCATGCTATATGGATATATGGATGCCTTTTATGGTTGCCTACATGTCACCAAAATTTTATTGAAATCGGTTGAGTGACGGCAGCGGAAAAAAATAAAAACCAAAAAAAAATGATTTTTCATCGTAGGCTTTAAAAATCAATAAAAACCACAAAATGCACCTCGTTAATAAAATTTTGCGACGTGCTTATTAAGTTAGATGTAATAGTCTCGTTAACCAAGTGACATTGATCCAAATTATACAGGTGACCAAAATCGAGTGTCAAACTTGTCAAACTTTAAAGCGTGTTATTGTTCTTATTTTAAATTGGAACCCATAAATTTTTTTATGTGAAATGATGCAGAATTGAAAAATAAACATTGTTTCTAAATACAACCCCATTACAGGTCCCTATATTTTAAAACTTATTCGCCAAAAACTCATTTTTCAACGTTTCCAACGGCAATTTTAGATAATAAATATCGTACGTGGCGTTGAAAAACAATTTATTTCATAAAAAATAATAGACGTATTTTAGATTTGAGTGTTCTTAATTGAGTAGTTATTCAAATGCTAAATTTACTGCATAATTTACCTATAGCGGTAAGGACGGAAATGTGGCTATAGGTAAATTTCGCAGTAAATTTAGCAATTGAATAACTACTTAATTAAGTACAGTAAAATCTAAAATACCTCTCTGCGTTATATTTTATGTAATAAATTGTTTTTCAACGCCACGTACGATATTTATTATCTAAAATTGCCGTTGGAAACGTTGAAAAATGAGTTTTTGGCGAATAACTTTTAAAATATTGGGAATTGTGATGGGGTTGTATTCAGAAACAATATTTATTCTTTAATTCCGCATCGTTTCACCTAAAAAAAATATGGGTTCCAATTTAAAATAAGAACAATAGCGCGCTTTGAAGTTTGACAAGTTTGACACTCGATTTTGGTCACCCTGTATAATTTGGATCAATATCACTTGGTTAACGAGACTATTACATCTAACTTAATAAGCACGTCGCAAAATTTTATTAACGAGGTGCATTTTGTGGTTTTTATTGATTTTTAAAGCCTACGATGCAAAATCAATTTTTTTTTGTTTTTATTTTTTTCCGCTGCGGTCACTCAACCGATTTCAATAAAATTTTGGTGATATGTAGGCAACCATAAAAGGCTTCCAAATGTGCAGAAAAATGTATAGCATGCAATTTAAAAAAATTTATTACCATGGCGTTGCACATTTTCGGAACACCCTGTATAATAAAAAATAATTTCTTGAATTGTACCTTGAAGTACAGGGTAAGCCTGCAAAATGTCAAACAAATTTGTAGACACCGGGTGACCCATGCCATAGGTACTCCTGTTTATTTTTGTTGTCTATAAAGCTGGACGAATGAAATTTGATTCTTTGAGATACTCTTGAAGTTAATATGACTTCCGATTTTTCCGGAAATGACGTCATCATAGAAATTTTAAATGGCACCCTATAATCTTTGTGTGATATTTTCAATCAGGATGACATTTTGAACACAAAAACATATCGATCGTCAATTTTTATCACCAAAGCAACGCAAAAATAACTTTTTTGTCTAGTCAATGTCGGCCAAAATCGATTTAGTTAGTGTTTATTTGACAATTTTCGACTATTTTCACCAATTCCTAGCCACCTAGATTAATACATGAAAAAGTTATTTTTGCGTTGCCTTGGTGATAAAAATTGACGATCGATATGTTTTGTGTTCTGAATGTCATCCTGCTTGAAAATATCACATAAAGAATATAGGGTGCCATCTAAAATTTCAATGATTGCGTCATTTCCGGAAAAACCGGAAGTCATATTATTAATCCGTACTAGAGTTTAGTGTCGTTTTTAGCGTTTAGTAAACTCATGCGAGTTATAATTTGTGTTTTTCTTTTAAATAAATGTAATAGAAATCACGAGTAGTATTTATTTATTATTCTTCGGTACCTTGTAGGCATATTTACACAAAAATTATGTTTTATATCTCTCATTTTTTACTGTACTGATTAAAATCACTTTCACTGTACTCATTAATGCATCTACATCTGTAAATTTGGCTCTAAAAAACTCACAATATCGAATCTTCAGTGTCTGTGAAGAAGTCGATCGGTTTGCAACGAAAAATACGGCCTTGCGAGAGAATTATTGACTTTGCCATAACGGTTTGAAGGGGGTTGTAAACCTCGGCGCGGGGGGCACTAAAGCCACCGACCGAAAACACCGACAATATGGCTCTATGGCATAAAATTTTATAACCGCCTTTATGAGGTATACATGATACTAAATAGAGCCGGACAATTGCCGTCGCTTCGGTCAGTTTTCAGGGCAGAAATCGATACAATAAACGGGGATTTTCATAGGAGTTTTTCTTTGATAAGAAAATAAATTAAAATCCCTACGCATAAAATGGACAGAAACAAATTGAGGAGAATAGAAATAAAAGAATTGGCGAAATCGTTTCAGTACGTTCACGAAAACATAATTTTTGCCTTCAAAAGTGGCCTTACTGTTAAACTATCAATTTTGAAGGTTCGACGGTTTCTATATGCAGAAATCTCATAATTTTGTTGTGCATACACAGCCGACGAACAAACTGCGTAATACTCCTAAAATACTTCTATCACATGTATAACTAGCAACATTGTCTGCTCCAGGGGCGGCAAAACCAACTGAACTACTATAAAAAAGGCTCTAAAATATTGCCTGAATCTAGAAAATAAAGGAATAGTAAAATACAATCGGAATTGACAGGCATCAGGCCATTCCTATATTTTAAGATGCATATAGCAGCCAATAATAGACATACTTAAATAAAATAGCTCATTAGCGTTTATAAAGAATTAGAATCAATTAGGAAAAATAATATGATCAATTAGGAAAAATAATATGAAAGTGTACTGTAGTGGAGTGATCATATACAAAAATCAGAAATATAAAATAGCCGTAACGATCCTTTTGAGTTTTTATGCGATATCCACAAACTTAAAGAAAATGTTATAAGTAAAAATGATTTACTGGTACATTCCAAAGATATGGAAACCGCTTTAAAAGTTGGCGATTCCTCCATCTTAACGGTTTAGCATTTGCTGCCGAAATGGTAAGCTAGTTAATTTTGATTTGGGTAGACACATAATTTGCCCGCCTATAAAAATAATATTAAAATGTGCTGAGTCTTTGATGATATTATTATTGAAATTAATTAAACACTATCAGTGATTAAAAAATTCGCCATGAAATGCTTGCATCAATATCTCCGAAAATATTACTCTTAGCAGAACAAATTATACATCATATTAAAGATAAAATTTTGATGAAAATTTGGATACATGACAAACAAAGAATTACTTAAAAATATTGAATTATTTAGATTTGGGAAAATGTAAAGAACGGAGATATTATGTCAATATCTATTCTGTCAAAAATGACAGAAGTTTGCTGATGACAGATGACAGTGTAGATAACAGTGTAGATATTGACATAATATTACGGTTTTGAAAACCCGTTTTTTAACATTCTCCCAAATCTACATCTTTCAATATTTTTAAGTAATTCTTTTCATCTTTAATATGGTACATATATAACATTTTGTTCTGCTAAGCTTAATACTTTCGGAGATATTTGATGCAAGTATTTCATGACAAATTTCACTGATAATCCACTGATAATTTGTAATAAATTTCAAAAATAATGTCTTCATTCAGTAAACATTTTGATGCTATTATTGGTACTATTTTCATAGTCGGGCGAATTAATTATGATGTTAAATGATTTTGCGTCCATAGACCTTGTTCCAGAAGGTCCAGTTGACGCTTTTAAAAATTCATTACCTCCCTTAACATTGGGCCAAATTTAAACATTGCTTAGCAGATTTTTTCTAACCCTGCCTATAACTGTTGCTACCTGCGCGCGCTATAGACAGTTTGCTAAACTAATATTCATAAAAAAGTACTATAGGAGATCTCGGTAACTATAGGAGATATCGAAAAATGAGTAAGTACGTCTTTTTTTGAAAGAAACTCAATGGTGAAAACCAAAATTAGCTATCGTCTTTTGTTTTCGAGTATTATTATCCTATTAATCTAAGCAAATTGCACTGCGAGATATGCACTGTCAAATATTTGTACCGAAAGTACCGAAAATATGAACATTTAATGTCGATTCGTAACATCGCACATCTGGACTTGCCAACACGTTGCAAGGTCTCGAATGCATCGGCTGGCTCGACAAAAACTTGTAGTTCTGTGGCCGTAAAAATACCTTCTACGCCGATATTGGGCAGACTATTTGAGCTAAACATATTAATGCCGCATGAATGCACCGGTGAAAAATAAATTCTTATGCCTGCAAGAAATAGTTTTCGGGCTATAGAATTCTTAATACGTTTTACTTTCGACAAGAAAATAATATCTTGGTACGTAGTGTGTAGGATGTTTGTTTTCGCTACATTACTAACGCGTCTTGCAAAATATAATAAAAAATAATACACACAAGGACTCATGATGCATGAATTTATTATTTGATAATAATTATTTCAATCATTTACAATTAATTGCAATTCCGTGTTTACGGTATATTTACTGAATGTCAGTAATTTTACTTACAAAAGTATATACAAACACGTACATATCGGAAACCTCATTTCACATAAGAAGTAAATTTATTAGCTCAAAGTAAAATCACAAACAACATGGTATTTGCCCTTCGATAACCGGAGGTTAAAAATGACATTCAATTTACAGGGTAAAATTACCTTTTCAATTTTATCAGTCTAGAAACGATTAACGAGTATATCACACTTTATTTCGTTGCTTTTTGATAAGTAGTTTCAGACTTATGGGTCTTCAAATACATGTCTCCATACTATTATTTAGCGCCGGTATTATCTGGCTAGTCACTTTGTACACTTGCGGAAAAAAATGACGTGTACAACTAGAATGTTTTGTTTCTATGCTCATCGAAAACTACCAAACCAATTTTGATCGGACTATCACCCAGAAATACTCCGTATTTTAGGGAACATTGAAGAATAATAAACAGACCAAAATTTATTGGATAATTTTTTAGTTATAGCTCCGCTCGAAAACGCAATGTATACATCCTTTTTTCGGCGAGTCTGTATATTAGGGTGACCAACCGTCCCGATTTGGGCGGGACAGTCCCGAATTTTAACAACTTGTCCCGACTCGTAAAGCGTCCCGAATTTTGTCCCGAATTTTGAAAATTTTATCTTTATGTCCAGGATTTTGTAATACAATTCGAATTTCCAAGATATCCATGAACATAAATTAGATTCCCAATGATTATCTGAAAGAAGTGTTGTCTATCTATAACGGATTTTAAGTGCAAACTTAGCGACCATAATATCTGTGAACACGCGTAGCGAATAGCCGGTTGGTGGGTGACAATCTAATCCTTGTGACGGTGTGCAAACGGCACATATTGCGAAAACTGGTAAGTGACTTATAATAAAAAACTAATCTGACTTAAATAAATGGCATGTCAGTCTTTTGTGGAGTCGTTTGGGCGGGGTAAGATATAGTGGCCAGGTCGCGTTGGATCATTTTCATTTTTTGATTTGCAAATTGAATCAGTCAACAAAATACAAAACGTATTTTTGTTATTTTTAGATTTCTATTTTACACATTTGATGGTATTCATAAAAATCACAAATATATTGATTCTAATAATTTGGAATGAAAAGGAAAAATATGTTACCGATTTATTTTATTCTGTTCTTGGGATTTCTTCATCTAGATTAATTTCTTCCAAAAATATGGAACACAAAGACAGAAAACGCAAATGCACGTTCAATGACAACTTACAAAAACAATTTCGTTTTTTTGAATATTACTAGGCCTTATTCCCAATTAGAACTAAAATGCTGTTTTTCATCGGCGGAGGTCGCCGAAACGATATTGCAAAACATACATCGAATAAACAGAAGCAATGCATGATGTAGCAAGTTCATCGAAATTAAGTACTTGTTTTAGAGCCGGGAACAATAAGAGATTTTGGCTTGCAAAGAAGGCACATATGGATACCACTGTCTGTATCACAACCACAATTTTTGATTAATAGACTGCACGTCAAAACTTCTAACGTAAATGTTTGAAAAGATGTGTCTCGTACGAACTAACACAGACGCAAGTATAACAAATGTGTTTTATCCTCTAGTAAAGAAAGAGTTAAGAAGAATTGTGAGGAAATGCAATTTCGTGACAATATTTCCTGACACATCTAGCCAGAGACATAAAAATACTCCCTCTCCTGGTTAGATATTTTGATGTCCAAAAAGGAATTTAAATAAATATTTTAAATGTTCACGATATTATTCGCGAGACGGCTGAAGAATTGTCCAATAGAATTATGGATTCATTACAGCAGACAGTACAATTACCAATTTTGGCGGTAAAGAACGAAGAAGAGAGAACATTGTTTTTTAAAAAAATATGAGATCGTCTATACGGGAAGAATAGAGTCAAGTAATAGTGCAATTTGTAAAAGTTAAAGAAACTTTATTTAATTTTATTATATTTTGTTTATTTTATATTTATTCTGATATAGGTATGTTTCAATATTTGCATACAGTTTATTTGATGATTATTTTTAGTTCAAAAATACTATGATAATAAAAATGTTGTTTTAAATTAGGTTCTTGTGGTACAATTTATCAAAATTGTAGAATTGTGTTTGATTTATGTTGTGTTATGTTTCTTTTTTGTTCTAGTGAAAGATAAAGAATGATTGTTTTATTTATATTGTTATTTCTTAAGCTTCTTTTCTTTTATTGAAAGTGAAAACGTATAGTATAGGTCATAGTAAACATTTGCTGTTGTCAATTTACCCAATGGTAGAATTTGTTTATAGTTCAGCACGTTTTATTTAATGTTTTCCACTAACCCAACCCAACCCCGATCCCAAGCGTCCCGATTTGGCAAATGAAAAAATTGGTCACCCTACTGTATATATCCTGGATGGTCATAAAAATCTTACCTGACAGGCACATTGCGTTCTACAGTCCAGCGAAAATGTTTCCCCGTGCTCGTAGGTCCTGTTGTACACGATGCAGGGCACTCCGCCGGATTCTGTAAAAGTGCAGAACAGAACTACATAAATATCTTCTGGTAAATGGACTTCGTGCATAAATACTGCAGGTGTTTGCGCGCAGAAAGAAATGGCTTCCGTACTAGCATGAAATTTTTTTTGGTACATTATGTTTAGTTTATTTTTTTTCAGGGTAAATGTAACTGAAATATGAACTCGTTATGATGAATTGTAACTCCCTTTCTCGACACTGTAGGCATTTGTCTCCACAGTGGAGAGGCGGTAATTCTTAGTGATATTCTGGTACATTAAATATGTTTCAAACAAAGAAGAGGCTATGACGTTATGACCGAATTGGAAACTCAATATCTGCCGAACAAAATTTGAGGTTTTAACCGAAATAATTAAATTAAAGTGGAGGAAATTCCGAATAATTTATGTCTATGACATTTTGTGGTAAAATTAATAGTTTAGCTGCATGAGCAAATTCTATTTGATCGAGATCGGTCGTGTCTGCATTAATATAAAACTAGTTAGCCAGGATTTGACAGATATTCCTATTTAAATGATGTCTGACGTTCAACATGAAAATAAAAAAAAATTAAAAAGAACAAAAGACTTTTCAATTTGCGTCTGCATTTGTCTCAGCTAAATAACAGGCGAAGAAGGGAGAGACAGCACAAGGAGAAAAACGCGATCTCTTGTTTTGAATGTCATTCATGAATATAAACATACAGTTCGCCGAGGAACGTACGCCAATGGACATCCCCACAGGGGTTGCAAATTCTTTTCAGACGACGTTTTCGCCGTATTTGCTGGCATGGATATCTGCCCCTTCTGCTGATATCTAAGACGGCCGGGCAAATGTTAGCTCAGGCCCTTGTAAATGCCGGAGGGGAACAATGCGCGTTTGAAATTTTAAAATTGATTAAATGGAGTTCGGAGCAAGCCTTCCCGTCCAAAGGAATGGGACGGACTATGTAAACTGAGGGGAGTAAATAGTATACTGTTTAGATAATACAATTTTAATCCTTTTTTCTACTTCCGGAAAATTAAAAAAATGATGTTTTTAGGATTTATAAATGTATTAATGGCAACAGAAACAATTTATAGTTTTTATAAATTTATAGTCATGAGACCATGGGCAATTTTGAATTTGTGGGTCCCCATGTACAATGCTGAATTAAGAAGAATTACTTTTTTATACAAATATCTTATTTAATAGTAATACTGATATAATATTTCGGCACAATTAACAAAAATCATAAAATAGGTAAGGTATTGACGTTTCTGCAACAAAATTTAATATAAGTACCTACATAAGTACATAAGTAATGAGTAACAACAGATTATTCTTAAGAATTACAAAACAACTAATAAATACTTTACTCTTTTGAATTACAAATTGAACAGTGAAAACCACATGTCCCTGAGATCATTGGTGTAAATGTAACAAGACGATTAAATGTTAAAAGAAAGCAATTAAACAATGTTAAAAAGATTCGTACCATGTCAATAGATCGTCGTTTTTGAAAATGAGTTATAAATACGATAAAGTGTGTTTCGTTTCTTAGCATTGCAAATTTGAAGCTTAAGCAATTTCATAAAATTTTTATTGGAATCCTTTAATTGTCAACTTTTTAGATAGAAATACATTGAGTTGTTGGAGTTGTTAGGTTTCCTTTTATGCACACTGTGTAATAATAAGGACTTTGAAAGATTTACAGCATTTTGCTGATCGGAATTTTTATTTTACAGACTTTTAGAGCATTCATCTTTACAGAATAGAATTCAAAAATAGGAAAACGGTCGACTGAAAATCTTTGAAGCATTCAAACAGTTTTTCTCTTCTAACTTAGTAAAGTTTCTTTTATTGAAAAAAAAAATCTAATGTGGCCAGGTACATGACTTTATCATAGAATATATAAAATTAATAGTTTAGCTGCATGAGATTCTATTTGATCGAGATCGATCGTGTCTGCATTAAAATAAAACAAGTAGCCAGGGTTTGACAGACATTTGATTGATAGTATAGACAGTAGATATTGTCAAAACCAGCGTTTGACACTACCTACTGTCAGAATGAAAATAATTGTCGAAATCCCGGCTAACTAAGTTTTAACGCAGACACGATCTCGATCAAAAAGAATTTGCTCATACAGCTAAACTATTAATTTTACTAAAAAGACATAGACATAGACATAAACTATACAGAGTTTCCTCTACTTTAATTTATTATTTAATTAATTCAACGAAATTACAGAAATAGCACTGAAATACACTGTGGACCAAAGAAAAAACGGTACAAATTTTCAATTGCTCATATTTCCAAAGATATTATTTTTTACTTTATCATACGCAGTATGGTAAAGTATTGTAATCATGCCGAAAAAAAAAATTGAGATTTTAGCGGAAATAGGTCTTTTTGGGTCCCCTGAACATTTTTGACCAAGGTACAAAAAAATGTCTGTGTGTGTGTATGTGTGTGTGTATGTGTGTGTGTATGTGTGTGTGTACCCGATTTTTGTTGAGACGATTCCGGAGAAACTACTAAAGGTATCGGGACGAAAGTTCATATTTGGAAGTTTTATGACCAAACTTAGAGCTGAAAAGCTTTTGGTTCAAAAGGGTCCAAAGGAACTGGTAGTTTATTCTAAGCCTTTTTCAAGGATTTTAGAAATGAGCCGCCATTTCTGTAATTTCGTCAAAATAGTTAAATAATAAATTAAAGCAGAGGAAATTTTGAATAATTTATGCCTATGACATTTTTTGGTAAAATTAATAGTTTAGCTGCAAGAGCAAATTCTATTTGATCGAGATCGGTCGCATCTGCATTGATATGCTACATAGTAGCCAGGATTTTGACAAATATTTTTTTGTGCTGTCACCACAGAAATGTCTATGGCTGTCACCACGCTGTCATACTCGGAGAACCATCGACTATAAATCTGTCAGAATTTGAATTAGCTTTTTAAACTTGACATTTCGTAGAAGTGGTATCAACCTAACATTTTCTATACCGAAATATAACCATTTTTGATTTTTTTTAAATACGTATTTCTCAAAAAGCAATACAAAAAACGTTGATGTCACTCCTGCCGAAAACTACATAGCGCGACTCGCTCACATGCGACGACGACGCTCCGCCATCGGTGACGCGCCGCATCACCGCTCGTTGTGCTATTCCTTACTTTCGGCACTTGTGAGATAAACAACTATTATTCTGATGACAGTGTCAAATGCTGATGCTTTGACAATACCTTCGATTGATACTATTGACTATCAAAATATCTGTCAAATGCTGGCTAACTAGTTTAATTTTAATGCAGACACGATTTATCTCAGTCAAATAGATTCTCATGCAGCTAAACTATTAATTTTACATATTGTATGATAAAGTCATGTGCCTGGCCACATCAGATTTTTTTTTATTATGTATGGTCAAAACAAATAAATTATTGTTATTATTATTATTAAATTCAAGCATTTTTTTGATAAACTAATTGCCTATATTGTGAAGATTGAAAACATACCATATTTGCAACAATTGAACGTTTTAATCCAATGTAATGTTGCTTTATGTACGGCAACGCAACATTTCTGATAATATCGGATCAATTTAATGTGAAATGAAAGGTGTAATGAAATTAGTAGGTAATGACTTCTGTTTTCTTTTGGTCAAAAGGAACATTAGAGATTTTATAGCATCGTTTACAGGGTGAAATTTTGGAACATCTTTTTTTTGCTGTTTTTACTCAGAAAGGCGATGAATTGGACGTCTGCATAGATAAGAAAAAAACGATTCCATTGCATAGCCACGAAAAGTCCAATTGCGAACTTGATTTTTTAAAGATGGTTGAGAAACTATGGCCAACGTTTAGTTTTATTATTGTTCTTACCTGGTTTCCATATTCTACTACAATTATTGGGCTGTAGATTTTTTGCAAATTTTTATGTTTTTGCAACAAAAACATGAGTGATTTGGAGCAGTGATTTGGAAATAAAATCAACATCGTTTTTTTTTTATTAAACTAAAATTATGGCAGTTTGCTTTCACTTGTCGGACGGTCAGATCTTTGCTGTTCGTTTTTCAGGTTTTTCAAAATTACATCATCAAATAAAAAATATCTAAAAAAAAGGGAACAACTCAATGAATTCAGGCTGGCTCTAGGCTGATGTTAGAAGTGCTCTTTATTTAAACATTTAAAGATAACTCAAGTACACTGTTAGATTTTTCTTGCCGTTGCAATGTTTTTGTTACAAACGTCATAGTCCACTGGTTTTTACTAAACACAATAAAAAACATTGTTTAAATATTTGACGCTGTATAAGAAAAAAATCACCCTGTATACGATGCTATATAAGATCTCTAGTGTCCTTTTTTTACCATAGCAAGACAAATATCATTACCCATTGATTTTAATACAACCTTTCATTTCACATTAAATTGATCCGATATTACAAGAAATGTTGCATAGCCAAACATAAAGCAACATAACTTTGGATTGAAATGTTCTGTTATTGCGAATATGGTGTGGTTTTAATCTTTATACTACAAGAAATTAGTTTTTTAAGGAAATAACCTAAATATTATTGGAAATACGAGTGATTAAAAGTTTGTACAGTTTTTTTGGCCCACAGTGTATATTACAATATAAATAAAAAAGGAAATAAAGTATTAATTTTCCAAATAACCTCCTTTATAGACATGCTCATCTATATTGTTCATAGAAACGCTTGAACCAAGAATAAACTCTGTACAATGTACATCGTGTACATTTCTCTTGGAAAGAAATAACATTGCGTTAGGTGAAAATAATAACAATTTTTTCACAACATTTTACTAATAATTACAAATGTATTGTCAATCTTCGTATACGATCTACTTCACACAAAACGAAATTAAAAATTGTGAAAATAATCGTCGAATAAACAAATAAATACACCATAATTTGTCGCCTTGGCATTTGCTATACCGCTATACCACTCCAACTGGGTATTGCAAATACCAAGTATTGAACATAAAAATAACTCGTCCGCACAGCCGAACGTCGAATATATAAATTTATTTTTGACGTTGACTTGCTACGGATTTAATACAGCTGTTTTGTTCTGTTTTTTCGCATACCAAAACAGCAGAATCAGCTAAAACAGCCAGCTAAAAATGCTCGAATTTCATGGAGCTAACAAATTGATGGGGTAGGATTACGGCATTCTAACAATCAGCAAGACAAATTCTTCCGCGCTGCTTTCACCAATACGGGTATAACAATTAAGACTAATCTCGCTCGAATCTCGGAGGATAATCTGACGTACAAGTTTATCACAGCGGTAACGCTCCCGTTCCATTTCAGCCGTTTCAGCCGTTTCGGCCGTCGTACACAATTCCGTTTTTATTCCCTTTTTAGCCCGGAATAGCAAATGGGCGGAATTCGCAAAAATCTACATAGGGACGAGCAAGGACGAACGGGCCGAGGACAGGAGACACTTTGTTTAACTCTCTGGCAGCCATTAAATATTTTACTGTTCGGGTTTAACGCCTTCGAAAAGCCCCGAGTGCCTGCACTTACTTCAACTCCTCCCCCCCTCCCAGCTTGTTGTCTTTCCTCCTGGTTTTTACTGCGAAACGACTCGATAAACGAGGAATGGAAGCTTATTTTCGGTAATTGGCAAGGGAATTAAGGCGGAATTGGTGATTAAATGGAAATAAGTTGGTGTTGATTTAATTTTTATTCGGGGATATGTAGGAAGGTACTAGGCTTAAGAAGTTACTATAGGTTGGCTTACTATAAATATAGTGATGATATTGTAAATCAGTACAAGAATTACTTTTGAAAACAAACAAAAAATATAAAAAGTTTAAGTAAATACTTGCCAAACATAACAAAACTTGCAACACTAAACTACAAAAAAAATACTTATAGAGGTATTTTTCTAGAGGTAACATTTGATCTTTTCTGAAACGTAGTGACATTGTGATGTTTTAAGTGACGCTTTAAGTAAAGTGTAGCTTATATTATAGTTATTTATGTACCAAGGGCATTACACAAATGTTTATGCCCCGATAGCCTTAGTCACCAATAATTGACATTGACGAGTGACAATGCAGTCAATTAATAGTCAAACTTATAACTGTAATTGCCAATGATTGACATTGCCGATTTAAAATTTTCATTTTGAAAGACAAATATTTGATATATTTGATATATAACCATGACAACCCTTAATGCCCGCGCGGGGGTTAAGATTCGTTAACGCCCTCCCGGGCGTTAAGAAGCAGTTTCTGCCCCGGTATCTATGATGTAAAATGTCACTTTATGATCATGTAGGACATAAATGTCATTTAGGTCCACTATGATCATAAAATGACATTCTCAACCCCTCAATTTTTGGATTATCTTTGTGTTTAATGTCATTAATGTCATTTCTAAGACACTTGCAAGTCAAGGTACACATTTTTAGCGATTTAATTTAAGTTTTGCTAGTGGTAAAGGGAAAGTTTTGCAATCCCGCATAAAACGTTCATAGGTCAATGATATTAAAGGCATTTGAAAACCTGGTCTAAAGACAATGAAACCTACAATTGAATGAAAGAAACTAATTCCAAATCATCAATTTCGTTTTAGAGAAAAGCATTCAACCATAGATCAGATCCATTGAGTAACAGATATAATAGAGAAAGCATTAGAAGAAAGGCTTATTTGCTCAACAATGTTTCTTGGTCTGAGCTTTCGATAAGGTTTGGCATGAAGGATTGCTACACAAACTACATATGTAGTATGCTACCCTTGCAATACGTCGAGTTACTAAAATCCTACTTATCAGATAGACTATTCAGAAGAAAATACATAGATGAATACTCGGACTTAAAAGTAGTAAAGGAATGGTACCCCAGCGTAGTGTCTTTGGACCACTTCTCTATAGATTATATAAAAGTGACATTAGATAGTAGTGCACACAACAAAACGTTGTCTCAACTCAAAGCAACCTTTGTTAATCCAAAACAACGGTTGTTTTATATATAGGCATTGAAGAAAACCGTTGTTTTGGTTGGTTGTCTTAGTTTAAGACTGTACAATTTTAAATGGATACTGTAATTATTTGACTTAATACTTTGTTCTTTTAAATCAAAAGGTTGGGTAGTTAGATTAATAAGCTCACATTCTTGGATTAAACATTCACCTACTTCTTTTAAATATGAACATGTTTTTATGAAAGTAATAATATTTTACATGAAATGCAATTAACGCATACAAAGAAGAAGAATATTGTTATTTTCCAACTAGAGAAGACAGTAGACACCCGGAGTCCTTTCTTAGTTTCTTTCCATCAATATTAGAGCTGTTGGACATTTCTACGTCAGGTACATTGACGCTATAATAGCACGATCACTGATGCTGCATAGACATGCATGCGGTTATATATATATATATACCTTCTAAGAGACCTCTCTTACGACGAGAAACTAAAGCGCCATCTATCGCCATCCATCACATTATTTTGAAAACAACAACTTTCTTAAATCATAACAATCGTTTTCTTAAAGAAAATATTTTGATTGTTTTATATTAAATTAATATACGTTATGCAATAATTAAAAAAAAACAAACAAAAAAAACACCAGATACATAAATCCCTAGGCGCCCAGCTTCTTCCCTAGTGACGAATTTTAAAGTCCAACAAACCGTACCGGCAGTTTTTCACCCTTCACGACTAAACGAAGAGAGAAAAAAAAAACAGAAAAGGAAGAAAAATGACGGCGTAACAGTTGTTTCGATTTGGGCCGCTCAGATGGGACCCTAATGAACACAATTTGGCCGCTTTTGTGCAAAAAGTTGGACGGAATTTCGTACTCTGTACGAGGAGAGTAGACCGAACAAGAGAGCGCTGCGCGCTTGAAGGCGTTGAATAGAAAATTATGCGGCCCGATGGGAAAGTTAAAGGGAAATTTAATATTGGTAATGGGGTATATACGAACGGCGGGGTAAAGTATTTTTTGATGAGAAACATAACGTCGACGGTTTAGTGTTTTCTTTTTTTAAAGTGGAGGTTTATTACGACAAAAAGAAAAAAAAACAAACTGAATACTTTAGAAATTAATAATAATATTAATAAATTTGTATATCCCAAAAAGACAATTTAAGTTTACAGAAAGTCAACGAAAGAAAAATAATACAAAAAAATCAAAGCCCACATAAACTAAGGTATCAAATTAGGAACGAACTTACTTATAAATAATTAATCCTGAAAAGAACGATACGACTTAGTTAAGAAATAAAATTTAATATTGGCAAATGGTAAATGCTTTGATTTGTTTAATAATAGTGAAAAGTTAAATAATAATAGTTAGTAAGTTGAAAGAAACTAATAATTACAATAATTCTTTACTGGAATTTATATCAGTAACAAATCACTCAGATCAAAAGATTTATTGATTACTGTCAAACTAGCGCATCAGGTATTATTTTTATCACTAGAACACATCGAGCTTTGAAACTTGCAAATGGTAGAATTTTGGAAATCTATAACTCCCTCAAGTCATATCTTTTTTGCGAAGAAAAATGTTTTCATATTATTACTTTTCGATACTTATTGAGAGATAAACAAAATAATGATGATTTAGTGGTAACAACTCCGTTGCTAGCAGGCAACAGAGCGACTAGCCGATTAGTATTGTAACAATATTAAGTATCGACAGCCAAAGAAACACAAAGTTGATTGCTGAAAATTGTTTATAACGTTTTAAAAATTACTGAGCTACGAAATTCCATACGTCAAAATGTAGACTACCTATCTCAATTAGTTAGTCACTATTTCCCGTTCTGTAGCAAACAACCTTTAAATCACAATAATTCGCATATACTTTCTATGCAAGCTTTCAGATATAGTATCAAAAACGCTACAGCAAAATTGTTATAACTTTTACAAAAATTAAATGTATAGGAAATGGAAGAAAAATTGTTACATATCGTTGCTTCATATGACAAATTCGTAGGTAATTAATCGTTGTATTTACTCATTTACGCTGAGAAATTTTCTTTGTGGCATACAACCCCTAAATCACAGTAATTTTGTGTACTACTTATTTGAGTATTGCGGTACAAATTACGTATCTTCACGACAGAAAAATGTTTATAACTTTTACAAAAACTGTTTAAATCATTTGCTCTTAGGCCAAATTGTAGGTAATTGATTGGGATTATACTTTAAATGATTACATTAAAAGCTGAAAAGCCTCCACATTACGATATTAGGTATGACACCAAGTGGAGGGAGTTGATATTTTGGTTGGCTGGGATAACAACATGCTTATAACTTTATCAAAAATTATTATATAACTTTCCACCATATACTAAATTATAGGTAATTAGATGCGGTAGGATTCGTGAATGCAAAATGTTTTGCTCTGAGGTGAAGAACCCCTAAATAACGATATTGCACTTATGTTGTGTGGCTTCAACTGAACATTACTTTGTTCTGTTTTCGCAAAATGTTATAACTTTTCTAAATGTTGTTCTATAATTTTCTGTCATGCGTCAAATTAAAGATCATTAATTGGAGTTAAATCCTTTGGTAGTCGATTTCGGAACATTTTGTAAATACATGCTATGATTGTTACCATACACAATTTAATAATCTAACAAATGTGAATATTTATAAAAAAAAACAAACGTCAATTTTTTAGGTGTAAAGGTTCCAGTGCTTTAAACTTACAACGTTTTCAAAAACTAATTATTAAAATATGAGTATTTCCAACGGCTTCCGAGATGACGCACTATTTCTGTCTTATTTAACACCAATAGTAACAGCATAATAAAATATTATCACGTATTACAAATTTCGACCCAAACCTCATAACAAATACTACAATCATAACCTTTGCCTCACACCAGACAGAAATCCACTTCGGACTTTACGTCATTTCCCATCATATAATTGATCTCAGAGTATACACGTAACGCAATAACATCTGTCCAGTAATATCGTCGTCGCTGCTAAAGTATCCCATATAAATTTTTAAAGCCTGAACACGCCAAAGCGAACGGTTCTACTGAACGGCACAACGGCGCTGTTACACTTCGTTTGGTATAACACGTGGACTCCAGTGTTATTGTTGTCCATTACGGCCGAGGCAATGGCTCGCAAAATGAATTACATCTGACGGCAAAGCGTACATTTATCGCTGGCAATAACATTAACGACAGAAGAAAAAGAACAGAACACTCTAGACGTATCGTAGATGATAAAACATGGTTTCTGTAACGGTGGGTGGGATTGATCGTAATGATGTTATTGTTATGTGATTACTGATAATGTCTAGCCTGTTTTAGGGGTAAATTAATCGCATCTTTCGTCTGAAATATTAAGAAAGCAAAGGATTATTTTCCTTAGAAGATCTTTGCCTTAATGAAAAACAAAAATTAGTTTCCTTTAAAGTAATATGTTTGTTTTTATTTAAAGAGACATTGGATTACACCAAAAAATTGCAAATTCTTATTTTTACGATGTTTAATGTGAAATATCTGTGTGAAAAAATCTGAAACTTTCAAAATTAATTCGTCTTTTCATATGGTTTAATAATAAATAAAAGCATTCTTGTATATTGCACAGTGTTTGGGCTAACAGCCCGTTAAAATGAGAGCAAAATCACATGACGGTAAAACAAATATAATTAAAAATTCTCAGTAAATACAAAACAAAGCATACTATTCATAACAATTCTGTCATTTTTTTACAAAATAGACTTATAAAACTAAGTGGTCTTCATACGTTTCTGAAGTTGATATGATGTAACATCTTATCACACCTTCTGTTGGTTGAGGAGAGAATTTGTGAAAACTTCTAGTTTTTTGATCTGTTTTGATCTCTGAACTCTATCATAAAGGGTGGTTTTGTGTACTGAAACCTCTTCTTTTGCCACTAAGATGTAGTTTACCCCTGGTAGGTGTCCATTACAAAAGGAGAACATATCTTCTACATTAAGGATTTGGCTATTAACTGGTCTTTGAAGACTGGCTTGAGGCAGTAGTCGCTTCGTTGTCCCCCCTATACCGTCGCATGCGTTTTTTCCATGTGCACATCCAAAAAAATGCCATTCTGCCTCTAATCCAAAATCTTTTTATGATACGATAAGTTTGCAAAGTTCTTTTTGTTCTTGTATTGACTTGCTGCACCACCAGAGAAATATTTAAGTTTTGATATGCTTGACAGCTTTTGTTTTATATAATTAGTTAAATGTTTTTGAAAACTTGTTAGAACAGGCTCTTGATTGTAATTTCAAAATATTTCTTATTATTTATCTTATCAATATCACCTTTGCAATTTTTGAAATGACAAATACAAAAATCAACTAATTGTTAACATTTTAAAACTTTTAAGAAATCCCCTGCTTTTTTGGGTTTCGTAAGTTTTTATGGTTTAATACCTACGATATTATATTATACTACTGCCCTAAGGAAACAAAAATATAAATGGGGCAAATTTAAATAAACAGCGTAACACTCCTAAATCATTTCTATATAACATGACTAACTATCAAAATTTTCTGTTCCTAGATTCAAACTTGAAACAGAGACAAGTAAAAAATCGTTTTGCAATTTTTACAAACTTATTTACAACTATTTATATATAAGAATATAAGAAAAGAAAAATGACAATCAATAGACAAGATTGCAAGCTTTACTCGATCAAGATCTGACATTTTTTCAGTAAGATGTGTAAAAGAAAAAAGAAAATTGCAAAAACTTGGTACAACTCTTAGTGACTTCTAAGTTAGACTTAAAAATGGAAAACTTTTTACAAGAACGTGGAATTCAGGTCATGGAAAGTCCTGACCTGAATCCTATTGAACACGTGTGGGATCAGCTTGACCGATGTATTCGCAAGAGCCACCACTAACCATACAGGAACTGACACAAGCCCTGATTGACGAATGGGAAAGCATACCCAAGAATCTCTTCGCTGACTAGTGCAAAGCATCCCACGCAGGTGTGAGGAAGTCAGTCCTGCTGGATTCAGAATTCAATGTCCCGAATGTCCCGATTACTCTTGCATTTCATATTAGTGTATCGTCTACAAATAGGTGCACATCACAGTATTTAACTAGGAAACCAACATCATTTACGTAAAAATTAAATAAAACAGGGCCAAAAACAGAACCTTGTGGTACCCCCAAGCAGTTTATTAATTCAATTGACACATTTTCTCCAATTCTAACCTTTTGTCTCCTCCTGTTTGTTACTTCAAAGTTTTCAAGCTTTATAACCTAAAACATCGCACCCTAATACGAAATAAGGGATTAATAACCCCCTTAATCAAACTCACCCTTGACATACTCGCGAATATCTCGCTTAGGGAGCCACCCTTCATTAACCCCTCAAACAATAATTAACTAATTACCAACCTTCTAATCTAGAGCATTAGCATCATCAAACATACCCCTAAAATAGGGGTGCGATGAACCACGGCGGGAACGTTTACCCATTAAAATTTAATTTGCGGGTAAAAATCTCCGACGAGTCACTCCTTAAACCTGAACGGCCCGTCGTTTAAGGGTTGCGATAATAAAATTATGAAGATCGCCCTATGGGGTAGGTTTCGGGCCGTCGCGGGGCGAAAGGGCGGTATGAATAAATAATGGGACAACGGATAACGAAATGTTATCCCTTAAACTTTTCCAGGTTTTCATTTAAAGTTGTGCCGATTTCGGAGACTCGAGGGGTTGTTTTTCCCGCGCGACCCCCACGCGAGATTTCTCGAGGGTTGTTTATCTCGGATCGGGTATCGGGTGGCGGAGATTCGCGAGAATTTGGGATTAATGCGGTTAATACAGTGGCGGGGTCGTGGTTTGCGTTTAAGGGGAGCGGTAGTTAAAAATAAAAGGGGTTAAATTGCCCTGATGGCCTTTTAGAGAATGAGAGGCATTAAAAAGAGAAAAAAAAAATTATTAGTATTTAATAAACGAGGTTGGCTAAAAAACGTTCAACCCTGTTCAACGCAAAAAAATCGTCAACAGGCTAACACTGTTGTGCTGCAAGTGGTGACGAAACGTTGGTTATACTTAGGCTTATCATAATTATGAAATTTCAATGTGGAGACTTTTCAGCTTTTAATGTAATCATTTAAAGTATAATCCCATTCAATTACCTACAATTTGACCTAAGAGAAAAGGATTTGAACAGTTTTTATAAAAGTTATAAACATTTTTCTGTTGTAAACATATGTAATTTGTACCGAAATACCTAAAACAGTGAAGAACGTCTTACTCGTATTATTTCGCATAACTTACACCTGTTCACATCAGCGTATCTCAATCATATACTTGTCTAATAGTTTTAATATTAACACAGTTCCTTTCTTCAGTACGCCACTGGCTTCCCACGAAATGGAGACCTGTGAGATCCTCTTACTCTCTCTAAGTTATAACCAAAGTTCCCCCCCCCACCAGTTCAAAGGTGAACAACTTGCGAATCTAGCTGGAAAGTCATGTAATTACTAAAGTTATCATGCAATAGCTGATTCTAAAGCGAACCGTATGGATTGGAATATTATTCAACGTTAATTAATTGAACAGAAGTGAAAACTATTCGATGATAATGAATAAAGATAAAACGAGAGAAAATACAATTTGCAAATAACGTTTTAATTTGTTACAATATTCTGCTGATCTACCACCATAAATTTAAACAATATATTGTTATTGTGTAACCAAATGGTGATGGTATTCAGAGTAGAAATTATATTAAAATTCCATGCAAATAAATGAGTTTATTAGTTAATAAATTTGTCCGTTAATATCAATATGAGTAACTCTGTATGTATACTCTATGAACTATGAATGATGAGATAACCACATAATTAATGAAAAAATATTTATATAACCCTTCATTATTGCAATATTTGTTATATCTTATTAGAGTTGATACTTTAATTGCATTTTATTGTGCAAAACCTTACTTTGATACATTTATTTCAAAGATATTAAAGGTACCATTTACCCCATTTTTTCTTGCTGACTTTGATAGGTCATTTTATTGTCTAAAATTATATCAGAAATACTCCATGGCACTACACAAATTTTCCAGAAAAACAGGCAATTGAAAATTGTGAAATACTGATATGATTGATTTTTAGGGAAAATCCATATAATTTTTACAAATTTAAACCACCTGTAGCCATTATTCGACAAACCTCAAAATGACTTCATAGTTTACCTTAATATTTGTACTTTTACTTGAAATTTCGAAAGTTTGTTCACAAATTATTTTTTTAAAGCATTTACAGCAATTTTCTAAGTAGTGTGGGGTCACCTCCATAAAAAAACACACAAAACTGATGTGATATGCAACTTTTAAGCTCAGATTGTTATTTAGCGCTAATAAACCACCAATCAAAAATGCCAGTTCGCTCTCCATAAACAAACTAAAGTTATCAATATTACCCTTATTTTCAGGTTCATTTTTACTTTATCATACGCAGTATAATAAAGTATTGTAATCATGCCGAAAAAAAATGAGATTTTAGCGGAAATAGGGCTTTTTGGGTCCCCTGAATATTTTTGACCAAGGTACAAAAAATGTCTGTGTGTGTGTGTACCCGTTTTTTGTAGAGGCGATTCCAGAGAAACGACTGAAGGTATCGAGACGAAAGTTGATATTTAGAAGTTTTATAACTAATCTTAGAGCTGAAAAGCTTTTGGTTCAAAAGGGTCCAAAGGAACTTGCTATTTACTCTTAGCGTTTTTCAACGATTTTGCAATTGAGCCGCCATTTCTGCAATTTTGTCAAAATAGACAAATAATAAATTAAAGTAGAGGAAATTTTGTATAACTTAATTAATATTAATAGTTATTAATAGTAATAGTTATTAATAGTTTAGCTGCAGGAGCAAATTCTATTTGATCGAAATCGTGTCTGCATTAATAGCAGGTAGCCAGGATATTTTGAAACTTTTGACAGTATTCAGAACGTCAGCCATGTTTAGCCATGTTCTTATGTTTTCGCGAATAAATACAAGAAAGATTGTAAGACGGTATGGTAACATTAAAACTTATTTGGAATATTGAGCATAATTCTTTATGAACTTTTGTAGTTAGCACTGAAAACGAGGTACAACCCGAAAATATAGTATGGTAGAAGCCAATATGATATATTAATCATCAGAACCAATAACCTTTTTACTTTATCATATGTAGTATGACAAGGAGTTTAGTCTTAGCATTTTCGAAATATTTTGCAAATAAGCCGCTATTCTGGAATTTCGTCGAAATAGTTAAATAATAAATTAATGTAGAGGAAATTCCGAATAATTCATGACTATGAAAGTTTTTGGTAAAATAAATATTTTAGCCACATGAGCTAATTCTATTTCATCGGGATCGCTCGTACTGCATTAAAACACTAGTATTAAAACTAGTTAGCCAGGATTTGTCAGATATTGTGATTCTAATGATAGTAGGTAGTATCAAATGCTGATGTTTTGACATTACATACTGTAAATATAATCAAAATATCTGTCTAGTTCTAGTAGTTTTATTTTAATGCAGACGTGACCGATCTCGATCAAATAGAATGTCCTGCAGCTAAACTATTAATATATGGATAAAGTCATGTGCCTGGCCACATCAGATTTTTTTTTCTCAAAAATGTTCTTAGGCCAAATATTTTGTCCATAAGAGAATTAACAGATCTAGCAATATCAGTACAAAAGCATAGGGTTGCCATTTAAAAAAAGGTGTCGATGACGTCATAAGTTGAAAACAATTGAAGGTAGGAAATTAAATTTGATGTCAATACGTGTATTACGATCACTAAAAATCGAAGTGTCCGACGATTCTTTCAAGTAACAAACCGTTTTGAGAGATTTTGTCATGTTTCCATACACTGTTCGCTCAATGTAAAGTTTATATTTCATTTACTAACATTTGATTTAACAAACAGTTACGTATATTATATTAAATACAAACTATCTCTCCAAGCATAGTTCATTATCAAATTCTCTATGCATTTTTAGAAACTTTTGTGAAGTAAAAGAGTACAGAAAATATGAATTTGAGTAAGTAAATTGATTTTGGTTATTCACTGATTGGTATTTGAAAAGGTTGTTTAGAACTAGAGATTATATAAACATAAAATGTGAATACAATTCTCTAAATTCCAGATCTTTTTAATTTGTACAACCTTTCAAACTCTAAAAAGACAGCTATTAATTAAGATAGAGTAAACATTTCTAAATTATGATAGATATTAGACTGCTCTTAACATTCTGAAAGACATATGTACATAGTAATAAGTATTAACAAAAAACGCGCTTGTCACAATAAAAAAATGAATAAATATCTAAAATTAATAACTTACCTCTGCAAACGCCTTCTAGATCTCCGTGAAGAAATCGGCATATAAGGCCCTTTTGGGTGTCACAGGGTCTTTCTTCGCTGCATGGTTCCCCTAACTGTCTAGGACATTCTTCGCATTCATCGCAAATTTCTTGCGGCGAAGGGCACGTGCAAGGATACGCGCATCTTTCCTGAAAATAAAAAAATACCTGTTAGTTAGATCTCTATTAGTAATAATAATAATTAGTATTGTCAAAGGCAAAATTGAGAGAACCGCTGACATATGCCTGAATGATCATACTAGTATTAATGAACTAACAGATAATACAAGATATAAGTATCTGGGAATGGATGAAGCCTTTGGTATTGATGATGAAGGCATGAAGGTGAAGGTTATAGGCGAATACATTAAGCGTGTGAGGAAAATTTTAAAGTCTGGTTTAAATGGAAAGTATAAAATGCAAGCGATAAATGCATATGCAATTCCTATATTTCGATACAGTGTTGGTGTTTTAAACTGGACGAAGAAGGAAGTACGCGATTTGGACATTAAAACTAGAAAACAGTTACCATTAAATTTTATGTTTCATCCTAGGTCTGAAGTCTGCAGGCTATACCTGCATCGTTTAGATGGAGGTCGTGGTTTGCAGCAATTGGAAAATATTTATGATTTGAAAATGTTAAATTTACGAAATTTTATAAAGGCCAACAAGGAGGATAAAGTTATTAAACAATTAATTAGGGATACTTCTGGTAAGTCAATAATTAGTAAACATAAACTAATTTTAGAAAAATTTCAGGTGGAAGAACTAGATAATTACGGCAACAAAACTTCGGTGCAGAGTTTAAAGCGAGAGATTAAGTTAAGAATGAATCGGAAAATGAGAGAGGATTATGTTAGTAAGCCAATGCATGGTCAATTTTTAAGAATTGTGTAGGGTGATGGTACTTCAAAGTCTGGATCGTTATCTTGGCTTTGTCATGGGAACATTACGGCTGAAACGGGAACTTCTATCATAGCGGCGCAAGATCAGGCAATACGTACCAGATATCACGAACAGAAGATAATGAAAGTTGCTCATGATGGGAGTTGTAGACTGTGTCACCAAGCTCCGGAACATGTCTACCATTTATTGGCGGCTTGTCCAGTCTTAGCTGAGTCGCATTACATTACTAGGTATGATACGGTATGAACATATATACATTACAATTTATGTTCCCAACTAGGTTTAGCAATGGATGTGTCGCGGTGGTATGACCACATCCCATCTCCTGTTGTGAGTAACGATCGTATTACCATATTATGGAACATGCCTGTTGTCACTGATAGAATGCTTGATGCTAATAAGCCAGATATCGTGGTAAAGGATTTCCAGAGGAAGGTGTGCACGTTCATAGAAATCTCGGTACCTGCTGATGCAAATGTTATAAGGAAGGAGCTTGAAAAACAACTTAAATATAAGGATCTCTCTATAGAAGTTGGACGTATGAGGGGAATGAAAGTGAACATTGTTCCGGTGATTGTAGGTTCATTGGGAGCAGTTAGTCCAAATTATAGTAAACATGTTAAGGAGTTGCCGTGCAAAATTTCGCCCTGGTAAATTCAAGAAATTGCGGTTTTGGGAAGCGCGAATATTTTGAGGAGAGTTTTATCATAAAGAACCCTAAATCTGCTGCTTAATATTTCATCTTCACCTTCCTTTAATGTATATTGTCTATTAATAAATAATGTATGTGTTTTTTAATGATCTCTGCTCAAAGCTGCAATGGGTTTCTGCAGTTTTCCTTTGCTTTGCAAAGAAAAGTTTCATTTTGTGTTTTCAAAGCATAAATGGCCTTGTCTTGTCCAAATTGGGTTGAGCTCAAGTGATACCCGCAAAGGAAGTGATTTCCAATAAATAATAATAATAATAATAATGCTTATCTATAAAGCATAAGACAATTTTCAGGTTTAAATTGCAAAGAATTAATAGATTCTTTCAATTTTATTATAACTTACAACGTCATTGTTCTTCTATAAAAATTTTAATTATTCACCGTCAAGAAATATTTACCTAGCCCTCAAAAATCTAAATTAATTTAAACTCACTCGCGGTCTTTCATATTTACGTTAAGCGGATCGGGTTTTTTGGATAATCTCTGCGGCGGACCCCTTGAGTTTTAATAGTTTCAAACGCGGCTTTGAGCGCGTTGAATTTTAATTAAAAATTTAATTAAAAATGGTCCTTGCGTTTACTGCCCATTCCCCTGAAACGTAATGAACACTTTCAGCTTTAAACACAACGAGAAACTATAAAAACGACTATTTTTTTAAGTGAACTGTACTTGAGAGGTAAAAGTAGTTGATGGTGAAACGAAATAAACAAACGGTCGGTTGCTAAGTGTGTCCCAACAGCTATTTCAGAAACGTAAACTAAATGCAAATAAATAAATAAGTCGAAGCAAAGTTTTTAGATTTATGAATTGATTCAAAATCATCGAAATAATTTAAAAACGTTTCTATAAATTATAAAAACAAACATTGACTTCACACAAAATTTCAGGGAAGTCTCGTATTTCTGCTTCGTATAAATTCATATTATACATTTATACAATAGTATACACACTGGTCGATATTGTTTTAGTGCACATTATACCGTATTTTGCTGCCAATATGCCAGTTGACAAACAATAGATTTATTAATTTAACTGCATCAGCGAACAGCTGTTTTTGATATATTAACAAATGCGTTTCCGCGCCGAATATTCCATTATTTCGGTGCCATTGTGTATTTCGAGTACTATATCGACAATATTATTCTGTTTACTGTGCAGCATTAAAACGCTTTTATGCAAACATTTCGTTGAAAATAACGAAATAATTTTTTTAAATGTGGCTATATTTTTAGTGTCAGTGGCGGCACGCTTACAGGGATAAAAGTGTGAAAATGGGACTCTAAAAATAATTATGGACATAATTCACGTTTTTGATATCGGTCCCATAGTCGGGCTTCAGGTCATTATTATTATAATCAAATGCGGAAAACTACTTCATCCGAACTCGGAATATTAAGTCTGCGATAAAGTTTTAATGAACACTGCAGCGGCGATGCAAGCGCCACCTGACGGCAATGAGATTAAATCGAATCCTGGTTTATTATATTATTGATAGGTAATGCATCAGTTTTGTACAATTTTATTGTAAAATGTCACATGATAAATAAATAAATCGATAGATCTAAAATAAATGGATAGATCTAATAATATGGAGTTAGCAGATTTTCCGATTAGTGGTGAATACTAAATTAAATTTGCTTGATAAACCCAAAAACTATTTAAAAAGAATGCCCGATTTTGTTATATAAATATGCAAACTATTATAACTGTTTCAACAGTTTATTTATTAATAATATTTAAATATATGCACAAACAATATAAAACAAATACAACTCTTGATATATTACATATATTACAAACGTCAGCTCTGAGCGTATAAAACTTAAAATATCAAACAAGTTTTACAAATTTAGCATCGTAAATTTGTAGACACGTAGAATATTTTGTAGATCACTCATTAAATTTAAATGGTAATCCAGACACCCGATTTAAATTGCCAAGAATTCCCATGAGACTTCCAAATGCCTGTTCGTGGTTCTGTTGTCTTATTGACTCATTTTGCCATTATTTTTTAATTCGGTAATCTGTCGCCGGATATCCAAATTTCTTTGGTTCTTCTAGTAACTAATGCACGTGCGATCCCCCACTACTGGCAGCGTCGCAGTCGATCACTTCCCCCGCTCGGCCCAAAGACCAAAGAGCGCCGCGTCAATTGCAGCAATCATGAGATGCTTCAACTCGATCTTTTGTATGAAACATGCAAGATAAACAATGATTATGTAATAAACTTTAAACCTATGAATTATTGGATAGCCTATAGTCTATATTTCATTATTCTAGCTCTTCTAATAAAGGAATTGCTGGCATTGCATAATATAGCTTTTTGTGGGTCAAGCACTAATCCAATAATTTTACAAAAATGCACATTGAAAGCTAGCATTCCGCAGGTGATTTTACTTTTTAAATCGTTGAAATCTATGGATTATTTCTTGAGTAATTAATTGCTAAAGTTAAACGAATGAAATTTAAGGAGCAGAAACAATCATCTTAGTTTGGAAAAATCGAGAAAACGCCAACATATACAGCTTACTAATTTTTATGAGTTGTAGGGGACATAATATATGGCCACGATAGTACCTAATTCCGACACCGCAACATTTGTACATAACAGTGGCTAAAGAAAGTAGTACACCATAATATTATGAAAATATAAAGCATTTTTAGTCAGCCTAAATAGTTATTATTAGAATTTTCTTAATTACTGTCATTCTGTAGCGATGTAAAAAGGAGTCGAATTGCAGTTACCTTATAAGGAAAAAATCAACTTTGAACATAACACGCAATTATCAAGATCAGTCAAACTTTTAGGTTATATTCTGACCGTTTGAACATTAGTAGAATAAGAAACAATTGTGGGTGTAATAAGTGTGTCAAATCAACACACCGGATGTCCTAGAATAAAGTTCAATGTTTTAAGGTTCGACACACAGGGATAATGTGACCCATTAAACGGTGAGTAGATGGCGCTGCAGGAGTTTATTATGCGGCGGCTTGATGTAAATGTTTAGTTTAGTTTAGTGGCTATAGATGTCGCCTCTAGGAGTACAGTTTGCGCGTAATTGAATTGCAGCGGACAACTACTGAAGGAAATTAAGTGTTTCGTACAGTTTGTGGCACCCTGACAAGCAACTACAAACTGTAACTAGATTTGGAGCGGGTAGCTAGTGAAAACTAGTTAAACAGGATGGACAAATATTAGTACCTATAGGAGATGTCGGTTACTACACAAGATGTCCAAAAATAGATAAATAGACTGTCTCGTAATTTGTTATGGAGAGAAAAACTCCTTGGTGAAAAGAAAAATTAGTTTTTTGCTTTCTGGTTATAAATACAAAAGCTTGATTTTGATAGTTTTATATTTCCTTCAAGTTGAATTTTAGTACTCCAGCACACCTGTTTCAAACATACAAAAACATTAGGGTGATATACATGTAGATGTGTATATAATATATATATATATATACAAACTGCTAACCTAAAATGGAATATAAAGTTGGAATCCGGTAAGATTGATGTGTTTTATAAGCTAAAAATAATGTCAGCATCTCCTTAGAGACATAACAAGACGACACAACAACGTTTAAGCGTTGGCAAAGCTAAATGATGTTCAAAATCGTATGGAAATGGTAGCGCAGAAAAATTAATCACTGTTAACGAATTAATGAATGTACAGCGTTTGTAATGGCGGACAAAAGACCGAGAATTTAACAAATGACCGTCGTAAATTATGCGGTCGTCGCAATGCTTTTGTTCGAATTGTACGGTTATAAATTATATTTTAAAGTTGGTGCTCGGATCAGCCTAGCTAAATGGAATGTTATTTATGAGTTTGTAATTGATTTTAAGTTTAAAATAGCTTTGCTGTTTTAATATTTAGATTGATTTGGATTCACAAGATAAATTTCTATAGATATTTTTCTTTATGGAATCAATTATTATTGATTAAAAAACTTTAACGAATTAGCTCGATATTTATTTTTATCGCCACAGCTCAGAAACTATGCACTTTTTCATATAGATAAATTGAGTTATATCGATTCAGAATAACGAAATTAAGCGAATAAGTTAGAAAAATCGATACATTTTGCGAAAAAAAAATTAAAATCCGGCACCTCCACCAAATGTTTAATTCACGCTTTTATGCAAAAAACGAATGAATTCACGCTGTGGAACAGTCAAGTAGAGACGAAAAAACATCATCTAGCATAATTTTACTCTTTAGCTATTTAATTTAGGCCTTCTTGCGTTCAAACGGGACATGGTCTACACTCTACTCTACTACTGTTAATATTATAATATATAAGAATAAGTTAAAGTAAAAAGCCAACATATGATTAAGAAACTACACCCAAAGCATTAAAAAATATATTTTCTCTATTATTTATTACTATTGTTATAAGCATTTGTATATTATAAAATATATTAGAGTATAAAAAATTATCAAAATATGTCATTTAATTAGGAAGTTATAACGAATTGCAGGCACGTACAAAGGACATTGGGCTCATTTGCAAAATCCTTGAAAAATGCTTAGAGGAAACACATATCTTACTGCGTATGATGAAGTAAAAACATTTAGTGAGATTGACATTTTACGTTCTGAAAATAAAGTTCGTGAATAAACATCCAAGTGTTCTATAGAATAGAATATAATAGAATAGTATATTTGCAATCAAAATTACACAGCACGTCATCGTTATTTACTCTTAAAATTTGTTAAATAAGAAATAGCTGGAACATATATAGACAATGTTGAAAACTGCACAAATACAAGATAATTATAACACGAGGCGAAAATTGTATGTTAAAACACCAAATTTGAAGTAACCAATGTACATTTTTAAAATTTTTGCGTTATCAAACTTTTATAAGTGCTTATACTATTTAATTTCATTTTTTTTTAAATTAAATGTTTTCACGAATTTTAAAGCATTAAAAATATATATTTTCTCTATTCTTTATTTTTATTGTTAACAGTTAAAAATATATCAAAACATTTAATTTAATTACGAAGTTATCACGAATTGCATGCAGGTACTATCGTGGCCATATATTATGTTCCTTCTTTTGACGTTGATTTTTTTGCAGAACTAGGGGCGAAAATGTTTTAAAAAATTCTGATGCTATGCTTGTTTAATATGCTACAACTCATAAAAATTAGAAAGCTGTATATGTTGGCGTTTTCCCGATTTTTCCAAATTAAGAAGAATTGGCGCTGTTTTTGCCCCGTAAATTTTATTCGTTTAACTTTAGCAATTAATTACTCCGGAAATAATATATAGATTTCAACGAAATAGAAAGTAAAATCTCCTGCGGAATGCTAGCTTTCAATGTACATTTTTGTAAAATCATTGGATTAGTGCTTGACCCACAAAAAGCTATATTATGCAATGAAATATAGACCATAGGCTACCCACTAATTCATAGGTTTAAAACTTATTACATAATCATTGTTTATCTTGCATTTTCGCTACAAAAGATCGAGTTGAAGCATCTCATGGTTGCTGCAATTGACGCGGCGCGGCGCTCTTCGGTCTTTCGGACGAGCGGGGGCAGGGATCGACAGCGACACTGCAAGTAGTAGCGGATCGCACATGCTTTACTTACTAGGAGAACAGTGTTTACGGACACAATACGTATAACAACCCGGCGATTATGCCTCGCCAAAGAAATTTTGATATCTGGCGACAGATTATCGAATTAAAAAATGATGGCAAAACGAGTCAATAAGATAACAGAACCACGAACAGGCATTTGGAAGTATATTTCATTATTCTCGCTCTTCTAATAAAGGAATTGCTGGCATAGCAAAATATCGGTTTTTGTGGGTCAAGCACTAATCCAATGATTTTACAAAAATGCACATTGAAAGCTAGCATACCGCAGGTGCTTCTACTTTTTAATTCGTTGAAATCTATATATTACTTCCTGAGTAATTAATTGCTAAAGTTAAAGGAATAATATTTACGGGTCGAAAACAGCGCAAATTCTTCTTCATTTGGAAAAATCAGGAAAACCCAACATATACAGCTTTCTAATTTTTATGAGTTGTAGCATATTAAATAAGGACAGCATCAGAATTTTTTAAAATTTTTTCGCCCGTGGATTTGCGAGATAATGGACTTCAAAAGAAGGGACATAATATATGGCCAAGATAGTACAAAGGGGATGGTCAGAGGACATCGATCATAAAATGAATGTTTTTATATAATATACAAGCTAGTATCAGATTACAAAGCTTCTATACATAATATAGAGAAAAATGTCCAGATCTTTGTAAGGATTACTCGTTGGCGACATTTTAAGATTTTCGAGATAACACAAGCGTTCTGCCTAATTTGACTCCACTATAGGTATAAATAAACCAACTCAGAAACTTTTCAGCAAAAAAATAAGATCAGCTCGCAGAAATACCCCGGATTTTTCCACAACCCATTTCCATAACATTTAGTCCCCATAAAACTCTACTTAAAACGCCATTATCGCTCGCAATCCATCAAACTAAATCCCTTACCGAGCCAAAAAAAAAAAACTTAACAACCCCCAACGAAATTAAGAGCGGGTGGAACGCGCGCAAAATCGCGATACCGCCGTCGCCGCCGTGCCATTAAATTTATAGATTGGCGCCGATACGGTCTGGCCCCGTTTAAGGATGCGGCCCCTTCGCGAAACCCCCGTGGGACGCCACTGGGGAAATCGCCTCGCACGTCGTTACTTCCGAACCTGCGTCACATAGATAAACCATCAATCTGAGAAGGCTGCGAGCGGCCGAACCTGATGTTCGAGGTGTTGTCGGTAGATGGCGTTGCGCGCGGAGATTTGCATTTCAATGCGATGCGGCGTGAATTGGATTTAAAGCCGCGCGTATGTTCTTGGAGTTGGTGGTGATATGATGGCAGAGCCGGGCCTAGCCGGTAGGCAAAGGGGTGGTAAAACTAACTGAATGACAACAACGAAAAAAACTGTAAAAATGCTGCTTGAAATTAGAAAATAAAGGTATTGTAAAATAAAGTCAAATGTACAACAGGAATTGACAGGCTTTTGGCTATTCCTATATTAAAAGATGCACAGCAGACAATAATGGAGAATGTTAAAATAAATTAGTTAAAAAACGATTTTAAGAACTAGAAGCTGAAAAATTAACTTTTTTTTCCTTCATTCTATATGTTTTTTGAGTTGCTGAGTCCGAATTTCAACTTTGCTACTTCCCACGGATATGTCTTCACAACGAAAATCGCAAAAAACTCAAAATCTTCGACTTTTTTCTTCAGTTTTTGCCAAAAGGTCATAAAAGTATGCACTTTTTGACGTAGACCACTCTATACAAAAAGAAAGTACACTAAATTTCCTATAAAAAGCACCCTCAAATGTATGTTTTGGTTGAATGCTTCGGCCGCTAGAGCGCGCTGAAAGAAGGCCAAATGTTCCTACTTTATGTAACGTGTCTGTAATTACAAAAAGCTTAGATTCTGACAAAACTACAATTAATTCCCTACAAATTGCATAAGTTAATCAGTCACATTAAATAAGTCAAGAGCCCTTAACCAAAAATTCAATAGAGACCTATATTAACACTACTTATTTATTAAAAACTATATGTTTGCTCTTTTTAATTAATGCTTAATGTATTATTTTTTGTTTGTTTTTTTATTAAGTCTGCGGTGCTTAGCGACTCTGATTTCGCTTAGCTTAATATGAAATAACAAACTTCGCCAAAACAAGTGATTAAGATGTGCAATTTATAGGGAAATTATTGTAGTTTTAGCACAATTCTAGCCTTTTTAACTAACTCGAAAACTTGGTTTTACGTAGAGTAGGAAAATTTGGCCTTCTTTCAGCGCGCTCTAGCCGCCAAGCCGATCAATCAAAATTGCATTTCAGGGATGCTCTTATAGGAAATTTAATGTACTTTATTTTTGTATAGCTTGGTCTACATCGAGAAGTGCATAGTTTTATCACTTTTTCGCAAAAAGCTGAAAGAAGGGCGAAAATTTTTTATTTGCGGTTGTCGATATTAAGTCACATCCGCAGGAAGTAGCATTGTTGAAATTCGGATTCAGTAACCCAAAAAACATATAGAATGAGAGAAAAAAACAGGCACCCTCGAAAACGATTTGAGTAGATTTATTCTGTAAAAATACCCTACTTTGCTGATCACAGATGACATGACAAAATAGATATTGACATAATATTTCTGTTCAGAAAACCAATTTTCTTAATTTCTACCAAACCTACATCTTTCAACATTTAAAGTAATTCTTTGTTTATCATGTATCCAAGTTTTTCGCATTAATATGGTGTATAATTTGTTCTGCTAAGCTAAATATTTTCGGAGATATTGATACAGTTCATAACAATTCTTTTATCACTGATCGCTTTTAATTAACTTCAATAATAATATTATCAAAGATTCAGTAAAAATTCTGATGATGGTATCATTATGATGTCCACTTGACGTTTTTAAACTCTTTACCGCCCTTAATGTTGAGTCAAATTTAGGCATCGCTTTAAGAATTTTTAACCCTCCTGATGACTGTAGCTACCGGCGTTGGCGATAGATCGTTTTCTTAACTAAAAATAATAAAGAAATATTTTAGCACCATGTCAATTCAAACTCCTCCTAATGTGTTAGCAATGTTGGCCACTGAACATAAATTGAGTTATACATTAGATCTGAAAGAAGTTATTCGCGATTTTCCAGAAAAAAGATTCGAAAGAGATTATTTTATCTCTACAAAATTTTAACTTTGTATATTGTACTAGTATTCTATATTCTGTGTTATTTTGAAAGTATTGTTTGTCTTAGTTTTGTTACCAAGTCTGTGTTTTTAATATAAAAGAAATCGTCACTATTGTCTAGAATGGATGGTTATGGAAAATTATAATGCGTTTCAGGATTTGTTGGCGTATCTAGTTGCAGCTGAAACTTTTGCAGGCCATCTAGCAAAGATCTTACAGCCAAACAACATTGAACTAGAGTCAATCATAGAAGAAGAAGCCTACTATCGGTCTCAAAATTTGGTGTATATAGATTATAAAAAGGGTTTAAAATTTTTTTCTAAAATTTCCTTTTAGACCGTTGTAAACAAGGTTTCTTTGGAAAACAAAAACAACAACATAATAAAACCAAAAGCAATGCTTTTTCCACAATTTTTAAAGATAACTGAAGCACAAAATTAGAGTTTTCGTGTATACTGTCTTCTTTTACAAAAACAAGACAAATGTCAAAACGTCTTGACATTAATATACCTTTTATTACCTTTCATTTGCTCAGAAATGCAACATAACATTCTGTTATTGCTAATATGGTATGATTTCAATCTTCGCATTAGAAGCAATTCGTTTTCAAAGAAATTACTGCATTGACTAAATATTATTGGAAATAAAAAGAAAAATGTTTACCGTTTTTTTTGCTACCACAGTGTATATTATGTTCTTCAGAAGAAAACAGAGTTTTATATAAATACCTCCCTTCACACTTAAATTTACTTAAAATTACTAGCGTACGTTACAAGAGTTTTGTTGCATTCCCGCTAATGCATAATAAAATAACTTAATTTTATTCATGATAATGAACATAATAAACAATTTCTCGTTAACAATATGAATGCCAGTCTTTCAGAAAACGGTATTTTTCATGTTTTGCTTATAATTTAAATAATAATAAAATACACGGTGGGACAAAAAAAAACGGTACAAATTTTTGATCACTCGTATTTCCTATAATATTTTGTCAATTCAAATATTTCTTTTAAAAACTAAGTGCCTGTAGTGTGAAGATTGAAACCGTACCATATTCGCAATAACAGGACGTTTCAATCCACAGTTATGTTGCTTTGTGTTTGGCTATGCAAAATTTCTGATAACATCGTGTCAATTTAATGTGAAATGCAAGCTGTAATAAAATTAGTAGGTAATGATTTTTTTTTCCTTTGGTCAAAAGGGACAGCGGAAATTTTATTGCATCGAATACAGGGTAATTTTTTTTTGCATGCAGGGTGCAATTTTGAAACATCGTTTTTTGCTGTTTTTACTGAAAAAGAAGAAGTGGAATTGCGAATATGGTATGTTTTCAATCCTCACAACATAAGCAATTAGTCCTTCAAAGAAATGCTTGCTTTAATTTACTTAAAATCTTTGGAAATACAAGTAATTGAACATTTGTACCGTTTTTTTTTTGGCCCACAGTGTATATAGAGGTAAATATATTCATAACTGTCCATATTCAAATTTTCGATTTACTTTGCCCTATCATCTCACAAATTAATTCAAAACAAATAAATATAAAGAAAACAAAACAGCACGAAACGCAAAGTTACTTAACGCTTAACGTGTATCACATCAATACTACTATGCACCACCTTCTACCTGAACGCAACCCCTATATTCCGCTCACGTTTTCGTTAAAACATCGGAAAAGCGTTTGTTCGCAACCCTGGCTTCATCAAAGATGCATAAGATAGAACCCGCAGAGTTGCGAAGCATGCCATGGATTCTACCAGGATTCTCGGTTGCATTTTCGTCGAAGTTGGCTTCGTCCAGTCGACGTGCTCGAAGAATACGTGTACTGTGTGGTGTAAACGATCGCCGACAGAGGTCGTGCAGGTAATATTTTAGTGCAGGTAATAATCAAACTTAAATAAAATAGCTCATTAGCTTTTATAAAGAATTAGAATCAATTAGGAAAAATAATATGAAAGTGTACTGCAGTGTAGTGATCCTATACAAAAATCAAAAGAGAAATATAAAATAGTCCTAACGATCCTTTTGAGTTTTTATGCGATATCCGCAAACTTAAAGAAAATGTTATAAGTAAAAATGATTTACTGGCACATTCCAAAGATATGGAAACCGCTTTAAAAGTTGGCGATTCCTCCATCTTAACGGTTTAGCATTTGCTGCCGAAATGGTGAGCTAGTTAATTTTTATTTGGGTAGACACATAATTTGCCCGCCTATAAAAATAATATTAAAATGTGCTGAGTCTTTGATGGTATTATTATTGAAATTAATTAAACACTATCAGTGATTAAAAAATTCGCCATGAAATGCTTGCATCAATATCGCCGAAAATATTACTCTTAGCAGAACAAATTATACATCATATTAAAGATAAAATTTTGATGAAGATTTGGGTACATGATAAGCAAAGAATTACTTACTAATATTTAAAGATTTAGATTTGGGAAAATGTAAAGAACGGAGATATTATGTCAATATCTATTCTGTCAAAAACGACAGAAGTTTGCTGATGACAGATGACTTAACAGTGTAGATATTGACATAATATTTCGGTTCTGAAAACCCGTTTTTTAACCTTCTCCCAAATCTACATCTTTCAATATTTTTAAGTAATTCTTTTCATCTTTAATATGGTACATATATAACATTTTGTTCTGCTAAGCTTAATACTTTCGGAGATATTTGATGCAAGTATTTCATGACAAATTTCACTGATAATCCACTGAAAATTTTTAATAAATTTCAAAAATAATGTCTTCATTCAGTAAACATTTTGATGATATTATTGGTAGTATTTTCATAGTCGGGCGTATTAATTATGATGTTAAATGATTTCGCGTCCATAGACCTTGTTCCAGAAGGTCCAGTTGACGTTTTTAAAAATTCATTACCTCCCTTAACATTGGGCCAAATTTAAACATTGCTTAGCAGATTCTTTCTAACCCTGCCTATAACTGTTGCTACCTGAGCGGGCGATAGACAGTTTGCTAAACTAATATTCATAAAAAAGTACTATAGGAGATCTCGTGAATACCAAAACTAGTTATCGTCTTTTGTTTTCGAGTATTATTATCCTATTAATCTAAGCAAATTGCACTGCGAGATATGCACTGTAAATTAATATTTGTACCGAAAGTACCGAAAATATGAACATTTATTGTCGATTCGTAACATCGCACATCTGGACTTGCAAACACGTTGCAAGGTCTCGAACGCATCGGCTGGCTCGACAAAAACTTGTAGTTCTGTGGCTGTAGAAATACCTTCTACGCCGATATTGGGCAGACTATTTGAGGTAAACATATTAATGCCGCATGAATGCACCGGTGAAAAATACATTCTTATGCCTGCAAGAAATAGTTTTCGGGCTATAGAATTCTTAATACGTTTTACTTTCGACAAGAAAATAATATCTTGGTACCTAGTGTGTAGGATGTTTGTTTTCGCTACATTACTAACGCGTCTTGCAAAATATAATAAAAAAATAATACACGCAAGGACTCATGATGCATGAATTTATTATTTGATAATAATCATTTCAATCATTTGCAGTTGGTTTGCTATAAAAGTTATTTATTGGCACTTTAAGTACCAGGAAATTAGGCAAACAAGGTTAAATAGAACCTTGTTTGCTTAATTTTGTGTACCGGTTATTCGTTTTATTTCATTATTATTAATTTTTTAATTAACTCATTACTTCGTTTACGTAATGTTATGTAATGATGCTTGTTCTACGTTTGTTTACATATTGTTTAATGTGTATTTTCTTTTTCTATCCTTTCGCTAAAATTTCAAATGGCTATAAGTAGTGTAAGTACACCAAAATGCTGGAAAAGTAACGGTACTACTGTAAAATTAAAGTCAATGATATGTTTTACAGATAAGAAAAGTAAAAGAATAATTCGAAGCTATGTGCGTTTTTTACTGCAGCATAAAACGTCTTAATATGTGGGTTGTTTCATCTGCAGAATCCAAGATATATCAAGAACTTTATTTATTTTTAAGAAAATTGGAATTTGTGAAAATAACCGAAATGAGCGTGCTTTATTTCACGTTAACTCCGTCCACACAAATAACAGGACAGAAATAATCAACGTTATTATTCATACGGCGGACCGTATTTACACTGTCAAAAACCTGGCGCCGTTAAAACGCGTAAAACCCGAAATTGATGATTTTTTGACGATTTTAGCGCGCGCGCCGGCTTTTCGCAATAATTGATGAAGTTCGTTGTGCGGGGGCGCCCCTATCGCCGGCATTAATCACTGTTTACGTGAAAATCGACGCCAGCGTCGCATTACAAGTGATACCAACCGACAAGGTAAATATTTGCCGGTAAAATTTCGCTTGACGATGTTTTCGACGTAATAATTTCCATGTCATATATTTTAGGTTGTATGATTGAACACATTTTTAGCAAGCATAATATGCGTTACCGTTTTACAAATAAAATGTCAAACTTTACTTTATTTGAGGAAAAAACGCTGTTTGAAATTTGGTTGAGAATTGCTGCTAGTGACGTCATGGCTAGCAAATAAAATGCGTTATTTATTTTTAATTACCACTTTTAATAGCAATTTTATCATAAACAAACCAATGCACAGAGTGGTTGCCCACTCTTTCTACTCCATAGAGCAGGGGTTCTCAACCGGTGGTACGCCAAAGACTTCCAGGTGGTACATAAAAGATACCAAACTTTATGGGTAAAATCATATTTATTTTGATGATAATGTTTGACCCAAAATTATAACGGCAAAATTAAATAATATTCCATTATTAAATGGTGCCGTATACAGAGTATTTCTAAAATGGCAGATTGTGTAAAAGAAAGTGTAGTTAAAAAGGCAAAACAAAGTAAATATTTAAGTTTTTTTGATCAATTATTAGTCTTTAACTGATTTGAGGTTGAAGAGGAAATTGCAGAGGAATATTTATTTTAGGAACCTCTGCCCGAAAGAAGAGCTGGTGATAAATTTCAATAATTGTATGTTTAAAAATTCCATTCCATGGAAGAAATTTATTGGTGTCTGCACTGCAATGGAGCTCGGGCTTTAACAGAAAAGAATCGCGGTCCTCATAAAATTAAAAAAGTAGCTCCATAAGCTCAATTCACTCACTGCAAAATCCATCGGGATTTTCTAGTAGCAAAATCTATACCAGACAGACTACAAACAGTTTTGGAACAAGCAGTAAAGAGATTACATTGTCTCTTCGTACTTAAATCAGAAGTTCAAGTTTTCCACGCAGAAGCTAATTTCGACCTCAAATATTGTTTCTTTGATGAATTGTGGATAGTCCGGTTAGCATATTTAGCTGATATTTTAGGAAAGTTGAATAATATAAATTTAGTTTTGCAGGGAGAAATAGTTGTTTATTGTTATTGTTTATATTATTATTTTATTATTGTAAAGTTAACGCATTAATAAATAGAACGTAATTCACTGCCAAAGAGAAACAACAATTGATAGAAACTTCCTCAGACTGATAGAAAATTTTAAGATTAATGCACACCAATGTTTAGATCCAGAGGAAGAATTATTTTAAAGAAATTACAGATTAAGATATTAGATTTTTAATGCCCTTTTGCACCACCAATTTATGTTAAATATAGTCGTCATCAATATTAATTCAAAGAACAAACAGGTTTTGTATACCAAATGAAGTTTTGTTATATAATTGGTGATTGTTAGACTATTGTCTCTTTAGAACTTTTTTATTCTTTCCCAAGTAAATTTTCGTTAAAAAGTTATTAGTTTGGTACAAAATAATATGTAGATATGTATATTTAAAATCTGATATAAACTTTTTCATTTATGTACGTATTAATATGCATTTTTGTACAAAAGTTGGTGGTACGGAGAAATTTGAATATTTTTTATGTGGTACACGGAATCTAAAAGGTTGAGAACCCCTGCCCTATACATAAGGCTTAGTAAAATATTTTCCAGCAAGCTCGTATACACACACACACATACGGAGTGTGGGCATGTATGCGTGTGCTGTATATACGTCGATGTGTTCTCCTTTGTAAGGTTGGCGGCGCTGAATTATTAATAGGTCAAAATTCCGCAGTGGAACGCGGTATACTCTCTTCTTATTATGCTGAATTATTTAGGTGATTCGATACCGTTTTAGGGTGGATATGGGAACCCCGGCGTTGGGTTGGTGTACAGATTATAGTATTAAATTGTCTGATGTATACACGTACATGTTTCGTGAGACGTTGAACGTAAATATAGTGGATAGGTTTACGTATGTATATGTTAAATTAAATAAATAATTTACAATATGTATATACTATCGTGTGCAAGAAAAATAGAGACAGCAAAGTGAAATAAGGCTGTGATATTCTCAATGATTTTAGTTGGGTAACATTTACTTTGACTGTGTTTGTTAACCAACAAATTTGTTCTGGTTTCGACAATTGTATTCTTCGCGATATTCTTGCCTACACCTAATTCAGTAGAAATTTCTCGAATGCTGATTCCATCATGCAGTCGAGTTTCTTCGCTTTTTATTTCTTACGTCAAAATTCAAGATGACATTTATGTGACATGACAAATGTACTGACATGACATTATGAAGCCCAGGTTAATTAGTGCAAATTTAACTATCTCCGTTTTTTATCCTCACGATAGTTGGTACATCCAACTTAATGTCTGCTATAGCTTTGGAAGGTCTTACTACGAAATTTGACGTCATATAATATTGAGTTTTATTGCATACTTAGCTTATAATAGCCAATCTTTCTTGTGCATCATAATATCAGATATGTATAGGTACAAGATGTTTCTGAATTAACTAAATGCCTGAATTACACTATCGAACTTTTGACAATTTTCCTTGATTATTTTTTGACGTTTCTTAAAACCAATGAAATGCTTCTTTATTTGTCACAAGGGTAAGTTTCAACCAATTATGTCATTATTATAGTGGGAATAAATCTCTTGTGATTATTCTCGGGAATAATCACTGTAGCTTTTATTTGCCTAGCAACTGTCAGATACTTTCAATATATTCACAATGTGTCAACGATATTTTCATATATTGTAAGTAATAATTAATTAAATTAAATTTTTCAATAATTTTATGATAGTTTTATTGATCTTTTTTATTGTAAAAATTTGTGATCAAAAAATAATCTAGTCAAATATAACTCGAGAGTTCCATAAATTAGAAAATAATTTGACAGATTTTGTTCAAACTTGTTGCCATTTGGCAATAGCCAGTCGAGCCCTGCGGGCTCTCGTGACTATTGCCTGGCAACAAGTTTTCAAACAATCTGTCAAATTATTTTCAATTCATTCTCACTCTCTTGTTATATTATTACTGATTATTTTTTGACGTTTCTTAAAACCAATGAAATGCTTCTTTATTTGTCACAAGGGTAAGTTTCAACCAATTATGTCATTATTATAGTGGGAATAAATCTCTTGTGATTATTCTCGGGAATAATTACTGTAGCTTTTATTTGCCTAGCAACTGTCAGATACTTGTCTTAGAGAAAATACGCAGGAGGAAATAATATAACAAGCAATTCCAAATCCTCAATAAATAATGAGTCTCGAAATATTTTTAATAATTGCGTTTTGCATTGTACTAATTTAAATTGTTAATTCTTTTAATATATTCACAATGTGTCAACGATATTTTCATATATTGTAAGTAATAATTAATTAAATTAAAATTTTCAATAATTTTATGATAGTTTTATTGATCTTTTTTATTGTAAAAATTTGTGAATCAAAAAATAATCTAGTCAAATATAACTCGAGAGTTTCATAAATTAGAAAATAATTTGACAGATTTTGTTCAAACTTGTTGCCAGTTGGCAATAGCCACTCGAGCCCTGCGGGCTCTCGTGACTATTGCCTGGCAACAAGTTTTCAAACAATCTGTCAAATTATTTTCAATTCATTCTCACTCTCTTGTTATATTATTACTGATTATTTTTTGACGTTTCCTAAAACCAATGAAATGCTTCTTTATTTGTCACAAGGGTAAGTTTCAACCAATTATGTCATTATTATAGTGGGAATAAATCTCTTGTGATTATTCTCGGGAATAATTACTGTAGCTTTTATTTGCCTAGCAACTGTCAGATACTTGTCTTAGAGAAAATACGCAGGAGGAAACAATATAACAAGCAATTCCAAATCCTCAATAAATAATGAGTCTCGAAATATTTTTAATAATTGCGTTTTGCATTGTACTAATTTAAATTGTTAATTCTTTTAATATATTCACAATGTGTCAACGATATTTTCATATATTTTAAGTAATAATTAATTAAATTAAATTTTTCAATAATTTTATGATAGTTTTATTGATCTTTTTTATTGTAAAAATTTGTGAATCAAAAAATAATCTAGTCAAATATAACTCGAGAGTTTCATAAATTAGAAAATAATTTGACAGATTTTGTTCAAACTTGTTGCCAGTTGGCAATAGCCACTCGAGCCCTGCGGGCTCTCGTGACTATTGCCTGGCAACAAGTTTTCAAACAATCTGTCAAATTATTTTCAATTCATTCTCACTCTCTTGTTATATTATTACTGATTATTTTTTGACGTTTCCTAAAACCAATGAAATGCTTCTTTATTTGTCACAAGGGTAAGTTTCAACCAATTATGTCATTATTATAGTGGGAATAAATCTCTTGTGATTATTCTCGGGAATAATTACTGTAGCTTTTATTTGCCTAGCAACTGTCAGATACTTGTCTTAGAGAAAATACGCAGGAGGAAACAATATAACAAGCAATTCCAAATCCTCAATAAATAATGAGTCTCGAAATATTTTTAATAATTGCGTTTTTCATTGTACTAATTTAAATTGTTAATTCTTTTAATATATTCACAATGTGTCAACGATATTTTCATATATTGTAAGTAATAATTAATTAAATTAAATTTTTCAATAATTTTATGTTAGTTTTATTGATCTTTTTTATTGTAAAAATTTGTGAATCAAAAAATAATCTAGTCAAATATAACTCGAGAGTTTCATAAATTAGAAAATAATTTGACAGATTTTGTTCAAACTTGTTGCCAGTTGGCAATAGCCACTCGAGCCCTGCGGGCTCTCGTGACTATTGCCTGGCAACAAGTTTTCAAACAATCTGTCAAATTATTTTCAATTTATTCTCACTCTCTTGTTATATTATTACTGACAATTTTTAGTGAAATGTTTGATGAAAAGTTCAGGAAGTTTCCTTCTGTTTTGAGTGTCAAAAATGTGTCAACACTTGACGAGGTGGCAGCTGGGACTAGGTAAATACTCTAACAAGCTTGACAGGAATTAGTAATTACATACATAAAGTCTTAAAAAAGTCGTACATTAAATGATACCAATAAATGTCAAAAAATCTGCTTCGCAATTTTTATGTGTCCTTGTGTTTTTGTCTATACCCTAAAATATATTGTTGAATTCCACATCAGAAGTGTTCTGAAATTAATATCTATTACTATTACAGATTTGCAAATTCACTTATAAGAAATTTCTTTTTATGACAAATACTCATCTGATCTGGGTTTGTTTATATACATATTTCATATTCCATATTCCATTCGCTAATGGTACCACAAGACTTTTTTATATTATAAAGTTGCTTGGGTTTGTCATATAGTGTTAAATAAAAAAATCTGATGTGGCCAGGCACATGACTTTATCATACAATATATAAAATTAATAGTTTAGCTGCATGTGAATCATTTTGATTAAAATAAATCGAGTCTGCATTAAAATTAAACTAGTTAGCCAGGATTTGACAGATATTTTGATACTAGTTATTAGAATAATACTTATTTATGTCACAAGTGCCGAAAGTACAGAATCGCGCGACGAGCGGTGATGCGGCGCGTCACCGAAGGCGGAGCGTCGCCGTCACATGTGAGCGAGTCGCGCTATGTAGTTTTCGGCAGGTGTGAATTTTTTGTGTTGCTTTTTGAGAAAAGTGTATTTAAAAAAAATAATTAAAAAATGGTTATATTTCTGTTTTGGAAATGTTAGGTTGATACCACTTCTACAAAACGTCAAGTTTAATAAGCTAGTTCAAATTCTGACCGATTTATATTTGTTCATGACACTGTAGATGTCACATCCGTACCAACATACTAAAATAAAACTATCGCTATACTTTATTTACAATTTCTCAATTTATCGTTTTTAGAATTATATATAACAACGGGTTGATATTTCTTATCAACAAACAATCAAATTAATGATCTTATTTTATTTGAAATTTGTATATTGTATTTTCCTGTACTAGAGCGGCAACGTTCCATAGCGGTTCTCCGACCTCTGATGAAATCAGCTGCTTTTCAGTGTGACAGTACAAACAAATATTTGTCAAATCCTGGCGACTATGTAGTTTCATATCAATGCAGATGCGACCGATCTCGATCAAATAGAATTTGCTCTTGCAGCTAAACTATTAATTTTATCAAAAAATGTCATAGGCATAAATTATTCAAAATTTCCTCTACTTTAATTTATTATTTAACTATTTTTACGAAATTACAGAAATGGCGCCTCAATTGCAAAATCCTTGAAAAAGGCTTAGAATAAACTACCAGTTCCTTTGCACCCTGTTGAACCAAAAGCTTTTCAGCTCTAAGTTAGGTCATGAAACTTCTAAATATGAACTTTCGTTCCGATACCTTTAGTAGTTTCTCCGGAATCGTCGCCACAAAAATCGTTTACACACACACAGACACACACACACACACACACACAGACATTTTTTTGTACCTTGGTCAAAAATGTTCAGGGGACCCATAAAGACCTATTTCCGCTAAAATCTCAAAAAAAATTTTCGGCACGATTACAATACTTTACATACTGCGTATGATAAAGTAAAAAGAAAAACTATTTATTATTTGAAAATATCCAAGCTACGTATATAATACATAATGATCGCTCCTATTTTTTATTTGAAAAAATATCTTAAAAATTACTTAAAACACTACGATAGTCTCTTAGGAGTTTGATTTATAACCTAGTATGCAAAAAGCTTCTAATAAAAATCTGATGTGGCAAATTAATAGTTTAGCTGCATGAGAATCTATTTTATTGAGATAAATCGTAGGTATTGTCAAAGCATCAGCATTTGACACTACCTACACTACGTAATTAGAATAATAGTTATTTATGTCACAAGTGCCGAAAGTACGCAATAGCGCGACGAGCGATGCTGCGGCTCGTCACCGAAGGCGGAGCGTCGCCGTCGCACGTGAGCGAGTCGCGCTATCTAGTTTTTGGCAGGAGTGACATCAACGTTTGTTGTGTAGCTTTTTTGAGAAATATGTATTTAAAAAAAATAAATAAAAAATGGTTATATTTCTGTATAGGAAATGTTAGGTTGATACCACTTCTACGAAACATCAAGTCTAAAAAGCTAATTCAAATTCTGACAGATTTATATTTATTCATGATACTGTAGATGTCACATACGTACCAACATACGCACTTTATTTACAATTTTCTCAATTTATCGTTTTTAGAATTAGATATAAACACGGGTTGATACTTCTTATCAACAAACAATCAAATTGGTGATCTAATTTTATTGAATTTGTATTTTGTAATTTGCCGCACTAGACCGGCAACGTTCCATAGCGTGGCGGTTCTCCAACCTCTGATGAAATCAGCTGCTTTCGAGTGTGACAACACAAAAAATATTTGTCAAAATCCTGGCTACTATGTAGTTTCATATCAATGCAGATGCGACCGATCTCGATCAAATAGAATTTGCTCTTGCAGCTAAACTATTAAATTTACCAAAAAATGTCATAGGCATAAATTATTTAAAATTTCCTCTGCTTTAATTTATTATTTAACTATTTTGACGAAATTACAGAAATGGCGGCTCATTTGCAAAATCCTTGAAAAAGGCTTAGAATAAACTACCAGTTCCTTTGGACCCTTTTGAACCAAAAGCTTTTCAGCTCTAAGTTAGGTCATAAAACGTCTAAATATGAACTTTCGTCCCGATACCTTTAGTAGTTTCTCCGGAATCGTAGCCACAAAAATCGTTTACACACACACACACAGACATTTTTTTGTACCTTGGTCAAAAATGTTCAGGAGACCCATAAAGACCTATTTCCGCTAAAATCTCAATTTTTTTTTTCGGCACGATTACAATACTTCATACTGCGTATGATAAAGGAAAAAATTAGCCATCTTAGTCCTTCTCCTTTTTGATAAGCTATTGAAATTTACAAGAAAGATCATTTATACGATATTTAATGTCTGAAAAGTCTGAAACTAGAACATTCTTGTGTATTTAAATCATATGTTTGTAATAACATGCTCTTAAACGTAGGAAGAAAAAAACATTTATCAGCGCTTACTAACAAATAGAATAATTCTGTTCTGAAGTTGGAATAGTTTAATTATTTAAACTTATTATATTTTACTATATTCTTATTAACTTTATTCAGCTTAAAATAATTACGACCTAGATGCTGGATAGATTTTTTTGGATCAGTACATGTCAAAAACCCATGCGACGAAATAAGAAGGACATGATATTATGTTCTCTTTTTATGATGTGCACCTACCAGGGATGAAATATATCCTGATCAAAAATAGAAGCAAAAATAGAAGTGGAAGCAGAAGCTTCCATATATAATCTTATCAAGAAACGAAATACAAAATAAGAAATAATCGCCTGTGTTTATGACCGTTACCTAGTGGTGGATTGACGAAGTACTATATTTGAGCATTGATAATGATGTTGTACATCAACTTTTACGATCCCAAAAACTTCTTTCAAAAATACATAACAATTATGTCTGTTTTAACCATCAATAATACATATACCTAGTGGATAACTGATCTATCATGGATTCTTTTTTTTGATTCATAAAATTCAGACAAGTAACTTCAGACTCCCGATTAACTAACTCAATTTTAAATAAAAGTGAAAAACAATAATATAATAGCAAAATTAGCAACTGTGAGGTCATCACGAAGTTTGTATATCCATACCAGCCTTGTATTAATAATACAAAATGTATCATTTCATGCGCTTATCAAGGCTATCATACGATCCATTCTCGAGTCGGTACTACCCCCTCCGTTATTTCCATTTCCAGCGACGCATGAACACATCAGAAAGAGTAGAGAGAGCCCGAATTGCCAGCAGTCAAAGAATATTTCAGTCATATTTCACGGTAGACCAGATTTTTCATGCCTACAGGCGAAGGTATAGCTAAAGAACGATATCATCCATCCTGATTAAATTCGCACCTTCAGAGAGGAAAAAATCTAGATCAAAGATCGACGAACTTTGCTGGAAAGCGACGCCAGAGCAAACGTGAGTGGTTTCCTGTAGCAAATACGCCACGCCTCGCTTAAGTTCGCGGATATGGGAGGGTGACTTTTGCGGCTAAAGTTCGAAGTATATCAAAGAGCTTTATTTATACAGGCTGTTTCAGAAATAACGGATAGATAAATGAATAAAAAAGAAAGGAAGAATTGTATGCTACGGGTGACTCGCATGCGCAATAACTTTGATCGGCCGCGGCGCGCAGTTGCGGAGTTGAATTCCTCTAAATCACTTTGCTATCAAAATTGTTGTAGGGTACTAGATACGTAAAGGGTTCAAGAACCTTTTGGGGCACAAAATACTTCCAATATACACAGAGAGAAAAGATTTCTTGTTTCAAAGAAATGTATTTGTTTGAATTTATTCTTTTGGGTCAAAACATATTTCTTTGACGCCAACAATATTTACTTCATTGAATACTCTAGTTTATTTGCTTGCAGAGATTAATTTATTTGAAATATTTATTTAAGTGGAATAAATATATATGGATACAAACAAAAATTACTTTCCTTTAAAGTAATATTTTAGTTTTGATTTTAAAAAAACGTTTCTTTACACCAATGAAATATAATTTTGATTCTAACATATAAATTTGTATATAAGGAGAGATTTATTTCGCTTAAAGTAATATTTTGTCTTTGGCTTAAAAATAGGTTTACTTCCGCCAAAGAAATCATATTTTGATTAAAATAAATATATTTGTACACAAGAAGATATTTATTTCCTTCAAAGTAATATTTTTGTTTTGGCTTTAAAATAGGTTTACTTCCACCAAAGAAATCATATTTTGATTCAAATAAATATATTTTTAATGTCATCCAACTGTATTGTTAGATGGCGCTGTAAACTCTCTCCTCGCACTTCGTACATATCGAGAGTATAAAGCAGCGTGATCGACAGTATAGAACTTATAGAAGTACAGTGCCTGCAGGTTCAAGTTGCGATTACAAATCAAAGTACACTTTACTAATTTAACCTTGACTATATGTTGGGTTGGGAAGACCAAGCACTGGTCGAGGATGTGTGACATCCCAAAAAGGAGATGACACATGGCGAGTCTTCCGAAAAATTCTTGTCTATTAATTCCTTCAACAAATTAATAATTTTAAGCATTTTAACACGACCAACAATTTTGTTAATTTAAAAAAATGTAATTCTTTCACTCAACACAATCATAATTATTTTTGAAGTAAATAAATCTCACTTCTTATAATACACAAATTGCAAACTTTTTAACTGGAAACATAAGTTGTTTGACGCAAATCAATGTTCTTTCTACCAAACAAATATTTCAAATAAATGCGTTTTTATCCGCAAATAAATATTTCTTTGCCTCTATTGAAACAACAAATTTCTTTGAGTCAATGCATATTTATTTGAATCAAACAAAAATTTCTCTCTGTGTAGCTGTAACTTTATAATGAATTCTTTCGGAGATGCTTCGGTTTTTTTTCTATGAAACGGTTGAATGGCTTTTTTTTCGCTGGTGCTGAGCGTTTGCGCTTATGAAAACAGAGCCAGGAATAATGGTGGGTCGAAGACAAAACGACCGTTGTCGTCCATATTACCCTAGCGCTGTACGGCGAGTGAATCGAAATCAATGCGTAAGCTCGAGGAAGATGGATGCCATTGTGTTCGACGTATGAACCGAAAACGTGGTTAGAATAGATTTGAAACAAAAGGTTACTGAATCGGTCGGTTCGAGAAACAAGTCCAAAACGTGTCTGAGAAAATTAATAAAATACCATAATTTACAATAATTATGAAGTTTCTTTGTTGTGTCCTTTTTTTTCTGCTTCTCAAGTGGTTTCTTATGTATTTCGTGTTTTGTATAATCCGAACATCAGTTATACCAAAATTACCAACAATTGGGACGTTCCCACAAAAGTAAATCTGAACAATGCATATATTTCAACACAAAACAGCAAAAATTACTGCGCACAGATAAGACGTGATGGTGACACTGATTTTGTCACAAGAGATGTGAGATATCGTTTCAATTTTGTTTTCATAGATTGCAAACCAAGAAGTCTGCGTAACGCAAATTGAAGACGTGATGGAGACGTTCCCGGTTCGTCATCTACAAACAAAAAACGGTTTAAAATCTCCATATAACATTATGTGGCAAAAGAAAAACTGGAATAAGTGTAATTACTAATTATTCATTGAAACTCTCGTATTTTATCGCTGAAGCATTCCACAAATTTTATTTTGCAGAACAATATTGCTGTTACTATTGGTGTTAACTAAGACAGAAATAGTGCGTCATCTCGCAAGCCGTTGGAAATAGTCGAATTTTAATAATTATTTTTTGAAAACGTAGTACTGGAACCTTTACACCTAAACTATTGACGTTTGTTTTTTATAAATATTCATATTTGTTAGATTATTAAATTCTGTATGGTAGCAATCATAGCATGTATTTACAAAATGTTCCGAAATCGAGTACCAAAGGATTTAATGATCTTTAATTTTACGTATGACAGGAAATTATAGAACAACATTTAGAAAATTTATAACATTTTGCTAAAGCAAAACAAAGTAACGTTCAGTTGAAGCCACACAACATAAGTACAACATCGTTATTTAGGGGTTCTTCACCTCAGAGCAGAACATTTTGCATTCATAAATAGGACTACCGCATCTAAGTTCCTATAATTTAGTATATGGTGGAAAGTTATATAATAATTTTTGAAAGAGTTATAAACATGTTGTTATCACAGCCAACAAAAATATCAACTCCCTCCACTTGGTGTCATACATAATATCGTAATGTGGAGGCTTTTCACCTTTTAATGTAATCATTTAAAGTATAATCCCAATCAATTACCATTTGGCCAAAGAGAAAAGGATTTAAACCGTTTTTGTAAAAGATATAATAATTTTTCTGTATCGTTTTTTGTAGTATAGGTGAATCAATTTAACTTTGCGTGTTGTCAAAAGTGACATGCGGTAGTTACGATATGATTAAATGAATTCCCACTCTTTCTACGGCATGCTAAACTATAGACACTAACGTTGGACGTATGTCTCAGGTGGCTAAGACACACGATCTTTGATGCTAATATGTATACTAGTGCGCAGAAGAAAGACAGAACTACAGTACGTCGGTCATTGGGTAGTTCGGATCTCCAGCGGCGTCGCTGACAGGAGATTCAGGGTAACTGTCAGTTGTGCAGGTATCACACTTTAAAATGCCGGGAAAATATTTAAATCCTCAAGCGAAACAGTTTGTGGCCAATCTTATACACTATTTTACAACAGAGAATGAAAATATGGGTCCCCCAATTCAGCAGGTTATTATTGTCCCGTCTTTCTATTGCGAACATTGTTACATGATTTCTTAGAGAGTTGCGGATGCATTAAAAATAAGTCTAAGGACAGTATCTAATATTAAAAATGCCAGGGAGGCAAACGAGTTATTTTGTACCAGAAGAAAAACTCGAACTCGGTGGAAACCAAAAACCGAAGACGTTGATGAGGGTCCAAAAATGCAAGTTCGCAATACATTGTATATATAACCTTTACGCTGCAAGTACGCTATTACATTACCATATGCTTCCTATAGACTACACTTAGCAATATTTAATTCTAGGAAAGCATGTTACCATTACATCCTCAAAACAAGATCTGCTTGGAAAGTCGCTTTTGAATTTTCGTTATGGCTCCCCTACAAACACTTCCTTTCCACCTTGGATTTAAGTTTAAGAATGACGATAACCGAAGGGCAATACACCCGCCATAGCATCTATGAGCGCGGAATTTCTTAGAATGTACATGAAAAATAAAAATTCTCCATTTCTTGTGTTTCTGGATGAAACATGGATTTTTTCAAACAATGGTCGAAGGAAGTCTTGGCAGGATAATAGTATTTTTACAGTGTTTTTTTCATAGACGCTAGAATTTGATGACTTGTATGCAGACTTATGGTGTTCCTTTGGCAACATTTATGTGACTACGCCACTGGCCGAATGACAACAGTCGATTGCACCAGACGACTGTCACTTTTGACAACACGCAAAGTTAAATTGATTCAACTATATATGTGAAAGCTTACATAGAAAGTATATGCAAATTATTGTGATTTCAAGATTGTTTGCTAAAGAACAGGAAATAGTGACTAACTAGTTCAGTAATTTTTAAAACGTTATAAACAATTTTCAGCAATCAACTTTGTGTTTCTTTGGCTGTCGATACTTAATATTGTTACAATACTAATCGTTAGTCGCTCTGTTGCCTGTTAGAAACGGAGTTTTACCCCTAAATCATCATTATTTTGTTTATCTCTCAATAAGTATCGAAAAGTAGTAAGATGAAAGCAAAGAACATATGACTTGAGGCTCTTTTAGATTTCCAAAATTCTACCATTTGCAATGTTTTTTGGTTTTAAACAACCTATCGTCTACATATATTTTCAATATACAGGTTGTTAATTGCTCATAACTCAAAACAAAGCATTTTATAAAAAAATCATAGTAAAGATTCTTAGAATTAATCTTAAAGTTAAAACATTTAAAATAATACAGGATGTTCTATTTGAAAAAGGAAAGGTAACCAGATATCCAGAATAAAATGAACATCCTGTATATTAAAAATATATTTAAACGATACGTTGTTTTAAGCAAATCAATTCCTACTTGAAAAATTTTGAAAAATGTCAAAGACATAGTTTTTACAACCCAAAAATAGCGCATCTTTCACCAGAAACAGACACGAGTCATCCAGTTTTTCTCAACCCTTCACCTAAAACCGTTAACTCCCAGTTAAGCCCGCTAGATGTCGCCCTTCGAACTTCCACCGCAGAAGGATTTCGCAACTTCTTTGCCCGAGTTTCCACCCGAGACCGTCGCGGCTTAGTTATGGATTTCCACAAAGTTGGCCGCGGTGCCGGCGTTCGCAGACGAACTCAACGACGACCAGATCCGAAAACTGGCTGCCGAACAGATAAGGTGACCGAAGTCGGAGCCAACTTGTTTAACTAACCATAATGAATAAGTTAACTATTCGCCCGTTGCGAGGCAGCACCGTCACCGTCGTTACGAGACGCAAAAACGAAGCAGGCGACGCGACGCTTAGGACTACTGGCGAAACTCACCGCTAGACATGATTGTAAAACGTATATAACGCTAATGAGCGACAAGAATTTTGGGGAGGTAAGCTTGTTGCGGGTATAAATTGAGATAGGGGTATGTATGGAATACGGAATCGGGTGGAAAATTTGGGATTTGTAGGTACTGTTAATGAGGTTCCGTTTCTTGTATTGGTTGTTACCCAGCTGTTTTTGTGGTTTGCCACAACAAGAATAACATTTAAGCTATGCTAAAGTATGTAAGAGAAAAATACGAAAAGGAAAACTATAAAATAACTTATGTCGTGTAATATTATAAAAATGGACCTTCTCGAACAACTTGAAATCTAAATAAAATCAACGAAATCGATATCAGACAAAACTATTCATTTTTAATGACATATTTTACGTTAGGTTCTACGTTTAAGTTTATATGTAGTTATAGTACAAAACCGAGTTGTAAATTCGAGAATCAGGACCTAGATTCTTGGTACTGAGAGTACACAGCGAGAGCTAGCGAGATCCAATCTCTATATTTACTCGATATCACTGTGGGGCAAATCTTCTCTCGCTGCAGCGCGCGCGCAACGTTAAAATTAATTTCGGACTTACCGTGCTCTCGAAGTATATTTGATTGTCTAGCTCTCGACGTCTCACTTTACCGACGTCGTCGCATACGCAAGATCCCAGCAATCCAGCTGCAATCAGTAACATCCACAGCATCTCTGTCCAGCTGTATCTGTAATAAAGAGAAATTGGGAGGTAATGAATTGCGTCAAAGCGATGTACGTCAATAATGGTGAAGGAGCCGGAATATTTTTTATTTTCATTAAACAGAAAAAAATCAGATTATCATCGGGTGTCATAAAAACCTTGTTTACAATCTTTAATACATACAATAATTAGATTTTTCCTTGGTAATCGGTGCACGCGAAATAACTTGGAAAAACTGGTACAATGATACGTAGCAATGAGATGGTATTATACATGTAAATACAGCTAACTTCTATTGGATACAATTCTTTCCAAATCATATGGTTTACAAAATTAACTATATCTCGATATACGGAGAAACCTAATTTTTTGGACATATGAAAGGTGACTTGCAGGCTTAAAATTTACATTAGCAAATGTGCAAAATCCAAAATAAATGGAAAGAAATAAAGTGACGCCTTTAAAGAATCGGCGTCGTATTTTCCCAATTTTTCCATCCATGTTCGAGTCTAGACAGTGTGGCCATCTACGATGTTCTCCAGAACTAGACGTCATTAGACGAAGATAGTATTGGGTCTATCTCTATCTACCATATACCACGAACAAAAGTATGAACTGGCTAAAATTCATATTTATATTTTACTGGACAGATTTCGAGAGCTCTAACCTACAAATAAGATATAATATGAAAATGAAAACACCGCACAAAGCAGTATTTCAATCAAAATTAAGAGATTACATAAACATTCTACTATTGTATCAGATATGAATCAGGTTTGTGCCTAAATACTATTATTTTTATTAAAAACACCGTGTCAATTGTTAAGTTAGCTAGCAGGATATACGTATAAACAGTGCTGTTTTATCCATTCTACTACCAGAGAATTCAAGCTTTAAGTATGGTATCATGCAGAAGCTCATTACGGGTTTTTAATTGGATTCGTACTACATTACGGAGAATCAAAATCCTGTTGTACTATTTTGTTGATCGAAGAGGAATTCTAGATAAGAGATGTGATCACTAATTTTTATAATTTCCATGATTTTACATAAAAACAAAATGGCGGGTTATACATGGTTAGTCAAAATTACCGGAACACAATAATTCTTCAACTGTAAAGAATTTCGAAGAAAAATTCAAATGTATTTTCAATATACAGGTTGTCATTTTATTCTGGAAATTTGGTAAACTTATCGTTTCCTAATAGATCATCCTGTATATTTTCATTTTTTTAATTCTAAGAGTAATTCTTAAACCGATGAAATAGAATTAAATTAAATATTCAGCTTCCAAATTAAAAGGAAATGTGTATGAATGTGGGAAAATATTCTTAATTTGAAGTCCAGGAGTTTTGATCAATTGCTTATAACTAAAAAATAATAGTGTTATATTACTACATATTATTAAAAAAATATTTCTACAAAAGAATTAATCCTCGAATTAAAAAAACATTTAATACACGGTGTGCTAACAGTTGCCCAATTTCCAGAATAAACAATAGTTTGTTTAAACCCAGAAAAATGTTTGAAGGTTACCAGATATCATCCAGAATAAAATGAACATCTGTATATTAAAAATATATTTAAACGATAGATTGTTTAAATCAAAACACTTTTACTTGAATATATTTTTTTAAATATGCTTAGGTACTGTAAGAAAATTATTTAGGTGTGACGGTAGTTTTGACTAACCCTGTATATGGCGATATGATATAGTGTGATATAGAGTTTGATGATTATATACATGATAGTATTACAATTCGTCTTCTACGTTGGTAGTCGGTCCGGAAGTCACGTGGTAGTAAAACTCACCAGTTTTCAGCAGTTACATACCTAAAGACTTTTTAATATTATCTATCTTTTTGATATTGATAATCGTATTGATTACTTTGGTGTACCTCAACAACGAATTAGGAAGTTGGCGAATGTTTACGACTGATATATCAGTAGAAACTGAGTTGAAACGCGTTGAATGACGAAGCAAAAAAGGACTATTCTGGACTTGTTTATTTCGTCTAAGCATCATCTGTAGGTCTATTCGATAGAATAAATCATAGTGAACATTCTGGCTATTTCAGTTCAATATGACCAATTTTGAACTTGTAGTATTTTCGAAGTCGCCGCTTCAATTCTTCAAACAAAAGTTGCAATATGTTTGCAACACAAAACGTATTTCCAACAGAACCACATCACACAAATACGATCAGATAAAACAGATAACCATCGTTCAGCACGCGAAAACAATCCACACACAAACCGTCTACACCAAACTAGACAAATTCAATACACCGAGATACATCGCCTATCCAACGATTTAATTTATTATTCCGTTGCACGAATTGCCGATCTAGCCTATCCTCTCCTCGCAACGATTCGAACAAATGAAAATTCCGCTGAATATTCATGGCTAGAACGGTTTATTCATGTGTTGCAAGTTGCCGCATGCAAACGCAGACATTGTTTCGCAGACACATCAAAGCCGCCGCGTCGTTTTTTACACTTTTTCGTTCGCTTTTTTCCATTTTTAGCGGCCGCCGAGCGACGCAGAGTACGAAATGCAAACGAATCTATTCTTGTTTGCACTCGTCTGCGCTGTGAATAGAGAGAATTTATGGGAAAACCCGCATCTCTTTCGAGAGTCGGTTTTGCGTCGCTAGGTGGCGCTTTGAAGCGAATTTCGACTGTGTGTGTGTGATGTGGTGTCGTTTATACTGACTTTGTTTACGGGGAAACTTTGAACTGAAAGGATGTATTGTTTTGTTTGAACGTTGGTAATTAGAAAATTTTTGCGTTTGAGTGGAGTGGGTTTTAGCTATGTGAAAGGTTAGTATATAAATCAAAAATCTGATGTGGCCAGGCACATGACTTTATCATACGATATATAAAATTAATAAATCGGGAATCGAAAGATGGAATGACATTCAAAAAAAGTCGTACTATACTCTTTATTTTGTAGTTCGTATGCCATTATCTTCAAGTTGCCACTCCAATTAGTGGCCATCCTGTATAGAAAACAAACATTCACGTCTATTTATGTGCGATAAAGAATGCTACATGTCTTTTATAAGCGTCAAAATCTAAAACGGAAAAAAATCCCCGGCGCCGCCGCCAATTCTGACTACAACTTTAAATCGAGATAACTCGGGTTAGGGACGTCGTATCCATTTGAAATAAGTTTCATTTTATAACCTGGACTTTCCCATATATGCGTTTTATATTTACAGTTTCAAAAAAGTATACTAATATATCCAAAAATCCACAAAACCCCACAGGTAGAGTCAAGCGATAAGCCGCACAATCAAAACGAAACAGGTACATTTTTTTAACCATGTTTGGTTTTCAAAATTTGAATATCTTGAATAAACAACCCACAATCGGCTCATGTTGGTTAAGTTTTTATTTTGGACTTAATTATAAGTTGGTCCTCCATGTATTTTTTAATAAAATTATAAACCCCTAACCACAACAAGTATTTTAGAAACCTAAATACGTATTTCAGCAACTATGTTGCCATCTTCAGTAGAACCTAAAAAAAGAAAAAGAGAGATTAGCACTTCATAGTATCTTTACTGGATATTCTCCAAGCAAATCACTAGTGGAAGTGCAATATTGTTATGTATTTTTTATTGATTTTTAGGAATCTAAAGATGACGTAATGTCATATAAAAAAGTTTTATTATACTCTTTATTTTGTAGTTCGTACGCCATTATCTTCAAGGTGCCAATACAATTAGTGGTCATCCTGTATAGAAAACAAAGCTTAGCGTCGATTTATGTGCGATAAAGTATGCTACATGTCTTGAATAGGCGCCAAAACCTAAAACGGAAAAAAATCCCCGGCGCCGCCACCAATTCTGACTACAACTTTGAATCGAGATAACTCGGGTTAGGAACGTCCTATCCATTTGAAATAAGTTTCATTTTATACCCTAGACTTTCCCATACACGCGTTGTATATTTACAGTTTCAAAAAAATATACTAACATATCAATAAATCCACTAAACCCCAGAGGTAGAGTCGAGCTATAAGTCGCACCATCAAAACGACGTATCAATTCCCTAGGACGAACAACAGGAATTTAATCTTCGTCTATGCCCGAGTCCCATTGCAGCGGGAAGAACGTCTCTATCTCTTTTTTGCCCTCTTACAAAGAGGGCGCATGCATCGGAATGAATTGCACGGTGGAAGGAAGTGGCCGGCCGGATACGGAGCCGGAGTGATTACTGCGGAAGACACACGACCTATCGCCTAGCAGGGCATTGTTTCTACGTCGTCGAGAGCCGGGGATATAATTAAAGTGCGGGCCGCCTTCTTTTGTTTCGTCGACTTCAATTCCAGAAGAGCGGCCCGGATGAGGAAATAAGACCTCGGCGTTCGAGGACGCCATGGCAATCTTTGACAAGACCGAGGAGACGCTTGAGTCGGTATTGAGGCTGGGAACAACAATTGAAAGGCGGTGAGATGTGTAGAGTACGGGTTAGAGATGCATCGGTGGTTGATTGTGTCGTGGGTCGAATGTTTATTATTCGGGTTTTTTTTGCTTGATCATTTTGTGGGGATTTTTGATGATAAATGCTTAAGAAGTAAGCCTAGAACGTCTTTCATATAAGAGAGAGGTAGATTTGCTTCTTATTGCGATAGCATTTTGATAGAATCTGTGTTTAGCAGTACAAGTTCAGGAAAATTAAGTTTACAAGTTTACAACTAATTGTAGACAGGATTTTTATCATGGGATATGATAAATCAGTAAACAGTATGATTGAGAACAACTCTAAAATTGAGATTGGTTTTAATAATAAAAAAAAACTATTTAACAACGAAAGATTTATAGTAATTGTAACACTTTGCAAAAAGTTTTAAGTTAAATACAACCCACACAAAACAACGTATCGCAATTTTCGCACCACTTCCCACGCAAACTCACTCAGCAAAGTGCACTGTTCACGAAGCAATAATACTAAAACCAGCACCGCTATCATAGCCAAATAAACGACGCATTTAGTCGATGAAATTCGTTCGAAATCCAATAAGAAGAAACACTAAAAGCAGAGAGAAAAACAGCTACTATCTTCCCATCGAATGCAAAACAAGGGTTGCCAAACAAAGCTTAGTTCGCAGTATCAAGAACACTCTTTTTTATACTAACCGTTATCGTACTCCGGAACGAAGCGACACCATAAAAAGCGGTATACCGCCGAACTAACAGAATTCATTAATTATCTACTACAGTGATGTCAACGCTGCGGCCCGCAACACCCTACTGTGCGGCCCGCGAGCCCTCGCTAAAATTGTATTGCAATACAATCAAATTTTAAAAATATAAAACTGATTTGTAACATTTTTAATCACTAAGTTTGCGATGAGCTTCGGAGACGGAATTGCCCGACAATACCCTTCTCCTTCGGAGCAGGGACACTAGTTGTTACTTATTAAGTAGCAGAGCAGTAACCATTTTTATTTGGGTATTCCTACATTATTGGGCTTACTATAAATAGAAAGTAAATAATTTGAACGTGGAATTTTCGTTAATATATCGTTCAAGTGCAATTTTCACATATTTCATGCAGGTCGCAAGGAGTTTTCGGAACATTCTATGCGCTAAATGTGAACCTTGTGTTTAAAGTTCCCTATCATGTCATCCACCGAAAAGTTCAGCCCACGCGTCCACTTGTGTTGTTCATCGTCGCGAAATTTTAATGTCAAATATGAAACTAAAGACATTTTACGACTTGTTATGCAAATGCACCCATGAAGAGTATAACACCATTTCAATCTTTTACTAAAAAAATTACTAGTAATAGCCCAGAAACAATGCCAAACAGAATGCCAAACAGAATGAACAGAATGCCCGAAATACTGTAAAATCAAAAATCATTATTAAAAATCGAAATTTTCTTAAAATATTTTCGTAAATATCATTTGAATGGGATTTTGAGATTAACACTTTTGAGATTTTTAATGTTCATGTTTCATCATTCATTTTTAATGTTCATTATTCTGTATTTAGATATTGTAGCTAATTCTGAACTAAATTGGTGAAAAGATTTAGGGGTTAATGAAAAATATGTCAAAAACCATTTTGATGATTCTTTCACTTACTGGTAGCCTAAATCTTCAGACGATGTACGGATGAAGAATTTTTATTTCTACTTTTAGTTTTGAGTATAGACAGGGTGTAAGAATGTTGTTATGATTATTGCCTGAACTTTGAAGTACTATATGGAGTTCCAGGTATAACAAACTGACAATAACTGGAATGACACTGTAATATTTTTTGAACATGTTGATTTTCGATTTACTTCATTATCTTTCTTTTTAAAGACCATACAACAAGAACAGTAGGTAATAATAAAATGGCACCATTTTAAAGTTTATTTTCTCTAGACCCGATTAACTGGCTTTGATGATTTTTTATTCACATGTGAGTTGATTCCTCAGTTTTAAACATATACGGGGAGAAAGAATTAATCGGTATACATTTTTTTACAACAAAATATTAAAAATGGTACCATTTTAAGTATTTTTCTTAATATCATTTGAATGGGGATTTGAGATAAAAGGCGTACTATAGTAATTGTTTTTAAACATGAAAGGTGAAGGTGTAGTTAAGTTTATAAGTTATTTGGTATAAATTGAAGGGAACATGGTTATTACGTAAAGTCGTACGTAATGTAGTATCAACTAAAGAAGCGAATGATAATTAATCCAGGTGAGGATAAATTTTTTGAAAAAAACACCCCTCCACCTAGATTAATTATCTAAAGGCTGTTAAAATGTTAAAATGTTATACATAACCACCTAGATGTCATCCTATATTTGTGTGTTAGGTTTGCGTTGGTATACTTGTAAATCTAGATGGTTTCAATCGTACAATTTTCTATAGGAAATAGCAGGACCAATTTCTACCACATCCTTCATCTACAAATTCGGACAAACGCTTTTCATTGCGTATTCGTTTCTAACGCTAATGTATCAAAGGAATCTGTCAACCGAATATTGTCACAATAGATTACTATTTGTATAGGGAGACAGCGGTGCACCAACACTATCGATTAAAGGATAATTACGGATCCACCATAGGTACTAAAGTTCGGCGCGGTTTCGCTTTGGCGCATTAGAAATTAGCGGTTGGAAAATTACAAAACCTAATGACGCTAATGCACAAAGTCGTATGCCTCGATATTTTATGTGTCCACCACGACCAACTTGTTTGAGAGTGTAGTGTTTGTTGCCGTGGCCAGCCGGTCGCTGTTAAACTGTTGTTTGTATGTTGGTAACATTGAAGTTAAGGCATGCATTTCTGTAAACATGGCTGGAAAGATATTTGAGTTTGTGATATTTAGCTACAAGTTACGTTTATAGCAATTTTACTGTCTCAAACAAATTAATAAAGAAGTGTAGGAAAGAACACCCAAGTATGGAAGATATTTTTACACCCTAGTTTCTCTATAACTGATCATTTCTATATTTCCTCTTAAAATTAGTAAAAAGAAAACCTAGCTCATTCATTCAAATTCTAAGTAAAAATGCGAAATAATATTTAATTATTTTGCGGTGTCAAGCTTTTATTAGAACTCTTATTGAATTTCATTTCAATTTACTGTCCGTATTTTCGAAAACAACGATATTTTTATCATAATTTTATTGTGATTAACCATATAAACGTTTGCTTTTCGACACAATGTTTTTCATAGAAGCTCAGAAGTTCCCTAGCGATAGCTTAGTAAACTAATATGGAATGTAAGACAAGTTCGCAGTATGAACAGCAGATTCAAATTATAGGTTCATTTTTACACACATTTGTGTGGAAAGGGAGAAATATTGAACAGAAATAATGTTAGATATTGACCAATATTTCTGCGAGGTGTCGCTTTCGGTGTTGTTATAAAAACACTAGATCTCAAATTTTTAATAACTTCCAGTTTTCCAAGATTTATGATATTGACGTCGTGTCAAATAAGGCTGACATCTCTCAGCCGCTATTGGCTCGCGTCAATGGTATTTGTGAATTTTATCACAACCACCGACTGTCAATGATAAATCTACTAGAGATTGTAAGAAGACAACCGCAATTTTCGAAATTTACGTAAAATTAATGTCGCAAAGTAGAAAACAACCAAAACAACTCGTGCGCCAATTTTTGTCTTATAAAACTTACTATTATACTATTTTGGTTTTAAATAACATATAATTTGAAGTAATCTTGCCACCTGAAGTCAATAAAATTGATTTGATTGATCGAAGAGGTTTTTATTTTCACCATTTATATTACACAATCTTTGAAAATAATAATATGACACATATTCTACTTCTCTAGCTCAATAAAGCGTGTTTTTTTTTACTTTATCATACGCAGTATGTAAAGTATTGTAATCGTGCCGAAAAAAAAATTTGAGGTTTTAGCGGAAATATGTCCTTTTGGGTCCCCTGAACATATTTGACCAAGGTACAAAAAAATGTCTGTGTGTGTGTGTGTGTGTATGTGTGTGTGTGTGTGTGTGTGTGTGTGTGTGTGTGTGTGTGTGTGTGTGTGTGTACCCAATTTTTGTTAATTCATTTCCGGAGAAACTACTAAAGGTATCGGCACGGAACTTCATATTTAGAAGTTTCATGACCAAACTTAGAGTTGAAAAGCTTTTGGTTCAAAAGGGTCCAAAGGAACTGGGCGTTTACTCTAGGACTTTTTCAAGGATTTTAGAAATGAGCCGCCATTTCTGTAATTTCGTCAAAATAGTTAAATAATAAATTAAAGCAAAGAAAATTTTGAATAATTTATGCCTATGACATTTTTTGGTAAAATTAATAGTTTAGCTGCAAGAGCAAATTCTATTTGATCGAGATCGGTCGCATCTGCATTGATTTAATACTATATAGTGACCCAGGATTTGCAAATTTTTGAGTCTAATGACATTACCGGTAGTGTCAAATGCTGACAGTTCCGGTAGTGTCAAATGCTGATGTTTTGACATTATCTCACAATATTGACCGTAGTTAATATAGTATCAAAACATCTCATATTGTGATACCGTGTACAGTCCTTGCCTGATGGCGTCGGATAGGCAGCGTGTTGAGCGTGTCCAAAATGCATGTGTTCTGTTTGCTTTTGGTTTGACGAAGTATGCTCATGTATCGAATGGGCTGGGCGACTTGGGGTGGTTGAACATGGATAACACTAGGGTGTTGCATGCAGCAATATTGTATCATAAATTGCTATCCACTAGGATCCCACAATACCTCATGCGGAAGATATGCTGTAGAACGTATGTCCATAACCTTAATTTAAGATTCGGGGGTTTGTTTGCTCCACCTGCCCATCGCACTGAGCTGTATAAACGGTCATTCTCTTACCAGGTCAGTCACACATACAATGCTCTCAGGGCAGATATGAAAAATTTATCGTGAAACAGTTTTGGGGGAAAGGTGAAGCCTTGGCTGTTTGCTCAACAGGGGGGACTTTAGGCATCGAGCGCACATTGGAGGCTTTTTCCTTTTTATTTTTATGGGCAGGTGCGATGTTTTGTTTAGTTGGATTTACTGCAATTACGTGTAATTAGACTCTAGAGTAATTTTGTTGTTTGTTTTTGATTTGATAAGTTCTCGGAATTATTTTTATATTATTGCTACAGTTATGGCTTAGTTCTAGTTTGCGTAAGGGGTTGAGTGGAAGAGTAAGGCAAATTGGACACAAGTGTGCTGAACTGCGCCCTAAATATAAATAATATTCTGTTGCAATTAATATTGTCTTATTTTAATAAAGGAATTATTTATTTATTTAATTATTTATTTATCTGTTAAATCCTGGCTAACAAGTTTTATTTTAATGCAGACACGACTGATCTCAATCAAATAGATTCTCATGCAGCTAAACAATTAATTTTATATATTGTATGATAAAGTCATGTGCCTGGCCACATCAGATTTTTTAATTTTGCGTTCAGATAATTCTAAAATGGGATGACTAATTAATAAATAAAATTTGTTATTTTTGCCTGGGAACATAAAGACAACAATTATTATATCAAATTTCATTAAAATTACTGCTGCTAGGCTGCAAACTGCATTGATTTGACATGAAATTACCTGCATAAGACACATTTTTTTCGACTTATCCTTCATGGTAAACCTTCTAGTATTTGATTGGATTAGAACAAGAGCAAATTCGAACAAAATTGCCTGGACACACGCAAAAGGCGACAATACAAACAGATCTCGACCACATCAAAAAAAAGGGACAACGAGCAAACACGTTTTTTTATTAAATGGGACCACCACTGGATAAAACGCGCACAAAAGCGTTCGTGTTAAATTTCTATAACGTAGGCGGCTGGAAATGCTTTAAGTGGAGCGTATGGTACGCCTAGAGTGCGTTCAACGCCCCCAAGCGGTCGAACGAACAAGCAAACCATAGAAAAACCCAAGCACACACGTGTAAATAAATAAAAAATAAACTCCAGAAATAGTTATCGTTATCACAGTTGTCGATATTGTGGACAAAATAGTAGGTACAACAAAATCGAAGAATTGTATTACAATGTTCAAGGTTAAATAGTATTGAGACATAGTTCAATAAAATAAACTTTTTGAACGCTAAACTAGGAAATAAACTTGATAAACTTAAGAAAGACACACACAATGGGTATACGAAAACAACTTTAAAGTTACATATCCAGCAGTAACCTCACACAAGTTTCAGTGGTTTACTTTAGCAAGTGGGTCACACGAATTGTAGCGGAGTATGCCATGTTGCTATCCATTATGATGTGACATCGACAAGCCCATTTAGGGGCATTTTAGTGCTGAGATAACGTGGCACAATGAAGTTACATATAGGAGATGGTATTTTGGTGTGGACAGAACTAAAGTGAAGTCGATGCGGTAACCATTCACCCCTATGAGACACACATAAAGTGACAGATATTGATCTTATGTACATACAGACTGGAAGATATATAGACCCTCATATTTCTAGATTTTTTTTATGACTAAAATAAACACGAATAATACGATCTCATAGGAAAATGAAAAATAATCCACTAGATGCAATTTTGTTTGTCTTTCGGAGAATATTAAATAGAATAAATAGTTCACCTCCAAGCTTGAATTTAAAAACTGGTGACAAATGACTGCGGTAAAAGGCCCGGCAAAAAATGCGATAATATTTCCTCAAAACATTTGGCACAACCTCTACGACTGAGCGGGGAAATGGCGCGTATAGAAACCGGATGTAGACAGGCAAAAATGTCGGAAACGAGCGCATAAATTGTATATGAATTATCCGAATTTTGTGAAAGAGGATTTTTGTTTGCGATGTACACTGTGTGTACCCGAGACAAAGATTGCCAGAATTCTAAAATTACGGATCCGGACAGTCACCGTTTCGAGTACTCAAATGTTGGTTTGTTTATTGAAGAAATGAGTTTGTTTAATGTTGCTCCAGGGCAAAATAAAAATAATAGATTGTTGTGCCAAGTTTCCCAATATACGGTGTTTGTTGTAATATTGTTGTTTTAATATGAAGCAAATATGTTAATTAAGCTGTAGATATTTAATAACATTGTTGGGGTTAGAAACTGTTATATGTAATAATAAATACTGTAACATTTTTGTGTGGATGACTTTTTTTCTGCATTCACTACGTCTAAACAGAGTAGCATTATAAAAACAATCTGATGAGGCCAGTCACATGACTTTATCAAACTTTGGATCAAATTGACAGTTTATCTGCATGAGATTAACCATTAACCATTAACATAAATATATTAATTAAAGAAAATACACATTATGAATTAACATAATTTCAAATGCTATAAAAAACGATGCCTTGCGCAGTGGGCGCTTATCGGAAATTGTATTTACAAATTTGAAATCTTTACGATTTACTTGCCAGTGAATCAACAACTTAGCGGGTAAATTTTTAAAACCAAACGACGATAAAAATGATTTACAAAAATATTTAAAAGGACGTTAAACGTTTTGATTAAAAATTATTGAATAAAACACACACAGCACGCACACACAGCTACCGCCACCGCCTTCGCAGTCTCCTTCAATGATCAGGCTCAACGTCATATATACACATACACACATATGCACACACACACACACACATATACACACACATACACAGAAATTTTTTCGTACCTTGGTCAAAAATGTTCAGGGGACCCAAAAAGACCTATTTCCGCTAAAATTTCTTTTTTTTTCGGCACGATTACAATACTTTATCATACTATGTATGATAAAGTAAATAATATAGAACTTGGATTTTGTGAAGTGATTTTGGAAAGTGCATAGGCGTTTTGACTATATTTCTTCGCGCTGAATATGAATCCGGACCCCAAAGCTTCCTATCAAGGTATGGGTTGCAAAAAGTTGTGGTCAGAATGTAAAGATTGCGCTCTCGGCAATTCTTGTGATATTATAGCCGCTGAACTCAAAGCTCTCAAAACTTCAAAAGAGTCTCAAAGTGAACACGAAACAGTTTACTTCTACCTGATACCCTGAAAGCTTGTTCAGGGCATTGATTTCAGCCACTATAAAACCATAGAGTTTGGAATCGTATTTGAATATGCGGATTGAAAAAGCGCAAAAAAATTACAATATCAGTTTTCCCCAGATGTATCAATATTTATAAATTTCCAATTGTCTTTTTTTCAAAACAAGAGATATTTCGGTCTGAGTAAAATCAAAGAAATGGTTTTGCAATTATGCAAAAATTCATCTACCTATGTAAGTGTGCAATAAATTATTCACAAAATGTACCACAAAATGTATAGTTATAACGTTGAAGAATACCATTAGTCAACAATGGCCAAAGTCAGAATATTAATTTAACATAGAGGATGCTTGCAAAACCATAAATTGTTAAATGTTCTTAAGAGTAAAGTATCAGTTTTTCATACCAAAAAATTTAAAGTCAGCAAATTATTTTCTTACAGTTCCTTTATATCTTTAATTTGTTGTATTACGTTTAGGATTTTGTGAATAAATTATCTAAGTAAAACGTTTTCTAGTTTAATTCCATCCGCTAGGAGCTTCAGAAGAACCTCAAACCACGTTAAACTTACTTTTATACTTTTACGTAACATTATGAGAGTTTTCAAGACAATTAAACATATTTTCTTGTATCAACTGTTAAACTCACCCAAAGTAGTCAACACACAAGCCATAAGAACACAAATCAGGGACAGTAATCCTCCATTTATTACATTTTTTTTTTCATTTTCAACCGCGCATTTACCCTTTCACGCAGGGGATGATCTGTATACCATACACCCCCAGTTCCTATAGCTATCCTATGGCAACACAATGGACGGCATTACAGAACCATTACCGTACCTAGCCAGGGCATAAACCGAGAGAACAATACCTAGAGGGCGCTTATTGTAAATGACCTGTGAAATGAATTCTCCTCTGTGCGGAGGATCAGTTTGTGCAGAATGTTGCTATGGGGAAACTGTTTGGGTTTAGTTCATAAAGGACACAATGAGGCGGTCCGGACGCTGCTGGGGTAAGGCCAGACCGCCGATATCAATCTCACTTAGAGAACGTATTTTAGGTTATATTGATCGATCAGAACGATGAAAGGGTTTTTTTTTTGTGGAGAGGAGGTAGATCTTGTTTGCTCAAAGGATTGTTGAGAGGATTTATCTAAAATTGAAATTGATTTTATGCTGTATTATACACCAAAGTATTATACAAAAGTTGTTTGTTGTTTGAAATTCTGTATGTAGGTATATTATGTTTGATATAGTGTGGCAATGGAACCTGGGACATAAAATCTTGAAATTACTACTAAAGTAAACATTAAACACTGTACGTTTAGGTTCACTACCGTGAAAATGTGAGACTTCTGAAAGTGTCACACATAAGAACTATATAAGCAAAAAAAACAACCAAAAATCTATCGAATACCAAATAACACCAAATAACCCACATTCCATTCACAATGAATATAAATAATATCAATATTACTGTATTATTTATGAAATTCAGTCAGATCTTGATCGAGTACACTTTTGAATATTGTCTATTGACTGGCATTTACGTTTTCTAATGTTTTTATGTAATAGTGGTTGTATGCAAGTTTGTACAATCGGGTTTCAGCATAAGAGACAATTTTGATAGTTGTACAGTCATTGAAAAAGGTATGTTCGTATCGCTATCGCAGGATTTGAAAATAGTATGTCGGTTATATATTCCCTCGGCCCGGCCGCTTCGCAAAAAGTTGTCCGTCACGAGGTGGTTTTTCGATGGATGTAATGTAACGGAATTTAGTTTATTTTGAGCGTGTCCGATCTTTTCCTTTATGTGATACCTTCATTGCAATGTAATAAATGTAATATGAATGTAATATGAAGGAACATAGAAAACCAATAAAACCATATGAAACTTATTACTTTCTACTTTCTAGAAAAAAGAACATTCTAGTTTCATCTTTTGTTCATTTATAATACTGAAAATTAGGTTATTATGTCAATAATGATTTAATGTCAAATCTTTTTTCAAATCTCATATCTGTAGTAGTTTTGGACATAGAGGGAACTAATTTTAACTGTAATGTCATCTAAATGTTCTTTTAGATGGTCGTATATTTTGGTTTATTTATTTTTTAATACTAATTATTTCACATTTACATTCCATCAAAATTCGTCGAAAATTTAGAGCTTGCTTCTACAAGCAATTATCAATTTTTGTAAATTAGTGGTATACATAATTGTCATTATTTTCAGTTGTCAGATATTTGAAAAATAATAATATAAATATATAAATATATATATATAAATATAATATAAATAATAATATAAAAAGATTGTAATGATACATTCATGCTATACAAAATACATCCTTTCTGGTTATTAAGTTAAACTGCAAAATATCGTTGAAGCTAAATATCTCGAAAATACCAGTAAATTACAAGTAACAAATTACCATAAATACAAATTTAAAGTAATTTAATTTTATTAATTTATTTCTATATTGGGAATAAAATGTTAATACATAAAAGTTCTGAAATAACCTTCAGTAAAAATATTCACCACAAGAAATTTATTTCTGTATTTATTAACGAAAAAAGCTATTAGATGCAATAAGTTTGTATAGTTTGTTGTGTTTTATGCAATATCTTGAAATGAAATTTTCATTTTATGTTATATAATAAATTATATTTAATAAAAACACAATTACATTGCAATGTAGGAATTACATTAATTTATTACACATTAGGCTAATAAATAGAAATATATAAATCATTATAAACCAATTCAAAGCATTCGAACAAGGTTTCTCAAATAATAAATTTCCGATATACGAGTATGCAGCGTAACCGGACAATTTTTTGCACTTAGCGGCCGACCGGCCGACTAGAGTAACAAAATACTCGTCCATGGATGTAACATCGACACACTGCTGAAATACGGATCAGAACATACTTTATTCCACGAGTGTACATGTTATATAGGATTTCAGAATTTTAATTTAGTGGCAAGACCACATTTGACAGAAAAAATGATGCTTTTGAGAAAGTATTTCTTAAAATTACGACTCGCCACTCTGTTGTGACTTCGCCATTTGTATTTCTTTTTAATATTTATGATTTTTCTTAGCGCATTTTCATAATATAATATCGATGGTGTTAAACATTGAAAATTGAAGAAACCTAAAAAAGGCAGGAAATTTCTTAAAATTTCCGAAATGTTCATAATCACTTGTTGGTTTTGGTTTTGACCATTTCACAAACTACTATTGCAAAAATTGGTTTGTTTGATTCTTAAGCAACTGGAGAATCTATAAACATCGATAAAAAAATACTTTAAAAATATGCCGAATATTAAAAAGAAATTACAACTGAATAGTTTTTTAAATAATTAAAAATCTGATGTGGCCAGCCCAATGACGATCCAGATCGGTCGTATCTGCATTAAAATAAAGCTAGTTAGCCAGGATTTAACAAATATATTAATACAATAAAAAGTGGTCGGATTTCTTATTTTTGTTTTACATATTTTAGCAATCGCTACATGTTTTGTGTCCTACTGCGCAGTTCTTCAAGCGCTATAGGAAATTAGACATAAATTACATGGCTAACTAAGATGCAGACACGCCCGATCTCAATCAAATATAATTTGCTCATGCAGCTAAACTATTAATTTTACCAAAAAAAATGTCGCAGACATTAGTTATTCAGAATTTCCTCTACTTTAATTTATTATACTGCGTAAGTAAAAATATATTCAAACCGTATTTTGTTATTATTTACAACAAGGTCACGTTAACATATACATTTTGTATTAAAAACACTGTTTATTATTGATTATTCCCGTTATATGTAGTCTAAAACATACCACGATAACACCTCCTTGTCAATACGGCGTAGTACTGGAAAACATTTTTTTTTTCTATGCATAAGACTGTATTTTCTTGTGCAGCAGTTACAATGTTATTCGACCGTATTTATCTCGCATGTGTTGATAAAATTCGAACAAATTCGTGCCAAGCAAATTCTCCAGGTAAGAAAGGAATGTTTTTCTGCGGTTCGCAAACTTGAAACTCTTTTTTTTTCTCGAAAATAATGTTTTTAATTCTATAATATCTGGGAATGCACATATATGTGATGTTTGGATATATTTGGGTATGTCGATTTCTTCGATTGATTTTCTGCGCATAAATTGTTCATGCAAATTTTGTTTTAGTTTAGCAAACCGTAAATACACATCAAACCATGCGAGAACGATGAACGCAAACAGTACCACTTAAACTAATAAAATGGAAAAAAGGTTATAATTTATTCAAGATCTTTAAAAAAATACATAAATTCTTTGCTCAGAGTGACATTATTGGTTTATTTGTGTTCAAATTTGTGTGACATGGGTGAAGTATTGATTCCTCGCGTGAATGTCCGATTGATCTCGGATAAATTGCTAAATGTAAAATGTTAAAGCATTAGATTCCAATATTCCAAATTTGACAAAACCCCAGAGTGAATCATTTCAATAATAGCTGTTTGTATGACACCACGACACATAGAGAAAATGCAGAATAATGAAGGTGTACATTTGTTCCGCAACTGCAGGAGTACAAAGCAAACCGTTAATTATTTTTGCTTGTTACCGGTTTAAAGTACGTTGTCGTATTTGTTGGTTCATTCACAAAGTTCTGGTATGATTTGTGGAAAACAAACGCATCAAAGCTTGCGTGAAGAATTTCATAATACATAATATGAAGTACAAAAACTAGTCAAAACAGATATACGACATACTGAATATAAATTAAACTTAAGGGATAGTTGTTACATTTAAAAATCTCAAGAAAAAATCATTGAAAATTGATAAAAGATTAGTCCAGTGATTCAGATGCAATTTAGATGTAATCAATAAAAGTGGCGCTAGAATACTCCCTTGTGGGTACCCCATTTCGACAAAAACACGCAAAAAATTAAAAAAAAAAACGATTCTCCTGAACTGTAAATTTACATCTCTAGTCGAGTCTAGTCTCTACTCAATGCACTTCAACCTTGCGATATAAACGCCATAAAACTTGAGCTGGTGTATCAGGGGAAGTTCGGGTTTATTGAAAATTCCCCAATATGTCATACGGAGGTTTATGATGCATCTATTTCGTTCGGAAAACTTTAGAATGGGTCTCCTAGCATCGGCGGTTGTCATCGTTTTGCCACCGACGGCACTGCGGCGCTGTTGGGAATTTCTGTAATATATGAACCGGATAAAAATAGACCACTAAAGAACGGGACGTAATATTCGTGTTATACGTTACTGATAAATTTCTGAGAGGAATTTTGTGAGTTCTTGTTTTGTTTATTCGCGATATTGCGTTTAGAATAGTGTAGTTTAGGCGTTTAGGATAGAATAGTTTAGTTTTACTTAATAGGCCAGATAAAAATCGTCAAAAAAGTGGGTATAATCTGGTAGAAAATTTAAACAAATTGAAAATCCGGAAAATTTAAAGAATTCTTAGCTCTACAACTTATTAACTCTTTATCGCATCATATTCGAACGGTAACACTGTGTGATGTATTAAAAAAACCTCGGACATGTCCATTGTATCTTATAGAATTACACTTTTTTTATATCAAATTGAATTATTGATTTTTCTTTTAGTTCTTTTCTTACTCAGAAGTCAGAATACTTCTAAAAATAAAGTAAAACTTTTTAAATGATTCATGTGCATTTATCAGTTTCTTCATCATTTATTCAATTTATTTGTATTATTTTTGGTAATTATTAATATTATTATTGGGTTTGTTCAGATATTTCAGTCTGTAAATTATTAACGATTTGTAAAAACAAATATAATACTAAATAAAAATTTATTCGCTCAAATGATGATGTCTTGAGATCTTATAAATAAGGTCCAATATTTTTCATATTTGAAAGAAAAATTATATGCTTATTTGATGAACATACGGCCAAGTGTCTAGCTAAGCGTACATGCAAAAAGTTTCGCGTGAGAGTATACAGCCTAGAGACCTATATCCTCTTATCTTATTTGGAGGAATTACATCCATGGTGTGAAATATAACATAAAATAATATAAAACACAAAGATTTTGTGGAAATATCCGCGGTACGTTCGTTAAACTGACGCTAACCGCACAATGTTATAACTGTCTGATGTAACGTGTGTAGTTCTTGATTAGTTGGTAAAAAACCGCTGAAATTATTAGTGACATTCCTGGAGTATATCGTGATCGAAAGGAGTCGAAAAGAAGTAGCAGATTTTCAGATAGAACTAATATGTCAAGCATTGAATCGTTTGGAACTAGAGTCGCCTCTGCCTGATCGTATCCACAGTCCACACACCTGCACCTGTTGCTGTATTTTCTGCTATTTCAATTTGTAGGGTGTGAAGAAAATAGATCTAGGCGACACTGCTCAACACATTCTGACCGATGAAATGCCGCAGCACGAGAATTGTTCACCTGGTGATTTCATTTTCACTTTCAACTGGCAAAGTAATTGTGGATATTGCAGCAAGTATAGCCGTATGTGTTATCAATGATGCATTATCCAGCCTTATGAAGATTATGGAGGTATTATGTATGAGCATCGGGCCAAACTGCAATAGTTTCTGCGCGAAGTCTGACGCACTGCGCATCATGTTTTCAGAACAATCGCTGACTCATGCTGCAAAACAGGCCCGTCTGTCGTCAAAATCAAACAGACAGAGACAAGTGGAGGAAAATATTAATTTCAAAAGATGATTATATGGTCCAGGCATCGCCGACTATAGTAAAATATAACAATTCTATACATCAAAGTTACACAATACTTCAAACCGTGTTTTATCAAAACCGCATTTTTCAAACTAGCCAGAAAGATAACTTCGACTGATCTCGGTCAATTCAAAGTTGCAGCTTTCCTCAATGATGCTTATAAAATCCAGTAATGTTCATCTGAATCTTTAGCTCAAATAATACCACCACACGAAAGAGGGAAAAACCAAAAAACAACTTGCAAAACTGGAGAAAACATAACAAACCGCTGCAAATATCTAAAAACGTCCATAAAATTACAATATTCAATAAACTCTGATGTTATTTTCACGAAATTTGCATAATATATTAGACTAAATAAAGGACTGACTGTTTAAAAACAAATCCTTTAAAATACATTGAATTATTTTGTACACTGTTTATAATATCCAATGCTTTGATTATTTGATAAAATAATGAAACTTTTTGCGTTCGCAGGAATCCAGACGACAGAACAGTCATTAAACTTAATCAAGAACGCTTTGACGATAGTACAGGCTGTCGCCTCAAGGGGGCGCTGTAATAAGCGCCGCGGTCTGTATCTGACATTAAACTCTTCTCTTTCATACCGAACAAGATGTAAAAGTCGACGAACAGCAAAGGGACTTCACTCGGTGAAGGACGCGTAATAGGAGGGTGATTTTCCCCTTGTCCTAGCTGTCGCGCCCTTAGTCTCTCGCATTCCCATCTAACCCTAAGGCAAGCACCCGCTAAGTTAAAATGACGACGTATTTTACAAGAAGAGAGAGAAGGGGGAGCATAATTCTAACTTAAAATCAGTTGACAGGTGTTTATTGTTTAAATAAACATATCTATCTATCTAGTAAAATGTTTATTGTCATGAAACAGAAACAAACAATAAGCTGAATGAGGTCAAGAAATACCGAAATTATCCCTTGGTAGAAGAGCGTTATAAACTGCAATAATTTTCTATAAATAATCGGAATGTATACGTTTGTATACTCGCCTTAATAATCCAAAACTCACTTTAAAATATTGGGGGATCTATCAGTGTTGCAGTGGAGAAAAAACAGCGGAACACACAACTCATAAACTTGAGTGTTCCACACATCACTTCCACTCCAAAAATCAACAGTTTCTCCGCAGTTGCAGTTGTTTATGTTCGTTACCCTTCACAATGGAACGAGTGGCGCATGCAGAACCCCAACAGAAATGCAGCACATTACAAAAATCTCCACCAGCAGCCAACCTCAGCACTGTAAACTATATGGAACTAGGTTAAACTGGCCATTTAATATGTGCATTGTGCAACCCTCTGTATACAATGTTGTGTACGCACGGCTTGCGTGCATAACTCATTCCGAAACACTTCAGGCTTTTTTCCCGCTACCTCATTAATGCAAATGCGCACTTTTACCGTGTTAGCGCCGTGTTTGAGTTCTGTCGTGCCGTGTAAAAAGTTGCGAGTGCGGGAGACTGTGAAGTGGTATTTGTGTGAATGGTGGGGATAATTAGGAAGGATTTATGTATGGTCTTTTGTGAGTGATAATAGGCGTGAATGTCTTTGTAGGGATTAAAAAGTACAGCTGTGGCAAAAGTCCCGGCGCCGCCGCCAATTGTGACTGTAACTTCAAATCGTGATAACTAGGGTCACATTCGTCCTAAGCCCTTGAAATTAGTTTTGTTTTGTAGCTAAAGCTTTTCTCCATAGACATGAAAACAATTCGTATTATTGTGACAATTATAACTGACACAATATTTCACCCAATAATTAACACAATAATTAAAATCGCTATACAGATTCTAGCACATAATTACTTTCAAATAGCTATCTTATACTATAATATTCCTTGTACATTTTATGTAAATATTTGCAAAACGGCCGGCAATATGGACATTACCTGTCTTTAAGTCATTTTTGCATATTATAGTTGAAGTTTTTAAGATGTATAGTCCATCAGTTCAACATTACGATGTGTTTAAAATTTATAATTCTCAATAAACAATGATCTTTGGTTTAATATACAATATACGTTGTACATAACCACTTAAACGTGCTTTTCTTGATGTCCCATGTTCTACAAGTCAGTGCCAAAAATATCTCGTAGACTTCTGGACCGATCATGCTGAATTTCCCAGTTGCTGTCGATACTATTATTATCTAGAACTTATAGAATTTCATAGCATAGAATTATACGATACGTCGCTTTGGTGCGTAAAAAAATAAAATCTATTCGTTTTTAGATTAAAAAGCAGGTTTATGAGTTCATATTACTGCGTTTTGTAAAATATTGATTTGTTCTAAAATTGGCCATGACAAGTTTTAGTTCAATATACTATGAATAAACGATTATTAAGCTTAACTTCTTGAGATGAAATATTTTCTGGCACGATCTCGATGTTTTGAAATCATCAGTTAGGGTTGGCACTACGATACCATTTTGAGGTTTGTATGACAATGGGTTCAGCTGGGATAAATTTGTAAAAATTACAAAAATAGTATATCTAGAGTCTTGTAGACATCCGCGATCTGAGTCAATGATATATTGATTTCCGGGTGGAAACCGCGTTGAGGATTTGGAAGCAGTCGACGTTTCGCGCTCTGTTGCAAGAGGCGTCTTCAGGACTAAGTTATCAACCAAGTGTTATGACATTTTCACCTCACCTTTTTCGAAAACTTTGCGAGATGGAAAATTTTGGGGCACAGATTCGTTCTCAGGGCAATTACATTTACCCAGAATGCAATTTTATATTCAATTCACAAAAGTTTTCAATATTTCATTAAAATATTATAATCTAAATATGATATTTTCCAGATGAGTAAAATTACCCACTATTTGTTTGTTTTCATATTGTTGTGCTAATACCCCGCAATTATTTTAGTTATATATAGTGGAATAACCTTAAAACAACCCTTAACCATTCCTTAAAAACTTTCAAATTACCAATATAGTCACTGTAAATGAATCGGCGAGTTCGAAAACAGGACAAGTCCAAAATTGGCCATTTTGAACTGAAATAGTCAAAATGTTGAATATGATTTTTCAATACGAACATTTTTTACATTTTCGGTCGCAATATTAATTCCGCCATTTTGAATTTTGAGAATTTGACGTAGGATTTGAAGTCTAGTATCTTCAAATATGACAGCATATAAATTACATAAGCACCAGCCATCTTTCTAAATTTTCTAGTCGCCATATTGAATCCCACATATTAATTTAAAAATTTGTCATATTTGTTGGTATCAGGACGTCAAAAACACTATACGTCATAATAAAAATATTAGTTAAATGCTTTAACTAAACAAACTTGGTTAAAAATGTACGCTGTTTTTCCGTTGATTCCGTTGATTTCCATGATGATTGTTTTAATCATAGCTATGCTATTAATGCGAATATAAATAGAATATGTATTACATTTAATTCTCTGCGAACTACTTTATATTTTGTCGTTCGCAAAAAATAGCTAACTGCTATACTTTTCAAGATACAGACAAAATTATTTTGTTAATTTTCTCAGAACTCACTTCTTGGCCTTGTACTGTTTTTAAATCGACCGATTCAATTCTGCAAAACAATATGTAAAAATCTGGTGTGGCCAGGCACATGACTTTATCATACAATATATAAAATTAATAGTTTAGCTGCACGAGAATCTATTCTATAGAGATAAATCGTAGGTATTGTCAAAGCATCACCATTTGACACTACCTACACTACGTCATTAGAATAATAGTTATTTATGTCACAAATGCCGAAAGTACGGAATAGTGCGATGAGCGGTGATACGGCGCGTCACCGAAGGCGGAGTGTAGCCGTCGCATATGAGCGAGTCGCGCTATCTAGTTTTTGGCAGGAGCGACATCAACGTTTATTGTGTTGCTTTTTAAGAAATACGTATTAAAAAAAAATAAATGATTTCTGTATAGTAAATGCTAGCTTGGTACCACTTCGACGAAAGGTGCGTTCCGATTGGTAGGTAATGGTAGCTAATGGCGGTGGTAGAATACGAAATTATAGTATTTCTTACATATCGTGATAATCACACATATTAGTTTGCATGTACATAAACATGAGTCACTAGCAATTTTCTATTGGAAATACTATAACGGCGTCTGCTACCACTGCCATTATCACTAATGAAAACGCACCTTAAAAAGGTAATTCAAATTCTGACAGATGTATATTTGTTCATGACACATCCCTACCAACATACTAAAATAAAACTACACTCATCGCTATACTTTATTTATAATTTTCTCAATGTATCATTTTTAGAATTAGATATAAAGACGGGTTGATATTTCTTATCAACAAACAATCAAATTGGTGATCTTATTTTATTTGAAATTTGTATCTTATAATTTTCAGCGGCACGTTCCATAGTGGTTCTCCAACCTCTGATGAGATCAGCTGTTTTCGAATGTGACAACACAAAAAAAATATTTGTCAAAATCCTGGCTACTATGTAATTTCATATCAATGCAGATGCGACCGATCTCGATCAAATAGAATTTGCTCTTGAAGGTAAACTATTAATTTTACCAAAAAAATGTTATAGGCATAAATTATTCAAAATTTCCTCTACTTTAATTTATTAATTAACTATTTTGTCGAAATTACAGAAATGGCGACTCATTTCCAAAATTCTTGAAAAAGGCTTAGGATAAACTAAAAAGCTAAACTATTCATTGTACCAAAAAATGTCATAGGCATAAATTATTCAAAATTTCCTCTGCTTTAATTTATTATTTAACTATTTTAACGAAATTACAGAAATGGCGACTGATTTCTAAAATCCTTGAAAAAGGCTTGGAGTAAACACCCAGTTCCTTTGGACCCTTTTGAACCAAAAGCTTTTCAACTCTAAGTTTGGTCATGAAACTTCTAAATATGAAGTTCCGTGCCGATACCTTTAGTAGTTTCTCCGAAAATGAATTAACAAAAATTGGGTACACACACACACACATACACACACACACACTCACACACAGAAATTTTTTTGTACCTTGGTCAAAAATTTTCAGGGGACCCATAAAGACCTATTTCCGCTAAAATCTCAAATTTTTTTTTCGGCACAATTACAATACTTTACATACTGCGTATGATAAAGTAAAAATATAAATTTGAATGTTTGAAAAGAGGCTTTATTATCTTTGCATTGGCACAACCTGCATAAAAATAATGTTGGGGTAGATAGAAAATGATATTCCAAACAATTTTGGTATAAAAATTCTTTCATCTCTAAAGATAACGAAAATATTACAGCCAAAACACTGTCTGCGTATAGTGGCTTTTAGCTTTTACTCTCTTTTTTTAACTCTGTTTTAAACCGAGGTGCTTAGAACCATATGATTCAGGGTCAACATTTTATTTTCAACTGGCACTTAGAGCTCTATGAAATTGTAGTTATTCGACTGTCTAATGAAACTTAAACAAAAAAATTATCAATTTTATCGTAACATATATTCTAGTCAGACCAAACAAAGGACAATAATAGCCGAAATTGATTATGTCAGATTTCACGTAACTAACTTACAGTCATAATACGAAACATATCCTCTATCACTGTCCACCAGCCAATCCCATTTGACACCAACTATCAAGTCCGGCCATCATAACACCCTTAACAGTTTACGATCCATTGTCAGCGTAGCCAACTCTGCAGCGAGTAACTCCGCTAAATATCAACGAGTTGTAAACAAGAACGGAAACCTCTCTAGTACGGTTGATACCGTCTTGGCCATTCTGGCGCCCCCAACGCCATCTGCATCAAATTATACAGCATTAGCGACAATAATCGGCCAACTTAGACGTCTCGTTACTGGTAGTACGAGAAACCAGAGCCAAGATCTCGAAGGCGACAACTCGCTTCTCGGCTCATTGTTGGGAAACTTAACGATTTCGCAGCAAGCTTTAGCAGTACGCTGTCTATAAATTACGGTGTTGGGGTGTTGGTGGGGGATGTAGGGGTTGAAATACGAGGTTGCGGTACGAATGGCTGATGAAGTGATGTAGGAATTATTTACTGGTTTTTCGATTTCTGTGAATAATGATAAATTGATCCTGTTGTGTGTATGGTGAGTGTAAGAAGTTTGAGGGGATTGTTCCTTATATTAAGGGAGTGTAAATGAGGGAACAAAAGAGAGTGGGTATTATAATATTTATATCAAATATCCTGATGCCAGAAAAGTAAAAATTGTTGTAATTCATTCTAAATGACCTGCGGAGTGAACTAATGAGAACTGAAAGAATTTTATAAATTTGTTTGGTAATTTCGTTTTTCTCTCGAATTGGGTCTTGAAAGACAATGAACTTATTTTTTATAGGTAAAAAAGATATGCAAAAAAATGAACTTGAAAAGCGTTGAAAAATGAAAGATTGCAACAAAAAAAACTACTTTTAGACACCCAGTACAGTAATGAAGGATTCTCAAGTACTATGTAGTCCCTAGCACTACATCATATTGTTATTTGATCCAGTTTCTGAAGTTTAGTGGAATTTTTGTGTTTTTCTTTCAAAATTGTAATAACTTTTTAACAGTTCTCATGATGTGCTTTAAAACGTACCGAATTTAATTTTTTTTAATAGTTTGTGTTTTTTGTTGCTTAAATAAACATTAATTTTTATAAATAAATTGTTTTTGTGAGATGTTAGATTTATTTATTACCCTTTTATTAGTAGTTAAACGAGGATTTTTTAAAAAAATTTCATTAATTCCTTTATTTTCATTGTTATTGATAAACTTTATTTGGAAATGTTGCTTCGAAGTAAAAATTATATTCAAATATGAAGTCACAGCCACATATCTTAAAAAAAAAACGTTTACTTTTTTAATTTTTTTTCTTTTAGGACAAATATTAGATAGTAAATGCCCGTGATACTAAAAGGTTCTTTTTAATCTATTTTTTAGAATTTTGAATCAATTTTAACATTTTTTATTATTTTGGTATGATAACTAATGTTTATTAGTTATCACTGCAGGCCTCTATTTCTGAAGTTCAACATCATGACTTTACCAGCTACATATATATACCAGCAGCTGCTGCGTGCAAGACGTGTGGTGCACACCATGCAGAACAGAGGAAACTTGACAAACCGAGACCTACGGAACGCAAGCCAAATCAATGTGCCCTTCCACCGCATAAATACAACAGCTGACCAACACAGGCATCTCGAATTGCTTAATTTGCTACCAACAACCTGGAGGGAGAAACCCAACAAAACATTCCAGAAGGACCTGAAACGTCTCTTGTTACAGGACCCAATATATGAAGCACGGGAATTCGAACAAATTATTAGAAGAACATGAAATACACTGTTTATTATATTTCCTTTTGACTTTTTCCCTGTACAATGTATTTTGCGGAAATAAACGTATTGTATTGTATTGTATTTAGAACTAGCGCAAAATTACTCATTTTCTTGATGCAAAGTTTATTTTTTAACCTTTTGACTGTGTGTATTTATAAATTTCGTGTTTTATTAAGGTGATATTTGTTCAGTTTTAGTATGTTATGTGCTGTTTATTTACTGCATTGGGTGTGAAAAGCAATTTGTCGGAACGAAGTCGACATCTATGCACGATTACCGTTTGCAACACTGGTAAACTTGCTTCCTTATTTTCGGTAGCGTATTTTCTTATGGTGTTTCTTAAAGAAATTTTCAACAGACCCAGTCTGCTTGAATTTTCTGATTATCCTAGAAATGGTTGATTGGCAATTTTTGTTGTCCGGATATCTTCATTGAAAATAATAATAATAATAATAATAATAATAATAATAATAATAATAATAATAATAATAATAATAATCCACGCCTTAACATCCCCCAACAGCTTTCGCCAGTGCGGGGGCATCGGCAGGCCCGAATTATCATTATTATGGCCCGCGTCTGTGGCACGTCTTAAGTTGTTTCGCTTTCAGCATTCGCCGTGGAGTAAAGGAAAACCACAGAAAAACCTTTACTCTGAAAGCAGAAAATATCAGTAACATCGAATACCTGCTTGCTGTAGATGCACGCTCCTGTATTAACTATTGTATGATCTATCATTATCTACAGGGTGAAAAATCAACTTTGCATCAAGAAAATCAGTAATTTTGCGATAGTTCTAAATAAAGATTAGTTATCATACCAAAATAATAAAAAATGTTACAAATGTATTAAAATTTATAAAAATAGATTAAAAGGAACCTTTTAGTATCACTGGCATTTACTAATATTTGTCATAAAAGACAGTGTATATGACCCCGCAGGAGAGAATCGCCCTAGCTGACATCTCTCGTTTCGATAGTATTGACACCTGTGTTTGAAGGCCCATAACTCTAAAACTCCTAAACAGAAACAATTGAAAAATGTACATACTCCTGAGTCATTTCTATATAAGTTGTTTGACCCAATTTTTCCAGTTTTAAATTAACGCTCATTCATATTCAATCGCTTTAAAAATTACTAAAATTAAAACAATTATGCATTCTTTTTCTACAGTCGTATTAAATAAAATATAACGATTGTTATCGTAGTAATATTTATTACTGAGATATCCGCCGCCATGAAAATCTTGTTCCCAACCTTTATTACACAAAAACGGAAGAAAACTAAAACGCCAATCTGTGGAAGAGGCTCTAGATGCAACCTGAACAAAATTTGGAATTTTTGTGTCAAGCGGTTTACGAGGAAAACAATTGTAAAAGGCGAGCGTTAATTTAAAAGAAACGTTAGATGGTAGTTAGGGCGATTCTCTCGTGCGGGGTCACAAATACGTAAATATATAATAATATGCGTTTAAACTAAACAAGGTAGGTCCAAAAACAGACCCTTGTGGCCCAAATAAATGTTTAATTTCAAGTGCATCCAGGTTATAATATTTTGTATGTTTAACAATGATTTGTAATATGTATTTGTTCTAGTTTTTAATAACATGCTGCTAGCCTATGCAATATTATACAAGAGGATAGACAAAGTAGATAATAATGTCCACAGTAATATAGTTTTGGCGTGGTTATGTATTCTGGACGCATGAATAATAGCATAGTGTCACGTTTGATAGATGCATGTTCCTTCTTAAGCCCTTGGAAAACTTTAGACAACAACTATATTTCTTTACAGAACATTACTTTCCGAAAATGCCCCAGAAAATTTACTCAGAACATTTCATCTACATGCCTTACCACAGTTCTATTCTCAAAGGAACACTCGAACACCTCACTTTGGGTGTTGTACAGGCGACATTTTAAATATCCTCCAGGCGTACAAGACAAACTCCGAGATAAAAACCACCCCTCGTTTCCCTCCAGCGCGCTCCTTTTTCACCCCTACTAGCATTTCCCCATTGGCGCCAATTTCCCGATTCGAACACCGCATCGTTTTCATACTTTTTTTCACGGCTTTTTTTCAGTTATGCCTCACCAATTTGCATGCGCGTTATGTTTGCATTATTTATCAAGGTTTCGATGCCTTCATTCGCTTCGTTTCGCAGCTATATTCAGCGAGATTCAGCCGATGGAATAGAGCCAGCCGGGTTATTTAAATTTTGATGGTTCGCTTCGTTATTTTTTCTGTTTCCTTCGTTTTCTTTTTGTTCTCGTTTCGGTCGAATGTTAAGATAGAGGTTAAATGGGTTGAGAGAGGGAAGAATTTGTATGTATTATTCATGAAGATGAGACAGGTGCAGAATTGCCGCTATAAATAATGCATGAAGAAAGTTATAAAATCTTTACACAATGCTGTACAGTATATTTAAATATTTTTGGACCTATTGTGAAAGCTAGGATTATAAAGTACTATAAGTAAAGTATTGAAAAATAAAAAAAAACATCAATGTTTAAGACTTTTAAATATTTACATAAGTAGCCAGCACATTTTTTATATTTAAAACACTCAATTGCAAACAAATATCGCACAGTTCACGTTTTGTTGCAAATAATTGCCACAGAACGCCTCTGAGCTGAGCTGACCCCATCCAATTAATATTTACGTTTTTTTACTTTATCATACGCAGTATGTAAAGTATTGTAATCGTGCCGAAAAAAATTTCTGAGATTTTAGCGGAAATAGGTCTTTATGGGTCTCCTGAACATTTTTGACCAAGGTACAAAAAAATGTCTGTGTGTGTGTGTGTATGTGTGTGTGTGTGTGTGTGTGTGTGTGTGTGTGTGTGTGTGTGTGTGTGTGTGTGTGTGTGTGTGTGTGTGTGTGTGTGTGTGTGTGTGTGTACCCAATTTTTGTTAATTCATTTCCGGAGAAACTACTAATGGTATCGGCACGGAACTTCATATTTAGAAGTTTCATGACCAAACTTAGAGTTGAAAAGCTTTTGGTTCAAAAGGGTCCAAAGGAACTGGGTGTTTACTCCAAGCCTTTTTCAAGGATTTTAGAAATCAGCCGCCATTTCTGTAATTTCGTCAAAATAGTTCAATAATAAATTAAAGCAGAGGAAATTTTGAATAATTTATGCCTATGACATTTTTTGGTAAAATTAATAGTTTAGCTTTTTAGTTTATTCTAAGCCTTTTTCAAGGATTTTGGAAATGAGCCGCCATTTCCGTAATTTCGACAAAATAGTTAATTAATAAATTAAAGTAGAGGAAATTTTGAATAATTTATGCCTATGACATTTTTTGGTAAAATTAATAGTTTACCTTCAAGAGCAAATTCTATTTGATCGAGATCGGTCGCATCTGCATTGATATGAAATTACATAGTAGCCAGGATTTTGACAAATATTTTTTTGTGTTGTCACATTCGAAAACAGCTGAGGTTGGAGAACCACTATGGAACGTTGCCGCTGTAGTGCGGCAAATTATAAAATACAAATTTCAAATAAAATAAGATCACCAATTTGATTGTTTGTTGATAAGAAATATCAACCCGTCTTGATATCTAATTCTAAAAACGATAAATTGCGAAAATTATAAATAAGGTATAGCGATGAGTGTAGTTTTATTTTAGTATGTTGGTATGGATGTGTCATGAACAAATATAAATCTGTCAGAATTTTAATTACCTTATTAAGGTGCGTTTTCATTAGTGATAATGGCAGTGGTAGCAGATGCCATTATAGTTATTCCAATAGAAAATTGCTAGTGACTCATGTTTATGTACATGCAAACTAATATGTGTCTTTATCACGATATGTAAGAAATACTATAATTTCGTATTCTAACCACCGCCATTAGCTACCATTACCTACCAATCGGAACGCACCTTTAAACTTCACGTTTCGTCAAAGTGGTACCAACCTAGCATTTACTATACAGAAATCATTTATTTATTTTTTTTAAATACGTATTTCTTAAAAAGCAACACAATAAACGTTGATGTCGCACCTGCCAAAAACTAGATAGCGCTACTCGCGTGGCTCGCGTGCCTGGCCACATCAGATTTTTTTTTTTCATGAAACTTATTTTGAGAGTTTTCGGCAGATTCTGAACTGTTGGCAAAGTGGTAAAATTAAGTGATAATCTATAGGATTTCTTGATTTTTCATGTATTAAGATTTTTTTAAACTATTCATTCACAAAATAACTTAAAAACACAACAAACAATTGTTGATTTTCTCATCAACAGATAATTTTAATTTTAATTTTTACATGGGTACGCCATGCGATGTTCGCTTTATATTATATTTTTCATAAAAGCGACCGCGTCATAAGGATTAAGGATTATATCATAAGGATTGTAGCCGTTACATTTTATATTCCACATTGTGAGAAATTTTTTGCTTTTTTCTTTGTTTTTTGTTGTGCTTGATCGCCACATGATATAGTTGATTGCTTGAATTTATTGTTTACTGTGTGATCTTTTTCCAGCTCACCTGATGATGGTTGGTACTAAATACAGCCGAAATCGATCGTGAAAAAGTGTAACCAAAATATTATCGACAATAAAGTACTGTACATTCACAGCGCTTTTTCTTCATATCTAATCCTGTCGATAATGGAGACTTTCATCCGAGAGATAATATGTTCTTAATTATATTGATATTTTATATGATACTTTAAAACAAAAATATTGAATTCGCAAGAAATCTAAAAAGACATAAGGGTGCTCTGTGTTATACTCTTAAGTGGGATACACTATATACATAGTGAAATACTTGAAAAGATATCCAAAGTAAGTTTCTTTTCTTTTCTTTTTACTTTATCATACGCAGTATGATGAAGTATTGTAATCGTGCCGAAAAAAACATTTGAAATTTTAGCGGAAATAGGTCTTTATGGGTCCCCTGAACATTTTTGACCAAGGTACAAAAAAATGTGTGAGTGTGTGTGTGTGTGCGTGTGTAAACGATTTTTATGGCGACGATTCCGGAGAAACTACTAAAGGTATCGGGACGAAAGTTCATATTTAGAAGTTTCATGACCTAACTTAGAGCTGAAAAGCTTTTGGTTTAAAAGGGTCCAAAGGAACTGGTAGTTTATTCTAAGCCTTTTTCAAGGATTTTGCAATTGAGCCGCCATTTCTGTAATTTCGTCAAAATAGTTAAATAATAAATTAAAGTAGAGGAAATTTTAAATAATTTATGCCTATGACATATTTTGTTAAAATTAATCGTTTAGCTGCAAGAGCAAATTCAATTTGATCGAGATCGGTCGCATTAGCATTGATATGAAACTACATAGTAGCCAGGATTTTAACAAATATTTTTTTGTGCTGTCACACTCGAAAACAGATGATTTCATCAGAGGTTGGAGAACCGCTATGGAACGTTGCCGCTCTAGTACGGCAAATTACAAAATACAATTTTCAAATAAAATAAGATCACCAATTTGATTGTTTGTTGATATGAAATATCAACCCGTCTTTATATCTAATTCTAAAAACGATAAATTGGTACGGATGTGACATCTATAGTGTCATGAACAAATATAAATCTGTCAGACATTTTTATTTTTTTTTAATGTTTATTTTACGTTGGTCTATTTCCGCAACTTAGGCATTGGTCCATTCACCGACGCTGAAGGCAGGCTACACACACCCAGGAATTTTGTCCTACTAAAGGAATTCCAACCTCCAGTAAGAGTTCTTTAACGTGCACGTCGCATTATGACAGCACACGGGGCCACCGGCTTTACTTCCTCGTCCGATGGAAGGCGACATTCAATTAAATACAATTAAATTTATTTACTTTTTATTGTTGTAATGGGTATTGATTATATTATTTTTTCGTTTTCGCATTGTTTGATATTCAAACGGCTGTAACTTCTTTAGGAATAGAAAAAAACATATAAGACCATATAAAACATTATACTCAGAACGACATTTGATTTCTTAAAAAATTAATTCTGCTGAAAAAAGAGGTAGGCTATATTTTTTCTATTTATTATGTTATTTTTTAACTGTTATTTAGTAATCGTTTTAATTTTGAGTAAACGTTATGTCAATGTTTTTGGTGCTCCGCGAATTTTATGTATGATCAAAAGTGCCGCCTGACTTCAAAACGGTTAAGAAGCACTGATGTAGATGATAAATAAGATCGCAAACCCCTGAACTACCCCATGAGATAAACACAGCTGAGAAGACACCCCACCATTCACCGCAACCACCTGTTTCCTCCCACCAAGATATGATTTAAAGAGTTTCAGTGGAATTCCCTTGATTCCATAATACTCCAGTTTATCAACCAAAACCGGGTGACTAGCACAATCAAAAGCTTTAGAAAGATCGAGGCATTTAATTGTATTAAATGTTAATTCAAGTGCATACAAATGTTATATTTTAATTAGACATTATTTAATATGCTTACTTTTATTTAGATAATAATCCAACCAACTTTTGTACACAAATCTTTAGCTATACGCCACTTGAGTCTTTTAACATTGGTACTTTATGCACAAGCATAGTCACAATTACTGGTGTTTATAGATGCTCGTCTTTGTGTGTTACGAGTGCGTGTCGTGTGTTTTACTGAACCGGGACTTTAAAATTCGTTCGCTTTTCACAGTGGATGAATTTGGAACATTATTTCTACAGAAACGCTATTTACTAATTAATTGTAGCAACCGAACACTCTCTATTTTGATAGGAATATTTAACAATAAGGACACGTTGTTGCCTCGAGCAGCGCTGCATATTTACTAACTCCTATCGTCCTGTCTCACTCGTTGACCAATCGAATCATAACAGCCAAAATAGCGCGCAATTCAAATCTTACACTCTTATTGCAACACCCGTTACATATTCAATCGTTTTACCCTGCATATTAAGCCTCTTTCAGCTGTTACAGCCGTTCAGAAGGGAACAAAGTTACTCAAATTACAATTCGCCTTACAAATTCTCATCCTATTTCGAAAGGATAATTGAATAACTGCGGAGCTCTGGTCTACGCGCCACAAAAGAAAGTTACTGATAAATTTAACCGGACGACTTCACGGCGCGGCCGCTAGAGGGCGCTGGGAACCCCCCTTCCCCCCTCCCCCCCCGCTCCTGACCGACGAAACGGCGTGGCACGGAAACAAAGAAAGCTAATTAACTGCGGGGCATATCAGAAAACAATTTTTACCGCGTCTAGAGCCGTCTCGTAATTTATTAAGTCTGGCTTTTTGAATTTATATACGCGTTGGTTGTCGGAGAAATACATTAATCTCTCGCCTGGTGAACAAACAAGATAGGGGGGGTGGCGAGGGGGTAATATTCCGCTTCCCGCGTGGCGGATTAATTTACTTTGCCCGTATAAAAGTGTTAATTTGATAGGATTGCCAAATTGGCGGAGGGGCCGGAATATTTTTTTTCTTGGGATTTAAATTGGTTTTTGATCTTGTTTTATTAGATTAGATTATTCTGGATTGATTTAGCCTAATTTATCTATATTGAAAAGCGTTTAGTTTCCGAGATATAGCGAAATTTATGTACTTGGGAAGCGACAAAAATGAGTATTTCTAGAATAAAAAATATAAGTGATTGAGGCATATTGTAATTTTAATTATCTTAATCTATAATACATTAGTTATATAGAACGTATTGAGCTGTACAATGAAACTTATCTCAATAATTTGATATTGTGATTTTAACGTAATCAGGGGTTTTATCCAAGTCACAAAAAAACTATCTATATCAAAATAAGGAGGAAGCTTTTTTAGGACATTCCTTCGGTTTTGATCCAAGACTATTATATTACATTAAAATATTCTCGGATGGGCTTGCAAACCTGGTCGTGTGTGGTATCATTGGATAAATGAATAAGAAACAATTTATGATGAAACAAATGTATCTAAATCATACGGTTCAGAAACGACACCATAATCAGTTTTAGTATTGATATACGCTGTATAGTCTGGTCGTTTTTGTAAATAACTCTTCCGCCTATGAAAATAATACCAATAGATTCAGAAAAATATCCACAACATCAAAATGTATAATAAAATTATAAACCCCTAACCACAACAAGTATTTTAGAACCTAAATACGTATTTCAGCAACTATGTTGCCATCTTCAGTAGAACCTAAAAAGAGGGAAAGAAAGATTAGCACTTCATAGTATCTTTACTGGATATTGTCCAAGCAAATCACTAGTGGAAGTCACTAGTCACTTCCACTAGTCACTTCCACTAGTGATTTGCTTGGACAATATCCAGTAAAGATACTATGAAGTGCTAATCTCCCTTTTCCTCTTTTTAGGTTCTACTGAAGATGGCAACATAGTTGCTGAAATACGTATTTAGGTTCTAAAATACTTGTTGTGGTTAGGGGTTTATAATTTTATTATTAAGTTCGCCACAGTCTCCAAAATATTGTCATCAAAATGTATACTGACTCTTTGATGATTTTAGTACTGAAATGAATTAAAAACTATCAGTTATTAAGAACATCGTTATGAACTGTTTGCATCAATATTTCAGAAAGTATTAAGATTAACAGAACAAATGCCATATTAAAGACGACAGATGTGGGTACATGACAAACCAAGAACTACTAACACAATATTGAAAGATGTAGATTTGGGAGAATATACATCTACATTAAATAACGGATCTAACGGATTTTCAGAAGCGAGATATTATGTCAAACTTGTGAGATATTATGCAAACTTCTGTATTTTTTTACAGAATAGGTATCTTGTCTCTTGTTTCTATAGTATTGACACCTGTCTTTGAAGGCCCGTAACTATAAAACTACTGAACAGAGAAGATTAAAAAAAGCACGTCTTACTCCTGGATCATTTCTACATAAGGTGTATGAATGTCAAAATTGTTTGCCTCTCGGTGTAAACATGACCGCAAGAGAAGTGAAAATATGTACCTAATGCTTTTTTCTTTCAAACCACTTACCACAAAAATTTCAGTTTTTGTTCAGGTTGCGTTTAGAGTCTCTTCAATGGATTGGCGTTTTTGTTTTCTTCAGTTTTTATGTTATAAAGGATGCGAACAAGATGTTAATGGAAACTGATATATCAGTAACGAATGTTAGCAGGACAACGAAGTTAGTAATTAGCATGCAAATAATCCTCATTTACTGCGATACACAACCCTTGAACTTACTAGCATTCAGACTATTCGTTGATTTTTAAGACATTATTTTGTGCAGTTTGGCTTCCTTTATTTGTAGGTTTTGGTGCGGGGCAGTCGAACAAGATGCGGATATAATTAATTGTAATTAAAAATTATTATGCAATTCTTTTTCTACAGTCGCATTAAATAAAATATGACGATTGTTTACGTGCATATCCCGTTATCGTGCTAATATTCGTAACTGAGATATCCGATTCCATGAAAATCTTGTTCGCAACCTTTGTTACACAAAAACTGAAGAAAACTTAAACGCCAATCTATAGAAGAGGCTCTAAATGCAACCTGATTAAAAAATGCAATTTTTGTATCATTTCTCTCGCGCTCATGTTTACACCGAGAGGCAACAAATGTTGACAGTCATACTTATGTTGAACTTAAGTAGAAAAGATTGAGGTGTATGACACATTTTATTTTAATTCTTTCTGTTCAGTAGTTTTACAGTTATGGGCCTTCATCCGTTTTTTTTTTCCTTTCATGACGAATTTTTTAATCACTGACAGTTTTTAATTAATTTCAATAATATCATAGAAAATTGAGTAAACATTTACGATGTTCAGGACATTTTCCTGAATCTATTGGTATTATTTTCATAGACGGGCTAAGTGGTCATGATTATATTTATAATTATTATCTATTATTATGATTACTATGATTACATTACATTAAAAAATTACAGGTAATAGTCTTGGATTTTGTTAGTAGATATTTTATATCGATAGTTAAGAATTTAGCGCATTGGAGACGGAGATTGTAAGCCCGGTAAGTCAGATTTTAATCGTCAACTGTCAAAAAAAAAGAATGCTTCTCCATGATCCGATGTCATATTATGGTTTATTTCGTAAACATGATTGGGCATTTATTTTTTTCTCCAACAAAAGATGTATGTATGTTTTCTAGTAGTATAGCTTATTTTATAGTAGGTTTATTCCTGAAACTTTGTATAACCAAGGAATAATCCTGGGATAAGTCTGGCTATTTTGCAGGTGTAAATGATATTATATTCAACATTTTAAGTATAATTCCAGTTATAATATTAGCACAATACTTTATTTCTCAGTCTTAATCAATCTCACGACTATTTTAAGTTTATTTACATCTACAAAAAAATGTTTCAAAACACCTATGAGTTCAAAATCTGTGAACCGATCCATTGTCATATGTCAAATAAAATTATCCAACCACAGTTTATAAGATAATTCGTCGCAAAGACTTCACAATTCTCCACGAGAAGTTCCCAATGTTTCCATCTAACATTCCCCTACAACATCTCAGAACAAATTGGAACGAATCCCTTAATAATCAAGCATGTGCCGAATCGAACAGAATCGCATGACGCTGCCATCTATTCGACATATTATCGTATCGATTTTCCAATCTACGAGGGCAACTTTAGCGGCACCGGGCTTCGATAGATACATCGAAAAGTAGGTTAATATCGAGTCGCGATTGCATCCTATGTGCCTTGCCGCGTTCAAAATTCATTAGATTCAATTCGTCCGAGGCGGTAGGTGAAAGGGGAAGGACGCAGGAAGGAAACTCGGCTACTAAAGTGACAAATCGACGACGTCAATTTCCAGCCATTTTCCCCGAGAACGCCGAATCTGTGGAAATGCGGATGGTTCTGTGCGATGTAAGATAGGTAATTTTCATGGTATTGTAGTGGTGTACCTAAATGGAAAAAAATTTCATAAAGAAAAACGTTTTCTTTTTTTCGGAACGTTGAACGTTTTTGGCACCGTAGGAAAATCTCAATAATGCCGTCCCCCTAACTCCAAAATGATTTATACAAAAAAGAGATTTATACAAAAAACATGATCCAGAACAATACAGTCAACACTCACACAATATTTACGAAATTTATTTGTATTAAAAACGCAACCTTTGGAGATTATTAATAAAATTATAAACCCCTAACCACAACAAGTATTTTAGAAACCTAAATACGTATTTCAGCAACTATGTTGCCATCTTCAGTAGAACCTAAAAAAAGAAAAAGAGAGATTAGCACTTCATAGTATCTTTACTGGATATTGTCCAAGCAAATCACTAGTGGAAGTGACGTCCATGTTAAAAATTACCCTATATATACCCATTTGTTGTTCACGCCTCAGTGAATTTTGATCATTGAAGCGTAAAAAACAAGTTTTAATTAAAGCAGGTCAAACAATGGCGAACTAGGAATAGGACCCCTGTCTGAATTTATTAATTTATCTCTATTCAAGTGAATAAAGATACTTTCCAAGCTGTTTAGTTCCCTCTTATTTGACACAGCTTTTACAAGTTTTAAGTCATCTACAACTACTTTATGACGTGTGTCTAAAATATGTTGAGCCACACTAGATTTTTCAAAACGATTATATTTAAAATGAGCAACATGTTCTTTGAACCTAGTTAAAATTGTTCTTCTAGTCTGGCCTACGTATTCTTTTTCACAGTCATGACATTTGATACAATATATACCAGATTTATCAAGTACATCTACCTTATCCTTTGGGTTTCCAAGAGGGTTCTTTATGCTATTATGAGTCGAATATGCTAAACAGAGATTTTGTGATGTAAAAATACTTCTCAAACCCCTTGTATATGCACAATCGAACGGTATTTTAACATAATTCTTCTTTTCTACAGAGAAAGTATTTAAAGTAGATATTTGATTTACATACATTTTTTGATTCTGCTTCTTTTTCATTCTATCAACTATTTTCTCAGGGTACCCATTATGTATGACAGCATTCTTAATAAACAATAATTCTTGCTGATATCTATCTGCGGACAATGGAAAGTTCAATAACCTATTTACTAAACAACTAATAAAAGACAATTTTTGTTGAAAAGGATGCTGCTTTACATCACAAAATCTCTGTTTAGCATATTCGACTCATAATAGCATAAAGAACCTTCTTGGAAACCCACAGGATAAGGTAGATGTACTTGATAAATCTGGTATATATTGTATCAAATGTCATGACTGTGAAAAAGAATACGTAGGCCAGACTAGAAGAACAATTTTAACTAGGTTCAAAGAACATGTAGCTCATTTTAAATATAATCGTTTTGAAAAATCTAGTGTGGCTCAACATATTTTAGACACACGTTATAAAGTAGTTGTAGATGACTTAAAACTTGTAAAAGCTGTGTCAAATAATAGGGAACTAAACAGCTTGGAAAGTATCTTTATTCACTTGAATAGAGATAAATTAATAAATTCAGACAGGGGTCCTATTCCTAGTTCGCCATTGTTTGACCTGCTTTAATTAAAACTTGTTTTTTACGCTTTAATGATCAAAATTCACTGAGGCGTGAACAACAAATGGGTATATGTAGGGTAATTTTTAACATGGACGTCACTTCCACTAGTGATTTGCTTGGACAATATCCAGTAAAGATACTATGAAGTGCTAATCTCTCTTTTTCTTTTTTTAGGTTCTACTGAAGATGGCAACATAGTTGCTGAAATACGTATTTAGGTTTCTAAAATACTTGTTGTGGTTAGGGGTTTATAATTTTATTATTAAGGTCGCCACAGTCTCCAAAATATTGTTATTTGGAGATTATACTAGTACAAACAATACTTTTAAAACAACTAAGAATAAACAATACTACTACAATAATATACAAAGTTTAACCCTTAAATGAAAATAACTTCTTTCGAACCTTTTTTCTGCAAAATCACGAATAACTTCTTTCATATCTAATATTTTCCTTAATTCATATTCAGTGGCCTTCATTGCTAACCATTAAGACAATTTTAAGTAAACATGGTTCTTTTAGTACTTTTTTAATTATTTTTAGTTTAGCAAACTGTCTATCGTCCGCTCCGGTAGCAACAGTTATAGGCAGGGTTAGAATAAATCTGCTAAGCAATGTTTAAATTTGGCCCAATGTTAAGGGAGGTAATGAATTTAAAAACGTCGACTGGACCTTCTGGAGACAAGGTCTATGGACGCAAAATCATTTAACATCATAATTAATTCGCCCGACTATGAAAATAGTACCAATAATATCATCAAAATGTTTACTGAATGAAGACATTATTACTGAAATTTATTAAAAATTATCAGTGATTATTAGTGAAATTTGTCATGAAATACTTGCATCAGATATCTCCGAAAGTATTAAGCTTAGCAGAACAAAATGTACACCACATTAAAGACGAAAATAATTACTTAAAAATACTGAAAGATGTAGATTTGGGAGAAGGTTGAAAACGGGATTTTAGCACCGAAATATTATGTCAATATCTACACTATTGAGTCATCTGTCATCAGCGAAATTCTGTCGTTTTTGACAGAATAGATATTGGCATAATATCTCCGTTCTTTACATTTTCCCAAATCTAAATCTTTCAATATTTTTAAGTAATTCATTGTTTATCATGTACCCAAATCTTCATCAAAATTGTATCGTTAATATGATGTATAATTTCTTCTGCTAAGAGTAATATTTTCGGAGATATTGATGCAGGCATTTCATGGCGAATTTTTTAATCACAAAAGGAATTGTTTAATCAAAAGTACTTCGTATTTTAGAGTTTCGAGTTGGGATGTGCTACACAGATGAGAGTAAGGCTATAAAGATAATAAATAACAAATATTTTCGTTAACTACTGTAATAGATGCTAAGTTTGCTACTCAGCTATATGTACTTCACCTAATTCCCCACAATATAGAAGCACGATTTGAAGCAAACATTGAAGTATTGTTAAGGTAGATAATACTTCATACTAGATTGATAACGTGACTAATACAACTTATTTCAGACTCCTGGGGTTATCGAACATGAAACTGTTAAATAAATACAAATGTGTTATTTACATCATTTGCATATTGTATTTACATAGTTAGTATTGTTATTTAGTATATTGTAGTGTTTGTGTACAATGAGACTGTACTATTGTAAGATATTTATATGTACGTAAATACCTCAATAAATTATTTCCTAGCAAATAATGTATTTTATAATTAACCTACTGCTGCATCTGGTATAAACGTTTTAAATTCAGCTAACAATAATGAAGCCGTGAGTGGAGGATGATGATATGTTTGTACTAAATCAAACTTTGAACTAAATGAGTATTTTTAATCAATTTTGTTCAGGTTCAATCAATCTAAGCAATTTATGAACTTATTTAGTCCCAAACATATAACTGAGTAGACGGATTGAAACTGAACAAAATTGTTAAGAAAACACCTTAATTTACTTCAAAGTTTGATTTTGTAACATAACACCTTCATTCACTCACATCTTCAATTTAATTAATACGAATATCATGAAACGGTTACATTGAGTATATCTCTTCATAAAACAAAGAAATAATTTACTAGAATCAATTTGGGAGTTCAGTTGCTGAGATAAAGTCATACTTTTATTTTGAATATATGATCTGATCATTTTAACAAATTCTTACAGTCATACTTATTTAACGGTTTCATTAAATTTGACTAAATGGTATTCTTTACTTGAAGTGCGATATAGTCAATGTGAATATACAGGGTCCTGCAACTAAGCTCCCGTCTTTTGTAGCTCTCTTACTCATTAAGCTAAGAGTTTGACATTATGCAGGCTTACCCTGTACTTCAAGGTACAATTCAAGAAATTATTTTTTATTATACATGGTGTTCCAAAAATGTGCAACGCCATGGTAATATATTTTTTTAAATTGCATGCTATACATTTTGCTACACATTTAGAAGCCTTTTATGGTTGCCTACATACCACCAAAATTTTATTGAAGTCGGTTGAGTGACCGCAGCGGAAAAAATTAAAAACCAAAAAAAATTGATTTTGCGTCGTAGCCTTTAAAAATCAATAAAAACCACAAAATGCACCTCGTTAATAAAATTTTGCGACGTGCTTATTAAGTTAGATGTAATAGTCTCGTTAACCAAGTGACATTGATCCAAATTATACAGGGTGACCAAAATCGAGTGTCAAACTTGTCAAACTTCAAAGCGCGCTATTGTTCTTATTTTAAATTGGAACCCATAAATTTTTTAGGTGAAACGATGCAGAATTAAAGAATAAATATTGTTTCTGAATACAACCCCATCACCATTCCCAATATTTTAAAAGTTATTCGCCAAAAACTCATTTTTCACCGTTTCCAACGGCAATTTTAGGTAATAAATATCGTACGTGGCAAAAAAAAAACAATTTATTACATAAAATATAACGCAGAGAGGTATTTTAGATTTTACTGTACTTAATTAAGTAGTTATTCAATTGCTAAATTTACTGCAAAATTTACCTATAGCCACATTTCCGTCCTTACCGCTATAGGTAAATTATGCAGTAAATTTAGCATTCGAATAACTACTTAATTAAGTACACTCAAATCTAAAATACGTCTATTATTTTTTATGAAATAAACTGTTTTTCAAAGCCACGTACGATATTTATTATCTAAAATTGCCGTTGGAAACGTTGAATAATGAGTTTTTGGCGAATAAGTTTTAAAATATTGGGAATTGTTATGGGGTTGTATTTAGAAACAATGTTTATTTTTTAATTCTGCATCATTTCAGATAAAAAAAATTATGGGTTCCAATTTAAAATAAGAACAATAACACGCTTTGAAGTTTGACAAGTTTGACACTCGATTTTGGTCACCCCGTATAATTTGGATCAATGTCACTTGGTTAACGAGACTATTACATCTAACTTAATAAGCACGTCGCAAAATTTTATTAACGAGGTGCAGTTTGTGGTTTTTATTGATTTTTAAAGCCTACGATGCAAAATAATTTCTTTTTTGTTTTTATTTTTTTCCGCTGCGGTCACTCAACCGATTACAATAAAATTTTGGTGATATGTAGGCATTCATAAAAGGCTTCCAAATGTGTAGAAAAATGTATAGCATGCAATTTAAAAAAATATATTACCATGGCGTTGCACATTTTTGGAACACCATGTATAATAAAAAATAATTTCTTGAATTGTACCTTGAAGTACAGGGTACGCTTGCAAAATGTCAAACTCTTAGCTTAATGAGTAAGTGAGCTACAGAAGACGGGAGCTTAGTTGCAGGACCCTGTATAGAAATTCGTTCTAAACACATCATACCATCAACTTTGAATATATTTATGTCTTGGTTGAATACGATATTTAATTCCTTTTATACGATCTGACCATTTACTCAACATGAACCACATATATTCATGCCAAGTATTTTTTATGTTAAATGTAGACTTAATTAAATGTTTTGCATTAACGTCACGCGCAAAATTACACTTAGAGTCCGCCATATTACATCCGATGTTTGAATTTTTTAAATCTGCCATCGGATTTTTAATTAGTGATACAAAACAACCTTAAATTACAATTGGCAAAAAAGCAAGCTCGCGGCTCAAAAGATTCTAATTTATTATTTGGTAATAAATAAATTAATAACATATTAATGTTTTTTACTCCTTTCTTGTTATGCACACCAAATTTACTAAGAATTCATCCAAAAATGACAAAATAAAATCAATTTTGTGTAATCCGATAAAAAGCACATAAAAAGCGATCCTATTTGTTCATTTGGGTAACTCATCGCGAACACTAATTGGACCCTTCGGCCTTTTCGTCCTGTTGCCATAGCCAACCGAGATATCGGATCGGATTGTCGGTTCCCGCTATCACCCGATAATAGAGACGGCGTTAACGAAATTAGAAATTTCTTTCTCGCATCAAGGTGAGCTGTGCTAATGGCGGCTAATGGTCGAGCGCTAATTGGACGATATCGGATCTCGGTGAGGCCCAGGGGTACCAATCTGACTTCAGTCAACCTTTCAGTTTTCTCCCGTCTCTTCAGCCATCGACTCTATCCACCGGTGTTAATCGGATTTGGTCGCAGGACGTCAATCTGATCCTTGAAAGGATCAAATTTCAGGAAGACGGTGGCGCCTTTTCAGGTAAAAGGATTTGTTGGTTTCTAATATCTTGGACGTCAAATTCGTAAATTGATATAAATTAAATTGAACTTTTAGACGTATTTGCTTTAATAATTAGCGTGAAAAGACGTGAAACTCGTTTTGTGAGCGAGACATTTTCAACTGATAGTTCTTCTTTAAAATTTGTTCACCATTGTGTATTTTTTGCTTTGTTTGGTTGTCAACTATACATCTAAGATAATTACGAAAAATCTGATGTGGCCAGGCACATGACTTTATCATACAATATATAAAATTAATAGTTTAGCTGCATGAGAATCTATTCTATTAAGATAAATCGTAGGTATTGTCAAAGCATCAGCATTTGACACTACCTACACTACATCATTAGAATAATAGTTATTTATGTCACAAATGCCGAAAGTACGGAATAGCGCGACGAGCGGTGATGCGGCGCGTCACCGAAGGCGGAGTGTCGCCGTCGCATGTGAGCGAGTCGCGCTATCTAGTTTTTGGCAGGAGCGACATCAACGTTTATTGTGTTGCCTTTTAAGAAATACGTATTTAAAAAAAATAAATAAATGATTTCTGTGTAGTAAATGCTAGGCTGGTACCACTTTGACGAAACGTCAAGTTTAAAGGTGCGTTCCGATTGGTAGGTATGTAATGGTAGCTAATGGCGGTGGTAGAATACGAAATTATAGTATTTCTTACATATCGTGATAATGACACATATTAGTTTGCATGTACATAAACATGACTCACTAGCAATTTTCTATTGGAAATACTATAACGGCGTCTGCTATCACTGCCATTATCACTAATGAAAACGCACCTTAAAAAGGTAATTCAAATTCTGACAGATTTATATTTGTTCATGACACATCCCTACCAACATACTAAAATAAAACTACACTCATCGCTATACTTTATTTATAATTTTCGCAATTTATCGTTTTTAGAATTAGATATAAAGACGGGTTGATATTTCTTATCAACAAACAATCAAATTGGTGATCTTATTTTATTTGAAATTTGTATTTTATAATTTGCCGTACTACAGCGGCAACGTTCCATAGTGGTTCTCCAACCTCTGATGAGATCAGCTGTTTTCGAATGTGACAACACAAAAAAAATATTTGTCAAAATCCTGGCTACTATGTAATTTCATATCAATGCAGATGCGACCGATCTCGATCAAATAGAATTTGCTCTTGAAGCTAAACTATTAAATATACCAAAAAATGTCATAGGCATAAATTATACAAAATTTCTTCTACTTTAATTTATTAATTAACTATTTTGTCAAAATTACAGAAATGGCGGCTCATTTGAAAAATCTTTCAAAAAGGCTTAGAATAAACTACCAGTTCCTTTGGACCCCTTTCAACCAAAAGCTTTTCAGCTCTAAGTTTGGTAACAAAACTTCTAAATATGAACTTTCGTTCCGATACCTTTAGTAGTTTCTCCGGAATCGTCGTCACAAAAATCGTTTACACACAGACATACACACACACACACACACACAGACATTTTTTTGTACCTTGGTCAAAAATGTTCAGGGGACCCAAAAAGACCTATTTCCGCTAAAATCTCAATTTTTTTTTCGGCATGATTACAATACTTTATCTTACTGCGTATGATAAAGTAAAAACTGACCTTACGAAGGAATATTACTAATATAATGGAATGAATAAACGAACTAACAATACAATAGAACAATGGTGTGAAAATATGCAAGCTATCTTAGTTAATTATTAGATTTTTATGTAATTCTTGATCAGTTTAGTCTTTCACTGATTCAATTTTATATACCAAATGATTATTTAGATGATATATCCAGATATTTGTTTAGTTGGTGGTAAACAAATAAATCAAGCGGCTGTGTATAGTCGCAAAGAACTTACGTAAGCTTTTGTTTCCCATATTTTATTCGAAAGGTATCAGCCGAGATACGCGAGCTACTGATTTATTGGACGTGAGGTTGTGAATGAAAATGAAAAAGGGGTGCAATTCCAAGACAGTCCGGTATTGATTTTATGGTAAATAAGTAATAAATTGTACGTAATAAACTACAGGACGGAGATAAATGGCGATACAAAATTCAAATAAATAGTATCGACCTTTTCAAGAAGAATACGTTCTATGCAGTATTTTGGCAAAGTATCCTTTTTTAATATCTATTTCACATTTATTTCATGTATTTTATACATTTCATATTTATTTATATTGATATTCTATAGCTAAGAAAAGAAATAGGTTAATGCACTTATGTGACATAGTTTTGGTAGATTTAAAAACACAATTTTTATAAATATTCTAAAGATGGTTCGTTTAGTTAAGTATCATGGGTTCATACGTTTTTATCATATAAATGTTTTATTATTGCGTTCTTCTTAATTATATATTAGTTTTTGAACAATATTCATGCAGAGTCTAATTTAGGCTCTCAGTATTTATGTATTCTATTGAGCAGAAATATTGGAATCATAAATTAGAATGAACAATATTTTTGTATGGTACATAGTAGTTAGTTTGTCAAAACTTTGAAGTAGAATTGCTTATTATTGTTTCAAGACGATACTTAGGAACATACTAATTTTTACTTTATCATACGCAGTAAGATAAAGTATTGTAATCATGCCGAAAAAAAAATTGAGATTTTAGCGGAAATAGGTCTTTTTGGGTCCCCTGAAAATTTTTGACCAAGGTACAAAAAAATGTCTGTGTGTGTGTGTGTGTATGTGTGTGTGTGTGTGCGTGTGTGTGTGTGTGTGTGTGTGTGTGTGTGTGTACCCAATTTTTGTTAATTCATTTCCGGAGAAACTACTAAAGGTATCGGCACGGAACTTCACATTTAGAAGTTTCATGACCAAACTTAGAGTTGAAAAGCTTTTGATTCAAAAGGGTCCAAAGGAACTGGGTGTTTACTCTAAGCCTTTTTCAAGGATTTTAGAAATCAGCCGCCATTTCTGTAATTTCGTCAAAATAGTTAAATAATAAATTAAAGCAGAGGAAATTTTGAATAATTTATGCCTATGACATTTTTTGGTAAAATTAATAGTTTAGCTTTTTAGTTTATTCTAAGCCTTTTTCAAGGATTTTGGAAATGAGCCGCCATTTCTGTAATTTCGACAAAATAGTTAATTAATAAATTAAAGCAGAGGAAATTTTGAATAATTTATGCCTATAACATTTTTTGGTAAAATTAATAGTTTACCTTCAAGAGCAAATTCTATTTGATCGAGATCGGTCGCATCCAGGTCGCATCTGCATTGATATGAACTTACATAGTAGCCAGGATTTTGACAAATATTTTTTTGTGTTGTCACATTCGAAAACAGCTGATCTCATCAGAGCATGCAGCGTTAATTTATTATATGCCTATGTTGACGGTAACTTTAGTTGCCCCTCCTGGCACTTGCAGCGCTGATTGCGCAAATCACGATCTACTTTGCCGGCTCTGTCCGCGAGTTGACTGATGACGCTACTGTCAGACCATTGTCAGACGTTGACATCAACATTTAATTTTGATGTTTATGCTAGAACCTCTAAAGGAGTGCGTCTCAGCTCATTCTTTATGTTTGGCTTGGTTTGCCATTTGATGGGCAAAGGCGTCCCCATGCACATGAGTCCAAAAGAACCAAATATTATCCGGAAGCAAAAATCGAAATCTGAGGACGTCAAGACATTTTACTGGCTTACGTTTACCGATTTGCGCAACGTTACAAGAAGTTATCAACAAGGCGAAGAATAACGAAGCTGTGTGGAAACCTCGTGATGGCTTGAAAAGTTAGTTTAGAATGCACATAAAGAAGAAATCAATTGAATGGTTTGAAGATTGAGAATTCAAATATCTTAGTTTCCGATAATGCTATGGTGTCCATGATAAGACGATAACAAAATGGAAGCAGTCCTTCGATATTACGTATTATTGTTACCATTTCAACAGTATGAATGTTAAGCTCATCAATAACTAACCGAACTGTGACACCTACTGCTTCGAGCTTCAGAAGCAGAAGAGGATGATAAGTGGTTTTACCACACTTCTCGTTCTATCTTTTTAGTTGTTAGTGTTTTTCAATATATATATACATTTTTTAATAACCTTTTATCATTATCAACTTACCGGCAAATCATCAGTGTTCTTTAAAACAGCGTTTTCTGAAACAGCAATAATTTTTGCCTACTATGTGAACTCAGATATTAGGCAAAAATTATTGCTGTTTCAGAACACGCTGTTTTTAAGAATACACACAAAATATAATTTCAAGATTATCACAATGGCGGGAACGCTACTAGTGGCGCCGCGATTATTGTGCGTGGGGTAGAACTAAAAACACTGTCAACGAAAAAAGGGCTAAGTACGCCATCTATATTAGTATATATATATTTTATCTATGCATCAGAGGTTGGAGAACCACTATGGAACGTGCCGCTGTAGTGCGCAAAATTATAAAATACAAATTTCAAATAAAATAAGATCACCAATTTGATTGTTTGTTGATGAAATATGAACCCGTCTTTATATCTAATTCTAAAAATGATACATTGAGAAAATTATAAATAAAGTATAGCGATGAGTGTAGTTTTATTTTAGTATGTTGGTAGGGATGTGTCATGAACAAATATAAATCTGTCAGAATTTGAATTACCTTTTTAAGGTGCGTTTTCATTAGTGATAATGGCAGTGGTAGCAGACGCCGTTATAGTATTTCCAATAGAAAATTGCTGTGACTCATGTTTATGTACATGGAAACTAATATGTGTCATTATCACGATATGTAAGAAATGCTATAATTTCGTATTCTACCACCGCCATTAGCTACCATTACCTACCAATCGGAACGCACCTTTCGTCAAAGTGGTACCAACCTAGCATTTACTATACAGAAATAATTTTTTTTTAAAATACGTATTTCTTAAAAAGCAACACAATAAACGTTGATGTCGCTCCTGCCAAAAACTAGATAGCGCGACTCGCTCATATGCGACGGCGACACTCCGCCTTCGGTGACGCGCCGCATCACCGCTCGTCGCGCAATTCCGTACTTTCGGCATTTGTGACATAAATAACTATTATTCTAATGACGTAGTGTAGGTAGTGCCAAATGCTGATGCTTTGACAATACCTACGATTTATCTCTATAGAATAGATTCTCATGCAGCTAAACTATTAATTTTATATTTTGTATGATAAAGTCATGTGCCTGGCCACATCAGATTTTTTTATTCTATTTAGAAACTCATATGTAAACTAAAAATAAAATTATTTACATAGTCTTGTTGAATTTTGATTCTAAATGATGACTATGTATTGGTGGTGCCTCGCAGACTCAGGCTGTATGTTGAATGTCAATAGATTATATAATTCGAAAATATAATATACATTTTCTGCTTAACTTGCACAAACAAATATATAAACGAGGTAACAAACGCTTTGGTGCACAGAGAGAAATTTTTGTTTGATTCAAATAAATATGCATTGACTCAAAGAAATTTGTTGTTTCAATAGAGGCAAAGAAATATTTATTTGCGGGTAAAAACGCATTTATTTGAAATATTTGTTTGGTAGAAAGAACATTGATTTGCGTCAAACAACTTATGTTTCCAGTTAAAAAGTTTGCAATTTGTGTATTATAAGAAATGAGATTTATTTACTTCAAATAATTATGATTGTGTTGAGTGAAAGAATTACATTTTTTTAAATTAACAATTTTGTTGGTCGAGTTAAAATGCTTAAAATTATTAATTTGTTGAAGGAATTAATAGACAAGAATTTTTCGGAAGACTCGCCATGTGTCACCTCCTTTTTGGGATGTCGCACATCCTCCACCAGTGCTTGGTCTTCCTAGCCCTACATATAGTCAAGGTTAAGTTAGTAAAGTGTACTCTGATTTGTAATCGCAACTTGAACCTGCAGGCACTGTACTCTATAAGTTCTATACTGTCGATCACGCGGCTTTATACTCTCGGTATGTACGAAGTGCGAGGAGAGAGTTTACAGCGCCATCTAACAATACAGTTGGATGACATTAAAAATATATTTATTTGAATCAAAATATGATTTCTTTGGTGGAAGGAAACCTATTTTAAATCCAAAACAAAAATCTTACTTTGAAGGAAATAAATATCTTCTTGTGTAAAAATATATTTATTTTAATCAAAATATGATTTCTTTGGCGGAAGTAAACCTATTTTTAAGCCAAAGACAAAATATTACTTTAAGCGAAATAAATCTCTCCTTATATACAAATTTATATGTTAGAATCAAAATTATATTTCATTGGTGTAAAGAAACGTTTTTTTAAAATCAAAACTAAAATATTACTTTAAAGGAAAGTAATTTTTGTTTGTATCCATATATATTTATTCCACTTAAATAAATATTTCAAATAAATTAATCTCTGCAAGCAAATAAACTAGAGTATTCAATGAAGTAAATATTGTTGGCGTCAAAGAAATATGTTTTGACCCAAAAGAATAAATTCAAACAAATACATTTCTTTGAAACAAGAAATCTTTTCTCTCTATGTGTAATACCAACAGATACCTATGTGCATACGTAGAAAAAAATACCCATCAAAACGGATAGTACGTTTTGATATAAGTTGAGCTCGCTAAAGTAGTCGACAATTTATATAGTGCAAAGATACTTTCAATGAATATTAATTAAATTATAGAAAATGCTACATTTCCTGTTACATGTGATGAATGAGAAGTTAATTTAATAAGTCTTCATTTGTTTTGACTCGAGATATTGTACGAGAGAAATATTACCTGAACTCTCTCTTAAACTCCTTATTCTTAACTTCTTGTAACTGCTAACAGGGCATGCTCAATAATTTGGGGGCAATGAATTAAAAGCTTCTGAACTGTAATACCTAATATTTTGAAAAACTTTGATGTTTGGTAACTTTTATAATTAATGGTTTAAATTAATGGTTTTTTGTCAACACAACAAATGCATCAAGATCTTCAATTCGTACAACTTATGATACCGGTAGAATCAACATGATGTTTTAGAGGTCAAAGTTTGAGACAGCTGAATAGTTCGTTAGATGTCAGATGTCAGGGTCTCAAGTAGTCTGAAGAAAGCCCTGTCAATTCTCAATAAATTGGTTATCTATTCATCATAATGTTCAATAACATTTCTGAACTTTAACCGATTTTGATTATATTTTAGAACAAAAGTCAACAAATTTAACGCTAATTTTTTTCTCAAAATTGGCATTTTTAAAGATAATTTAAGCTTGCAGTTTATTAAAGCGGGAAAACAAAAATGATTTTCTGGTGGCAATTGAGATACCCTGTGGAGAAATTGACGACGTGAGATTCTCAAGAAATCTGTGCAGGGCCAAATAAATTATTCTTCGATTTGTTTTAAATATATTTTTTATATGCGAAATCGCGAAAGAATCATTAAAATCGCTAAAATATTACAAAAGTTATTCGACATCAAAGCCTCAAAGTGTCAAATTCCACTATTCACATTTATCACAAAACAGCCTAATTCTTTGTATTTTCCAGGACAATTATTATGTATTTAACTAAATCGTTACGATAGAAAAATGTAACAACACAATATTTAACAGAATACAGTAAACGTTTTATTAAAAAAAGGTTTTAGGAACCTGTGGGTAATCCGCCACGTGGTATTTTCAAATGCCAAGTGGTATTTTTCCCACTTGAAATGTTGTCGATATAATGTAGTTAGCGACAACTTTTGGGCTGTTGCTATATTTGGGATACACTAGCAACACGATTTTTTGTTTGTGTGCGATAAGCTATGTATATTTAATTATCATTCGATAATATTGGAGGTTGTAATGCTACATTTGTTCAAACAGTGAAGCACAACATCAATACGCATGAACCCACCATATAACAGATATCTCTTTTCTCACTACATATCTATAGACATCTTCAGTTTGCTCAGCGAACTTTCGAATCGTACCGACGAGCATTTGGGGATTCTTCTGATAATATAGTATATGGGGAGAGAGAAAAGGAATGGAAAGAGATAGAGATAGGATGGACCGGTGCCAAGTACGCGCTGGGAATTAAGACCGTTTTATACCGGGTGGATGATTTAGTGGCGCGAGGAGTCGATCGCTTCATCCCCGATGTAACAAACCCTCAACCCTCCCCGCCAAACCCGTTCGCCACCCTCGGTTGCTTTTCACGTCTTTTTGCCGATGGTCGGGGCTGATTCCACCCTATTTCCTGCTATATTACCGTTCAGTTAGACCGGCAAACAGTCTGCTGTTTGTCGTAGTTGGCTTTGGGGAATTTAGGGGTTTGTTTGGTTCTCGTCATCAATTTGAAAGTGAGAAATACATTGGAGTAAATTTCAGAAGTGCTGAGAATTTTTCATTGCTTAAATGTGGCGAAGTTAACGTTTGGTTGGTCGTCTGCCGGGAGGTAAAAAGGAGTGAAATGTCAGCCGTGCTATATATAGGCTTAGAATATTATTATTAATGTCGTATATAAATCTCAGCTGTGTCGAAATACCGTAATTTTATTTTTTGAGGACATTTAAAAGTGTCTGCCAAATCTTGGAACCGCCACAGCTGTGTACCATTGTATTTCTTTTTTTTCAATGACAATAATTAAGTAAGTACGTACCATGTTGCTCGCTTCTTTAGACCTAACTGATTACTATTTAGTTAGTAGAAGAGAATTATGACTTAACACCAAAACAATAAAATTTACAGTTTAGAAAAATAAATTTTTTCTACCTGCAACTAATTGGTTTTGGGATTTGGATCACCCAAATTCCGCCTATAGAAAAACAGCTGGAACCTGGGCTAGAAATGACAAAGACAAAGCCATAGTCTTTGCCGACTACTTGGAACAATCCTGCACTCCAGATGAAGACAGAAGTATGGGAGAATAAACTAATTCAGAAAAAATCCAAGGAAATTGAATATCTCTCGTTACTCCTAAAGAGGTAATAAATGAAATTGAAAAAAATATCCAAAAAGTCACCTGGGTTTGATCTAATAATAGGTGAGATCTAAACAAAAATTACGTAAAAAATCATACTTAAGAGAACTAACCTCTGCAACGCAGCATTTAGGCTTAAATATGTGCCAACAATTTGGAAAACTGCGGAGGTAGTGATGATTCCCAAGCCAGGAAAACCACCAAATGAAGCATCCTCCTATACGCCGATTTATTTACCGCTCATATTGACAAAACTGTTTGAAAAACTACTTGCAAAACGACTGGAGCCAATCTTAGATGAAAGAAACATTATACCCGCCCATCAGTTTGGATTCAGAAACAAACATTCGACAATTGATCAGGTGCACAGAATAACAATGTTAATAGAACGAATTTTAGAAGAAAAAAAGGTATGCTCCTCTATATTCCTGGATGTGGCAAAAGCATTCGACAAAGTTTGGCACGAACGTCTACTCTATAAGCTGGATCGGCTACACCCTTCGAGTATAGCCGACTATTAAAATCATATCTTGCTGACAGATACTTCCATATAAAGCAAGATAATGAGTACCTACTCAACTCCTAACTGTATTAAAGCTAGAGTACCACAAGGTAGTGTACTTGTCCCAATTCTTTACCTTCTATACACACATGATCTTCCGCAACCAGATGGTGTTACCGTTGCCACGTTTGCTGATGACACTGCTATCATGGCAGTAGATACAAATATTGAGGGAGCAACACTAAAACTGCAGAATGCTGTCAACGATATTAGTGATTGGATGCAACGATGGCTAGTTACATTGAACGAAACCAAATCCGTTCACATAAATTTTACCAACAAGCAAATACGATACGTGCCAGTTAAAATAAATAACACCGCCGTACACTACTCGAACACCGCAAAACCGCAAAACATATACTGGCTTATTGGTAGGAAGTCGGCATTGTCGACATATAATAAACTCCTACTATACAAACATATACTTAAGACTGTGTGGACCTATGGCATCCAACTGTGGGGCTGCACTAAGCCAAGCAACATCGCCATCATTCAACGCTTCCAAAATAAGGTGCCAAGAAACATCGTGGGTGCACCTTGGTATATAAGAACCAAAATGTCCACAGGGATCTTGAGATGGAATTAGTAACCGATGAAATTGGAAAGTTTGCTGAGAATTATGAACACAGACTTCTTCAGCACACGAATGTCAAGGCAATCCAGCTTCTTGACAATACTGACAGTGTGCGCAGACTCAAACGAACTAAACCTTTTGAGTTAGTGAAGTGATGTTACAAAAGCAGAGCACAGTGTTATGTGAGTGAAAGCCGATAGGTGAACAAAGCAGAGCAACGTGCAGTGTGTGAAGTTTAAAGCGTCAGCATCCAAATTAAATTTAAGTTACACCAATGGGGAACACTTAATATCGAAGACTTTTTATACGTAGCAATTTAGGTTAGATTAATATAGCTAGATAGTCATCAGACTAGGTGTTATATACAAGTACCTGTGGGGTGCTGCTAATTAATAAAAAAATAAAAAACGTAGTAATTTTAATCGATTTTCCTTAACATAATTTCTTCAAATGTACGTGTTTTGTAGCAAATAGATTTACTGAATATGTTCATACATTTATATCCAAGCCAGAATCTTCTTTCGAACAGTTTTATCCTTATTAAAAATTAATTTATGCATATTACACAAACAACTAAACCAAACCCCCAATTCCCCTACAAGCGTAGTAGTCCAAACACACCCACACCCACCATCATAAATAACGTTACCTTTGGGCAATAAATCTCAAATAAACGAACAAAAGAACTCCAACCGAGCTCCGGATTTCCATTCAAAAATGCGAGTCTCAAGACGTCCGAACGCTAGGGCGCGCATTATGCGCAAACTGACGGAACGTGGCGGAGGGTTTTGCGCGGCACGGCCAAAGCTCAAGCTCCGCAGTCGGCGGTTCAGGTCGTCATGTTTATTTTCGCTGTTTGTTAAACGGATGAATGCCTAATAAGGACCAGGGAGGGCTTAGACCTCAGACCTCACCGGTAATCCACTGTGGCAAACAACTTGCCGTATAAACCGCGCAAATATGTACGTAACCCTGGAACATGAACATTTCGACGGGATAATCATATGCAGGTAATATGGGATATAATTTGTTTGTTATGGTAAGGTGTTTGGTGGAATTCGGGAATTTCAGGATGATATATCGCATGGAAAGTCTTGTTTATGTTTTCTATAAAGTCTCAAGGATTCAATAGTTAATTACCAGAGTATTAAATACATCAAAAAAGGTCAAAAAAGGCATTATTTTCTGCCAAAAATCAAGGCAAAGTTAGTTCACACAAATTATGGTGTTTCTATGAAAATATAACAAAATTAAATGACCATTATATCATTTCTATAATGGACCCATACCTCATTTATAATGTAACAATATTTATTTTCTTCTACACGTGAACATTGACTACGTTATGGAAGTATACGAAATAGAAGCATGCATGAACGAAATGATTTCTTTAATTATAGAAGTAGTGGATTTTTTTTTTCAATTTTGATCACTTCTAGTAATACAGATGCACATAATATGTTGATAAGTACCACCAATAGTGTTTTTGTTTCTTTTTTAAATATTTTTATTTCCGAAATACTTTTTTCACAAATTATCCCAATTTCAGGTACATTGTGGTAGGTTTATAAGAAAACAGCTTATGAAGCACTGAGATTGGTTTGTGGTGAAATATATATTGGTGTGTAAATTACCTACCAGTATGTTCTTATATTTTTGTCATATCCACATTCTTCAAAATGTAGGGTATGGAAATAAAATCAAGAACAATTTTTCAAGTAAGATTCTTCCTTAAAGCAAAATGCTATTTTTGAACAAAAATGTCTACATATCTACTTACTGCTTTCGTAGAAATATTTTAAATATCACTAAAGTACTGGGTATTTTTGAAAAATACATTTTCGTTTTTTTGTACTGCAGGATATGTGAAATGTTCTGATATAAAGATTCAAAAGTTCAGTAAAGTAATACGGAATCTTTTTAAATACCCTGTAAATTTTTGACCAAGGTACAAAAAAATGTCTGCATGTGTGTGTGTGTACCCGATTTTTGTGGCGACGTTTCCGGAGAAACTACTAAAGGTATCGGGACAAAAGTTCACATTTAGTTTTAAGTTTTATGACCAAACTTAGAGCTAAAAAGCTTTGGTTTAAAAGGATTCAAAGGAACTGAATGTTTCCTCAAAGCATTTTTCAAGGATTTTGTCAATGAGCTGCAATTTCTGCAAATTCGTCAAAATAGTTAAATAATAAATTAATATAGAGGAAATTTTGTATAATTTATGTCTATGACATTTTTTGGTAAAATTAATAGTTCTATTTGATCGAGATCGTGTCAGCATTAAACCTAGTTAGGCAGAATTTGACAATTATTTTCATTCTAATGACAGTAGCTAGTGTCAAACGCGAATTTTTTGACAATACCTACTGTCAATATTATCAAAATATCTGTCAAATCCGGGCTAACTAGCTTTATTTTAATGCAGACACGACCAATCTCGATCAAAAAGAATCTCGCGCTGCTATACTAATAATTTTATATATAGAATGTATACTGTGTACACTGTATATATAGTATATATAGTATGATAAAGTCATGTGCAAGGCCACATCACATTTTTTAAAATAAAAAAAGTTAAAAGCTCAAATCATGAAAAAAATATCAAACTATTGGCAACAGAAGTTTTAGCTTTTTTAGCACTTTGCTGCTCAAAAACTAGATACCTACAATTTAATTTTCTTACTATTTTGAACTATTTTTTTAAAAGGAAAGGAGCATATCTGAATCACTTATCAGTAGTTTGACATTACTTGATATTTTTTGTTCTAGCCAGCTAACTCGATGTATTTTTGACAAATTAATGATTCGAAACCTGTGAAATTTTCTAGAAACTACACTCAAAAGATAACGGTTACTTTCAGTTTTAGAAAAATAAACTTGGGACTATATATTTAACTTTGTGAATAAAAACTGTTGGGCATTCTTAAATAAAACCATCTGGGTGAAAATTAACAAGAAACATTTATTATTCAGCCCCCTCCAAACTTTTTACTTTATCATACGCAGTATGATGAAGTATTGTAATTGTCCCGAAAAAAAAAATGTGAGATTTTAGCGAAAATATGTCTTTTTGGGTAGGGGACCTTGGTCGAAAGTGATAAGGGGTATCACTTTCGACCAAGGTACAAAAAATGTCTGTGTGTGTATATACAGGGTCCTGCAACTAAGCTCCCGTCTTCTGTAGCTCACTTACTCGTTAAGCTAAGAGTTTGACATTTTGCAGGCTTACCCTGTACTTCAAGGTACAATTCAAGAAATTATTTTTTATTATACAGGGTGTTCCAAAAATGTGCAACGCCATGGTAATATATTTTTTTAAATTGCATGCTATACATTTTTCTACACATTTGGAAGCGTTTTATGGTTGCCTACATATCACCAAAATTTTATTGAAATCGGTTGAGTGACCGCAGCGGAAAAAAATAAAAACCAAAAAAAAATTGATTTTGCATCGTAGGCTTTAAAAATCAATAAAAACCACAAAATGCACCTCGTTAATAAAAGTTTGCGACGTGCTTATTAAGTTAGATGTGATAGTCTCGTTAACCAAGCGGCATTGTTCCAAATTATACAGGGTGACCAAAATCGAGTGTCAAACTTGTCAAACTTCAAAGCGTGTTATTGTTCTTATTTTAAATTGGAACCCATAAATTTTTTTATGCGAAATGATGCAGAATTAAAAAATAAACATTGTTTCTAAATACAACCCCATCACAATTCCCAATATTTTAAAAGTTATTCGCCAAAAACTCATTTTTCAACGTTTCCAACGGCAATTTTAGATAATAAATATCGTACGTGACGTTGAAAAACAATTTATTTCATAAAAAATAATAGATCTATTTTAGATTTGAGTGTACTTAATTAAGTAGTTATTCAAATGCTAAATTTACTGCATAATTTACCTATAGCGGTAAGGACGGAAATGTGGCTATAGGTAAATTTTGCAGTAAATTTAGCAATTGAATAACTACTTAATTAAGTACAGTAAAATCTAAAATACCTCTCTGCGTTATATTTTATGTAATAAATTGTTTTTCAACGCCACGTACGATATTTATTACCTAAAATTGCCGTTGGAAACGTTGAAAAATGAGTTTTTGGCGAATAACTTTTAAAATATTGGGAATTGTGATGGGGTTCTATTCAGAAGCAATATTTGTTCTTTAATTCCGCATCGTTTCACCTAAAAAAAAATATGGGTTCCAATTTAAAATAAGAACAATAGCGCGCTTTGAAGTTTGACAAGTTTGACACTCGATTTTGGTCACCCTGTATGATTTGGATCAATGTCACTTGGTTAACGAGACTATCACATCTAACTTAATAAGCACGTCGCAAAATTTTATTAACGAGGTGCATTTTGTGGTTTTTATTGATTTTTAAAGCCTACGATGCAAAATCAATTTTTTTTGGTTTTTATTTTTTTCCGCTGCGGTCACTCAACCGATTTCAATAAAATTTTGGTGATATGTAGGCAACCATAAAACGCTTCCAAATGTGTAGAAAAATGTATAGCATGCAATTTAAAAAAATATATTACCATGGCGTTGCACATTTTTGGAACACCCTGTATAATAAAAAATAATTTCTTGAATTGTACCTTGAAGTACAGGGTAAGCCTGCAAAATGTCAAACTCTTAGCTTAATGAGTAAGTGAGCTACAGAAGACGGGAGCTTAGTTGCAGGACCCTGTATATGTATGTGTGTGTGTATGTGTGTACCCGATTTTTGTGGAGACGATTCCGGAGAAAGGAAGGTATCGGGACGAAACTTCATATTTAGAAGTTTCACGACTAAATTTAGAGCTGAAAAGCGTTTGATTCAAAAGGGTCCAAAGGAACTGGACGTTTCCTCTAAGCATTTTTCAAGATTTTGCAAATGAGCCACCATTTCTGTAATTTCCTCAAAATAGTTAAATAATAAATTAAAGTACAGGAAACTCTGAATAATTTATATCTGCGACATTTTTTAGTAAAATTAATAGTTTAGCTGCAAGAGCAAATTCTATTTGATCGAGACCGGTCGCATCTGCATTGATATAATACTATATAGTGAGCCAGGACTTTCCAAATATTTTCAGTCTAATGACAGTACCGGTAGTGTCAAATGCTGGTGTTTTGACAATATCTCACTATATCTAGTGTAAATAGTAAAAAGATCTCATATTGTGATACCGTGTACGGTTTTTGCCAGACGGCGTCGGATAGGCAGCTTGTTCAGCGTGTCCAAAATGCATGTGTTCTGTTTGTTTTTGGTTTGAGGAAGTATGATCATGTATGGAATGGACTGGGCGACTTGGGGTGGTTGAACATGGATAACACTAGGGTGTTGCATGCAGCTATATTAATATCATAAGTTGCTTTCCAAGAGGATCCCACAATACCTCATGCGGAAGATACGCTGTAGAACGGATGTCCATAACCTTAATTTAAGATTCAGGGGTTTGTTTACTCCACCTGCCCATCGCGCTGTGCTGTATAAACGGTCATTCTCTTTCCAGGTCAGTCACATATACAATGGTCTCAGGGAAGATATGAAAAATTATCGTTAAACAGTTTTGGGGGAAAGGTGAAGTGTTGACTGTTTGGTCAACCCCCCCCCCCCTTTAGGCATTGAGCGCACATCGGAGGCTGTTTTAATTTTAATTTTTTATGGGCATGTGCGATGTTTTGTTGACTTGGATTTGCTGCAATTACGTGTAATTAGACTCAAGAGTAATTTCTTTGGTGCATTTAATATTGTTTTATGTTAATAAGAGAATTATTTATTACTTTAATTATTTATTTATCTGTCAAATCCTGGCTAACTAGTTTTATTTTACTGCAGACACGACTCATCTCAATCAAATAGATTCTCATGCAGCTAAACTATTAATTTTATATATTGTATGATAAAGTTATGTGCTGGCCACATCAGATTTCTTCATTTGAAAAAATGACAGTTTTCACTTTTAATTTAGTTCTTTTTTGTCGTATTCCACTCAATCCTCTGCAGTAATAGTTGAACAAAAATTATGATGAATGCCGTGACCGTCTGTGTGGCAGAATAATTACAGTTGCCCGAGAACTTTATGAAACTTTATTTAAATCGACGGTTGGTGCGGCGTGCGCGCTCCACTGCTAAATCATTAAAATTAATCTACTGTGCGATAGCCGAACGGATGGAAAACTTTTTAACCGACCGGTGCACCACAGCCATTTCACATCGCATCTGCAAACTTGAAATAATTGCGATTTAATGCTCTTTAAGAGTGCTCTTCAAGTGCCTCATCTATTCAAGGAAACGAAATGCATTTGTCATCATTATTCCATGAGATTAGTAAATAAATAGTTTGTGGAATCTTTATGAATATATAAATATTTATTAAATAAACTAGAATTTTCATTCAAACTACAGGCTTTATAAACAGAAAAGGATATAAAAAGAAAAGAAAACCAAATCAATGTTTAATAAAGTTGGTGCATGGTCTGTACATTCAATATTTCCGGGTTTCAGTATTTGAAGTCACCGAAAGCGCGCACCAGTAATTTCATAACTGAAATATACATACACGTAGCCAATAGCTGGAAGACAACGTTCGCAAAATTGGCCTGCATTTTCCGATATTGCGTTTTCATCGAGAACTCGACTCCGGGTTGGAACTGTTCGAAACTTTTAAATTGAGCTTGATACACGTACATGCACAGTTACTACAGCCTCTTTCAGTCTTCTGATTCCATTTCAGTGTATTCTGATAGATTATAATATAGAGGTGTTTAACGAATTTACGTAGAATGTATACAGTATAATTTAAGTACCATTACAATATTTTAAAATAATAAATGTTTCAATTAATTTCAATTGATGGGGACTTCGACTGTTATTTACGTGTTCACAGAGAGTCACATATACGTATGTTGTAGTATATTACAGCTTACCATACATCCAGGTTTGACCGTGACAGTCCCGGTTTGGGACATCGGTCCCGGTGTCCCGGCCCGTTTGCTATTATGTACCGGCTAAAATTCTTTACTAGAATTTATATCAGTAACAAATCACTCAAATCAAAAGATTGCTGATTATTGTCAAACTAGTGAATCAGGTATTATTTTTGATCGGTAGAACACATCTAGTTTCGAAACTTGCAAATGGTAGAATTTTGGAAATCTAAACAGGCCTCGTCATGTGTACGTTTCCAAGAAAAATGAAATTTTCCTAGTGGCATACAACCCCTCAATCACAGTAATTTTGTCTACTACTTATTTGAGTATTACGGTACAAATTACATATCTTTACAACAGAAAAATGTTTATAACTTTTACAAAAACTGTTTAAATCCTGTTCTCTTACGCCAAATTCTAGGTAATTGCTTGGGATTACACTTTAATTGATTACATTAAAAGCTGAAAAGCCCCCACATTACGATATTATGTATGACACCAAGTGGAGGGAGTTGATATTTTGGTTGGCTGTGATAGCAACATGTTTATAACTTTTTCAAAAATTATTATATAACTTTCCACCATATACTAAATTATAGGTAATTAGATGCGGTAGTCCTATTCATGAATGCAAAATGTTGTACTCTGAGGTGAAGAACCCCTAAATAACAATATTGTACTTATGTTATGTGGCTTCAACTGAACATTACTTGTTCTGCTTTAGCAAAATGTTATAACTTTTCTAAAGTTGTGCTATAATTGTTTGTCATGCGTCAAATTGAAGATCATTAATGGCGGTTAAATTCTTTGGTAGTCGATTTGAGAACATTTTGTAAATACATGCTATGATTGTTACCTTACAAAATTTAATAATCTAACAAAAGTGAATATTTAAAACAAACAATCGTCAATCTTTTAGGTGTAAAGGTTCCAGTCCTTTAAATTAGCAATGTTTTCAAAAAATAATTATTAAAATTGGATTTATAGTCAGTATATCAAAGCACAACAAGTCCTCTCTAGTTGAAATGGAAACTTTTTTTGATGCAATCTTACAATTGAAGACAATGGTGAAAAATGTTATTTACAATATCATTTGCTTATTTTATTTACACAGTTAGCATTGTTATTTAGTATATTATGGTGTTTCAGTATAAAGAGACTGCACTATTGTAAGATATAATTGTATGCCCTGAATAAACCATGTCTTTTCAAACAATGGATTGTATGTTTCTGGATTTAAAATTAAATTGATCTAGTATAAGGATACTTTCTTTAACTTCATCTTTGTCCAGCTTAACGAATGAAAGAAAAAGATCCAATGAACAAATTTGTTAAGCTGATCAAAGATGAAGTCAATGTGTCGTATAATTAACTTATTGTTCCATCCGGTAATTATGAAATATATAGTCAATGTGAATCTCTATGCACTCGTTCTAAACAAATCATACCATCAACTTTGAATATATTTATGTCTTGGTTGAATGCGATATTTAAGTCATTATGTCGGATCTCACCATTTACTCAACTTGAAGCACATATATTGATGCCAAGTAGGTATTTCTTTTTCAGTGTGTATTATTTAGCAGCAGACATTTAATAAAGACCGTCTTTAAAACGATAACTCCGATAGAAAAATGCAACAAAGATATTTGAAAATGTGCGCCACAAACAGCGTTTGGCGAGCTACAAGTACACATATTGTGGCACAAGTTTCATTCATACACAAAACTGTAGGTAAATAATTGGGGTACTCACTCACTAATTAAAAGAAAATATTTTAAGATCAACTAGAACCAATAATATAGCTTCCAGCCGACTGAAACTGAAGGCATAGCAGTACGACGCAAACATCAAATTCCCATCAATTTTTATTCGAATTTTTTACGTGTCAATCATATTATACCAGCGTAATGTAATAACGCTTTCAATACCGAACCTGTCAGATCATATTCCACCCTTAAAAACACCAACCTCACCACAAAATCATCCCCAATGATTATCCCTTTCCAACGGATATCCCATATCTCCAGCATCAAAGCATCTAGATATCTACATCCACAATTTTACTTAATATCATCGAACTGACAGGGGATATACACCTCCTCACACACCCCCTGTGCCCCCAGAGCATCACCAGTGAGTTCTGCGTGAAATATATAGCGACGTTGCGTTTTTATTTTTATTTCATTTCTCCTCCTTTTTATATTTTCCGAACGCGAATGATGAATCACAGGCCTCAATGCTGAGAGACTAATATCTGGGCTGAATTCTTGCGCTGTGCTCTCTCTCGCGAATATTTCGCTGGCTTCGGGGGGGACATGTTGGGGGATTTAGGGTTAAGGGGGGATCGGGGGGAAATGCGAAAGCCGCGTTGGGGGATTTGCGAGATTGGTCCAGGATTCTGAGCGGTCCGTCTTCCAGGATTAGCGCCAAGGAACAATGTATCGACAGGCTATTCGTCGATGTCTTCTTTTGCTGGTTGCGCAGGAGGCAGGAATTTTTACTGCGAGGGCCTGGACGAGAACATACTTTTCGCGATGAAGAGGTATACTGAATCCAGGGGGTGGTTATTTATCTATATATTCGCCGGAGATGAGAACGGTTGACAGCAGGTGACCGCAAGATAAGGCGATAACAATTATGAGATAACACTTTAAATTAACTCGTTAAATTGATCACGAAGCCACATAGTCTATCTACTTGCATGTTGTTAATCAGTGTAGGTGTGCTTAAAGGTTTGTATTAGAATCTATGTATTTTAGGTTAAAATTGTCCTATAAAGGAAACAACTCGTGTTATCAATGCAAAAAAATATCATCCTGCTGCAAATGGAATAGTATATTGCATTACAAGACCTAACTAGCATATTACGTACGCTAACATACGTACGTTAACATAATATTCAGAAATATTGCGACAGAATTAGATGTATTAGGTTAGGTTAGTATATTTTACGCTTCAACAAAAATTTAGTTTATCTATTGCTAGTTCCACACTAAACAGAAAACGAGAGTACTCTCCAGCCATGGTAAAGCATCTCTAGAAACCCTTCTATATCAAGAGCTTTTACTTGAACTTTGTGATGGACGAGAAGAGAAGCCGGTATGAACACAGCCTTCACGGGATTGAAAATAGATTAAAAAAACTGTGGAACATAATAAACACAGCAACAGCAAAAAACGAAAAATCAAGCCCATCCATGCCGTCTAGCAATGATCCAAATTCGTTCTTTGCCACTGTGGGAGATTGTGACAATGGTATAACTGCAGATACAAATAAATTACCTTCCATATCGGAGACCTTTTTCTGAACCCCAGTATCACCAGCAGAGGTACGAAGTACGATAGAAGGACTAAAAACTAAAACAACAATGGATATCCACTTCCTAAGTACAAAAATACTGCAATGGAGCGCCCACTACATTGCAAAACCTTTGTCAGATGTCATAAACGAGTGCTACTTGCATGCAGTGGTACCTGACCAACTGAAAATTGCAAAAATAGTACCAATATATAAAAATCTGATGTGGCCAGGCACATGACTTTATCATACATTATATAAAATTAATAGTTTAGCTGCTTGAGAATCGATTTTATTGAGATAAATCGTAGGTATTGTCAAAGCATCAGCATTTGACACTACCTACACTACGTCATTAGAATTATATTTATGTCACATGCACCGAAAGTACGGAAAAGCGTGACGAGCGGTGATGCGGCGCGTCACCGAAGGCCGAGCGTCGCCGTAGCACGTGAGCGCGTCGCGCTATCTAGTTTTTGGCAGGAGAGACATCAACGTTTATTGTGTTGCTTTTTGAGAAACATGTATTTAAAATAAAATAAATAAAAAAATCGTTATATTTCTGTATAGGAAATGTTAGGTTGGTACCACTTTGACGAAACTACAAAACTACTAAAATAAAACTACAGTCATCGCTATACTTTTCTACTCAATTTATCGTTTTTAGAATTAGATATAAAGACGGGTTGATATTTATTATCAACAAACAATCAAATTGGTGATCTTATTTCATTTGAAATTTGTATTTTGTAATTTGCCGCACTAGAGCGGTAACGTTCCATAGCGGTTCTACAACCTCTGATGAAATCAGCTGTTTTCGAGTGTGACAGCACAAAAAAATATTTGTCAAAATCCTGGCTACTATGTATTCATATGAATGCAGATGCGACCGATCTCGATCAAATAGAATTTGCTCTTGCAGCGAAACTATTAATTTTACCAAAAAATGTCATAGGCATAAATTATTCAAAATTTCGTCTACTTTAATTTATTATTCATCTATTTTGACGAAATTACAGAAATGACGAAAATCGTTGAAAAATGCTAAGAGTAAATAGCCAGTTCCTTTGGACCATTTTGAACCAAAAGCTTTTCAGCTCTAAGTTTGGTCATAAAACTACTAAATACGCACTTTCGTCACGATACCTTTAGTAGTTTCTCCGGAATCGTCGTCACAAAAATCGTTTACACACGCACACACACACACACACACACACACACACACACACACACACACACACACACACACACACACACACACACACACACACACACACACACACACACACACACACACACACACACACACACAGACATTTTTTGTACCTTGGTCAAAAATGTTCAGGGGACCCAAAAAGACCTATTTCCGCTAAAATCTCAATTTTTTTTTTCGGCATGATTACAATACTTTATCGTATGATAAAGTAAAAATGTCATAGACATAAATTAGAAAATGTTAGGTTGTTCCACTTCTACGAAACGTCAAGTTTAAAAAGCTAATTCAAATTCTGACAGATTTATATTTGTTCATTACACTGTAGATGTCACATCCGTACCAACATACTAAAATAAAACTACACTCTTCGCTATACTTTATTTATAATTTTCTCAATTTATCGTTTTTAGAATTAGATATAAAGACAGGTGGATGTTTCTTATCAACAAACAATCAAATTGGTGATCTTATTTTATTTGATTTGTATTGTATAATTTGTTGCACTAGCGCGGCAACGTTCCATAGTGGTTCTCCAACCTCTGATGAGATCAGCTGTTTTCAAATGTGACAACACAAAAAATATTTGTCAAAATCCTGGCTACTATGTAGTTTCCTATTAATGCAGATGCGACCGATCTCGATCAAATAGAATTTGCTCTTGCAGCTAAACTATGAATTTTACCAAAAAATGTCATAAACATAAATTATTCAAAATTTCCTCTACTTTAATTTATTATTTAACTATTTTGACGAAATTACAGAAATGGCGGCTCATTTGCAAAATCCTTGAAAAAGGCTTAGAATAAACTACCAGTTCTTTTGGACCCTTGTGAACCAAAAGCTTTTCAGCTCTAAGTTAGGTCATGAAACTTCTAAATATGAACTTTCGTCCCGATACCTTCAGTAGTTTCTCCGGAATCGTCTCCACAAAAATCGTTTACACACACACACACGCACACACACACACACACACACAGACACACACACAGACATTTTTTTGTACCTTGGTCAAAAATGTTCAGGGGACCCAAAAAGACCTATTTCCGCTAAAATCTCTATTTTTTTTTTCGGCATGATTACAATACTTTATAATACTGCGTATGATAAAGTAAAAAGGACGACCACCAGAATTTCTCAAACTATCGGCCTATTGCAATACTTCCAGTACTATCTAAGGTGCTGAAGGCTGCACTCCTCAGCAGACTCAGCCTTTAGAAAGGGCAGAAGTACCATTGACGCAGTTCGCTCCCTGCTGGACTTTGTATGGGATGCCATGGAGAACGGAGAAGAATGTCAAGCAGTCTTGTGCGATCTGTCCAAAGCATTTGATTGCATACAACCTAAGCAGGTTGTCAGAAAATTGGAATGGTATGGAATAACACGTCAACCCTTATCTCTAATTGAATCATACCTGAGCAACAGGAGGCAAGGAGCTTACACTGAAGGAGAGATGAGCTCACTGCTGACTGTGAAGAATGGAGTAGCTCAGGGATCACTGATGGGTCCAGTGCTGTTCTGTCTGTTTATCAATGACCTTCCAGAGAATATGTCTGCCACAGCTGTTCTATTTGCAGATGAGAAGACACTCCTTACCAGGGACGCATCAACAGCCTCCAGTCAAAAACTGTCTCAGTGTTACCTGAAGCTAAGGAGGGGTTTGGTGCATATCCTTTACAGATGAATGACACCAAAACATCAACAATAAGCTTCACAAGCAAGCGGAATACAACTATCCAGGCATCTTCAACAAAACTACTTGGTGTCACCATTGACTCACGCCTCACCTGGTTGGATCACGCAAATGCTCTTACATCGGCTCTTTGTACAGCAACATATGCTATTAGAAGAGTGAGACAGATTGTCGGGAGAGATGCGGCTGTAATAACGTATCATGCACTATTCCACTCCAGACTACGTTATGGGCTAGAATTGTGGGGAGAATCAACCCACTCTGTAAAGATTTTCATCTTGCAAAAGAAAGCTGTCCGCTCTATAGAACAAGCCAACTGGTCTACCCACTGCAAGTCACTATTCCAAAAATTCAAGATCATGCTACTGCCATCGGCATACGTCTTTAAACAAATACTACATGCAAAGAGTGTTATATCAGACCACTAAGATCGAAGTGAAACAATAAACCGAATGCTACGGAATGCAAGAGACATTACTATCTGCTTCCATAGTATAAATACAACTGCCAGCCAGCATCGACATTTGGAGCTATGTAATATGTTATCTGCCCTTTGGAGGAGTAAAACGCCAAGGAAACTAAAAGCAGATCTCAGAAACCTGCTGACCGACAAAATCATCTACGATGCTGAAGAATTCAGGAATTACATGAAAAATGAGATAGACTAAACTTTTATTGTATCTCAAATTGATATATGCGTTATGTGCACATTTCTTTTGTTTTGACCACGTACTCACTAAGGATATTTTTTTAGAAGTGCTGGCTCAGTGAGCATCTGCTTCAGACCTCTATCTTTATGACTTGACGTATTTACTGAAAAATATTGAGCGTCAAGTACGTATGCACTCATTATTTTTCATAAACTCCGTAATACTTCTTTATTATGACGCTACACACACATTTAACACACCAAAGAACTACAAACCGACCAACTTTTAATTAAAAATCGCAGCTAAACGCTCCTTCTCATAATGCGGGCGGCCCACATTCAGTAGAAAACCGGAACAACGGGGCAAATAGACGTTACAAATCCGGCTTTTCAATTAACTCCAGAAAGCCGTGAGTAAACGCGCAAATTCATACGTTTTGTACGCCGCGCGCCCGGCGTGGCGTTCGCTTAATACAGTTTGCATTTTAAATTGCCGAGTCGGCCGTATGGGGTCGCAACTGTTCGCGCTGCGTACGTAGTACGCGAATCAGACGGTCCGCGGCGCCACATATGCGCGCCGAATCAACTACGTAGAGATTCATACGTAAGCGTGTTATGCGAGCATAATCCCGCGGCACAATGTGCTGCCGTCTAGCGGAAAATACGCTAATCCTGCGATGGGCGCGCGTGTGTGTGTATGTGTGAGTCATAATGCGGATAATTTGGATAATTTCGGATGGTCGCATATGGCGGGAAAATTAAATAATCTACTGCGATGATAAACCACGCAAAGCGGATATCTAATATTTTGATAATTCGACAGAATTAAATGTTAAATAACTATCTTTCGAATTGTTCAATTTTAATGATTATTGTAGGACATTGTAAATAAATTCATCAAGATATTCGACCTGCCTTGGCAATATAAAAATTACTTCTTTAGCAGAAATTCGTCTATATGTTATCTATATGTCTTATCAAAATTGCAAAGTTTGTTTATAATACTTAATACTGAAGAAAAATATCTAAAACCATGATTAATTACAAGCGTCAAAGTGTAGCATCTGTTCTTTAAAATGATTATACCTTTCGATAAGGTTGTTGGATAAGTTTGTCTAGTTCGTCAAAGTGTAGGTACTTATAAGGAGTAGTCACCATAAACTGCTGGAAGTCTAGTTTTGTGCCTAACAACCGCTGAATGCCGATACTTCGTATGTACCGCAAAAGTAGTTACAAATCGCGAGGTGAAATTCTAAAAATATATAGTAGCTCACAGTACATTAAACATAGAGCCTTGTAATTTTCAGCACTTATTACCTAGTCTATCGACGATATACGCATGCTTAAAATTCAATTATATCCATCATGATTTCCCTATAAAACGAGATTAAACATCCTGCCCCGGCGACTCCACCGAAATGGTCACAGTAGCTAAACGCGCTCTAGAACCGTTCTCTTGTCTCAAATGTCACTACGATCGCTCAAATAGACATTACACCGTTAGGTTATCAATGTAGGACAGTTAGGAATGGCACTAAGATCCGATAACGATAAGTTCTTACTCAAGAAATGACGTTGTCATTTAACATTTAGCTGTTGATACTCCCGATATACAAATTCTACGATTCTTTTTTTTTAACTTGCAACTGCAATTTTGGTAAATTTGTTTATATCTTGAAAAGAAAAGATCTAAAACCACGATTAATTACAAAAGATATTAAGCGTCAAAGTTTAGCAAGATATTACAATTTTTTACTTCATCTGCTTAATAAAATGATTATATCTATCGATAAGGTTGCTGCATACGTTTGTCTTGTACGTCAAGTTGTAGGTACTTATAAGGGTTAGTCACCATAAACTGCTGGAAGTCTAGTTTTGTGCCTAACAACCGCTGAATGCCGATACTTCGTATGTACCGCAAAAGTAATTACATATCGTGAGGTCAAATTCTAAAAATATCTATAGCTCACAGCACGTTAAAGATAGAGACTTGTAATTTTCAGCACTTATTACCTAGTCTATCAACGATATACTCATGCTTAAAATTCAATTATACCCATCAAAATTTCCCTATAAAACGAGATTAAACATCCTACGCCCGGCGACTCCACCAAAATGGTCACAGTAGCTTAACGCGCTCTGAAACCGTTCTCTTGTCTCAATTGCCGATACGATCGCTCAAATAGACATTACACCATTAGATTATCAATGTAGGACAGTTAGGAATGGCACTAAGCTCCGATAACATTTAGGATTGTCGGTTGTTGTCGTATGCCTCGGTTTGCATAAATGGAAATATGATATCGGGTTGGCGTTTGAAGTACCAGTGGCGACGTCGCTGTGAGTTTAGTGGAACAACGAGGCGTTGTCCAGTCAGCGATTCAGGTTTAGAGTATCCGGCTTTGCGGGCATGGAAAGCCCTTATCGTGGCATGGCGTCGCTTTTGGCGTCCGTAATTCCAGGGAAATTAGACGCCGATAGAGCCGTCGGTGTATGGAGCGTTTGTTTTTATTTCGGGCGTGTTTGGTGCGGATGTCGCTCGAGGCGTCATTGTGACAAGACTAGATAATCGCAAACTTTTTTTTGTGTTCGAGGAATACTTTCATGATTAGAAAGTTACGTTTTGAGCTTAATTTACTTCAAATTGGGAATGGCCGTGCTTTTAAATTCTTTAAATACCATACAGATTCTTGCGACGACTAAAAGATTATTGAATCCAACAACTAATCTCTATATTATGCAATTCACTTTAATTTTTTATAATGAATAATAAAACTTTTTAATTAGAATTACATTTACCATCTAAATAAATGCGAAAAAAATTAAAAATGTTTCAGATTGGTTCATTTATTTAATTTTTGTTATTGATGACTGTTTTATGTACTGTCTCTTTTTGCATTGTTTGACAGTATTTTCTTTGCTTGTGTTAACCCTCCAGCCGCGGGAAACGCGATTTCCCCGTTCATTTTCCCGCATTTTCCCCGTTGCCGCGGCAGGAGGGTTAATATTTTAAACTGTAAGCTTTAAAAAACAAAAAACATACTCAGACTGATATTTCCTTTCTATGTTTTGCGAAAACCAGCATTGCCCTATAAAAATTTTGCCAAATTGCATAAAACACTATTTTACTTGAATATTATTTACAGAAAGCCACACTCGCTGCAATTGAACCCTAATAAGTCATATTTGGGTCAGAAAAGAATGTTTGTAAATATAAAAGAGATTTCGACACCGATGGCGTCGCCATTCCAATTTGCGGTGAAGTAAAAAACCTGGATTTAGTCATGGACAATTCTCTTAGATTCGAGAAATATATTCAAAACTGTGTCCAAAATTCTTGTATCGGTCTAAAATGGCTTTATCCACATAGAAGTTTGTTTAATACTAAAATCAAGAAAATGCTATGTGATACTTAAATTTTAAGTTTCTTTAATTATGCCAATGAAATATACGGGCCTTGCTTAAAATCCGATACTTCGAGAAGAATACAACGCATCCAAAACTCATGTCTTCGCTTTATTTACGGTATTAGAAAATTTGATAGAATTTATCACAAACTTAAAGATACAAGCTGGGTATCCATGGAAAATAGAAGAACGCTTTAAATCGGTTGTCTAATACACACAATTATGCTTTCTAAAAAGCCTTTATATCTGTACAAGAAAATCATATTTCGAACCGACATACACAACATTAATGTTAGGAATAAAAACTATGTAACGATCCCCAGTCACAAGTCAGCCTTGTTTCAGAGATCCTTCACTTTCACGGCACACAGAAATTACAATAACATACCGCAATTTATTAAGGGAAAAAACGACAAAATGTTCAGGAAACTTTTAAGAGAGCATCTAGTTAATGCGCAAAACGCAAGTTAAAGTAAGATGGAATTTTATAGCTTTTTTATTTATTTTTCTTCATGGTTAAGCTGAAAAGCAACATTATGTAGAGCCTTCGCCATCATTTGCTCTACTTTAGGTTATTTTAGGAATTTATATTATTTTTTCTCTAGTCTTGTTTTACGTTATTGATGTTGCGTGTCCTTAAAACTTATACTGTTTCATTTTTTTATTGTATTGGTATATATTTTGGAGAAAATAAAGACAATTTATTATTATTATTATTGTTATATAGGTCTGTTTTTCATGAAAAAATATTTTTAGAATAATTTGAAAATATATTTAAAAGAATAGAGTATAAAACACGAATGAAATTTGGGACTGTGTTAATAGCCAACAAATGCCATTCGTTGGGATACTCTTGAGGTTAATATGACTTCCGGTTTTTCCGGAAATCACGTCATCATTGAAATTTTAAATGGCACCCTATATTCTTTGACATATATTTTCAATCAAGAGATATTCTGAACACAAAAACATATCGATTGTAAATTTTTATCACAAATACAACGCAAAAATAACTTTTTTGTGTATTAATCTAGGTGGCTAGGAATTGGTGAAAATACTCGACAATTGTCAAATAAATGGATTTTGGCCGACATTGCATCACTGGTGCCCTCTAGGGTGATTTAATTGGTTTTTGGCCAGTGAGTAATTTTTTTCATGGGTACCCAATGGCTTCACCGAGATTATTCGATAGAAAACATCTTTCCGATTACAATGATACCAAATACTTGATATTTTATTCAAAACAAACACAGAGCTCAATACCATTATGCAACACCGCGCCGGTCTATGTTGTACTCTAGTCTGGACGACAACTATTTCATTCAAGTGAATCTTTCTACGTTCAATTTTCCGCGTGCATGCAATTTCTCGACACAAAATAAGTATGCCCTTATTTTGTAAAACAAACGTCTCTATTTCTCACTTTTAAAATCCCCCTTCAATCTACAAAACAGTCGTTTTATCAACTACGTTTCACCATAGCGCAATTTAAACTCACAGCAACACAACATCGCCAACACCCAACACCCAGCTTGACAAGCAAATTTCGCACGGTTTCACCGAAGTAAGTAACAGAACAAAGTGTCAGTTGCACACGCAGCGACAGAAAACTAATTTACTTCGTCTACTACGGGCGCAACACAAGAATCCACCGTAAAACAAAGCGCACCCACCACCCGATCCCCAACCCTTACACAAAGAGGGGTATGTTTCTCGGTACTCGCGCTCTCAACTCTCTGTTATGCAAATTATTTTCGCATTGACGCTGGAATCTAGCTTTAGCGGTGTCGCCCGGCGTCGCGTTATTGTTATTGAAATTTTAAACTGCAATTGCACGCCGGCTTGACTATATTCAATGGAGATCCTAGGAAATACCCGGTCCTATTTTACGTCGCGGCCGTACTATGTGTATGTACGATTGCGCTAGGTTGTGTGTATATATGAAAATTCTATTTGCATAATGTGGCGAATAATAAGGGAAATAGAAACAATCGCGGTGCGCGATGTAAAGTCGTGGATTGTCGGCTCGGATTGTGAACGCGCTATTTTGCATTATTCATGTTCGTTGGGTTCTATTGAATGTTATTTATTGCGTCGCCTGCATTCAGTTGATATCGCCACAGTGTGTATATACTATAAGGGCTTATGTTGATGTTGGTAATAGCTGGAATATTTTATGTGAAACTGTGGCAAAGGTTATGTAGATAATTAATTCTTGGTTTAACGTATTAATCTTGTATTTAACTGGTCTGAAATACATATGTGGCCCGGTCCGGCAAAACCTTATCATGTCTGGATTGCTTCACATTTTTTAAATGAAATAAGGACATACTCTAAACAAATCTAGGTGTAGGTATATTGAAATAATATGATATGATGAGAAAATAATGTCACAGAAAATAAATGGTGTTGCAAACCATTCAAATTATGCCTCTGTGCTGCCTTTATATTTATGACATTTCTAAATACATTTACAAAAGTCAGTTGCACGTAAACAAGCGCTCAGAACATAAGTATGAGACAAGATGTAGAGATCTTCTCAGGGAAAGAACGAACTTGAGCGTCTCCGATAAATCCCCGAATATACTTGGAATAAAAATATTTAATAAACTTCCTGAGGAAATAAAGAATAAAAACTTTAATCAGTTTCAATGTAAGGTTAAGAGTCTCCTTTTGAGTTCCATGTTTTATGATTTAAATGAATACTTTGGTTTCTCTTTTGATACTTGAAATTGTGTTATTTTATTGGCATTTAATTTTAATTTTTTCATGTACTTTGAGTCATAGAATTTAATAGATTTACTTACTTGTAATACTGGCTATTTTGACATGTCCTATAATTTTGTAATTTCTTTGGGATGAATAAATATTATTATTATTATTATTATTATTATTATTATTATTATTATTTATGGTCCAATTAGTCAAAGTAAATAATGGTCGTGTGGGTTAATTATTGAATAATTTTAGCATCTTATAAGATTACAACTATTATAAATATCTATTCTTTGCCCAATCTTAAACAATTGCTGCTCAAAGATATACTATTACTTATATCTAGAAGACAGATAATATTGTGATTTCAAAAATATAACATTTCAATTATGTATTTTTAAAAAAATAGCATCGTAGCACGTCACTGTAATAATTGAGAAAACTCCAATAAATGTAAAGAAATAAAGTGACACATGCCACCTAGTTACGCCTCCAGAAGTCCTCGAGAATTATACGTGATCAGACGAAGATAGTAATAGGTCTATCTCTATCTACAAAATCCAACAAAAAACGTCCACAACTCGCTAAAATGTCCATTTTTCTTGACTGGATAAATATTGGGAGCTCTACCCTACATATCAGATATAATCTGAAAATATGGAAAACTTTGGAAAACAGCATAAAGTATTCGAATCAAAATTTGGAGATAACATAAATATCCTACAGACACCAATCAGGTTGGTGCCTATAGAATTACCATTGTTTTATTAATGACCCCATGCCAATTGTAAGGTTACCAGAATATACATAGAAAAAAAAGCTGTTTTATCCAATTCTACTACCAGAGAATTTAAGCTCAAGTATGGTATGATGCACAAACTCATTGCGAGTTTTCTAATTGGATTCAAACTACGTTATGGAGAATCAAAATTTATAACGTACTATTTTGTTGATAAAATCAGATTTGCCAGATAACCTAAGAGATGTTTTAGCAGGAGAAGTTCGGCATAATATCTCCCAAACTGAATACAGAATGCGCCGGTTAGAAAATATTGTTCAGAATAATAACAACATAATCAATGTGGCCAATTATGCAAAATTCATAGTCCATTCATACTCAAAGATATATTTCGGCAGCATTAAATATGGAGAATATTATTTTCTAATAAATTAATTTAGCATATGTTTTTATTTAATATGTCGATGTTATTGTTTTAAAATATAGTATAAATAACACTATTTACTTAGTTCTATTTAATCGTATGGTACTGCTAATTTAAAATTATTTAAAGTCAACTTAAATTTGTTAATTGTCAACTTGAATTTGTTAATTGTCATTTTAATTTTGTTAATTGTCATTTTGATATTGATTAGTGCCAATTTGATTTAGATTAGTGCCAATTTGATTTTGATAATTGCCAATTTGAACTTCAAAAGCTATAGACATAAGATATGATTACTAATTTATATAATTTTCATGAACCGCCAATAAACTGACTAAGCTAAAGATTACCGATTTTTTAGAAAATTTGTTGGATACATTACTGAAAGATGCCTCGATAATTCTGACATGAGAAATGACTCCACATGTTTTTCTACTCAAGTGCAAAGTGTCTGCAGAATTGACGTTTAAGACAACAAACCGCGGATACCATTGTATAATAATAACATTGCGACCTATATGCGTAATGACTGACGATAGTGAGGGATAATATTCAACATTTTAGTAAATTTTTATGATGATGTAATATAATATTCAAAAGCTTATGTTGTCTTATTAACTGTTTTGCATTCTTAGACGTTATCAGTTCCATGTGCAGATATTGATGCCGTACATACGTATGTATACTTATGTGTTTTTCATTTGGTAGGTTTCAAGTGAACTACTATCAGCTTATTAATGAGTCCAATATCTAACGTAACAAGAGAAAATAATTTGTGACCAATGTATTTGTATTTCTTCACAAGCACAATATACAGTACATAATTTATGTATGTATAGGTGTATATACATACATAAATTATTACATATTTTGAGACAGAACCGTACTATACATGCAAATATTCCGAATATATCCATAGTACGTGTGGCACGCTTAGTTTCTACCGATACTACTTTATAAACCGTATAAAGACGTTTAAGTTACATGCTAAAGATCTTAAATTCTTAACATAACCTTTATGTTATGTTGATATTCTCATTCCGAACTGTATCATGTAACTTACCATGTTACGTTGGTAGTATTATACAAAATCAATAAACTCATTACTAATCTCGTCAAAAACCACTCATTTTCCAAACTTATCAAAAACTGATATCTCCTGATGATCTGTGAGAGATTTAAGTAAACAAGTAAATTGTAATTTAAACATTGTTGTAGCTTTAAACATTTAAACGAGTAAAAGAAACTTGGTAACTCACCAGACCAGTGTTCCTGTACGAAATTGCCCTGAAAACAAAAAACACAAAATTAGCTATGATTTGAGTATATTACAGATCTAGCATAAAGGAATGAATTACAGCAACAAAAGAGTAAAATTTTGCAAAGAAACAGTTTTTAGAAACATCAACAACAAGAATGTTCTTTAACAAACAGAACAATACCTAAAACGCACCCTTTACAAAACAACCATCATTTCCCACAAATCCTACTCCCGACCTTCTCAAAACACATCCACAGTCCACCATTTCGAACTTGTGCGTGCTTGTTTATACACCTATATACACCATACAGCCCACCGCCGCCATTCTCGCACGTATCCCAAAATCCCGGTGTATTCACGGTCCTAAGACTCGGTCCTGCGGAGGGGCTTTCAGTTTAGCAGTAAGGTGGATTATATTACAGGAAGGACAGTCGTTCGGGCTGTTTTTCCCCGCACCCCCGTCTCTTGAATTATGAACACCGGCGGATTTAGCAGGGAAGGAAAGGCAGACTACCCCCGTATAACTGTTATTTCCTTTACCGTTATTTAATATTGCAGGGCATTAATGAAAATGGGACCGTTGCCGTGGATTTACCACATCGGGGTAAACGGCGGGGGCTCTGCATAAAGGTTTCGAGGGCTGTTTTTGCGGATTATGTATTTTACGGGGATGAAGTGGGTGATGTTTATAGGTTGTGACTTGGTTGTTACCTTCGGGAAATTTTTAGGGGTTTTTTGTATATTTGTTTGGTATTTTAACAGGGTTTGGGTGATCAGAGCATTTAAGAAATGCAACAAATTATTATTATACACGTTTATGGATCAGATACATTGGGTAATTAATTCTAAAAAGTACAACCCTCTATCTATTTTAGTTTGTTCAGGAGGATTTTTGAAACTTAGATTTTACGTTGTTTATCGGTGGTTGAATGTTATTATTTGGCTTCATGTGCGATTACGGGCAAAGTAGTTGGGATACAAATTATTATTATACACGTTTATGGATCAGATACATTGGGTAATTAATTCTAAAAACTACAGCCCTCTATCTATTTTAGTTTGTTCAGGAGGATTTTTGAAACTTAGATTTTACGTTGTTTATCGGTGGTTGAATGTTATTATTTCGCTTCATGTGCGATTACGAGCAAAGTAGTTGGGATACAAATTATTATTATACACGTTTATAGATCAGATACATTGGGTAATTAATTCTAAAAAGTACAGCCCTCTATCTATTTTAGTTTGTTCAGGAGGATTTTTGAAACTTAGATTTTACGTTGTTTATCGGTGGTTGAATGTTATTATTTCGCTTCATGTGCGATTACGAGCAAAGTAGTTGGGATACAAATTATTATTATACACGTTTAAGGATCAGATACATTGGGTAATTAATTCTAAAAAGTACAGCCCTCTATCTATTTTAGTTTGTTCAGGAGGATTTTTGAAACTTAGATTTTACGTTGTTTATCGGTGGTTGAATGTTATTATTTCGCTTCATGTGCGATTACGAGCAAAGTAGTTGGGATACAAATTATTATTATACACGTTTAAGGATCAGATACATTGGGTAATTAATTCTAAAAAGTACAGCCCTCTATCTATTTTAGTTTGTTCAGGAGGATTTTTGAAACTTAGATTTTACGTTGTTTATCGGTGGTTGAATGTTATTATTTCGCTTCATGTGCGATTCCGAGCAAAGTAGTTGGGATACAAATTATTATTATACACGTTTATGGATCAGATACATTGGGTAATTAATTCTAAAAAGTACAGCCCTCTATCTATTTTAGTTTGTTCAGGAGGATTTTTGAAACTTAGATTTTACGTTGTTTATCGGTGGTTGAATGTTATTATTTCGGTTCCTGTGCGATTACGAGCAAAGCAGTTGGGATACAAATTATTATTATACACGTTTATAGATCAGATACATTGCGTAATTAATTCTAAAAAGTACAGCCCTCTATCTATTTTAGTTTGTTCAGGAGGATTTTTGAAACTTAGATTTTACGTTGTTTATCGGTGGTTGAATGTTATTATTTCGCTTCATGTGCGATTACGGGCAAAGTAGTTGGGATACAAATTATTATTATACACGATTATGGATCAGATACATTGGGTAATTAATTCTAAAAAGTACAGCCCTCTATCTATTTTAGTTTGTTCAGGAGGATTTTTGAAACTTAGATTTTACGTTGTTTATCGGTGGTTGAATGTTATTATTTCGCTTCATGTGCGATTACGGGCAAAGTAGTTGGGATACAAATTATTATTATACACGATTATGGATCAGATACATTGGGTAATTAATTCTAAAAAGTACAGCCCTCTATCTATTTTAGTTTGTTCAGGAGGATTTTTGAAACTTAGATTTTACGTTGTTTATCGGTGGTTGAATGTTATTATTTCGCTTCATGTGCGATTACGGGCAAAGTAGTTGGGATACAAATTATTATTATACACGATTATGGATCAGATACATTGGGTAATTAATTCTAAAAAGTACAGCCCTCTATCTATTTTAGTTTGTTCAGGAGGATTTTTGAAACTTAGATTTTACGTTGTTTATCGGTGGTTGAATGTTATTATTTCGCTTCATGTGCGATTACGGGCAAAGTAGTTGGGATACAAATTATTATTATACACGATTATGGATCAGATACATTGCGTAATTAATTCTAAAAAGTACAGCCCTCTATCTATTTTAGTTTGTTCAGGAGGATTTTTGAAACTTAGATTTTACGTTGTTTATCGGTGGTTGAATGTTATTATTTCGCTTCATGTGCGATTACGGGCAAAGTAGTTGGGATACAAATTATTATTATACACGATTATGGATCAGATACATTGGGTAATTAATTCTAAAAAGTACAGCCCTCTATCTATTTTAGTTTGTTCAGGAGGATTTTTGAAACTTAGATTTTACGTTGTTTATCGGTGGTTGAATGTTATTATTTCGGTTCCTGTGCGATTACGAGCAAAGCAGTTGGGATACAAATTATTATTATACACGTTTATAGATCAGATACATTGCGTAATTAATTCTAAAAAGTACAGCCCTCTATCTATTTTAGTTTGTTCAGGAGGATTTTTGAAACTTAGATTTTACGTTGTTTATCGGTTGTTGAATGTTATTATTTCGCTTCATGTGCGATTACGAGCAAAGTAGTTGGGATACAAATTATTATTATACACGTTTATGGATCAGATACATTGGGTAATTAATTCTAAAAAGTACAGCCCTCTATCTATTTTAGTTTGTTCAGGAGGATTTTTGAAACTTAGATTTTACGTTGTTTATCGGTGGTTGAATGTTATTATTTCGGTTCCTGTGCGATTACGAGCAAAGCAGTTGGGATACAAATTATTATTATACACGTTTATAGATCAGATACATTGCGTAATTAATTCTAAAAAGTACAGCCCTCTATCTATTTTAGTTTGTTCAGGAGGATTTTTGAAACTTAGATTTTACGTTGTTTATCGGTTGTTGAATGTTATTATTTCGCTTCATGTGCGATTACGAGCAAAGTAGTTGGGATACAAATTATTATTATACACGTTTATGGATCAGATACATTGGATAATTAATTCTAAAAAGTACAGCCCTCTATCTATTTTAGTTTGTTCAGGAGGATTTTTGAAACTTAGATTTTACGTTGTTTATCGGTGGTTGAATGTTATTATTTCGCTTCATGTGCGATTACGAGCAAAGTAGTTGGCATACGAATTATTATTATACACGTTTATGGATCAGATACATTGGGTAATTAATTCTAAAAAGTACAGCCCTCTATCTATTTTAGTTTGTTCAGGAGGATTTTTGAAACTTAGATTTTACGTTGTTCATCGGTGGTTGAATGTTATTATTTCGCTTCATGTGCGATTACGAGCAAAGTAGTTGGCATACAAATTATTATTATACACGTCTATGGATCAGATACATTGGGTAATTAATTCTAAAAAGTACAGCCCTCTATCTATTTTAGTTTGTTCAGGAGGATTTTTGAAACTTAGATTTTACGTTGTTTATCGGTGGTTGAATGTTATTATTTCGCTTCATGTGCGATTACGAGCAAAGTAGTTGGGATACAAATTATTATTATACACGTTTATGGATCAGATACATTGGGTAATCAATTCTAAAAAGTACAGCCCTCTATCTATTTTAGTTTGTTCAGGAGGATTTTTGAAACTTAGATTTTACGTTGTTCATCGGTGGTTGAATGTTATTATTTCGCTTCATGTGCGATTACGAGCAAAGTAGTTGGCATACAAATTATTATTATACACGTCTATGGATCAGATACATTGGGTAATTAATTCTAAAAAGTACAGCCCTCTATCTATTTTAGTTTGTTCAGGAGGATTTTTGAAACTTAGATTTTACGTTGTTTATCGGTGGTTGAATGTTATTATTTCGCTTCATGTGCGATTACGAGCAAAGTAGTTGGGATACAAATTATTATTATACACGTTTATGGATCGGATACATTGGGTAATCAATTCTAAAAAGTACAGCCCTCTATCTATTTTAGTTTGTTCAGGAGGATTTTTGAAACTTAGATTTTACGTTGTTTATCGGTGGTTGAATGTTATTATTTCGCTTCATGCGCGATTACGAGCAAAGTAGTTGGGATACAAATTATTATTATACACGTTTATGGATCAGATACATTGGGTAATTAATTCTAAAAAGTACAGCCCTCTATCTATTTTAGTTTGTTCAGGAGGATTTTTGAAACTTAGATTTTACGTTGTTTATCGGTGGTTGAATGTTATTATTTCGCTTCATGTGCGATTACGAGCAAAGTAGTTGGGATACAAATTATTATTATACACGTTTATGGTTCAGATACATTGGGTAATTAATTCTAAAAAGTACAGCCGTCTATCTATTTTAGTTTGTTCAGGAGGATTTTTGAAACTTAGATTTTACGTTGTTTATCGGTGGTTGAATGTTATTATTTCGCTTCATGTGCGATTACGAGCAAAGTAGTTGGGATACAAATTATTATTATACACGTTTATGGATCAGATACATTGGGTAATTAATTCTAAAAACTACAGCCCTCTATCTATTGTAGTTTGTTCAGGAGGATTTTTGAAACTTAGATTTTACGTTGTTTATCGGTGGTTGAATGTTATTATTTCGCTTCATGTGCGATTACGAGCAAAGTAGTTGGGATACAAATTATTATTATACACGTTTATGGATCAGATACATTGGGTAATTAATTCTAAAAACTACCGCCCTCTATCTATTTTAGTTTGTTCAGGAGAATTTTTGAAACTTAGATTTTACGTTGTTTATCGGTTGTTGAATGTTATTATTTCGCTTCATGTGCGATTACGAGCAAAGTAGTTGGGATACAAATTATTATTATACACGTTTATGGATCAGATACATTGGGTAATTAATTCTAAAAACTACAGCCCTCTATCTATTTTAGTTTGTTCAGGAGGATTTTTGAAACTTAGATTTTACGTTGTTTATCGGTGGTTGAATGTTATTATTTCGCTTCATGTGCGATTACGAGCAAAGTAGTTGGGATACAAATTATTATTATACACGTTTATGGATCAGATACATTGGGTAATTAATTCTAAAAACTACAGCCCTCTATCTATTGTAGTTTGTTCAGGAGGATTTTTGAAACTTAGATTTTACGTTGTTTATCGGTGGTTGAATGTTATTATTTCGCTTCATGTGCGATTACGAGCAAAGTAGTTGGGATACAAATTATTATTATACACGTTTATGGATCAGATACATTGGGTAATTAATTCTAAAAACTACCGCCCTCTATCTATTTTAGTTTGTTCAGGAGGATTTTTGAAACTTAGATTTTACGTTGTTTATCGGTGGTTGAATGTTATTATTTCGCTTCATGTGTGATTACGAGCAAAGTAGTTGGGATACAAATTATTATTATACACGTTTATGGATCAGATACATTGGGTAATTAATTCTAAAAACTACAGCCCTCTATCTATTTTACTTTGTTCAGGAGGATTTTTGAAACGTAGATTTTACGTTGTTTATCGGTGGTTGCATGTTATTATTTCGCTTCATGTGCGATTACGAGCAAAGTAGTTGGGATACAAATTATTATTATACACGTTTATGGATCAGATACATTGGGTAATTAATTCTAAAACGTACAGCCCTCTATCTATCTTAGTTTGTTCAGGAGGATTTTTGAAACTTAGATTTTACGTTGTTTTAGGTGGTTGAATGTTATGATTTCGCTTCATGTGCGATTACGAGCAAAGTAGTTGGGATACAAATTATTATTATACACGTTTATGGATCAGATACATTGGGTAATTAATTCTAAAAACTACAGCCCTCTATCTATTTTAGTTTGTTCAGGAGGATTTTTGAAACTTAGATTTTACGTTGTTTATCGGTGGTTGAATGTTATAATTTCGCTTCATGTGCGATTACGAGCAAAGTAGTTGGGATACAAATTATTATTATACATGTTTATGGATCAGATACATTGGGTAATTAATTCTAAAAACTACAGCCCTCTATCTATTGTAGTTTGTTCAGGAGGATTTTTGAAACTTAGATTTTACGTTGTTTATCGGTGGTTGCATGTTATTATTTCGCTTCATGTGCGATTACGAGCAAAGTAGTTGGGATACAAATTATTATTATACACGTTTATGGATCAGATACATTGGGTAATTAATTCTAAAAACTACAGCCCTCTATCTATTTTAGTTTGTTCAGGAGGATTTTTGAAACTTAGATTTTACGTTGTTTATCGGTGGTTGAATGTTATTATTTCGCTTCATGTGCGATTACGAGCAAAGTAGTTGGGATACACAAATTATTATTATACACGTTTATGGATCAGATACATTGGGTAATTAATTCTAAAAAGTACAGCCCTCTATCTATTTTAGTTTGTTCAGGAGGATTTTTGAAACTTAGATTTTACGTTGTTTATCGGTGGTTGAATGTTATTATTTCGCTTCATGTGCGATTACGAGCAAAGTAGTTAGGATACAAATTATTATTATACACGTTTATGGATCAGATACATTGGGTAATTAATTCTAAAAACTACAGCCGTCTATCTATTTTAGTTTGTTCAGGAGGATTTTTGAAACTTAGATTTTACGTTGTTTATCGGTGGTTGAATGTTATTATTTCGCTTCATGTGCGATTACGAGCAAAGTAGTTGGGATACACAAATTATTATTATACACGTTTATGGATCAGATACATTGGGTAATTAATTCTAAAAAGTACAGCCCTCTATCTATTTTAGTTTGTTCAGGAGGATTTTTGAAACTTAGATTTTACGTTGTTTATCGGTGGTTGAATGTTATTATTTCGCTTCATGTGCGATTACGAGCAAAGTAGTTGGGATACAAATTATTATTATACACGTTTATGGATCAGATACATTTGGTAATTAATTCTAAAAAGTACAGCCCTCTATCTATTTTAGTTTGTTCAGGAGGATTTTTGAAACTTAGATTTTACGTTGTTTATCGGTGGTTGAATGTTATTATTTCGCTTCATGTGCGATTACGAGCAAAGTAGTTGGGATACAAATTATTATTATACACGTTTATAGATCAGATACATTGCGTAATTAATTCTAAAAAGTACAGCGCTCTATCTATTTTAGTTTGTTCAGGAGGATTTTTGAAACTTAGATTTTACGTTGTTTATCGGTGGTTGAATGTTATTATTTCGCTTCATGTGCGATTACGAGCAAAGTAGTTGGGATACACAAATTATTATTATACACGTTTATGGATCAGATACATTGGGTAATTAATTCTAAAAAGTACAGCCCTCTATCTATTTTAGTTTGTTCAGGAGGATTTTTGAAACTTAGATTTTACGTTGTTTATCGGTGGTTGAATGTTATTATTTCGCTTCATGTGCGATTACGAGCAAAGTAGTTAGGATACAAATTATTATTATACACGTTTATGGATCAGATACATTGGGTAATTAATTCTAAAAACTACAGCCGTCTATCTATTTTAGTTTGTTCAGGAGGATTTTTGAAACTTAGATTTTACGTTGTTTATCGGTGGTTGAATGTTATTATTTCGCTTCATGTGCGATTACGAGCAAAGTAGTTGGGATACACAAATTATTATTATACACGTTTATGGATCAGATACATTGGGTAATTAATTCTAAAAAGTACAGCCCTCTATCTATTTTAGTTTGTTCAGGAGGATTTTTGAAACTTAGATTTTACGTTGTTTATCGGTGGTTGAATGTTATTATTTCGCTTCATGTGCGATTACGAGCAAAGTAGTTGGGATACAAATTATTATTATACACGTTTATGGATCAGATACATTTGGTAATTAATTCTAAAAAGTACAGCCCTCTATCTATTTTAGTTTGTTCAGGAGGATTTTTGAAACTTAGATTTTACGTTGTTTATCGGTGGTTGAATGTTATTATTTCACTTCATGTGCGATTACGAGCAAAGTAGTTGGGATACAAATTATTATTATACACGTTTATAGATCAGATACATTGCGTAATTAATTCTAAAAAGTACAGCCCTCTATCTATTTTAGTTTGTTCAGGAGGATTTTTGAAACTTAGATTTTACGTTGTTTATCGGTGGTTGAATGTTATTATTTCGCTTCATGTGCGATTACGAGCAAAGTAGTTGGGATACAAATTATTATTATACACGTTTATGGATCAGATACATTGGGTAATTAATTCTTTCAGTCGTGGCATTTCAGTGTATTGTTTTTCTTGAAATGTTGAGTGAATATCTGTGTTTATTTTCCATTTGGAATTTATTCTTCTGCTCTATACTTAGAGTACAGTGATTTTTTTAAATTTTATAGGTATTTATAGTAGTATTTTATAGTGTACTCACTTTGAAAATCACATGGGAAATGTATCAGACGGTACTAAAGTATTATTTGTTGTTTCTCATGCTGCTGCGATCATGCAAAGAATTACTTAAATAAGATTTTTTAAATATTCTTCAATTAACATGTTCTGCTCACGTATTCATAGTATTTGTGAGTATATTCGAGAATTCGTGATTTCGCTAATAACTACACGGAAAAAAATATTGAAAACTCCTTCCAGATTATCTCTTATAAGGAAAAAATCCCTAATTTACCTTTGCCGACACAACCAGTTATTCCGAGATAGGGTACATGGTTAGAAGTGGCAATTCTTTATCCGAGAAACTTTAATATCAAATACTTCGTTTTAAATGTAGCGTATAAAGCGGAAAAAATATTGGAAGCTCCTTCCAGATTATACTTTAAAATTATTCTTGAACAACAAAATATTGGACGTGTAAGCAGTTTTCAAAGAAGTGAATCCCGGTACGAACGATTAAAAAGCATTGAAGCACCAATTAGTTAGATTTTAACATTTTAAAACAGATCTCTACGAATTCTAATAACAATAATTCAACAAAATTAAAAAATTAAATGTACATTAGGTGTCACTATTTCTTCTTAGATACCTTGGTCCGCTAAACTAAAAATCGCATGAAAAAAAATTTAATGGATATGACGATTTTTTAAAAAAAAAATTATATGTATATAAATTGTTTCGGTGGTAGTTAGACTAATTGGATCATATCTTGAGTTCGGTACATCCAATCTGGTCACTTGGTACATCAAATAAAAGCCAATTGAATCACCAATAAAAGTTATTAATATTGTTTTCCAATCGCTTCAGTAGTTTCAGTGCAATGGGGGCCACAATTTGGAAAATGTTTGGCACAAATGAAAATCGAACAAGTACTTAATCGCCGGGTAAATGTAGAAATCGTGATAATATGTCCAGTTTCTTATATTTTACGTTTGTACACAGTTCGCACTTTTACGAAGAGAACACGGTATTTATGATGAAAATCTATGCATATATAACGATGTTATGATCAATTATGAATGATGGGTACGAAACTACCAAAATTCAGCTTTTCTTCTATTTTGTATTTTTCTTTTTCACCTACCATGGACACCTAGTATTCTCTGCCTTACTCTGTGCATCTGGGCTTCTCCACAAATAAGGAAGCTGTTGAAAGATGAAAAATTCCAAACATATTTGTCATCAGATGAGGCAGCAGCCTGGAATTCTTTTAAGTTAACTGTTTCTGATTTCCTTGAAAACAATAAAAGCAAGAACTTGCAGGCAATTGTTGAAGATTTGCTCGAGAACTATGCAAAAATAGGTATAGGAATTTATTCTATACATTTTCTGTTACATGCTTTTAAGTTTCTTTATTTTTCCAACAGGCATCAACATGTCTCTGTAAATTCGGTTCTTAGATGAGCACCTGCATTTTTTTCCTGAGAACCTTGGCGCCGGTAGTGACGAGCATGGTGAGAGGTTCCACTAGGAGATGAAGACCGTTGAGAGGTGGTACCACGGATTTTGGAATGAAAGAATGATGGGGGATTATATCTGGTTCCTCATAAGAGAATCAGATACCGACAAGAACAGAAGAGGAAGCAGGGGCTAGAATCACTTCTAACGTCATTATATATTGCAAACATACAATAAAAATAAACGAATATAAGCAAAATGATAAAAGGAGAAAAAGTTGATTTTTGGTAATTTGGTACCTTTCAATCATAATTGCTCATAGTTTCGATATTTTTGCATTCATTTTTATCGTAATATCATTGTTGTCTTCGTAAAAGTGTATACTCTACGTAAAAAATAATAAACTGATAATATTTCCACGATTTCTACTTTTCAACCGGTGATAGAGTAAATGTTCGATTTTCTTTTGGGCCGCATTTTTTCATATTGTGGCCCATTGCGTTGAAACTATTGAAGCGATTGAAAAACTGTGTTGGTAACATTTGTTGGTGATAAGATTAGCTTTAATTTGATATGCCGAGTGAGCACATTTGACGTTTCTAACTCGAGATATGCACCAAATACCTAAGTACATAAGACAAAAATAGCCGCATCCAATGTACACTCGTGGAATAAAGTATGTTCTGATCCGTATTTCAGCAGTGTGTCGATGTTACATCCATGTACGAGTTTTTTGTTACTCTAGTCGGCCGGTCGGCCGCTTAGTGCAAAAAATTGTCCGGTTACGCTGCATACTCGTATATCGGAAATTTATTATTTGAGAAACCTTGTTCGAATGCTTTGAATTGGTTTATAATGATTTATACATTTCTATAATTTATTAGCCTAATGTGTAATAAATTAATGTAATTCCTACATTGCAATGTAATTGTGTTTTTATTAAATATAATTTATTATATAACATAAAATGAAAATTTCATTTCAAGATATTGCATAAAACTCAACAAACTTTACAAACGTATTGCATCTAATAGCTTTTTTCGTTAATAAATACAAAAATCAATTTCTTGTGGTGAATATTTTTACTGAAGGTTATTTCAGAACTTTTATGTATTAGTATTTATTCACAATATAGAAATAAATTAATAAAATTAAATTGCTTTAAATTTGTATTTATGGTAATTTGTTACTTGTGATTTACTGGTGTTTTCGAGATATTTAGCTTCAACGATATTTTGCAGTTTAACTTAATAACCAGAAAGGATGTATTTTGTATAGCATGAATGTATCATTACAATCTTTTTATATTATTATTTTGTATTAAACTTTACAGCAATATTTTTCAAATATCTGATAACTGAAAATAATGGCAACTATGTATATCACTAATTTACAAACATTGATAATTGCTTGTAGAAGCAAGCTCTAAATTTTCGACGAATTTTGATGGAATGTAAATATGAAATAATTAGTATTAAAAAATAAATAAACCAAAATATACGACTATCTAAAAGAACATTTAGATGACATTATTGTTAAAATTAGTTCCTTCTATGTCCAAAACTACTACAGATTTGAGATTTGAAATAACATTTGACATTAATCATTATTGACATAATAACCTAATTTTCAGTATTCTTAAGTAAATTGTTAATTAATTATAAGAAAAATTTTAATAATTGGAATTATAAATGAACAAAAGATGAAACTAGAAGATGAAACTGTTTTTTTTTTTCTAGAAAGTAGAAAGTAATAAGTTTCATATGGTTTTATTGGTTTTCTCTGTTCCTTCAGAAGTTGGAGCCGTTTAAAATAAGATATTGTTAATAATTCAAACGGCTGTAACTTTTTAATGAATTGAAAAAGTAATTTGCTTACCGAAGAAATGTTTTGCAGAAGAAACGTGGGACAGCCTGCATATATTAGTGCTATAATTTTATATTATTTTGGTTGTCAAGCATGTATTAGATCTCATGAGAGATAATTGAAACATTAACTGCTATAAAGTATCATAGTCATCCCATTGCTGGGCAAAGGCATTTACTTACGTAATTAATATGTGTATTAGATAAAATAAATTTAAATAATGTGTCGTGATATTACGCAATATCTTAATATCAGATGTTCGTATCATATTATCAAACTTCATGTTTATTAATATTATTATAAAAGTAATTTGCACTACTCGTAAACTTAAATGTTGTGGTCATATTACACAATGCAATGTAATGCAATGAATGTATCACATTAACGAAAAGATCGGACACGCTCAAAATAAACTAAATTCCGTTACATTACATCCATCGAAAAACCACCTCGTGACGGACAACTTTTTGCGAAGCGGCCGGGCCGAGGGAATGTATAACCGAATATATAACCGACATACTATTTTCAAATCCTGCGATAGCGATACAAACATACTTTTTTCCATGACTGTACATTTTGACTGTTGACTAGTCTAATTTTACGGAAGATAATTTTGAAAAATATGCAAATTTGCATATTAATACATATCCCAAAAAGCTCATCCCAAAAAGCTTATTATTTTAAATCTAATTTTAGTTCAGGTTGCATTTAGAGCCTCTTCTATAGATTTGTTTTCTTCAATTTTTATGTAATAAAGTTATGAACAAGATATTTATGAAATCGGATTTAAAATCTGAAGTCAAACAAACATATTCAGCAACTTTCAATTTCTTTTCTTACACACAAAAACTCCTTTCACATCAAACATCCATTCAAGCAATGAATAATACTCCCCTTACGTCAACCTTCGAAGGGCATGAATACCCAAACACGTTGACATGATAACCAATCACATTGCATAGCATTTGCATAACCTGAACACCCCAACCAGTAGTCCTTTGTGCGGTCAAACCGTGCCAGGATTATAGACGTGTCGATTTGTGATTTATAACCGGAGTAAAATGCAGCTTTAGACAGAGAGTTGGAGCGGTCGGACTGGGTCCAGGATACCCTCGTAGTAATGGATTACCTCCTTAGTAAATCACTGTCAAGTTGGAAACGGCGCTGCACTAGATATAATGATCCTTATAACAAGGAGTCGCGGGTGCCTTCGGGCGCTCCCCAAGGATTTTAAGCAGGACGATAACGGGAGAGACCGAGCTAGGAGAAGGGTCGCCGATAGGCACTTGTTAGTTAGACGATTGGACGGCTTATTACTGTGACATTCCAATGGCTGGAAGGATACCGGTTGAAAGATTGGGGTGGTCGTTTTCTTTTCTATGGAAGGTTTTTGGGGAGTGAAAAGGTGATTGAAAAGGTTAAGGGATTATTTTTCTAAATTGGTATCGTGAAGTGAAGCTTTGAATTTGATTTAGTTGCTCCGGAGATTGAGAGGTTTGTGTCTAGATACGTTTGTGAAGAAAAAAATTGTTAATAACAAATTTTCTCATATGTTTTCAAATTTACATCACTCCTGTTTGGCACCATATTATTAGCATTATTTTCTGTGTTATTTGCAACCAGCATTGTGGTTGTTTATTTATTTTTTATTTTGTTTCATTTTGGTTTAATTTCCTTTCCATTAATATGGAACAGTTTGTGGAGGAATTTAGTTGTTTTATGTTCGTCCAAGATAATCAGGTTTATTGTAAAAATTGCGCTCAGTGTTTGGTTTATTAAGACAAACAAAGTTTACAATAGCATCTTAAAACAAAAAAAAACATATTCAAGCTTTAGGTGGACCCCCTGATAAGACATTTTTTGAAGATTTATGCCAAGCATTTACAGCCGCCAATATTCCGATAAAGAATTAAATTATCCAAGTTTGCGACAATTTTTAAATAAATACACAAAACGCGATATTCCTGACGAATCTACTATTAGGAGATTTTGCCTTGCTTACATGTTGGGGGACTTGGCTAGAGCCTGTATTCTGTTTTCCCCAACACTTTCAATTATTGCAATCATTTCTTTCTCAGTTAGATGATGATACTATTGCTATTTAACAATGCAAAACAGTAATGTTGGAAGAAAATGACCTGCAGTTGAAATTGCAATTTATTGAAACTAATTTCAAACAAATACCTGAAAGAATTAAACTATTAGAGATTCGTGGTTTAAAAATGTCAGCTGGTCTTGCAAAGTTTGAATCTTAGTTAACAAATTTAAAAGGCGTGGAATGGTCACTAAAAAAATAAGTTTGAAGAAAAAATTAATGCCATTATAACGAGAAGTCTCGATTTTGATAGGCTAAAATAAATATCTAAAAATGAGTTCGCTAAATTTTCTACCCTACTTCCCTACTATACATTTGCTCCAATAACAAGCTGCGATGTCGAAAGATCCTTCTCCAGTTTTAAGGACATTTTAACACCCAAAAGACGTCAATTTGGAGGGAAAAACTTGGAAAACTTGTAAAACTGGAAAACTTGGAAAACTTGGCCCCCTGCTCTGTATTTTAATGTTTTTTGCATCTGGAATTTTTAGTGTTTTTCTTGGTCCAGCTTTTCATTCTGTTCCTTTTTCGCTTCCTTCCTTATTTTTCTAGAATGTTTTTCTTTTGTGCTTTCTTCTTTTTTATTAACAACTATTTTCTCCAAGCATTAGACAATAATGTTACAAAAGAACAGCTTCTATTTACTTTATTTTGGAGTTTCAGGCCAGAATAATGATTTTTTTAAAATGGAGATGGCATGAGTTCAACTGTTATCTCCAAAGCTGGTGTATTAATGCCAAAATCGTTACTCTCTGCTGCTAAATAATTAGGGATGCCCGTAATTCTGACACTAAATTTATATTACATTATATACATTATATTACATTACACTAAATTTGTAAATAATAGTAGTTAAAAGAGTAGTACACCGTCCTATTATAAAAATATAAATCATTTTTAGTCAGCCTAATTAGAAACTATCTCAATTTTCTTAATTACTGTTATCCTGTAGCGATGTAAAGAGAAGTGGTATTGCAGTTAACTAATAAGAAAAGGATCAACTTTTAGCATAACACTCAATTATGAAGATCAGTTAAACTTTTAGGTTATATTCTGACCGTTAGAACATTGGTAGAATAAGAAACGATTGTGGGTTGATATGTGTAATGTCAAAACAAGGAACCGGATGTCCTAAAATAAAGTTCAACGTTGTAGATTTCTTATTTTATCCAACTAAACATAAATATTTCGGAATTCAGGACAGTTTATGTATTTGGGACGTTTACCTTATATCCTTATATCCTTTTCCCCAGTCTACACGACAAATAACCGACACAAAGAAAAGTTATAATTGCTATTAATTATACGAGCAAATACATCACATTGTTTGCACGTAACAAACTTGCTTCGGAACACATCTCACTTCGCAAATGACCCTCAAAAACTTCCAAAGCCACACAATTCTCCCCTCCACAAAATATTAATCTCTCTCTACAACCACAAAGTACACCGCCGAACAGTTTTTGCCCCTCTGTGCGCAACTAGCGACGAAATTAAGCCACGCTCATAGTTGTATAGTGTTTATACTACATTATCTTCGAGTTTGCAGACTATAAATAATGACGCGGCTTACTGTTGCGCGCTATGCTCGCTCGACCGTCGAAATGCAGCCATAATTAATGCGCACATTGTATACTGATAATGAACCCCATCCATTTTTGTAATAACCTCACTTATACCCAGATTTCTTTTTGTCTCTCAGCAATATTTTACGGTTATGCCGCGGGATTAAGCTGAAATCCTAAGGAAGAGACTCCCTGGTATAAGTTATAATAATAAAAGGTCGCCTGGACGCGGAAATATGAAGAAAAAGTAAGAAAAGAGCGTATTTTACATTTTGGCGGAGGTGCCGGAGGAAAACGAAAATTGTCATTTCTCGAGAAAATATCCTTTCTTATAAAATGTTTTCGAGAGTATTTGATGTCCTAAACTACCACAATCATAGCCAGAATGTTTATTTACCATACAGGGTGGTACAAAATAAAAAACTGGTAAATTAGTGCAAGAGTAAAAATTTTTCCAATTTTGTGTTTTTCTGACATCCCTGTATATTAAATCAACATTCTGGCTGTGGTTATAGACTGTTTATAGCATACAAAATACATTATAAAGAGTAACTTTTTTTCGAGAAATAAAAAATTAGGTCAGTTTTACGTATTATTTAAATCTATCTGGTGCTACACTGTATTGCATGTAAACAGTAGATAATTCACGGCCAAATTTTCAGGCGGTGGGTGCTTTACGTGGTACTTCGCACGTATTTGCGTACCAGTCGGTAATGTAGAGATCACGCGCGACGCGGTCGTGTTTGCTTGTCGTATTTACCTTTAAAATGAATAAAAAAGCCATTACTAAATTAAATGAAATTGTCGAGTGTCGCTCAACGCAAATATATTGAACGAACATCGGTCATTCAATTTATCATGTGCTTTTTCGCTGAAGTAAAATACCAAATATATTGAATTGAAAAAAGGGATTAATCAACTTAGTATTTTTGTAAATGAAAAAAGACCCTTTCACAAAAAAAAACTTTAAAAAATGTCCAGAATCACGCTTTTTATACATTTTTACTTACTTTTGAATTTTTTTTCTTGCGACCTTGCATGGTAGATAAGTTTTGACCTCGGACTTGTATTCGGCCTCGGACTCGATTTTTGTTCACAAAATATTCCCCCCAGAGACTTAATTTACCAAAATTTTCAGTATTTTTTCGATTTTTTACTTTATCATACGCAGTATGTAAAGTATTGTAATCGTGCCGAAAAAATTTTTTGAGATTTTAGCGGAAATAGGTCTTTATGGGTCCCCTGAACATTTTTGACCAAGGTACAAAAAAATGTCTGTGTGTGTGTGTGTATGTGTGTGTGTGTGTGTGTGTGTGTGTGTGTGTGTGTGTGTGTGTGTGTGTACCCAATTTTTGTTAATTCATTTCCGGAGAAACTACTAAAGGTATCGGCACGGAATATCATATTTAGAAGTTTCATGACCAAACTTAGAGTTGAAAAGCTTTTGGTTCAAAAGGGTCCAAAGGAACTGGGTGTTTACTCCAAGCCTTTTTCAAGGATTTTAGAAATCAGCCGCCATTTCTGTAATTTCGTCAAAATAGTTAAATAATAAATTAAAGCAGAGGAAATTTTGAATAATTTATGCCTATGACATTTTTTGGTAAAATTAATAGTTTAGCTTTTTAGTTTATTCTAAGCTTTTTTCAAGGATTTTGGAAATGAGCCGCCATTTCTGTAATTTCGACAAAATAGTTCATTAATAAATTAAAGTAGAGGAAATTTTGAATAATTTATGCCTATAACATTTTTTGGTAAAATTAATATTTACCTTCAAGAGCAAATTCTATTTGATCGAGATCGGTCGAATCTGCATTGATATGAAATTACATAGTAGCCAGGATTTTGACAAATATTTTTTTGTGTTGTCACATTCGAAAACAGCTGATCTCATCAGAGGTTGGAGAACCACTATGGAACGTGCCGCTGTAGTGCGCATAATTATAAAATACAAATTTCAAATAAAATAAGATCACCAATTTGATTGTTTGTTGATAAGAAATATCAACCCGTCTTTATATCTAATTCTAAAAATGATACATTGAGAAAATTATAAATAAAGTATAGCGATGAGTGTAGTTTTATTTTAGTATGTTGGTAGGGATGTGTCATGAACAAATATAAATCTGTCAGAATTTGAATTACCTTTTTAAGGTGCGTTTTCATTAGTGATAATGGCAGTGGTAGCAGACGCCGTTATAGTATTTCCAATAGAAAATAGCTAGTGACTCATGTTTATGTACATGCAAACTAATATGTGTCATTATCACGATATGTAAGAAATACTATAATTTCGTATTCTACCACCGCCATTAGCTACCATTACCTACCAATCGGAACGCACCTTTCGTCAAAGTGGTACCAACCTAGCATTTACTATACAGAAACCATTTATTTTTTTTAATACGTATTTCTTAAAAAGCAACACAATAAACGTTGATGTCGCTACTGCCAAAAACTAGATAGCGCGACTCGCTCATATGCGATGGCGACACTACGCCTTCGGTGACGCGTAGTATCACCGCTCGTCGCGCTATTCCGTACTTTCGGCATGTGTGACATAAATAACTATTATTCTAATGACGTAGTGTAGGTAGTGTCAAATGCTGATGCTTTGACAATACCTACGATTTATCTCTATAGAATAGATTCTCATGCAGCTAAACTATTAATTTTATATAATGTATGATAAAGTCATGTGCCTGGCCACATCAGATTTTTTTAATGTAAGACCAAAAGGTTGATTTTATCAGTTCATCACTAATGCTCGAGTTACACTATACAAGTTTAAAAAATTTTCTTTGACACGCTCTTGTCAAATATTTGATGGAAAGTTCTTTAAGCTTCCATCAAAGTTTTGCGAAGTGTCTACTTGCAAAACTGCAGTAGATGTTACTTCCAAACATTTCTGATGTCGAAGTCAGTATATTTTAGGATATAGACAAAAACTAAATTACAGACAGATTAAAATTGAGAAACAGATTTCCTTTTTACTTGGGATTTAGGCCAGTCATTTACGACAAAATTCAACCAAACACCTGAAAAAAGGTACGTCTGCAAATTGGTATATGTGAGCAATTATATCTCAAAAACTCTTGGAGAAATACAATAGATACAATTTAATGCCATATTCAGATTCAGCGTCATTCAAATAGCTAAATGCAAAGTTATGAGGGAGCTATGAGCGATTTCAGACCAGTAGGACTTTTTAGGACTTAGTAACTAGTAGTGTCACCTCTTCATGTGTTGACACATGATTGACACTCTGCAAAACTTTGGTGGAAACTTCATCAAACACATTTGACAAAAACTTGTCAATGCAAATTGTCAAAACTTGTATAGTATAACCAGGCATAGACAGTCAATGGATTTACAAAAAAAAATCAGTTGAATAGGAGGTTTCCATTAAAATATATCGATGACGTCAAAACTAAAAACAACTTAGGTTGGGAAATTGAATTTGATACAAAAATGTGTTTTTTGATTAAATATTGTTTTTAATATTTTCTGACAATGACCACAATAAAAAAAATTGCAGATTTGTAAAAATGTAAAATGTAACAAGTGGACTATTTCAAGTTTCAAATTAAGTTATGTAACCATAGAATATATAGTCTTTTGATATTTCAGTATCAAATTGATACGCACAAATGAAATAGAAAATACGACTAATTAATTGAGTAAAATATTCTAAATGTAAATTTAGGTATGTAAATAATAAAGAATTATTTATTTGTTGTAGGTGAACAAACTAACTATTCATACAAATCATCTACTAATTTCGCACATATTTGAATTCCTAGTTATAAATTCTTCATAAGGATTTTGAATTTCCTTTATTATTCTTAGTTTAATTGCTTTTAATAGTTTTAATAACGATTATTCAAAATGTCGTTCGAAATCCAAACGCTTGGCATCATCACCAGCATCCAAAGTGTCTAAATCGTTCTGTAAATGGTTGATTTTTAAAAATACAAAGCCGTTTCTAAACATGTATGTATAAGTTTGCAAGGTTTCCTAAAATTCAATTAAAATTAGGTAAACTGCAGATTACTTTTCAAAACCTATTCCAGTTAGTAATCTAAACGCTTTATAACTTTACAGAGAACTTTATAACTTTAGATTCAATATTACGACCAAATTACAACCAAACTAATAACCAAAATGTAATTTCAGCCAACCTTTCAGCATTTCAGCACGCTATATGGTAATTGAACTCATTCAATTCAACACGGTGACATTTTAGCGAGTGAGTCGAGTGAGCCAAACCTCGTCCGCCCGGCCAATTCAATTGCAGTTTAACGGGACACGTCACACTTTATAAAATTAAAATTATGCATATAGCGGTAAAGTGGACAGATCCGCCCTACACAACCGCCGCTGAAATATTAACAAATTCGGCGCGATATGGACAATGCCAGGCTCAATACTGCCCATTTGCATTGCAAATCCGCAATGTTCCAATTAAATTATTTCGGTTAAATCGAATTTTGCAAATCCGACCGGTTTCAGAGCTTCGCGGAAGCTGTATATCATTTTCTGTTAACTAAATGGTGAATTTTGTTTAAATTCTGTGTAAAAAATGTGTAAAAGAGTCGTTCATTTACAAATCGTACGGATTTCGCCAAAACAAAAATGTCACTTATTTAAATTACACGAAACTTTTTTTTATGTGCAGTTTGTTTTTTAAGAACGGAGTGAGTAGAAGTGTTTATTTATTAGGTGTTAAAAATATTTATTTATTAGACGCCTTTAAAAAATGCCGAAGTCTTCTAACAGTGTCAGACGTTCTAAATTTCGAACCGATAGATGTTTCAATCTATTCAATTTGCTTCCGCATCCAAATACATACAGGGTCCTGCAACTAAGCTCCCGTCTTCTGTAGCTCACTTACTCATTAAGCTAAGAGTTTGACATTTTGCAGGCTTACCCTGTACTTCAAGGTACAATTCAAGAAATTATTTTTTATTATACAGGCTGTTCCAAAAATGTGCAACGCCATGGTAATATATTTTTCTAAATTGCATGCTATACATTTTTTTACACATTTGGAAGCCTTTTATGGTTGCCTACATATCACCAAAATTTTATTGAAATCGGTTGAGTGACCGCAGCGGAAAAAAATTAAAAAAAAAAAAAAAAAATGATTTTGCATCGTAGGCTTTAAAAATCAATAAAAACCACAAAATGCACCTCGTTAATAAAATTTTGCGACGTGCTTATTAAGTTAGATGTAATAGTCTCGTTAACCAAGTGACATTGATCCAAATTATACAGGGTGACCAAAATCGAGTGTCAAACTTGTCAAACTTCAAAGCGCGCTATTGTTCTTATTTTAAATTGGAACCCATATTTTTTGTAGGTGAAACGATGCGGAATTAAAGAATAAATATTGTTTCTGAATACAACCCCATCACAATTCCCAATATTTTAAAAGTTATTTGCCAAATACTCATTTTTCAACGTTTCCGACGGCAATTTTAGGTAATAAATATCGTACGTTGAAAAACAATTTATTACATAAAATATAACGCAGAGAGGCATTTTAGATTTTACTGTACTTAATTAAGTAGTTATTCAGTTGCTAAATTTACTGCAAAATTTACCTATAGCCACATTTCCGTCCTTACCGCTATAGGTAAATTAAGCAGTAAATTATTTTTTATGAAATAAATTGTTTTTCAAAGCCACGTACGATATTTATTATCTAAAATTGCCGGTGGAAACGTTAAAAAATGAGTTTTTGGCGAATAAGTTTTAAAATATTGGGAATTGTTATGGGGTTGTATTTAGAAACAATGTGTATTTTTTAATTCTGCATCATTTCACATTTCCAATTTAAAATAAGAACAATAACACGCTTTGAAGTTTGACAAGTTTGATACTCGATTTTGGTCACTCTGTATAATTTGGATCAATGTCACTTGGTTAACGAGACTATTACATCTAACTTAATAAGCACGTCGCAAAATTTTATTAACGAGGTGCATTTTGTGGGTTTTAATGATTTTTAAAGCGTACGATGCGAAATAAATTTTGTTTTGTTTTTATTTTTTCCGCTGCGGTCACTCAACCGATTTCAATAAAATTTTGGTGATATGTAGGCAACCATAAAAGGCTTCCAAATGTGTAGAAAAATGTATAGCATGCAATTTAAAAAAATTAATTACCATGGCGTTGCACATTTTTGGAACACCCTGTATAATAAAAAATTATTTCTTGAATTGTACCTTGAAGTACAGGGTAAGCTTGCAAAATGACAAACTCTTAGCTTAATGAGTAAGTGAGCTACAGAAGACGGGAGCTTAGTTGCAGGACCCTGTATAAAAAATGAACCATAGTTCTCGCAGATACCACAGCACTCATCTTCTTGCAAGGATTGCATTTGCTGTTCATAAAATTATTTTGGCTTTTTATTGAGTATGAATGCAATAGTAGTTTTTCTAAACCGGTCTTTAATTGTTGTAAATATTCATCAACTGGGGATGTCATTAGTTGCAAAGTGGTTCTGTCGATGTTCCAGGACATTCCGAACATTTCCCAAAATAACTATTGATTCTTGAATGAAAATCATACGTTTTAAACAGTCGTGATATCTTTAAAAACTTTAAATTAAATTAATAATTGAACGCAGTTATGTAGCAAATATTTCAACATTTAAAATAAAACAAAAATGGGACCGAAACGATTACTGGAACCAAAGATATTGAATTTTGAATATGGCAAGGTTTGGCAAATAATCATAAACCGTCTAAAACTTAAAACTTTCATATCTCTGAAAATATTTTTTTTTCTTCGACTAAATCCTGATACAAATATAACTTTATTTTGTGCATACAACTTATATAAAAAAAAGTTTAAGGTAAATCTAAAAAGTGACGTCATAAAAGGTGTACGATTTGTAACAGAAAGACCCAAAATTATGAAAAATGCTCTTTAAAACAGGGTCGAACCAAATAAGTGGTGTAATGCGAAACACATTTTATATCTTTGTTAAACATCAACTCAGCGATTATTTGAATGAAAATGAAATTATTGTTGGCTGAAATTTACTATTGGCAAATTGGAAAGGTGCACACAAAAAATTGAAACTTACGGAATCAGAGGAAGGTAATTGCAATGGTTTGAAAACTATTCAACAAACAGTAAACAAATGGACAAATATATAAATATTTAGGTGTCATATTAGACAACACCTTGAAATTACTAGTAATATAAATCATACAGTTGTACGTATACAATGTACGACAATATATTAGTTATAAAGAAATAAATGAAAAGAAATAAAGCCACTTATTCCAGTTATCAGCGTCTCATATTTCTATCCATTTTCAAGTCTTGACAGTTACGCCATCTACGATGTTCTCGAGAACTAGACGTGATCAGACGAAGATAGCAATAAGACTATCTATCTACCAAATTCGACAAAACAAGTCTGTAAATCGCTGAAATGCCCATGTTTGTTTACTGCACAGATTTCGAGAGCTCTAACCTACAAATCTGATATAATCTGAAAATATAGAAAACTTGGGAAAACCGCATGAACCAAAAAAGGAGATAATATAAAAATTTTACTATTATATCAGACATTTTATTAAAAACCTCATGTCAATTGTTAGGTTAGCAGACTACACATACAAACAGTTCTGTTTTATCTATTCTACTACCAGATAATTCAAGCTCCAAATATCTCTAAATAGCTCTAAATATTTTTTATAAAAAACATAGGTATTAATTACAAATTGGTAAATAATGTTAAACTAGGAACGTTATATCCGGTACCCACTTTAGTATATAAATGTATAAATAATAAATTGCCAAATTATATAATTTAATATACAATACTCAGCAGCATGAATAAATACCATAGGTACTCAGCAAAAGGCCCATTACAGATTACCAAAAGATAAAAAAGCAGTACGGCAAACTCATTTTATTACAAAGCATTGAAGATGTTTAACAGCCAACTAAGTTATATGGAAAACCGTAGTTCGTTAAGTGTTATTAAATAAATTTATTGTAAATATATTATTAGTGTCAATTAACATCTTAGTTCCATTATGAAAAAAAAAAAAACAGTTTATAACGTTAAGATATAAAGTTGAACAAAGCTCTAATATATCATCACGTTTAAGGTATGTAAGTTTAGCTTAATATAGCTAATTAATAAGCACTAATTAACAATAATTAAAAATTGCATCGCGTACATTTTATGTGTATAAGATAATATACAAGATGCATATTATCTAACTTCGCTAGGTGGCGAACAAACTTGGAATGACTACCCCACTAAGTTTTATGAACCTGTCTCTAGCAAAAGTTTCGAACTTTCGGACTCCAAGTCATCCCCTTTAGTATTCCCTAAGGGTCTACTGTCTACCGACCCTTATTGATAAATTATTAGGGCCCATCAAGAGCGACAAACTTCTTCCCAACATAAACTGAAAACTGTACATTAATCATGAATTTCGTCAATTAACTTGACCGAGATCATTTCGTCTAACGAAATAATACTCTTTTACTGTTAAAATCAAGTTTTTCAGTAATATTATGGTATTTGGTATTGAAAAGTCGGTGGGTACCAGATTTTTGCCAATAATTACCCAAAATTCAGACACTGTCGTCAATTCCGACATATTTCTGTTTAGTTGTATAAAATAAGAAATCTACAGCATTGAACTTTATTTTAGGACATCCGGTTTGTTGAGTTGACATTACACTTATGACTTATTCTACCAAGGAAGATTCTTCATAAACATCATATTATCTGCTTCTTTAAAACCACATCCGTGGTATATAAAACACTTAAGGACTAAAAGACAGAAAAAATGAACCACAGTGGAGTATATAGTATCAATTGTGACGATTGCAACAGTATGTACTATCGTGGCCATATAGTATGTCCCTTCTTTTGACGTCCATTTTCTCGGAAACCTAGGGGCGAAACAACTTGAAAAAATTCTGTTGCTGTCCTTGATTAATATGCTACAACTCATAAAAATTAGAATGCTATATGCATTGGCGCTTTCCCGATTTTTCCAAATTAAGAAGAATTGGCGCTGTTTTTGCCACATAAATTTTATTCGTTTAACTTTAGCAATTAATTACTCCGGAAATAACACATAGATTTGAACGAATTAAAAAGTAAAATCATCTGCGGAATGCTAGCTTTCAATGTGCATTTTTGTAAAAATATTGGATTAGTGGTTGACCCACAAAAACCTATATTATGCAATGCCAGCCATTCCGTTATTAGAAGAGCTAGAATAATGAAATATAGACTATAGGCTACCCAATAATTCATAGGTTTAAAGTTTATTACATAATCGTTGTTTATCTTGCATTTTTCATACAAAAGATCGTGCTGAAACTCCGCGTGAATTCCGACGCTCTACGGTCTTTGTGGTGCTGCGGGGAATGGAGGCGTTAGCGGTGCTGTCATGTCGGAGAGAACCGATACAGCTGGGAGAACCGGGGCAGCTTATTATCAATACACAAAAAGAACCATAACTTGACAAGGGAGTAATTTTAACTAACAAGTAAATTCTTAATATTTGCATAATTTTGATTATAATATGTGACCCGGTACGAGAGAAATCTCTTCTATCGATTGGCGTTTATGTTTTCTTCAGTTTTTATACAATAAGGTTGTAAACAAGATTTTGATGGAAGCGGATAAATCTAATAATATGGAGTTTTTCCGATTAGTGGTGAATACTAAATTAAGCTTGCTTGATAAACCCACAAAATGCTTAAAAAGTATGCCCGATTTTGTTATATAAATATTCAAACTATTATAACAGTTTCAACAGCGTATTTATTAATAATATTTAAATACATGCAGAAACAATATAAAATAAATACAACTCTTAATATATACATATATTACAAACGTCAGCTCTAAGCGTATAAAACTTAAAAATATCAAAAAACTTTTACAAATTTAGCATCGTAAATTTGTAGACACATAGAATATTTTGCAGATAACTCATTAATTTTAAATGCTAAACCCGAAACCCGATTTAAATTGTCAAGAATTCCATGGGACTTCCAAATGCCTGTTCGTGGTTCTGTTATCTTATTGACTTAATTTGCCATTATTTTTTAATTCGGTAATCTGTCGCCGGATATCCAACTTTCTTTGGCGAGGCATAATCGCCGTGTCATTTTATGTATTGTGTCCGTAAACACTAGTAACTATAGTAAGGCACGTGCGATCCGCCACTACTGGCAGCGTCGCTGTCGGTCCCTTCCCCCGCTCGCCCCAAGGACCGAAGAGCGCCGCGTCAACTGCAGCAATCATGAGATGCTTCAACTCGATCTTTTGTACGGAAAATGCCAGATAAACCATGATTATGTAATATACTTGAAACCTATGAATTAGTGGGTAGCCTATAGTCTATATTTCATTATTCTAGCTCTTCTAATAAAGGAATTGCTGGCATTGCATAATATAGCTTTTTGTGGGTGAAGCACTAATCCAACGATTTTACAAAAATGCACATTGAAAGCTAGCATTCTGCAAGTGATTTTACTTTTTAATTCGTTAATATCTATGTATTATTCCCGGAGTAACTAATTGCTAAAGTTAAACGAATAAACACCGAAAAGCAAAACACACATCAAATTTTTTAATGCATATGTTGGAGACAGGACTTGGAAGTAAGAATGATGACAACATCAAATTATTACGCAGAGTTCACAAGGAGATATTAGGGGAGACAATTAGATCTTTTGGAGGGTTATGAAATAGAGAAACATGAACGATAACAAAAGTACAGGTTTTCTACTATACCAACTTTCGAAAACGATCATGTGTACACGTTTATTCAGTTTTGTGTTAAGTGAGAGTACCATATACTGTTTTTAACGAATTTATTTCTAGTTATTAATTTATACCTACAGTTTAATGTCTCATTTTAAAATGTTTGTGAGTGTGTTTAATTGTATATTCTATATCTTTGACACGTAAGTAATTTTAATGTTATTAAAGTTCCATAGTTAGGTTAAGTCTCTTTTTGTAATTGCAGGAGGGTCTGATGACGCTATGAGCAAAACAGGTCACCCTCTAGTTAATAAAAATAAAAAGAAAGTGTACGAGAGACAAATTTCGTTCATTATTTTTAAAGTAAACCGTACATAGTATATGCTTCATAACTTTTATAAGTAAGTATTCCTTCTAGATTCAACAGTTGACTATAAAATTAGACACTGGTGTCGGTCTTTTTAAGTGATCTCTCCATCTCCCTCCTCGCTTATAACTACCTTAAATTTAATCTGAATCCTGGGAGTGGAAGCCAGTAATTAAATTTCTTCATTATTTCGATGCTGTAATCCGAAGGTTTTAAAACGCCCAAGTTTGCGTCTCTCACACAAAAGGTGACGGATTTTAATTAACGTTTCCACTCCCCACCCCCTCTAGTATCCAACCCCTGATTAATGGAAGCTTTGGTTTTAAAATTCCCAAGGGTGGCAAAACTTTTTTGTTGCAGCTTCGTTACCTGTCCGTTCATCCGCCAACAAGTCCAACAATTTTATTTTATTTCGGGCATTCCCGAAAAACGAATCAATTTATAATTTTATTTAAACGAACTGTTTTTAACTTTTAATTAAGTACGAAGGTGAAAGAGGTGAAACGGGAATTTAAAAATTAAATTACAAAAAAAGTCACCAGCTAGACTCGAACGAGGACTTTTGCATTACCGGTCCAACAAATTCTGTTAGAGTCTAGGATATACTCATAATGAAATTCCTAAATCCTCCAGTCGATATTGTCAATAGATTACAGTACAAAGTGTGTTATGAACGTCATCAATCATGATAATATGCAAATTCCTTCTCTAACAAGGTATTAATATTGAATTTAGCAGAACAAAGTCGACCGGTTTAGCAGCCTAGTACGACGTTTATAACGTCATTATCCATTATTTGCAGTTCGGAGCAGGATTATTGTGGCTCACGCGCTTTCATAGCGCGTGGGACGCCCTCTATAACCCAATAACGAAGTTCTGCGTGACGTATTAGTGATGTAAATTGGCGAAATAGTCTAACTGCCAACGTAGGTATTACATGTGACAACTATGCGACAGTTTGAGCATAAAATTAACGAATTACTATCTCAATGAATGAAGAATTCGGAGAATGTTATTCACTACCTATAATTTCGTTTATACTGAAATGATATACAAGAATGTTTGTCAAAGTTATTAACATTTTTCTGTATCAAAGACAAATACATTTCTTGAACTTTTTTGGTAGAATCAAGTGAGACTTGAGAAGTCATTGTGTCAAAGTTCAGCAATGACCTAACAGATCACCCTGTATTATATAGGCGAACAGTCCTCTGGAAATATACAGACGAAATTGTCAACGAAATTTATTCTCTCTGTATAGAGCTGTGTGTATATCACGCGTTTTTTTTTTTTTTTTCGTTTTATTTCTACAGAGTCCATAACGTGCAATTTCACTGCCATGGCACTTTATATTAAACTTTTGAGCGCAATCTGGCGTCCATTGTTCAACTTACGACGAAAATATTCAAATTTTACGTACCCGAGGTCCACACGGACAGAGCAGACGGCGGACAAAAATATCCGCGCCCCGCAATATTTCGCTCTGTGTATGGCGCGGAATATTATTCTACTGATGACGGTTTATTCTGCAGTTGTACTTATATTTGGTTTAAGGTTTTCGCGTACTATTTGGAGGTTAAATATCCGTGAGAAACGAATAAATACGATATACAGAATAGAATCTATACAAATAAAGCTGTAAATCTCAGTTATAAACAGATGTATATTGATCCTCTTTTTTGGAAGTCGGTGAAAAATTTAGGTAAAAAGATGAAAATAGCACCCATTTTCTTGTTTCGTTTTTTTATGAATATAAAGACTGCTTTAGAAATAAAGACACATTCATTTTTATGTGATTTTCTATGACCTAATTCTCTCTGTTGATATAAATTCTTAGCACCTGAAGAGAATTCCATCAATATAGTTTGTATGTTGCAAAAAAAAGGTCTCAAACAGTTTTTTGTTGGTTGCAAATGCCAAACATGTATTTTATTGTCTCATTTTCTTCTTGCCCAAAATGATAGAATACAAGAAAATGTAAACCGCTTTTAAATTGTGTTTGTTTGGTTCAAATTTTTTAACATGGTGATTAGAATTAGTACACAATATGATTTGTCTTATTTTAAAAATCGGTTGAAAACTCGTCTTTATCTCATATGATCTCCTGGTACAATATTCTTACTTCCATTTGATTCGTGTTACTATCTATCCAACCAGCTATGTAGCAACTGAAATACTATACTTATCAGCAAAATATGAAATGAACATCAAAAGTAATGGAAAAGTTAATTCATCGGTTTCTCAAGAACCTGAATAATAATTTGTTGACAATCAATGCTAAAAATTTAGTATTGAGGCATTAATGCTCGATTGCAACACTTGCAATGTCATTTGCGCAGTAGTATGACATATGATGACTAACCATGGTCACGATTATTTTATGATGGTTTCCTTCAAAATTACTAAAATTTGATGCTTTGATGTTGCTTGTAGTTGCCTATGGTTGTCTGCATTTGGCAACATTTATGTGTCATTTTTATCTGTCAGAAGTTCAGTGTAAAAATAATCAAAAATTCGAAAGTATTACATATAATTTAAATCAATTGAAAGGTATTATTATACTGGTAGATATTTCCTTATTCTCTTATTGTGTATAGCGAAATTGATATATTACTACATATCGACACAGAAATTGTTTTAATCCATTTTTGGGTTATATTTTATTTGTCATTATGGTCATTAGCCACATTTATGTCAAGTTAAGCTACACATTTTTATCGCATAAATTTAATCTTGGCTTAGTGGTTGAGGTGAATTGGTGCAATCGGGCTTCAATTAAAAAAAGAAACAAATATAGATAATAATAAAACCAAGTACTTTATGTTCTAACTAGAATATGAAATATTTTGAGTATAATAATTCAAAAGATGCTTTATTTATTTTTTATGATTTTAGGTAATAGAAGGTACTACCGTGACCATAAAAACGAGGAACACTCAAATTTGCACGAATTAAACTGAGCTTCGCAATGTCATGTCAGTACGCTCGTCATGTCACATTAATGTCATCTTGAATTTTAACGTAAGATATAAAAATGCCGCAATTGAATGAATATCAGAAGGTAATAATTCCTTTAGACCAGGCAACAGAGATTCTTGTGTGACAAAAATACTAGCAGGAAGCCGACGGTCCCAAGTCACTTGGAACAGTCCGTAGATGTATTGTGACATGTTTCCTACTCACAAATATCATTTCTTAATTTGTTATAAACAAAAAACCTCAAAAAAACTTGTTTTTTTTTCGTTTTTCGCTTGTAAAAACTGAACCGATAGAGGAATCTTGTTGCTGTCAACATACCAATTGTAGAGAATGAAAGGACGAAAAAAATAAACCTTACACGGACTTGATCGCGTTAAAACTAACGGAGGAAATTCTGAAAACCCGGAAAAATCTGCGCTTTTTTCAAAACTTCAGAACTCCGCCATTTTTAAAGTAGTAGCGGAGGCTTTTCGCGACAAAGTAGCGACTGATGGGTACTTTGAGTGTGCACAACCCAGGCGTTGTCCGATGATTACTTTTTGCACTATTGCGATTTGATTGTTTTTTTGCAATATGGTTCGGCGAGCCTGGATGCGTCGGAGGTTGTCCAATTTTAATTTTTTTAACGTACTTCGAAAGTAGAGGTATTGTGCTACAAAACGTCTATTCTGATTTTGCGCTAAAATGTTGCAAAATAGGCAAAAAATGCTTTCAAATAAGACCGAAAACTGCACCGCGCTCCAAAACGGTCGAGTAGTGGGGGTAGGCGGCAGACGCGGGGAAACGCGTATCTATAGTAATCCCAGCGCGTTGCGCGTTTCCCCGAGTCGGTCGCCTACCCCACTACTCGACCGTTTTGGAGCGCGGTGCAGTTTTCGGTCTTATTTGAAAGCATGTTTCGCCTATTTTGCAAGTTTTTAACGCAAAATCAGAATAGACGTTTTGTAGCACAATACCTATAGTTTCGAAAAAAGTAAAAAAAATTAAAATCGGACCACCACCGACGCATCCAGGCTCGCCGAACCATATTGCATAAAAATATTTAAATCGTAATTGTGCAAAAACTAATCATCGGACAACGCCTGAGTTGTCCACACTCAAAGTACCTATCAATCGCTACTTTCACGCGAAAAGCCTCCGCTACAGATTTGAAAATGGCGTAGTTCTGAATTTTTTAAAAAACGCAGATTTTTCCGGTTTTTCCGAATTTCTTCCGTTAATAATAATTCAATCGAGTCCGTGCAGGGTTCATTTCTTTTATCTTTTCATTCTCTACAATTCGTCCATTGAAAGCAACAAGATTGCTCGATCGGTTCAGTTTTTACAAGCGAAAAACGAAAAACAACACGTTTTTTTGACGTTTTTTGTTTATAACAAATTAAGAAATGATATTTGTGAGTAGGAAACATATCACAATACATCTACGGACTGCTTTACGTGACCTGGGACCGTCGGCTTCCTGCTAGTATTTTTGTCACGAACTCAGTCATTTTCTGCTCTATTGCCTGGTCTACTTCAATATGGCTATGAATATCTCCATTACGTTGGTGTGTTGTAATAAATAAAATAGGCAGTAGCTTTCCAACGTTTTTATTCAATTTTGTTCTTATGGCGACAAGTTTCGTGTTCTAAGACACGTCTTCAGGCCAAGCTGAAATTACAGAACAACGTCTGTATGACGTCTTCGACTGCATGATGGAATCAGCATTCGAGAAATTGCTACTGAATTAAGTGTAGGAAAGAATACCGCGAAGAATAAAATTGTTGAAACCGAAATTAGTTTGTTGACAGATACTGTCAAAGTTTCGACTTTGTAGGTTAACAAATACGGCAAAGTAAATGTTACAGAACTAAGTTTTTCTACTCCTATTGAGGAATGCATTCATTATCATGGCAATTTATGATAAGTAATACTAACCATTCCCCACACACATGACAAATATTTCATTCCCGGCTCCTCATACCCCGCCAGTAGTGAGAAATATTTCATTCCTCACGGCTTTAGATCCAATCACAGCTCTGGATTTTTCATTTCCAAATTGTTGATACACTGCTTAGCGACATTGTCAAGGCATTGACAACGTCGCTAAGTGACAAGGCGCACCAAACAATTTTAATCTGTCAAAATCCTGTAAACCGTCATAGTGACATACAGCTGTCCCTATATGCACAAAAAGTAATTTATAAAATTTCGTTGCATGGTCGTAGAAAAAGTATAGTATTCCATTCGCAAGTAATGGCAATTTCTCACTCGAACGCTTAACTTCGTTCTCGTGAGAAATTGCTTACATTACTTGCTCATAGAATAATATACTATTGTTCAGAATATAAGTGCTTAATGTCTCCGTTTTTTTTTTGCTCACGATATTACATTTGTTTATCGTCTGCATTTTGTATAAACCCTATTACACAACATAATTTAGAATTGTGTGTTGGTTTTTCATTTAATTTAATTTAAAGGGCAGGTTCAAATGTGGAGACATAAAAATTAGCTCAACTTTGAGACAGTTTCCAAGTGAATTATAAGAAATTGTTCCTTATTTATGCTTCTTCAGTTGCTAGAAGTTTACTATACCAGAAATACTAAAAATGTATCCACAAAAGGCCCATTCACTTGCGTTCCAATGCGAAAAGGAAAGAAGGAAACAAACGATAATAAAAAGCACATAAGTAATTACAATCAATAATTAAAAATTATAGATGACGCTTTTTACTAACAATTATATCCACTTTTTGAAAAAGAAATTGTCAGTTTATCATGTCTCAGCAACGTAGAAGTTATTCAAAAAAGAATATATTGATTCTGACATCAGTTCTTACTGTTATTAGATATAGTACTAGATTGAGACTAGATTGGAAGAAAAAGATAATCGTTATGGATGAGATTAAAAACACCCAGTGTATTAATTAATACTATTAGAAGCATTGCGAAAAAAACATACAGATAATCCTACCGTGAATAAAAATAATAATAACCGACCTAGTTCATAATCTACCATCAAAACAAACCTCCATTACTCTAATGAAATAACAAATAAACGCGTTATCATTTATCATTGTTATCAAGCGCGTCCTCATCACCATTTATTATAAGCAAACAAACGCGACGTCTACAATTTCGCCGAAAACCCACACCCAAACGAAAATAACTCACCTAAAACTCCCCTAAATTATTAAGCTAGCCTCCGCGGCTAAGTCCATATTCGCGAATTACTTTTAAAATTTAAGACCGAAGCCATCAACTTTCCGACCGGATATACTGCTAAAATATTCATTTGATCCGCGGTTTTCATTATCTCCCCCTTATAATCCATGGCCGTGCGATATTTTCAGCACCGGCTATTGTTCAGGTCGCCTGAAGAGCATAGCTGGAACGCGTCCAGGTCTATAAATCGTCTACAAGTCTGAAACCCTTTACGGCAAAGTTTCGTCGCTAGCTAATGTTTACGATGGTATTAGGCGCGGAAACCAGGTGGAGCCACTGTCGTCACGAACGTGAAATGCATAACGAATGCGTCCTGGAGTCGGGCAATCTAAGTTTCAAAAATACTCCTGAACAAACTAAAATAGATTGAGGGCTGTACTTTTTAGAATTAATTACCCAATGTCACTTACCCAATGTCAATCCATAAACGTGTATAATAATAATTTGTATCCCAACTACTTTGCTCGTAATCGCACATGATGCGAAATAATAACATTCAACCACCGATAAACAACGTAAAATCTAAGTTTCAAAAATCCTCCTGAACAAACTAAAATAGATAGAGGGCTGTACTTTTTAGAATTAATTACCCAATGTATCTGATCCATAAACGTGTATAATAATAATTTGTATCCCAACTACTTTGCTCGTAATCGCACATGAAGCGAAATAACATTCAACCACCGATAAACAACGTAAAATCTAAGTTTCAAAAATCCTCCTGAACAAACTAAAATAGATAGACGGCTGTACTTTTTAGAATTAATTACCCAATGTATCTGATCCATAAACGTGTATAATAATAATTTGTATCCCAACTACTTCGCTCGTAATCGCACATGAAGCGAAATAATAACATTCAACCACCGATAAACAACGTAAAATCTAAGTTTCAAAAATCCTCCTGAACAAACTAAAATAGATAGAGGGCTGTACTTTTTAGAATTAATTACCCAATCTATCTGATCCATAAACGTGTATAATAATAATTTGTATCCCAACTACTTCGCTCGTAATCGCACATGAAGCGAAATAATAACATTCAACCACCGATAAACAACGTAAAATCTAAGTTTCAAAAATCCTGCTGAACAAACTAAAATAGATAGAGGGCTGTACTTTTTAGAATTAATTACCCAATGTATCTGATCCCTAAACGTGTATAATAATAATCTGTATGCCAACTACTTTGCTCGTAATCGCACATGAAGCGAAATAATAACATTCAACCACCGATAAACAACGTAAAATCTAAGTTTCAAAAATCCTCCTGAACAAACTAAAATAGATCGAGGGCTGTACTTTTTAGAATTAATTACCCAATGTATCTGATCCATAAACGTGTATAATAATAATTTGTATCCCAACTACTTTGCTCGTAATCGCACATGAAGCGAAATAATAACATTCAACCGCCGATAAACAACGTAAAATCTAAGTTTCAAAAATCCTCCTGAACAAACTAAAATAGATCGAGGGCTGTACTTTTTAGAATTAATTACCCAATGTATCTGATCCATAAACGTGTATAATAATAATTTGTATCCCAACTACTTCGCTCGTAATCGCACATGAAGCGAAATAATAACATTCAACCGCCGATAAACAACGTAAAATCTAAGTTTCAAAAATCCTCCTGAACAAACTAAAATAGATAGAGGGCTGTACTTTTGAGAATTAATTACCCAATGTATCTGATCCATAAACGTGTATAATAATAATTTGTATCCCAACTACTTTGCTCGTAATCGCACATGAAGCGAAATAATAACATTCAACCACCGATAAACAACGTAAAATCTAAGTTTCAAAAATCCTCCTGAACAAACTAAAATAGATAGAGGGCTGTACTTTTTAGAATTAATTACCCAATGTATCTGATCCATAAACGTGTATAATAATAATTTGTATCCCAACTACTTTGCTCGTAATCGCACATGAAGCGAAATAATAACATTCAACCGCCGATAAACAAAGTAAAATCTAAGTTTCAAAAATCCTCCTGAACAAACTAAAATAGATAGAGGGCTGTACTTTTTAGAATTAATTACCCAATATATCTGATCCATGAACGTGTATAATAATAATTTGTATCCCAACTTCTTTGCTCGTAATCGCACATGAAGCGAAATAATACCACTGCAAATGGTTGCAAGGATATTGATTCTGAAGGAAATTATATGTGTGAGAATCAGTTGAGTTGAGATGAACATTTTGTTGTCAGTTTTCATAAAAGCAAAACATTTTGTACATGCAAAATTTTTGTAGAGATACACCGTTAACTGCAAGTCAAATTTTGTAATTTTAAATGCAGTTGGATCTTGTTGTTGCTGAACCTATTGGGATGAATTCAAAAACATAATGACGAGAATAGATGACTGTTTGTATGACAGAGTACTTCAGAATGTGTGAAACTTACACAAAAAAACACCATTTTTGGCAAAATTGTATCAGCATTTCACAATTGTCATAACGTTCTTTATAACAACAAATTATACAAATCAGTGAAGTAGTTATTAAACATAAAATTATTAAATAACTAGTAGTGGCTGGATTTTTTTATGACATACACTTATTAGAAGTTTTATTATAAACCGGCGTAAAAAATATTATAATTGTGTTCTTGTTTTAATTTTTGATTTTTGCAAATTGACATAAACAATGTACAATTAGGTGTAAGTTATCGACAACAAATTAAAATTTTAAAATTGCATACGTTAGTTCATTGCATACGTATCTATGACTGTATAATCCCTATCATGATACACGCCAATGATTATAATGACACTAGCGTTGTATAATAATGACAGTTCGTTCAAATAATGACTTCATTATTTGAACGAAGTATCATCAATATACAACGATAGTGTCAAAGTCTGTCAAAACCTACGTGGATGACAGTTTGCCTTGCCATGATTGACAAATACATAATAATACAAATATTTGATATAAAATGGAATTTAGGAGTCGTAGATAAAACATCGTATGCGATTCACACACAACGGATATAAATCGCTCGCATGATTACACGCTCGCCTACGGCTCGCGTTCAAACTTCATGCTAGCGATTTATATCCTTAGTTATGTGCTCGTCAAATAATATACTATTGCAATATACAGGGTACTCATTTTATTATAGAAATTTGGTAACCCTTCCTTTTTAAATAAAAACATCGTACATATGATTGCATTTTTAAATTCTAAGATTAATTCTAAGAATTGTGTATAGGAATATTGTTTTAAAAAATACATTATTTTTTTAAAAATAGTAAAAATTACCGGAACACTTAAATATTTCTGTAACTGCAAAAAAAATTTAAAAAAATTCAAAAAATTTATTTTGGGTTTAAACAACCATAAATATATTTATAATATACAGGTTGTTTATTTAATTATGGACATTTGCAAAACCTTTCTAGTTTTAACAGAATACCCTGGATATTTTAAATTTTTAATACCAAGATTAAATCTAAAAATTTTACGTTGGAATTATTATTTTCATAAACTGCATTATTTTTTAGTTATAAGCAATTAATCAAAATTCATGAACTTTTACTTCAACCAAACGGGTAAAAAATATAATATTCAAAGGAAAATAACAACACAATTAAATAGAATTAAATGAAATGTTCAAACTGCCACATTAGAATAAATGTGAAAGCGTTTAATTCTCCTGCTCTTAAAATAAATGTGTATGTATGAGGGAAAATATTCTTAATTTGAAGATCAGGAATTTTGCTCATAACTCAAAAATAAAATATTTTCAAAAAACCTAATTTCTACAAAAAGTTTTTAGAATGAAAAAATTAAAATATGTAGGGTTTTCTATAAGAAAATAGAAAAGGTTTGCAAATTTCCATAATAAAATAAACACTCTGTATATTAAAACTATATTTAAACTAGAGTTCGCTGAAACCAAAAAAAAAATTCATTTAATTTTTCTTTTGTTGCAGTTGGAGAAATTATTTAGGTGTTCCGGTTAATTTGACCATTTTTTGACAATAGCTTAGACATAATTTAAAAAATAATGCATTTTATAAAAATTATTCCGTTAAACAATTCTTAGAATTGATCTTAGAATTAAAAAATATAATAATTATTATTACATTTTATTAAATAATATATAGGAGTGTTCCATTAAAAGATGAAAGGTTACTAAATTTCTATAATAAAATGAGCAGCCTGTATAATAAAAATATATTTAAACGATAGCTTCTTTAAAGCCAAAAATCTTTTATTTTAACGATTTTTTGAAATTTCGTACGGTTGGAGAATTATTTAGGTGTTCCGATAATTTTGGCTAACCCTGTATGCAGTAAGTAAGTGTGCTTTTTACGTCAGGATTCTAGAATTTTTGTTTATTTAGAATTTTGCTACTTGAACAAATGCTTATAAATTATTAACTTTATTATAACATCAACTTTCTTGATACCCTTGATGGAGAACATGTGTGTTCAAATACGTAAAATAAGCGTAAAATAATGAATGAAAGGCACCTTTCCACTTTTCATTCATGAAATAAATGCTATCATTTTCATAATTTTCAATTGCAATTTGTTAAAAAAAATCTTATTTAAAGTCATACTTTTTATGCTGCCATTAAAACACAAGATCTATCGAAAATGTTAACAAAAATATGGTGATTCTATTAAAATGTGTAATTCTAGAACATAAAGTTGACTTGTCCCAGGATTTTTTAAATCAACAAATAGTTTAAATTTTAATCCATTGATTAATAAAAACTTTATTATATATAATTTGTTGTACCTTGTTATGAATCAGATATACAATATTGTATATACATACGTAAGGATCATACGAAAACTTTTGTCATATTTCTGTATTTGAATCAAAAATCGAAAAAAAAGATTATACATTCTTTTCTATTTGTCTTTGATTTTTAAAATCAAAAATATTTTCGATTTATTTTGTCGTTAAATTTGAAACTAGTAACCCCAGAAACGCTAAATTCTTAAATTTCAGCTAACAAGAAAATATTTTTTGCAATATCCACTCCTTATTGCGTCCCAGTATACCAGTTGTTTCGTCTGCAGAAACCCAGCTACATATCTTGTCGTTATTTTACTCTTTATACTTCAACTTTTAAAAAAATAACATCTATTTGTATATTTTGCCAAAAAAAAAGATTAACATCTTATCTAAAAGTCACTTCAATCCTGATAATAGACAATACCACCGAATAGACGAGACCATCGATAAGAATAAAAATCAACATCAATTTTGATCGGGATTTTTGCTCATTTCCGGTACTGGTATTGTGTTCGAACAAAGAACGCGGTTCGCCTATACGATCTTTCGGCCCTTTTTCACTCTTTGAAGTTCTATTGGAAGAGCGGGTATTACGAAAGGGCTTACCTGGGAAAGCGGCTGCAGAGTAAATATGATGAAGTACCTTGCGCTCAAAGTAAAGCAGCCTACGGCGATCCACAGTCTCTCCATTTGAAAAATTTCCCGTCGAGCATACTGTGAGATAAGGCGAGTTTGCGAACGAGAGACAAAAGTGGTGTATTTATGCGAAAAAGCTTGGTGGTATTTTATACACGGGGTTAAGTTTTTTATTGTAAGAACCTCTTAAATGTGTTGCCTATTTAAAAATGTTTAAGAATGTTTTAGGGTGGATTACACCAACAAAGATAGATAAGATAATTGAGATAAAATCTCAAGATAAACTTGTCTCTTTTATATTGTCAGATAAACTATTATACACGATTACTATCAGTAATCAGATCAGTACACAGAAGAAAAATCTCTTGTAATAATCGACTGCCAAAGGCACATATTGTGAAATGATGTTAAAAATGGTCTACGATTTAAAAAAATCTGATGTGGCCAGCACATGACTTTATCATACAATATATAAAATTATTAGCTTAGCTGCATGAGAATCTATTCTATTGAGATAAATCGTAGGTATTGTCAAAGCATCAGCATTTGACACTACCTACACTACGTCATTAGAATGAAATCATGGAATGAAATAGTTATTTATGTCACAAATGCCGAAAGTACGAAATAGCGCGACGACCGGTGATGCGGCGCGTCACCGAAGGCGGAGTGTCGCCGTCGCATGTGAGCGAGTCGCGCAATCTAGTTTTTGGCAGGAGCGACATCAACGTTTATTGTGTTGCTTTTTAAGAAATACGTATTTAAAAAAATAAATAAATGATTTCTGTATAGTAAATGTTAGGTTGGTACCAGTTTGACGAAACGTAAAGTTTTAAGGTGCGTTCCGATTGATAGGTAATGGTAGCTAATGGCGGTGGTAGAATACGAAATTATAGTATTTCTTACATATCGTGATAATGACACATTAGTTTGCATGTACATAAACGTGAGTCACTGGCAATTTTCTATTGGAAATACTATATATATTATCACTAATGAAAACGCACCTTAAAAAGGTAATTCAAATTCTGACAGATTTATATTTGTTCATGACACATCCCTACCAACATACTAAAATAAAACTACACTCATCGCTATACTTTATTTATAATTTTCTCAATTTATCGTTTTTAGAATTAGATATAAAGACGGGTTTATATTTCTTATCAACAAACAATCAAATTGGTGATCTTATTTTATTTGAAATTTGTATTTTGTAATTTGCCGCACTACAGCGGCAACGTTCCATAGTGGTTCTTCAACCTCTGATGAGATCAGCTGTTTTCGAATGTGACAACACAAAAAATATTTGTCAAAATCCTGGCTACTATGTAATTTCATATCAATGCAGATGCGACCGATCTCGATCAAATAGAATTTTCTCTTGAAGCTAAACTATTAATTTTACCAAAAAATGTCATAGGCATAAATTATTCAAAATTTCCTCTACTTTAATTTATTAATTAAATATTTTGTAGAAATTACAGAAATGGCGGCTCATTTGCAAAATCCTTCAAAAAGGCTTAGAATAAACTACCAGTTCCTTTGGACCCTTTTGAACCAAAAGCTTTTCAGCTCTAAGTTTGGTCATAAAACTTCCAAATATGAACTTTCGTCCCGATACCTTTAGTAGTTTCTCCGGAATCGTCTCCACATAAATCGAGTACACACATACGCACGCACACACACACACACACACACACACACACACACACATACACATACACACACACACACACACACACACAGACATTTTTTTGTACCTTGGTCAAAAATGTTCAGGGGACCCAAAAAGACCTATTTCCGCTAAAATCTCAATTTTTTTTTTCGGCATGATTACAATACTTTACCATACTGCGTATGATAAAGTAAAAATTATGCGGCATTTATTCCATACGTCAAAATATAGATGATCTCGATTAGTTAGTCACCGTTTCACGTTCTGAAGCAAACCAATCAACTTCTAAATCACAATAATTTGCAATCAATTATCTATGTAAGTTTGAAAATTATTACGAGAAAGAGCTACGGAAAAAATGTTGTAATTTTGATCAAAATTGGTGTATGTACAACTTAGCTTCATTGTAAGTAAATTAATCGTTGTATTTACTCATAAACTGGGCGATTTTCTCCGTGGCAAACAACCCCTAAATCACAATAATTTTTATCCATTATTTATGAGGGTATTGCTGTACGAATTACATATCTGTGCTACAGAAAAAGTTGATATCGTTTTCTCTTATGCAAAATCATAGTCAATTTTATTATTAGAAATTTTACTTTTAAATGCTGTTTGGTGGTGGAAGCCCCCTCATGTCCTCTCATGGTCGAGCCCGCTCACGATATTATGTAGGGCACGGAGTGGAGGAATTGATCGTTTGGTCGGCTGAGCTACTATAATGTTTTTCAAAAATTATTGTATAACTTTCGATCATACACCGAAATGTAGGTAATTAGTTGGGGTAGTCATATATTTATGAATGCTAAATGTTTTGCTCGTAGGTGTACAACCACCAATAACGATATCGTACCTATATTGTGTGGCTTCTGAACTGAACATGGAATATATGTACATTACGGTGTTCTGCTTTAGCAAAAATATTTATAACTTTTTCAAAAGTTGTTCTAATTCTACAATAATCCAAGGAAATCGAATATCTCCCGTTACTCCTAAAAAGGTAATAAATGAAATTAATGGTTTTGATCTGATAACAAGTGAGATTTTCAAAGAATTGCCAAATAAAGCCATAGTTCAGATAACTAACCTCTGCAACGCAGCATTTAGCCTTAAATATGTGCCATCTGTTTGAAAAACTGCAGAGGTACTGATGATTCCCAAGCTAGGAAAACCACCAAATGAAGCATCCTCCAACAGGCCAATTTCTTTACTGTCTTCATTGTCAAAACTGTTTGAAAAGCTAATTGCAAAACGACTGAAGCCAATCTTAGATGAAAGAAACATCATACCCAGTCATCAGTTTGGATTCAGAAACAATCATTCCACAATTGATCAGGTCCACATAATAACAATGATCATAGAAAGAACTTTAGAAGAAAGAAAAGTATGCTCCTCCATATTCCTGGATGTGGCAAAAGCCTTCGACAAAGTTTGGCACGAAGGTCTACTCTATAAGCTGGATCGGCTACTACCCTTCGAGTATAGCAAACTATTAGGAACATATCTTTCTGACAGATACTTCCGCATACAGCAAGATAATGAGTAGTCAACCCTCAAATGTATTAAAGCTGGAGTACCACAAGGTAGTGTATTTGGCCCAATTCTTTACCTTCTATATAGACATGATCTTCCGCAACCAGATAGTGTTACCGTTGCCACATAAATGTTGAAGGATCAACACTAAAACTGCAGAATGCTGTCAACGATGTTAGTGATTGGATGCAACGGTGGCTAATTACATTGTACGAAACCAAATCAGTTCACATAAACTTTACCAACAAGCGAATACGATACGTTCCAGTACAATAAATTTCACCACCGTACACTACTCGAACACGGCAAAATACCTCGGTATGACGGTAGACACCAAGCTCCGCTGGAACGCACATGTTAAAAAGATACGAGAAGAATTGGGCATAAGATACAAAAAATGTACTGGCTTATAGGTAGGAAGTCGTCTTTGTCGACATATAATAAACTCCTACTTTACAATCAGATACTTAAACCTGTGTGGACCGATGGTATCCAACTGTGGGGCTGCACTAAGCCAAGCAATATCACCATCATTCAACGCTTCCAAAATAAGGTGCTAAGAAACATCGTTGGTGCACCGTGGTATATACGAAACAGAAATCTCCACAGGTATCTTGAGATGGAATTAGTAACGAACGAAATTGCAAAGTTTGCAGAGAATCATCACAACAGACTTCTCCAGCACACGAATGTCGAGGCAATCCAGCTTCTTGACAATTGTGACAATTTGAGCTGGTGAAGTGATTTTAAAAAAGCAGAGCACAGTGCTATGTGAGTGAAAGCCGATAGGTGAACAAAGCAGAGCAACGTGCAGTGTGTGAATTTTAAAGCGTCAGCATCCAAATTAAATTTAATTTACACCAATGGGGAACACTTAATATAGAACACCTTTTATACGTAGCAATTTAGGTTAGATTAATATAGCAAGATAGTCATCAGACTAGGTGTTATTCACAAGTACCTGTGGGTGTGCTGTTAATTAATAATAATAAAAAAAGTTGTCAATTTTCTGTCATACATCAAATTGAAGGTTGAAGGGTTGTATAATTCTTTGGTAATGATTTCAAAACATGAACTTAAGTACTTAAACTTGCATTATGATTTCTTATATACACAATTTAATAATATCAACAAATGTAATTATTGATTAAATAAATAAGTAAATTCTTCATGTATTAAGGTTTCAGTGCTTTAAATTTACAACCTTAACAAATAATCGTGAAAATATAAGTATTTCCAACAGATTTTGACAACGCACTATCTCTGGCTAATTTGCCTCCACTAGTAAGAGCAATATTGTTCTGCAAATTAAATTTTGGTATGAAATGCTCCAAATTTTATGAGATGATTAAAGCATATTATATTATAATAGAAAAAAATCTGATGTGGCCAGGCACATGACTTTATCATACAATATATAAAATTAATAGTTTAGCTGCATGAGAATCTATTCTATAGAGATAAATCGTAGGTATTGTCAAAGCATCAGCATTTGACACTATACCTACACTACGTCATTAGAATAATAGTTATTTATGTCACAAATGCCGACGTTCGAGTGACAAATTGCCATTACTTGCGAATGGAATACTATACTTTTTCTACGACCGTGCAACGAAATTTTATAAATTAATTTTTGCGCATATATGGTCGGCTGCTAGCGCGACGAGCGGTGATACGGCGCGTCACCGAAGGCGGAGTGTAGCCGTCGCATATGAGCGAGTCGCGCTATCTAGTTTTTGGCAGGAGCGACATCAACGTTTATTGTGTTGCTTTTTAAGAAATACGTAATAAAAGAATAAATAAATGATTTCTGTATAGTAAATGCTAGGTTGGCACCACTTTGACGAAAGGTGCGTTCCGATTGGTAGGTAATGGTAGCTAATGGCGGTGGTAGAATACGAAATTATAGTATTTCTTACATATCGTGATAATGACACATATTAGTTTGCATGTACATAAACATGAGTCACTAGCAATTATCTATTGGAAATACTATAACGGCGTCTGTTACCACTGCCATTATCACTAATGAAAACGCACCTTAAAAAGGTAATTCAAATTCTGACAGATTTATATTTGTTCATGACACATCCCTACCAACATACTAAAATAAAACTACACTCATCGCTATACTTTATTTATAATTTTCTCAATGTATCATTTTTAGAATTAGATATAAAGACGGGTTGATATGTCTTATCAACAAACAATCAAATTGGTTATCTTGTTTTATTTGAAATTTGTATTTTATAATTTTGCGCACTACGGCGTGCCGCCGTTGGAGAACCACTATGGAACGTGCCGTTCCATAGTGGTTCTCCAACCTCTGATGAGATCAGCTGTTTTCGAATGTGACAACACAAAAAAATATTTGTCAAAATCCTGGCTACTATGTAATTTCATAGCAATGCAGATGCGACCGATCTCGATCAAATAGAATTTGCTCTTGAAGGTAAACTATTAATTTTACCAAAAAATGTTATAGGCATAAATTATTCAAAATTTCCTCTACTTTAATTTATTAATTAACTATTTTGTCGAAATTACAGAAATGGCGGCTCATTTCCAAAATCCTTGAAAAAGGCTTAGAATAAACTAAAAAGCTAAACTATTAATTTTACCAAAAAATGTCATAGGCATAAATTATTCAAAATTTCCTCTGCTTTAATTTATTATTTAACTATTTTGCCGAAATTACAGAAATGGCGGCTGATTTCTAAAATCCTTGAAAAAAGCTTGGAGTAAACACCCAGTTCCTTTGGACCCTTTTGAACCAAAAGCTTTTCAACTCTAAGTTTGGTCATGAAACTTCTAAATATGAAGTTCCGTGCCGATACCTTTAGTAGTTTCTCCGGAAATGAATTAACAAAAATTGGGTACACACACACACACACACACACACATACACACACACACACACACACAGACATTTTTTTGTACCTTGGTCAAAAATGTTCAGGGGACCCATAAAGACCTATTTCCGCTAAAATCTCAAAAAAATTTTTCGGCACGATTACAATACTTTACATACTGCGTATGATAAAGTAAAAATATCTACACTTTACTGAAAAATACGAGGTTTGGCTTGGCATCTATGAAAACAAAATTGAAATAGTATGTGACAAAATAAGTGTTATCATGTCCTATTTTTATACAGTAATTTTGGTTGTGTTGAAATTACGTATGTTTTGGTTACTTTTAACATCCCAATTGTTGATAATAATTGAAAAAATACCTGGGAAGCAACACGAAGAAAAGAAGGAAAAAATCAAAGACTACAAAAAAGCCACCACAGGGAGCAAGTGGGGTTCTTGGTTAGAGCTCGTGGACACTGTGAAGGTTTTACTTGTGTTTTCACGATTTTTTGACACACGCGGTGGTATTATTATCATTTTAAAGAAGTTATACCATAAAGAACCGAACTCGTGACATTAGTGGTGGATCGGAAGAACTCTAAGGTGTTTTGTCTTGCCGCACACTGCACTTGTGACTTGACATTGCATCGTTTGTAAACAACTCGTCGACTTTACTAACGGAATAACTCTTCCGTATTTGTACAGCGTAGAGATATACTTAGTTGTTATTAATTAATGTACACTCGTGGAATAAAGTATGTTCTGATCCGTATTTCAGCAGTGTGTCGATGTTACATCCATGTACGAGTTTTTTGTTACTCTAGTCGGCCGGTCGGCCGCTAAGTGCAAAAAATTGTCCGGTTACGCTGCATACTCGTATATCGGAAATTTATTATTTGAGAAACCTTGTTCGAATGCTTTGAATTGGTTTATAATGATTTATATATTTCTATTTATTAGCCTCATGTGTAATATTTAATGTAATTCCTACATTGCAATGTAATTGTGTTTTTATTAAATATAATTTATTATATAACATAAAATGAAAATTTCATTTCAAGATATTGCATAAAACACAACAAACTATACTAACTTATTGCATCTAATAGCTTTTTTCGTTAATAAATACAAAAATCAATTTCTTGTGGTGAATATTTTTACTGAAGGTTATTTCAGAACTTTTATGTATTAACATTTTATTCACAATATAGAAATAAATTAATGAAATTAAATTGCTTTAAATTTGTATTTATGGTAATTTGTTACTTGTGATTTACTGGTATTTTCGAGATATTTAGCTTCAACGATATTTTGCAGTTTAACTTAATAACCAGAAAGGATGTATTTTGTATAGCATGAATGTATCATTACAATCTTTTTATATTATTATTTTGTATTTACTTTACAGCAATATTTTTCAAATATTTGACAACTGAAACTAATGAGAATTATGTATATCACTAATTTACAAAAATTGATAATTGCTTGTAGAAGCAAGCTCTAAATTTTCGACGAATTTTGATGGAATGTAAATATGAAATAATTAGTATTAAAAAATAAATAAACCAAAATATACGACCATCTAAAAGAACATTTAGATGACATTATTGTTAAAATTAGTTCCCTCTATGTCCCAAACTACTACAGATTTGAGATTTGAAAAAAGATTTGACATTAATCATTATTGACATAATAAACTAATTTTCGGTATTCTTAAGTAATTTGTTAATTAATTATAAGTCAAATTTTAATAATTCGAATTATAAATGAACAAAAGATGAAACTAGAATGTTTTCTTTTTCTAGAAAGTAGAAAGTAATAAGTTTCATATGGTTTTATTGGTTTTCTCTGTTCCTTCAGAAGTTGGAGCCGTTTAAAATAAGATATTGTTAATAATTCAAACGGCTGTAACTTTTTAATGCATTGAAAAGGTAATTTGCTTACTGAAAAAATGTTTTGCAGAAGAAACGTGGGACAGCCTGCATATATTCTTGCTATAATTTTATATTATGTTGGTTGTCAAGCATGTATTAGATCTCATGAAAGATAATTGAAACATTAACTGCTTTAAAGTAAATACAGATATATTTCTATTGTCCCTTCATACAAAATACATGCTCCGTCCTAAATATAAATTTAAATTAAATTTAGAGAATTTATTAACATTTAGTGAATATATTTTAATATTACAATTCTGAAATAGTCTATATTCAGTGATAATCCTTGGCAACAAGATGATTTGTGCATTTACTTACTTACTTACTTAAGCCCGTCATCCCACTGCTGGGCAAAGGCATTTACTTACGTAATTAATATGTGTATTAGATAAAAAAATTTAAATAATGTGTCGTGATATTACGCAATATCTTAATATCAGATTTTCGTATCATATTATCAAATTTCATGTTTATTAATATTATTATAAAAGTAATTTTAAAGTTAATTAAATGCACTACTCGTAAACTTAAATGTTGTGGTCATATTACATTTATTACATTGCAACGAAGGTATCACATTAAGGAAAAGATCGGACACGCTCAAAATAAACTAAATTCCGTTACATTACATCCATCGAAAAACCACCTCGTGACGGACAACTTTTTGCGAAGCGGCCGGGCCGAGGGAATATATAACCGAATATATAACCGACATACTATTTTCAAATCCTGCGATAGCGATACGAACATACTTTTTTCCATGACTGTACCTAATTTACAACATCATAAAATAAGTAACTATTATTCAGATAATTTTGTTTTTCTTTTGTTCCATCTATTGTTTCTTGTTATCGTTGTTAGTCAGACTGATTTTATTAAAAGAATGCACGTTTTTGACAATAATTTCACAATATTTTCGCATTTTCTCCTAATGTTAAAGCAAAATTAATAATTGGGTACAACTAATTTTGTTTAATAGACACATCGGATAAAATATACATCACGACTAACCATTGACACACCGAAACCAAGATTCGCTAACAAATTACCCGATTATCGCGTTTGCACCGAACAAATTGATCAACAGACCGGAAGTAACCGCTAATACTGCCGTTCCAGACCGACAAACTAGCCAGGAATCGACCAGAGATGACCGACTTATTAAGCCTTGGGTCGATGTTAGCCAAACTAACAGGACCGCAAGGGTTAGTAGTTTGCTGCGACCGTTCAACCTAAAGGTTATTAATTTCAATGAAATTGCGGACCCCCTGTACCTCGCTAATTCAAGGTGGCGATGAATTTGCGGTGTCCAACAAGTAAGGAAAGGGGGGGGGGGGAGATACCGTCCAGAATCTAATTGGCCGAGATGGGGTATTTGGAGTGGAAGGGAAATTTCGAACTAACTTTTGGGAGATTATGCATGTACTTAGGTGGATGATAAATAGTGCTAGATGGTGTTATATTGTTATAAATCATCATTTATTGGTTAAAGTAAGAGTTTTGTTCGTGTAAGGGTTAGTTTTACTAGTTTTAAGTTGTTAAAACTTTGTTAAAAGAATTAGGACACAAAAATGGTCGCGTACGTTTTGTTTTTAGTTTTCTATTTAAGCGTGCCTTTCGTGATCGTTGCTAACTGTGGCTATTGTAATCAGAATCGACTTTTCTTTCGGTTTGCCCTTGTATTTGCGCTTGACCATTGATTTTCTTTACATGTGCGGCGTATATACGATATACGGAAAACAGAAATGCAGTATTTATGAAGGTATGTAGTTACACACAAAATAAACTATTTCTAGAAACATTTTTGTGGGTCATTGCACTTCTGAATAGATTATTTTTTTGTGCTGAATACGAATACGTGTCCAAAACTGTCAGATGTATCTAAGTAACGGAAGAATTGATCTATGTTTTCTTTGGTAGGTTTTGGTTTAGGAAATACATGACTGAAGAATGTAAGCTACGTAAAAAGATACAAACAATTAATAACGAAAATAACAGTCCTTGAACGTGATGATTTTTTCAATGGGTGATTTTGATTCCATATTTGTAGTGCTTTGATTTTATAAAGACATTTCAATGGATGTTTTAAACAGATGTTTATGCCCCGAGGGTGGCCGATGGTATAAACATCAAGTAATGCCAGTAGTACATACAAAATTTTATATCCTACCACGGTTTTGTTGCTCCAAAATGAAGAATATTAATAAGTATTTTGACGTAATCAAGTGATATGCGTATCTACGGAGTTCAGTAACAACACAAACAATTATTACGGGGTTGAGTGACATCCAGTGACATTACAGACTGATACAGACCATATACCACCCATATACAGACCACATACGGCCGAGCCGCACATTTTAATTTTGGCGTGTATACAGGGTGTTCCATAAGGTTGTACCAACCCAAACTTATGTTTTTTAAATGGAGCAACTTACATAAAATAACATTAAGTACCTTAAACTTTTTACTTTTTGATTTAGCTATTGGCATTTACTGGATAAACAGCAGCAGATAAAAAAATGTATATCTCAATACCTGTTAATGGGCACACTTAGATTATGATTAAGTAAGAAGCGTTCTATTAGCGTGATTACCTACCATATCCAACTTGTGTACAGGGTGGTCATAATCTGCAACAAAATATAGCGAACACTTTTTCCTAAGAAAGTTAATTCTTTTAAATGGAACAACCTCTATCATTTTTTTTAAATTCTACGCGTCGTTCTGCACAAAAAAATACTAGCACATACTAGTGCTAAAATAAACCGTTACAAAAATAACTTGTCTTCTTCGTGAAAATTTACATAAAATTACCGTGATACTTTTTTCATTTTTGCAAAACAATATTAAGTATTAGACAGATACCTTAATAACTTGTTTAGCACAGTTTTTCATAGCCTACAGGGTATACGTAAAATTTTATTTCAAATTATAATATTAAATTGCAGATGTGATAAAATGTTTTATTTTTGTTTTGTTTTAATTTTATTTAAGGATAGAATCGTGCGAGAAAACAGTAATTTAGGTAAATACTTAGCTGGTTTAATGGTTAATGTAGGTGTAGAAGCACTTATTGATAGAAAAATCGTTTTGTTTTATGAACAAGAATAGTTATCTCTGCAATTATTTATTTTAGCACTGTTTGTGCCAGTACTTTTTATGCAGAACGATGCGTAGAACTCAAATAAACTAATTAGAACAGAGTGTTTCATTTAAAAAAATTACTTCCTTAGGAAAAACTGTTTGCTATATTTTGTTGCAGATTATGACCAGTCTGTATACAATTTGGATATGGTAGGTAGTCACGCTAATAGAACAGTTCTTACTTAATCATAATCTAAGCGTGCGCAATAAAATTAAAAACAGGTATTGAGATACACAATTTTTCTCAAGCTGTGAGGAATTCAAAATTGTGCCGAAATAATTGTTCCAGTTAAAAAAAACATAAGTTTGGGTGGGTATAACCTTATGGAACACCCTGTATGCACGCCAATAATTTTAAAATGTGCGCCTCGGCGTTCTATATATGCGAGTGAAATCAGTTTTAAAATCTCTTCATTGACAGAGCCACAATCTTCCGAGATCGCACTGTTGAAATCATGGTTCGCGAAACGTCAGCATTTACAAATCTTGACACACTGTATAACCCGGAAGCAGTTTATTTTCTGAATACTACTCGTTTGATACTTGTTGTAAAGCGGCAGAAATGTATAATGATCCTTTTTCTACTCCTATTGAGGAATACATTCATTATCATGGCAATTTATGATAAGTAATACTAACCATTCCCCACACACATGACAAATATTTCATTCCTGGCTCCTCATACCCCGCCAGTAGTGAGAAATATTTCATTCCTCACGGTTTTAGAACCAATCACAGCTCTGGATTTTTCATTTCCAAATTGCTAATACACTGCTTAGCGACATTGTCAAGGCATTGACAACGTCGTTAAGTGACAAGGCGCACCAAACAATTCTAATCTGTCAAAATCCTGTAAACCGTCATAGTGACATACAGCTGTCCCTATATGCAAAAAATTAATTTATAAAATTTTGTTGCATGGTCGTAGAAAAAGTATAGTATTCCACTCGAACGCTTTGCAGCACTCGCCTACGGCTCGTGCTGCAAACTTCGTTCTCGTGAGAAATTGCTTACATTACTTGCTCATAGAATAATATAGGTACTATTATATCATGCAAGGTGTGTAGTTTACGTTTTGTATACTATGTTAAATCATATTTATTTCCGCGTTATATTGTGAGAATTAAGTTTTCGCGTTGCCAGGTTAAGGTGGTACGTTGCTAAGTGAATTATTCGGTGGTGGGTGTGCTCTTAAGGTATCTATTTCCGGTGGTGTTGGCAGCACCTGTTCTAGCCATAATGAAGGACTAACTCGATTCTGTGAAGACAATGGCGCTGTTAATGTGCTTTCGCGAGACAAAACGCTAAGAGCTATGGTGGTGGTACTGGACTAATTTATCTCGATTGCTTTGTTAATTATGTATAAATTACTTTGTAATAAATGGTTGTATTATCTGTGTGTCTGTACGACGATCAAGGATCCACATTTTGACTATCTCTGTTGACCAAAATGTCAGTCTGATAAATAATTTAACGAACTGATTATTATCAAACAATAAATTCATCATCATTTGTTCATTACACATGTATTAGTATATTTTGCGAGACAAACTATATACCAAGATATTATTTTAGAGGCGAAACTGAAACGTATTATAAGTAATAGAGTACTAACCCGAAAACAACTTGTTGCAAGTAAAAAGAAGTATTTTTCTGCGGTGCAATGACGGCATATGTTTTCAAATATTGTAACGAAATGCGACGTAGAAGTTATTTTACGGCCATACAACAACAAGTTTTTTTGTTTAGCAGCGCTTCGAGAATTTGAAACGTGTTTGGATATCTACATTTCAGATTATTGATATTACTAGAATAATATATTGGGTGTAATATTATCGATCCGAAAACTTATTTAGTAGTATTCAGTTCAAATGAAGCGGCAAATACAAATTTTTACATTGGATCTCAGCACCTACTTCGCCTACAATCATTTATAATAACCCTTATGTAATATATATCCAGTACGCTGTGGTTTTTCTGCGCTAGTGTGCGTTTGTTTGTGTCATAATAACGTTACGTCCGTTGATAAATGACAGGCACACTCCTGGATTGTGTAACAAACCCCTTCGGTATGCATAAAAAGTGGGCTGCCAGGGCTATTTTTACCCACGCCGTGGGGTTGTTATCGTATAAACGTATGTATGTACGTATGTAAATGTTTATTCAAATGGTTCAGTGTTGATTGATTTATTGCGATAAACTTAGGGCTCGATGTGTGTTTTATTCGTGGAGTAGGTCAAGTTGTTTGACGTTTTGCATAAAGGTATTCTCGCGTGTTATGCTATCGCAACAGCTGGATACTAAATAGCTTATCATTATGGCTTCATAATAGTAGTTTTTCTTACTTTACATGTTCATTAAATATTAAGAGTTTTTAGTGATTTTTAGGATAAAATTTTGAATAGATTACATATAAATAACTACAGGTTTTTTAGTGCCCCTAAATAAATTAATAAGATAATCTTCAAATTAAAGAAAAGTTTGAATTGAAATTATAGTTTTAAACTAGCTTACCAATGATACAATCTTCTTTCCTAGATTATTCTCCTAGATTGTGTCAATATTACTACTTCCGGTCAAACCGGAAGGGCTTGCAGTTCAAATCGAAAGTTGATAATATCGAACCCTGTCAACTTTTGTCCAAAATATTTTCTCCATGCAGCAAAAATGTTCTTGTTACTTTAATATTTTAAATGCAATTTGAAAATAATGCATTTTAGATAAAATAATAAAATTAATTTTATGTTGTCATTACAAATTTATTTTGAATGGTAATGCACGTGTTTTATTGTATACTACTTCCTGTTCCATTCTGTACCACGAGTGGTACACAATGGAACAAATAACATGCTGCTATATATTCAATATTAACTATTCGACGCATTTTTTTAAACGTCAACTTCGGTTATATTTATTGTGTATACAATTACATGTCAATTACATATCACTATTCATTTTGTTTCTGATAATTGAAACACAAAATATATCTAAACAAAAATAAAAACTGCTCCATTGTGCACCACTATCCCCTAATGAAGGCCGTAAACATGATTTTGATTGTAAGCGGATATCTCAGTGACCAATATTAGTACAAAAGCGGGATATGCACGTAAAAAATAGTAGTATGTATATTATTTATTGTAGAATATATGTATATACACTGTGGGCGAAAAAAAAACTGTACACATTTTCATTTGCTGATATTTCCAAAGATATTAACTAAATTCAAGCATTTCTTTGATAAACTAATTGCTTATATTTTGAAGATTGAAAACATACCATATTTGCAATAACTGAACGTTTTAATTCAATGTAATGTTGCTTTATGTGTGGTTATGCAACATTTCTTATAATATCGGGTAAATTTAATGTGAGGTGAAAGGTGCAATGAACTTAGTAGGTAATGACATCTGTTCTCTTTTGATCAAAAGGAACAGTAGAGTTATTATAAGATCGTATACAAGCTTATTTTTTTAGTATACAGTGTGAAATTTTGAAACATCGTTTTTGTGCTTTTATACTTAAAAAATCAGTTGAATTGGATGTTTGCATAGATAAAAAACGATTCCATTGCATAGGCACGAAAAGTCCAATTGTGAACTTGTGTTATCTTTAAAGATGGTGGAGAAACTATGGCCAACGTTTAGTTGCCTTATGGCTGCCATGTTTGTGGGCTGTAGCTTTTTTGCAAATTCTTGTTTTTCCAACAAAAACAAAATTTTGCTTTTGCAGTGATTTGGAACTAAAATCACATCGTTTCTTATTGAACTAAAATTATGGCAGTTTGCTGTCACTTGTCTGAAGGTCAGGTTTTCGCTGTTCGGTTTTCACGTAAAAATTACATCAATTACATCAAATAAAAAATATCTAAAAAAAGGAACAACACAATGTATTCAGGCTGGCTTCAGGCTTCATGTTGGAAGTGCTCTTTATTTAAACATGACATAAAAATAAAACACTTGATGTGAAGTGATGTGACATACTCAAATACGTTGATTCCAGCACCGATCCAATCTTAGCAAAGACAAACAAAAGAACAAGAACAAGTAACATACGTCTAAAATTAAAAATACAGCTAAACAACAAGTGTAATACATCATAACTGAAACTTTGAAAGTGTCCATAATGCAAAGTAACGAAGTATAGGAGAATAAAAGGCATCTTAGCTTTGCGAAGTAAAATTTAATTTACTATACTAGTTTCGACATATCTGCCATCTTCAGTAGCATAACACTAAAAAGCAAAAACTAAGCAAACGAGAACAAACAATTAATTAGTATGAAACTACGTCAAAAAGTAAACACAAGCGTCAGGATGTAAATGGAATATTCAAAAAGGTTTGAGAACATTTGAAAAAACAATATCCGTGAAATATCATGATCAGCTTAGCACGTGGTAAAAATCTGTCGAAAAAACACACGTTACAAATCGTAATAAACAAAACCGATAAAACAACTTACGTTCAAGAACAACGGAAAACGAAAAACAATGTAAACAACTAAAACGCCACAATTCGTTCAAAATGAACGTAATAAACGTGTAAGTTTTATGTGTGCAAGAGCCAAATATTGGACATGCTTGCTGGCCAATCAGACGTAGGCGAATAATATCAAAATATGTAGCGATGCAAGAAAGCTATCAACAGCACATGTGCAAACCATTGTATGAATAGAATATTCGAAAAACAGAACTAGCTAACAGTAGACACGAAAAATAGACAATATAAAATGATTTGACTAGGAAAGAAACAAAGGCGAGGCGCGTATAATTATAGATAAGAAAAAAAAAGGCTTGTAGGTAAATTTAGTCTGGTTGTTAAGTAAAGTGTTATGGGGAGATTTCCCGTGACGTTGTATCTGTAATTGTTCAAGCATATCTAAACGGTAGCCCTTTTGACATCTATGAAGTAATTTCGTATTTTTATAATTAATGTTATGACCAGTTTGAATCTTGTGTGGGTATAAGTTGGATGTAGTTTGACTATTGTGTTCTTTGTTCTTTGTGTTCTTTGTGTTCTTTTATGCTACTGAAGATGACAGATATCTCGAAACTAGTTCGGTAAATTAAATTTTACTTCGCAAAGAAAAGAGGCCTTTTATTCTCCTATAACTGAAACTCACGAAAACACCACCTAAAATTTGTTATCACCAGTGGTTTCTCGACGATATTTAAAGATAACTCAAGGACACAGTTAGATTTCTCTTGCCGTTGCAATGTTTTTCTTACAAACGTCACATTCCACTTGTTTTTACTAAAAACAATAAACAAACATTGGTTGAATATAAATCACCCTGTATACGATGCTATAAGATCTCTAGTGCACTTTTTTTACCAATAGAAACCAAATTTCCTAACCCATTGATTGTAGTACACCATTCAGTTCACATTAAATTGAAGTAACAAAATATTTACCAACTATCTAAAACAAAGGAAACAATCACAAACGACAATTTTTGTAACTAATAATCAGAAAATCCTTTGGTTTTTACTTTTTCATCCCAATGACTTCAATTCAACTCATGCAATTTTTCAATTCCCAAACCAGCACACGGGTGCAGTATTAAATGCACAATCGAGCAACCTATTTCGTATTTGTTGTTGGGCCCGTTCAAACCGTCCGGAGATTGTAAGTACGTGTTCTAAATCCAAAATACCATAGGTATGTTCCTACAGCCAGACAGTACCTACTATACCGCCACGGTATTCTAGACGCTTCGCAGGCAGCAGCTAAGGTATTCCGGACTCGGTTCGTGTACCGAGAGATGAACTCGGATATTTTCAGTTGAGTAAATACCTCTAACGTTGTAAATGTTTGCGGAATACCGACCTACTGTCTGTCTACCGACCATCTCAACGGCAAGCGAAGCAATGCTCAAGCCGCCTCGCACACGATCTCAAACTTTGTATCTATATTTGTTTGATTTTGCTCGAACGAACCAGCGCTGAGATGGACGCATTACTCGAGTGAAAGAGATAGAGACTGCTGTTTACAATTGAAAAGTTACAGGACGAAATGTATGAATGTTTATGTTCTACGTTTCGTTTTGACATATTAGACACTTTTTAAGGCTTTACCATCTCAAGAAGAGAAAAAATCGTTTGAATTTCTGGTGATTTTTCTCCTAGTGTGAACTTGGCGTATGGTTTTATTCCTCCTGGTTATTAAATGGACTGTAGATGCCACGATTATTAGGCAAATTAAAACTTGCTGTATCTTGTGAGTTTTAACTGAAAATATGCTTACAGGTACTTTTTATTCAAAAAAAAAATCGGTTCTGTCAAAAGTTTCATATGGATTTTGTTCGTTCATTTGATTATTCCATTTATCTTTATTATTTTTTAAATATTCAATAACATTTGCGAGGAAAATAGTAACAAATACCAGTGAGGATAAGATTACTTGAAAGTATCTGTTACCAAATAATCTTTACAAAACAACAACATTCTGGAAACTATAGTCTTTAGGAGACTGGCAGAACTGTGGGTTGCGGTTTTATCTTGCATATTTTGCATTCCAGATAAGATTAATAATATTAACACTATCGCTAGACAAGTTCTGAGGTTCTATGAAAGAAACTGCGTTGTGCCATTCTAGTCTAAGGCATTTTTTGATACACTTTGACGCATTTGAACATTGTAAATAATTCGCCTAGGAAAATAATAAATAAAATAATAGATTAAGAAAAATATCCTGAAAATCATATCAAATTCCAAATTTTTTATAAACTAAAAACAAAGTTATGTTGTGATTTGTTTTATGTTTTTCTATCTCGAGTTCTTCCAATAAGTCTAATTTGTAGTTTTTATTACAGTTGTAAAGAAGTCTAGGTTCCTTGTATTTTACACAATAACCTGTTGAAATTTTGTATTGCTAAATGTTAGAAGAAGTGCTTGATTTGTGCTCCGTTACCGTTTTGAGGATTTCACTGAGTAGACTCCAGACTCAACCATAACTGATTTAGGGCTTTTGGTTTTGAAAGTAAGGTAAACGTCCCAAATTCAGATACTCCTAAATTCCGACATATTTCTGTTTTGTTGGATAAAATAAGAAATCCACCACATTGAACTTTATTTTACATCATTATTTGACCAACATAACGATCTTCGCAACCAGCACACTGCAGACAATAAACAACATTGGACACAATATACTCAGAGTCTTATGTTTCAACTTACCACTTGTTTATTGTGTGTCGTGTGCTGGTTTCGAAGCTCGTTATGTTGGTCAAACGGGTAATTAGTTGAAGACCAGGTTAAATCAACATAGATTAGACTTTTGAAACCAAAAACTAACATTCGATAAATAAAACCATGCTATTGATTTTGATAATGTAGAAATACTTTACAAGAAACGCAACCTCGGTGAGAGGCTATTTTTCGAAATGATTGGGATAAAAGAGACTAATGCCGCCATGAATCTGTTAAACTTGGATTATAGTCACTCCAATGTTTTAAATATCACAACAGTTAACGTTGGTGCGACATTAGTGAGCTAGTGTTTTAATTTTCGACATATTTTTTCTTTAATGTTCTTTTTTGTTTCATGCTTATGTTTGTCTTATGCTTTGCGAATTATCGTAGTTTTTCTTTGTATAATACTGTTTTTACTTTATCATACGCAGTATGCGAAAATATGTAATCGCGCCGAAAAATAAATGAGATTTTAGCTGCAATAGGTCTTTTTGGGTCCCCTGAACATTTTTGATCAAGGTACAAAAAAATGTCTGTCAAAGGAACTGGACGTTTCCTCTAAGCATTTTTCAAGGATTTTGCAAATGAGTTGCCATTTCTGTAATTTTGTAAAGATTCAAATAATATAAAAAATAAATAAGTACGTAGGATAATATAAAAAATCTGATGTGGCCAGGCACATGACTTTATCATACAATATATATAAAATTAATAGTTTAGCTGCATGAGAATCACTACGTCATTAGAATAATAGTTGTTTATGTCACAAATGCCGAAAGTACGGAATAGCGCGACGAGCGGTGATGCGGCGCGTCACCGAAGGCGGAGTGTCGCCGTCGCATATGAGCGAGTCGGCTATTTAGTTTTTGGCAGGAGCGACATCAACGTTTATTGTGTTGCTTTTTAAGAAATACGTAATAAAAAAAATGATTTCTGTATAGTAAATGCTAGGTTGGTACCACTTTGACGAAACGTCAAGTTTAAAGGTGCGTTCCGATGGTAGGTAATGGTACCTAATGATGGTAGGTAATGGTAGCTAGGGGCGGTGGTACAATACGAAATTATAGTATTTCTTACATGTCGTGATAATGACACATATTAGTTTGCATGTACATAAACATGAGTCACTATCAAGTTTCTATTGGAAATACTATAACGGCGTCTGCTACCACTGCCATTATCACTAATGAAAACGCACCTTAAAAAGGTAATTCAATTTCTGACAGATTTATATTTGTTCATGACACATCCCTACCAACATACTAAAATAAAACTACACTCATCGCTATACTTTATTTATAATTTTCTCCATTTATCGTTTTTAGAATTAGATATAAAGACGGGTTGATATTTCTTATCAACAAACAATCAATTTGGTGATCTTACTTTATTTGAAATTTGTATTTTATAATTTGCCGCACTACAGCGGCAACGTTCCATAGTGGTTCTCCAACCTCTGATGAGATCAGCTGTTTTCGAATGTGACAACACAAAAAAATATTTGTCAAAATCCTGGTTACTATGTAATTTCATATCAATGCAGATGCGACCGATCTCGATCAAATAGAATTTGCTCTTGAAGCAAAACTATTAATTTTACCAAAAAATTGCATAGGCATAAATTATTCAAAATTTCCTCTACTTTAATATATTAATTAACTATTTTGTCGAAATTACAGAAATGGCGGCTCATTTCCAAAATCCTTCATAAAGGCTTAGAATAAACTAAAAAGCTAAACTATTAATTTTACCAAAAAATGTCATAGGCATAAATTATTCAGAATTTCCTCTACTTTAATTTATTATTTAACTATTTTGACGAAATTAGAGAAATGGCGGCTCATTTGCAAAATCCTTGAAAAAGCCTTAGAATAAACTACCAGTTCCTTTGGACCCCTTTTAACCAAAAGCTTTTCAGCTCTAAGTTAGGTCATGAAACTTCTAATTATGAACTTTCGTCCCGATACCTTTAGTAGTTTTTCCGGAATCATCGCCACAAAAATCGTTTACACACACACACACGCACACACACACACACAGACATTTTTTTGTACCTTGGTCAAAAATGTTCAGGGGACCCAAAAAGACCTATTTCCGCTAAAATCTCAATTTTTTTTTTCGACATGATTACAATACTTTAGCATACTGCGTATGATAAAGTAAAAATAAATTGCAAAGACAATAAGACAGAGGTCTGACATTTTGATCGACTTTCATAATTTTATGACAGAAGATAAGTTCTTCACGAGCATTTTAATTTATTTTGTCGGCGTATTGACCTCAAAGCCATCACAAACTCCTTTTAAGCAAGCATACATACTACAAGTGCACTGTCTATTTCATTTTTGCTCATCCTATTTTATTTTTACTTTATCATACGCAGTATGTAAAGTATTGTAATCACGCCGAAAAAAAAAATTGAGATTTTAGCGGAAATAGGTCTTTATGGGTCCCCTGAACATTTTTGACCAAGGTACAAAAAAATGTCTGTGTGTGTGTGTGTGTGTGTGTGTGTGTGTGTGTGTGTGTGTGTGTGTGTGTGTGTGTGTGTGTGTGTGTGTGTGTGTGTGTGTGTGTGTGTGTGTGTGTGTGTGTGTGTGTGTGTGTGTGTGTGTGTGTGTGTGTGTGTGTGTGTGTGTGTGTGTGTGTGTGTGTGTGTGTGTGTGTGTGTGTGTGTGTGTGTGTGTGTGTGTGTGTGTGTGTGTGCGTGTGTAAACGATTTTTGTGACGACGATTCCGGAGAAACTACTAAAGGTATCGGGACGAAAGTTTATAGTTAGAAGTTTTATGACCAAACTTAGAGCTGAAAAGCTTTTGGTTCCAAAGGATCGAAAGGAACTGGTAGTTTATTCTAAGCCTTTTTCAATGATTTTGCAAATGAGCCGCCATTTCTGTAATTTCGACAAAATAGTTAAATAATAAATTAAAGTAGAAGAAATTTTGAATAATTTATGCCTATGACATTTTTTGGTAAAATTAATAGTTTAGCTTTTTAGTTTATTCAAAGCCTTTTTCAAGGATTTTGGAAATGAGCCGCCATTTCTGTAATTTCGACAAAATAGTTAATTAATAAATTAAAGTAGAGGAAATTTTTAATAATTTATGCCTATGACTTTTTTTGGTAAAATTAATAGTTTAGCTTCAAGAGCAAATTCTATTTGATCGAGATCGATCGCATCTGCATTGATATGAAATTACATAGTAGCCTGGATTTGACAAATATTCTTTTGTGCTGTCACCAGCGCTTAGAAATATCAAGATACGACACTTGCGGCGGCACCTTTGATGTCGGTGTTCCAAGTTCTACGAAACTAGCAGGCGCGACAGCCGTGCTTTGAAAAAGTCCGCTAGATGGCGCCACTGCAAAAGAGGCAAATTTATTACTTCAAACTGACACGGACACTGTCACATTGACAGAAAAATGTAAACTGTCACTCTGACAGGAATAGTATATTGCCGCCTGGCTATCACCACAGAAATCTATGGTTGTCACACTCGAAAACAGCTGATTTCATCAGAGGTTGGAGAACCGCTATGGAACGTTGCCGCTCTAGTGCGGCAATGTACAAAATACAAAATTCAAATAAAATAAGACCACCAATTTGATTGTTTGTTGATAAGAAATATCAACCCGTTGTTATATCTAATTGTAAAAATGATAAATTGAGAAAATTGTAAATAATACGTTTCGTTATACGTTTCGTAGAAGCGGTATCAACCTAACATTTCCTATACAGAAATATAACCATTCTAGATTTTTTTTTAAATACGTATTTCTCAAATGGCAACGAAAAAACGTTGATGTCACTCCTGCCGAAAACTACATAGCGCGACTCGCTCACATGCGACGGCGATGCTCCGCCATCGGTGACGCGCGGTCACGCGCCGCATCACCGCTCGTCGCGCTATTCCGTACTTTCGGCACTTGTAAGATAAATAACTATTATTCTGATGACAGTAGGTAGCGTCAAATGCTGATGCTTTGACAATACCTGCTATTGATACTATTGACTATTAAAATATCTGTCAAATCCTGGCTAACTAATTTAATTTTAATGCAGACACGATTTATCTCAATCAAATAGATTCTCATGCAGCTAAACTATTAATTTTATATATTGTATGATAAAGTCATGTGCCTGGCCACATCAGATTTTTTATCTTGACTGGGGTATGTGCAACTTTAGTATGTTAAATGCCGAAATAAATGAATATGATACTGTTTAATAATCGTATATTTTCCACTCATTTTGTCAAATTCATCCTTTTTACTTTATCATACGCAGTATGGTAAAGTATTGTAATCGTGCCGAAAAAAAAAATTGGGATTTTAGCGGAAATAGGTCTTTTTGGGTCCCCTGAACATTTTTGACCAAGGTCCAAAAAAATGTCTGTGTGTGTGTGTGTGTGTGTGTGTGTGTGTATGTGTGTATGTGTGTACCAGATTTTTGTGACGATGATTCCGGAGAAACTACTAAAGGTATCGGGACGAAAGTTCAGATTTAGAAGTTTCATGACCAAACTGAGAGCTGAAAAGCTTTTGGTTCAAAACGGTCCAAAGGTACTAGCTATTTACTCTTAGCATTTTTCAAGGATTTTGCAAATGAACCGTCATTCCTGTAATTTCATCAAAATAGATAAATAATAAATTAAAGTAGAGGAAATTTGGTATAATTTATGTCTATAACATTTTTTGGTAAAATTAATAGTTTAGCTGCAGGAGCAAATTCTATTTGATCGAAATCGTGTCTGCATTAATAGTAGGTAGCCTGGATATTTTGCGAGTTTTGGCAGTATTCAGAACGTCATCCGTTGCGAAACGTCAATTCAACACGCAAATGCATGGAGAAACACGCGCGCACGTACGCTATGTGAAACAATATTGAAACATCTTGGTGTCATACACAAAGTCAATGTGTATTTCGAGTGCGGATAGCAATGTTGTTATGAATTTTTTAAGGATTTTGCAAATGAGCCCCCATTTCCGTAATTTCGTCAAAATAGTTAAATAATAAATTAAAATAGACGAAATTTTGTATAATTTATGTCTATGACATTTTTTGGTAAAACTAATAGTTTAGCTGTAGAAGCAAATTCTATTTGATCGAGATCGTGTCTGCATTAATATAAAGTTAGCCAGGATTTGCCAGATATTTTTATTCTAATGACAGTAGGCAGTGTCAAAGGCTGATTTTTTGACTATACGTACTGTCAATATCTGTCAAATCTTGGCTAATTCGTTTTATTTTAATGCAAACACGATCGTTCTCGATCAAATAGAATCTCATGCAGCTAAACTTATAATTTTATATATTGTATGATAAAGTCATGTGCCTGGCCACATCAGATTTTTCTCTGTATCTCCTCCATCAAAATATCATTTAGACCTATTTGTGAATAGAAAATAGTTTTGACCATCAATTCGCGCTCTAAAAACATTCAATATTTCAACGAAACGACAAAAAAAACTGTGATCAAATAACCTTTTTCAGTACCCGTTTTTATCCCAATATACTATATATGTCCGACAAGTTGGCAGTATCTCCGAAATTCTGCCGGTGACATGTTAAAGCTTTGTTGAACACGGATTATCAATTAAGTGGAAACCGTAACCGACAGTGGCGGCCTCTATACGGCCCGTGCCGCAACCGCTAGAGCGCCGAACCAACAGCATCGTCGCTGTCGCTGAAAGCGCCGCTGAAAGTTTCATCAGCGCGCTGGCGTCGCGTCGTTTCGATCGTTTACAATATTTCAAAGCGGATGTAGATGAATAGTTCATGTAATGACGGGAGCCGGAATTATCTACAGGGTGTGCGCGCGCAAATGGTCCCATTAGACGTTTTTGATGTTGATATAAATTTGTTTTTTCATTGTCCATAACTTTTTATGTGATGTATAACGTCATGATATTGAGAAAAAACTAAAACAACAAACTAAAATAGATAGAGGGCTGTACTTTTTAGAATTGATTACCCAATGTATCTGATCCATAAACGTGTATAATTATAATTTGTATCCCAACTACTTTGCTCGTAATCGCACATGAAGCGAAATAATAACTATCAACCACCGATAAACAACGTAAAATCTAAGTTTCAAAAATCCTCCTGAACAAACTAAAATAGATAGAGGGCCGTACTTTTTAAAATTAATTACCCAATGTATCTGATCCATAAACGTGTATAATAATAATTTGTATCCCAACTACTTTGCTCGTAATCGCACATGAAGCGAAATAATAACATTCAACCACCGATAAACAACGTAAAATCTAAGTTTCAAAAATCCTCCTGAACAAACTAAAATAGATAGAGGGCTGTACTTTTTAGAATTAATTACCCAATGTATCTGATCCATAAACGTGTATAATTATAATTTGTATCCCAACTACTTTGCTCGTAATCGCACATGAAGCGAAATAATAACATTCAACCATCGATAAACAACGTAAAATCTAAGTTTCAAACATCCTCCTGAACAAACTAAAATCGATAGAGGGCTGTACTTTTTAGAATTAATTACCCAATGTATCTGATCCATAAACGTGTATAATAATAATTTGTATCCCAACTACTTTGCTCGTAACCGCGCACATGAAGCGAAATAATAACATTCAACCACCGATAAACAACGTAAAATCTAAGTTTCAAAAATCCTCCTGAACAAACTAAAATAGATAGAGGGCTGTACTTTTTAGAATTAATTACCCAATGTATCTGATCCATAAACGTGTATAATAATAATTTGTATCCCAACTACTTTGCTCGTAATCGCTCATGAAGCGAAATAATAACATTCAACCACCGATAAACAACGTAAAATCTAAGTTTCAAAAATCCTCCTGAACAAACTAAAGTAGATAGAGGGCTGTACTTTTTGGAATTAATTACCCAATGTATCTGATCCATAAACGTGTATAATAATAATTTGTATCCCAACTAGTTTGCTCGTAATCGCACATGAAGCGAAATAATAACATTCAACCACCGACAAACAACGTAAAATCTAAGTTTCAAAAATCCTCCTGAACAAACTAAAATAGATAGAGGGCTGTACTTTTTAGAATTAATTACCCAATGTATCTGATCCATAAACGTGTATAATTATAATTTGTATCCCAACTACTTTGCTCGTAATCGCACATGAAGCGAAATAATAACATTCAACCACCGATAAACAACAAAAACGTTAAATTTTCTATAGGAAACCACAAAAGCAGTGCTGTTAGAATTTTATGTCATATAGATATTGTTAATGTAGAATTGTCAATTGAGTTAAGTACTATTTGATTCAATTCATTGGAATATCTGTCAGTTTTATTATGATAGCAGTTTTAAAATTGTACAAGTACATCAGTAAATAGTAAGTACTATCAATAATAGTACAAGTATGTCAGCACACTAAGAACAATTGTGTACCAATCAATGTTGTTGTTTTTTAAATAATCTAATCTAATCTAACTTTTTTTTTTAAATCGAGGAAATAACACTACTTTACTCCGCTTTTTCAAGGCAACTTTAAGTTTAGTCAATACAGAAAGCGATTGTGTATATTTATCGCTGGATTGGAGTTCTATTTAACATCATTGTGTATAAGCGTATGGTCAAGTTAACGTAAATTCAGTCACTAAAGTGTAGTCACTAACAATTACTAAGATGCCAAGCAAATATTTGACACTTAAAAATATAATTGCTATCCTAAATGAAGTAAAAAACTACTAAGAAAATTATATTCAGCCGTGCTGAAGTTAAAAGTCACCCCACCGTAAAATATTAACAAAATACATTTAACCGATTTTGCCCATTCACGAACTTGTCCTTACTTGTCATAAGATTGAAGCTTCTATACCAAATTTCAAATCAGTTACTTCAAAATTACAGTAGTTATCGTGGTGTACACAGACGGACAGACAGAATAATAGACAGACAGACAGACACACAGACGGACATTGTGGCAAACTCAATATACCCTCACCACAGTAAGTGTAGGGGGTATAACTAGCCAAGTATTAGGAATCAAATGTATATAGAAAATTGTGTTATACAGGTGAGATGAATTATTGAAATAAATTTAAAATTACAGCCACAACCTGAATGAAACTCTCACCAACTGGACGATTAGGGCCTATGGCATATGACATGTTAGGGATGATTGTCATATCAAGGAAAGGAAGTAGACAATACTACCAAATTTTTAATTTATTTAAAAATTTACGTTTCGTCTCTATATAACAATTTTCTTTACATTTGATTATTTCACACTGTCATCTTTAGTTATAACTAACAACAGCATTTGTCAGGTTGCTGAGATAATATTCGAAAATCTACAATATCGCGTCCTTAGAATTTTTTTTTTCAGCACTATGTATGTATATACTAGATACATATATATTTATTGTTTGAGAATGTATGTCCCTTTCTATTATGTAGTACCTACGTATAACATTTTTTAATGTGTATATACACACGTACAGTTTTGTGGCTTGTTTTATTTTGTTGTTTATATTGTTTATTAAATAAAATATTTAAAATACTAATACTGTAATTTTTGTGGAACTTCGGATAATTGGGACAGCCGCTGAATCGGGAAAAATGTTTCCGATTAAGCCGAATCGACTATATTTAACAATATTCTAGCTGCGAATTTCTCGAAATACTGACATAATTAGACATTATATAAATACAAAAAAAATACATAAAAATGTTTTATATCTCAACAAATATCTTTTTAATTTATTTTGTAAGTTATTTAGAAACTTCCCTAAAAACTTATTAAAAAAATAAAGGTGCCAGCTTGTGAAATTAAAAAAAATAACCCTTATTTCTAAAATAAGTGAGGAGTGAAGTTTTACAAGTTTACTATATTGTTTTAATTTGTTATTGCTTTTAAAATAGACACATCTCAAAAATCGTCATTTTTGACATAAATGATGAAATGTGTTTGCAGCCTCTATTTTGATCAGAAAAAAATTCATAAAGATAGTTCATAAGATTCCCAGTAGAGAGGACAAGCGTGTTTGTCTTTTGTCGCTAACCATCGGCAACTGAAGACTTCCAATCAAAAAATAACATATCTTTAGTTGTGTCGTCATATTTAGAATTAGTTCTAGAAATAAATTTAAAATTACAGCCACAACCTGAATGAAACTCTCACCAACTGGACGATTAGGGCCTATGGCATATGACATGTTAGGGATGATTGTCATATCAAGGAAAGGAAGTAGACAATACTACCAAATTTTTAATTTATTTAAAAATTTACGTTTCGTCTCTATATAACAATTTTCTTTACATTTGATTATTTCACACTGTCATCTTTAGTTATAACTAACAACAACATTTGTCAGGTTGCTGAGATAATATTCGAAAATCTACAATATCGCGTCCTTAGAATTTTTTTTTTTCAGCACTATGTATGTATATACTAGATACATATATATTTATTGTTTGAGAATGTATGTCCCTTTCTATTATGTAGTACCTACGTATAACATTTTTTAATGTGTATATACACACGTACAGTTTTGTGGCTTGTTTTATTTTGTTGTTTATATTGTTTATTAAATAAAATATTTAAAATACTAATACTGTAATTTTTGTGGAACTTCGGATAATTGGGACAGCCGCTGAATCGGGAAAAATGTTTCCGATTAAGCCGAATCGACTATATTTAACAATATTCTAGCTGCGAATTTCTCGAAATACTGACATAATTAGACATTATATAAATACAAAAAAAATACATAAAAATGTTTTATATCTCAACAAATATCTTTTTAATTTATTTTGTAAGTTATTTAGAAACTTCCCTAAAAACTTATTAAAAAAATAAAGGTGCCAGCTTGTGAAATTAAAAAAAATAACCCTTATTTCTAAAATAAGTGAGGAGTGAAGTTTTACAAGTTTACTATATTGTTTTAATTTGTTATTGCTTTTAAAATAGACACATCTCAAAAATCGTCATTTTTGACATAAATGATGAAATGTGTTTGCAGCCTCTATTTTGATCAGAAAAAAATTCATAAAGATAGTTCATAAGATTCCCAGTAGAGAGGACAAGCGTGTTTGTCTTTTGTCGCTAACCATCGGCAACTGAAGACTTCCAATCAAAAAATAACATATCTTTAGTTGTGTCGTCATATTTAGAATTAGTTCTTTCCTAAGTAAGTGTTTGCAATGCTTTCTTTCAAGAAAAACGTACCTAACATTTAGTGTTGTGCCGTTTTTGATAATAAGGTAACTTAATTTAATAATGTCCAATTATGCTGCTCATGTATTATTATATGTTGTGACACTCTTCTTAAATTTTTAACATCAATTCAGAAAAAACACGAGGAAAAGACGTATTATAATAGTATGTCAAAATAATGGCGCAGTATTTAGAATTGTGTCAATTTTGTTGAAGAAACTGTGAGTGTATTGGAAGCTGATATCAAAGTTTTGATTGCAATCAACCATGAAGACAACGTGATGGGCATATAAATCTTTACAAACCAGCAACAAAGGTTTGCAATTTTGAGTTTTTAAGTTTATTTTCCCAGAAAAAAAAACTTAAAAAGTTTGATCCGCAATATTACTTTAATTATAAAAAAATAGTAACAGAAAATAATAAAACATTATTTATACGATAATTTTATCTGTCAACTTCCGTTCTTTTGCAAAATGAACCAACAATGTCTAATATTTATATAATTCATATTTTAGCCGCCCTAGACAGCAGTTTTAATATGCAAAAGCGCATTCTATGAATATTTTTGGTACTTTAGGATCAAATTACCTAGAAAACAGTTAATGTTTACCAGTTTACCATTATCTTTTGTAATTATTTAAAAAAAAAAAACTTGAACCTATTATTCATAATAACGCATAACACCATTCGTCAACAAAACAATTGTACTTTTCGAATAGCAGATAGTGCGTTCTAAGTAGCATACCACGTTACCTATCAATATTGATTGTACTTATTAATAATTTCTGATGAATAATGACACAGCACATACACCGTAGAATACATGCATACCAAAAAAGATTACAAAACAATTACATATTCCTTTAGATTTAGGCATCATTAGTTAAGGGCATGAAATTCAAACAAAACAGCACCTTAAAAAATGCAAAACCAACAAATAAAACGTACAATATACCACCAACGAAACTAACACAAATCTTACCTTATCAATTCTATCAAACCCACGACAAAAAGCTCTTCAGTCCGGACAACCTCTATAGTCTATAAATAATCTATAAATAATATAACTTTACCCCCAAGACGATAGTAAAAAAAAAGTTCTTCCTTGACTTTGCAACACACTTCGCTTCTGTACGCGAGTACACCGCGTAAACTGAGTTCGTTGGCAACAAATACGATACGACCCGTACCTGCGATACGTGACGACGGACTGACTACCGTCGCGACGCCGTACCGCACCGAGACGCATGCCCCGTGTTCGGAGCGTCGCTGTTTCCGCTCGGTGCACTCTCAGAGATTACATGCTCTGCGATGTTTATACTACACAAATCTATCTATCTCTGTATATCTGTGTAAATATAGGATATATGGTATTGAGCGCCACCTGTTTCGGAACTATTGTTGGACGGGGTTATACCTCCCATGATATGTGGTGGTTTGCGCTTAGACGGCATTAGATTGTGTGTTGAATTAATTAATTGTTTTGTGGAATTGGGTAGTGCAGTCAAAGATATTATATGATAGTACTGTCTTTATACTAGGTACACTCGTGGAATAAAGTATGTTCTGATCCGTATTTCAGCAGTGTGTCGATGTTGCATCCATGTACGAGTTTTTTGTTACTCTAGTCGGCCGGTCGGCCGCTAAGTGCAAAAAATTGTCCGGTTACGCTGCATACTCGTATATCGGAAATTTATTATTTGAGAAACCTTGTTCGAATGCTTTGAATTGGTTTATAATGATTTATATATTTCTATTTATTAGCCTAATGTGTAATAAATTAATGTAATTCCTACATTGCAATGTAATTGTGTTTTTATTAAATATAATTTAATATATAACATAAAATGAAAATTGCATTTCAAGATATTGCATAAAACACAACAAACTATACAAACTTATTGCATCTAATAGCTTTTTTCGTTAATAAATACAAAAATCAATTTCTTGAGGTGAATATTTTTACTGAAGGTTATTTCAGAACTTTTATGTATTAACATTTATTCACAATATAGAAATAAATTAATAAAATTAATTTGCTTTAAATTTGTATTTATGGTAATTTGTTACTTGTGATTTACTGGTGTTTTCGAGATATTTAGCTTCAACGATATTTTGCAGTGAACTTAATAACCAGAAAGGATGTATTTTGGATAGCATGAATGTATCATTACAATCTTTTTATATTATTATTTTGTATTTACTTTACAGCAATATTTTTAAAATATCTGACAACTGAAAATAATGACAATTATGTATATCACTAATTTACAAAAATTGATAATTGCTTGTAGAAGCAAGCTCTAAATTTTCGACGAATTTTGATGGAATGTAAATATGAAATAATTAGTATTAAAAAATAAATAAACCAAAATATACGACCATCTAAAAGAACATTTAGATGACATTATTGTTAAAATTAGTTCCCTCTATGTCCAAAACTACTACAGATTTGAGATTTGAAAAAAGATTTGACATTAATCATTATTGACATAATAACCTAATTTTCAGTATTCATAAGTAATTAGTTAATTAATTATAAGTAAAATTTTAATAATTCGAATTATAAATGAACAAAAGATGAAACTAGAATGTTTTTTTTTTCTAGAAAGTAGAAAGTAATAAGTTTCATTGGTTTTATTGGTTTTCTCTGTTCCTTCAGAAGTTGGAGCCGTTTAAAATAAGATATTGTTCATAATTCAAACGGCTGTAACTTTTTAATGAATTGAAAAAGTAATTTGCTTACTGAAAAAATGTTTTGCAGAAGAAACGTCGCGTCGGACAGCCTGCATATATTATTGCTGTAATTTTATATTATTTTGGTTGTCAAGCATGTATTAGATGTCATGAAAGGTAATTGAAACATTAACTGCTATAAAGTAAATGCAGATATATTTCTATTGTCCTTTCATACAAAATACATGCTCCGTCCTAAATATAAATTAAATTTAGAGAATTTATTTACATTTAGTGAATATATTTTAATTATACAATTCTGAAATAGTCTATATTCAGTGATAATCCTTGGCAACAAGATGAATTGTGCATTTACTTACTTACTTACTTAAGCCCGTCATCCCACTGCTGGGCAAAGGCATTTACTTACGTAATTAATATGTGTATTAGATAAAATGAATTTAAATAATGTGTCGTGATACTACGCAATATCTTAATATCAGATTTTCATATATTATCAAATTTCATGTTTATTAGTATTATTATAAAAGTAATTTTATATTTAATTAAATGCACTACTCGTAAACTTAAATGCTGTGGTCATATTACATTTATTACATTGAAATGAAGGTATCACATTAAGGAAAAGATCGGACACGCTCAAAATAAACTAAATTCCGTTACATTACATCCATCGAAAAACCACCTCGTGACGGACAACTTTTTGCGAAGCGGCCGGGCCGAGGGAATATATACCCGAATATATAACCGACATACTATTTTCAAATCCTGCGATAGCGATACGAACATACTTTTTTCCATGACTGTACTAACCACGCGGGTGAATGTGGATAAAAATTGGGTGGAAAAGGACAAAATTAGTGTGGGTTATCTCTTAATGAAAGTGTAGGTCTTTATATCAAAAAGACTTCATGTGTTTTTAAAACGATTCGTTACTATTGTATATCTACACGTCAAACTCAAAATTAGTAACAAGGTGGACTTTCCTAGAAACTTCATTTAGACGTTTCAAACAATATATAAAACATCACCTTATTACTAATTTTCGTATTTCTAATTTACGTCAAAATCTAACTTGATTGTCGTATAAATGTTTTAAGCGGCTGTATTTTTGTCCGAGTTATTATTTACGATAAAAACATTGATAGCCAAGCAAAATTATGTGAAAAGTTTACTCATTTACTGTAGTTTTTAAAATGGTATAACACACGCTGCTTTACTACAGAAACAAGGAAATTGAATTGCTATTATTTCAATTTATGAGACCTGGTCTACGGAAAGGGGGTTTATGTGCGAAAACCGGTTACCGAGATAAGCGCTGGTAAAGTTTTGATCAGCGGTGCGCCCGTTTTCTTTCACAAATCTACACACCTGATGATCAGCTGTGTTGTTGTCACTTTGGGTGACGAATGTTGACCCCCCACCCCGTCGCCAATGTGTCTAATATGTTAAAGATTGTGAATAGGCACGTTCTAAGTATTTCTTTTTTCATAGTTATACGTAAAGTACAAGTGTAGCGATGTGTTTAGAAGACGCGTTATAATTTGTCAACGATATGTATTTCAGCAAAAATAATGAACAGCGACATCGAAATAGACGAACCAGAACCATCTGCTGGAGATACAGAAGTAGCTTTCGGCTTAAGTTATACGGATGATAATGATTTGAAAATTGTGGCCCAATTCTTTGATGAAAACTCTGTTGCACCCGGGAATGTATTTCCAAAATTCCTCGTGGGATACAAGAAATTACCAGAATGGATTTTTTAGAACTATTGAAAGTAGAGAAAACTTGGTCATTCTTAGCTTAGAAGAAGCAGGAAACTCTAACAATGAGTTAGAACAGGGTATTCTGAATTATCTGGACGAAAGAAGTATGGAAGTTGGAAGGATTGTGACGTTTTGAAAAATATAATATTGTACATGTATCTCAAGGTACCTATCTTCCACGGCCATAACAAACCAGTTCCGGCTAAGCGGCCAAGCGGCCCTTGAAAGGTATAACGCAATACAAGTATTTTATAATTTGTGAAAATTGAATGGTGAAGATGAAAAAAATTGCAAATAGTGAAGAATTTGAGTAGGTTACTCTTATTTTTGAAACATTGAGTGAATAAAAGCCAGACATTTTCTAACCAGTTGGATTGTAACTCGAAAGGCAGTGGTATATATTCAACACCGTTCGTAACTTAGCAACTGATGCTAGAAAAAGGGCTAAGTAGCGCCAGAACCGCTGAAAAAGTTGAAGAAAACGAAAAGTAATAGTAACTGCGAAACAAGTCCTCATGTAGGTACATCACAGGCTAAAACTGACCAAACAAATCATAAAAAGAAGCGGTGTGAAAAGGTAGATGCCAAAGACACCAAGAAGACGAAAAATTAGAGAGGTTGAATTTAATATAAATATTATTTCCTATAAGAATATTTATTATTTTGTAAATTATCATTTGGTTTGTATTTTATAAGAAATTTCATTTCCCTAATTTATTTTACTACGTACAAGAAAAAATAGATTTATTATCTACTTGTTGTAAGACATGAGCCCCTGGCTTGGTCACATCAGATTTTTTTCTGTTTAGCTAACTTTGAGCTGTCATATCTAAACGAAAAACCTTGATAACCCAACAAATTATTTTCAACGTGTGCCCATTTAGTGTAGTTTTAAAAATGGTCTAACACTTGCTGTTTTACTATAGAAAGAAAAGTCTTAATGCAAAATTAGCTCATTGTGAAATTATTTCAATAATTAGAAACTCGATTGAAAAAAATATTGAAGCCACATTGACCTGCGTGCGTGCAATAGCACATCTTATAAAAGATTTGTCGGTTTATTTCCTAAAAGATCGCGATAAATTTCCCTATTTAGATTTTCAGGAAATTCAAAGGGGCTAATTATTTTCCGGTTCAAGATATCTGTCCGGCACATTACACAGTCGCTGTAAGAACTTATTTGCACCAAGCTTATCCACTCTAGCTTCTTTCAATTTTCAATTTAAATATATTCTTTAACTTTTATTTGTATTTTGTTTACATTAATTTTTGCATCTAGTGTTTTTAAATGAAAAATCTGAATCTTACTTTAATAATTGTTCAATAGTTTGCAACCAGAACTTGTAAATCTTTTAGTTTGTCAAAAAGAAATCGACAGTTTTGCTAGTGTCAGCCCCTTTGGCTAACTTAAAGGTATATTAAACTCTGATCTACCTTAACCTACCTTAACATTCTGTCAGCGCTCTTCATATCGGCCTCCATGTCGAAATGTATGTACGCAAACACTGTGATGGGTTTCATGATAGATAGTGGCGGTTGGTCCGAATTCTGATACTAGAACAAAAATAACTGCAATTAATACACCATGTCGGCCTCCATATCGAAATCTATGTACTACGCGAACACTGATGAGTTTCACGACACAATAGTTGAGGTTAATCCGAACTGTGACATTGAAACAAATAGAACTGCAACTAATATTGCTACATTTAACTAAACATTACGAAAGTGCAAAACCACGATCAAATATGAACGAAGGTAAGTAACCAAACGCACTAAGGTAACATCTGGCACAATTCAGAGAAAAACACGAAACTGTTTGCGCGATTCCAAGATGCGATAAAATAGTATTAGTACGTAATTTCTGGAAACTTCTATTAACATTTAGCTAATTTATGTATATATCAAATTTATTATAGCGCTGTTGCAGATTCAGGCAAATATATCTTTATAAGCTTTTTTTTGCAACAATTTTGTATTAACCATATATTAACCACTATTATTGCAAGACGATGCAGAATTATTTAAACTAAGAATAATGAATGAACCAGATGGAAAGCTTTACATTATACACTGTGGGTAAAAAAAAAGTTATCAATTGCTTATATTTCCAAAGATATTAAGTAAATTCTAGCATTTCTTTGATAAACTACTTGCTTATATTGTGAAGATTGAAAACATACGATATTTGCAATAACTAAATATTTTAATCCAATGTAACGTTGCTTTATGTATGGCTATGCAACATATCTGATAATATCGGGTCAATTTAATGTGAAATGGAAGGTGTAATGAAATTAGCAGGTAATGACATTTGTTTTCTTTTGGTCAAAAGGAACAGTAGAGATTTTATAGCATCGTATACAGGGTGATTTTGTAGCATACTGGGTGAAATTGAAATATCGTTTTACCCGTTTGCATAAAAAAACGATTCGATTGCATAGGCACGAAAACTTTAATCGCGAACTTGAGTTATCTTTAAAGATGGTGGAGAAACCATCTAACGTTTAGTTTTCTTATGTTTGATTTATTAATTTTTAAAGGATTTTTCTAACATGTTTTCCACATTGTACTCAATTATTGGACTTTAGACTTTTTGGCAAATGTTTATATTTTGGCAACCAAAACATGAAATTTTGCTTTTGATGTGATTTGGAAGCAAATCAACATCGTTTTTTATTGAACTAAAATTATGGCAGTTTGCTTTCACTTGTCTGACGGTTAGGTCTTTGCTGTAAAAATTACATCTTAAAAAATATCTAAAAATATGATCAACGCAATGTATTCAGGGTGGCTTCAGGCTGATCTTGGAAGTGCTCTTATTTAAACATGCAAAAAACAAGAAAAAAAATCTGATGTGGCCAGGCACATGACTTTATCATACAATATATAAAATTAATAGTTTAGCTGCATGAGAATCTATTCTATAGAGATAAATCGTAGGTATTGTCAAAGCATCAGCATTTGACACTACCTACACTACGTCATTAGAATAATAGTTATTTATGTCACAAATGCCGAAAGTACGGAGTAGCGCGACGAGCGGTGATACGGCGCGTCACCGAAGGCGGAGTGTCGCCGTCGCATATGAGTGAGTCGCGCTATCTAGTTTTTGGCAGGAGCGACATCAACGTTTATTGTGTTGCTTTTTAAGAAATACGTATTTAAAAAAAAAAATCTGATGTGGCCAGGCACATGACTTTATCATACAATATATAAAATTAATAGTTTAGCTGTATGAGAATCTATTTGACTGAGATAAATTGTGTCTGCATTTTGATAGTCAATAGTATCAATCGAAGGTATTGTCAAAGCACGCTACCTACTGCCATCAGAATAATAGTTGCTTAACTCACAAGTGCCGAAGGTACGGAATAGCACAACGAGAGGTGATATGGAGGTGATGCGGCGCGTCACCGATGACGAAGCGTCGTCGTCGCATGTGAGCGAGTCGCGCTAGGTAGTTTTCGACAGCAGTAACATCAACGTTATTTGTGTTGCTTTTTGAGAAATACGTATTTTAAAAAAAATTAAAAAATGGTTATATTTCGGTATAGAAAATGTTAGGTTGATACCACTTCTACGAAATGTCAAGTTTAAAAAGCTAATTCAAATTCTGACAGATTTATATTCGTTCATGACACTGTAGATGACGTTCCATAGCGGGTCTAGAGTGTGACAGCGTGGTGACAGCCATAGACATTTCTGTGGTGACAGCATAAAAAAATATTTGGCAAAATCCTGGCTACTATGTAGTTTAATATCCATGCAGATGCTACCGATCTCGGTCAAATAGAATTTGCTCTTGCAGCTAAACTATTAATTTTACCAAAAAATGTCATAGGCATAAATTATTCAAAATTTCCTCTGCTTTAATTTATTATTTAACTATTTTGACGAAATTACAGAAATGGCGGCTCATCTGCAAAATCCTTGAAAAAGGCTTAGAATAAACTACCAGTTCCTTTGGACCCTTTTGAACCAAAAGCTTTTCAGCTCTAAGTTTGGTCATAAAACTTCTAAATATAAACTTTCGTCCCGATACCTTTAGTAGTTTTTCCGGAATCGTCGTCACAAAAATCGTTTACACACGCACACACACACACACACACACACACACACACACACACACACACACACACACAGACATTTTTTTGTACCTTGGTCAAAAATGTTCAGGGGACCCAAAAAGACCTATTTCCGCTAAAATCTCAATTTTTTTTTTCGGCATGATTACAATACTTTATCTTACTGCGTATGATAAAGTAAAAATAAATGATTTCTGTATAGTAAATGCTAGGTTGGTACCACTTTGACGAAAGGTGCGTTCCGATTGGTAGGTAATGGTAGCTAATGGCGGTGGTAGAATACGAAATTATAGTATTTCTTACATCTCGTGATAATGACACATATTAGTTTGCATGTACATAAACATGAGTCACTATCAATTTTCTATTGGAAATACTATAACGGCGTCTGCTACCACTGCCATTGTCACTAATGAAAACGCACCTTAAAAAGGTAATTCAAATTTTGACAGATTTATATTTGTTCATGACACATCCCTACCAACATACTAAAATAAAACTACACTCATCGCTATACTTTATTTATAATTTTCTCAATGTATCGTTTTTAGAATTAGATATAAAGACGGGTTGATATTTCTTATCAACAAACAATCAAATTGGTGATCTTACGTTATTTGAAATTTGTATTTTATAATTTGCCGCACTACAGCAGCAACGTTCCATAGTGGTTTTCCAACCTCTTGCCTCTGATGAGATCAGCTGTTTTCGAATGTGACAACACAAAAAAATATTTGTCAAAATCCTGGCTACTATGTAATTTCATATCAATGCAGATGCGACCGATCTCGATCAAATAGAATTTGCTCTTGAAGGTAAACTATTAATTTTACCAAAAAATGTTATAGGCATAAATTATGCAAAATTTCCTCTACTTTAATTTATTAATTAACTATTTTGTCGAAATTACAGAAATAGCGGCACATTTCCAAAATCCTTGAAAAAGGCTTAGAATAAATTAAAAAGCTAAACTATTAATTTTACCAAAAAATGTCATAGGCATAAATTATTCAAAATTTCCTCTACTTTAATTTATTATTTAACTATTTTGTCGAAATTACAGAAATGGCGGCTCATTTGCAAAATCATTGAAAAAGGCTTAGAATAAACTACTAGTTCCTTTCGACCCTTTTGAACCAAAAGCTTTTCAGCTCTAAGTTTGGTCATAAAACTTCTAAATATAAACTTTCGTCCCGATACATTTAGTAGTTTCTCCGGAATCGTCGTCACAAAAATCGTTTACACACGCACACACACACACACACACACACAGACATTTTTTTGTACCTTGGTCAAAAATGTTCAGGGGACCCATAAAGACCTATTTCCGCTAAAATCTCAATTTTTTTTTTCGGCATGATTACAATACTTTACATACTGCGTATGATAAAGTAAAAAACAAGAAAACGTAACATTCCTCTAAAATATATAGCTAAACAACAAGTGTGATACATCATATTCGAAACTGACGAAAATAAATGTCACCTAAAATGATAAATTCAAACATGCTGCGCCCATAACAACACCAATGGTTTCTCCACGATCATTACAGAAGTACACAAGTTTTTTTTTACAAACGTCATATTACACTGGTTTTTACTAGAAAACTAACAACAGCGTTTAAATATTTCACGCTGTATAAAAAAATCACCCTATATATGATGCTATAAGATCTCTAGTGCCCTTTTTTTACCAAAACTAGGTGAATGTCATTACCCATTGATTTTAATACACCTTTCATTTCTCATTAAATTGACCCGATATTATCTGAAATGTTGCATAGCCAAACATAAAGCAACATTACTTTGGATTTAAACGTTTTGTTATTGCGAATATGGTATGATTTCTATCTTCAATTCGTTTTTTTAAGAAATATTATTAGAAATACGAGTGATTAAAAATTTTTACCGTATTTTCCGCACAGTGTACATACATTACGAATACTGAAAAAAATGTATTTCCAACTTTATTTGTTTCAACTCCCACAAAGTTGACATATACAACTCTTAAATAAATACAATTAGATAAATACACTACATTTTTTGTAGGAAAATGGGCTAATATTGTTTTATATCTAAATATACAAGAACGACACTTTTGCAGATATTGTCGTACAATGTTGTTGCTTAATAAGCAAAGCCAATAGGTAGATATTGTTTTTCAAATAATTTAGATACGTGATTATAGCACGTAATGATTCTCAAATAGCATTTTCTTCAGTATTTATTCTTGTTTTCTTTTTTATTGAGCATTTTCCTTATTATTCATTACCAATAATTCCTCGGTAAGTTATATTATGAATGTCATTCACCTATTTTTACTAGTTCCAGTGATATTTGTAATCTGATGTGGCCAGGCCCATGACTTTATCATACAATATATAAAATTAATAGTTTAGCTGCATGAGATTCTATTTGATCGAGATCGATCGTGTCTGCATTTTCCAGGATTTTACAGTTATTGACAGTCGGTATTGTCAAAAAATCAGCGTTTGACACTACCTACTGTCATTAGAATAAAAATATCTGTCAAATCCTGGGTAACGTTATATTAATGCAGACACGATTTCGATCAAATAGAATTTGCTCCTGCAGCTAAACTATTAATTTTACCAGAACATTTCATAGACATAAATTATACAAAATTTCCTCTACTTTAATTAATTATTTAAGTATTTTGACGAAATTACAGAAATGGCGGCTCATTTGCAAAATCCTTGAAACATGTTTAGAGGAGACATCCAGTTCCTTTGGACCCTTTTGAACCAAAAACTTTTCAGCACTAAGTGTCAGAAAGTTCAGAATTTTTCAGAAATCACAATAATTAGTAAATAAAATAAGTATCATTTATTAAAAAAAAAAAGAAAATGAAAGCTTGAATAACGAGAATTTTGTTAGTTTATTACTAACCCGAAATAATACAATATTCTAATATAATTAAATTAAATAATTAATCTAATCAACCAGAATTGTCAAAATAGGTTTCACCCAATCGTAGAAATATCGTATTCTAAGCACTCATTTATCATCATACACGAATTTATCAATTTACTTAACCCCAGTAGCGACCATCATTTCAAATTCGCTAATCCAAACCGCATCGCTCAGTAGAATCCCTAAACTAAACCGTATTCGTTTTGTTTTAAAAATTAATTCCAACCGGACCGACTTTAATTATCTGACGAGATTGCGGCCGACGCAGCGTCACTGCTACCAACTTTTCGTAGCCCGCTAAATCGCACTAGAAAATTCGAAAAGCAGCACGGCAAACTTTTGCGTTCGGACTATGAGTTTCGCGAGGCGTAATGCAAATTTCCACCGCTAGAGGTCGTCTATTCTATTTTAGAGCGGTAGATCAGGGACGGGGAGGGGGTAGGCGAGGGAAAAATTTTCCTTGGGTGTCGGGATTTTCGCACCACGCCATAGAAAATTGATTACGTCGTTATCACGTCTTTGCTTCGCACCTCTACTTCTAGGTTTTGCCGTGGATAAGCCGGCAAATAGGTTCCGGTCTTTTCTATAGGTGGCGCTTAAGTCGAGATTAGCATATCGGTTAAGGAATTTTAATACTCGATGATTAAATCTAACAGTATATTGTATGGTAAAGTTTAGTAAAGATTTGGTGAAGAAAGACAAAATGCAATTGTGATGTGTATTATTACAATCTTTAAATAAAATAAATGTATGAAATGAAATGAAAAATAATTTGGTTTTGCAATAAGTTTTCTATGAAACCTCGCACAACCTTCTTTGTCTAAATTATTTCCAAATATGGTACCAATGTCACCAATCAAACTGAAAATATGCATTTAAGATAAAATCTTGTAAAATATTACTTGTTAATTACTGAAATTCTTTTTTATTTTAAGTATAAAGTAACGTGTTTTATTGTGTACTAGCTTGGAACAACTCTAAAGAAATCACCCACAGAACTATTGGAAATAATTATCCTATAGAAATTAGAGAAATGGTCAAATAAAAAAGAAAAGCTAAAAGAAGATGGCAGCAGTGACGAGATCCAGCTGACAAAACCATACTTAATAATAAATCCCAACAACTTAAACGCGAAATTCAAAAAGTAAAAGAGGCATCATTGGAATACTTCTTAACTAAATTGACTCCCGATAAAGAAACAGATTACTCGCTGTGGAAAGCACTGAGGAAATACAAGAGGCCAGTGGCCCATGTCCCTCCTATAAGACGAAGAGACGGTACCTGGGCAAGAGACAATAAACAGAAGGCTAGCTACTCCAAAGGAAGTTGCCAGAGAAATCAAGACAAACCTGAATCCAAAGAAGGCACCTGGATATGTCCTTATCACAGGAGAAGTTCTTTAGCAATTACCTAAGAAAGGTATTGTTATGCTGACGTATCTAATAAATGCATCGTTCAGACTAAAATACGTCCCACATGTCTGGAAAGTAGCAGAAGTTATCATGGTACCAAAACTAGGCAAACCACCGAATGAGGCCAAATCATATCGCCCAATGTCACTGTTACCAATGTTGTTGAAGCTCTTCGAAAAGTTGCTTCTAAAGAGAATGAAACCTATCATTGAAAGAAAGGAACTAATTCCTAATCACCAATTTGGTTTTAGAGAAAAGCATTCGACTATAGATCAAGTTCATAGAATAACAGATATCGTAGAGAAAACATTAGAAGAAAAGCGTATTTGCTCAACAATCTTTCTTGATGTGCCACAAGCTTTCGATAAGGTTTGGCACGAAGGATTGATACACAAACTAATGAGTATGCTACGTTTACAATACGTCGAGCTGCTAACATCCTATGTATCTGATAGACTATTCAGAATAAAACAGATCGATGAATACTCGGAACTAAAAGAAGTAAAAGCTGGGGTACCCCAAGGTAGGGTATTGGGACCAATTCTCTATCTACTATACACAAGTGACCTTCCACAGCTGGAAAATGTAACCGTCGCCACATTCGCAGATGACACGGCTCTAATGGCAGTGGGATCAACTACTGGAGAATCTACTAGGAATCTTCAACAAGCTACTAATAAAATGTATAAATAAACCAAAACATGGAAGACCAAGCTCAACGAACTGAAATCTGTCCACATTAACTTTACAAACAAAAGAATCGAGGATACACCTCATGTAAAGATTAACGACGCCATAGTTCCATATGCGAACACTGCAAAGCATTTGGGTGTGACTCTGGATACAAAACTAACGTGGAAAGAACACGTTAAGAAGAAAAGAGTGGAGCTTGGCCTCAAATATAGAGAACTCTACTGGCTTCTGGGAAGAAACTCTCAGTTGTCAGTACAGAACAAACTAGAAGTTTACAACCAAATACTAAAACAGATTTGTTTAAACGGCATCAAGCATAATCCCGTAAACGCTGCTTGGTACATACGGAATAGCGACCTGCATCGTGATCTTGGTGTCCCACAAGTCATCTAAGAGATAAAGAGATTCGCCACTAACATGGATCTCGCCTAAGCCATCACGTCAACGTAGAGGCCCTGCAACTACTGGACAACGGGAATCTAGCAAGAAGACTAAAAAGAACTAAACCCTTCAAACTAGTGATTCAGTGAAATGTGAAAAAGCAGAGCACAGTGAGTGAAGTGTTAGTGCTTCTTGTTTAGGACAAAGTAAATATAGGACATCAGTGGATAGCCTATTAGAGACAAGTACCTAGTTTTAAGAACTCGGATTTATGCTAAGAACCATATGCTTAATAATAAAATTATAAACCCCTAACCACAACAAGTATTTTAGAAACCTAAATACGTATTTCAGCAACTATGTTGCCATCTTCGGTAGAACCTAAAAAGTGCAGCACCAAGAAGTGCAGTATTCAAGATTTTCTTCTCGTTTTGAATTCTAAATTCAACACCATTAACTTTACTGTAGAACAAGAAGTTAACGGCCAACTTCCATTTTTAGATACTCTGGTAGTCAGGAATAACAAAAATATAATAGAAATTGACGTGTATCGGAAAGATACTAACACAATCAGGTTTATCCCTAATGATTCGCAGCATCCTTTTCAACAAAAATTGTCTTTTATTAGTTGTTTAGTAAATAGGTTATTGAAATTTCCATTGTCCGCAGATAGATATCAGCAAGAATTATTGTTTATTAAGAATGTTGTCATACATAATGGGTACCCTGAGAAAATAGTTGATAGAATGATTAAGAAGCAGAATCAAAAAATGTATGTAAATCAAATATCTACTTGAAATACTTTGTCTGTAGAAAAGTAGAAATATGTTAAAATACCGTTCGATTGTGCATATACAAGGGGTTTGAGAAGTATTTTTACATCACAAAATCTCTGTATAGCATATTCGATTCATAATAGCATAAAAAACCTTCTTGGAAACCCAAAGGATAAGGTAGATGTACTTGATAAATCTGGTATATATTGTATCAAATGTCATGACTGTGAAAAGGAATACGTAGGCCAGACTAGAAGAACAATTTTAACTAGGTTCAAAGAACATGTAGCTCATTTTAAATATAATCGTTTTGAAAAATCTAGTGTGGCTCAACATATTTTAGACACAGGTCATAAAGTAGTTGTAGATGACTTAAAACTTTTAAAAGCTGTGTCAAATAATAGGGAACTAAATAGCTTGGAAAGTATCTTTATTCACTTGAATAGAGATAAATTAATAAATTCAGACAGGGGTCCTATACCTAGTTCGCCATTGTTTGACCTGCTTTAATTAAAACTTGTTTTTTACGCTTCAATGATCAAAATTCACTGAGGTGTGACCAACAAATGGGTATATATAGGGTAATTTTTAACGTGGACGTCACTTCCACTAGTGATTTGCTTGGACAATATCCAGTAAAGATACTATGAAGTGCTAATCTCTCTTTTCCTCTTTTTAGGTTCTACCGAAGATGGCAACATAGTTGCTGAAATACGTATTTAGGTTTCTAAAATACTTGTTGTGGTTAGGGGTTTATAATTTTTTATTAAGTTCGCCACAGTCTCCAAAATATTGTCATGTCACCATATTATGCTTATTAAAAAAACCATACTTACAATAATTGATAATGTCAAAAACTGAGCGTGTTGACAAAATTCAACATGTACTGTATTATTACAACTAACAATGTTCATTACAAACACATCTACACCCACTTATATTTGAAAAAAGCCCAACACCCCTCCAATTAACCCAAACAACAAATTTACATAAATGGTGGAGGTGCCGGTAATTGTTACCCCTAGTCCACCAGCTCCCCTTATTTTACACTTGAACGTTGCTAATACCCTATAACGCTTTATTTCTTTCACACTTCACACCTTCGGGACCGTTTCTCCCCAAAAAAAGCGTTCAAGATTGATAGCTTTCTACCATAGCCCAAACCCCAATAAATAAAGCAAGGCCGTCGAGCGCTGTTGTTTTTTTTTTTTTTTCGGCCCCTGGCGACTGTAGCGTCCGGTGGCGATGCTAGGCACTGTAAGATGGATGGACTATTAACAGCAAGAACCTATTTCTGACACGTAAACTTGCCCAAAGCGCCGCGAAAACACCGAAACGTTATATATTGTTATATATACCTGGAGGCGACATGTGATCGGTTCGTCGTGTCGGCTTTTCACACTTGATAAACTCTTGATGACGTACTATCGATCCTCGGTGCTAAAAAGATGGAATTTTGGGGGTTGTGGGGTGAGAATTGAGCTTAGAAGTAGATGTGATGTATACAGAGTATTTTACTTGTCGTGGGTTAAACACAAGCAGGTGATAGGTATTGTAATTATACGTATTTCAGTTCATATAAACATACATAGCTATTGAAATAGATAGTTTGTGAAACAGCCTTTAATATATTGGACAGATATATCGTTATTTGAAAATAAAATATAACGAACACAATAGAAAAACACCTACATTTAATAAATACTGGAATCAAAATAATAAACACAAAACCAAGAGAGAAAACAATGGTCCACAAACATGGATTATTACGAAATATTTTTTTAAATTCCAATGCAATTTATGAAATTTAATAAAAAATTCAATGATCAATATTTGAATATGTTATTTGAAGACCAGTTCATACCTACTACCCCCCATATCAATCCTAGTCAGGTTTTCAGTTTCTTGAGTTTCAGTGTATGAAATTGTATTGTATATATAATTTATTGTATTGTAGAAATTTATAAACTAACCTTTTAGTTAAAGTCTTATGATGTCGAAAGATAGCTGTACATAAATAAATATTTCCAATAACTAAATTATATTTTTCCTTTTCAACATAGCAAACGAAGTCGGGAACAACTTTGTGATTATACTATTTTCAAAGTTTCCCCATTCTAATGGGTCACAGAAGTAAATTTTCATTTCATTCTTAAAATTCAGTTGAATGTGCATTGTTTTTTGCATTTTCCCATATTTTATGATTTTTTAAATGAAAAAAGCTGTTTTGATAACTTTTTGTTTCGCTTTATGTTGCTTATTTTTACTTTATCACATGTAGTATAACAAAGTATTGTAATCGTGTAAATCTTTTTTTTTAAGTTTAACGAAAATATCTCTCTGTGTGTGTTTGTATGTGAGTACCGTGTTTGTGGGGACGATTACGAAGAAACGACTAAAGGCATCAGGACGAAAGTTCAAATTTAGAATGTTCATGACTACACTTAGAGCTGAAAGAAGTTTTGTTCAGAAGGGTCTAAAAGAACTGGAGGTTTACTCTTACTATTTTCAAACGATTTTGCAAATAAACCGCTATTTCTGTAATTTTATCAAAATAGTTAAATAATAAAAGTAGTAATAAAAGTAGAGGAAATCTTGCATAATTTATGTCTGACATTTTTTGGTATAATTAATAGATTAGCTGCATTAAACACTAATTAGCCAGGATGTGACAGATATTTTGATTCAATTGACAGTATTGTCAGCACAGCGTTTGACACTCCTGTATAGAATGATCAAGTATGATAAAGTCATGTGTTTGGCCACATCATATTTGTTATCGTTATTATTGTACATAACAAATAAAGTTATCACAATTTATTGTTAACTCATTTAATTTAAAAGAAACCATTGAGTAAATTTAACAATTTCTTATTTTTTTACCAGCCAATCAATGTTTTGACTATGGTTGTGGTTGTATTTTTTTGGACATCGAAAACTGTTCATAAAGAAGTACTTTAATTTAATGACTCATTTGCTATTTATTAACATAATTCAATAAAAAATCATAATTCAGCTTTTTGCCAGTGAGGAAATTAAATTGAATATATTGAACGAATTATTTTGGAACATAGAAATTCGGTAAACCCTACCACAGAGATAGTCATCGATAACACAATTGTTGAGGAAGTTGTCAAATTTAAATATCTAGCAATGATATTAGATAGATAACACGTTAAAATCTACGACCAATACAGATTATATAGTTAAAAATGTGAGATAAAATATTAGCTACTTAGGAAGAATATCAAATAAACGAACAACAAAAGGTGTAATATCTTTTTACAATAGGATAATAGAGCAATATTTTAATTACTGCAGCAGTATAATAGCTTTCTGTACAGGCAATGGCATTAAAAAGTATTCTAATGCTCAAAGTTAACTAGTATTAAGACAATGTGTACCCAAAACTCCGTTTATTACAAAGGAATGAAGATGTAACAACATTCAACCACCGATAAACAACGTAAAATGTAAGTTTCAAAAATCCTCCTGAACAGACTAAAATAGATAGAGGGCTGTACTTTTTAGAATTAATTACCCAATGTATCTGATCCATAAACGTGTATAATAATAATTTGTATCCCAACTATTTTGCTCGTAATCGCACATGAACCGAAATAATAGCATTAAACCACCGATAAACAACGTAAAATCTAAGTTTCGAAAATCCTCCTGAACAGACTAAAATAGATAGAGGGCTGTACTTTTTAGAATTAATTACCCAATGTATCTGATCCATAAACGTGTATAATTATAATTTGTATCCCAACTACTTTGCTCGTAATCGCACATGAAGCGAAATAATAACATTCAACCATCGATAAACAACGTAAAATCTAAGTTTCAAAAATCCTCCTGAACAAACTAAAATAGATAGAGGGCTGTACTTTTTAGAATTAACTACCCAATGTATCTGATCCATAAACGTGTATAATAATAATTTGTATCCCAACTACTTTGCTCGTAATCGCCCATGACGCGAAATAATAGCATTAAACCACCGATAAACAACGTAAAATCTAAGTTTCAAAAATCCTCCTGAACAAACTAAAATAGATAGAGGGCTGTACTTTTTAGAATTAATTACCCAATGTATCTGATCCATAAACGTGTATAATAATAATTTGTATCCCAACTACTTTGCTCGTAATCGCACATGAAGCGAAATAATAGCATTAAACCACCGATAAACAACGTAAAATCTAAGTTTCAAAAATCCTCCTGAACAAACTAAAATAGATAGAGGGCTGTACTTTTTAGAATTAACTACCCAATGTATCTGATCCATAAACATGTATAATAATAATTTGTATCCCAACTGCTTTGCTCGTAATCGCACATGAAGCGAAATAATAGCATTAAACCACCGATAAACAACGTAAAATCTAAGTTTCAAAAATCCTCCTGAACAAACTAAAATAGATCGAAGGCTGTACTTTTTACAATTAATTACCCAATGTATCTGATCCATAAACGTGTATAATAATAATTTGTATCCCAACTACTTTGCTCGTAATCGCACATGAAGCGAAATAATAGCATTAAACCACCGATAAACAACGGAAAATCTAAGTTTCAAAAATCCTCCTGAACAAACTAAAATAGATAGAGGGCTGTACTTTTTAGAATTAATTACCCAATGTATCTGATCCATAAACGTGCAGCCTACATACCAAGTGATATTAAATATGTACATTAGTTGGATCGCTCTTTTTAAAATCATCTGAACGCGTTTATGTATTGATTAACTTTATACCCTCGATACATTTATTTATTTTTTTAAAACCTTACTGGACATATAAATTTATATTTAAATAAACTATTCACCTTTATAATCTTTAAAAGACCATCAAAAATAATCCACCAATCTTATCCCTTTCATCAACATTCAATCACAGCTTCATTTAACTCACAAATCCATCCCTCCATCCCTTCCTTCACAGCCCTCTCGCTACGACAAATGAATACAAAGAAAAGTTTGACACAAATCGACAATAAACCCCCCACTGCCGGCAACCTGCGATAGAGAAATACACAGAGAACCAGGCCCGATGGAATCGTATTGGTTTTTGCTTGGCCCCAGAACGTCTGCCACTTCTTCTGCCGATTTCCATCCGTTCCCGAACGAAGTTATCGCCTTGGGTGCGATGGAGACGAGCTTGGAAGCCGTCAATAAGGAACTCGTATCTCCATTACCGATGCAAATTGGATACAAGCGCGCCCGGCGTCGAAGCTTCGTCGGACCGTTCTCTCCTCGTTCAATGGCGAAGAATGTATACGGGGGTAATTTGTATCTGTCGGTGTAGGTGCAAGGATAACTGAATAATGGTCGATGGTGTTGATCGGTGCAAAAGAAAAGCAAAGTGAATCATCGGTTTCTGTTAGCTTTAAGGTGGTTTTCTATGCAGAATCGTGAGTTTATAATTGGTAAATGAAAGTAACAAAGTAAAAAAATGGAAAAGATAATAGTTTTTAGTTGTTTTTTTTTGCTGATTTTGATATAGTTGGAACTTGGAATAGACACTCCAAGGGCCAAAAAATCCGGACACGTAGACGATATTCTCTATTTAGCCCCAATGTGCCTTTTTTATGATTTTCTTTGATTTTTTTAATTAATTATGACCAGATTATAGGTGCTTGCGTCTAACCCCCAGTAAAAAGAAAACTGGTAAAACATTTAACATTAATGTCAAAAGTTTTCAATAAATTTGCACCATACAAAATATTACAAGATAATAAAATATATAGTTTGTAAAACAGTTTTCAATATTTACAAAATGAACCAACTTTTAAATTTATTCTAAGAAATATTTTAATATATTTTAAGAATATAGCGGGCAGTCTATTGATGTAATATGTTTGTGTCACATACAATGATACGGAAACTAAACCTCTTTAACTATAAAGTGATTTCCCTTCTTTCATTTGCTTCAACAATACATAATGTTATCAGTTTTAAAGAACTTATTTTCATGTTTTGTGATTTTGCACAATCACCAAAATGGAATTTTTATTTTTAAATTATCGTCGAAATAGCATTTTGTTTCATTACTATCTCTCCATATCTAATTTGTAATAACAATTATGTTTAAAGTTATATTTAATGTTGAACCAGAATTTTCAGAAACAATATAGTAGAAGATTGCTTTTATTTTAATACCAAGAAACTCTAAATCAGAAATCACAATTTCTTATTTTATTTTATATTAGTGGAATTTTCTTTTTTCCAACTTCATGAAGATGAATGAGAATTAATCATCAAAATATTGATTTTAAAATACTTGGCACAGATAGAAACAGCGCAAACACGTGGTACAGCAATTTTCTGTTTTGTGTAGTCTGGAGTGGGTCGATTGTTTTCATAAATTCAAAGTCGATGTTAAATTACATTACGTATCGATAAAAATTTAAAATCGATGAAAATCAAATATGGTTAAATTAATAACCCATTCCACAATAACATTTAAAAATCCGTTGTAAAAGATTAATCATTATTAAAGTATGGAAGTCTGCATTGCCTAGAAAACCAATCCACAACATTTTTGGTTGACAAAATTCATAAAATATTGAAAATATAGTAATTATACATTCAGTATGTAAATTTTCAGGACCAATGTAAAATTACGATTCCCGAAATAAAATTCTATAGTCTGCACTCTACTATTGTATAATATGTATTGCAAATGATTTTTGTATTTTTAGTGTTTATATGTAAAACAACTTTTCTCTTTTAATCATACATTTGAAGGGTAAACGGGAAAAACAATCGAAGTCACATTTATACGATAAATGAGTTTTACATTGTAATAAAATTGTGACTTCGATCGTTTTTCCCCTGTACCCTTCATTTTCATTCGGTTATTTACAGTTTTAGCACTGGAAACATTAATTTCCAGTTAAAAAGAAACTAGAAAATTGACACACAATGAACAAAATAGTGGGGTCTTAAATATATAATTAGTATACATATATTTATGCTACAAAAACTATGAAATATTTACCCTTAGTTACCATATTAACTTGTTAACTTGCTTTTAAGAAAGTCAAATGTTTTTATTTAACTTTTTAAAATTACAGTAAGGAATAAATAGAAAATGTGTCAGTTGCTTCTGTGAAAATACGGCTCCTTCATAGCATAAACACTTAGATCCTATGCTGACAAAATTATTATAGTGCAATTATGAAATATTATTCTAGTGGTGTCTTGGAAAACCTGGATTTTTAAATATAAACTTCAAAATGTGAGACAAAATTAGATAGGGCCAGATGCCTGCGGTGTGTGAAATGATGGTCGGGTAATTTTTGCTGCCGTGCCCTTTGGAATGCCGAGCCCTTGACAACAGTCACAGGTATCACCCCCTCTCGGCGCCCCTGCGGATGACCCAACTCGTCTTATTCTTTTGAGTTATATTACTATTATTATAGTTTGAGTGTAGGAAATACGTTACTTATGTATTGTTACCGACTATTGATTATACTGTGTTGCATTGGGAGTGTTTAGTTTTATTTTTCGCAAGTTTTCGATAAACCTCACACTAGCATAAATCTGCGTACGTATATATTAATTTAACAGGATTAGCTAAGTATGAAGACGATATTAAGTGTTTTTGATTTGTTTAAATTTAGTTTATGCTGACGCTTTAAACGTCACCTACTGAACATAGCTCTGCTTTGGTCACATGTCAGCCTACGATGTTTCAAAACTTGGGCTGCCTCAAGGTTCAGTACTGAGTCCTACATTATTCGTAATATATATGAATGATCTAACTAATACTATATCTAATGAATCCGAATTTATATGTATGATGATAAGAATAATAATATCGAGATATGCACGTAATCAATCGTCATATTTTATTTAATGCGACTGTAGAAGCAGAATTGTATAATAGTATATTGAGTAATTTTTAAATCGATTTAATATGAATGATATAAATTTCGTGCACAACGTCAATCGTAACGGTAAATAGAAACGTAGCTGGGACAGTGAAAGATTATTTACTATGAGTACGATACAACCGGAACAATTTAATTTCGGAATAGTAGTGCGAGTTAAATATAAATAATGAATTCAGATGTACAATTAATTATACCCAACAATAATACAATTATTATTAATATTTAACAAACACGAATTCAAACGCATTCACTGATCGCGTCAAAAGTTCGCATCTCGTTCGACTGCCACGCACCAAAACCCACAAGCGAGGGAAGCCGAACTGCGCAAAATTCTGTTCATGTTTATTTCGGTCTTAAAAATTAACAAATCGTCGGAATGCTATTAAATATAAGGGATATGTATCGCAGTAAACAAGGATTACTTGCATGCTAACTGCGTTGTCCTGCTAACATTCGTTCCTGAGATATCGGCTTCCATCAAAATCTTGTTCGCAACCTTTATTACATAAAAATGAATTTCGGAAAACCTACTCGGAATCAAAACTAATCCATACATAACAAATTTCTTGACAATATATAATGTTTGTATTTTTTTAGATTTTCAAAATGTAGATAAAATGAAACCTAAAAACTATTAATATTTTAAACAAACTTGGTAGGTGTATATTAAGGATACGAGTATTTTTTGATCATGAACAGCTTTACTTGGTAACTTTTAACAGTAATTTCATAAGAAAGTAAATTACTGACAATTCTAGTTTATACAAGTTACAAAAATCACGTTCAAAATTGTAAAATTCTTCATCTATTGCAAACATTCATATATTGAGATGAATAAAAACAGAAATATATTGAAAAAAGAAAATCATTTTAATCCATCCTTGTACTCCAAAGTTTATCTAACAATATAGAATTATAGCTTGATATTTTGCTAATACAACACAAAACCTACTTTGAATAATTTCTTTTGTTGTCGTTTGTATTTATACTATAACTTAAAATAGAAACATGTTAATTATCTTTATACATATTGTATATATGTACTTAGCTAGGGCACATATTTTTCCAATAGTCGAGAAATATCCATTTTTAAACTGTTTGAAACTAACGATCATTATTCGTTCTGTGGCAGCATTCAGCGACCATTATTGAGTTGGCAATGGCAGTGTAAATAAATCATTGTCTCCGCAGTGTTTGGCTACACAGGTCGTATTGGTAACGTATTGACATCATTAGCGTCACACCAAACCTGGGACGATTTCGTTGTTTGCCGATTGAAGCCGTACCAATTTCCAGTCGCGTACGAGGTTTTAACTCAACTTGCTTCATTCGCCGTTATCGATTTAAAATGCTCGCTTCGTAAAAGTACTCATTAGTTGAGTTGTTCTTTTTGTTTGTTTTGTGTTGTGCGGTATGTGTAGACTACTAATTAGTTTTTATCGATTAAAATACAAGTTCTATAATGCAAATATAGCCGACTACTTGGAACAATCCTTTACTCCAAATAAAGACAGAACTTTAGAAGGAATTACTAATTCTACAATAATCCAAGCAAATCGAATATCTGCCATTACTCCTAAAGAGGTAATAAATGAAAAAAAAATGAAAATAAAGAAGGCCCCTGGTTTTGATCTGATAACAGTTGAGATTTTAAAAGAATTTCCTAAAAAGCCATAGCAAAGATAAGTAACCTCTGCAACGCAGCATTTAGGCTTAAATATGTGCCATCTGTTTGGAAAACTGCGGAGGTAGTGATGATTCCCAAGCCAGGAAAACCACCAATTTCTTTACTTCCCACATTGTCAAAACTGTTTGAAAAGCTACTTGCAAAACGACTGAAGCCAATCTTAGATGAAAGAAACATCATACCCACTTTTTGTTCCGTTTGTTCAGAAACAAACATTCCACAATTGATCAGGTGCACAGAATAACAATGATCATAGAAAAAACTTTAGAAGAAAATAAAGCATGCTCCTCCATATTCCTGGATGTGGCAAAAGCATTCGACAAAGTTTGGCACGAAGGTCTACTCTATAAGCTGGATCGGCTACTACCCTTCGAGTCTAGCAAACTATTAGCATCATATCTATCTGACAGATACTTCCGCATAAAGCAAGCTAATGAGTACTCAACCCTTAAATGTATTAAAGCTGGAGTACCACAAGGTAGTGTATTTGGCGCCATTCTTTTATATACACATGATCTTCCGCAACCTGATGGTGTTACCATTGCCACGTTTGATGATGACACGGCTATCATGGCAGTAGATCCAAATGTTGAAGGAGCAAGACTAAAATTGCAGAATGCTGTCAACGATATTAGTGATTGGATGCAACGGTGGCTAATTACATTGAGCGAAACCAAATCCGTTCACATAAACTTTACCAACAAGCGAATACGATACGTTCCAGTTACAATAAATTTAACCACCGTACCCTACTCGAACACGGCAAAATATCTCGGTATGACGCTAGACACCAAGCTCCGCTGGAAAGCGCATGTTAAAAAGAAACGAGAAGAATTGGGCATAAAGTACAAAAAAAATGTACTGGCTTATTGGTAGGGAGGCCTCTTTGTCGACATATAATAAACTCCTACTTTACAAGCAGATACTTAAACCTGTGTGGACATATGGTATCCAACTGTGGAGCTGCACTAAGCCAAGCAATATCGCCATCATTCAACGCTTCCAAAATAAGGTGCTAAGAAACATCGTGGGTGCACCGTGGTATATAAGAACCAGAAATCTCCACAGGGATCTTGAAATGGAATAAGTAACGAACGAAATTGGAAAGTTTGCAGAGAATCATCAGAACAGACTTCTCCAGCACACGAATGTCGAGGCAATCCAGTTTCTTGACAATTCTGACTGTGTGCGAAGACTCAAAAGAACCAAACCTTTTGAGTTGGTAAAGTGAAGTTAAAAAAGCAGAACACAGTGTTATGTGAGTGATAGCTGATAGGTGAACAAAGCAGAGCAACGTGCAGTGTGTGAAGTTTAAAGCGTCAGCACCCAAATTAAATTTAAGTTACACCAATGGGGAACACTTAATATCGGAGACTTTTTATACGTAGCAATTTAGGTTAGATTAATATAGCTAGATAGTCATCAGACTAGGTGTTATATACAAGTACCTGTGGGGTGCTGCTAATTAATAAAAAAAATATATAGCAAGAACTGTCGGATAGTCAGCGCTAGTTTTTATCACTGAGTTGTCGATCGTAACATCACAACTGTCCAATCACAAAATCTGTTTCCCGTTAATTTAAATTATTTTTCTCTTTTTTTATCCGCTTATTTGGAAGCATTTTTCTGTGTCTTTACAACAGTCGTAGTTTTCTTCGGATTCCCTTTTTATAAAATCTTTCAGTTTATTCTTATTGAATAATAATTAAAAAATACCTAATTGATTTACATTAGATTCCATCTATGCTTTTAGTTTGACGAATGTCTCTACTTTTTATATTTTATTCGAGTATATTTTTCATCATACCTCCTTTTCAGACCGTATTCCCGTTTTTGCCTCCGCTAGCGAGCCTTCGTAATTGAGATTCAGTGCTCCGTACTAATGCGCCGGTTAATATATCAAGTGGGGCGCGAATTAGGGGCCCTAATAGATGGGGCAAAACACGTTTTAGCTCAGCAGAAGCTTTACCGCCGTGACGATAAGTTACTGCAACGACCCGAGTCGCTACAACACACGTTGAACGTTACGCGTTGACGAGCGATGCGCACCCTACTGGCAAGCTGCGTAAACTCTACTAATGACTCCATTAATAAGCGTCTGCGAGGTCGACTTATGGCATGCTTAATAATTTAGGATGTAGTGCACTATATATATATGGGGTTGTGTGTTAGTTTGTGGCTAAGCCCTGTGGGTGTCCAGATTGTTGGAAAACAGTGATTATTCTGTTTTGCGCTTGTTATCGCTGAAAAGCGTTGATGTTTGGAGGTATTTAGATACAGTGAGCTGAGAGCGGAGATAGTTTATAATGATTAAAAAGTTGTATCGGAAATTCAGTCTGGTGGGGATGGTTTAAACTAAGAAGAGGGTCATACGTCATTTGCGGTCTTTGGAAGTTATGTTTAATTTTATGCAGACATTGTATTTACCCAAGATGTATCTTCAATTAGAAATTGATTCATGAATAGGACTTAAGTAAAGTCATTTAATATATTTACTGATATACAGGGTCCTGCAACTAAGCTCCCGTCTTCTGTAGCTCACTTACGCATTAAGCTAAGAGTTTGATATTTTGCAGGCTTACCCTGTACTTCAAGGTACAATTCAAGAAATTATTTTTTATTATACAGGATGTTCCAAAAATACGCAACGCCATGGTAATTTATTTTTTTAAATTGCATGCTATACATTTTTCTACACATTTGGAAGCCTTTTGTGGTTGCCTACATATCACCAAAATTTTATTGAAATCGGTTCAGTGACGGCAGCAGAAAAAAATAAAAACAAAAAAAAATTGATTTTGCATCGTAGGTTTTAAAAATCAATAAAAACCACAAAATGCACCTCGTTAATAAAATTTTGCGACGTGCTTATTAAGTTAGATGTAATAGTCTCGTTAACCAAGTGACATTGATGCAAATTATACAGGGTGACCAAAATCGAGTGTCAAACTTGGCAAACTTCAAAGCGCGCTATTGTTCTTATTTTAAATTGGAACCCATAATTTTTTTAGGTGAAACGATGCGGAATTAAAGAATAAATATTGTTTCTGAATACAACCCCATCACAATTCCCAATATTTTAAAAGTTATTCGCCAAAAACTCATTTTTCAACGTTTCCAACGGCAATTTTAGGTAATAAATATCGTACGTGGTTGAAAAACAATTTATTATATAAAATATAACGCAGAGAGGTATTTTAGATTTTACTGTACTTAATTAAGTAGTTATTCAATTGCTAAATTTACTGCAAAATTTACCTATAGCCACATTTCCGTCCTTACCGCTATAGGTAAATTATGCAGTAAATTTAGCATTTGAATAACTACTTAATTAAGTACACTCAAATCTAAAATACGTCTATTATTTTTTATGAAATAAATTGTTTTTCAACGATATACGATATTTATTATCTAAAATTGCCGTTGGAAACGTTGAAAAATGAGTTTTTGGCGAATAACTTTTAAAATATTGAGAATTGTAATGGGGTTGTATTTAGAAACAATGTTTATTTTTTAATTCTGCATCATTTCACATAAAAAAATTTATGGGTTTCAATTTAAAATAAGAACAATAACACGCTTTGAAGTTTGACAAGTTTGACACTCGATTTTGGTCACCCTGTATAATTTAGATCAATGTCACTTGGTTAACGAGACTATTACATCTAACTTAATAAGAACGTCGCAAAATTTTATTAACGAGGTGCATTTTGTGGCTTTTATTGATTTTTAAAGCCTACGATGCTAATTTTTTTTTGTTTTTATTTTTTTCCGCTGCTTCACTCAACCGATTTCTATAAAATTTTGGTGATATGTAGGCAACCATAAAAGGCTTCCAAATGTGTAGAAAAATGTATAGCATGCAATTTAAAAAAATATATTACCATGGCGTTGCACATTTTTAGAACACTCTGTATCATAAAAAATAATTTCTTGAATTGTACCTTGAAGTACAGGGTAAGCCTGCAAAATATCAAACTGTTAGCTTAATGAGTAAGTGAGCTACAGAAGACGGGAGCTGAGTTGCAGGACCCTGTATATATCAGTAATATATTTTGTCATTTTTGGAAATTAAATTTAGAGATAGCAAAAAACTTCAGCTAGTCGTGCAGCGATCATGAACAGAGACTACGAGTTAATTGCTTAAAAACGATAATGTAATATCCGAGAGATGATTGAAATATTGTTGAGAATTTGAAAACGGTTGATATAGTCCATGAAGTTTTAAGTAAAGTATAACACGTTTTTTGTATGCTTTTCATATTTGAGCAATTGATTTCGAATATTTCATAATCAGACTCTTCTAAAAGATAATAAAAAATAAATATAAGTTAAAGATAATATGCACCAAACACTTACCTATGAATATGACACACATATTCGACATAAAAATATATTTATTTTGTATTCTTATTTTTTTTGCTCTACAGATAATTAGTTCTGGATTAATTAGTTAATTGGTTTTTGGGAGCAGTCAAATTCAATAAAAACTATTTCATCCTTGCTGACACTTCGATTTATTCAAAATCTTATCAGTAGGAAGGATATAAATCTAAAACAACACAAATAAAACAACACATTCGCTCGGTCGACAGACGTTACAGAATGCATTTTAATTTTAATAGTGATTTGAATAATTTGTTATAATAAAAGAAATCGAAGAGGTAGTGATCATTAAATTTAGTTATTTCATTTATTATGTTATATATTTCTTTAATATGCTTTTTAATTTAAAAACATGAGTAATTATCCATTTTTTTAAATTTAAATTTGTTTAATTTTTAAATGATGGGTAAAGTTTTCAATTTTAGTTTTATGTTTATTTTCGAGTAAATTTTCCATTAAAAGTGGAAAGAACGTTTCAGCTTGTAAATTTCACTTTTTCTAAAAAATAAATTATTTGGTCCTTCCTATTTATTAATAAACCTGCAATAGTATTTTGCGTTGTCGAAGAAGTCCTAATGTTGAATTGATGTAGAATGTTTTTAATATGTTTGTGAATTCACGGGTGAAAAAGAATTGAAATATTTTATGATTTGGCTACTATCTGTGGATAAATTTGTTTTAATAATTGTTTATGTTTCATTGAATTATATATTTATTGATAGTTTCTTTTTTATATCTATTATTTTTAGCAATTTTCACGATAGTTTTATATTCATTATTATAATTTTCTTTGATAACGGTAATAAAATACGACTGCTAAATAAATAACGAAATTCCGAATATTTAATTAATATTGTGTAAATGTTGTGAGGAATTGATGTATCTGTATACGTAGGTTTTCTAGAAATATTGTAATGAAACTGATCTGAACTTGTCTTAATTGATAAGTTTAAAAAATTATTTGATTATATTTTTTTTTTCATATGTAAAATTTAACTAGTTATACATACTATTAATTTGTTCACGAAAAGAATCAATTAAATTAAGATCTGTATTCCAAACGCAGAAAATATAATTGACATATTAGCAGAATGTGATACGTTTACTTTCGGCAAAGTAAATATTTTATTTTCTCTTAAAATTAAAATTGAAAACATTACCATTTGAACTCATTTAAAAAATCTATTAAAATGAATTAATAATATAAAGACATTTAATAAATTAAGATATTAAAGACAATTTAAACACAATAAATGAAATAACTAAATTTAATGATCAATACCGTTTCAAATTTTCCTTATAACAAATATCAACCAAAAAAGAAATATAATAAATATTTACGTTCAATATTTATGTGTCATATTATTAGGGAAGTGTGTGGCGAACATTATCTTTCATTATATTTACTTTTCATTAGTTTTTGGAACTTTTTACAAGTATGACTTGTATGTACAACCACAACCTGCAAAAATGTGTACAACTTTATTGAATTTAGATAATAGTTATAGTTATCATAACGTTAAGGAACATGTCTCCATTACATCAGCTTCAGAAGGAATTGAACTTTGTTTTATGCCTGTTAATACGTTTTTATTATTATTATTATTACTTTATCATACATAATATGATAAAGTATAATAACAATATATGAGCCGCCATTTCTGAAGTTTCGTCAAAATAGTTAAATAATAAATTAAAGTAGAGGAAATTCCGAACAATTTATGTCTATGACATCTTTTGGTAAAATTAATAGTTTAGCGGCATGACCAAATTCTATTTGATCGACATCGATCGTGTCTGCATCAACATAAAACTAGTTAGCCAGGATTTGGCTGATATTTTCATTCTAGTGATAGTAGCTAGTGTCAAACGCTGATGTTTTGACACCCCCTACTGTCATTAGAATGGAAGTATCTGTTAAATCCTGGCTAACTAGTTTTATATTAATGCAGACACGACCGATCTCGATCAAATAGAATCTCATGCAGCTAAATTATTAATTTTATATATTGTATGCTAGAGTCATATGCCTGGCCACATCAGATTTTTATATGTTATACGATGACATGTTCATTTAATATATAGGTATTTATAGTTATAAGAACTTAGGACGTATGAATGAATAGCAATTGTCATTCATCTCCATAATATTGTTCGAGTAAATCAAATCTTACATACTATATAAACTTCAGTTTATACATCGAATCATTTCTTTGTTTAAAACAAACACATTTCTTAGTACACCAATGTAAAATAGGATTATTATGACTGAATCTTTCAACATTTCCAAGATTTTAGTATTATACTTATACTAAATTCCAGTATCTACAATAATTTAAGATGACTAAAATGCGTTACCACACTCTGTATATGTACGTCATTTTTCGATTCCTGCTGCTCGCGGATTCCCCGTCTCATATTTCATTTTGGGGGGAAAACTGCGAGAGGGAGTGGAGGGAAAACAGTGCTGCCATGCTTAGAACACGAACCACGCAGCAAAATATTAGATCGGCTCGTGTGACGATCAATCATACGAGGCAATCGGGCGCCTTGAAATGAAAAACTGGAAGCGTTCGGTTTCCGGAAGCAAAAAAAAAAACAAACGACAAGACAAACAAAGTAAGCCCTGCAGACCGCGGTTGATCGAGGAGGCCGCGGTTTCGCGGCGAACTAAGTAACGTATTGCTGCTGCCAGCATGCGGTGTATTTACCGAGCACTGATTCCAGAAATTATTGCCGTTCGTTTTAAAGTTAGTTTCGAAAGCTTTTAGTTTTTGGGTGGAAGGTGGGTGTACAGGATATTTAGTGTGGGGTTATAGCTAGGGGTGTTACGGAATGCACTTTTGTGTCGTTAATAGTGTTTATACGCGTGTTAATGGACATATTTACAATGGAGAAATAGTGTATTGGTTTTATTTTATATATTTATTTTGTAAGGTGATTCACGACGAGCCATTAGAAGCACATACATATGGGGCATTCCTTCTGAATGTAAAGTTTTCGAATATAGTTGAAACTTTGGAGAATTATTGTACTTAATAACAGTAACAAATACCTAAAATATTAGCTCATGAAAAAAAATATTGAGGATATTACTAGGGGTTGAAGTTTGGACGTTTTGAGTGACACGGTCCTTTTTAGATTAGTGTAACTCCAATAAATCTTTATATATTTTATTTTTTATTTAGTGCATTTTAAAGCATTTTTCATGAACTTTTTAATGTTCACAAAAAAACTAAAAAAACAAAAATCTAACACGTTTTTTTAACAAGTAATTTTGTATTTCGACTTTTGTCCCATTTGGGTATTTTTAATATTTTTTAAAATAGTTTCATTCGAAAGCTGAGACTTTTTCCTATACAATGAGTAAAGATGAAAGTGGGACAAAAGTGGGTTTGGGAGAAAATTAATAATTAAGCAAACGGAGCACCCGCGTTACATACGCCAGCGCTCGTCCAGGCAGTAGGTCACCCATTTGTATCCCTACTTCAGTAACATCTTATAACATGTACTTCAAGGTAGGCGTGTTTCAAGACGAATTGCTTCTTCTGGTATTTTGTTTTTTTTTGTATTTTTATCTCGTATTTGTGTTGTTTCTGTTTATTCTTGTTTCTTTTTCAGCTGAAATGGAGCAAGTAAAAGAGGACTTCGATTGTTATATTTGGAGGAATAAATGCATAAATCCTTTTAGAAAACTTGGCCACATGAACACATCATCTGATTTACGTGGTATATGACTTAAATGACAAGATAGTTACCGTTTCGCCCTAAATCTTCGAAAATTAATAACTAAGTAAACGCAGCACCCGCGCTAAAAACGCCATCGTCAATAATTGCTTATAGAACTTCTACTCCCAACCTATGATTCCCGTCAACGCAAGCTGTTTTTAGAGGAAACATATTCGATGCAAAATCATTATCTCTATTATGATCAGGGTCTTCGATTTCCGACTCATTGTCACAAATGTCCATTTCAGAAGGAATGATACAATTAGACAGAGCTGTATCAAGAACAGAAGAATTTGACTCTGCATTCAAATTATCTGTCTTTAATGTATAAAGTTCTTTACTACATATAGAAGAAATTTTCGAAGACTTTGGTATAGATGGAAACTGTTCTTGTAATTTAAGTGATATACCACGTAAATCAAATGATGTGGGACCAAATTTTCTAAAACTATTTATCCATTTATTCCAACAAATATGAAAATGGAATTCCCCTTTTTCTTGCTCCATCCATTTAAGACATAAAAAGAACTCAAAACAACACAAATACGATATAAAAAAAATCCAGGAAAAGAAATTCGACTTGAAACAGACCTACCTCGCCCTGCTTTCAGAGTGAAGGTTTTTCTGTGGTTTTCCTTTACTCCTCGGCGAATGCTGGAAGTCAAACAACTTAAGACGTGCTACAGACGCGGGCCATAATAATGATAATTTGGGCCTGCCGATGTCCCAGTAGTGGTGAAAGCTGTTGGGGGATGTTGAGCCGTGGATTATTATTATTATTATTAAATGTTACTGAAGTAGACAAATGGGTGACCTACGCGCCACGGACTGGACGCTGGCGCTGGCCTATGAAGCGCGGGTGCTCCGTTTGATTAGTTATTAATTTTCTCCCAAACCCACTTTTGTCCCACTTTCATCTTTACTCATTGTATAGAAAAAAGACTCAGCTTTCGATTGAAACTAAACAATATTAAAAATACCCAAATGGGACAAAAATCGAAATTCAAAATTACTTGTTAAAAAAACGGTTAGATTTTTGTTTTTTTAGTTTTTTTTTGTGAACATTAAAAAGTTCATGAAAAATGCTTTAAAATGCACTAAATAAAAAATAAAATATATAAAGATTTATTGGAGTTACACTAATCTAAAAATGACCGTGTCACTCAAAACGACCAAACTTCAACCCCTAGTAATTTCCTCAATATTTTTTTTCATGAGCTAATGGTTTAGGTATTTCTTACTGTTACTAAGTACAATAATTCTGCAAAGTTTCAACTATATCCGAAAGCTTTACATTTTTGGATTGGGACACTTCAGAAAGAATGCCCCATATATGAAGAACCACATAAAATGTAGAATTGAAAATGTAAGGACTTATGTTCCTGGATACGATCTTTTCAACTAAAATATTTTCAGTTCTTTGTTACTTCCGGTTTCACAGGAAATGTCGCATATCAAACGGTATTTTATAGCATTTTTTAAATATTTCTTAAATTTTATGTCAATTGTAATTTTTAAATTTATTGAATTTTTGTGGCAATTTCTTTTATTTTTAATTTTGTCTGTTCATTGTTGCTACTCTTATAATTTTATAAAGTCTAATTTAATAACAATAATTAATGACTTTTTAATGATTTTTAAAAAAAATAATGAATTTTTGTTGACTTCTTATTATTTTCCAAAACAATCTACAGTTGCGAATATTTTAAATTTCTACTGCGATGTTTAAAAACCGTAGTAGGTATCTCAAAAATGCCACAAATTGTAGATAAATGTTGGGTATACGGCATGTGACATACAATTGACCTAAAATTTACGAAGATTTCAAAATAGTAGGTATATTAGAACACAAGTTACACAAATATTACACAAAAATTGGCGCACGAGTTGTTTTTTTTTTAACGAGTGCGCCAATATATTATAAAACGAGTGTTATTATTACTATTTTTTCTACTTTGCGACATTAATTTAACATAAATTCAAAACTTACGGTTGTCATCTTACAAACTAGAGTAGTTTTATATTCAACAGTTGACAGTTGTGGTAAAATTCACAAATACGATTGACCCGAGCCAATAGCGATTGAGATGTCAGCCTTATTTGAGACTTGACGTCAATATCATCAATCTTGGATAACTAAAAGTTACTAAAAGTTTGTAATCTAGTGTTTTCTAGTGATATAAAATACGGGATGTTCTATTTGAAATATGAAATTAGATGCAATTTCAGATGCAACCGGAAAATATTTAGTTAAAAATATCTACAATTTGTCAATGCGTTATTTCATTTTGTTTTCAATATACTTCTAATGACAGCTCGTCGTGAAAGGCACTGTATTTATTTCGTACATAGGGCATATAATTGAAGAATTTATGTTACAGGAAAGAGTATATATTAACTTTTTTAACTTAAGTTAACTTAATCTATTAAAAACTTAGAGCCATTTGAAATAATAACAATACTGTATTTTACACCGCTCTAACTTCTTTAGGAATTGAAAAAACCAATAAGTGTACATGAAACATTTTACTCAGAATGACATTTAACTTGTAGATAAACAAACAAATGTCTAAAATGTTTCATTTGTATTTTGTTTCTTGCTTAATGTATCTAATAGATTTATTTCTAAAATTTTTGATTTCTTTACTTAAATGTGTTCACTTTTTGTTAGTATTTGTAACGATTATGTTCTTTCTTTGTTTTCGCATTGTTTGATATGTAGTTATTGTTTATTTTTCTTTAGTCGTTAATATTTCAAATAGTTTTGGTTTATATAGGTAATAAGTTTTAGTCAGAATTACATTTACTTCCTAATAATAATTTGCGGTGGAAAAAAGTGGGATACCCTCTATATACACATATAACTATAATCATCAATAATACAAATAATGTCGACGCTACAACAACGCAAATATATTTTAGTCCAAGAGCCGGAACAAATTTTGTTGCACCATGGAAAATACGACTAGAACTTCCAAATAACATTATAATCATTATAATCAGTCTGTCGCTTTGGTATAACAAAAATGACAACGTTTCAAATAAAGCAAAAAATCGTCAGACCGAAATGGAGTACAAAATTACACATTTACAGTAAAATAATCAGGTTGGGGTTGATTGCTTATTCTTAAATACATACCCACAAAACAATCTAGCCGATGCCAGACCAATATTACGGTAGAAACACCCCGAGAGACGCACAGAACAAGACTACCTAATACAAGGGCATACAACCATGATTGCCTACCGTGGATACGTAATTAATTAAACCGATTATTTTACCGTAAATAGTACAATTTTGCGTACCACTTCGGTACATAGTTCTTCAAATATGTGTAGGAGTAGAGCTAGACATAACGAAATATGTTTTTATTGTGGAAAATAACGGGTCAAACAACTTTTGTTATAAACCATTTTTATCTTTAGTTTGTCAATGGAGATATCGCCCTATCCGTCATTAATGAATCATCCTGTATAATCTACCGGGCGAGTAAAAGGTACTTGGTCGTTAATGCTGTTAACGCTGATGAATTCTGATGTTGGGTTTCGAAATATTTCAAATAAAAACATAAAAAACAAATCGAAATGAGTAGAGTGGCGATTATAATATTAGTAACTTATGTATTTGGTAAAAAAAGTTATTTGAACCAATAAAGTATTACGTTACTCCAAAAAAAAAATGTTTTCACCAAATGCATTTGCAGTGTACTTGAATATGTACTTACATTTGTAGTAGTTCCTTTTATACGTGCTAATTTTCCACGATTTCCTGATGATATGATGATGATGATGATGAGTCCTGACCAAAATATGATTGAGAATCTGTAATTGGAAATTAATAGGCATTTACTAAATAATAGTTTCATTATCAAATAGGTTAAAAACTGCAATCCAAGACTTGTGGGACAATATGGACCATGCAATAAAAACAGTTTTGGTGGAAAATATGCCTAGTAAATGTTTACAAGCAGTAATTCTTTAAGTGATGCCCGATACTAAATTAATTTAGCCCTTCCAAGTACCTACAATATTGCAACTTTTGTGTTAAACTATTTTTATCTTTGGTTTAAGTCAATAGAGATACAGCCCTATGCGTCATTATTGAATCATCCTGTATAATCTACCGGACAACTAAAACCTACTTGGTCATTATAGCTGTTAACACTTATCTGATAAAGCCGGTTGAAATATTTCAAAATGAATAGGGTTTCGAAATATTTCAAATAAAAACAATAAAAAGAAAGCGAACTGAGTAGAGTGACGATTATACTGTTAGTAACTTAAGTATATGGTTTTAAAAAAATGTTTATTTGAGCCAATTAAATATTACGTTAAATATTACTCCAAACAAATCTTTTCATAAAAAAGCATTTGCAGAATACTTAAATATGTACTTACATTTGTAGCAGTTCGTTCTATACGTGCTAATTTTCCACGATTTCCTGATGAGATGATGATGATGATGATGAGTCCTGACCAAAATGTGATTGAGAATCTGTAATTAGAAATTAATAGGCATTTACTAAATAATAGCTTCATTATCTTATCACATAGGTTAAAAGCTGTAATTCAAGACTTGTGGGACAATATGGACCATGCAATAAAGACAGTTTTGGTGGAAAATATGCCTACTCAATTTATTTTTCTTATATTTCACCAGTGTTCGCCAATATTTCTACCAGAGATGCTTCATTTGCGATTACGAGCAAAGTAGTTTCGACAAAACATAATGTTATATACGCCTGGACCACAGATAAACATAACAGTGTTTTTTTAATGACTACTTATACCACAATGCTAAAAGAATTAATTACCTTGGTGTTGTCCCTCCACATCTCTTCGTCAGCCTTATGGATAGTCCCGTTGACACACGTTGGCACCAGATAATATTTCCACAGATTATGCTATCAAAATTTGGTAATTGAACAAAATATACCGTTTGGAAGGTATCCCGGGGTCATAGGTCGCTCTTTGATAACGAGCTAGCTAGCTGGTGACTCTTTCCCCTGTTCCGCTCACCCATCCGCAAGCACGACGGCTAATACTACTTTTTACCGCTTTCCCTTCGGCGTCTCATGGAAGCGGAGGTTGTAAGTCCGTCTTAGGTCCATGCCCAGGAAGGGTTAATCCATAGCATATCCGTGTAGGAAGAAGTCGGCAACCCGTTTTATACTGTCGAACCAGGACCAGGTACGAATTGAACGCAATATTTTGAGAGCAACAATAGAAATATTATCGTGGTCGCGCACAAACACTCATCGGCACTGTATCCCGCAAAATTATGAACAGTTTCCCGATCAAATAGGTCGCGTCAAGCGAAACACGAACACCGATTGCCGTATGCTGGTTAAAATAGCGATAATTACTGGTAAATTAAGAAGGATAAGCGGACCGATCTAATACGGAACGGGCGTACGTGACAAAACGTTGAGGTGCACATGTTAGAAAATTGCGCGTCTTGACTCGGTTGGGACCAGTTTTTCTGGACATTCGACGCGCTCGGGTCTTTGGTGGGGCGTACAGGTAAGCGTTCAACACAGTGACGTTGTTTACCACTACGTACGACGTATGCATAGGCGTATCCAAGAGGGGGCAAGGGGGGCAGCTGCCCCCCTTGCGTTTTGTTGTGTTTATTACATAGCAGTCTTTCGCTTATGGACTCTATGGTGGTTGTTTTTATTTACAAAGCAAACATACCCCAAATTGTTTCGAAATTCTGATTTTTAAAGCTGTTTATCCAGGCTTAAAATTAACATAGGAAAATGCATGGGAGAAAACATTTTTTGCTATGTTTTGACTAATTGTTCGGGGTTTGGGAAAACTTATAGATAATTACTATTTGTTTAAATAAATTCTCTTTATTTAATTAATTCGTTTTTCTCGAAACACCGTCTGAATTGTGTTTTCTGAGTTCGAAATGGCAAGTTATTATCTTAGAGTGATATTATCAAATAAAAAATTCTTAATATTGTTTAAATAAGCAATTATTATTCATTTTCAACTTTTTTCCTAATTATGGTAGCAAATTCAGCTTTTTTCGGGAAATTAACAATAAATGTCCTGTTCGAGATATCTTGCCTATATTATCTAATACACCCACATTTTTTAAACAAATTCCATTTGTTTAAACATTTTTTTTGCTATTCACCTAAAATTCATTTATTTTTTAGATCGGTCTGGCCACTGTTATTAATAAAATATTATTCGTTTTCGTTGTCATATATTCGAAGAAATTTAAGTTACCTAAAATCCTTTTTTTTCGGATAATTGGGGAGTTACATTCCTTTTAAAAATATTAAATTACCTAAACTCAACCAATTTTATTAATCACATTTTATTTCTTCATTTCTTATTCTGATTTTCTGCCACTGTTGCTGTCTGGAAACTGTTCCCTGTACTCTAATTTTATGAACTATTAACAACAAATAAAATTTTATTATTTATACAATGGAAACCATCCCAAAATATAAATAATATCACTTGAGAATAACAGTTGGCCAGAACGATAAAGAAAATAATTTTAGTTGAGTTGCAATTTTTTCTTAACAAATGGCATTGTTTAAACAAATGAAATTTGTAAGTTAATTTTACAAAATGCTGACTCTTGCCACAATTAGAAAGAATGTTGAAAATGAATTATAATTAATTATTTAAACAATATGAAGAAATTTTATAACGAATAATGTCACCATAGGATAATAAATTGCCATTTCGAACTCAGACGGAATTTCGAGAAAAACGATTTATTTAAACAAATAGAATTTGTTTAAACAAATGGAAAGTAACTGGCAAATGTTTATAAACATTCCACTAGACTTATAGTAATGATTTCTATGAGAAAAAAGAGACTAAAATCTTTAGAAGGTTAAATTTTCCGAAGAATGTAAATTTTTTCATTTGAGGGTAGTTTTCAGGGCACTGTCAGGGTATGTTGGGTCAAATCTATATGTATAATAGGTCAAATTCTTCCTTGGAAAGTCCTCTATAAGTTCTTAAGTAATCTTAAGTTTTCCCAAACCCCGAACAATTCTTTGAATTCTTTGTCCACTAATTTTGGATTTGGAAACGATTTGGGGGGGGGGGGATCGTTGCTTTCTATCTTCCCAAAAAAAATTTAATTCTTTATGAACCACCCTAAAGGACACTTTTCCCCCATATAGCAAGATAATTTTAGAAAACTGCCCCCCCCCCCCCCTTCCGATTTAAGCCGGATACACGAACGTATATTTGATTTTTTAAAATTCTAAAAATAGCCGACGAATTTTCAGGGAGTGTAATTTAATTTTAGCAATTAATTTTCCAATGATATTAATTAATAATTACAATGGTATTACTTAGGTGGATTTTGAGTCGCTAATTAAGAATACTTAAGATTTTTTTAGGACGATGTATCGTCATTTAAGGGTTGTTAGACACGGAGAAACAAAATCCGTAGCAAATGGTTTTCAAGAATAGGTACTTGTAAATGTTTCAAATCTAGATATCAGTTGTAACTTGGTTGATATATTTTTATTCACAATATACATCCCACGGTAGAAACAATAGTATATTATTCTATGAGCAAGTAATGTAAGCAATTTCTCACGAGAACGAAGTTCGAGTGAGAAATTGCCATTACTTGCGAATGGAATACTATACTTTTTCTACGACAATGCAACGAAATTTTATAAATTTATCTTTGTGCATATAGGGACAGCTGTATGTCCATTGTCCAGGATTTTGACAGATTAAAATTGTTTGGTGCGCTTGTCACTTAGCGACGTTGTCAATGCCTTGACAATGTTGCTAAGAAGTGTATCAAAGCAATATGGAAATGAAAAATCCAGAGCTGTGATTGGTTCTAAAGCCGTGAGGAATGAAATATTTCTCACGGCTCGCGGAGTGAGGAATGAAATATTTGCATTGTGTGGGGAATGGTTAGTATTACTTATCATAATTTGTTATGATAATGAATATATTCCTCAATAGGAGTAGAAAAAATACATTAATGGGGTTAAGAAATCGAAATACAAGTTTCATCCATTTCACAAAGTTGTAGATAATCATTCGCCCTACAGCCAGGAAAATATTTTCGTACTTACAGGATGTTCCATAACAACGTACCAACACAAACTACAATATACTGCGAATATTTTGCTTTGTTTTGATGGTCAATAACTTTTGTATAGTTCGACCGATTTTGATTAGTTTTTCGGCACATTGTCAAGAAGTTCATAGAGACCGCCACTGCATTTTTGAAAAATCTGATGTGGCCAGGCACATCACTTTATCATACAAAATATAAAGTTAATAGTTTAGCTGCATGAGATTCTATTTGATCGAGATCGATCGTGTCTGCATTAAAATAAAACTAGTTAGCCAGGAATTGACAGATATTTTGATAGTATTGACACTAGGTATTGTCAAAATATCAGCGTTTGACACTACCTACTGCCACTACAATGAAAATATCTGTCAAATCCTGGCTACAAAATTTTATATTAATGCTGACCCCACCCATCTCGATCAAATAGAATTTGGTCATGCAAATTAATTAATTAAATTAAACTATTGATTTGTCCAACAAATGTCATATACATAAATTATTCAGAATTTCCTCTACATTAATTTATTATTTAACTATTGTGACGCAATTACTGAAATGGCGGCTTATTTCCAAAATGGTAAAAAATGCTAAGAGTAAACATCCAGTTCTTTTAGATCATGTTGAACAAAATGCTTTTCACTGCTGAATTTGGTCATGAAACTTCTAAAGATGAAGTTTCGTCCTGATACCTTTAGTAGTTTAGTAGTATTAATATTGTATTAATTAATATTGTAATCTTTAGAAACTAGTTTACAGAATATTTTTGAAACATACATACATAATATTACGCAGAACAAAAAAAAATCTTATGTGACCAGGCACATGACTTTATCATACTAGATAAAAATAATAGTTTAGCTGCATGAAATTTGATCGAGCTCGATCGTGTCTGCATTCAAATAAAACTGTTAGCCAGGATTTGACAGATGTGTTTATACTATTAACAGTAGGAATTGTCAAAACATCAACGTTTGACACTACCTACTGTCATTAGAATAAAAATATCTGTCAAATCCTGGCTTGCTTCATATTAATGCAGATACGACCGATCTCGATCAAATAGAATTTGCTCATGCTGCTAAAGTAAAAACTCATTCGTTTGTGCCATTACAATACTTTATCATACTATGTATGATAAAGAAAAATACGTAGGTACATGATTTATTATCACACTTGGTCAAAAGCAAAATAATTAATATTTTTGTTTGAAATTCACATACCTGACGGATTACTTTTATCATTTAAATCATCTTAATAATTTTATTTGTTATGATGTCCTTCATGTTTAACAATTTGTTGTTTGTTTTACACTTGGTTCTACAAAAAAGGACAAAAAAATAAACAAAAGCTTCATCAAAAACTGTAACAACGGTTTCCGAGGTTTTGATGATTTCACGTCATAATTTATCTTTGGACAACCAATTTCAACCCTAACTTTAATATTTTCTCGCAACCTCAAGACCCCCAAATAAACATCAAACACACTGACGCATATTACAATCTCAAAATTACTATATTATTTCCATTTCTTCCCCATTTTTTCTACTGCATCAACATTATTTTCTAACGGCCGCGACATATATCACCTGGCCCGGAAACATTTCTGACTGCTTCCTTCGCTAATCTCGCCGAACTTTTTCCATTTCGACTATTAATAAAACCGGTTTTCCGAAGCGAAATCGCCATAAATTTCCATTCCGAATGAATTTCCCTTGCCTCGTTAAATCCCTTTCCCGAGATATATTATTTTTTCACCGGCTCCACGCAGCAGCAGGTAGCGTCACATGGACCAAATGTACTTTCTGTGATATGCTGTGATTCACGCTTTGCGGATTCTGAGATCGTTTTTCATCGGTATGGAAAAACTGGTTATATTAGAATACGTTTTTTCATTGTTTTTAATGTAGGCATTTTTTCTGAGATCAATATAAGAAAATTCATCAAAAACTTCATTACTTCAAATAGTATTTCATACACCAAACTATTCTTCACATATCAGGCATTATCCTAACGTGTAGCTGGACTCAAAATGTGCATTGGGAATTCTAAATTGTGGGGTGGAAAACTCAAATTTGTACAATAACTAACTGTTCGATTTAATAAGTAAGTGAGTTTTTATTTCTTGGTGCATAAACAACACAATGCAGTAAAAGTTGATTAACTGACAATTATTTTCAATTGTTTCTCGAATTATGTCAAGTTTTTGAAAAGAAAAAGTAATAATCTAAAATGCAAAAAAGCATTTTGTTAGCATAATTAATGTTCCTCAATGTCCCGAAAAGTTCAAAGATGTATCAATGTATCTGATCCATAAACGTGTATAATAATAATTTGTATCCCAACTACTTTGCTCGTAATCGCACATGAAGCGAAATAATAACATTCAACCACCGATAAACAACGTAAAATCTAAGTTTCAAAAATCCTCCTGAACAAACTAAAATAGATAGAGGGCTGTACTTTTTATAATTAATTTCCCAATGTATCTGATCCATAAACGTGTATAATAATAATTTGTATCCCAACTACTTTGCTCGTAATCGCACATGAAGCGAAATAATAACATTCAACCACCGATAAACAACGTAAAAACTAAGTTTCAAAAATCCTCCTGAACAAACTAAAATAGATAGAGGGCTGTACTTTTTGAAATTAATTACCCAATGTATCTGATCTATAAACGTGTATAATAATAATTTGTATCCCAACTACTTTGCTCGTAATCGCACATGAAGCGAAATAATAACATTCAACCACCGATAAACAACGTAAAATCTAAGTTTCAAAAATCCTCCTGAACAAACTAAAATAGATAGAGGGCTGTACTTTTTATAATTAATTACCCAATGTATCTGATCCATAAACGTGTATAATAATAATTTGTATCCCAACTACTTTGCTCGTAATCGCACATGAAGCGAAATAATAACATTCAACCACCGATAAACAACGTAAAATCTAAGTTTCAAAAATCCTCCTGAACAAACTAAAATAGATAGAGGGCTGTACTTTTTAGAATTAGTTACCCAATGTATCTGATCCATAAGCGTGTATAATAATAATTTGTATCCCAACTACTTTGCTCGTAATCGCACATGAAGCGAAATAATAACATTCAACCACCGATAAACAACGTAAAATCCAAGTTTCAAAAATCCTCCTGAACAAACTAAAATAGATAGAAGGCTGTACTTTTTAGAATTAATTACCCAATGTATCTGATCCATAAACGTGTATAATAATAATTTGTATCCCAACTTCTTTGCTCGTAATCGCACATGAAGCGAAATAATAACATTCAACCACCGATAAACAACGTAAAATCTAAGTTTCAAAAATCCTCCTGAACAAACTAAAATAGATAGAGGGCTGTACTTTTTAGAATTAATTACCCAATGTATCTGATTTATAAGCGTGTATAATAATAATTTGTATCCCAACTACTTTGCTCGTAGTCGCACATGAAGCGAAATAATAACATTCAACCACCGATAAACAACGTAAAATCTAAGTTTCAAAAATCCTCCTGCACAAACTAAAATAGATAGAGGGCTGTACTTTTTAGAATTAATTACCCAATGTATCTGATCCATAAACGTGTATAATAATAATTTGTATCCCAACTACTTTGCTCGTAATCGCACATGAAGCGAAATAATAACATTCTACCACCGATAAACAACGTAAAATCTAAGTTTCAAAAATCCTCCTGGACAAACTAAAATAGATAGAGGGCTGTACTTTTTAGAATTAATTACCCAATGTATCTGATCCATAAACGTGTATAATAATAATTTGTATCCCAACTACTTTGCTCGTAATCGCACATGAAGCGAAATAATAACATTCAACCACCGATAAACAACATAAAATCTAAGTTTCAAAAATCCTCCTGAACAAACTAAAATAGATAGAGGGCTGTACTTTTTAGAATTAATTACCCAATGTATCTGATCCATAAACGTGTATAATAATAATTTGTATCCCTACTTCTTTGCTCGTAATCGCACATGAAGCGAAATCATAACATTCTACCATCTAAAAGCAACGTAAATTTTATGTGTGCATAAATGTGTATACCCGCTTTTGTGGCGAAGATTCCGACGAAACTACTAAGGTATCGGAACGAACCTTCATATTTATACATTTCATGAAAGCTTGGTCAGAGCTGAAAAGCTGTTTGTTCAAATGGGTTCAAAGAAACTGGATGTTTTTACTCTTTACTCTAGCATTTTTCAACGATTTTGCAAATGAGCCGCCATTTTTGTAATTTCGTCAAAATTGTTAAATAATAAATGTAAAAAGACGAAATTCTGAATAATGTCTATGACATTTTTTGGTAAAAAATAATAGTTTAGCTGAATGAGCAAATTCTATTTCATCGAGATCGCTCGTACTGCATTAAAACTAGTTAGCTAAGATTTGACAGATATTTTGATTCTATTGAGAGTATGTATTATCAAAACGTCAAAGTTTGACACAGATTGACACTGCTGTATACTTTGATATACTTATGTGTCTGGCCACATCAGATTGAAAAAGAAACAAACATAGTTTTCCGCATTTTTATTACAAGATTTCTGACTCATGAGCATAGTAACTTTTATTTACACTCATTTTGCGTATTTTATAGTATACATCTGTCACACCTCCTTAAGGGTGTTACAAATGTTGTAGAAAAGTCGATATACCCTCACCACAGTAAATGCGGGTGGTATATAAATGCCACTGCTACTGAACTGAGTCTAAATATTCAGGTTCATTTCAAAATCTGTTCATCTGCAAAAAGTTATTAGTTTGCTAGTTTTATTGATGACTCTCTACACATATTAAAATGACAGGTTTACAAGTTAAATAAAATACACTAATGGAAATTTTTTTATAGGTGATATAAGGGAAAAGTTTTACTAGCAACTTCTTTTTAACAAGCATAAAATGCTTAACATATTGAAACTAATCTAAAAGATTAACCGACAATTTAAATCTGTATTCTTAAAACTAGCAAAGATGATTGACAACTACGTGAAGATGGTCTCAAGTTTAGTATTTTCTTTTTACAAACAACGAAACGTTTTATGAATTTATCAATTCAAAGCAACGTTTGTTAATCTAAAACAACGGTTGTTTTATATATACGCAAGACGAAAAGCGTTGTTTTGATCGGTTGTCTTACTTTAAGATTGTACTATACTATACTTATTTGACTTAAGAATTTGTTCGTTTAAATCAAAAGGTTGAGTAGTTAGATTAATTTTCCCACATTTACCTACTTCATTTAAATATCTACATATTATTATGAAAGCAATAATATTTTACATGGAATGCAATTAACGCATCCAAAGAAGAATATTGTTAGAGTCTTAGTCTCTTTCAATAAATATTAGAGCTGTTGGACATTTTTATGTCAGATATATTGATGATATAATAGCACAATCACTGATGCTGTATAGACATGTATGCGGTTATATACCCTCTAGGAGACCTCTCTTATGACGAGAAGCTAAAGCGCCATCTATCGGCATCCTTCACATTATTTTCAAAACAACGACTGTCTTAAATCAAAACAATAATTTTTTTTAAACGAATATGTAAGTTATTTATTATAAAGAAACATTCTTATTATAGGTATGTGTCTTAAAACAAACAAATTATGTTAAGAATGTTATTTTCTTAACATTAGACAAGCATTTCTCGGTGTGTAGCGTAGCATAAATGTTGTTCTTTGTCCGCGTTCGTGAATAATAACTATCAGGCTGTCGAACTTCAATTTTTATGGTGTTAACAAAATGGCATGGCTGAGAGAACAACAAAGAATTGGAGTTTTAATGATGTTTGGGTATGGAGATCTAATTCAAACTCATCAAAAAGCTTGTCAACTTATCAGAGTTAGCAGAATAAGATAAATAGATAATCCTCATTCAACTCTTCGACCATTGCTTTAAGATAGAGCGTCATAGTTTTGGCCATAATTGTGTACTGAAAATTTAAAATATTATAATTTGTTATTCCTTCGAGGTTTAATTGGTCCTTCAATTAGCAGAAAATAAGTTTAACCATAGAATTCAGTGAACGGATGGTATTGGAAGTTTGTATTCGTTATCCAATGCTTTTGCGGCGCGGCATATAATATTTTTTGATGAAGCACCTTTTTACATACATGGGGCTGTCACAATTGTCGATATTGGGCTGCAATACATAAAAAATATAACATCTGACACCTTTAATTTTAACCATGTTTCATTTAATGACATGAGAGACACAATAAACTCATTGAAGAACTCAGCAAGTGCGGACTGCTATGGTATCAGTGTAAGAATAATCAAAACATTAAGAAATATCATTATATATCCACTTGCACACCTTTTCAATGACTCCATTGAACAAGGTTGTTTCCCGAAATGTTTAAAAATTGCGACAGTGATACCGATACATAAGATAATGACACGGGCAACTGTAACAACTACAGACCCATATCATTAACACCGATCGTATCACAAATATTCGAAAAAATACTAAAAAAACAAATATACATACATTTTCAAGGGAACAACTTGTTTAGTGAATCTCAGTTTGGATTTAGGCATGGCAAATCTACCAGTCTAGCTATCAATGCACTTATAAATAAAATCTTAAACAACTTTGAGGCGGATACCATTCAGTTGCCACGTTTTATGACCTCTCGAAAGCTTTCGATTATGTCACACATCATGTTCTATTAGAAAAACTTAAGAAATATAACTTTTCGAAATCGAGCATTGGGTTAATGGAGTCATATCTGAGTAATCGTTACCAACACGTAAAAGTGAACAATTCAATTTCATCGAACAGACTTTGCAGTTACGGGGTACCCCAAGGATCAGTTTTGGGCCCCATTCTCTTTTTAATTTATATCAACGACATTAATTGTGCTACTGAAGCAACTGATCTTATTCTATTTGCGGATGACACAACGGTAATTAAGGGAGGTGATGATTATGAACAGCTTCTTAATACAGTTGACCTATGTGACAGAGATATTAAAGAATGGTTTTCTTCAAATGCGCTTTGCATCAATCAGGATAAGTGCTTATCGGTATTGTTTACATTGCGACATGAAGCGCGTTCCAGTACGGACGATAATGAGAGTGTAAAATTCTTGGGTGTTATTCTTGACTCCAAATTAAAGTGGGAAAGTCATGTCGGACATGTTTCAGGAAAACTTGCGAGGGTGATTCATTATTTGAGAATCTTGAGAGAATCAATCTCTATAAAATGTCTTAGGGTTGCATACTTTGCCTTTTTTAACTCCTTGATGACATATGCAATATTTAACTGGGGCCATTCAGGTCACAGCAATAAATTGTTTTTTCTACAACGTCGATGCATAAGAGTAGTACTCGGAGTCGGTTGGAGGGAAGATTGCCGTGAACACTACCGAAATCTCAATGTTCTGACACTTCCATCCGCCTACATATTGGAATGTTAATAATGTACGCTAAGGTCAATGCCAGTACGTTTGTGATATCGAATGCAATTCACTCGTACAACACTCGTGAGAATCAGCAGTATCGCCGACCTTTTCTGAGATTGCAGAAGTCGCGCAACGCATCAAATTAGTGGGCTCTAAAATTTTTTAATGTTCTGCCGCCAGCAATTAAGTGTTACTCCAATAACAGATTTAAGACAGTAATGAAACAATTCTTGGTTGAAAAATGTATATTCAATTACGATGAATACTTTAACTGTAATTTCGTAGAAATATGTAGTGCATAGTGTTTTTCTTTTTCTGTTCTGACTTGTGTAAACAATTTTCTTTGTAATAACACCAATAAAGATTATTATTATTATTATTATTATTATTATTATTATTATTATTATGAAAAATCCTCACTGGATGCAATTTTATCTAATGTAAGTCACTTTTCGTTCAATTGCGACATTTTGAATTGATTCAACGCAACTTAATTATTATAATATAATAAACTATAATAATTAAATGTAAGTACAATTATAAAGAATATAAGTTCACTCGGAACGAAAAATAAATTTTTACACAACGTAACTTAATATATGCTTCAAGTATAACATATTTTTTATAACTACATAGTTTACTGACGTATTTAATCGTCAGAAAGCAGATAATAATCCATAACTTTTCACCCAGGGTTTCCTACGTTTAATTTGTTAGACAAACATTTGAATCAAAACGCTATAACCCTGGCATTCGTTTACAATAACATTTGAAAAGCGGTATCGTCAAAATCAAATAGTCCCAGCCACAAATGGATCGAACACACGCTGAGCACGGTTTACTGAATCGTGGCTAATGAAAATACTAGATCACCGGTTTGTTTACATTGCGTATAATCTTCACGTAATAACAGAGCGGCGCGGCATCAGCATCAGGCATACAACTCCCCACTATTTGCACACGAATGAACCGAAGCGTACGTTATAGTGAATATTTATGAGGATGATTAAACGTATGCGGAATGCATAATGTTTCATTTTGCCTCATCGATACTAACTATGCCAGCCAAATTCAGCATGCTGAAACGGGGTGGATGTGGTCGGTCTGACTTGATTAACTAGAGTTCGCGCTGGATTATAATTGTTTTATTGACGATTAGATTATATTATGGGGTGTCGGTCTATTGAAATGTTATACACGTTTGCTGGGTAATTTGGAACATGTAGGAGGTTGTAAAGAGATTATGATGGGTGCTCTAAGTTTGGTGATGAAACTTCTAATTCTAAATATGAAGTTTCGTCATATTACGTATATGATAAAGTAAAAACATTATTTTATTTTACTAGAATTTACATTTAGAACTAATTAATTTAATAAAATAATATAATTATTGAGTGTAGAATGTCTGTGTGTGTGTATGTGTATTAGGGTGGACCTTAGTTACTCTTAACAAAAAATTATTTTCAAAATTAAGTCCACGTCACCCCTGTAATTTGTTCTATATACTAAAAAGCTAATTCCATCCAAGTTTTAAGTCGATCGGATAATGGGAAGCGTGCCTCAAGGGCTTTGTTTATGCAAAAAATTATTAAAATTAAATTTCACACACATTTCAATCCGTTACTCATTAGATATTATTCTAATGCTGTATTCTAATTATAATATGAACTAAAAAAACGTTATTTATATTATATTTATCAACAAACAAAAAATTGTTTAAACAAAATTTATTATATTTATGTTTTTGATAAACAATTTAAGGTAATTGATAAAAGGATAAAATACAAGTAATCATTGTTTTGTTTATAAACTATTTAATAATTATTTCTGTTATTTACAAACGCATATAGACTTAGGTACTAATTAGAACTGAATTATAACAATGTTTACTAAACTCTTAAAAATAAATATATGAACAATACAAGAACTGTATAACAATAGTATTAATTATAATAATAGCAAATAATAGTAATACACAGCAACAAATTACGGAGTTGTTTAAAATTCGGCGTTTAGTGTTTTCTTATCTAATATTCGTTAAATGCGTAAATGCGGGCAAACCGATTCACACCCAACGCGCCTGTAGAAGTTTCATTTCACAATAATATGTGTACTATATATTTATAATCGATTTTAGATAGATCAAAAGTGATCTACAATACATTGTACACCACCAGCGAAAGGATTTAAATAAAATTAAACACAAAAAAATAAATTAATTAAATTACTAAAATGTGCCTTGAGAAATTATTGATTGTTGGAGCCTTTTCTTCCAGCATCTCTTTCCGTTCTGCCAAAGAGTTTTTCGTTGCTCCTTTTCCGCTAAAATGCGATCACCAGCACCCATCACTTCGACTCGCCCTTTTTCTCTCTGCTTCAACAGAAATATTTTGTCTTCTTCGATTGTCATCATTTGCAAAGCATTTGCATGGCCGATATCGAATAAATCGTTCAACGAATCAGTAAATTCGTTTTCTCGTTGTATTTGAGACGGAGTTCGGCATTTTGCATTCCTATTTAGTGTTCTCCACTTCTGGTAAAGTGGTTCTAATTCGGCAATACTATGTGCAGTTAGCTTCACATGGATTCGTGCCTTTTGTCAACAAGTTTCCACTTCTTTTATAACAAGAGCCACACTAGTGCAAATATTCAAGTTAACTTTTCGCAAGTTATAAGAAAGCACTCTTAAAACCTGACCCATACTCGGCAATTTAGCACCAACAATTTGTTGTTCGAAATAGTCCAATAAAAACAATTTATCTCGATTTCGTGTCTCCGTTTTTTTGTCAGTATGTAAAAGATACACTTCAAACCATTATACTGAGAACAACTCAAACTCTGTGCTGAAGTGAGTGTGCGTCTACTTGATAAAGGACAAGAAATATGAAATATATGTGAAAGAGGCAGAACAATGTTTGGGACAGGCTAAAAGTAGAAATTAATACAAATTACTGTAAGTCTAAAGGATCGAATAAGTTACTTAATTTAAATAATTATGTAAGCAAATATGGTTACTGGACAACCAAAGTAAGGTAACCTTATATAATAACAATAACTGTCTTATTTAAATTGTTAAACTAAAGTCATACGTCAAATATGAGAAAAATTACTGACATTTTCAAACTTCAAATCGATTGAGGCACCCCTTCCCGTGGTCGAATTAAGTTTTTCTTTTGCAGGACTTATTTTTATTCATAATTGAACAAATCTAGAGGGTGACGTGAACAAAATTCGATCGTAAAAAAATAAGGTCCACCCTAATGTGTATGTGTGTGTACTCGATTTTTGTGGGTTCGATTCTGGAGAAACTATTAAACGTATCGGGACGAAAGTTCATATTTAGGAGTTTCATGACCAAACTTAGAGCTGAAAAGCTTTTGGCTCAAAAGGGTCCAAAAGAGTGTTTACTCTAGGCCATTTTCAAGAATTTTGCAAATGAGCCGCCATTTTTGTAAAATCGTCAAAAAAGTTAAATCATAAATTAAAGTAGAGGAAATTCTGAATAACTAATGTCGACGACATTTTTAGTTTTTTTTTAATTCATAGTTTAGCTGCATGAGCAAATTGTATTTGATTGAGATCGGTCGTGTCTGCATCTTAGTAGCCAAGATTTGGGCAAGTTTCATTCTAATGTCCAACAAATATAGTGTCCAACGCTGATGTTTTGACAATCGTAGATATTTTTACGAAAAAAATCTGTTCTGCAGTCTTATATATCTTTGTTTATGACCTTTGTACGTTGTTTTATGTTCTCCACAGGCCGCGCATGCATGACAAAATGTAGGTTTCTACATTTGAGTTTTTTGGAGTTTTATTTGATTGTCAATTGTGTAAATTATTTCTCATTTCCTATAGCGCATGAACAAGTGCCCAGTAGGACGCAAAACATTAGTAGCGATTGCTAAAATAAAATTAAGGAATCCGACCACTTTTTATTATACTAATATATTGTATTTATTTAATATATTCTATTAATAATAGCTTATGAGTCTACTACAACTCTACCTGCACTCTGTACTGAAGGTCTCATACGCGGATTCCGAGTTGATAAGTACATATTCAAATTCTTATTTTACGAGGGGCGGAGATATGGGTTTCCCTTATGGAGCGAGCAAGTCGATTATCCAGAGATCATTTCTGAGTGTTGCACCAAAGATATGTAATATGTTTGTGGTTTATCTGAGGAAAGCGAGGGTTAACGTGTTGCGTGTACTTTCGTTGGACAGAGATATGTTTTGCAGCCATTCTAGGGAATTTATTTGTTCGATGAGTATTGATGGATTGGTGTAGTTTGTGCTAAGGAGGGATGGTTTTCCGATATTTTTTGTTTGTTCTGGTTTCGCAATCCGTATTATATGATTTGTTAATTTTATTTTTCTTGGGCTTCGAGCGTATGCGTACTCATTAAATTAAAGCCACACACAATTGTTCATTCAATGCAGTGGCATGTCTAACCGATCTTTATTCGCTCATTTTGTATTTTGTATTGTGTTTTTCACAGAAAGAGAAATATTCTGTGAATATTTATTATTATTAATATAATCATTATTATCTGTCAAATCCTGGCTAACTAGCTTTATTTTAATGCAGATACAACAGATCTGAATCAAATAGAATCTCCTTGCCACATCAGATTTTTTATGGTTTAATAGTATGTTTATATATCAAATATAAATCCCAAATGACCGATTGGGTTAGTTTTTATTGAAAGAAGCATAAAGCTTACACGTACCTTTTGGAACCGCATTATGACATAGTCCGCTCTACCTTATCGAATTTATTCTAATGGCTGTAAGGCATGGTAACGTCCGTACTTTTCAGTATTCAGTACGGACAGCTAGGTGCACAATGGGAGCCCTGGGGGCCTATGGGAAGCACCTACGGGCGCCGGAATATTCTTATTTCCCCATCGTAATAAATATTCATGCGAGCATGAATTTCTGAAACATGCTGAAGCGGTGTTATGTGCGCATCCAGGCGCCGTCTCGTCAGTGTTTTGTCAGGGAATTAAGCCAAGGGCGCTTCATAGAGCAATATTTCACCTACAATAGCAAACCATCACGCAAACTGGCTACCGCATAATTTAAGCAATGTTTGTTACTGCATAGTGAATGCTATCTTGTACGAGAAGATTTGAATTCCTTATTAAATTTTAGGGTTAGGTGATACTCTAAAACCAATTGTTTTTGAGTTATTGTTTCTTTTAGTGGAAAACAGTACTTTGATAAAAATATATTCTAGTTACAGTACATATTTCGACTTTCCATAGCTAATAATAACATGTTGGTTGATATTTTGTAAAAAGTCTTTGCCAGAAAAATATTTATTTTTGCATGAAGCGTCCCCTATATATGGATTAGGGCTTCCAATATCCCGACAAATATTGGGGTTTTTCGGGATCCCGGGATAATAAATCAAAATCCCGGAATCCAGAAAAAATTAAGTCAAAATTATTTTCTTATTTCTTTGAACCGTTAATTTTGGTAACCTACTTGTAAGGTAAAATGTGAAAACGTTGATGAAGTTATGGGGTAAAAGATATTGTCACCTTTGAAATAAAAAACGTTCTTCCTTGTAAAATGTTTCTAGAATTTCTTACTACCGGTTTCGGCTAATAGCAATCTTCAGGGAAGTAAATGTCAAGTAAATTGTTCCAGAATCAATATAAAAGTAAAAACAAGATATACAGAGTCCTGAAACTATGCTCCCGTCTTCTGTAGCTCACTTACTCATTAAGCTAAGAGTTTGACATTTTGCAAGCTTACCCTGTACTTCAAGGTACAATTCAAGAAATTATTTTTTATTATACAGGCTGTTCCAAAAATGTGCAACGCCATGGTAATATATTTTTTTAAATTGCATGCTATACATTTTTCTACACATTTGGAAGCCTTTTCTGGTTGCCTACATATCACCAAAATTTTATTGAAATCGGTTGAGTGACCGCAGTGGAAAAAAATAAAAACCAAAAAAAAATTATTTTGCATCGTAGGCCTTAAAAATCAATAAAAACAACAAAATGCACCAATTTTGCGACGTGCTTATTAAGTTAGATGTAATAGTCTCGTTAACCAAGTGACATTAATCCAAATTATACAGGGTGACCAAAATCGAGTGTCAAACTTGACAAACTTCAAAGCGTGTTATTGTTCTTATTTTAAATTGGAACCCATAAATTTTTTTATGTGAAATGATGCAGAATTAAAAAATAAACATTGTTTCTAAATACAACCCGATAACAATTCCCAATATTTTAATAGTTATTCGCCAAAAACTAATTTTTCAACGTTTCCAACGGCAATTTTAGATAATAAATATCGTACGTGGCTTTGAAAAACAATTTATTTCATAAAAAATAATAGATGTATTTTAGATTTGAGTGTACTTAATTAAGTAGTTATTCAAATGCTAAATTTACTGCATAATTTACCTATAGCGGTAAGGACGGAAATGTGGCTATAGGTAAATTTTGCAGTAAATTTAGCAATTGAATAACTACTTAATTAAGTACACGAAAATCTAAAATACCTCTCTGCGTTATATTTTATGTAATAAATTGTTTTTCAACGCCGCGTACGAGATTTATTACCTAAAATTGCCGTTGGAAACGTTGAAAAATGAGTTTTTGGCGAATAACTTTTAAAATATTGGGAATTGTGATGGGGTTGTATTCAGAAACAATATTTATTCATTAATTCCGCATCGTTTCACCTAAAAAAAATTATAGGTTCCAATTTGAAATAAGAACAATAGCGCGCTTTGAAATTTGACAAGTTTAACACTCGATTTTGGTCACCCTGTATAATTTGGATCAATGTCACTTGGTTAACGAGACTATTACATCTAACTTAATAAGGACGTCACAAAATTTTATTAACGAGGTGCATTTTGTGGTTTTTATTGAATTTTAAAGCCTACGATGCAATATCAATTTTTTTTTTGGTTTTTATTTTTTTCCGCTGAGGTTACTTAACCGATTTCAATAAAATTTTGGTGATATGTAGGCAACCATACAAGGCTTCCAAATGTGTAGAAAAAGGTATAGCATGCAATTTAAAAAAAATATATTACCATGGCGTTGCACATTTTTGGAACACCCTGTATAATAAAAAATAATTTCTTGAATTGTACCTTGAAGTACAGGGTAAGCCTGCAAAATGTCAAACTCTTAGCTTAATGAGTGTAAGTGAGCTACAGAAGACGGGAGCTTAGTTGCAGGACCCTGTATATTTAAAAAAGAGTTTTCCAGTCACAGTATTAAAGTTAAACTTTCATTTACCTACTTACCCATTTCGATCACGTCAAATAATATTTGATGGTAGCAAAAACCGTAAAAAAATCTAATTTTGCTCTAAAATTTTCAGCAAACGTGGCGTGCTAATTTTATTTATTGAAATACCACGAGGAATCCATGTTAGTACAACCGAAGTTTTTATTGGCTATTACTTATTAACTTTGTGACCTGAACCAATCTCGCGTTAACTTATAACGCAAATTCAAGCCCGACATGCCAAAATCAATACGAGAAACTAATTACTGTAATGGATATTTACCAAGCATAACTAATCTACGCATTACCAGTATTAACATGTTATCACAATCAATATTATTATTCATAAATAAACAGCGCTATGCAATATGTTTATTATCACGTTTTGTTCGTAATTAATTTAACCCTATGTTGAAAATATTAATTTGCGGTTCGATTGTTATTTGATATTTACTAATTCGTTCGTGATGCGTTTACTGTTAAATGGTCACGCGTTTACATCGAATTCGTTGTTTATTTTTATCTATTTTTCCGATTTGGTATGAATTGCCTGTAATTAAATGTCATTAACAGATATTGTGCATACGATGCGTGTTTGCTGACGCCTGCATGCGGCGTTTAAATAATTCAGTTGTCGTTTGTTACGGGTTTATTTTGTAAAATTTGATTTTAATTTAACTTGACTGATTATATGTATAGTTTGTTTACTAGACACACAGAGAGAAATTTTTTTGTGTAACTGTAATAAATATTTGTTTGATGAGAGGCAAAACTATATTTATTTGCTACAAATAATGTTTATTTGAATCAAAAGAATACACTTTACTTCAAAAAAAAATTTAGTAGCATTCCGACTATTTGGTAATTTTTAAAACGGAAATAAACTTGAACAATAGTTCGCACAGATCGGCTTATTTATTACACAAACATTGAGCAAAAAAGCCAATCTATAGAAAAAGACTAGCTTAGTAGGTACTATCGTGGCCATATATTATGTCACCTCAGTTGAAGTCCATTTTCTCTCAAATCTAGCTACATTATGCAATGCCAGCAATTCCTTTATTAGAAGAGCTAGAACAATGAACTATAGGCTACCCACTAATTCATAGGTTTAAAGCTTATTACATAATCATTGTTTATCTTGCATTTTCCCTACAAAAGATCGAGTTGAAGCATCTCATGATTGCTGCAATTGACGCGGCGCTCTTCGGTCTTTCGGGCGAGCGGGGGAAGGGATCGACAGCGACGCTGCAAGTAGTGGCCGATCGCGCGTGCATTAGTTACTAGGAGAACAGTGTTTACAGATACAATACATATAACGACACGGCGATTATGCCTCGCCAAAGAAATTTGGACATTCGACGACAGATTACCGAATTATAAAATAATGGCAAAATGAGTCAATAAGATAACAGAACCACGAACAGGCATTTGGAAGTCCTATGGAAATTGTTGGCAATTTAAATCGGGTTTCGGGATTAGCATTTAAAATTAATGAACGATCTGCAAAATAATCTATGTGTCTACAAATTTACGATGCTAAATTTGTAAAAGTTTTTTGATATTTCTAAGTTTTATACGCTCAGAGCTGACGTTTGTAATATATGTAATAAATCAAGAGTTGTATTTATTTTATATTGTTTGTGCATGTATTTAAATATTATTAATAAATAAACTGTTGAAACTGTTATAATAGTTTGAAAATTTATATAACAAAATCGGGCATACTTTTTAAATATTTTTTGGGTTTATCAAGCAAACTTAATTTAGTATTCACCACTAATCGGAAAATCTGCTAACTCCATATTATTAGATCTATCCGCTTCCATCAAAATCTTCTTTACAACCTTATTGTATAAAACTGAAGAAAACATAAACGCCAATCGATAGAAGAGATTTCTCTCGTACCGGGTCACATATTATAATCAGAATTAAGCAAAAATTATGAATTTAATTGTTAGTTAAAATTACTACCTTGACAAGTTATCGTTCTTTTTGTGTATTGATACTAAGCTGCCCCGGTTCTCTCAGCTGTGTCGATTCTCTTCGACATGACAGCACCGCTAACGCCTCCCTTCCCCACAGAGCCCCAAAGACCGTAGAGCGTCGGAATTCGCGCGGAGTTTCAGTACGATCTTTTGTATAAAAATGCAAGATAAACAATGATTATGTAATAAACTTTAAACCTATGAATTATTGGGTAGCCTATAGTCTATATTTCATTATTCTAGCTCTTCTAATAACCGAATTGCTGGCATTGCATAATATAGCTTTTTGTGGGTCAAGCAGTAATCCAATGATTTTACAAAAATGCACACTAAAAACTAGCATTCCGCAGGTGATTTAAATTTTTTGCCCCTAGTTCTGCGAGAAAATCGACGTCAAAAGAAGGGACATAATATATGGCCACGATAGTACTTAGCGTTTGCAAGAAGCCTCTTCACTTAAAACAACAACAACAAATATGAAAGCTCACATTAATTAATTTGTGGAAATACGATCGTTTCATTTCCTTGAATTCGTTCTAGGGACTAGGGACACTGGAGAAATCAACTGACGTACTGTTTTAGTGCATTGTACTCGAGTGAAGCCCCTGAGATATTACAATCTAATGTAGTATATAATTGGAAATGTAATGTTACCGTGTAATAGGGTCTTTCATCCTATGGGACTGGCAAGCAAAGCAAGCGTTGAGGTTGGTGCAGGACTGAATCGTTATTGCTTTGTTTTGTTGTTTTCCGGCTCTTGGTCCTCGGACGAGCCAATTGTGTTTTGAACTGAGTATCTCGCCTTTCATTTTATTCGTGGGGGAAAATAGAAACTGACACGTTAAATACGATAATTTGTTCGGACAGTTATGGAGCGAAGCGAATTGTTTCCTGTGTAGAAGTGTAATAGAAATCACGAAAAATAAACACTTTTTCTCTACTATGAATACAAATAGACATAAATGAAGGGTGAATGAGGCCTTAAAAAATAAATTGAGTATTTTGGGATGCATCACAATTTTTAACACATTTGAGTTTATGTCTTTTATCTTTGAGCTGATAGAGTAACCACAAATATAAGGACATATCCCTAACAATTTAAAATTTCAATGTCGACGTCATTTCCGGAAAAACCGGAAGTCATATTAACCTCAATAGTAGGTATTCGAAGAAGAAACAGCTTCAGGTAAACCTTTGCAACATCTATGCTAATGGAAAGCTGTTGAAACTGAGGTTTGGCCTGTAGGCTAAATATTGTGGAACCTCGCTGAGCCTCGAATTTTAAAGCTTATTTATGCGACTGTGTACTGGTATACCAACAAGAGGTAAATAAATACTGTTACTTAAAAAACGTTTATATCCTACATGATCATAAAGTGTCATTATACATCTTAGATACCGGGGCAAAAACTGCTTCTTAACGCCCGCGAGGGCGAAGGATTCTTAACGCCCCACAGTGGGGTACCTATTTGACCTGAAACCCTGGCCAAAATTATTTTTTCACCTAAAAAGGTTTTAGATGTGTTGTTTTATTTATGTATAACATGTTAACCGTCATATTAAGAATTTGAAGGTTAATAACTTAATAAACACAATAAAACAGTACCAAATAGGAAAAAGCAAACTGTATTAAAAATTGTTCTTCACTGCACTACACCTATTGTAAATTAATTACTGCTACAACATTTGTCATCAATATTTTTTTGTGATTTTATTTCTATTATGTTTTACCGTGTCAAATTCATAAAATAATATATGGCATATCCAGTTTAAATACGTAGCATATACGGATTTAAAATTGAACAATACATGTCGTTTTTGAGTTATATGAGATAACATGTTTCGGTCTGTTATGTTGTAAGAAAATCCTGAAAAAGTTTTATTTTTAAACACCAGTGATAGAGGAAGAAAATGAAAGTTTACACCAGTCGATATTGTGTATTGAAACGGTACATATGCTATTCATGCTGTTTTCCGTTCGATGCATTCCGATACGTGATAGTAGAAGCACTTAACAACCTATTTTGCCATATTTATCACTATAAAATCTATTATTTTTAGTATTACTTCAAAATTGTCTAATATTTATACTTATTGTTTCCATGAAAACTTTCGAAATTTGATGATACTTCAAGCTGAAACGGTCGTCTTTTAGTGGTATGACCCTATACGCATGTTTTGAACCCGCATTCTCATTCCGCATAAACACATTTATCGAAAACGCCTAACCAGTTTCTATTTACAAACTTACTATGTCTCTCCTCAACAAGAATCCAATTTAAACCAGTGAACTGTGTATGCGCGTAGGTGCTTTCGATGTATTTTCTTGCCTTGAATATGAATGCGATTGGCTTCAAGCAACCAATTTCCAAGAAATGTATATACAAGTACAAAGTTTAAGTTCTTTTTCGGATAATTTTTAAGAGTCTAGGTCATCGGGGTTGTTTGCTATACATGATCCAAAACGGAAAAATATACGTACATAACGGCATTTACAACATACAAGATGCATTGAACATAAAGTTGTCAATATCTCGATAACCGTAACCATTTGTATATAGCTAAATATGGTTAAATATGTTCTAAATTACCTCTACTATCACGGTATTATGAAATTGCACCAAATTAGCCGGATTTTCCTTTACAACTTATTAGAAATAAAATCACAAAAACCGCATCCGCACCTATCCGCAGCAGATTTTCCAGTAGTTATAATGTCAAATATGTATACTATAATTTGAACCATTTTCAAAAGCTTAACAAAGCTAAACACTAAACTAAAACACTTAAGTTCTGCATAAAACTGTTTTTTTTTATAACAGCGAATGTTCTCGGCCCTGCAATAAACAAAATTGTGGATAAATTTTAATAAAAATAATGTCGAATGAAAGTTCATACTTGGTTCTAAAGAATGTATAACAAAAAAGTCACATTTATCGTTAAAATACAAAATTGCAACCGTTTTTAAGAGCGTCAACTTATGTTCATACGATCAGCCATAGTTAAATATAACTTTTGGCTGACAAGGATACGTGGCTCAGGGCTCAGGTGAAAAAATATTGCCGCCTTTAATATGTACATCGGTCTTTTACCTATCCCAGAAACTGGTTTACTTTTTGGAATTTAACAATTTAGAAATTAGATTTATGGCCAGGTTTTTGGGTCTAATACCCCAATGTGGCACCCGCGCGGGCGTTAAGGGTTGCCATGGTTATATGTCAAATATACCAAATATTTGTCATTCAGATTGTAAATTTTAAGTTGATTTTAAGTCATTACTGTCAATTATTGGCGATTAAGGTTATAAATTTGACAATTAATTGTCTATACTGTCACTCGGCAATGTCAATTATTGGCGATTAAGGTTATACATTTGACAATTAATTGACTGTATTGTCATTCAACTCCGAATTATTGGTATTGCTATTCAACTCCGCAGATACGCATGTTACTTGATAACGTCAAAACATTTATTAATATTATTCAAACGGAGGAACAAAACCATTGTAGGACAATGGAAATTTTGTATGCACCTCGGGCATTACTTGATGTGTATACCCTTGGGTGACTTAAAAAGCTTCTAAGCGGTCACCCTCGGGGCATAAACATCCGTGTAATGCCCTTGGTACATAAATAACTTGGATACTGGAATTTGGATACCGGATGAAAGAACAAAATGATTTGCTGGGTTAAAATTGTACTTAAATAAAAAAATCTATTTTTGTGTCAAGAGTTTGAAAAAGCCAAAGATCCAGATGTAAAATTATTTTTATTTTTCAATAAAATTATTTTTCAAATAGCCCTACTCGTTATTTATCTAAGAAGTTCATAAACTTTGAACAATAAATAACGGTTTTATTTGAAAACGCGTTTTAGAGAGGTAGAACTGGGTCTTAATAACCGAATCTTCTTGCTTGTGAACGGATAATATAAAACTAGTGAATTTACTTCACTATAATATGGACAATAGATTGCAAAAGTTCGTTTGGTCTGAAAACTTTACTAGTAGTAGACTGGGCTGGGACAAAATCAATTATTGATTCCGTTCGTTGGCAATAAAATTTTATTGCATCTATGAACATAAATAACTAATTCAACTTGTTTATGTAACGACCAATAAATTTCAGGACCTAACGTCTCTTCCTAGGCACTCAAATTTAATATAATTTTTGTATTTTTCGTTCTCCATTATACATAGTGCCACAGATTAAGATTTATGTATTTATTTACACTACCCTGTATTCGTATTTGTCCCTGTAGCTTCAACCCAAAAGTAGACTTGACTGAAAACTCTCGCCTGAAACCGTTTTTTCTTTTTTTTTTCAGGATTTCGCCCGCACGTGTCCGCCTAATTTCGTTATAACAACAGGGCAACCAACGTACTAATACGGTACGAAAAAAGCATCCGCAAAGCGACGCAATCTGTTGTTTTTTCCCTCATCTCGAGCAGTTTTTTTTTAGCTGCCGGTGTTGGGTACCGCCGGGACAGCTGCGACTCGGGCGACCCCTATTAATGCCGGCCTAAATTAACGCTTAATGAAATAGCTCCCTCAGGACAACTGTTACCTCCTGAATTGTCGTGCGATGGTGCCGCGCTCTGTGCGATTTTAATTAGTAATCTGGAAAATGTTGGAAACTGGAGCTAGTGGCGAGATTAAAGATGGAAATTTTGAGATGGTAAGGTGGATAATAGTTAGGTTCAAGTGGATTTAACCGTGATGCATTTGTAAGAAATACGGACAGGTGTTTCCAAGATTTTTTAGTATGGGAAAAATAACCACGGTGGTCAACAAGATTTTCCAGTTAAGTGTGTGGAATTTCGATTTATGACTGTTTTGTATCTATTTTCATTATTGATTTATTATTACTTTATCATACGCAGTATGTTACTATGACTTCCGGTTTTTCCGGAAATGACGTCATCATTGAAATTTTAAAGTGTACCCTATATTATGTCTGTGATAACAAATAACATTTTATTTATTAATCTAGGCTTAATCTAGCTAATGTTTATCTGACTTATTTCGACTATTTCCACCAATTCATACCCACATAAATAAATAAATAAAAAAAGTTCTTTTTCGTTGCTTTAGTGATGAAAATTGACGATCGATATGTGTTTGTGTTCAGAATATCATACAGATTAGAGATATCACACAAATACCATAGGGTGCCATTTAAAATTTCAGTGATGACGTCATTTCCGGAAAAAGCGGAAATAGTAAAAATATTACGTTAAAGGAAAGAATTTTTTTTTGTATCCAAATATATTTATTTGACTTAAATAAATATTCCAAATAAATTATTTTTTTGAAAATTACTAGAGCATTCAATGAAGTAAATATTGTTTGTATCAAAGAAATAAATGCAAAAGAGTATATTTCTTAAAAACATATCTGTGTATTAGCACTCAAAATTCATTCGTTTAGCGCCACAAAAAAAAAAACCTTCTCTAATCTTCAGAATTTTTCTTATTGTTAATTAGTATAATCAGAGTGCGAAATGGCTAATTATTATCTTACATTATTCATTAAAAAACTACTTCCTATTGTTTAAACAATCAATAATTATTCATTTACAACTTTTTTGTGATACTGGTAGAAAAGTCAGCGTTGTCATCATTCCAAAATATAAATAATGTCACTTGAGAATAACAGTTAGCCAAACCTATTTAAAAAAAATTATATTAGGTGAATTGCTAACAACAATTATTTAAGCAAATGGATTTTTTAAACTAAATCTTGGTTTATTAGATATCTCAAACATGAAATTTATAAGTTAATTTCACAAAAAAACGGCTTTTCTACTATAATTAAGTTGAAATAAAAGTTGAAATTCAATTATAATTGATGTTGAAACAATAGGAAGATTTAGTGAATAATGTCACTCTAAGGTAACAAACTGCTCTATTAAACTCAAAAACAGGTAACGGAATTTTGAGAAAAACGAACTATTTCAACAAATAGAATTTGTTTAAACAAATGGAAATTAACTGATAAATGTTTATAAACATTCCACTAGACGTATAGTAACGATTTCAATGATACAAGAGAGAATTACACACAGATAGAAAAGATTTCTTGTTTCAAAGAAATGTATTTGTTTGAATTTATTCTTTTGGGTCAAAGCATATTTCTTTGACGCCAACAATATTTACTTCATTGAATACTCTAGTTTATTTGCTTGCAGAGATTAATTTATTTGAAATATTTATTTAAGTGGAATAAATATATATGGATACAAACAAAAATTACTTTCCTTTAAAGTAATATTTTAGTTTTGATTTTAAAAAAACGTTTCTTTACACCAATGAAATATAATTTTGATTCTAACATATAAATTTGTATATAAGGAGAGATTTATTTCGCTTAAAATAATATTTTGTCTTTGGCTTAAAAATAGGTTTACTTCCGCCAAAGAAATCATATTTTGATTAAAATAAATATATTTTTAATGTCATCCAACTGTATTGTTAGATGGCGGTGTAAACTCTCTCCTCGCACTTCATACATATCGAGAGTATAAAGCCGCGTGATCGACAGTATAGAACTTACAGTACAGTGCCTGCAGGTTCAAGTTGCAATTCCAAATTAGAGTACAGTTTACTAACTTAACCTTGACTATATGTTGGGTTGGGAAGACCAAGCACTAGTCGAGGATGTGCGACATCCCAAAAAGGAGGTGACACATGGCGAGTCTTCCGAAAAATTCTTGTCTATTAATTCCTTCAACAAATTAATAATTTTAAGCATTTTAACTCGACCAACAATTTTGTTAATTTAAAAAAATGTAATTCTTTCACTCAACACAATCATAATTATTTGAAGTAAATAAATCTCATATCTTATAATACACAAATTGCAAACTTTTTAACTGGAAACATAAATTGTTTGACACAAATCAACGTTCTTTCTACCAAACAAATATTTCAAATAAATGCGTTTTTATCCGCAAATAAATATTTCTTTGCCTCTATTGAAACAACAAATTTCTTTGAGTCAATGCATATTTATTTGAATCAAACAAGAATTTCTCTCTGTGCAAGTTAACATAAATTTTGCCAAATCCCGAACAATCATTCGAAAAATACCCAAAAAAAAGTCTTCGAAACGAATTGGGAAGGATTGTTGTTTTCGACATAAAAATAACCACCCTAGTGTCCATAAGGGAAAGAGTGCTATGTAATAAACATAATACCAAAATACGGGACGGGGGGCAACTGCCCCCCCTTGCTCCCCTCGGGATACGCCTATGACTACAGTAATTCTTGTTAAATTCTTAATTAAAATGTTCTCTTCCCATAATTGACCCAATAAATTCCAATGACAACTGTCGTCGCGTTTCTATTGTTTAGTAATTTGTTAAAATGAGTTTTATTGTAAGTCTAAAATCTAAATAACATTTAAATTATAGACCTAATAACAAACGAATAAACGATAGAAAGGAAACAAAATTAGAAATTCATTAAATAATCGAGTCACCACACCAGAACATACGCAAGAATTTCAATGTAAAATAATAACGATAATAATTGTACTCACCAGTATCCAGCGGGTCCCACAAACGTCTCCAAATCGGTCTTCAAACTTCTTCTGTTGACAACATAATCGCTCGCGACACGTACCAGCCTCCAAAACTCAAAGAAAATTCTAAAAAACAACGAAGAACAGTCTTAAAATACAAGACAACCAAGCATCTTTAGCAAACATCTGTCAATAAGTCGAGATCGTCCGCGAGAGGATCTGTATTACCGACGCTTAGGTCACCCATCCGACGCTGTCAAACTATCAATTATAAATTAGCTAAACAGATGACTCACCACTGTTGATCCGGTTCCAAATTTTCGACAGAATTGTGCCACGTAGCCTAATTCACAATAAACACGCAACTTCATGGTGATAATCGATAATATTTCGCGACAAATCGATTAGAATGATTGACAAGTATGGAGCGCCACAAACCGTATTGCAAGTCACTGATAACTGAGGTAAGCGTACAGCTCTAACCAGCGCTTGTTTACCAGATAATTCTTGCTCGTAGGTATCATAGAAATGCGTTGTTTGTTGTTGGGGGTAATTAGATGTTTAAATGTTTATTGTTAAGACAACGAATAAGCTTGAGTTTGCGTAAAGTTGAGTCGGAAAGAACTGATGGAAACCCGTTGTAGAAATATTAACTGTGTGCTTGTAAATAAGCATATTTATTAGAGCAAATATAATTGCGATGGGTATTTCTATATTCAGTACCAGAACTGTACTGTAATTCCGTTCTAAGATATATGTATGTACCGACCACTGAAGTCAAATATGTGCGTTCGTTGTTTACTGAAAACTTGAACTTCGTCATTGTCTCCACTGCGGGCAAGTTTTTGTTCCAGTCGCTTATAAAAAATTGTTTTTGATGCTGGAAAATGCTAGTGACCTTATTCATACTATTACCCCGACTTAAATGAACATTAATATAAGGACTTGTCAAGTACATTTTAAACAATTTCAGTTCTTCAATATGAGACGAGGTTTACATACATATCTCCGACAACAATAATTACAAATTACAAAGAAATGCCTGTAGTTAGAATGCCGCAGAAAGGAGTTGAATTATTTGATGTTTTATTATGGATTTATAACAAAATAAATCAACCTTTCATAACAATATTGTTGGACCTTACAACTAAACCTTAACCTTAACAACTCAAGAATACAGGGTGCTTGTGTACCGGATTCCGATTTATGGAGATCTGAAAATTTGGAATTAGAGATGAAGGGGAATGACAGCAGATTATACAGGGTGGTTCATTAGTGTCGCACAGCATGGTATTTTCGTTGTCTTAAGAGTGAAGATAAAAAAGCTTTATGCAAAAGTTGATCGACCATTTTCCAGAATAAAAAATATTTTTATTTATACACCGTGCAATTTTTTTAAAAATTATTGGGTCATGATATTAGTATATTATTTGACGAGCACATAATTAAGGATATAAATCGCGAGTATGAAGTTTACACGCGAGCCGTAGGCGAGCGTGTAATCATGCGAGCGATTTATATCCGTTATGTGCGAGTCAAATACGACGTTTTATCTACGACTCATAAATTCCGTTATATGCAAAATATTTTAAATGGATTTGTCAATGACTGCGAGACGAACTGTCAAGGAACTGTCATTCACGTAGGTTTTGACAGGTTTTGACACTAGCGTCATATAATGATGGCAGTTCGTTTAAATAATGAGGTCATTATTTGAACGAACTGTCATTATTATACAACGCTAGTGTCATTATAATCATTGGCGCGTATAATGTTGGGGATTATATAGTCATAGATACGTATGTAATGAACTTATTATATGTGAGTCGTAGATAAACATATTTAAAAGCCGATTGTAGCTCACCTAATTTATCTATAGAGATGTAGGTGCCATTTTATAGAGTTTTTTTATGAGCTATCTCCTGATATACAACACAATAGGGCTTGTGGGGAATTTTGTTGTTTTTAATTAAAAATTAAAAGCTTAATTGTGATTATTTCAAAATGTTCATGTTTTGAATTCACCACCAAAAGATCACATAATCTCCTATACTGTTTTCAGTTAATTCCAAAAGTTTTATAGGACGGAAATAGGTTCATGTCTTAAAAAAATATAAATGTCTACACACATAATATTTAATAGGAGAAGTCAACTATAACATGAATATTACCACTTCTGTGATATAAAATTAATAAAAGTATTATTGTGTTCTATTGCGGTCACTTCACTTAGTTGGTATACGATTTTCACTAAATATCAATGTTAATAAATGTCAGTAAATATTACTTTCAAACTTTGGGAATTAACTAAAAGAGAGTGTTATAAAAACAAGTTATTACCTACCTGATTTTTTCCACGTTTTCTCCTGATCTAATTTTGATTATTTCAAAATCCTCCATTTTGAAAATTTAAAAGAATCAGATGATAGGTTACACTGTTTTATTTAATTCTCAAAGTTTGAAAATGGGACGGAAATGGGCTAATGTCGTACAAAAAGTAAATGTCAATTGTCGAAAATCGACAAATGCTAAAATTTTGATAAATATTGGACACAAAAATGATTAGTAATATGGTTTTCTAGTTTGGTTTCGGCACGGTATTTTTCTTTTAAGAAATATGATCATAAATGCCTTTCAATTTGCTTGCGCTTGTGATAAAACCTTATTTGTTTAAACAAAATATATTTATATCATTGAATACTCGACATTATTTGGATTATTAGTTATTGATTGTTTTGTTATATTTGTTTAAAATAAACAATTTCTTTGGTACAAGAAAAAGTTGTAAATATTAACTCATTTCTTTAACATAGATTCGGCAAATATGTGTATGCCTTTTATACGAAATAAATATTTTAGATAAAACTTTTTTATCAACTAATAAATATATTAACTAGAATAAGAAAGATGAATTATATACTTATTGTTATTAAAACAAATCTTGTTTATATACTTCCGAGACACGCTGTGGAATAACTGAACGTGTGCATGTTTAAATATAGTCAGTTACAAAACTATCTATATTCCCAATAGTTTATTTTTGGTTCATTACAATATCTCGACTTTTGTTGAAGATGTTCAATTTCAAATAAGTCACAAAATCAAATAAATTTTAATAAGCGAAACGTGTACTTGATAATTTAATATTTGCCATAATTACAAGTGTTTCTGGTTTAAGAACAAAGCAAAATTTGTCTTCAAACTGCTTGTCTTCAACAAAAATTCAGATTATGGGATAAACTAGAAAACAAGATAATGAGCATTGATATAGTTTTGTAACAGAGTAGTGTTTTAAGTCATACACCTTTAGATTTTTCTTTCCTTTTTATATGTAGTTTTTAAATTAATAAAAACTTTACTCTAGCGAGACATATGTAGTCACCTTACTTATGAACGAATTTTCAGAGGCCCAACATGATTTATAGGCAATTCACAAGAACGTACTATCGTGGCCATATATTATGTCCCTTCTTTTGACGTTCATTTTCGATACCTAGGGGCGAAAAAATTTTAAAAAATTCTGGTGCTGTCCTTGTTTAATATGCTACAACTCATAAAAATTCGAAAGCTGTATGTGTTGGCGTTTTCCCGATTTTTCCAAATTAAGAAGAATTGGCGTTGTTTTTGCCACGGAAATTTTATTCGTTTAACTTTAGCAATTAATTACTCCGGAAATAATACATATATTTGAACGAATTAAAAAGTAAAATCACCTGCGGAATGGTAGCTTTCAATGTGCATTTTTGTAAAATCATTGGATTAGTGCTTGACCCACAAAAGGCTATATTATGCAATGCCAACAATTCCTTTATTAGAAGAGCTAGAATAATGAAATATAGACTATAGGCTACCCACAAATTCATAGGTTTAAAGTTTATTACATAATCATGGTTTATCTTGCATTTTCCCTACAAAAGATCGAGTTGAAGCATCTCATGATTGCTGCAGTTGACGCGGCGCTCTACGGTCCGAGGGGGCGAGCGGGGCAAGGGATCGACAGCGACGTTACTAGTGTTTACGACACAATACATAAAACGACACGACGCGGCGATTATGCCTCGCCAAAGAAATTTGGATATCCGGCAACAGATTACTGAATTAAAAAATAATGGCAAAATAAGTCAATAAGATAACAGAACCACGAACAGGAGGAAGTCCCATGGGAATTCTTAGCAATTTAAATCTGGTTTCGGGTTTAGCATTTAAAATTAATTAGTGATCTGCAAAATATTCTATGTGTCTACACATTTACGATGCTAAATTTGTAAAAGTTTTTTGATATTTTTAAGTTTTATACGCTCAGAGCTGACGTTTGTAATATATGTAATATATCAAGAGTTGTATGTATTTATTTTATATTGTTTCTGCATGTATTTAAATATTATTAATAAATAAGCTGTTGAAACTGTTATAATAGTTTGAATATTTATATAACAAAATCGGGCATACTTTTTAAATATTTTTAGGTTTATCAAGCATGCTTAATTTAGTATTCACCACTAATCGGAAAATCTGCTAACTCCATATTATTAGATTTATCCGCTTCTATCAAAATCTTGTTTACAACCTTATTGTATAAAAACTGAAGAAAACATAAACGCCAATCGATAGGAGAGATTTCTCTCGTACCGGGTCACATATTATAATCAAAATTATGCAAATATTAAGAATTTAATTGTTAGTTAAAATTACTACCTAGACAAGTTATCGTTCTTTTTGTGTATTGATAATAAGCTGCCCGGTTCTCCCAGCTGTGTCGGTTCTCTCCGACATGACAGCACCGTTAACGCCTCCCTTCCCCGCTGTACACCAAAGACCGTAGAGCGTCGGAATTCACGCGGAGTTTCAGCACGATCTTTTGTATGAAAAATGCAAGATAAACAATGAATATGTAATAAACTTTAAACTTATGAATTATTGGGTAGCCTATATTTCATTATTCTAGCTCTTCTAGTAACGGAATTGCTGGCATTGCATCATATAGCTTCTTGCAGGTCAACCACTAATCCAATGATTTTACAAAAACGCACATTGAAAACTAGCATTCCGCAGGTGATTTTACTTTTATAATTCGTTGAAATCTATAGATTATTTCTGGAGTAATTAATTGCTAAAGTTAAGCGAATAAAATTTACGGGGCAAAAACAGCGCCAGTTTTTCTTAATTTGGAAAAATCGGGAAAACGCCAACATATACAGCTTTCTAATTTTTATGACTTTTAGCATATTAATCAAGGACAGCATCAGAATTCTTTCAAATTTTTTCACCCCTAGTTCTGCGAGAAAATCAACGTCAAAAGAAGGGCCACATAATCTATGGCCACGATAGTACATATTTCAAAGTTCATATCTTCAAACCAAAAACACCGTCATCGAGCTAATTAAAGTCAAGTGTCCCCCCATACACCTCGAGCCACTTCAAGGGTTAATTTTCTCCGGTGTTTCCGCTTTACGAGGTGACGTAACAAATGTAGATTCACTCGAATATATGGGTCAAAGTGGTGCTCCTGAACCCACCCTAACCACCCCTTCGCCTCCCTTCTCCTTTTACTCTCCCTTTGAAACAAATGCACGGCAATAAAAGTTGAAGTGAGCTCCGCACCTTGTCCCAAATAATTGCGCCTAGCAACCCTCCAAACCCTGCATTCTCCGCCCTACCGACCACCCATTTCTTTGCCGTCTTAGTCCTCGTTTTAACCACAATGGCGGTAGAAACACTTACGGGCCTTCCTTTGCATTTGTTGATAAGACAATGGAGGTAAGAGGTAGTATCAAGGAAGAGGTGCGTGTTCTGGAATTACTGGTGGGAATTTTGGGGGGATTACGAGTAATTTGGGGAGGGTAAATGGAGTTTAAGGGTGGATTGTGAATGGAAAATTAGTAGCGAGTGGAAACTTAATGATTTTCTTGAATGCATGGGGAAAAATTGTCTAGTTATTTTCAGGTGCAAGCACTTTTAAGCCAAGAAACCAACTATCAGAATTTTACAGTTAAATATATAATGTTTTAGAAATAAGCTGTTTTAAATTTAATTTAAATTAACTTTAAATTGAAATTCTTTAATTTTAATTCGAACTTTCTGTTCGAGAATATTAGATTATCCAAATAAATGGATCCAAATACACTTTTCGATATACGATAATCGTTGTGTTCTTCTAGATTCCACAAAAACTATACCAATTGTATCCTGATTATTTCTGCTGCTTAATTTTTAATTCTGTAATTTCGATATTCTTATTAATTGTCGTTTCTTTAAAAACCAGTTTTCAATACCGGCTTTTTGTTGTTGTTGACATCCTGTTTTCGATGGTTTTTATAAGTAAAAATACCGGTTTTAGATACCTGTTCACAATATAAAATTAATACGTAAGAAAAATGAGGTATTAGATTCAAAAATTGCCACTTTGTCATTGAATAAGTAGACTATTGTACATATTATTTATTTCTTATATATGGAAACAGATTTTAATAAATATACGGGTGTTCCACCCCTTTTCCTGATTTTTTTTGTCAGTAAATGTCATACTAAATGACATATTTTATACGGACCATTTCATATTTGCTTCAAATTTGAAATATGCGAAAATATAAAATAAAATACAATTGAAATAATGCGATATATTTACCATTATCTCAATAGAAAATGAATAAATAATGTGAAATTGGTAAAACTAATCTAGTTTACTAGTTTTGTGGCACAATTTATTGATTTTTTCATTATCAATTTTAATACTTAGCAAAATGCTGTACTCTACTTATAGGTTTTTGCTTCATCATACGGAGTATTAAAGCAGGAGTACCACAAGGTAGTGTACTTGGCGCAATTGTTTACCTTCTATATACACATGATCTTCCGCAACCAGATAGTGTTACCGTTGCCACGTTAGCTGATGACACTGCTATCATGGCAGTAGATACAAATGTTGAAGGATCAACACTAAAGCTGCAGAATGCTGTCAACGATATTAGTGATTGGATGCAACGGTGGCTAATTACATTGAACGAAACCAAATCAGTTCACATAAAGTTTACCAACAAGCGAATATGATACGTTCCAGTTACAATAAATTTCACCACCGTACCCTACTCGAACACGGCAAAATACCTCGGTATGACGCTAGACACTAATCTCCGCTGGAAAGCACATGTTAAAAAGAAACGAGAAGAATTGGGCATAAGATACAAAAAAATGTACTGGCTTATTGGTAGGAAGTCGTCTTTGTCGACATATAATAAACTCCTACTTTACAAGCAGATACTTAAACCTGTGTGGACCTATGGTATCCAACTGTGAGGCTGCACTAAGCCAAGAAATATCACCATCATTCAACGCTTCCAAAATAAGGTGCTAAGAAACATCGTGGGTGCACCGTGGTATATAAGAAACAGAAATCTCCACAGGGATCTTGAGATGGAATTAGTAACGAACGAAACTGGAAAGTTTGCAGAGAATCATCAGAACAGACTTCTCCAGCACACGAATGTCGAGGCAATCCAGCTTCTTGACAATTGTGACAGTGTGCGAACACTCAAAAGAACCAAACCTTTTGAGTTGGTGAAATGATGTTTAAAAAGCAGTGCACAGTGTTATGTGAGTGAAAGCCGATAGGTGAACAAAGCAGAGTAACGTGCAGTGTGTGAAGTTTAAAGCGTCAGCATCCAAATTAAATTTAAGGTACACCAATGGGGAACACTTAATATAGAACACCTTTTATACGTAGCAAATTAGGTTAGATTAATATAGCTAGATAGTCATCAGACTAGGTGTTATATACAAGTACCTGTGGGGTGCTGCTAATTAATAAAAAAAATATATAGCATGTTCTCCACGGGCCGTGCCTGACAAAATCTAAGTTTTTACAATTGAGTTTTTTGGAGTTTCATTTGATTGTCAATTGTGTAATTTATATCTCATTGCCTATAGCGCATAGAGAGGCGTCCAGTAGGACACGAAACCTGTAGCGATTGCGAAAATAAAACAAAAATAACGAATCCGACCATTTTTTATTGTATTAAAATATCTGTCAGATCCTGGCTAACTAGTTTTATTTTAATGCAGATACGACCAATCCCAATCAAATAGAAGAAGATTAAGAATAAGAAGTTAATACACGTTTTCGTTAATATTCCAAACGTCCAAGGAATTGAAAAAACAACTAGGTCCACATGAAACTTAATGTCGTCCTGAAAACGACATTTACTATCTGAAAAATGCTTTTGGGAAAAAAACTGGCAGAGCCTATATATAAATAATACGTCATATCATCTTCTACTACTTCTACTACTCGCTGTTCAATGAATAATATTTGATGTATTTTTGACACTTTTGGCCGCCCAGCACAATATTTAGACACGACCGATCTCGATCAAATAGAATCTCATGCAGCTAAACTATTAATTGTATGATAATGTCATGTGCCTAGGTACGTCAGATTTTCAGACTTGAAAAGATCCTTTGTAAGTCACATTTACTTAAATATTGTAATCTTTGTCTCCATCCTCTTCATGGTTTCGGTATACTTTCTTCGCATTCTTGACGTCTCTTATTTCTTCAATTTGATCACCAATTCGCCAGTCACAGGGAGGTGTGATATTTTTTTAAATCATCCAAACTATCTAACAGAAATAAGTGTTTTTGTCGTTTATCACCCACGACATCTAGCGGGCGATATTTCTCACGTCGCTTCATGAAGGAACGTGAGCACAGCAAGGGTGCCCGCGGCATAATTAACGGGCACAATAAACACCAGCAATCTGGGCAAGAGGGGTAGGGGGTGAGTGTAGTGACGCCTTAACGAGACTTTGTACGTTGCACACCTGCACTCTCACTCCAGCAGCGCGACTAGCGGAGAACCAGAGAACTTGAAGGACGTATTCACAAGATACTATTGTAGAGTTTGGCCCGACAACAGGCAAACTTTCCAAATGTAATTCCGAAGTTTCGGCATGCTGGATTGTTTTTGCTACGGTAATTAATTGCGAATGTTTGCGTCGCTACCTAAACTATATCTACGTGGAAGATCAAGCTGATATGTATGAACTATTGTAGTAGCTAACTATTGTAACTACTAACTACTTAAGGAGCGACATTCACGTTGTTATATAAATGACTATGATCGATTTTTGTTTTGTAGTTTGTATTTCTTGATAGTACTGTATTTGAGGAATATTCCCAAAAAAGTTTATTTAAAAATTCGTTAAACTGTTGGAGATATGAGGGTAAGAAGTTGCTGGGCAATGCTGTCTGAAAGAAAAACTAGTCTTAGTGGATTTCTTGTATCTCCGCTATTTACACGTTTTTTCCAGCAGGAAAATTTCAGGGAATCTAGTAGATTAGTTAGGCATTGATTGTGCATTCCCATTTTTAGATAAATAATTATTCTCCTATCAATATACGCCCCTTAAGAATTTTGAAGTTAACTAAGCAAAATATTTGAAGGATGTAGTCCAGAAATTAAACAATTTTGCGTACAGATAAATATGTGTAAGTTGTCTCATAATTAATAATAATAATAATAATAATAATAATAATCTTTATTGGTGTTATTACAAAGAAAATTGTTTACACAAGTCAGAACAGAAAAAGAAAAACACTATGCACTACATATTTCTACGAAATTACAGTTAAAGTATTCATCGTAATTGAATATACATTTTTCAACCAAGAATTGTTTCATTACTGTCTTAAATCTGTTATTGGAGTAACACTTAATTGCTGGCGGCAGAACATTAAAAAATTTTAGAGCCCAGTAATTTGATGCGTTGCGCGACTTCGGCAATCTCAGAAAAGGTCGGCGATACTGCTGATTCTCACGAGTGTTGTACGAGTGAATTGCATTCGATGTCACAAACGTACTGGCATGACCTTAGCGTACATTAAACATTCCAATATGTAGGCGGATGGAAGTGTCAGAACATTGAGATTTCGGAAGTGTTCACGGCAATCTTCCCTCCAACCGACTCCGAGTACTACTCTTATGCATCGGCGTTGTAGAGAAAACAATTTATTGCTGTGACCTGAATGGCCCCAGTTAAATATTGCATATGTCATCAAGGAGTGAAAAAAGGCAAAGTGTGCAACCCTAAGACATTTTATAGAGATTGATTCTCTCAAGATTCTCAAATAATGAATCACCCTCGCAAGTTTTCCTGAAACATGTCCGACATGACTTTCCCACTTTAATTTGGAGTCAAGAATAACACCCAAGAATTTTACACTCTCATTATCGTCCGTACTGGAACGCGCTTCATGTCGCAATGTAAACAATACCGATAAGCACTTATCCTGATTGATGCAAAGCGCATTTGAAGAAAACCATTCTTTAATATCTCTGTCACATAGGTCAACTGTATTAAGAAGCTGTTCATAATCATCACCTCCCTTAACTACCGTTGTGTCATCCGCAAATAGAATAAGATCAGTTGCTTCAGTAGCACAATTAATGTCGTTGATATAAATTAAAAAGAGAATGGGGCCCAAAACTGATCCTTGGGGTACCCCGTAACTGCAAAGTCTGTTCGATGAAATTGAATTGTTCACTTTTACGTGTTGGTAACGATTACTCAGATATGACTCCATTAACCCAATGCTCGATTTCGAAAAGTTATATTTCTTAAGTTTTTCTAATAGAACATGATGTGTGACACAATCGAAAGCTTTCGAGAGGTCATAAAACGTGGCAACTGAATGGCATCCGCGCTCAAAGTTGTTTAAGATTTTATTTATAAGAGCATTGATAGCTAGACTGGTAGATTTGCCATGCCTAATTGGATAGATAGTAAGAAGAGAAGCTATTAAAAAGTTTTCCAAAATTGCAATTTTATTCGAGAGACATCAATGATCGGTTTGACAACGAACTGTGCTCTGACATCTGAAATTCATGCGGAAATGGGTTGGAAAACTGATTCCAGCACATTTCCTATTGCCTTTTTGTCTCAATAACTTGCAGCTCCACCATACACCGGTAGACAATTCTTTAAAATATAAATAAATCATTGAATTTTGGCAAAAATAAGTGAGGCACTAATGGGAAAAATTGGTATTATTATATTTTGCTTGTATGTACCGTGTGTTACCAAAACGATGAAAAACTCTTAAGAGTAAATGTTCAAAGCTATGCAAAAATGTTATTTGAAAAAGTATTTAGATTTATTCAAGGTCAAATATCAAATACGAAATTGTATTCGTCTTCTCCAGTTATTTCTCGGAAATTTTCATTCTTCATAAAAGTATCTGGATTGTCTTAAACATAAATGCGAAAATTACAATGTAATTATGTGCTTATATGTACCGTGTGTTGCCAAAACTATGAAAAATACTGAAGAGTTCACAACTATGAAAAAATTATATCGAAAAAAGGTATTTGGAAATATTAGAGGTTCCCTTCGACGTTTCATATACCGGGTGTTCATTCAACGACGAAGGAGATTATAATTTCGTATTTAATGCCATCTAATAATTCTAAACACTTTTTTCAAATAACATTTTTGAACAGCTTTTGATAGAAATAAACAAGGTACTTTACTCGTAACGAGTTTTTCATAGTTTTGGCAACACCCTGTAAACAAACAGATAATTACATTCTAATATTTGCATTTAAGGACAATTTAGGGGCTTTTATAAAGAATAAAATTTCCTGTAAAGTTAATAAGTTAATAACCAAATTTTGCCCATGTGTGTCCAAGTTTGAAAAAATAGTATGTGAGACCTAATATTCAGGGTATCCATTTTTCCCTCCTTTCGAACGTTGTTTTTAGAAAGGAAACGCCATTTTGAATAAGGGTTTTCAAAAAGATCTAATTGCTTTGTTTCATTCAGTACATAGATGTATCTAGTTAAAAAATCTGATGTGGCCAGCACATGACTTTATCATACAATATATAAAATTAATACTTTAGCTGCATGAGAATTTATTTTATTGAGATCAGTCGTGCATGCATTAAAATAAAACTAGTTAGCCAGGAGTTGACAGATAAATAAATAATTAAATAAATTAATAATTCCTTCATTAACATAAAACAATATTAAATACAATATTATTTATATATTTAGGGCGGAGATCAGCACACTTGTTTCCAAATTGCCTTGCTCTTCAACTCAACCCCTTACGCAAACTATAACTAAGACATAATTGTACCAATAATATAACAATAATTCCGAGAACTTATCAAAACAAAAACAAACCAAAAATTACTCTAGAGTCTAATTACACGTAATTGCAGCAAATCCAACTCACAAAACATCGCACATGCCCATAAAAAAATTAAAACAGCCTCCGATGTGCGCTCAATGCCTAAAGTCCCCCCTGTTGAGCAAACAGACAACACTTGACCTTTCCCCCAAAACTGTTTAGCGATATTTTTTTCATATCTTCCCTGAGACCATTGTATATGTGACTGACCTGGTAAGAGAATGACCGTTTATACAGCTCAGCGCGATGGGCAGGTGGAGCAAACAAACACCTGAATCTTAAATTAAAATTATGGACATCCGTTCTACAGGGTATCTTCCGCATGAGGTATTGTGGGATCCTCTTGGGTATCATCATACTGCGTATGAAGAAGTAAAAATAAATTATACAATACACAACTTTACAAGGTATACCCATAATGAACCAAAACTTTCTTATTTAATTTAACATACAGGTGTTACAAAACAAGAAATCACTAATTTTTATTAATGTTAAAGTATCAGTTTTTCATAAATTAAGTGCACCTATTTTAAATTTATTTAATGCTCACTGCTCAGATATCTAATTTCACTTAAAAGTACTATATATTATGTTCGTTTTTTTTTAAAGATAACAATAGCCTTTAGTGAAAATCCTTTGCAACTTTTATGAAAACTCGTATTCCTATACAATAACACCCTTTACCTATTCCAATATACTCTTCTCACAATAATATTTATTCTGAAACTCCAAGATATCCGCTATACACATACAACGTTGGATGAGACGGACGAAATAACAGACCTAATACTTGCATACATCTTGTAGATATTGGGCCGAACCTTATTTGAGTTCCTTCTCGGTACTATGCACGTTCTAATATTTGCACGTACCAGACATTCTCAGACCGAGTAATATTTGGCTCCATTTCCCGTAATATAAATTTTGCGACTGCAATATCGCGACTACCACATGGCAGGAAGGTTCCATATAATATCTACGTTAATACGAATTTACTCAAATTTACCGCGCCACTCCAAGACATCTGCAGGAGATGTCACGACATCTCATCGGGACATCATTCATCGCTAAGGAAAGAGATAGAATTATTAAAATATTTCCTAGATTATGTAATACTTAAGTGTACGTAGTCGAGAAGTGAAAGCAGGGGTTGTACCCCTAGGTACTGTCTTGGGACCAATTCTCTATTTACTAAATAATTGAAATGGGTATTTTTAGAGCTGAAAAGCTTCTGATTCAAAAGGGTCCATACACACATAAAAATTTTACGGAGAGAATTTGCACGTAGTTAGTTGTACACAAAAAAGAGTGATTTTTTCTCCGAAAATCAGTTGATTGTGTGCTAAAAATTGTTGATATACGTAATATCGGAGATAATTTAACTACACAGCACGGAGTTGAAAATAGTTTATATCCGAAATGGTGAAAATTTTTACTGGAGCTGTGAAATGAAAATTAACACCATGCAGGGTGTTGAAATAGCTGACAAAATGAGAGAAAGTACACATTTTGGAGTTGATATGACTGAATATTGTGACGGAGTGATAAAACTCCTAAAAGTAAACATTAATTCCATGTGTAATATTGATTTCTAACTCCGTTTTGGAGTGAATAATCTCCAAAAAGGTAAGATTTATACTGTAAAGGCAAAAACTTACGGTTTGACAACAACAGGCGTCAACATGTCGCCACCAAGACGGTTTGTAGTTGCTTCGCAGTGTGTTGTGGTCGTCACTTATACTCCTAAGTTTGCGGGGTACAGTTGAGAGTGAGTTTCATTTCCATTACTTTTAATATTTTATATGTAAGTACATTATTATTTCAAATGGAGCAGTGTATTTTCATACGGACAATTAAATACGGACAAATAAAAAAATGGGTCAGCATTATCAACGATGTATTAAATTTCGACACAATTAATACTACAGGTAAGTTACTTATATTACTACATATGTATGTATGTACGTAGACATATGTATGCGTGTACAATACTTATTCGTTGTGCTCACATGCTTTTATAATTTTGTAGTTTATAAAAATGTTACGCACACTACATACTTACTAATGTACTATAGAAAAAAGCTTGTGAACATACCGGCTAGTCAAATGCGCAGTACGTTTGTTGTCGCATTTGTGGTACCTTCATACCGAGTATGACACTGCATTGTACCTACAGAATGCATGTCGATTTTTGTGTTTTTTTTATGAAGTAGTGTGTATTCCTTTGGCCGGCAATGCGTTTTTTTTGATTTTTTCTATTTGCCTTACAACATACAAAAATACAACAATTCTGCAGATAGTTCTTTTTTTATGTACAGTTGGCAAGCTATTTAAAATAGCAGAGACAAAATATCAAGATATCAAGTATTATGATGACGCGAGTTATGGAATCGACAAGGAGTTATTGGTAGACTTCATATGGCACAGTCAACGAGAAATTACTTTGGTAATAAAGACGGGCGAAGAGGATGACGATGTTAATACAAATCCTTATACACATTCCTTATAATAAGGCGAATGATATGTATATAGTTACCCATTATATTATATGTACTTAGTTATTAATGAAAGTACTCTAGACTTTATATACTCTGTTATATTTGATATTAGTTATTAATTTATTATTATTAATATTTATACGGAGATTATTGTTATATTTAGGATAAACTGTATTTTATTTATTGAGTATTGTTGCAAACATGTATATTCATTTACTTGTTTTTTCGAAAAATAAATTGTTAAAATGTATTTTTGATTTTTACTGGTCCCCGTCATATTCCTAATAAAGATGAGAACCGCTCTGAAAAAAAAGCAACTCTATTTGGTACATATTTAACTTCATTACGTACACAAACAACTCTTTTAGGGAAAGAATAATTTCGCCAATAAAAGAAAAGCACCCCGCAACAGGGTAATTTTAACACTAATAAAGGAGTTACGTAACATCTCCACGGATGTATTTCACTACTACAGAAGAACTTTTGCACTCCGGAACGCGGAAGTTTGACACGCGGGGAGATTATTTTATGTCTATAAAGGAGTAAACCTGCATTTCCCTAAACATATATTTTCAAGTCCGTTACAAATAATAATAACTATAAAAAGAGTGAATGAGCTCTGTAAAAATTCAACTCCGTCTGATTTAACTACATGCGCAAACGGTCGCGAGGGAGATCCATAGCGGTGTTGAATCGGTGTTAAATCCAACTCCGTATTTTTATGTGTGTAGGAACTGGACGTTGCCTTTTTGGACGCGCTGAGCTGTATAAACGGTCATTCTCTTACCAAGTCAGTCACATATACAATGGTCTCAGGGAAGATATGAAAAAATTATCGTTATACAGTTTTGGAGGAAAGGTGAAGTGTTGTCTGTTTGCTATTGTATGATAAAGTCATGTGCCTGGCCACATCAGATTTTGTTTACATCGCCCCGTACATTCCCAAATTGTTCAACTTCCTGATCAATATTGTAAAATTCACCGTAATTCACCGGTGAAAACACGTTCACCAGAATCTTATTATTATGGGTTTAACACTGACTGCCTCTGGGTAACCAGATGCGTTCTAGTTTGCGCTCGAGTAATATAATACGTGAAAGTTGGCGATACTGATGCCACGGGGTATCCCGTTCATAGCGGAGTCTACTCCGAAAAGTTGTCAACATGAATAAAGTATGAGCTAGGTGTAGTACCGCTGGTATCTTGAAACCGCACAAGCAACCAGCAAAACAAACAAAACTTACCGTATTGCGGAAACACTGAATTTTTGATACGATCGCAGAGTACATAAAGAGGTGCACCGTTAAAATCTATGATGTAAATTGGTTCCTGTATTTCATGGTAGACAGAATAACAAAGGTATTTGAAGCAACCTTGGGAGACAAAAAAAATATACAGGGTCCTGCAACTAAACTCCCGTCTTCTGTAGCTCACTTACTCATTAAGCTAAGAGTTTGACATTTTGCAAGCTTACCCTGTACTTCAAGGTACAATTCATGAAATTATTTTTTATTATACAGGGTGTTCCAAAAATGTGCAACGCCATGGTAATATATTTTTTTAAATTGCATGCTATACATTGTTTTGCACATTTGGAAGCCTTTTATGGTTGCCTACATATCACCAAAATTTTATTGAAATCGGTTGAGTGACCGCAGCGGAAGAAAATAAAAACCAAAAAAAATGATTTTGCATCATAGGCTTTAAAAATCAATAAAAACCACAAAATGCACCTCGTTAATAAAATATTGCGACGTGCTTATTAAGTTAGATGTAATAGTCTCGTTAACCAAGTGACATTGATCCAAATTATACAGGGTGACCAAAATCGAGTGTCAAACTTGTCAAACTTCAAAGCGTGTTATTGTTCTTATTTTAGATTGGAACCCATAAATTTTTTTATGTGGAATGATGCAGAATTAAAAAATAAACATTGTTTCTAAATACAACCCCATAACAATTCCCAATATTTTAAAACTTATTCGCCAAAAACTCATTTTTCAACGTTTCCAACGGCAATTTTAGATAATAAATATCGTACGTGGCTTTGAAAAACAATTTATTTCATAAAAAATAATAGGCGTATTTTAGATTTGAGTGTACTTAATTAAGTAGTTATTCAAATGCTAAATTTACTGCATAATTTACCTATAGCGGTAAGGACGGAAATGTGGCTATAGGTCAATTTTTCAGTAAATTTAGCAATTGAATAACTACTTAATTAAGTACAGTAAAATCTAAAATACCTCTGTGCGTTATATTTTATGTAATAAATTGTTTTTCAACGCCACGTACGACATTTATTACCTAAAATTGCCGTTGGAAACGTTGAAAAATGAGTTTTTGGCGAATAACTTTTAAAATATTGGGAATTGTGATGGGGTTGAATTCAGAAACAATATTTAATCTTTAATTTCGCATCGTTTCACATAAAAAAATATGGGTTCCAATTTAAAATAAGAATAATAGCGCGCTTTGAAGTTTGACAAGTTTGACACTCGATTATGGTCAGCCTGTATAATTTGGATCAATGTCACTTGGTTAACGAGACTATTACATCTAACTTAATAAGCACGTCGCAAAATTTTATTAACGAGCTGCATTTTGTGGTTTTTATTGATTTTTAAAGCCTACCATGCAAAATCAATTTTTTTTGGTTTTTATTTTTTTCCGCTGCTGTCACTCAACCGATTTCAATAATATTTTGGTGATATGTAGGCTACCATAAAACGCTTCCAAATGTGTAGAAAAATGTATAGCATGCAATTTAAAAAAATATATTACCATGGCGTTGCACATTTTTGGAACACCCTGTATAATAAAAAATAATTTCGTGAATTGTACCTTGAAGTACAGGGTAAGCCTGCAAAATGTGAAACTCTTAGCTTAATGAGTAAGTGAGCTACAGAAGACGGGAGCTTAGTTGCAGGACCCTGTATTACTGTGTATTACGTCGGGTGTGGCAAAAACCTTCGATAAGGTTTGGCCGAAATAATTAAAGCAAAATTGCTTTAAGGGCATATATTTAACTAAAGAAGAGTACAAAAACAATTTAAGTTACACTAAAAACGTAAATTAATTCCGCAAAACAGAGTGGAAAAATGTCGAATATGCTTTGAATTCACGTCTGAAACCTTACTAAAGATAACAAATGAATTCAGTTGTCAATTTTCGTTGATTAGAAGCATTATTAGAAGTAAGTTAGCCCTGTGAGATGGAGTTAGTAACCAATGATATACGTTGTAACAAAATTGAAGAGAGATGATCTTCTAAAGCTTTCTAGTACTAAAACATGTGAATATGACATCGTATACGCTACCGGGCATATTATGAAGAATTACTCGAGGTACATAAAAGAATTTTTATTGGACATCAACTTTACACGACACCATAAAACTAAGGAGCAAACTATAAAGTTGCATACTAACTACAAGAGCACTTTTAGCAGATCTCAAGTTCATTTTTAAAGTATTTAAATTTCAGAAAAATAGGCAATAAATAATAGTCTATTGACCAGTTTTATACGGTTTATATAATTGAGAAACATCTATAATATTATAACACAAGTACTTACTCAATACAAACATTGTGTAGGAGATATAGGAGAACACAATCGTAACTTACAAGAAAACCTAAAGGAATAAACATATCTAAAAACATACTAAACTATTTTGTAGCACATAATTCACGTTTTTTATACAAGAAATCGCAACCCCCTTTTCAATAAATAGTCCAGCAAAAGCTTAATACTCTGCTGGTAGTTCTTGGGTCTGAGGTCTGGTAGTATTTCTTGGTTTATTGTTGAACATGGGCGGGCTATTGTGATCTCTGGGCCTTACCATCATCCTGGCTTTGTGTAGGCTGTACTGCGGTCCACCGAATTCTCCCCAATACATCCCCTGATAGATGTATTGTACCGGAAGTTCACCGCTCAAATACCGTCCGTTTAGGTTACTCGTGTCGCAACTTCTGTACCACCAACCGCCACCTACAACACAAATTTAACCGCTAATTAATACAAAGGGATACTGTAGGTAATGGTAGAGTGGATAATTGTCTCTCTTGTTCTCCCTAGTACTAAATTTGACAACTAGTTTAAATCAAGATGATTTAAAAAAATGGAACCAGCAATGACTCAATAATAGTTAACCTTGTGTATTGTAATACAATTCTGACAAATAGTGTCAAAAGGATTGACTTGAGTAAAATGTTATTTTCATCTTTTTAGCAACGACGAAGAATATGATTATAATTTCTTTTTTATTTTTTTCTCAAATAACATTTTTGCGTAGCGATCAACACAAAACTTCGCTACCCTTCAATCTAATATTTGCATTTTAGGTTTAAGACATACTAGACACTTTTAAAAATAATAAATTATTGTGAGAAATTCATAAAAAGTTATATTAATAAAGACCCGGTATACGGAATATAGAAAGTAATCATAATTTCGTATTTGATAACCTGTAATATTTCTAAATAATTTTTTCAAATTAAATCCCATTATGTATCTTATATATTTTAGTACGTTACCAGAGCCGGCCCTAAGCGGTAGGCAAGGTAGGCCACTGCCTACGGCGGCAAAGTTTAGGGGCGGCAAAACCAACTGCACTGCAATAAAAAAGACTCTAAAATATTGCCTGAATCTAGAAAATAAAGGAATAGTAAAATACAATCAAATACAATCGGAATTGACAGGCTTCAGGCTATTCCTATATTTTAAGATGCATAGCAGCCAATAATAGACATACTTAAATAAAATAGCTCATTAGCTTTTATAAAGAATTAGGATCAATTAGGAAAAATAATATGATCAATTAGGAAAAATAATATCAAACTGTACTGTAGTGTAGTGATCCTATACAAAAATCAAAAGAGAAATATAAAATAATCCTAACGATCCTTTTGAGTTTTTATGGGATATCGACAAACTTAAAGAAAATGTTATAAGTAAAAATGGTTTACTGGCACATTCCAAAGATATAGAACCCGCTTTAAAAATTGGCGATTACTCCATCTTAACGTTTTAGCATTTGCTGCCGAAATGGTAAGCTAGTTAATTTTTATTTGGGTAGACACATAATTTGCCCGCCTATAAAAATAATATTAAAATGTGCTAGGTCTTTGATGATATTATTATTAAAATTAATTAAAAACTTATCAGTGATTAAAAAATTCCCCATGAAATGCTTGCATCAACATCTCTGAAAATATCTCTTAGCAGAACAAACTACACATCATATCAAAGATAAAATTTTGATAAAGATTTGGGTACATGCTAAACAAAGAATTACTTAAAATATTGAAAGATTTAGATTTGGGAAAATGTAAAGAAGGGAGATATTATGTCAAAAACGACAGAAATTTACTGATGACAGATGACTTAACAGTGTAGATATTGAGATAATATTTCGATTCTGAAAACCCGTTTGTTAACCTTCTCCCAAATCTACATCTTTCAATATTTCTAAGTAATTGTTTTCATCTTTAATATGGTGTACATTTTGTTCTGCTAAGCTAATACTTTCGGAGATATTTGATGCAAGTAGTTCATAACAAATTTCATTCAATTGATCGATCAATTGATTTGCTAGTTTGTATGTAATTAATTAAGTATGTACAGGTGGGGCAAATTCGATGTTACTATAGGAGATCTCTGTAACTATAAGAGATATAAAAAAAATGACTAGGATCGTCTTTTTTTGAGAGGAACTCAATGGTGAAAACCAAAATTAGATATCGTCTTTTGTTTTCGAGTATTATTATTATCCTATTAATCTAAGCAAATTGCACTGCGAGATATGCACTGTCAAATATGTGTACCGACAGTGTCTCGAACGCATCGGCTGGCCCGACAAAAACTTGTAGTTCTATGGCCTTAAAAATACTTTCTACGCCGGTATTGAGCAGAGTATTTGAGGTAAACATATTAATGCCGCATGAATGCACCGGTGAAAAATACATTCTTATGCCTGCAAGAAATAGTTTTCGCGCTATAGAATTCTTAATACGTTTTACTTTCGACAAGAAACTAATATCTTGGTACGTAGTGTTTAGGATGTTTGTTTTCGCTACAGTACTAACGCGTCCTGCAAAATATAATCAAAAATAATACACTCAAGGACTCATGATGCATGAATTTATTATTTGATAATAATTATTTCAATCATTTGCAGTTGGTTTGTTATAAAAGTAATTAATCAATCCATCAGGGGGGGGCGGCACTATCGAGATTTGCCTACGGCGGCAAAACGCTAGGGCCGGCCCTGACGTTACTCTTGGGAAGTTTTCATAGCTTTGGTTACATTCTGATATTTATATTCTGATATTACATTCTGTATTTTCACATTTTTATTTTCATCACCTCTTTCACCGGTAATGGCCAATTTCTTCATGGAATTGTTTGAAGAAAAAGCCATTAGGTTAAGTCCTTACAAACCCAAGCATTGGGTCAGATATGTTGATGATACCTTTGTAGTTTTGCCACACGGTAGAGATAAACTTACTGAGTCCCTTAGCCCACCTGAACAATGTTAATCCTTCTATCAAATTCACGATGGAAATAGAAGAGGATAATCAGCTGCCATTTTTGGATGTGCTGGTATACAGAACGTCAACGGGTACGCTTGGACATACAGTCTACCGTAAGAAGACACATACCGATCGGTACTTGAACGCCAAATCACACCACCATCCCCAACTGAAGAGAAGTGTTATTAACACTCTGTTCGACAGAGCCGAGAAGGTGTGCGACTCTAGCACCTTGGACGACGAACGGAAACACTTGGAGTGGGCTCTACGTCAGAACGGATACACCAAGTCTGACATACGGGGTGTCACACAGAGAAAACCGCAAGGCTCAGAGGAGCGGCAGGAGTCAAAGGGGTTCGCTTGCTTACCATACGTAAGTGGGGTATCAGAAAGAATCGGTAGAATACTGAAGAAATCGGGTATCACGGTAAGGTACAGAGCACCAGCAAAGGTAAAGGCTCTTTTGCCTAACCCAAATGATATCACACCACTCCTGAAGAACGAAGGGGTATACAAGATAACATGTGAGTGTGGAACATGCTATGTAGGACAGACAGGACGAAGTATCGAAAGTCGAGTCAAGGCGCACAGTAGAGACACCCGGCTACGCAAGATTCAACAGTCTGCTGTTGCTCAACACTGCCACGAGTCGGGACACACAATGATTTTCGATGACGTGAAGATGTTGGCAAGGGTTGGCAATTATCATCAAAGGCTTATTAGAGATTCTGGCCGTGAAAGCCTACGTACTTATTCTAATAATTCTAAGGAAATGAATATCATTTAAACGTATTTGTCTTTTAAATTAGACCAGTAGACTGCACAGGTTGATATTTTCGTAACATTTAAAAAAAACAAGTGTTACAAAAGTTAATATCAAACCAAGCAATAACCGATATTTCATTTATTCTTTGTGCACCAAATCCCGATTTTGACATTGTTCCGAAAGCCCAATAATCTCGCCGCCGTTAAAAGTAAATTACCAGCAGGCTTTGGAACAAGACCAATCGTCCAAAATTGATTTCTAACCGCAAATTCAGCGGCAGGGGTTGTCTCGCCGTAATATTGGCAAGCCCCGGGCTACCAGACGAGATTGCTATCCGTTTATCCGAGTTTAGTGCGCGTATTTGCGTTAGATGGCGTGCTGATAACCTTTTTTTGCGTGTGTGAAAAAAAGCACGTATATGTACAGAGTGGTAGATGAAAATTTTCAAGTGGTAAACAGGAAATGAAAAGTTCTCGTCTATTTTCAATCTTAAATTGTTACTAACTTATTTTTTTTATTAATTAACAGCACCGTTCACGTACTTGTGTATAACACCTAGTCTGATGACTATCTAGCTATATTAATCTAACCTAAATTGCTACGTATAAAAGGTGTTCTATATTAAGTGTTCCCCATTGGTGTAAGTTAAATTCAATTTGGATGCTGACGCTTTAAACTTCACACACTGCACGTTGCTCTGCTTTGTTCACCTATCGGCTTTCACTCACATAACACTGTGCTCTGCTTTTTTAACATCACTTCGCCAACTCAAAAGGTTTGGTTTTGGTTCTTCACATTCGTGTGCTGGAGAAGTCCGTTCTGATGATCCTCTGCAAACTTTCCACTTTCGTTCGTTACTAATTCCATCTCAAGATCCCTGTGGAGATTTCGGTTTCTTATATACCACGGTGCACCCACGATGTTTCTTAGCACCTTATTTTGGGAGCGTTGAATGATGGCGATATTGCATGGCTTAGTGCAGCCCCATTGTTGGATACCATAGGTCCACACAGGTTTAAGTATCTGCTTGTAAAGTAGGAGTTTATTATATGTCGACAAAGACGACTTCCTACCAATAAGCCAGTACATTTTTTTGTATCTTATGCCCAAATCTTCTCGTTTCTTTTTTACATGTACTTTCCAGCGGAGCTTGGTGTCTAGCGTCATACCGAGGTATTTTGCCGTGTTCGAGTAGGGTACGGTGGTGAAATTTATTGTAACTGGAACGTATCGTATTCGCTTGTTGGTAAAGTTTATGTGAACTGATTTCGTTTCGTTCAATGTAATTAGCCACCGTTGCATCCAATCACTAATATCGTTGACAGCATTCTGCAGTTTTAGTGTTGATCCTTCAAGATTTGTATCTAATGCCACGATAGCAGTGTCATCAGCAAACGTGTCAACGGTAACACCATCTGGTTGCGGAAGAACATGTGTATATAGAAGGTAAAGAATTGGGCCAAGTACACTACCTTATGGTACTCCAGCTTTATGCGGAAGTATCTGTCAGAAAGATATGATCCCAATAGTTGCTATACTCGAAGGGTAGTAGCCGATCCAGCTTATAGAGTAGACCTTTGTGCCAAACTTTGTCGAAGGCTTTTGCCACATCCAGGACTATGCAGGAGCATACTCTTTTTTCTTCTAAAGTTATTTCTATGATCATTGTTATTCTGTGCACCCGATCAATTGTGGAATGTTTGTTTCTGAATCCAAACTAATGAGTGGGTATGATGTTTCGTTCATCTAAGATTGGCTTCAGTCGTTTGGCAAGTAACTTTCCAAACAGTTTTGACAATATCGATTAAATACCGATTTAAATACATTTATTTTTTATACGCTCGCCTACGGCTTGCGTACAAACTTCATGCATGCGTTTTATATCCTTAGGTAATTATGTGCTAGTCAAATAATAAACTAATATGCAAATATTATTGATACCTAAAAGCGTCTAAAAAGAGCAAATTTTAACATTATAACTGATCATAAACCTCAAGCTTACCGTGTGCTTGTGCACAGTGTCCTTCCGGCCAAGAGTCCTGGTCCATATCCCTAGCGCTGAATCTATTACCGGCGTGATACAAGAGCGAGTCGCCAGCATCCCCCGCGTAACCCCCTAGCACCCTTAGAGGGTAGCCCTCCACTTCCGGCCCGATGCTGAAGGAGCCGTAGTGCGCGTAGGATGTCCGCAAATTGAAATCCTCCAACTCGATCAACAGCTCGTTAACATCATGGCCTGGAAGCAGGGAAAATTTACAGTTTAGGGGTAGTGTTTCGAGGGGGTAGGTAGAGGGAGGGTGTTGCAATTTGAGGAGGTGGTTTATTGTGGTGCTAGGGTAGGAGAATTGGGTAGTAAAATTAATTATTTGTTGTTTGATGAAATATTAGGTTAACAATGTAAAATTAGAGGATGGCGAATTGTTGATTTCATTTGATGTTGCATCACTGTTTCCTAGTGTGCCTATTCCGGAAACTTTGGAGTTTCTTAGGGAATTATTGAGCAATAACAACTTTGACCCGTCAGAAATAGATGAATATGTAAGATTGACTGCCCTTTGTATGTCTCAAAATTGTTTTCAAATAAACGGAAAGTTTTTTGAACAACTTGAGGGAACTGCAATGGGTAACTGTCTCTCACCTTTTATTGCCAACTTGTTTATGAGCAGATTTGAAACCAATGTAAAGTCTATAGCACCATATTTCCCTAAGACTAGGGTTAGGTATGTCGACGATATTTTTGCCATTTTTGACACCAAGAAGTGCAGTATTCAAGATTTTCTTCTCGTTTTGAATTCTAAATTCAACACCATTAACTTTACTGTAGAACAACAAGTTAACGGCCAACTTCCATTTTTAGATACTCTAGTCAGGAATAGCAAAAATATAATAGAAATTGACGTGTATCGGAAAGATACTAACACAATCAGGTTTATCCCTAATGATTCGCAGCATCCTTTTCAACAAAAAATGTCTTTTATTAGTTGTTTAGTAAATAGGTTATTGAAATTTCCATTGTCCGCAGATAGATATCAGCAAGAATTATTGTTTATTAAGAATGTTGTCATACATAATGGGTACCCTGAGAAAATAGTTGATACAATGATTAAGAAGCAGAATCAAAAAATGTATGTAAATCAAATATTTACTTTAAATACTTAAGTTAAATACTGTAGAAAAGAAGAAATATGTTAAAATACCGTTCGATTGTGCATATACAAGGGGTTTGAGAAGTATTTTTACATCACAAAATCTCTGTATAGCATATGCGACTCATAATAGCATAAAAAAGCTTCTTGGAAACCCAAAGGATAAGGTAGATGTACTTGATAAATCTGGTATATATTGTATCAAATGTCATGACTGTGAAAAAGAATACGTAGGCCAGACTAGAAGAACAATTTTAACTAGGTTCAAAGAACATGTAGCTCATTTTAAATATAATCGTTTTGAAAAATCTAGTGTGGCTCAACATATTTTAGACACAGGTCATAAAGTAGTTGTAGATGACTTAAAACTTGTAAAAGCTGTGTCAAATAATAGGGAACTAAACAGCTTGGAAAGTATCTTTATTCACTTGAATAGAGATAAATTAATAAATTCAGACAGGGGTCCTATACCTAGTTCGCCATTGTTTGACCTGCTTTAGTTAAAACTTGTTTTTTACGCTTCAATGATCAAAATTCACTGAGGTGTGAACAACAAATGGGTATATATAGGTAATTTTTAACATGGACGTCACTTCCACTAGTGATTTACTTGGACAATATCCAGTAAAGATACTATGAAGTGCTAATCTCTCTTTTCTTCTTTTTAGGTTCTACTGAAGATGGCAACATAGTTGCTGAAATACGTATTTAGGTTCTAAAATACTTGTTGTGGTTAGGGGTTTATAATTTTATTATTAGGTTCGCCACAGTCTCCAAAATATTGTCGTTTGATGAAATGTTTACGAAGTATTTGTAAAATTATCAAGAGAAACACTGCAGTTGGTAGGTTGTTTCCACATAAAAAAATTGGTTTCATTGTGGATTCTTGCTTATGAAAGAATATCGAAGATGTGAGGGTCAACACTAAGATACACTTGTCATTTCTTGTTACAATTACACATGTATTACTTTTATAAAGTCATTTTTCAAATCTGCAAAGAATATTCTTTGTAAACACTTATCTCGTTGCAATCAAATTAATTTCTGATTAAAAAAAAACAACTGGTATGCCTATAATAGCACAGTTGAAAATTATGAAGGTTACGCTGATTTTTCTCATGGACTTAATATTCGTAGAAATGTGCTCTTTCATAATCTTAATCTCTTTCATAAACAAAAAACGGTAATTTGTTAATTATGGTCATAACTTCTTTATTTGTGATCCCATCAAAAAAGAGTTTGGACATTATAAAGGCATTCTTTTGTCTACAATTTACTTATGTTAGTTTAAAGATTTTTTCGCCAATGAATGCGTCAGGAACAAACGAAACATTTGTTTTTTTATTGACGCCATATTGGTTTTATACATGTTCGGATTCAGAAGTTTTGTTTCACAAAACGTCTGCCACGGCACCATCCGGTTTTCAGCAATTCTTGAAGTGTAGAACTTTCAGTCAATTCTATTATCTTATTGTAATCAAAACATGGCATGTGGCATACCAAATTACCTACCCAGAAAGAAATGATGAATCCAAGTATGTATCAAACCAATACGGCGTCCGTAAGAAAAACAAATGTTTTGAGTGTTTCTGGCGAATCGATTGTACAAAAATTGTAGACAAACAAGTGCCTTTATAATGTCAATGCGTTTTTTTGATGGGATCACAAATAAAGAAGTTATGATCATTATTAAATAATAAAATTTTTTGGTTTTTTCAAAATAGCTTGGGAACCATTTGGCATTCAACTGTTTTCTGAACAGATTATAAAAGAGCACATAAATGTGCACTACTGTATATGCTCTTTGTATTTTTGACAAATTAAGTAGTATCAGATGAAATACATTCTTAAACATTCTTAAAGTTTATAGATTGTTTACGTATTTTGACACAATTTTTCGCTCTCTTTAGTAGTTAGTAAGTTAATTTAATTTGTCCTCCTTTGCAAAAATATTTCCAAAGTAGGTATCATTCTAGTATGTAAATACACCCTCAATTAAATCAATTGTTAAATGATTTAAAAGCGAACTTAAATCAGTGCGCATTAACCTTGCAACGGGTTGGTACCGCGTTATTTCAGTACGAATGTGTCTTGAATACTCGTTCGACCTTTTTCAGCAAAAACTTGCAGTGGAATGTATTATTCGACACTGAAAGGCTGGAAAATCAGCAAAAAACTGTTTTTATTTTATATTAGACGCGTAGAATACTGAGAAAGGTATTTCAAAATATTTATTCGGACTAACCAACACCTTGAAGCTTGTTTGCTTTGAATTGTGATTTTGAATTGTGTATAAACAAAAGCGGATTTCAAATTAAAGATTTAAACATTCAATTACCGTAAATTGTATCAATAAAAGCATCAAACATGTACAAATAAAACAACTAATGCGAGACAGAGTGTTTTCCTTTAGTACGATTACTCGGTTGTTACTTTGTGTGTAAGAGGTATATTTACAATTATTACTGCCTATAAATTACCAATAACATTGGCACCATTCCAACGCTGTGTTAATTTTAAATTCATTCTTAGATCAACATACAGTTACTACGACCAGTTTTCTTCGCATTTACATCATCAAATTTTCAAGCCGACTTCCAAGTACAAAAAAGGTAATTTCAGTTTGGTATTTATTGAACTTAAGCTAGTTAAGGGGGCAAAATACATTATCCAATCAAGTTCAAATTATCATCGTTTCTTATAGACGTGATTACGCATCTTTTGACACCACAACCATCTCAATCAGTTACCTGTCAGTTGATATATCTTGTCCAAACCCAGCCAAAATTCTCCGCCCAAATTTCCAAATCCATGCTTGTATTCATGCCAATCCTGGTAAAATTCTTGACTCCCATCGTACCTATTTTGCACAACCGTCCATCCTCCATTTCTGGTGTCCATATCGCAGAAAACCATGAAGGCATTCTGGGCATTTTCAGGTCGAATCCTGTATATCCCAGTTGGCTTTTCCAACGCCCTAACTTCGCCGCAATTTTTGGGCAAATCAGAATTATTTGGACCGGATTTGGAATCGCATGAGGTATGATGATGGTCAACATGTCTGTGGTGCCTTAATTCTGACAGGCCATTATTGAAGAACTGTTTTGTTAGCAGTTGGTCAGTAGATTGTACAAGATTTCTACAGAAAAAAAAATACTTCAATATTATTTTAAGAGTCTATTTTGTAAGAAATAAACCAAGAATTAAATAAGCCTTTATAAAATCATAGCTCCACAAATATGGAACGAGAAAGTGAGAGTTCATCATCATCAAAAATATTAATAAGTGTTTTTGTTATAGTTATTAGAACTTAATATAGAACATATAGAACTTATGACATGAATACCAATTATAATTATAATATATAATATGTATAATAAATATCAAACATTAAAAACAAAACTTACTCAGTTCTATTACCCAATCTGGATATATTAGTTTTGATAGCTAAGATATCAGAATTTAGCGTCCTCATTGTGGCAATCATAAGTTTCACCCCCTTGGCCAACCCTTCCAGTTTCTGCTCCAGCTCTCCGTTGTTTTTCTGGTGTGGCAAACCATATCCGATATGAGGATGTCCACCATGCTGGTGTTGCTGCTGCTGTAAAACACTCTGAACATCTATACCAATTTATTCAACAGCGTACTGTGCTTCAGTGCTCTGCAAATCCAAATCGCGAAGTCGGCTGTTAGTTTCCCTCATTTCCCTAGAAAATATTTCATTACTCACTTAACAAAACACTGAAGAAAATAGATTCATATTTAGTATAACTTTGACACATTTGAAAAACTGAAAAGAACATTCTCATACCTCAAAATAGATTCGGTTTTTTCGTCAACACGTATCTCTAGTTTTGCCAGCCGGTATTCAATTGTTTCGTGGTTGTTTTGTTGGTACGCCCTCTGTGGTGACGCCTGGAAGCTGGCCTGAAAATCCGATCGAAATTTCTGTATTGCTAGGAATCGTATTCACATAAACGTATTGTACCTAAAGCGTTTGGAAATTACATAAATTAAGCTTTGGAATTTTAATATGCACCAGGTAGGAAAGCTAGTGATATTGTAAATTTCAATCGAGACTTTGTGTTCGAATTTCTACAGGAAAATCGAACAGGAAAAGCCTGAAATTTGTGCGAATTATATGTGAGCATTCTGTTATTATAGTGTTTCACGTTGAGTCAATGAATAAACAAAATCATGTTTAAAAATCCGCTATACGCACTTTTGACATATACCCAAGTTTTTTGTAAAAAAATCTGATGTGGCCAGGCACATGACTTTATCATACTATATATATTAAATTAATAGTTTAGCTGCATGAGAATTTATTTGATCGAGATCGGCTATGTCTGCACTAAAATAAAACTAGCAGAATTAGACAGATTTGTCGATTAAAGCTGCGTTCGGATATTGTACGCCGTTGACACCGAGTACACCGTCCAAATGACACTTATGTGTTATTTGGTGTAAAAACGGGTTATTCGGTGTACAATACCCGAACGCAGCTTATATTGACAGAAGGTATTGTCAAAACATTAACGTTTGACTACCTACTGTCATTAGAATCAAAATATCTGACATATCCTGGCTACTAGTTTTAATGAAGTACAACCGATCTCGATGAAATAGAATTTGCTTATGCAGGTTAACTATTGATTGTACCAAAAAATTTCATATTCATAAAGTATTCAGAATGTCATCTACTTTAATTTATTATTTAACTATTTCGACAAAATTCTAGAAATGGCGGCCTATTTGCAAAATTTTTCAAAATTGCATCATACTGCGTACGATAAAACAAAATGAGCTTGAAACCAAGGGTTTTCAGCAAAAGCCTTTAAATCCAATATTCAAACAAACCCAAATTTGTTTGAGTTGTTTCAATATGGACACATTTTCATTAGCTATTCTCTTTTCTACAAAAACATAAACAAACACATCCATTACGGTGCTTATTTAGTATTTTCACAAAAGCAGTAATTACAGTAGTTTGTTTTTATAATTTAAGACTGTTTTTGTATTTAAAAAAATCGGTTTTAAAAACGGTATTATTCAAATTAATATTTAAGGAAAAAGGGCATATCAGAACCAATTGTCATTTATGGTTGGCCAAGGTTGGCATAATTAAGTACTTCCATGTCAAATCAACACAGTTTTATTTCTCACCACCTGGGATTTTGATGAAATTGTGTACAGTTGTTGTCTTCATGTAGTTATAGAAATATACCGAATTTAAGATAAAATGTTATCCCGTTTTGAAATTATGGGTACGCATTTTTAAAATCGCATAATATTTACTGAAAATCGTATACCAACCAAGTGAACGCAATACACTATTATTTATTTTAATACTATTATTAATTTTAACACGTATAAACATCACTATTAAACAACTGTTCAGTTTCAATACAGTTTGATGTTATAAATATTACCTTCTAAATATTAAGTTTGTAGACATTTACTTTTTTTAAGACATGTACTAACTCATTTCCGTCCAACTTTCAAAGTCTGGGAATTAACTAAAAACATTTTTTCAAAATTTTAAATAAGTTGCATTTAAAAAAAAAAACTAAATTAACCTTTAATTTTTAATGAAGAAAACAAAATTCCCGCCAAGCCCTATTGTATTGTATATCATGGAAAAAGCTATAAAATGGCACCTCGGCTTTTTAATATATGTATAATATTAATTTTTAAACATTTGCTTTCCTATAATTCCTAAACGTATTCTAAACATATTCTCATAAAAATTGGTAATTTTCTATGACTATATAAAGACAATTGTACAAAATATCAACAAAATCCAAGGTGGTGAAGCATAAAACTGTGTTGATTCGACACTTACTGATTTCAAAAATCGATCTCACCGTCTCATTTCGCAGTGCCCTTGTGTAATAACTCTTCGGCCTGAAGATTCCACTTGGAATTGGAGTGGTAACAGGTGGGGTTACTAAATAAACAACCTGTAACCACTGAAGAAAAAGCAACGCACAGTACACCAGCTTCATTGTGTCAACACAACTACGAATACTTTCAGTTTCACACGACTTTAAACTATGTAATAACCGAACCACGACTTAGAAACAGATGTTAGGCAAAATAAAAATAAACCGTCCAACAGTCCATCTCCATCCATTTCGTTTTTCATTGTTTGCATAATGTTGGTAACGTAATCATTCGATGCTGTGTTATTTTTAGGCGCTGTATGTTAAGATCAAGACTTTTTTAAGAAGCATATTTAATGTCGTGGTTATTGTAAATATTTACATGTATGGCGTTTTATGTCTTTATGTGCTTGTCTATTCGATGAAAGACTTATGAGAGAATTGGAATTTTAATGAGGATATAAATCTTTTAATCGTGATGTTTGTATTGAAGGATCTGAACGTCTAGTTTCATCGGTAATGCAATATTATGCAATCTCGTGTGGGTTGGGATTAATTTGTAATTACTATTATTGATTTGTATGCAATAATTCTGATATAAAATTATGACATTGACGAGGAAATTATGGATGCGATTAGAATAGATAATTATAGAATAGAAAATTGAATCGTATAACCCTATGGAAGAAGTAAAGCCTATCGCATATCATAAGTTTACGGTTTCTAAAATAAAAAAAAACGTCATATTTAGAAGTTTCATGACCAAACTTAGAGTTGAAAAGCTTTTGGTTCAAAAAGGTCCAAAGGAACTGGGTGTTTACTCTAAGCCTTTTTCAAGGAATCTTGTTGGTGAAGTCAACATGTAGTGACTTGAGCTCGTTCAGTTTGGTTCATTTTTTCTTTGTCCAGACCTGAAAATGACCAAGAGCTGTTTCGAGTTTTCTCGTCGTTTCTTCATTGCTGTTCCCAACAGCTAGGATAGCCGTGTCGTCTGCAAAAATTGCAACAGTATTAGTTTCGACTGCTGGGAGGTCACTGGTGTAGAGTAGGTAAAGGACCAGCCCTAAAACGCTACCGTGCGGCACTCCTGCTTTTATTTCCTTAAGGACAGAGCACGCATCACTTTGTTTGACTCTAAAGTATCTCTCAGTCAGGTAAGATTTTAAATGCGGTGCAAACTGTTTTCGAAGGATACTTCCTAATTTATTGCTCGGTTCTTCATGCCAGACTTTGTCAAAAGCCTGTGCCACATCTAGGAAGACTGCAGAGCAAACCTTCTTTTCCTGTAACGCATTTTCTATTGTGCGTGCCATTTTGGCAACTCTATTCAATATGCACTTCTTCATCTTCTCCATGATGAGGTTGAAATATGTTTTCTAAATGCTCAGAAAATCTTTGAGCTTTTTATGTTTAGTTGGATAAAATAAGAAATCTACAACAATGAACTTTATTTTAGCACATCCGATTTTATTGATTTGACATCACACGTATAAACCCACAATCGTTTCCTATTCTACCAATGTTCTTTTTTTGATAACCCAATAACTTACACATTTCTGTGTAAATGTAAATTACATAACTATTATCAATTTTCTTTAAAAATGATAGCCAGGTAACTTTAGAAGTATATTTGGCAAAAAAAGTTGACATAGTCATTAGCACCACATAAATATAAATTGTACAGTTACAAATGTAACAAGAATTCTTTACCTTGTCTGAATTTGGGGCGTTTACCTTAAAGTAAATCTAAAATACTTTAAAAAAATCTTAAACACAGTAAAACTTCTACCGCTGGAAAAAAATATTGGTTATTCCACAGCGTCATTAACCAATTAAATCTAAAATTATGTTATTTTGATGCTAAACAGACGGAATTATTGTTTATTAGAGTTAATCAGATTTTGTTGACCTCAGTACTGACTCAGTACTTCCCGAAAATAGTGATATAAATAGTGTAGATGCTAGGATGCAAGAGCAGTTGTCGAAATAATTGCACAGAAAATGATGTTTAAATGCTTCTTTCTTCTAATCGTTATTGCAACAATGGTGTTTGCAGAAAACAAAAAGATCTGCGAATCAGCAAAGGTAAATATATACACTACTAATAAAGTATAATACTTAATTAGAGAAGGTAAATGAGCACGTAAATAATGGTAGCATGATAAAATCTAAGGAGAATTAAAAAAAAAATTCCAAAATTCACTTTGATATAAAAATTTTAAAAAACGGTAAAATTGGTTTTCATAGAAATGCCCACGTCAGTAGTAAACAATTTGAGACATGTAGTTTGTTTGTGTTAACCGGATGACAGCGTCATAAACTGTCACCTACATTGGCAGATATCAAAAATAACTAATTTTAAGAACGTGATTAAAAACACGTGGTTATTCACCTGTACTGTAATAGAATATTCTTAAAGAAAACACCCCTCCCAGAGATTTTGACAAGTTTTCTTTAGTTTTCTTTAGGCGCGCTCACTGTATAATATAGTTCAAAAATCATTCTTTTCAATTATTTAGGTCTTCATTACCATCGGGAATACCGACTCCAATATGGCCGTTGAAGATCAATCTTTAACTATAGATGCTGTCATAAATGCGACCTTAAAAGGCGGAACTGACCAAGAAATTGCAATGAAGATAGGTGCGGGTCTAAATCCCATCTACAATAAGGACAAGATTTGGATCGTGCTACAACAGCCTGTCAGTTACCACTTTTGGGGGCACTACCATTTAGACATAACGGCGTGCAAATGCGATATTTGTAAAGATTATCGTATTTCAGTTATTGCGCCTTAAAAACGAGATTTATCGTTTGTGTTGACCTACGTATACAGTTGACATACTTATCAACAGATGGCCGCTTTTTTCTTATAATAGTCTGTATGTTGTATCCTTGAGGTAAGCGTCCACTTTTACGAATCGGACGGTCGGCACGCATCGTACGAATCGCATTTTCTTATTGGTTATATTGGTTTTAATCGAACTGCGTCCATCTAACCGCATCGTACTCTTCGCACCTCGGCAATGCCGCTATGAATTCCGACAGGCGAATTAAATCCGATGCGCGCGTACGTTGCCGATGATGTCATTCAAAATGCCGATAAGTGCACGCAAGTCCACGCACTTCTCAACATTCGCTCATCGCTGTTAGTATAGTATTTTCATGGCAGTTAGAGAAGATGGATCTCGCTCGGTTCATAGCAATTGTGCAAGAGTAAGAAGAATTGTACAATTTACGTCATGTTCACTATATGAATCAACAGCGAAGGGATAATATTTGGGAAGAGATAGGAAAGAAAATGAATGAAAATGGTAAAAAAATCACATACTTTTATTCAACGTTTATTTGAAAGTTAAATGTATATCAAACGAATTAATGTTGTTATTTACTTATATACACGGTGGGCAAAAAAAAAAACGGTACAAATTTTTGATCACTCGTATTTCCTATAATATTTTATCAATTCAAATATTTCTTTTAAAAATGAATTGCCTGTAGTGTGAAGATTGAAACCGCTAATTTCCAATAACAGGACGTTTCAGTCTACAGTTATGTTGCTTTGTGTAGGCTATGCAACATTTCTGATAACATCGTGTCAATTTAATGTGAAATGCAAGCTGTAATAAAATTAGCAGGTAATGAATTTTTTTTCCTTTGGACAAAAGGGACAGCAGAGATTTTATTGCATCGAATACAGGGGGATTTTTTTGCATACAGGGTGAATTTTTGAAACATCGGTTTTTGCTGTTTTTACTGAAAAAGAAGAAGTTGAATTGCGAATATGGTATGTTTTCAATCCTCACAACATAAGCAATTAGTCCTTCAAAGAAATGCTTGCTTTAATTTACTTAAAATCTTTGAAAATAGAAGTAATTGAACATTTGTACCTTTTTTTTTTTTGCCCACAGTGTATAATATATTTGTATGTTATTGCATACGTGTCCCAGCACGAATATGTTATAGTAATTTTGCTTTCCGTTTCTGCTTATTTTTGTTTCCTTCTTCCGCTGCCAGTAAACTACTAATAATAATAAATTCTTCTTCATTATTCATGTTAATTTTTTAGTGATACGTTTATATCCATGGTAGCTTTACAACTGAACAGCGACAGCCGCATGTACAGTGGTTGGTAATGAAATGAATATTCTTACTGATCATTCGAAAATCCGTATACTCCGTAAGCAGTGGACGCTGTCTATTAAATAATTGCGATTCGTACGATGCGTGCCGACCGTCCGATACGTAAAAGTGGACGCTTACCTTTGAAGAGAAGTTAGTAGTAGTAGTAAAGATGTAGAAAGAAAAGTTTTATTTGACAGGTTATGGAACCGAAAAACGCCAAAAAAGCAAGGAATACACCAAAAAATTACGCCTACAGAACGCAGAGCATGCCAAGGTATGGTCCACAATAACAAAAAAAACAGTGATAGAAAACAAGCAATTAAAAAAAAAATCTGATGTGGCCAGGCACATGCCTTTATCATACAATATATAAAATTAATAGTTTAGCTGCATGACAATCTATTCTATTGAGATAAATCGTACGTATTGTCAAATCATCAGCATTTGACACTACCTACACTACGTCATTAGAATAATAGTTATTTATGTCACAAATGCCGAAAGTACGGAATAGCGCGACGAGCGGTGATGCGGCGCGTCACCGAAGGCGGAGTGTCGCCGTCGCATATGAGCGAGTCGGCTATCTAGTTTTTGGCAGGAGCGACATCAACGTTTATTGTGTTGCTTTCTAAGAAATACGTATTTAAAAAAAATAAATGATTTCTGTATAGTAAATGGTTGGTACCACTGACGAAACGTCAAGTTTAAAGGTGCGTTCCGATTAGTAGGTAATGGTAGCTAATGGCGGTGGTAGAATACGAAATTATAGTATTTCTTATATATCGTGATAATGACACATATTAGTTTGCATGTAGGTACATAAACATGAGTCACTAGCAATTTTCTATTGGAAATACTATAACGGCGTCTGCTACCACTGCCATTATCACTAATGAAAACGCACCTTAAAAAGGTAATTAAAATTCTGACAGATTTATATTTGTTCATGACACATCCCTACCAAAATACTAAAATAAAACTACACTCATCGCTATACTTTATTTATAATTTTCTCAGTGTATCGTTTTTGGAATTACATATAAAGACGGGTTGATATTTCTTATCAACAAATAATCAAATTGGTGATCTTACTTTATTTGAAATTTGTATTTTAAAATTTGCCGCACTACAGCGGCAACGTTCCATAGTGGTTCTCCAACCTCTGATGAGATCAGCTGTTTTCGAATGTGACAACACAAAAAAATATTTGTCAAAATCCTGGCTACTATGTAATTTCATATCAATGCAGATGCGACCGATCTCGATCAAATAGAATTTGCTCTTGAAGCTAAACTATTAATTTTACCAAAAAATTTCATAGGAATAAATTATTCGAAATTTCCTCTACTTTAATTTATTAATGAACTATTTTGTCGAAATTACAGAAATGGCGGCTCATTTCCAAAACCCTTCAAAAAGGCTTAGAATAACCTAAAAAGCTAAACTATTAATTTTACCAAAATATTACATAAACATAAATTATTCAGAATTTCCTCTACTTTAATTTATTATTTAACTATTTTGACGAAATTAGAGAAATAGCGGCTCATTTGCAAAATCCTTGAAAAAGGCTTAGAATAAACTACCAGTTCCTTTGGACCCTTTTTAACCAAAAGCTTTTCAGCTCTAAGTTAGGTCATGAAACTTCTAATTATGAACGTTCGTCCCGATACCTTTAGTAGTTTTTCCGGAATCATCGCCACAAAAATCGTTTACACACACACGCACGCACGCACACACACACACACACAGACATTTTTTTGTACCTTGGTCAAAAATGTTCAGGGGACCCAAAAAGACCTATTTCCGCTAAAATCTCAATTTTTTTTTTCGGCATGATTACAATACTTTAGCATACTGCGTATGATAAAGTAATAACGGAAGAAACGTTTTAGGAAGGCTAGTACTATCTTAAAATTATTGCACTCAATTAGTAGTTATTAATCATTATACACTCTGTATAATAAAATACGAGAAAAAAAAACAAAAGAAATTGTTGAAATCATTGGAGAATGTGTTCGAAAGAAAAAGTTGTGTTTAATAAGCTATCCCATGGAGGAAGATAGAGACGCTATACGAATATATTTTGCAGCGAGAAAATAGCCTCGGTTAGCGGGGCTAACATAATACTAAACAACGCATACAACATGGCCGTCTGGCATGTCAGAATTATTTCTAAAATTGACCAGAAATCTAAGTGATACTATCGTCTTTTTAACAGCCATATCAGGAAGATGTACAAAACTGGGAAGATAAAGCTAAACGAGCTTACTGGGAAACATCACCTAGCATGAGCAGGGCCAGCCCAAGCGTTTTGCCGCCGTAGGCAAATCTCAATAGTGCCGCCCCCCTGATTGATTGATTAATTACTTTTATAACAAACCAACTGCAAATGATTGAAATAATTATTATCAAATAATAAATTCATGCATCATGAGTGCTTGCGTGTATTATTTTTTATTATATTTTGCTAGACGCGTTAGTAATGTAGCGAAAACAAACATCCTACACACTACGTACCAAGATATTATTTTCTTGTCGAAAGTAAAACGTATTAAGAATTCTATAGCCCGAAAACTATTTCTTGCAGGCATAAGGTGCATCACCGGTGCATTCATGCGGAATTAATATGTTTACCTCAAATAGTCTGCCCAATATCGGCGTAGAAGGTATTTCCACGGCCACATAACTACAAGTTTTTGTCGAGCCAGCCGATGCGTTCGAGAGTTTGCAACGTGTTTGCAAGTCCAGATGTGCTATGTTACGAACCGGCATTAAATGTTCGTACTTTCGGTACAAATATTTGACAGTGCATATCTCGCAACGCAATTTGCTTAGATTAATAGGATAATAATACTAAATACTAATAAAACAAATGACGATAGCTAATTTTGGTTTTCACCATTGAGTTTCTCTCAAAAAAAAAGACGATCTTACTCATTTTTTGATATCTCTTATAGTTACCGAGATCTCCTATAGTAACATCGAATTTGGCCCACCTGTACATACTTAATTAATTACATACTTACAAAATAGCAGCTCAATTGATTAATTAATTTTATAACAAACCAACTGCAATTGAAATAATACTGGGTGCCGGCCGTAGCATTTTTGCCGCCGTAGGCAAGTCTCAATAGTGCCGCCGAAAAAAACAGATTTATACAAAAATCATGATCCAGAAAAATACAGTCAACACTGAGACAATATTTACGAAATTTATTTGTAATAAAAACACAACCTTTGGAGATTATACTAGTACAAACAATACTTTTAAAACAACAAAGAATAAGGAATACTAGTACAATATACAAAGTTTAACCCTATCTTAAAAATAGCTCTTTCGAACCTTTTTTCCGCAAAATCGCGAGTAATTTCTTTCAGATCTAATGTATTACTCAATTCATATTCAGTGGCCTTCATTGCTAACCCATTAAGACAATTTTAAGTAGACATGGTTCTTAAGTACTTTTTTTATTAATACTAGTTTAGCAAACTGTCTATCGCCCGCTCAGGTAGCAACAGTTATAGGCAGGGTTAGAAAAAAACTGCTAAGCAATGTTTAAATTTGGCCCAATGTTAAGGGAGGTAATGAATTTTTAAAAACGTCAACTGGACCTTCTGGAAACAAGGTCTATGGACGCAAAATCATTTAACATCATAATTAATTCGCCCGACTATGAAAATAGTACCAATAATACCATCAAAATGTTTACTGAATGAAGACATTATTATTGAAATGTATTATAAATTATCAGTGATTATCAGTGAAATTTGTCATGAACTACTTGCATCAAATATCTCCGAAAGTATTAAGCTAGAAGAACAAAATCTACAGGTTATTAAAGATGAAAAGTATTACTTAAAAATATTGAAAGATGTAGATTTGAGAGAAGGTTAAAAAACGGGTTTTCAGAACCAAAATATTATGTCAATATCTACACTGTCAAGTAATCCGTCATCAGCAAATTCCGTTTTTGACAGAATAGATATTGACATAATATCTCCGTTCTTTACATTTTCCCAAATCTAAATCTTTCAATATTTTAAGTAATTCTTTGTTTATCATGTACCCAAATCTTCATCAAAATTTTATCTTTAATATGATGTATAATTTGTTCTGCTAAGAGTATTATTTTCGGAGATATTGATGCAAGCATTTCATGGGGAATTTTTTAATCACTGATAGTTTTTAATTAACTTCAATAATAATATCATGAAAGACTCAGCACATTTTAATATTAGTTTTATAGGCGGGCAAATTATGTGTCTACCCAAATAAAAATTAACTAGCTTACCATTTCGGCAGCAAATGCTAAACCGTTAAGATGGAGGAATCGCCAACTTTTAAAGCGGTTTCTATATCTTTGGAATGTGCCAGTAAATCATTTTTACTTATAACATTTTCTCTAAGTTTGTGGATATCGTATAAAAACTCAAAAGGATCGTTAGGACTATTTTATATTTCTCTTTTGATTTTTGTATCGGATCACTACACTACAGTACACTTTCATATTATTTTTCCTAATTGATCCTAATTCTTTATAAAAGCTAATGAGCTATTTTATTTAAATATGTTTTTTATTGGCTGCTATGCATCTTAAAATATAGGAATGAAGCCTGTCAATTCCTATTGTATTTGATTGTATTTCACTATTCTTTTATTTTCTAGATTCAGGCAATATTTTAGAGCCTTTTTTATTGTAGTTCAGTTGGTTTTGCCGCCCCTAAACTTTGCCGCCGTAGGCAGTTGCCTACCGCCTAGGGCCGGCCCTGGCATGAGACAAGTTAAGGCAACCATAACTTTCTCCGCCTCCAAGGCCAGACAGTATCTTCAGTTACAAAATACAAAATAAAAAATAAACAAAAATACAAAATACAAAAGATCTTTTAGGTCAAAGTATACCAGAAGAGTACAGATGCCAAACGACCCACTCTACCATACCATACCATACCAAAAATTTGTAACATTTGATACTAGTAAATACCACAACTTTAATTTAAATTTAAAATGTCTCTTACTAGTATAGTTTGTAAAGAAAGTTCATGAATATACACAACTTTAAGTAGCTGTAACTTCCTAGTTTATGTATTTAGGTCAAAAGTTTACTGAAGACTACTCCTTCAATCTCCTCCATACGTTATGACTAACCCTGTATACTTACATTTGACTTACATTGTTGATTTTTGCTACAATTTCTCAAACGTACATACCAAATTAAAAATACTTCATCATTGCAAAACTTCTGCCGCAGAAAATATTGTTTTGTTTCGCAACAACCAATAATTATGTCATTGCTGATTAAAGTTTATCATAATGTTTGACCTCAGTAATACTTGCTTAACACACTGTTAAAAATATCGCTGTTTGTTTATTATAAACAAGCCAGAGGATGGATGGAAGTATAGTTGTCAAACCAATAAAACAGAATATGATGATCAGATGGTTCTTTTTGGTAATCATTATGGCCATAATGGTTTTTGCAGAAGTAGACAGCGTTTGCGAAAAGGTAAGTATACATAGTGACAAATAGATTATGATAATTAATATACATTCATGGATGCATGACAAAATTTCAGTAACATAACTTTTTTAAACCATCTGAAATTGAATTTGGCAAAAATATGTATCGTGATAATACAAAATCATCGTATTCGATTATATAATAGGTTTGAACATTCATCAACTTCAATTATTTTAGGTATACACTTCCATTGACGAACCTCAGTCGACAATGGAATTGGAAGATAAATCTTTAGCTACAATGGCTGTCATAAACGCGGCAGGAAAAGGCGGAACCGAAAAGGATATTGTACACAATATAGGGATTGCTCTAAATCCCAGTTACGATACGAACAAGACCTGGATAGTTCTACAGCGTCCTGTGATTGCTTACTATTATGCCTACCATTTATACATCACGGCGTGCAAATGCCTGTACTGCAACGATTATCTGATATCTGTTATCAATCATTAAACATGAGATTCATCGTTTATACATGGTGTATCGTTCATCGTATAGGATATATAAAGAAAATCTTCTTTTCATACGGTTATGTGGGTTATCGCTTGAAAAGGCACCATCTAAGCATCTCAAAAATGTATCCTGTCACGTTGTTTTCGAGATTTTCCCTATGTGCACAGATTTTTCAAATTTTTCTTTCTTTTTATTTTATTTTTTTTTCTAATAACTGTTCTTATTGTATTCCGATAATTGAAGGAGGTAATAAAATGAATCAACGAACAAACAAACTTCGACCAATTTTCGACAACGAATACATCAATTCGTTTTTTATATATATTCCGATGCTCAATGACCGCTTAAAATATTTAGGACGCGAAACGCAAACTCTGTATAAAATAACGTTAATTAAACAATTAATAAAATCGTCGATTGTTACTTTGTACACATATATACACAAATAAATATATTATGTAAATTGAAGTGTATCCATCCCACTTTATGTCATGGAGTTAATACCTATCGTACATATTGTACTATCGTGGCCATATATTATGTCCCTTCTTTTAACGTCGACTTTCTCGCAGAACTAGGGGCGAAAAAATTTGAAAAATTCTGATGCTGTCATTGAATCATATACTGCCCGTAAATTTTATTTGTTAAACTTTTAAACGGAGCAATTAATTACTCCGGAAATAATCGATAGATATCAACGAATTAAATAGTAAAATCACCTGCGGAATGCTAGCTTTAAATGTGCATTTTCGTAAAATCATTGGATTAGTGGTTGACCAACAAAAAGCTATATTATGCAACGCCAGCAATTTCGTTTTTAGAAGAGAATAATGAAATAAGGACTTTAGGCTACCCAATAATTCATAGGTTTAAAGTTTATTACATAATCATTGTTTATCTTGCATTTTTCATACAAAAGATCGTGCTGAAACTCCGCGTGAATTCCGACGCTCTACAGTCTTTGGTGTGCTGCGCGGAAGGGAGGCGTTAACGCTGCTGTCATGTCGGAGAGAACCGACACAGCTGAGAGAACCGGGCAGCTTATTATCAATACACAAAAAGAACGATAACTGGTCAAGGTAGTAATTTTAACTAACAATTAAATGCTTAATTTTTGCATAATTTTGATTATAATATGTGACCCGGTAGGAGAGAAATCTCTTCTATCGATTGGCGTTTATGTTTTCTTCAGTTTTTATACAATAAGGTTGTAAACAAGATTTTGATGGAAGCGGATAGATCTAATAATATGGAGTTAGCAGATTTTCCAATTAGTGGTGAATACTAAATTAAGTTTGCTTGATAAACCCATAAAATATTTAAAAAGTATGCCCGATTTTGTTATATAAATATTCAAACTATTATAACAGTTTCAACAGTTTATTTATTAATAATATTTAAATACATGGACAAACAATATAAAATAAATACAGCTCTTGATATATTACATATATTACAAACGTCAGCTCTGAACGTATAAAACTTAAAAATATCAAAAAACTTTTACAAATTTAGCATCGTAAATTTGTAGACACATAGAATATTTTGCAGATCACTCATTAATTTTAAATGCTAAACCCGAAACCCGATTTAAATTGCCAAGTATTTCCATGGGACTTCCAAATGCCTGTTCGTGGTTCTGTTATCTTATTGACTCATTTTGCCATTATTTTTTAATTCGGTAATCTGTCGCCGGATATCCAAATTTCTTTGGCGAGGCATAATCGCCGTGTCGCCATATGTATTGTGTCCGTAAACACTGTTGTTCTAGTAACTAATGCACGTGCGATCCGCCACTGCTGGCAGCGTTGGTGTCGATCCCTTCCCCCGCTCGCCCCAAAGACCGAAGAAATTAAGAAATTAAGAAATATTAAACATTTACGTTTATCATTTTTAAAGAAACAAAGTATAAAATGAGTCCTTTGTCTTTTTCAGTTTGCCCTCTCTCCTCATCTGTGTGCGTGTGTGTTACTCCTTCAATCTCCTCCATACGTTATGAATCACCCTGTATACTTACATTTGAGTTTGAGTTCATTGTTGATTTTTGCTACAATTTTTCAAACTTACATACCTACCAAATCAAAAATACTTTAGCAAATCTTCATCATTGTAAAACTTCTGTCGCAGTAGGAAATATTGTTTTCTTTCGCAACGACAAATTATTCTGTTTTTGCTGATTAGATTTTTTTTATTTTTGACCCCAATATTACTTGCTCAAGATCCTGTTGAGATTATCGCTGTATGCTTATTATAAATACGCCAGAGGCTGGATATAAATATAATTGTGAAAGCAATACCTATAACCGAATATGATGTTCAGATGTTTCTTTATGGTAATCCTTATGGCCGTAATGGTTTTTACAAAAAAAACCTGCAATCAGAAAGTAAGTATAGATAGTGAAAAATAGATTATAATAATTATATAGAGTAAAGAATGGATGCATGAGAAAATCTCTGAACGGAATCTTTTCAAAACATTTAAAATTAAATTTGACATAAATTTATAAACTGTTTGGGAGATTTTGTAAAGTTTCCATACTTTACACAATACATACAGGGTCCTACAACTAAGCTCCCGTCTTCTGTAGCTCACTTACTCATTAAGCTAAGAGTTTGACATTTTACAAGCTTACCATGTACCTCAAGGTACAATTCAAGAAATTATTTTTTATTATACAGGGTGTTCCAAAAATGTGCAACGCCATGGTAATATATTTTTTTAAATTGCATGCTATACATTTTTCTACACATTTGGAAGCCTTTTATGGTTGCCTACATATCACCAAAATTTTATTGAAATCGGTTGAGTGACCGCAGAGGAAAAAAATAAAAACAAAAAAAAATTATTTTGCATCGTAGGCTTTAAAAATCAATAAAAACCACAAAATGCACCTCGTTAATAAAATTTTGCGACGTGCTTATTAAGTTAGATGTAATAGTCTCGTTAACCAAGTGACATTGATCCAAATTATACAGGGTGACCAAAATCGAGTGTCAAACTTGTCAAACTTCAAAGCGTGTTATTGTTCTTATTTTAAATTGGAACCCATAATTTTTTTATGTGAAATGATGCAAAATTAAAAAAATAAACATTGTTTCTAAATACAACCCCATAACAATTGCCAATATTTTAAAACTTATTCGCCAAAAACTCAGTTTTCAACGTTTCCAACGGCAATTTTAGATAATAAATATCGTACGTGGCTTTGAAAAACAATTTATTTCATAAAAAATAATAGACGTATTTTAGATTTGAGTGTACTTAATTAAGTAGTTATTCAAATGCTAAATTTACTGCATAATTTACCTATAGCGGTAAGGACGGAAATGTGGCTATAGGTAAATTTTGCAGTAAATTTAGCAATTGGATAACTACTTAATTAAGTACAGTAAAATCTAAAATACCTCGCTGCGTTATATTCTATGTATTAAATTGTTTTTCAACGCCACGTACGATATTTATTACCTAAAGTTGCCGTTGGAAACGTTGAAAAATTAGTTTTTGGCGAATAACTTTTAAAATATTGGGAATTGCGATGGGGTTGAAATAATATTTATTCTTTAATTCCGCATCGTTTCACCTAAAAAAATTATGGGTTCCAATTTAAAATAAGAACAATAGCGCGCTTTGAAGTTTGACAAGTTTGACACTCGATTTTGGTCACCCTGTATAATTTGGATCAATGTCACTTGGTTAACGAGACTATTACATCTAACTTAATAAGCACGTCGCAAAATTTTATTAACGAGGTGTATTTTGTGGTTTTTATTGATTTTTAAAGCCTACGATGCAAAATCAATTTTTTTTGGTTTTTATTTTTTTCCGCTGCGGTCACTCAACCGATTTCAATAAAATCTTGGTGATATGTAGGCAACTATAAAAGGCTTCCAAATGTGTAGAAAAATGTATAGCATGCAATTTAAAAAAATATATTATTATGGCGTTGCACATTTTTGGAACACCCTGTATAATAAAAAATAATTTCTTCAATTGTACCTTGAAGTATAGGGTAAGCCTGCAAAATGTCTAACTCTTAGCTTAATGAGTAAGTGAGCTACAGAAGACGGGAACTTAGTTGCAGGACCCTGTATAATAGGTTTAAACATTCATCAAATTCAATTATTTTAGGTATACACTTCTATTGTCCAAAATAGGTCCACAATGACTTCATTAGCTGATCAATCTTTAGCTACAAATGCTGTAGTAAATGCAACTGCAAAAGGGGGAACAGATTGGGACATGGTAGAGAATATAGGGAAGGCTCTAAATCCCATTTACAATAAGAACAAGACCTGGATCGTTGTACAGGGTGCTGCTTACTTTTATGGCCAGCATTTATACATTACGGCGTGCAAATGTCGAATTTGCAAGCACTATCTTATATCTGTTCGCTATAGTTAAACATGTATGAATGTAATCTTGTTTTCGTCACAATTTTAGAGTTGACTTTCTCTTAATACGCTCTTCCAATTCTTGTGATTCTTCTTTTGTTATTATCATGAACTGAACAGATGTTCAGTCTATTAATTACTGTTCTTATTGTATTTCGGTGATTAAAAGAGGTAATGAAATGAATCAAAGCACAAACAAACTTCGACCAATTTTAAACACAAATTAATGGAACAATTAATAAAGTCGTCTATTGATACTTTGTACACATAAATACACAAATAAATATAATTATGTTAATAGATTAATGTGTTTGTCTTACGTGTTTGTCGAAAAATAGAAAACACAAAGAAAATTATTAATACTCGAATTCCATGTCAGATATCAGGTTAAAAGGGTTCAGAATTCAACCGGTCTGAACTTGGCGTGCATCTATTCTTATTCAAAATTTCTCTTTAAACGTCACCGACAGCAAATTGCAGCACGTCTGTTGGAGGCGGCTGATTTCTACCCCCAACCACCGAATTCAGCAACGTTTCGATGTCAACCGGTTCAAGCGTAATATCTACGATATTCCCCTTGTCAGATTTTGCAGTTAATTCTCATGTAGTACTACCCTATCGCAGGATTTTCCCTGCAGAGGAAATTGAAGTGTATCCCACTATATGTCATGGAGTTATTACCTATCGTACCTATTGTACAGATGTTATTAGACCAGTACCTACTGCAGATGTAGTAATGGAAACATCTAGATTGCGTTCCTTTCTTTTTTCAGAAGCATTTTTTAATGTAAATCAAGAATGTATGTATGTTACTCGACAACAAAATAAAACGGTATTTTAGAAAATAGTTTAGAATTCCGTTTGATAAAAAATGTAAAGCAGTAGCCAATTGAGTAGAAATAAAAACGCACACAGCGTCAATACGAAGCAATATTAAGCGTCGTAAGTTAAGGTGGGCTTCGAAATGAGTAGGCAACTAAATATACTTCATAATTTTGTGATAAGTATTTCACCGAAATGATTAGGTATTTCCATTCAAATTATACGTAAAATTGAACCTGAAACCTTTGCCGATAATACAAAAAATATCCGGCTCAATTCTGTGAAGTGTAGGTGACGAATTCTGAGAATATCGGCGTTCTTTTGTTGAATTGTTTGAAGAAAAAGCCATTAGCTCATATCCTTATAAACCCAAGCATTGGCTCAGATATGTTGATGATGCCTCTGTGGTTTGGCCACACGGTAGAGATAAACTCAATGAATTCCACGGCCACCTGAACAATGTCAATCCTTCTATCAAATTCACGATGGAAATAGAAGAGGATAATCAGCTGCCATTTTCGGATGTGCTGGTATACAGAACGTCAACGGGTACGCTTGGACATACTGTCTACCGTAAGAAGACACATATCGATCGGTACTTAAACGCCAAATCACACCACCATCTCCAACAGAAGAGAGTGTTATTAATACTCTGTTCAACGGAGCCGAGAAGGTGTGCGCCTCCAGCACCTTGGACGACGAACGGAAACAGTTGGAGTGGGCTCTGCGTCAGAATGGATGCACCAAGTCTGACATACGGGGTGTCACACAAAGAAAACCGCAAGTCTCAGAGGAGCGGCAAGAGTCAAAGGGGTTCGCTTGCTTACCATACGTAAGTGGGGTATCGGAAAGAATCGGTAGAATACTGAAGAAATCTGGTATCACAGTAAGGTACAGAGCACCAGCAAACGTAAAGGATCTTTTGCTTAACCCAAAAGATATCACACCACTCCTGAAGAACGAAGGGGTATACAAGATAACATGTGAGTGTGGAACATGCTATGTAGGACAGACAGGACGAAGTATCGAATGTAGAGTCAAGGAGCGCAGTGGAGACACCCGCCTACGCAAGATTCAACAGCACACAATGAATTTCTACGAACTTACTTATTAGGTACCTTTTTGCGACAACAATTAACATAAGTACATATGTACATAATTATGGTGTGTGTAGTATGCGAGTATTCAAATCAAATTTGGGACAATTTAGTTCGACTGACGAAGCAATAAACATAACAAACGCGATACTGGCGCCACCAATAAACAGATTCGTCCAATAAATTCTCAATGTCGAACATCCGTCCGATGTCGCTACTAATCGAATAAATTATGCCAAAGCAGCGGTTCTGCAGCTTGTCAATCATCGTTAGCGACTGGCACGGATCTATGACGCCGGATTATTTACGTCAAATTTAGCAGAACAGTCGCGCCTGCAGGCTGCAGTAACTATATTTAATTGCGTTCTGCGGTAAACTACACAATGAGCATTACTGTCGTCTCTCATCCCATATACTGGGGGAGAGGCTGAACAAAAAATTACTAACAGATGTCACCGGCTTTAAGCATCATAAATCAAGCAGAACTGTGATGAGTAAGCATAAAGTTATGAAGCGGGACAAATGATTGTCTATATGTGTATAGTGTATGTGTGTGTGTGTGTGTGTGTGTGTGTGTGTATTGTGGGTTGTCCTAATTTTGAAAGATTTAATTGATACGCCCTGTCAAGTGGTCGTTACTGTGTTAATTAATAGTGATTAGGAACAGTGAGATTGCAAAATTGTGTTAATCTACTTTTCTGGTAAATTCATGGAAAGCCTAAAAACTTCACTTCTATAGTCGAGACAATATTAGTAGAGCGCTGAGAGGGATAGAGATAGTGATGTTCCGTATTTTGCAGCAATTTACGCCTATAGGGTGCGTGCAACAAGTTTTTACTGGTGAAAACTAAGTTGCACAGAGTTCAGCTGCTGAAAAGATCAATCACCTCTTTACTCTGTTTCCTAAGGTCTTGCGGCAATTTAATATTATTTATACCAGCGCTATACACAACATTTCTGATCACACCTCGTATAATGTCTTACCTTGCGTCAAACCGCAAATATCCAACGTAACAAAATAAAATTTGGATAAATATGCATTTATTTTGAGTTCTTTGCAGGAATTATCTGGAAATATAATAATAACATTAATACATAGAAAATAATAACATTATATATTGTTATTTTGTTTTTAATGTATCTGAAGTTGGTAATGAAAGTATGGCTCATTTATATAGCTATATTCCGACAATTCTACAGTTGGCACGACTACACTTTTTTCTTGATATCACTGGAAGTAAATTATATGTGGCCGTATTATCCTCTTCTAAAATATCGTCTAAGCTTCATATTATTTACTGATATAAAACTTTGCACAAATGATGAACATCAGAAATAAACAATTTGACACATGTATACGTGCGGATTACAGCTGCAGCTGTTGGTTTATGGGTAAGGTGCTGTAAAAGAATTTTATAAGCAATATAAGTTACCATTTGATCCTTTCTGATCAACTCTACTAATCTGTGCAAGAATGGTGCCAAGGTGCTGGAAGTGTCTATATTGGCGAGACGAAGCGATCAGTTAGCGTCTGTATATCTAAGCATTCTTATCTGAAAGATCGCCACTTCAGGGTGAAACAGGATGACGAATACTCCTCGCTACGCAATATCAATGCCGGAGTACCACAAGGAAGCGTATTGGGGCCACTTTTGTACCTACTGTATACTTATGATATTCCTGTTCCGGGAGAAACCACAGTGGCTACATTTGCAGACGACACAGCTATTTTGGCGATTAGTGACAGTGTCGAAGAAACAACTGAAAAATTACAGATAGCTGCAAACAAAATCAACCTTTGGGCAAAGAAATGGCGCATCAAACTAATTGCAGGAAAATCCACGCATGTAAACTACACCAATAAGAGAGTTAACTATATTCCAGTAACCATTAATGGGAACGATATTCCATACGCGGATACAGCGAAATACCTTGCCATGACACTGGATGCCAAGCTTAGATGGAAAGTACATGTCAAGAAAAAGCGGAACACACTCGACCTAAAATTCCGCAAAATATATTGGCTAATGGGACACAGGTTAGCCCTGTCAGTGCAAAATAAGCTCCTACTATACAAGCAATTATTAAAGCCAGTATGGGTGTATAGAATCCAGTTATGGGGATGCACTAAGCAGTCCAACATCAACCTCATTCAGAGGTTCCAAAATAAAGTTCTAAGGGCCATTGTTGGTGCACCATGGTACATCAAAAACACCAATCTTCATCGGGACCTTCGCATGGAGATGGTAACTAGCGAAATATCAAAATTTGCCAAGAGGCACGAGGATCGTCTACTCCACCACGACAACTTTGAAGCCATCCAGCTGCTAGACAACAGTGCGCTAGTGCGTCGGCTGAAAAGAACTAAACCATTCGAACTAGTGCGAGAGTGATTAAAAGCAGAGCACCCGTAGTGTATTCACAGTACGTGAAAAGTGAAAACAAGTGTAAGTGAAAACAACCGCCGTCTACTTGACTGGTAAAAACTGTCAGACTAAAACAACTTGGGCCAATGGGCAAAATTGTAAAAATACTCATCTTCGTAGTACTTGGTTTGATGCTTAGTCCTGAAGATGCCTCTTGCAACAGAGCGCGAAACGTCGACTGCTTCAAAGTCTTCAACACGGTTTCCACCCGGAAATCAATATATCACTATAGAGAACATATAAAACTATACAAACGCGTGTATCAGCTGATATATGTAAATGCATACCTACTTTATTAATTAGACCATACTCAAACCTTCATACAAAATTCTTAAAAGCGCGCTTTTTATTTATCTCTAGTGGAAATCTATTTTACCCTAAATAACATCTACATCGGATGGTGTGTCCTATATATAGATAACTTTCTTCGGTGTCTCTATAGCCACTGGATGTATCGCGCCGATCCTGGGGCGGTGGAGCCGAATACAGCGGAGCGCGACATGTCTCCTTCCTATTATATGGCGAACTTACCGCTTCGAGCAAAGTGCTAAACTAGAAATCGATTTTCAAGGGGAGTCCTCCACTATATACGTGGAAATTGAAAGGTTTAAATTTTATTACGGCTCCTTTATCGCGTCTTGAAAGTGCTTCCGCTAAAAGGTACCTACAACCAGTGTATTGTATGAACAAAGAATGGCAAAAAGGCGAAAGAAAGAAAGAGAAAAAAATGCCATTTGTATGGATTACGTTTTACTTTCATTAGCGCAAAATCGATTTTATTTGTTCTGTGTTGAGGCTAGCTTACAGGTTTTTATATTGGTATATTGGTTATCCTGAAATGTAAAAATAAATATTACAATAAAAGCGAACAATTATTATTATTACATAGTTTTATTATCACTTTATTATAACAAACACTCACAAAGATAACAAAGTTAATACGCAGAATGATAAATTATGATCTAGAAAAACTCTGCATGTAATGAATCCTACCGATTTTCTCTTCAAGGACAGCAATCTAGAAAAAAAGACAAAGTGGTAAGATGTAACGTCAATTCTGTCAAACTTATTTTATTTTAAATAATATGTCTAAAAGAAAACTATAGGCTACAAAATAATTCATAGGTTTAAAGTTTACTACAACATATCATTGTTTATCTTGCATTTTTCATGCAAAAGATCGTGCTGAAACTCCGCGTGAATTCCGACGCTCTACGGTCTTTGGGGTGCTGCGGGGAAGGGAGGCGTTAGCGGTGCTGTCATGTCGGAGAGAACCGACACAGCTGAGAGAACCGGGACAGCTTATTATCAATACACAAAAAGAACGATAACTTGTCAAGGTTAGTAATTTTAACTAACAATTAAATTCGTATACTTTGCATAATTTTGATTATAATATGTGATCCGGTACGAGAGAAATCTCTTCTATCGATTGGCGTTTATGTTTTCTTCAGTTTTATACAATAAGGTTGTAAACAAGATTTTGATGGAAGCGGATAGATCTAATAATATGGAGTTATCAGATTTTCCGACTAGTGTCGAATACTAAATTAAGTTTCCTTGATAAACCCAAAAAATATTTAAAAAGTATACCCGATTTTGTTTTATAAATATTCAAACTATTATAACAGTTTCAACAGTTTATTTATTAATAATATTTAATAACATGCACAAACAATATAAAATAAATACAACTCTTGATATATTACATATATGACAAACGTCAGCTCTGAGCGTATAAACCTTTTACATATTTAGCATCGTAAATTTCTAGACACATAGATTATTTTGCAGATCGTTCATTAATTTTAAATGCTAATCCCGAAACCCGATTTAAATTGCGAAGAATTTCCATGGAACTTCCAAATGCCTGTTCGTGGTTCTGTTATCTTATTGACTCATTTTGCCATAATTTTTTAATTCGGTAATCTGTGGCGTCTAGCTCTTCTAGTAAAGGAATTGCTGGCTTTGCATAATATAGCTTTTTCTGGGTCAAGCACTAATCCAATGATTTTACAAAAATGCACATTGAAAGCTAGCATTCCGCAGGTGATTTTACTTTTTAATTCGTTGAAATCTATAAATTATTTCCGGAGTAATTAATTGCTAAAGTTAAACGAATAAATTTTACGGGACAAAAACAGCGCCAATTCGTCTTAATTTGGAAAAATCGGGAAAACGCCAACCTATACAGCTTTCTAATTTTTATGAGTTGTAGCATATTAATCAAGGACAGCATCAGAATTTTTCAAATTCTTGTTTTTTTTTCAAATGACAGCTCTTGATGACACAAAATTAAGAATACCTACCTTTTTCGAATTCATTTCCAGCGTTTTTTCGGACGCTTGCGTCCTGTAAGCCTCCATCGACGTTATCCTTTTCAATTTCTCCAGCTCTGCAGCCAGCTTGACGCGCTTTTTCTCCGTTTTCTGCAAATCCACTTCAAACGCCTGCCTCAAATCGTCTGGAACTATCAAGTGTGCCGTGACATCGTCAACTTTGTCCGAGACTACCTTCGATCGCAGTCCGGTCTCAATTTGGTCCTGTAAAGTAATTGAATCGCAAGCGGAGAGGTCCTGTATAACGTCCTTGTAGTCATGTAACGAGGAATCAGCTCCTGTCTCTAGAAATACTGAAAATAAAAAACATACAACATATTTATTTGCTTGGATTTTAAGCTTATATAATTTTGTTTCGATTTTGTGTCCGTCGAAAGATGGATGGAAGGATAATGTGTCCAGGTCCTCGGACATGATGCAGAGGATCTATTCAGGATAACTGACCTTTTGGCTTGTGTTTTCCTGTTACGTTGAATAGCTTCTTCATGCGGCGTATCGACACCACGACCTCCATTATCCTGGCTATGTCCTTCTCGATCCTTGGCTCGTTCCAGGATTCGACTTCCTGAAATATGCAATACCCATGGAAAAGCTGTGATATACAGGGTGGGTCGTATGAGAAAGAAAACAACGACTTACACAAAAGTTGTTTGACTCACCAATTTCTATAACGTAGGTATGTAAATGTTTTTAAAATGTTACTCCCAGTATATCATACAATATTATGAATACTAAGGAAGCAATCTTTACAACTATGTAAGTTCTGTAAAATAAATAGTTTCTGAGAAATTCATTTGTTTGTAAAAAAAACGACAATTTCAAATAAAAATAACTTTACGTTATAGAAACTGCTGTATAAACATAAATTTTCAAGATACGAATAATATTTGATCAAAATAGCATTGTAGAAATTCGACAAACCTTTGGAAAATCAAAACGTCGCTCTGTAAATGGAAAATTAACCAGTCTCTCGTGTAGATGTTGCGCAAGCCTTGGCATAAACGGCGCAATGCAGCGAAGGCTAGACTCTAAACATACGTTCATTGTCCAGCAATGATCTGCTGCCTGCTGAGTGTTGAGCATACGTAGTCCCCTTTTTACAGCCTCCTGTAAGCAAGAACGTAGCAAAATGTGTTGTTATTATTAAAATTACAATTTTTATATTTTAAAAAAAGTGCAAAAAATGGGCTCAACCGGGATTTGAACCCGGGACCTCTCGCACCCAAAGCGAGAATCATACCCCTAGACCATTGAGCCGCTGCTTCAAACTTTCTAATTACAGCAGGTAGTCCAGCAAGACTTGTGTAATAAACAGGTGACAAAATACTGAATACCGAAAAGAATCACAGGTAATAAAAGTAATAAATGATAATGGAAAATGTTGCTGAGAGTGCGGTTCAAATTTTTTCGTCGAATAAATTTTTAGGTAGTGGAAAAATTCCACATTTAGTGTAAGAATAGTTATTTATGTACCAAGGGCATTACACTGATGTTTATGCCCCGAGGGTGACCGTTTAAAAAGCTCTCGGGCCTTTAGGCCCCGGTATCTAAGATGTAAAATGTCACTTTATGATCATGTAAGTGTAAGAGATATAAATGTAAGTAAAATATTAGAAATTGTTTTATACAATTACACAATCAAATTTCATGATCTTTCCTCTTTTTTCCTCCTGATCCGTATATTGCATTTTTCTTTGTCGTACAGCCACTAAAGAATGTCGTCAAAAATACATTTAGAAATATAATTACGTGCATATTATACCCGTTTATGTACCCAGATAGAAAAGATTTGTTTTTATTTTTAAGAAATGAGTATATCTATTTAAATTTATTATCTTTGAAGTACTGTTTTGGTTTTGGGTCCTGTAAGCGCTCTAATCACAGATCGGCCTGATCATCAGCATATAATATTATATTTGCGAAAGCCCGCGGACTTAGTTGACGCCGTGCGTCTGGCGAAATTGCTAAAAAAGCCGTGTGCTCAGCCCAGAATTTCGTTAATTAAAAAACAAAACAATTCTTTCGCTCAACACAATAATAATTTACAAATTATATATGAAAACACAAATTGTTTGACACAAATATATGTACTTCCTACCAAATAAATGTTTTTTTTTTATCAGCAAAGATACAGAATCTTTTGTTTTATTGAAACAACACATTTGTGTGAGTCAATGCATATTTATTTGAATTAAACAAAAATTTCCATCTATGCATAATATATAATAGTGGGCCCAAGAAAGTCCCCTGTGGGACATCACAGTCCACTCGTCTTTTCGATAACGTAAAGTTTTCTATAACATCAAAACAAACACCTAAAGACCAAAATACCATTTATCACAAAATAAGTGAACGTTTTTTTATAAATAAAAACTGTGTCTTAATAATTTTGATATTTCAAATATCAAACTTATTTTACTGGTGTAATATTGAAATTGACATTATAATCATATCTGTATTCCAATGAATACACTCTTACCATAAAAAAAATAATAAAAAATGGGCTCAACCGGGATTTGAACCCGGGACCTCTCGCACCCAAAGCGAGAATCATACCCCTAGACCATTGAGCCGCCTGTATAATTCTGCTATAGACGAAAATCCAGCAGGCGAGGTCTAAGCAGGCCGAGCCTTCATTATTATGCAGTTATTCGATGACGTTATCACAATTTACGACGCCGTTTCGAAATAGCTGCCGTTAATCTACATAATTCGCCGCGTCGTCTTATCTAAATTAGTTTATTTCTAAACTGGCCAACCTTAACCTTCATTTACGAAATAAGCCAACAGATTACTGACACATTCCTAACTACTTTGTCAAGTTAATCCGTGTTTTAATCTATTCTTAATTTGGATATATCCAGAAATAATGTCTTTAAATACACAATATTGGAGGTATAAACAGGATAACAAAAATAATTTCAAAACAAAGGTTTTTTGTGATATTTTTGTGACCTTACTAATGTATCAATCAAAGCGAAATTTTGAGGGCTCATTACACATATCTTGAGGTATAGAGAAACATTTTTTATTTAAATTTTTATGACCAAATTGCGGCTCAGCAGTCCACGGCAAAAAGATCGATTTTTTTGGGGCGTCCCGTGGTTAGCAGCACAATTCTCCAACAAACTTACCTGGAATGGATTTTTTCATATGTTCATTCTATAGGTAATCTAGCTAAGAAGGTACAGCCAAAATTTCAAGTGAATCGGAGTGAATCGCAGAGGTAGTGGTGATTCCCAAGCTAGGAAAACCACCAGATGAAGCATCCTCCTACAGGCCAATTTCTTTACTGCCCACTTTGTCAAAACTGTTTGAAAAGCTACTTGCAAAACGACTGAAGCCAATCTTAGATGAAAGAAACATCATACCCACTCATCAGTTTGGATTCAGAAACAAACATTCCACAATTGATCAGGGGCACAGAATAACAATGATCATAGAAAGAACTTTAGAAGAAAAAAAAGTATGCTCCTCCATATTCCTGGATGTGGCAAAAGCCTTCGACAAAGTTTGGCACGAAGGTCTACTCTATAAGCTGGATCGGCTACTACCCTTCCAGTATAGCAAACTATTAGGATCATATTTTTCTGACAGATACTTCCGCATAAAGCATGATACTGAGTTCTCAACCCTCAAATGTATTAAAGCTGGAGTACCACACGGTAGTGTACTTGGCCCAATTCTATACCTTCTATATACACATGATCTTCCGCAACCAGATGGTGTTACCGTTGCCACGTTTGCTGATGACACTGCTATCATGGCAGTAGATACAAATGTTGAAGCATCACCACTAAAATTGCAGAATGCTGTCAACGATGTTAGTGATTGGAAACGGTGGCTAATTACATTGAACGAAACCAAATCAGTTCACATAAACTTTACCAACAAGCGAATACGATACGTTCCAGTTACAATAAATTTCACCACCGTACCCTACCCGAACACGGCAAAATACCTCGGTGTGACGCTAGACACCAAGCTCCGCTGGAAAGCACATGTTAAAAAGGAACGAGAAGAATTGGGCATAAGATACAAAAAAATGTACTGGCTTATTGGTAGGAAGTCGTCTTTGTCGACATATAATAAACTCCTACTTTACAAGCAGACACTTAAACCTGTGTGGACCTATGGGATCCAACTGTGGGGCTGCACTAAGCCAAGCAATATCACCATCATTCAACGCTTCCAAAATAAGGTGCTAAGAAACATCGTGGGTGCACCGTGGTGCTTGTCTTGAGATGGAATTAGTAACGAACGAAATTGGAAAGTTTGCAGAGAATCATCAGAACAGACTTCTCCAGCACACGAATGTCGAGGCAATCCAGCTTCTTGCCAATTGTGACAGTGTGCGAAGACTCAAAAGAACCAAACCTTTTGAGTTGGTGAAGTGATGTTGAAAAAGGAAGAGCACAGTGTTATGTGAGTGAAAGCCGATAGGTGAACAAAGCAGAGCAACGTGCAGTGTGTGAAGTTTAAAGCGTCAGCATCCAAATTAAATTTAAGTTACACCAATGGGGAACACTTAATATAGAACACCTTTTATACGTAGCAATTTAGTTTAGATTAATATAGCTAGATAGTCATCAGACTAGGTGTTATACACAAGTACCGGTGAGGGTGCTGTCATTAAAAAAAGTGAATCGGATAAATATTATTATTATTATTATTTTTATTATTATTATTATTTAGAAACTATATAGTGCGCCTTAGCATCGCCGGTGGTGAGTGAAAAGGGTGAAACTCAAACTTCGCTCAAACTGCGCTCAAAGTTCCTTCAAAGATTGGTATTTTAAGAGCACGTAATTATTTTTTCAACAATGGTTGATATCGAATATTATTCATGACATGTGTTTACGTGATTTAAGCCAATAAAAAAACAATTTAAAAACGTATTCAGACTAGAAATAACCACATATAGCTTACCAAGTAGATATCGCAGAAATCGTAGTACATGAAGTTCTTCAAAGCCGACGTTGCCATGTGAAATTCGTGCTTTTCGAATGCCTCGTTGACGGTCCTCGTTGTCGTCGAAAGTCTGCTCAAAATCCACTTATCGATCTTGGAGATAGATGCGTGGTTGGGCTGCTTAACTTCTTGGGCTGCCATGACCTGTTCCATCCATTTATTGGCGAATTTTACAGCCTGCCAGATCTTGTTGCCGAAGAATTTGTTCACTTTGCATTCCTGGATGTCAAAGTTTATAAAGTGATCTGTAACAATGATGACAAGTTGGTAATGCTTTTTAATGCAAAGAAAACTGTATAATTGTATATTTTTTTGTATTTTTCTAATGTTTTCTGGTTATGATACTGAGGGTATTGTAAGGTTAAGGGTTTTAAACTAAAATTTGTTCAGTTTTTGACACTTCCGGTTTTACCGGAAGTGGTGTCAACTTTCGTATTTCAACCGGAACATCCTGTATTTTATCGATTTTTTTAAATCATTGTTAAATTTTAGTTGTACTGTTAATACAGCGAATAGGTAAAAGGGTTTCAGTGCGCATACGAAATCTATTTAATGGACCAAATACTAAATCTGCGCTCTCTCGTATTCGGCGAACAGTTTGGAATAAAATCCGGCCATCTGTCACTCGGGAAAAGTTCTTCCCGCACGTTCGTGATTCGGTTCCTGTAACTCGGCGTCTCTCAATAAAATTTCTTTTCCACAGCAGAGACGCGGAGCAGGGCTTCTATTCGCCCGTTCATGGGCGAATTTATGGGGCACCGTACTGATCCCCAAAATTATTGGCGCGTGCATACGTACTTATACCTAGTGATGGGCAAATACCCGATATCTATGTATGTAGATAGAGGTCTGTACTTTTTAGAATTAATTACCCAATGTATCCGATCCATAAACGTGTATAATAATAATTTGTATCCCAACTACTTTGCTCGTAATCGCACATGAAGCGAAATAATAACATTCAACCACAGATAAACAACGTAAAAACTAAGTTTCAAAAATCCTCCTGAACAAACTAAAATAGATAGAGGGCTGTACTTTTTAGAATTAATTACCCAATGTATCTGATCCATAAACGTGTATAATAATAATTTGTATCCCAACTATTTTGCTCGTAATCGCACATGAAGCGAAATAATAACATTCAACCACCGATAAACAACGTAAAATCTAAGTTTCAAAAATCCTCCTGAACAAACTAAAATAGATAGAGGGCTGTACTTTTTAGAATTGATTACCCAATGTATCTGATCCACAAACGAGTATAATAATAATTTGTATCCCAACTACTTTGCTCGTAATCGCACATGAAGCGAAATAATAACAGTCAACCACCGATAAACAACGTAAGATCTAAGTTTCAAAAATCCTCCTGAACAAACTAAAATAGACAGAGGGCTGTACTTTTGAGAATTAATTACCCAATGTATCTGATCCATAAACGTGTATAATAATAATTTGTATCCCAACTACTTTGCTCGTAATCGCACATGAAGCGAAATAATAACATTCAACCACCGATAAACAACGTAAAATCTAAGTTTCAAAAGTCCTCCTGAACAAAATAAAATAGATAGAGGGCTGTACTTTTTAGAATTAATTACCCAATGTATCTGATCCATAAACGTGTATAATAATAATTTGTATCCCAACTACTTTGCTCGTAATCGCACATGAAGCGAAATAATAACATTCAACCACCGATAAACAACGTAAAATCTAAGTTTCAAAAATCCTCCTGAACAAACTAAAATAGATAGAGGGCTGTACTTTTTAGAATTAATTACCCAATGTATCTGGTCCATAAACGTGTATAATAATAATTTGTATCCCAACTACTTTGCTCGTAATCGCACATGAAGCGAAATAATAACATTCAACCACCGATAAACAACGTAAAATCTAAGTTTCAAAAATCCTCCTGAACAAACTAAAATAGATAGAGGGCTGTACTTTTTAGAATTAATTACCCAATGTATCTGGTCCATAAACGTGTATAATAATAATTTGTATCCCAACTACTTTGCTCGTAATCGCACATGAAGCGAAATAATAACATTCAACCACCGATAAACAACGTAAAATCTAAGTTTCAAAAATCCTCCTGAACAAACTAAAATAGATAGAGGGCTGTACTTTTTAGAATTAATTACCCAATGTATCTGATCTATAAACGTCTTTAATAATAATTTGTATCCCAACTACTTTGCTCGTAATCGCACATGAAGCGAAATAACAACATTCAACCACCGATAAACAACGTAAAATCTAAGTTTCAAAAATCCTCCTGAACAAACTAAAATAGATAGAGGGCTGTACTTTTTAGAATTAATTACCCAATGTATCTGATCCATAAACGTGTATAATAATAATTTGTATCCCAACTACTTTGCTCGTAATCGCACATGAAGCGAAATAATAACATTCAACCACCGATAAACAACGTAAAATCTAAGTTTCAAAAATCCTCCTGAACAAACTAAAATAGATAGAGGGCTGTACTTTTTAGAATTAATTACCCAATGTATCTGATCCATAAACGTGTATAATAATATCCAATGTATCTGATCCATAAACGTGTATAATAATAATTTGTATCCCAACTACTTTGCTCGTAATCGCACATGAAGCGAAATAATAACATTCAACCACCGATAAACAACGTAAAATCTAAGTTTCAAAAACCCTCCTGAACAAACTAAAATAGATAGAGGCCTGTACTTTTTAGAATTAATTACCCAATGTATCTGATCTATAAACGTCTTTAATAATAATTTGTATCCCAACTACTTTGCTCGTAATCGCACATGAAGCGAAATAACAACATTCAACCACCGATAAACAACGTAAAATCTAAGTTTCAAAAATCCTCCTGAACAAACTAAAATAGATAGAGGGCTGTACTTTTTAGAATTAATTACCCAATGTATCTGATCCATAAACGTGTATAATAATAATTTGTATCCCAACTACTTTGCTCGTAATCGCACATGAAGCGAAATAATAACATTCAACCACCGATAAACAACGTAAAATCTAAGTTTCAAAAATCCTCCTGAACAAACTAAAATAGATAGAGGGCTGTACTTTTTAGAATTAATTACCCAATGTATGTGATCCATAAACGTGTATAATAATAATTTGTATCCCAACTAATTTGCTCGTAACCGCACATGAAGCGAAATAATAACATTCAACCACCGATAAACAACGTAAAATCTAAGTTTCAAAAATCCTCCTGAACAAACGAAAATAGATAGAGGGCTGTACTTTTTAGAATTAATTACGCAATGTATCTGATCTATAAACGTGTATAATAATAATTTGTATCCCAACTACTTTGCTCGTAATCGCACATGAAGCGACATAATAACATTCAACCACCGATAAACAACGTAAAATCTAAGTTTCAAAAATCCTCCTGAACAAACTAAAATAGATAGAGGGCTGTACTTTTTAGAATTAATTACCCAATGTATCTGGTCCATAAACGTGTATAATAATAATTTATATCCCAACTACTTTGCTCGTAATCGCACATGAAGCGAAATAATAACATTCAACCACCGATAAACAACGTAAAATCTAAGTTTCAAAAATCCTCCTGAACAAACTAAAATAGATAGAGGGCTGTACTTTTTAGAATTAATTACCCAATGTATCTGGTCCATAAACGTGTATAATAATAATTTGTATCCCAACTACTTTGCTCGTAATCGCACATGAAGCGAAATAATAACATTCAACCACCGATAAACAACGTAAAATCTAAGTTTCAAAAATCCTCCTGAACAAACTAAAATAGATAGAGGGCTGTACTTTTTAGAATTAATTACCCAATGTATCTGATCTATAAACGTCTTTAATAATAATTTGTATCCCAACTACTTTGCTCGTAATCGCACATGAAGCGAAATAACAACATTCAACCACCGATAAACAACGTAAAATCTAAGTTTCAAAAATCCTCCTGAACAAACTAAAATAGATAGAGGGCTGTACTTGTTAGAATTAATTACCCAATGTATCTGATCCATAAACGTGTATAATAATAATTTGTATCCCAACTACTTTGCTCGTAATCGCACATGAAGCGAAATAATAACATTCAACCACCGATAAACAACGTAAAATCTAAGTTTCAAAAATCCTCCTGAACAAACTAAAATAGATAGAGGGCTGTACTTTTTAGAATTAATTACCCAATGTATCTGATCCATAAACGTGTATAATAATATCCAATGTATCTGATCCATAAACGTGTATAATAATAATTTGTATCCCAACTACTTTGCTCGTAATCGCACATGAAGCGAAATAATAACATTCAACCACCGATAAACAACGTAAAATCTAAGTTTCAAAAACCCTCCTGAACAAACTAAAATAGATAGAGGCCTGTACTTTTTAGAATTAATTACCCAATGTATCTGATCTATAAACGTCTTTAATAATAATTTGTATCCCAACTACTTTGCTCGTAATCGCACATGAAGCGAAATAACAACATTCAACCACCGATAAACAACGTAAAATCTAAGTTTCAAAAATCCTCCTGAACAAACTAAAATAGATAGAGGGCTGTACTTTTTAGAATTAATTACCCAATGTATCTGATCCATAAACGTGTATAATAATAATTTGTATCCCAACTACTTTGCTCGTAATCGCACATGAAGCGAAATAATAACATTCAACCACCGATAAACAACGTAAAATCTAAGTTTCAAAAATCCTCCTGAACAAACTAAAATAGATAATTTGTATCCCAACTACTTTGCTCGTAATCGCACATGAAGCGAAATAATAACATTCAACCACCGATAAACAACGTAAAATCTAAGTTTCAAAAATCCTCCTGAACAAACTAAAATAGATAGAGGGCTGTACTTTTTAGAATTAATTACGCAATGTATCTGATCGATAAACGTGTATAATAATAATTTGTATCCCAACTGCTTTGCTCGTAATCGCACATGAAGCGAAATAATAACATTCAACCACCGATAAACAACGTAAAATCTAAGTTTCAAAAATCCTCCTGAACAAACTAAAATAGATAGAGGGCTGTACTTTTTAGAATTAATTACCCAATGTATCTGATCCATAAACGTGTATAATAATAATTTGTATCCCAACTACTTTGCTCGTAATCGCACACGAAGCAAAATAATAACATTCAACCACCAATAAACAACGTAAAATCTAAGTTTCAAAAATCCTCCTGAACAAACTAAAATAGATAGAGGGCTGTACTTTTTAGAATTAATTACCCAATGTATCTGATCCATAAACGTGTATAATAATAATTTGTATCCCAACTACTTTGCTCGTAATCGCACATGAAGCGAAATAATAACATTCAACCACCGATAAACAACGTAAAATCTAAGTTTCAAAAATCCTCCTGAACAAACTAAAATAGATAATTTGTATCCCAACTACTTTGCTCGTAATCGCACATGAAGCGAAATAATAACATTCAACCACCGATAAACAACGTAAAATCTAAGTTTCAAAAATCCTCCTGAACAAACTAAAATAGATAGAGGGCTGTACTTTTTAGAATTAATTACGCAATGTATCTGATCGATAAACGTGTATAATAATAATTTGTATCCCAACTGCTTTGCTCGTAATCGCACATGAAGCGAAATAATAACATTCAACCACCGATAAACAACGTAAAATCTAAGTTTCAAAAATCCTCCTGAACAAACTAAAATAGATAGAGGGCTGTACTTTTTAGAATTAATTACCCAATGTATCTGATCCATAAACGTGTATAATAATAATTTGTATCCCAACTACTTTGCTCGTAATCGCACACGAAGCAAAATAATAACATTCAACCACCAATAAACAACGTAAAATCTAAGTTTCAAAAATCCTCCTGAACAAACTAAAATAGATAGAGGGCTGTACTTTTTAGAATTAATTACCCAATGTATCTGATCCATAAACGTGTATAATAATAATTTGTATCCCAACTACTTTGCTCGTAATCGCACATGAAGACCTGTCCGCGCACCACAGGCCATGGAATGGCCGACGCTAAGTCCTGTCCTGAATTCTATTGAACACGTGTGGGATCAGCTTGACCGACGTGTTCGCAAGTGCCCTACTCCACCACTAACCATACAGGAATTGACACAAGCCCAGATTGCGGAATGAGAAACCATACACCAAGAATCACTTTGCAGATTAGGGCGAAGCATGCCACGCAGGTGTGAGGAAGTGATTTGTACTCGTGGAGGGCATACACTGTATTAAACGTCACCAATACACGGAAAAGCCGACTGTCATCGATACTATGACAGTATTTCCATTGAGCTTTGCCTTATTAATTTACATTTTTAAGTGTAACTTAGAAGTAAGTAAGAGTTGTAAATTTGTTTTTGTAATTTTCTTTAGTTAAATATATGCCGTTGAAGTATACCAAATTTGATTTGCCAAGAACTATAAGACAAAACGGCATAGATTCAAGAATACTTTGAAACACATTCCAATTTTCTAGGGCGTTTAGTTCAGGGGCTATAAATTCACAAAAGGTGACAAAATCAATATTTCTTACATTACGACCACACCGTTTTTGAAAACTTTACTTATTAACGTGTGCTTTCCAGCGAAGCACTAAGGTATTTTGTATTTTGTATTGTAGTGTTAGATCTCATATTTATAGATTTACGTCGATGACAGCTCGTTTTATGACCATAAAACAGCGAACTGTTTGAATCTTAATCGCTGGTGTGAGTATAATGAATGTATTATTTGTCGCAGAATGTAGATAAAAAATTTAACCACGATTTTCTTTTTTGTTCTAACATAAACACAAACATAAAGTAGTAAGAAAATTATCTTCAGCCGTGCTGAAGTCAACCACCCCCCGCCACCGTTAAATATTGAAAAAAAAATCTGATGTGGCCAGGCACACGACTTTATCATACAATATATAAAATTAATAGTTTAGCTGCATGAGAATCTATTCTATAGAGATAAATCGTAGGTATTGTCAAAGCATCAGCATTTGACACTACCTACACTACGTCATTAGAATAATAGTTATTTATGTCACAAATGCCGAATGTACGGAATAGCGCGACGAGCGGTAATACGGCGCGTCACCAAAGGCGGAGTGTAACCGTCGCATATGAGCGAGTCGCGCTATCTAGTTTTTGGCAGGAGCGACATCAACGTTTATTGTGTTGCTTTTTAAGAAATACGAATTTAAAAAAAAAAAATGATTTCTGTATAGTAATTGCTAGGTTGGTACCACTTTGACGAAAGGTGCGTTCCGATTGGTAGGTAATGGTAGCTAATGGCGGTGGTAGAATACGAAATTATAGTATTTCTTACATATCGTGATAATGACAGATATTAGTTTGCATGTACATAAACATGAGTCACTAGCAATTTTTTATTGGAAATACTACAACGGCGTCTGCTACCACTGCCATTATTACTAATGAAAACCCACCTTAAAAAGGTAAGTAATTCAAATTCTGACAGATTTATATTTGTTCATCACACATCCCTACCAACATACTAAAATCAAACTACACTCATCGCTATACTTTTTTATAATTTTCTCAATTTATCGTTTTTAGAATTAGATATAAAGACGGGTTGATATTTCTTATCAACAAACAATCAAATTGGTGATCTTGTTTTATTTGAAATTTGTATTTTATAATTTGCCGCACTACAGCGGCAACGTTCCATAGTGGTTCTCCAACCTCTGATGAGATCAGCTGTTTTCGAATGTGACAACACAAAAAAATATTTGTCAAAATCTATGTAATCTATGTAATTTCATATCAATGCAGATGCGACCGATCTCGATCAAATAGAATTTGCTCTTGAAGGTAAACTATTAATTTTACCAAAAAATGTTATAGGCATAAATTATTCAAAATTTCCTCTACTTTAATTTATTAATTAACTATCTTGTCGAACTTACAGAAATGGCGGCTCATTTGAAAAATCCTTCAAAAAGGCTTAGAATAAACTACCAGTTCCTGTGGACCCCTTTCAACCAAAAGCTTTTCAGCTCTAAGTTTGGTAACAAAACTTCTAAATATGAACTTTCGTTCCGATACCTTTAGTAGTTTCTCCGGAATCGTCGTCACAAAAATCGTTTACACACAGACATACACATACACACACACACACACACACACACACACACACACACACACACACACACACACACACACACACACACACACACACACACAGACATTTTTTTGTACCTTGGTCAAAAATGTTCAGGGAACCCAAAAAGACCTATTTCCGCTAAAATCTCATTTTTTTTTTCGGCATTTTTACAATACTTTATCTTACTGCGTATGATAAAGTAAAAAAACACTCAACCGGAATTTATTGCGCTATTCAATTAACTAGTCGCCTTTGCGAGCCCAACAAATAAACTTCACATCCCCACTCAAAATTTCGAAACATTTTCAAGTCCTGGAAAGTCCGGAAATGTCTTGATTTATCTAAGGGTGTAGAGTGAGATCAAAGGAATGTCTGGAAATCCCTTTTTCCCGAGTTAAACCGTCATCGGCCCTCGGCTTCGTCTATAGAAAGAAAGAACGCAATTTCATTTCGGGATAACCGCTTTTTAATGCCCTAAGTACCCGACGTGGGCCGACCCGCCTTCTTTGACGCAGTAAACTTGTAACGTTGGTATCCCCTCGAGGACCAAGGATTACTACGTGGGGTCCACGAGGTTTTTCTGCGTTCTGTAGAGTCCTTATCAAGGAATAATTCGCAATTTTAAAACGATTGGTCACTAAGTCTGTTTCATTGCTTTCAAATTCTATTGTGATATTTAAAAATTACAATCTTAATGCAATTTAAGCGACTAATCTACAAATGGTAGGTTAGTTTGTCGTAATTTTCACCAAAAAATCAGTGCAGAAGGAACTTTGACAATGTTCAACTAGTTATATAATATACTACAACAGCGTTTTTTTTTAATTTAAAATTTAATAACAATAATGGTAACATGAACGGTGCTTAATATAAGAAATACGATACTCCTTGCAATTCGAGCATCTGCAAGCAGAAACGGTAATCCTTGAAGTAAACCAATTCTTCGCAAACGCTGGTAGCTGTATCACTGTCCATTCCTTCCGCGCATCATAGGTGTGATCTAGGCCATCTTGTATATTATCTACAATTTCCTGTTCCGTGCCCCCTTTTAATATGACACTCGTAATAACATCTATCACCAAGAATTGATCTTCACGTGGCATTTTAGTCACAGCGCTGTTGACATGCGTAAAGACCTACATAAGTGACAGAAAATCTTCTATTCTGATCTAAATGCTTATAGTCACATTTCTTACTCACTTTATCCGATGTACAAGAAGTTTCTTCTCCAAACGCTGCATTACAAAATATCACCAGATAGAAAAGACACAATAACATTTTCGAAAGTATCGTTAAAACAAACAACATTTGGATCTCAGTACCGGGACAGAATGTCAAGTCAAGCAGGAGTATGCAACGTTTTCGGCGAAAAGGTCAAAAGATTTTGATAAAAACATCTGCAAAAGGCGATAAATTTTATTTTTGTACATTGCGTCGCAATTGATGCAATAAGAAATTGCCAATTTTTGCATTTTTTCGTGTCTTATTAATTAATAACGGATACTAATTTGCATATTTCGGATCGGACTTTTCCACTTTTAGATTGAATGTCGCTATTGGCAACAAAGTATACGGTGATTCGGAATCGGAACTTGAACCTGCATGCATTGTGCTCTATACTGCCCAATACCAATACAGGGCATTTTTAACAATTTAACTAAGCGGATGGCTTTCACTAAACACAGAAACGTAATCTCTCGAAACAAGAGAGAATTCAACTAAGAAATTATTTTCTTGTATATATCTAATTTTCTTCGTCCAAGTGATTATGCATTTAAATCGAGTTTTCTGTGTGTAGTCGTCTATCTATACTGAAGATAGGGCCGAACTGCGAGGAGAGCGTTTAGAGCGACATCTAACAATACATTTAGAAAAGATATTCACACTAAAAATATACTTATTTGAATCAAAATATGATTTCTTTGGTGGAAGTAAACCCTATTCTAAAGCCAAAACAAAAATATTGCTTTAAAAATAATAATAAATCTCTTCTTGTATACAAAACATTTGTTTGAATCAAAATTACATACAGTGTGTCCCACTTAAGAGTGTAACACCTTCATATCTTTTTTATTTTTAGTCCAACTGTAGTAATTTTTCCTTCAAATATACAACACATATTGCTCTATTTACTGCCAAAAAACCAATTGCCTTCTATAAATGCAAAGCACCTTGCTATGACAAAATAAATGGCAAAAATCAAGAAAGCACTTTAGGTATTTTTTATCGAAAAATTTTAGGAGTAATAATTGTTCAGAATTGCCAAAAAAAACCCTAAATCCAATTTCATGAAACTTAAACATATTGAAATTTTACTGTATTGTCACTTTGACAGTTCAAGGCTTATGTCAAAGAAAATTTCCCCAGCGCACTTTTTTAGTAATATTTACGTAATATTTACGCACTGAAATTTTGGATTTATGGTTTCTGGGCAATTTTGAACAATTATTTCTAGTAAAATTTTTCGAAAGAAAATCCCTACAGTGATTTCTTGATTTTTGTCCTTTATTTTGCCATCACAAGGTGCTTTGCATTTCAGGAAGACAATTGGTGTTTAGGCAGTAAATAGAGTAAGATGTGCTCTATATTTGAAAGAAAAAATTACTAAAATTGGACTAAAAATAAAAAGGATATGAAGGTGTTACACTCTTAAGTGGGACACACTGTATGTCCTTGGTGCAAAGAAAAAAAATCTGATGTGGCAAGGCACATGACTTTATCATACAATATATAAAATTAATAGTTTAGCTGCATGAGAATCTATTCTATTAAGATAAATCGTAGGTATTGTCAAAGCATCAGCATTTGACACTACCTACACTACGTCATTAGAATAATAGTTATTTATGTCACAAATGCCGAACGTACGGAATAGCGCGACGAGCGGTGATGCGGCGCGTCACCGAAGGCGGAGTGTCGCCGTCGCATGTGAGCGAATCGCGCTATCTAGTTTTTGGCAGGAGCGACATCAACGTTTATTGTGTTGCTTTTTAAGAAATACGTATTTAAAAAAAATAAATAAATGATTTCTGTATAGTAAATGCTAGGCTGGTACCACTTTGACGAAACGTCAAGTTTAAAGGTGCGTTCCGATTGGTAGGTAATGGTAGCTAATAGCGGTGGTAGAATACGAAATTATAGTATTTCTTACATATCGTGATAATGACACATATTAGTTTGCATGTACATAAACATGAGTCACTAGCAATTTTCTATTGGAAATACTATAACGGCGTCTGCTACCACTGCCATTATCACTAATGAAAACGCACCTTAAAAAGGTAATTCAAATTCTGACAGATTTATATTTGTTCATGACACATCCCTACCAACATACTAAAATAAAACTACACTCATCGCTTAACTTTATTTATAATTTTCGCAATTTATCGTTTTTAGAATTAGATATAAAGACGGGTTGATATTTCTTATCAACAAACAATAAAATTGGTGATCTTATTTTATTTGAAATTTGTATTTTATAATTTGCCGCACTACAGCGGCAACGTTCCATAGTGGTTCTCCAACCTGTGATGAGATCAGCTGTTTTCGAATGTGACAACACAAAAAAATATTTGTCAAAATCCTGGCTACTATGTAATTTCATATCAATGCAGATGCGACCGATCTCGATCAAATAGAATTTGCTCTTGAAGCTAAACTATTAATTATACCAAAAAATGTCATAGGCATAAATTATACAAAATTTCTTCTACTTTAATTTATTAATTAACTATTTTGTCAAAATTACAGAAATGGCGGCTCATTTGAAAAATCTTTCAAAAAGGCTTTGAATAAACTACCAGTTCCTTTGGACCCCTTTCAACCAAAAGCTTTTCAGCTCTAAGTTTGGTAACAAAACTTCTAAATATAAACTTTCGTTCCGATACCTTTAGTAGTTTCTCCGGAAACGTCGTCACAAAAATCGTTTACACACAGACATACACACACACTCACACACAGACATTTTTTGTACCTTGGTCAAAAATGTTCAGGGGACCCAAAAAGACCTATTTCGCTAAAATCTCAATTTTTTTTTCGGCATGATTACAATACTTTATCTTACTGCGTATGATAAAGTAAAAAATGTTTTTAAATCAAAACAAATATTTTACTTTAAAGTAAGTAATTTTTGGTAGTCGTAAATATTGTTGGAACCAAAGGAATAATTGATCCAAAAGAATAACTTCAAAATATAGATACAATATGCTGTTCTACCTCGATATTTCTGGGTGTTACGTGAATCAATTGTACCTGGCTCATTTCTGTACGGTTGGGAGGTCAGTACTTCTTCTTTGCCAATTGCTAAAGCAACTTTTCTACCAATAAGTGATACACAAAACACGATATCGATGGGAACTATTTTGCACGTTATTTGTAATGCCCAAACAAGTGAACTTCCTCTTCAACCGCGAAATAATACACCTGTGTTTCCACAAGAATTTTCAACGGCAGCTTGTTGAATAAATCGACCCATGCAACGAAGACTATCGTAACTCAAGTGCAATCCCTATATAGTTACTATAGTCTTCGTTGCATGGGTCGAAATATATTCTACTGGACTATTTTGGGCATCCCCAACTAAATAAAAAACTGTGAAGAAACAAGGAGGTTTTATTTATTCATTTTTTTTCAACCAGGCGTTCTTACAGTACCTAAATCAAAATCCATCATAATTATTTATTTATGGTTTCTTAGTCTTATCTTCTCCATCGAGGACTTCGGCACCAAGAGCTGCAACACCAGACCCTAAGATGGCGCCAGCTGCCGCCCCAAGTGCAGTTCCTATACCCGGTACAACACTTCCGACAGCAGCTCCGATGGCCACCCCCCCTGCTGCACCACCCACTAAAAATCCTGCCTTATCTTTATTTTTCTGGGAGGTAGTCGTATCCAGTATTCCAGTTCTATCCATTATTTCGTCGCCAGCAGCTGAAGCAACTTTTTGACCAAACTGTGATACAGCTACCCTACCGACTGTACCTAAAGAACCAGCACCAATGCCTCTTTTACTTCTATTTTCATATTCGTCTTCAGTTTGTTTAAATTCTTCTTTATGATATGACATTCCTGATTCCAGTACTCAAAATTGCACCAAATAATCCTAAAAGTGGTTTACGTTAGTTTGCTTATTATACAGGTTAATGTTAGCGATAGAACAAATATCTAAATGGGGTATGGCGATTGAAACTACAGGTATTTTCTGATTTTTTCTTATTCTTTTCCTGTGATTATGAGTTGAGTTATGTCGTCAACCAGTTTTCTTTTTAATGGCGAGCTATATTGGCTATTTTTTATTTTAGTATGTTTATTTAATGTGTATTCAACAGTGTAAAATTTTAAATAGGCTGTTTCATAAGAAAAGATCAACTAAAAAAAAATAAGAAACTCTGAGAGTTCATAAAACGAATTCACCACGTTGTGCATTAGGGTGGTCCAAATTTATACCTTGCAGAATCATTTTTTTTGCTGGAGGCCCATTCTGTTCATTTACCGGAAAACAAAAATTTCATCAAAATTTGAGAAAAATTGGATAACGTTCACACGTTCACACCGAGCACCTCAAAATTCCCGTTTATAATACATTGGGGGTTCGGATTTGGAAAAAAAGCGGGAGATTATCAGAAATTGTTCATGGATCAATAATCGCTATTTTTTCACCCGCACTCACCCGTCTGCAGTACCCTAAAAATTAGGCAAAATTTTCCCCAAATTTACAATTTTACAAAGTTACAAAGTTATAAAGTTACAAAAACATGTCCAATAACAGTAACTTCTGTCAATAAAGATAATAAATCACATTATCTTTATTGACAGAAATTAACTATTATCGGATTATTGACATGTTTTTGTCATTTATTAACTAATTTGTATTTGTTTAAACTTTAAACAAATACCATTCGTTTAAACAAATATATACAATATACATTGTAATGGAGAAACTGTTATTAGATTATTGGCATTCTTTGTCATTTATTAACGAATTTGAAATTCTTTAAACAAATACCACTTTTAAAACAAAAATTTATAATGTTTTTTTGTAGAAAATTATTATTGCTACATTTTTGGCAAGTGTTTTTGTAATTTGTTACTTACTGTGCAATTGTTTTAACAAATAAATTTGTTTAAACAATAATATACAATATTAGTACGTATTACGTGTAAACAAATTATTATAGGATTTCTGGTCTTTTTTGTAATTTGGAGGTTTTACGATATAGGTCAAGCCAGTAATGTGGTTGCAACACTAATTATTGCTATAGGTTATAATTGATAAATAGTTAACAAAGGTGGCAAGAAAAAAAAGACAAGAAATACAATAATAATTTTTGCCAAAAGGATACGTCAGTATCATTGTGTATTTTTGTTTAAACAAATGGTATTTGTTGAACAAAGTGCAAACTAGTTAACTAATGACAAACAATGTCAACAGACTAATGATAGTTTCTTTAAAACAAAATTAAAAATATGCTGGTAACATTGTATATTTTTGCAAATTAGTTAGTAAATGACCAAAAAAATTCAATCTGCTAATAATAATTTCCTTTAAAATATAGAAAATATGTCCGCAACTGTGTATATATTTGTTTAAACAAATGGTATTTGTTAAACAAATTCTAATTAGTTAATAAATGACAAAAAAGCCTATAATTTAATTAAACTTCTACTAAAGATGGTAAAATATAATAGTAACAAAATAAAATAAATAACCAACATCGAAACAAAACAATTTGTGCTTTTAGACATCACAAAACTCAGTCAAATTCCCTCTCTAAAGTACAAAATATAGGTAGATCCAAAACATCGTTTTAAAAGTCATCAAGTTGTACCTAACCTATATTTAAATTCACTGTATTAGTTAACATATAAAAACTTTTCACGGAACAAACATTAATGCGGTTCTCTATACATAAAACATTGCATAAAACAGAAATATTACCTGGGTGGTCAGAGTGAAATGGTATCACAGATCAGAAACAAAAATTCACAAAATAGAATGATGCTCTCGTGCCGGGTAATGACTAATGTAAAAATGCATATCCGCCATATGCGTGTCGAGGTTATTTTTAGAAACTAAATGCGAGTATTTTAGCGCTTAGATGGTATGCAAATCAACAAACATGACCACACTGGGTAATATCGTGATAAGAACATTAAAGGTATGATCAATTTTTGAAATATTCCTAATAAAATTATCTCTACACAGCAAGAAATATAAATAATAAATATTAGAAAAAAAAATTTTACGTCAGAACATAAAAAATAATAATAAAATCTGAAAACACAAAATACCTCTTTTAGATTTCAGCTCTATCGCAAACTTTGTATAATATTTAATAATTTAATAATATCACTTTGTATAATAAATATAATAATACAAGGAGATTTTAGTTGGGCAAAAGTAATTTGAATTTGGCGCCACTATTTAGTGTGCGTTTTCAACAGAAAATGAACTTGCCAACATTGGTATGGCGCCAATTTCAAACTATCTTCATTTAAAATTATCCTGGACACCAAAAAACAAACAAAAAACTTACCTGATGGGTTAGGGGTCAATTCTAGAAGAGGATTTGCGACAACAATTGCTAATAGGCATACAATACCTATTATCATAAAAGTGATGTTTCGCATTTGCCTTCTTCCTTTTTCTTTTTGTCGTTGCAAACAGTAGAAGACTAAAGTTCTACTTTAACGAGCAATTTATATATTATATATATTGCAGCTTGTTATGCCCGTCATATCTCAAGTCAAAGATCAAACAATGTTATCCTACGTAATTTATCAACTCATTCTGAGAATCCCTATTTCAGTTATATTTCCATTTTAGAAAACATAGAACTGCTATTATCTATCAATACCAATGCAGATTCAACGAAATCACCAAAATACCTAATAGTGATGGAAAGGAACAAAAACAAAATTGAAAAAAACATATTACTCCATTAAAAATACCAAAGTTTTGTACATTTTCGCACATAGTTGCAAACAACAGAGTGCGATAGTACGTGAAACGACAGACTAAATTATACTGTTGACTTTGAGAACAAATTAGACGACGATATGCGATACACGTGACATTATGTGCAGCACGCTGCACTGCTGTGTGAAATCAGAAACCAGCTGAATAGATCTCCACGCTTCGCATGGCGAGTGCCATGCTTTTGCTGAATGTGGTAATTAACTGAACCGCATGGCTGTTGTTCTGTAATTCCGAGAGCACAAAAGTAGAAATGCGATGACACACGGCGAAAACAGTGAAAATGTATCCATCTATAAATGGAATTTAATCAATTACACACATATTGTTTACATTTAAACTATTTAAGCAGTATATTCTATCTACACTAACGAAAGAATTGAAAACGCATCATTAAAATTTACTCACAAAAGTATTTCAAAACTATTTTTCTTATAAAAATGGAAGGAAATAAAGTAAAAAAAAATGGGCTCAACCGGGATTTGAACCCGGGACCTCTCGCACCCAAAGCGAGAATCATACCCCTAGACCATTGAGCCGCCTGGTGAAAGTAGCGACGCCGTTGATCGCCGAACAAAATAATTTTAAACTTTCTCTAAGGTCACGAAATCCACAGGAAACAATCTTATCTAAACCGGTCGTAAATTAATTAAGAGTTAAATTGCAGTATAACGAATAGTCGAGGTTCAGGAGCGCTGTTGCTTTCAACAGGCGGCTCAATGGTCTAGGGGTATGATTCTCGCTTTGGGTGCGAGAGGTCCCGGGTTCAAATCCCGGTTGAGCCCATTTTTTAATATTTTTTATTAACTACTCGAATTAGCTGTTAGGTTAGTACCACTTTATACCACAAAATGATAAAACCTGGGAAGACACTTATAACTCTGACAATAATCCGAGGAAATTTCCAATTAAAAAATATCGAAACAATAAAAAAACTTACTTTTTATGTTGTGAGAACACAGGGTAAACCTGAGGGCGTCAGCACCGCAGTCCGGTATCCCTTCAGGAAACATTTTCTTCTGTCCGATCAAGGCCTTCCTCAATTCTTCGTCAGACAAAACACCGGTCTCAAAGCTGTCCCTTGAGGATCTTTCTAGCTCCTATTAAAAAAGCAAGAATAAATTATTTTTGATGGTATATTCTTTAGTTGTTTACCTGTAATGTTCTGCCGTAGATGACATCTTCTGGTGCGACGACATTGCCTAAACTCTTCGACATCTTGCGTCCATGGGCGTCGCAGACTATGCCGTGAAGGAGGATTTTCGAAAATGGTAACTGTCCGGTGAGCTGAGTGCCCAGCATGACCATTCTTGCTACCCAGAAGAACAGGATGTCATGCCCGGTCTCCATCATGCTCAGAGGATAATACTTCTGCAGATCTTCAGTCTGGAAAATAACAATTATAAGAATAATATTTACTTGGTTTTTACTTGATTTTCTACAACAGTTGAATAAGAATTGCAGAATATGGAATTTTGTAGCTGTGACACTCGAAAAACTGTTAAAATTTCAAACACTAAGGACTCTTTACTAACGTCATCTTTAAAGATTGTGGTGAGGTATGAGTTATGAGTATGATGAAGAAAATCTAATGTAGGGTTATATGTTAGTTTGTCATTCCTAGGAGGTCACATAAAATAGTACTTTCATCATGTGTATTTTGTCCATGAGTTTCTTTAAAAAGAAACATTGTAGTTGTCTGTGTACATTTCCAAAATTCCCGTAATATTCTATTGCACAATTGAGATGGAATACAAATACGCAGCGTTTACAAACAATGCAAACTGTATAGTAATTATGCATTAGATTATGCCGTATCGTCTGTAACATAGTTCCTTCTAGGAAACTATTCAACTACATGTTCGAATACCAGCGCCCTCTGTACACGCTTTGCGGTATTCCGCTTAAACCAAAACAGAGTTATCGTGCTCAAAACATATCACCAGTACCAATGTGAGGAGGTAAACAACTAAATGCATTTACTGCACTCGCTTTGTACAACTTAACTGCATTATTGCAGAGAACTGAAAGCGGTACAGAATCGCTATCACTAGACTGTTTGAGAGTGAATTTCAACAGTTAACGGGATTATTATTATACAGATTATATGCATTATTATGCGAAATTTAGGCATTTCGTCTTAGAAATTGTTTCAGAAATATTACATCAATACTGACTAATGAGTTTATGCTATTATTTTGCTGTCATTAGAAATGTGTATTCAGAGAAATGTTGAATAAACATTACTCTCTGTATATACAATTATTTACTTGAATCAATTGCGCTCATTCTCAAGAGTCGAGTTCAATTGTTAAAACTGTTAAAGCCTTGGAAGGTTTTAAAAGATTTAACATGTAGTTTTTAAAATGATAAAACACTTGTTATGTTTTACTATAGAACAGCTATTATAGCTATTTTACTGCAAAAGGAGGTCATTTGGAAATTATTTCAATAATTAGATTATTGGTTAAAGGCAATTTTGTAGCCACATCGACCTGGTCTATGCAATGGCATATTTTCAATAACATTCTCAAACAAAAGACGTAGCAAGTTTGATTGTTTACATTGTAGATGGACAAATTTTTCAACGCAAGTGGTTATATGATAGTAACGATAATGCTAAATATTCTTGTTTTCACAGGATACAACAACAATTTTGCAGTATAAGTGATTTCTACTTTATCATACGAAGTATGATAAAGTATTGTCATCGTAACAAAAAATTGAGATTTTAGCGGAAATAGGGTCCCCTGAACATTTTTGACAAGGTACAAAAAGATGTCTGTATGTGTGTGAGTATGTGTGTATGTGTGTACCCGATTTTTGTGGTGACGATTCCGGAGAAACTACTAAAGGTATCGGGATGAAAGGTTATATTTAGAAGTTTTATGATCAAACTTTGAGCAAACTTTGAGTTCAAATGGGTCCAAAGCATCTGGATACTTCCTCTCAGCATTTTTCAAGGATTTTAGCTGCAGGAGCAAATTCTATTTGATCGAAATCGTGTCTACATTAATAGTAGGTAGCCAGGAAATTTTGAAACTTTTGACAGTATTCAGAACGTCAGCGGTTGCGAAACGTCAATTCAACACGCAAATGCATGGAGAATGTGATGAGGATGAGAAACACGCGCGCACGTACGCCATGTGAAACAATATTGAAGCAGCTTAGTGTTTCCATGGTGTTTACAAAGTCAATGTGTATTTCAAGTGCGGATTGCGGATAGCAATATTGTTATGCATTTTTCAAGGATTTTGCAAATGAGCCGCCATTTCTGTAATTTCGTGAGAATAGTTAAATAATAAATTAAAGTAGAGGAAATTTTTTATAATTTATCACTATGACATTTTTTATTGAAATTAATAGTTTAGTTGTACGGGCAAATTCTATTTGATCGAGATCGCGTCTGCATTAAAACTAGTTTTTAGCCAGGATTTGACAATTATTTTCATTCTAATGACAGTAAGTAGTGTCAAACGCTGATTTTTGACAATACCAACTGTCAATATTATCATAATATCTGTCAAATCCTGGCTGACTTGTTTTATTTTAATACGGACACAATCGATCTCGATCAAATAGAATCTCATGTTGCTAAAGTATTAATTTTATATATTGTATGATAAAGTCATGTGTCACCAATTTTTTTTAATTTGTTTAGCTGCACAAAGCAAATAATTCAAAAAAGCATGACCATTTTGACACGAATACGAATCGTTAACATTTTTCATCAAATTAGGTGCCTTCTTATATCTAGTAGAAAGTATTTCTTTCTTTTACAGATAGTCAGAAATAACAAATCTAAATGCCATAAAATCAATTTTCTATATACACAATAAACACCGGCTCTGTGTGCCATTGAAAGAAAATTTTAGTGGGGCATAATAACACATTTTAATTCCCTCTACCAAATGATGTCTTTCTATTATTTTATAATTTGCCATTCATACCAATTTAAATCTGTTCTTTCTTTTTGTATAAACCAGTGTTTATGGTTTAATTTACAACGACACATTTATTCCTCTTGCAATAAAATTTCAGATCAAAAGACAATATAATTAAAAAATGGGCTCAACCGGGATTTGAACCCGGGACCTCTCGCACCCAAAGCGAGAATCATACCCCTAGACCATTGAGCCGCCTGGTGAAAGTAACAACGCTCCTGAGCATCGATCAAATTCATTTTAAACAGTCGGCATCATCACTAAACGCCATGCAATTTATCTCTTTGACCGTCTAAATTTATAACCCATTTATAACACTAAAGTTATAAAACTTCCAGATAAGCTTATCAATCGCATAACAACAAAGATAGGCATGAAAAATAAACAATTCCCTAAAACACTAATGAATTAGTTTTTGTGCTATCCGTAATTGTTTACTTTTACGTTTATCTTTTACAAGCGTTTTGAAGTAGGTACCGAAAAACCACATTAAGAAAAAGAGAGTAACGTAACTTTTTCTCATTATCTCAAATGTTGTAAATACAAAACTTAAACAAAAAGAAGTAAAACTAAATAAAAATAAATATACAAATAACTAAAAGAACCAGAACAAAAGACTAATATATCTACAGACCTGTTGCGGCCAGCCGAGCGAAGAAAAGGGCAAAAGGGCCGAAGAGAACCAAGTGTCCAACACATCCTCGTCCCTCGCGATTTCGATCTTATCCTTTGGGCAGGACAATTCCATCGCAGCCTTCGATCTCGCCTCTTCCGCGCTTCGAGCGGCCACGCAGCAAACTTTCCCACCTTGCTCACTTCCGGTTTTCCCGGAAGTACAGAAATAGACCGGAACCTGATGACCCCACCATAGTTGCCTCGATACGCACCAATCTCTATAATTAGAAACAATGGAAGGATGTAGAGCGAACATGTTCTGCGCAAAATGTTGGCAAGAGATATTGATGTCTTGCATAATGATGAAATCTAAGGAAATATTGAACGAAATGTGTTGATTTATTATTATTAATGTTAATATGAGAAATTAAATTAAAACATTGTGTAATTTTTATTGTTATCCTGGATCGTTAAAAATATATATTTGTGACCCGCTCGGAAGAAAGGGGTCTTGTGCTAAAATCGAGTTATCGAGATACACGCGCTTAAAGAGTACAGTGTTGCTCAGCGTTCTGCCTGGTGTTTGAAGGCGCATAACTCTGAAACTACTTATCAAAAGGAAATAAAATAAAGTTAGTTATGCTTCTTAGTAATTTCTACTTAAAGTGTATGACTTTCAAAATATTATGTCTCTCGGTGTAGGCGCGACCGCGAGAGAAGTGTAAAATGGTACCCGACTTTTGTAGTTGTAATTCTTTTAAATTCGCACTCACCTTACCGATTCTTTTTCTCAAAAAACGCTTAGCCAAAAATATTCTAACCTTCATTAGTTAAAATAAAGTATCTCATCTGCAGATTGGCCTTTGTCTTTTTTTAAGTTTTACGTAATAGAGGGTGTAAACATGTTTGCAAAAATCGAGAACGATTTTTCAATTTCCTCACTCTCAAATTTATTCCTACGGTCGAAAAATTTTGATTGCTTTACATGTTATATAAAAATAAACCAAAATAATGACGCAATTACTCTCATCTTGTTCATTAAATCATTTTAGTGTGAACATAGACTCTATGTTTGGTTACCTATACCTGTGTACAGCGGGCGGTTGTTAGACCCGGCAAGTGCTGGCTGCACACGTGTGCACCGGCTGTTTATTTTGGATAAAATTGTAAGATTTCAGCATACCGTCAATACCTTAAAGTCAATAATTTATTCATAACACCCCTTCCTTCTAACGGCAAAAATCAGGTTTTCGCAAAAGTCTTCGTCAAAAGTCACCGGAATATTTTTTAAATCGTGAATTTGATAGTAGGTAGATGACTTCTCATGTAATTGTGCATTATTGCCTCTGCTGAATTAAATCATTAAAAATCTGGAAATTATCATTAATTACGGTCTTTTATTTAGTAGTATTTGCCCGGTAAATTATGCTTTTATATCCCTAAGTACATCCCAGGCAAAGCACAAACAACAGCGCGCTTGTCGACTGCTTAGGAGGGGTGGGGTGAATTCACACAAGTTCTGATAGGTTTTTGAAATTAATTTATAAATTCCTGTAAATTACCAACTGCAATTAAAATTGTTGGCAAATTATCGGTAAATTACCAACGGTAATTTAAATTGATGGTAAATTACCATCGGTAATTTAAGCCGTAAATTACGTTAATTAGGAATCGGTAAATTACCATTAATTACGGTAACTAATTTGGTAATTTACGCGGTATATTACGCTTTTACATCCCTGATCATGGAGCATCCATTCTGGAAAAAATAAGAAAATTTCCCTAAATGTTTTGCTGGTAGGTCACACAAAATTTTTGTTTAGGTCGTATTTTGTGTTTAATTAAAATTAAAATATTCAAAATCAATTGTTGATAAGTTTAAAGATTTTATTAAATGCGTTGTTGATGCTTCGCATCCAAATAGTGAACAAAGTTTTGTAAAATGGAGCAACTGGGTTATATTTTTACAGAAGTTTTATATGCCTTTGCCACAACTCACGAAATTTCATCACTTCAACCTCAATGTGAATCAAAAACATATTGGTTGCAAAGAATTTGCTAATTCTGCCACTCAGTACGCAACAATTAAAAAATACAGCTAGAGGGTGAGCCGGAAGACATCCAAGCAACAGGCCTTGCTCTCCAGCGACAGTGGTACCTATTTAAGGAACTTCGGCCATTAATAACAAACCCTAAGAAAGCAGAAGAAATCAGTGTTCATTAAAAAGCCACAGAAAGAGTTTCTCAAGAAACGGAGGCTATAAGAAACTAGTAAAGAAAATACAAAACATATCTTTATAGTAAAACAATTAATTTCATTCTGTTACAATCTTTTTTACAATACATTATTATTATCACAGCAATGTTATAGTCTTTCATTTCAAATATAGGTTATATCAGTTATTTATTTAAGAACAATAAATAGCATAATTTATCGGATTTCAGTAATAAATTCGTGGTGGAAAAATACATCAAGAATTGTGCTTCTACTTCTATTATTTCGTATTTTTTTAAGTTTTCGATAAAAAATCTTGGCAGGTTATTTTTTTAACAAATAATAAAAAAATATCAAACTTACTATTAGAAAGCACTTATTTTTATTTTGGTGTATTGTTTTTGATATTCTAATAACAAATAGCTTAGAAAATTGCCAGGAAAGCTTTCTAGTTTTGCGAGTATAATGCAAGCGCCCTGAATCCTTCCGCGAAAAAGTAGTTTCGTTCATCGCTCTGTAACTTTGCCAAATTTTATCCGATTAATCTCAAATAAATGGCATATTAAAGTATAGGATTCCAGCATTCCGAATCTGCCAAAACCCCAAAATCGATAATTTAGCAGTAAGACCCCTTTCTTCGGAGCCGGTCACATAATTTTATAATTACTTTGTATAATGGTGTATTTGGTGTAATAGGTTCTGCCGTATTAACCATAAAGAATTTGAAATGTCAAAAGTAGTGGTTTCTATAGTTATCTACATATCAAGAATTTTGACATGTAAATACATTTCAAAATTCTTGCACTTGTAGTTTTTGTGCATGTTTTGTCGGCGCTCGCCACATGTTGATATAATTGACTGTAAGTTAATATTATTTTTTTCTTATTGTATTTGTTATTTGTATTATTTTCCAGTGCACATTCTGACAGAAGTCGAAACGGGTACCAGAGCATAATAAATATGTGTATGTAAAGTCTAAGAGGTTTTTATTTCTTTATTTATTATAATATATAGTGGACGTTTTTGCTTGACAACGACGTTTATGTAGACTTTCTTTTACAATTTCTGTCTGTTTATTGACTCTTCCGGGAAAGAAAAATTTAAGGCAAAAAATGGGCTCAACCGGGATTTGAACCCGGGACCTCTCGCACCCAAAGCGAGAATCATACCCCTAGACCATTGAGCCGCCTGGTGAAAGTCGTATCACCTTTCATCGCGAGAATTTTTTACGCCTCGAAAGTAGCACAAAACCACGCCTGGTACCATATAATTCTAATCGTAGCATCGTAATCAATATTTATAATCCCACACGTTTCACCAATTCGTCCCTTGACCTACAAGAATCCTAGTTTGGTTCTGGTCCTTCAAGGCTCTGTTCTGGGACCAGTTTTATTTAATTTGTACACAAACGATGTTGCTTCACTAGTTAAATCTTGTGATATGCACCTATTTGCAGAGGATACACTACTATCAATTGCAGGAGATTATTACCTGATGTAATAGCGACATTGAACTCTGAACTGGTTTCGATATCAAATTGGTATAAAGAAAATAAGTTATGTTTGAATGTATTGAAAAGAAAAGCTATGATATTGGGAATAGAATTTTGGAAAACCTGAAAAATTTATCGATAACACAGTTGTTGAGATACTGGACAACTTGAGTAAAAAAAATAAATTGGGAGGATTTTGTAATAGATACGTAATAGGAAATCGAATGTGTGAAGCAGTTGTTTTATAGAAATGAGAATAATAATGATTATACGCAGAAAAAAGACGCAAAAAATGGGCTCAACCGGGATTTGAACCCGGGACCTCTCGCACCCAAAGCGAGAATCATACCCCTAGACCATTGAGCCGCCTGGTGAAAGTAACAACACTCCTCAGGCTCGAGTAATTCGTCCAAAACGCGCCGCATTACGTCAAAAACAATGCAACTATCTCCCAATAAATTTACAACCCGCAACAAAACCTACAGATAAGCTTATCAATCGCCAAACAACAAAAGGAAAAACCAACTCGCGCAAACGTCTCAAAACAATCCAATAAAGCAAATCTCCACTCGAAATAATGAAGTCTTCGTTATTTCAGCTCGTCAAAAACGTTTCTTCCGCCATCTGGATGCCCTTTAAAATCACGCTAGTGACGGAGAGACAACGAACGGGTGTTAACGAATCTCGCGTCCGGGAAAATGTTCATTAGGCCTTCGTCTGGTTTTCCGAGCGAATGCCGACGGAGGTGTTCGCAGTTTGCTGCTCCGGGGAAAATTTCTATGGCAAACTTCGTAATGGTATTAAAGGCGCTGAAGTTTGCGTTGAGATGCATGGAATCTATAGTTTGCCTGCGTCTGTTCAACGTGTTTGAATTCGCGCGTTGTCGATAAATTTTGATGCGAAATAACGGGGATTGGTTGCGAGTTTAATGAGATTTGAGGAGATTGGAACAATGGATTGAGTAATTTATGAAATTTGGATAATTGATATAGACGTATGGGATGAGAAATTAGCTGTTTATATTGTTACGAAGTAATAATAAATTAAGGTCGTTAACGGTAATGACGTATTTGAACAATTGATATAAATAACAGTATAGCGGAGTATCAAGGAGACACCTGTACGAGAAGGCAGCGACCTGCCTGTTTTCTTAGTATATTATATATAATAATTATACACGCATGTAAAACGCGAGTGTGAGTATTATTTACATCGTGTGTTTTGATATCTAGTTATGACCCCCATGAATTTATAAAGATAACACATAGAGAGCAATGTTTGTATTGGGAATTCCGAATGAAGTAAGGTCTGATACTAGAGTAGCTAAGGTCAAACTTAACAATAATACTCGGAATTAATTACATATTTACTTGTGACCCATAAATATTCATAGATAACCTATCCTATCCTACTTTATAATAATATTTACATATAACATACATCGTACACACAGAGAAATGTTTAAGACATTCGTTGTCTTGCCGAAATTTACTCCGAACAAATCAATAAAGTTTTCAATTTAGATGAGCTTTTCGAATCAAAACTCACAAATTTCTCCTTAGAAGCGACAACATTTTGTTTCCAAGTAAAACTACATTGGATAATTTTAAAAGTTCTTATGAGTTCTTTTAAGAATATAGTGTGTTGCATTGAACAATTCAATATATTCCAATGAAAACAACTATTGCATTGAAACAAGATCATATATGTAAAATATGGTGTTCAAAACAAGTAAGATTATTTGGTTGATGCAAGAGACGTTTTGTGTGAAACAAGTAACCAAATGCTTAGTTTAAAATATCGGGTGGTTTCATTGTGCGGAAAAATTAAGAGTTTGCGCGGTTTGTGGCACCAGACTGACGCGACGTAGAACGGCGACAGTTTTTAGATACGCAGTATATGAGGACTACATTCTCCAGTCTCACTCACAACCCTCACAACGTTAACTCCATGCAAATATATTGGTTATAGTGGTAAGCAGTGTCGCTTTGATATACGCTTGATTGTATCTGCAGTTTTACATGTGATAATGGACAGCGTGGATGATTTTTCAATTTCATCAGATCATCTTAAAACGACATTTGACTGTAAGTATATGCGTATATCTACTTTTTATGCGAATGTTAATACACTATGTTCATTCTATGTTTGCAGACCATAAAATAACTGTGCAAAACATAACAAAACTTACAGAAGAAGAGATAAAAGAACTTATTCCGGCTATTGGAGATCGGATTGTTTTCCGGGAAGCGGTGAAGCTAAGAGGAGATTTAGAAAAATCTAAGGTGAGAAACCGTATTATAATGGCCAGTTGCAGAAAGGCCCATCAAGTCTTGTTGACTGCTTAGCTCTTAACTGTACTAATTACTGTATCAGGATGACATTTGTTTGTATTTTTGATTGTATTTTAAATGTATTTTTTTTCTTTTATAACAAGTTATTGGGTTTATATCAGTATGACACCTACTTGTTTGAAATGTATTTTTATTTTTATAATAAATTAATGTATTGGTATATATAAACTTTTTTTACCCATTGTCTTTGCTACATGACTAAAAAAATATATGTCTTACAAAATAATTGCTTAAAGAACTTTGATGTAATACCACATATTAGGTTTTGATTAGATTTGTCAGCCAGAAGAATTATTCTTGCTAGTAAATATGATTAAGAAAGTAATGTGCTATTATAATCGTGTAGTTCTTTCTGCATTTGTTTTGATAGACTTATTTTTTATGTAACCTTTGCAGCAGCGGTAGATAGTTTTAACAAAACAACAAAAACATTCACTTCAAATCAATATATTATGTTGAATGTAAATTACTATTACTTGCTTTGAATTTTTAACGCACTTCGTTTAAAATGACAGTTACTTGCTTTGAGAACAAAATACTCTATTCAGAACACTAAAGGTGTTGAACCAAAATTACAAATGTTTCTCTGAAACATTGGTTCTTCCAAGCAAAATAACCTATTACTTATTCCGATAGCTCTATTACTCTCTTTAAGACATCATATGGTTGCATTAAAACAATATTAGTTTGGTCCAAATGTTGAAATATTTGAAATAATACTACAAAGTTTCATTCAAAACAACATTATAGTCCTTTCCAGTTGATGACTATTTGGTGCAAGTCAATAGTTTACTCGTTGCAACTAATTTTATCTCGAACGAAGCACTTAACACATTTGTACTGAGAAAATATTGTCTCGGTTGAAGTGGATAGTTATTTCGTGGATATGGAAATCAACCGTTGTTTTGATGCAAAGCAATTTTATTTGAATTGAGCATTCCTTTCTCTGTGTGTACAAAACTATACATCCAATTTTATTTATCTCAACTCTGGTCGTCACATTTTCGTCGAGATTTTTCACCGAGCTTTTCCTCGGAGCCATTTCAAGCAGCCGAGTAAACATTACAGCTATTGCAGCTGGTGGTCCTCCACTCTCTCGCCAACTTCTTATTTTAGTTTGGCCATTGTGTGTGTCAGCTCTATATCAAGAGAGCAGAGTCTGAGAAAGGAGCACAGTGTACTTTTTAACTCGCACAAAAGTTTTCAGGCGACCGAAGCCGCACTAACATTCATCCTGAAAGCGCGGACATGCACGAACACTTAAAATCCACTACAAAGTCCTTTCGTGGTGGCACGGAATGCCGCAAAGGTGGCGCTAGGATAGCTGTGGCTATCCGGAGGTTGACCTAAAATTGCGATTCACGTTTGATGCGAGAGTTTTTGGTAGTATTTATATTTACTACTGTTGAAACTGTCACATTTTAATGCTGTTTTGATTATTATTAAAATTATTCTCAATTTTTAGTGAATTTAGTTTAATAAACAAAGTTTTTGTTTTCTTTTACCACAATAAATGTATATACAAAAGTTATTGAGTCTACATAGAGCATTACACCCATCTCCAAGTAAGTAATTTGTTAAAAACACTTAGATAATAGTCTATAGATAATTACAAGATCAAACGAACTTACCTAAGTGAAGTTCGATCTTGATTATATGGAAGCCTCGTCGAAATAAATAATACATTGTAGTGCCTTCTATTCTTGTACTGAATCACACGTTTAGAGTAAAAAACTGAAAAAACTACCTGCTCCGCCAACTGCGGGCAATGCCTGATTCACTATTTCATTTCTTCAGAGTCTGGGAAAAAAATGTTTGCTGTTACTTAAGGGGCTATTAGGGAGTGGTGGGTGATTATTTATTTCGACGAGGCTTCCATATAATCAAGATCGAACTTCACTTAGGTAAGTTCGTTTGATCTTGTAATTATATTACAGCCTCGTCTCATAAATAATACATTGTAGATGTTTAGAGATATAAACAGCAAAATTTTATTTCTCCCACATAAGAAGGTTTGTTTCAACAAACGATAATCCAAATTATTAACTCCAAATTAGCTTTCTATGATCCTAATAAAGCTAATATTAAACTATCTTCTACGTATGTTAACATTATTAACTAATTTATTTTTAATTGTTTCCGAAAAAACCAAAAACTGCCGACTATAACTTTTGGTGACTTATCTAAAATTTACAAAAGTATTAGAGTTATCTATCCGTCTCCTTGTTAATCTTACTGTAATTAAGCGGTAAGTTCAGCAGCGGGTAATGTGGAGGCGCCTGGGTTGTAATGTGAGACGGAAATGTTTACATCTCAATCCACTTTTATTATTATCCTCTAGGAATTTTTGTAATATTTAGTTTTATTACAATACTGTCCACCAGCAGTTGCTGCACATATATTGCATTTTGATGGAAATATGGCAGTTTCAGAGTAGGCCGTCTGATTGGCCCGGATGTTATTATCCGCTTGCCATTTTTTAAGACAATGCAAGTTCATTGCTTTTATTTAACATCTCCCAACCGCTTTCGCCACTACGGGGGCATCGGCAGGCCCGAATTATCATTATTATGGCCCGCGTCTACCCTGGGACTATCTCCGATTCCCAGGTAACGTTATATTTTGACAAACTCAGTCGTAACCCAAACGCGCCTTTAATAAAAATAAATAAATCTAAAACCTTCTGCTAATCACCAAAATTTGCAATATGGCTGCTAGTCAAACATTAATTATTGCAAATTCCAAAACAAATACCGTTCGATTCTAACATTGAAACATCGAAATCTAAGACACTCCAGGTGTCCAGCTTTCTACAATGACTTGTACGACAGCTGTGAGGGCCAAAGAAGGACCACTATTCCAATTGACAAGATCATCAAACCAACAAAACTTTCCGGATATTTCAAGCACAAAATAATTCTACAATTTGTGTTCGTCCGAAATGCAAAATATCAATTTTTGGCTTTTCAAACTTAACTAACATATCCCAAAAGTAGCAGCTTAGCTCCCCTTTTGTACCGTTATATCCCATCCTCGACTGAACTCTGTCTCATGTTTGTCTAAAGATGCCTGTAGTACTGATGCCTGTGAGTAAATATTTTTGCTTTGCACCATCTCCAAGTCTCCCTGGCCAACCTAACTAGATGGTAAATTACTGTCCCTACAGATGATCAAAGATAAGGGTGTCGTATTATCAACACTACATATAATATTACAGTTTGATGTGTTATTGGAAAACCTACTTAAAAATCTCTACTTAAAAAATAGAGCCAGTAATTCTAAATAAATTTCTAGAAAACTCTGTTCTAATTTTTCTGTCTCCTAATACCCCAACCGATTTTATAACGCATCTGAATAATATAAAGTTTTGTGGATTTTTTCCAATTGTTTTGGGGATATTTTGTACCCACCAGTGACGCCCTTCGAAAGATTATTAGAGATGTTTATTACAGCATTAAAGCCTCAATTTAACAAAATTCAATCGAAATGTTTCATAAAGAGTCATCATAGCGTCCAGCGGCACCGGCTGAAGTCTTTACACCTAAGAATCTTGTAAATTCACGTATTTTGAACATATTTATTTCTTGAGTGTGTTACGGTAAGACAATTTGGCAACGAAATTGCTATTGTAACGGAATAACGAATGCAACCTAAAAGTATTTCTTCCTTAGTGCATAATATACACTATGTAGTTTACGTTTATGATAGTTAATTCCATTTCTCAAATATTCTAGCAGATTGATTGTATCGTTAACCTTTTCTGACAATTCTTTGCTGTTTTATTTTATAGCAAAGAATCATTCAGGTAACTAACCGACAAAAAAAAATCTAATCTTTCACCACCGTTTCATTATTTTGATAAAATAATAGGTAACCAAAGGATAATATAAGCGGCATACAATGACATTGATAAGGTACATTGTTAAATCTAAATCTAGATATTTTTTATCCGCTTCTCTTACAGCGACTGGTGTCTAAAGTTGCCATTTAGTAATTTTTACCAATTTAATAAAAAACTGAGAATGACAGCTCAGTTTGTTAGAGCATTGCGCAGCTACGCAATAGTCCCTGAGTAATTTCCAGGTTATCGCTGTAATTTATTTAAAAACTTCATCCCTCCGGAATATCAGCATCTTTTATACATTTGAGAATAGTTAATATTAACAAATTCTACCCTTGTAGGCACAATATTTTGGACGGGACATGTTACAAAAACCAAATTTACCCAACATCCGAGCTAATTTTAGTAACGTTACATCAACTACTGTAAGAAAAGCTCAAAGTCTAGCAGGTTTTCAAACCTCTACATTTACTTAATGTTCTTCGCCCCTATCCGTTCATTGCGTTGGGTGCGACCTGTACCCTGCGTAGGTACTGGTTCTTGTGTAGAGAGTCTTTGATTGCTCACGCTGTTCGCTCTGATCTGGTCCTTTAGACTTTGTCTGAGACGGACCCCTGATATTTAACTTCTTTGACCATTCTTTTCATACTAATTTTTGGTATTCTTCGGTGAAAAAATCACGTCAAATTACCATTAATTTGTGGGGGCTTTCATTATGGCCACATTAAAACCCTTGCTTAAATTGTAAGCCGCAAGCTCACGTCTGATTTTGTTTTTGAATCGCTCAAACCCTTTATAAAACGTTGAGTGGATTCTACACCCTCTCCTTTTGCAACCTTGCTGTTAACACCCTACATATAGCTGAACAGAGCTGTCTCCACTTTGAGTCAAATTAGATTGTCATCTATTGTCTCATTTGATATGAACTCGCGAGATTCCAGCAGTAGCTACTGGATTTGGCTTTGAGCCCGCGGTAACTGACACCTGCTAGTAGGCGCCATTAGTACCTGCGACAATATTTCTCCTCCTTTGTTTGGAAAACAATTAATATAGCGGATTGTATTATTCATGCAAACAAATGCGTTCTAAAAAAAACGTGAGTGTTTTTGTTATATGTAAATAATATCATAACATATACTCGTATAATATGAGCAAACAAGCTAATTCCCAAGTATGCTGTCACAAGCAAGCTTCTATTATAATGATAACGTATTATATTTTATTCTTAACTTTCATCAAAGATATGTTATATATTGTTGTCCCTTTTTCTATTCGGTTATATATTGTACGTAAATATATGATGAGCATTACTATCACAAGCAAGCTATTTGCAAACTATGCTGTCATAAGCATATTACGGTTACTTTATTGGAGGTCTGTGTTCACAAACACAGCCCTATACATATTATGATATATGCAAAAACAGTCCATGCTGTCACAAGCAGGTTTATAATATCTAATGATAATCTATTATTCAATATATATATGAATATTAATTATGAGCATTGATATCACAAGTAAGCTATTTGTCAACTATGCTGTCACAAGCAAGTTTATATTATTGTCTACGATAATATGTTATACAATATATATATAAATACCTATATTTTATGAGCATTGCTATCACATGCAAGCTAAGTGCACACCATGCTGTCACAAGCAGGTTTATATTATCTACGATAATATGTTGTATTATATACATATATAATATTGCTCTCCCAAGCAACCTAATTACCAACTATGCTGTCACCAGCAAGTTTTTATTATCTAATGATAATTTATTATATTATATACATACCTTATAATATTGCTATATTGGGATATTGAAAAAGACCTCTTAATCCTTTGATGGGTTTATTTATCTCAATAGGTACCGGTTTCGACTCAAGGTTGAGCCATCATCAGCCTGAATGGTCAAGTTATCGGAGTAAGCGCTTACAATCATCCAAACTGCAAACTATAAACATTTAAAATTCTTGTAAACATGTACACGAGACAAGACAGCCGGACAGAAACGACATTGAGAAACTCTTAAAACAATATATCACAATATTGCTATCACAAGCAAGGTAATTGCCAACTATGCTGTCACAAGCAAGTTCTTCTTATCTAAGGATAAGATTTTGTATTATATACCTATAATACGGGCATTGCTAACATAAGCAAGCTAATTGCAAACCATTGCAACTACTGCTGTCACAAGCAAGTTTTTCTTATCTAATGATAAGATATTGTATTATATACCTATAATACGAGCATTGCTAAAATAAGCAAGCTAATTGCAAACTATTGCAAATACTGCTGTCACAAGCAAGTTTTTCTTATCTAATGATAAGATATTGTATTATATACCTATAATACGGGCATTGCTAACATAAGCAAGCTAATTGCAAACCATTGCAAATACTGCTGTGACAAGCAAGTTTTTCTTATCTAAAGATAAGATATTGTATTATATACCTATAATACGAGCATTGCTAAAATAAGCAAGCTAATTGCAAACTATTGCAAATACTGCTGTCACAAGCAAGTTTTTCTTATCTAATGATAAGATATTGTATTATATACCTATAATACGGGCATTGCTAACATAAGCAAGCTAATTGCAAACTATTGCAAATACTGCTGTAACAAGCAGGTTTTAAAATTATCTACTGATAATTTGTATTCTATTGACGGTCTTGTGTTCACAACCAAGTCCATTCTTGCACTGACCTCTTCGCCCTCTGAGTTGGAAAATGCCGTTTCCTTTCTTTCCATTTAATTTTGCCAGCTTCTTCTTTTCGGTCCATCGAATAGTCACTGTCACTATCTTCCTATGCCGCTTTTGAGATTGTTTAGGCATTTTTAAATACACTAGATTGTATTAAATTATATTAAATATAATTATATTAAATACGCACTGAGCGAGACGATACGTACGATTCAGCACACGAACGAAGAATGAAATAGTGAATCAGGCATTGCCCGCAGTTGGCGGAGCAGGTAGTTTTTTCAGTTTTTTACTCTAAACGTGTGATTCAGTACAAGAATAGAAGGCACTACAATGTATTATTTATGAGACGAGGCTGTAATATAATAAATGTTAGACAATAACCTAAAAATTATACAAGGATACAAGGTACGAGAATGGTTGATGCTTTATATTTTCAAAATTGATATGGTATAGTAGTCTTTTAACTACTATTATTTACCAATATAGGGGTGTCAGAATTAGGTAAATATAGCACGTTCTTAAATCAGACATGTTTGTCGGAATTGTGGACAAATCGTGATCTTAATGCTGTTTAACGACATTTTGTCACTTCTGCTGCATATCTGCATACACTTTGGCCTACCCAACACTGACGCCCTGCCAGATGATGTTCCCCACAGGGATCAAAATCGATAGCAAATAAGTTGTAAACGGAACATTTCTACACGTCATATTAAAGGGCTTTAAGAAATGCTTTACCTTTGATTTCACCCCAATCTATTCATGTAAGTTCAATAACAATTATTCATATTCCTTAATCTGAACAAAACTTTTTTGTTCCCGCTTATTTAGGCACGTTTCCGTTTATCTCATATCTGGTTTTACCTCCAATTGCTGCATATCTTTACGGTGACTTTCCCGATGCTTGTACCGTTAGTGCTTGTGCGGATATTTCGGATTTTACTGTAGGTTTGCTTCGACCAATTGGTTTTTGTTGTGATTTTTTATTATACCCCCTTTTTTGTAGATTATGTGCTGAGGATGTTGAACCAATTATCGAATTTTGATGATTTTTTCACCTAATTGAAGAAAATTTCCTCTATAACAGCACTGGGTAGTATTTTTTTATTGAAATTTCAGTTTTGTGCATATATATAGGGTGTAAGAATTAAGGTAAGTTGTTTCATCGAAATTTGAAGCGCTCTCTGGCATGTACCTGATAGAACCATATGTATCAACTGGAATCACACAATAGAGTATTTGACTCGTGGAATAAAGTATGTTCTGATCCGTATTTCAGCAGTGTGTCGATGTTACATCCATGTACGAGTTTTTTGTTACTCTAGTCGGCCGGTCGACCGCTAAGTGCAAAAAATTGTCCGGTTACGCTGCATACTCGTATATCGGAAATTTATTATTTGAGAAACCTTATTCGAATGCTTTGAATTGGTTTATAATGATTTATATATTTCTATTAATTAGCCTAATGTGTAATAAATTAATGCAATTCTTACATTGCAATGTAATTGTGTTTTTATTAAATATAATTTATTATATAAAATAAAATGAATATTTCATTTCAAGATATTGCATAAAACAACAAACTATACAAACTTATTGCATCTAATAGCTTTTTTCGTTAATAAATACAAAAATCAATTTCTTGTGGTGAATATTTTTACTAAAGGTTATTTCAGAACTTTTATGTATTAACATTTATTCACAATATAGAAATAAATTAATAAAATTAAATTGCTTTAAATTTGTATTTATGGTAATTTGTTACTTGTGATTTACTGGTTTTTTCGAGATATTTAGCTTCAACGATATTTTGCAGTTTAACTTAATAACCAGAAAGGATGTATTTTGTATAGCATGAATGTATCATTACAATCTTTTTATATTATTATTTTGTATTTACTTTACAGCAATATTTTTTAAATATCTGACACCTGAAAATAATGACAATTATGTATATCACTAATTTACAAAAATTGATAATTGCTTGTAGAAGCAAGCTCTAAATTTTCGACGAATTTTGATGGAATGTAAATATGAAATAATTAGTATTAAAAAATAAATAAACCAAAATATACGACCAGCTAAAAGAACATTTAGATGACATTATTGTTAAAAAATCTGATGTGGCCAGGCACATGACTTTATCATACAATATATAAAATATATAATATATAATAGAATATATAAAATTAATAGTTTAGCTGCATGAGAATCTATTTTATTGAGATAAATCGTAGGTATTGTCAAAGCATCAGCACTTGACACTACCTACACTACGTCATTAGAATAATAGTTATTTATGTCAGAAGTGCCGAAAGTACGGAATAGCGCGGCGACCGGTGATGCGGCGCGTCACCGAAGGCGAAGCGTCGCCGTCGCATGTGAGCGAGTCGCGCTATGTAGTTTTCGGCAGGAGTGACATCAACGTTTTTTGTGTTGCTTTTTGAGAAATACGTACTTACAAAAAATTAAAAATGGTTATATTTGTGGATAGGAAATGTTAGGTTGATACCACTTCTACGAAACGTCAAATTTAAAAAGCTAAATCAAATTCTGACAGATTTATATTCGTTCATGACACTGTAGATGTCATATCCGTACCAACATACTAAAACGTAACTATACTCATCGCTATACTTTATTTACAATTTTCTCAATTATCGTTTTTACAATTAGATAACAACGGGTTGATATTTCTTATCAACAAACAATCAAATTGGCGATCTTATTTTATTTGAATTTTGTATTTTCTACTTTGCCGCAGTAGAGCGGCAACGTTCCATAGCGGTTCTCCAACCTCTGATGAAAGCAGCTGTTTTCGAGTGTGACAGCCATAGACATTTCTGTGGTGACAGCACAAAAAAATATTTGTCAAATCTAGGCTACTTTGAAGTTTCATTGATATGAATGCAGATGCGACCGATCTCGATCAAATAGAATTTGCTCTTAAAGCTAAACTATTAATTTTACCAAAAAATATCATAGGCATAAATTATTCAAAATTTCTTCTACTTTAATTTATTATTTAACTATTTTGTCGAAATTACAGAAATGGCGGCTCATTTGCAAAATCTTTCAAAAAGGCTTAGAATAAACTACCAGTTCCTTTGGACCCCTTTCAACCAAAAGCTTTTCAGCTCTAAGTTTGGTAACAAAACTTCTAAATATGAACTTTCGTTCCGATACCTTTAGTAGTTTCTCCGGAATCGTCGCCACAAAAATCGTTTACACACAGACATACATACGCACAGACACACACACACACAGACATTTTTTTGTACCTTGGTCAAAAATGTTCAGGGGATCCAAAAAGACCTATTTCCGCTAAAATCTCAATTTTTTTTTTCGGCATGATTACAATACTTTAGCATACTGCGTATGATAAAGTAAAAATAGTTCTCGCTATGTCCAAAACTACTACAGATTTGAGATTTGAAAAAAGATTTGACATTAATCAGAATGGTTGTTTTTTCTAGAAAATAGAAAGTAATAAGTTTCATATAGTTTTGTTGGTTTTCTCTGTTCCTTCAGAAGTTGGAGCCGTTTAAAATAAGATATTGTTAATAATTCAAACGGCTGTAACTTTTTAATGAATTGAAATAGTAATTTGCTTACTGAAAAAAATGTTTTGCAGAAGAAACGTGGGACAGCCTGCATATATTATTGCTATAATTTTATATTATTTTGGTTGTCAAGCATGTATTAGATGTCATGAAAGATAATGGAAACATTAACTGCTATAAAATAAATACAGATATATTTCTATTGTCAGTTTCATACAAAATACATGCTCCGTCTTAATATAAATTTAAATTAAATTTAGAGAATTTATTTACATTTAGTGAATATATTTTAATATTACAATTCTGAAATAGTCTATATTCAGTGATTATCTTTAGCAACAAGATGATTTGTGCATTTACTTACTTACTTACTTAAGCCCGTCATCCCCTGCTGAGCAAAGGCATTTACTTACGTAATTAATATGTGTATTAAATAAAATAAATTTAAATAATGTGTCGTGATATTACGCAATATCTTAATATCAGATTTTCGTATCATATTATCAAATTTCATGTTTATTAATATTATTATAAAAGTAATTTTATATTTAATTAAATGCACTACTCGTAAACTTAAATGTTGTGGTCATATTACATTTATTACATTGCAATGAAGGTATCACATTAAGGAAAAGATCGGACACGCTCAAAATAAACTAAATTCCGTTACATTACATCCATCGAAGAACCACCTCGTGACGACCAACTTTTTGCGAAGCGGCCGGGCCGAGGGAATATATAACAGAATATATAACCGACATACTTTTTTCAAATCCTGCGATAGCGATACGAACATACTTTTTTCCATGACTGTACCTGATAAAACCGTATCAACTGGAATCACACAATAGAGTATTTGACTATTATTGGAAAACCATCTAGTGTGTTTATTCCTTCACTCTACTTTGTAAAATGTAAATGCATTATTTTTCGTAATTATATCTTCAATATTTCATAAAAAGCAGCGTTAAGAATTGAATCACAAAAAGTCCCGCCAAAATGATAGTTTATGTCTTGTGACGTCACACGATACTAGATGTCCAATCGGCCCATATGGTCTGTAAGCATCGGTTTTGTCGCCGTTTGGTACTTGTGTTCTATGATGTGTTGTTTTCACAATTTCTACATAAAATGGGTTATAAATGGTGTATAAATCCACAATGCAGAAATACGTCAATAAAAACTCCGGATAAACTATTTGTAGCTGTTCCGCAAGATTTGAAACTGCGAAGAAAGTGGTTGAGTACAAGTGTTTTTTATTGTGAAGATTACTTCGACATAAGTAAAACTGACTAGAATAAGTTATCTATCGTATTTTCGATCTAGGTATAATCTGATAGTTTAAAGTTAGGTTAGGAGTAACCTAACCTACAATGTTATGCTTACATTGCACTTTTTACACGTTGCTTAGTTCCGGGGCGTAAAAATAAGGATTATGTTTAAAGAAGAATCCCACCATCAAAGCGTTAACCTTCGGTAGATTACCACTAACCGCTTTAACAAAGTTGTTTTCGAATGTTTGCAAATTAACGTAGGAAAAGTAATATCAATTAATTTCCTTGAACTGTAATCTATTAGGATGACAATAATACAAGCCGTATTTTTAATACAGTCAAATACCCTATTGCCCGATCTTTTCCTTTCAATCATTGGTAAAATATGTTATTTGTTGATTATTTGTCTTAGTTCTTAGTTTACTATCCTAAACAAAATAATATCAAAACGACAGCCCCATGTTTTGTTTTGACAGAGTATCCAAAAAAGAATTATGTACTTATATCAGTTCCTCAGAGCTAACAGTCGTAAGGCACGCCTAGATTATGTTATTTCCAAACATAGCCAATTAAACATTATTCACTAGAACAGATTAGTTACAGTTATAAGCGACACAAGCAGTGCGCAAATTAGCCATTGTTTATTCTGCATATTGGCGAGCATAATCATGTTTGCTGGTCGCCGGTTGGGTGTTCTTAATGGTCCTCCCGGCATACCTACCGATATAATTAGATAAACATAGCAAATTCGCCCATAATTGCGTTTCCCATTTGGATTATCGGGAGGCGCAATCTGCTATTGTGGCAGAATTGAATTTGCATTAACACGTCCTCCAATTATTGCACTACGCTATATGTTTAATATTAGATAGCAAATTCCAGCTGGTCTGATTGCGTAGTAATCAAGCAGTGTAATGCAATATGCAGGTAGGTAACCCACGAATATTAATTAGATCAATAGAAACTTGTATTATGTTTCACCTTTTTTTCACCCACATTTTACTTCATTCGGAATTCCCAATAAAAACATCGCAGAATAGGTTATCTTAATAAATTCATGGGTCATAATTAGATCTCAAAACACATGATTATTATAACCAATCCCTGTTATTTCGCTTCGAAATTTGTCAACAACGCGCGAATTTAAGCACGTTGAACAGACGCAGACAAACTATAGATTCCATGCATCTCAACGCAAACTTTAGCGCCTGTAATACCATAACGAAGTTTGCCTTTGAAATTTTCCCCGCAGCAGCAAACTGCGAACACGTCCGTCGGCATTCGCTCGGAAACGCAGACGAAGGCCTAATGAACATTTTCCCGGACGCGAGATTCGTTAACACGCGTTCGTTGTCTCTCCGTCACTAGCGTGATTTTAATGGGCATCCAGATGGCGGAAGAAGCGTTTTTGACAAGCTGAAGTAACGAAGACTTCATCATTTCGAGTGGAGATTCACTTTATTGGATTGTTTTGGGGCGATTGCGCGAGTTGGTTTTTCCTTTTGATGTTTGGCGATTGATAAGGTTATCTGTAGGTTTTGTTGCGGGTTGTAAATTTATTGGGAGATAATTGCATTGTTTTTGACGTAATGCGGCGCGTTTTGGACGAATTGCTCGAGCCTCAGGAGCGTTGCTACTTTCACCAGGCGGCTCAATGGTCTAGGGGTATGATTCTCGCTTTGGGTGCGAGAGGTCCCGGGTTCAAATCCCGGTTGAGCCCATTTTTTGCGTTTTTAGCATTTTCAACCATATTGCTGGATCAACGTGTAAAGAATTTTATCTATTAGTTTCACCCCAACATTTATCAAATAATGTTCTTGAATAATAATAATAAGCTTATTATAATTTTCCTGTAGATAACAAAGTAACATCAAAGTTCAACAATCAACCTTGTCGACAATGTAACATGCTATCAGACTAATATTAATTAACACATTCCTATTGTCTTATCTGTGCTCTGTTCCATTCGTTTGGATTAATATACGATAACACTAATATTAAATACCAAACTTGTCCACTAAAATAGTAAAGTAGTAATTTGTGTCACTCGCTTAGTTCCAGAAGCGCCAGGTATTAGTGAAATTAATCCATACAATTCTGATACGAAGTAAGTGTTCAAGTGCAAAGATACCGAAAATCTAGAAAGAATTTTAAGTTTTAGCTATGTTTGACGCGGTTAATTTTTCAAAGAACACCAATTTTACTAGCAAACATGCACTTCAGTACCTAGAACTTTGCGAAAGTCACTTTAAATGGAAGGAATCCGAAGAAATATTGGAGATTGGCTGTGCAGATGGAAGAATTGCAAATGATGTCTTGCATCCGTTTGTCGAAAAATATCTCAAACATCTGGAAGCGACTGATATTGATAGTGAGGCCATAAATGCAGCTAAATTGGGAAATGATAAGCGCAACATACAATTTTCGGTTATGGATATCAACAATCGAGAATTAGTCAATGCCAATAAGGATAAATACGACCATGTATTTGCGTTTTACCTTCTCCATCTCATACCAGTTGAATGGTAGGTATACATACATTCTTAAGCACTAATTTTGGTGGATATGATCGATAAAAAAAGATGATGTATCGCAAATGTTAAACGTCAGTTAGTGTTTTGAACAATCTTTATTTCAACATCTAGCTTTAGCCTAACCAAGGATTTTTTAAATTTGTTTTTCATTTTAATTAATTTCGTCAATGTCCAAAATTAACCTACCATTGAAACAGATCATTAAAATATTTCTTTAGTTGGCCGAAGGCGATATTCACCATGACCAAACCAGGTGGACAAATATTCGCCTCCATATTCCTTGCGCCAAACATATTCACCAAAATAATACAATCTCAGATGGCAGAAGAAAATAAACCGTGGTCAAAGTACTTCAAAAACTACAACGACATATTCCATTCATACCATGGCAGCAACCCAATCAAAACCATTACAAATCTGCTGACCAACGTAGGTTTCGTGGTGGACTTTATTGACGAGTTGGCTGTACCAGCCAATTATGGTACCAAGGAAGCACTACATAGTAAAAATATTAAAAACTAAATAGTTTTGAGTGAAGAAAACCAATTACTTAAAGGATATGTTTTTAGAAATAATGATGAGCGTCAATAGCTTTGCCAGGACGTTACCTACAGATATATTGTGCGAGTACAGCGATGACTTCCGCGAAAAGACGATGGAGCATGTAGAAAAATCCACCGAGCAAGGATACTATACAAACATGAAGATAATCGTTTTTGTTGCCTCTAAACCTGTTCACTGATTTCGAGATCGTTATTAAAAAAATACTTTTTTCATAGTGTAGTATTCATCCACATAAAGAAACAGACCGCATACTACTTATTTGGTAATTGCAGTTTTATCTGCTGTGGATACAAATGAAAACAAACGAATGGCTAAAGCGCTCCTCAAAAATAAATTGAGCAAATTAGAAGACATCACAATGCTTTTAACACAATTTAATTTGTCTTTTTACCTACGACCGTATGTGTAAGCGTCCCTTACGTCACGGACTGATTCGTTCGTATACCGCTTATAACAAATGTGTGCTTTTGGTTGTGCGTTTGTTTTTTACGTACGATATAATGTAATAATGACAGATGTCGCGAGAATATTTTGATTAATTATTCGTCTTTTTTTATAAAATGTTTATTTATTGAAATTTTCGGTCGTAGGTAAAATTATTTACAAAACTCGAACTGTAACGCATATTACGTGCTCGTGAAAATAACAAAACTCGCTGCTTCGCGGCTCGTATGTTAATTTTCCACTCGCCTTTGTAATATGCTAGTTACAGCTGTTGTAATGTAATATACTATTAATGTAAGTTTTTCATTGAATTTGTTGGTATCTATCTACTCAAATTACACTTTCTTTATTAAATTATCAACAAGGATTATTTTTGTGAAACCGCCTACGGGTCTATGTTATTGATGAAGAATTATTCTGGTTGATTTATCTGCTCTTTTATCTAAATTTTTACCTAAATTTGTATCCGATAACACAAAAACTGAATACCGAAGATAAACGATTACCGAGAATTTTATTATTTTATTGTAATGCTTGCTCACATGTCTAATTTCACGCGCACCTAATATGTCGAGAAATTTATCCATATAATTCTGATAAAAAATAAGTGTTACATACTAAAGTTTAGGACAAGATTTACCTATGTTCGACGATGTTGATTCTGATCTTTACAATGAGCTACAATTCTGATCGGGGATATGCGGGTAATTTGATAAAAGTATAGGTAAACTATAAGTTTATAAAATTTTTGCTACGTTGTAATAAAAGTTGCAAAAAACATGTTAAATTATTTAACTGCGTAGAATAAAGTATAATACGTAATTACATACATTGAGGAACACTCTTCATTTTACAAAAATAATAAAGGCTATTACTGTTGCATTGCCGTGTATCACCCAAACATACGCTTTGCACAAATCGACAACATTGAACTGATACCATTCTCAACCGGTTTAGCGAACATATTTTTAATTTACGCTGCTTATCCGTGAGTGATCAAAGAGTTGTTATATAAGCTCAATTCTGTTTATTTTGAAAAATATAACATATGAGTTTTGGCCAGGTTTTTCAATTTTTCACACTGTGAGACGGAGGCAAACTATAGATTCCATGCATCTCAACGCAAACTTTAGCGCCTTCAATACCATTACGAAGTTTGCCACTGAAATTTTCCCCGGAGCAACAAATTGCGAACACCTCCGTCGGCATTCGCTCGAAAAACCAGACGAAGGCCTAATGAACATTTTCCCGGACGCGAGATTCGTTAACACGCGTTCGTTGTCTCTCCGTCACTACCGTGATTTTAATGGGCATCCAGATGGCGGAAGAAGCGTTTTTGATGAGCTGAAATAACGAAGACTTCATCATTTTTAGTGGAGTTTCACTTTATTGGATTATTTTGGAACGATTGCGCGAGTTGGTTTTTCCTTTTGATGTTTGGCGATTGATATGCTTATCTGTAGGCTTTGTTGCGGATTGTAAATTTATTGGGAGATAATTGCATTGTTTTTGACGTAATGCCGCGTGTTTTGGGCGAATTGCTCGAGCCTCAGGAGCGTTGCTACTTTCACCAGGCGGCTCAATGGTCTAGGGGTATGATTCTCGCTTTGGGTGCGAGAGGTCCCGGGTTCAAATCCCGGTTGAGCCCATTTTTTTGACTTCTTTCTCCTGCATATAATCACCATTGTTTTTATTTTATTGTTTTATGATAAAAACTGCTTCACACATTTTATTTCCTGTATCATATCTATTACAAAATCAAGTAGAAAGTTTGAGTAAATAAATAAGCAAACAAATCATAATATCAATATCAAAACAAATGCTGTTGATTTACATATTTAATAACGACAAACATATTGTAACGTTGAGTGTTTCGAAGCATAACATAATCAATTAGTAAGGTCAGCTTAGAAATCTTGTACATGTGCCATGGCCAGGGTATGTGTATTAAGAAATTTAAATAAGAAAATAAAACAAACACAGAAACTATGCCAGTGGACGACATTTGAATATCTCAGCTTCGAGACCCACTATAAATAATGGAACCTTTTGCATTGTCAGTTAGTCATTAAGCAGTTATCATCAGTTATCAAGCAATTCTTAGTTAGTTATTAAGAAGCACACAAATGTAAGACTACAAATAAATAAATCAACTGTGTAACCGCTGTGAAGGGTCTTAATTCCTTCGGGGAAAGTAAGGGTGGTTATTCATCCAAGGGGTAACTACCCCGTCCCCGCCACCACTTTTTTTAACGTCACAATGGTAGATGCGCCATAATGCCGCTAATCACTTGGAGCGGAACAACATCACTAGCAGCTACAAGGGCTCCAAGAGCGGAAACAGCACAAGAAGATACCAAAGACGTTAATGTGATTACCCCCAACGGGTAATCACCTAACCACCCTCTGTTAATGCCACAATGGTGGACGCGCCGTTATCCCGGTGGTAAATACTAGAAACGGTTCAAAATTAACATCACCGATTACGGAAGAAGAACCCAACCAAGCCATAATGTCTAGCAAGAAGAGCGACCACGAAGAACAAAGTAGAAGATGCGACCAAGATGATGGAAGGAGATGCGACAAGAAGAAGGAACAAGAAGCGACTAAGAGGAAAGAAAAAGAAGATGGAAAGATGTCAATTTCCATCAGATCAAGCGGCAAAAATCGGGCAGAGCAATTGCCCTTTAATAATAATAAAATGCTTTACTGTATATAAATAAATACCAAAGGCATTCTATAACACCAAGGTAATTTAAAATGGCACCATTCAAAAATAGATACAGATTAAAAACTGAAACTAATACATATCATCTTCAACCGCTAAGCCTCCCTCAAGAATCTCTTTCTTCAAAATAGCTTTGGTTTTACTTTTGCAATAAGGACCGAATTCAATGAGAGTCGTATTTAAGGTTCTTGACGCAAGGTACGAAAAGGACTTTCTGAAGGATGTTGTCCTGTGCACTGGTACTGTCGCCATGGTGGCGACATAGCAAAGTCTTCTCGTATCAGCTTCCCCTCTAAGCTCGATCTTGGCCGCCAGATAGGAGGGTTGACCATCATACACCGCTGAACCATCTCTGCGTAGTGGGTGAATCGCCTCTCAGTCAACCGAAGCTGTCGGTGCTCCCGAAAAACATGACCCATGTGTTGTCGACGGCGGCATCCAGTTGTATAGGATATGCAACTATATTGTATTCCTTGAAGACGTCTCTTGTTTGCCTGGGAGAGGAACGGACCATAAACGATGCTACCATAACCTTTGATGTTTGGCGATTCATAAGCTTATCTGTACGCATTGCTGCGAGTTGTAAATTTGTTGGGAGATAAGTGCATTGTTTTTGACGTAATGCGGCGTGTTTTGGACGAATTACTCGAGCCTCAGGAGCGTTGCTACTTTCATCTTACTTTATTTGAAATTTGTATTTTATAATTTGCCGTACTAGAGCGGCAACGTTCCATAGTGGTTTTCCAACCTCTGATGAGATCAGCTGTTTTCGAATGTGACAACACAAAAAAATATTTGTCAAAATCCTGGCTACTATGTAATTTCATATCAATGCAGATGCGACCGATCTCGATCAAATAGAATTTGCTCTTGAAGCTAAACTATTAATTTTACCAAAAAATTTCATAGGCATAAATTATTCAAAATTTCCTGTGCTTTAATTTATGAAAGGCTAAACTATTAATTTTACCAAAAAATGTGATAGGCATAAATTATTCAAAAATTACTCTACTTTAATTTATTTATTAACTATTTTGTCGAAATTACAGAAATGGCGGCTCATTTGCAAAATCCTTCAAAAAGGCTTAGAATAAACTACCAGTTCCTTTGGACCCTTTTCAACCAAAAGCTTTTCAGCTCTAAGTTAGGTCATGAAACTTCTAAATATGAACTTTCGTCCCGATACCTTTAGTAGTTTCTCCGGAATCGTCGTCACAAAAATCGTTTACACACGCACACACACACACACACACACACACACACACACACACACACACACACACACACACACACACACACACACACACACACACACACACACACACACACACACACAGACATTTTTTTGTACCTTGGTCAAAAATGTTCAGGGGACCCAAAAAGACCTATTTCCGCTAAAATCTCAATTTTTTTTTTCGGCATGATTACAATACTTTATCTTACTGCGTATGATAAAGTAAAAATATATATATATATATATATATTTTAATTAATTTCGTCAATGTCCAAAATTAGCCTACCATTGTAATAGACCATTAAAATATTTGTTTAGTTGGCCGAAGGCGTTATTCACCATGACCAAACCAGGTGGACAAATATTTGCCTCTATATTCCTTTCGCCAAACATATTCACCAAAACAATACAATCTCAGATCGCAGAAGAAAATAAACCGTGGTCAAAGTACTTCAAAAACTACAAAAACGTCTTCACTTCGTACTATGGAAACGACCCAATCAAAACCGTTACAGATCTGCTGACCAACGCAGGTTTTGTGGTGGACTTTATGGACGAGTTGGCTGTAGCAGCCAATTATGATACCAAGGAAGCACTACATAGTAATATTTAGTTTTGACTGAAGAAAACCAATTACTTAAAGGATATGTTTTTAGAAATAATGATGAGCGCCAATAGCTTTGCCAGGACGTTACCTACAGATTTATTGAGCGAGTACAGCGATGACTTCCGCGAAAAGACGATGGAAAATGTAGAAAAATCCACCGAGCAAGGATACTATACAAGCATGAAGATAATCGTTTTTGTTGCCTCTAAACCTGTTCACTGATTTCGAGATCGTAATTAACAAATACCTTCTTCATAGTCTAATATTCATCCACATAAAGAAACAGACCGATCACTACTTATTTGGTAATTGCATTTTTATCTGCTATGGATAATACAAATGAAAACAAACGAATTGTTAAAGAGCTCCTCAAAAATAAATTGAGCAAATTAGAAGGCATCACAATGTTTTTAACAGATTTTAATTTGTCTTTTTACCTACGACCGTATGTGTAAACGTTCCTTACGTCACGGACTGTTCGCTCGTATATTGCTTATAACAAACGTGTGCTTTTTGTTGTGCGTTTGTTTTTTACGTACGACATAATGTAATAATGACAGATGTCGCGAGAATATTTTGATTAATTATTTGTCTTTTTTTTATACAATGTTTATTTATTGAAATTTTCCGTCGTTGGTAAAATTATTTACAAAACTCGAGCTGTAACGCATATTACGTGCTCGTGAAAAATAACAAAACTCCCTGTTTCGCGGCTCGTATGTTAATTTTCCAGTCGTTTTTGTAATATGCTAGTTACAGCTCTTGTAATGTAATATACTATTAATGCAAGTTTTTCATTGAGTTTGTTGGTATCTATCTACTCAAATTACACTCTCTTTATTAAATTATCAGCAAGGATTATTTCTGTGACACCGCCTACGGGTCTATGTTATTAATGAAGAATTATTCTGGTTGATTTATCTGCCTTTTTATCTAAATTTTTACCTAAATTTGTAACCGATAACACAAAAACTGAACACCGAAAATAAACGATTAACGAGAATTTTATTATTTTATTGTAATGCTTACTCACTTGTCTAATTTCACGCGCACCGAATATATAGAGAAATTTATCCATATAATTCTGGTAAAAAATAAGTTTACATACTAAAGTTTAGGACAAGATTTACCTATGTTCGACGATGTTGATTTTTTAAAAGACGCAAATTTTACCAGCGGACATGCGCTTTAGTTCCTGCAACATTGCAAAAATTATTTTAAATGGAAGGAATCCGAAGAAATATTGGAAATTGGCTGTGCAGATGGACGAATTACTAAGCACATCTTGTATCTGTTTGTTGAAAAATATCTCTAACATCAGGAATCGACTGTGTTGATAGTGTGGCCATAACTGCAGCTAAATTAGGAAATGATAACTGCAATAAACAATTCTGCGTTATGAATATGAACAATCAAGGATTAGTCAATGTCAATAAGGATAAATATACCATGATATATTTGCGTTCTACTTTGTACATCTCATACCACTTGAATTGTAGGTATACAATATACATACATTCTTAAACTCGCAACCAATTCTCGTTATTTTGTTTCGAAATTTAACAACAACGCGCGAATTTAAACACGTTGAACAGGCGCAGGCAAACTATAGATTCCATGCATATCCACGCAAACTTTAGCGCCTTCAATACCATTACGAAGTTTGCCATTGAAATTTTCCCCGGAGCAGCAAACTGCGAACACCTCCGTCGGCATTCGCTCGGAAAACCAGACGAAGGCCTAATGAACATTTTCCCGGACGCGAGATTCGTTAACACGCGTTCGTTGTCTCTCCGTCACTAGCGTGATTTTAATGGGCATCCAGATGGCGGAAGAAGCGTTTTTGACGAGCAGAAATAACGAAGACTTCATTATTTCGAGCGGAGATTCGCTCTATTGGATTGTTTTGGGACGATTGCGCGAGTTGGTTTTTCCTTTTGATGTTTGGCGATTGATAAGCTTATCTGTAGGTTTTGTTGCGGGTTGTAAATTTATTGGGAGATAATTGCATTGTTTTTGACGTAATGCGGCGTGTTTTCGACGAATTACTCGAGCCTCAGGAGCATTGTTACTTTCACCAGGCGGCTCAATGGTCTAGGGGTATGATTCTCGCTTTGGGTGCGAGAGGTCCCGGGTTCAAATCCCGGTTGAGCCCATTTTTTTATGTTTTTAACATTGTAACCATATTGCTGGATCAACGTGTAAAGAATTTTATCTATTCTATTTCTCCTAACATTTGTCAAATGATGTTATCGGATATTTCATAATAAGCTTATTATAATTATCCTGTAGACAACAACGACAATGTACATACCATATTATCAGAAACTAATATTAACACATTCCTATTGCCTTATCTGTTCTCTAATCCATTTGTTAATTGGATTAGTAAACGATAACACTAATATTAACCACCAAACATTGTCAATAATTTGTGTCACTCGCTTAGTTCCAGCGGCGCCAGGTATTAGAGAAATTAATCCATACAATTCTGATACGAAGTAAGTGTTCAAGTACAAAGATACCTATAATCTAGAAAGAATTTTAAGTTTTAGCTATGTTTGACGCGGTTAATTTTGCAAAGAGCGCTAATTTTACTAGCAAACATGCACTTCAGTTCCTACAACATTGCGAAAATCATTTTAAATGGAAGGAATCCGAAGAAATATTGGAGATTGGCTGTGCAGATGGAAGAATTACAAAGGATATCTTGTATCCGTTTGTCGAAAAATATCTCAAACATCTGGAAGCGACTGATATTGATAGTGAGGCCATAAATGCAGCTAAATTGGGAAATGATAAGCGCAACGTACAATTTTCGGTTATGGACATCAACAATCAAGAATTAATCAATGCCAATAAGGATAAATACGACCATATATTTGCGTTTTACCTTGTCCATCTCATACCAGTTGAATAGTAAGTATACATACATTATTAAGCACTAATTTTAGTGGATATGATCAAAGCTGGGCAAAGTTGATCAGAAAGTTAACTTCGTTAATCGTTAAAAATATGTTATGTTGAGTATAACCTAATAACAACAGATCTTTCGGTTGCATAAGTTAAAATTGCCTTAAAACTACGGCGGTTGCAGTTAGAAGAAAATCATTTTCAGAAAGTTTCCTTTTACGTTTAGATTTTTATTTTGAAACAATTGGAATTTATCAAAAAGTAAGAATATTAAAAAAAATTGATTACATTATTACTATTACACAATAAATAGGTATACTCGTGGAAAATAGTACGTATACATCATAAAATTTTTGGATGAAAGTCGGATCAAATTTCGTTTGGCAGTTACTGAGTTACATGGAAACAAGAAAATTAGGATGTGAACATATTTTTTTCCGCGGCTGTACATACAAAAAGTAACTAAAAACTAAACAATTCACGCGCATTCTGTATGTACGTACTCGATGTCGCACAAAGTAGTACGTTATACAAAACCAAGTCGAAACATGCACAAAATGTTAATAGCAGTTTAAAATGTTTAATTGTGATATTTTCGTTTTAACGGACTTGAATTGCCGGATGACAAATGTAGCGGAAGTTAATGAGTCCGTTAATGGTTTTGAAAGTTAACTAAAAAGTTAATTCGTTAACGAAAAATTGAAGTTCATTAATTAACGATTAATTAACGGATTAACGCTTTTGTGCCCAGCTTTGGATATGATCAATAAAAAAAAGATCATTTATCGCAAATGTTAAACGTCACTTGTGTTTTAAATAATCTTTATTTCAACATCTATTAGCTAATAAAAATATTTCTTTAGTTGGCCGAAGGCGTTATTCACCATGACCAAACCAGGTGGACAAATATTCGCCTCCATATTTCTTGCGCCAAACATATTCACCAAAACACTACAATCTCAGATGGCAGAAGAAAATAAACCGTGGTCAAAGTACTTCAAAAACTACAACGACATATTCCATTCATACCATGGCAGAGAACCAATTAAAACTGTTACAGATCTGTTGACTAACGCAGGTTTTATGGTGGACTTTATTGACGAGTTGGTTGTACCAGCCAATTATGGTACCAAGGAAGCACTACATAGTAATATTTGCTTTTGAGTGAAGAAAACCAATTAAAGGATTTTTTTTTAGATATAATGATGAGCGTCAATAGCTTTGCAAAGACGTTACCTGCAGATATATTGAGCGAGTACAGCGATGACTTACGAGAAAAGATGATGGAGCATACAGAAAAATCCACCGAGCAAGGATACTATACAAACATGAAGATAATCGTTTTTGTTGCCTCTAAACCTGTTCACTGATTTCTAGATCGTTATTAAAGAAATAATTGTTTCATAGTCTAGTATTCATCCACATAAAGAAACAGACCGCACACTACTTATTTGGTAATTGCAATTTTATTTGCTATGGATACAAATGAAAACAAATGAATGGTTAATGAGCTCCTCAAAAATAAATTGGGCAATTAGAAGGCATCACAATGCATTTAACACATTTTAATTTGTCTTTTTAAAGTAAGTTTTTTAATGGATTTATTGGTAACTTTCTACTCAAATTATACTTTGTGTATTAAATTATCAACAAGGATTACACTGGCCTGCGACAAAATGGCGCTTTTAACAGCAACAATAATTTCTTGAAATGTACCTTAAAGTACAGGGTAAGCCTGCAAAATGTCAAACTCTTAAAGCTTAATTAGCAACTGAGCTACAGAAGACGGGAGCTGAGTTGCACGACCCTGTATATGAGTGGAATCACTTCATTAACAGAGTTGTTGAGATACCCTGTATATTATTTAATAATTTTAAATAATACGTTAATTTTTTTGGTACCCTTGCACTCGTATAACACGGAATTAAATTATCAACAAAGATATAAATTATCTAAATGTGCATCTAAATTTGTAACCGATAACACAAAAACTGAACAAAGAAAATAAACAATTAACGAGAATTTTATTATTTTATTGTAGTGTTTGTTCACTCGTGCAGTTTCACACACGTCTAGAATTTCGATAGATTTAACCATATAATTCTGATCAAAAAGTAAGTGCTAGTTAGCTACTAAAGTCTAGAACAAGTTTTAGCAATGTTTGGCGCTGTCAATTTTGCAAATAACGCTACTTTTACCGGCAAACATGCACTGCAGTACCTACAACTTTGCGAAAATCATTTTAAATGGAAGGAATTTGAAGAAATATTAGAGATCGGCTGCGCAGATGGCCGAATTACAAAGCACATCTTGTATCCGTTTGTCGAAAAATATCTCAAACATCTGGAAGCGACTGATATTGATAGTGAGGCCATAAATTCAGCTAAATTGGGAAACGATAAAAGCAACGTACAATTCTCCGTTATGGATATCAACAATCAAGAATTAGTCAACGCCAATAAGGATAAATACGACCACGTATTTGCGTTTTACATGTTACATCTTATACCAGTGGAATCGTAAGTATACAGGATGTTCTCGAATCAGATCGATATGGCTGCTCATGTACACTAGGGTGGTTCAAAAATGCAATGCAAAAATTGTTGTGATGATAGAAAGCAGCGAACCCCCCAAATCGTTTCCAAATCCAAAAAAGTGGACACGTATTTTTTTTTTTCTTCGAAATTTTGATTTTGAATAGTGTAATATCGATGTTTCAAATTTACATAAGAAAATACATGGGAAAAGACATTGTTTGGTATTTTTCGAATAATTGTTCGGAGTTTGGGAAAACGCAAGACTAAAATTATACGACTTGTAGAGGACTTGTCAAGGAAGAATTTGACCTATTATACATATGGATTTGACGCACAAATTTACATTATCTTAAGTGGTAGGAAATTAGAATAAGAAATGGAGAAAGAAATGTGATTAGTAAAATTGGTTGACATTAGGAAAATTAATATTTAAAAAAATGTAGCTCCCCAATTTCCCTAAATAACGGATTTTAATCAATCAAATTTTTTCGAATAAATGATATTGAAAACGAATAATATTTTATTATATAATTAATGAAAATCAACCCAAAATATAAATAATACCACTTAGGATATCTCGAACATAAAATTTATAAGTGCTTTTAACAAAAAAGTTGACTTTTTACCAGATTTAAAAAAAAGTTGAAAATGAATAATATTTTATTGTTTAAACAATAGGAGTATTTTTTTAAACATTTTTTAAACATGTTTTTAAACATCCCACTAGACATATAATAATGATTTCTAGGAGAAAAAAAGAGATGATATAATTAGAAGGGTCTATTTTCTGAAGAATTTACACTTATTCATTTAAGGGTAGTTTTCAGGGCACTGTGGGGGTGGGCTGGGGGCATCAAGTCCATATGTATAATAAGTCAAATTCTTCCTTGGAAAATCCTCTACAAGTCCTATAACTTTAGTCTTAACTTTTCCCATGCTTAAGTAAATTTAAGGCTCGACAGGCACCATTAGGAAACAACATTTCGAAAAAAAAAATGTGTCCACTTTTTTGGATTTGGAAATAATTTGGGGGGATCGTTGCTTTCTTAATAAAACTAGCCAATTTGAACCACCCTAGTGTACACAGATTGAAAACATTTATTGTTTTTAAGGAATATATTCTATTAAATTTGTTCTTTTGGATCAAAACAAGTTTCTATAACGACAACAATATTTACTTCATTGAATACTCTACCTTATTTGCTTGCAGAGATTAATTTATTTGGAATATTTATTTATGTCAAATAAATATATTTGGATACAAAAAAATTCTATAATGACAACAATATTATTCATTCAAAGAAATATTTTCGCTTAGGTTATAAAATTGGTTTACTTTCGCTAAAGAAATCATATTTTAATTCAAATAATTATATTTTTAGCCAATATTTTTTAAACAAAGAACCATTCATTGCAACCTTAAAATATCGTATTTTAACTAAACCAATAATTTCGTTAATTTAAACAATTATAATTCTTCCATTCAACTCAATAATAATAATTTTAAGTAAATAATCCTCGCGCCTTATAATATACAAATTGCAAATTTGAACTGAAAACATAAGTTGTTGAACACAAATAATCGTTCATTAAATCAAACAATTATTTGAAACAAATGGTTTTTTAACCGCAAAGAAATATTTGGTTGACTCTATTGAAGCACCGGATTTGTTTGACTCATTACATATTTATTTGAATTGAATAAAATATCTGTTTAGATAAAAAATTCAATTGGTGGAAATAGTCGAAAATTGACAGATAAGCACTAGGTAGATTAAACCTAGATTAATACACAAAAAGGTATTTGTTATTGTTTTGGTGATAAAAATTGACAATCGATCTGTTTTGTTTTGTACGGAATATCATCCTGATTGAAAATATAGGGTACAGTTTCAAAATTTCAATGATGACTTCATTTCCGGAAAAACCGGAAGTCATACTAACCCCAAGAGTACAGTAGTAGAAAGAGTAGAAACCTAACTTTTATCCACCTCATTAATTCTTTCAAAATACTAATAATTTATTTAATCAAAGAGTCGTTTTTTGCAACCATAAAATAACGCGTTTTACCTCAACCAATAATTGCGTTAATTTAAAAAATTATAATACTTTCACTCAACCCAATGATAATTATTTGAACTAAATAAATCTCCTTCGCTGCAATATAAAAATTGTACATTTTAACTGAAAATATAAGTTGTATGACACAAATAAACGTTCTTTCTACCAAACAATTACAAATAAAAATAATATAAAAAAATTTCTATAAGTGTAATACTGTAATTATTTACTTATCTTTTACAAATCTGTTTTCATCATTACAATAAAATTATCGTACGTAAAAAAGCTTTAATATTAAAACATTTTTTTAGTTGGCCAAAAACGTTATTTACTATGACCAAACCAGGTGGACAAATATTCGCATCCATATATCTTTCCCCAAATCCATTCACCAAAACAATGGAATCGCAGATGGCCGAGAAAAATAAACCGTGGTCGAAGTACTTCGAAAACTACAAAGACGTATTCCATTCATACTATGGAAGCAACCCAATCAAAACCGTTACAGATCTGCTGACCAACGCAGGTTTTGTGGTGGACTTTATTGATGAATTGGCTGTACACGCTATATATGATACCAAGGAAGCACTACATAGTAATATTTACGTTTGCGTCAAACAGGCGAATTAAAAACTATATTTTTTTAGGGCTATATATGAGCGCTAATAAATTTGCAAGGACGTTACCCGCAGATATCCTGAGCGAGTATAGCGATGACTTACTCGAAAAGATGATGGAGCATGTAGAAGAATCCACTGGACAAGGAATCTGTTCAAAAATGAAGACAATCGTTTTTGTTGCCTCTAAACCTGTTCACTAGATTTTAGAACGTTATTAGCAAAACAACACTTGTTTCACAGTAGTATTCTATCTAGTTGTATCTGCTATGAATTAAAAATGAATCCAAATAAATGGTTAATAAACTCCTCAAAAATAAGTTTATCAATTTAGGAGACATCACAATGCCTTCAACATGTTTTATTTTTTGTCTTTTACCTTTGAGCGAACAAAGTAACCACAAATATTTAATGGTTTAATGGTTAATGTAGGTGTAGAAACACTTATTGATAGAAACATCGATTTCTTATGAAGAAGAGCTTCCTATGATCTCAATAAAGCTAATATTAGCTATTTTCTACGTATGTAAAAACTGTTAAAACTGCCGACTATAACTATTGGCGACTTATCTAAAATTTTTAAAAGTTATAGAATTATCTATCCGTCTCCTTGTTAATCTTACTGTAATTAAGCAGTAAGTTCAGCAGCAGGTGATGTGGAGGCGCCTGATTTGTACTGTGAGACGGAAATGTGGACATCTGAATCCACTTTTAGTATTATCATTTAGGAGTTTTTGTAATATTTAGTTTTATTCAAGTACTGTACACCAGCAGTTGCTGCACATATATTGCGATTTTGATGGAAATATGACAGTTTCAGAGTGGCCCGGATGTTATTATCCGCTTGCCATCTTTTAAGACAATGCATGTTCATTGCTTTTATTATGCAATTAATTACGTCACGTAGCTAGTGCCATCAACACTGCAAGTTTGGTGGACAACAGCTCCAATATGTCATGTACTATCGTGGCCATATATATGTAATTAGCTTTAAACCTATAAACTAATGGCTAGCCTATAGTCTATATTTCATTATTCTAGTTCTTCTAATAAAGGAATTGCTGGCATTGCATAATATAGCTTTTTGTCGGTCAAGCACTAATCCAATGATTTTACAAAAATGCACATTGAAAGCTAGCATTCCGCAGGTGATTTTAGTTTTTAATTGGTTGAAATCTATATATTATTTCCGGAGTAGTTAATTACTAAAGTTAAACGAACAAAATTTACGGGGCAAAAACAGCGCCAATTCGTCTTAATTTGGAAAAATCTGGAAAACGCCAACATATACGGCTTTCTAATTTTTATGAGTTGTAGCACATTAATCAAGGACAGCATCAGAGCTTTTGAAATTTTTTCGCCCCTAGTTCTGCGAGAAAATCGACCTCAAAAGAAGGGACATAATATATGGCCACGATTGTACATACCCTAGGACTATCTCCGATTCCCAGGTAACGTTATATATTTTGACAAACTCGGTCGTAACCCAAACGCGCATTTAATAAATCTCTAAAGCCTTGTGCTAATTATCAAAATTTGCAATATGGCTGATACGACCGTTAGATTCCAACATTGAAACATCTATATCTAAGACGCTTCAGCTGTCCAGCTTTCTACAATGACTTGTACGACAGCTGTAAAGGCCAAAGAAGGACCACTATCCCAACTTCTTACCAAATGAAAACTTTCGATTGAATTTTGTCCAATTGAGGGTTTAATGCTGTAATAAACATATAACAGATAATCTTTCGAAAGACGTCATTAGTGGGTACAAAATATCCCCAAAACAATTCGAAAAAATCCATAACACATTATATTATTCATATGCGTTAAAAAACCGGATGGGGTATTCGGAGACTGAGAAAAATCAGAACAGAGTTTTCTTATAAATTTATTTAGAATTACTGGCTCTATTTTTAAATAGAGATGGGTTTTTCCAAAAACACATCAAACTGTAATACTATATGTACTGTTGATAATACGACACCCTTATCTTATATCATCTGTATGGACAGTACAATTTTACCAGCTAGTTAGGTTGGCCAGGGAGATATGGATATGGTGCAAAACAAACATATTTACTTACAGGCATCAGTACTACAGGCATCTTTAGACAAACATGAGACAGAGTTCAGTCGAGAATGGGATATAACAGTACAAAAGGGGAGTTAAGCTGCTACTTTTGGGATATGGTAGTTAAGTTTGAAAAGCCAAAAATTGATACTTTTGCATCTCGGACGATCACAAATTGTAAAACTTTATTTCGTGCTTGAAATATTCGGAAAGTTTTGTTGGTTTGATGCTTTCGTGACCTGCAATTGTTTATTTTAGCACTGGTGTGTGATAGTAGTTTTTTGTAAAAACAATGCGTAGAATTCAAAAAATTAATTAGTTACAGGGTGTTCCTCTAAAAAATAATTTGTTAGGAAAACCGTTTGCTATATTTTGTTGCAGATTATAACCAGCCTGTAGACATTTTGGATATGCTAGGTAATCACGCTAATAGAACGCTTCTTACTTAATCATAATCTCAGCGTGCACAATAAAATTAAAAACCGGTATTGAGATATACAATTTGCTGTCTTTCCATAAAAATGCCAATCCGAGATCGCACTGTTGAGATACCCTGTATATTATTTAAGTTGACATATTATTTTAACTAATACGTTATTTTTTTGGCACCCTTGCACTCGGATATCACGGAATTAAATTATCAACAAGGATATAAATTATCTAAAGTTGCATCTAAATTTGTAACCGATAACACAAAAACTGAATAAACGATTGACGAGAATTTTATTATTTTATTGCATCAGTGTTTGTTCATTTGGGTAGTTTCACGCGCGCCTAAAATTTCGATATATTTACCCATATATCTGATAAAAGTAAGTGCAAGTTAGGTAGTAAAGTCTAGAATAAGTCTTAGCTATGTTTAACGCGTTTGTTTTTGAAAATAACGCAAATTTTACCGGCAAACATGCACTTCAGTACCAACAACTTTGCGAAAATCATTTTAAAACGAAGAAACACGAAGAAATATTAGAGATAGGCTGTGCAGATAGATGAATTACAAAGCACATCTTGTATCCGTTTGTCGAAAAATATCTCAAACATCTGGAAGCGATTGATATTGATAGTGAGGCAATAAATGCAGCTAAATCAGGAAACGATAAGCGGAACATAGAATTCTCCGTTATGGATATCAACAATCAAGAATTAATCAGTGCTAATAAGGATAAATACGACCATGTGTTTGCGTTTTACCTTCTACAACTTGTACCGATGGAATACTAAGTATACAGGTGTCCCCTATTTAGATGAACATGGCTTAAAACTGATCTCTAAAAAATTCTCAATTGGCAGAGGTCGTTATTTACCATGACCAAACCAGGTGGACAAATATTCGCCTGCATATTTCTTGCACCAAACATATTCACCAAAACACTACAATCTCAGATGGCAGAAGAAAATGTGGTCCAAGTACTTCAAAACCTACAAAGACATTTTCCATTCCTGCTATGGAAACAACCTGATCAAAACCGTTTACAGATCTGCTGACTAACGTAGGTTTTGTGGCAGACTTTCTTGATAAATTGGTTGTACCTGGCTTTTAAGATACCAAGGAAGCACTGCATACTAATAATAAACTTTCACGTAAAGCATAGCCATTATATAAAAATGATATTTGCGAAAAGATGATGGAGTATGCAGAAAAATACACTGAAGAAAGATACTTTACAAACATAGAGGCAATTGTTTTTTATAGCGTCTAAACCTGTCCACTATTAGATTTGTTTAAAGCGTTTTATGATTTCTATTTAGAATGGATGGTACCATCATTTTTAAGATAAAGGCCAAATACTTTTAATACTAATAGTTCATAATATTCAGTGTTTATACCGATTAAAAAAGAATTAAATTCTCAAGCCCATATAACCGGTTTCCTTCTTATAAATTTCATACCAATGACGTGTACAGCCTTCGGGACTATAATATCCGCATCAATTAAGAATTCCAGTTACGTTTTTTTACAATAGTTACATAACTTTGCAGCCTATATCAAAATAATCGGCTACCAACTATTGTCGATTGGAATAGAGTTATTTAGTAGTGTCTGCCGCTTGGCATAGTTTCACACGAGATTTCCGGCGGAATAAATAAATTCAGATTAATATAAATGTAAATCTGCTTATCAGTAGTTGGTAAAGTTAGTAAAGTAAGTGCACCAGTTCAGTGAATAGGAGTTTTTGACCTACAAAAGGTGAGGTAGAAATGATTTTGATATATGTTATTTAGTTCCGGGACCCGATAAAAAAAACAATTTTGCGACCTTGGGGAGTTGGATGCGTTCCAGCTCTCTTGCTTTGAAGGTAAATTTTATTGCTTTTTAAACGCTCCAACGGTTGACCCAACAACACAAATGTCTGAATACTTTTTTGTAAGTCGTCGAACTTCTTGATTTTCTCATTTTAGGATATCATCTGTAATTATTCATTAGATAATTATGATAATTTAAAATTAAAATAATATTAATATAAAATTATGAATGAAATTTAATATTATTATATTTTTAATACGCACATACATACATACACATACATACACACATACAGTGTTTTTTTTTGGGTTTTTTTCCCATCGCTATTTACTTCATTAATCATTACTCATTACACATTGGACTAAAATGTAGGAAATTAAGTCTTCTTTAAATTTGTATTAGACATGTTTGTTCTAGGGTCAACCGTTTGGGGATGTTTTTGAAAAAAGCCTCCCCAAAGTCGAAAACATGTGGTTTTCACAGTGTTGTGGAACTAAATAACAATAAATATCAAAATCGTTTCTACCCCACCTTTTGTAGACCTTTTTAATCCCCATTTACTGGACTACCAGAATACCTAAAGTCTACAAAAAAAATAGTTTGAGCGATGCTCATTGACTCCGTTGAGTTTGGCAAGAATGCCAAGTTTACTAGCACACATGCACTCCAGTACCTACAACATTGCAAAAATCATTTTAAATGGAAGGAATCCGAAGAAATATTAGAGATCGGCTGTGCAAACGGACGAATTACAAAGGACATTTTGTATCCGTTTGTCGAAAACTATCTCAAACATCTGGAAGCGACCGATATTGATAGCGAGGGCATAAATTCAGCTAAATTAGGCAACGATAAGCGCAACATACAATTCTCCGTTATGGATATAAACAATCAAGAATTAATCAACGCCAATAAGGATAAATATGACCATATATTTGCGTTTTACCTTCTACATCTTGTACCGGTGAAATCGTAAGTACACTAGATTTTTTGAAAAATCGATTTTTTTTTGCCTAAATGATTGAGATGTTAATAATAAGGTACAATACGTTTCATATTTGAAAAAAAAATGTTTAAATGCCTATTTGATACACATACGGCCAAGTGTTTAGCTAAGCGTACTTACATGTAAAAAGTTTAGCGTGAGAGTTTACAGCCTAGAGACCTATACGCTCTTATCTTAACATAAAATATCATAAAACACAAAGATTTTGTGGAAATATCGTCGGTACGTTCGTTGAACTGACGGTAACCGCACAATGTTATAGCTGTCTGATGTAACGTGTGTTGTTCTTGATTAGTTGGTAAAAAAAATAGCAGAAATCATTAGTGCCATTCCCGGAGTATACAGGGTCCTGCAACTAAGCTCCCGTCTTCTGTAGCTCACTTACTCAGTAATCTAAGAGTTTGATATTTTGCAGGCTTACCCTGTACTTCAAGGTACAATTCAAGAAATATTTTGTATTCTACAGGGTGTTCCACAAATGTGCAACGCCATGATAATATATTTTTTTAAATTGCATGCTATACATTTTTCTACACATTTGGAAGCCTTTTATGGTTGCCTACATATCATCAAAATTTTATTGAAATCGGTTGAGTGACCGCAGCGGAAAAAATAAGAACCAAAAAAAATTGATTTTGCACCGTATGATTTAAAAATCAATAAAAACCACAAAATGCACCTCGTTAATAAAATTTTGCGACGTCCTTATTAAGTTAGATGTAATAGTCTCGTTAACCAAGTGACATTGATCCAAATTATACAGGGTGACCAAAATCGAGTGTCAAACTTGTCAAACTTCAAAGCGCGCTATTGTTCTTATTTTAAATTGGAACCCATATTTTTTTTAGGTGAAACGATGCGGAATTAAAGAATAAATATTGTTTCTGAATACAACCCCATCACAATTCCCAATATTTTAAAAGTTATTCGCCAAAAACTCATTTTTCAACGTTTCCAACGGCAATTTTAGGTAATAAATATCGTACCTGGCGTTGAAAAACAATGTATTACATAAAATATAACGCAGAGAGGTATTTTAGATTTTACTGTACTTAATTAAGTAGTTATTCAATTGCTAAATTTACTGCAAAATTTACCTATAGCCACATTTCCGTCCTTACCGCTATAGGTAAATTATGCAGTAAATTTAGCATTTGAATAACTACTTAATTAAGTACACTCAAACCTAAAATACGTCTATTATTTTATATGAAATAAATTGTTTTTCAAAGCCACGTACGATATTATCTAAAATTGCCGTTGGAAACGTTGAAAAATGAGTTTTTGGCGAATAAGTTTTAAAATATTGGGAATTGTTATGGGGTTGTATTTAGAAACAATATTTATTTTTTAATTCTGCATCCTTTGACATAAAAAAAATTATGGGTTCCAATTTAAAATAAGAACAATAACACGCTTTGAAGTTTGACAAGTTTGACACTCGATTTTAGTCACCCTGTATAATTTGGATCAATGTCACTTGGTTAACGAGACTATTACATCTAACATTGCATTTTGTGGCTTTTATTGATTTTTAAAGCCTACGATGCAAAATCAATCTTTTTTGGTTTTTATTTTTTTCCGCTGCGGTCACTCAACCGATTTCAATAAAATTTTGATGATATGTAGGCAACCATAAAAGGCTTCCAAATGTGTAGAAAAATGTATAGCATGCAATTTAAAAAAATCCATTACCATGGCGTTGCACATTTTTGGGACAACCTGTATAATAAAAAATTATTTCTTAAATTGTACCTTGAAGTACAGGGTAAGCTTGCAAAATGTCAAACTCTTAGCTTAATGAGTAAGTGAGCTACAGAAGACGGGAGCTTAGTTGCAGGACCCTGTATATTGATCGAAAGGAATCGAAAGGAAGCAGCAGATTTTCAAATAGAACTAATATGACAAGCATTGAATCGTTTGGAACTAGAGTCGCCTCAGCCTGATCTTTTGAGCTTTGTTGCTGTGTTTTCTGGTATTTCACAAGTTGTAGTGTGTGAAGAAAATAGATCTGGGCGACACTGTACAATACATTCTGACCGATGAAATGCCGCAGCACGAGCATTGTCCACCTGGTAATTTCATTTTCACTTTCAAGTGGTAAAGTAATTGTGGATATTGCAGCAAGTATATATGTGTTGTCAATGATGCATTATCCAGCCTTATGAAGATGTTGGACCTACAAAACCGGCTATTTTTTTTCTCGCGCTAGAGTGGCATTACCTCTTAAAACTGATTTGATGTTATAAAAAAATTATCAGCCGATTTTCTTCTGCAAATCATGATGTTAAAATACAAATCTGATGTAACATTGTAATTATTTCCCGTACTTTTACAAATCTGTCTGCATTATTACAACCCGCGCACGTAAAATTACAACTAAAAATTTAACAACTTAACCTTAAAATATTCTTTTTAGTTGGCCAAAGACATTGTTTACTATGACCAGACCAGGTGGACAAATATTCGCCTCCATATATCTCGCTCCAAACTTGTTTACCAAAATAATACAATCGCAGAAAGAGGAGGAAAATAAGCCGTGGACGAACTACTTCAAAACCTACAACGACATGTTCCATTCCTACTATGGCAGCGACCCAATCAAAACCGTTACAGGTCTGCTGACCAACGTAGGTTTTGTGGTGGACTTTGTCGATGTATTAGTTTCACCGGTGGTTTATGATACCAAGGAAGCACTAGAAGGTATTAGTTGCTTATGGGTGAAGCTTAGCGATTAAAAAGGCATTTGTTTTAGGTACACTGATGAGCGTCAACGACTTTGCAAGGATGCTACCTGCAGATATGCTGAGCGAGTATAAAAATAACTATTGCGAAAAGATTTTGCAGCATGTAGAAAAAAGCACTGGAGAAGGATACTGTACCAACATGAGAGCAATTGTTTTTGTTGCCTCTAAACCTGTCCACTAGATTCTAGAACGCTATTCAAAATGTCTGTTATTTCTATTGTTCCCCAGTAATATAATGAGTGTAAATAAAAGTGCCTCTTTTAATCTTAACATGTCATTACGTTGTGAAAAACTACATCAACTTCAGGTTTTTCAACGGACTGGCGTATATTTAGATATATTTTTGCAAATTTTTCTAAAAATCCAGCATAATCCTACACTCTTCCTTATAGTCTTTGAGTTTTTGCTTCATTAGTCTAAAAAAAATGCATCTCAGGAACAAAATTATTTCTGAACTACTAGATTTGATTAAAGAGATTTATGATTAATTTCCATTTAGAATGGATGTTTCCATCAATTACAAAACATATGCTAAATAGTTTTAATATTAATAGTTCATAATATTATTATATAAAATTAATAGTTTAGTTGCATGAGATTCTAGTTGATCGAGATCGGTCGTGTCTGCGTTAAAATTAAATTAGTTAGCCAGGATACGATCGATATTTTGGTATTACTGACAATTGGTATTGTCAAAACATCAGCGTTTGACAATACCTATTGTCATTACAACGAAAATATCTGTCAAATCCTGGCTACTATGTAGTTTCATATCAATGCAGATGCGACCGATCTCGATCAAATAGAATTTGCTCATGCAGCTAAACTATTAATTTTACCAAAAAATATCGTTGACATAAATTATACAAAATTTCCTCTACTTTAATTTATGATTTAACTATTTTGACAAAATTACAGAAATAGGGGTTCATTTGCAAAGTTCTTGAAAATTGTTTAGAGTAAACATCCATCCAGTTCCTTTGGACCCACAAACGTAAAAAGTAATTGTTCGTATATACAGTGTAAGCTATTACCTGATTTTTGTTATTTTAAGCAAGGGCTGCGGAGTCGGTAAAAAAATTCTCGACTCCGACTCCAGATATTTTTCGTGGTCCGACTCCGACTAATCACAAATTAGACACAGAATAATACAACCGTTAAATAATAAATTTGCTATGAAAACAAAACTACCACGAAAAAGAAATGTAATAAATTAAATTCTATGCGAGTATTCTGATTGTATTAAACATATGGCTTATGCATCTGAAATTACTCACAAACAAATGCTGAACCCAGTGGAAAACCCGAAGTTTATTTGTGCCCAACGAATTTGTTGGCACAAATATTTAAACTGGCAATCTAAATGTAAATAAAAACGGCCTATAAGATATCAAAAAGAGCTATTGATCGGGCCACCAATAAAAAAGTTATTTATTAAATGTAATATGTTTGTTTATTCAAAATATCTCTGAAATAATTAAACTATTTTATCATTAAACTATTGAACTCATTAGAGAACACAAATCGGCACAACTTTGTCCATTTAACCGACTTTCTGTCTCTAATAATAACAAAAGCACCCATAAGATGTAGAATATGAAATAAAATTAATTCTAATAAAAACAAAACTAAGTGCACTATACTTTTATTAAATTGTTGTGAGGGGCAGAATTGCTCCAACTAATTCTCTTGCAAAGATGCCCTCAAATCATTTTTAATTATTTTCAAAGCTGCAAAAATCATAATTATGGCTACAGGTATAACTTCTGAATAAATAATACTACTAAATGATACTACTCATGTTATCTCTCTTCAAATTTCCAATTTCAAATTTCTATCAGATTACTTGTTAATCGTCTTCACTTTTGATGGAAAGTGTGGTTTGTAATTTGATTATTTACATATGTATGTAGGTAGGTACCTACTTTGTAAAAGACCTAATAGATTATTTGGGTTTTATTTGTTTACTGTCTGCTGAGGAAACGTCCATTTCGTATTTTTTTTGTTTTCTACAGCAATTAAACCTGGACTCGGAGTCGGAGTCGGTACATTTTTCCGACTCCGACTCCGACTCCTCTGAAATTTGTCTGAACTCCGACTCAAACTCCACGACTCCGACTCCGACTCCTCAGCCTTGTTTTAAACAAGGGGCATTTTAGAATAATCAAAATTATAGTTTTAATTGTAAATTAAGCAAAAAAAAAATCCCCCACAAGCCCTATTGTGTTGTATATTACGAGAAAGAAGGGAATATTTCAGATAATAGCTTCCACCGTTTTTAGTTAATTCCCAAAGTTTGAAAGTGGGGCGGAAAATGTTTCAAATTAAAACAGTGTTAATTAATTATCAATTAAAACAAGTTATAATCTGATTTATTTTCAAAATAAAAAAAAAATGAGCTCATTGAGATAAACAAAAGTAACCTTTTAATTTTTAATTAAAAAACAATATTCCCCAGAAGCCCTATTGCGTTGTATATCACGAGAAATCTGAAGGAAAAAGCTATAAAATGGCACCTATACCAAGTCTCCAGATTAATCAGGTGAGCGACAATCGGCCTTCGTTTAGATATGATATAGTCAAAACGAATTTTAAAATTTTGCATACCCATAATTCCAAAACGGGATAACATATTACCATAAGGTTTGGTATTTTTCTATAACTACATAAAGAGAACAATAGACAAAAATTTTATCAAAATCCAAAGTGATAAGGAATAAAACTGTGTTGATTTGACATGGAATTACCCGTATATGATATTTAAGTAGACATATCTTAAATAATACGTTTCCGTGCAAGTATTAACGCTACTTTATCAAACATAATTCATTTAATTATTGCAAAATAAGATTTTGCATGATTTGTTTTGAAACTATAGAAAAATACCGTAGCAGCTGAGATTACCCAGTATTAAATTATCAACAAGGATCTAAATTATCTCAACTTGCGTCTAAATTTCTCACCGATAACATCACAAAAACTAAACAACACAAAACTAAACGATTAACGACAAATGTATTATTTGATTGTAGTGTTTATTTTTATTCACTTGTGTAGTTTCGCCCGCGCCTAATATTTCGACAGATTCATCCATCTGATAAAAAGTCCGTGTGTTAGAAACTAAAATCTAGAACAAGTTTTAGCTATGTTTCACGCGGTTGATTTCTCAAAAAACGCAACATTTACCAGCGACCATGCGATTCAGTTCCTACAACATTGCGAAAATTATTTTAACTGGAAGGAATCCGAAGAAATATTAGAGGTTGGCTGCGCAGATGGAAGAATTACAAAGGACATCTTGTATCCGTTTGTCGAAAAATATCGCAAACATCTGGAAGCGACCGATATCGATAGTGAGGGCATAGATGCAGCTAAAATAGGAAACGATGGGGGAAAAATACAATTCTCCGTTCTGGACGTCACCGATCAAGAATTAGTTAATGCCAATGAAGCTAAATACGACCATGTATTTGCGTTTTACCTCGTACATCTTGTACCAGTGGAATCGTAAGTATACAGCGTGTCCCCGTGGATTTGGCTTAAAATCGACCACTTGTTATAACAAATTCTCAGCCGATTTTGTTCAGTAAACCCATGTTGTTTAAATACAAAATATAAAAGACCCAAATTCTAACAGGTTAAGGAATTATGAAGGAAACATTCAAGTAAATATTAAGTGTGTTGAATTTAATATTGTTAAACAAGGTTTATTATTAAGACATGTTATACATTTATTATGCCTTACTATTTATAATAAAACGCAGTTTAACACCGACAAATAGTGAGGTTTTTTGGGATCCCGGGATTGTAAGTCCCGGGATCACGAAAAAGTTAAATCTGAATTATTTTCTTATTTTTTTGTTAATTGGTGAAGTGTGGGCACTGATCTACAATAAATCAATCGATCTGCTATTTTTTAAATATGAACTTCAATCTATAACAGCACCATTTCTGATTAAATTCAGTATCAAGGATACAATGTTCGTTTATACCAACATGTTGCTATAATAGGAGGACCAGATTTTGCAAGAAGTAGATATAATTCAATATGGAGGCGAACATGATTTTCAGCTTCTTTGCGTTTTTTTATTTACTTCAACACAAAAATTCAGGCTTTATTTAAAACAGAAACAAAAACATAAAGGTAAAAATTAGTGGCGGATTTCTTTACCTGTATTCTATGATGTACTACAGAATATAAAATTTGTAAATATGTATAAAATTAAGCGAAAAAAATATTGAAAATAAGTAGATAATAAAGATACAAATTAGTCCCGATACATTTAAGTGTAAAATGAAACCCAAATTCTACCAAAAATGATTTGTTATTAATCGTTGTTATTAATCTTTCGATGGTTCACTCCAATCGAACGAACGATGTCATTTCTTGTTCCGATTTTCAAGTTTCTTCCAGTTTAAGAAATTTACCTTAAACTAACGAAATATTTAGGTACGATGTTGTTCCATCATGAAGTCCATGTACGCCATAGATTGCGTATCAGGTAAAACATCTTGAGTTTGTATTGAGCTTTGACAGCGGTAATACGGTCGTTTTTGCCATTTTTTCATGGCACAAGTATAGCTTTTTTTGCTTTTTTAGTGGAAAAGTTGTGACAAAAAGTGCACTGTAAAAAAAGTATTTTTTAATATGGGTTGGTGAACTATATTTGACATAAGCGAAAGACGTACAAGTAATATTCATTTTGTTCATGACAAGAAATAGAATATTTAATATTCTAAGAAGTTTTACTGGATATTTCATCAATTTTCAACCATAAATAACGGTTTACTTGAACACGCATTTAGAACTGGGTATACAACTCATTATATTTTGTAAACAATAATCGTTTTATTTAAAATGCAAACAGTTAGTCTATTTGAATAATAAACATCCATGACGTATGGATTCTAAAGTTATCCAATTTTATCTTAAAGAAGAAAACAAAAAATCATCAAAATATTTATTGGCCTTAATATAAAAAAATGGAAAATTTGGCTCGATCAAATAATTTCTTTTGCCGTGCCTACTCTTGAAACATTCTACAAGAACGTTGAGAAAATTGAAGATGGAAGAGCAAGTTATTATCTTAATGGAGTTTAAATCTTGTTTATTATTGATGTCAATACGCACACTTTGACACCTTTTAAACAGATAATTTAGGTTTTCTACTTGTAAGGTAAAATTTGAAAACGTCGATCAAGTTTCAGGGTAAAAAATATTGTCCAATCAAGTATATTTTAGGCGTCTCTTACTGCGCTTCTTACTGAGTTTCTTACTGACTAGATTTGGTAACGTTTTGATCCGCCAATTTTTGGGTTTTTTGATGACCCCGGGATCGGAATTACAAAATCTTTAATCCCGAAATCCCGGGATCAGTATTTTGTCCAGGATTGGCCCTAGTACACACTAAATAAATACTGTATCAGTCGTTACAGAAGAACACTTTCTTTTTACTTTATTTTCTGGCCAGAATAATGATATTTTTAATGGAGATAGCAAATGTTCGACTGTTGTCTCCAAAAATGATATATTAAAAACTTAACATTATTTTTTTAGTTGGCCAAAGGCATTGTTCACCATGACCAAACCAGGTGGCCAAATATTCGCATCCATATACCTTTCGCCGAACGTATTTACCGAATCAATACATTCCCAGATGGCCGAGACGAATAAACCGTGGTCGAAGTACTTCAAAAACTACAAAAACGTCTTCACTTCGTACTATGGAAACGACCCAATCGAAACCGCTACAGATCTGCTGACCAACGCAGGTTTTGTGGTGGATTTTATTGATTTGATCGTTTTGCCGGGCAATTATGATAGCCAGGAAGCACTACACAGTAATATTTACTTTTTGGGTGAAGCTTATCGATTAAAAAATATATTTTTTTAGGAACACTGATGAGCGTTAACACTTTTGCTAGGACGTTACCTGAAGATATGCTGAGCGAGTACACATACGACTTTGGCGAGAAGATTAAGCAGCATGCAGAAAAAGGGGAAGGAGAAGGAGTGTTTACAATCATGCAGACAATTGTTGTTGTTGCTTCTAAACCTGTTTGTTGTAAACCTAGTAGATTCTAGAAAGTTGTTAAAATTAATATTTTTTGGCAGCTGAAATTATGCACTACTTTTTGTATTGCACTTAATTTTCCAATATATAGTGTATTGATATTATATGTTCTTATATAATAAATTGTTTTCTTGAAAGAATACCCAACAAGTATTATATAACGTGATAACTAAAGTAGTAATATTGAACTATTAATATCGCTTTGTGAATTTCTATAAAAATACGGTAGGGAATTCCTTAGGGAATTTTTAATTGATTTTAATTTTGTGTTATTACAAAATTCAACAAAATTTGTCTGATTAGTTCAGTTGCGCTCAGTTACGCTATATAATATTCTATTAATATTAGCACATTGGCATGAGAGATTAACATTATAAAAATAAATCAAATATATTTGAAAATGCGTAAAATATAAACGGTTGATTTCGTTTCTAGACATGGCACATGTATGGCATATGTGCAAACACGTTTCAAGTTCTCGAACCGCTGCTGGACAAAAAACTTGTTATTTTCGGGCCGAAGAATAACTTCTACGTCGCATATTTGAGGAAAACGTATGCAGTCAATGCTTTGCAGAAATAATGTTTTTACTGTCAAGAAATGTTATGTAATACGTTTCAGTTTCGCCTCTAAAATAATATCTTGGTATGCAGCAGTATGTCTTTCAAAATATAATAATACATGTGTATGATGAATGTATTTTTTGTTTGATAATAATTACTTCGAAAATATTGTTCACCCGACTGTAGTTAATTAAAAAGTGTGGACTAACATTTAAAAGTAACAAAGTGGCCTCAAATTTTGCCACATACAACATGGTTGACGCCTTTTCTGAACATTTCTGGTATCCTTAAAATATATGAAATTTCGCAATATCAACTCAATATGAGATCCAATTAAAATATATGAGTCAAATCAAACAAAAACAACTAGTATTTTATGGTGTGGTATTAAGATAGTCTAACTTTTAATCTTCTGTTTATTAGATATTTCTTTTAAGTAGATAATCTTTCGGATCCAGTTTTTAAATTTATGATTTGTATTGATTGGGATTTAAAGAGTTTCTATTTCCCAATATCATAGCATTGTTTACATCAGATCCAATGAAATAGAAAGTATTATATGTACGCATAACTGGATTTTGGACTTGGTAATAAATATGTGTGCTCTAAGAATATTTCCCGTCACTTATACTAGTATAGTGGTATTTGGTTCGATTCGCGACTACGAGATCATGAAAACATTAGATACTGATGTACTTAATTATCAGTTTTGATAATGAACATTGCACCTTTTATTTTTGTGTTAAGTTATTACTCAATTATGAACTATTCTTACGTATTGATTTTTATGTTATTTCTTAAGAATTATGTATACAGGGGTCTCAACAGTGCGATCTCGGAAGATTGTGCCTCTGTCTATGAAGATATTTTAAAAGTGATTTCACTCAAATATCTTTTACCCTAAAGCTTGATCGACGTTTTAAAATTTTACCTTACAAGTAGAAAACTTAAATTATTGGTTTAAAATGTGTCAAAGTGTGCGTATTGACATCAATAATAAACAAAATTTAAACTCCATTAAGATAATAACTTGCTCTTCCATCTTCAATTTTCTCAACGTTCTTGTAATATTTCAAGAATAGTCACGGCAAAAGAAATTTTTTATATTAAGGCCAATAAATATTTTGGTGACTTTTGTTTTATTCTTTAAGATAAAATTGGATAACTTTAGAATTCATACGTCATGGATGTTTATTATTCAAATAGACTAACTGTTTGCATTTTAAATAAAACGTTTATTGCTTACAAAATATAATGAGTTGTATACCCAGTACTAAATGCGTCTTCAAGTAAACCGTTATTTACTGTTGAAAATTGATGACATATCCAATGAAATTTCTTAGAATATTAAATATTCAATTTCTTGTCATGAACAAAATGAATATTACTTGTACGTCTTTCGGTTATGTCAAATATAGTTCACCATCCCATATTATAAAATATTTTTTTACAGTGCACCTTTTGACACAACTTTTCCACTAAAAAGGCAAATAAAGCTATAATTGTGCCATGAAAAATGGCAAAAACGACCATATTACCGCTGTCAAAGCTGTTTACAAACTCGCAATCTATGGAGTACACATGCACTTCATGATGGAACAACACCGTACCTAAATATTTCGTTAGTTTAAGGTAAATTTCTTAAACTGGAAGAAACTTGAAAATCGGAACAAGAAATGACATCGTTCGTTCGATTGGAGTGAACCATCGAAAGATTAATGACAACGATTAATAAGAAATAATTTTTGGTACAATTTGGGTTTCATTTTACACTTAAATATATCGGGATTAATTTGTATCTTTATTTTCTACTTACTTTCAATATTTTTTCGCTGTATTTTATACCTATTTACAAATTTTATATTCTGTAGTACATCATACAGGTAAAGAAATCTGCCACTATTTTTACATTTATGTTTTTGTTTCTGTTTTAAATAAAGCCTGAATTTTGTTGTTGAGGTAAATAAAAAGAAAAACGTAGGTAAATAAATATTGTATAAGTTATCACTACTTGTTTTTTGACATTATGTATGTATGACGACCGCATTATTTTTAACAGCCCGCCCATGGGCTACTAAATATCTTAGATGGCCCTGACCAGATTCAAACATATCTTATTTTCTTTTATAAATTTGATAACGATACCAGCCCAAAATTCAATGTCACGATTACATCAGCTAAGTACTCTCCTGCAATTTAAGTTAGAGTATCGTCTGCAAATAGGTGCTCATCACAATATTTAACTAGTGAAACTACATAATCTATGGACAAATTAAATCAACTAGGTCTCAAAACAGAACCTTGTGGCACCCCAAGCTGCTTATTAACACACTTCACCCATTTTCTCCAATTATAACCTCCTCTTTTTAATACCACAAAAACTACAACTTGTTCATTCTAATCAAATCACCCTACCTTATATTCTCCAACCAAGTCGTCCAATTTCTCCCAAACTGCTCCGGTTCAATGGTCAACCTTCCTTCCCGGTAATCCAACAACGCTCTGCGCGCCATCTCTTGGCAATTCACGAACCATTGCGGCTTCGACAAGAATTCCACAACGTCCTTAGATCTGCTACAGATCGGTACGATCATTTTGTGGTCTCTATCGCCTCTAGTCAAATTTAATTTTGACAATTCAGCTAGGAGAATCGTCCTTGCCTCGAATCGACGTAGTCCTGAGAATTGGCCACAGGACGAAGTGAGGTTCCCATCTTCTCCGATGACGCTGATCAACGGTAGAGAATGACGTTTCGCGATGGCAAAATCGTCATGGTCATGGGCTGGAGTTACTTTGACAGCACCTTTGGAAGAATGAGAAAAGTAGGTTAAATGGTATTGTCTTCCATAATGACACGATTTCTTCGAAGAATCTCAAATTAAATAACAAAAAAATGGGCTCAACCGGGATTTGAACCCGGGACCTCTCGCACCCAAAGCGAGAATCATACCCCTAGACCATTGAGCCGCCTGGTGAAAGTAGCAACGCTCCTGAGGCTCGAGCAATTCGACCAAAACACGCCGCATTACGTCAAAAACAGTGCAATTATCTCCCAATAAATTTACAACCCGCAACAAAACCAACAGATAAGCTTATCAATCGCCAAACATCAAACCGAAAAACCAACTCGCGCAATCGTCTCAAAACAATCCAATAAAGCGAATCTCCACTCGAAATAATGAAGTCTTCGTTATTTCAGCTCATCAAAAACGCTTCTTCCGCCATCTGGATGCCCATTAGAATCACGCTAGTGACGGAGAGACAACGAACGCGTGTTAACGAATCTCGCGTCCGGGAAAATGTTCATTAGGCCTTCGTCTGGTTTTCCGAGCGAATGCCGACGGACGTGTTCGCAGTTTGCTGCGCCAGGGAAAATTTCAAAGGCAAACTTCGTAATGGTATTAAAGGCGCTGAAGTTTGCGTTGAGATGCATGGAATCTATAGTTTGCCTGCGTCTGATCAACGTGTTTAAAGTCGCGCGTTGTTGGCAAATTTCGAAACGAAATAACGGGGATTGGTTGCGGCTTTAATGAGATTTTAGGAGATTAAAACAATGGGTTGTGGAATTTGTGGAATTTGGATAATTGATATGGACGTATGGGATGAGAGACTTAACCGTCGAGATTTCCATATGACTAACCGTGTGTTTTGATATCTATTTATGACCAGTGAATTTATAAAGATAACCTATTCTGCGATGTTTGTATTTTTGGAATTCCGAATGAAGTAAGCTCTGATACTACAGTAGCTAAGGTCAAGTTTAAAAATAATATTCGGAATGAATTAATGCCGTATCTTAATGCGCCTTAGACACGCACGTAAATCAGTATTTATCAATGTATCAATTCCCAGGAAAATAAAAATATGTTTGTTATTATTAAATGTGTAAATCAACAGCAATTGTTTTGATATGCAAAACTTGATGTTAGCAGTAAGACCCCTTTCTTTCGAGCGGGTCATATATAATTTTAATCGTATCAGCGTAATCAATATCTAAGATCCCACGCTTTTCACCAATGCGTCACTTGACCTGCAAGAATCCAAATTTCAGCCCATTTTACAAATGACAATCTCAATACAAAACCGAATACCGTTCTCTATGCGGTGATACAATAAATACTTGCTTTGATGCATCTTACGTTATGCTTTCTTTGAATATTTATTTACTCAAACTTTTTACTTGACTAAAGAAGTAAATCGTGTTGATTTAGTAATAGATATGACACTGGAAATAAAATGTGTGGAGCCGTTTTTATAGAAATGAAAACATGAAAAAGTTCAAAAAAATGGGCTCAACCGGGATTTGAACCCGGGACCTCTCGCACCCAAAGCGAGAATCATACCCCTAGACCATTGAGCCGCCTGGTGAAAGTAGCAACGCTCTTGAGGCTCGAGGAATTTGTCCAAAACACGCCGCATTACGTCAAAAACAATGCAATTATCTCCCAATAAGTTTACAACCCGCAACAAAACCAGCAGATAAGCTTATCAATCGCCAAACATCAAAACGAAAGACCAACTCGCGCAAACGTCTCAAAACAATTCAATGGCAAACTTCGTAATGGTATTAAAGGCGCTGAAGTTTGCGTTGAGATGCATGGAATCTATAGTTTGCCTGCGTCTGTTCAACGTGTTTAAATTCGCGCGTTGTTGACAAATTTCGATGCGAAATAACAGGGATTGGTTGCGAGTTTAATTAGATTTGAGGGGATTAGAACAATCGGTTGTGGAATTTGTGGAATTTGGATAATTGATATGGACGTATGGGATGAAAGACTTAACTGTAGAGATTTCCATATGAATAATGGTGTGTTTTGATATCTATTTATGACCCGTGAATTTATAAAGATAACCTATTCTGTGATGTTTGTATTTTCGGAATTCCGAATGAAATAAGCTCTGATACTACAGTAGCTAAGGTCAAGGTTAAAAATAATACTCGGAATGAATTAATGCCGTTAATTGCGTCTTAGACATGCACGTAAATCAGTATTTATCAATGTATCTACTCCCAGGAAAATAAAAATATGTTTGTTAACTTTCTACTTGAATAAAGAAATCAATCGTGTTAATTTTGTAATAGATATGACACAGGAATTAAACTGTGAGAAACAGTTTTTATAGAAATGAGAAGAATGGTGATTATATGCAGGAAAAAGAAGTCCAAAAAATGGGCTCAACCGGGATTTGAACCCGGGACCTCTCGCACCCAAAGCGAGAATCATACCCCTAGACCATTGAGCCGCCTGGTGAAAGTAGCAGCGCTCCTGAGCCTCGAGTTATTCGTTATACTGCAATTTATCTCGTAATTAATTTACAACCGGTTTAGATAAGATTGTTTCCTGTGGATTTTGTGACGTTGTAGACAGCTTAAAATTGTTTTATTCGACAATCAAGAGCGTTCTTACTTTCACCAGGCGGCTCAATGGTCTAGGGGTATGATTCTCGCTTTGGGTGCGAGAGGTCCCGGGTTCAAATCCCGGTTGAGCCCAATTTTTTATTCATAATTTATTACCTTTTTATTTATTATTAGTTTTTGTTTTAAATATGGAATTGTTATATTTACAGTATAACCTGCATAAAATGGTCCCAACACAAACCAATTATGAGTACAAATGTAAACTCTTATAGATCGATAATAAAAGCTGGCTTAATTAAAACTTGACCATTTCCCTATAGTAAAACTGCACTTTTTTCATCACCATTTATTAAAAAAAAAAATCTGTGGTGCGTGTCAGATTTCAGTACGCTTGCAAAACTTCAGGAAGGGGAATTAGGCCGGATTGCAATATGCGGAATGAGACTATCCGTGAAACTCATTACGAAGCACCGTCAGTCATACGAAGCTAACAATGGCATAGCTCAGCTATGCGGGAAAAGTTTCGCCATTGTTGTGTACCTTTCAAATATAGCCGTGCCGCATAGATACGTCTACCAACGTAGGATAAAAAGGCAGACGGTAAATGAGACTAATTTACGATTGGAGTTTCGCGTACAGTTTTGGTATGCGTTACCGCGATCATGCAGCCAGTTTGCGAATGTGCGACGGATAAAGGTTAGCAAACTTTTAAATATGCCGCAGTGATATAGGGCCGTATTCTCTCTCACATCTCTGAATGAGAATTTGAAAATTTCAGATGCCACTGGTATTCGTGGTTTTGTGTAAAAAATTACAAACTAATCATCAATTAAACTAAACTAAAGTAAATCTAACCTCAAATTAGACGATGAATTGTTTGCTTTCTTCGAATTTTTCTACTAACCATTTGATTTGAGGAACCTCAAGAGATTGTTGTTAGAGTTTTGAAGTCTTTATCTATAGATGAATCCCTGAATTTCAGTGAAAGTATAGCGGACGTCCACATTCAATTAATTTCATTAATTACTTGTTTAGTAACAGCATTTTATATATTTTCAAGGTCAGTAGCCCCTATCTTTTACTATGTTGGCAAACTTTCAAGCTTTACAACTTTGAGCTGATTTGAAGCTGCTTCAGCTTAATATAGGTCTGTGAGGTGAAATTTGAATTTGACAACTTTGACAAAGTGCTAAACTTAGATTTCTTCCATCAATTTATTGAAATTTTTGGTCGTGGGTAAGTGCAATACTCCAGTTGCAACATATATTACATGCACGTGATAATTTATGTTGAATTTGTATTGGAATTTGTTCGTTCGACACTTCAGACAAAGTTCTCCGTAGTTGCGATAGATGTCCCGCGAATACATTGATTGGTTAACCGTCAAAAATCTTTACATGTAGGTATTTGTTTGTCATTTTTGATACAATTTATTGAAATTGTCGGTCGTAGGTAAAATTATTTTTATCCTACACGATGCGAAAATGTCGTTTTCGCGTCTCTATGGAGACACGAAAGATGCTATTTGCCAGCCAGCCGCAGCCTGGCCTGTAATGAACACTTTTCGGGGCTAGCCCGGAAAATGTAATATCTCTGTCCAATCAAAACACAGTTTCGATTCGGTTTGACGTTTGTGATTAAAACGTCAACGGATTTTATTCGTCAAAAGTCAATATGTCAGAGATTAGTCTTTAGAAACGGGTGATTTTATTACGATAGTTCTGTAGGATAAAAAATTATGTGTGCACCACGCCCAGAAAGTGTTTTCCGGGCCTCAAGAAGTGCCCAGGCTCGCTACGCTCGCCTGTGAACCTCTTCTCTCGCCCCGGAAAAGAACCAGTTTCACGGCTTGGTACACAATATACTATTTTCAACTTTGCATTCACAACGCACACAGTGTAACACTGTTGTCGGTGTTACAATTGACAAATTGTATCACCGTTTTTAGTTCTTTTTCAAAAATTGGTCACATTGATATTGTTGCGAAGTATAGTATAATTACATTGTATAATTGAAGCCAGGTCATCCAACCCATCCAACCTGCAGACAGTTGCTTGGCCAAAATGCAGACGTCACGCTTTTCAAATCGGAACAAAGACATTCCTTTGTGCCACGCGTTCAAAACGTGCAAATTAACATTAACTTATATCAAAAGCCAAAAGTTTTTGGCGGCCCCAAACAGGTTATGACGTCTTTTCCCTAGTTTCCCTTTGACCTATAATTTCAGAACCATATTAAACACCGGTAAGTATCCGGAATCTAGAAATGTTTTAGTTAGAATTAACAAAACCAACAAAACAACTCTCTTTCAAAGTTTACAGCGATATTCCTACACCAAGTTTCTTTTCAATTTCAACCTCATGCATCTCCAACAATTCAATAACTCTGCAGACATTCCAGCAAACCGAACAATTCCTTATACAGATTACAGATTCCCTTCAATATCTCCAGTAATATTTCTCGGTCATTGGCAGTTTCAGGTCGATCGACGTATGCAAGCAAGCATTCTCAGTTGGCTTAGTTTCAGGGGAGATCAGCGACGTCATATTGGCCCCAGCCCACCGCCCTGCGGCACCGATGCTGATTTATCGTCACGACCGTGCTCGGGAATCGGAAACACCGCAAACCGGAACTAATAACGCGAATATATCTGTCACTGTAGGAAATAAATTCCGCATCTATCATTGCGCGCGTTCCGCTCCCATTTATTTTAACATATTCGCGATTTTTTCCGGTTTTTATTCGGACGATAGGTGTGTGCTGACCGCACATAGTACGTGAATTATCGCACTGTGCGCCGGGAAAATTGAAAATTCGCGCGAGTGAAGCGACATCTGTGTCACACCACAGGGATACTATGACGTGTTCGAACTGAACAGGAATTGAAATAATTTGAAATGAATGAAATATGCGTGGATAATTCAGGTGAAATGTGGTCAAAAGTGGCGAATTTTTTTTTTCTTTTTCGTTTTAGGAAATATCTACATTCTGTTTTGAGGAATGTTTGTCACATGCGAGTGTGTATGCAAAATGTAGACATGTCCTTTGAAATAAATTTCGAGAAAACCGCAATAATCTCATAGACCAGGGGTTCTCAACCTTTTAGGTTCCGTGTACCACTGTACCACATAAAAAGTATTCAAATTTCTCCGTACCAGAAACGTTTATACAAAAATGAATATTAATACGTACTATCGTGGCCATATATTATGTCCCATCTTTTGACGTCGATCTTCTCGCAGAAGAATTCAAAACATTTGAAAAAATTCTGGTGCTGTCCTTGATTAATATGGTACAACTCATAAAAATTAGAAAGCTGTATATGTTGGCGTTTTCCCGATTTTTCCAAATTAAGAAGAATTGGCGCTGTTTTTTCCCCATAAATTTTATTCGTTTAACTTTAGCAATTAATTACTCCAGAACTAATCTATAGATTTCAATGTGCATTTTTGTAAAATCATTGGTTTAGTGGTTGACCCACAAATAGCTATATTATGCAATGCCAGCAATTCCATTATTAGCACACATAGAATAATGAAATATAGACTATAGGCTACCAAATAATTCATTGGTTTAAAGTTTGCTTGATAAACCCAAAAAATATTTAAAAAGTATGCCCGATTTTGTAATAAAATATTCAAACTATTATAACAGTTTCAACAGTTTATGTATTAATAATATTTAAATACATGCACAAACAATACAAAATAAATACAACTCTTGATATATTACATATATTACAAATGTCAGCTCTGAACGTATAAAACTTAGAAATATCAAAAAACTTTTACAAATTTAGTATCGTAAATTTGTAGACACATAAATTATTTTGCAGATCGTTCATTAATTTTAAATGCTAATCCCGAAACCCGATTTATATTGCCAAGAATTTCCATGGGACTTCCAAATGCCCCATGTTCGTGGTTCTGTTATCTTATTGGCTCATTTTGCCATTATTTTTTAATTCGGTAATCTGTCGCCGGATATCCAAATTTCTTTGGCGAGGCATAATCGCCGTATCGTTATATGTATTGTGTCCGTAAACACTATTCTTCTAGTAACTAATGCACGTGCGATCCGCCACTACTTGCAGCGTCGCTGTCGATCCCTTCCCCCGCTCGGCCGAAAGACCGAAGAGCGCCGCGTCAATTGCAGCAATCATGAGATGCTTCAACTCGATCTTTTGTAGGGAAAATGCAAGATAATTATTATGTAATAAACTTTAAACCTATAAATTAGTGGGTAGCATATACTCTATATTTCATTATTCTAGCTCTTCTAATAAAGGAATTGCGGGCATTGCATAATATAGCTTTTTGTGGGTCAAGCACTAATCCAATGATTTTACAAAAATGCACATTGAAAGCTAGCATTCCGCCGGTGATTTTAGTTTTTAATTCGTTGAAATCTATAGATTATTTCAGGAGTAATTAATTGCTAAAGTTAAACGAATAAAATTTACGGGGCAAAAACAGCGCCAATTCGTCTTAATTTGGAAAAATCGGGAAAACGCTAACATATACAGCTTTGTAATTTTTAGGAGTTGTAGCATATTAATCAAGAGCAGCATCAGAATTTTTTCAAATTTATTCGCCCCTAGATTTGCGAGAAAATGGACTTCAAAAGAGGGGACATAATATATGGCCACGATAGTATACATAAATGAAAAAAGCATACCTAATATAAATTTGTACCAAAATATTAACTTTTCAACGACAGTTTACTTGGGAAAAAAAGTTCTAAAAAGACAATAGTCTAACAATAAACAATTATATAACTAAACTTCATTTGGTATACAAAAGCAAAGTAAAAAGATCACTTACATTGAAGTAATATAAAATAATTTAAATATTGATGCGTTTGGGATTGTTTTGCAAAACACATGTTTTTAAAATGTTTTTTAAACAGCAGCCTAGTCAAAATACAATTTTACTTCAAAAAAGTGATTAAAAATCCCAATGAACCTGTAGTCAAAACTTGGGTTTCTTTTGAATATGTGTTCAGCCAGTTCAGCCAGACTGTGGCGCAGCGGTAAAGCGCTTGGCTATCAGTCTGGAGGGCGTGAATTCGATTCTCACGCCCTGCTTTCAGAGTAAAGGTTTTTCTGTAGTTTTCCTTTACTCCTCGGTGAATGCTGAAAGCCAAACAACTTAAGACGTGCCACAGACGCGGCCCATAATAATGATAATTCGGGCCTGCCGATGCCCCCGTAATGGCGAAAGCTGTTGGGGGATGTTAAGGCATGGATTATTATTATTATTATTATTATCACTGAAAAATTCTTTCTTATAAATACATATAAAGTGTGAAAATGTCAAAGGCGTATAGAAAAATCCAGCTAAGTTTGAATGTTTCCGAACTGAACAGCTCTTTTTTTTGTCTAACTCCACTGGGCTACTGTGTTTAATAATCATGAGAGAGCATTTAGTCCACATTATACACCAAAGATATTGTCAAGCGAAATTCTATTCACGTTCATTAAAACAAAACACGATCTAATTTACGTAAAGAAAGTCCGGAGACTCAATTTCCCCCTGTTTTCCATTATAACTCCAACTTAACAAGCACATAGCGTACAGCGGAGCGCGCCTGACACGTCATTGTTGAAACTGACAGCTTGTTAATTAACAAAACTGAAATTTCCGTACGAAACTATTCTACGAACAATGTTATTACAAACTTTCGGTATTTCCATCATGAAACTTACCGGAAGATTGGAGAAAGTTTACCTACTTGATGAGTGAAAAACTTAATGTTGAAAATGTAGTGATGGGTAAGGTAAAACTTACCAGTTCCAAATTGAGGATCTACACATTCGTCAGGAACGATTGGAATTTTTTCGTTCCTGAAGGGGTGTAAGGCCATCCGGCCTACAAGGGATGAATATCTGGCGTCTTGGGGATGAACAGCAATGGCAACATCCCCTAGCATGGTCTCAGGTCTTGTAGTGGACACCACTATTTCGTCAACTGAAACAAAAGTAATTTTTCATTACATACAAACTGTATTAACTCTTATCCTATTCTATATTGCATAATTTAATAAAACGTGACTCTAGACCAGTTTTCAAACAGCACAGCGTTGCCAACGTTTTGATTAGTAATAAATTGCCAACAGCAAAACCGAAAATTGTAGTTTCTTCGTATAAAACCAGAATATTAGGTTAATTTGATTGCATCCCGAGTTTGTCTATACGCGCGCAAACTGCAAATTGAAACGGGCATCCAAAGCTTGTTTAAGCTCGAAGCTGCAGTTTTCCATCGTGATATTAAAAGCGATTAAATCTCGTTACATCGCTTTGCTCTCATTATTGGATTATTTCGTGCTATTGTTACGAGGGATGGAAATATTGGGGCGTAAAGTGTACATTCGATAATTTGCACTCCCTGGTATTATTCTGGATAAATCCATAAGAGAGATTCAGATTTAGTACTGTAGTTTCAGGTTATTTCAACATGCATCTGGATGAACTTCAACGTGGTTGTTTGTTATTCTTTTCGCTTATTCTATCCTAAATTATTCCTAATTTTTCTAATTGTTATAATTATCTTCTAATTTGAAGCCACAATCTTTTAAAACATTAGTCTAAGCAACCTTAGAAAACGTAAACGAAAATAAAAAAGAATCCAAACTGTAGACATAAGAAACGCACGTTTTCTCTTGCAGATTTTTTTAAATAATAGACTACATCTCTGCCTGGCGTCATTGATGTAAGAGCATTGGTCCCAATACACTACCTTGGGGTACTGAGGCTTTCACCTCTTTTACTTCGAAGTACTCATAGATCTGTTTTATTCTGAATAGTCTATCTTATGCTTATGCTTCTTTTTAGAAGCTATTTCTCCAGTAAAAAAATGTTTCTATGTTTTAGAGTTGCTGTCAGTTTGCAAAAATGGCAAGTCAAACTTATAAAATTTTGTAATGAACTGAAAATCTGGTTAAATAGGTTCTAAATTGCCTGTCTTGTAAACCCTTAAAAACTCGTATAACACGGTATTTTTTTCTAGTTTTTATTATGAAACCGATAACAGTGTCACAATGTGTTCACTACGAAACCAAATTAGAAGTAAGTTATTAAGTAAACAGATTTAGATTGTACATTTAAAAAAGGATTAAAATTAATTTATAATTATTAATTGTAACTTAACGGAAGTATTAGAGCCTTATTTAATTGTGTAATAACTTAATCTTCTTCGTGATTATTTTCATTTATTAGTATTATTATTATTTTTATAATTATATTATAATTATATTATTATAATTAAATATATTCCAGATCAACCCTTCTGGTAATGCTATACGAATCGCATGACGGTCTATTCGGTCAATTTATCGGATTTGATCGGAAGTCTGAGGCTCTGGTACCGAGCATTGACGACAGGGGGCGTGAGATCCGCGCTGACGACTTTAGCTGCAGCATCGGATGGCGGTCGACGCAATTTAGAAAGGCGGCTATGGGCAAATCTGCATACGCGACGGGCGTCGTTGAGGACGCGACACGACGCCCGCTGCGATAATTGAATTTCGCGGAATTCAATCGCGCAGAGCGCCATCTGTGTTGTCACGTACCGCACTAGCAAATAACGACCACCAATAGCTCGCTAAACGAAGAATACGAGAGGCTTTTAGTACTGCGCCGGGGTTTATACGCTTTTTTAGGTGTGACTTGTTCCTTTCTTTTTTTCTGTTTTTTGATAGAGGAGGGGTGGAGATTTGGGAATTGCGATTTGTGTTAGGATTTGGTGATTTTTGTCACGTATTTTGTCACGGTCTTTTAGGAGTTTTATTGTACGATTTTTTGTATAGTTTCGGTGCTTTGATTCAGTGCTTTTATTTGAACTGAGCAACTAAAAAACATGGTATAAGAGAGTAAATTAATAGTTAACATAATATAACTAATAAATTATTAATATGATTAATATGATAAAAATAATAAATATTGTTTGTGAAAAGTATTTTGTTGAAAAGAAATCCGGCGCCTCCGCCAAATTGGCGAAATCTTAGCGTATGTCTTGAACTGGCGGGATGCCTCGTTAAGCAAGCCTCTTACTGCAACAGTTATGTGCGCTGGAGCACCGTACAACAAAAAAACGTCTGTTAAACAATTTCAGAAGTCAACAAGCTTTCAGGATAGGGTTAACTCTAGTAAACAAAAAAAAGAAACCAATTATCGGAAAAAAACACATCGAGACAAATATAAACTTATTATTCAACCTTGAATTTCAGATATACAATAAAACCGAACGACGCAATCTCTTCAAGCCGTCTACACACGATCCTAGACATAACAATAACTCCTGCCACCCCCAAATAATCTAATTCAATTCGAATAATAACTTTGTTTTTCCATTCGCGTTCCACAGAGAAAGCGTCTACCATACAAAGAGAGAAAAACAAGAACAATGGTTTCAGTGAAAATATCTTTCGAGCTTCGTTTTTATGAGAATTGCTGTCGTTCTAGAGGCGCCAGTAATTTCAAAAGCCGCACTTTCACAGGGGGAGGGGGGGGGAGGGGGTGGAATAGGCCTTCAAGCGTCGCGCTTTAATTTGATCCATCGCGGTCATTTGTAAATGTCCAATTTTTAAAACAAGGAAGATACACAGCAGTTTAGGTATTTGTCTCTCTACTGATTCTCTTTTGTCCGGGGTAACTCGAAGTTTTTCTTTAGTATTCCCGAAGGAATTTCGTTTAAATCCCTACTTAATTAAAGCCTGAAGTTTTTAGGAACTTGGTAAGGTCCTATGTGAGTATAAAATGTGTGTCCTGCGGAATAGATTAAAATAAAAAATGTGAAAACTTTGTTGTAGGTATATGTTATTATTTTTGTGCGTTTATAACAGAGTTTTATAGAGTATGTTAAAAAATATCGTGGTCCCAGGAGCATATAAATGATTGTTTATATTCTTAGATTGAATAATTAAGTAGTACTTCCAAAATAAATAAGGCAAGTTTAAGAGAATGCCTGTTGAAGTATGTAGAACCGACAGAACAATTTCTTCATTTCTGTATCTGATTCGTTCTGATTCTATTGCATTTTTCGTTATTTCTTTTCAATTTGTTTTTAAAGCATTTGCAGCTCGGTTGATGACAGATGAATTTAAATTGACTCCTATCTACCACTTCCTTAAAATGTTGAAAACGCAAACTAGCCTATGTGCAATAAATGAAATCAATTTTTATGTTGACGAGTAACATTTTCAATTAATTGTAACTTTCCATTCTTCAATATTAGTTGAGACTAATACCGAATTAAGTTACCTAAAATAACAACTTTCCTACACTGCCATGTTTAGCACAGAAATCGTATGTATGTTTGTAAAAATTTGTAAAATGTTGCGTTTCAGATCATATTGCGTTTTTATTGTGAAGATAAAAATATTAAAACACTTTTTTTATTCTTTATTGTGTTCTTAGATCTTTTAGCTATAACATGTCAACAACAAAACATTCCATATTATGATTTTATCGAAAAAACTAAATTCTGAACAAATTTGCAGTTAACTCTTAAATATTTTTTAATATACTTTATTATAATTTATAAACTTTACGTTTTTCTAACAGAACACCTTGATTTTTTTAAGTTCTACGACTAATTCTAAGAATTTTATGTAGGAAATAGTTTTTATGATAAAATGCATAATTTTTGTGTTATCAGCAAGTAATCAATAATCCTGAAGGTTAAATTACGAACATTTTCCCACATACATATACATTTATTTTAATGTTGCAGTTTGAACATTTAATTTAATTCTATTGAATTGTGTTGTTATTTTCACTTGAATTTCTTATTTTTTATCCCTTTGGTTAAAGTAAAAGTTCATGAATTTTGATTAATTGCTTATAATTCTAAAATAATGCATTTAAAAAATAATTCCAACATAAAATTCCTAGAATTAATATTAGAATTTAAACATTTAAGAACATACAGGGTGTTCTGTTACAGGAAATGTTACTAAATTTACATAATAAAATGAACACTCTAAATATTAAAAATATATTTAGACGATCGCTTCTTTCAAGCAAGAATACATTTTTAAAAAAAATATGATTAAACATTTTTTGAAGTTTCTTACTAAAAATTATTTAGGTGTTCCGGTAATTTTGGCTAACCCAGTATATATTACGTAATATAAAACGTGGTCTGTCTGTCTATCTGTTCACGTTCCCTAGCGAAGAGGGTTGACCGCAGTCCCTGGATCCCTCAGCTTTTTCATCTGATTATTGCAAATAAATCTTTACTCTTTTCAACTTTTCAAATGCAATCACTATCAGATCACAAAATAAAAATTAAATAATAATTAATAATATTTATACAAAGTTCTCAATATTGAATTTCTGAACTTTTGAATTAAAGAGAGAGAGAGAGAATTAGAGAGAACTTTTTAGTTATTTTTATTTTTAATCCCTAATATTCAAAGTTAAACAATTTGCAGGAAAGCTTCGGCAGATCCGGTTTTACATAATTGCCGGTAGCCGGATATCCGGTATCCGGTAGCCGTGTATCCGGTTTCCGGCAACCGTCTATCCGGTTTCCGGTCGCCGGATATCCGGCACCCGGTTACCCGGCCTACAACCGATCAGTTCCATCTCTACAAAACAACCACCTACCTTCCAAACCAGTCGGGTCGCACAGCTTATACGCAAAATCGGTCATCCGGCCGAACTGCACCGGTTTTTCGTAGCCCGGTACCGTCAAATCGGTCCTTCCGTCCACCTCCAAGTGTTCGACCTCCATGTCCGAGATGGCGGACCTCAGTACGCAGGACCAATTTACCAGATAATCCGAACGATATATCAACTTCGCCGCGTAGAGTTTGATGAACGCCTCCGTTACCGCACGGCTCTGCGCTGCGTCCATCGTGAACATTTGTCTGGGCCAGTCGAGCGTAGCTCCTAAACGCCTCAACTGTTGACCTACGACAATAAGAGGAAGAAGAAGCGTGAGAAGGAGTGATGATTGTTGCTCTAGTTGGTCTGAGGAGGGGGGGGGGGCAAAAACTGAGGAGATAAAGGGATATTGATGGTTGGTGTTAGTCGTGGGAAAAGGTGAAATGTTTTCGATAGTTTTTAAGCTTTTTACTGTTATTTTTCTATGCTGAAGATGTGCAACCCCCCCCCCCCCCCCTTGCAAGTTATACAATAGACGAAAACGATTTATAGCGCTTTTTGTGTATTTTCCACAATCCCTGATAGTTTTATTAAGACTCTTATATAATTTTCGAGTTGTGATTTATTACTTTTTTTCATCGTTAATTTTTCTATTTCCAACAAGTCAACAAGTTGTTAGCTCCCTTTTTAGGTCATAGAATGGAGTGAAATGTGGTTTATAGTTTATAATATATTATATATATTGTAGGTAAATTGTTATATTTTCCACACTTACCGAGTATTATCAAGATTCCTTTATTTTTGTCGACTTCTGATTTTTTACTTCTTGGCACTGCTAATGTTTCTATTTCAAACAATTCAAAAAATTCAATTCCAGTTCCACGTTCTATAGTTGTTGGAAATATGGTTTATACTGTTTATTGGTTTATAGCTAGCAACTTATAGCTAGCTTGCACTGTTAGTGATTAATTATTTTGTAAAAAATTTTAAAATAAGTAAATAAATATTGTTTGGTACAACATCGTCTTTTATAAAGATCCAAGTTGAAAATTTTAGGCCATTCCTTTAAAATAAAGTATTCAACGATACGCCCGTTGTACGCAATAGTTATTGTAAATAAATAAATTTTTATCAACTAATATATTAATATAGTATATTATTTGACGAGCACATAACTAAGAATATAAATCGCAAGCATGAAAACATGAGAAACAATGTAAACATGCGAGCGATTTATATCCGTTGAGTGCGAGTCGAATACGACGTTTTATCTACGACTCATAAATTCTATTTTATATCAAATATTTTAAATGTATTTGTCAATGATGGCGAGGCGAACTGTCACATAACTGTCATCCATGTAGGTTTTGGCAGACGTTGACACGTTGTATAATGATGACAGTTCGTTCAAATAATGAAGTCATTATTTGAACGAACTGTCATTATTATACAACGCTAGTGGCACTATAATAAAGAAGAAGAAATATATTATAAGATATAATACGAAAATATTCTTAATTAGAAGTTCAGGAGTTTTGATTAATTGCTTATAACTAAAAAATTATGAAACTTATAAAAAATTTTTAGAATTAGTCTTAGAATTATAAACGTTAAAATATACAGGATATTCAATTTGAAAAAGAAAAGCTTACCACATTTTCATAATAAAATGAACATCCTGTATATTAAAAATATATTTCAATGATAGCTTGTTTAATGTCAAAAACGTTTGTTTAAATGTTTCTTTGAATTTTGTTACGGTTGGAGACTTATGTAGGTGTTCTGGTAATTATGACTGCTTTTAATTAATTGCTTAAAACTAAAAAATGATGTTCTTTATAAAAAGATTATTTTAATAAAAAATGTTTAGATTAGTCCTAAAATTACAAAATATAAAAATATACAGGGTATTCCATTTGAAAAAAAAAGTTTACGAAATTGCTATAATTAAATGATATATTAAAAATATATGTTTACGATGGATTGTTTAAAGTCAAAAAACTGTTTCTTACCGTTGGAGCATTATTTAGGTGTTCCGGTAATTTTGGCTAACCTTGTATAAATTACAAAGAACTTAAGAGACATTCCAATTAGCAAATAACACACATACACATACATTTAAAAATCTCAAGAAAATACCATTTAAAATGACAAAAAGTGACAAAAATTTTACGACAATATCTGCAAAAATGTAGTACTAACGTAGTTTTCAAGAAAAGCCTGCAATTGCTAATTTTTTTACAAACAATTGAATATCTCAGAAACTATTCACTTTACACATGTACAACTTACACATTTGGAAAGACAACTTTCTTAGTATTCATAATATGGTATAATATACAGGGCGTTCCAGTAAAAAAATGTACTGACTTTCGGTCACGCCTAAATGCAACACCCTGTATAAATGAAAATAATTTTACGTTATCGAAACTAATGAGTCAAACAACTCTTGTATAAAACATTTTTGACAATCGAATGCCGGGATACTAATTACTCACCCGGTAGAATAGAATAGTGGTTTATAATCTTTATTGGAATATTTCCAGAATTCCCGAGGTTTATCAAAATTGCTGTATTTATTTTCGGCGTTTCAATACTCGAATGGTACATATAAAATTTAAGGTACAATTGCGATCATTCACGAATATTCGCGTACGTTATAACAGATGGCGCTATACTATATCGATCATAATTATGCTCTTGAATAGCGAACACCTGCGTACCAAAAATGCGAAAACAATGGTTTTGAGCGTTCCATATTCGTTACGTAACAATATCGCGTTTCAATGGCAGAGATTCGATTATAATAACGAATGCGCGGCCGCTAGGTGGCGCTTTCGCTCGCTACCGCAACGATATTAATTGTATTTTGGACCGCTGACATTTTGGCGCGCCACATCTTTTTTTTTGTTGTGCGAAATATACTGGGTCAGACGTGTTGGATATGTACTATATTGTACGTTATAAATTGTATAGAGTTACATATATCCGGTATTATAAAGGGTGTGTGTTTAATAATATAACATTAAATTAGGTGGGATTGGACTGGACTGAATACAAAAGGGCTATAGAAAACTTTTCAGGGTTCTGTCATGGCTTTCAACTCAATGAGACCTATTATAAAAGCTCGACAATGGTTTTCCATTTACTTTCGTTGATGTAGAATTCCAATCTCGCAGTATTTGTTAAGGGTTCTGGAAATTTGTGAAGGTTTTTTTTTCTGCTGAACAATGTAATATCGGTGCAGTCCAGCGAATACTATAAACTAGTATACTTAGATACAAAAAAAGTTTGTTATTAAATTGTTGTTTTCGACGGCAATAATGAATTAATATTTGGAAGAAACTGTTTTCGGGCTAGTACGAGATTTCTTAATACTTTTCAGTTTTGACAAAAAATATGGAAAATTAGGATTCAGTCAAAAATTGTCGGATCAGTTGTACTACGCCGAGTATATTATTCTATTAATTATTAGAAAATTGGAATGTGAAATTAACATTTTGAAAATAAGTAACATATTTTTGAAAATATGTAAAATAAAAACAGTTGATATCCATCGGAGATATCGAACATGATTTGGAAACACATTCCATTATATTGTATTGTATACATATCAATAATATATTATACATATTCGTAAATTGGTTAGATGAGAATGAAACCGAACACTGCATATATCCTGGCATATCCATTAGTATCAGTTGATAAACAAATGCGAAACGGCATTATGCCAATTTGCAGATAATGATAAACCGGTTAATTGGAAACTATGCCTTCAACATAACTATTTGTATGCCCGTATTAGGTATACAGGGTCCTGCAACTAAGCTCCCGTCTTCTGTAGCTCACTTACTCATTAAGCTAAGAGTTTGTCATTTTGCAGGCTTACCCTGTACTACAAGGTACAATTCAAGAAATTATTTTTTATTATACAGGGTGTTCCAACGCCATGGTAATATATTTTTTTAAATTGCATGCCATACATTTTTCTACATATTTGGAAGCCTACATATCACCAAAATTTTATTGAAATCGGTTGAGTGACCGCAGCGGAAAAAAATAAAAACCAAAAAAATTGATTTTGCATCGTAGGCTTTAAAAATCAATAAAAACCACAAAATGCTCCTCGATAATAAAATTTTGCGACGTGCTTATTAAGTTAGATGTAATAGTCTCGTTAACCAAGTGACATTGATCCAAATTATACCTGTATAAAATCGAGTGTCAAACTTGTCAAACTTCAAAGCGCGCTATTGTTCTTATTTTAAATTGGAACCCATATTTTTTTTTAGGTGAAACTATGCGGAATTAAAGAATAAATATTGTTTCTGAATACAACCCCATCACAATTCCCAATATTTTAAAAGTTATTCGCCTAAAACTCATTTTTCAACGTTTCCAACGGCAATTTTAGGTAATAAATATCGTACGTGGCGTTGAAAAACAATTTATTACATAAAATATAACGCAGAAAGGTATTTTAGATTTTACTGTACTTAATTAAGTAGTTATTCAATTGCTAATTTTACTGCAAAATTTACCTATAGCCACATTTCCGTTCTTACCGCTTTAGGTAAATTATGCAGTAAATTTATCATTTGATTAACTACTTAATTAAGTACACTCAAATCTAAAATACGTCTATTATTTTTTATGAAATAAATTGTTTTTCAAAGTCACGTACGATATTTATTATCTAAAATTGCCGTTGGAAACGTTGAAAAATGAGTTTTTGCCGATTAACTTTTAAAATATTGGGAATTGTGATGCGGTTGTATTCAGAAACAATATACATTTTTTAATTCTGCATCATTTCACATAAAAAAATTTATGGGTTCCAATTTAAAATAAGAACAATAGCGCGCTTTGAAGTTTGACAAGTTTGACACTCGATTTTGGTCACCCTGTATAATTTGGATCAATGTCACTTGGTTAACGAGACTATTACATCTAACTTAATAAGCTCGTCGCAAAATTTTATTAACGAGGTGCATTTTGTGGTTTTTATTGATTTTTAAAGTCTACGATGCAAAATCATTTTTTTTTTGTTTTTATTTTTTTCCGCTGCGGTCACTCAACCGATTTCAATAAAATTTTGGTGATATGTAGGCAACCATAAAAGGCTTCCAAATGTGTAGAAAAATGTATAGCATGCAATTTAAAAAATATATTACCATGGCGTTGCACATTTTTGGAACACCCTGTATAATAAAAAATAATTTCTTGAATTGTACCTTGAAGTACAGGGTAAGCCTGCAAAATGTCAAACTCTTAGCTTAATGAGTAAGTGAGCTACAGAAGACGGGAGCTTAGTTGCAGGACCCTGTATATAACATTATATTAAACTCGCTTACACCAAATATAATTAACAAAAGAATAAAATGTATGGAATATCTAATACAGGTGTCCACAAATTAAATTATTAAAGAAAGTATGTTCTGTGTACAACTTGAGCATCTAGTATGTACCTCAAAAATATAAAAATACTAGCATTCTGGATCAATTTAATCTCCACAATGATATATTCAAATAATTTCCTCATCAATGTTCCCTATTTCATATACAATATCCCGAATAAGTTCAATAGATCGTATTGAAAGGACGATTAAATCGCGCAAAATATCCGTTTCAAAGCGAAAATACGTACAATTAAGTTCGAGAAGGAACGGAGGTGGTGGGAATGAAGAAGTGGAAGGTATAGGGTATGCCGTATTTACGCTTAAAATGCAATTTAAAAGCCTCATGCGAAAAATAACCGGGCGCAGTACCTGGTGAATTTTTCATAGCGGGAGCGAATTAAAAACGTAAACCGTATAATAAAAATGCGATTACCTACGTGCCGTTTTGCTCGTTCACGCTGAGTGAGTTTCGCGAAATAGCGTTTTTATATCTCAACACACGCAAAAAAAAAGAACGGAAGTGGTCTTGTATTATGTAGTAGATAGAGCAACGGTTTATACTTGGATGGGTAATATATTCTGTAGTCGTGATTTGTAATGACCTGTTATATAATAGAAAATTATTTGGCGAGCACATAACAAAGGATATAAATCGTGAGCGATTTATATCCGTTATGTGCGAGACAAATACGAAGTTTTGTCTACGACTCATAAATTCCATTTTATGGAAAATATTTTAAGTGAGCACATGAAGCGAAATAATAACATTCAACCAGCGATAAACAACGTAAAATCTAAGTTTCAAAAATCCTCCTGAACAAACTAAAATAGATAGAGGGCTGTACTTTTTAAAATTAATTACCCAATGTATCTGATCCGTAAACGTGTATAATAATAATTTGTATCCCAACTATTTTGCTCGTAATCGCACATGAAGCGAAATAATAACATTCAACCACCGATAAACAACGTAAAATCTAAGTTTCAAAAATTCTCCTGAACAAACTAAAATAGATAGAGGGCTGTACTTTTTAGAATTAATTACCCAATGTATCTGATCCATAAACGTGTATAATAATAATTTGTATCCCAACTACTTTGCTCGTAATCGCACATGAAGCGAAATAATAACATTCAACCACCGATAAACAACGTAAAATCTAAGTTTCAAAAATCCTCCTGAACAAACTAAAATAGATAGAGGGCTGTCCTTTTTAGAATTAATTACCCAATGTATCTGATCCATAAGCGTGTATAGTAATAATTTGTATCCCAACTACTTTGCTCGTAATCGCACATGAAGCGAAATAATAACATTCAACCACCGATAAACAACGTAAAATCTAAGTTTCAAAAATCCTCCTGAACAAACTAAAATAGATAGAGGGCTGTACTTTTTAGTATTAATTACCCAATGTATCTGATCCATAAACGTGTATAATAATAATTTGTATCCCAACTACTTTGCTCGTAATCACACATGAAGCGAAATAATAACATTCAACCACCGATAAACAACGTAAAATCTAAGTTTCAAAAATCCTCCTGAACAAACTAAAATAGATAGAGGGCTGTACTTTTTAGAATTAATTACCCAATGTATCTGATACATAAACGTGTATAATAATAATTTGTATCCCAACTACTTTGCTCGTAATCGCACATGAAGCGAAATAATAACATTCAACCACCGATAAACAACGTAAAATCTAAGTTTCAAAAATCCTCCTGTACAAACTAAAATAGATAGAGGGCTGTACTTTTTAGAATTAATTACCCAATGTATCTGATCCATAAACGTGTATAATAATAATTTTTATCCCAACTACCTTGCTCGTAATCGCACATGAAGCGAAATAATAACATTCAACCACCGATAAACAACGTAAAATCTAAGTTTCAAAAATCCTCCTGTACAAACTAAAATAGATAGAGGGCTGTACTTTTTAGAATTAATTACCCAATGTATCTGATCCATAAACGTGTATAATAATAATTTTTATCCCAACTACCTTGCTCGTAATCGCACATGAAGCGAAATAACAACATTCAACCACCGATAAACAACGTAAAATCTAAGTTTCAAAAATCCTCCTGAACAAACTAAAATAGATAGAGGGCTGCACTTTTTAGAATTAATTACCCAATGTATCTGATCCATAAACGTGTATAATAATAATTTGTATCCCAACTACTTTGCTCGTAATCGCACATGAAGCGAAATAATAACATTCAACCACCGATAAACAACGTAAAATCTAAGTTTCAAAAATCCTCCTGAACAAACTAAAATAGATAGAGGGCTGTACTTTTTAGAACTAATTACCCAATGTATCTGATCCATAAACGTGTATAATAATAATTTGTATCCCAACTACTTTGCTCGTAATCGCACATGAAGCGAAATACTAACAATCAACCACCGATAAACAACGTAAAATCTAAGTTTCAAAAATCCTCCTGAACAAACTAAAATAGATAGAGGGCTGTACTTTTTAGAATTAATTACCCAATGTATTTGACCCATAAACGTGTATAATAATAATTTGTATCCCAACTACTTTGCTCGTAATGGCACATGAAGCGAAATAATAACATTCAACCGCCGATAAACAACGTAAAATGTAAGTTTCAAAAATCCTCCTGAACAAACTAAAATAGATAGAGGGCTGTACTTTTTAGAACTAATTACCCAATGTATCTGATCCATAAACGTGTATAATAATAATTTGTATCCCAACTACTTTGCTCGTAATCGCACATGAAGCGAAATAATAACATTCAACCACCGATAAACAACGTAAAATCTAAGTTTCAAAAATCCTCCTGAATAAACTAAAATAGATAGAGGGCTGTAGTTTTTAGAATTAATTACCCAATGTATCTGATCCATAAACGTGTATAATAATAATTTGTATCCCAACTACTTTGGTCGTAATCGCACATGAAGCGAAATAATAACATTCAACCACCGATAAACAATGTAAAATCTAAGTTTCAAAAATCCTCCTGAACAAACTAAAATAGATAGAGGGCTGTACTTTTTAGAATTAATTACCCAATGTATCTGATCCATAAACGTGTGTAATAATAATTTGTATCCCAACTACTTTGCTCGTAATCGCACATGATGCGAAATAATAACATTCAACCACCGATAAACAACGTAAAATATAAGTTTCAAAAATCCTCCTGAACAAACTAAAATAGATAGAGGGCTGTACTTTTTACAATTAATTACCCAATGTATCTGACCCATAAACGTGTATAATAATAATTTGTATCCCAACTACTTTGCTCGTAATCGCACATGAAGCGAAATAATAACATTCAACCACCGATAAACAACGTAAAATCTAAGTTTCAAAAATCCTCCTGAACAAACTAAAATAGATAGAGGGCTGTACTTTTTAGAATTAATTACCCAATGTATTTGACCCATAAACGTGTATAATAATAATTTGTATCCCAACTACTTTGCTCGTAATGGCACATGAAGCGAAATAATAACATTCAACCACCGATAAACAACGTAAAATGTAAGTTTCAAAAATCCTCCTGAACAAACTAAAATAGATAGAGGGCTGTACTTTTTAGAACTAATTACCCAATGTATCTGATCCATAAACGTGTATAATAATAATTTGTATCCCAACTACTTTGCTCGTAATCGCACATGAAGCGAAATAATAACATTCAACCACCGATAAACAACGTAAAATCTAAGTTTCAAAAATCCTCCTGAATAAACTAAAATAGATAGAGGGCTGTACTTTTTAGAATTAATTACCCAATGTATCTGATCCATAAACGTGCATAATAATAATTTGTATCCCAACTACTTTGGTCGTAATCGCACATGAAGCGAAATAATAACATTCAACCTCCGATAAACAATGTAAAATCTAAGTTTCAAAAATCCTCCTGAACAAACTAAAATAGATAGAGGGCTGTACTTTTTAGAATTAATTACCCAATGTATCTGATCCATAAACGTGTATAATAATAATTTGTATCCCAACTACTTTGCTCGTAATCGCACATGATGCGAAATAATAACATTCAACCACCGATAAACAATGTAAAATATAAGTTTCAAAAATCCTCCTGAACAAACTAAAACAGATAGAGGGCTGTACTTTTTAGAATTAATTACCCAATGTATCTGACCCATAAACGTGTATAATAATAATTTGTATCCCAACTACTTTGCTCGTAATCGCACATGAAGCGAAATAATAACATTCAACCACCGATAAACAACGTAAAATCTAAGTTTCAAAAATCCTCCTGAACAAACTAAAATAGATAGAGGGCTGTACTTTTTAGAATTAATTACCCAATGTATCTGACCCATAAACGTGTATAATAATAATTTGTATCCCAACTACTTCGCTCGTAATCGCACATGAAGCGAAATAATAACATTCAACCACCGATAAACAACGTAAAATCTAAGTTTCAAAAATCCTCCTGAACAAACTAAAATAGATAGAGGGCTGTACTTTTTAGAATGAATTACCCAATGTATCTGATCCATAAACGTGTATAATAATAATTTGTATCCCAACTACTTTGCTCGTAATCGCACATGAAGCGAAATAATAACATTCAACCACCGATAAACAACGTAAAATCTAAGTTTCAAAAATCCTCCTGAACAAACTAAAATAGATAGAGGGCTGTACTTTTTAGAATTAATTACCCAATGTATCTGATCCATAAACGTGTATAATAATAATATGAATCCCAACTACTTTGCTCGTAATCGCACATGAAGCGAAATAATAACATTCAACCACCGATAAACAACGTAAAATCTAAGTTTTAAAAATCCTCCTGAACAAACTAACATAGATAGAGGGCTGTACTTTTTAGAATTAATTACCCAATGTATCTGATCCATAAACGTGTATAATAATAATTTGTATCCCAACTACTTTGCTCGTAATCGCACATGAAGCGAAATAATAACATTCAACCACCGATAAACAACGTAAAATCTAAGTTTCAAAAATCCTCCTGAACAAACTAAAATAGATAGAGGGCTGTACTTTTTAGAATTAATTACCCAATGTATCTGATCCATAAACGTGTATAATAATAATTTATATCCCAACTACTTTGCTCGTAATCGCACATGAAGCGAAATAATAACATTCAACCACCGATAAACAACGTAAAATCTAAGTTTCAAAAATCCTCCTGAACAAACTAAAATAGATAGAGGGCTGTACTTTTTAGAATTAATTACCCGATGTGTCTGATCCATAAACGTGTATAATAATAATTTGTATCCCAACTACTTTGCTCGTAATCGCACATGAAGCGAAATAATAACATTCAACCACCGATAAACAACGTAAAATCTAAGTTTCAAAAATCCTCCTGAACAAACTAAAATAGATAGAGGGCTGTACTTTTTAGAATTAATTACCCAATGTATCTGATCCATAAACGTGTATAATAATAATTTGTATCCCAACTACTTTGCTCGTAATCGCACATGAAGCGAAATAATAACATTCAACCACCGATAAACAACGTAAAATCTAAGTTTCAAAAATCCTCCTGAACAAACTAAAATAGATAGAGGGCTGTACTTTTTAGAATTAATTACCCAATGTATCTGATCCATAAACGTGTATAATAATAATTTGTATCGTAATCGCACATGAAGCGAAATAATAACATTCAACCACCGATAAACAACGTAAAATCTTTAATTAACAAATTTCACCAATCTGTCACTTACCTATCACATCAGCTTTTTCCTCCTTCCATTTCCATATCTCCTTAACAAACTCCTCTCTGCCAATATCGTGTCTACTCAAACCACGCTCTTTCCATATCTTCTTCTCCACGACAACCTGAGTAGCGATACCAGCATGGTCGACGCCAGGGACCCATAAAGTCTCGTAGCCTCGCATCCTGTGCCTGCAAAAGGACCAAATCGATAACATAATCGATAAACATTTTAACGCTATTAAGGATTAACCCCAAATGAACGCTAGCTATCCATAGATCTATTACTAATCCATGAATTGGCGACGAAATTCGAGGAAACTCGCTAAGTTTTCATGAAAGGCCGTTTCCGTTTGAGGGCCAATTAGCCGAAATGACCCTTCTAATCGTAAAAGGATCCGAAAAAGGACCTAAAGGGCTTATTAGCGATATAGGAAAACAGATGGCGCTTTGATACGACATATACAAATCCCTATGGGAGTTTGATGTGTCTCTACGTGTTATACAGAGTGATTTCTTATATGTAGAGTACAAAATATTATGTTAGACAGAAGTAGTTTTTAAATTAATCAAATCTGACTGAGTGCAGTTAAGATATTTGGAAATAACAATTACAATAATCTGTTTTAAATAGTAAATAGTGTAGAAGTACAATTTTCTATAAATGATCTAATTCATGCTTTGGTTTTACAGGTTATTTTTCGTTTACATATGACGACTCAAAATTAGCAAGAAAAGTCATACGTCAGACAAAAATATTTGTAAATCTCAACGATAGAAGACAACGACAACCCGCTGTTGTGAAATTACATTTTTAGCCACACTACTGTGGATAACGTAAAAATGTATCAAACTACACAACTAACTATACTATTGGGACCTCTAACATGTTATGTTGTTTATTTCAATTAGTACTCTTTAAAAAAAATGTAAAAAAGACCTTTAAAATAAAAGAAGAACAAACTTATACTAAGAAAGTTAGCTTCAAGTTTATTTTCTTGTACCTGTTTCCATGTTGACAACGATGATGGAATAACTACTTAAGACGCAAATTTGTTTCTACTATGCAAAATCATGTCATCAAGTAATGTGCTTATATTTTTAAGGGTCACTGCTGCGTCTTTCCTATAGAGCCCCACAGCTTTTTTGCCTAGAGCCCCCACAGCTTTTCAGCCCAGGGGCCCCCACAGTCCTAAATCCGGCGCTCAGAAAACAAAAGAGAACCATTCTAGAAGAGTAAGAAAGCAAGCAAAAAAGATAATCCCGAAAAGCGCAACAGGCATAAGTAAATATATGTAGATATTAGCGCTTGACGTTTACGTTTCTTCGCATAAAAAAACTCGCCAAAGTATATGCAAGACCAAACTCACCCATTAGCAGATTATTAACAGATGATTAACAGATTCCTCTGGCATATTTCTTATGAAATTGCTTCTAGGCACTGGCATATTTCTTATGAAATTGCTTCTAGGCACTCAAAAATAGATACACGTAACTAACATCAGTCGAACACGATCATAACACGATCGAAATTGCACCAAAATATTCAAATAACCGACGCAAAAACGCAGAAACGTCACTGTTGTGTTGCACGTGGTTGCACGATTGCAACGCTTTGTTTGTATCGTGCGTCTAACCAATCACGACGCGGCATCTTGCGAATTTTAACTGCGATAGTCAAGTAGTCAACCACTGTCAACCGTGTGGCGAAAACACTTCCTCTCCATGCGAAAACATAAAAGAGGAATGCATACATACATCAGAATTTGCTCAAATTAAGATTTTTATCTTAGATGTTTGTTGAACAAACTCCGGGCAGGCCAGATGGTTTGTTTTAAGGAATGAGTACAAACACAGGTTTAATACTGATTTTATTCAGAAATTATTTGGGTTTATATACAAAAAGTGTCCTAGAAACTATTACAGCGGTGCTAAACATTAATGAATTTTATTGATGTAAGACTGAAATAAAAACAACGAATTATGTTGGGCGGCACTGGTTTCAAATTGCACATTGAACGCTGGTTCTGCAGAGTTGCAATTCTTCAATCGATACTAGGTGCTACCTGGATTATTGGGAATGCAATTAAGAATTTTGCTACGTTTTGTTTTGACGAATGGCGAAATATTACATACATAAGCGACTTCACAATGTTAATGGAAAGTTACCAACAATTGTATTTTATTTAGGAATTTGGGAATATTCTTTTTTGTTAGCACCAGATAAATAATGTAAAAAGAAAAAAAATTGTTTAATGTAATTAAACAAATTGCCCCGCCGGAATAACTATCTCTAAGGTCAAGTGACCACTTAACCGATTAATATGGTAATATTAAGCAACACAATTAGGTCTCTTGTATCGTCACTCTCAGTTCAGCACTGCACAGTTTGGACTTCTGTATACAATGGTTGGAGTGACCTGACATCTTCTTCACTGTTATGGTGTTGACGCTGTGGTTGTACCAGATGGTGTACTGAAGATGGCTCCACGTCGGTGAGTAAGGATCGTCTTTGGCGTGGTACTGGTTTCATTAGGATGGCCTGGTCCTGGGTGGCCAATGGATTCGGTTTATTAAATCTTCTTTTTAATGAACGCACTACAACCCACAGGGTGAAACATAGGGCTAGTATTGTAGTGGTGGTGACAGTACTGGCCATCACGCCATGATGACGCACATTATGCCACAATACGTTCGAGATTTCTTGATGTATGGCGTCTTCATCCGTCTTTAGTTCTTTTAAGTCATCGGAGACGGATAATACTGGTTCCTCTTGAATTGGTGGTGATCGATGCTTCTGGGCTGCTAGCAGAGTAAAATTTCCTGGTAATACTACTCCTTTGTTGTAGCTGCCAAGTATCGTAAGACTGTCGTCCTTCTTTGGGGTGATAATGTTATGTTTTGTTTTGATGATGCAGTCTTGTGACAGTTGAATGATTCCGGTCTTTCTCAGTTCGACATCTTCTCTCACGCCATTGCAGGTAACTGCGATCCGTTGTGGAGTTACGGAGATGAAAAGCCATGTATTAATCATGTACAGTTGTTTCCAAACCACGGAGTGAAGTTTCACTTCCACAACAGCGCAGCTTTGTTTCTCATGCCGATTGAATAATTCATCTATGATACAGTTGTTGTTAGTTTCAATATTCTTTACTGTTGTAGGAGAACAGAGATAATTCGTGTCATCCAATGCGATTGAGTTTCGATACTCTTCATCTGTCATTTGAAAGTATAGTTGGTTATTGTAGTCGATGGCAATGATATCGTTTGGAATATCAAATACCCAGTAAGAGCCGTCTTCTATCTGTAGTGGTATGGCGTTGACCTTGATCACGTCAAATTGGTTTACCTCTGCCATTGGGAAGAAGGCCTGGACACTGATAACATCATCTTCATGTACCACTTTTGTTTTGATGATGGATGATATGATATAAAGATTTGAGGGAAGCTTCTTATTTGCGTCGTTGATCATGCGGTGAATGTGAGATGGTGAGATCAGATCGTACACGTTGTCATTGCCCAAGTTTACATTCAATAAATGAGTGTAGTAGTCACAGATTTCTGTTAACACGTTAGTAGCCAGTTGATACGCATTAAGGACATTGATGTTGAGCTTGTTGATGTCGATCGCTTGGAACCATCCTTGACTATTGTTTATTGCTTGAAGTCCTTGATTCAGTTTTCGTCGAAATCTCTCTAGGCTATCGTTGATTCGTGTTTCGGTTTTATTGAAGGTAGACAACGCAGACAACATGAACTTAGTTTGATGATTTGAAGCTGTGATGAGTTCCCTTTGATTTCTCTCCAGAGCTTCAATGTTGGTGTACACTTCGTCGTTTACACCAAAAATTGAAGTCAGTAACTTTCCTAGAAGACCTCTTCGTTGTCGGCTCTTGATCACTGCGTCAATGCCATCTATTATCCAGTGTGCTTCTTTCTCTTGTTCCTTGAGATGGTGTAGAAAGCTGATGCATTGGGTAGATGATGATAATTTCTTCGTTTCATTACAGAGTTTTTCGAATTGGTTGACTGCTGTAGATGTGGTGTTCATTTCTTCAAATATCTTCTGTCTGCTAAAGTCAATGTCCAGCTTGAAAATACCTCGCTGAATTTTTGCTTGGCCAATGTGTTCCACATACAGGCCTGGTGTTGGATATTTCACTGTGTAATTTGCTATAGTTAGTTTCGGCAATATTACTAGTAACGCCATGAGGAACCATATCACTGAGAAGCTTCTTCGTTTGAATTGTTTTGTAGGTCGTGCAGCCGGGACTTCCTTGTGTTGTTTCTCTACTGTGGCTAGATTAGACTTTATGTGCATTGACTTTTCATCTGGCTTCTCTGTTGAGGGAAGCAATGGAATGAGGTTGTGAATTGCTCTTTTGGTAATGGTCCCTCCGGGTTTTTCTAATGATACCACTCTCACAGTACCATCGCCTGCTGGATGGGTTTCCAATACCCTTGCCAAGGGCCATTTGGTTGGAGTAATGTTGTTTTCTTTTATCAGGACAATGTTGCCTGGTTCCAGATTTTGTTGGGGTGTTTTCCACTTGTAGCGCTGCTGGAGGTTACTTAGATATTCCGATGACCATTTTTGCCAGAAGTCTTTTTTCATTTTTTGCAGAAGCCTCCATCGGGATGATAGATTTGTGTTGATGTCTGTTGTTATGGGATCTGAAGACGATAGAAGAGGCCTCCCAATCAGGAAATGACCGGGTGTTAAGATGAGGGGGTCTTTGCCATCAGTACCCAATGTACACAAGGGTCTTGAATTGAGACATGCTTCTATCTGGTGTAGTAATGTTGTTACTTCTTCATAGGTTAAAGTGGCGTCTCCAACCACTCGTTTAAAGTGGTATTTCATCGATTTCACTCCTGCCTCCCATATTCCTCCGAAGTGGGGAGCTGCCGGCGGGATGAAATACCACTGGGTGCCTTGGGTCGCCAAATTATCTTGGACTGCTGGAGATTTTGTTAACTGTGATACTTCTTTTTCCAGAATCTTGCTTGCTCCAACGAACGTTGTACCATTGTCGGTAAACATGTACGAACATTGTCCTCTCCTTGCGGTGAATCTTCTAAACGCTGCAAGGAATGCGTCCGTGGTCATATCCGTGACGGCTTCTAGATGTATAGCTTTTGTCGCGAGGCACACGAAAACTGCTATGTACCCTTTGTATGACTTGTGCCCTCTGCCTTTTGTCGTTCTTAGTTGGATTGGGCCAGCATAATCTACACCTGTATGTGAGAAGGGCGGTGATGTGGCCTTGGTTCTGGCAGGTGCTACCTTTGATTTTGCGATCAGAATGGTTGATTGGAATTTACTTTGACTATCCGTCGTTCTGACGTAGATCACAGCTCCATAAGCCGTTTCAGAGGCATCGCAAAAGCCGTGCAGTTCTATGTTTGATGTAGTCGTAGTATGAACCCATCTTGGCATGGAAATGTTTTCTAATTTTTTTAGTTTGGATTGAAACTCCTTCCATTTCTTCTGAATGACATCGGGAGGTGGTTGATCCCATTCCAAATTGTGTAGCCATAACTCTTGAATTAACGTTTTGGCATTGATGACAACTGGCGCTAACCATCCTAATGGATCAAATAGTTTGGCTACTTCTGATAAGATCGTTCTCTTCGTTATTGGTCTATCGACTGATATATCTACCTTGAAACGAAAATGATCTGTATGCGGCGCCCAGTATACTCCAAGCGATTTCTTTAACCCATCTTCTGATATTTCCAGTGCTGTTTGATCTTTCAATTCTTCAGGTAGATTTTCTATCACTGTTTCGGAATTGCTGGACCATTTTCTTAATGAGAACCCACCAGCTTGAAGCATGTTTATTAGTTCGTGCTGAAGACTGGTAGCTTCTTCTTCTGTGTCGGTTCCAGATAAGATGTCATCCACATAAAAGTCTTTAAGAGCAACTTTGGACGCCGTTGGAAACTTGTCTTCTTCGTCTTTGGCAAGTTTTTGCAACGTTTTTATTGCTAGGTATGGCGCGCATGCTGTACCGTATGTTACTGTTTTTAGTCGAAGTTCTTCTATTGGCTTGGTTGGATCAAATCTCCATAGAATTCGTTGATAATCTTGATCTTGTGGGTTGGTGCGAATCTGCCGATACATCTTCTCTATATCAGCAGTGAATACTATGCGATGTTTCCTCCATCGTAGCAGGATGTCAGCCAGATCTTGTTGTAATCGTGGACCCGTATGCATTAGTTCGTTCAAGCTCTTTCCATTTGAGGTTTTACATGATGCATCAAACACCACGCGTAGTTTTGTTGTTGAGCTTGATGGTCGGATGACTGCTTGGTGAGGGATGTAATATTTGCCATTGCCCTGGCCGGATGTTACTTTCTCCATGTGACCCAGGTTAATGTATTCCGCCATAAAGTTGCTGTACTGTTGTGCAAGTTCGCCATCTTTGGAGAGACGCTTCTCTAATTGTAGTAATCTTGCGGCGGCCCGATTTTTTGAGTTGCCTAGGTCAGTATCAGCTTTGAACGGAATGTTTACTATGTAGCTGCCGTCACTGTCTCGTTTTACCGTGCGTTCGTATTCTTCTTCACATCCGATGTCTTCTTGACTTAATGGTTTATTTGCCGTAACTTCTTCCATTTCCCAGAACTTAGTTAATTGTTTATCTTCATCTACTCTGCTGACCAGACTTGTCACTTGAATGTCGGCTTGAGATGGTTGCTTCACGCTGCCTGACAAAATCCAGCCTAGTTCGGTCTTCTGTCCAAGAATACCGTCTTCTGACTTTTCTAGACCGTCCAGTATGATCTTCCCGTACTCCTCGGCACCGATGATTGCGTCAATTGGTCCAGGTATATCAAAGGTAGGATCAGCAAGGAGCTTGTTTTCGAAGGATTTTGACACGGTGATGTGAAGGTCGTTGTTAGGAAGGGGTTGAGTAACTTTTGAGAGGATGAGAAACGTACTTGTCAGGGAGAATTTGCTTGGAAAGCGAGGTTGTACTTGCACATCAATTTTTGATCTTGATATTTTTGGGTCATCGCCACCTAGTCCGGATACCTCTGCATGTATACGTTGTTTTGGGAGTCCTAGCATTTGAGCTGCCTGTTCTGTTATAAAACAGGCTTGGGATCCTGGATCAATCAGCACACGAAGATATTCTCCTTCACCAGATACCTTCTTGGTTTTAACTAGTGCTGTTGCTAGTAGTACTGTTCCGTCCTGGGTACCAACGTGAGTGGATAGTTTTGCTGTTGGCGACCATGTTTTCTTTATTGGGATGTGTTGTCCAGACTTTAAAGGTGTAAATTCATTCTGGACATCACGATAGTGCAGTAGGCTATGGTGTGGGTTGTTGCAGATGGCACATTTGATGGTACTCCAGCATTTCCTGGTATTATCGTGATTCATGCAAGTTTGGCAAAAATTGCTGCTTTTTACGAAATCCATTCTCTGATCCACTGATAGCGTCTTGAACTTCGGGCAACTGTGAATGAAGTGGTCTTCTTGGCAATATTTGCAGATTATTATTCTGTCTTGATATTTTTTATTTTGGTACGGCGTCACCTTCTTCTTAGACTCCCCCATTGCTTCAAGTGATTGGAACCGTTTCTTCAAGAATCGAACTAGATCTGCGTATTCCTGGATATCATTTGGGTTCTCGAGAGATTGCTCGTATAATTTATTTGTCTCTGGATCCCATTTTCTCACCAGAATGCGGATGATTAGTGGACCCCAGGTGTTGGTCGGTACCTTCAAGTTATTGATAGCTTGTAGGCATTCACACGTTGTATCGTGCAATTGTTTAATTTTTTCCAACGATTCATCTTGGAAGGGTGGGATGTCCAGAATCCTGTCCAGGAGTTTTGACAGGATTAGTCGGTTGTTTTGGTACCGATTTTGTAAGATGTCCCATGCCGTCAAGTAGTTGGCATCTGATATCGCCAGATGCTGTATGATGCGACTTGCTTCTCCCTCCAGGTTGGTTTTTAGGTACTGCATTTTCTCTGCATTTGTCAATGACTTGTTAAGATGAACGATTTCGTTGAATAGATCATGGAAGGTGGGCCAGTTGTCGTAGGAACCATTAAAACTTGGAATTTTAATTTGTGGTAGCCTAATGGTGTTGCTCGGTGTGGGGTTGTTAGGTACGTCCTTGTGGATTGCTTCGTCCAATTTTTCCATGACCTCATCGTACAGGTCGACACATTTCTTGTACACCTCGTCTGAAAAGTATTCGTCATCGTGTTGGTCTTCATGTATTAGAATCTCTTCGTTCAACTCGCCTATTGCATCGAATTGCTTATATAACCGTTGTTTGAGGTTTTCATATCTTGATTTGCTTTTATTTTGTAGTAATTCAGCCTTCGTTTGACCGATTACTTCCTTTATTTGTTTGATTTTTATATCTTGCTTCTTCATTCGGTACGCCTGTTGGCATTCTTGTTGGCTCGACTTTTCTTCTTCTGTCGACGTTTCTTGCTTAGGGCATTCGTTCAAATATTTTTGTGTTTCTTGAACTTGCCTTTTAAGCTGTTCAAAGTAGTTTTGGACGAAGTATGGGTGTGTTGCATCTTTAATTTCCATGAGCTTCTCATGATTGGCTTTCACTTTCTCCCAATATTCGTCCAGTTTCTTCTGGTGGCTTTGGATGTACTGCTTTGTCTTCCTTGACTGAGAATCCTTCGCCATGTTTCTTGATAATTTTTTAATTTCTTGTCCCAGTTCATCCTGCATGCGGGCGTATTGATCCAGTTCTTCGGACATGTTGATCTTCTTTTCTTGAACTCTGTTTTGGACGCGAACGAACTGCTGCCGACGCGATCCGAATTACGTAATTACGACTGATGCGCAGTCACGCCGTTGATTTGTGTTCTGCCGACTGTGCGTAGGGACTTTCCGCGCGCGTTTGATAAACTGTGTTTGTTAGGTATGGTTTAGTAAGTTAGGTAAATTGGGTAAAAAGGAGCACTACTGAGAGACCAGACTCAATCTCCCAAACGCCTAAGGTGTCTTACTGGCGTAGTGCAGGTAATTGTAGGTATGATGGAATAGGAACACTACTGGAGACCAGACTCAATCTCCAAATGCCTAAGGTGTCTTACTGGCGTAGTGTGGGTAAGGGTAGGTATGATGGAATAGGAACACTACTGGAGACCAGACTCAATCTCCAAATGCCTAAGGTGTCTTACTGGCGTAGTGTGGGTAAGGTGGCTCGACGGACCATGAACAAACTCCGGGCAGGCCAGATGGTTTGTTTTAAGGAATGAGTACAAACACAGGTTTAATACTGATTTTATTCAGAAATTATTTGGGTTTATATACAAAAAGTGTCCTAGAAACTATTACAGCGGTGCTAAACATTAATGAATTTTATTGATGTAAGACTGAAATAAAAACAACGAATTATGTTGGGCGGCACTGGTTTCAAATTGCACATTGAACGCTGGTTCTGCAGAGTTGCAATTCTTCAATCGATACTAGGTGCTACCTGGATTATTGGGAATGCAATTAAGAATTTTGCTACGTTTTGTTTTGACGAATGGCGAAATATTACATACATAAGCGACTTCACAATGTTAATGGAAAGTTACCAACAATTGTATTTTATTTAGGAATTTGGGAATATTCTTTTTTGTTAGCACCAGATAAATAATGTAAAAAGAAAAAAAATTGTTTAATGTAATTAAACAGTAATTGTTTCTATTGTACAAAGAGATTTGTCTTAATCTAATGGAAATTAGGAAGTAGTAATTTTAGTTATAATGGTGTCACTATTGACACCACTGTTCGATTTTGACAAAATTGGAATTTGGACAAAATGCGTACAATAAAGTGTAATATAGCACACGATGTACTATGCAACTATTTGTAACTATGTTATTTTCTTGTGTAAAGACAGTAATAGAGCCATATGCATGGGCGTATCCAGGGGGGGGGGCACAAGGGGGGGGGACAGAAATATTTACTTTATTGTCCTAAATATTTATTTCTACATTGCCCAAAATACGAAACGGGGGGCACCTGCACCCTTTCTTATTGTGTTATTACGTTTATTACATAGCGCTCTTTTCCTTATGTACACTAGGGTGGTTATTTTTTTTTAGAAAGGAACGATCCCCCAAACCGTTTCCAAATCCAAAAAAGTGGCCAAATAGTTTTTTCGAAATTATGATTTTAATGGTGCCTATCGAGGCTTAAAATTAAAAAGGGTAAATGCATGGGAAAAAAAACATTTTTAATTGGTATTTTTCGAATAATTGTTTGTGGTTCGGAATACTTATGATTAAAGTTATAGGACTTTTCCAGGAAGAATGTCAGGAATTCCATGAAGAATTTGACTAATTACTTATTACTTTATTACTTTATACTACCATCAAATGAAAAAATCTACATTCTTAAAAAAACTGATTGTTCTAATCATTTCATTTTCTTTTTTTTCTCATAGAAATCATTACTAGTGTAATGGTTATAAACATTTGTTAGTTAATTTACATTTGTTTAAACAAATTTTGTATTTCTCGAAATTTTGTCCAAATGTCAATTTATTATCTTAGATTGACATTATTAATTCAAAAATTTCTTCAGATTGTCTAAACAATCAACTATAGTTAATTTTCAAAAAAAAATTAAAATTATGGTAGAAAAGTCACTTTTTTGTGAAATTAACTTATAACTTTCAAGTTCGAAATATCTTCCGTATATTATCAGAATCATTATTTCAATAATAAATTATTATTCGCTTTCGATATTTCATCAAATTAGAGTACAGGGAACAGTTTCCAGACAGCACCAAATTAACATTATCTTGCGGCACACAGTAGTAGGAAATCAGAATAAGAAATGGAGAAAGAAATTAGTTGACTTTCGAAAATTGAATATTTTTAAAAGAAATGTATCTCCCTAATTTCCCCCAAAAAAAAGGATTTTAAGTCAACTCATTGTGTTCGAACAAATGATATTTAAAACGAATAATATTTTATTGTTAAACACTTGAGAATAACAGTTGTCCAGACCGATCTAAAAATAATAATTTTAGGTGAATTGCAAACAATTTTAGAAAAATGTAGAAAATGAATAATAATTGATTGTTTAAACTTAAACAATAGGAAGAAATTTTCTGAAGAATAATGTCACTCTAAGATAATAATTTGCCATTTCAAACTCAGAGAACAGAATTCAGACGTATTTTCGAAAAAATCGAATTATTCCTTGGAAAGTGTTCTACAAGTCCTTAAGTATACTTGAGTTTTCTCAAACCCCGAACAATTATTCGAAAAATACAAAAAATGTCTTCTTCCCATGCATTTTTCCATGTAAATTTAAGGTCTCGACAAGCATCATTAAAATACAAAATTTCATGAGAAATGCATGAATTTAAGACGTTTACCTTAAATCTTTTAAATGTTACAAGCCCATTAAAGGTTAAATGAAACTAATTATCACAGTGTTAAAAGGATTTTGGCGTAGAAGTTATTTTACAACCGTAAAATAATAAGTTTTTCAAGTATTTTCAACAATTTTTGACTTATTTTCAAAGTGTTAATCTCGCATTCCAATTTGCTAATATTAATAGAATAATATACTGGGCGTAACACAACTGATTCGATAGTTTTTTACTTGATTTCGTAAACAATTAATCATCACTTTCGATATTTTGTTTCATGTTGAATAAGCTATTACAAAAATTTAAATAAATTTAAAAAATACCTATGCAAAGCAATTAGCTACCGTATAAAATCTTACAGTATTTTTTTAGATAATCGTCAAGCAATCTATGTTATTATTGCTATTATTATTATGATTATTATTATTACTTGCTTAGTAGTCTAATATATTTTGGCGGCAAATTTCAGTATGATGGAAAGTTTAATAATTTTTTTAAAAAGTTATAAATACTTTGACGCAGCCTCCCTACAAGTAAAGTCCCTAATTAATTACCTAAAAAATCATACAAATTTCCTTGAGCAACTATGTTATTTCACATACACTAATCACTTTATTTACGCACGCTCACAAAATTCGACTATCCATTCACAGAGGTCGCTTATAACCTCTAACCACATAAACCCCAACACTGCCAGTTAAATACCTCGGTTAGGTTATCAAAAATTAGATCCTTCTAATGTTTCTATAGGGAATGATGTTTGGGGACTCTCTAGTTTGTACTAGAAGCCTGCGCCCATTGTTACGACTTTGGCAGGCAAAACCACTCTGACCCTCAGAAGGATCTCACCCCTTAAATTGATAATCAAATCATAAATTATTAACTCACCATCTGACCAAAACGTCCTCAACAGTCACAGCCAGGGCATGCCCTAAGTGCAAAATCCCCGTTATGTTCGGTGGTGGAAGAATTATCGTAAATTTCGCGTTTGTTTCCTTATCAGATTTGAAGTAATTATCATTTGATTCATCTTCTATCAGTTTAGGATCGTACGCTACTCCCAAATCTATAATTTAAACGGAGAAACACATGGTGACATCTTACGAAATAAATTAAAGTTAACCTCACCTTTACTTGGGTTATTGTTTACATCTGTGGAATTTAACCTAACTGAAGACACGTGTTTTAATTTAAACTTGTTTACACCGGAGTAACACCGAGTAATTAGCCTTTGCATTATTTTATTTATAACTAAAACCTAAGCGAAATAAACTAGGTTAATTTTGTAGGTTATGTCCGCAGACCGGTATGGGCGATATTAACCGGTAGATGGCGTTGCGTCAGGCAAAGAATTCAAGATGACAACCTAGTGGTGCTTTAGTGAGATTTATTTATTTGTTCCTAGAAAGAATCAATGCAGGTTTGTTACTGGTTTTAATAAATTATGTTGTAATTAAGAGTATTGTTGATTTTCAACTAAATCCGAATCATAATTACTATGTATTTTGTTTTTGATCCACCTGTCAAAACTAATTTAAGTTGGCAGCGCTGTATTCATCCACAACAACAATATTGGGCTGTCAATTATTACATAAAACCCTCGGATTTTGAGGTTACCTCGCGATTTAACCGCAAAATGTCCGGTATTTACAATAAACTGAACCAGTGCGGTCGATATGTGACGAAATTATTCTATAGAGATGTCCAAAGGATACTTATAACACGAAATATCGGCACAGCGGCGAGAGCACCACCGAATTATCTAAGACTTTCCCTGATAGGGTTAGGTTTAGGTGCTATAACTGGGACTGGATTATCAATTTATCAATTAAACAAGACGACAACGCATATAATCAACGATCAAACTCCTATACCGTTATACAAAACCATACCTCCGGTTACACCAACTAAAAAAGTAACCCTACTTGTCCGATATTTGTGATTTCTTGTTTATAACCCTTTCGAATTTTAGGTTATATATTCCGGTGATGAATCTGGTTTGAATCTAACGTTATACCAGTACCAAACGTGCCCGTTTTGCTGCAAAGTCCGCGCTTTCTTAGATTATCACGGAATTTCGTATAACGTCGTAGAAGTAGATCCCGTTTTACGACAGTCGATAAAATGGTCTCCGTACAAGAAAGTACCGATTTTAGTCGCTAGAACCGAGCAGGGATATCAAGTTTGTGGTGTTACGATAGATTGAGTTGAATTTGTCGGTTGATTTAACGTTTTTTTAGCCTTTAAACGATAGTTCGATGATTATATCGGCTTTGCAGTCGTATCTGCAGGAGGATCGCGATTCTTTAGTTGATATTGTGCAGTACTATCCGTCGATAACTTACGAGGAAGATGGGAAGCGCAAGAGCGATATTATGAATAAATATTTCTTGATGTTTAACGATAAGAAACCGGATCGTAAGAAGGAGGAGATGGAGTAAGTTTTGTGGATTTTAGGTAGTGTCATGGCAGGGAATTTTTTGAATTTCTTGAATTTGAATATTCCAGAATCTAGAATTAATTTTAGAACTAACTTATTTCCTTTATCTTGTTTACTATCTTATATCTTGCTTTACAGATTTATCAGTTTAAGCATGAGATAAATTAAGTGTCATCACATTAAGTTTGGGATCAACTGCTGTTGAAAATGAAATTATTATTGAATAAATTTTGCATTAAAGATACACCTTGGGTAAATACAATGTCTGAAAAAAATAAACATAACTTCCAAAATAATGAGTGCGGGAGACATTCTAGAATGCATTAGTTTTATTATTATACTCATTAGGGTCAACAAAAAGTCATTCACAATTTAGTCTGGTATTCTAGGGCTAATTTTTACGTTAACTGGTCGTATAAATACCAAAATTTGTACTCTCTGCTGCTAGTATTGCAAAATTCTATCTTCTTTCATTATTTCCTATGATTTCTATGACGGAATAAAGGAATATTGTCAGAATTTGAACATAATGGGTACAATGAATTATAATACAGCAAATTATATTATTACTGCTGTCAAAAACAACAATCTAAAAGATATGCCAGCTTTGATATGCTATACAACAAAAACAAAGCAATTTTGCACATAAATAAATTAATTCAATAGTCTTAAAATGTATAGATCATTCAGTCTTAACCATAAAATCATCCAAAGAGAGGTATTTTCGCGGAGATTTCAACAGTGCATCAGGCAACAAACCCGCAAAAATTCTAATTTTTGTATTTCCTTCTGTTTTAGTGAGGAACGTAAATGGAGACAATGGGTCGATGACGTACTCGTCCATATTATATCCCCAAACGTCTATAGGACTACAGATGAAGCTCTTCAAGCTTTCAACTGGTTCTCAGATACTGGAGAATGGGATAAGCATTTCCCTGCATGGGAACGGTATATGATGATCTATGTGGGCGCTGGAGCAATGTGGCTCATCGGAAAACGGCTCAAAAAGAGGTATTGTGCCAAATTATAACCTAAAAATACGTTTGTTATTGTAATAAACTGGATGTTTAGCAATTATACCAACTTTCGTACAAATCCACCCAAAAATTGTGTTGATTTTGAGCTCTTTTCGCATTTTTTTTTTTCAATCGTTAATAATTTTATCTTGTTTCAGGCATAACCTAAGAGATGATGTCCGGCAATCCTTCTACGACGAGTGCAATAAATTCGCAGTTGCCGTAAAAAGCAAGGGCACGCAGTTCCTGGGCGGAAATGAGCCAAATCTGGCGGATATATCGTTATACGGGGTGTTAAGTAGTATCGAAGGGTGCGACGCTTTTAGGGATTTATTACGCGAGAGTAAGATTAAAAATTGGTACTTAAATATGAAGCAGGCTGTTCGAAACCATAGAGGAAGCAATTTTGATTCTTTTGCGGCTATATAATTTTTTTTACTACATTGTGTTTATTGTTGTAATTATTATTATTTTTTGTTTATAAGATTGTTGGGCAGATTGTACGATGCTGTTGTTAAGATAGTTAGGTTAAGTTAAGTTTGTGACTTGGCTAATTTGTATTTGAGATAATTTTTAGATACGATAATAAAAGTTATTCTGTAAATTATAAATGATTCGTGTATTTATTTGTTGCGCCTTTCAGCAAAAAAATAAGTTCTTTGAATAATTATTATTTATTCAATTACGATTATTCAGTAATAATTTTATTTAATTGATTATTGTTATGGCAGTATTCCTGTCAGTTTTTGAGATCCAGATGAGGATTATATATTTCGCTCTTATTTGTTTATTATTCATCAATAATTCTTATAGCAAGATGCATGTGGTGCCTATTTGTATTTATTGCAGTTATAAGAAAAGTTACCTACAATCTAGGCCGAATTTTTATGAAAACGTCAAAAATGTTTTTACAATGCGCTAAGGAGCATGATATAAGCAAATATCTTTAATAAAGGATAGCAGTTAAATAAAACCCTCTTAATTTTGCAGGAATGTTTACTTAGGTGCTAGTTTCGTTCAATAGATCATCATTACCCAAAAGCTAGAAAAACAAAACAATCATAATAGAACATATATCGCATACTTTGCCTATGACCGGCTGGATAAGTATGCTACACAGGCGACAACTACATATGCTCTGTTTCTACCACAAGATTATACACACAATGACACCACCTTATTTGTATAATAAAATATCATTTCGATCTGACGTGCATAATCTTAATTTACGTCATAAATTTGTCATAACACCACCACTTCATCGCAGTAGTAAATTTGAGAGCTCCTTTCTATACAACCTTGCGCGTACCTGGAATCGTCTGCCTTTCAAAGCGAAGTCGTTGGTATCTTTTGCCGCATATAAGCGATATGTCACAAGCAGTAAACTGTACGAATGGTGATGCGCCGTGCCATCCTGCTGTCTGTTTTTGTTGGTTTATTTAGTTATTTGTTTAGTTATTTTTTTTTTTAGTTTGATCGAATACTGATTTATAGTTATAGTGAATGCGAATCTGTTTTCTTTATTATTATTTTCTTTTATGTTTAAGGCGAAGGTTAGAATCAGATGACAGTTTATCTGTCGCAATCTGCTCCTTAGCCTTTTGTGTAGCAATGCATATTGTTGATTTTCATTGTATATTTGTTTTTATGTATGTGTTGCCATTACTACTCAATAAACGATTTATTATTATTATTATTATTATAATGCAGGGTTTGAAGAAACCCGGTTTTTTTGATAAAACCCAACCCACTGGGCCCACGTGGGTTTTTTTCGGGTAAAAGTGGGCAATAGTAAATATTAACTAAACCCATACCGTAACCGATTTTTTTATGAAATCTGAAATCTCAACCTTTGCTAAAACTTTCAAAACCTTGGTAAAACCGAAACGGTTCTATTGAAAATTCGAGAGTAGGTACTTATTTTATGTTATACCTAAATGGGAAAAATTAATGTGTTTGAGATCAAAGTCAAAACCGGAAGTGTATAACCAAGATAACCAAAACGTCTGTTGGACAAAAAACCAAAACAACAACCCAAACCGTTTCCAGGTCGACAAAGCAGTTAATTTGGTGCAAGTGTATAGATATTTATTTGACATGGACACCACTAACGCTGTCGACTGGTGAACTCAATGTGTGTGGTGGTTCGTATTTTGTTCTTTTCTTAACACACTTATTCACAAGACTGAGTGAATAAGAATACAGCTTAAGTTTTGTTCTGAATTGTTAACTAAAAGTGTCTATGATGTGTTTGTTGCGCTTTAAAAATAAATAAAAACTGTATTACCCTTTGAAATTTACTTTTGCCCATAACGAGTTTTCAATAAACACCTTTGTTTATTTCAAGCCAGCCCAACTCAAAAAAACTCCAAATATTGCAAAATGGTGCGCTCTGAAAAAACCCATGGGTTTTTTCAAGTTGGCCCAACCCGAAAAAACCCACCGGGTATTTTCGGGTCGGGCCCATTCACGCGAACCCTGATCATAAGAAATAACGCAAAATTGTATATAAAAAATGCCTGATGTCTGATGCCTTGTGACTTTTGCACTTAATTTTTACTCTAACACTTTTTAAGGCATGATTTTTTTCTGATTGTTTATTGTTTTTCTGGCTTTTGGCTGATGATGCTCTGTTAATCAAAAGTAAGTTAAGATAAACATTGTTGACATTGTGTTAACATTCTCCTACCGAAAATTGCAAATAACTCAATAACAAAAGGAGCGCAAAACAACAAAAATAAATTTGTTTGTATGGACCCAAATTCAAAATTTATATAAAATCCAAATTTTTTAATAAGAAACTATTGTGATAATCTAGTGCCACAAACCAGTGGTTTTGTGCTTCTTTCTTTACCGAGTTGTTAGTAATTTTCAATTCCGGCGTCTATGGACTTAAATACCAAAATTTCAATAAAATTAAATTAAATTTGTATGCAGAAGTTTTGTGTTGGTGTTGTGCTACTTTGTGTCGATAACCAGAAGTTTTGTGTCCCTTTTGTTTTCGAGTTATTTACAATGTTTGGTTGGAGGAATTCAACAATAGAAATGGTTACTATAATAATTACAGAAAATGGCAAAAAATTGTTTACAGACTATATATCACTTATTTGTAAAATCGGGACTACATTATCATAAATTACGTACATTTATAAACCCTCTTGCTAAACAATAAACTGTTAGTTTTAGAATATCTTATATTATAATTATAACGATATTAATATGTGTTACTTATACATATACTATCAAATATCTGTGACAACTATTTATTTGTTAAGTTCATAATTGATCAAAATCTTTGTGACTTTATAGCTAAAAAGGTATTTAACAATATTTAATCGGAATTCCATGTGTCCATTATTCAACTACAAAGAACAAAGAATGAAAACCCGATAAATAATTATTGAATACTTTTTAAGTTATATCGCCACAAACCGTGACGTTAAACTCGTGCGGATGCATTATCTACATGCGAGACGGATTGCTCACAAGTAGAATAATGCTTATTACTGAAAAGCGAAAACAGCACAAAACTTCTCGTTTGCGGCACAAAACGGTACAAAACTAGCACAATACTTTCGAATCGAAAAAAGTTTGATTTTATTTCGACTTTGGAAGTTAGATCGTGCATTTCCACACCCCTTTTTCAGAAAAATGCTTATTAACTCGGAAACGAAAGAAGCACAAAACTTCTAGTTTGCGGCACAAAACTGCTCAAAACTTTGGCATTAGAAAAAATTGAAACTCGAAAGTGGGGGCATGTGGCATGTCCCCAGCCCCCCCTTCAGAAAATGCTTATTGCTCGGAAACGCATGGAGCTCAAAACTTCTAGTTTGCGGCACAAAACAATACAAAACTAGCACAATACTTTAGCATCGAAAAAAAATTGATTTTATTTCGACTTTGGAAGTTAGATCGTGCATTTCCACACCCCTTTTTCAGAAAAGTGCTTATTAACTCGGAAACGAAAGAAGCACAAAACTTCTAGTTTGCGGCATAAAACTGCTCAAAACTTTGGCATTAGAAAAAAATGAAACTCGAAAGTGGGGGCATGTGGCATGTCCCCAGCCCCCCCTTCAGAAAATGCTTATTGCTCGGAAACGCATGGAGCTCAAAACTTCTAGTTTGCGGCAGAAAACAATACAAAACTAGCACAATACTTTAGCATCGAAAAAAATTTGATTTTATTTCGACTTTGGAAGTTAGATCGTGCATTTCCACACCCCTTTTTCAGAAAAGTGCTTATTAACTCGGAAACGAAAGAAGCACAAAACTTCTAGTTTGCGGCATAAAACTGCTCAAAACTTTGGCATTAGAAAAAATTGAAACTCGAAAGTGGGGGCATGTGGCATGTCCCCAGCCCCCCCTTCAGAAAATGCTTATTGCTCGGAAACGCATGGAGCTCAAAACTTCTAGTTTGCGGCAGAAAACAATACAAAACTAGCACAATACTTTAGCATCGAAAAAAATTTGATTTTATTTCGACTTTGGAAGTTAGATCGTGCATTTCCACACCCCTTTTTCAGAAAAGTGCTTATTAACTCGGAAACGAAAGAAGCACAAAACTTCTAGTTTGCGGCATAAAACTGCTCAAAACTTTGGCATTAGAAAAAATTGAAACTCGAAAGTGGGGGCATGTGGCATGTCCCCAGCCCCCCCTTCAGAAAATGCTTATTGCTCGGAAACGCATGGAGCTCAAAACTTCTAGTTTGCGGCAGAAAACAATACAAAACTAGCACAATACTTTAGCATCGAAAAAAATTTGATTTTATTTCGACTTTGGAAGTTAGGTCGTGCATTTCCACACCCCTTTTTCAGAAAAGTGCTTATTAACTCGGAAACGAAAGAAGCACAAAACTTCTAGTTTGCGGCATAAAACTGCTCAAAACTTTGGCATTAGAAAAAATTGAAACTCGAAAGTGGGGGCATGTGGCATGTCCCCAGCCCCCCCTTCAGAAAATGCTTATTGCTCGGAAACGCATGGAGCTCAAAACTTCTAGTTTGCGGCACAAAACAATACAAAACTAGCACAATACTTTAGCATCGAAAAAAGTTTGATTTTATTTCGAATTTGGAAGGGGGTCCGCAGCCCCCCTTCAGAAAAACGCTTATAACTCGGAAATGAAAGAAGCAAAAACTTCTAGTTTGCGGCACAAAACAGTACAAAACTTTGGCATTAGAAAAAAATCGAAACTCGAAAGTGGGGGCATGTCCCCAGCCCCCCTTCAGAAAATGCTTATAGCTCGCAAAGGAATGGAGCACAAAGCTTCTAGTTTGCGGCACAAAACAGCACAAAACTAGCACAAAACTTTGGCATTAAAAAAAATCAAAAGTAGGGGGCTGGCATGTTCACAGCCCCCCTTCAGATATTTCCTTTAACTCCGAAACGGATGCAGCACAAAACTTTTGGTTTGCGGCAAAAAAACAGCACAAAACACGCACAAAACATTGACATAAGACACTTTTGAAATATCGAATGTGGCGGGTCTGGGGCCATAGACCCGCCTCTATCTGCTGGCTCGAGGTCTCATGCTACTTAGCGCGACTTTCCAATATCAATTCGCGTCATTCGACCTTTAGACTCGCGAGTTCGTTCACATTACACTCCGTTCGCCAGTACTCGGTAGTCAACAGTGTAAAATGTAAATCCGTAAAAGCGGCTTCGATTCTAGTTCGCGAGACCTCGACGTCATGAGACCAACTTTCACAAAGCAAGGCCAACCACAGACTAAGTATAGGTACATTGGTATATAAACAGAAAAACTGCGTGGCCAACAACACATAATCGCAAACAGCTTCAAACTAAACAGTTTACATCCGTTTCGTCCACGTTCAAACGTCGATACGGTGTACTAATGATATCTTGGTGATACAACTTCGATTCGTATCATCTAATGATGGCACCGCGTTCGTCTATCGTTTGGAAGTTCTTTCAATTGGAAGATGGCGGCGAAAGAGCGGTTTGTTTGAAATGCGGAGTCAGCATTACGTATAAAAATCAGTCGACGACGGGGTTGATACGCCATGTGCGTGCGAAACATGGTGACGCCGATGATGTTTTCGAAAAGAACGCACCGTCTACTTCAAAACGGCAAAGATTGACTAGTACGGACAGTATTGACAGCAATGCAGGTAAATACGTTATGCTTCACCTTTAAAAATACTTACGTAGATCAATATACTATAACTTTACAAAAGTTACGGTCTATAGTTCGATAGTTGGTGATAATACTCGACGGTGACCTTGAAACGATATTTACTATTTTTGACCGGCTTGTTTATTTGCACATAATTCGCAATCAAGTGACTAATTAAAGGAAAAAATCTGATGTGGCCAGCCACATGACTTTATCATACAATATATAAAATTAATAGTTTAGCTGCATGAGAATCTATTCTATTAAGATAAATCGTAGGTATTGTCAAAGCATCAGCATTTGACACTACCTACACTATGTCATTAGAATATTAGTTATTTATGTCACAAATGCCGAAAGTACGGAATAGCGCGACGAGCGGTGATGCGGCGCGTCACCGAAGGCGGAGTGTCGCCGGTGCATGTGAGCGAGTCGCGCTATCTAATTTTTGGCAGGAGCGACATCAACGTTTATTGTGTTGCTTTTTAATAAATACGTATTTAAAAAAATAAATAAAAAATTTCTGTATAGTAAATGATAGGTTGGTACCACTTTGACGAAATGTCAAGTTTAAAGGTGCGTTCCGATTGGTAGGTAATGGTAGCTAATGGCGGTGGTAGAACACGAAATTATAGTATTTCTTACATATCGTGATAATGACACATATTAGTTTGCATGTACATAAACATGAGTCACTATCAATTTTGTATTGGAAATACTATAACGGCGTCTGCTACCACTGCCATTATCACTAATGAAAACGCACCTTAAAAAGATAATTCAAATTCTGACAGATTTATATTTGTTCATGACACATCCCTACCAACATACTAAAATAAAACTACACTCATCGCTATACTTTATTTATAATATTCGCAATTTATCGTTTTTAGAATTAAATATAAAGACGGGTTGATATTTCTTATCAACAAACAATCAAATTGGTGATCTTATTTTATTTGAAATTTGTATTTTATAATTTGCCGCACTACAGCGGCAACGTTCCATAGTGGTTCTCCAACCTCTGATGAGATCAGCTGTTTTCGAATGTGACAACACAAAAAAATATTTGTCAAAATCCTGGCTACTATGTAATTTCATATCAATGCAGATGCGACCGATCTCGATCAAATAGAATTTGCTCTTGAAGGTAAACTATTAATTTTACCAAAAAATGTCATAGGCATAAATTATACAAAATTTCTTCTACTTTAATTTATTAATTAACTATTTTGTCGAAATTACAGAAATGGCGGCTCATTTGCAAAATCTTTCAAAAAGGCTTAGAATAAACTAGCAGTTCCTTTGGACCCCTTTCAACCAAAAGCTTTTCAGCTCTAAGTTTGGTAACAAAACTTCTAAATATGAACTTTCGTTCCGATACCTTTAGTAGTTTCTCCGGAATCGTCGCCACAAAAATCGTTTACACACAGACATACATACACACACACACACAGAAATTTTTTTGTACCTTGGTCAAAAATGTTCAGGGGACCCAAAAAGACCTATTTCCGCTAAAATCTCAATTTTTTTTCGGCATGATTACAATACTTTATCTTGCTGCGTATGATAAAGTAAAAATCCTATTGACATTTTACATACTATAGTATACCGAAATGAGTTTTTTGCGCGGCGCACACATCAATTTTATCCTAATGATGACTATACCGATTATAATCGTCACCAATGTCAGTTTTATTAGATTGTTTACCCCCAGTTTTCGTCGTGAAACGGTCACAATATAAATTGTGCCAAGTTTACGTTTTTCGCGGTAGTCCAAAATGCCCATGTTTGAGGTTTCATTTAATCATACTTATTAGGTTTAATTACAGTAGAAGGTCGATAATCCGAACCTCGGTAATCCGAACATTCGCTAATCCGAACACCCAAAAAGAAATAATAATAAAATAAATCACTGAGTAACCTAGGGAAAAAAATTTTTAGACGGTTCCTGTTTACAGAAAAATGTTGCTTTTGTTTTATATCTTGTGTCCAATACTCGTATTTTCCACTATTTAGCTGCAATATTTAATAATCCGAATCACCTTCGGTCCCAAGTAGTTCGGATTATCGCCGCTCTAGTGTAATAAATAAATAAGAAATAAATCATAAATAAATCATAATTAATAATAAGAAAGTTATAAATAAATCCCTTCGATTTCCCTTCGATATCCCTTCGATTTTGACTTTTTGACATTTTTATAGTTTATGAAGAGCGGAATAGAATGGTGTTGGTTTCATTAAAATTGAACTTCTATCCAATGTTATTTTCTGCTATTTAGTTGCAATATTTGATAATCCGAACAATTTCATAATCCGAATGACCTTCGATCCCAATTAGTTCGGATTATCGACATTATCGACTGTACTTCGCATCTTTTTGCACTGCGCAGCAGTTTATCTCAAATCTAGTGGGTGTTAAAAGAAAGTGTAAAATATACAGGGTCATTATAAATAATTGTAATCGAAGTCACAATAATGTTATTTGGCTTTAAAAGTGCCGTCATATGGTACATGGCACTATTTTTCCTATGCTGTTTGGAAAATTGGTTCAATGTTCCGACTCTCTCCAACGTTCAAACAATACATTTCCGGACATGAGTTCATTCAAAAACTTGTCTACTATGGTCATACAGACAATTCATACAGCTTATATATAACAACAATTATGATGAACTAGTTGACTTAGTATTGTCGCCTTTTAAATGTTTACTTATAATAGTAATGATAGCAATTTTGAATTTCGTAATCGATGATCGTTATCACAGAATTTTCAAATTTGTCAATTTTTCTTTATACATATTTAGTCATTGTTTTCCGTTTATGTGGTTACATTTGAAAATAATATTTTCACCTTTTATTGTTTACCAATTTGTTATTAAGACCTTTTATCGGAATCTCGATTGGCACAATTATAGAATTAAATTATCAATTGTGTTCATTTTGTGCCTCTTTTTTTGGTTTTGAAAGGTGGCAGTTGCTCATTATACATTAGGCCTTGCTCGACGAACACGAGCTGGAAATTCTCATAAAAAATTTACAATGTTTACTCCAGAATATTACGAAGTAATAAAAATTCTTCAATGTTGGTTGGCTATCAGACCAAATCTAAAATTCTAGGATAAACGTTCAATGATTCTGAAACAGGGGTCACAACCGTGGCAACTGACATAAAATATTGTGTAAAAAATGACAACCATAGAAGCAACGAAGATTTTTCAGGATGAATGCAATTTAAATTTAATAAAAAATATGGACTATTGGATATTTTTTCAAATATTTTTTTTTATTTTCATTTTTGTTGTGTCGCAATTTGAGAATCCTAACTAATAAATACGAATATGCAGTTAAATCCCCGCCCCCTTCCCCCATACAGAAGGTGGCATACAGAAGGTAGGAAGATTTTCAATTTTTTTAATTACGTGATACATTGTCTAGTACATATCTCTTGTTTTTTTTTGTTCAACCATTCTTTTTCAAAGCGTTCGATGACAGTAGTAACAGTATTTTTATTGATGTAGTTAAAATATGTCCCAAACAAAATCTCAAATTACTCATCCTAGGATTCCAAGGTAATAATTATAAGTTATAATAATAAGTTAATATTAATAGTAATAATAGGTTAATATTAATTAGTTTGTCAACATCAATACTGTCTCCTGAATTAATATAATGTTCATTGTTCACGTTCCATTTGTACGTGAAGATGATTTTTTTTAAATTGAAGTTTATTATTGAAAAATTGGTCACAGAGATTTAAGGTACAATACAAAGTACATGGTTTTTGTCCTTTCATTAATTTTTTTTTCTATTGATTATTTTTTTTGATTAATTTGTTATGTATTTTTTGTTTTCTTGTATTTTTTTGTTTTATTTTATTTTTTACATTTGTTTTTTCATTTTTTATTTTATTTTAAGTTTGAAAGTATTATATTTCATGTCTTTTAATGTGTAATGGTTGTGAATTGTACCAAGTGAACTCGACAGTTCTTAGTGTTGGGGCATATTTAAGTTTTGGAATTTTTTGTGGTCTTATATGTGACTCTCCTCTCGCCTCATACGAATGTATCTCCTCTCGTTTAGTGAGCTTGAATTTTGTGTTTATCAACTTCTTCTGCAATTTGTGGATAAGAAGGAGTTTGTTTAGCACGATTCGTTGTGTAAGTGTTAGCTCGTTTGTTTGTCTATGTACATCGTCTGTTGGTGTTAGTCTGTTCATGTAAGATCTTTAATATTTTGTTTTGTTGACGCTGTAATCTGTTTATATGGGATTTTGTTGTGTCACTCCATATATTTATCATATAATTAATACGTGGTACATATAGGCTATTGTATATCTACGATCTTAAATAGACAGGAATTGTGCTTCTTATTTTATGTATAGCTGCGATTGTTCTGATCTTGTCATTTAAGTAGTGGAAGCAAGCCGATTCTAGAACCTCCTCATGACCTTGACCTTGACCTTAAAGTTATAGGTCAAGGTCATGAGGAGGTTCTAGAATCGGCTTGCTGTTAAAGTTAATCTAATCTAATGAGGAGGGTAGGTCAATGTCAATGAGGTTCTAGAATCGGCTTAATGCTAAAGTTAATAAAGATATTGATGCAATATGTTTTTATCATATGTATTTTTTCATTATTTTCGTTTGCGTCTTGTCACGGGCTCACAAGCGAATCTGTGCGCAAATTTGATAAATATCGCGAACATTTTATTGATGAACATGCCCTAAAATGATCAGTTTATTTTGTATTGGGTTTATATTTAGTAGAAATTATTTTCGTTTTCGTCTTATGACCTAAATGACGTAATTGCAAACGCTACTGATTAATCTGTAAACAGAAGTCAACTTTGACCCCTGGTAGTTTGATAAATGTGACGCGTTCCCAAGCGAGACGTGTGTAAATTGATAAATATCACACGCTTTTTATTGATAAACATGTCCTAAAATAATCAGTTTATTTTTGTATTAGGCAATATTATCAATTCTTATGTGTATGACCCACATAGTAGTTTTTTAGCTGTGGATGATTGACTTTGACCTTAAAGTCATAGGTCATGAGGAGGTCCTAGAATCGGCTTGATGTTAAAGTTCATCTAATCTAATGAGGAGGGTAGGTCAAGGCCAATTCTAGAACCTCCTCATGACCTTGACCTATAACTTTAAGGTCAAGCTCAAGGTCACGAGGAGGTTCTAGAATCGGCTTGCTTCCACTACTCATTTATAAGCTTTTTGACATGTACGTTCCACTTGAGGTTTTCCTGGATGGTTATGCTCAGGTATGTGATCTCTTTAACTTGTTTAACCGTTGATCAATTTATCACTATGTTTATTAAACGTTATTTTATTAAAGTTATTTTTCATTGTCGTAAAATTTTGCGAGGAATTCAAAATTGTGCCGAAATATAAGTTCTTTTGTTTCGGTGTGGTGAAGAAATATGTGACCTGGTCTACGAAAAAGGGGTTTATGTGTCACGAGGTCTTGGATGATTCGAATAGAGAAAAGTCCCCTTTTTCTAACGAACCCAAGCCCAGCTTGGTACCTTTCTTAACGGCCGAGTTATTCGTATTTGAAGTTAGAGTACACACATAAAAAACACAAAATGTAAAAAAAATATTTTAACTATTTTTTCTTGTACGTACTAAAATAAATTAGTGAAATGAAATTTCTTATAAAATACAAACCAAATGATAATTTACAAAATAATAAATAATCTATTCTTATAGGAAATAATACTTATATTAAATTCAACCTCTCTAATTTTTCGTCTTCTTGGTGTTTTTGGCATCTACTTTTTCCCTCCGCCTCTTTTTATGATTTGTTTGGTCAATTTTAGCTTGTGATGTACTACCTACATAAGGACTTGCTTCGCAGTTACCTTTACTTTTCTTTTTCTTCAACTTTTTCAGCGGTTCTGGCGCTACTTAGCCCTTTTTTCTGACATCAGTTGCTAAGTTACGAACGGTGTTGAATGTGTACCACTGCCTTTCGAGTTACAATCCAACTGGTTAGAAAATGTCTGGCATTTATTCACTCAATGTTTCAAAAATAAGAGTAACCTGCTCAAATTCTTCACTATTCGCAATTTTTTTCATCTTCACCATTCAATTTTCACAAATTATAAAATAGTTGTATTGCGTTATACCTTTCAAGGGCCGCTGGGCCGCTTAGCCGGAACTGGTTTGTTATGGCCGTGGAAGATAGGTACCAGATGGATACATGTACAATATTATATTTTTCAAAACGTCACAATCCTTCCAATTTCCATACTTATTTCGTCCAGATAATTCAGAATACCCTGTTCTAACTCATTGTTAGAGTTTCCTGCTTCTTCTAAGCTAAGAATTACCAAGTTCTCTCTACTTTCAATAGTTCTAAAAAATCCATTCTGGATATCTCTTGTATCCCACGAGGAATTTTGGAAATACGTTCCTGGGTGCAACAGAGTTTTCATCAAAGAATTGCGACACAATTTTCAAATCATTATCATCCGTATAACTTAAGCCGAAACCTACTCCTGTATCTCCAGTAGATGATTCTGGTTCGTCTATTTCGATGTCGCTGTTCATTACTTTTGCCGAAATACATATCGTTGACAAATTATAACGCGTCTTCTAAACACATCACTACACTTGTACTTTACGTATAACTATGAAAAAAAAAATACTTAGAACGTGCCTATTCAAAATCTTTAACATATTAGACACATTGGCGGGGGAGGGGGGGGTCGATATTCGTCACCCAAAGTGACAACAACACAGCTAATCACCAAGTGTGTAGATTTGTGGTAGAAAACGAGCGCACCGTTGTTCAAAACTTTACCAGCGCTTATCTCGGTAACCGGTTTTCGCACATAAACCCCCTTTCCGTAGACCAGGTCACATATATGTAGGTTGTTCCATTAAAAAAACATAAGTTTGGGTTAGTATTACCGTATGGAACACCTGTACACACGCTAATAATTTTAAAATGTGCGCCTCGCCGTACTGTATATATGAGTGAAATCAGTTTTAAAATATCTTCATTAACAGAGGCACAATCTTCCGAGATCGCACTGTTGATACACGCTGTATATGTGGTGTCATAGGATGAGGCATGGGCGTATACAATATAATACCTCATAATATTCTTTTCTAATTCATTCCAGATAGACCAGAATTTGAATTGCTGCGAAACGGACATCGGGAAGCAACGGAATTCGATATGTTTGACGTATCATCACCAGACGATAACGAAACCATAGGAGTCATAGTGTCGAAGCTAGCAGCCGTCGACGGCATATCAATATCATTTATAGCCAAGAGTAGCTTTATCAGAAGATCTTGCGAAGACAGCGGCCTCGATCTACCGACCTGTCCCAGGAAAATCATGAAAATAATCCACGACCAATTCGCAATATCGAAGGCGATCGTCAAGAAAGAGATCACGACCATACTTGCAGCCAATGGACGGTTCAGCCTTTCTTCCAACACGTATGTGTCAACCAGAGAAAACAGATGGTACGTTACGGTCAATTTGCACAGAATTGGCGAGTATTGGAACTTAGGAATGCGGTTACTTCCTGCACATCGCACAGATCTTGAAATTGTCGCGACGGTCAAAGAAACGTTGGAAGAGTTTGGTTTGAACATCAGCGAGCATATTGTAGCTATGACAATAAATCATCCGATGGCATTACCACTAAAATTAAGCGGTGTGTGTCCACAGTTATGCCATGTGGAAGGGTTACATGCTGCAGTGGATCATGTCCTCTACGAAGGATCCGAATTAGTCACGTTTGAGTCAACTGATGACGGGGATATGTCTAGTGAGGATGATGATAGTTTTAGCTCAAACTTCGTTATGGGAGCCCACGGGCCTAGATTACAGCTAAAGATCCATGGTGATCTGATCGAGAAAGTCAGGAAGCTCCTGAAGGCGTTCAAGAAAACCCCAGAATATGTTGGGGAAGTATTATTGGACGGTCAAAGGAATTGGACCGACCTACTCGAGATGTTAGAGCATTTCCTCCAAGTTAAAAACGTTATTTTAGACGCGACCAGTGGCCAAGTCGATTTTGACATATCCGATGAGGAATTCTCTACCCTTAGAAGCATCGTCAATGCTTTGAAACCAGTAAAACTCGGAATAGAACGTTTAAACCGTAGAGATTCCAATTTATTGACAACACAAGCTGTTATGCGATTCATAAGCGATGAACTCACCGCTCAAAACACAGCGTTTGCCAACGATATCAAGACTGGTATAAGTATGGCGTACAATGAGAGATCAAGAAAAATGAACGCTCTGGTATGGCTTGCGAAATTTTTGAACAACCCTTCTAAATTCTCAAATTTTGATAGATCGAAACGAAACCTACTAAAAATGGCTAAATTCCTGTTAACTAAGTTGTTCCCAAAGACTCGAGATATCATCCCCACTGAACCAGCCAACGACGGAGAATCCTTAAAGCAGAAACTGAATAGGAGGATTAAAGATGAGATTGACCCAACTCCTTGTCTGGAATCTGTGCAGACTTACGATAATCTCGAAGAGGAGCTCAGTTTTTTCAATAAGACGCATCTAAGGACCGAGAATATCAGGAATCTCCATAATGCCGTGCTGACTGTGCCGCCTGCTACGTTGCAAGTGGAAGGCTCGTTCATAATCGGTCGTTCTTTGGTGTCAAAGTTAGTGACAAGAATGTCGCCGAAAAGTGTGAACGCGCTGTGTTTCTTGCGGCATTTCTTCTTGAAACAGGATGCTGTTTAGGTTTTGATATTTTGATCTAATTTGGTTTTTGTTATTATTATTATTTTTTATTTTAGTTTATTTTTATTTTTATCATTTTTTTATTATTATATAGTTTTATTATACGTTTTTAACAATGGTAGTTTGTTTTATTGAAATAAAACTTCTTTCGGGAGGTGCGAAAGTTGTCTCTAAGGAAACGAAGTAAACAAACGGCTGGTTGCTAAGTGCCCAAGTTAAGTTAGTCCACCTAAAACTACACTGTTTTGTACGTTTGTAAAAATTGCAAAACATGCTTTGTATATGAATAAATCTAGTTAAATAATTTCTAAAAGACGTCTTCTAGAATCCTTTAAACAACTATTTAAATTTCAATATCACGAAATCTAGTAAAATATCTATATATAGGATATCCTGAATATAAATAAAAAATAACTTAAGAGACATTGGATTTACCAAATAATATACCGAGTGTTTAAAAATCACAAGAACAGTCATTTGAAAATTTTTAAAAATTTCTGAATACTGCGATCACATTATATAACGCGTCTAATATTTTATGACATCACCTATGGTTTTGCTTATTATCTGACAACAGATAATTAGGATAATAACCGCAAAAATTTACTATTTGCGTATTTTAAAAAACCTGCAATTGCTAATTGTTGTGTGAAATAGTTTTTGTATCGTATTTGTAAAAAATATAACAACGTACCTACTCATACTAACTGTAATCAAATTAATATCGAAAACATATATGAGATAATTTAGGTAATTAGACTTTAGTATTTTGGAGAACTCCCGATCAAAGTATGGTGTTATTTGCAAGAGATTTAGGAGAAAAAAGAATCAGTACAAATTATATGCGCAATAAATAAAATAAAACGCGCATGTATTGCTAGCATTTGATAAAATCTTTGACCAATACCAAAAATATTTGACCAATACAAAAAATCTTTGAGCATCGCAAAAAATTACTTGTGCATGAAAAGAATTAAATGTGCAATAAATTTATGTAAATGCACATCAGAATAAATGAGTGTGCATTTATATATTTAAATGTTCCTTTCATAATACATTTGTACACTTAAATAAATAAATGTGCAATACAATCGTTACCGCTATAAAAATATAATGAGCAGTTTAAAAATTACGTACTCGTTGAAATAGTATATTATTCTATGAGCAAGTAATGTAAGCAATTTCTCACGAGAACGAAGTTTGCAGCACGAGCCGTAGGCGAGTGCTGCAAAGCGTTCGAGTGAGAAATTGCCATTACTTGCGAATGGAATACTATACTTTTTCTACGACCATGCAACGAAATTTTATAAATAAATTTTTGTGCATATAGGGACAGCTGTATGTCACTATGACGGTTTACAGGATTTTGACAGATTAAAATTGTTTGGTGCGCCTTGTCACTTAGCGACGTTGTCAATGCCTTGACAATGTCGCTAAGCAGTGTATCAACAATTTGGAAATGAAAAATCCAGAGCTGTGATTGGTTCTAAAGCCGTGAGGAATGAAATATTTCTCACTACTGGCGGGGTATGAGTAGCCAGGAATGGAATATTTGTCATGTGTGTGGGGAATGGTTAGTATTACTTATCATAAATTGCCATGATAATGAATGCATTTCTCAATAGGAGTAGAAAAAATATATTTCCAATGGTTTAAATAACTCAGCATTTGAAAATATTATGAGCGCATTCAATAATCTAAATATACCATGCAAAAATTATAATGCGCCCTGCAAAAAATAAAATGTGCATTAACTTCTGCAACCTGTAGCGCACATATAGTAAGTGCGTAAAAAGTTATCGAAAAAAGTGATGTAAAAATGTAAAAAAACGCGATTTTGGTAATTTTTACAAATTTATACCACCTAAACTCGTTGTTTTAGAACCTGCAAAATGGCTTCATAGGAAACCTTAAACTGAATCCTAAAAGTTTGGTCATAAATGTTGAAGCATTTAAGGAGTCGTTTAAGTGATATATTTAGCTGATATGCAACGTGATTTTGCTTTTTTCTGATAAAAATTATTACTGTAAGTCTAGTGGAATGTTTACAAACATTTGTCAGTTAATTTACATTTGCTAATTTTTACAAATTCTATTATTTAAATAATACGTTTTCCTCAAAAATCAGTTTGAATTCGGTTTTCTGAGTTCTAAATTGCAAATTATCATCTTCGAGTGTCTTTTTTCGTTAAAAAAAGTCTTCATATTGTTTAAACAGTCAATTTTCATTCGTTTTCAACTTTTTTCTAATTATGGTAGAAAAGTCAGCTTTATCTAACTTATAAATGTCATGTTCGAGATGTATAATAAGCCTATTATCTATATTATCTAAGTTCCATTGTTTAACCACACCTAAAATTCACTTTTTTTAGATCAGTCTGGCCAGCTGATATTCTCAAGTGAAATCATTTATATTTTGGGATGATTTCCCTTGTTTAAATAATAAAAGATTATTCATTTTCAATATCATTTATTCGAAAAAAAATTAAATTATTTGAAATCCTTTTTTTGCGGGAAATAGGTGAGTTACATTTCTTTTTAAAATATTAAATTTCCTAAAGTCAACAAATTTTATTAATCTCATTTCTGTCTCCATTTCCTATTCTGATTGGAAACTACCCTCTTCTGAGCTAACTGAATACTGTATTAATATATGAATACTAATTATAATTGATTTATTAACCAACGGGAAGAAAATTTTTAATGAATAATGTCACTCTAAGGTAATAAATTGACAATTCGAACTCAGAAAACAGAATTCAGACGGATTTTAGAGAAAATTTCCAAACGAGTCTTGGTGCTTTTAAAAGATTTATCCTATGATACCTCATACTATAACACTTCACGTCATACCTCATATAATAGTCTCCTCTAATTATGTTATATCTCCTTATTCGCTCCCGATGTACTAATAATAAATCTCTTATTATTCTTCTCTAATTTCAGACAGACCAGATTTTGATTTGGTTACGAATGGACACAGGGACATTTCATCACCTGACGATAACGAAACCATAGGAGCCATAGTATCGAAGCTAGCAGCCGTCGACGGCATAGCAATATCATTTATAGCCAAGAGCTGCTTCATCAGGAGATCTTGCGAAGACAGGGGCCTCGATCTACCAACCTGTCCCAGGAAAATCATGAAATTAATCCACGACCAATTCGCAATATCGAAGGCGATCGTCAAGAAAGAGATCTCGACCATACTTGCGGCCAATGGCCGATTCAGCCTTTCGTTCAACACGTATCTCTCAACCAGAGACAACAGATCGTACGTCTCGGTCAATTTGCACAGAATTGGCGAGTCTTGGACCTTAGGACTGCTGTCACTTCCTGAAAATTGCACAGGCCTCGAACTGATGAGTACGGTCGAAGAAAAGTTGGGGGAGTTCGGTTTGAACTTCAGCGAGCATATTGTTGCTCACGTGATTATCAATCACCCTCTGAACGCAAAATACGCGGCATTAGGTAATTTTCAGCATCAATCGTGTCACGTTGAAGGGTTGCACGTCGCAGTGGATCATATCCTCTACGAAAGAGCAAAGCTGTCCGAAACAAATGACGACGACGACGGTGATATATCCAATGAGGATGAGGATAGCTTCAGCTCAAATTTCCTTATGGGCGGTTTCGATGCTAGATCCCAGCTGAAAATCCATGTTGAGCTGATAGAGAAAGTCAGGAAGCTCGTCAAGGCGTTCAAGAACACCCCAGAGTATGATGGGGAAGTATTCTTGGACAGTCAAAGGAATTGGACCGGCCTACTTGAGATGTTAGAGCATTTCCTCCGAATTAAAAACGTTATTTTAGACGCGACCAGTAACAAAATTGATTTTGACATATCCGATGAGGAGTTCTCTACCCTTAGCAGCATCGTCAACGCTTTGAAGCCAGTAAAACTCGGAATGGATCGTTTGGGCCTTAAAGATTCTAATCTATTGACAGTAGAAGCTGTTATAAACTTCATAAGCGATGAACTAACCGCACAGAACACAGCCTTTGCCAACGATATCAAAGCTGGTATAAATGTGCAGTTTAAGGAGAGACGATCAGCTGATCTGATGATGCTGCTAAAATTTCTAAACAACCCTGTCAAATATACAAACTTTGATAATGACAGGGCATGCCTACTAAACGTAGCTAAAGATTTTTTAGCTAGGTTGTTCCCAAAGACTCAAGATGCCATCGCCACTGATGAACCAGCCAACGATGGAGAATCCTTAAATCAGAAACTGAATAGGATGGTTAAAAATGAGATTGACCAAACGCCTTGTCTGGTATCTACGCAGACTTACGATAATCTCGAACATGAGCTAATTTTTTTCAATTCTACGCGTCTTAGGACCGAGAATATCAGGAATCTGCATAACGCGTTACTGACTGTTCCGCCTGCTACGTTGCAAGTGGAAGGCGCGTCCATAATTGGTCGTTCTTTGGTGTCAAAGTTAGACACAAGAATGTCGCCGAAAAGTGTTAACGTGTTGTGCTTTTTGCGGCATTTCTTCTTGAAACAGGATGCTGTTTAGGTTTTTTTTTTTATATTTTGATCTATTTTCTATTAAACGTTTATAACAAAGGTAGTTTGTTTTTTTAAGAAAAACTTTTTACGTCTGTTCGAAGGGTTTCTATAACGTAAAATTATTTTCATTTATACAGGGTGTTTGCATTTAGGCGTGACGGAAAATATATACTGTCAGCGTTAATAGTTCCTGAGCTATTAAATTATCTCCCAAATATATGCCCGTTGCTGGATCTTCATTAAAACTATGTAAAAACGACATTTTTGCAGATTTAACTGTTAAACTATATCAGAATATATCAGAATAGTCAAAGCAAGATGATAGCATCCAAAGATATTAGATTAACTATACAGGCTGTTCATAAAACTTAGTAAGTTTTGATCTTTTTCAAATGGCTTTTCCTAGAGTTTTTTAAATGAAACACCTTGTATAATATTATTTATTAATAATATACAGATGTGGGGACCACGTCATGGTTGCCATGAATAACAGATTGTCTAAAAAGAAAGACAATCACGGATGTCAGAGTATACATCGACAGTGACTCACGTCTGCAGTCTCCACAATTTTATATTTTGTAATAGTTAGACCTTTTTCTCAACTATACATATATTAATATGTACATACATATTAATATTTTCACAGATATTCAAGAATATAATACTTTCACTTTGATAATATCCCTCTATTCTCAACTTGGTAAAATATCTAGATGCGTCTATAGCAAACTAATCATTTACTTGGATGGAAACACATTGCTTTGAGTGAAGTACTTATTCTGCGTGTGCGCACATGATAAAAAATTTATTGTTTAGTCAATTTAATATAAATATCAAAAACATATTTTTTTAAGTTTTTATTTTATTTTTATAAACTGGTATTTGACAATTAAAATTGGAGAGAAAATTGTATTGCCTGATTGAGTGTGTGACCTCTTCAAGAATTACGAGAATGGTCCTGGAGGGGGGACTTTACCTAAAATTAATATTAATATTCTTTCGATTAATAGAATTCTCAATTATTGGAGATGTTTTGTCCACTCACGAGGTACCGAAACTGCAGCAAATTGTGGACAATTTCCAATCGATCTCAGATCATTAGCCAAAATTGTACACTGGAGATCCTTGTATTTAAACCAAGCATGTGTACTATTAAAGGACTCTTGAATTTTATCTGAAATTACAAACAAAAATGTATGTATATTTATATGGAATCTATTATAACGGGTCATTATAAATGATTGTGGTCGAAGTAGGCACTATTTCACTTCTTTACCACTATTCTACACGAGAAACTTAAATGGGTTGCATAACCTATGTCAAGTTTGACAGTTGTTTGTGTATAGCGGCAAAAATTTATTAACATGGACATGGCTTCCTTCAACTACAATCATTTATAATGACCGTGTATAATGCAATACTTTTACCTTGCGTTGTTTGACAATCAAATGCTGGATTTGTAAGCAATCTAGAATTCACATAACAGCGATACTCTTTTTTCCAAACTTCCACCTCTAGAAATTCTGGGATTTCGGTTCCAGAAGATGCACAAACAATTATCGAAAACGTAATTAATAGTAATCGAAACATCTTGAGTGATACTTATGTGCTGGAGAAGTCGCTTATATAGCTATACAAGATAATTATGCTGTTTATCATCTTTATTTTTAGATGTATCCTTGTGAATAATTTTCTCTTTTGGATGGCTTTGTCATAAAATTCTATAATTAATTCAGTGCACCTGTTATTTTGTTGTTATTCAACAAAAAAAATCGTTATATATTTCATTATAAAACTTCATCATTACGTGTTACCGAATATTACTGTTTATTCGTAAACAGTTAACGTAAACTCGTCAGTAAAGTAGAATCAACTAAAGAAGCGAATGATAATAAACCCAGATGAAGATGATTTTTTGAAAAACCTGCTTCAAATCCAGGGGGAAGCGTTTTTTCCAAAAATTATTCTCGCCTGGGTTAATTATCATTCGCTTCTTTAGTTGATTCTACATTACTGACGAGTTTACGTAATAACCATTTTCCCTTGAATGTATTCATCTGTATGAGCTGTTTAGCAATAAACATTTAGCGATTCCTAGATACCAAACTTCCGTCTAGCCCCAATAGGTGTCAGGACGGGTTTGTTTAATTCCAAACTGAGATTACAAGTCCTGAAGTGACAAATAAAACCTATAAATTTCCACAGCCTCGGTAGCTCAACTGGGAGAGCTGCAACCGGAAATTGGAGGGTTCCTCAGCTGGGTTAATTATTATTCGCTTCTTTAGTTGATTAGTACTCATAATACGACTCACGTCATAAGCTGTTATCTAAAATGTTGCTTTAATGGAATAATAATTTTAAAATGTGTGACATCACAGTCAGTTTTATTTTTTAATATCTTTTTGGTCGATCGTTTATTTATGAGTATGTTTAGTGACTAGAAAATCATTTATTAAACATCTTATAAATGCACGATTTCTATTAATGCGTGATTTGTTATAGCCAATCAAGCTATAAAACGTACCATACAAAAGACCAAGATAAAATTCTACGAAACATCACTGGAAAGATGCACGAAAAACCCACGAAAAATATGGAGTATATTTAATAAAATGCTTAATCGTAGACAAACGAATAAGTTGGAAATAGCTAAAATATAGAGAGGACAACACAGTCACAACAGACACAAAAGAAATATTGAACGTACTCAATACAAATTTCTCAACAATTTGAAAAAATCTTCCAAGGGTGAAATAAAAATAATAAAATTACATTATTATTATAAGTCTGTCGCTTTGGGATAATATCATAGTTGAAAACGTTTCTTTAAAAATCCCGGGGGCGCAAAAGTCAACCCCGGAAGGTTTCCAGACTTGCAACTATCTTATTGTTACGCTACAAGCGACAGATTATTAAAGTTCTAGCCCTCTTTTCTATGGTGGTGTAAGGAAATCAGTTGCTGCCTCTTGGAGTATACACAAAATCAGAAAAATTTTATAATTTAATTAATATTTTTTTTTTGTTTTTGGAAGAGTTTTTATTTTATTTGTATAAACTGTATTTGACCATTAATATTGCAGAGAAAATTGTATTGCCTGATTGAGTGTGTAACCTCTTCAAGAATTACGAGAATGGTCCTGGAGAGGGGTCTTTAGCTAAAATTAAAGTATTCTTTCGATTAATAGAATTCTCAATTATTGCAGATGTTTGTCCACTCACGAGGTACCACAACTACTGATGAATGTGGACAATTTCCAATCGATCTCAGATCATTAGCCAAAATTGTACACTGGAGATCCTTGTATTTGAACCAAGCGTGTGTACTATTAAAGGATTCTTGGATTTTATCTGAAATTACAAACAAAAAGCATGTAAATTTATATGGAATCTATTATAACGGGTCATTATAAATGATTGTGGCCGAAGTAGGCCATGCTATCAAATGTAAAGCTTTCTGATTGAGGCTCTGTTTGAGGCTCTGTTTACCACTATTCTACACGAAAAACTTAAATTGGTTGCATAACCTATTTCAAGTTTGACAGCAACTTCAATCATTTATAATGACCTGTATAATGCAATACTTTTACCTTGCGTTTTTTGACAATCAAATGCTGGATTCGTAAGCAATTTAGAATTCACATAACAGCGAAAATCTTTTTCCCAAACTTCCACCTCTAGAAATTCTGGGATTTCGGTTCCAGAAGATGCACAAACAATGATCGAAAACGTAATTAATAGTAATCGAAACATCTTGAGTGATACTTATGCGCTGGAGAAGTCGCTTATATAGCTATACAAGATAATTATGCTGTTTATCATCTTTATTTTTAGATGTATCCTTGTGAATAGTTTTCTCTTTTGGAAGGCTTTGTCATAAAATCCTATAATTAATTCAGTGCACCTGTTATTTTGTTGTTATTCAACAAAAAAAAAATCGTTATATATTTCATTATAAAACTTCATCATTACGTGTTACCGAATATTACTGTTTATGCCTTTGAAAATGGTTATTACGTAAACTCGTCAGTAATGTAGAATCAACTAAGGAAGCGAATGATAATTAACCCAGGTGAGGATAATTTTTGTAAGGATGTTTGTAAGTTTCGATGGCGTCTCTAATAAGCCTTCGATGATAATCACCCACCCTTGCCAATATCGTCACGACATCGAAATTCATTGTGTGCCCCGACTCGTGGCAGTGTTGAGCAACAGCGGACTGTTGAATCTTGCGTAGCCGGGTGTCTCTACTGTGCTCCTTCACTCGACATTCGATACTTCGTCCTGTCTGTCCTACATAGCATATTCCACACTCACATGTTATCTTGTATAACCCGTCGTTCTTCAGGAGTGGTGTGATATCCTTTGGGTTAGGCAAAAGATCCTTTACCTTTGCTGGTGCTCTGTACCTTACCGTGATACCCGATTTCTTCAGTATTCTCTACCGTGTGGCCAAACCACAAAGGTATCATCTACATATCTGACCCAATGCTTGGGTTTGTAAGGACTTGACCTAATGGTATTTTCTTCAAACAGTTCCATTGTGATTATCAGTCTGTCGCTTTGGGATAATACCAAAGTTGAAAACGTTTCTTAAAAAATGCAGGGGCGCAAAAGACCAGACTTCCAGACTTGCAACTATCTTATTGTTACGATACAAGCGACAGATTATTGAAGTTCTAGCCCATTTCTCTATGGTGTAAGGAAATCCGTTGCTGGCTCTTGGACTATACACAAAATCAGAAAAAAATTAATAATTTAATTAATATTTTTGTTTTGTTTTTGTAAGAGTTTTTATTTTATTTTTATACACTGCTTTTGACCATTAACATTGCAGTGAACATTGTATTGCCTGATTGAGTGTGTGACCTCTTCAAGGGTTACGAGAATGGTTTTGGAGGGGGAACTTTACCTAAAATTAAAGTATTCTTTCGATTAATAGAATTCTCAATTATTGGAGATGTTTTTCCACTCACGAGGTACCGAAACTACAGATGGTTGTGGACATCTTCCAATCGATTTCAGATCATCCTCCAAAATTGTACACTGGAGATCCTTGTATTTGAACCAAGCATGTGTACTATTAAACGACGCCTGAATATCGTCTGAAATTACAAACAAAATGCACGTACTTAAGTTTATCTACGGCACAATCTTCCAAGATGGCACTGTTGAGACATCCTGTATAATGCAGTTTATTTTTACCTTGCGTTTTTTGACAATCGAATGCTGGATTCGTAAGCAATCTAGAAGACACTATACAGCGAAAGCCTTTTTGCCAAACCTCCACATTTAGAAATTCTGGGATTTCGGTTGCACAAACAATTATCGAAAAGTAGGTAATTAATAGTAACCGAAACATCTTGAGTGATACTTATGTGGTGGAGAAGTCGCTTATATAGCTACAGAAGATAATTATGCTGTTTAGCATCTTTATTTTTAGATGTATCCTACTGAATAGTTTTCTATAATTAATTCAGTGCAGCCGTTATTTTGTTGTTATTCAACAAAAAAGTTTTATTTAACTCCTATCGATTACCTAACGTTTACAAATACCTTTGTCCTACATCATCATAAAGTGACATTTTATATCGTGGTTATATGTCAAATAAATCAATCAAGTCGACATAATCAGATTGTAGGCAAAAAAGTGCCTTTATAATGTCAAAACGCTTTTTGGATTGGATCACAAATAAATAAGTTATGACCATAATTAAAAAATGATTTTTTGGTTTTCTCAAAATAACTTGAGAACCATTTGGAATTCAACTGTTTTCTGGACCGTTTATGAAAGCGCACATAAATATGCACTACTTTGTACATTTAACAGACTTTCTATCTCTAATAATAACAAAAGTACCCATACAATCCAGCGTCCCGTGAGACACACCGTATATTGGGATGCATAACAAATAGTATATTATAATACAAGTTTTATAAGACAAAAATTGGCGCACGAGTAGTTTTGGGCACGACGAGCGTAGCGAGGAGTGCCCAAATGGAACGAGTGCGCCAATACGTCTTATAAAACGAGTGTTATATACTATTTTTTCTACTTTGCGACATTAAATTTACATATATTTCAAAAATTGCGGTTGTCATCTTACAATCTAGAGTAGTTTTATATTCAACAGTTGGCAGTTGCACTAAAATACACAAATACGATTGACGCGAGCCAATAGCGATTGAGATGTCAGCCAGATGTCAGCCTTATTTGACACTTGACGTCAGTCGTGGAAAACTAAAAGTTACCAAATGTTTGTGACCTAGTGTTTTCATAACGACACCGAAACCGGTTTCGTTATGACTTCATAACGAACGCAAAGTAGAAAAACTCATTTTATTACAATGCATGGAAGATGTACAAAAACAACACAGTCTTGTGGCATATTTTATTTATTTATCTACAAAACTAATCACTTGCATATAGAACTACATCGCTGTTGCTCATAAGACAAGGAAAATCCACGATTTGCAACATCCCTGCCAGGGGCTATTCCTTCATTTGCGTCAGTAACAACAGTCAATACGAAAGGTCTTGAGGCAGCTAAAACACACGCAGAAAAACCAGTAAAAAAACATCAAAACCACCTTAAAAGAACTTACAAGTTACAGTTGGGAACTCATTCCCACAAAATCTGTCAGTACCAATAATACCAATTGGATTCGGAACAACGACAAAATCAGTCGAGCAGTCTTCACCTCGAACACCATTCATTGGTAAATTTAGAGCGTCTGTCAAAGTGTCTCCTGTCACAGTAAACGAGTACGGATCACCTGACGACTGGCTCCATGTTATGGAACAGTATCCAGGTTGTGGAGCAACACAAACTCCATAGTTTAAGTTCGCCAAATGTCTTGTACCGACCACGCCACCGCTGAGTTCCCCATTTGCAGAACTACCATAGTTGAAACTGGTCACTGTTCCTTCCAGTTCAGTGTAGTACATCAAACATCCAGCCGGTGCTATAAAAGAAAAAGAATACAGTTGTAAAGCTATCCTATGGGCCAATTTCCCTACATTTGATATAATCGATCAGGTGCACAAAATGACAACAAATTTCGAAATCTCAGATGTTTAAATAGTATTAATAACCAACGAAATTGGAAAGCAAAGAATCATCAGTATAGGCTTCTTCAGAATGTTGAGGCAATCCATCTGTTTGACAATTGTCCCATACGAAGACTCAAAAGAACGAAACCTCTTGATTTTTTGAAACGATGTTACAAAAGCAGAGGAGTACAGTGTATAGCACAAGAGGTACATTATTATTATTAATTAACAGCACCCGACAGGTACTTGTGTATAACACCTAGTCTGATGACTATCTAGCTATATTAATCTAACCTAAATTGCTACGTATAAAAAGTGTACGATATTAAGTGTTCACCATTGGTGTAACTTAAATTTAATTTCGATGCTGACGCTTTAAACTTCACACACTGCACGTCGCTCTGCTTTGTTCACCTATCCAGCTATCAGTCACATAACACTGTGCTCTGCTTTTTGAACTTCACTTCACCAACTCAAAAGGTTTGGTTCTTTTGAGTCTCCGTACACTGTCACAATTGTCAAGAAGCTGGATTGCCTCGACATTCGTGTGCTGGAGAAGTCTGTTCTGATGATTCTCTGCAAACTTTCCAATTTCGTTCGTTACTAATTCCATTCCAAGATCCCTGTGGAGATTTCTGTTTCTTATATACCACGGTGCACCCACGATGTTTCTTAGCACCTTATTTTGGAAGCGTTGAATGATTGTGATATTGCTTGGCATAGTGCAGCCCCACAGTTGGATACCATAGGTCCACACAGGTTTAAGTATCTGCTTCTAAATAGGAGTTTATTATATGTCGATAAAGACGACTTCCTACCAATAAGCCAGTACATTTTTTGTATCTTATGCCCAATTCTCCTCGTTTCTTTTTAACATGTGCTTTCCAGCGGAGCTTGGTGTCTAGCGTCATACCGAGGTATTTTGCCGTGTTCGAGTAGGGTACGGTGGTGATATTTATTGTAACTGGAACGTATCGTATTCGCTTGTTGGTAAAGTTTATGTGAACGGATTTGGTGTCGTTCAATGTAATTAGCCGTCGTTGCTTCCAATCACTAATATCGTTGACAGCATTCTGCAGTTTTAGTGTTGCTCCTTCAACATTTGTATCTACTGCCATGATAGCAGTGTCATCAGCAAACGTGGCAACGGTAACACCATCTGGTTGCGGAAGATCATGTGTATATAGAAGGTAAAGAATTGGGCCAAGTACACTACCTTGTGGTACTCCAGCTTTAATACATTTGAGGGTTGAGTACTCATTAACTTGCTTTATGCGGAAGTATCTGTCAGAAAGATATGATCCTAATAGTTTGCTATACTCGAAGGGTAGTAGCCTATCCAGCTTATAGAGTAGACCTTCGTGCCAAACTTGTCGAAGGCTTTTGCCACATCCAGGAATACGGAGGAGCATACCTTTTTTCTTCTAAAGTTCTTTCTATGATCATTGTTATTCTGTGCACCTGATCAGTTGTGGAATGTTTGTTTCTGAATCCAAACTGATGAGTGGGTATGATGTTTCATTCATCTCAGATTGGCTTCAGTCGTTTTGCAAGTTGCTTTTCAAACAGTTTTGGCAAAGTGGGCAGTAAAGAAATTGGCCTGTATGGAGGATGCTTCATGTGGTGGTTTTCCTGGCTTGGGAATCATCACTACCTCCGCAGTTTTCCAAACAGATGGTACATATAAGTGTAGTGACTTACCTGAAAGACTACAGCAGTCACAGCTGATCTGCGTAACCTTAATGTTCCAAGCTCTTGGGCAGTCCACATCACTGCTTGTGTCTATGACAATCCTTATGTCTTCGTCTCCGTTGAAGTTAACGTAGACGTGTTGGCCACTGTTCTCGCCACAGATTGTAGGGACTGGAGATGCGCCACCAACAATAGAGAGGGAATCATAAACGCACAAGCCATCGGCATTTGGTTGTGCAAGCGTCAAACTTAAGAAGTCTATCCTCACCTAAACAGAAGAAGTGAAGCAGTTTTTAAAGACAAAGTTGTGCATATTTTCGACTTTATATTAGGTAGTTCTGGTGTGCAACCAAACATTGGTGTTTAGTGAACTTTAGTGTGGTTAAAGTTGCGTTTAGTTTAAGACATACCTGGCATACGTCTTCACTGCATCTTTTGATGACATGTGTGCAAGGACCTGTTCCAGAATAAGCTGCTGGAAAGCCAGTGTTGACGAAATAGGTGTTATTGGAAGAAGAACTGCTACCACATCCAAGTAATACTGAAATCACAGAGGAATGATGTTAAATTTACAACTTTAACGCAAACCCATTGAAACAACTTTGTAGCTATTTCACTTTTCTATTCACAGCTTTAAAGATTAAGGTTCAAGCTTTCAGGTTAGCCATTCTTTTCCCCGAAATGTTAAATGAGGGTGGTATAACTGCGCCCAAATGGAAGTTTGAACCTTGAATAGGCCATATAATATGAAGTGATCATAATGTGACAATTTTGTCTGTGAAATTGTTTGTCTTTAATACCACTTCGAGCTTCTTCAGAGCTAACTGAATACTAAGTATTTAAATACACTATATTTTCTTTGAGAATTTAAATGGCCCACCCTGTACATATTCCCATTTTCCTTACCGTAAAGAAGTAGAAAATAGTGACCGACATATTGGTTAAGGAATAAAAATTAAAAACTAAACATATTTCACTGAATTCCAACTATAAATTCTCTTGTATCATTAACAACCAGTCATTAAATTTTCGAATTATAATTTGGGTAGTATACTATTTAATACATTCGTTTACTTGAGGACTCATCGCTTCGCTCCTCATGCCCCAAACTACTCGTGCGTGACTAATATCTTATAAAACAAGTGAACTACGCGTGAAGGAAGGATGAGTCGACATAAGCGCTCGGACATAGGACGACTCCGGAGGACTTTTATTAGCAAAGTTACATTCTCAACGTTGACGTGTTATTATTTAATTTATTTCGTTTATTCCGCTTTGTTTAAAATATTTTTGTTTAAATATATTCTAGTGAATTTGTGTGAAGATATAAAAAAATCTGATGTGGCCAGGCACATGACTTTATCATACAATATATAAAATTAATAGTTTAGCTGCATTAGAATCTATTTGATTGAGATAAATCGTGTCTGCATTAAAATTAAACTAGTTAGCCCGGGTTTGACAGATATTTTGATACTATCGACAGTAGGTAATGTCAAAGCATCAGCATTTGACACTACCTACAGTCATTAGAATAATAGTTATTTATGTCACAAGTGCCGAAAGTACGGAATAGCGCGACGAGCGGTGATGCGGTGCTTCACCGAAGGCGCGGCGTCGCCGTCGCATGTGAGCGAGTCGCGCTATGTAGTTTTCGGCAGGAGTGACATCAACGTTTCTTGTGTTGCTCCTTGAAAAATATGTATTAAAGAAAATTATTAAAGAATGATTATATTCCAGTATAGGAAATGTTAGGTTGATACCACTTCTACGAAACGTCAAGTTTAAAAAGCTAATTCAAACTCTGACAGTGTTATATTTGTTCATGACACTGTAGATGTCACATCCGTACCAAAAAACTAAAATAGAACTACACCCATCGCTATACTTTATTTACAATTTTCTCAATTTATCGTTTTTAGAATTAGATATAACAACGGGTTGATATTTCTTATCAACAAACAATCAAATTGGTGAACTTATTTTATTTGAAATTTCTACTTTGCGGCACTAGAGCGGCAACGTTCCATAGCGGTTCTCCAACCTCTGATGAAATCAGCTGTTTTCGAGTGTGACAGTACAAACAAATATTTGTCAAATCCTGGCTACTATGTACTTTCATATCAATGCAGATGCGACCGATCTCGATCAAATAGAATTTGCTCTTGCAGCTAAACTATTAATTTTATCAAAAATGTCAAAGGCATAAATTATTCAGAATTTCCTCAACTTTAATTTGGTATTTAACTATTTTGACGAAATTACAGAAATGGCGGCAAAGGAACCAGTTCCTTTGGACGCTTTTGAACCAAAAGCTTTTCAGCTCTAAGTTTGGTCATGAGACTTCTAAATATGAAGTTTGGTCCGGATACCTTTAGTAGTTTCTCCGGAATCGTCGCCACAAAAATCGAGTACACACATACATACGCACACACACACACACACACAGACATTCTTTTGTACCTTGTCAAAAATGTTCAGGGGACCCAAAAAGACCTATTTTCGCTAAAATCTCAAAATCTTTTTTCGGCGCGATTGCAATACTTCATCATACTGCGTATGATAAAGTAATAACGTCTAATTGCACTGTTCGCCTTTATAAAATCGGAAAGTGTCACAACGTGTTAATTATGAAACCAAAGTAACATATCGTAAGTTCATCGCTAACAAAAACCATCAAAGCCGTTGAAGTTTTGCTTTCCTAAACAGCAATAGGAGTACCACAAGGTAGTGTTCTTGGTTCAATTCTCTATACCTTCTTTATACACATGATCTTCCGCAACCAGATAGTATCACGTTGTCATGTTTGCTGACGACGCTGTTATCATGACAGTGGATAAAAATGTTGAAGGAGCAACAATAAAACTGCAGTATAGCAATCTCCATGAGAATTTTGTCATGGAATTGGTAACCAATGAAACAGGAAAGTTTTAAATAATACTGACCTACACAACAAGAACCTATACCACTGGCACAGTCACCAGAAACTATTCCACCTGTTATTTCAGCACACTGGCGTTTGGTATAGCAAGTTCCTAATAATCCATCAGCACTGTCACAAACTCCATTCTCAAATCTGACAACGCCAATACCCCAGTTCCAAAATGGAAGAACTAAAAAGATTTCGTAATAATTTGTCGATTACATCATTTAAAATGTGAAATATAACGTTTTTTGGGTACTTACTGCGACCAGTCCTATTGGTTGTACCCACATCTTGTATTGTGTGAAGGCTTGAGTGTTTAAGAAGTAAGAATATGCTAAAGATGGTTATCACCTGCATATTTTTATAGACTGTGGATGTGGATTGAGAGCAAAAATGGAAGAAATGCGGTGCATGCTCGAAATTGGGCACAATTCTGAACTGTACTTTAATTAGCACAAATTTACTAAATGTTGCTTGCTTACGGTTTATTGACAAAATAACTGTACCCTAGTTAATTTTCTTGTTAATTCTAGGTAATTATATTAAGAATATCAATTCTCTTTAGTTAGATAATTCCCTAAATTATAAATTTAAGATATTTCTGGCTTCTGGTTAGTGATGTTTCTAGGTTGTTTCAATACTTAATCTTTAATCACGTCCTTAAACATTTCAGTATTAGGTTTATTATAAAAAAAGTAGACCAATAACTTTATTTTTTCAAATTTATTTTTATTAATAATTATTATTATACAGTTATCCACAAAGAATATGTCCGGTGCACCTCAACTGTGTATAGGTTAGGGCAAAACCAATGTTACCAGCATCTCCTTCTTCATCGTCATTGGTCACCACAGTTACGACAAATGGTCTGGAATAAGCTAAAACAAACAAAAATATAAATAAGCGTCTGTCTATGTTTAATAATGGTCAGAGTACAGCCCTCTATCTATTTTAGTTTGTTCAGGAGGATTTTTGAAACTTAGATTTTACGTTGTTTATCGGTGGTTGAATGTTATTATTTCGCTTCATGTGCGATTACGAGCAAAGTAGTTGGGATACAAATTATTATTATACACGTTTATGGATCAGATAGATTGGGTAATTAATTCTAAAAAAGTACAGCCCTCTATCTATTTTAGTTTGTTCAGGAGGATTTTTGAAACTTAGATTTTACGTTGTTTATCGGTGGTTGAATTTTATTATTTCGCTTCATGTGCGATTACGAGCAAAGTAGTTGGGATACAAATTATTATTATACACGTTTATGGATCAGATACATTGGGTAATTAATTCTAAAAAGTACAGCCCTCTATCTATTTTAGTTTGTTCAGGAGGATTTTTGAAACTTAGATTTTACGTTGTTTATCGGTGGTTGAATTTTATTATTTCGCTTCATGTGCGATTACGAGCAAAGTAGTTGGGATACAAATTATTATTATACACGTTTATGGATCAGATACATTGGGTAATTAATTCTAAAAAGTACAGCCCTCTATCTGTTTTAGTTTGTTCAGGAGGATTTTTGAAACTTAGATTTTACGTTGTTTATCGGTGGTTGAATTTTATTATTTCGCTTCATGTGCGATTACGAGCAAAGTAGTTGGGATACAAATTATTATTATACACGTTTATGGATCAGATACATTGGGTAATTAATTCTAAAAAGTACAGCCCTCTATCTATTTTAGTTTGTTCAGGAGGATTTTTGAAACTTAGATTACGTTGTTTATCGGTGGTTGAATGTTATTATTTCGCTTCATGTGCGATTACGAGCAAAGTAGTTGGGATACAAATTATTATTATACACGTTTATGGATCAGATACATTGGGTAATTAATTCTAAAAAGTACAGCCCTCTATCTATTTTAGTTTGTTCAGGAGGATTTTTGAAACTTATATTATCTCTATGATTCCCAGATAATTTGCAAGATATTTCTTCTTCCACTAAACAACCAACCATACTTACTGACTACATCTGGCAACCCATTTCCACAAAATCTATCGCTGGCCAACATCGGTTCTTCAGCGACAATAGGATTCGGTATAACTATGTAGTCATTAGGACAATTGGCACCAGTAACGCTGGCACCAGCAGTACCAATTGAACCGTCGGCTATTGCGTCCGTGGTACTACCAGACAACGTGAAAGATGTTTTTGCTGATAAAGCTCGCTTCCATTGAATACCACAGTAACCTTCCTCTTGCCTGACGCAAATCCCATAGTTCAAGTTGGCCAAATGTCTTGTTCCTTGACGACCGTTCTCTTGACGACCGGTTCTTTGACCGGTTCTTTGACCGTTTCCTTGACCGTTTCCTTGATTACCGTTTCCTTGATTACCGTTTCCTTGATTACCGTTGCCAGGATTTTCGTTTCCTTGATTATAGAAAATAATAAACAAAATATTAACATTAATTAAGTTTTTACCGTTTCCTTGATTACCGTTTCCTTGATTACCGTTTTCTGGATTGTCGATTCCTTGATTACCGTTTCCTTGATTATAGAAAATAATAATCAAAATATTAACATTAATTAAGTTTTTACCGTTTCCTTAATTACCGTTTCCTTGATTACCGTTTCCTTGATTACCGTTTCCTTGATTACCGTTTCCTTGATTATAGAAAATAATAAATAAAATATTAACATTAATTAAGTTTTTACCGTTTCCTTGATTACCATTTCCTTGATTACCGTTTCCTTGATTACCGTTTCCTTGATTACCGTTTCCTTGATTACCGTTTCCTTGATTACCGTTTCCTTGATTACCGTTTCCTTGATTATAGAAAATAATAAACAAAATATTAACATTAATTAAGTTTTTACCGTTTCCTTGATTACCGTCTCCTTGATTACCGTTTCCTTGATTACCGTTTCCTCCATTACCGTTTCCTCCATTACCGTTTCCTCCATTACCGTTTCCTCCATTACCATTTCCTAAAACGGCGCTACTTCCTGTTTTACCGTAGTTAAAACTTTTAACTGTACCTTCAAGTCCTGTATAGTACTGAAGACAACCTTTCGGACCTGAAATTTTTAGGTTTATTATTGAAAAGTTCTGTGGATGGAGCTTCTTCTAAATACACTTCAGTGCAAAGAAATCGAATTACCTAAAATGTTAACCAGCTTTAAAGATCATACAAATTGAAAATTGCTTTTTTCTATTGTTAAATTTCACTTTTGAGCATTTACAGGGCGCCATCTACTTGTGTGCCCAGTCATGTTCTATATCGAAAGGCACAGATGCCAAACAACCCAACTCTACCATACCATAGCATACCAAGACAATGACTATTTAACTCCAAAAAGCATTAAAGCTGGAGTGTCGCAAGGTAGTGGACTTGGCCCAATTCTATACCTTTTTTACACGTATTATTCTAAGTTTTTTCCCGTTGCACAAATATTAAATAACACTGTGCAACACCAAATTAACAATAGGTCCAAAAGATACTGAACTTCAAAGCTGGCCACAGAAGACCTTTTTACCTCTTTCAGGACAATCACATCCTATCTGCTGAACCTTGATCCTCCAAGTCCTGGCCGTGGTAACATCAGAACTAGTATAAATAGCAATCTTAATATCTTCATCGCCGTAGAAATCAGCATAGATATGCTGACCGGTGTTGTCACCGCAAAGATCGGGAATGGTGTAAGCACTGCCAACTATTTTCATGACGTCAGCAGCGCAGTGCCCATTGGCGTCCGGTTGCGCCAATATGGATGTCAAAAAGTCGATTCTAACCTATAAAATAAAATGTTGACAGTTTATGGGGAATTTTGATGTTTGCGGTGGGTAGTACGCTGCAAAAGTCCGAGCTGCATCTTTGGATCGTGTATACGCATTTTCCTCCGGATGTTGTCGGTTTTGAGTGGGCATTGTTGATGAAATACGTGTTGTTGTATGCTGATACGCCACCGCATGATTGTTGCACTGAAAATAAGGTTTGTTATGAATAATTTGTGGTAACTTCAGGACTGTTCTGGTGGAATAATTGGTATTGGTCCAATTATTCAAACTGTTTAGTGATCGTGTGGGTTTAATATTGAAGACGTCATTAGACGAAGATAGTAATGGGTCTATCTATATCTACCATATACCAAACTGGCTAAAATTCACATTTATATGTGATAAAAATCCTACTATTGTATCATACATCAATCAGGTTTGTGCCTAAAGAAGTATACTATGGATTTATTAAGAACACCATGTCAATTGTTAGGTTAGCTAGCAGAATATACATATAAACAGTGCTGTTTTATCCATTCTACTACCACAGAATTCAAGCTTCAAGTATGGTATGATGCAGAAGCTCATTACTGATTTTGTAATTGATATACTATTCTGATATACTATTTTGTTGCTCGAAGAGGATTTCTAGACAAGAGATGTGATCACTAATCTTCATAATTTCCATGAACTGACAATTAAATCACAAAATCAGGTATGCTGACGATTGCCGATTTTTCATCAAATTTATTGGTAATATTATTGGAAGACGTCAGTAATATTATTATATGATAAATGTTGTATAATGGGACATAGTCGACTTGTCAACCACTGACTCAGATGTTTTTCTTCTCTAGTGCAAAGTCTATGAAGAATCACGTTTAAGACAACAAACCGCACATAGTACTGGAATTACCCCTGAAGAACCAAGAACAAGCATTGCGAGGATCAACATCTTTGTGATTTTGTTTATATTATAAGATAATATTAATAAAACTATATCATATTATAAACCTTATGTTGTCTAATTGTCTTTTATAAATAGTATATTAATTACAAATTGGTAAATAAAGGATAGCTTATTGTTCTTTGTTTTCTTACTCATTATGTAATATCGACCCATGCAACGAAGACTATAGTAACTACATTTAGTTAGTTAGTTAGTTACGATAGTCTGCGTTGCATGGGTCGATATGTATACTTCTGTGACCAAAGTATTGGTACGGGTTTTGTATTTTAGGAGGTATTAATGTATATGGGCACAACACCTCAATACACTTTCATATATTCCACATATTCACAGAGGCGCGTTATGCCATCATGGGGCCCTGGGCAATTTTGAATTTGGGCGCCCCCATATACAATGCTGAATTAAGAAGAATTACTTTTTTATACAAAAATAATATACACTAATAATACTGATATAACAATTCGGAACAATTAACAAAAATCATAAATAATAGTTAAGTTATTGACCTTTTTGCAACAAAATTTAATATAAGTACATACATAATTAGTCACAACAGATTAATTATTCTTAAGAATTACAAAATAACTAATAACTAGCTTAAAAATCGAAATGTATAAGCAAGTAAAATATGTTATCCTAATAAATAAAGGGTATGTTAACAAATAAATATTTTTATCTACGACTCACATATAATAAGTTCATTGCATACGTATCTATTACTATATAATACCCATCATTATACGCGCCAATGATTATAATGACACTAGCGTTATATAATAATGACAGTTCGTTCAAATAATGACCTCATTATTTGAACGAACTGTCATCATTATACAACGCTAGTGTCAAAGTCTGTTAAAACCTACGTGCATGACAGTTGTTTGACAGTTCGCCTTGCCATCATTGACAAATACATTTAAAATCTTTTTCATACAATGGAGTTTATGAGTCGTAGATAAAACGTCGTATTTGACTCGCACATAACGGATATAAATCGCTCGCATGATTACACGCTCGCCTACGGCTCGCGTGTAAACTTCATGCTCGCGACTTATATCCTTAATTATGTGCTCGTCAAATAATATACTATAAAAACTGCGACTTTAAGAGCATTCATCTTTACAGAATAGAATTCAAAAGTAGGAAAAGTGTTGACTGGAAATCTTCGAAGAATTCGTACAGTTTTTCTGTTCTAACTTAGTCAACGGTTTCTCATTAGTTTCGTACAGTATTAGATATAGTTTCTTTCATTGCAAAAAACATGTTTAACTACTCTAAAGTTAAATTTCTTATTCTTACTACGGTAATTTATTAATTACCTACCTACCTAATTAATTTATAGCTTATAAAAGATGATCCGTCGTCATGGCGACTGGAGTAGAAGTACACTCCCAAACGGATATCCATAAATTTACTCAAATTGAAGGAAAATAATACGAAAACTGGACAAGATATAAACAAATAGGACCGCCTATGCATTGAAGAATGGTTATTCGAGCCATAAATGCCGCGGTATAGCGCCCATTGTTGCTTCTCCTCGGATCCTTTGAGAAGTTAAGGTCTGCAATTTTTGGGAAACTGCAGAACGGGGTGTATAAATCTATCTCTTAGTATAACGTTCCCATGTTATATTTTATATGTGTGGATATCAAGAATACTAACAGAAATTGAATTTAAAATTATTTGAAATTATGTTGGTTACTAACAACATAATTGGAAAGTTTGCAGAGAATCATCAGAACAGACTTCTTCAGAATGTTGAGGCAATCCGCCTCCTTGACAATAGTGACCAAGTGTGAAGACTCAAAACTTACCAACACAACAAACTCCAATGTTACTAGCACATCCACCTGATGGTATACCATCCATATCGCTGCATTGTCTCTTCGTATAACAAGTGCCAGATAGGCCATCAGCAGCATTGCAGACGTCATTCTTGAACCTAACGACACCAACGCCAAATATACCTAAAACTGACCACAAAAATAAACAAAAATAAAAAATTGTATGCTGAAATGCTTCGGAAATGAATGTTCTTACATTTCCCATATCGTGGTCTCGTCAATTCTTGTTTGTCTAAAGTTTTAGCGAACGCAGCCGCAAATATGGATATAAATAATATTGCTTGGGCTGAAAGCATTTTTCTTCTGGTTATTTTACTTGGTACAGTGGATCTTCGGTACGTACTGGTAGCTCTTTTTTAACAGTTGAATACCATGAGCATGAATACCATGAGTGATAATTATGTTAAATACGAAATGGTTTAATTGTAACATACTTTTTGGGGTCATGTTTACATATGACTGCCAGCTCGTGTCTGACACCGGTACTTTTTATTATAAAGAAACTCGTGTCTGGACATAATGTATCTATAGAGAATAATCTAAAGAAGAATGTAGAAAGGCTCGAGGTTGTTTAATCTTAAACGAATACTTTTTTTGGTTTGAAGGTAATTAATTTATTGTAGTTTGTTTCTAATGTAAGATGTTTGCAGGACGTTTGATTGTTTTTGGTGAAATAAGTGTTACGATTTGGAATTAGAGCATTTTTTCCAGGTTAATTTTTGCTAATGTAATTAGTACTGATTTTTGTGTCTCGCAGGTGATTATATAATTATTGTTGACTATTGTGCTAGTTAATATTTCTTTATGAAACCTACTTTATCTAACTATAAATCACTTAGACTTGAAACCATTTTAACCAGTTATCCAGTTATAGTAAAAGGTTTAGTTATCAATTGTGATAATTTATAAATGCTTGCAAGTTATTAAATAAATAATTACTGCAGATTAAAATATTTACAAGTTATGGCAGTTATGCAATCACTAGTGGCAGTACTGATGTGTACATATGTTTATGATTTATTTGTAATCTAATTTTGTTTACCACAAAGCAAGTTTTTGTTGGATATATAGATCATTCAATTAATTTATGTGGCCAACGCTCATTTGCACAAAATGCATCTTGTGTAACATTTTTCGGAATGATAGAGACCATATTTACATTTTTTTTCTTCGGCTAGCAGCTTGGAAGTGCTTCTTAATAACAGCAAAGCATCTGTTGAAAGACTCCCAACAAGGCGTTTGAGTGCTCATTATGCTGCAGGAAAAGTATTTGCTGAAAATGTTGATGGCATTGTGGCTGCCATTTAGAAATTGTGTGATCATCACGAAAATTTAGACACCAGAGGTGCTGCACAGAAGCTTATGTCTGCTGTGTGTGATTTCTTTGCTATCTTTTCTTCCAAGGGAAATAAAGTGAGCTCAGATTGCATTGCAAAGTAAAGGCTCGAGTGTTGATCAGTTAGCTATAAAAATAGAGACACTTCGTATAAATATATCGAAGAAAAGTCATTTTGTAGAAGAGGCAATAGATCTTGCTGTGGAAAAATGGAAGGACTACGACATTCGAATAAAACGACGAATTCGTCGTAAAAAACGAATGGCCGGTGATTTGGCCACCGATGCAGGACTTTCACAGAGATCTGTACTGAAAAGGGTATGTTGGAATGTTTTGACCGATTCAGTATTGAACTCCAACTAGATCGAAGTCAATTTAAGATGTAGCTTCGTTGTTCAAGGTTGTGCAGCTGTATCCAAATTTACTGGTTTTTATGATGAGGTATCATCATAATGAATAAATAATTATCGAACCGTAAAAATTGAAACCAAATAAAAGTGTATTGTTCCTTTTATTAGGGAAATTTACAAACTTGTTTCTAATAGTATATTTTTGTTGTTTTAATAAATAATGAATTAAATATATTTTTTGTATAAAATGTATTATTTTTGAGTTATAAGGAACTAATCAGAACTCCTGAACTTTTAGTTTAACCAGATGGATAAAAAATAAGAACAAATAACAACTAACTAGAATTAAGTTAAATCTTCGAACTGCCACATTAAAATAATACTGTATAAGAGAAGATATTCTTAATTTGAATATCAAGAGTTTTGATTAATTGCGTATACTTAACTCAAAAATAATGCATGTGTTCATTTGTTTAAAAAATGATTCATCGAAAAATTTCGTATAATTAATATTAAAATAAAAAAATTATAATGTTTAAATGTAAAATAAAAAATGCAAATGCCCATAATAAAATAAACACTCTGTACATGAGCACTGCTTGTTTAAAAGCCAAACAAATTTTAATTGGAAAAAATTAAGACAAAAATTAAGTAATTTTGATTAATAGCTTATAACTCAAAATGACTCAAAATGATTTTAGAAAAAAAATTGTTCCTATACAAAATTATAGAAATAATCTTAGAATTTAAAAATGTCAAAATATACAGCGTTCCATTTGAAAAAAATCTGATGGGCCGGGCACATGAGTTTATCATACTATATAAAATTAATAGTTTAGCTGCATGAGATTCTATTTGATCGAGATCGGTACTATTGACAGTAAGTTTTGTTAAAACGTCAGCGTTTGACCCTACCTACTGTCATTAGAATGAAAATATCTGTCAACTGCGTATGATAAAGTATAAAATTTATAAAAAAATATTTCTACTAAAAAATCTAAGAATAAATCGTTGAACTAAAACATGTAAAAATATACTATTTGAAAAAAGAATAGTTACCAAATTTCTTTAATGACATGAACAGGGTATACAGAAAATATATTTAGACGAGAGCTTGTTTAAAACCAAAAAAGAAGAATTATTTTTAGGTGTTCCGGTAATTTCGAATCACCTGTAAAGTTTACATATTATAACAAAGTGAAATATTCTAACCTGTAACCTTAATATTGTTCCGCACGCAGGTTATTTGGTAGTTTGATGCTAATTTTGTATAAATACGAGCAAATCTTTCATCCGGTATACAAAGAAATATTAAGGTAGGCATTTTCATTAAATTTCAAATCACAAAAGCTGGTCAAATTAACTAACTATCGGCAATTTGGTATTCACAGAAAATTATATGAAACCAAAAAATATTTTACGAGGATATCAATCGCAAGCATGAAGTTTATACGCGAGCCGTAGGTGAGCGTGTAAACATGCGAGCGATTTATATCCGTTCTGTGCGAGTGGAATACGACGTTTTTCTACGACTCATAAATTCCATTTTATATCAAACATTTCAAATGTTTTTGTCAATGATGGCGCCTCGCCATCATTGACAAATGAAAGGATGACAGTTATGTGACAGTTCGCCTCGAACTGTCACATAACTGTCATCCATAACTGCCATCCAAACTTTACACTAGTGTTGTATAATGACAAATAATGAAGTCATTATTTGAACGAACTGTCATTATTATACACCGCTAGTGTTATTATAGTCATTGGCGTGCATCATGATGGGGATTGTATAGTCATAGATACGTATGCAATGAACAGGTCGGGCAAGTCAGCGGCGCAACTTTTGCAAAATGAATATCATTATGTCCATATTTTAAAAAAATCTTATGTGGCCAGGCACATGACTTTATCATACAATATATAAAATTAATAGTTTAGCTGCATGAGAATCTATTCTATTGAGATAAATCGTAGGTATTGTCAAAGTATCAGCATTTGACACTACCTACACTACGTCATTAGAATAATAGTTATTTATGTCACAAATGCCGAAAGCATGGAATAGCACGACGAGCGGTGATGCGGAGCGTCACCGAAGGCGGAGTATCGCCGTCGCATGTGAGCGAGTCGCGCTATCTAGTTTTTGGCAGGAGCGACATCAACGTTTATTGTGTTGCTTTTTAAATACGTGTTTAAAAAAAATTTATTTCAAAAAAATAAATAAATGATTTCTGTATAGTAAATGCTAGGTTGGTACCACTTTGACAAAACGCCAAGTTTAAAGGTAATGGTAGCTAATGGCGGTGGTAGAATACAAAATTATAGTATTTCTTATCGTGATAATGACCCATATTAGTTTGCATGTACATAAACATGAATCACTAGCAATTTTCTATTGGAAATACTATAACGGCGTCTGCTACCACTGCCATTATGACTAATGAAAACGCACCTTAAAAAGGTAATTCAAATTCTGACAGATTTATATTTGTTCATGACACATCCCTACCGACATACTAAAATAAAACTACACTCATCGCTATACCTTATTTATAATTTTCTCAATTTATCGTTTTTAGAATTAGATATAGAGACGGGTTGATATTACTTATCAACAACAATCAAATTGGTGATCTTATTTTATTTGAAATTTGTATTTTATAATGTTGCGCACTACAGCGGCACGTTCCATAGTGGTTCTCCAACCTCTGATGAGATTAGCTGTTTTCGAATGTGACAACACAAAAAAATATTTGTCAAAATCCTGGCTACTATGTAATTTCATATCAATGCAGATGCGACCGATCTGGATCAAATAGAATTTGCTCTTGAAGGTAAACTATTAATTTTACCAAAAAATGTTATAGGCATAAATTATTCAAAATTTCCTCTACTTTAATTTATTAATTAACTATTTTGTCGAAATTACAGAAATGGCGGCTCATTTCCAAAATCCTTGAAAAAGGCTTAGAATAAACTAAAAAGCTAAACTCGTAATTTTACCAAAAAATGTCATAGGCATAAATTATTCAAAACTTCCTCTGCTTTAATTTATTATTTAACTATTTTCACGAAATTACAGAAATGGCGGCTGATTTCTAAAATCCTTGAAAAAGGCTTAGAGTAAACACCCAGTTCCTTTGGACCCTTTTGAACCAAAAGCTTTTCAACTCTAAGTTTGGTCATGAAACTTCTAAATATGAAGTTCCGTGCCGATACCTTTAGTAGTTTCTCCGGAATCGGATTCACAAAAATTGAGTACATACACACACACACGCACACATACACACACACACAGACATTTTTTTGTACCTTGGTCAAAAATGTTCAGGGGACCCAAAAAGACTTATTTCCGCTAAAATCCCAATTTTTTTTTTCGGCACGATTACAATACTTTACATACTGCGTATGATAAAGTAAAAAGCTGGTACAATTAACTAACTATATGCAATTTGGTATTCACAAATTGACTTCATATGTACTACCTACAGTAAATTTGGTTCTAACATTTAATAACAGCATAAATTTGTATTGGTACATCGTTGTGGAACACCCTGTATTCATTAAAATATTTCCAGTCTGTAGAGCAAATTATTATCCCCAAATTTTCCATATGGAAGTAACGTGCATTTCGATTTCTTAAAAGCCATTAATGTACTTCTCCTCGTGGCACACCCTGTATATTTATATTATTTTTTATTTAATACCAACGTAATAAGACACAAATCCAATAGACACAATATAACAAAATTCCTATTATGCAATCAACTTACACTAATAACCACTAATTCAGTTATACCACACTTACAGTATATCTCTTAGACCAAGCACTCTAACAACAATTCCAAACATCGTATCCCATTTTCAAATCACGTCAAATTATCGCATAGTCCGTTCGGCTTCGCTCTGATTGGGTAGCTAGATGTGTGCGAAAACATTACAAACGTCAACGGTGACGTTGACATGGTACTATCTGTTACTAGTACTGTCTAAATTATCAATAACTTTGATATGGTGTGACGAAGACCAACCTAAATTTTTCGTATCGGCATAAAGTATTTTTTAATTTAGTCAGTTCGAGGTCGCTGGTCATTGAACTACTGTTAATCTTTGAGGTTCTTCCTGCAACTCACTCGAACCGAAGAGGCTGTCTATAATAGAAATTCTTCTGTGTTATCTGGTATGTATATATGTTTTGTTCTTATTTGTGCTAATCTCTTATTGATTAGATTAATAGGTTATGCGTTTTATCTCGCAGGATTTTATCTTTTATTGATTTAATTTGTATTGGTTTTGTATGTTGTGACTATTCGTATGTATCATATATTGATTATTATGTCTAATTCTTGTCTGGTTGAATTAAAAATTGGTTTGTATCACGAAAAGTCAACGAATTTATTTATATCTTAATGTAAATAATAATCTTGAACTATAATATTTTGAATACTAATCTCCCTACTCAGAAATTGTGACACTGTACGCTTTTGCCATTGCTATCAATATTTATAATAACTCTTACAAACAATTCAAGACCTGTAGTTTTATTATTAAAATTTTACTTCTCAAAATCATTAACGTTTGAACATCTATATTGGAGGAAATAAAATACTCGAAACATTATTATATTATTATTTAATGAAGCATGATCGTAATTATTTTTCTAGATAACAATTTAAAAAGGGCAAGATGGCTGAACTAAGAAAATGCGGATGTGGAAAGGGAAGGGCAAGGGCGCCCTCTATAATAGCGGACACGGCGCCTACCAACAAGCGTTGCATCAATACAGACAAGGCCCCACAACCTGTTGGACCATATAGGTAGGCTTACCATACATCCCGGTTTGACCGGGACAGTCCCGGTTTGGGACATCGGTCCCGGCGTCCCGGCCGGTTTGGTATTATGTCCCGGCTAAAATTCTTTACTGGAATTTATATCAGTAACGAATCACTCAGATCAAAAGATTGATTGATTATTGTCAGTGATTATTCAGTGATTGTAGTGATTATTGAGAGATAAACACAATAATGATGATTTAGGGGTAACAACTCCTTTGCTAACAGGCAACAGAGCGACTAGCCGATTAGTATTGTGACAATATTAAGTATCGACAGCCAAAGAAACACAAAGTTGATTGCTGAAAATTGTTTATAACGTTTTAAAAATTACTGAACGACGATATTCCATACGTCAAAATGTAGACTACCTATCTCAATTAGTTAGTCACTATTTCCCATTCTGTAGCAACAACCTTTAAATCACAATAATTAGCATATACTTTCTATGCAAGCTTTCAGATATACTACGAAAAGCGCTACCAGAAAAATTGATATAACTTTTACAAAAATTAAATGTATAGGAAATGGGAAAAAAACTGTTACATATGTTTGCTTCATATGACAAATTCGTAGGTAACTAATCGTTGTATTGACTCATTTACGCTGAGAAATTTTCTTTGTGGCATACAACCCCTAAATCACAGTAATTTTATCTACTACTTATTTGAGTATTGCGGTACAAATTACATATCTTTACAACAGAATAATGTTTATAACTTTTATAAAAACTGTTTAAATCCTTTTCTCTTAGGCCAAATTGTAGGTTATTGATTGGGATTATACTAAAAATGATAAGATTAAAAGCTGAAAGGCCTGCACATTACGATATTATGTATGACACCAAGTGGAGGGAGTTGATATTTTGGTTGGCTGTGATAGCATGTTTATAACTTTTTCAAAAATTATTTTATAATTTTCCAACATATACTAAATTATAGGTAATTAGATGCGGTAGTCCTATTCATGACTGCAAAATCTTGTGCTCTGAGGTGAAGAACACCTAAATAACGATATTGTACTTATGTTGTGTGGCTTCAACTGAACATTACTTTGTTCTGCTTTAGCAAAATGTTATAACTTTTCTAAATGTTGTTCTATAATTTTCTGTCATACGTAAAATTAAAGATCATTAATGGGGGTTAAATCCTTTGGTACTCGATTTCGGAACATTTTGTAAATACATGCTATGATTAATTAAAATTAAAAAATTAAAATTAATTAAAATATTCGAGAAAATACTAAAAAAACAAATATACATACATTTTGAAGGGAACAACTTGTTTAGTGAATCTCAGTTTGGATTTAGGCATGGCAAATCTACCAGTCTAGCTATCAATGCACTTATAAATAAAATCTTAAACAACTTTGAGCGCGGATACCATTCAGTTGCCACGTTTTATGACCTCTCGAAAGCTTTCGATTGTGTCACACATCATGTTCTATTAGAAAAACTTAAGAAATATAACTTTTCGAAATCGAGCATTGGGTTAATGGAGTCATATCTGAGTAATCGTTACCAACACGTAAAAGTGAACAATTCAATTTCATCGAACAGACTTTGCAGTTACGGTGTACCCCAAGGATCAGTTTTGGGCCCCATTCTCTTTTTAATTTATATCAACGACATTAATTGTGCTACTGAAGCAACTGATCTTATTCTATTTGCGGATGACACAACGGTAATTAAGGGAGGTGATGATTATGAACAGCTTCTTAATACAGTTGACCTATGTGACAGAGATATTAAAGAATGGTTTTCTTCAAATGCGCTTTGCATCAATCAGGATAAGTGCTTATCGGTATTGTTTACATTGCGACATGAAGCGCGTTCCAGTACGGACGATAATGAGAGTGTAAAATTCTTGGGTGTTATTCTTGACTCCAAATTAAAGTGGGAAAGTCATGTCGGACATGTTTCAGGAAAACTTGCGAGGGTGATTCATTATTTGAGAATCGAGAGAATCAATCTCTATAAAATGTCTTAGGGTTGCATACTTTGCCTTTTTTCACTCCTTGATGACATATGCAATATTTAACTGGGGCCATTCAGGTCACAGCAATAAATTGTTTTCTCTACAACGCCGATGCATAAGAGTAGTTCTCGGAGTCGGTTGGAGGGAAGATTGCCGTGAACACTTCCGAAATCTCAATGTTCTGACACTTCCATCCGCCTACATATTAGAATGTTTAATGTACGCTAAGGTCAATGCCAGTACGTTTGTGACATCGCATGCAATTCACTCGTACAACACTCGTGAGAATCAGCAGTATCGCCGACCTTTTCTGAGATTGCAGAAATCGCGCAACGCATCAAATTACTGGGCTCTAAAAATTTTTAATGTTCTGCCGCCAGCAATTAAGTGTTACTCCAATAACATATTTAAGACAGTAATGAAACAATTCTTGGTTGAAAAATGTCTATTCAATTACGATGAATACTTTAACTGTAATTTCGTAGAAATATGTAGTGCATAGTGTTTTTCTTTTTCTGTTCTGACTTGTGTAAACAATTTTCTTTGTAATAACACCAATAAAGATTATTATTATTATTATGATTGCTACCATACAGAATTTAATAATCTAACAAATATGAATATTTATAAAAAAACAAACGTCAATATTTTAGGTGTAAAGGTTCCAGTGCTACGTTTTAAAAAAATAATACTATTTCCAACGGCTTGCGAGATGACGCACTATTTCTGTCTTATTTAACACCAATAGTAACAGCAATATTGTTCTGCAAAATAAAATTTGTGGAATATTTCAGCAAAAAATACGAGAGTTTCAATGAATAATTACACTTATTCCAGTTTTTCTTTTGTCACAAAATGTTATATGGACAATTCAAACCGCTTTTTATTTGTAGATGACGAACCAGCAACGTCTCCATCACGTCTTAGATTTGCGTTACGCAGACTTCTTGGTTTGCAATCTATGAAAACAAAATTGAAACGATATCTCACATCTGTTGTGACAAAATCAGTGTCACCATCACGTCTTATCTGTGCACAGTAATTTTTGCTGTTTTGTTTTGAAATATATGCATTATTTGGTATTCAAATTTACTTTTGTGGGACAATTGCTGATAATTTTGGTATATCTGGATTATATTATGGATTATATTCGGATTATATAAAAGACGAAATACATAAGAAAACACTTTACAAGCAGAATGTAAAAACACAAAAAAATTTAAGACTAAAAAAAGCCACCACAGGGCACGGATGGGGTGTTGACTTATTTTCAAAAGTAGGTAATTATTGTCCCGGCAGAATTACAATGGAGTCTCTAGTAATATATAGGATATGGGTATGACGCTTTTGTGATTTAAAAGTTTTCAGAGAAACCGTTCTAACGATATCTTGCAACAACTGTTGAGAAACGTTGCTATAGGCCAAACAAACACCAACAAAAAATATAAATCTGAAAGTCTTTCAAACTTTTCTTTTGCTGGTTAACCATGACGCTGTTGAGAAAAAGTTTACAAGTACCTTTTTTTAAGTATTTCGTTTCGTTTTCTATACAGCCAAGCGGTGGTCATAGACAATATGGTATACGTGTCTGGTTGCCTTGGTTTGACGTTGCCGGACAACAAGTTAGTCGACGGTGGTGCTGCGGCCGAGACCAAGCAAGCTCTGAAAAATATGGGCGTCATCTTGGAAGCGGCCGGATCCAGCTACAATAACGTCGTCAAGACCACGATCTTTGTCGAGAATTTGGACGACTTTGCAACCGTCAACCAGACGTACCAACTGTGTAAGTAAAACAAACAAAAACCGCTCATCATTATACTATATGTTCCTGGTTCGAGTTAGAAAGATTAATATCATTTCTAAAGAATAAGCCATCGTACAAGTGTCAAAATGAAACAAACAGCGGCCAATTGGCCGCCGCATATTGGGGTATTAGACCCAAAAAGCTGGCCATAAATCAAATTTCTAAATTGTTGAATTCCAAAAAGTAAACCAGTTTCGGGGATAGGTAAAAGACCGATGTATTAAAAGGCGGCAATATTTTTTCACCTGAGCCCTGAGCCACGTGTCCTTGTCAGCCAAAAGCTATATTTTACTATGGCTGAACATAGATGCACATAAGTTGACGCTCTTAAAAACAGTTGCAATTTTGTATGTTAACAATAAATGTGACTTTTTTGTTATACATTCATTAGAACCAAGTATGAACTTTTATTCGACATTATTTTTATTAAAATTTACCTACAATTTTGTTTATTGCAGGGCCGAGAACATTCGCTGTTATAAAAAAACTGTTTTATGCAGAACAGAGTGTTTCAGTTTAGTGTTTAGCTTCGTTAAGCTTTTGAAAGTGGTTCAAATTATATTATACATATTTGACATTACAACTACTGGAAAATCTGCTGCGGATAGGTGCGGATGCGGTTTTTGTGATTTTATTTCTAATACGTTGTAAAGGAAAATCCAAAAATTGATCTACCGGCTTATATGTAATTTGGTGCAATTTCTTGATACCGTGATAGTAGAGGTAATTTAGAACATATTTAACCATATTTAGCTATATACAAATGGTTACGGTTATCGAGATATTGACAACTTTATGTTCAATGCATCTTGTATGTTGTAAATGCCTTTATGTACGTATATTTTTTCCGTTTTGGATCATGCATAGCAAACAACCCCGAGACTCTTAAAGACTAGACTCTTAAAAATCATCCCAAAAAACCTTAAACTTTGTACTTGCATATGCATTTCTTGGAAATTGGTTGCTTGAAGCCAATCGGATTCATATTCAAGGCAAGAAAATACAACGAAAGCACCTACTCGCATACACAGTTCACTGGTTTAAATTGGATTCTTGTTGAGGAGAGACAATAGTAAGTTTGTGAATAGAAACTGGTTAGGCGTTTTCGATAAATGTATTTACGCGGAATGCGAATGCGGGTTCAAAACATGCGGATTAGGGTCATACCGCTAAAAAACTACCGTTTCAGCTTGAAGTATGATCAAATTTCGAAAGTTTTCATGGAAACAATAAGTATAAATATTAGACAATTTTGAAATAATAAACAATAAAATAATAGATTTTATAGTAATAAATATGGTAAAATAGGTTCTTAATTGCCTCTACTATTACGTCTTAAACGGAATGCATCGAACGGAAAACAGCATGAATGGGATATGTACCGTTTCAATACACAATATCGAATGGTGTAAACTTTCATTTTCTTCCTCTACCACTGGTCTTCAAAATAAAACTAGAATAAACATAACAGACCCAAACGTGTTATCTCATATAACTCAAAAACGGCATGTATTGTTCTATTTTAAATCCGTATATGCTGCGTATTTAAACTGGACATATATTATTTTATGAATTTGACACGGTAAAACATAATAGAAATAAAATCACAAAAAAATATTGATGACAAATGTTGTAGCAGTAACTAATTTACAATAGGTGTAGTGTAGTGAAGAACAATTTTTAATACAGTTTGCTTTTTCCTATTTTGTACTGTTTGTGTTTATTAAGTTATTAACCTTCAAATTCTTAGTATAAAGGTTAAAATGTTATACATAAATAAAACAACACATCTAAAGCCCTTTTAGGTCAAAAAAAAATTTTGCCAGGTTTTCTGAGCACTTCTATAACGCCATTATGGCAAAACCTGTAAGCTGTTAACTAATATGCGATTCTGTGAGCCCCAATAGACTACAGATCCCCTATAGATACTCCTAAATTTACGTGTGGTCCGACGGTGGCTGTAACTTCCTATAGACGACATATATAAAAATAAATAAAATATAGTAAAAGAAAAATAAATAATAAATAACTTTAACCATCTAACAACAACGCTTTAGGGTGTAGTAGGAGAAATGGCGAAGGAAAAATGCTAATAGCGTTCTCTTTTGGTAAAATTCGAGCAAACCAGAGCACTATTTTGTGAACGCTATAAGATAAGTGGTAACAGCCAAATAGAGCGTATGGGGCCGTTTAAACAAGTTAAATCTTTTTCAACGACGTTTATATTCCAAGAATGTAGGTATTTATTTGCTGTTTACCCCTATACATCTAAAATACATCATTATAAATGATTGTAGTCAAAATAGGCGTTGACACCCAGTGTAAAAATTGGTGTTTGCCGCTACATATGAACTGAATACTACTATGATACTATTGTTCTATGCGCAACTGTTAAATTGGTTGCGTAACCTAATATAAGTGTGATATTTGTTTGTGCTAAGCGGCAGAAATCTACTAACATGGGTATGGCCTACCTCGACTACAAACATTTATAATGACCCTTTATTAAGTATGTAGTCTACGGTTGATTGGAGCTCCTCCAAAATATTGTACGGGTACTTCTAATCGGTCCATAGCCCCTCCCATAGACATGCGTGTAGAACAGAAGAAAACTCATTCATATCAAAGGGCCCGAAGGGGCTTGCAAGTGTACTATGCTTGAAGTTACTGAGCAGAATGGTAGCACCGTAAATAAAATCTCGAGAAGCTTGTGAATGGTGCTCGTTATCTACCCCCGAAGCACAGAATCACAGTATTTCGCGTAGAACATCTTCTTCATATTAAATCTCAACGATTCAGTAGATGATCAGGTGTTCAGAAACTTGCATCGCCCCTTGATATTATTAACGTTGGTCGGTACGCAATTGGCATAAGTTTCAATCCTAGATCACTACATAAATAAGAGTCGTCAGGTTCAATTATTGTGATTGATTCATTCCCCTATCTACAATCAATTCGCAATGAGAAACTGATTTACAATACCATGTAAAAATATTGTACTTTCATCAAACTAATGTTTTTATTGTTTTTTTGTATCGGAAACAGCCCTTTCTCGATAGCATATAATTCTCACTGAAACCAACTGAAAGCGTACCTTGTACTTTGGTAGTTCTTATATGTGGATCATATATGGATTATTTTTAACAATTGAATGCTGTCAAAACTGTGAAATAGGAATATGACATCCGACATTATTAGTCAATTCGATTTGGAGTGTAATGTGCATGATTGCCTAACTATAATCGTTTTATTTTTAAAATTATATTATTTATACAAGGTATTCGCCTGAACGACCAAATGTAGAGGGCACTGCAAAAAAGAGTTATGGCCGCTCTGGACGGGATACGTCATACAATAACAACATACAATACACGATATTACTTCAGTCTTAGCAGCATTTTTAGTTATATACAGAACAAGAAAGACGCAAAAAAAGTACTTTGAAGAAGGCAAAAACTGTTTGCGGCTGGACATACTATTGGTTGCGGTTATATTGGCGAAAATCGCGAAGTGTCTAACCTCAAAGTTAGCAGTTGAACGGCATATTGCAGAAATTCTATTTTAAAATGCAAATGGTATGTAATGATAATAATCTTCGCAATAATTTTTAAGTACAAGTTACTTACTGGGTTTTAGATCACAAGCAGTGGAAATGCAGATGCTCCTGCAAATCGGGTGCAAACCATAAATGCAAGCATAATGGGGATACCTTCATTATTAACAAGTAGAGTAAACATTGTAGAGTAAAGCAACTATTATTATTCATAAAATTGTTTACAGCTTTGATAACCTGATATGTTACGTTATACAGACGTCAAACAAGTTTGGGGAAAAAAGAAAACGTTTGTATTGACAAAGGATTGTTAATTGAGTGTGCAGAACAAAAAATAAAATTAATTTGATCCCCTTTTCTAAGAGAGAAAAACCAATGAAATGAATTTGAAATTGCTACAGCAAAAGTGCATGTCGATCGAGTCATTCAAAGAATTATACTTTTTCGATTGTTTCGAAACGTAACGTCAAATGTATAAAATTTATTTAAGCGTGGTCCGTCGACTGAAAAATTTTCGTAGCATACATATGTGTAGTAGTAATGTAAACTTCATACAGTTTAAATAAAAGCTCTATCAAGTTTGTTTTTATTTTATTAATTCAGAAAAAGAGAACACTTATGAATATTATTACATAAAACGTAATATTTTGTTAAAGAAAATGGTTGGAGAATCAATCAAATCGGGATTGTAAAATTGGACAAATTGGTTATGCAAGAGGGCTTCCATCGTCCATATATACATAGCCAAGATTTTGTTTATGTAAAGCCAGCACCTGCCCCGATTAACTCGGATAATCGAGAACTGTTATCTTCATTACAACTGTTGACATAATATTTTCCTTGGTTGTTTCTTCTATTTGTCTATTACGATCTCTACAACAACATTAATTATTTAATTTGACTTCACAAAATATAGTTACTTCTCTACTTCAACGATTTTTTTAGTGTTCTCTCTCTACTTTCTACCAAAAGTGCATTACGCTTTATTCCAAACGACGTTTTTGGAAGGTACAAGAATGGATTGTTCCTCTCTTCAGCTTCCGATTTTGTTAGGTTAGGACTGCAATATTAACATAATACTGAATTTGAATAAGTAATACCTATGCAGAACTAAAGTGATGCCAAGTACTCACCTCGATTGAAACATAGTCCTCGTTTTTAAAATGTTTTGCGCACAATATGTGGCTTGATATCGATTTTCCAATTTTTAATACACGCCGCCACTCGTTTTGTAACGGTTTATCTGGCGAAATTTGTGGAATGACAATGCCTCACTATAAAATGAACTACATTGAGGAACACAACAATAATTGTTGCTGTTTTGTATTACTAATTGTTGCTATTTTGTATTACAATAATTGTTATTACTTATTTTCATTGCGCTTTCCATGTTTTCGTTCAATACGTATCCTAACATATCCCGTCCAGAGTAACTCACTCTTTTACTACCAGGGGGCGACTCTTTCGTTCGTTTTAGCGAATTGCAGCGTACCCGGGTAATCTATTTTATCGCACTAATAACACATCCTAAACTTCTCAACCGCTGAACTCAAACAGGGCGACGCTTTAGTAAACAATCAGCTGATCCGGCGACTCCATCTTGCCCCCCCGTACGAGATACACTCAGAATAGCATTTTCTATAAGATAGTTATTGGAGAGTTATGGAGTTTCTATAAGGGTTTCTTATCCAAACCTATACGCTATAGATCTATAACGTTATAGAATCTCAAGAGTAAATATTATCCATATTTTGAATGACACACCTAGACTAAAGAAATACATTTTTATTTTTATTATACATATTACACTATTATGATTCTTAAGTGAGAAATTTTTGTTTTTTTTTTGTGGATGTTGCCATGTGCACAAAGCCTGTGGCTTGTCTGTGCGGCAGTCGGGGAGACGAAGTATTAGAAAAATCCCTTGCCTAACCTCGGCTTGAACCCTGGACTTCTGAGTGGAAGGCATTCGCCTTATCCACTCGGCCACCTCCGCTCCCTCGTTAGTAGTAGTTAAGGTTTAATATAATATATGAGATACTTCTTGCACTTGGCGCATATGCACGCTGTAACTTGTATTCTACCGTGCCACCAAGATATGACAATGGAAGGATCCTGTATCAGGTACCATAACTTTTCCTTATTGTATCTGGGATTTATAGCGTTAAATATAGTTTGAGCAACAGCTTGATCACTGCCACCTTCGTAAGTGGCATTTATAACAGCATTAATAACAATAAAAGTTTCTAATTCTCCCATATCAGTAAGATTTTGGTCTATAGAAATTAAAACCTAAATAACAAACTTTATGATTAATAATCCCGTAGTATTTATATTACTCATCGTATGCAGCATTATACTCACTTTCTCTGATGTACAATTTTCATCTGCCATCACCGTCATGCTGGCAGACACAACTACAACGACGGACCAAAACATCATCTTTATATGATGTTCTTTCAACTGCTACATTTTCTTAAATCGTTTGCAATACATATATTCACGGCGATAACCTTTAAGCCTTCTCTTGTTTATAGACTATTTTTAGTCCGTTAAATAAGTTAAAAAAAAGGGAAGTAATTATCACCTTATAATGCATAATACGAGTTACAAAAGGTAATGATCAAATCATCAGAGTACTGATGGAAATATATACTAGTTGGAATTTAACTCGTAATGTTTTAAGTAACTAGCAATTTTTGGTAACATTGCAATTCTGCGTTTTACACGAAATTCTCGCAGAGTATTACTTTTTTTTATTAATTAACAGCACCCCACAGGTACTTGTGTATAACACCTAGTCTGATGACTATCTAGATATATAAATCTAACCTAAATTGCTACGTATAAAAAGTGTACGATATTAAGTGTTTCCCATTGGTGTGACTTAAATTTCATTTGGATGCTGACGCTTTAAACTTCACACACTGCACGTTGCTCTCCTTTGTTCACCTATCAGCTATCACTCACATAACACTGTGCTCTGCTTTTTTAACTTCACTTCGCCAACTCAAATGGTTTGGTTCTTTTGAGTCTTCGCACACTGTCACAATTGTCAAGATGCTGGATTGCCTCGACATTCGCATGCTGGAGAAGTCTGTTCTCATGATTCTCTGCAAACTTTCCAATTTCGTTCGTTACTAATTCCATTCCAAGATCCCTGTGGAGATTTCTGTTTCTTATATACCACGGTGCACCCACGACGTTTCTTAGCACCTTATTTTGGAAGCGTTGAATGATGGTGATATTGCTTGGCATAGTGCAGCCCCACAGTTGGATACCATAGGTCCAGACAGGTTTAAGTATCTGCTTGTAAAGTAGGAGTTTATTATATGTCGATGAAGACTACTTCCTACCAATAAGCCAGTACATTTTTGTGTATCTTATGCCCAATTCTTCTCGTTTCTTTTTAACATGTGCTTTTCAGCGGAGCTTGGTGTCTAGCGTCATACCGAGGTATTTTGCCGTGTTCGAGTAGGGTACGGTGGTGATATTTATTGTAACTGGAACGTATCGTATTCGCTTGTTGGTAAAGTTTATGTGATCGGATTTGGTGTCGTTCAATGTAATTAGCCATCGTTGCATCCAATACTAATATCGTTGACAGCATTCTGCAGTTTTAGTGTTGATCCTTCAATATTTGTATCTACTGCCATGATAATAGTGTCATCAGCAAACGTGGCAACGGTAACACCATCTGGTTGCGGAAGATCATGTGTATATAGAAGGTAAAGAATTGGGCCAAGTACACTAGCTTGTGGTACTCCAGCTTTAATACATTTGAGGGTTGAGTACTCATTAACTTGCTTTATGCGGAAGTATCTGTCAGAAAGATATGATCCTAATAGTTTGCTATACTCAAAGGGTAGTAGCCTACCCAGCTTATAGAGTAGACCTTCGTGCCAAACTTGTCGAAGGCTTCTGCCACATCCAGGAATACGGACGAGCATACTTTTTTTCTTCTAAAGTTCTTTCTATGAGCATTGTTATTCTGCGCACCTGATCAATTGTGGAATGTTTGTTTCTGCACCCAAACTGATGAGTGGATCATACCCACTCATCAGTTTTCTTTCATCTAAGATTGGCTTCAGTCGTTTTGCAAGTTGCTTTTCAAACAGTTTTGACAAAGTGGGCAGTAAAGAAATTGGCCTGTAGGAGGATGCTTCATTTGGTGGTTTTCCTGGCTTGGGAATCATCACTACCTCCGCAGTTTTCCAAACAGATGGCACATATTTAAGCCTAAATGCTGCGTTGCAGGGGTTAGTTATCTTTGTTATGGCTTTTTTAGGCAATTCTTTTAAAATTTCACCTGTTATCAGATCAAAACCAGGTGCCTTTTTTGATTTCATTTTTTTAATTTCATTTGTTACCTCTTTAGGAGTAACGGGAGATATTCGATTTCCTTGTATTATTGTAGAATTAGTAATTCCTTCTAAGTTCTGTCTTCATTTGGAGTAAAGGATTGTTCCAAGTAGTCGGCAAATACTATGGCTTTGTCTTTGTCATTTCTAGCCCAGGTTCCATCCGGTTTTTTATAGGTGGAATTTGGGTGGTTTCTTCAGTCCTTTAGTCGCCTTCCAGAGAGAATAATTATACGGTATTACTTTGGGTCAAAATTTCGTTTAAAATTACGTCTGAATAATTAAATTTACAATGTCATCAAAAATAGACTGGCCGAAATGTCTCCATTTCATGCCCACCACGTAATTTTCTCACCTATTAGTAACTCGATCCTGGACCATACTGTAGATTACGATATTCATTACACATTCAAGTACAAAACACATTAAAATCATCAATCTCTCTTCAGTCTTCCAGAAGGATTTCCCGGCCAGAGCCTGCGTGCAAGTAGCCAGGCTACCATTGGACGCCAAAGTGGAAATCGAAGCTGTGGCTACCTTGGTGCCATCTGGTGGGACTGGTGCACCTAAAGAAGCGTCTGAAGACGCTCCGCCGGTGGAAGCCGGTGGACCAGCCGTTCCTCCAGCAGATGCCGCTGTCCCACAAGCTGCAGGCGGAGAAGAACTGGCGGCGATGGCTGGGGAGACACCAGCAGGAGAAGCACCACAAGCTGAAGAAGCACCACAAGCTGAAGAAGCACCGGCTGCAGAAGCTGCGCCTGCTGAAGGAGAAGCACCGGCTGAAGGAGAAGCACCACCTGCTGAGGATGCTCCACCGGCTGAAGCAGCGCCACCCTCTTAACTGTCGAGGATGCGGCGTGGCGAAGAATTGGTTACGGGATGGGCCTCGATGGGTCTGATGGTGGTGGATAGAAGAAATGAAGTAATACGTGGATGAATTGTAAATTCTTTTGATAGAGAAAAAAATATATATTTATTTGAGTTGGTTGTGTTTGTTTGGGAGGAATGTTGTTTGGAAAGCGTATGTCAAAATGTGGTGTCAAAAGAGTTTTAAAGGTGTTTGTAAAACGAGAAATTGTTAAATTTGCCCAAGATAAACTATTAGTTTTTGACCCATACTCTTTTTGCCTAAACTTAATCAAATATATTAATGTCATAAAGTGACATTTTATCTACGACATACGGTACTATGCGGTTTGAATTTAACTTTTTTATTTGTAATATATTTTTCAATTTAATTGAAACAAATTAATCAACCCTTAACTCTTGCAGGGACTTAAATACATGAGATAATAATCGCAGATTTAATAAAAGTTATATTTTATTCATATATTCCGCCTAATTAAAATTTACAGATTAGGTACTATCGCGAGCATAAAAAACACTCTAATTTGCACTGATTACACTGGGCTTCGTAATGCCATGTCAGTACGCTTGTCATATCACATTAATGTCATCTTGGATTTTGACGTAATAAATAAAAATATCGCAATTGAATGAATTTTAGAAAACAAATTAAAACTCGACTACATGATAAAATCAGCATTCGAGAAATTGTTATTGAATTAAGTGTCGGCAAGAATACCGCGAAGAATAAAATTGACGGAACCGGAACAAAGTTGTGGGTTGACAAATACTGTCAGAGTTTAGACATCATAGGTTAACAAATACTGTCAAAGTAAATGTTACTCAACTAAAATTTTTGACTGCCCAATTTCACTTTGCTGTCCCCGTTTCTTATGCTCACGATGGTACTCTCAAATTATATATTAGTAGTTATTCTCTAATTTGAAAGATTTGCAGTCCAATAACTAAATGCTCTTTGTATTATTGAATTAAGGAAACGCATTCTGACACTAAAAGTAGTCCAGATGATGCTGATTATAACTATTCGACAATATTAATACTTATTAATTATTTTTCACATTTTAAAATTTTATTCATTCGAAATATGTATACATTGAGCGCGTAAAGTAAAGAAACATGACACAAGGCCTAAAATGGTTTGTTATTTGAAAAATTTCGTCGATTTTAATTATCGAAATATACATATTTATATCAAATTTAATTTCCGACTTTCAATTGTTTTTAACTTTTGACGCCATCGACACTTACTACATGGCAACCCCATATTTTTTGTACTGGTATTGATAGGTCTGTTAATTGTAAAGATAATTGTAAAGTAAAACATTTAAAAAGTCGAGAAAAAGACTGTCGAAACTTCGTGTTTTATTGATAACTTTTTTTGTTTTCAAAAACTGCATATCTTGTCAGGTTATTGCGTTTTTTACGTTTTTTTATGAAGCCGTTCGCACCCCGCGTAAAGAATCGCTGTAAATGCGTCAAAAACATTTTGGAACAAATTTTTGCAATTTCACGTAAAAATACAGAGATTTAGGTTTACTATGAGACCATTTTGAGGTTTCTAGGACAATGGGTTCGGCTGGAATAAAATAAAAAGCGAAACACTACTGCCTTCCGCTATCTACCTACGGTAGTCAGACAGTGACACATTGCCCACGGTATCGCTCTGTCTCTTTTGGTCGCGCCTGCAACATTTCTCGCCAGCTAATATAAAGCGCGGGTCCGTTCCAGTTAAACATGGTTATACGTAGTATATACAGTTCACTGGTTAAAACCTACGTGGATGACAGTTATGTGACATCTCGCCTCGCCATCATTGACAAATTCATTTAAAATATTTGATATAAAATGGAATTTATGAGTCATAGATAAAACGTCGTATTTGAGTCGCACACAACGGATATAAATCACTCACATGTTTACACGCTCGTCTAGGGCTCGCGTATAAACTTCATGCTTGCGATTTATATACTTAGTGCTCGTCAAATAATTACGAACTTTATCAATTGGAAAATTAGAAATATTGGTACAGTCATGCTATTTCAGAATTTTAAAGCAGTGTACCGTGTACTGTTGTCCGTTTACGCTGGATACTTCGTATATCGAAATATGTATATTATTTGAGTTCGTTTATTCCCATACGATGATGTTTTGATTTATTAGCTTAATGTATAATTAATTCATGTAATACCTACATTGCAATGCAATTTTGCTTTTAATTAATTAGTAAGTATAAAGTTAATTTTATGTTAATTGACATATAATTTTCTATTACATGAAATACAGCTCCCATTTCAAGATATAGCATAGTAACACGGCAAATTATACGAATTAATTGCAACTAATAGATTGTTTTATTGAGTTAGTAAATGCAAAACACAATTTCATGTTGCCAATGCTTTTACTGAAAATTTAACATTTCAGACCTGAAGTATTAACATATATTTACAATTCGAATAATTTAGTATGCAATTATGTTATAGTTGTGTTATAGTATACAAACATGTTATACATACTGGACACAAAATAGGTTTTAAGAACGTCAAATTAATCCATAAATGCAATAATTAGGGGTTTAAGATGGATATTAGAACAGCTGGATATAGAAAGACAGAACAGAAACTGTTTAGGCCAGTAATTAAATATTGGCCTAAATTTGATTATTTGTATGCGAGGTTGATATCTTATATGTAAAAGACTATTTCGATCTAGTTTCGTTTTTGTGGGACCATCTGTACCCGGTATATAGTTGAACCTGGTTGACATTGGAAGTGGTTTTCGAGGGAAACAGCTGGTCTAGGTCCTAGGTGACTTTTCGGCGCTTCATTCGCTTGAAAATATTCGTGAGAGCAAGTTGTCATTGTGTTCGACGATTTATTGAAGAGATATTGCCTTATTCGTTGGTGATAGATATTTGGTCTACTTGAGTGTGTAGTATTGTTCTATCTTGATCTAGTTGGTACGTTATTGGTCGTGTATTGGATATTTACTTGTAATTTAGTCTAGCAACGTGGGAATTGAACGTTTTGATCGTTCATCGTTAGTTGTTTATGTGCTAATTGTCTTGAGTATACAGTCCACTGTGGTTTTGTTGTTTTTATCGCCTTTGGCGAAAACATTTGGTCCAGTCGAGCCGTGGATACGGTCAGCTATTAGGAGGATTATTTTTATTTGGATATTTTTTGTGTTGCTGCTGAATTTGTATATTTTTTTAGTTGAGTTATCGGTGAATAAGAGGTTTTTGTTTTTGGTTTGATTATTTTTTTGGATTTATAATCCATTCTTTACATAAAGTGTTGGAGTTTTTTATTTTTTTTAAATTAAATTGCTTCCAATATGGCGGACAAGTCCAAGGAACAAAAATTAAAGGTTCTGATTGGAAAAAAAGAATTTTATTTTACCAGGCTACAAAATTTGTATGACTGCTCTAAAAATTTGCAAGATCCGAAGCAGTTAAAGGTTTTTGAGGCACGACTAAAGACATTGCCTGAAACAAAATCACTATTCTTGGAGATAATTGATCATATCAACACACTTAAACCGAGTATTGAGGAAGAATATGTTCCGGATTTTGCAGTGCTTGGGGCGTTTGATGATATGTATTGTCAAGTTCTTTCCATCGCTGATACAGTTTGTCCAAACCAAACGACTACCGCTCCTGGTCTTGCAGTGGATGCAACCAAGCTTGCTAAATCTATACCACGTTTACCGAAGTTGGAACTTCCTTCATTCTCAGGTGACTTGAGAGAATGGCCAATCTTTTATGAATGTTTTCGATCGCTTATTCATCAAAATGAGACTTTGTCGACGGTCGACAAAGTGCACTATCTAGTTGGCTCGCTGTCTGGTAAAGCATTAACGCTATGCAGTGGAATACCTGCAGTGGGCGCTAATTATGATATTCTTTGGCAGTCATTGATCGATAGATATCAGGATGAGCGTATTCTCGCTAATTATTATTTGGAGCATATGCTTAATGTAAAGTCAGCCAGTGCGTCCTCGTATAAGTTTTTGAGTAACTTTTTGGACGTATTTGACAGTTCGTACAATGCGTTACGCAGACTGAAACTTCCTGACATTGCCGACTTTATTGTGTCCTACTTGGCTTTGAGCAAGTTAGACCCAGACACTAGAAACCGCTTTGAAAATGCCTATAGGAAATCCGCTGTGCCAACTTATGGGGAGATTGTTACTTTTATTAAAGAACAAACCAAAATTTACGAGAGATGTCGATCATCTATGTCCAGTGCTGGCACATCGGCACATAGGTCGCAGTCTACTCATTCATTTGTGGTGCAAGCAAATTATCAATGTGGCCTTTGTAAATGTAATAGTCATAAGACAGTTAAATGTGCACAGTTGGTATCTCTACAACCTTACCAACGTTACAAGCTAATTAAAAGTAAGGGACTGTGCTACAATTGCTTTTCGTCACACACAGCGATAAATTGTCCCGAGGACTACAGATGTAGGCTTTGTGATCGTAAGCACCACAGTTTGCTACATTTTGCAAAGCGCACCGGTGGGGATGATGTGGATGTTGTTCGTGATGGGTCAGATGCATCACCTGAGTCTACCGATCCTTCTGATAGTTTCCCAGGTGGTTCTAATGGTGCTTCATCCAAAGATGATATCGCCCTGTGTTCTTCCACCATGTTGGTCGCTCCTTCTGAGCATAACATTGTTTTGTTGTCAACTGCCACCGTTTTCGTGATTGATAAGTTTGGGAAGCAGCATAATGTTAGGTTCCTGTTGGATTCGGGGAGTACCGGACATTTTTTGACTAACAGTTGTGCGCAGCGCTTGTCCCTGGATGTTAGAAGCAGTGCATCAGTTGTTAGTGGCATTGGTGTGTCTAAGAGTGACGTAATGGGTGTGTCGAAAGTAATTGTTAGTTCTCGTATTAATCCCGATTACAAATATGTATTGGAAGTTTTGCTAGTAAATCGTATTACGGGTAAAAACCCCCAAATACCTATAAACAAAAGCTTATTGGGGTATTTGGATGGCTTAGCTTTGGCTGATACAACGTTTGACCACCCGGGTGAGATTGACGGAATAATTGGTGCTGAACTTTTTCCTCATTTGTTGGGTAGCGGAAATGTTTGTGTGTCACCGGCTCTTCCTGTAGCAGTGGAAACAACTCTGGGGTTTGTGGTTATGGGTTCTGCTCCATCGTTGATATCTCCGCTATCTTGGCAATCTTATTGTACCAACGTTGTCCCTGATTTAGAGCAGTTAATGACGAAATTTTGGGAATTGGAGTCCATACCTGAGCAGAAATTCTATTCCCCGGAAGATAAAGCATGCGAAGAATTGTACTCTTCGACAGTAGGTCGTGGGGTATCTGGGAAATATGTCGTGTCGCTACCATTTAAGGATGACCCCTCATTGTTGGGAGATTCCTATACTTTAGCTTTTAAGCGTTTTCTGTTCAAACAAAAGTTTGAAAGATTTCCTGTCTATAAGAGACAATATTGTGAGGTAATTAACGAGTATTTGGCGGCTGGTTACATGTCGGAGGTCAAGGACGTCCATCCGTCATTACCATCGTATATAATACCTCATCATGGCATAGTTAAACAGGGTAGTAGTTCTACACCATTAAGGATAGTAATGGATGCTAGTGCAAAGTCGACTACGTCTCGATCACTTAATGACCTGCTGTATGTTGGTCCTAAACTACAGTCTGATGTTCTGGCGGTGTTTTTGAATTTTCGGTTATTTCCTGTAGCTTTCACTGCGGATATTCGAAAAATGTATTTGCAGATATCTCTGTGCCCGGAACACCGTCGCTTTCAGCAATTATTGTGGAGGGAATCCATTGGGGAGCCGGTTAAGCTATACCAATTGAACACCGTATCGTTTGGAGTTAGATCTTCACCGTTTTTGGCAGTGCGAACCTTGCAGCAGCTGGTCACTGATGAGGGAGATAATTATCCATTGGCAGCATCGGTTGTGCTTAGAGATTTCTATATGGATGATTTAGTATCCAGTGTTGCTACCGAAAATGAGGCAAGGAGTCTGTATAAGCAGTTGGTTGGCATGTTTGCTGCCGGTGGCTTCGATTTGGTAAAGTGGGTTGTAAACTCCGATACACTGAGAAGGGAGATTCCATTATCGTCTTTCTCGTTCGATTGTCGATTTTGAAAGCGACAATCTAAAAATTTTGGGTTTACAATGGCACCCACATCTTGACCAATTTTCATTTTCGATCGATCCACAACGGCATGCTTGTACTAAGAGGAGAGTACTATCGGTCTTGGCTCGTCTTTTTGATCCTTTGGGTTTTCTGGCACCAGTAACCCTCCAAATTAAATTGATAATTCGTGAGTTTTGGATGCTGGGATCGGACTGGGATGCCGCACCACCCTCAACGTTAGTGTCCCGATGGGAACAATTTGGGCGAGAGTTGGCTCAACTTGTGGAGGTAACCATACCGCGTCATTTGCAGATGGTTGAAGGCGGTCGCGGTACCTTGGTTGGATTTTCGGATGCTTGTTTGACGTCTTACGGTGCTGTAGTTTATTTGCGGACAGTTGGAGCGGACGGAACTATTAATGTGAATATAGTGTGTGCAAAAACCAAGGTAGCACCCATGAAGGTTCAATCAATCCCTCGACTGGAGTTGTGTGCCTGTTACCTGCTGGCCAAATTGATGCATTTTGTTCGGTCTACATACGGTACCCGTATAACTGTTGATGGTTGTTATGGTTTGTCGGATTCGGCGGTTGCCCTTAGTTGGATTCGTTCAGCGCCTTATCGTTGGCAAACATTTGTTGCCAATCGAGTGGCAAAGATACAGGAACTGGTGGCCCCCGCTTGTTGGTTTCACATTGGCGGAAAATATAATATCAGTGATTGTTTATCTAGAGGTCTTAACCCGTCTGAGTTTATAAAGACGTCTGAATGGATGAGCGGTCCAGTTTGGCTAAGATTGCCGTTATCTGATTGGCCAATTAGTTGCAATATTCCTGAAAATACCGAACTTCCTAAACAACGAATTGCATCTTTGATAGCATCGGAGTTGGAAGCGTCGCAAGTTTATTTGATGATCGCACGATGCTCATCATTTCTTCGTTTGTTGCACGCCATGGTGTACGTATTGAGATTTGCAAGAATACTTACAACATCGGGCGATATTACTGCAATGGATTTGACCAGGGCTGAATTATATCTAATTAGAGCTGTACAATATCATCATTTTCGGGACGATATTGTACTATTACAAAGGGGAAAGGTATGTTCTGTCCGGATCCGTCCATTATGTCCATTTCTTGATGATAATGTGATAAGAGTGGGGGGTCGGTTGAAGAATGCTTCGGTTGGATACGATGTTCGAAGCATTCTTTCCTTTTGCCAAAGAAGGATCATTTTGTAGATCTACTGATTGATCACTGTCACCGGAATAATCTGCATACAGGTCCGCATTTAGTCACTTCAATTTTACGTCAGAAGTATTGGATTTTGTCTGCTCGTAGTGTTGTTCGATTTCGATTACAAAAATGTAATCATTGTTTCAAAATGGGTCCAAAGGCTACAAATCCTATAATGGGCAACTTGCCTTCAGCACGGGTATTAGAAACCAAGCCGTTTATTCATTGCGGCGTTGACTATGCCGGGCCTTTTCAGATAACCTGGTCTCGAAGACGAGGTGTTAGAACTCAAAAGGCGTACCTTTGCCTTTTCATTTGTTTAAGTACAAAGGCTCTGCATCTCGAACTTGCATCTGGTCTATCCACCGATACATTTTTAGCTGCTTTTAAGCGTTTTGTTGAACGTCGTGGACTTTGTTCCGTCATGTATTCGGATTGTGGGACAAATTTTATCGGGACCAGGAATGAATTGGACTCGCTGTATAAGTTGGTCAGTTCAGAGGAATATATGATTAAACTCAGGGATGGATTGCTTGATTGTCACGTTGAATGGCGCTTCCAACCTCCTGCTAGCCCTCATTTTTCTGGCATTTGGGAGGCTAATGTGAAGTCCGTGAAGTCTCACTTGTTCAAGGCAATTGGCTTGCAGGTGTTAACTTATGAAGAGTTGAACACAGTGTTGATTCAAATCGAATCGTTGTTGAATTCACGGCCTTTGTGCTGGCTGAGTTCTGATCCGTGCGACCCCTTGCCATTGACGCCGGCGCACTTCCTTACTCTAACTCCGTTTAAAGCTCTTCCATGCTTGGACTATACCGACCGAAGACTAAGTCTCCTGAGTCGCAAACAGTTGTTAGACCAGCTGATCCAGACTTTTTGGAAGAGATGGCATGTCGAATATCTGACCCAGTTGCAAGTTCGTCAGAAATGGAACACTCCGACTTGCCCGATTACTGAGGGAACGCTAGTAATTATTAGACACGATAATTTAAAACCTTTGAGCTGGCCCGTGGGAGTGGTCGAGCGGGTGTACCCGGGCAATGATGGAGTTGTTAGGGTAGTAACTGTCAGAACGCGAGATGGTGTTTACAAACGTCCAGTAGTAAAGCTCTGCCCTTTACCTACACAATGAGAGTTTGTTATCATTTTCTTTTTTTTTATAATTCTGCTCCTGCCATGGTTCTGAACAGCGGTTCAGGGCGGGGGGTATGTTTAGGCCAGTAATTAAATATTGGCCTAAATTTGATTATTTGTATGCGAGGTTGATATCTTATATGTAAAAGACTATTTCGGTCTAGTTTCGTTTTTGTGGGACCAGCTGTACCCGGTATATAGTTGAATCTGGTTGACATTGGAAGTGGTTTTCGAGGGAAACAGCTGGTCTAGGTCCTAGGTGACTTTTCGGCCGCTTCATTCGCTTGAAAATATTCGTGAGAGCAAGTTGTCATTGTGTTCGACGATTTATTGAAGAGATTTTGCCTTATTCGTTGGTGATAGATATTTGGTCTACTTGAGTGTGTAGTATTGTTCTATCTTGATCTAGTTGGTACGTTATTGGTCGTGTATTGGATATTTACTTGTAATTTAGTCTAGCAACGTGGGAATTGAACGTTTTGATCGTTCATCGTTAGTTGTTTATGTGCTAATTGTCTTGAGTATACAGTCCACTGTGGTTTTGTTGTTTTTATCGCACAAACAGAATTGATTAACGACCAATTACAATTTGACAAAAGGCCCCTGTTTACTTACCTAAATGCGATTTAAAATACAATAAATCCACTGATATAGGGTCGGACTCTGTTTTTCTTTATTAATTTTCTCAAGGATGCGTCAAGGTTAGACCATACATTATTTGCCAAAACACGTTTATTTCGTTTAATAGTGATTGGAGTATACTCAATTCGGTTCTAAATAAGCATTTTAACTTCATTTCTAATGTTTCTGAGGTAGTCGAACTACTTCCTTCAGATGCAAAGTCTCATCTACATATGCAGTGATAATCACTACTTCGACAGCAAAAATAAGGTCAAACAATATCATGGAGTTATCAGTTAACAGCAATATACATGTTGTTGATATTCAAGGCGAAGATCAAAGTGTGGTGTCTTAAGAGTTTTAAAACTGGTTGCAAACGAGAAACACAGTCCAGCCAATATGTATATAATTGTTATTTTAGAACACGCAATTATAAAATAGAAACTAACCGAGGTGCTCGGACTCTTTGTTTGATTATACTGAGTGAGTGACTATTGAAATAAGTAAAACTTGAAAAGATTTATTGACCTTTATTGAAACATAATCCTGACAACTTAAGATTGGGTTATGGTGTTCTAAGATAGATGCTTAATAGAAATTCAGCCTTCAACGTCATATCATCCTCAGTCTTCAACATCATTAGATCTTCAGCCTTCAAAATCGTTCGATCCTCAGCCATCTGCTGTTCGTTCCTGCCAAAACAAGTTGTCTTTTCGTGTTTTCTTTTTGGTTGATGGAAGTAAACACCTAAATAATATTAATAAGACAATTGTTTACGTACTGCAAAAGTCACTGTTTGATACTCACTTGTTTCGTGCAATCATCAACTGCAGACGCAGATATGGCCATAACTATCACCAGAATTAAACCCTTATATACCATCTTCATTTCTGCTTCTGTATTCGAACTACTTCCTGTAGACACAAACTCTCATCTACATATGCAGTGATAATCACTGCTTCGACAGCTAAAATAAAGGTCAAACAATATGATGGAGTTATCTGTTAACAGCAATTAATGTTTTGTTGATACTTGATACAAATATTGATATTGACAAATGCATCGTTCGATACTCTAAACTTATCAATGTAATCCAATAGACCAAACTTCGTCTTCAAGGAATGCTGTTAGGTAGCCATTTTGTTGGAACTTCTTCCATATAAATGACAATTTATCGAATCTTGTGTAAGGGTCCGGCCAACAAGTTTCTACAAGTGCCTCTTTATCCTTCCCAGTGAGCACGGCGACAAAATTTGGAAATGTGTTATCACCAACTTTGGTATAACCCAAAAACTCATCTGGTTTCAGCAGTTCTAAAGTCTCCTTGGTGGTCTGAAGTTGTCTATGGAAGTTAAGTCTTGATACTGAGTCTAGACCAATGATTAGTACGTTCAGTTTATCAGTTGATCTTTGGCGTTTCGTTCTTTTCGTTGGTACGAAAGAAAAGAAGTCTTTATAGATGCTCACATTGGCATATTCGCACTCCACTACAATAAATTCGTTGTTTATGGTAGCAGCGCCCTTGAAGTGTGTACAATCTTCAGCGAACTGGACCTCATCAACATCGTCGGGTTCTTCTGGTTGTATCTTCCAAAATGGTTTGTAGCAACAGTGCAAATACTCTAAATCGCTTATCGCGTAACTTAGAGCAGATTCTTCCAATACGTGTATGGAAGACAAATTTGACTCCACCAAAGGCGGTAAACCGTTATTGCATTGGACGTTCGGTTGGTTGAAGATGTATTTCCTTATGCTGTCATCGAATGGGTCCATTTGGGGAATCCTGCAGCCTTCAGTCTTCACCAGATAACTTATCTTCTTGTAGATGAACGAAAAATTCTTGTGGATTTCGGTATCATATCGTAAGTCTGTGATTATTAGTATGAAGAGGTTGGCATGCCTAATATAGACAACCACACCCAGATTGAGGGTTTCTTCCAGTCATTGATGAGAGCTTTTGGCTTCCATAGCAACCGGTGTATTAGGAGGTGTTTAGCTTCTATTACTGGTTGAGGACTAGGCATTGTAGACAAAGAAATATTACAAACAAATACGTTTATTCTCCCTAAACACAATAACAATACAATTTCAACAAATAATGACTGACGCAAGAACTCTGGTTCCCATAATAATTAATCCTACTTATGTGCTCCGTTAGGCTCAAAGAATAACCATCATCTTTATGTTCATTCCTTAAGGTAGCTTCGAACAAACCTCCACCTGGTGTGCCTTTTATAGTAACAGTATAATCCTCAAAATAACTTTTCTTATCCTCAACGTTCTTGTGACTATGCTTCCTAGCATACCACACACTGTCCAGCTCGAGCTTAGCGCATTGCGTGCCTTTGAGCAACTTGTTCATTAAATTAACCATGAACTTAGCCGCGTTTCGAACGACTAGATCATTCGTCGCCACTTCGACACTCTTTTGGCACGTACAATAATGTGGGGATATACCAGCTTGCTTACAAGTTCTCGTCGTAGGAATTTGACGCAATAAACTTTGTCCTGGACCTATGGCTATATCTTCAACCGATTGAAGATTGTAAGGATCAACTAATTCTAAAAGTGTTTGATGGACGTCGAATGGTGTTGTCAGTCGTTGGCTATTGATGACTAGGTTTGAATAAGCGGTTGGATTTTGTTTCTTGTACCATTCTGTAGATAGATGTAGAGGAACGGTAGTCTGTCCTCCATGCTACCCTGATATGTCGTTCTGATAGAACCATATCTCATACCATGGTCGCTCAGAAGAAATAGAACAGTGTTGTTGAAGATCCCACTCGAGTATAGCTTCTTTATAAATTTACCTGAAATGAAATATACTTTAGCGTGTTGGTATAGCCATCTATCTTAAACATACCAATAGCTTCATCTCCAGTTTTAGGCTTATTCAACGAATCGTGGGACAAACTCGACATCCAGAACAAACCGAAATAATTATTTCTCGTTAACATCATCTTCTTGCTAAACTTATCGACGTAATCCAAAAAAACTGTGTGGGTTTCCCTGGACCCAATACACTGGTCGATACTCATCCATCTCTGATTTCCGACACCATCCTCCGAGGCTATGCTGAAAGGACCCCAGTAATAATCGGTGGGTTGTTTGAAAAAGCCTCGTTTCTGATAGTTGAACGCTCCCATCCAAGCTGCGTCTTCGGCAAATGCTGTTAGGAAGCCATTCCGTTGGAACTCCTTCCATATGAACGGGCATTTATCGAATCTTGTGGTTCGGTCGGGCCAACAAGCTTCTACAAGTGCCTTTTCATCCTTCCCAGTGAGCATGGCGACAATATTTGGGAAGGTGTTGTCACCAACTTTGGTATAACCTAAGAACTCCACTGGTTTCAGCAGTTCCAAAGTCTCCTTGGTGTTCTGAAGTTGTCTATGGAAGTTAAGTCTTGATACTGAGTCTAGACCAAGGATTAGTATGTTCAGTTTATCAGTTGATCTTTGGCGCTTCGTTCTTTTCGTTGGTACGAAAGAAAAGAAGTCTTTATAGATGCTCACATTGGCATATTCACACTCCACTACTATAAATTCGTTGTTTATGGTAGCAGCGCCCTTGAAGGGTGTACAATCTGTAGCGATCTCGACTTCATCGACATCGTCAGGCTCTTCTGGTGTTACCCTCCTGAATGCTTTGTAGCAACACTGCAAATACTCTAAATCGCTTATCTCGTAACTTAGAGCTGATTCTTCCAATACGTGTATGGAAGTCAAATTTGACTCCACCAAAGGCGGTAAACCGTTATTGCATTGGACGTTCGGTTGGTTGAAGATGTATTTCCTTATGCTGTCATCGAATGGGTCCATGTGGGGAATCCTGCAGCCTTCAGTCTTCAGCAGATAACTTATCTTCTTGTAGATGAACGAAAAATTCTTGTGGATTTCGGTATCATATCGTAAGTCTGTGATTATTAGTATGAAGAGGTTGGCATGCCTAATATAGACAACCACACCCAAATTGAGGGTTTCTTCCAGTATTTGATGAGCGCTTTTGGCTTCCATAGCAACCGGTGTATTAGGAGGTGTTTAGCTTCTATTACTGGTTGAGGACTAGGCATTGTAAACAAAGAAATATTACAAACAAATACGTTTATTCTCCCTAAACACAATAACAATACAATTTCAACAAATAATGACTGACGCAAGAACTCTGGTTCCCATAATAATTAATCCTACTTATGTGCTCCGTTAGGCTCAAAGAATAACCATCATCTTTATGTTCCTTCCTTAAGGTAGCTTCGAACAGACCTCCACCTGGTGTGCCTTTTATAGTAACAGTATAATCCTCAAAATAACTTTTCTTATCCTCAACGTTCTTGTGACTATGCTTCCTAGCATACCACACACTGTCCAGCTCGAGCTTAGCGCATTGCGTGCCTTTGAGCAACTTGTTCATTAAATTAACCATGAACTTAGCCGCGTTTTGAACGACTATATCATTCGTCGCCACTTCGACACTCTTTTGGCACGTACAATAATGTGGGGATATACCAGCTTGCTTACAAGTTCTCGTCGTAGGAATTTGATGGAATAAACTTCGTCCCGGACCTATGGCTATATCTTCAACCGATTGAAGATTGTAAGGATCAACTAATTCTAAAAGTGTTTGATGGACGTCGAATGGTGTTGTCAGTCGTTGGCTATTGATGACTAGGTTTGAATAAGCGGTTGGATTTTGTTTCTTGTACCATTCTGGTAGGTAGATGTAGAGGAACGGTAGTCTCTCCTCCATGCTACCCTGATATGTCGTTCTGATAGAACCATATCTCATACCATGGTCGCTCAGAAGAAATAGAACAGTGTTGTTGAAGATCCCACTCGAGTATAGCTTCTTTATAAATTTACCTGAAATGAAATATACTTTAGTGTGTTGGTATAGCCATCTATCTTAAACATACCAATAGCTTCATCTCCAGTTTTAGGCTTATTCAACGAATCGTGGGACAAACTCGACATCCAGAACAAACCGAAATAATTATTTCTCGTTAACATCATCTTCTTGCTAAACTTATCGACGTAATCCAAAAAAACTGTGTGGGTTTCCCTGGACCCAATACACTGGTCGATACTCATCCATCTCTGATTTCCGACACCATCCTCCGAGGCTATGCTGAAAGGACCCCAGTAATAGTCGGTGGGTTGTTTGAAAAAGCCTCGTTTCTGATAGTTGAACGCTCCCATCCAAGCTGCGTCTTCAGCAAATGTTGTTAGGAAGCCATTCCGTTGGAACTCCTTCCATATGAACGGGCATTTATCGAATCTTGTGGTGCGGTCGGGCCAACAAGCTTCTACAAGTGCCTTTTCATCCTTCCCAGTGAGCATGGCGACAATATTTGGGAAGGTGTTATCACCAACTTTGGTATAACCCAAGAACTCAACTGGTTTCAGCAGTTCTAAAGTCTCCTTGGTGTTCTGAAGTTGTCTATGGAAGTTAAGTCTTGATACTGAGTCTAGACCAAGGATTAGTATGTTCAGTTTATCAGTTGATCTTTGGCGCTTCGTTCTTTTCGTTGGTACGAAAGAAAAGAAGTCTTTATAGATGCTCACATTGGCATATTCGCACTCCACTACTATAAATTCGTTGTTTATGGTCGCAGCACCCTTGAACGGTGTACAATCTTTAGCGATCTCAACTTCATCGACATCTTCAGGCTCTTCTGGTGTTACCCTCCTGAATGCTTTGTAGCAACACTGCAAATACTCTAAATCGCTTATCTCGTAACTTAGAGCTGATTCTTCCAATACGTGTATGGAAGTCAAATTTGACTCCACCAAAGGCGGCAAACCGTTATTGCATTGGACGTTCGGTTGGTTGAAGATGTATTTCCTTATGCTGTCATCGAATGGGTCCATGTGGGGAATCCTGCAGCCTTCAGTCTTCACCAGATAACTTTCCTTCTTGTCGATGAACGAAAAATTTACGTGGACCCCGGTGTCGTACCGTAGGTCTGAGATTGTTACTATGAGGAGGCTAACCAAGCATAATATCATCAACCACAACCAGATCGAACGTTTCTTCCAATCTTTGATGTAGGTTTTTGTCTTCCATAGCAGGCGGCGAGGGGAGCTGTGTTTAGCTGGAATTATGTGTTGATGATTTGGCATTGCAAACAAATCATGGTATATCTTCGACTGAGTTAAAACAATAAACTTTTGTTATTGTTGGTTATCTCATTGTGTGGGTGTTTTTTATGTGGTGCGCTCCACACAAGACGGTATAGATTAGATTAATAAAAACAACGGAGCTAAAAAACTTTTATTGTTTTTGTGAAACCCGCAATACTAAAGACTAAGACCAAGGACACCCAGAATTATCAGATTGGATAAATTTGCGGATTACAAGGATGTTGTTCATACTTCAAGGAGAAACCTCGGTTGGCAACATCGCTAACATCATTCTCATTCGTGTGCACAGTCAAAACAAACGGTCTCGAATTTGCTGGAACAAAACACGGCCATTATCTTCAAAATTCATCAAGAATACCTCGCCATACTTACTGGTCACAGTCGGAAAATAGTTTCCACAAAACCTGTCTGTGTTGAGGACAGCACCGTTTACCATTGGCGCGGGTACCACTACAAAGTCTTGGGTGCAATTGGTACCATTTAGGGCTGCTGAAGGTCGGCCAATGATCATGGAAGAACCTTCTGTATCGTGGGAGACTGTGAAGGAATTAGTTGACGATGGGCTCCAGGTTATCGAGCAAAACCCTGGAGCTGGTTTAACGCAAATTCCGTAGTTCGTGTTTGCTAACTGCCTGGTGCCGGTGGCACCAATCATGTTGGGAAAGCTACTTTCTGTGGTGCCATAGTTGAAGCTTTGGACGACTCCTGTGATACCAGTGTGGTACTGAAGACAACCTGCTGGAGCTAATGTGGGGCAATCACAAGCAATCTGTGTGACTTTAAACTGCCAATTTCTGCCAAGGGTTTCGCCTGCCGTTGTCGTGACTATGATCTGGATATCTTGGTTATTGTAGAAGTCGACATAAACGTGTTGACCGGTGTTTTCTCCGCATAAAACTGGGACTGTACCGCCACTGATTCTTATGCTGTCGTTGACACATCTTCCATCGCCATCTGGTTGTGCCAAAGTAGCACCGTGGAAGTCTATCCTCACCTGTTAAGAATGGTAGGAATTTTATTTTAGAAATTTGGGGGGTCTGGTGTTTGGAATACTGGAATATTTGGAAGAGATACTTGCTTGGCAGATGTCGGTTGAGCATGGTTTGATGGTGTAGACGCATCGGCCGTTTCCGGTGATACCGGATGGGTAGTTTCCGCTGATGAAGTAGGTATTGTTGTACGACGATGATGATCCGCAAGTGTATTGAACTGTAAATGTATGAATAAAATATGAAAAGATTACACCGTGCAACAGTGTCCATTACACAGGCTACTTCATTTGATAGAATTACACATTTTTATATCAAATTGAACTTTTGATCTTCAATTTTGCTCGTCGTATGACGTCATCAACGTATGACGTCATCAAGGCCTAACATTAGACAATTTTTGAATGAGAAGCAATTGAAAGTTTGGGCAATGATAACTTTGGCAGTCCATCAAGGGTATCGTAAGAGTTGAAAGTCAAAATAAAAAGAAAAACCTTCTGATAGCATTTGACAAAATTTCTCAAGATTGTGAGGTGATGAAAATCTGCTAACAGCGATTATACAAGTACGATGAACACATAAATAGGCAAGCAAGATTTTTTTGCTGTTGCACAGTGTTATTTATGAATGAGAGTACGCGTTTTCGATAGATTTTCTTGCGCTGAATATGAATGCGGGCTCTAAGTGTTTTTTCTTTATTTTGTGCTTGAGAGGGCACACAACTACAAAGAAATGCTGTCATTGCTTCAAGAAGACACACTTGAGCAAATGACCAACGAGTTCTGGACCATTTATGGTCATTTTGGGCCAAATATCCCACGGTTTGGTCTAAAAAACAAATATCCCGCACGTTAATGATGTTATTTTTGTTTAATATTTTCTAGGGTGGATAAAATATCTTACCAACGCAACATACTCCAATGTTGCTCGCACATGTTCCAGAAGCTATTCCATTGATTTCGCTGCACTGCCTCTTCGTGTAGCAAGTACCATTTAAAGTACTCGAACTGTTGCAGACATTATTGGCAAACCTTACAACGCCAATACCCCAGCCCAAAAAACCGAAAACTAAAAACAATTTTTGGTTGAAAAGTCTGTTTGGGGTTACGTTAATTAAACATATATTTAGGTACATACATTTGCCGTCTCTGTCCGTTTTGCTATGGAAATAATGGTCAACATCTGTGATATTTTCAGCGACCTTACTTTCTGTTGAGATTATAAAACTTAGGAATATTAGAGAATATAAGATGCGAGTAGTATTCATAGTCAGTCTTCACAGTACTCTTCTTGATTAGACTGCAAAAACTAATAAAAAATGCATTTAGCAAGCTGACGCTAAAACCTGTAACCGTATATTTTCCTGAAAAAATAACTTACTGTTATGTTTGCAACAAAGTGCTACCTATCGTCGTTGGTTGCTTATACAGTGTGACCCAAAGTAGGCCTAAGGTTTACCATACGTCCCGGTTTGAACGGGAGTGCAAAGACATTCTTGGGGTATGCTTTGCCATTCCGCAATCAGGGCTTGTGCCAGTTCTTGTATGGTTAGTGGTGGATTAGGGCGCTTGCGAACACGTCGGTCGAGCTGATCCCACACGTGTTCAATAGGATTCAGGTCAGGACTTAACGCCAGCCATTCGATGACCTGAATTCCACGCTCTTGTAAAGTTTCTGGTTATGCCCGGCGGTATGTGGCTTTGCATTGTCTTGCATTCGGATGAAATTTTGACCGACGCCATATGCAGCAGGCACAACATGGCCCTCCATGACGTTTTCGATGTAATTCAAGGCATTTAGTCTACCAGAAACCACAACAAGATCAGTTCTGTTGTCGATACTGATTCTCTCCTATCCATCTGTACCACTTATTGAATCACTCAATATTTATTATATTTCATTGATATATTTGATTCTGTTTTGTTCTGGAAAATAAATTTTGGCATAACAAGCTCAAACTGAGAAACAATGGCGTGTGTCAAGTTTTGTAAATGGTGACGTTTCGCGAACCACGTTGCTCGCTTCTTCAGAGCTAACTGAATACTGGTCCACACACGGCATAACCCGGAAGCAGTTTATTTTCTAAACGATTCTGGCCGCGAAAAACTGCATGCTTACTTTTATGAGACGATTAAAACATAATATTTATATTTAGAAAAGTAAACACAAAAGTCTTTTGTAACAACGAATAAAATCATGTCATGTTTTTGCTTAGTATTTTTGATTGTGTTGAGCTATAATTATTTCATTTGTCACCTTCTCCTTTAAGGACCAAAAGTCAAGTGGCGTAATGTCGGGGGAACGCGGTGGCCATCCTACTGTGCCAAATCGTCGGGACATATTACATAATTCGCATAAACGCATACCACAGAGTGAGTACTGAGTTCTGTTAAACAATTTCAATAATAGCCTTTTTAATTATATTTTTATTTACGAACAACAACAAAACAAACAATAATTCTATTTAAACGTTTAGGAACTTCGGAAAACGTTAGGAACAACATAAATTGATCTTACGAACTAAAGAGAATACAAATTAACAAAAGTTTAACAACTTGAAGCTTTGTTGAAGCTCCTGTTTACATTTGGTCAAGTTGAGAATCTTCACCCAAAGCCATACTGTCCGGAATGGTATACTCATAGAAGACCACCTTCATCGTTTGGGCAAACAACACCATATTGAAGGTGACCCTAAAAAAATAAAAAAAAAGGTATTTTCCTTTTTACTATGTTTTTTAAATTATTTTATTAAATTTTAAGATATGGCATATAATAAACATTGTAGATAACAGGTAACAAAATATATTTGGGTCAACAAATATTTTCTGCCAAAGGTAAATCCCGAAAAATCTAAACCCTAAAAATCGATACTCACGAGTTATCATCGGCAATCTTGATGCTCTTCTGTTGGCGCAATTTCCTCTGCAAGAGCTTCTTTACGCTATCATCAAGGCACTCGAAGATGCTAACAGGAAACTTCATCGTTTTATAACAGTACCACATCACCAACCTAAATTGACAGATTCATATTATTAAACAACATAAAATACACAAAAGCAATCAACAAAATCCATTCCATGTACTATCGTGGCTATCGTCCCTTCTTTTGACGTCGATTTTCTCGCAGAACAAGGGGCGAAAAAAATTAAAAAAATTCTGGTGGTTTCCCGTAAATTTCATTCTTTTAACTTTAGCAATTAATTACTCCGGAAATAATTCATACATTTCAACGAATTAAAAAGTAAAATCACCCGCGGAATGCTAGCTTTCAATGTGCATTTTAGTAAAATCATTGGATTAGTGCTTCACTCACAGAAAGCTACATTATGCGATTCCAGCAATTCCTTTATTAGAAGAGCTTGAATAATGAAATATAGACTATAGGCTACCCACTAATTCATAGGTTTAAAGTTTTATTACATAATCATTGTTTATCTTGCACTTTCCTTACAAAAGATCGAGTTGAAGCATCTCATGATTGCTGAAATTGACGCGGCGCTCTTCGGGCTTTGGGGCGAGCGGGGGAAGTAATCGACAGCGATGCTTCCAGTAGTGGCGGATCGCACGTGCATTAGTTACTAGAAAAACAGTGTGTACGGACACAATACATATAATGACACGGCGTTTATGCCTCTCCAAAGAAATTTGGATATCCGGCGACAGATTACCGAATTAAAAACGAATTGCAAAATGAGTCAATAAGATAACAAAGCTACGAACAGGCATTTGGAAGTCCCATGGGAATTCTTGGCAATTTAAATCGGGTTTCGGGCTTAGCATTTAAAATTAATGAACGATCTGCAAAATAATCCATGTGTCTACAAATTTACGATGCTAAATTTGTAAAAGTTTTTTGATATTTTGATAGTTTTATACGCTCAGAGCTGACGTTTGTAATATATGTAAAGGTGGCGCCAGACATGCGCGATTCGGCAAGTGCCGAGCGATCGCTCGGCAAATAGCGAATAATTGAAGTGCTCGCATTTTTTTCGCCAAGTACTCGCGATATAGCGAGCACTTCGAACTACATATGCGCCGTTTGTCGTGTGTCGAATAGCTTTGGGAACAACAAATATTCGCTATTCAAAGTATACAAACTGCAGACCCACGGCCATGGACAGCGATATAGAACTTTTTATTAATTGTACCGCTTTTGACGTCATGTCTTGTGGCGGTATGTTATTAACAAAAAAAAAACGAACGAGGAGAAGAAGATGGTGGATGGTATCACTTCATCGAAATAGACAAATGTAGGTGTTAAAATAGAAGACCACTCCATTTCTGCAGTAATAACAAATAACTACCCGGTACAGCGATTCACAAGCAGATTAATACTTGCCTGCAAACAAACGCATATGTGGACGCACTTTGTGCGCGGCGCGCGCCGAATATTCGTTTTCTTTGATGTGGCATTAAAGACCGACACGCAACGGAAACAAGGCGAGCACAGTGCGAGCAGTACATTTGGTCATTGCCAAGTAGCAAGTAATCCCTCCACACTACTCGGCATTTGCCGAGCGATTGCTCGGCACTTGCCGAATGCCGCATGTCTGGCGCCACCTTAATATACAGAGCCGAGCAGAGATCGGGCAAGTCAAGTTTTTCGGGGTTATTCCAGTGGCGGGTAGACCGAGAAGTGACTAGGGTCACGCGCGCAACCACAGCGGTCCTATTCGCTGTTTTCTTTCTTTTCGATGCAGGTTATTGTACGTTTAGCCTTAATAGTATGAAATATTTATATTGCATGTTAAATTATATAGAATAAAACCTTTGTGCAAAAACCTTGCAACATTTACATATATTTTTATATATTAATTATAGAATTATTAAAAGAACCTTGCCTTAAAGAGCAACTGGAATTTATTCATAGCAACTTTTCATTTCTAATTGCAGACATTAAATATTTCGAAGGGCGTAACATCAAAGTGAGAGAATCGATAGCGAAATTGACCAAAATAGTAAATAAATTGAAATCGGTTCCGGGAGAAATGTGTGAACTTTTAACTAATAAAGTTGACGTTATATTAGATAGAAATCCCAATCTCAGAATAGTTCAAGAATTTTGTATGACAAATAATTTTACAAATTGCGAAAAATATCAATTACATGCGCATTGCTTTACTTATGCCCCATTAATAAGCTATGACGTTCAGAGAAGCTTTTCGACTTTTAATAGTTATTTAACCAATAAGTATATTTAAAGGAGCGATTAATGATCAAGACTGTTTAACGCTCGAGCGTTAATTGTTGAGATCATAAATAGCCGTTTATTATTCGAGTTGGCTACAAAATTTTTTCGTCGATCGCATTCTTCTAGCGTCGTCTACATAGACTTTTCTTCGCCAATGTTTCTTTTTAGATCATATGACAATTTAGGTAATTTGACACTGACTGTTCTAGAGCGCAGTATGTTTTGATTGGAAGGTTTCATTTCAAATATGTTCGATTGGCCAATCAAACGTTGTCTTTACGTCGTGTGATTGGCTACAACAAATCATGCATTAATAGAGTTATTTAATTGCATTTCCTATTCACTTAACTGACTCATAAAATTTAACGATCTACGGAAAAGTTATTTTAACCTCTAAAAGAACATCATTGACTATCGAAAATTTGGAGAAAGTAGTAATAGCAAATGTTAACAGTAATATCTTGTTAAATAAATATTATTATGAATACAAATTATTGCTAAAATCATTTGATATTATAGGGACAAGTTATTTACGCACTATCCGTCCGTCGAGTATAGTATAAAACAAAGCGTACGTCACTGTCGTCGCTGTACTCGGTCGCCTGAGTCATGCCTGAGCGTTCGAGCGTTGTTATTTGGGTTTATCAACCAAACTTAATTTATAGTAGTGTTCACCAACATCAGTTAACTCCATATTAACAGATCCATCCGATTCCATCAAAATCTTGTTTACAACCTTATTGTATAAAAACTGAAGTAAACAAAAACGTCAATCGATAGAAGAGATTACTCTCGTACCGGGCCACATATAATCAAAATTATGCAAAAATTAAGAATTTAATTATTAGTTAATATTACTACCTTGACAAGTTATCGTTCTTTTTGTGTATTGATAATAAGCTGCCCCGGTTCTCTCAGCTGTGTCGGTTCTCTCCGACATGACAGCACCGTTAACGCCTCCCTTCCCCGCAGCACACCAATGACCGTAGAGCGACGGAATTTACGCGGAGTTTCAACACGATCTTTTGTATGAAAAATTCAAGATAAAAGATTATTATGTAATAAACTTTAAACCTATGAATTATTGGGTAGCCTGTAGTCTATATTTCATTGTTCTAGCTCTTCTAATAACGGAATTGCTGGCATTGCATAATATAGCTTTTTGTGGGTCAACCACTAATCCAATGATTTTATAAAACGGCACATTGAAAGCTAGCATTCCGCAGGTGACTTTACTATTTAATTCGTTGATATCTATGGATTATTTCCGTTGCAGCATATTAACAAAGGACAGCATCAGAAGTTTTTAAAATTTTTTCGCCCCTAGTTCTGCTAGATGTAAATCGACGTCAAAAGAAGGGACATAATATATGGCCACGATACACACAAACACACACACACACACACGAAGTACCAACCTGAAGGCGCTAAAGAGCGGTGGCTTGCGAGCGTCATTCTGCATGAAAAGTTTGCTATCTGTGGCAGGGCGTTCAGTTGTCCCGCATTTGAGGCAGATGTACGGCTTCGGGATCTGAACGCTTGACACGTATCCGACGCACACGGAGTGCTGAAGAGTCATGCAGACGCAGCAAGCAATTTCATCGGTGTGTGTGAGTGAAACGTTCAAACCGCACAAGCAATTCATGGCGGCATTCTCCGTCAAATCTTCTTGGGCGGTCATCATAATATCACCTGGCTCACTGCCTGCATTCAGATTTGAGAGGAATTAAGTTAATTAATTAATTAATTAATTAATAGCATCGACGAACAAAGGAATTAGGGTATTACTGGTATTTGACAAAATTCGATTTAAAAATCATTAAACAAATGATTCCACACTATAAGACGTAATCCTGAAAAGTTTTAGAACGAATGTCAGCAAAATCATGAAAAATCATGAAAAATATGATCTTTTCTGGTTGTTTTTTAATTTGCAACTATTGTGAGCTTCAGCATTAACTACGTACCGTCGTCATCAGATATTGACAACACGGAGCCGTCTTTTTGGACTTCAGCAATGGGTTGACCTTCGCCGCACTGCTTAACCTCTAAAGTGTCAGTATCAGAGAGCACGGCAGTAGCTTCCGGTGGTCCTGAAAATTAATAACAAAAACTAATTTAGTTAAAAGTTATAGACATTTTTCTGCAGCAACTGAATGATTTACGTTTGTAATTCGACCGGATTTTATCGCTATTTAGGAGGTGTTGTCCAAGGGGCAAAACTCCGGGCGCCTCGCGGCTACTAGATCTTTTAATTACCTACAATTTGAGGTATGATACAATCTTATGCAACCATTTTTGGAAAAGTTATAGACATTTTTCTGTAGCAACTGACTGATTTAAGTTTGTAATTCGAACGGACTTTATCGCTATTTAGGAGGTGTTGTCCACGGGGCAAAACTCCGGGTGTTTCACGGCTACTAGATCTTTTAATTACCTACAATTTGAGGTATGATACAATCCTTTGCAACCATTTTTGGAAAAGTTATAGACATTTTTCTGTAGCAACTGACTGACTTACTTTTGTAATTCGAACGGACTTTATCGCTATTTACGAGGTGTTGTCCATGGGGCAAAACTCCGGGTGTTTCGCGGCTACTGGATCTTTTAATTACCTACAATTTGAGGTATGATACAATCTTATGCAACCATTTTTGGAAAAGTTATAGACATTTTTCTGTAGCAACTGACTGACTTACTTTTGTAATTCGAACGGACTTTATCGCTATTTACGAGGTGTTGTCCATAGGGCAAAACTCCGGGTGTTTCGCGGCTACTGGATCTTTTAATTACCTACAATTTGAGGTATGATACAATCCTTTGCAACCATTTTTGGAAAAGTTATAGACATTTTTCTGTAGCAACTGACTGATTTACGTTTCTAACTCGAACGGACTTTATCGCTATTTAGGAGGTGTTATCCATAGGGCAAAACTCCGGGCGTCTCACGGCTACTAGATCTTTTAATTACCTACAATTTGAGGTATGATACAATCTGATGCAACCATTTTTGGAAAAGTTATAGACATTTTTCTGTAGCAACTGACTGATTTACTTTTGTAATTCGAACGGACTTTATCGCTATTTACGAGGTGTTGTCCACGGGGCAAAACTCCGGGTATTTCACGGCTACTAGATCTTTTAATTACCTACAATTTGAGGTATGATACAATCTTATGCAGCCATTTTTGGAAAAGTTATAGACGTTTTTCTGTAGCAACTGACTGATTTACTTTTGTAATTCGAACGGACTTTATCGCTATTTACGAGGTGTTGTCCATGGGGCAAAACTCCGGGTGTTTCGCGGCTACTAGATCTTTTAATTACCTACAATTTGAGGTATGATACAATCCTTTGCAACCATTTTTGGAAAAGTTATAGACATTTTTCTGTAGCAACTGACTGATTTACGTTTCTAACTCGAACGGACTTTATCGCTATTTAGGAGGTGTTATCCATAGGGCAAAACTCCGGGCGTCTCACGGCTACTAGATCTTTTAATTACCTACAATTTGAGGTATGATACAATCTGATGCAACCATTTTTGGAAAAGTTATAGACATTTTTCTGTAGCAACTGACTGATTTACTTTTGTAATTCGAACGGACTTTATCGCTATTTACGAGGTGTTGTCCACGGGGCAAAACTCCGGGTATTTCACGGCTACTAGATCTTTTAATTACCTACAATTTGAGGTATGATACAATCTTATGCAGCCATTTTTGGAAAAGTTATAGACGTTTTTCTGTAGCAACTGACTGATTTACTTTTGTAATTCGAACGGACTTTATCGCTATTTACGAGGTGTTGTCCATGGGGCAAAACTCCGGGTGTTTCGCGGCTACTAGATCTTTTAATTACCTACAATTTGAGGTATGATACAATCCTTTGCAACCATTTTTGGAAAAGTTATAGACATTTTTCTGTAGCAACTGACTGATTTACTTTTGTAATTCGAACGGACTTTATCGCTATTTACGAGGTGTTGTCCATGGGGCAAAACTCCGGGTGTTTCGCGGCTACTAGATCTTTTAATTACCTACAATTTGAGGTATGATAAAATCTTACGCAACCATTTTTGGAAAAGTTATAGACATTTTTCTGCAGCAACTGAATGATTTACGTTTGTAATTCGACCGGATTTTATCGCTATTTAGGAGGTGTTGTCCATGGGGCAAAACTCCGGGTGTTTCGCGGCTACTAGGTCTTTTAATTACCTACAATTTGTGGTATGATATAATCTTATGCAACCATTTTTGGAAAAGTTATAGACATTTTTCTGTAGCAACTGACTGATTTACTTTTGTAATTCGAGCGGACTTTATCGCTATTTAGGAGGTGTTGTCCATGGGGCAAAACTTCGGGTGTTTCACGGCTACTAGATCTTTTAATTACCTACAATTTGAGGTATGAGACAATCTTATGCAACCATTTTTGGAAAAGTTATCGACATTTTTCTGTAGCAACTGACTGATTTACTTTTGTAATTCGAACGGACTTTATCGCTATTTACGAGGTGTTGTCCATGGGGCAAAACTTCGGGTGTTTCACGGCTACTAGATCTTTTAATTACCTACAATTTGAGGTATGATACAATCTTATGCAACCATTTTTGGAAAAGTTATAGACATTTTTCTGTAGCAACTTACTGATTTAAGTTTGTAATTCGAACGGACTTTATCGCTATTTAGGAGGTGTTGTCTATGGCGCAAAACTCCGGGTGTTTCGCGGCTACTAGATCTTTTAATTACCTACAATTTGAGGTATGATACAATCTTATGCAGCCATTTTTGGAAAAGTTATAGACATTTTTCTGTAGCAACTGACTGATTTACTTTTGTAATTCGAACGGACTTTATCGCTATTTAGGAGGTGTTGTCCATGGGGAAAAACTCCGGGAGTCTCACGGCTACTAGATCTTTTAATTACCTACAATTTGTGGTATGATACAATCTTATGCAGCCATTTTTGGAGAAGTTATAGACATTTTTCTGTAGCAACTGACTGATTTACGTTTGTATTGCGAACGGACTTTATCGCTATTTAGGAGGTGTTGTCCATGGGGCAAAACTCCGGGCGTCTCACGGCTACTAGATCTTTTAATTACCTACAATTTGAGGTATGATACAATCTTATGCAGCCATTTTTAGAAAAGTTATAGACATTTTTCTGTAGCAACTGACTGATTTATTTTTGTAATTCGAACGGACTTTATCGCTATTTAGGAGGTGTTGTCCATGGGGCAAAACTTCGGGTGTTTCATGGCTACTAGATCTTTTAATTACCTACAATTTGACGTATGATACAATCCTTTGCAACCATTTTTGGAAAAGTTATAGACATTTTTCTGTAGCAACTGAATGATTTACGTTTGTAATTCGAACGGATTTTATCGCTATTTAGGAGGTGTTGTCCATAGGGCAAAACTCCGGGCGTCTCACGGCTACTAGATCTTTTAATTACCTACAATTTGAGGTATGATACAATCCTTTGCAACCATTTTTGGAAAACTTATAGACATTTTTCTGTAGCAACGGACTGATTTACTTTTGTAATTCGAACGGACTTTATCGCTATTTACGAGGTGTTGTCCATGGGGCAAAACTTCGGGTGTTTCATGGTTACTAGATCTTTTAATTACCTACAATTTGAGGTATGATACAATCTTATGCAACCATTTTTGGAAAAGTTATAGACATTTTTCTGTAGCAACTGACTGATTTACTTTTGTAATTCGAACGGACTTTATCGCTATTTAGGAGGTGTTGTCCATGGGGCAAAACTTCGGGTGTTTCACGGCTACTAGATCTTTTAATTACCTACAATTTGAGGTATGATACAGTCTTATGCAATCATTTTTGGAAAGTTATAGACATTTTTCTGCAGCAACTGACTGATTTGCGTTTGTAATTCGAACGGATTTTACCGCTATTTAGGAGGTGTTGTCCATGGGGCAAAACTCCGGGTGTTTCACGGCTACTAGATCTTTTAATTACCTACAATTTGAGGTATGATACAGTTTTATGCAATCATTTTTGGAAAGTTATAGACATTTTTCTGCAGCAACTGACTGATTTGCGTTGGTAATTCGAACGGATTTTATCGTTATTTAGGAGGTGTTCGCCATGAAGCAAAACTCCGGTCGTCTCACAGCTACTAAATCTTTTAATTACTTACAATTTGAGATTTGATAGAAATTTATGCAACCATTTTTAAAAATTTTATAGATATTCACCATCGATTATCTGTTACATGCGATTATTATTCGGATTATCGTTAGATAAATCCTGTATTAAGTTACTACTAGTATATAAATCATTCGAGTACGTAAGAAAATTAGATACCCATTAATTTCAATCGTTTCTCTTCGACATCTGGATGTTTCGTTTGCTGGTCAACGTCAACCGATAATTTTCGTTTTTTTGGGACTTGCTGAACTTCCTTTTCATTGGCCTTTTCATTGGCCTTTTCATTGTCCATGTCACCTTCTTCGTCTTCTATAACTTCCACCGTCTTACCTGCGTTACTTGGTGCTTCTACTGACTATAAATTAAAATAAATAAATAGAATAGAAAAATAAGAATAAATAAATAGAATAGAATAGAAGAAGATGACGAGATAAATAAACAGAAGAATCCTTCGCTGCCACTGTTATAAAGAAATATATAGAAATTAAATTTCATCCAAGTTGAGATGTTTCAAAGTAAGAAGAGGGCATGCTGACTTTTGTACAAAAGTAATAAATTGCTAATAACACATATCTACGTCAAAATTTGCCAATTGCGCAGACAGGCGGCAAATGATGTCAGACCCGCTTCTTAGTTTGAAATAACTCTAATATACAACGACAAAAAAATAAGTTACTCAGTACTTACCGAAATAGCAGCCACACACTTCATGACATGGTAACCGGTATTCAAATTTGCAATTGTCATCTCATTTTCACCGTTATTGACTTGATACATCAGGGGGATTTCATCATCTTGATGCGTATTAAAATATGGTGCGGAATATCCAGCAGGGGTAACTAAGTAAAAAATAAAACAATTTAGGTAATTCTGAATTTAGAATGTTTTTAAACCGATTGTTCGCCTTTTCGCAAGGTCTTTTTACATATGGTAAACTAGGTAGTGGGGACCAGGTTTTTTATAACAAATTTTATCTGACTTACCGTCATCATAGTAGAAAAGCTCGATCAGAACATCGGTCTCCGCCGAGAGTTTCTTAATGCTGCTCAGAGATCTGAAGACGTCGAATAATTTGTTAGTATTCGGGACAATGTCGGTCTTGTCAACCGGAACACCACTAAAAAGGACTCATTAAATTACCGAACGCCAACGTAGTCAAAAGTGCGCTCACTTTTCTTCGTCGTTATATTCGAAAGTGAACTTATAGTACTCCGTTATGTCGTCACTACCAGGCGCCTTGAAGTACAGGATCATCTCCTTCAACTAAAAATTAAATTTAGCCTCAATTACAATGTAGAACAAACAAAATGTTATAGATTAATGATATTGGCGATATACAGGCGGGATGTAAATTTTAAATAAATCAAAAATTACAGCCACAACCTGGATTTGAACCAGGGACCTTTGCGTTTCTTGCACAATGCTCTCCCATGCGAAATACTGAGGTTCAAATCCAGGTTGTGGCTGTAATTTTTTAATTTAATTAAAATTTACATCCCGCCTGTATATCACCATATTATTAACCTACAGTATTAATTTGACACAATATGTCGTTAAACATTTTCATTTGAAACAAAATCTTGTTTGCTAACGGTTGTCTCGTTTTATTCTTAATCTTGTCTAATTGGTGTGTTCATATTTCACAGTACATATGTGTAAAAACGCTATTAAAAGCTTTTTATCACGTTACAGCTTTGAAAACGTTCACATAAAGTTTATAATCAAATAACAATCTATTTATCCATTTGCGGTAAAGGAAACATTTTATGGCATCAGCAAATCATTTTATTTGGTCCAGTAGGGGAAACCGGTGCACATTGGGACGGAATTTGACATTCGCATATATAGTTGCCTTATTTTTCACAATAACTTGTTGGTAATGGGCTAATGCCAATACTACTTAATATATACATTTATCCAAGTAAATACACCAAAAGTTTTAAGTTAAATAAAGCATTTTTGGAGTTATAATACCTTCTTTCCAATTTGCAGTTTGTTCCAATGTGCCTCGGCCCGGGGCATATTGCGTAGTATATATCTATTCTGTGACCATATTTACGAGGAGCATCTTAATGGCGACCGGTACTACGATCATGTAAACCATCAAATTGTGAATGAGATTTTCGACAATTTGCCACTAATGGAGAGGGGAACTATATACTTCCAGCACGATGATGCAACACCTCACAAAATTAGAAAGGTGAGGGAATTATTGAATATAAATTATGAAAACCGTTTGGATTGGAAAGAACGGGCCAGTGAGGTGGCCACCACGATCACCAGATCTTACACCTTTGGATTCTTTTCTTTGGGGACACATTAAAAGCAAATTATATAAAAGATCACATAACGACATTCAGGACCTAAGGCAGCATTTTGAAGAATGTATCAAAGTCGTTCCAAATATTTTTATAAACAACGCTCTTCGAAGTATTGCGACGAGATATAATTTATGCATCAATAAAAATGGACATCAATTTAAAAAATGGTTAAAGTAGTTTGTAGTAGGTAATCTTATTTTTTATTTTTTTATTCAGGTAATTATCTAATTATTTTACTTCGAATAAAACAATATATCCTGCAATGTTTAACCTTTTAGTTATACCCTCGACATGCCGATATAAAGTGAAGATTGACGACTGGAAATTGTAGGACCGCGGCTACATACTTTCATGACAGTTTCTTCAGCATACCACTTCCATATCACAATGTTCGGCTTTTGGCATATTAATCAACCCGTAATCGATGAGATGTTCTCCTAATCCCAAGTTTGTGCGGTCGTGCACTACCTGGATAACGATTGAATTATGTTTCGGATGTTATATCACAATTATTGTTATTACTTTGAAAAAAGCATTCGATTATTGCGCATTTTTCATACTATTCAAACGGCATTTCGTAATTTTCAATTGAATAAACGAATACAATTTTACTAATTTCACTGATTAGTAGTGTCAAACTACTAGTGCCATACGCCTACTCAAAGAAATCTCGAAGACAATAATCAATAATGCCTCTGATATACAGGGTCCTGCAACTGAGCTCCCGTCATCTGTAGCTCACTTACTCATTAAGCTAAGAGTTTGACATTTTGCAAGCTTACCCTGTACTTCAAGGTACAATTGAAGAAATTACTTTTTATTATACAGAGTGTTCCAAAAATGTGCAACGCCATGGTAATATATTTTGTTTAAATTGCATGCTATACATTTTTCTACACCTTTGGAAGCCTTTTATAGTTGCCTACATATAACCAAAATTTTATTGAAATCGGTTGAGTGAACGCAGCGGAAAAAAATAAAACCAAGAAAAAATTATTTTGCATCGTAGGCTTTAAAAATCAATAAAAACTACAAAATGCACCTCGTTAATAAAATTTTGCGACGTGCTTATTAAGTTAGATGAAATAGTCTCGTTGACCAAGTGACATTGATCCAAATTATACAGGGTGACCAAAATCGAGTGTCAAACTTGTCAAACTTCAAAGCGCGCTATTGTTCTTATTTTAAATTGGAACCCATAATTTTTTTTAGGTGAAACGATGCGGAATTAAAGAATAAATATTGTTTCTGAATACAACCCCATCACAATTCCCAATATTTTAAAAGTTATTCGCCTAAAACTCATTTTGCAACGTTTCCAACGGCAATTTTAGGTAATAAATATCGTACGTGGCGTTGAAAAACAATTTATTACATAAAATATAACGCAGAGAGGTATTTTAGATTTTACTGTACTTAATTAAGTAGTTATTCAATTGCTAAATTTACTGCAAAATTTACCTATAGCCACATTTCCGTCCTTACCGCTTTAGGTAAATTATGCAGTAAATTTAGCATTTGATTAACTACTTAATTAAGTACACTCAAATCTAAAATACGTCTATTATTTTTTATGAAATAAATTGTTTTTCAAAGTCACGTACGATATATATTATCTAAAACTGCCGTTGGAAACGTTGAAAAATGAGTTTTTGGCGAATAACTTTTAAAATATTGGGAATTGTGATGGGGTTGTATTCAGAAACAATATTTATTCTTTAATTCCGCATCGTTTCACCTAAAAAAAATTATGGGTTCCAATTTAAAATAAGAACAATAGCGCGCTTTGAAGTTTGACAAGTTTGACACTCGATTTTGGTCACCCTGTATAATTTGGATCAATGTCACTTGGTTAACGAGACTATTACATCTAACTTAATAAGCACGTCGCAAAATTTTATTAACGAGCTGCATTTTGTGGTTTTTATTGATTTTTAAAGTCTACGATGCAAAATATTTTTTTTTGTTTTTATTTCTTTCCGCTGCGGTCACTCAACCGATTTCAATAAAATTTGGTGATATGTAGGCAACCATAAAAGGCTTCCAAATGTGTAGAAAAATGTATATCATGCAATTTAAAAAAATATATTACCATGGCGTTGCACATTTTTGGAACACCCTATATAATAAAAAATAATTTCTTGAATTGTACCTCGAAGTACAGGGTAAGCCTGCAAAATCTCAAACTCTTAGCTTAATGAGTAAGTGAGCTACCGAAGACGGTAGCATGCTATTCAATAAAACGTTACTTTTGGAATATTTTGGACCAGCATGTTATATATCGATGAAAAGAGGACAAACTGCTCTATTTATTTCCGTCATAGCCAGCTATGGTTTCCATTTAAAAAAACATAACTTTGTTATATCTTCAAAATTATTAGAGATATTTAAAATCTGTGAATTCCACTGAATTCTAATCGAAAAAGTGCCTGAAGAACGTGCAAATATCATTCGTCTTATTTAACAAACAACAAAGATATCGGGCAAGTATCAAAATAGCGAAACATCGAGTTTTGCGTTATAACTCGAAAACAAAAGACGATAGCTAATTTTGGTTTTCACCATTGAGTTTCTCTCAAAAAAAGACGACACAACAACCCTACTCTTTTTTCGATATCTCTTATAGTTACCGAGATCTCCTATAGAAACATCGAATTTGGCCCACCTGTACTGCCTACCACCAAATAAAAAAGTAGAAATCATACTACTGGTTTAGAAAATATGACATTAAAGTTATAATCAGGTCTTAAAAAATGGGCTTACATATTTTTTCACAATAGCGTCTACAGCTCCCTTGCACCACCAATAAATATCGGCAGTCATGTGATTTTTAACTTTCGGCATAAACGTCACAAACTTCAAACCGGCTACGTTCTGGTCTTTGAAGTATTTCGGGTCGAAGTCAATCCTATTGTGAACGATATTATAGACACACAGCGGGACGATCTTCTTCATATACTGTACGGACCCTTCGTACGAAGTAACTGCCGACTTTATCCCGTTCAATGTTATAACCTGAAAGAAAAAAAAATGCGAAAATGGTCCTTCAATTAATTTACGGCAAAGCGGGAACACCCGGTAGAATTAAATAACTCACGGCGCCGCCCAAATCGACAGATGAATGCATTTCCAAACGAGGCATTTCTATGGCGATTTATTTGTTTAGTTCCCGACTATAAAACAGCGACTTATTACTGCTTATTACGTTGACAACTCAAAAAAGTAGAATGGCGGCTAAACAAATCCGTCGCTGCGCACTATTCGTTTGAATAAACAAAGCAAACCGTGAACGAGGCAATACTGCCGTGCAGGGGTACGGTACATACCAATATACACACAATTATAGCATAGGGCAAAAATTGCAATTGACCGTGAAGGGTTTTCCACACATTTGCTCCCGCGATTTGTGTGTTTACCTACATACCTGACTACTTGTGGTTATTCCCGCTGTCAAGGTGGTCAGCATCGTGATTTTTCTTTGAAATGTTTAATAAACACACTAACGAACTAATTAACTTGACGTAACTGCAAGATGACTTGCGTATGTTAACAGTACTGGCAAACACGGGGTAGCTTTCATTTGTTCATTTTATTTCCATAGGCTTCTAGACCAATAATGCTACTTTTAGCGAGCGATATTAAATATTTATAATTTTATTAAGTATATTTCAACGTGTAACGCACGGATAATTATATTCTGATTCTTGTGGAGATTTCAACTTACAACAATTTAAAAGAAATTTTGGGTACATATTTAGTAACGCCATCTACCGTCAATAACCTCACTTAAATAGATACATTACAAAAATGGAAACTTGTAACTGTTATTCAATTAATTGTGTGTCTTATATCACATGTTAAATTGTTGGTATTTAATGCAAACATGTTTTGAATAAACAAATAGTGTCAATTTTTAAGCTATAAAGGTTTTAATATATTAAATTTGCAACGTTTTAACTGAACAATCGGAATAGTTCTAACAGGTTCAAATACTGTCTATAATTTGACTCAACTATATAAATATAATAAAAATCAGATAAACTTAAACAGCATTTATTTAAAAACCTAAAAACTATACAAGATATCACACATAAAATCACTTCAACTGATTATTTTCGACGACAGCTTTAACATGTTCGGAAATAACGCCAATAGGATCTTTAGTAAACTCCTTATTCTTAAAAAGATGCTTGAACACCTGCACACCATTCACCAAGTTCTTCTTCCGTTTCGACTGCTTTTGTACCCCCTTCTTCTTCGTAGACTCCTCCTTTACCTTTTTATCACTTTTACTCTTCAAAAGAGACTGCAAATCTGGCAACGCATCATATAGCGCATTCGTATCGCCAATAATCGCGTTCGTCTTCCGTTTCTTCTTAATTTTTAGCTCTTTCTTCATCTGGTTTACCGTATCAATCTTACGCATCAAGACTTCGCGTTTCAACTTCATTTTATCCTTTTTCGATAGCGCTTTGTCCCCTCCGAATTGAGATTTTATCGATTTAAACGATTTTACGCTAGCTAGATCATCGTTTTGTAGTTTGTTGAGATTGCTTAGATCTATTTTCATGCCGGCAAAAGGGTTTTCTGACGGTGCTACTAGAAGTGGTGATTTATATTCCGATTCAGTTGTTGTGTTCGGTTCTTCTTGTTTTTTCGGGGTTTTGCTGGAGATATGTAGCTTATTTCTTGCTCTTTTCATCTTACCCATGTTGCAATTTGTGTAATAAATCAATTACAGATGAAAAATGCTGTTGTATTGAACTATAGCTAAGCAAACTACACATGTAAATATGCAGACCACGTGTAGCAGGGATTTTAGTTCTGTTGTGTTGGGGTAGTTCCAGTTCAAACTTTAAATTTTGTGCGTAAATATAATGTAATAATCTTTAATTCTAGATTTATTAATCATCTATAATCATTTATATTACTATTTCTCCCAATAAAACTATTTTTTCCTAAAATCAACAAGATATTTGACAGTTCGCCTTTAGTAGCAAACTTCACGCTGTACATTTGTGTTTGTCATTCGTGAACTAGCAAATTCGTACAAAAGCGGTCAAACTTTCCATAATTTTCAAACCCTGAATATGGCTTTAATGAATTCTCGTCCGCATTACCCGGATTATGCGACGGAAGCACCGGTGCAACGCCACTTCAGCCCCTACGCCGACAACGGAGGGTAAGCCGAACATAACCTAAAAAATGATATCCTAAAATTCGCTTTTCAGGAGCGTTGTCGCTATCGGAGGCGACGGTTACGTTGTTATCGGGGCCGATACGCGTCTCAGCACCGGTTTCGCTATTTACACCAGAGAACAGAACAAGATTTTCAGGTTGAGCGACCAAACTGTCTTGGGGTGCGCCGGTTGTTGGTGCGATACTTTGACGCTAACGAGGATTCTCAAGGCTCGTATGCAGATGTACCAGCAAGAGCATAATAAGACGATGTCGACAACAGCTGCGGCGCAGATGCTGTCTACGATGTTGTATTATAAGCGTTTCTTCCCGTATTATATTTCTAATATCTTGTGCGGGTTGGATTCTGATGGTAAAGGGTGCGTGTTTAGCTACGATCCGATTGGACATTGCGAGAGGGCTACGTACCGCGCCGGGGGCTCCGCGGGGGCCCTGCTTCAGCCGTTGCTCGATAATCAAATTGGGCTGAAGAATATGCAGAATATCACTAACAAGGATATTTCTTTGGAAAGGGCCTTGTCCGTGTTGAAGGACGTGTTTATTTCCGCTGCGGAAAGGGATATCTATACTGGCGATAGCATCGTTATTAATATTATCACTAAGGATGGTATTAAGGAGGAGAAATTTGAATTGAGAAAGGATTAATTTAGGATTTTTTTTTTATATGCTTGTATTCGGTTCTTAATAAATATAATAAATGATTAAGAGTATTTGTACTATTTAGTTTTTGCTTTGTGTTTAACCGTTAAAGTTTTTTTTAAGTAAAATTGATTAACAAAATATTCTAAACAAAATCAAACAGATTCTTTAAAGAAATGTATAACAAAAAAATATTACTGTTGCAAATTTGAAAATAAATATGTACAGATGAGGTACATATTATATCTGGAAGACCAAAATGATTTTTATATAAACAAACAACAGCATTAAAAGTTTATTAATCATTCGTATTTTGTCAATTCACAATATTTATTATTTTAATGTACAAAGTAAGCATTTTAATGTTATAGTTATTATGTGTATTATAAAGTATGTATTTGTACAAATGCGCAATTTTTTAGCTACTAAAGGTTGTTTTAAATTTTGCGACGTCGTTTTAAAAAAGAATCATTATAATATCCGAACGTTTCGAATGACATTACGTGATAAAAACGCCTATTAATCCTATTAATTATGATTTCAAAAGTTGCCATGAAAACCTAACAGATTGCCGCGCTATCTATGATCAGTCGGTGGAACTAACAAGTTCACTACCGGGTCGGTAGATGGCGCGCGAGAGCCAGTCTAATTGTGACTGTCAAAAGTCGCTTACTTTAGTTTGAAATCGACTTATCCACAAAATAACCCTAATTTTGACCGGTATGAAAGTTTGCTTATCGTATGTGATGACCGAATTAGTTAAAAATTAGGTACAGTGAAAGATTTAACTATAATGAGTGATATAAACACGGTTATTGTGATAAATGACTTAATTATATGTGGTGTTTGTGAAGACATGTTTCGCAGTGCGTTAGTGCAGTGGTCCCAGTTTTCTACCACAAGGTTTAAGGTAGGTGCATTTTCCTTATTTTTCCGCCTTATTCCGAAACTGGTCTTATTCTGGGTTATGCCTTATGCCACATTGACTATTTTCCGTCATGGGCGACGTCGAAAAGGGTAGAAAAATATTCCTGAGGGTTTGCGAGTTTTGTCATACAACAGAAGCAAATGGTAAACACAAAACGGGTCCAAATCTTCACGGAATTTTTGGTAGGACTTCTGGAACGGCACCAGGATTCGACTATTGTACGGAATTCAAGCAAAAATCTGTTGTCTGGGATGCTGATACATTGAACAAATACATCGAGAACCCGAAAAAATATATGCCCGGTCGCAAATTTCTTATGGGCGTGAAAAAGGACGAAGACCGAAAGAATTTGATTGCGTATCTACAAGAAGCGACCAGATAAACTCTGTATCTCTTTTTGTATTAGTTTTAATAATAAACTGTATAAACTCAAAATTGCAAACAGTAAGATGTTTTGTAAAGATTTATATTCCCATGGTTTATCACGTTGGTTGTCTTCATAATTTATTGCAATCCATTGCGCATTTACTTCATCTGTAGAGACAAAAATCATCTAAATCGACAACTAATAATTATACATTATTAAATTAACTTCGCTTATTATCAAAAAGCGCCACAACACTAAATATGACGTTGTTCTTGAAAGAAGCATTTTCAAGCACTCACTTAGCAAGTAACTAATTCTAAATGTCGCGTTTTTCTTGTGTGATATTACGGTTATCAAGATACTAAACAATTTATTCCGAAATATAAGTATGTTTTGCAATTTTTGCATTCGTACATGCATTTGTTTGGATTTATATGCAGTTTGTTTGAGGAAAACCATTCTTTTATATTTGTGTCACCCGCAGTTATCGTCCGAAGTAACTGTTCGTAGTTATCTCCCCCATCTACTACAGTTGTGTCGTCAGCAAAAAGGATAATTTTAGAAGATGTATTTGCATTCGGAATATCGTTAATAAATATAAGGAACAGAGGACCAAGAACCGAACCTTGTGGGACCCCGTACTCACAAAGTTGATTTGTTGAAGTTCCTTTTTCAAACTTAATATGTTGATGTCACTTAGATAAGATTTTAATAACCGGATACTGGAATTGCTAAAGTTATAATGCTTAAGTTTGTCTAACAGTATTTCATGAGACACGCATCAAGGGTCTTTGTGAGATCATAAAATGAAGCAACTGCGTGGTGCCCGTTCTCAAAGTTTCTTAAAATCTCGGATGTGCAGAGATCTATTTCCATGCTGGTCGATTTAGCGTGCCTAAATCCAAATTGCGACTCACTGAATAGTTTATTTGTTTCAAAGTGTTGGTATTTTCAAAGATTTCGGAAAATAACTCTGCTCAATGCAAGGGTTAAAGAGATACGTAAGCCGGTAAATTATAATGTTTAATACTGTTTTGATTATCTTGACATTAATGCGAATTTTGTAGTGCAGTTATTACATCTCTCATAACATTAAAGGAAGTTGTATCGAATTGAAAATGGTCAGTGTCAACAACGTTCATTTAGTGAAAGGGACCCGCAGCGGACTGATTTAAATTCTGCATAGTATTTCTAGGGATATTGCCAAAAAAGTTATTGAACTGCTCAGCAGATGGTGTGTTTTGAACATTAGTTTTTGCAGCATTAGGGATACTGTGCTTGATGATCTTCCAGAGTGTTGGCTTATTAGTGCTGGAATCTATGTAGCTACCAAAAGCTGTTCTTTTGGCCTCAACAAGTTTAGCTCGATACTTGATTTTGAAGGTTTTCAATTCATTCGGCGCTCAATGGGGTATTAGACCCAAAAAGCTGGCCATAAATCAAATTTCTAAATTGTTAAATTTCAAAAAGTAAACCAGTTTCTGGGATAGGTAAAAGACCGATGTATTAAAAGGCGGCAATATTTTTTCACCTGAGCCCTGAGCCACGTGTCCTTGTCAGCTAAAAGTTATATTTTACTATGGTTGAACATAGATGCACATAAGTTGACGCTCCTAAAAACGGTTTTGTATTTTGACGATAAATGTGACTTTTTTGTTATTCATTCTTTAGAACCAAGTATGAACTTTCATCGACATTATTTTTATTAAAATTTACCCACAATTTTGTTTATTGCAGGGCCGAGAACATTCGCTGCTATAAAAAAAAAAAGTTTTATGCAGAACTTTAGTGTTTTAGTTTAGTGTTTAGCTTTGTTAAGCTTTTGAAAGTGGTTCAAATTATAGTATACATATTTGACATTACAACAACTGGAAAATCTGCTGCAGATAGGTGCGGATGCGTTTTTTTTGATTTTATTTCTAATATGTTGTAAAGGAAAATCCAAAAATTGATGTACCGGCTTATATGTAATTTGGTGCAATTTCTTGATACCGTGATAGTAGAGGTAATTTCGAACATATTTAACCATATTTAGCTATATACAAATGGTTACGGTTATCGAGATGACAACTTTATGTTCAATGCATCTTGTATGTTGTAAATGCCGTTATGTACGTATATTTTTCCGTTTTGGATCATGTATAGCAAACAACCCCGATGACCTAGACTCTTAAAAATCATCCGAAAAAAACCTTAAACTTTGTACTTGTATATGCGTTTCTTGGAATTTGGTTGCTTGAAGCCAATCGGATTTACATTCAAGGCAAGAAAATACTTCGAAAGCACCTACTCGCTTACACAGTTCACTGGTCTAAATTGGATTCTTGTTGAGGAGAGACAATAGTAAGTTTATAAATAGAAACTGGTTAGGCGTTTTCGATAAATGTGTTTATGCGGAATGCGAATGCGGGTTCAAAACATGCGTATTAGGGTCATACCACTAAAAAACGACTTTCAGCTTGAAGTATGATCAGATTTCGAAACTTTTCAATTAACAATTTTTTTTTCAACAATTGAATTAATACTAAAAATAATAGTTTTTATAGTGATAAATATGGTTAAAAAGATTCTTAATTGCCTCTACTATCACGTCTTAAAAGGAATGCATCGAACGGAAAACAGCATGAATAGCATATGTACCGTTTCAATACACAATATCGACTGGTGTAAACTTTCATTTTCTTCCTCTACCACTGGTCTTTAAAAATAAAACTTTTTTCAGAATTTTCTTACAACATAACAGACCCAAACATGTTATCTCATATAACTCAAAAACGACATGTATTGTTCAATTTTAAATCCGTATATGCTGCGTATTTAAACTGGACATGCCATATATTATTTTATGAATTTGACACGGTAAAACATTTAATAGAAATAAATTCACAAAAAAATAATGATGACAAATGTTGTAGCAGTTATTAATTTACAATAGGTGTAGTGTAGTGAAGAACAATTTTTAATACAGTTTGCTTTTTCCTATTTTGTGCTGTTTTATTGTGTTTATTAATTTATTAACCTTCAAATTCTTAGTATGAAGGTTAAAATGTTATACATAAATAAAACAACACATCTAAAGCCTTTTTAGGTGAAAAAATAATTTTGCCCAGGTTTTCAAAAAAATTAGAGTGGTGTATTTGTTTTTCAATCTATCCTGGATTGTAGGAAAAAAATTGATACCATGTATTTTCGTAATTGTTACTGTGTTACTGTGTTAATCAAGTAATGGTATACGTAAGACGCTTCTTATACGGGCATTTTGTTTTTTATTGATTGATTTATCCCTGTCTCAATTACAGCCTTTTAACCCTTACATATTAGAAACTTTCTGAATTTATCAAGAAACAGTTTTCTGGTGAAATAAACTAATAGAAATTTGTAATAACGCTTAAAAACAAATTCGTGTTGTTGACGTAAGTAATCGCGGCATGTAAATGTATAAAATATGTTAATTTAATAACTATTAAACAGACAAAAATTCCTAAATTATTGCCTGTACATCGTGCTGTAGAAGAAATTATATTGAACATTATGGAGAATGGGCTATTCCTGAATGGTCGAATGTCTTGTTTCCGGATGAGTCAAGGTTTTGTCTTAACATGACTGATGACTGATCAAAAGTTTAATGAGAATTTGAAATCCCTCCGTCCGTTCAGTTATAAATGAATGGAAAGACAACCCCCTCCTTGTTTTGCCGGTAGGGGTCGATAACAGCCGAAGTCTACATTGAATCTACAAGAATTATTATAATAATATTGGCCAATGACCAAGTAGCGAATCAAAATGTAGAAAGACAACATAACAAAACAAGTTTATTTCGCAATGAAATCACGACATAAAAACAACATTCTCCAAAGAGAAACTTATACTATTAAACAAGCTATTGCATTTCGGAACACTTTAGATATTTATTAGATATTATTATTTTATTATTATTTCAACAATCCCTCCCGTTCTATCTATATATCTATCTATCTATATATAAGTTATCGACAAGCTATTTTGTTTCTACGCACTATTTTCTTGTAACTAACAACCTAGTTCTTCTTTTGATTTCCGGAGACAAACATACACTCCTCATGTTTGCCGCCTTTTTTGTCGACGCACAGGTAACAAGTCATCCCATTCTTCTCGGATTTCTTGCAATCTTTACGGTCTTTATTCGAAAATTCTTTGAGGACGTCATCAACATCTTTATCACTTCTATCTTCCTCGTGTTTATCTTCTACATCTTTCGATGAAGACAGAGCTCTTTGCGCGACATTCTCAGAAGCTTGCTTCTTCAAGTTCTCTTCTTTACCGGCGGAGTTCGCTTTCTTAGCTTTGTCATCATCAGCCTTCGCACCGTCCGATCTCGTCTCTTTAACAAAGGCGTATTTCTTCTCCTTTGGCTTCATGCTATAAGAGCACTTCTCGTATGTCCCACCGTTTTCGCTGTTCTTGCAAACAGTGCACGTCATGTCATCTTTGTTGACCTCTTTGCAGTCAGCGCCATTTTTCATCAGTTTCGACACGTGGTCTTCGGTTTCGCTCTTCTCCAACGTGTCACCCTCGAAGTAATCAGCCGGAAGTTTGTATTCGTGAAAATAACCGTCTTTTGGTTGGTAATCGGCAGCCGCTTGCGATTCAGACTTGAACAGCTCGTAAGGGTCCATTTCGATCGCCTTTTTCGGTGTTCGCTTATATCTTACGTCAACAGTTTTACCAGGGCTGGTGTATTTCGAACTCTTCTGGTGGTGGTATTCTTTAGGTTTTTGCGTGGCGCTGTAACTGCAGGTTTTTGATTTTCCGCCGTTTTTCTTGTCCTGGCAGATGGTGCATTTCATGTTGTCTTTTTCGACTTCCTCGCAGTTCGAGGGGTCGATGTTCTTTGTTGGTTCTTGCTCGATGTTGCTTGATTCGAAGACGTATTTTTCTCGGGGAGCTTTGGGTTTTTTGTGCTCGCGCCTCCTCTTCGGTTTTTCGGAGACGTAGGTATGTTCCTCGGTGGCTTCTTTCTCGATTTTTTCGTTCTCGGTAGGAGCTATTTTCGGTTCCATCTTGTAGGCGATGGGGATGGAGTATTCTTTGTCCAAAGCGTCAATTTCTGATTTATAGGAGTTTTCGAGGTCGAAGCTGTATAGGGGCTTGTTCTGTTGCTGGGCTGGTTGGGCATCTTCGACGTCTTCTGTCGAAAATTGAAAATTATAAGATTAAAAAATTGAAAATGGGTAAATATAATAAATAGTGAAGTACTAACCTTCTGCAGCTGCTCTTTTGTGGTGGTTGTAGGATCTTCGTGACCAGCCAAATGCTTCGTAAGGAATCAAGGATAAGACGAATATAATTGTCAGCTGAAACGTAAGAATTGTATTAAACCATTAGTGCATGATTCACAACTCCGGAAATATCTTAACAAATTTGATAAAACTTTCCAGAATTGATGAAAGGAAACTAATAATCAATATAAAGAACATAGTAACTCACATCAGTCACTTGTAAACTCGGTACGATTCTTTAAATTAAATAATAACTGTAAAATTTGCACTAAACATAGTCATAGATTCACAACTCCGGAAATATCCTAAGAAATTTGATAAAACTTTCCAGAATTGATAAAAGGAAACTAATAATCAATATAGAGAACGTAGTAACTCACATCAGTTACTTGTGAACTCGGTACGATTCTTTAAATTAAACAATAACTGTAAAAGTTGCGCTAATCATAGTCATAGATTCACAACTCCGGAAATATCCTAAGAAATTTGATAAAACTTTCCAGAATTGATAAAAGGAAACTAATAATCGATATAAAGAAGGTAGTAACTCACATCAGTCACTTGTGAACTCGGTACGATTCTTTAAATTAAACAGTAACTGTAAAAATTGCACTAAACATAGTCATAGATTCACAACTCCGGAAATATCCTAAGAAATTTGATAAAACTTTATAGAATTGATAAAAGGAAACTAATAATCCATATAAGGAACGTAGTAACTCACTACAGTCACTTGTGAACTCGGTATGATTCTTTAAATTAAACAATGACTGTAAAAATTGCACTAAACATAGTCATAGATTCACAACTCCGGAAATATACTAAGAAATTTGATAAAACTTTATAGAATTGATAAAAGGAAACTAATAATCAATATAAAGAACGTAGTAACTCACTACAGTCACTTGTGAACTCGGTACGATTCTTTAAATTAAACAATAACTGTAAAAATTGCACTAAACATAGTCATATATTCACAAATCCGGAAATATCCTAAAAAATTTGATAAAACTTTCCAGAATTGATAAAAGGAAACTAATAATCAATATAAAGGACGTATTATCTCACATCAGTCACTTGTGAAGTCGGTGCGATTTTATAAATTAAACAATAACTGTAAAAATTGCACTAAACATAGTCATAGATTCACAAATCCGGAAATATCCTAAGAAATTTGATAAAACTTTCCAGAATTGATAAAAGGAAACTAATAATCGATATAAAGAATATATTAACTCACATCAGTCACTTGTGAAGTCGGTGCGATTTTATAAATTAAACAATAACTGTAAAAATTGCACTAAACATAGTCATAGATTCACAAATCCGGAAATATCCTAAGAAATTTGATAAACCTTTCCAGAATTGATAAAAGGAAACTAATAATCCGTATAAAGAACGTAGTAACTCACATCAGTCACTTGTGAAGTTGGTACGATTTTATAAATTATAACAATGACTGTAAAAATTGCACTAAACATAGTCATAGATTCACAACTCAGGACATATCCTAAGAATTTTGATAAATATTAATATTGATAAGAAATTGTATTGCGGTAAGTTTGATGCCTTTCTTTACAATATTACGGATAAATAATGAAAATTCGTTTACGATTACAAAATAAATAAAGTACAACAAAATAGGAACCAGGCGTTACTTTACTTGTACCGGTCAGTATAGTTACAATCGTTACAAAAACTTCCTACGTTGTTTTGAGAATGATTGTTGCAGTTTGAAACCGCAACAACCGCAAATTTAGAAACGTCTATCGTGTTTTGTTTCCTTCAGTTTTGCATCGCAATTAATTGGTTTTTTCTTCAGTGAGCGCAAAATGTCGTCCTTGTATAGATAAACGCATTTCCAATTATACTATAGGAAGTGAATAAAAAAGGTAACTCTATTGAGAAATAATATTTATACAGCTATTGCCATTGGTATTTGCTTAGTCAAATAGTGAAATATTTTGGGTGCTAAATATCATTTAGCTTATCTAAATTGATGATTTTTATTTTCTTTGGGAATCTTTTATTATTACTCGTTCACAAAATTTTGTTTTTGTGCTTGTAGTTGTTTTGTGGTTGATTATACTATCAAATTTGACCATTTATGTACTGTAGAGCAGTCCAGAAAACAATTTTTTTTGTAGCTAGTTTTGTTCGCACTAAAATACTATCAAATTTTCAATGACTCGCCGCAGTACTGTGAAATTAGCAAAATTAAGCGAAATAAATCCAATAGAGTTGCTATATTTGGGGATCTTTACTTTGGGTAAAGTGTGAGTTTCGATATTCTATAGCGTCCACAAATTTTTTTAGAACCTAGCACCCCTAAAAGCGTTACGTATTATTAACGTTCGCGTTTTGTTTATAAACTATAGTTGTGCCCCGAAGTAAAGCATAAACTGTGTATTTTTTGGGGACGTTTGTAAAAATTGTTCACTTTTTGTTCACAAATTTTGCGCGGACGTTTCATTGTAGAACGGATGTCCATAACCTTAATTTAAGATTCAGGTGTTTGTTTGCTCCATCTGCCCATCGCTCTAAGCCGTATAAACGGTCATTCTCTTACCAGGTCAGTCACTTATACAATGGTGTCCGGGAAGATATGAAAAAATTATCGTTAAACAGTTTTCTGTTGTCTGTTGGCTCAACAGGGCTGTTTTAATTTTTATTTTTTATGGGCATGTGCGATGTTTTGTTGAATTAGATTTGCTGCAATTACGTGTAATTAGACTCTAGAGTATCTTTTTGTTTTGATAAGTTCTCGAAATTATTGTTATATTATTGGTAAATTATGTCTGAATTATATTTTGCGTAATGGATTGAGTGGAAGGGCAGGCAATTTGGAAAGAAGTGTGCTGATCTCCGCCCTAAATATAAATATTATTATTTTGTTGCATTTAATATTGTTTTATGTTAATAAAGGAATTATTTATTTATTTAATTAATTATTTATCTGTCAAATCCTGGCTAACTAGTTTTATTTTAATTCAGTCACGACTGATCTCAATCAAATAGATTCTCATGCAGCTAAACTATTAATTTTATATAGTGTATGATAAAGTCATGTGCCTGGCCACATGTTTTTTTTTGTTTTGCAATTAAGTGAGCGATATTCAAGGAACGAATGATTAAAATCTGACAAGCACAATTTTTCAAAGGTTTTTCGTTATTTGAAAAATTTTCGTATTAACTATGGCACATAAATCACATCAAATCCGTCTGCTTCTCACTGTCAGAATCAGAAGTAAAGAAATTTTCCCTATAGTTAACCTAAAAATACAGGTGTAGGGTTTACTTTAGTAATATAAGGCCCATGTTCGTTTGTTATTCAGTTGCAAAACTGGCAAAATATACAAAAAATCTGATGTGGCCAGGCACATGACTTTATCATACTATTTATAAAATGAATAGTACATGAGATTCTATTTGATCGAGATCGGTTGTATCTGCATTAAAATAAAAGCTAGTTAGCCAGGATTTGACCGATAATAATAACAATAATAAATCTTTATTCACAAAAAGAAAAACACTATACAAAGTGAAAAACACAATACAAAATGAGCGAATAACGATCGGTTAGACATGCCACAGCATTGAATTAACACATGTGTGTGTGGCTTTAATTTAATGAGTACACATACGCTCGAAGCCCAAGAAATATAAAATTAACAAATAATATAATACAGATTGCGAAACCAGAGCACAAACTACACCAACCCAGTATTGACGACTATTGATGAGTATTGACTCATCGAACAAATAAATTCCCTAGAATGGCTGCAAAACATATCTCTGTCCAACAAAAGTACAACCAACACGTTAACCCCCGCTTTCCTCAGATAAACCAGAAATACATTACATATCTTTGGTGCAATACTCAGAAATGATCTATGGACAATCGACCATAAGGCAATCCCATCTCTCCGCCCCTTGTAAAATAAGAATGTGAATTCATACTAAAATAAAACTACACTCATCGCTATACTTTATTTACAATTTTCTCAATTTATCGTTTATAGAATTAGATATAAAGACGGGTTGATATTTCTTATCAACAAACAATCAAATTGGTGATCTTATTGTATTTGAAATTTATATTTTGTACTTTGCCGGAGTTTGCCCCACTAGAGCGGCAACGTTCCATAGCGGTTCTTCAACCTCTGATGCATACTCTAATGAAATCAGCTGTTTTCGAGTGTGACAGCACAAAAAAGTGACAACCATAGACATTTCTGTAGTGACAGTACAAAAAAATATTTGTCAAATCCAGGCTACTATGTACTTTCTTATCAATGCAGATGCGACCCATCTCGATCATATGGAATTTGCTCTTGCAGCTAAACTATTAATTTTACAAAAAAATGACATAGGCATAAATTATTCAAAATTTCCTCTACTTTAATTTATTATTTAACTATTTTGACGAACTTACAGAAATGGCGGCTCATTTGCAAAATCTTTGAAAAAGGCTTAGAATAAACTATCAGTTCCTTTGGGCCTTTTTGAACCAAAAGCTTTTCAGCTCTAAGTTTAGTCATGCAACTTCTAGATATGAACTTTCGTCCCGATACCTTTAGTAGTTTCTCCGGAATCGTCTCAACAAAAATCGGGTACACACACACATACACACACACATACACACACACACACAGACATTTTTTTGTACCTTGGTCAAAAATGTTCAGGGGACCCAAAAAGACCTATTTCCGCTAAAATCTCATTTTTTTTTTTCGGCACGATTACAATACTTTATAATACTGCGTATGATAAAGTAAAAACAAATACATATAAATATTAAGGTTAGCACTTACATTATATTTTCGTTAAATCGCAAATATCATACAAACTAGTTCGGTGTATGACATCCTTATTATTATTAATTGGAGCAAAGTAAAGGGTTATTACAGTCAACACATATTATACAGAGCGTTCCATTAAAAAGCGCAAGAAAAAGCCATTTGAAAATTTTTAAATTGATATAGCCTGTATATCGTTTGAGGTGGCTTTTAGGGACTCCAGGCTCTAATAAATTTGCGGACGCCAAGGAATATTGAAACCCAACAGTTTACACGCCGCATCGGAAAAGAACAACCCTTAAAAAGGTTACATTTAACAGCAAAACACTCTGTATTTAGAAATTTTGAAACTCAAACACACCAACTTCTCTTCAAATTTGATTCTTTTGCAATAGCTCATCAATTGTTTAAGGAAAGATCCAAAGATCAACCCAAAACGAGCAAATATAATAAGCAACAAAATTTACAATTAACAATCAACGAAGAGTTTAAAAATATGAGTCCTAGCTAACCTAGGGAATTTTGCTAAGGACATATTTTATCTATGAAATGAATAACTACTACTTTAATAATAAATTCGTTGGAACAAAACCTCAAAAATAAAATCAAAAAATAGACAATCGACTATGTGATGATTATATATTTATAATCTAATTATGTACTTACATAGTGACAACTTCTTAGTAACCACGCCATGACTAAAGTATAGGGCGACACAAAATTCTTGTAATTTTATTGAGAAATGTTATAAGTAGTTTTTACCCCCACCGGTTTTTACCTCCGAAGTTGGACGACGTCGCCGGTGCCACAAAACTCGAGAAAGCGACGCAAAATAAATTCTTCTATAGAATTTTCTAATCGAGTCCTCCAATGAACCGTGAACAATGCCAACCGTTGCTAACGATTCATACATTTTTACACCTTTTTTGCGCACTTCTTCTCGAAACTGTCTCGCAAAGGTGTTATGATATTTTCATAACAATTAATAATTGCCGCCTTATTAATTTCATAATGATCATGAATCATTTTTCCGGTAATTAGTCGATAATTGGCGATAAATTTTGTATAATATTTGCAATAGAGTGTGGCACAAATTCGACAAAAAAAACATAAACAAAAACACTGTACGCCAATTTGATTTATTAGTATTGGCATCTAAGGTTTCATTGTTAAATTTTAAGTCTCTATTTTTAGGTGAATTTTTGGAAAGATCTTGTTATAGATACATTTATTCTTTTTACGTTAAGACGTGTTAAGAAGAACAAAAGCATGAAATTGAAATTCAGTTACATCATGAATGGACAGATTGACGTAATAGATAATAAAAATAATAGATAAAATTATTATTTATATCATTATAATTATTTACAAATTTAAGGGTGACGGAATTAGATACAAGTAAAGATAGCAGGTCCTCCGACACCAAGATGTTTTAATATTGTTGCACTGTACTACCTCATCGCATTCTCCATGCATTTGCGAAACACAATATCTGACAAATCCTAGCTAACTAGTTTTAATACTAGTGTTTTAATGCAGTACGAGCGATCCCGATGAAATAGAATTTGCTCATGCGGCTAAAATATTTATTTTACCAAAAAATATCATAGTCATAAATTATTCAGAATTTTCTCTACATTAATTTATTATTTAACTATTTCGACGAACTTCCAGAAATACCGGCTTATTTGCAAAATATTTCAAAAATGCTAAGGCTAAACCTTGTCATACTACATATGATAAAGTAAAATTGTTATTGGTTCTGATGATTAATATATTATATTGGCTTCTAGCATACTATATTTTCGGGTTTTACCCCGTCTTCAGTGCTAACTACAAAAGTTCATAAAGAATTATGCTCAATATTCCAAATAAGTTTTAATGTTACCATAGCGTCTTACAATCTTTCTTGTATTTATTCGCGAAAACATAAGAACATTGCTATCCGCAATCGAAATACACATTGACACCAAGATGTTTTAATATTGTTGCACTGTACTACCTCATCGCATTCTCCATGCATTTGCGTGTTGAATTGACGTTTCGCAACCGCTGACGTTCTGAATACTGTCAAAAGTTTCAAAATATCCTGGCTACCTGCTATTAATGCAGACACGATTTTGATCAAATAAAATTTGCTCCTGCCGCTAAACTATTAATTGTGACAAAAAATTTTATAAACATAAATTATACAAAATTTCCTCTACTTTAATTTATTATTTATCTATTGTGACAAAATTACAGAAATGGCGGCTCAATTGCAAAATCGTTGTTGAAATGGAATCGTTGAAAAATGGTAAGAGTAAATAGCCAGTTCCTTTCGACCATTTTGAACCAAAAGCTTTTCAGCTCTAAGTTAGGTCATGAAACTGCTAAATATGAACTTTCGTCTCGATACTTTTAGTAGTTTCTCCGGAATCGTCGCCACAAAAATCGTTTACACACACACACAGACATTTTTTTGTACCGATGAACATTGCCTCATGAAAAATGCTGAAAAATGATACCAATTCTATTTCTCAATTAGGTGAACTACACACGCAGTCTAAAGATTTGTTCAAGTGATTTTTGAATTTGCGAAAATTCAAAAACGCGTCCATATATCAACATCAAATTTGACATTTTTACATAGCTATATATAAACACAACAATTCCACTAAATTTCATCCAAATCCCAAGTACAATGGCCAACATATTTTTAGGTTATAATTTGGTGCAATACCTCTTTTTCGGCCCATGCATCATTTACCGTTCCCATGCAGGAAAATGCTTATCCCATTCTCCAGTATCTGAGAACCAGTTAAATGCTTGCAGAGCTTCATCCGTAGTCCTGTAGACATTCGGGGATATAATATGGACGAGTACGTCATCAACCCATTGTCTATATTTACGTTCCTCGCTAAAACAAAAATTAGAAAATTTTGCGGGTTTGTTGCCTGATGTACTGTTGAAGTCTCCGCAAAAATCAAGTTCTCTAGTCGCATCACATCAATATAAATTCTATAGTTCAACATGTAAAGAATACTTTTTACCCTCTCTGAATTTGGGGCGTTTACAAATTGTTCAGTTCTTTTCAAAAGCAATCTAGATTTGGCAGTGTTTGCAATTTCAGTGACTTTTACATTTCTCTTGCTGTTAACCGTGCATATCTACAAAAATCCAGATATTGGATGAAAGAACAAAATTGATGATTTGCTGGGCATTTTTTTAAAATTTTATCATTGGGAAAATGTTTATACCCGTTTTCATAATATGCTCTCAGCACATATATATATACAGGGTCCTGCAACTAAGCTCCCGTCTTCTGTAGCTCACTTACTCATTAAGCTAAGAGTTTGACATTTTGCAGGCTTACCCTGTACTTCAAGGTACAATTCAAGAAATTATTTTTTATTATACAGGGTGTTCCAAAAATGTGCAACGCCATGGTAATATATTTTTTTAAATTGAATGCTATACATTTTTCTACACATTTGGAAGCGTTTTATGGTTGCCTACATATCACCAAAATTTTATTGAAATCGGTTGAGTGACCGCAGCGGAAAAAAATAAAAACCAAAAAAAAAATTTATTTTGCGTCGTAGGCTTTAAAAATCAATAAAAACCACAAAATGCACCTCGTTAATAAAAATTTGCGACGTGCTTATTAAGTTAGATGTAATAGTCTCGTTAACCAAGTGACGTTGATCCAAATTATACAGGGTGGCCAAAATCGTGTGTCAAACTTGTCAAACTTCAAAGCGCGCTATTGTTCTTATTTTAAATTGGAACCCATATTTTTTTTAGGTGAAACGATGCGGAATTAAAGAATAATATTTAATTAAAAATATATTACCATGGCGTTGCACATTTTTGGAACACCCTGTATAATAAAAAATAATTTCTTGAATTGTACCTTGAAGTACAGGGTAAGCCTGCAAAATGTCAAACTCTTAGCTTAATGAGTAAGTGAGCTACAGAAGACGGGACCTTAGTTGCAGGACCCTGTATATATCAAAAAGTATAGTGTCATTTGGGTAATTTTGTATCCTGATTGTTTCTAAATGCTGGTTCGTGGTTTTTCAAAGAAACAGTGTACCAAATAGTGCAATAAGCATCCTTTAGAAATACTGTGGTGTTTTGTTGTATAAAATAAATGCCCACCATCTTTGAACAGACGCAACATTTTGATTTTACACATTATAAATCGGCGAAACAAACAAAACAAATAAACAATTGCCTGAACCAATTTCGCGATTCAAATTTCATCGCGTACCTAATCTTATTAAGAAATATAATCGCGGGTTACGCAAAAGATCGCCGAGATTGTATAATATATAATCACTGCTAGTGTCACTCAGATCGTGTTTGTTACATTTTTTTTTCGTTTTGCCGAGAAGTAAAAGCAGTTATCTCGAAATATGTCCGCACAGGACACAATGTATTATTACTTTTTATGCTGCCTACCTACCGGAAAATTATGTAGAAAGCTGTGCTTTTTTCGGCGCGTATTTTAAATATTATGGCGAATTGTTGACTTTTTTTTGCTAGAATTAACACTTTCGACGTCAAAGCATTCGTGAAATTATCAAGTTGGAGGTAATTATGTTAATTTTATTGAGAACCGTGTCGTATTACGATTACAATGCGGTAGGTCGTTTTTTGTTTTAATCAATTAGGGGAATTTTATAAGTTCTTATTGTGAGAATTAAAATTTCGTGTGTTTTGGAGTTTTGTATACACCTTTGCGAGTAAGGTGTTATATTTTATTGAAGCACGAATTAATTGTGGCCAAATGCTGATAAATGCGCATCTAAACGAAAATACGATCAATAAGTGTTATTAAAATAAGTTCAATAAGTTCTTAAAATCCATTAATTCTCTGGAAAATGTCATTATATTTATTGGTATTCTACTGCAGTCAGGTTTTTGTAATTATTTGAAATGGTAGTTAGTTACTTTTACTTTTAACCAGACGATATGCAGACAGAGACTAATCTTTGTTGAATTTTACATATTCAATGTTATTCAAATTATTTTACACTACGCAATTTATCACGCAAAATGTTCTACAACTTTTTAAGCAATAAGAAATTGCGTATAGTGCCATTAACAATAGTGTAAAACTGCTATTATACAGTGAGAACACAAAGGTTTGAAACATTAATACCTAAATCGGTCTGTTATTTAAAAAAACTCAGTTTTGAATTGCAAAATATGTACACATATTTATCGTAAACTAAATTTCCGACCTACAATGGTTTTTGAATTAAGACGGAATCGGCGTATTTGTTAAATAACACCATTGGCTTAATACCAGCATATAATAGTATGATGGCCGTACATAGGAAAATTTTCTAGAAAAAAAGATAGTTGAAAATTAGTGTTACATTGTGTAGTTTTACAGATTTTGAGGTTTCTGGGAGATTGAATTCAAATGGCATACATTTACTAATGTTGCTAAAATTACAGTTTTGGCATTTGACCTTACTTTTCCGGATGTCTTACGTAATTTTGAGACCGCATTCGTATTCAGGGCAAATAAAGTTCCAGAGTACATTTTATATTCCATTTACAACCTCCACGGTACTCAAAGTTATCAATATTTGCAATTTCAATTATGGTCTTTAAACCTTAAATTTTCTTCCGCTACAATTAAATGTTATATTAAAATAACTTTCAAATATGGGATTGCCATTACATCAAAATATGTATTTAAATGGTAAAAAATCGACGCATTCAAAGACGTTTTTTCTTAGCCGTATAAGAAAATTGAAAAGAAACAAAATTACAAAGAGCAAAATATCTGCAATCCTGTAGAACGTGGCTTTTAGAAATGGAAACTGCATAGGCGATTGTGATCTATTCTTTGCCAAACTCGCAAAGTTAAGTATAATTGAATTTTGATAATTATCCTGTAATATACAGATGTGAAGATACCCAAAAAGGGCAGGTGATTTCTTACAAGCTTATAAATGTTCATAATTTGTTGTTTTAATTTTGTCCATTTCAAAGATAATTACAAACATGAGTTTTTATGATTCTTGAGCAACTGGAGAATCTATAAACATCAATAAAAAGTACACTACATATACCTTTTAATTGCGGAAACCACACTCATTCAATAAAAAGTGTTTAAACATTTTAAAAAAGATATGCTGAATACTAATTAAAAGTAAATAATTTTAAATTGAAAACTGCTCGAAAACAATTTTTTTGTTGGCAGAAGTATGTATTTTTCTGTGCAGCATTTACAACGTTATTCCATGTTATTTATCTCACATATTCTGATAAAATTCGTTATCGAAAAACGTCTCCAGCTATGAAAGGAATGTTTTTTCTGCGCTTCGCAAACTTGAAACGCTTTTTCTCGAATACATATAATGTCTTCAACCATATATCTGGAAACGCACATGTCGAATGTTTAGAAATATTTTATTATGTCGATTTCTTATTCGATATTGTGCAATTGATAAATTGTTCATACGTATTTTATTTTACTTAAGGCAAGCCAAATTATAATACTAATTTCTAGTATAAATCTTGGTAACCACAATCGCCTCTTTCAGGTGAAAAAAAAAATCTAGGAACAAAATTAAAAAAAAAAAACAATTTTAAAAATATAATACTTTATTGTAATTATACATTTCTGAGAGCTAGAAGCTTGATACAGAGTGTCTCGGAGATTCATTACAATAATGTCGTCATCATTCATTTCGAAACGATAATAATATCAGTCTTACTATAATTATACAAAATACATTTAAGGACTACCCGGAACGCATTATAAAATACTACACAAATAATCATTATGGACGTCAAACATACATAATAATACATTATATACAACCTCTATGTACACGGAAGATTAGCAAAATTGCTGCTTTGGCTCATTCACGATATAGGAACAAAATAATATTTTAAAATCTGATGGCATAATAGTATATCTTATTTGCCGAGCACATAATGCAGGCTATAATTCACTAGTACGAAGTGAATTATAACCATTATGCGTGAGTCAAATTTAACGTTTTATGTGCAACTCATAAAATACCTTTTTTATGAATAATATTAATAAATTTATGAAGATGACAGTTTGGTGTTTTATGATCATAAAACACAGTAGATACGAACACAGTGGATGAATTATTTGTGAGTTGTCGATAAAACAGCGTTATATTTCTTATAATAATTACATTTGCGGCTCACTATAATTATTTACTGGAGATATTTTGCAATAGTTAGGATGTGTAATATATAAAATTGGATATGCTATAGGATAGGTGATGGAATAATTCAAATTGTGCGTATAATATATAAATATTTAAAGAAATTTGTGCTCTGATGATTTTAATTTAATAATTTTCCCAAAAACGATTGCCAGATAATCTACAGGGCATTTTCTTGCCTACACTATAAAAAATTAGAAAAAAAAACTACAATCTGGGCATCGTAATATCGACACAATCTCAATAAAATCAACTAGACTACTAAATTACTGGTAAAAATATTCAAAATTGTACCCGCTGCAGATCTATGACTGAAATATTTGAGTTGGTTATTGATACATAAAAAGTCAACTAAAATCTTTTATTTGGAGTTTCACTTCTTAACTTAAAAATAATGTAAAAATCTTCATCGTTATGTCAATTATGTATGGAAACCTCATGTAAGTATACAGTCTGTGTGAAAAGTATTGAAACACGATAAACTGTTTATTAAATTTACTTATTTAGTTACTTATTTAGTTTATTAAAAATGTTTATTTTTAATTTATGATACTAGGCGAAAGAAATTTGGAGTACTAAATAAATTTATATTTTTTGGAATATATTTGAGCTTCCTAATACTTCTGATATTTTGTTAAAAATAGTATGCTAATAAAACTTTTCATCATAGATAAAAAAATTACAACACATGGATTCCAAAAAAATGACCTACATAACAAAGTCTTTATATTACTTTTAGGGGCCCGTATATATTACTGCAATTAAATAAAAAATTCAGAAAAATGAACAGTACAATACCTACATTGAAATTCTCGTGTTCTATTGTTATTATGAATTTTCAAATACTCCGTTAAAAACTACAAACAAAACTTAGTAATCGCTTCACAGTTTTAAAACAAATACTTTAAAAAAGGCTATTCAGTATAATATTTTCTCAAATTCCTGCAAGCTCTCCAGACATTTTATCGCGTTTCTCTATACATTCAGCACACAGTATACTACAAGAAACAAAATTCAGAGGAAATACCACTTATTAAATCGAATAAACTAAAACATATCAAACATACAGCGAAAAAAAACACAAACCACACAAAAACAAATCGTAACCTAATGACTAGAAGACAGATTCGCCAAATTCATATCACCATCGTACCTCCTCAAATGCTTCAGCGACTCCTGCTGTTGCTTAATAAACATACTCAAGCGTTCCAACAAGAACTGCTTATCGTGTCCCTCAAGAATCAACTGATCCTTCAACACCCGCACCATATGCCTATTAGCATTATTCACCGCCGTATAATAATACAACAAAAGAATCAAAACTACAAACGCCGGAACAGCTACGGCAGCCGTAGTCGTATACGAAGCTACGATCCGTATTACCGCCGGAGTTTTTTCTAAAGCACGATAAACCGACTCCCAAACGGTTAGTTGACCACGAAAAGGCCCACAGGATCTACTAGGAGTTATCTCGCCTATGGTGTAGATAACCGGAAAAGCAGCTACGATTAACGCTATTAGGAGCATCGACATAAACATGGAGCTTGACGTAGAGGCGCGGTGTACTAAACGGGATGGTTTAGAATTTACGGTACAAGCGAATTTTTTTATGTAGAATAGTACGAAGAGGATTATTACGAAGAGGGAGGAGATCATCGGGGCGTAAAAAGTTCCCAACCAGCAGAGAGTTTGGAGATAAACGATGTCTAAAACGTGTTTCGGGAGGTCAAAATTTTGCTCCCCGATGAATTTTGTGAACTTGTTTTGGAAGTGTTTCTCTAGGAGGGACCGAGGGAAGTTTACGAAGAACGTTATGAGGATTTGTATTGCGAAATCGGTTAGAATTAAACGGTAAATATGCCTCCCGACGAACGTTTCCCAACATTTGTACTCGGAGTTGTAACAATTCTCTCCGGAACGGTTTATAACGGAATACATGGATCCGTAGAAGACGATTACGGAAGATAACCGCAAAAAGATAGTACGGACTAAGAGGATCTGTATGGAGAAACTCGGGCTGTACCGTTCGTAGATAATCAACCGTTTGAACAACATCGGAAGGAAAATATTTAAGCAAACTATTGTTAGCGACGGTAAAAACTCAAACACTAACTCTTCTACTTCTGTTAAATTCTCCGCGGCTCTCCCCGAGGAGAAACTAAAGACAGCGTAGATCAACCAAGCGCAACTAACCAAAATCCCAAACTCTACGATGTTAATCGTAACGCAAACCGCGACGATCTTCATACGTTCTTGTTTTGTACGGTTTTTCTTCTCCTCGAGGTGTCTCTCCTCGTCTAAGTACGACTTAACCTCGTTAGAAATCGCTTTTTTCTTAACCGCAGCCGCTTTTTCGTCCCGAATACAAAAATCCCAACTCCCGAAGGTTAGGTTACAATACCGGTAGAACTGCCCCTCCCCCTCGATAATCTTATACCGAAAACTCTTAGCTAACTCCCTTACTATAATAAACAGCGACGCAACGAACAAAAAACAGGTAACCGTCACGTACGCTAGCGGTAACGAATAATAAAACGTCGCGTTAAAAATCTTGTACGGTATCAATTTAAACGTATAATTCCCGTAAAAGAACAACGTAAACTCCATAAACCCCCCACCCTGGACGATCCCTTTGAAAACCTCGAGGAAATCCATCGTTAGATTAAAAGAATCGTTTAGGTATGACGCCAAGCAACACTCGTTGCTCGGTGTCATATCCGTTGTGGAATTCTCGTTGCAGGTTATGTTTTGTTGCGGGGCGGAAATTGTGGGCGTTATTAGGAATAGGAAGATCAGTAGGAAGGTGGCGAGGTTGAAGAATATCAGCCATTTGATGAATTGGAAGTACGCTACGGTGCCGGTGCCGAAATGGCCCTCCATGTGTTTCATGTGGCCGCGCCACAGCTCGAGTTTCGAGCGGATCTCGGCGACGGTCTGTCGGAAACGTTGGACGAGTTTCCGCCGTTTCCACTTGAATTGTTCGTAGCCTTGTAGTCGCAAGTTCGGGGAGTTCTGGAATGAAGTAACGGTGGTTAGTTTTTTGTTATGTTGATTTAAAATATTATTTTTTTTAACATTTGTAGAATGTATTAATCTGGATTATATTAGAAACAAAAAAGTGGATTCCAAACCAGTTTTTTGTGAAGAGTTTTCGGAAAGAAAGAGCTACAAAACTGTTCGTTTTTTCGCTTCCTTGTTTTTCTAGAATGATTTTCTTTTGTTTCCTTCCTTTTTATTAAGAAATATTCTCTCCAAGCATCAGAAATAGTCACAGGTACAGTTTCTTTTGACTTTTTTGGGTGTTTAAGGACAGAATGATCTTTTTTTTTTAATGGGAATGCCAAAATTGCTACCGTCTGCTGCTAGTGTTGCAACATTCTCTCTCTCTTTTTCAGCGTTTCCTATGTCGATATCTATGACGGAATTAGGTAGATACTATTGATGTCTGTAAGCCGACACCCCTGTCAGAATTAGGGATTATTGATAACCGTAATTCCAACACCCGTGTCATAATTTGGACACAATGTGGTTTTTTTTATGTGGTGCTAATGACTATGCCAATTTTTTTTTGTACCTAAAACTTTTCATCACGTCTCAATTCAATGGAAAAACTTTAGAATAAATTCATTAAAACGGAAACTTTTTATCATTTTAGAAAATAAAATGAAAATTGTTTTGACTTATGTATCATTTTTTGTTTAATGGCAAATTTATATTTTATGGTCATACATAGAAACATTATTGAGAAAAAGGCAATTGAAAATTGAGAAAATAGTCATAACTCTGGGAAAATTGATTTTTTACATGAAAAGTAAGAATTAGGGCACATAAGTTTTCACAACTTTTCAAAAAAAATCTTATGTGGCAAAGCACATGACTTTATCATACAATATATAAAATTAATAGTTTAGCTGCATGAGAATCTATTTGATTGAGATCCGTCATGTCTGCATTAAAATTAAACTAGTTAGCCATGATTTGACAGATATTTTGATACTATTGACAGTAGGTATTGTCAAAGCATCACCATTTGACACTACCTACTGTCATTAGAATGAAAATATTTGACAAATTCCGGCTAACTTGTTTCATATCAATGCAGATAAAATTTGCTATGTCTATGCCATCTTTTGGTAAAATTAATAGTTTAGCTGCATGAGCAAATTCTATTTGATTGAGTCTCTGCATTAATATAAAACTAGTTAGCCAGGATTTGATAGATATTTTCATTCTAATGACAGTAGGTAGTGTCAAACGCCGATGTTTTGACAATACCTACTGTCAATAGAATCAAAATTCAGACATGACTATAATTTTATCAACATTACTGGTAATTTGATGTGATAATTCTATCGCTAAATACAGCAACAAAATTTGGACGTTTACATCAATTAATTAAGTATGTAGATCACAAAAAATGAATCTATTTTAATCGTCAAACTTTGTCTACAGCCGGTTAACCACCGTGTATGTTTTTAGGTTAGAATTTTACCTGAATCTTCATTTTCATCTCGCGTTTTTCGCTCATCGTAATCGGTAACTCCTTAATTCTCATAATTTGCTCCCAAGCGGTCTGCTCGTTCGATATTGGTTCCGACAAATCTGGCAACATAGCGACTTGAACTTCCGCAGCAGCAGACGGTCTACGCATGGAATTTTCCTTACGAGACCTCGTTGCTGTTGTCCGCCGAACTGTACGTGACTTAGTATCGGTACACCGCATACGCATAGTCGAATCTTTAAAAATTTCCACATAGAATTGGATAAGTATGATTTTTTCGGTAAAACTTACAAGCACGGTTTTGTTTGCTAGGCAGGAGCGTTGCCAAGTGTTTTGGATCCCTCTGTAGAACATCTTGAAGCTCTACGTCATTCGAAAGATAATTTTCTTGGTAGAATTCTATACCTGCATCTTCCCAGCCCTGCACTTTGCTGCTTTTCTTGCGATTCGCACCTCCTGACATATTTGTTTGTTTGTTGAAACACCTAAAAAAATTGGGTGAATAACCTACAAATTTTTGGGTGAATAACCTAAAAATCTATTGGTAGATCTTTAAAAACCTTACCTTTATTAATGAGTATTCAATTGCATGGTTTATTTTAACTTTGTGCTGTATAATATGTAGTACGATAAAGTGAGCTATGAGCAGAATTTCAACATTTGGGAATGCAAAGTTGAGCTGTTCTGTAATCAAGTTGGCTTTGTTTTGATAGGTTAGTCATCACTATCACGGCGAAATTTTTGGAGTTTATCGTCTGTTTTGAAATTATTTGGCACGATATATACTGACATTGCCTGACACAATGTGCAACGCGCAGAATCTTTATTTCGTTTACATTCGGGAGATCAATAATTTCAATTTTCATTTCAATAGAATCTCGGTTGCCGGTTGTCATGGGAACCACACAACAGAAGCTTGAAAATTTGCTTACTAGCGCCATCTAGTTTGGAATTATATTAATTGACAGATTACAGAATTGTCAGTATCCTGAATTACCGGCTCTTCTTTTTGGTATTTTTTCTGATTGAATATTTTTAATAGTATACAGTGCCCGGCAAAAGTATAAAAATAAATAACCTAAAAATAATAAAAAAAAACTATAAAGTTATTTATAACAGTTTTTTTTATTAACTTATATTATGCAACAACAAAATATTACAAAGGTCCGCACAATTCCATCAGTTTATAGGGATTATTGCCACTCAAAAATGACAACTCATCGTCTAGCCCGGGTAAAGGTTGCACCCATTTTCTGTCGCGGTAGTAGTCCATGCAACTGGTAAGTTCTTTCGTGTTGTAGTCGCCAACACGTATCGGAACAAATGGATCCAGATGTTCAAATCCTTCTTTGCCCAATAAGTATCTAGAAACAAACAAATACAGCAAATGTTATTTTTTATTAGATAGAAATTGTCTTAATTTATCATTTGGGGTTAAAGTTGCTAAAACTATAAAGTTTTTTTGTGTCTTGTTACTCCATCTAGTCAAAGATTACAATAATCTAAGTGACTATCCTGACCAAGAATGAACAAATTCTTGTTTCTGTTTTGTGTTTAGATTCTGAGAGAGAAAATATGTTTTTTTTTTTGATTTTGGAAAATTTACAATGAACAAGTCCAACGCCTTGGAAACTTCAAAACAGAATGGTCTCAAAGTAAAGCTTACTCTTTGTAATTCAACGTCATTTTTGTTTTGGAGAATTTATAGTTTTATTATTTGTTGTGTTGTTAATTATAAGAAATTAATGGTAAATAACTTATATCAGCATTCACTCATTTTTTGGTAAATTTTCTTATTATATAAAAAAAAATAACTTGGAAATAACATGATAACTGAAAAAATGTAATACCTATACATGAAATCTATGAGATTTTGATACTTATTCTTTTTTTGTCTTTATTTTACACTACTTAACTCTAACTTTAGAACCAATATTCCAACATACCTTGGTAGATAAGATGGTTCTACCGCCGTAACAGCTAACTCATCGACAGTAACCACGCAAACGGCATTTCTCCAATCGAACTTAGTATAATTCAAAAAAGCTTCCGTAATTACTATTTTATGCGGATGGACATACTCCTTTTTCTCGTTTTTAACCCTAGTATCCGGATGGAAAAACGCGTTGAAACCGTCAATCGCCACAAAAGTCTTACAAACCCCGTCGTTGGTCAATTTCTTAACTTCGTCTGCCAAAAACACAACGCAGTCAGATGCGTACTTAACCCTATTTATCCCGTGGTCGATCATCTCCAATAATGGCGCCCCCTTCGCGGTGGTCTCACGTTTACTCCAAACGTAGTCCTTCGAAGTCACGAAAGCATCTTGTTTTAGTTTCTCTAAATTCTGCGCCTTAAAATGCACCAACCAAGCTGCGGCGTCTAAATTTGTGTCAACGTAACCTTCTTTCGTTGCGGAATTACTGTATTCTTTACAATAACGCATCCAATTCCCCACCCAGGGTACATGAACTAATAAAAAATCCGATTCTCTAGCGTTGTGCATCAAATGAACTAACGTCAAGGACTTTCCGCTACCTTTCTTCCCGTATAACACAAATCTCACCGTCGGTTTCGAAAAATCTAAGTTATTCATGCAGTTTATGATATCGACGGCCGGTTCTCTGACCATTACGCATGTTTCCGTGAAGGTTTTTGATTGTATAGCAAACGATTTGGGTAAACCTCCGTGTTGGAACAGTTTCTGTTGTAGTTCATCGGATATCTTGTAAAATTGGCCTAGGTTTGCGGTTGAATGTTTCGTGGGGTTGTTTTCTTTAGTACGGAAGGAGTTGTAGCGTTTTTCTTGTGTTGTTGGTACTATTGAGGTTAGGAATTGCTTTGGTAGTTTTGCGGCGACGCATCTTGCGGTCAATTCGGTGCTTATTATCTTCAGCATGGTGTTTTTTTGTAATTATGCCGGATTTTTGGTAATAAATATTACGGCATAACCTAAAAATTTTTGGAGATCGTGCTTGTGACAGTTCGGTCGGTAAGTTTGAGTTGTTGCAGCGACATCTATCGACGGGTTTATTAGAGGAGCTTTTATAAGTTAATTAGAAGTTAAATTATGATTTTGTTGTAATTTATATAATCAGTTTTTAATCCTTACTATTTGAAAATAATCTTTTGTAATATTAAAAATGACAAAGTACATTGCTAGCTAGCGCCATCTCTTAATTTATAGGTTAAGTTTCAGATTGTCGGCGGTACTGCCACCTATGTGCACCTTGTGTACAACAATAATCACAAAATAAAATTGATTCATTGCATTGCAAAATAACGCACCACAAACAAGTTATTAGCTAATATACTACTATAACACACACACCTACTCATATTGTGGTGACATAAATTGAAATTGAGTTCCCCAATAATAATATAAATGAATGTTGAAGGTTCACAGGATGTTTTCCAGTTGGTACCAACTGAGCGACAATATTCCGCTCAATTTCAAACTATTAAATGACGTCATGGGTCGATGAATTGAAAAACTACTATTATCTCATCAACGGGCTTGTTAGGCGTATTTTGGGGCCGGTTTTGATTTGCGCTATTGGGCTGTGTTATTATTTAATCTGTAATGATGTAGCTTTATGTTTGGTGAGGGGTTTCGCGGCACGCAAAAATCTAGTGAAACTGTACAATTTTTCGGTAATAATTACTTACTCAGTTTATAACGTGAGAAACGTATGATTTGAGTGTCCACGAATTACTCCTATTATAATAAAAAAGTATGCGTGTAGCATAATTTATATCAATGGGTTACGTTAATACTGTTTACATTTTGAATTTCCGACAATTTCTTTGCTATGTAATTATTGTATTATCTTTCAATGTCAACAAGAAAGCACGCAAGCACTGGCGTATCATAAATTCATAAAATCGGTGGGTAAACAAGACGATGAAAAATAATAAAATATCTATTTATTGATCTGCATTTTTGTATGATTGTTGTAATATTATTATGTGTTTACAATATGTTAGTTATTTTTACGTCTTTAATAACAAGTAGGTACTTACCTACTAGTTCTTATCGGTTTCAATAAATAATAAAACTACAACGAAGTCAGTTTAAATATGTCTGTTGGTATTTGGTATGTAACATTGCGAACAAAATTGTGTACATACGTTCACGTAAGAATATAGTGCGTAATGAAACAGGTGATTGTTGGTTTAGTAATGTTTAATATGCACCTGTAAATATAGTGCTATAATCACATATTGCGGTTTGTATTAAAAAAATTGGTAATTACCGACACCTTATATATATATTTCCTAGTATCAATGACAATATATAATAGCAACCACGATTTCTTAGAATTGTCATTCAGTCACTACAAACAAAACTATTACATAAATATACGTATATTATATTATAAATTTATAACTACATATAAGATTTTCCAATAAGTACTTAATTAGAAAATTTTTATTTTCACGAACGATTTTTGACACTTGTAAACGTATAAACAACTTGTTAACAAATGCAGGTATCGCTGTGTGATTTTTTGTGCAGAAGGAGATTGCTTGAAAATGACTTTAAAAAATAAAAAAAAAACATATAAAAATATATTATTTTACGATTTTGTTTGATACAGTAACTTTTGTGGATTATATGGAACGAGGTACTATTAAAAATAATTTGCTTGGCATCTGAATGTCATTGGGCTTATTTATGATAATTTAGCAGATTTTTTAGCTCTAACAATAACTTTACGTTACAAGAAACGATAATTAAAACATCATTTTGAGAACCAAATAATATCTCAATTACTAGAAATTAGACTAGGAATGTTTATCGATAGAAATGGTAAAGATAAAAAACAATAAAACTATTGTATCGATGATTTAATTCACATTTCAGATTTTTCAATATTTTCTTTTGGTAATTATCTGATATTTACATTTAATTCCATACATAATTATTAATTTAATTTAAGTTAGTTAATTTTGTCCTACGTTTGTCCTTTAAATTAATATTGATGACGACTATATTTGACATAAATTGGTGGTGCAAAAAGGCATTAAAAATCTACTATCTTAATCTGCAATTTCTTTAATGTAATTCTTCCTTTGGATCTAAACATTGGTGTGTATTAATCTTAAAATTTTCTATCAGTCTGAGGCAGTTTCTATCAATTGTTGTTTCTCTTTGGCAGTGAAGTTATCTGGTATACTCATAGTTTTTGGAGTTCTGATCCAATTTTCAGTGTTATAGTTTTCTGGAAAATAGCTGGTTAAACTTGGTTATTATGATAATGATTTTTTCAAGAAAGCCTTCTAATACTGACAATAAACTACATTTATTTTTCTTTTTTTCTTTTTATTGTTGCGTTAATTTTACAATAATAAAATAATTATGTAAACAATAACAATAAACGACCATTTCTCCCTGGAAAACTAAATTTATATTATTCAACTTTCCGAAAATATCAGCTAAATATGCTAACCGGACTATCCACAATTCATCAAAGAAACAATATTTGTAGTCAAAATTAGCTTCTGCATGGAAAACTTGAACTTCTGATTTAAGTACGAAGAGACAATGTTATCTTTTTACAGCTTGATCCAAAAGTGTTTTAGTCTGTCTGGTATAGATTTTGCTACTAGAAAATCCCGATGGATTTTGCAGTGAGTGAATTGAGCTTCTGGAGCTACTGTTTTAATTTTCTTAATGAGGGCCGCGATTCTTTTCTGTTAAAGCCCGAGCTCCATCAGTGCAGACACCAATAAATTTCTTCCATGGATAGGAATTGTTAAACATACAATTGTTAAAATTTATCACCAGATCTTCTTTCGGGCAGAGGTTCCTAAAATAAATATTCCTCTGCAATTTCCTCTTCAACATCAAATCAGTTAAAGACTCTGCTAATGGAATATTTTGCCATTATAATTTTTTTTCGTTTTTTTTTCACAAAAACTACTCGAAATGCCTTGGAAAGGACATTGTATTTTTATTGTGACTGTACTAATAAATTCTTTATGTATGTATACATGTAATTCCGTTAATAATAATTATAGTTTTGTCTTAAATATTAAACAAAAAACGTCATAAAACTCAAAACCATTTATTTAAATTTGGAGAAAATGAGGACAATCTAAGTATAGAGAGCAAGTTTCTATTGACAGGTAGATAGTAATATTCGTGATATTTTATCAGCTCAGTAATTACAGCTTCTTAATTTATTATATATAAATTGATTAGATCGGTAATTAGGCGAGAAAAGTAGGCATTATTTTTTTGAAATGCCTGAATGTCCATAGACAACGTTAACTATATGTAAGTGTATTCTAGATTCGTATACAGTTTAATTGGTGTAGTAATCTCATGTTGTATTTATTCACATTTGTGTACGTTCGTGAATATACTACTAAATGAATAGTAATTAGCAAGTTTGTTCGGGCCAAAGTGCACTAATTAATTTAAAACAGGAAACGAACTGCATACGGGATGGTCATGTTTTAATTAATTCTGCAGAATGTTCGTTAAACGAAATGCTATTATACGCTTGCTTGGTGTTGTGCTGGATTACAAAACTTATTTTGTAATTGGAGTTTTAATTGAATACAAATAAATTCAGCAATTTATGAAGCAATACAATGGCTTTAACACATTTTAATTTAGGTTTTTTACATTCGAGCTGACAAAGTAAAAAAAAACGCGAAAATTTAGATTTTTTTTCTTCACGTTTTGAGAACTTGTGACGTAACTAATATGTGTAGGTGATTCACTCTCACTCCTAGCTGGTTTCGAGTATAGGTACGTAACTACATATTTATAAAAATGCTTAGCAACCGCAGCTAAAGTATCAAAGTCTATACAGCAGAGATTGCAACTGGTTTTAACCGCATAACTAATTACTGTTCCAATTAGCCATGTTATCTTCATTCTAGGTACATACTGGGTACTATTAGTAGATACCACTCTAGATAGTACTATGTGTATCTGTTTAAATATTATCGATATGACAAGCGTTTTCTCCTGTCTGGCATTGATCAATGAAATACCATACAATCTGAAAAAGCGATAAGTAGTGGAGCGAGTGCAAGTAGACTGGTGAATAAAATAAACTTCCAAACTGAATAACTTGAATAATTTTAGTCGTTGAACCAGAAAAATACTGTCTATGTATACAGTATGTCACCGGACTGAATTACAAAGAGGAAACAAAATTATTCCTGATTTTTCAAACATATCCTAGCATAAGTAATGAGTCGGATATGTTCAAACCACAAAATCGCGCAAAACTTCTTCTATGACTATGAAAAGTAATTAATAATTCCAGTTTTTTGTAAAAATTGGAAATAATATTCAAACTAAGATATGTAACCATAGAAGCCACATCTTTTGATTTTTCAGTATTGAATTGATACGTATAAAGCAAACTAAAATAGAACAACATGATCGAGTTAAATATTTTTTCTACTATAGAAATTTTTTCAGTCTATGTCTTTATGTATTTGAAAAAGATGACAAAAAAACGTATTATTGGCCATTTATTATAGAATTTTTGAGCGTAATAATATGCAGTAATAATGTCCATTATTAATTTGGTTAATATTCATCAATAAACATATAACAATTTAGTCTCAGTGGCATTTTCTTGTACCTGCAAATAGCTAAAATAATATTTTATGCGGATGTTGATAAATAAGTGAAATGAATAAATGTACTGGAATTGTTAATACAGTTGAACTGTTGTTAAAATTCTAGAAAATGACTAGGCTATATAGAAAATGACCATGTATATATTTGTATATTTTGCTCATGAGTACACATTTATGCTCAATAGAGCAGATGCTCAATGTCAGCAATATCACTGTCAATAAATTGAGCATAAAGTATATACTTACTCATTTTTTCATGCCACCCTTTGTTTCTACTTTATCATACATAGTACGATAAAGTATTGTAAGATTTTAGCGGAAATATGTCCTTTTGGGTCCCTTGAACATTTTTGACCAAGGTACAAAACGATTCCAGAGAAACAACTAAAGGTATCGAGATGAAACTTCATATTTAGATGTTTTATCACCAAACTTACAGCTGAAAAGCTTTTTATTCAAAAGGGTCGAAAGGAACTGGATGTTTACTCAAAGCATTTTTCAAGGATTTTGCAAAGGAGGCGCCATTTCTGCAATTTCGTCAAAATAGTTAAATACCTAATAAATTAAAGTAGAGGAAATGTTGTATAATTTATGTCTATGACATTTTTTGGTAAAATTAAAACGCGCATTAAAACTAGTTAGCCAGGATTTGCCAGATATTTTGATTCTAATGATAGGTAGTGTCAAACGCTGATGTTTTGACAATACCTACTGTCAATAGAATCAAACTATCTGTCAAATCCTGGCTGACTAGTTTTATTTTAATGCAGAGAAAGTCATGTGCCTGGCCACATCAGATTTTTAAATTAGTAATCAAAAATTAAAATAATGTAAAGTTTCCAATAAATACAAATTTATAATTATTTCAAAAAACATTTACACATCATTATGTAAAAAAATACTTGAACAGGTAATTACTATCGTTATCATTATTATCGTTATTCTATTGCAATTTACCAGAATACCATTTATATGCCAAATTTTCTTTCCTGTTTTTAACAGCAATTGACTATTTTCTGTTAATTTTATGGTGAAAAGAATACCGTTTTATCAAAATGCCATTTTTACATCAAATGTATTTTCCGTATTTTTAAATATTAGTTCAGTTTTGATTTTATGTCGAAAAAAAAAATACCACATAAGATTAGAAAACATTTGCTTTGACATTGTGGGTTCCTCCACAATAAAATATATTGATGAACTGGCTGAAATATTTTTTGTTTTGTTTTTTAAATAGCAGATATAATAGGTTCATGACAATAAACGTCACTGACATAAGATGTGACTTATATAGTTAATAACATATTTCATGCAAAAAAAAATTCTATGGTTACATATTTTAATTTTTAATCGTTTTATTGTTTATTTTTGTCTCCTTTATGTTTTAATTGTAATGGTAAAAACTAGTTATAAATGAACTCATTTTGTGATAATTTGAAACAATCAAGCAGCCTGTCTTTAGCTACCATAGTTATATAGGTACCGCAAAAAATTCTGACGATGTATATTCTAATATTATATCTCATTATAGATCACCCTGTACAATAATTGCATGCGAGAAGTGATCGCTCGCCTTATCACATGTTCAATCTTTTATTAATCTAACATAACGGCTGCATGCATAATTTGTAATGGCAACGGAGCCGCTGTTAAAAACATTGAAAAACTTACGTATTTGCAGAACTGCATCATAAAAAGAAAAATAAATGGCTGTACTTATGGCGTGGGTCACTCGGTATATCACGTCATGGTGATATTAATTTGAATTTAATCTTATAATATGTACTTCAGGAAATGTTAGAATTAGGTAAACAATTTAATAGACCTTATCACATCATTAAAGAGTAATCAATTTTTTGCCTTTTTGTTACCGTTTCGAGAAAACACTTATTTTATCACAATTGCTCAAACTGGACTATTATCTGAAAATTATTGTAACTCCACACTTTATGCAATTAATAATGAAGAAATCCTGTCGTAATTTAATAATGGGATAATCGTTAAAAACCACTTTACGAACCACATCCTGCCTATTATAACATTATCATTATCATTCAACTTTACATATGCAGCTATTGCATATTAAGTTAACAAATTTTCCGTTTCGCGTCTGTCGCAATATACACTCATTGATTAATTATTGTTATGGTGTGATATGCATCACTATCGGCTTGTTTAATATTCAAACTTGCCGTCGGCCAATCATCAGCAAAGACGTAAGTTTTTCAACGTAAGTTTTGAACAGCTGCTCCGTTGCCATTACAAATTGTGCATGCAGCCGCTATGTTAGATTAAGATTGGACATGTGATAAGGCGAGTGATCACTTCTCGTATGCAAATTGTCCTACAGGGTGATCTATAACGACTAATGACACATAATAATAATATATACATCGTCAGTGTTTTCTTATCGTTTAAAATTATCAAAAAATTGAGTTCATTTGTGATATTGACGCTGAATTTTTGTTAAACGAAAAGGTTCTTGATTCTTGATAGTCTCTTTAAAGATGTTTTTACGTTCGTTCAGAGGCGGTTTGGATAGGTACTGAATATTTTATGATGTAAACCGATATCATCCTGTCAGTCTAACAGAAAATTACTGAAGATACCGCTTCCATGAAAATTACTTCATTTTTCAGGAGGCACTCGTTTTCACATGAATTAACAATGAATTGAACGTTCAATAATGAAGTTTATCGTTTATAAAATAGGACGAACTTGTCAGTTGTAAACAAGCCTTCTATTTATCTAGCACGTAGCACATGTAGGGTAAGTTGCTTTTAGTTTTATGGAATTTCCATTAAGATTTTTATTGTATTCTATAAATACCCTACCTATTTGATGTAAAGAACATCATGAGAATCTTAAGGTGCTATAACAATTTAAAAAAAATACAGATTTGGTATTACACCAGAAAACTGGTGAAACTGTGGTTTGAGCTGCTGATTTTTTTCAATTTCATCTTTTTTTTAAATAGTTAGGTATTGAATTTCTTTTTTAAATATTTCCCAATATTAGAGGCTGCCTACATGCATTCAAAGATAATTTAAAGTTGTTCAGTGGCCAACAAAAGTAACGATCTTTACAATACTGAAAATTGAACAGTAAAGCGATTTCTAAATAAAACCTGAACAAATACGTTTCTAGGTATTCGACTGGTAATTGGGCACCAATTTTGGTCAATTTGTTGAAAAACGGACGCCGTCAATGTCGAAACGATTGCCCTGATCAAATATGTCACGCTTAGCCACAAAAAGCCCCTATAAACTATACAATTGGTAGCAAGTTGCGTGTTCTTCTTTTGCGTGTTCGTAGAAAACTGACATGCCAACGTTTTACGCCACTAATAATAGTTTTTCTTTTGTTGAAAATCATATATTTTTTATAGTTAATTACGTTGCGTAATATTCAGATTAGTTTATTAAACTCAGGAAGTTTTTTGTGTTGTTGTTTCGTTCGAATCGCATGTATGCTAAAAAGTGATAATGAATGTAATTATTTATGTTGTCCATAATGAAAGATTTGTACGCGTTATCTTCAGTCGCATTCATTAAATAATAAAAAGAATTTGTAAATCAGGACATGATGCAATTAGTGTGGTTAATTATTCAAAGGCAATGACATCAAAAGTGCAAAGATTATGTTGAGAAGATGAAGGAATTGTAATGGTCAGGAATTATTATCATATCTAATATTGAGCTAAACATTCTGATTCAAGTTTAAGTAAAATTTTTAGGTTAGGACTGTTTTGGTTCCATCTAACAAAGGACACAAATTCTCTGCTAGACTGGTTTACGATGAAAAAATTGGAAAGACGATCGTTAATATAAAAGTGCAAAAATAAGGTACCTTTACTCATTTCTCTCGCGCTCATGTTTACACCGAGAGGCAAAAAAATTTGACATTCATACAACTTATGTAGAAATGATTCAGAAGTACGACACACTTGATTTCAGGAGCCAATGTTTTCGAAACGAGAGATGGTTTTAGATCGTTTATAATACTTATTTCTACTAACTCAGGTAAAAATACCAGGTAAACCTTACTTGGGAACATTTTGAGTGCATTCGGTTCAGTTTCAATAGAAAAAAATATGGGAAAATGTTTTTTTTTTTTTAATTTTTGCACTTATTTGTCCTTGGAGTGACAACGAAGACTCTAGAAGAAGTCTATTAATTATTATCATTATTTTGATATATTTACTTACGTAGGGCATAAAATTGTTATGCCACAATGCATAATAAATAAAAACTTCGTGGCCACATGAGACCACAAATGTGTTCTTTAAAACTTGGGCTAGAAGAGAGATAAAACTTCGAAATAAATATCGTTTTATGGTCGGTTATTACACAAACAATATACATTTTACGATTCCAAAAGTAGCTGGTTACTACATAGTTTTCGTATTACGGTGACTTGTACCAACATTCTTAGTTCTTAGTTTTTGTTTCTGGATGTAATGATTTTTATCACAGCTCAAAAAATAGACGAAATACAGTAGAACAGCGCGTTAAATGGCAACGACATACTGATTTGAGGAGATTTTTTTAATTTGTCTTAAATGATAGTGGGATTTTTTTTTATGGTTTCATATAAGAAAATGTTGGATTGGAACACGAAATAGCGTTGTACATTATAAATTATAAATCCTGAATACAAAACTGGGCTCAAAAATATCCTCTCGGTTTTTGCAAAACGTAAAATTCAAATATCAAAAAGTGTAATTTTAGCAATGTATGCAAAATTTATTTATATCATTGAAACTTCAAAATTACTTCTACAACGTTGAACTTTATTTTAGGACATCCGGTTTGTTGATTTGACATTACACTTATCAACCCACAATCGTTTTGTATTGTACCAATGTTCTAACGATCAGAACATAACCTAAAAGTTTGACTGATCTTGATAATTGAATATTGATATTTTCCTTATAAGCTAAAAGACTTCTTTTTACATCGCTACAGGATAACAGTAATTACGAAAATTCTAATATTATATATTTAGGCTGACCAAAAATGATTTATACTTTCATAATAATACGGTGTAATAATACTCTTTTAACCACTATTATTTACAAATTTAGGAGTGTCGGAATTAGGTACCTACCTATAAACTTTATGCTCGCAATTTATATCCTTAGTTATGTGCTCGTCAAATAATATACTATGACGATACATAAAGCAAAAAATCTGATGTGCCCAGGCACATAACTTTATCATACTATACAGCAGTGTCAAACGCTGATGTGCTGACAATACTCTGAATAGAATCAAAATATCTGTCAAATCCTGGCTAACTAGTTTTAATGCAGTACGAGCGATCTCGATGAAATAGAATTTGCTCATGCATCTAAACTTATAATTTTACCACAAAATGTCATAGACAAACATTATTCAGAATTTCCTCTACTTTAATTTATTATTTAATTATTTGGACACCATTACAGAAATATCGGCTTATTTGCAAAATTGTTGAAAAATACTAAGAGTAATTTTCAGGTCCTTTGGACCTTTTTGAACAAAATTCTTTCAGCTCTGAGTTTGAAACTGGTATTTTTCTAGAATTGACGCCACAAAAAACGGGTATACACACACACATAAATTTTTTGTAGCTTGGTTAAAAATTTTCAGGGGACCCAAAAGAACATATTTCCGCTAAAATCTCAAAATCTTTTTTTGGACACGATTACAATACTTTATCATACTATGTATGATAAATTCATTATTTGTAGGAATTGTTTAAAAGCTATATAAGCACAATTCATTGCAAGGGAATTTATAGAAATTTACAAACTACAGGAAATTATCGATTTTTGTTTTTCTAAGCAAATTTGATAATTTACTGCAAATTTAATAAAATGCTTAAGGAAAGTGATTTGTTGGGAGAAGTTTAACAAAACCTAATTTATAAATTCCAATGTAAAGTAGTTTTGTTTTTGTCAATTTTTTAATGTTGATTCATTCGTATCAAGTGTTATTTTTTTTCAATTATTGGTATCTTATTACATTAAATTAAAACGTTGTAGTCTCAAAAGTACCACAGTGATTACAAATTTTGTGAGAATATTTGTAGAGCTTGAGAAAGATGTCATTAAAATATATGTGATTTTGGTAACACATTACATATATGAGGTATGAGATTCTTCTAAAATAAATAATACTCAAATGAAATATTAAGGATCTGACAATCTTACTGATGCATGCACAGATAGAAAAGATTTCTTGTTTTTAAGAAATATATTTGTTTGAATTTATTCTTTTGGATCAAAACATATTTCTTTGACGCCAACAATATTTACTTCATTGAATACTCTAGACTAATTGCTTGCAGAGATTCATTTCTTTGAAATATTTATTTAAGTGAAATAAATATATATGGATACAAACAAAAATTACTTTCCTTTAAAGTCATATTTTTGTTTTGATTTAAAAACAAAACGTTTCTTTACACCAATGAAATATAATTTTAATTCTAGCATATAAATTTGTATATAAGGAGAGATTTATTTCGTTTAAAGTAATATTTTGTCTTTGGCTTAGGAATAGGTTTACTTCCGCCAAAAAAATCATGTTTTGATTAAAATAAATATATTTGTACACAAGAAGAGATTTATTTCCTTGAAAGTAATATTTTTGTTTTGGCTTTAAAATAGGTTTACTTCCACCAAAGAAATCATATTTTGATTCAAATATTTTTAGTTTCAAAAATTTTTCGTGTGAATACCTCATCCAACTGTATTGTTAGATGGCGCTGTAAACTCTCTCCTCGCACTTCGTACATATCGAGAGTATAAAGGCCGCGTGATCGACAGTATAGACTTATAGAGTACAGTGCCTGCAAGTTCAAGTTGCGATTCCAAATCAGCGTACACTTTATTAACTCAATCTTGACTATATGTATTGCTAGGAAGACCAACCACTGGTCAAAGATGTGCGACATCCCAAAAAGGAGGTGACACGTGGCGAGTCTACTGTACACAGAGAGAAATGATTTCTTGTTTCAAAGAAATGTATTTGTTTGAATTTATTCTTTTGGGTCAAAACATATTTCTTTGACGCCAACAATATTTACTTCATTGCATACTCTAGTTTATTTGCTTGCAGAGATTAATTTATTTGAAATATTTATTTAAGTGGAATAAATATATATGGATACAAACAAAAATTACTTTCCTTTAAAGTAATATTTTAGTTTTGATTTTAAAAAAACGTTTCTTTACACCAATGAAATATAATTTTGATTCTAACATATAAATTTGTATATAAGGAGAGATTTATTTCGCTTAAAGTAATATTTTGTCTTTGGCTTAAAAATAGGTTTACTTCCACCAAAGAAATCATATTTTGATTAAAATAAATATATTTGTACACAAGAAGATATTTATTTCCTTCAAAGTATTATTTTTGTTTTGGCTTTAAAATAGGTTTACTTCCACCAAAGAAATCATATTTTGATTCAAATAAATATATTATTAATGTCATCCAACTGTATTGTTAGATGGCGCTGTAAACTCTCTCCTCGCACTTCGTACATATCGAGAGTATAAAGCCGCGTGATCGACAGTATAGAACTTATAGAGTACAGTGCCTGCAGGTTCAAGTTGCGATTACAAATCAGAGTACACTTTACTAATTTTACCTTGACTATATGTTGGGTTGGGAAGACCAAGCACTGGTCGAGGATGTGCGACATCCCAAAAAGGAGGTGACACATGGCGAGTCTTCCGAAAAATTCTTGTCTATTAATTCCTTTAACAAATTAATAATTTTAAGCATTTTAACACGACCAACAATTTTGTTAATTTAAAAAAATGTAATTCTTTCACTCAACACAATCATAATTATTTGAAGTAAATAAATCTCATTTCTTATAATACACAAATTGCAAACTTTTTAACGGGAAACATAAGTTGTTTGACGCAAATCAATGTTCTTTCTACCAAACAAATATTTCAAATAAATGCGTTTTTATCCGCAAATAAATATTTCTTTGCCTCTATTGAAACAACAAATTTCTTTGAGTCAATGCATATTTATTTGAATCAAACAAAAATATCTCTCTGTGTACTCTCCGAAAAATTCTTGCCTATAATAATTCCACATTAATTCCCTCAACAAATTAATAATTTCTTTAATCAAAAAACCGTTTATTGCAACTTAAAATACAGCATTTTAACTCAACCAACAATCATAATTATTTGAAGTAAATAAATCTCGTTTCTTATAATATACAAATTGCAAACTTTAACTGGAAACATAAGTTGTTTGCCACAAATCAACATTCTTTCTACCAAACAAATGCGTTTTTATCCGCAAATAAATATTTCTTTGCCTCTATTGAAACAACAGATTTCTTTGAGTCAATGCTTATTTTATTTGACAAACAAAAATTTCTATCTGTGTGCTATTATTTAGTTTTGACCAGGATTTTGACAAAATTCCACACACCCTGCGTCGTATCACATCGTAGATAACCATCTGACAAATGACTCTAACGAGCCCTATCATCATCATCATCATCATTCATGGTCTGCCATTTGATGCTTGATGGCGAATTGTGTGAAGAATGGAGACGCGCATGGCACGGAGTGGGGCCATATGTGATAAAACCGAAACGTATCGCGGAATCCCCGGTAGTCTGCCTTCACGAGACTTGTGTCAGTCAGTGGTTTTATTTATAAACAAACGGCCCGAGGCTACATATATACAACAGCGTGTGCTGCCATCATCCAGTCAGCTGATTCGGGCGCAAAAGGTGAGCCGAATTTTGCATGAGAATCTTCCAGAATTAAGCTGTTATGAATCAGAATGATCAAGGAACTGTTATACCACTTGAGACTTGAATAGTAAAAATTAAAAAAAAGTGATACAAACACAGTATGTGGATATATTTTAGCTTTAAATGATCAGAATATTCTGAAGTGTTTTTCTTTTTTGTTTGTTTTGGACTAATAATTTGACGATTGTGATAAATATTAGGTCAATTAGAAAACACAAATTGCCCAATAGCTTTCAAAGCTTTTACTTTGAAAATAAAAGGGACTCAAGTCTTTTTTTCCAGTATGGGGGTATAAATTAAAATAACATGTGGTCGAAGCTTTTTTTTCGATTTATGTTACAAATAAAAGTTAAAGTTTTTGCCTCAAGTTACATTTAGTAAAAGTTGTGAGAGCATGATTAAGTTTTCAGTCATTTTGTGTTATTATACTGCTGAAAAGTAAATATTTTGATGTTATGTTATATTTTTTTCCTTGAATCGCTAAAAGTTTTATATCAGATTTAAAATATTTACCTCCATAATCAGTCTGAAGAAGTTTCTATCAATTGTTGTTTCTCTTTAGCAGTGAAGTTATCTGGTATACTCATAATTTTGGAGTTCTGATCCAATTTTTATTTTCATAGTTTTCTGGAAAATAACTGTTAAACTTGGTTATTAAGAGGTGTAATATTTTTTTTCAAGAAAGCATTCTAATGCTCACAATAAACTACATTTATTTTTATTAACTTTATTTATGAATAATTATAATTTTTACTTTATCATACGCAGTATGTAAAGTATTGTAATCGTGCCGAAAAAAAAAATTGAGATTTTAGCGGAAATAGGTCTTTTAAGGTCCCCTGAACATTTTTGACCAAGGTACAAAAAATGTCTGTGTGTGTGTGTGCTTGTGTAAACGATTTTTGTGGAGACGATTCCGGAGAAACTACTGAAGGTATCGGAACGAAAGTTCAAATTTAGAAGTTTCATGACCTAACTTAGAGCTGAAAAGCTTTTGGTTCACAAGGGTCCAAACTAACTGGTAGTTTATTCTAAGCCTTTTTCAAGGGTTTTGCAAATTCGCCATTTCTGTAATTTCGTCAAAATAGTTAAATAATAAATTAAAGTAGAAGAAATTTTAAAAAATTTATGTTTATGACATTTTTTGGTAAAATTCATAGTTTAGCTGCAAGAGCAAATTCTATTTGATCGAGATCGGTCGCATCTGCATTAATATGAAAGTACATAGTTGCCAGGATTTTGACAAATAGTTTTTTGTGTTGTCACATTCGAAAACAGCTGATCTCATCAGAGGTTGGAGAACCACTATGGAACGTTGCCGCTCTAGTGCGACAAATTATAAAATACAAATTTCAAATAAAATAAGATCACCAATTTGATTGTTTGTTGATAAGAAATATCAACCCGTCTTTATATCTAATTCTAAAAACGATAAATTGAGAAAATTATAAATAAAGTATAGCGATGAGTGTAGTTTTATTTTAGTATGTTGGTAGGGATGTGTCATGAACAAATATAAATCTGTCAGAATTTGAATTACCTTTTTAAGGTGCGTTTTCATTAGTGATAATGGCAGTGGTAGCAGACGCAATTATAGTATTTCCAATAGAAAATTGCTAGTGACGCATGTTTATGTACATCCAAACTAATATGTGTCATTATCACGATATGTAAGAAATACTATAATTTCGTATTCTACGACCGCCATTAGCTACCATTGCCTACCAATCGGAACGCACCTTTAAACTTGACGTTTCGTCAAAGTGGTACCAACCTAGCATTTACTATACAGAAATTTTTTATTTATTTTTTTTAAATACGTATTTCTTAAAAAGCAACACAATAAACGTTGATGTCGCTTCTGCCAAAAACTAGATAGTGCGACTCGCTCACATGCGACGGCGACACTCCGCCTTCGGTGACGCGCCGCATCACCGCTCGTCGCGCTATTCCGTACTTTCGGCTTTTGTGACATAAATAACTATTATTCTAGTGACGTAGTGTAGGTAGTGTCAAATGCTGATGCTTTGACAATACCTACGATTTATCTCAATAGAATACATTCTCATGCAGCTAAACTATTAATTTTATATATTGTATGATAAAGTCATGTGCCTGGCCACATCAGATTTTTTTTTAATTTTTTTTAATTTTTAATTTTACAATAATAAATTAATGATATAAACAAAAGAGACCTATTCTCCCTGCTAAACTTAATTTACATTATTCAACTTTCCAAAAATATCAGCTAAATATACTAACCGGAGTATCCACAATTCATCAAAGAAACAATATTTGAAGTCGAAATTTGCTTCTGCATGAACTTCTGATTTAAGTACGAAGAGACAATGTTATCTTTTTACTGCTTGATCCAAAACTGTTTTTAGTCTGTCTGGTGTAGATTTTACTACTAGAAAATCCCGGTGGATTTTGCAGTGAATGAATTGAGCTTCTGGAGCTACTGTTTTAATTTTTTATGAGGGCCGCGATTCTTTTCTGTTAAAGCCCGAGCTCCATCAGTGCAGAAACCAATAAATTTCTTCCATGGAATGGAATTCTTAAACATAGAATTATTAAAAGTTATCACCAGATTTTCTTTCGGGCAGAAGTTCCTAAAATAAATATTCCTCTGCAATTTCTTCTTCAACGTCAAATCAGTTAAAGACTAATACTTGATCAAAATAACTTATGTCGGTACTTTCATCTAACTGTAGCGTAAAATATTTACTTTGTTTTGCCTTTTTAACTACACTTTCTTTTACACAATCTGCCATTTTAGATATACGTCTGTGTACGGCACCATTTAATAATGGAATATTATTTAATTTTGACGTTATAATTTTGGGTCAAACATTATAATCAAAATAAAATATGATTTTACCCATAAAGTACGCGAACCCCTGGACTTTTTACTTTATCATACGCAGTATGTAAAGTATTGTAATCGTGCCGAAAAAAATTTTTGAGATTTTAGCGGAAATAGGTCTTTATGGGTCCCCTGAACATTTTTGACCAAGGTACAAAAAAATGTCTGTGTGTGTGTGTGTGTATGTGTGTGTGTGTGTGTGTGTGTGTACCCAATTTTTGTTAATTCATTTCCGGAGAAACTACTACAGGTATCGGCACGGAACTTCATATTTAGAAGTTTCATGACCAAACTTAGAGTTGAAAAGCTTTTGGTTCAAAAGGGTCCAAAGGAACTGGGTGTTTACTCCAAGCCTTTTTCAAGGATTTTAGAAATCTGCCGCCATTTCTGTAATTTCGTCAAAATAGTTAAATAATAAATTAAAGCAGAGGAAGTTTTGAATAATTTATGCCTATGAAATTTTTTGGTAAAATTAATAGTTTAGCTTTTTAGTTTATTCTAAGCCTTTTTCAAGGATTTTGGAAATGAGCCGCCATTTCTGTAATTTCGACAAAATAGTTAATTAATAAATTAAAGTAGAGGAAATTTTGAATAATTTATGCCTATAACATTTTTTGGTAAAATTAATAGTTTACCTTCAAGAGCAAATTCTATTTGATCGAGATCGGTCGCAACTGCATTGATATGAAATTACATAGTAGCCAGGATTTTGACAAATATTTTTTTATGTTGTCACATTCGAAAACATCTGATCTCATCAGAGGTTGGGTTGGAGAACCACTATGGAACGTGCCGCTGTAGTGCGCAAAATTATAAAATACAAATTTCAAATAAAATAAGATCACCAATTTGATTGTTTGTTGATAAGAAATATCAACCCGTCTTTATATCTAATTCTAAAAATGATACATTGAGAAAATTATAAATAAAGTATAGCGATGAGTGTAGTTTTATTTTAGTATGTTGGTAGGGATGTGTCATGAACAAATATAAATCTGTCAGAATTTGAATTACCTTTTTAAGGTGCGTTTTCATTAGTGATAATGGCAGTGGTAGCAGACGCCGTTATAGTATTTCCAATAGGAAATTGCTAGTGACTCATGTTTATGTACATGCAAACTAATATGTGTCATTATCACGATATGTAAGAAATACTATAGTTTCGTATTCTACCACCGCCATTAGCTACCATTACCTACCAATCGGAACGCACCTTTCGTCAAAGTGGTACCAACCTAGCATTTACTATACAGAAATCATTTATTTTTTTTAAATACGTATTTCTTAAAAAGCAACACAATAAACGTTGATGTCGCTCCTGCCAAAAACTAGATAGCGCGACTCGCTCATATGCGACGGCTACACTCCGCCTTCGGTAACGCGCCGTATCACCGCTCGTCGCGCTATTCCGTACTTCCGGCATTCCGGCATTTGTGACATAAATAACTATTATTCTAATGACGTAGTGTAGGTAGTGTCAAATGCTGATGCTTTGACAATACCTACGATTTATCTCTATAGAATAGATTCTCATGCAGCTAAACTATTAATTTTATATATTGTATGATAAAGTCATGTGCCTGGCCACATCAGATTTTTTATTGTTATTACTACGAATACCATTGAGTAATATCATCATATTTGTTAGGTCATATTCCAACTACGATTGCCCTTAAAAAAAAAATTAATATAAATAAGTAATAGATTTCTTGAAAGATATGTATGTTCATATTTCTCCTGAAGTTTGTGCCAGAACTCGTAAGGAACTACCGAATTAGTTCCGGTATCCTGGAATACCGGAAGCGGAAATTTGTTCTGTACTCGTCGAGGGGAAAACTTTAATTCGGAAGGCGACTTCATGTTTGATGAAGATAACGAAGTCCTAACAAGTTGCTAGGCGAAGCCAGTTCGTAGTAACTCGACTGGAGTTTTATGATTAATTATGAGCACCCAAATGCGGACGTTTTATGTGCAGATACGTTCTTTATAACTAGTTTTCCACCGAAAAAGGAAAACCGTAAAAGTTGCAACTCGTCGTTACATATTTTATTGAGTAATCACGTAATTTCTGTTTATAAGGTAATAAAAAAAAAAGATTTTTTTATTATGTCATACAATATTATATTCCTAAACCATCGTGCAGCAAAACAAATGATTATAATTTGAGATTTCATCAAATGAAACCAATAAATCATCGAATATTACAAAACTAGTTTATCGAACTAATATAAATTATCAATATTGTTTTTAATAATTTACACAGATCGAATGAATGTTAGGCAGTCGCATAAATCACATTTTCTCACAACTTGGACTTTGTGTCCAGTGTCAATCAATGCTATAAATAGCCAGTAGGATTTATAAATAATTTCTGCTATTTCGAAAATGTGTCGACGACCGACAAGAGAAAGAAATGTTTCTGAACTAATTTCAAGTATAGCAGAGAAATTGTTTAAAAATGTGTGTTATTTAATGCAATTGATTAGAAAGATGGGTAATATTACCGGTGATATTTAACTGTTCTCATGGTTCTCTAGGTTCTCATGTAATCCGTTGGAAAAATCATTATTTTCTTTCATATTTTGAAACCTTGAAGTGTATAAAATAAGCCCCAGACACAGTTTTTTTCCAAACCAAAATTACTCTTTTCTCGCATGATTTCATCTTTTTATAAATAAATCAAAACATTTAATCACATCTGCAATTTAATATTTTAATTTGAAATAAATTTTTACTGATACCCTGTAGGCTATGAAAAACTGGTCTAAACAAGTTATTACGGTATAAAGCTGATAAAAATTTGTTGTTAAAGTGCAGGTGTTGTTTTACTTATCTTAAAATAAAAGCAATTTATAACGCAACTCAATATCAAGCACTGTAAATTTATTTTTCAATAAAGATTAATACCTAATGTTGTTTCACAAAAAATTTAAATTTATAAGGGTAATTTTATGTAAATTTTTAGGTAGAAGACAACTTATTTCTGTAAGGGTTTATTTTAGCACTAGTGTGTGCTAAAGTTGATACTGGCAACACAAATAACTTAACATAAATAGCTTAGTAAATGTAGTACTTACTAATATTATCTACTTCCGGTCAAACCGGAAACTCGGTTCAAACCGGAAGTTGACAAATTGTTATTACTTTATCATACGCAGTATTATAAAGTATTGTAATCGTGCCGAAAAAAAAATTGAGATTTTAGCGGAAATAGGTCTTTTTGGGTCCCCTGAACATTTTTGACCAAGGTACAAAAAAATGTCTGTGTGTGTGTGTGTGTGTGTGTGTGTATGTGTGTGTGTACCAGTTTTTTGTGGAGACGATTCCGGAGAAACTGCTACAGGTATCGGGCTGAAAGTTCATATTTAGAAGTTTCATGACTAAACTTAGAGCTGAAAAGCTTTTGGTTCAAAAGGGTCTAAAGGAACTGGGTATTTACTCTTAGCATTTTGCAACGATTTTGCAAATGAGCCGCCATTTCTGTAATTTCGTCAAAATAGATAAATAATAAATTAAAGTAGAGGAAATTTTGGATAATTTATGTCTATAACATTTTTTGGTAAAATTAATAGTTTAGCTGCAAGAGTGAATTCTATTTGACCGAAATCGTATCTGCATTAATAGTAGGTAGCCAGGATATTTTGAACTTTTGACAGTATTCAGAACGTCAGCGTCGGTTGCAAAACGTCAATTCAACATGCAAATGTTGAATGTATGGACAATGCGATGAAACACGCGCGCACGTACGCTATGTGAACCAATATTGGTACATCTTGGTGTTCAAAAGTCAATGTGTATTTCAAGTGCGGATAGCAATGTTGTTATGTTTTCGCGAATAAATCCAAGAAAGATTGTAAGACGGTATGTTAACCTTAAAACTTATTTGGAATATTGAGCATAATTCTTTATGATCTTTTGTAGTTAGCACTGAAGACGTGGTAAAACCCGAAAATATAGTATGCTAGAAGCCAATATAATTTAGTAATCATCAGAATCAACAACCTTTTTACTTTATCATACGTAGTATGGAGATATGCCCTATTGGGTCCCCTAAATTATGAGCCGCTATTTCTGGAAATTCGTCGAAATAGTTAAATAATAAATTAATGTAGAGCAAATTCTGCATAATTTATGACTATGACAAATAAATAGTTTAGCCGCATGAGCAAATTCTATTTCATCAAGATCGCTCGTACTGCAAAACACTATAGTATTAAAACTAGTTAGCCAGGATTTGTCAGATATTGTGATTCTAATGACAGTAGGTAGTGTCAAATGCTGATATTTTGACATTACATACTGTAAATATAATCAAAATATCTGTCTAGTTCTAGTAGTTTTATTTTAATGCAGACGTGGCCGATCTCGATCAAATAGAATCTCATCCAGCTAAGCTATTAATACATGGTATGATAAAGTCATGTGCCTGGCCACATCAGATTTTTTTTAAATTTTAAATACTGGCTTGATAATATGTTTTTAAGATAAAATAATGTAAAATATTATTATTGTTTAGTTACTAAACAGTTTTTTGTGTTATTAAAAATTTATTGTAAGTGTAAATAAACAAATTTTATTGTGTACCACGGGAGATATGCATTCATATTTTGTGAACTGTCTTTTATTCGAAAAATAATTAATGCGAGTCAAAAGTTTAAGTTTTTTTAAACACCAAGAAAACACATGCACTAATATCATAAACTTGCATTATAAACTATGACGGCGTCAATCCTTTCGCCAGAGATTTGTCATTGATTGCTTTATTACTTCTTATTATATTTTTGTCGGTAGCAACACCACACAATAAAACAACGTTTTTATTGCAATGCAGATGTTACACAATCATTCCTTTTTAGAATCATTTTTTCATTCATGTAACGACTACTTTGACTTTTACATAACTATTCAATCACCAAACAGTAAAAAATATTTTATTATTATCACGTCTCTTATTGTGTAGTGAACTAAACACGACAAATTTATAGGATAAACTGTCTCTGGGATAAACCACATCGAATCCATTTATCATTCTGTTGCATTATATTTTACGGTAGCCAGACATCAGGAATGATGATTATTTAATTGTTATTATTAGATTATAATGTAGACGCATCGATTATTTATTGTCGTATTGCTTTTGTTAATTTGTCTCCTTGTGTATTGTATTTATAAAGTTAATGACGTATGTACTAAAAATGGCCTTATCTTGACTATTCTAAACCAAAATCAGATGACATAATTACTACCTACGTCTATCTTGTTACTATACGAGAATTGAACAATACAAAATGCGGACAATCAATCTCAATTCGGTGCAATACAGATCTGAAGGGTTATAAATAATGTGTGATCGTATATGTACGATTAAAACGAAAGGTTATTTCTTTGTCAGCGTATTGTCAAGATTTTGTTCGTGAATTTCTTCAAAATATTCACAAAAAAGCGGAAATATGTCCTATTGGGTCCTATAAATATAATAAATGTGTTATAATCCAAACATTTCTTATCGAAATGTACTAAATACTAATTTTTGTGATACAATTGCCTATTATCTGGACTATACTGCTGTTTATTTGTTATGACAATACTAGTATTTGTACTTTTATAAATTACTTGTTTGTTGGGGATTTCTTATCGGTTAAACATATAAAACAAATAGTATATTAGGTAGATAGGATAGATAATATGTACTGGCATTATATTGTTAATGTTTCTAGATTTTAAGTACGATATTCATGATGCACACAATATACAATAACATTGTATTATATTTTGTTATATCGATTACTTTACATGCTTTTCATGCATGTTTGATACATATCATCAAATAGAATAATAAAATTAACAAATATCTACCAGTATTATTTTAGGTAAACAGTCTCAAATTTCGAATAACACAATCTAAGAATTTTATTGCAAATATTACGCTGATAACTAACTAGATCATACACCGGAAGTAAGTGGGTTATACTGAACAGGTTCTCGACTAATTTTCAATTGGCTCTCCGGCATTTGATTGAAAAATATCTCCGTCGTGCAATTTGCAAATTACATCTGATCAGTTCAATTTAGCTAAGTGAATCTAAGTCATGGAGTGAGTTATGCAACCTTAGCTCGACTTGTTTCAGTAGTATCCACTATAACATGACACGGTACTGATTGATATACAGGGTGATACAGTTTTTTACAGATTTTCTAAACTAAAACTAAAACTTAACTAAACTAAATGTCATTCCGAGTAAAAAGGTTCATATTGACTTTCTCTATTCCTTAACAAGTTGTAGCCGTAGAAATACGGTTTTATTGATATTTTTATCAGCTCTAAATTTTTACCGAATTGAAAAAATTCGAAAATTTTTTTTTGCGGCGAAAATCGTTGTTCTGCTACAGAAAAGAAAAAGATATATTTCTGTATAAATTTAGAACATAACGGGAATTTTGGAATTTATTTCTACAAACCAACTCTTGAATGTTTGAGGGAAAAAGCACTCTCGATGTACCGAATTGCTTCCGAAGTTTTCTTTTTTCCCGTATTTACATAATTCCACATTTTGTGTGTGTGTGTAAGTTTTGATTTTCTGGCCCCACAAAATTTTGTTCGTGAACTATCACCTGGCGGTTATAATGCCGCCACCTATTTGGTATATTGTGATAGTTCCTCCAAGCATCTGACATGTTCGCGGTAATATAAATTTAAATATAATAAAACTTTCAAAACCTTCTTAGTTTGTCAAATATTTAGGTAATTTGGCTAGATTCTTTATATTAGCAATTACGTACCACCTACTCAAGTAAGGAGTTTTGATGAGCTCATTTTTAATACAACTTTATACTAATCTAAGGCTTAATAAATCCGCACATAACATGTGGATGATATGTAGATGAGGGCAAAAATATATATTATCAAAACATCATATTTATTATCTTTATTTTAGGAAATATATGTCAAAATGTTCACATATTTTGAGAACTTTTTATGTGGCATGTGTAGCAGAGCTATACCCATTTCTATTTTAATTGTATTATGTTCTAAAATCTTCATTTTTTTATTAATATTTATTACTATTTGAAAATTGTAAATGTTTTTTCTACTTTGCATTCGTTATAAACTCATAACAAAACCGCTTTCGGTGTCATTATGAAAACACTAGATCACAAACTTTTAGCAACTTTTGGTTTTCCAAGATTTATGATATTGAGGTCAAGTGTCAAATAAGGCTGATATCTCAATCGCTATTGGTTCGCGTCAGTCGTAGTTATGAATTTTACACTAACCACCAACTGTTGAATATAAAATTACTTTAAATTGTAAGGTAACAACCGCATTTTTCGAAATTTATGTAAAATTATGGTCGCAAGGTAGAAAAAATTGTATATAACAAAACAATTCGTGCGCCAATTGTTGTCTTCTAAAACTTGTATTGTAGTAGTAGTAATAATCTTTATTCCAGCATCCAGCTTTGTACAGGTTTATTACACAATTAGTTTCGTTTAATAAATTTCATTTGGTGTTCGACCGGGCTATTGACCTAGGTCTTTCTGCCCTGCTCCATCTCTTATTTTGGGTGTCTTCTTGTATTATAATATACTATAATTGTTAGTTAGAATATTTTGTACGGTAATACGTTGTATAAGGATCAAGCTGGTTAAATCGTTTCTAAATTATCTTTTCTATCACCACTTGAAGACTTTACATCAAACTACCAAATACCTTATTCACAGCAATATTAAAATTTATAATTGCATTGCATTTTCGTTAACGTGCAGATATCACAAAAAATAGTAACATTTGGTGTATGACATACTAGATGTAAATTGGAGCGAAATAAAGGGTTATTACAGCCAACACATATAATATAGGCTGTTCCAAGTTCAATGAACATCCTGTATAGTGTATCTAATATCTTTGGATACTATCATCTACCTACTGGCTTTGCCTATTGTCTAAGATAGTTTAAAGGCAAAATCGCCAAAAAATCTGTGACTCGTAATATAATAAAATATACACAGCGTTCCAAAATACTCTGCTATACTAGACCATTATTAGACTGCTTCCTCTGTGATTTGTTCATATATGATTGCTACGCTTTGACTTTAATAATCTTTACTTTACACCCACACATTACGCAAATATAAAGTAGCATATAGGTAAAACTCTCTCATTTCACATTTCGATTTTCATGAAACTCTTTCCAGTATTGTGTCCTTATATTTTAGTACCATATTTGGAAATAACCTAGGGGAAGAAGGTCTTGTTGTTGAAATCTTTAGCGCTAAAATAAACAAATAAGATAATATTTAAATAAAAGCATAGTTTGAAATGAAATAAAAATCTAATTTGGGTTTAAAATAGGTTTCCTATTAAACCTCACAACCTTATTCCCAGGTGATTACCAACTGTTGGTACCAATATCACGTACTTCCGGTTAAACCGGAAGGGCTTCCTTTTTACACCGGAAGTTGTAGAGTTAATTAGTTGTAGGTAAATCATTTGTAACATTGCATTTAAATGAAAATATTGTAAAATTTTTATTGCTATTTGTTTATTTACTGAAATTTCGAGTGGTGTAATGATTTGGTGTGTATTTTAGTTTTCCTTATTTAAAGTAGAACACGTATGAATAATTTATCAACTGCACAATGTCAATAAGACATCGACATAATAAAATATTTCCACATGTCAGACACATGTGCGTACCCAAATATTATAGAGGTAAAAATTATATTCGAGAAACAGCGTTTCGAGTTTGCGAAACGCACAAAAAACATTCGTTTGATGCCTGGACAATTTCTTCCGCAACGAATTTTAACTTGAATTTCTTTGTGAAACTGGTATAACGGCGAGTCACGTTGTAAGTGCTGGACAGAAAAATACATTCTTATGCCCGCAAAAAATTGTTTTCGAGCACTACGCCGCGCCGTATTGCGAACGAGATATATCGTGGTAAGTTTTAGACTACATATGACTGGAATAAGCAATAATAATTTATGTTTTTAATACCAGGGATGTAAACGCGTAATTTATCGCGTAACTTGCCAAAAATAATTACCGTAATTAATGGTAATTTACCGATTTAATTATTAAATTTAAAATTATTAATTAATTAAATTGCCGTTGGTAAATTACCAGTAATTTCTCGAAAATTTTAATTACAGTTGTTAATTTACCGGAATTTATAAATTAATTTCAAAAACCTTCCATCAGTACTTTCGAGATTGTTCGGATTATTAAATATGACAACTAAATTGTAGAATATACGAGTATTGGATAGAAGTTCAATCTTAATAAAACCAACACCATTCGATTCCTCTTAGTTGGATAAAATAATAAATCTACAACATTGAACTTTATTTTAGGACATCCGCATTGTTGACTTGATGTTCTAACGGTCAGAATATAACCTAAAAGTTTGACTGATATTGATAATTGTGTGTTATGCCAAAAGATGATTTTTCCTTATATGACAACTACAATAATTCGCGTTCTTTTTTTTACATCGCTACAGAATAACAGCAATTAAGAAAACTCTAATAATATCTATTTAGGCTGACTAAAAATGCTTTATATTTGCATAATAATACGGTGTACTACTCTTCTAACCGCTATCATTTACAAATTTAGGGGTGTCTGAATTAGGTACATGTAAATATAGCACGTCCTTAAATCAGACATGTGTGTCAGAATTGTGTACATGCTTAGAAGTAATACATATGGATCTCTTGCTGTTTTTACACAAGAAAATAACATATTTTACATCGTTTGTTTTATGATAATTAATAGTACACATTTTGTCCAAATTCCGACACAAGTGTCGAAATTACGGACATCAATAATACCTAATTATTACACTAGCAGCAGAGAATAGCGATTTTTGCATTAATACACCACCTTTGGAGAAAACAACTCATGCTATCTCCATTAAAAAAGCATTATTCTGACATGAAACACCCAAATAAGGTAAAAAGAAACTATTTTTGTACAACATTAGCAAAAGCACACAAGAACATCATTCTGCAGAACCTTTGTTTCCCTTCAAAGGACCGGACCTTTGTTTCCCTTCAAAGAGTTTATAAAAATATCTCCAGTGAATAGTCTTGCAAAACAAACTTCCACCATTACTATTAACAATTAAGATATCACAAAAGAGCAGAGGTCAGTATCCTTTATCTTAATAGTAATTAATAATCGATCTACCCGAGAAAAAAATAAACAAAATTGTTGAGTATATCGGACCATAGATGACGTTTGATCTTACAAAATCCTTTCCAAATATTGTGTACGTGATACTTGCAAGCAATTCCAACATTACAACAAAAAAAAACAATATTGTAGTTTCTAGGCAGATAGCGTGGAGTAAAAATACCCGATGCCAATTTGTCTTGGAGCGATAATGTCACTCAAATGACGAAGAAAACACGCATATTGCGGCCACTCCGATGTTTATTGACCTAATTGGGTTGTTACCCAATATTTCTTATTAATGCGTTGTCAATTATAGGAGAATCTTGATGAATTGCGTCGTGATTACACATATAATATCAAATTGTTCTTGAACGTTTCAAGTTGGCCGCTTTTGTAAAAGGCGATCACTATTATCCTGTGTATATTTATATACATTCAACTGTTTTGGTTCTTTTCAGAAATGAGTTTGTATGATTCTTCAGCTACTAAACATCAATAAAAAGAATTGAAAAATGTATAAAAAGATGCTGTATTTTGAATAGTTATGACACAATTATAATAACATGTTCTCATTAAAACTAGTTAAAAATAGATTTAAAATGTATTTGTTCTTTTAGCACAAGATCATATTAGTTAGTACACACTTTGTATTATGTTAAATTACGGTAATTAGCTAATTTTTTGGTAAATTACCGTTGAAATTAAAAGTATTAATTCCAAATATTGAATTAACACGTAAATAAAAATTCAAAATGGTAAATTACGATTGTTTAAGTTACCGGGTAATTAAAAATTCAAATTAAAATTAATGACGCATTAATAATAATACCACAATACTGTGATAATTTATATAAATAGTTCTTGTACACATCGGAAGTTATTCGGGATGATTTAAGTTGATAAATAATATTAACACCATATGAATTGTTACAAAAGCATTTGACATTTCTGCAGTGTAAACATAGTATTTTATTTGACGAGCACATAATGAAGGATTTATATCCGTTATGTGCGAGTCAAATACGACGTTTTATCTACGAGTCATAAATTGCATTTTATGCAAAATATTTTAAATGTTTTTGTCAATGATGGCGAGGCGTACTGTCAAATAACTATCATCCACATTGGTTTTGACAGACCTTGACAATAGCGTTGTATAATGATGACAAGTCGTTCAAATAATGATGTCATTATTTCAACAAACTGTCATCATTATACAACGCTAGTGTCATTATGATCATTATATATGGCGCGTATAATGATGGAGATTGTATAGTCATAGATACGTATATGCACGGAACTTATTATATGTGAGGCGTAGATAAAGTCCGTGGAATAACTTGCAAATGTCTCGTCAGTTTGATATCTGATAAAACTGGTATAATAATATACTTTTCATTTCGATATGCTGTGTTTTCCCTTAAAATAAATAGGATTCACCCTTTTAATTTAATAAAAAAATACATTAGGATAAAAATTTCAAAAACAAATGCATTCTAAAATGAACATACAACACGATAAACATTGCAGTTTAGACAGCCAATGGAAGAATTTGTATTTTTTTTTTCACGATTGACAACCGGGTTTTCTACCCTCGTTTCTCTAGATTGTCCCGAACCTACCAGTAAACAAGTAAATTAATTGGAAGACCTACAAGAGCTTGTGTACTCGTCTTCAAGTAATTACTTTATCAATTTCGCTACCAGTCTTTCTTATTGCTGTTGTTATTCTACATTTTACAGTAGGTAATTGCTATGTTATCCTCAAACAATACCCTCCGATTTAAATAAATAAAAAAACTCAAATTCTAAATACTAAATCATGATATAAGGAACTGGAAATAACCGGATTAGCGTGATGTTTATTTAATAAACCGATTATTAGGTAATAAAAAAGTCGTAAAACGTCTTCAAGTGGCATAATAAAAATTTTATCACCGTAAACATTATTAAATCGAATTTAGCGCACAGGAAGAAGAAGTTTAGCGGTGTCAACATTGATATCACAGGTCACGTCTCAAGAGATAGTATTGCGTACTGTCCAAAATCCAGGAACATGTCAAGCTTATATATATATATAAAGAGAAAATCAATTCCGGTTCGGTGCGAATGAATGAATATTGCAAGTCACTTTAGTGCTATTTACAATAATTAAGGCAATTTGTGTTGTGTGTGCCCGCACTCTGCTGGTAATATAATATCGATTCTGAAAGTACAATGGCCGCGAGATAATGGAATTTATAAATAAGTTAAACATGTGGCAATCGTGCACCTTCTCTACTGCAGGCTATTCCACTATCTGCATATAATATTATTGTAATTATTGTTCGCTATTGTTCGTATAGTAAGTGGGGGTATTAGTTTTTTTTTCTCGGTTTTGCATGTATTAAATTTATTGCATGAGACTTTTTGCGTCATGTTTAGATTGAAGTAACATGGGTAACAACGTAACATCGTTTATCATCCATGGCTCTTACTGAATAGGTTTTTTTTGAATGGTTGCTGCGGCACCTGTGTCATTTTTATATCAACGATAGATACATAAATCTTTTCACCGATACTTTTGTATACCAGTACCTACTTGACACACCATTTTTTATAGAGTTTTTATATCCAAATATGCGGCATGATTTGCAATATTTATTGAATCCACTTTTTTGTTAACTTATTCTATAATATAAAGGTCTATTTTACATACAGTGTGTCCAGAAAAGCTTGCATCTTATGGAAAATTATTCATTTCTCAGATAATCTTAGTCCTCATGAATGTGACAGCAAGTTTAAAACAAAAAAAATCTGATGTGGCAAGGTACATGACTTTATCATACAATATATAAAATTAATAGTTTATTTGATTGAGATCAGTCGCGTCTGCATTAAAATAAAACTAGTTAGCCAGGATTTGACAGAACTCTAAAGTCCCCCCTGTTGAGCAAACAGACAACACTTCACCTTTCCCCCAAAACTGTTTAACGATAATTTTTTCATATCTACCCTGAGACCATTGTATATGTGACTGACCTGGTAAGAGAATGATCGCTTATACAGCTCAGCCCGATGGGCAGGTGGAGCAAACAAACCCCTGAATCTTAAATTAAGGTTATGGACATCCGTTCTACAGCGTATCTTCCGCATGAGGTATTGCGGGGACCTCTTGGATAGCAACTTATGATATAATATTGCTGCATGCAACACCCTAGTGTTATCCATGTTCATCCATCCTAAGTCGCCCAGCCCATTCGATACATGATCATACTTCCTCAAACCAAAAACAAACAAAACTCATGCATTTTGGACACGCTGAACACGCTGCCTATCCGACGCCGTCAGGCAAGGACCGTACACTGTATCACCATATGAGATCTTTTTACTATTGGCAGTAGATGTAGTGAGATATTGTCAAAACATCAGCATTTGACACTACCGGTACTATCATTAGTCTGTAAATATTTGGAAAATCCTGGCTCACTATATAGTATTATATCAATGCAGATGCGACCGATCTCGATCAAATAGAATTTGTTCATGCAGCTAAACTATTAATTTTACCAAAAAATGTCGCAGACATAAATGATTCAGAAGTTCTTCTACTTTAATTTATTGTTTGACTATTTTGAGGAAATTACAGAAATGGCAGCTCATTTGCAAAATCCTTGAAAAATGCTTAGAGGAAACGTCCAGTTCCTTTGGACCCTTTTGAACCAAAAGCTTTTCAGCTCTAAATTTAGTCATTAAACTTCTAAATATGAAGTTTGGTCCCGATACCTTCAGTAGTTTCTCCGGAATCGTCTCCACAAAAATCGAGTACACACATATATACATACACACAGAGACATTTTTTGTACCTTGGTCAAAAATGATCAGGGGACCCAAAAAGACCTATTTCCGCTAAAATCCCAAATTTTTTTCTCAAGTTTGTGAAAAAAGGCAATTGAAAATGAGTATGTTTAAGTTTTGTGTGTTGCCTCTATGTTTTTCAAAGCAATTGGTATCAATATGGATATAATTTTTACCAGATAAAAAATTAGCTATGGGTTTCTTATGTACCAAACTAATCAAAGAGAAATGACGCAAAATATTTTTACTGATGTGGGAACTGTACTTAGGTAAAATAATATAAATGAATATGAAATTTAATATTTAAAAAACACTAATGTCGTTATTGTCAAAAATAACTGAAGTTGAAAATTATATTATTGTGTAATATTCTTGTAAAATACAGACATCTCAAAGTCGTTTCTTTCCTTATTATAATTCATTGAAATAAATCAAATATTGCCCCATTTATGTCAGTTATTTATTTATTTATTATTATCCTGCAATGTCTTCTAATTTCTGTGGCCAATGATAATAACAATCCCGAATCAATCTATTTTATACCATCCCCATTTCTTATTAATCTATTATATATCTCCATCCTTATCGGGGCATAATCATATATCCAGCCGAAATAAACCCCTATAAAATCAATCTAGCGCGAAAAATATCGAAGAAGTCAATTTGTGCTGAAGTGTCTATCCGAGATAGCTATTCTACCGTGGTCCCTTGGGGATTTCCGTTCCTATGCACGGGCCTCGTACAGTTGAGAGATGAGAAAAATCCAATTTTGTCACACGGGGCCGGACAGCTTGAACCTGCGGCATTCCAGTGGGTTTCGGCCGACCATTTCATCCCTACCTTGCGGAGCATAAATATTATATGCATGTTTCTCCTACCCAGACTCTGCTGTCTGCCTTTTTCGGTGATATATTTCAGTTGGACGGTTGCCTAAAGCCCTTTGTTGTCACAGGAGGTGACATCTTGAGTCTGACCGAGCGTTTTTCTAAGTTGTCTTATTTGTACAAAAAGCTTTATTTGTTTTTTTTATTATTATTTGAACATTCATAACATACTTGAATTATTCAGAAATATTCCAAAGTCCATTAGTTTTTGAAAGCATCATGCCAATTAGTCGCGAAAAATAAAACTGTTTCGAGCAAAATGCGTTTCAAGTTTCAATAATATTTTACATAGAATGCAATGAACGCATCCAAAGAAGAATATTGTTATTTACCAACTAGATAATCACTCTCTTAAATCCAAATTATCGTTTTCTTAAAGCAAATATATGTCGCTCACATTTGCAAATATCTTTGATGGTTGCCCGTCCCTATCGTTGTTATCGCTATAAGGTCGGCAGAAAAACCTTCACTAAAAGCCTGCTGCGAAATAAACCGCAATGATTTGAATTGATGGGTTTTAAGCCTAGGGAACATGTTTGGAAGCTAGACATCAGACAGTAGAATTGAAGATATAGTTGTTGTTTTGAGTATCGCTACTTAAACACCTTTCTAACAACTCTCTTGACGACAAATCGTTCTAAAACGACCATTCAACAAAGATCCATGACGTTAATTTGAACTTTTTTGCTTATTTTGATGACATATCGACGTTAAATAACTATGAGATATGTAATAAAATTATAAACCCCTAACCACAAGAAGTATTTTAGAAACCTAAATACGTATTTCAGCAACTATGTTGCCATCTTCAGTAGAAACTAAAAAAAAAAGAAAAGAGAGATTAGCACTTCATAGTATCTTTACTGGATATTGTCCAAGCAAATCACTAGTGGAAGTGACGTCCATGTTAAAAATTACCCTATATATATACCCATTTGTTGGTCACACCTCAGTGAATTTTGATCATTGAAGCGTAAAAAACATGTTTTAATTAAAGCAGGTCAAACAATGGCGAACAAGGTATAGGACCCCTGTCTAGATACTTTCCAAGCTGTTTAGTTCCCTATTATTTGACACAGCTTTTACAAGTTTTAAGTCATCTACAACTACTTTATGACCTGTGTCTAAAATATGTTCAGCCACACTAGATTTTTCAAAACGATTATATTTAAAATGAGCTACATGTTCTTTGAACCTAGTTAAAATTGTTCTTCTAGTCTGGCCTACGTATTCTTTTCACAGTCATGACATTTGATACAATATATACCAGATTTATCAAGTACATCTACGTTATCCTTTGGGTTTCCAAGAAGGTTTTTTATGTTATTATGAGTCGAATATGCTATACAGAGATTTTGTGATGTAAAAATACTTCTCAAACCCCTTGTATATGCACAATCGAACGGTATTTTAACATATTTCTTCTTTTCTACAGACAAAGTATTTAAAGTAGATATTTGATTTACATACATTTTTTGATTCTGCTTCTTAATCTATGAGATATGTGTTTATATTAAAATTAATGATGATGATTAAACAGTGATGATTTTCTCAAATGCAGACTTGCATTAACTTTACCTGTTTTAACTTCGAGATTTGCAGTAGTAAAAGATACGTGCTAAATTAAATAGACTTAAAAATATCTACATTACCAGGAAAATGGATAAGTTTCGCAATTATTTCTGTTTAAGACGAAATCGCCGTCCGTGAACATCCATATACTTGAAAAATATCCACAAAATAAATACTCGAAGAAAACTGCCATAAATACATTTTCTTAATCATATCGCAAGCTGTTAACTTGATATTTTTAATTTAAACATAAATATGAAAATCTATGAGAGATATATTCTAAATAATTTTGTTGTTGTTTTTCTTGCACCGCTTTGTTTTTTAAACAGCTGAATGGCTCAAATAATGCCTAGAAATAAAACCTCATGTAATTGTACTAAAGATTTTAAGGGGTTCTTAAAAATGACGACAATTTTTATGACATTCCCTAGTAGTGTTCGATTCTAATTGCCAATTATAAAATTTCAGATCACTATTATTTTTTATTTCAGTGATAACAGTCAGTCTTGTGTCGCGTCACAGGCACTTCACAAGTTCTTAAGGAATTGAGCACATATTAGACTTCTTAAAAGAATAAATTTTGTTTTCTAAAAATAGTCAGTAAAAAGTTTCATAAGGATTTTAGTTTGTTCTTATGTTTATTCAATATAATTTGATAATTTTTATTCTTTTTAGTTATAAATGTATTTACCTTTTATTGTTGTAATGGGTAGGTACTGATGGTGTTATTTTTCGGATACGGATTGTTTCATATGTATTTTATTTTTGGTTGTTTTGTGAATATTGCAAACAACTGTAACTTCTTAAGGAACTGAGAAAAACAAATATGCGTGTAAAAAATAATTTTGCGGGAAAAAAGTGGGACACCTTGTAAAAGGAAAGTATTATAATCGTGTCATATAACCAATGGTACGATACCTGACCTGTGACAACGGGTGACAAATTTCTTTTTGCACACACTAGAAAAATATCTCGCGCCGGCCCTGCAGAAAGTGGATAGATTTGGTCGTGGGTTTGTGATGGATTGGGCTGGAATCAGTATAGATGGTTCCTGGTAGACTAAATGCCATGAATTACATCGAAAACATCTGATCCCTATTGAACACGTGTGGGATCAGCTTGACCGACGTGTTCGCAAGCGCCCTAATTCACCGGAAACCATACAGGAACTGACACAAGCCCTAATTGAGGAATGGGAAAGCATACCCCAGGAATCTCTTCGCAGACTATAGTAGTGCGAAGCATGCGACGCAGGTGTGAGGAAGTGGTTCGTGCTCGTGGATGACATACACAGTATTAAGAGGGGAGTCCAACAGCTGATCGACTGCGGCTTGGCTGTTTTTGATAAGTGGGGAAAAATCAGTCGAGAATTGGTCTTTGAGCGGGGATGTCGATGTTTTCGCTAAAGCTAGTTTGGAACAAGATAGGCTACGCCGACGTGCGGTCAACATTATACGATCTAACATCTTTCACGCTGTTTCAATTTATTTTTGCACACGTAATCAGGCTGGGCCATATAGTGATATTTACAGTTCTTACCAACATAACATGGTAACTCTAAAAATTACTGTGATAAATTGTTGACGTAACCTATGTTGAGAATTTGAGGTATTTCTCATATATTTATGCAACTTCAACATTTGTCTACGGTTTATGAAGAAAAATCTGCAAAAACTCTCGTACTATGAATATGTAGAATATTTAAACGTGTAAGGTTATGTGCCCATATACCTAAAATAGTGAAGATTGTGTGTGTGAAGAAATACGTGTGTTCTATCGTAACACCTGTACTAATACTTTTGGTCACAGATTACTTTCTCTTGGTACGATAGATTATGCACTCATTTCTCAGCTGATCACTGATCACTTATGCCTAGCTAATGAAAAACTTACAAGTATATATCGACCCATGCAACGAAGCCTATAGTAACTACATAGGCATTGCACTTGAGTTACGATAGTCTTCGTTGCATGGGTCGATATATATATTACACATACGTACATATATCAACAGCACTGGGATCTGATAACTAATAACGTATAAGAAAATAAAAAAAAAAACACTTAAGTTATTCTTTATTTACCAATTTGTAATTCATATATTATTTATAAAACACAATATATTAATATTATATTATAATGTCAACAGAAAATCACAAAAATGTTGATCCTCGCTATCATTAGTCATTATTTATAAAACACAATTAGATAACTTAGGCTTTATAATATTATATAGCTTTATTAATATTATATTATAATATCAACAGAAAATCACAAAAATGTTGGTCCTCGCTATCATTAGTCATGCATATGGATCGTTATGCTTGTTCGGTTCTTCGGGGGTAATTTCAATAGAATCTGCGGTTTGCTGTCTTGAACATACATTCTGCACACACTTTGCACTTGAGAAGAAAAACATCTGGGCTCAGTGGTTGGCAAGTCGACTATGTCCTATTATACAACATTTCTCATATAATAATATAGATGTCTTCCAGTATTATTACCAAAGAATTTGATGAAAAATCGGTAATCTTCAGCATACCTCGGTGATTTTATTGTTAGTTCATGGAAATTATGAAAATTAGTGATCACATCTCTTGTCTAGAAATCCTTTTCGTTCAACAAAATAGTACGTCAGGATTTTTCCTGATTCACCGTAATGTAATTGGAATCTAATTACAAAACCCGTAATGAGCTTCTACATGATACTATACTTGGAGCTTGAATTCTATGGTAGTAGAATGATAAAACAGCACTGTTTATATCTATTTTCTGCTAGTTAACCTAAAAATTTGAGTTTTTAATAAAATAATAAGTACTATGTATACTTCTTTAGGCACAAACCTGATTGATGTCTGATATAATAGTAGAATTTTTATATAATCTCCTAATTTCGATTGGAAAACATCTTTGTGCGGTGTTGTTTATATCTAATTTGTAGGTTACAGCATTTTCTAGGTTAGAGCTCTCGAGTCTCGAAATATGTCCAATAAATATAAATGTGAATTTTATCGAGTTATTTTTTGTGGTATATGGTAGATAGAGATAGGCACATTACTATCCTCGTCTAATGACGTCTAGTTCTCGAGAACACCGTAGATGTCTAGACTCGAATATGGATGGAAAAATTGGTAAAATACAACGCCGATTCATGAAAAGTGTGCCTTTATTTCTTTTCATTTATTTGATTTTTTCAAAATGTACATTGACGTAAAGTGGAACTACCGCGGCAAATCGCAAAAATACATAATTGAAATGTTATATCTGAAATCAGGATATTACCCGTCCTCCAATTATACGTCTATCTTTGACCAGCAATTGTTTAAAATTGGGCATGGGTATAATAAATATGGAGGTTTGGCGCACTAGAATGGTTCATTCAGATTGTTGTCATCTTATAAGATGTTATCATTATTCAATAATTAACCCACAAAATCATTGAACAGTTTAAATAATTGGACCAATAGGGGACCACCAGAACAGTCCTAAAGTTAGGTTGAACCATCCTCTTAAGTGTATCTTAGAAGCAATTCCACAAGCAATGTTTCCAATAAATACATATGTCGTATACTCACAAATATACATGTAGTATTCTGTCCCTATTAATGTACTTGGCTATGCGTACTATATATATCAAACATCACATCCAAATATCGAACTATATCCACATGCATATGAGATAACGTTGTCACATGAAGTACCATACGATTTTGTGTTTACCGCAATTGGTACGACCAATAATAAACGGTTCAAGGTCTGAAAAAATGCCCGATAACAGCGGATACAATAAAATTCAAGTGCCAAGCCACATGCCGTGCATGAGCCAGATTTATTTACATAATTCAAAGATTACGATATAGGAGTACCTACATTATGGGCACTTATCGTACCTATTGTGTTTATTTATAATTGTTTTATTTTTGTCAATGCATTTCTATAGATTCCGTTATAATATTTCTTCACAATATATTCCCACAATATATTTCTTTTGTGTAATATTTGTAAATATGATTGATGTTTTGTTTGTTTTGTTCTAGAGTGCTAATCAACCGAACTACTCGACTGTATACCTGGATATTTTATTTCTGTGAGTATTTATTGTTGATTAACTATAATTTCTCGTTTAATAATATCCTATAGCTTGGAAATATTTTTTAATTGTGTGGAAAACACAATCAATAAATCCTTGAATCCTTGAATAATTGTGTGTGTATAAAGAATGGACTTTGTATTAAATTACTAGTTATACTGGACATGCAAAGTAGTCTTAGTTTATGAATCTTAGGTATGCGAAAACGCTGTCGTGTTGTTATTTGAAAAACTTTGATATTATCATCTAAAGTATAGGTTATGTTGACATTGACATAGTTACGTAATGGTTCTAATAAATACTGGAGATTTCTGCGCACTTACACATATTTAGACGATACCAATCAACTACAACTTTTTTAAAACATACTGGTCAACAAATTTTAGTGATATACAGTTTATTAGAATTACCAGAATTATATTTGGGCACACTCGGTATAGTAATTTCTTTAGTAAGTAGGTATAGTATGGAACAATAAACACTGCAATGGAAGCTTGCCACTAAAATAGTAAAGTTCCTGTAAAATATTCAACTCTAACCTTTGCAGTTCGCAAACAAATGACTATCCTTGTATCCTTTTCTATCGTTTTAAAATTCAGGTTACCATAAAAACTTCATGGCATGCAATTTTACACCCCAAGGAACAACCAAGGAAATAAAACTACTAAAGAGCGCGTGACCCCCTTTTGTTTTCTTTTCACGCTTACGTGAAAATTCTCACGTAACTGAAGGAGGTTAATAAAATTTTCAGGCTTTCATCTTTTAGCTATTTCGAACTATGAAACAACAAAAGTTAATTTTAAACGCCCACAGGTTTGATTTTGATCCAAAACTGGGATTGCTCCATCCAAAAATGACATTTTCTCCTATTGTTTTATCTTTTTTACGGTCCGGCTATAAAGATACGAACCGGAAAAGTCATCACGTATTTATTCTGAACGTAATTTTGTCAATATGTAATGGCGATCGATATGCGGGACGCTCCTAATCTATTTTTATCAGGATGAAAAAAAAGTGTGTGGATAAAAATGGGGTTAATATGAAAATATCGATGTTGTTTGTTGATTTGTTTATTTCGATTAAGTTTGTAGTGGAGAATTTTGGATTTGCTTCCTGGTATATGAGGAACAGCTGTTTTAGACGGTCACCTTGATCGTAACGATAGGATGTTTGGCAGAAATGTTTTGTTTTGGTACAGGACCGGTCTCAGCAAATTTGAATTATTTTTTTTTGTTTTGTATGGTGGTTTTTTGTTTATTTTACATGTAAAAGCGTAGACTGTAGTAAATGTACACACTTTGTAGACAATTATATACACGTGCTACCACAGAGTCGTAAAAGTTTCAACTAAAATGAACAATAGATTTAAATAAACTTGTACTAACTATCACAAATGATTGATATGTTGCAATTTGAATGAATTAGGTATTAATTTGTATTGATTAGGTAATCAAAGCATAAGAAATGTTATGTTGGTAGATATGTTTTGTAATAAAACTAAAAGTTATTGTATGTTTGCATTGGGTTTAAAATGATTACGAATTACCTCTGTTATCATGTGTTTAAATAAACACGTTACATTACCAATAGTCTTGTATCATAAAGAATTGATCCTGTAGAAACAAAGAATTATTATAAGTACATTTATCTATTGTGCAAACATTTGTGTATGGTGTAATTGTTTGTTTAAAATTATAATAGTACACGACAATTCATTCATGTACTTAAAGAGGGAAAAAAAACATTAAAAATCTGTAGTCAAGTAGTTAAGTTATTGACCATAAAAATACGTAGGTACATATCCGGGATTTTTTTGTCCTCATGGGTTTATTTATTACGTTACATCATAAACAATACAATATGGTGGTTACTTGAATTATATTTTCAGTCAAAGAATAAAGTACTACTGTATTGATGTTATCACACTTTGGCCTAGTTTTTTTAATTTCAACAATTTATCAATTATTATATATACAGATGTAGAGATGTAATTCTATCCCAACACACAGAGAAATGGTTGTCTAGTGTTAAGAAATTAAGAATTATGTTAAGAAATGACATTCTTAATATAATTTGTTCGTTTTAAAACAACACATACTTGTAATAAGAATATTTCTTTAATATAAAACATCCAAAATATTTGCTTTAAGAAAAAGATTGTTTTGATTTAAGAACATCGTTGTTTTGAAAATAATGTGAAGGATGCCGATAGATGGAGCTTTAGTTTCTCGTCGTAAGAGCGGTCTCTTAGAGGGTATATAACCGCATACATGTCTATGCAGTATCTGTAAGGTATAGTAACTTCTACAAAAGTTACAATTTTTTCATGATATCCAACTTTTGTATTGGATACTTATTTATTCTAAGCGAAAAACGGATTATTTTGCTTACTTATATGAAGCTTTCTTATTCTAATTTAATGTTTATAGCATTACTGTAGAAATGATGAGACAGTTTACTTTGTATCTTTTCCCGTGAAAGATGTAAGCAGCTTTTCAATTTTCTTGAAAATGTAAACAAATTATGAAGAATTACTGAACAATTAATTGTCATTCATTTTTGAATTTATTTTGAAAAAAAAACATTTTTTGATTGGAAAAGCTGAACATCTAAAAAAATTCTTTTTTTGTTTTTGTTTATTAAAAAATATATGCTTATTTAAGACAGACAAATGCATACTTTCACAAAATTTCGTCAAAATTGAATTACTTTTGCGATGATGAAAAATAAAGAAACAGAAAAATTGTTTTTGCATTGGCATTCGCATTTTTCTCGGAAATTTTGAGATCATAGTAAAAAGTGATCCTTATCCTTGACGTTTATTAGCAATAACATATGTTGCAACCACTTTCAAATCCCCCAAATAAACACATTACCACCCCATGACCTGCTTTGATTGGTTTTACGTTCACTATTAAACACTTTAACATTTCCAACGATAAAGTCCTCTCTCCCTTGAAAACGTTTTTCATTAACTTCCATTTCCAGATAAAATGTGGCCCAACAAATATTCCTGAAAATAGATCAGTTGAAATACCTAAATTCTTCGATAACTCAGTCAAATTTCAACCGATTCTAATAAACAAACTCGTCTTAAACGCAAATTTAATTGGGCGTTCAGTAAAAAAATAGAAATAAAATATATCATCAAAACGCTGTTAAATTTCAAAAAATGTGAAATTAATGGGAATCTTCTGAATAGGTTAAGATTGTCGATTAATGATTTTACGATATTTGGGTACAAATCGAATAGTACTTAATAACATATTAGAGAGACTAAAATACAATAAAACAACCTAATAAACAAACAAAATAATCTCTAGTTAATGTGAATGAAGAGTAGGTACGGATTTATTACGGTCTGGCCGTAGGTATATTCCTTCTGCCTAGTGGGAATCTCAAGACGGTTATTAAACTTCGATAACTCGGTCAAATTTCAACCGAGTCTAATAAACAAACTCGTATTAAACGCAAATTTAAATAGGCTTTCAATAAAACAGTAGAAATAAATTATTATGGATTGAAACTGGTTATCAAACTGTTGTTAAAGTTCAAAAAATCTGAAAATAATGGGAATCTTCTGAATTTGAGCGTCCATAACTTTTCGACTTTTTATTGGATATGACCGAACAATTGTGTTCCCTCTTTCAATTGCATTTTTACTTTATCATACGCAGTATAATGAAGTATTGTAATCGTGCCGAAAAGAAAATTTGAGATTTTAGCGAAAATAGGTGTTTTTGGGTGGGTGTATGTATGTGTGTGTGTGTGTATCTGTGTTAGAAGTTTCATTACTAAACTTAGAGCTGAAAATCTTTCGGTTCAAAAGGGTCCAAAGGAACTGGACGTTTCCTCTAAGCATTTTTCAAGGATTTTGCAAATGAGCCGCCATTTCTGTAATTTCCTCAAAATAGTTAAATAATAAATTAAAGTAGAGGAAATTCTAAATAATTTATGTCCGCGACATTTTTTGGTAAGATTAATAGTTTAGCTGCAAGAGCAAATTCTATTTGATCGAGATCGGTCGCGTCTGCATTGATTTAATACTATATAGTGACCCAGGATTTGCAAATTTTTCAGTCTAATGACAGTAGCGGTAGTGTCAAATGCTGATGTTTTGACAATATCTCACTATATCTACTGTCAATAGTATCAAAAGATCTCATATTGTGATACCGTGTACGGTCCTTGCCTGACGGCGTCGGATAGGCAGCGTGTTTAGCGTGTCCAAAATGCATGTGTTCTGTTTATTTTTGGTTTAAGGAAGTATGATCGTGTATCGAATTGGCTGGGCGACATGGGGTGGTTGAACATGGATAACACTAGGGTGTTGCATGCAGCAATTTTATATCATAAGTTGCTATCCAAGAGGATCCCACAATACCTCATGCGGAAGATACGCTGTAGAACGGATGTCCATAACCTTAATTTAAGATTAAGGGTTTTGTTTGCTCCACCTGCCCATCGCGCTGGGCTGTATAAACGGCTATTCTCTTACCAGGTCAGTCACATATACAATGGTCTCAGGGAAGATATGATTTTTATGGGCATTTGCGATGTTTTGTTAAGTTGGATTTGCTGCAATTACGAGTAATTAGACTCTAGAGTAGTTTTTGTTCGTTTTTGTTTTTATAAGTTCTCGGAATTATGTATTATTATTGGTACAATTATGTCTTAGTTCTAGTTTGCGTAAGTGGAAGGACCGGCAACTTTCCCTCCGCATTCTCCACACAGAAACACCCATAAACAAAGGAAGCACCTATTGCCCTTTTTCGGGCAACTAAATTGACCCCTCGATTCTGACCTGCGCACCCAACTTCCTAGTACGTACCCAACGTTTAGGAAGCGTCGCATGTCGGGCACCGTGCCAAACCAGTCGTCGGTACGCCAAGCGTCGATCCACAACCGCGGCGTCGCTCCTTTTCCCTCGTCGCTGTCGACTCCGAACGGCGTCGGCGTCTACCTCACGTGTTCGCCGCACGAGGGCGCTGCGTGCTGCGCACCATACATCCGTGTTGTTATTCGGGAACGACTTTTTCCGTCGTCTATAAGCGTCGCGACGCTTCCCAGTATCGCGTGTGTGCGCGCGTGTGTGTGTGTGTGCGTGCGTACGACGCTGAAGTACATTGACTTTAGCGTAGCGCTTGTTTGGCGCACATATAGATTTATTTATTCAGTGGTTGGTACGCTGTATACGCGGTTTTTGTACCGGTCTGCCTCCGCCGGTTTTGATAACAAAAGAACGCCGATAAGGACAAATAGCGCCCCGGTGCGCTAGATGTATAACAAACAATAACAGAGGCGTTGTTAAAAAATTGTTTTTTGTTGATGTAAGGATAGAGTTGGAACTGTTGAAACTGGTAAAAATATTTGTTGTTGTATAAGTTCTTCGGATCTATCTTGTGGTTGTTTCTCTTTGACTGTGTTGAGTGTTGTGGACACCACATATATGAATCGCAGTTAGCAAGGTATTCCCCGATTTCTACTGCTTTGTTTTTTGTAGATGCACCTAACAATGTTTGCCAAGCACTGGAATAAGTAGACTTACCACGTTTGGGGTATTAGACCCAAAAAGCTGGCCATAAATCAAATTTCTAAATTGTTAAATTCCAAAGAGTAAACCAGTTTCTGGGATAGGTAAAAGACCGATGTATTAAAAGGCGGCAATATTTTTTCACCTGACCCCTGAGCCACGTGTCCTTGTCAGCCAAAAGTTATCTTTTACTATGGCTGAACATAGATACACATAAGTTGACTCTCTTAAAAACGGTTGCATTTTTGTATTTTAACGATAAATGTGACTTTTTTGTTATACATTCTTTAGAACCAAGTATGAACTTTCATTCGACATTATTTTTATTAAAATTTACCCACTATTTTGTTTATTGCAGGGCCGAGAACATTCGCTGTTATTAAAAAAAAATAGTTTATGCAGAACTTGAGTGTTTTAGTTTAGTGTTTAGCTTTGTTAAGCTTTTGAAAGTGGTTCAAATTATAGTATACATATTTGACATTACAACTACTGGAAAATCTGCGGTTTTTGTGATTTTATATCTAATACGTTGTAAAGGAAAATCCAAAACTTGATGTACCGGCTTATATGTAATTTGGTGCAATTTCTTGATACCGTGATAGTCGAGGTAGATTAGAACATATTTAACCATATTTAGCTATATACAAATGGTTACGGTTATCGAGATATTGACAACTTTATGTTCAATGCATCTTGTATGTTGTAAATGCCGTTATGTACGTATATTTTTCCGTTTTGGATCATGTATAGCAAACAACCCCGATGACCTAGACTCTAAAAAATCATCCGAAAAAAACCTTAAACTTTGTACTTGTATATGCATTTCTTGGAAATTGGTTGCTTGAAGCCAATCGGATTCATATTCAAGGCAAGAAAATACATCGAAAGCACCTACTCGCATACACAGTTCACTGGTTTAAATTGGATTCTTGTTGAGGAGAGACAATAGTAAGTTTGTGAATAGAAACTGGTTAGGCGTTTTCGATAAATGTGTTTATGCGGAATGCGAATGCGGGTTCAAAACATGCGTATTAGGGTCATACCACTAAAAAACGACCGTTTCAGCTTGAAGTATGATCAAATTTCGAAAGTTTTCATGGAAACAATAAGTATAAATATTAGACAATTTTGAAATAATACTAAAAATAATGGATTTTATAGTGATAAAAATGGTAAAATAGGTTCTTAATTGCCTCTACTATCACGTCTTAAAAGGAATGCATCGAACGGAAAACAGCATGAATAGCATGTGTACCGTTTCAATACACAATATCGACTGGTGTAAACTTTCATTTTCTTCCTCTACCACTGGTCTTTAAAAATAAAACTTTTTTCAGGATTTTCTTACAACATAACAGACCCAAACATGTTATCTCATATAACTCAAAAACGACATGTACTGTTCAATTTTAAATCCGTATATGCTGCGTATTTAAACTGGACATGCCATATATTATTTTATGAATTTGACACGGTAACACAGAATAGAAATGAAATCACAAAAAAATATTGATTGCAAATGTTGTAGCAGTAATTCATTTACAATAGGTGTAGTGCAGTGAAGAACAATTTTTAATACAGTTTGCTTTTTCCTATTTTGTACTGTTTTATTGAGTTATTAAGTTATTAACCTTCAAATTCTTAGTATGAAGGTTAAAATATTATACATAAATTAAACAACACATCTAAAGCCTTACTATTTTGTAAACAATAATCGTTTTATTTAAAATGGAAGCAGTTAATCTACTTGCATAATAAACAACCATGACGTATGAGTTCTAAATTTATCCAATTTTAAATAATTTGTCAAAATGTTTTATTGGCATTAATATGAAAAATTGAAAATTTGACTTTATCAATTGCCTTTTCCGCAACTATTCTTGAAATTTTTTTGGAAAAATGTAAGACGTTTGAGCAAATTTAAGATACAAGACAAAGTTATGATCTAATAGAATTTAAATTTGGTTATTATTGTTATCAATACGCACACTTTTTTGGGCAGTGTATAATTGTTAATAAAAATAGTAATAATATATGTATCGTATGGCTTCATTTATGTAGTTATATCTCCGAAAATGAGATAAGGAGATACGCAGCACAGATGCTTTCATGTATATATTATAAACGTGCTCGTGATCATCTGAGATTTGACCCTATTACCAAGTCCACGTGCTCAACTGACTTTGACTGTACACGCCGAATCAAAATAAGGTGCTTGACCTACTTCCTGTTTGAAAAGCAGTCTTATTTATATAAGTATACTTGTCCACTACACAATATAATAATATTACTACAATCGTCATTGTATATTATCTTCTTTATATGGAATGATCTTGAAAACTACTTCAGTAGATGGAATGTTTCACCGTATTATGTGAAAACAGTTGGTGGTACGCGAAAAGATCATATGACGTTTATTGTAGAGGATTAAAAGATCTACTTATTTCATTCTAACTTTCACTCTCGCCAAACCATGGGACGGAAGATATGTGAGATTATCTTGCTTGCTATTGGTCTGACGACAAAATATGTTAGATTGAAATTTGTAGATCTTTAAATTCTCTACAATAAAGGTCCTATTAAACTTTTTCGTACGATCAACTGTTTTCACATAATTCGGCCATGAGTCAACCCACTTTTCAACTTGGGTTTTTTTAATCATTAATCTCTTGACTTTTAATCTGTAATCAGATACCCATTGACGTCTTATTCTCGAGGCAGCCTACTTAATCCCTTTTGAATTGATTCAAAATCTGGACTAAGCAGGATTTAATTTTATAGGTGGCTATTTAATGTAATAAAGTGACAATACTGCAAGATATTGGGTGATTAGTTTTACACAATACACTATAAATCAATTTTGCTTGTAATCTAAATTGAGATATACACCTCAGAATGTTCAGTTATTTAATGTAATACCGATCGAGATTGAAAAAAAAAATAACGATACTGCTCTCATTTTTTTTTATTGCGGCCGATAATGTTGTAATCTATCTGGGGCATCATACTTTAGCTGTGCTAAAGGTTATATGCCAGAGTATTCTTTGTAATTGCGATATTATTAATGTAGTAATTTTAATTTATCGGTCAGCTGTACGTATACATCTTGAAGATAACCGAGATTCTGCCTCTTTGAAAGATATACTGATATACTATTAGTTATTACTGAAATTATTATATTTCTGTTCAAAAAATTACTAACTTTCTTATTGGAATACAAATTATATGCATCTGATGTGGTCAGGCACATGACTATATCATACAATATATAAAATTAATAGTTTAGCTGCATGAGAATCTATTTGATTGAGATCAGTCGCGTCTCCATTAAAATAAAACTAGTTAGCCAGGATTTGACAGATTAATAAATAATTAAAAAAATAAATAATTCCTTTATTGACATAAAACAATATTAAATGCAACAAAATTATATTTAGGGCGGAGATCAGCACACTTGTTTCCAAATTGCCTTGCTCTTCCACTCAACCCCTTACGCAAACTAGAACTAAGACATAATTGTACCAATAATATAACAATAATTCCGAGAACTTATCAAAACAAAAAATTACTCTAGAGTCTAATTACACGTAAAAAATAAAAATTAAAACAGCCCCCGATGTGCGCTCAATGCCTAAAGTCCCCCCTGTTGAGCAAACAGACAACACTTCACCTTTCCCCCAAAACTGTTTAACGATAATTTTTTCATATCTTCCCTGAGACCATTGTATATGTGACTAACCTGGTAAGAGAATGGCCGTTTATACAGCTCAGCGCGATGGGCAAGTGAAGCAAACAAACCCCTGAATCTTAAATTAAGGTTATGGACATCCGTTCTACAGCGCATCTTCCGCATGAGGTATTGTGGGATCCTCTTGGATAGCAACTTATGATATAATATTGCAGCATGCAACACCCTAGTGTTATCCGTGTTCAACCACCCCAAGTCGCCCAGCCCATTCGATACATTTTTTATCGAAAAATTCCTAAACACCATTAAGAGTTTCACAAAACATCAGGAAATAAATTACGTTAGAAACAATTGCTAATTATAGTTCGGATTATCGCAAATTTCAGCTAACACGAAAGCCTAGAGACACGCTATCATGGCTGCCCACAATTCTTTAATTAACTTAATCCAGGCTCTCTTGATTATGATCCAGTAGAACGAAGTTTAATTACGTGATTTTTTACTTTGCTTTCACCGCCCGCTGTGATCTGAGCTTTAATTAATTTTAGCCCTGAGCGGGATATTTGATTAGGGTATTACGGTCCTGTGGACATTTGACTAAAATCACTATATAAATAAATAAATCACTAATAAATACATAGACGACGTTTCGTCTTATATTAAAGTAAAGTTTGACATTTTATTTGTAAAGCGAATCAGTAAAGCATATTCTTTCTAAAAATAAGTTGGCTGAAAAACGTTGTTATAGCATATTATCCATATTTGGCTTAAATTTTCTAAAGACCTGAGAAATATGCTGCCTGATGTCTGGAAGTGGTCGCCTTGTTCGTTTTTGTAGTGGGTCGATAATTCCTACTAAATATATAACGTGGATATTTCAACTTAATTCCCTATCGACCTGGCTACCCGACATATAATTACCAGACTAGCTATATATACGACTACACGTAACTTTGCAAACGTTGGGTTCCTTCGAAATTGTTACGAATATCCCTGCAAAGCGGTGGTAGAATTGTGCTCGTTTAGCTTGCTTGTGTGCTGTTGATTTTAATGTAAGACATGCAGGAAACGAAAAAAATTAACAGTTGGTTGAATAAAAAATTGAAAGAAAAAAATAAAAGCATAACAATTCTTAGCAACACTAGCCTAAAATGAATGAAATTAAGACATAATTGGCAGAATAACTTATAGTTAGGATTATAGTTGGGTTAATCTCGCTTAATCTTCAAATAAACAAGATAATTAAAGAAACGATTTGCAATTTGAAATGCGATTAAACCTTACAACAAATGTAACTTGATTGAGACTATTAGAGCAATGTTTTCAATACCAGAATGATTTAATTTTAGGATATTGACCAGAACTCAACAGATAAAACGATAGGTACAAAATTACATTTTAATAAATAAAACTTATCGTGTAGTTGGTACTTTAAAAACGTGTATGTCCACCTCTTGTTGAAATGACAGCACGCAGTCGACGTGGCAGCAAATGGATAGGTTTTATGGACAAAGCAAAAATTTCCTTTAATGTCCTTAAATTAAGTGTTTTCGATTAGAAATAAGCCGTAAAATATATAACCTACAAACAAATATCAGATATGATTGGCAATTTTTGAGCCCAGATTTGTAATCAACATAAAAAAAGTATTATTTTTTCAAACAAATCTTTAGCAAGGTAATATTTTTGTTGCTATAGAGTTAATTACAGAAAGCCCTAGAAACCCACACGCAGATGCAATGGACACAAAACGCCTATTTCCACTAGAAGCATTTTTTTCGGCACTATTACTATACTCTATCATACTGCGTATGATAAAGTAAAAGTAATCAAAACACGTATTTAAATATAGTCACAAAAAACAATATAAAACCTGTAAACGATTACTTAGTCCTTATTCTAGATTAAAAAAAGATAGAAATAGTATATTATTCTATGAGCAAGTAATGTAGTTTGCAGCACGAGCCGTAGGCGAGTGCTGCAAATCGTTCGAGTGAGAAATTGCCATTACTTGCGAATGGAATACTATACTTTTTCTACGACCATGCAACGAAATTTTATAAATTAAATTTGTGCATATAGGCATGGCTGTATGTCACTATGACGGTTTACAGGATTTTGACAGATTAAAATTGTTTGGTGCGCTTGTCACTTAGCGACGTTGTCAATGCCTTCACAATGTCCCTAAGCAGAGTATCAACACAATTTGGAAATGAAAAATCCAGAGCGTGATTGGTTCTAAAGCCGTGAGGAATGAAATATTTCTCACTACTGGCGGGGTATGAGGAGCCAGGAATGAAATATTTGTCATGTGTGTGGGAAATGGTTAGTATTACTTGTCATAAATTGTCATGATAATGAATGCATTCCTCAATATGAGTAGAAAAAATATTTATCTGTACACACTCAACCATTTTTTCTTATAACTTTTCTTGTAGATTTAAATAAAATGTACCATCAAAACATTTAGCTGAAAATAATATACAGGTTACAGGTTGCTGCAAGCAACGTACAAAAGCTGCACTATATCAATATTTCTGCCATAATTTCTATTGTATTATGCGAACAATTATTATTAATTAATATTAAATGAACCCAGTCAACATATTATGCAACCTTGCAAACTTATTAACTGAAACAAAAATGTAAAAGAAAACATACAATAGATACAAAATTTCCATGTTGAGTATGATGTAATAATTCTCATAAGGGTTTTGTGTGTTTTGATAACAACAAAGCTATCATCTTTAAAGCACTTTCCAGGCGTTCGAGCAATCCTCTCGTTAAAGCTAATTTTCGACCCATCCCCTCGCATTTCCTCCACAGTTTATAGCTTTATTATACAATGTATATGCAAATTTGACGCAAGATGAATTACTCGACCAGCATTTTTCTGACGTGAACCCACAAACAAAGCGTGAAGACCCGTCAAGAATAATAATTACTGTTCTACTTTTACTTCACGCTGTCAACGCGTTTTTAGTAATTTAGGGTTGTATTAATTTCGAATTTATGCTAGGTTATTTTGGGAATGTTTATCTTGCATTTTCTCTACAAGAGATCGTATTGAAGCATTTCATGATTGCTGCAATAGACGCGGCGCTCTTCGGTCTTTGGGGCGAGCGGGGGAAGGGATCGACAGCGACGCTGCCAGTAGTGGGGGATCGCACGTGAATTAGTTACTAGAAGAACAGTGTTTACGGACACAATATAACGACACGGCGATTATGCCTCGCCAAAGAAATTTGGATATCCGGCGACAGATTACCGAATTCAAAAATAATGGCAAAATGAGTCAATAGGATAACAGAACCACGAACAGGCATTTGGAAGTCCCATGGGAATTCTTCGCAATTAAAATCGGGTGTCGGGATTACCATTTAAAATTAATGAGTGATCTGCAAAATATTCTACATGTCTACAATTTTACGATGCTAAATTTGTAAAAGTTTTTTAATATTTTTAAGTTTTATACGCTCAGAGCTGACGTTTATAATAGGTATATCAAGAGTTGTATCTATTTTATATTTTTTGTGCATGTATTTAAATATTATTAATAAATAAACTGTTGAAACTGTTATAATACTTTGAGTATATATATATATAACAAAATCGGGCATACTTTTTAAACATTTTTTGGGTTTATCAAGCAAACTTAATTTAGTATTCACCACTATTCGGAAAATCTGCTAACTCCATATTATTAGATCTATCCGCTTCCATCAAAATCTTGTTTACAACCTTATTGTATAAAAACTTAAGAAAACAAAAACGCCAATCGATATAAGAGATTTCTCTCGCACCGTGTCACATATTATAATCAAAATTATGCAAAAATTAAGAATTTAATTGTTAGTTAAAATTACTACCTTGACAAGTTATCGTTCTTTTTGTGTATTGATAATAAGCTGCCCCGGTTCTCTCAGCTATGTCGGTTCTCTCCGACATGACAGCACCGCTAACGCCTCCCTGCCCGCAGCACACCAAAGACCGTAGAGCGTCGGAATTCACGCGGAGTTTCAGCACAATATTTTGTATGAAAAATGCAAGATAAACAATGATTATGTAATAAACTTTAAACCTATGAATTATTGGGTAGGCTATAGTCTATATTTCATTATTCTAGCTCTTCTAATAAAAGAATTGCTGGCATTGCATAATATAGCTTTTTGTGTTCACGTATCGTATAATAATGTTTTTACAAAATTACTCAAAATTGTGACGTGGTAGAAAACGTTGAATAGTGTTTTTATAACTAAAATGAATAAACAAAAGACACTTAATTCCTTTGAAATCTTTTTTACGTCATTTAGCTTGAAGTGGTAGACAAAATAGCCACTTAATCATCTCTGGCTTTGAACCAAAACTTTAATAAAGACTTTAGTGTAGTTTAGTTGGGAGAACGGAGTGCCAAATGCACCTGCACATTACATAGAAAAATAAATCTACCGGAAACACACACGTTCAGGTTATTGCCACATAATTCATGAAGTCCGCAAGCCACAAAAGTGTTGATTTATGATAGAGACCCAGATTCCCTTTGTAGGTTATAATAACAGCACAAAAAAACCGTCCGCTTTATTGAACTAAATTACATCATTACAATTATCGTTATATCGCCAATTGGCTGGTTCTAATGGAATTCATAAAAGTTGGTATTATGAAGGGGAAATTGCTTGATTATAGAGTGTGGGAATTGCTTTCTTAGAAGCTTGCAGAAATTGTTATTGTATAATTATATGTCCAGTAGAGTATACTACATCGATTCGTGTTCGATGTCGTCATAGTAAGTGAAAGAAAAAACATGTTTGTAATATGAGAATAATATGTTTTTCGTATTATTTTGTTTTATCCTATTTATTATATATAAAAAAATGTTTACTCGATCTCCGTCGTTTATACACTCCATCATATGTTTCGTGTTTAAGTGACCAGCAGTAGTCTGCGGTCATATCGATGTTGTTTTTCCCTTGAAAACGTTTTTCAATAGCTTCTAGTTCATCATGAAATCGTTCACCTTGTTCGTCACTGAGTTAGCAAAAACTGTCTGGAAGGAAATTATTTCATCGGAGTGGAAAAGGCCATTCCAGTTCTGGAGTTATCAACATTTTTTGATTTCCTTTACGAACAAACTACACACACGTATTCTGTTTTATTTTATTTTGGAAATCGAATGGAAAATGACGGAATTCTGCATTCTTATAAAGCCGAAATTGTTGAGTCATTTACCGTATGTGATTGAAATAATAGTATTTGTATTTGTATATTTTTAACGTACAAAACATTCTAACTTCAACAAAACTAACAATTATAGTATATTATACTAAAATAAGAGATGGAGCAGGGCAGAAAGACCTAGGTCAATAGCCCATTCGAACACCAAATTAAATTTATTAAATGAAACTAATTGTGTAATAAACCTGTACAAAGCTGGATGTTGGAATAAAGATTATTACTACTACTATACTACAAGTTTTAGAAGACAAAAATTGGCGCACGAGATGTTTTTCTACCTTGCGAGATTAATTTTACATAAATTTCGAAAAATGCGGTTGTTATCTTACAATTTTAAGTAATCTTATATTCAACAGTTGGTAGTTAGTGTAAAATTCACAACTACGACTGACGCGAACCAATAGCGATTGAGATGTCAGCCTTATTTGACACTTGACGTCAATATCATAAATCTTGGAAAACCAAAAGTTATTACTAAAAGTTTGTGATCTAGTGTTTTCATAATGACACCGAAAGCGGTTTCGTTATGAGTTTATAACGAACGCAAAGTAGAAAAAAAACATTTACAATTTTCAAATAGTAATAAATATGAATAAAATAAATAAAGAATTTAGAACATAATACAATTAAAATAAAAATGGGTATAGCTCTGCTACACATGCCACATAAAAAGGTCTGAAAATATGATAACATTTTGAAATATATTTCCTGAAATAAAGATAATAAATATGATGTTTTTATAATATATATTTTTGCTCTCATCTACATATCATCCACATGTTATGTGCGGATTTATTAAGCCTTAGATTAGTATAAAGTTGTATTAAGAATGACCTTATCAAAACTCCTTGAGTAGGTGGTACGTAACTGCTAATATAAAGAATCTCGCCAAATTACCTAAATATTTGACAAACTAAGAAGGTTTTGAAAGTTTTATTATATTTAAATTTATATTACCGCGAACATATCAGATGCTTGGAGGAACTATCACAATATACCAAATAGGTGGCGGCATTTATAACCACCAGGTGATAGTTCACGACCAAATTTTCTGGGGCCAGAAAATCAAAACATACAAACCCAACATGTGGAATTATGTGAATACGGGCAAAAAGAAAACTTTGGAAGCAATACATCGAGAGTGCTTTTCCCTCAAACATTCAAGAGTTTGTTTGTAGAAATTTCCAAACTTCCCGTTATGTTCTAAATGTATACAGAAATATATCTTTTTCTTTTCTGTATCAGACTAATGATTTTTGCCGCAAATAAACTTCATTCGAGTATTAATTTTTTCAATTCGGTCAAAAGTTAGAGCTAATCAAAATATCAATAAAACCGTATTTTAAACGGCTACAACTTCTTAAGGAATTGAGAAAACCAATAAGTCAATATGAACCTTTTTACTCGGAATGACGTTTAGTTTTTAGAAGAAAATCTGTAAAAAGTTTTATGTGGATTTTATTTTATTACTTAAATTTATTTACTTTTTATTGTTGTAATGGGTATTGATTGTTATTTTTTCGTTTTCGCATTGTTTGATATGTATTTTATCGTTTATTTTCCTTTGTTTGTTAACATTTCAAACGGCTGTAACTTCTTAAGGAATAGAAAAAAACAATAAGACCACATAAAACATTGTACTCAGAATGACATTTGATTTCTAAAAATTTATTCTGCTGAAGACTATTAATATATTTATATTTTTCTAATTAATGTTATTTTGTAACCGTTATTTAATAATCGTTTTGATTTTGAGTAAAAGTTATGTCAAATCATAACATCATAACGTTAACATAACTATTCTAATTCACAGTAATAATCAATAATTAACTAAATTCCATCATCGTAAGTCTTATGTGCTCTTTATATATTATATATGTTTATAAATACTTACTTCAACAAATAATATTGCTATTGGCAAATACCCAACTCAAATACTTCACGTACACTTAAAGCAAAGATAAATGTCTATCTATCGATTGTCATAGCTTGTGGCAAACAATTTCATTCACTATCTCCATTGTTCCCAACTGAACTCGAATATATACGTAATTTGTTTTTAAGTGATTACTCGGTGGGTTTATTTGTCTTTGTTCATCGATCGACATTGTCGTACACATATCAGAAATTTTAAACTAGTTTCCTTAAACGCATATATAGATATATATGGATATATAAGGGAAAGCAAGAGCTGACAGCATTCAGTAGTCGCTTTGACTGGAAGCAGTTCGGTTTTCAAATCGACGTAACGCACGAGATAGTATAGTTGCGTAGAGTTTTGTGATTTGTGACTAGTCTAGAGTTGATTCTGATTGACATAAGTGTCGCTTAATATTCGGACTTTACCGGATTTTTAGTGATTTTGTGGTTTTTTGATACTTGGTAAGTTTGACTTTCAAAGTTTACTGTTCATTTATAATAATTAGTTTCCCTTTTTATGAAACTTGTTTTTTGTTTTCGATTTGTAAACTGGTTTATTTTGTGTTAATATTAAACCAATTGTTCAACTTTTTTTGACATGAGTATTCTTATTTTTAATTAAGCAATTATATACTAGTATTTTCAGTACAAGTACAAGTAATATTTTGTTTAAATTTATTTATTAACTCAAAAGGCTTCTTTCTCTTGAGTCTTCGGATTAATTCGGTGTTCTCGAGGAGCTGGATGTCCTCAACATTCACGTGAAGGTGAAGCCTTTCCTTCTGACTTCTTGCTCCTTTTTTGGATTTCTTTGCACACAGATTCCATTTTCAGATCCTTGTGGAGATCATCATTCCTAATGTACCAAGGCGCATTGACAATGCATCTCAATACTTTATTTTGAAAGGTCTGGACAGTTTTACTGTTACTTTTTTTGGTGCAACCCCAGAGTTGAGCACCAAACGTCCACACAGGGTTTAGAATTTGCTGGTACAAGAAAAGCTTATTATGTATAGACAGCGTGGAGTTTCTTCCTAGCAGCCAGTACATCTCTCTGTAACTGATTCCTAGCTGCTCTCTATTCTTTTTGACATGGGCTTGCCAGCGGAGCCTGGCGTCTAATCATGTCGAGATATTTGGCTGTGTTTGCGTACGGTACTATTTGGTTATTAATAGTAACCGGGATGTGTTGTATCTGCGAAAGTGGCGACTGTTACATTTTAGCTGTGGTATGGTCACTTGTATTTAGTAGATAGAGAATTGGTCCCAAGAGACTACCCTGGGACCATTAGAAGTATTGTTTTGATCAAAACTTCACGAAGTTTTTCAACCATGTGTTAACACAGCCTGAATGAAAAATAATAACTAATGTAAAACTTCGCAAAACGTCCCAACATCTCAAACACTTGACAAGAACTTGCCAAAGTTAATCGTCAGTAAATTACAGAAATTCTGGTGCAGCCTTAGGTGAAATAATCTATATATAAATACCGACATCTTTATCTAGATATCTATAAATATCAAGTGGTTCGTTAATTTCCAGAACCGTACCGTGTTTGTTTCCGGGCCCTATTTTTAAATCCCACCCTAGCGGAACACAATTCTCTCGTAAATTGTCAATAGAGGTTAGGTCCGATATCGGATTCGTTCGAGCACAGCCATCTAAGCCCGGCGAACGAAACTCCTCCACTAATCCAAATCCCTAATTTATCGACCTTGGAGTGGTTCCAAAACTCAGCTTTAAACCTTTTTTGTTCTGTTAATTGTACACCTGATCCGACCAGTTATCTATATACCTTCTATTAACTACAAAAAGCAAACAATTAAGGTAAACGCCGCAAACTCAGACAGGTTAAGGTATGTTTGTTACCTTTTTCGGAATTTAGGACAGTCTCTGAATTTGGGACGTTTACCTTACTATGGAAATCGTTACTCTGGTATTGTCAGTCCTTGATAACCAATGCAATCTTAAACGCCAAACTTAGATTTATTAGACGTGTTTATTTATTACCAACCTAAACAGGAAAAATTCTATTTTTAAGCAAAATAGATGGATTTACATTAAATTGATCTATAATTCAAGTACCTATATTTCGTAATGAAATGATGAACGTAGACGACAAATTACCGTTACAATTGCATAATTATTATAAATTATCATCTAGAAGCAATTCGTTACACGATAACTGGTGTCTAGTGACTGCACTTTCCAAAACATTTTATCTAGTCGAAAATGTCAAAAGGTCATCGCAGTGGTGCCTTTAAAACACATTTTGGGTTAAAATTTTACTTGAAAACAACATGAAAACCGTTTGCAAACATTGTTGTTGTTGTCGTTTTTTTCTTCTTCTGTATTAAAACGCAGGAAAGTATGTCATCAATGTCATCATTATCAGCAAAGATCGCAGAGAATCCAATAAATATGCGTCACGCCGGTTATCTCTTGTCACGAGTGTCGCCTGCACTTGTTTTCGGCGTTGTGTTATGTATATTTATGTATGTTATGGACGTTCTAGTAATTGGCCGGGATGCTACAAGCTATCCGCGCGCCAAAAGGTCATTTCTTTCGATTGGTAACAGTGATAGTGCAACGATTTGTTTGGGTACATGAGGCACGTAATAATGATACGGAAAAAAATATTTACAGAGAAATAAACGTTGTATTGTAAGAATTTGTTGGAAGAAGTTTGTTTTGTGTCTGCCATGTTGAAGGAATTGTCACGTTGGCATTACTTATGACAAAGAATTGATACATAGGTACTCATGGATACATCAGGTTCATCTGCTATAATTTGCTAAAATTACCAAAGGTATTGGGCACAAAAAAATGCAAATCATAGAAACAAACAATAATTGAGATCTAACGACACTCAATAAGTTATTCCTGTCAAAATTAGTAACAATATTCGTCTTTTCTCTGAACGATGAGTTATAATTATAGCAAAGAAGGATTAATTAACATGATCTACAATTATGGCGAAGCCGACAGAAATACATTAGTAGCATCCAGAATGTATGCACAGCGATATCCGGATAGACGGCATCCCCAACCAAGTGTTATAAGCAGGGTTCGGTTGCAATTTGAGGAAACAGGTAATATTAATTACCAGCACAAAACAAGAACTAAAACGGTGACCAAAGAGGGAAGAGGAGGTCCTACATTGTGGCCACCAAGGTCCCCAGACCTCAACAAACGAGATTTCTTTTTATTGGGATATGTGAAGGAGCTGGTATACCAATCAGCACCTACTACACCAGAAGACATGAACTTCGTACAACCAATGTTTTTAAGAACCTTAACAACCTTACAGAAGACAAAATGGACGTCATTTTGAAAAACTTCCAAATATTAATTAAAATAATAGTTACTTGTTGTGCAATGTTTATTAAGTGTTTATAGTTTGTTTCTAAATTTGCTTCAAATAGCTTACTAAGTAAGAAGGGGTTTATTTTTTAAGAAACGCTAATAGTATTAAAGTTTTTTTTCTTAAATTATATGTGAATATACTATTACTGAGACCACAACTAAGAGACACACAAAAAGAACGAACAAGAAAATAATGGCATATTTAGATAATATTACACATTTTTCTTTAAATTCTGAATAACACAAAAACTACTAAAATTGGACATATGACATATTTGACTTAAATTAAATTAAATATTTGTGTAAAAAAGGGGATTGTCATTTCAAAAACTGTTCTGTTTTGTTATTACAAAGCAAGTTAATTACGAAATTTACTTAAAAAAATATCCTATGTGTATTTTTTTGTGGACAGCAAACGTATAGAATAAATTGATTAATATTGAAACTGTTATCTGCTACACGTTCAGTACTCTGTCGGTAAATGTAGAACACTGCACGCCTAGTTCGTACAAACACCGCTAAAAAGCAATGCATGCCTTCAAATACGCTCATAGTTCGCAAATGTTAAGCACATGTTAGACATGCCGTGCATGTTATGTTTTTCTCCGGCTACATATCAAAGTTTTCACAGTTATAGATCTAATATTAAATGGCTTATATCGGGACAGTGACTGTTAGCGAATAACCAGGTTTTCCCGTAGTTTTCCACTAGTGAAACGCGAGAAGTTTTCCCATCTGATAGTGCAGTGTATTGCGTGTATTCTAACTTGAATATTTCCCTTTAGTATTGGTAAGCTTTTCTGTATTGTTTAACGTTCAATCTGGAATTTATTTTCCGGAATGTATTTCTCTTTTTTATTACGAACACCGATAAGGGAACGTTTTATTTCGCAGCTGGGATTGTTGCAGTTTTCGATTCACTTTGTTTGCGCTCAGATAACGATATCGACCACGTGAAGTAGGTATTATGTTCTTGTGCTAGGGAACACATTTCCCGTTTTCTGTGGTTATATATAAATCGCTTTGGTAACACAAGTAGAAAGTTGAAATCGTCTAGATTGCTCTGGATTATTGTATGCAAAGTTGAAGTCAAGATATGAATAGCTTTTTGCAGATTTTAAACCAGCGAAAAAGTTTTAAAAAAATAATCAAATCATTTGTTAATTATAGATTTTTTTTAACATACAATAATTTAAACGAGATCTATCTGTCAAAATTGTCTGAAGTTATGGAGCGTTGAACAATGTAACGACTACTAACTTTTGATGTCATTCTGGGTAAAATGTTCCATAAATAATTTATTTATTTACTCAATCCTTTAAAAAAGAACAGCCTTTTGAAATTTTCACAAAACCGTATTCTTAAGGAAAACATAAGATCCATATGAAAATTTTTACTTTAATTTCTTAACGTTTTATTCATTTCAGTTTATTATTGGTATTTTTAGATCTTATTATTGCAAATTAAATTAATTTTGATGACAACCATATTTGACATAAATTGGTGGTGCAAAAGGGCATTAAAAATCTAATATCTTAATCTGCAATTTCTTTAAAATAATTCTTCCTCTGGATCTAAACATTGATGTGGATTAATCTTAAAAGTTTCAATAAACTACATTTATTTTTATGAACTTCTTTTTATTATTACGTTAATTTTACAATAATAAAACAATAATGTAAACAATAACAATAAACGATCATTTCTCCCTGCAAAACTAAATTATATTATTCAACTTTCCAAAAATATCAGCTTAATATGCTAACCGGACTATCCACAATTCATCAAAGAAACAATATTTGAAGTCGAAATTAGCTTCTGCATGGAAAACTTGAACTTCTGATTTAAGTACGAAGAGACAATGTTATCTTTTTACTGCTTGATCCAAAACTGTTTTTAGTCTGTCTGGTATAGATTTTGCTACTAGAAAATCCCGATGGATTTTGCAGTGAGTGAATTGAGCTTCTGGAGCTACTGTTTTAATTTTAGTATGAGGGCCGCGATTCTTTTCTGTTAAAGCCCGAGCTCCATCAGTGCAGACACCAATAAATTTCTTCCATGGAATGGAGTTGTTAAGCATACAATTATTAAAATTTATTACCAGATCTTCTTTCGGGCAGAGGTTCCTAAAATAAATATTCCTCTGCAATTTCCTCTTCAACCTCATATCAGTTAAAGACCAATAATTGATCAAAATAACTTATGTCGGTACTTTCATCTAACTGTAGCGTAAAATATTTACTTTGTTTTGCCTTTTTAACTACACTTTCTTTTACACAATCTGCCAGTTTAGAAATACGTTCGTGTACGGCACCATTTAATAATGGAAGATTATTTAATTTTCCCGTTATAATTTTGTATCAAACATTATCATCAAAATAAATATGATTTTACCCATAAAGGTTGACACCTTTCATGCTGGAGTATTTTGATGTACAATTTAATACAATAAATCAAATATAAACTTGATTAAAACAATAATCATTATAAACAAATAAAAAACATTCATTAATTTGATTAACAGAATGTTTTCTTTTAATATTCGTTTGACGCATTATTGTTTTTGTTGTTTAATTTGCGAATGGCACAGTTCATAGAATGCGAGCGCGTGTATGTCTGACGTCATTGAGTGGGAGTGTCGGAAATCAGCTGGGTTCGGTCTGAATGCATACAAACGGGCTATGTGAAAATACGCTTGCTTGTTCTTGAACCTGGCCTCGTGGTGCGTATATTTACTATAGAAGTTACCGCGACAACAATTGTTTAAAAAGTAACAGTACTTACTGGAGACGGAAATATAACGTGAACGTAAAAATGTTTTGTAAAATCGTTTGAGTCATTTACCAAGAAGTGTTTTTGTTGTTGTTTTTTTGTTCTGTTCAAAGAATTTCGTGGATCTAACTATAAATAACTTGTTCCACTTCTAAGTTTGTTTATAATTTCTTTTGAGGTCATTTCTTTTATATTTTGATTTGTTTTTGGAATTTAGAGAAGATAGGAAAATAAATTTCTAGAACACGGTAATGTGAAGAACTTCTAAAAACCGCCCAAAAACAATATTAATCTAAGCAGTGAGCGGTAGTTGCCATCAAAAATATATCGACCAACGTCATACGACGAACAAAATTGAAGATAAAAAATTCAATTTGACATAGAAATGTGAAATTCTCTAAAATAAAATGGACAAGTCCGAGGTTTGGAACTATAGAAGTCAAACCGTTTTTTTTTTGTATTGTTTTGTTTTTATTATTTGATTCATGTATCTTTTAACCTATTAAAATTTTAAGGTCGTTTATCTCGATTTGTTGCTTTATACTGTTGAAAATTTAGTTATAGATTTTATCTGCTATTTAATTACTACCAGTGGCGTGCAGTGCATTTCTACATTAGGTCTCCAGTGGAGAATAAATATCAAATCTTCGAAAAATACAAACTAATATATTTAGTTATAGTAAATGTACCTACATTTAAACAAAAAAAAATAAATAAATACAACTGTTACTCCGGTGCGGGTCCATAATGCAAAAAAAAAATTACTAAAGGATACGAGTTAAATACAAACTTTTATTTTGCAAATATCAATCAACAATCAATAATAATTTCAGAAAAAAAACACAAAATCGTAGATATAACAGTTATGTAGTTGGAGATGAAAATACCCAGTTTAATGTTTTATTGAGCGTAGAGGAAAATCCGCATGTCAGTACACGAGAACTGAGTAGAGAACTCAAGATCAGCAAAAGCTCGGTCCATAGAATATTAAAACATCATAAATTTCACCCATACCACTTAAGTTTACACCAAGAGCTACATGGGAACGATTTTGGAAACAGGATAGCTTTCTGTGAAAGAATGTTACAAAAAATTGATGAACAACCAAATTATGGGAAAAAAATTCCATTATACTTCAACCTTTAAATATGGACTACTACATGAACCAAATTATGTTTCAAAAATCCTTTTTTCGGATGAAGCTACTTTTAAAAATAATGGATTGGTAAACCGGCATAATATGCATTATTATGCCACCGAAAACCCTCGATGGGTAAGACAAATTACTAATAAAAATGCGTGGTCACTGAATATCTGGGGAAGAATTATTAATCTTAACATAGTCGGGCCATTTTTTTATGAAATTCTCAACGGAAAAGATTTCAAAACATTTTTGGACCATAATTTGCCGATATTGTCGGAAGAAGTTGATTTAAGGACAAGACAAGAAATGATACTGCAGTTAGACGGGGCTCCACCACACAACTCTAGAGTAGACCAAAACTTTTTAAATAATATGTTTGAACGTCGTTGGATTGGTCGTGGTGGTCCAACACCTTGGCCAGCCAGATCACCTGACTTAACGCCGTGTGATTTCTTTCTTTGGGGGCATGATAAGGAACAAGTTTATAGGGATATTTCCACCATTAAAGAAGACATGAAGACCAGGATACGGCGAAGTTTTCACAATAGTTCAGTGGAAACACTAGAAAATGTTCAGAGGGACTTTGAAACAAGACTTCAAAAATGCATTCAACAAAGAGGCCAGATATTTGAACATTTATAGTGGAATACTTACCTGCCTCTTCACTTTCTTTTTTGTTTTTGTTTATTTTCTTTAGTTTATAATTGTGTTGCATTTATTTATTGTTAACTGTTTGATTAATTATTAGAATTTAATAGATTTTGAATTTCCTGACTTTTTGTGTTCTTCTTGTCCTGGCTGTAGAGCCAATGATTATCTACAACTTTTATATACTGAAAAAACGTGTATTTCGATTGCTTCAGGGGCCATTATTGTACTTAGTTCCTAGCCTGGGACACCCTGTATATCTACGAATATTAGTAATATTAAACAACATCTAGAACAATCGAGACTAAAAACAAAAAACGAATAAAATACATCGAGATTTGTCATTGCTGTTCCAAGTAAATATAAAACAAATGCTGTTGATCACGTGTCGGGCACGATTCACTTGTCTGCCGCGTGCTAAACCGACACAAAAAACAAAACGCGCACGAGCGACGTACATTAAACAATTGCTATCGGCTAGGTTTACATTGTTCCGCTCATATCTCCTTTTGTGGTATACTTTAGCTGTTAAATTTTACATAATTGCTTAATAATCTCGCCATATCGATTAAAATAATAAAAACAAACAAAGCCTTCAATCGAATAAATTATTTGCAGCTTATTGTTTACAATCTGTATATTTCGTATATGACCATAAATAATGGATCACCGAGATTTTAGATCTATATGTAATAGATGGAAATGTAGCTAAAATTCTATTTATATTAAGATATTCTTATTAAACTTGTAGTACAGGAAATGTTCCATAAAAACAATGTTTTTTGAATATAGTTATTAAATATAATCACCATCCACGTCAACAAAAAGTCCAAATCAATATAATTTCACACAAAAGTACTTATAGGGGAAAAAACGGGGACAATAAATCTAGTGTGATTATCTATGAAATTGTCAGCTTTTCGTAAAAATGTTTACTATGAAAATTATAGCTTGTAAAAATATCCGAATAAACTTGTCGAATCATTTATCATTAGTATGATAGTATTTATTTAGCCGAGTTATCGCAGAAAAACCGCTTATAACGAGTAGTCTTTTCTGTCCTTTGAGCTTTCTTTATAACCTACGTCCGGCTTTAATAAAACCAAAAAGATTGTTTTGCGTGTCTAGACAGAAGATACGCCTGTCATTTGTAAATAAATCCCATATCGCTGTATACATATATTAACAATAATATAACATTAACAATCACGTGCTAAATTCTTAATGATGAACGAAAAAATTAACCTTGTTTTTATCTCGACTTGAAAAAATGACTTTGGGACACGTGTGACTGGCTGAAATATTGTTTTTTTATGAAAATATTTATGAAAACACTGGACCCTTTTTTGTTTATTGGAAATATTCTTAAATTTTTTTTAAATTTTAGCGGAGATAGGTCTTTTTGGGTCGCATCTGCATTGATATAATACTATATAGTGAGCGAGGATTTTCCAAATATGTTCAGTCTAATGACAGTACCGGTAGTGTCAAATGCTGATGTTTTGACAATATCTCACTATATCTACTGTCAATAGTAAAAAGATCTCATATTGTGATACCGTGTACGGTCCTTGCCTGACGGCGTCGGATAGGCAGCGTGTTCAGCGTGTCCAAAATGCATGTGTTCTGTTTGTTTTTGGTTTGAGGAAGTATGATCATGTATCGAATGGGCTGGGCGACTTGGGGTGGGTGAACATGGATAACACTAGGGTGTTGCATACAGCAATATTATATCATAAGTTGCTATCCAAGAGGATCCCACAATACCTCATGCGGAAGATACGCTGTAGAACGGATGTCCATAACCTTAATTTAAGATTCAAGGGTTTATTTGCTCCACCTGCCCATCGCGCTGAGCTGTATAAACGGTCATTCTCTTACCAGGTCAGTCACATATACAATGGTCTCAGGGACGATATGAAAAAATTATCGTTAAACAGTTTTGGGGGAAAGGTGAAGTGTTGTCTGTTTGCTCAACAGGAGGAACTTTATATAAATATTAGATAAATATTATATAAATATTATTTTGTAAATAATATATATATATAAATAATATAAATATTATTTTGTTGCATTTAATATTGTTTTATGTTAATAAAGGAATTATTTATTTATTAGTTATTTATTTATCTGTCAAATCCTGGCCAACCAGTTTTATTTTAATGCAGTCACGACTGATCTCAATCAAATAGATTTTCATGCAGCTTAACTATTAATTTTATATATTGTATGATAAAGTCATGTGTCTGGCCACATCAGATTTTTTATACTGGTCCTAGATTTGAAGTTTGAAATAGAATCTTCTAGTTTATCTGAGTTCAAAATTAATTTATAATAACTTTTTCATATAGCATTTTCTATCTATTCCCAAAAACCTATAGTTTACTCTTTGGTCAACATAATATTTTCATCTTTTCCAATCGCCCTATATGTTAAATCAAAATAATAACAGTGCCTTTCGACTTTTTTGGACACCCAAAACTCTTTGTAACGAATGTTTTTTTTTTTGGAAAAACTAAAACTTAGATATATGTTCATTATAGGTATAGATATGTTCATCGCGGGCCACACTGTATGTTTATACGTGGTTTAAAGAATGGTGTTTTGTAAGATTGGCCCGTAAGACAGTTAAATATCACTTGCAATATAACCTTCTCTCCCTTCAGTTGCAATAAATAATTTTTGTTTTTGTTTTTTTGTATTATAAGTTCATTTTATTTGTTTACTATAAGTATAATACTTTATAAGATCAATTTGACGCAGTATATAGAAGAACAACAATAATAACGAATGCCTACGTAAGCATGGTAATATTGATAACAATTATTTCGATTATAATAAAGTTTTGTTTTCAAGCTGATGATAAGTAATACAATTCTTATTATTGAGTAAAACCATCACAAATCATTGAGAGAGGTCACTTCAAAAACATCTTATTTTTATGGTAATCTCGCGCCATCTAAAACTTTTCCAGAATGTTAGTCTGTCGAAAACATTCAACACGGAATTTCGCAAGACAAAGTCCAATTTTTAGTCATAATGGACGCTTGCCAAAAAACAATTGCCCACGGCAACGTTCAATGTACTTCAAGCAGCACAAAACCATACGAAATATCTTTCATTTTGAGTCTATATGAAAAACAATTAATGCTGATTCATAACCCGAAAGTAAAACAACACTTTTGACTTTTGAAATATTTCCAAATGTCATTTTTCAGGGTCTTTAGGGATCTAATTTGATTGAATTTGCGTTTATTAAGCCTAAAAACAGCCAGTTTCTGCAGTGTTCGAATCAGCGTGAATGAAAATTGAGATACAACGCGATATATCTGTTTCCTCGGTCAGCTGTATTGAAGGCCGCGCGGTGGCGCTAGCGTGCATTGTTTATTTCAGAACGTGTCCTCTATAGATAATGCGCTCGCGGGCGTATATAAATGTTTGCAGCGAGTATAGCGGATTGTTATAAGTAATCAGACCGCTGTGTGTGTGGTTCATATGTATAGTGCGTACGCTGACAATTCTGATTTAATATATTTTTCGCCGCCAGTGATTTGACTAAGGGCCTTTTCGTTCGTACATACCGGTAAATATTGTGATGGTAATACTTACTATTTATTTTATTTTAGTTTTACGTCGATTTTTTGGCTTGTGCTTTGTTCGAACTGAGCCTGTTGCTTTATTTGAGAGTTAATATTTTCCCTAGGATTAAAAATTAACCATCTTAATAATATATAATAATCTAATTACCTAACTTATATAGAGCACTAACCATAAATGAGTTTAATATCTAAATAGTGATTATTTTCCATTTAATTTCCATTGTAACGTTTTAACTTTGTTGTTTTAACTTTTTAGACTTTGCTTTGTGCATCACAACAAAGCCTTTGTTTCGCTTGCCTTTTGTTTTGTTGTGCTTACGATTGTACTATATTGCAAACGTAATTTTCCTTCAAACCGAACGACAATTTATTGTTCCTTTCTTTTTGAAATTAAGTTATTAATTTATTCCTCTCACATTTTATAAACCTTTGAGTTATCGTTACGCTATCTAGATAGTCTCCTTGAGTTCTACATAAAATTATAATATTTATAATGTTTTGTATCAAAGTTGTTTATACAGGATGTTTCTCAATAATGTTTTCCAATAAATTGGCGTTTGTGTATGTTAAAAAGACATTAAAAACTACATTTTGCCTCTACTTGCTTACAGATTTTGACTTTTGTCAAATAATAAGCGAAACCAATAGGCATAGAAGAAAGTAGAGAGAAACAAATGAACTATACAGAGTGATCTTAGCCCGTATTTAACTAACATTACAATTTTTTGGTTACAGATTAAAATATTTCATTTTATTAGACAGGGTGTTTCTTAATAACAACATGCTAATTTAAGCAGGTTATTCTTGTGTCCATTTTGGGGAAAAAAATCATATAAACGTATGTCTTAACTTTTGAACTTACAGGGTGCTAAAGTTTTAAGAATAATTCCAATATTTATGATAACTTTAGTACAAGTCTAGATATTTTTGTGAAACGTGGTACGCATCTTCTATGCACCAAAAGGTATTTTCTGCTTTACAACAGATTTTTTTAGTCTTGCCAGTGGCGTTCGTGCGGGGTTTGTACTGAATCATTCCAAACAGAAAAGTGATACGCCACTGCTTTTTCTTAGGGTAAAAATTATTTTTGAAATCCTCGTTCCTTTCTTAACAAATCTGGATACTTGATTCTTTTAACGTACGGTTTTTGCATAAAAAGAATTCATTCATTCGCATTTCTAAACCTCTTACGCGAAAAAAAAAAAAAATACAACTTTAAACAAACATTTATTTAAGAGAATAATTTTTGAGCGGTAAAATTATTGTAAAATTGTCATAAAAACAGAATCTTTCAAAATAGACCCAAGAATAACCTCCGTAAATATTAGCATGTTATTAAGAAACATCCTGTATATTTGTTTCTAAATTATATTTATATGTATTGTATATTAAAAAACAAACACAAGATTTCAACCGCATACAGCTGGAAAGAACTTTTTCTCTATTCGTAATGTGTTAAAATATACAGGGCGTTTCATTAATAGAAAATGGTATATTGCCCACCACGCGTAAATACAACACCCTGTATAAATGGAAACATTTTCTATGGTGGAAAATAATGTTTGACTAACCGATATATAAGCTATAATTTGCTATACTTCGACAAAATTCATCCAAATAAGAAAATAAATAAATATAATGTAGACATGTCACAAACTCTATGCTAGCGCTAACTTGCAATACCAGAACAGAATTTTACTTCAAACAACTTGTTATAAAGCCGTAATTTTTAAATATTTTGCATATTTTTTCAACTCAATACGTCAACATAATTAATTAAATAATTGAATTGAATGACACAAAGTGTTGTGACTTTGTTAGTGCAGTCTTATAACAGGAAAATTTCCGATTCCAAATACATAAATGTTAATGGTAGAGTAAATATTATCATGACAAATAAAAAGTCACCAAACCAATTATTTATTTTCCCATTTAAACCCAATACAATCAATATATTTGCATACCCTTCGCCGACATTGAGTGCTTATTTGGAATTTCACGTGTTAAAAATAAATACCGAAGCGAGTGACTTGTTTTTGTTTATTTTGATCCTAAATTTGTCGGTGTGGATTTACGAATTCTAACGGTTTCTCTTTTTGGTTTCTGTTGCAGTACGGAATGCCGAATACAACATTGGAAGCGTCGCCAAATGCGGCGTTGAACAAGACGATCCTCGCGAAATACATGGATCTGCCAATGCCCGAAGGCAAGGTCCAGGCGATGTACGTCTGGATCGACGGTACAGGAGAAAACTTGAGAGCGAAGACCAGAACTTTGGACTTCATCCCACAAGATCCGAAAGGTACGTTGTTGATAAGATATATTGAATAAATCCACGACCACAAATCACTTCCTCACACCTGCGTGGTAGATTACGGCGCTTGCGAACACATCGGTCAAGCTGATCCCACACGTGTTCAATAGGATTCAGGTCGGGACTTCACGCCGGCCATCCATGACCCGAATTTTTTTGAGTAGTGTAGGTGTTTTGTTGAGGGTTCATTGTTCTTTAGGTCGTTGACCATGACAGTTCAGTTTCCCTACAACTGCTGAATTTAGACGCCAAGGCGCTTTTAATGTTGGACAGCGCTCCAGAACGACAAGACTTATACTCCGATGATGAGAAACTGGTTGTAAAATCTACTCACGATAATTTATTCCACCGAGTTGATTCCACCGCGTTGATCTAGAACCCGCGTATATAATCTACTAATGTTTTTGCCGCCAAATATTAGGTGGCCATAGCTGGCCCATTAGTGCCACCTATGTACCAAGGTATGAGTCAAGCTGTGACGTTGCATATCTTGGAGATGCAGGTATTCTAAAGAATTCAAAAAAGTAATTGAATTAAAAATTCCCAATATATTTACTGTCTATTCGGCAACAGTTTTGAATAATTAATGATTGAAAATGCAAAATTTCACGTTTCTTTGTATACTAGCAAAGTGCGGTCGTATAGTTGTAATTTTTTATTTGAAAATAAGGAACTTTTTATTTGAACAATGTTTAAACTCCTGGATAATATTGTGAAAATGGATATTTTCTCCATTTGAATAAAGCAAAACGTTCATTCTGCCAGCGTATCAAGGCCAAGTTCAACGATAAATAAGAAATCGATACCAAGACAAATGAACTGTACTACTGGTGATGTGGATTCCATTAGAATAATTGGTTTGCAATCAACTGAAAAAACTCTAGTCTATAATTCAGCTCATAGTTTATTCATTAAGTCCATTACTCAAGTGGCCTAAGTCAATTATATTTATGAATAAGTGAGTAATGTTAATTTAAAAAGTTAGCGAAGCATTGTGATAATTGAACTTCGAGACTCAGACGTTTACCTAATGCTATCTAGGAGCAAAGTCTGTTGTAAGTTACTGCAAATTGGAGTATTACTATAACATAACACGTCCTGCAGTTATTATTTTTAATAACATAAGGTTTCCACATTGGAAAACTTCTAAAACAGCTTTTTACAGAATAGCGAATGCAGAAAACTGCCTACTATTGACTACACGCACACAGAAAAGTTTAACGCTAATTGACTCAAATTGTTAATACATACTTGGAAGTAGTTACATTTTTTGTGAATTATAGATACAAGTGTTTATAAACACTGTTCCATGTGATCTATAACAGTGTTGATTTAAACGTTGCTCTTATTGTTGTTATCTTGTAATTTGTAACAGAAGGTTTGTTTGTTTGCTATTCTAAGTGTTTATAAACATTAGTTTTATGTTATGTGAAAGAGTGATTATTTTAACATTGTTCTTATTGTTGGTATCTTGTATATTGTAACGGAAGGTTTGCTACTTTAGTATTCAGACAGCTTATAAATACACTGAGTTCAAAAACCTAAACCTTGCATATAACCTTGCCTCTGTAGCTCAACTGGGAGAGCTGTCAACCGGAAATTGGAGGGTTCCTGGTTCAAATCCAGGCGGAGGTGTTTTTTCCAAAAATTATCCGCACTTGGGTTAATTATCATTCGCTTCTTTAGTTGAATAACAACAATGTTAAAATAAACACTCTTTCACATAACATAAAAACAATGTTTATAAACTCTCAGAATAGCAAATGAACAAACCTTCTGTTACAATTTACAAGATACCAACAATAAGAGCAATATTTAAATTAACACTGTTATACATCACATAAAAACAGTATTAAACACTCGTTTCTTTAATTTAATAAAAATGTTAATCACTTCCAAGTATGTATTAACAATTTGAGTCAATTAGAGTTAAACTTTTCTGTGTGTATGTAGTCAATACTAGGCAGTTTTCTGCATGTTATTAAAAATAATTTTCGTAATAACTAGAGAAGGTGAGATGTTATAGTTATACTCCAATTTGCAATATCTTACGAAAGACGTTGCTCTTAAATTGCATTAGTTAAACGTCTGAGTCTCGAAATTCAATTATCACAATGGTCCGCTAACTTCTTAAATTAACTATACTCACTTATTCATAAATATAATTGAGTTCGGCCAATTGCGTAATGGACTTAATGAATAAACTATGAACTGAATTATAGACTACGGTTTTTCGAGTTGATTGCAAACCAATTATTCTAATGGAATCCACATCATCAGTAGTACACTTCATTTGTCTTGGTATCGATTTGTTATTTATCATTGAACTTGACCTTGATACGCCGGCAGAATGAACGTTTTGCTTTATTCAAATAAATATGGATCCAATCTAATATTAGTGTGGTTTATTTTGTATATTTCGTATATATTTTGAGTGTCCTCAGGGCCTCTAATGAGATCTATTAATTGCAAAATTTTTGCACTAGTTTGCATTTATTGTAGGATATATTTACAATTCCAGTCTTTATCTCCGTAAATTATTTTTCTTCGGTAGCTTAACGTTTTGCGAGCAATCACTATGCTTGCGTTAAACGCAATACTTGCGCCTAGTTTCAAAAAAGATTTTGATATTATTTATTTATATGACGTAACAAGCAATGCATCAAATTAAAGATAAATACTCTTTATAATCTTCTTTCTATACCACTTTGGTCTGAAAGTAACAAATTACTGACACATTTTGTTTTTAAACTTGTTAATTCAACTAAACTTTGAAAAATTTCAAAGTATTTGTTTCAAAACTGCAAATTTATTTATGACTATATATCCATGGTACCTGATGCCCTGCTACTGTCCATAAGGTACTAGTTCATGGAAAACAAATAGTAGCAAATTATTTACTGCCAGTTGGTTATTTTGGAGAGGAGGGCTCTGAAGCCAGAAATAAATTTTATAAACAAGACCGAGAATTTCATTCTAGAAAAAATAACAGAAAAATTAACTTAGAAGATATATTTAATTGAGCCATAGACACTTCGTACCCAATAATATCTAACATTAGTTTAAGAACTCGCATAAAGCGACAACATAAATGAAAGATTCTGCTTTCGAAAGAAATTATTTCTTTACTACGTCAGACACTGAGCCTTCTTTTTCCATGACTACACAGAAGCGATACTGCGAGAATCAAGACTCGGACAGTGAAGAAGATTATGCCAACGAGTTTATCGATCCATCATTACTTGATATGACAATATTTTGGAGACTGTGGCGAACTTAATAATAAAATTATAAACCCCTAACCACAACAAGTATTTTAGAAACCTAAATACGTATTTCAGCAACTATGTTGCCATCTTCAGTAGAACCTAAAAAGGGGAAAAGAGAGATTAGCACTTCATAGTATCTTTACTGGATATTGTCCAAGCAAATCGCTAGTGGAAGTGACGGCCATGTTAAAAATTAGCCTATATATACCCATTTGTTGGTCACACCTCAGTGAATTTTGATCATTGAAGCGTAAAAAACAAGTTTTAATTAAAGCAGGTCAAACAATGGCGAACTAGGTATAGGACCCCTGTCCGAATTTATTAATTTATCTCTATTCAAGTGAATAAAGATACTTTCCAAGCTGTTTAGTTCCCTATTATTTGACAGAGCTTTTACAAGTTTTAAGTCATCTACAACTACTTTATGACCTGTGTCTAAAATATGTTGAGCCACACTAGATTTTTCAAAACGATTATATTTAAAATGAGCTACATGTTCTTTGAACCTAGTTAAAATTGTTCTTCTAGTCCGGCCTACGTATTCTTTTTCACAGTCATGGCATTTGATACAATATATACCAGATTTATCAAGTACATCTACCTTATCCTTTGGGTTTCCAAGAAGGTTTTTTATGCTATTATGAGTCGAATATGCTATACAGAGATTTTGTGATGTAAAAATACTGCTCAAGCCCCTTGTATATGCACAATCGAACGGTATTTTAACATATTTCTTCTTTTCTACAGACAAAGTATTTAAAGTAGATATTTGATTTACATACATTTTTTTGATTCTGCTATTCATTCTATCAACTATTTTCTCAGGGTACCCATTATGTACGACAACATTCTTAATAAACAATAATTCTTGCTGATATCTATCTGCGGACAATGGAAATTTCAATAACCTATTTACTAAACAACTAATAAAAGACAATTTTTGTTGAAAAGGATGCTGCGAATCATTAGGGATAAACCTGATTGTGTTAGTATCTTTCCGATACACGTCAATTTCTATTATATTTTTGCTATTCCTGACTACCAGAGTATCTAAAAATGGAAGTTGGCCGTTAACTTCTTGTTCTACAGTAAAGTTAATGGTGTTGAATTTAGAATTCAAAACGAGAAGAAAATCTTGAATACTGCACTTCTTGGTGTCAAAAATGGCAAAAATATCGTCGACATACCTAACCCAAGTCTTAGGGAAATATGGTGCTATAGACTTTACATTGGTTTCAAATCTGCTCATAAACAAGTTGGCAGTAAAAGGTGAGAGACAGTTACCCATTGCAGTTCCCTCAAGTTGTTCAAACAACTTTCCGTTTATTTGAAAACAATTTTGAGACATACAAAGGGCAGGCAATCTTACATATTCATCTATTTCTGACGGGTCAAAGTTGTTATTGCTCAATAATTCCCTAAGAAACTCCAAAGTTTCCGGAATAGGCACACTAGGAAACAGTGAAGCAACATCAAATGAAATCAACAATTCGCCATCCTCTAATTTTACATTGTTAACCTTATTGATAAACTCCAATGAGTTATTAACAGAGAAGCTTGGTTGAGGAACAGGTAAGTTGTTGAACTCATTCGATAACCATTTCGCTAACTGGTAAGTAGGTGAGTTAATACCTGATACAATAGGTCTCACTGATGTACCAGGTTTGTGAATTTTGGGAAGAACATACTCTTTTTAGGTTCTACTGAAGATGGCAACATAGTTGCTGAAATACGTATTTAGGTTTCTAAAATACTTGTTGTGGTTAGGGGTTTATAATTTTATTATTACTTGATAGTTTAGAATTAGAGGCGGAATAGTCCTTAAGTAAACTTATTTTATTATTTATTTGTTTGGTTGTTAATTTGTATTTAATATCTGTTAAGACCTACCTACAAATATATTATAGGTAAAACTTACTTAACTAACACGTAGCTTGCTTGCAAATTTTACGTTCATGATAGTAAGCAAAAGCAGAATATCCCATACAGGCAACGTTTCAGGTAAACAAAATAGTTTTTGAAGTAAAATTTGCAGTAGGTACTGATTTATAATTATAATTATAACTACGCGGCCTCGACCACGTTTTCGATAATTTAAATATTATTTGAAAGTAATCGTCCGCCATATGCAATCCGCAATGTTGATTTTTTGATCTTTTGAAGTATATACATAATCAGCTACCATAAAACCCTCTAAAAGCCGAGTTTCAAATAAATTAAAGCACATTTTAAAGTGATTGTCTGCCATATTGAAGCCTCAAGTCAGCGACCTCAAAAACTCCCAAAATACACGTTTGAAGTAAATCAAAACATATTCTAATGTAGTCGTCCGCCATATTGGATCCGCCATTTTGTTTTTAGCAATTTAGAGTTTAGATTCGTAATCAGCGACCTCAAAATCCCTTATATACCAAGTTTCAGTATTTTGGCCAATTTTTAGCGAGTTCAGACCACTGTGCATGTAATCTGGCATGTAATACATATTATTTTTTTCGTTTCAGAATTGCCAATTTGGAATTACGATGGTAGCTCCACCTACCAAGCCGAAGGAGGAAACTCAGACATGTACCTGTACCCGATTGCGATATTCAAAGATCCGTTCAGACGAGGGAACAACAAATTAGTTCTCTGCGACACCTACAGGGCAAACGGAAAAGCAGCCGGTAAGAAAAGCACATACTAACCGACTGTTTTTAAAGAGTTACGGTTTTCAAAGATTTTCGCGCAGAAACACAGACGCATGGCAAGGTTATTTGGCGCGTTTAGTGTCCGACACGCGCGCACAAAACACTAAAAACCCATTCGATTATTACAGCGAAGTTTCTGCAAATACTTGTGTGCCAGTGGAAACAGATTGCACACATATTTCGAGTACTTATTTTAGTCCACGTGCATTGAACGAAATCTTGTTACTTGGGTGTTCTTTTTTTACGTTTATAAGCATGGTTAAGTGCAAATATTACCTGTTCTGAGTCCAGATGTTTATTTTTTTAACAAGGGCGATAATTATGCCTCAAATTAAAATCCTCTATGCGTGGAAACTGTGATTTATAGTGTCAGTATGTAAATATGGTTCTAAATATACGTATCCGTATACATAATAGTAATTTTGCGTCGCGTGATGCCATTATGAATAGACCGGGTATGCAAATGAACGATAACGAACGATATCGGTATTTTTTTAATGATATTCTGATCACCTGTTCGAGGTGATGATAAGTATCACTTAAAAGGACAAACTTTCACCGATGCTACACAGAATTACAGAACAATGTCGTTGCTAAGGAGAAGAAGATATAGGGGACACAAAATTGATGCGAGAAGAGTTATAAAATGGACATTCTTGAACAATTAGAGATACACAAATGCAAATTAGATCCAAGAACAAAACACTTTTAAATGAACAATTAGATTTCAACATAAAGCCCCTTTTTACTTATCTGAATCTCAATTAGTTGAACACTTTTACAATATTATCAACAATTCAATCACAAGTCCAATTTATTGCAACTCAATCATAAATTAACTTTTCCAATTTCACTTTCTCTAATTATTTAGTAAGTAATTTTAAATTCTTCCCTATATTCCTTTTTCCCTCACAGTTGGTACCCGTACCTGTCACCTTGCAATACAACACAGCATGTTAAAGTTATTCTCAAAAAATATTACTAATAGTAAGTGACAATATTTTGGAGACTGGCGAACTTAATAATAAAATTATAAACCCCTAACCACAACAAGTATGTTAGAAACCTAAATACGTATTTCAGCAACTATGTTGCCATCTTCAGTAGAACCTAAAAAAGGAAAAGAGAGATTAGCACTTCATAGTATCTTTACTGGATATTGTCCAAGCAAATCACTAGTGGAAGTGACGTCCATGTTAAAAATTACCCTATATATACCCTTTTGTTGTTCACGCCTCAGTGAATTTTGATCATTGAAGCGTAAAAAACAAGTTTTAAAGTTTTAATTAAAGCAGGTCAAACAATGGCGAACTAGGTATAGGACCCCTGTCTGAATTTATTAATTTATCTCTATTCAAGTGAATAAAGATACTTTCCAAGCTGTTTAGTTCCCTATTATTTGACACAGCTTTTACAAGTTTTAAGTCATCTACAACTACTTTATGACCTGTGTCTAAAATATGTTGAGCCACACTAGATTTTTCAAAACGATTATATTTAAAATGAGCTACATGTTCTTTGAACCTAGTTAAAATTGTTCTTCTAGTCTGGCCTACGTATTCTTTTTCACAGTCATGACATTTGATACAATATATACCAGATTTATCAAGTACATCTACCTTATCCTTTGGGTTTCCAAGATGGTTTTTTATGCTATTATGAGTCGAATATGCTATACAGAGATTTTGTGATGTAAAAATTCTTCTTAAACCCCTTGTATATGCACAATCGAACGGTATTTTAACATATTTCTTCTTTTCTACAGACAAAGTATTTAAAGTAGATATTTGATTTACATACATTTTTTGATTCTGCTTCTTAATCATTCTATCAACTATTTTCTCAGGGTACCCATTATGTATGACAACATTCTTAATAAACAATAATTCTTGCTGATATCTATCTGCGGACAATGGAAATTTCAATAACCTATTTATTAAACAACTAATAAAAGACAATTTTTGTTGAAAAGGATGCTGCGAATCATTAGGGATAAACCTGATTGTGTTAGTATCTTTCCGATACACGTCAATTTCTATTATATTTTTGCTATTCCTGACTACCAGAGTATCTAAAAATGGAAGTTGGCCGTTTAGACTTTACATTGGTTTCAAATCTGCTCATAAACAAGTTGGCAATAAAAGGTGAGAGACAGTTACCCATTGCAGTTCCCTCAAGTTGTTCAAAAAACTTTCCGTTTATTTGAAAACAATTTTGAGACATACAAAGGGCAGTCAACATATTCATCTATTTCTGACGGGTCAAAGTTCTTATTGCTCAATAATTCCCCAAGAAACTCCAAAGTTTCCGGAATAGGCATACTAGGAAACAGTGAAGCAACATCAAATGAAATCAACAATTCGCCATCCTCTAATTTTAGTAAGTGTCAAATAGTTTTTAAAAAAATGTTAATCTTATATTATATTCTACTGATACAAGTTGATGTATTTACTTGTAGATTTAGGGCTGAGGAAGGACTAAGGTCCGAAACATGTCCCCTATATAAAAATAATTTTCAATAAAGCAAGGATTAAGAGGCTTTATACCTGTTTTATTTTATATTATTTCATATAGGAAAATACTTCTATTCTTAAATTGGCAGCACAATTTCTCAATTCGAGACGACGTAAACGGAGACCTTATCTAAATTGGTCTGCCTTTCCCGCATACCAAAGACGGATTTGTACGTTTTATGCTAATTTATCGATTCACTGCGTAGAACTTATCTACGAATAAATACGGGGAGATTCGTCGACGTTGAGAATGAGAATGAGTTGAGAATCAGTAAACATGACGTTTGACAGTGAATACATATTTCTTTTTGCAAATGTACGAGACGCACATATGCGTCATTCCCCATTAATGAGGGTAAAATAATAACTGCTTACGAGGTAATCAACCGGCCCAAGTAATCCAAGAACTACACCAAAACGATACAATACATTCAGAAATCAAAGAAAAACTTATTTTTCTAGTCTTAACTAGAATAACGTGGAACTAATAAGATTTAAAAATGAAAGACTCAAATAATTAATTCTTTAGTTCTAGTTCATTAATTGTTGATTTAATATTGCTATTAGTTTTAATTTTCATTAGTAATCTTATAATACGGATGGAATAGACCGACATTGAATGGATCGACGCGAACGCGAACAAATAAAGCGGTTTATAGCGAGACACTCGCCGAACGCGCGATTTTTATGCTACTATCTACATCCGTCTCTACTTCTGGCAGTTCCAGTATTAGTTAGAATTTTCCTTTCGTGTTACGTACAAATATATCGACTAACCGATCATTATTAAAAGCACATTTGCCACTTGATAAAAACCATGATACCAACTGGTCAAAGGATTAATTCCCCATAATGTTTCGTAGTAGTAATTTTGTATAGGCGCCACGCTGTCTGCTACTGAGCGAGGTCGACTTAATTATATATAGATGAGAGCACTTGTATAGTAAGTCCAGATATTGAAGATAAAAAAAAGTTATAAATAAAATACTGTCAAGTTACGCCGACTAACGGTTTCTTGGTGTGGCGCGATCTCACGTGAGCGCACGTGAATAAAACTGGTTACTCATTAGATATTTCTAAATTGATACGAGATTAAAACAAGAAGGAAAAAACAACTGGTAGCCAAGGATGTAGAAAGGAGTTTTTTTTTATCGAAGATCGAACGTTTTAATTGAATATTAAGTCGGCGTCTTTCACTTCTTGGTTATTAAAACGTGTTTTTCAAGCTATGAGAACTATGTCAACCCAGTCATATGTTCGATATACAATACTAGTTTTTTTTTGTAATGGTTAAATGTGTAAAGAACTACTGGTATTTTTGTGGCTTTCTAAAATGTCCATCTTAAGTTTCTCATGTATGTACTATCGTGGCCATATATTATGTCCCCTCTTTTGACGTCCATTTTCTCGCAAATCTAGGGGCGAAAAAATTTGAAAAAATCTGATGCTGTCCTTGATTAATATGCTACAACTCATAAAAATTAGGAAGCTGCATATGTTGGCGTTTTCTCGATTTTTCCAAATTAGTCGGGTGTCGAGATTACCATTTAAAATTAATGAGTGATTTGCAAACAATTCTAGAAGTGTCTACAAATTTACGATGCTAAATTTGTAAAAGTTTTTTGATATTTTTAAATTTTATACACTCAGAGCTGACGTTTGTAATATATGTAATATATCAAGAGTTCTATTTATTTTATATTGTTTGTGCACGTATTTAAATTATTAATTAATAAACTGTTGAAACTGTTATAATAGTTTGAATATTTATATAACAAAATCGGGCATACTTTTTAAATATTTTTTGGGTTCATCAAGCACACTTAATTTAGTATTCACCACTAATCGGAAAATCTGCTAACTCCATTTTATCAGATCTAAAAAAATCCGCCAATCGATAGAAGAGATTTCTCTCGTACCGGGTCACATATAATCAAAAATATGCAAAAATTAACAATTTAATTGTTAGTTCAAATTACTACCTTGACAAGTTATCGTGCTTCTTGTGTATTGATAACAAGCTGCCCCGGTTCTCTCAGCTGTGTCGGTTCTCTCCGACGTGATCGCACCGCTAACGCCTCCCTTCCCCGCAGCACACCAAAGACCGTAGAGCGTCGGAATTCACGCGGAGTTTCAGCACGATCTTTTGTATGAAAAAAGCAAGATAAACAATGATTATGTAATAAACTTTAAACCTATGAATTATTGGGTAGCCTATAGTCTAGATTTCATTATTCTAGCTGTTCTAATAACAAAATAGAATAACTAGTTTTGCGAGAAAATCGACGTCAAAAGTAGGGACATAATATATGGCCACTATAGTACGTTGTATTATTATTATAACGTGGTAGGTTATTTCTATAGTACACCATATAATCAACAGGTAATATTTGACATGCACTCCAACCACAATAAACACGTCAACTTAACTTTTTTTTAATTTTTTGCAAATTACTAATACCCTTTCGTTTGTTTGCGTTTGTTTTTCGTTTGTTTCTGTTCGATTTTTTTTCTACACACGACTAATTTTATTTTGTAGATCCTGTTAACCATAACGGGCACTACATCACAGGTAAACAGTTTGAAAAAGAGCTGACTTGTTGCACCTAACCTAAAAAAAATGCATCATGATTTTTGCATTTTGCCTTCCCAAGTTTTCAGGTCAAATCAAGAGCAATATATAATTTAATTATATATCTATGGCAAGTATATATTCTGCCTTGCAAAACAATTCTTGTACTCTTCTTCTTCTTGCTTGTTGTTTTTATGAAGTTTTCTTTCTTTCCTATGAATGTGTGCGATTTTTGTTTGATTTGACTCTTACTATTTTCTATTTACTCTTTACAACCTGCATTATGTGACAGTTAGCAGCGTTCGAAGCTAACTTTACAGCCCTCGTTTGACGTTCCTGTCTAATTCTTTAATATAACCCAAACATAACCTAAACATTTTCACCCAAATTTGTACATACATAAATACGCTGTTCAAAAAAAAATTGGGGAACACGTTTTTCGAAACTGTAACTTTTTAAATAATTCAGTCGCCGTTATTCAGCATAACGACTCTGGAATCGGTTTCGGGAAACTGGCCAATGTGTTAGAAGAGCTGGACAAGGTCGAAATCGAAAAACTACTCAAAACCAAGACCGATTTCTTGTCCTTTCCTCTCTACGTCAGCGTACTGCCACAGCACGAGACCTCCTAAACGACCTAAGACGAGCACATGGAATAGAAATCTCTGATCAAACTGTTAGAAACAGATTAAAAGAAGCGAATTTGAAACCAAGAAGACCTGTCCGCGCACCACGCCTTACGCAGCATCACAAACAGAGCCGAGCAGAACTTGGGCAACTGGTGACACCTGAGGCATGGAGCGGCGTTTGTCTAGCAATAGCACCTTCGAATATACCACCGTACTCCAAAGATGTCCGCTTACCTCGAAACCGTAGTAACATTGGCCCATGAAATAATTCGATATGCCGCCACGAGAAATGACAGTAAAAGTTACGGCGATTCAACGATCGCACGCTCAGGCATGACTCAGGCGACCAAGTACAGCGACGACAGTGACGTACGCTTTGTTTTATACTATACTCGACGGACGGATAGTGCGTAAATAACTTGTCCCTATAATATCAAATGATTTTAACAATAATTTCTATAAAGTATAATTATTTATTTAACAAGATATTACTGTTAACATTTGCTATTACTACTTTCTCCAAATTTTCGATAGTCAATGATGTTCTTTTAGAAGTTAAAATAACTTTTCCGTCGATCATAAAATTTTATGAGTCAGGTAAGTGAATAGGACATGCAATTAAATAACTCATGTTAATGCACGATTTCTATTAATGCATGAGTTGTTATAGCCAATCACACGACGTAAAGACGACGTTTGATTGGCCAATCGAACATATTTGAAATGAAACCTTCCAATCAAAACATACCGCGCTCTAGAACAGTCAGTGTCAAATTACATAAATTGCCATATAATCTAAAAAGACATTGGCGAAGAAAAGTCTATGTAGACGACGCTAGAAGAATACGATCGACGAAACAATTTTGTAGCCAACTCGAATATTAAACGGCTATTTATGATCTCAACAATTAACGCTCGAGCGTTAAACAGTCTCGATCATTAATCGCTCTTTTTAATATACTTGTTGGTTAAATAACTATTAAAAGTCGAAAAGCTTCTCTCAACGTCACAGCTTATTAATGGGGCATAAGTAAAGCAATGCGCATGTAATTAATATTTTTCGCAATTTGTAAAATTATTTGTCATACAAAATTCTTGAACTATTCCGAGATTGGGATTTCTATCTAATATAACGTCAACTTTATTAGTTAAAAGTTCACACATTTCTCCCGGAACCGATTTCAATTTATTTACTATTTTGGTCAATTTTGCTATCGATTCTCTCACTTTGATGTTACGCCCTTCGAAATATTTAATGTCTGCAATTAAAAATGAAAAATTGCTATGAATAAATTCCAGTTGCTCTTTAAGGGAAGGTTCTTTTAATAATTCTATAATTAATATATAAAAATATATGTAAATGTTGGAAGGTTTTTGCACAAAGCTTTTAATCTATACAATTTAATATGCAATATAAATATTTCATACTATTAACGGCTAAACGTACAATAACCAGCATCGAAAAGAAAGAAAACAGCGAATAGGACCGCTGTGGTTGCGCGCGTGACCCTAGTCACTTCTCGGTCTACCCGCCACTGGAATAACCCCGAAAAACTTGAGTTGCCCGATCTCTGCTCGGCTCTGATCACAAAGCAGCGCGAATGAGGTTTGCTCTGGATCACAAATATTGGCAACTTCGTCACTGGACGCCTCTACTGTTTACAGACGAGTCCAGATTTCGTTTAACTCGTTGCGACGGTCGTGTACGTGTATATACACGTCCTGGTGAACGCTACGCAGCCGCTACTATACAGGCAGTGGATAGATTTGGTCGTGGATCTGTGATGGTTTGGGCTGGAATCAGTATGGACAACAGAACTGATCTTGTTGTGGTTCCTGGTAGACTAAATGCCAGTTACAGGTTTCAAAAAAAGTGTTCTCCGAATATTTTTTGCCGTGCAACATTATACTTCGTTTTCACGTTTCTCAAGGCTATAGCACCGTTTTATTTTTATATTTAATCGATACAACATCTGTACCATAAATTGCTCGCAATTCTTTATTTGCTTTGCATGATTTCTAGAGAAAGATCAATATGCAACTCTTTTAATTATAACCTTAAAAAAAAAAACGAAAACTTTAAAACTAACAAATTATTGATTGCTATGTACATAATTACTTTGCAGTTCATTGCATGTAAGCAAATTATTAAAAATAATCACTGATTTTATCAAAATGAAACCGAACGCCTTGCATGGCACTGACATTTAAAGAACGAACAATGGCCGCTGTAACAGTGTTGCCAATCTACGGATCGAATAGAACCTTAACCGGTACGGTATTGCATGTGTTTGATTTTTAACTGTTGCCTTATCTTTTTTTTTCGCAGACGGTATGAAGTGCGATATACAGCGCTTGGGTAAGTAACGCCAACACACATACCGCACGATACCTACTTAGAAAACGCAGTGCTAATAAAATTATAGTGGGTCTCCTGCAAAACTTGAATGAGCACGACAGGAGAAAGTATAGTGCTTGTAAATATTACTAATACCACAATAGAAAAAAAACTTTACTAACAAATTTTTTATGTGTTCCGTAGTTTTTGCATGTTGAATTCTAGATTTAGTGGTTTTTTATCATTTTTAGCATTTCATTTTGGGTATACGTTTTTTAGGGCATAGTCTGGACTCGAAAAGTTCAAGGTCCGATCATGTTTTGAACCCTGATTGTTTTGTTGAACCCAGAGTAAACCATGGTCCAAATTATTGAGCGTAAACTGCCAACATTTGTATGACCACAAGGGAAGCAGCCTTTATCAAAATTTTGCATTGTGGGCTAAAAATGAAACGGTACAAATCTTTTATCACTCGTATTTCCAATAATATTTAGTCAATTCAAATATTTCTTTAAAAAACGAATAGCTTTTTTGCAGCATTTTTGATAATATCGGGTCAATTTAATGTGAAATGAAAGGTTTCAATGGGTAATGATATTTGTCTTGTTTTGGTCAAAAAGGACAGTAGAGATTTTATAGCGTCTTATACAGGGTGATTTTCTTCTTATACCGGGTGAAATTCTTAAACAATGTTCTTCGTATTGTTTTTACTAAAAAAATCCTTAAAAAATTTCAAAATCAAACACGGCGCCCCGCGTTCAGAGGAAAACCAGGGTTGTTATGTTTTAAAACATTTGTTTTATAACATATTTTAAACCAAATATTTTGTTTTAAATCATTTTATTTTAAATATGTTTAAAACAGTTTGTTTTAATGTTTAAAATATTTTGTTTTAAAACATTGTTTTAAACATGTTTTAAAACAAATATTTTGTTTTAAATCTTTTATTTTAAACCTGTTTAAAACAGTTTGTTTTAAATGTATAAAACATTTTGTTTTTAAAACATTGTTTTAAAACATTGCTTTAGACATGTTTTAAAACAAATATTTTTGTGTTAAACATGTTTAAAATAGTTTGTTTTAAATGTATAAAACATTTTGTTTTAAAACATTGTTTTAAACATGTTTTAAAACATTTTGTTTTAAAACATTGTTTTAAACATGTTTTAAAACAAATATTTTGTTTTAAATCATTTTATTTTAAATATGTTTAAAACAGTTTGTTTTAAATGTATAAAACGTTTTGTTTTAAAACATTGTTTTATAACATGTTTTAAAACAAATATTTTGTTTAAAATCATTTTATTTTAAATATGTTTAAAACAGTTTGTTTTAAATGTATTAAACATTTTGTTTTAAAACATTGTTGTAGACATGTTTTAAAACAAAGATTTTGTTTTAAAACATTTTATTTTAAACATGTTTAAAACATTTTGTTTTCAATGTATAAAACATTATGTTTTAAAACATTGTTTTAAACATGTTTTAAAACAAATATTTTGTTTTAAATCATTTTATTTTAAACATGTTTATAAACAAATATTTTTGTTTTTAACATGTTTAAAACAGTTTGTTTTAAATGTTTAAAACAGTTGGTGTTAAATGTTTAAAACATGTGTTTAAAATACCAAAATTTGGACAACATATTTAATTATTTAATCAGCATTGTATGCTGGTCTTCAACATTTTTATGCATAGATGAATTAAAAATTCAAAAATTATTTCAATATTGTATTTATTAATAAAAACTTAATACTTGTTTTTTGCGACGTATTTAAAAACATTGTTTCGTGTTTAAAAACATCATTTTATTAAAAAAATGATTGTTTTGTTCAAAATAAAAAAAAAAACGTTTCAAGTACACAAATCGCAAACATTTTTCAACTACACCGCTCTTTTGAGCAAAAACAGCAAAAAGAACGAAAAACGATGATTACAAATTTTGCCCTGTATACGATACTATAAAATCTCTTCTGTTGCTTTTGACCAAAAGAAAACACAACATTGGGTTGAAACGTTCAATTATTGCGAATATGGTATGTTTTCAATCTTCACAACATAAGCAAAACCCTTGAAATTTCTTAATATCTTTAGAAATATAAGTAACTGAAAATTTGTACTGTTTTTTTTTTTGGGCTACAGTGTATATTATTATTAGATTATTAACACTATTTCGTATGTTTATCCAAATCTTCCCACCACCAAACAGTTCTTCCGTTCACTCTAACAAAATTAGTGGTCAAATTTATTGTTCCAAACAGTATTTGTAATCTAACCGTGGTTTCTATGTCTAAAAAAACCCAGTCCAACTCCAAAAATTAACGCGACGTCTTCAAATTTGCAGACACCAACAAGAGACATTCCTGCTTAAAAGCCATGGAAGCCGCAAAGGATCAAATCCCATGGTTTGGCATCGAACAGGAATACACCCTTTTGGACATGGACTTGAGACCCTTGGGTTGGCCCAAAAACGGTTTCCCCGGTCCACAAGGCCCCTACTATTGCGGTGTAGGCGCCAATAAGGTCTACGCTCGTGATATTGTTGAGGCCCACTATAGGGCTTGCTTGTACGCTGGAATCAACATCTCCGGAAGTAATGCCGAAGTCATGCCAGCTCAGGTATGTTTTTTGAGCGTTTTGGAGATGTTTTTGGTTTGATGGTTTGTTTTGGTTCGTGTTTAGTGGGAGTACCAAGTTGGACCATGCGAGGGGATCAGTATTGGAGACCAGTTGTGGATGTCGAGGTTTATTTTGCACCGTGTTGCTGAGGAATTTGGTGTAGTTGCTACATTGGACCCTAAACCAATGCCTGGTGATTGGAATGGTGCTGGAGCCCATACGAACTTCTCCACCAAAGCCATGAGGGACGAAAACGGAATTATGTAAGTTTCTTGTGCTAGTTATTTTGGATATTGCAGTTTTATCTGCTGTTTTGTCACAAAAATACATTTTAATTTGTGTCTTTTACCATTGAGCTGACGACGATGTCGTTGGTAATTGTTCTGAAGTAAAATTTTCGGTAAAAAAAGCTATAATAAGCAGATAACAGTTCGCAAGTGTTGTGACCGTAAATTTAACAAATTCTCAAACAATCACGTAAAAATCATTTCTATTTATCAATGTAGGAATACATCACAGCCTTGCGAATTTTCCTGATTTAAAAATAACCTACAAATAATTAATTTAATAATAATAATCCAACAAAGATTAGCGCCTAGCAACATATACCATCAACAAAACGTTTAGTACACACAAAGCAGTGTGTGTGTGTGTGCGGCAGATAACGGAATCAGCTGTTCGTTTGTTTAGAGTTTTAGACGTTTGTAGTATCTGCTTATGGATTAGTACTAAAAAAATAAGATAAGTTACTCTTAACCTATATTATTGCCTTGTGTGAATAGGCATAATGTTGACTCTATTTTTTTTTATCGGAGTGTTCTGTTTTTGTATTATTTGTGTTTGACAAACAGGAAATGTGTGAAAACGTAAAGGGGAGATTCTGAATTCAAATATTTCTGGCAGATTTTCATATTTAAGGAGTTACAACCTTCTATTCGTATGGAGTTTTCTTTGAGGGATAACATGCGTAAAGACGTAAAGTGGCTGTCTATATAGGATTACCATAATATGGAATTCTTTTTGTCGTAAAAGCATGTCATTCACATAGACCTTAATTTAATCTATAACAGATGATTTTTTTATAAAATAGAATATAATCGGATAGTATATTTGCTATCAAAATTACACAGCACGTCATTGCTATTTTCTCTTAAAATTTGTTAAATAAGTAAAAGCTTGCTCATACCCACTGTGGGCAAAAAAGCGGTAAAAATTTTCAATTGCTCATATTTCCAAAGATTCATTCTTTGATAAACTAATTTCTTATATTGTGAAGATTGAAAACAAACCATATCTGCAATAATTGAACGTTTTAATCCAATTGCTTTATGTATGGCAATGCAACATAGTTTAGCTGCATGAGATTCTATCGAGATCGATCGTGTTTGCATTAAAATAAAACGAATTAGCCAGGATTTGACAGTTATTGACAGTAGGTATTGTCAAAAAATCAGCCTTTAACACTACCTACTGTCATTAAAACAAAAATATCTGGCAAATCCTATATTAATGCAGACACGATCTCGATCAAATAGAATTTGCTCCTACAGCTAAACTATTAATTTTACCAAAAAATGTCATAGACATAAATTATACAAAATTTCCTCTACTTTAATTTATTATTTAGCTATTTTGACGAAATTACAGAAATGGCGGCTCATTTGCAAAATCCTGGAAACATGCGTAACAATATTGCTATCCGCAATCCGCACTTGAAATACACATTGACTTTGTAAACACCAAGCTGTTTCAATATTGTTTCACATACGTACGTGCGCGCGTGTTTCTCCTCCTCATCACATTCTCCATGCATTTGCGTGTTGAATTGACGTTTCGCAGCCGCTGACGTTCTGAATATTGTCAAAAGTTTAAAAATTTCCTGGCTACCTACTATTAATGCTGACACGATTTCGATCAATTAGAATTTGTTCCTGCAGCTGAACTATTAATTTTGCCAAAAAATGTTATAGTCATAAATTATACAAAATTTCCTCTACTTTAATTTATTATGTATCTATTTTGACGAAATTACAGAAATGACGGCTCATTTGCAAAATCGTTGAAAAATGCTAAGAGTAAATAGCCAGTTCCTTTGGACCCTTTTGAACCAAAAGCTTTTCAGCTCTAAGTTTGGTCATAAAACTTCTACATAAGAACTTTCGTCCCGATACCTTTAATATCATACTGCGTATGATAAAGTAATCACCATGTATTTGATGCTACAAGCTCTCTATTGTCCTTTTTTACCAAAACAAGACAAATGTCATTACCCATTGATTTTAATAATCCTTTCATTTCACATTAAATTGACCCGATATTATCAGAAATGTTGCATAGCCAAACATAAAGCAACATAACTTTGGAATGAAAAGTTTTGTTATTGTAAATATGGTATGGTATCAATCGTCACACTACAAGCAATTTGTTTTTGACAAGTAATAAAAAATTTGTACCGTTTTTTTTTTTTGGCCCACCGTATACACAATTATAAAACTGCACTCATGCAAGAAAATTATAACCCCAGGCATAAATTTTATGATAAAACACCAAATTTGAAGTAAAAAATGTAAAGTTTTATTTTGTTTTGCGTTGTGAAATCTTTATAAGAATTTACTTCCAAGGTAAGCGTCCCAAATTCAGACACTGTCCTAACTTCCTAATATTTCTGTTTAGTTCGATACATAAGAAATCTACTACAACATTGAATTTTATTTTAGAACATCCGGTTTGTTGATGATACAATTTTGGCCATGAGGCCTCAAGCATTTTATATCTAGACATTTTTCCACCAACGCAAACCTGTCTTGAGGATTCCCCAGACTAGAGGGCAAAACGCCGCCACATTGGAGTATTTTATCCAAAAAGCTGGCCATAAATCAAATTTCTAAATTGTTAAACTCCAAAAAGTAAACCCGTTTCTGGTATAGGTAAAAGACCGAGGTATTAAAAGGCGGCAATATTTTTTCACCTGAGCCCTGAGCCACGTGTCCTTGTCAGCCAAAAGCTATATTTTACTATGGCTGAACATAGATGCACATAAGTTGACGCTCTGAAAAACGGTTGCAATTTTGTATTTTAACGATAAATGTGACTTTTTTGTTATACATTCTTTAGAACCAAGTATGAACTTTCTTCGACATTATTTTTATTAAAATTCACCCACAATTTTGTTTATTGCAGCGCCGAGAACATTCGCTGTTATAAAAAAAAACAGTTTTATGCAGAACTTCAATGTTTTAGTTTAGTGTTTAGCTTTGTTAAGCTTTTGAAAGTGGTTCAAATTATAGTATTCCTGATATATTGATTTCCGGGTGGAAACCGCGTTGAGGACTTTGAAGTAGTCGACGTTTCGCGCTCTGTTGCAAGAGGCATCTTCAGGTTCTACGTTACCCCCACTCCAAACACCATCTGGTGACACCAGTCCCCTCATATATAAAGACCCGCCCCAACAGACGACAGTATCTTCTTAGCGCTTGGTTTGATAACTTAGTCCTGAAGATGCCTCTTGCAACAGAGCGCGAAACGTCGACTACTTCAAAGTCCTCAACGCGGTTTCCACCCGGAAATCAATATATCAATGACTCAGACCGCGGAAGTCTACAATTTAGTTATAGTATTCCTATTTGACATTAGAACTACTGGAAAATCTGCTGCGGATAGGTGCGGATGCGGTTTTTGTGATTTTATTTCTAACACGTTGTAAAGGAAAATCCAAAAATTGATGTACCGGCTTATATGCAATTTGGTGCAATTTCTTGATACCGTGATAGTAGAGGTAATTGAGAACATATTTAACCATATTTAGCTATATACAAATGGTTACGGTTACCGAGATATTGACAACTTTATGTTCAATGCATCTTGTATGTTGTAAATGCCGTTATGTACGTATATTTTTCCGTTTTGGAACATGTATATTGTATAGCAAACAACCCCGATGACCTAGACTCTTAAAAATCATCCGAAAAAAAAACCTTAAAGTTTGTACTTGTATATGCATTTCTTGGAAATTGGTTGCTTGAAGCCAATCGGATTCACATTCAAGGCAAGAAAATACTGTGTTAGGCGTTTTCGATAAATGTGTTTATGCGGAATGCGAATGCGGATTCAAAACATGCGTATTAGGGTCATACCACTAAAAAACGACCGTTTCAGCTTGAAGTATGATCAAATTTCGAAAGTTTTCATGGAAACAATAAGTATAAATATTAGACAATTTTGAAATAATACTAAAAATAATAGATTTTATAGTGATAAAAATGGTAAAATAGCTTCTTAATTGCCTCTACTATTACGTCTTAAAAGGAATGCATCGAACGGAAAACAGCACGAATAGCATGTGCCGTTTCAATACACAATATCGACTGGTGTAAACTTTCATTTTCTTCCTCTACCACAGGTCTTTAAAAATAAAACTTTTTTCAGGATTTTCTTACAACATAACAGACCCAAACATGTTATCTCATATAACTCAAGAACGACATGTATTGTTCAATTTTGAATCCGTATATGGTGCGTATTTAAACTGGACATGCCATATATTATTTTATGAATTTGACACGGTAAAACATAATAGAAATAAAATCACAAAAAAATATTGATGACAAATGTTGTAGCAGTAATTAATTTACAATAGGTGTAGTGCAGTGAAGAACAATTTTTAATACAGTTCGCTTTTTCCTATTTTGTACTGTTTTGTTGTGTTTATTAAGTTATTAACCTTCAAATTCTTAGTATGAAGGTTAAAATGTTATACATAAATAAAACAACACAAGCCTTTTTAGGGGAAAAAATAATTTTGGCCAGGTTTTCTGGTCAAATACCCCACAAATCTTTGACTTTAGAATAAATTTATCACAGCTCCATGATAGTTTCAGGAAAATGCACACAATTAATATTAACGTTAGCTCATGTTAATTAGGATATCATATGACGTGGCGTACAGGAAGCGTGTAGCCCATCAATTCATTTAAGCGGTACATCCTAATTTTCTATCCCCACATTTAGCATTTCGCAACAGGAAATCGCTTAACGAACAAATTCGACTTTGGTCCGTTATCGTCAATCTCCCTTATCGTTCAACTTCATTGCGACTTCCTCTGTCAACGGTAATGATGAAAACACCTGACTAACGCCTACGTTTGACGCATTAAATCTAAAAATAATACCGAATAAGGACGAGAACGATCAGACGATGAGGCTAGACGTAGAGATAAAATAATATTGCGCGATATGTGGCGAATTATTTGTGTTTTGTCGAGGGTATTTCGTAGAAATGCGAGTGAAGCAATAGCGAGGGCGTTTATCGATGTTGTTTTGTTATCCCAGCCGCGGGATAATTAATATGCGTGTCAACTTGAATGAATTACTAGCTACTATGGCGTTGCCAGCTCTGACTGTTAATCGGCGCATTGTTTGCATGTAAATTGCTCGAAATCGAAATTTATTAGGTTGCTGCTGAATTTTGATTAATTCTGTTCTCTAGTGGTTGAAAATTGGGAAATACTAAATATCTGTGTTTTAATTTCTAGAGGAAAATTTCGAAGAGCAAGAAATTGTCAAGTTTGTTGACAAGCAAGCTCTCCATTTTTACTTTATCATACGCAGTATGTAAACTTAGAGTTGAAAAGCTTTTGGTTCAAAAGGGTCCAAAGGAACTGGGTGTTTAGTTTACTCTAAGCCTTTTTCAAGGATTTTAGAAATCAGCCGCCATTTCTGTAATTTCGTCAAAATAGTTAAATAATAAATTAAAGCAGAGGAAATTTTGAATAATTTATGCCTATGACATTTTTTGGTAAAATTAATAGTTTAGCTTTTTAGTTTATTCTAAGCCTTTTTCAAGGATTTTGGAAATGAGCCGCCATTTCTGTAATTTCGACAAAATAGTTAATTAATAAATTAAAGTAGAGGAAATTTTGAATAATTTATGCCTATAACATTTTTTGGTAAAATTAATAGTTTACCTTCAAGAGCAAATTCTATTTGAGCGAGATCGGTCGCATCTGCATTGATATGAAATTACATAGTAGCCAGGATTTTGACAAATATTTTTTTGTGTTGTCACATTCGAAAACAGCTGATCTCATCAGAGGTTGGAGAACCACTATGGAACGTGCCGCTGTAGTGCGCAAAATTATAAAATACAAATTTCAAATAAAATAAGATCACCAATTTGATTGTTTCTTGATAAGAAATATCAACCCGTCTTTATATCTAATTCTAAAAACGATAAATTGAGAAAATTATAAATAAAGTATAGCGATGAGTGTAGTTTTATTTTAGTATGTTGGTAGGGATGTGTCATGAACAAATATAAATCTGCCAGAATTTGAATTACCTTTTTATTACCTTTTTAAGGTTCGTTTTCATTAGTGATAATGGCAGTGGTAGCAGACGCCGTTATAGTATTTCTAATAGAAAATTGCTAGTGACTCATGTTTATTTACATGCAAACTAATATGTGTCATTATCACGACATGTAAGAAATACTATAATTTCGTATTCTACCACCGCCATTAGCTACCATTACCTACCAATCGGAACGCACCTTTAAACTTGACGTTTCGTCAAAGTGGTACCAACCTAGCATTTACTATACAGAAATCATTTATTTATTTTTTTAAATACGTATTTCTTAAAAAGCAACACAATAAACGTTGATGTCGCTCCTGGCAAAAACTAGATAGCGCGACTCGCTCACATGCGACGGCGACACTCCGCCTTCAGTGACGCGCCGCATCACCGCTCGTCGTGCTATTCCGTACTTTCGGCATTTGTGACATAAATAACTATTATTCTAATGACGTAGTGTAGGTAGTGTCAAATGCTGATGCTTTGACAATACCTACGATTTATCTCAATACAATAGATTCGCTTACAGCTAAACTATTAATTTCATATATTGTATGATAAAGTCATGTGCCTGGCCACATCAGATTTTTTATTTACATTTTGCATGTGATGTCATAAGCTATCTACACAGATAGAAATGATTTCTTGTTTTTTAGGAAATATATTCTTTTGAGTTTATTCTTTTGGATCGAAACATATTTCTTTGATTTAGTTATTTTACTTGCTTCTAGAGATTAATTTATTTGATATATTTATCTAAGTCAAAATAAATATCGTTGGACACAAACAAATATTACTTTCCTTTTTGTTTGGATAAAAAAAAATTAAGTAAAAATTAAAGTTGTTTGACACGAATAAACGTTCTTTCTACCGAATAATTATTTCAAACAAATGCAAAGAAATATTTTCTTGCCTTCATTTAAGCACCAGATAACATGTTTGTGCTAATGTATATTTATTTGAACTACACAAAATGTTCTATCTGTGTACTTCGCTGTTTAAATCGAAATTCGAAAAATTAGAAAGCAGGGAACGATGACACTAAAAAAGTTTTTTTAAATAAAAAGTACTCAGTTTTTTGCCAAAAATATGCACATTTTATTTACAAACACTTTCTTTCTTTGTCTTTTGATAGTTTGCTATCGAATTGGTACAAATCAATTTAAAAAAGTACTAAATAATAAGAGTTAATTATTTTCAATGTAAATTAAAGTTATAACACACTTTGTAAGTCATAAATAATTATTTATTTGTATGTGAACAATTCAACAATTCGAATTAATCACCTCCTAATTCGGCACATGTTTTGAGACGAGTTCTAAATTCTTTATAAGAATTTTCGCCAGTGGTAGATATATATCTGCATTCATTATTCTTGGCTTTAATAATAGTACTGCATCGTCTCGTAATTGTTAACTGCAAACATGTTGTTTCAATCGTCCCCTAAACTAAAACTCCAAAATTGTCGTAATCGGGTCATGACAATAAAATTCACTGGTATGAGACGTGACGACTTACATAATTACTTGTATGGTTACTACTCCATATTTCATGAACACAATTTGGCTTCTGTGGTTACATACCTTATTTTGAACTAGAAAAAAGTCCAAAGTTTGCATAAAAATGGGATTTAAATAAATTATCTATTAATTTCTATTAAATTTAAAACAACAAATACTCTTACAACATTATTTCAGCTTTTTCCTTGAGTACTTGTTATAATTTTTCATTCATTCATTTTTCCGTCATATACATTCCTAAATAGGCATTAAACAAAAAATAATGTGTTTAAGTACTTATTTTTTAATATCAATTTATTTATAAAAACACTTATATTTACGTATTTTTTCATATTTTCATCATTAGCAATACTACACTGTGGCAAAAAAAAAAACCAATAATATTAACTCAATTCAAATATTTCTTTACAAAACGAATTGCTTGTATTGTGAAGCTTGAAACCATACCATATTCTCAATAAGAGAACGTTTCAATCCAAAGTTATGTTGCTTTATGTTTGGCTATGCAACGTTTCTGATAATAGCGGGCCAATTTAATGTGATCATTTCATTATTAAAATGAAATGTATTAAAATCAATAGGTAATGAGATTTGTCTTGTTTTGGTAAAAAATAACAGTAGTGATTTTTTTCTCATACTGGGTGAATGTTGTAAACAAAGCTTTTATTGTTTTTACTATAAACCATCCAGTTTCAATTATAATGTATCACACTTGTTGTTTAGCTATGAATTATGGACGAATGTTACTTGTTCTTGTTCTTTTGTTTGTTTTTGCAAAGGTTTAACGTTTTTTTTGAGTATGTCATATCACTATAAACCAAGTCTTCTTTTCTATTGTTTATGTCGTGTTTAAATGAAGAGCACTTCCAACATTCGCCTGAACCCTGAATACATTGTGTTGCTCCTTTTTTTTCGATATTTTTTATTTGAAGATTAAGTAATTTTTACGTGAAAAACAAACAGCAAAGACCTGACAAGTGACAAGAGACAAGTGAGAGCAAACTCCCATAATTGTTGCTCAATAAAAAAACTATGGCTATTTTAGTTCCTGAACACTGCAAAAACAAAAACATAAAAACTTCCAAAAAATCTACAGCCCAATAAAAAACCTTAAACATTTCAAAATCAAACATGTGTAAGAATAGAGTACGACGATTCTAGTTAGAACTTTTTGCACTAAGGCGTTGTAAAGAATTCACAAAATATACAGAAATATAGGTTATTTTTATTCTATTCTACTGTATGTATGCTAAAATTCTTGGTAAAGTTAACATGGTAATTAAAATGGAATTAAAACAGAAATTAGAACATTCGTACATACGCATGTGATGTATGACACAATTTAAATGCTTTCAATGCTAGGACAATTAAACTCTATCCACGTAAATTACATAATTATTGTTTACAGGCATTTGTTATTGCTGCCAAGATCGATGAAATTGCAAATGTACAACTATACATACATAAAATAATGCAATATCATGAAACTGTACACTAAAAATTTAGCTAAAAAACGAATATGGATTATATTTAATGTTTCTTTTCCGTTTTTTCTTTGCAGTGAAATCGAAAAAGCTATCGACAAGCTCAGCAGGAACCACCTTAGGCACATACAGGCCTACGACCCTAAAGGAGGGAAGGATAACGAGCGTAGACTGACAGGAAGACACGAAACATCATCAATCCATGACTTCAGTGCTGGTAAGTGGACAAAGATACATAAAATTTGGAATTTTCCAACCTATTTCTTCATAGAAACTTAAAATCAAATAGGAAATTAAAGATAAGGACTTTAAATTTTTATTATCGAAACATATAAACTAAACTTTCGAATTTTCTTTGCGCATAGTTTCACAAAATTCCCCATAACTCGAACCTATAATGGTACTGGTAATACATATAAGCTTTTTAGAGTTTTATTACTACGTAAATATAAATATAAAAGATGATATATGTAGATAGTATCATATCGGGTTATGGTTATCGCCACCAGGGGCGCTATAAACTGAATAAGAACCTCATAGGCACTTTGATGTATAAAATATAATGTCTTCGGAGACGTTACGATAAATTATTATTAGTTGCGTGCAGCGTGGTGTGCCATGAAATTGTTAGCTTCCCCTTTCAAGATTTACGCCCTGTCATCATTAGCAAATGCGGTGCTGCCCTCTAGGGGCCTAACCCACGCATGTCTTCACTTCGGTGCCTCGCCATTAATAAAATAGGGTATTGCGTTTTTCAAATAACATACTTTTAGAAAGCATATGCCTTTCTGATACCAGTTTTACAAATAAAATGTCAAACCTTACTTTAATTCAAGAAAAAAATTTAGTTTGAAAAAGTTTGAAAAAGTTTGAAAATACTGAAGACCTACCGTAAGTAGAGGGTGCTCCCATGGGATCACCTCTTTCACCGGTAGTCGCCAATTTCTTCAGGAATTGTTTGAAGAAAAAGCCATTGGGTCAAGTCCTTACAAACCCAAGCATTGGGTCAGATATGTTGATGATACCTTTGTGGTTTGGCCACACGATAGAGATAAACTTACTGAGTTCCTTAGCCACCTGAACAATGTTAATCCTTCTCTATCAAATTCACGATGGAAATAGAAGAGGATAATCAGCTGCCATTTGTGGATGTGCTGGTATACAGAACGTCAACGGGTACGCTTGGACATACTGTCTACCGTAAGAAGACACATATCGATCGGTATTTGAACGCCAAATCACACCACCATCCCCAACAGAAGCGAAGTGTTATTAACACTCTGTTCAACAGAGCCGAGAAGGTGTGCGACTCCAGCACCTTGGACGACGAACGGAAACAGTTGGAGTGGGCTCTACGTCAGAATGAATACACCAAGTCTGACATGCGGGGTGTCACACAAAGAAAACCGCAAGTCTCAGAGGAGCGGCAGGAGTCAAAGGGGTTCGCTTGCTTACCATACGTAAGTGGGGTATCAGAAAGAATCGGTAGAATACTGAATAAATCGGGTATCACGGTAAGGTATAGAGCACCAGCAAAGGTAAAGGATCTTTTGCCTAACCCAAAGGATATCACACCACTCCTGAAGAACGAAGGGGTATACAAGATAACATGTGAGTGTGGAACATGCTGTGTGGGACAGACAGGACGAAGTATCGAATGTCGAGTCAAGGAGCATAGTAGAGACACCCGGCTACGCAAGATTCAACAGTCCGCTGTTCCTCAACACTGCCACGAGTCGGGACACAATTAATTTCGATGACGTGAAGATGTTGGCAAGGGTTGGTAATTACCATCGAAGGCTTATTAGAGAAGCCATCGAAATTTACAAACATCCTGACAACATCAATCGCGAGGACGGTACTGACATTAGTAGGGTCTGGAAATCGATCCTAACGCGGTCAGGTGGAAAAGCACATGGGAGCGGTAGCTCCAGATGTGCGCAGTGAGGTGTAAATACAGGTATATAAGGGAGAGTTTCTTGGCAGGTCTTCAGTATTCAATTAGCTTTAAAGAAGCGAGCAACATGGTTCGCGAAACGTCAGCATTTACAAATCTATGAGTCTGGCCGTGAAAGCCTACGTACTTATTATACATATATATTAGCAGTAAAATTGTTTGGCGTTCTTGATGTTAAAATACAAATATCGATGAGTTTTAAGTTACTGGTTGTATAGGATGTAGTACAGGAAGTACATTATAGCGTCATGTTTCACAATTGTAGAAATTTAAATTTCGAAACATGTGTTAGGACAAGTATCGTATGACACAATTTTCACTCTGTATAAATTCTAAAATATCCAATTTCTACCACTAGTTCTTCCTGTCATTCTAGATTTTGATTCGAAAATTCAAATGTCATAACTCTGTCGATGAAACAGATACAAATCGATAACTTATAGTTCAAGTAATAACAATGTTTAGAATCATAGTTAATAGGACATTTTTTAATTAACAAAAAACTACAGAAAACAACGTCCCCTTGTTTTGAACCACGGTACTGAGAACCATATGATTATGTGCCAGCATTTCACAAGTGGTACTTGGACTTCTATAGAATTTGGATTATTCGGCTATACCTTATGGCCCTGAGGTCGCGGTATATCAAAACTTCAATTAGCTTCGTTTGTGCCAGGTTGGGGCTATAGAAACAACCGCCTAACGTGGTGGGGAAAGGTGCTGTATAATCATCAATTAGACGAGTTTCCTGCTAAAGTCAATAGAACGTTTAATTAACCGTGTATGGGGATAATTTGGGATTACAGAGCAAAACAAATTGGTAGCAATCACGAATCAAGATCTATGGTTTGAATTCCATATAAATTTCCACTGAAAACCCCAGAAAATAACCTGAAAATTGTAGATTTAAAATCATATTACCATGTGTAATCTCTAATATTAGTCTAATCAACTCAAATTGATTAATTCATTCATTAAGTTGAATAATATTGCGCATTATTTTCAAATATCCATTATTCAATTCTTCGTGAATTTTTAATGTTGCTATTTTTCTAAATATGCCCACGACTTTCGTTGATACTACGTTTGTCAACTTGTGAAATTATTACAGGGTCATTTGCTTTACATATAATATAACCGATATAATATAATCTATAGGTATTGAAAATTGAGAATAACAGCTGAATACATTACCGTATAATTGGTGGATTTATTTCGATGTATGTGTTATATTTACATTGTGAATGCACAATATAACAAATTATGATTTACATAACATAATATAATAAACAATAACCACCATTTCGGTTCAGTTTAATGTATTTTTATGATATTATTATTAAATAGACAGTGATTTGAATGAAAAGTAGTACAACAAAAGCTACAATCACTTGTTATAGTATTATTATCAGCTCCCATGTGCTTTTCCACTTGACCGCGTTAGGATCGATTTCCAGACCCTATTAATATCAGTACCATCCTCGCGATTGATGTTGTTAGGATGTTTGTAAATTTCGATTACTTCTCTAATAAGCCTTCGATGGTAATTACCCACCCTTGCCAACATCTTCACGTCATCGAAAATCATTGTGTGTCCCGACTCGTGGCAGTGTTGAGCAACAGCGGACTGTTGAATCTTGCGTAGCCGGGTGTCTCTACTGTGCTCCTTGTCTCGACATTCGATACTTCATTCTGTCTGTCCTACATAGCATGTTCCACACTCACATGTTATCTTGTACCCCTTCGTTCTTCAGGAGTGGTGTGATATCCTTTGGGTTAGGCGAAAGATCCTTAATCTTTGCTGGTGCTCTGTACCTTACCGTGATACCCGATTTCTTCAGTATTCAACCGATTCTTTCAGATACCCTACTTACGTATGGTAAGCAAGCGAACCCCTTTGACTCTTGTCGCTCCTCTGAGACTTGCGATTGTGTGACACCCCGTATGTCAGACTTGGGGTATCCATTCTGACGTAGAGGCCACTCCAAGTGTTTTCGTACGTCCTCCAAGGTGCTGGAGTCGCACACCTTCTCGGCTCTGTTGAACAGAGTGTTAATCACACTTCTCTTCTGTTGGGGATGGTGGTGTGATTTGGCGTTCAAGTACCGATCGGTATGTGTTTTCTTACGGTATACTGTATGTCCAAGCGTACCCGTTGACGTTCTGTATACCAGCACATCCAAAAATGGCAGCTGATTATGCTCTTCCATTTCCATCGTGAATTTAATAGAAGGATTAACATTGTTCAGGTGGCTAAGGAACTCAGTAAGTTTATCTCGACCGTGTGACCAAACCACAAAGGTATCATCAACATATCTGACCCAATGCTTGGGTTTGTAAGGACTTGACCTTATGTCTTTTTCTTCAAACAATTCCATGAAGAAATTGGCGATTACCGGTGAAAGAGGTGATCCCATGGGAGCACCCTCTACTCGCTCATACATCGCTCCCGCCCACTTGAAGTATGTGGTGGTACTTATAGAACATTATTATTTCTTGACATAACACGTCCAGAAAAGATTTCAAGTTTCTATGAGGTCTTAGTGAAATTAAGAAGATCTTTCCAGATTATTTAATTTTGTTTTTCTCTTTTCTAGGTGTTGCCAACCGTGGTGCTAGTATTCGCATCCCTCGTGGTTGCGCAGAGGAGAAGAAGGGTTATCTTGAGGATAGGAGACCGTCATCAAACTGTGATCCTTATTCAGTATGCGAAGCACTCGTCAGGACATGTATATTGAACGAATAAGGACGAATTGAGCAAAAATCGTCAACGTATCTATAATAATTAATTAAAAGCTAACAGATAACAGAAGTTCTAAATATTATTATTATTATATTTTACCTGTTAAGATTAAGTAAGCCTGTGTATCCATTTAAGTAATTATTATTATAAGTATAAGGAACATAATCATATTTTTATCGATAAGCGACTTTAAGTAAATTTTATACATACCGTCTGTTGAAGATTCGGACTTCTCTAGTTGATAAAACAAAAGAAAATAGCGTGTCTTATTAGGGAAAGAAAACAAATGAAATTATATTTATAACGTTCAAAACTAAGAAACAAAAGTAATTTAAGCCGCACAAACGGAAAAAGGCCGGTTATTATAATAATATTATTTATAAATGTATACGTGTATAATTTAGGTAATTTTTCCATGATATTAAGGCTCAAATATAAGTTAGACCAATTTTCTGGTCACGTAGGCCAAGACGACCGTTTGAGCGACTTGCGACCAACTTTTCTACGTCTACATAACCTAGAAAAGAAAACGAATCATATCAAAACAATTTTTAAACACTACACCAACAAAACAAACAAAAGGAGATCGTGTGAGGTGACCAATCAAAAAATTCGCACATATATAGGGAATCTTACTGTTAATGCTTATATATTATTTGCAAAAAAATTGTTCCACAGTAAGTGATAAAGAGATATACAAATATATATATTTGTTTATAAATTTTGCGTTTTATTTGTTTATAAATTTTGCGTTTTTGTTGTTGTTTTACACCCGTTGTCCCTAAACATCACGGCATGGATTTCTCAATGTTGATCAACTCCAAGATTCCGTCCTGCATTTCTTTCACAGCTTCGAATTCTGTCAGGCCCATTCTTCTTTTGTTCGAGATGTCGTATACGCCGGAAGCCGCTTCGCTATGCTCCCCGCTCGTGCCGCGAACTTGAAGATTGTACTGCCCAGCTGTCTTCTCTAGAGTTTCATAGTCGCTGCACAGCTTTGGCAGTTTTATGTGGACTGATGCTCGAATTGTGGTCCCTGGAAAGATGAGAATTATGGATAATGAGGTGCAAAGTATTAGGGATACATTTCGAAGAGATATATTAGGGGTTTCTTATTTAGCCAAAGTTTTTCTGTTTGTTTTTTGAAATAACCTTTCTGGTATGACATGGGCGTAACCAGGGGGGGGGGGCACCCTTCCGTATTTTGATATGTTTAGTACATAGCACTATTTCCCTTATGGACAGGGAGAAAGCAAAGGTAGAAAGCAACGATCCTCCCCAAATCGTTTCCAAGCACAGAAAAAAGTAGACCGGTACTTTCTTCTTCGAAATTTTGAATTTTAATGTTGTCTATCTAGGCCTCAAATTTACACCCCCAACCCACCCTCACAGTGCGCTGAAAACGACCCAATGTAAAAAATGTCTATTCTTCAGAAAATTTACCGTTCATCATTTAATTCTCTTCTTTCTCATAGAAATCATTACTATACGTCTAGTGGAATGTTTATAAACATTTGTCAGTTAATTAAGTTAATGATTAAACACAAATTCTATTTGTTGAAATAATCCGGTTTTCTCGAAACTCCGTTCGAAATGTGAATGAGTTCAAAATGGCAGTTAATTACACTATTTATTAGAAAAATTCTTCCTATTGTTGACACATCAATTATAATTTTTATTTCTAATTGTGGTAGAAATGCTTTTTTTTGTGAAAACAACTATATTTCATGTTCGAGATATCTAGCCTCACATCCACATATAAATCCACATTTGTTTAAACTTATGCATTTCTTTAAACATTTTTTGCAATTTCCCTAAAATATTTTTTTTATATCGGTCTGGCCAACCATTATTCTCAAGTGTCATTGAGCCGGACTGTGGCGCAGCGGTAAAACGCTTTGGCAGCCAGACAAACAGACAGACATCATCCTGCATCATCTCGCAGCATCTCGTATGATCTCGCAACATCCCGCAACACCTCGCAGCATCTCGTATCATCTCGCAGCATCCCGTATCATCTCGCAGCATCTCGTATCATCTCGCAGCATCTCGTATCATCTCCCAGCATCTCGCAGCATCTCGCAGCATCTCGCATCATCTCGCAGCATCTCGTATCATCTCGCAGCATCCCGCAGCATCTCGCAGCATCCCGTATCATCTCGCAGCATCCCGTATCATCTCCCAGCATCTCGCAGCATCTCGTATCATCTCGCGGCATCCCGCAGCATCTCGCAGCATCCCGTATCATCTCACAGCATCCCGTATCATCTCGCAGCATCTCGCAGCATCCCGTATCATCTCCCAGCATCCCGCAGCATCTCGCATCATCTCGCAGCATGTCGTATCATCTCGTATCATCTCGCAGCATCCCGTATCATCTCGCAGCATCCCGTATCATCTCGCAGCATCTCGTATCATCTCGCAGCATCTCGTATCATCTCGCAGCATCCCGCAGCATCTCGCAGCATCCCGTATCATCTCGCAGCATCTCGTATCATCTCGTATCATCTCGCAGCATCCCGTTTCATCTCGCAGCATCTCGCAGCATCTCGTATCATCTCGCAGCATCCCGTATCATCTCGCAGCATCTCGTATCATCTCGCAGCATGTCGCAGCATCTCGTATCAGCTCGCAGCATCTCGTATCATTTCGCAGCATCCCGCAGCATCTCGCAGCATCCCGTATCACCTCGCAGCATCCCGTATCACCTCGCAGCATCCCGTATCATCTCCCAGCATCCCGCAGCATCTCGCAGCATGTCGTATCATCTCGCAGCATCCCGTATCATCTCGCAGCATCTCGCAACATCTCGTATCATCTCGCAGCATCTCGTATCATCTCGCAGCATCCCGCAGCATCTCGCAGCATCCCGTATCATCTCGCGGCATCTCGTATCATCTCGCATCATCTCGCAGCATCCCGTATCATCTCGCAACACGTATCATCTCGCAGCATCCCGTATCATCTAGCAGCATCTCGTATCATCTCGCAGCATGTCGTATCATCTCGCAGCATCCCGTATCATCTCGCAGCACCTCGCATCATATCGCAGCATCTCGTATCATCTCGCAGCATCCCGCAGCATCTCGCAGCATGTCGTATCATCTCGCAGCATCTCGCATCATCTGCGAGGTGCTGCGAGATCTACGAGATGCTGCGAGAGTTACGAGATGCTGCGAGCATCTCGTATCATCTCGCAGCATCCCGCAGCATCGCGCAGCATGTCGTATCATCTCGCAGCATCTCGTATAATCTCGTCATCTCGCAGCATCTCGTATCGTTTCGCATCATCTCGCAGCATGTCGTATCATCTCGCAGCATCTCGTATCATCTCGTAGCATCTCGCAGCATCTCGTATCATCTAGCAGCATCTCGTATCATCTCGCAGCATCTCGTATCATCTCGTATCATCTCGCAGCATCTCGTATCATCTCGCAGCATCCCGTATCATCTCCATCTCGCAGCATGCCGTATCATCTCGCAGCATCCCGTATCATCTCGCAGCATCTCGCATCATCTCGTATCATCGCGCATCATCCTGCAACATCTCGCAGCATCTCGTATCATCCCGCAGCATCTCGCAGCATGTCGTATCATCTCGCAGCATGGCGTATCATCTCGCAGCATCTCGTATCATCTCGCATCATCCCATATCATCTCGCAGCATCCCGCAGCATCTCGCATCATCTCGCAGCATCGCGCATCACCTCGCAGCATCCCGCAGCATCTCGCATCACCTCGCAGCATGTCGTATCATCTCGTATCATCTCGCAGCATCTCGTATCATCGCGCATCATCCTGCAGCATCTCGCAGCATCTCGTATCATCTCGCAGCATCTCGTATCATCTCGTATCATCTCGTATCATCTCGTATCATCTTGCAGAATCTCGTATCATCTCGCAGCATCCCGTATCATCTCGCAGCATGTCGGATTATCTCGCAGCATGTCGTATTATCTCGCAGCATCCAGCAGTATCCCGTATCATCTCGCAGCATCTCGTATCATCTCGTATCATCTCGCAGCATCTCGCAGCATCTCGTATCATCTCGCAGCATCTCGTATCATCTCGCAGCATCCCGCAGCATCTCGCAGCATCCCGCAGCATCCCGTATCATCTCGCAGCATCTCGTATCATCTCGTATCATCTCGCAGCATCTCGCAGCATCTCGTATCATCTCGCAGCATCCCGTATCATCTCGCAGCATCCCGTATCATCTCCCAGCATCCCGCATCATCTCGCAGCATGTCGTATCATCTCGCAGCATGTCGTATCATCTGGCAGCATCCCGTATCATCTCGCAGCATCTCGCAGCATCTAGCAGTATCTCGTATCATCTCGCAACATCTCGTATCATCTCGCAGCATCCCGCAGCATCTCGCATCATCTCGCAGCATGTTGTATCATCTCGCATCATCTCGCAGCATCCCGTATCATCTTGCAGCATCTCGCATCATCTCGCAACATGTCGTATCATCTCGCAGCATCCCGTATCATCTCGCAGCATCTCGTATCATCTCGTATCATCTCGTATCATCTCGCAGCATGTCGTATCATCTCGCAGCACCTCGCATCATATCGCAGCATCCCGTATCATCTCGCAGCATCTCGCAGCATGTCGTATCATCTCGCAGCATCCCGTATCATCTCGCAGCACCTCGCATCATATCGCAGCATCTCGTATCATCTCGCAGCATCCGGCAGCATCTCGCAGCATGTCGTATCATCTCGCAGCATGTCGTATCATCTCGCAGCATCTCGCATCATCTGCGAGATGCTGTGAGATCTACGAGATGCTGCTAGAGTTACGAGATACTGCGAGCATCTCGTATCATCTCGCAGCATCCCGCAGCATCGCGCAGCATGTCGTATCATCTGGCAGCATCTCGTATAATCTCGTCATCTCGCAGCATCTCGTATCTTCTCGCAGCATCTCGTATCGTTTCGCATCAACTCGCAGCATGTCGTATCGTCTCGCAGCATCTCGTATCATCTCGTATCATCTCGCAGCATCTCGTATCATCTCGCAGCATCCCGTATCATCTCGCAGCATCTTGCATCATCTCGCAGCATGCCGTATCATCTCGCAGCATCCCGTATCATCTCGCAGCATCTCGCATCATCTCGTATCATCTCGCATCATCCCGTATCATCTCGCAGCATCCCGCAGCATCTCGCATCATCTCGCAGCATCGCGCATCATCTCGCAGCATCCCGCAGCATCTCGCATCACCTCGCAGCATGTCGTATCATCTCGTATCATCTCGTATCATCTCGCAGCATCTGGTATCATCTCGCAGCATCCCGTATTATCTCGCAGCATGTCGTATCATCTCGCAGCATCCCGCAGTATCCCGTATCATCTCGCAGCATCTCGTATCATCTCGTATCATCTCGCAGAATCCCGTATCATCTCGCAGCATCTCGAAGCATCTCGTATCATCTCGCAGCATCTCGTATCATCTCGCAGCATCCCGCAGCATCTCGCAGCATCCCGCAGCATCCCGTATCATCACGCAGCATCTCGCAGCATCTCGTATCATCTCGCAGCATCTCGTATCATCTCGCAGCATCCCGCAGCATCCCGTATCATCTCGCAGCATCCCGCAGCATCTCGCATCATCTCGCATCATCTCGCAGCATGTCGTATCATCTCGTATCATCTCGCAGCATGTCGTATCATCTCGCAGCATCTCGCAGCAGCCCGCAGCATCTCGCAGCATCCCGTATCATCTCGCAGCATCTCGCAGCATCTCGTATCATCTCGCATCATCTCGCAGCATCCCGTATCATCTCGCAGCATCTCGCAGCATCTCGCAGCATCTCGCAGCATCTCGCATTATCTCGCAACATGTCGTATCATCTCGCAGCATCCCGTATCATCTCGCAGCAACTCGTATCATCTCGTATAATCTCGCAGCATGTCGTATCATCTCGCAGCATCCCGTATCATCTCTCAGCATCTCGCATCATATCGCAGCATCTCGTATCATCTCGCAGCATGTCGTATGATCTCACAGCATGTCGTATCATCTCGCAGCATCTCGCATCATCTGCGAGATGCTGCGAGATCTACGAGATGCTGAGAGAGTTACGAGATGCTGCGAGCATCTCGTATCTTCTCGCAGCATCCCGCAGCATCGCGCAGCATGTCGTATCATCTCGCAGCATCTCGTATAATCTCGTATCATCTCGCAGCATCTCGTATCGTTTCGCATCATCTCGCAGCATGTCGTATCGTCTCGCAGCATCTCGTATCATCTCGTATCATCTCGCAGCATCTCGTATCATCTCGCAGCATCCCGTATCATCTCGCAGCATCTCGCATCATCTCGTATCATCTCGCATCATCCCGTATCATCTCGCAGCATCCCGCAGCATCTCGCATCATCTGGCAGCATCCCGCATCATCTCGCAGCATCCCGCAGCATCTCGCATCACCTCGCAGCATGTCGTATCATCTCGTATCATCTCGTATCATCTCGCAGCATCTCGTATCATCGCGCATCATCCTGCAGCATCTCGCAGCATCTCGTATCATCTCGCATCATCTCGCATCATCTCGCATCATCTCGCATCATCTCGCAGACAGACAGACAGACAGACATACAAAACAAAATTAAGTTTTTTTTTCGGCACGATTACAATATGTCATCATACAATACTTCATGATAAAGTAAAAAGTTGAAAATGAATAATAATATTGACTGTTTGCACAATAGGAAGAAATTTTTTAATGAATAATGTCACTGCAAGATAATAATTTGCCATTTCGAACTCAGAAAACAGAATTCTGAATCAGAAGACTGATTTTCGACAAAAACGAATTATTTAAACAAATAGAATTTCTTTAAGCAAATTTAAATTAACTGACAAAGTTTTATAAACATTCCACTAGACTGAAATGATTAGAAGGATCAATTATCTGAAGAATGTACATATTTTGAGTTAAGGGTAGGTTAAGAGGACTATGATGGTGGGTTGGTGGCGTTCAAATCCATATGCATAATAGGTCAAATTCTTCATTGGAAAGTCCTTAAGTAATCTTAAGAAAAATATTTATAATTGAAAAATACCAAAAAATGTCTTCTTCCCATGCATTTTCCGCTGTAAATTTAAGGTATAGACAGGCACGGTTGAAAATCATAATTTCAACACAAAATACGTGTCAATTTTTTTTTATTTTGAAACGATTTCGGGGGATTGTTGCTTTATATCATCACAAACATTTTGGAATGCATTTTTGTACCACCCTAATGGGCACCCTTCCTTCATACAGCAAGGTAAATTTAGAAAACTTGTTGTCACATCTATTAAAATTAATAATCTCGCCCCTTGAGGTTTCTTTCGCGCAAAATTCATGTCACCTGACACGCAGTCATAAGGCATATTTTTACTATCGATCTGACAACACAAAGCAAAACCTGTGACGTGACTAGCAGCCACTGGATACACACTCGCAGTAGTAGTTACGTGTACGTAGTGTAGCTGTATACCTATATATAGCCGGAAAGAGCTTTGTACTGTACGTTCTACTTTCAAGGCTGACCTGACCCCAAAACTTTCGGAGTTTTTACCCCCTCAAGCGCACTGCAACCCCTTGGAGAGGTGACGTTACAGCCTGTCAGGTTGTGTGACCTACCTTCCCGTCCGCAGAAATATTTTTATGTAACTTTGAAGACTTTGAAGTACTCGGTACTTCAGGTAATGAAACCCGAACCATTCAACGTATAGATTATTTAATTTAGAATAATGGAAAATTGCGCAAATCTTTAGTTTATTCAATATACAGTAGCGTCGATAATCCGAATGGTCTAGTCCGAATGCCCAAATCAGTGAACTGTATAATACTACGTATAACTGGAACGGACCCGCGCTTTATATTGGCTGGCGAGAAGTGTTGCAGGCGCAAGCAAAAGAGACAGAGCGATACCGTGGACAATGTGTCACTGTCTGACTACCGTAGGTGGATAGCGGAAGGCAGTAGTGTTTCGCTTCTTATTTTATTCCAGCTGAACCCATTGTCCTAGAAACCTCAAAATGGTCTCAGAGTAAACCTAAATCTCTGTATTTTTACGTGAAATTGCAAACATTTGTTCACAAATGTTTTTGACGCATTTACAGCGATTCTTTAAGTGGGGTGCGAACGTCTTCATAACAAACCGTAAAAAAACGCAATAACCTGATAAGATATGCAGCTTTTGAAAACGCTTATTCGCTTACCACAAACAGTTTCAACTGTCTTGTTCTCAACAATTGAAAATCGGAAATTAAGTTTGTAAATGTAAATATGTATATTTTGATAATTAAAATCGACGAAATTTTTCAAATAACAAACCATTTCAGACATTGTGTCATGTTTCCTTACTTTACGCGCTCAATGTAAACATATTTCGAATGAATAAAATTTTAAAATGTGAAAAATAAATAATTTATAAGCATTAATATTATCGAATAAATAAAATCAGCATCATCTGGATTACTTTTAATGTCAAAATGCGTTTTCTTAAGCCAATAATACAAAGAGCATTTAGTTATTGGACTGCAAATGTTTCAAATTAAAGACTTACTACTAATATATAACTTGAGAGTACCATCGCGAGCATAAAAATCGGGGACAGCAAAGTGAAATTGGGCACTTATATTCTCGACAATTTCAGTTGTGTAACATTTACTTTGACAATATTTGTTAACCTATCATGTCTAAACTCTGACAGTATTTGTCAACCTACAATTTTGTTCCGGTTCCATCAATTTTATTCTTCGCGGTATTCTTGCCGACATTCAATTCAATAACAATTTCTCGAATGCTGATTTTATCATGTAGTCGAGTTTTAATTTGCCTTCTAAAATTCATTCAAATCCAATTTTTTTATTTATTTCGTCAAAATTCGAGTTGACATTAATGTGGCATGACATGCGTACGGACAAGGTATTACGAAGCCCAGTTTAATCAGTGCAAATATAGGTGTCCCCGTTATTTATGCTCGCGATAGTACCTAGTCTGTAAATTTTAATTAGGCGGAATATATGAATAAAATATAACTTTTATTAAATCCGCGATTATTATCTCGTGTATTTAAGTCTCTGCAAGAGTTAAGGGTTGATTAATTAGTTCCAATTAAATTGAAAAAGATATTACAAATAAAAAAGCTCAATTCAAACCGCATACGGTGATAGTACCGTATGAGATAGAAAGAGATAGCTTGCCCACTGCACTGCGGGTTGCATACCAAATGCATTTGCATCACATATTGACCATTACGGGTCCTTTCCAGTTATACGTAGTATATACAGTTCACTGACTAACAGAGGAAAAGCCATTTATGTAGATTCCGGTCTACAGAAAAATGTTGGTTTTGTTCTATATCCACTATCTAATGCGCGTGTCGTTGCTCGTTTGTTTTACTAAACACTTATGAATTTAGAACATTATTTCTATCAAAAATTGGACCCAATTTACGAATTGTAGCCACGAAACTTTCACCCTTTTGATACATGGGGTGTTATGTGTCACGTAGAACAGTGGGGCGGGTTTGTTGTTTTGGCGGTGCTGTTAATTAGTTCTGACGCAGGCCTCCCGCGATGGGAATTTCCCGGTTTCCCGTTAGCGTTGGAAACTATAATCAGATTGTGCTACGCAATTCTATTACGAGCAGTACAATTATTCTGATTGATTAACTGGTTGAAACTGACAGCGATTGCTTTGTTCTCCGGTAAATAGTATATTTCGCACTATCTGCAACACTCCAAAAACGGCATGATTAAAGTCCACATGTACATCACACAGTGTCATAAAAAATAAAATTAGCCAATGCATAAAACTGACATGACGTTTTAAGAAAACCTAGCGTACTATCGTGGCCATATATTATGTCCCCTCTTATGACGTACATTTTCTCGCAAACTTAGGGGCGAAAAATTTTCAAAAAAGTCTGATGCTGTCCTTGATTAATATGCTACAACTCATAAAAATTAGAAAGCTGTATACGTTGGCGTTTTCCCGATTTTTCCAAATTAAGAAGAATTTGCGCTGTTTTTGCCCCGTAAATTTTATTCGTTTGCCTTTAGCAATTAATTACTCCGGAAATAATCCATAGAATTCAACGAATTAAAAAGTAAAATCACCTGCGGAATGCTGGCTTTCAATGTGCATTTTCGTAAAATCATTGGATTAGTGCTTGACCCACAAAAGGCTATATTATGCAATGCCAGAAATTCCTTTATTAGAAGAGCTAGAATAATGAGATATAGACTATAGGCTACTCGCTAATGACTAATTCATAGGTTTAAAGTTTATTACATAATCATTGTTTATCTTGCATTTTTCCTACAAAAGATCGAGTTGAACCATCTCATGATTGCTGCAGTTGACGCGGTGCTCTTCGGTCTTTGGGGCGAGCGGGGGAAGGGATCGACAGCGACGCTGCCAGTAGTGGCGGATCGCACCTGCGTTAGTTACTAGAACAACAGTGTTTACGGACATAATCCATATAACGACACGGCGATTATGCCTCGCCAAAAAATTTTGTATACCCGGCGACAGATTACCGAATTAAAAAATAATGGCCAAATGAGTCAATAAGATAACAGAACCACGAACGGGCGCTTGGAAGTCCCATGGGAATTCTTGGCAATTTAAATAGGCTTTCGAGATTAGCATTTAAAATTAATGAGTGATCTGCAAAATATTCTATGTGTCTACAAATTTACGCTCAGAGCTGACGTTTGTAATATATGTATTATATCAACAGTTGTATTTATTTTATATTGTTTGTGCATGTATTTAAATATTATTAATAAATAAGCTGTTGAAACTGTTATAATAGTCGGACATACTTTTTAAATATATTTTGGGTTTATCAAGCTAACTTAATTTAATATTCACCACTAATCGGAAAATCTGCTAACTCCACATTATAAGATCTATCCGCTTCCATCAAAATCTTTGTATACAACCTTATTGTATAAAAACAAAAACGCCAATCGATAAAAGAGATTTCTCTCGTACCGGGTCACATATTATAATCAGAATTATGCAAAAATTAAGAATTTAATTGTTAGTGAAAATTACTACGTTGACAAGTTATCGTTCTTTTTGTGTATTGATAATAAGCTGCCCCGGATCTCTCAGCTGTGTCGGTTCTCTCCGACATGAGAGCACCGCTAACGCCTCCCTTCCCCGCAGCACACCAAAGACCGTAGAGCGTCAGAATTCACGCGGAGTTTCAGCACGATCTTTTGTATGAAAAAAGCAAGATAAACAATGATTATGTAATAAACTTTAAACCTATGAATTATTGGGTAGCCTATAGTTTATATTTAATTATTCTAGCTCTTCTAATAACGGAATTGCTTGCATTGCATAATATAGCATTTTTGAGTGTCAACCACTAATCCAATAATTTTACAAAACATCACATTGAAAGCTAGCATTCCGCAGGTGATTTCGCTTTTTAATTCGTTGAAATCTATGGATTATTTCCCGAGTAATTAATTGTTGAAGTTAAACGAATAAAATTTACGAAGCAAAAACAGCGCCAATACTTCTTAATTTGGAAAAATCGGGAAAACGTCAAAATATACAGCTTTATAATTTTTATGAGTTGTAGCATATTAATCAAGGACAGCATAAGAATTTGTTCAAATTTTTTCGCCCGTAGTTCTGCGAGAAAATCGACGTCAAGGAAAGGGACAATATATGGCCACGATAGTACCTACTACTGTTTTTTTTTTATATCACTTGGTGGTAGGCTGTTAACCATCCACAGTGCAGTAATAATGAAATGAATTTTGCGTACTGCTATTTGTATATTTTGGTAATCTGAAGTGGTCCTTTTGCCGAGTATTGTATCGATGCTGCTGACTATTGTATGTTAAATAATTACTCATATAAGTTGGGAGTTTATTATTTATGCATTTATATACCAAGATCAGTGCCTGATATACCGTTCCTTATTTAACATTCAAGAAATTTAATTTACTACTTGACTTGATACTGGTTAACCGGGAGCTTTGTAATAAAATTCTGAGTGCCCGATTTTGTGGTACTTGAATTTTTTAATGTATTCGTCTGTACACAAAAATAGTATACTGCTGCAATAGTTAAAGTATGGTTCTATAATCGTATGGTACAAAAATATTCTAGCTTTTAATGTCAGTTTATTAGATAGATATTCTTCCTAAATAGCTAATCTTTCGGCTCACCTTTTTAAATATATACTCCATATTACTCGTAAATTTAAAAGTATTGTATAAAATGACACCTAGACATTTAAATTTTTCCACTATCTCAACAACTGTGTTTTCGATAACTATTTCAGGTGTACTGTTTACCGAAATTCTATTTCCCAATATCATAGCTGTTGCTTTCTAGACATTTAAAATTTTCAACTATCTCAACAACTGTGTTTTCGATAACTATTTCAGGTGTAGTGTTTACCGAAATTCTATTTCCCAATATCATAGCTGTTGTTTTCAATACATTCAAACATAACTTATTTGCTTTATACCAATTTGATATCGAAACCAGCTCAGAGTTCAATGTCGCGATTACATCAGGTAAGTTATCTCCTGCAATTGATATTAGTATATCGTGTGCAAATAGGTGCATATCACAAAATTTAACTACTGTACAACGTAAATAAAACTGGCCCGAAAACAGAACCTTGTGGCACCCCTAAGCTGTTTATTAATTCACTTGACCCATTTTCTCCAATCCGAACCTTCTGTTTCCTGTTTGTTAAATAGTTTTCAAACCATTTCAATTCTTTTGCTGTAATGCCGTAAGTTTTCAATTTTTGTAATCATTTTTTACGACAAATAGTCTAGAATGCTTTTTCTATATATGGAAGCTACCATCTGCGCTGCAGCCCCATAAGAAGATATAAGAAGATGAAGAAGATAAGAAGAAGAAAAACACTTCCAATTCAAGTTAAGCTCAGAGTTCAATGTAAAATACTAGCAAAACAAAATGGCGGACAGTCATTTACGGGTACTCGATGATATCAAGTTTCGGCTAGGTTCAGCAGCGACATCTCACGGATTGGCGCCACGGATGTTAAGGGTTGCTTTAAGGGGGTTGGTTTCGATTCCATTAATCATTGAGAACGGTCCATTGACCGTGTTCCAATCCGGCAATTGTGGCTGCCGCGTTATCGGCAAACGGAGACCTTTTCGAAACTATAGAAGCGCTTCCCAACCGAAGAACAAAACTGAGCGCCGAATAATTGATGACTTCACTTCTTTCGCTCGTCCTCCGATAGCAAAGCCAGGAGGAGCTTTTGTCAGCGAAAGTTACAGCCAAGCGGCAAACATGTAATCAGAATTTTATTTGAAATCTGCATATAGTCGATTTATTTGTCAAAAGAAGTAATAAGTAAAGGTAATATATATATATATATATATATATGTATACGTGTTAAGTTGTCACCTCCGGGATATAGAGAAGGCTACCTTGGCTCCGGGTGTTCCAGATAATATATTATTGATCTGATTGCATATTTTTAATGAGGGGAACTTTCGCTACGCGAGCATCAAAAGAGGGGAAACGATTTTTGATTTTTTAGTGTGTATATATAAGGTACACAAAGGGTACGAAGTGACCTCCGCAATTTATATATGAACGGAAACTGGTGTGTCGCTGATAACTCCAGCGGTGTTGCCAAACCTACGGAGGTCACAATAGGCCATTATTATATAGCATGTATATGATAGGCCGTAAACTCGGTTCTCACAAAATAAACACTCACTTTTAGTAGTAGTATTAAAAATCATTTATTAAGTATTTAGCACTAATATGAATAATATATATTACCGAGGATGATTAAGCATTACACGGCAATATTCATGGGACTTGGTTATACAAGCATGAACTTTCATTCAACATTATTTTTATTAAAATTTACGCACAATTTTGTTTATTGCTGGGCCGAGAACATTCGCTGTTGTAAAAAAACAGGTTTATGCAGAAGTTGAGTGTTTTAGTTTAGTGTTTAGCTTAATTAAGCTTTTGAAAGTGGTTCAAATAATAGTATACATATTTGACATTAAAACTAGTGGAAAATCTGCTGCGGATAGGTGCGGATGCGGTTTTTGTGATTTTATTTCTAATACGTTGTAAAGGAAAATCCAAAAATTGATGTACCGGCGTATATGTAATTTCATGCAATTTCTTTATATCGTGATAGTAGAGGTAATTTAGAATATATGTAACCATATTTAGCTATATACAAATGGTTACGGTTATAGAGATATTGACAATTTTATGTTCAATGCATCTTGTATGTTGTAAATGCCGTTCTGTACGTATATTTTTCCGTATTGGATCACGTATAGCATACAACCCCGATAATCTAGACTCTTAAAAATCATCCGAAAAAAACCTTAAACTTTGTACTTGTATATGAATTTCTTGGAAATTTGTTGCTTGATGCCAATCGGATTCATATTCAAGGCAAGAAAATACATCGAAAGCACCTACTCGCATACACAGTTCACTGGTTAAAAATGGATTCTTGTTGAGGAGAGACAATAGTAAGTTTGTGAATAGAAACTGGTTAGGCGTTTTCGATAAATGTGTTTACCCGGAATGCGAATCCGGGTACAACACATGCGTATTAGGGTTATACCACTAAAAAACGACCGTTTCAGCTTGAAGTATGATCAAATTTCGAAAGTTTTCATGGAAACAATAAGTATAAATATTAGACAATTTTAAAATAACACTAAAAATAATAGATTTTATAGTGATAAATATGGTAAAATAGGTTCTTAATTGCCTCTACTATCACGTCTTAAAAGGAGTGCATCGAACGGAAAATAGCATGAATAGCATATGTACCGTTTCAATACACAATATCGAATGGTGTAAACTTTCATTTTCTTGCTCTACCACTGATCTAAAAATATAAAACATTTTTCAAGATTTTTTTACAACATAACAGACCCAAAAATATTATCTCATATAACTCAGAAACGACATGTATTGTTCTATTGGAAACCTGTCAATACTGCGTATTTAAACAGTACATGCAATATATTATTTTATAAATTTATAAAGTAGACCATGATAGAAATAAAATCACAAAATATATTGATGATAAATGTTGTAGTGATAATTAATTTACAACAGCTGTAGTGCAGTGAAGAACAATTTTTAATACAGTTTGCTTTTTTCCTATTTTGTACTGTTTTATTGTGTTTATTAAGTTATTAACCTTCAAATTCTTAGTATGAAGGTTAAAATGTTATACATAAATAAAACAACGCATCTAGAGCCCTTTAAGGTGAAAAAGTAATTTTGGCCAGGTTTTCGGGTCAAATACCCTTGTGCGTAGGTCAATGTACCACGCTGAGGATAGACTACAAATACAATGAATTTATGTGTGAAAGTCCAATTTAAATTTATTAAGTAATTTTTGAGTTATATCGATACCAAACTTATAATTTTATACTTATTTCTTTTCCCAGTTGACAAAAAATAGACAAGAGCTGTCACCACCGCGTCATCAAACTTCATGCGTGGTCAGCGCTTTATTGTTAACCATTTATGTACAAGCTTTCTATTGTCATTTAAAATTGTACAAAGTCCGTTGTTGTGTTTGGTGTAAATACGTGCATTGACGCTAAAATCATGGAATAAATTGATTAGAATAAATAGAAACTATTACTGAAAAAATTCTCGGGCACGCCAAGTTTTATTTTCCAAATACATACTCATTTTTATACCCCCCCATTTACTGTGGTATGGTCTATTGAGATTGACCAGAGTTGGGCATTTTGCAATCGAGTGATTGAGTAACAAGTGATGATAAAATTATTTTAATTAGTTAAATTAATCATCACTCGTTGTGATGAGTAACGATTGGTCACTCATCAGAATAAGTGATGATTTCAGTACTCACCACTCATAACTGCCGTACACGATTGAATATTCATCACTGATTACTCGGGATTAACGCGTAATGAGTGATTACTGTACAATAGAAATTACACTGTTTTAAAACATAATAGAAACTCGATATACTTTCACACTGATGAAAGTAAACTAGAGGCGCGGATACAATTTTTACTTTATCATACGCAGTATGTAAAGTATTGTAATCGTGCCGAAAAAAAAGATTTGAGATTTTAAAGAATACACTGTAAAATAATGTCACAAAGAAATTCGAAAAATTAACTATTAACCAATGGTACGTCATTTTAAAGAGGAGTAATGTGTAGGTACACTATAGAAAATAATTTGTGACTAATATTGAAAGATGAACGGATCGGCGATGGTTAAAAGAAATCCGATAATCGTGATATAATCGGCTTTGACGACCCGCTCGACTTTTGGCTGTGGAATCGTTAATATTTCGAATTATTTTCTGACAGTTTTACAGTCAATGTATTCTTTAAATGTAGTGCAACCAAAATAAGCAATAAAATAATAAGTCATTTTTGAAAATGGTACACCAGAATGTACCCTTAATAAGTGGATCACCATAGAATCGGATATAATTCAAAACAGTTATTATTAATGCATTTAGATTCATTTAGGACATGAGTTCAATTCACTTTAGTCAAAATAAAAATATGAATCGTTTATTAAGGTATGTATTTATTCTCTATAAAAATGCATATTTATTATAAGATAAAGTTGGATAAATTAAAACAAAGTATACACACATTACATTTACAGTAATGACGGTTTACTTTGCAAATAAAATTTATTAAATTGTATTTTCTTTTTTATATTTTTAAAACAATATCATGCAGTCGCTACCGGCAGTCAAAATAGAAACACTTGTTTCTACGATTAATGAGTGATAAGTAATTCTTAGATTTATGATTGACGAGTAATGAGTGACGAGTGATATCATTAATCATGAGTGTTACTCATCTCGGGTTAGTTGAGTGATGCCCAACTCGCAGTTTGATGCAAAATTATCGACCGGTCTGTCCGTCTGTCTGTGTATACGATAACAATACAATTGTTTATTTTAGCACTGGTGTGTGCTAGTACTTTTTGTGCAGAACGACGCATAGAATTCAAAAAAATAATTCAATACAGGGGTGTTCCATTTAAAAAAAATATCTTTCTTACGAAAACCCGTTAGCTATATTTTGTTGCAGATTATGACCAACCGGTGCACAATTTGGTTATGGCAGGTAAACAAGCTTATTGAACGCTTCTTACGTAATCATAATCTAAGCCAGAGTAATAAAATTAAGAACCGGTATTGATATATACAATCTTTCTTAGACTGCTGTTTTTCCTTAAAAATTCCAATAAATCAAAAAGAGTAAAGTTTACAGTATGTTATATTATTTTTCATTGTCATAAAATTTTGCGAGGAATTAAAAATTGTGCCGAAATATAGGTTGTTCCATTTAACAAAACATAAGTTTAGGTTGGTACTACGTTATGGAACAGCCTGTATACACGCTAATAGTTTTACAATGTGCGCCTCGGCTTTGTGTATATATGAGTGAAAACAGTTTTAAAATATCTTCATTAACAGCGGCATAATCTTCCGAGATCGCACTGTTGAGACACCCTGTATATATTCACAATTTGTTGTGTAGGTTTTGAAGTATTTCGCCCTAAGAAAAATGGGAGTCGAACATACATCTTTCCGCGATTGTAGCTTGTTACCTTAATTGATATCTCCAATGATGACCAATAAACTAAACTAGGTGCCGTACTATTCAGGCCTACCACTACAGTTTACTGCGACAATAGGGTATCTATTGGAGATTATAAAAAACAATAAATAAGCTAAAAACCCAGGCACCCGGAGAAGCTTTGGCTACTGCTACACATTCTTGTATAATACATAACTGCGAAGAGTAAACATTTTCATGTCTGTGTCGGTCTTTTCATGTCTCAAATTAAAAAAAAAACTGTATGTAATATTTAGTCGTATTAACTAAAAATTCCCGCAGCATCTTTTTAATATGTCTACTTGAGTACTTGATTCAATAGGATTTGTGGTGAACACAAGAAAAGGTATGTGCAATTGATAGAAGTTATTGATGTAATAGCACCGCAAATAATTTATTTAGTTTTATTGCAAATAATATTTGCAATGTGCGTACACTAGAATAGTTGACATAAAGCAGCATATGCCATTCAAAATAAATAACAAACGATAAAAACAAGCGGGATGTAATTTTGAACTAAAAAAATTCTGTCGCGGCCTGGATTTGAACCAAAAACCTTTGTATCTCGCAACCTTTGTAATGGACGTTATCGGCTCCGACGCAAATTTTGGATTTGAGCTCCCTGAGCCACCTAGACCACATTTCCGTCGAAAACAAGGCGATACGTTGTCACCTCCGATTTTGGAGCCATCAACGTTATATATGAGGTGACAACGTACACTCTGTCATACGCGTTGGAGCCCACACCGTAGCAACCATATGTATATATATATATATATATATATATATATATATATATATATATATATATATATATATATATATATATATATATATATATATATATATATATATATATATATATATATATATTCTTAATCACTGTCGCTGCCTTCTATTTAAACTGCTTAATTTAAGGGGAAAATCGACTGGAGTCTTTGCAATGAAACTACTCTTTAAGCATGAGTCTAGCTTTCGGTACTTTATTTTATTACCTTCATCAGGACACTACAATTACAAAAAACAACAATTTAAAAAAATGATCGCATTGTCCTAATTTTAACCGACCTCACAAGCAATGTAAGTAGGGTTATGTTGTGATTAATTCTGCATCTAATAATTGGAATTCTTGTGTGCATTTTTTTAAATTGTTGTTTTTTGTAATTGTAGTGTCCTGATGAAGGTAATAAAATAAAGTACCGAAAGCTAGACTCATGCTTAAAGAGTAGTTTCATTGCAAAGACTCCAGTCGATTTTCCCCTTAAATTAAGCAGTTTATATATATATATATATATATATATATATATATATATATATATATATATATATATATATATATATATATATAAATATATATATATATATATATATATATATATATATATATATATATATAGTAATAAAAATAAGAATCTTAGAATACGAAATGTTGAAGCTGCGGCCCTCGAAAAACTGATCTAAGGTGCAGAGTTTAAAAGAAGAATAAAAGGGTTAATATCTTGAAAACTAGTTCTAGGCAAATCAAATTTGGTATACTTCAAAGGCATATATTTAACTAAAGAAAATTACAAAAACAATGTTACAACTCTTAGTTACTTCTAAATTACACTAAAAATATAAATTAATAACTGTATAAGTAGGGAAAATTTTGTATATTAGTCTATGAATTTTTATGGCGAAATGAATAGTTTACTAGCATGAGCAAATTGTATTTGATTGAGATCGCTCGTACGGTTTCAAAACAAGTTAGCCAGGATTTGACAGATAATTTATAGGTACTTTGACATGTACTTCCAAAGAGTGAATACATATTGCCGTAATTATTATTGCTGTGAGTGAAAACACGTCGATTTAGATATTGAGGGGGAAGTTCAAAAATGGTACCTAGAGAATTTTAGGTTTCATCCCTTCTCCCCCCAATCACCCCACTTCGAAATTTCAAACGGCACCCTATATCTTGTGATACATCATTTGAAAGGGCATAAAATTCTCTACTCAACCATGATACAAAAAGTTAAATTGATCGATTGTTCGAGAACAGAATGTATTTTTATCTAGCAAATAATGGTGGCCATTTCGAACATACCATAAACTAATTTCTTATTTCTTATTTTATCGTTTAATTTAATTTTTTATTTCTTACGACTGTAATTTAATTCAACAGTGTATCCAATCCGCAATGCTACGCTAATAATAATTGATTTCATACCTTCTATCTTCTGGGTAGTCTATCTTAAGAACCAATCGATCGATTTCATTTTTTTATCATGGTTGAGTAGAGAATTTTATGCCCTTTCAAGTAATATATCACAAGATAGGGGATGCAATTTGAAATTTCGAAGTGGGTGGCTGGGGGGTGAAGGGATAAAACCTAAAATTCTCTAGGTACCATTTTTGAATTTCCCCCTTAATATCTAAATCGACGTGTTTTCACTCGAAGCAATAATCGCGTCGGGTCAAGAGTTATTAAGGGTGGATACTTTTGAAATAAACACACGGTATATTAATTAGTTGGCTGCCATGTAATACTGTAAAAGTAAACAAAATCAGCGCGATCAAAAAGAAAGTCTAGTATCGCTTAGAATGAAGACTGATGAACAAAAGATTTATTTTTGCATAACTTACAAAACAAAAAAAAAACATGCAGAACCAGACTGGCGAATGCGCCGGCACTCGAACATACCTCGAACTGACTGGCGTTTTAAGCAGTCCCTTTGCCCGGATATAGTGTGTGGCTCGAAATACGTGTACGTACCTATACAAGGGGTAAATTTTTAATAAGTAGGTATAAAGCCGGTACGCAAATTTACAGGCTGCCGAGTAGATCCCTATTTATGTATACAGGGGGTGTAGAAGAGACCGCGGGTAGTGGGGTAGTAGGCGTCCAGTCGCCCCGTTGTTTAATGCAACCCCTAATTTGGGGTAAACTGATTTGTAAAGTCGACCGTCTCGTAATTCGCACCCGCGTTTTATGCAAAACTGCTTAGCCGCTACATTATTCGAGGGAGTACGGGTAATTATTTTTACGATTAATGGCAACACTCGGCGAATAATGCTTTTTATAATGGAAATTTTGACCTACAAAACGGTAGTCACTTAAAGTTTTACGAGAGAATTGGTTGTTGTTTACACTGCTTCTGGATGTATTTTGAACAGTTCGTGAGATTTTAATCAAAATTACTACTACGATTTGACGATTTCATATGCAGTGGCGACGATTCCGGAGACACTACTAAAGGTATCGGGACGAAAGTTCATATTTAGAAGTTTTATGACCAAACTTACAGCTGAGCTTTTGGTTCAAAAGGATCCAATGGAACTGGTAGTTTATTCTAAGCCTTTTTCAAGGATTTTGCAAATGAGCCGCCATTTCTGTAAATTCGTCATAATATTTAAATAATAAATTAAATTAGAGGAAATTTTGAATAATTTATGCCTATGACATTTTTTGGTAAAATTAATAGTTTAGCTTCAAGAGCAAATTCTATTTGATCGAGATCGGTCGCATCAGCATTGATATGAAACTACATAGTAGCCAAGATTTTGACAAATATTTTTTTGTGCTGTCACACTCGAAAACAGCTGAGTTCATCAGAGGTTGGAGAACCGCTATGGAACGTTGCCGCTCTAGTGCGGCAAATTACAAAATATAAATTTCAAATAAAATAATTTAACCAATTTGATTGTTTGTTGATAAGAAATATCAACCCGTATTTATATCTAATTCTAAAAACGATGAATTGAGAAAATTGTAAATAAAGAATACCGATGAATAATACTGTATCCAGGTGGATACAGTTAAAAATATACCGCCTGCTTATCAATGCTCTTCACTTTTGTTATTATCTTCCACTATAAAATAGGGACTTCAATGCATCGATAGCGACAGATCTACTGCCTACTTTGAGTATCACTATAGTTTTAAATAAGTGACATTTGACAAAATACCGAAACGTTTTATTTTCAAGCGAAGTGTCCAGACGCAGCGCAGACCGTTTTGAAAAACAACTACCAAGGTTTCAAGGTAAGTAACTTTTAATATTTTGTTTTTATATAATTTTAAGTTTCCTAAGTGTACCAAATTCAGTTACATAACCCATATGTAACATCAGTAACTATAGTTACATCCACTTAAGTGAACGTAAACGAAAACTAAAAAATTAGTGAATGTTGAACTGCAAGGAATTATCTGTTCGTTATTCACTCAATTTTAACTTAACAGAATCCGTGTGCTTAGTGCACCAATCACGGTCTCACGATTTTTACAATTAAGACGATGGTGACAGTACAAAAACCTAAAAATTAACTCTCTGCCACACCTAGGTCTCTGCCACTTGAACTTTGTTGTCTTTGTGTTCTTTGTTATATATATCACAGATTATTATCATGTAACCTTGATCCAACTTATGTACAATTACATAAAGATATTTGTGTGATAAAAACAATAGATTACATAATATTGTGTCACAGTTCAGTTCTAAATTTCTTACGTCAATTATAATTTTATTTACGTAAACTTAAGTGGATGAAATCGATACATTCATTACACATCACGGTTTAAAAATTATGTTCATAAAATCACTGAGTTCTATGTTCTCGAAATCACAATTATAAAAACAGCGCTAAGGGCTGCTTACAGCGTTTAATTGAACAGCATAATCAATTTGTTTTTTAATCCCACGTGAACGGGCCTATTCTGGTAATATATTTTTATGAAAATACACGAAATCTTTCATGTGGCAAGTCGATAAGCATACTTGTTTTTCATTAATAATACATGTAATATAATATATTACTCTAGATATTGCACCACATGTGTCATTTATCTTTATCTTGAAGTAGTAAATTTCGTACGTCGTACTGTTCTCTAAATTGATCGAAACTTGGATAATCTGATTTTTTTAAATTAATTAACGGCACCTGTTAGGTACTTGCGATAACACTTCATGTGTATGTCTATGTATGACTCATAACTATCTGACAATATTAATCTAATATGGTGGTATAACAAACCACTTCAACGGTGTTTTTTTATTAATGATTGTAGTCCAAATATGCCATGATATCAAGCGTAAATATTTCTGGTTACCGCTTTACATGAATGGAATACCACTGTTCTACAAACAAAAATTAAATGGTTGCATAACCAATTTCAAGTTTGACAGTTGTTTGGGTATAGCGCCTATAGCGGCAAAAATTTATTAACACGGGCATTGCCTGCTTCGACTACAATCATTAATAATGACCCTGTAGTATCCTTTACTTATTGTACATACATTTGAATACATAGTTACAGAAGGTTTGTTGCATTTCCGCAAAAAAAGCAAAGCGAGTATTACATAAGACAATAATATGGTGATATACAGGCGGTATGTAAATTTTAAATAAATCAAAAATTACAGCCACATCCTGGATTTGAACCAGGGACCTTTGCGTTTCTAGCACAATGCTCTCCCATCTGAGCTAATGAGGCCTATGACATTTGTTAGATATAATTGTCATAAATCTAGGAAAGGAAGTAGTGGTTACTACCAAACACTAACCTATCTTGACGTACACCTACCAAATGTCATCTACTTTGGAAGTAGGGTTCACACCAACAAACGGATTGTCAATTTTTTTAACCATTTTTTCCTTGATTTATGACAATTATATCTAACAAATGGCATAGGCCTCATTAGCTCAGATGGAAGAGCATTGTGCTAGAAACGCAAAGGTCCCTGGTTCAAATCCAGGATGTGGCTGTAATTTTTGATTTATTTAAAATTTACATACCGCCTGTATATCACCATATTATTAACCTATAATATTAATTTGACAATATATGTCGTTAAACATTTTCATTTGTAATTCAGTCTGGATTTGACAATCCGTTTGTTAGTGTGAACCCTACTTCCAAAGTAGATGACATTTGGTAGGTGTACGTCAAGATAGGTTAGTGTTTGGTAGTAACCACTACTTCCTTTCCTTGATTTATGACAATTATATCTAACAAATGTCATAGGCCTCATTAGCTCAGATGGGAGAGCATTGTGCTAGAAACGCAAAGGTCCCTGGTTCAAATCCAGGATGTGGCTGTAATTTTTGATTTATTTAAAATTTACATCCCGCCTGTATATCACCATATTATTAACCTATAATATTAATTTGACAATATATGTCGTTAAACATTTTCATTACATAAGACAGTTCTTTACCATCTGTTGGATATATCTCGTATATGGTCAAAATTAACTGCATGCTATTGCTATTGATACTCTATCATGTTTTCAAAGGCTTGGGTAGCGGAAGGGTTTACATATTACACAAATAAACTGTGTATAGATATGTTTTGTAGAGAATTGAAATATCCAGAATTTTTTAGTAAATAACTCGGTCATCTTTGACCGAGGACAAGGCAGACACAATATGGCGAGAGACTATTTTAGCCCAGTTTGTCTAATCTGACACCTAGATATTTAAATTTGTCCACCATCTCAACAACTGTGTTATCGATAACTATTCTAAAATTTTTAAATCGTTTGATGTTATATCAAATTAGAACATAACACTGCATTCCTTGTTGAAAAGTAACTGTAGAATGCTTTTGTTTCAATCTCTAGCTAATCTTGGTTGTGAATAAAAAATTAAAAACGATATCTTAACTTTACAGTTTTTTGCGGATATGTTCAACATGAAATATGATAGGTTAAATTTCTTTTCAGACAATTGATCAACACAAAAATACGAAACTTTGCCAAATTTAAACATAGGTTCTATCTCCACTAATAAGCGAGGTCCCCATGGTGAGGCTCGGAATTGAATCACCCGGTATATAACAGATAACAGTATATATGTTACGGTTAAAGTGATAAATGTGGTTTGTATTAATAATTACCGGCTATTATTAATAATAACCGCATTATTTGGTCAATGTGATTAGAAACACTTAAATAATCACATGGACCGGCTATTATTAATAATTTCCTAACGGGCTCGGTAAAAGTGATAAACACATTACTTTTTACAAAAGATCTTTTGTATACAGTCTTCAAAGAAGTTAGCTAAGTTATTTTGATTACTATGTAAGCTATTATATTTATTTACTAGACGCAAATCATCAGTACCGCTAGCCCATTGACCAAAATTACGAATAATACAAATCATTGATAATACAGAATGTTTTCTTTTGTCATCCTTATACTTTGGAAACTACTGGATATAATTGGTAATGATATTTAGTATTTAGTACCCAAGGACGGCTGAATGACGAAAACATAAAAAAGAATTTTTTATACAGAGTGGTCAAAAAAGTTAACCATTTTATTATCAATAACACCCATTTTTATATTTAATGCATGTGGGTAGTTTTATGTAAATGTACAAGAAGGTATACGAATCATCTTTAGAGAACAACTGATTTTTTTTCCTTTTGTTGATTTAAGCGTCATAATTCGATCGTTAAACCGTGTCTTCATCATGTCTAAATGATCCATTTTGACCAAATTATTACACATGCAACAGACACAACACAACCTTCAACGTCACATACAGTTGATACTACCTCGTAGTCGCTTCACAGGCGCCCGGTATTCCACCCAGTGCTACCACCTTGCGGTCTGTTGAATTCGGTAGAGTCGTTAGTGTAGTCGGTAGAGTAGAAAAACGGAATCAATGGAAATACAATTACTATGATCTTTGCAGTCATTTTCTTATTTTAAAAAAATACAAAAACAAAAGGAGATGACGTCCTATTGTTACAAACTTTATCTTGCTTTATTTTTACAATATAAATGGTGTAATTGTTGTACTGCCACAAAAAAATAAAGGTCTAGAAGGACTTTTGTATTCAAAATTAAATATAAAACCTTTTTTAATGTTTTGTATAAAAAAGATAATAAATAATAAGTTATAAACAAAAAGAATTTTTCTTGCCATGAGTTGCAATATACAGAAGCACTATGTACGTATGCACTGGCAGAATAATACAAACCTAGTTTCTAATTTATTACTTACTTAGCATTTAAGAATTGCGCAAATAAGCATGACCCAGAGAGTTACACACTCGTGCATGCAATTAATATGGATATGCATTTTTTAGGCTCGTTTTGATAATATTCCTTATTTTAGTCACGAGTAGTAACTAAATAAGTTAGCCAGGACTAACATCACTAAAGGCTCGACACTGAAAACCCAGTGAGTAGATTCGTTGTCCGGCGATTATGTAGATACTAACAGAATTTCAAATCTGAGGCTATTATATTGTAGCATCACCTTAAAGCAATATCGAATTGAATGTGATGGATACATTGACCACAGCATGCTGGAAATTATCAATAATAGCCGGTTCATGTGATAAATTCTTCACTTTAGCCTGGCCACTTGGCTATTATTAATAATAACCGGCAATTATTGATAATAACCTATTTATCACTATGACCGTAACATATACATAAACATATTTGTGTGATGAAAGCAATAGATTTCATATATTGTCACACAGTTCAGTTCTAAATTTCTTACGTTAATTATAATTTTACTTACGCAAACTTAAGTCGATGTAATCGACACGTTACACACAACGGTTTAAAACTTGTGTTCTCAAAATCATAATTATAAAAACAGCGCTAAGGCCTGCGTACGGCATTTAATTGAACAGCATAATCAATTTGTTTTGTAATCCCTCGTGAACGGGCCTAGTCTCGTAATATATTTTGATGAAAATATATCTTTCATGTGTCTGTGGCATGCTTATCGATATTGCACAACCTGTGTCATTTATCTTTACCTTGAAGTAGCAAAACTTCATACGTCGTACTGTTTCTAAATTGATTTAAACTAGTATAATCTACTTTTCTAAATTAATTAACGGCACCTGATAGGGACTTGCGACAACACCTCATGTGTATGTCTCTATATGACTCATAACTATCTGACAATATTAATCTAACATGGTGGTATAAGAAACCACATCAAATCTGTTTTTTTTTATAAATGTTTGTAGTCGAAGTATGCCATGATATCAAGTAAGTAAATAAGTAAATATTTCTGGTCACCGCATTATATAAATGGAATACCACTGTTCTACAGGCAAAAATTAAATGGTTGCATAATAAATTTGAAGTTTGACAGTTGTTTGGGTATAGCGGCAAACATTTATTAACAAGTGCAAGGCCTGCTTCAACTACAACCATTAATAATGACCCTGTAGTATCCTTTAGTAATGTTCAGGGTGGGCCAAATTCGATGTTACTATCGGAGATCTCGGTAACTATAAGAGATATCGAAAAATGAGTAAGGTTGTTTTGTCGTCTTTTTTTGAGAGAAACTTAATGGTGAAAACCAAAATTAGCTATCGTCTTTTGTTTTCGAGTTATAACACAAAACACGATTTTTCGTTATTCCGATACTTGTCGATATCTTTGTTGTTTGTTAAATCAGACGAATGATATTTGCACGTTCTTGAGGCACTTATTCGATTAGAATTCAGTGGAATTCACAGATTTTAAATATCTCTAATAGTTTTGTAGATATAACATAAACTTGTGTTTTCTTAAATGGAAACCATAGCTGGCTATGACCGAAATAAATAAAGCATTTTTTCATCTTTTCAACGATATATAACATGCTGGTCGAAAATATTCCAAAAGTAACGTTTTATTGAATAACATGAAATTAGTATACATCAGAGGCATTATGATTATTGTCTTCGAGATTTCTTAGTAGGCGTATGTCACTAGTAGTTTGCCACTACTAAACAGTGAAATTAGTAAAATTTCATTCTTTTATTATAATTGAAAATTGTGGAATGCCGTTTGAATAGTATAAAAAATGACCAATAAACGAATGCGGTATTCAAAGTAATAACAATAATTGTGATATAACATCCGAAACATAACTCAATCGTTGTCCAGGTAGTGCACGACCGCACAAACTTGTTTTTGGTATTAAAAGAACATCTCATCGATTACGGGTTGATTAATATGCCAAAAGCCGAACATTGTGATATGGAAGTGGTATGCTGATGGAACTGTTATGAAAGTATGTAGCCGTGATCCTGCAATTTCCAGTCGTCAATCTTCACTTTATATCGGCATGTCGAGGGTATAACTGAAAGGTTAAATATTGCAGGATATATTGTTTTATTCGAAGTAAAATAATTAGGTAATTACCTGAATAAAAAAAAAAACATAAGATTTCCTACTACAAACTACTTTAACCGTTTTTCAAGTTGATGTCCATTTTTATTGATGCATAAATTAATCTCGTCGCAATACTTCGAAGAGCGTTGTTTATAAAAATATTTGGAACGACTTTGAAATATTCTTCAAAATGCTGCCTAGGTCCCGAATGTCGTTATGTGATCTTTTATATAATTAGTTTTTAATGTGCCCCCAAAGAAAAAAATCCAAAGGTGTAGGATCTGGTGATCATAGTGGCCACCTCACTGGTCAGTTGTTTCCAATCCAAGGGTTTTCAAAATTTATATTGGGTCATTCCATGTGAAATCGCACCCCTCTGACCCTTAACCCCTCCAATTTTGACGAAACTTACAGGATATGCTTGGGTACACACCAAATAAATACCGTATCACCCGTTTGTCGATAAAACAAGTTGTTTGGGTTTTATCGGGTATTCCCAAAACCCGGTTTTTTTTTCATGCGCGCCCAGACGTTTTTTTTTTCTGTATCTTGCGACTGAATTCAGCTAGGAAGTTGATCGATAGCTCATTTGGTCATGAAGCTCTCTTTCTTATTCATATCACAAAAATAAGTTTTACTGAAACTTATTTTTTGAAAAACAAGTAAAAGTTAAAACTGATTTTTGACAATGTAACGCAATTTTATTTTCTCTCATTTTTTTGTATGTTATGGGCCATGGCTTAAAGAGCATGTGTATACATTTTGGTGATAGCAATATTCCAGTTAAGAAAGAACTAATTTTTAATTGTTTGCATGCGTTTTATATGCGCGAAATATTGTAACTGAAGCTTTTTTGCCCGGGAAAAATCGGTTTCTAAAGGAGAGTCATATGTCTTTATTTCTGTACATAGATCATTAAGTCAACAGAATTAAAGAACACTTCGATAACCAACTGGATTGTACTGGCCTAATGCAAACTAAATATCACTCCACGACTGAGGCAACACGGAGAGAATATAATTTTTTTCACTGTTGGAGGTTGCTTCAGAGAATTTTTCCGTCAACTGCTGAATTATTTCCTTGTCTGCCAGTTCAAAATTCTTCGTTTGCTCGTCATCAGTTGTAGGTGGACTATCCTGGACATCAAGATTTTGACCCATTGCTCTTTCAAGTGATTGTCGCAGCACAACCTTTAGTTTATTAAATTTCTGCGCAGGGTAATATTTTGTTCTATACAACTTCTTATGAGCGACAGGGGATTCTCCAAATGCTTCCAACCCTTTATTCAGTTTCTCAAGTGCCACTTTTTTACCGGAGCATAGAGATTTCCAATGCTTTCATCTCGCTCACTTCCAGAAGATACTGTGCCCAAGCTGTTCGATGAAAGTGCGATGCCTGAGGGTCCTGGTTGCACTTTATCTTCTGGTTTATCAAGGTCACGCTCAGGTCCAGAAGCCAAAGGGGCAGATGGTGAAATTACAGAAGCCGGGGCAGCAACCGATGAGTGGCATGGAAGGAGTTTTGGCACTGCAATCTTACACTGCACACATAGCTCTTATCCCCATCGACAATTTTCCTGCACTAGTCATGAAACGCTTTAGTGACTGTCCACAGTTAGTGTTTCGAGCAATTTTATGCATCTGCAAAGGATTAAAACACGGTTTCTGCCGCAATCCATAGAGAGTATATAGTAAGCCCTGTAGGACTTTATAGAATTTATTCGTTACTTTTGGGAAGCACTGTATAAAAAAATAAGAGAAAAAAAAATTCGGTACATTGTCAAAAATCAGTTTTAAATATACCTGTTTTTCAAAAAATTTAAAATTTCAGTAGATCTTATTTTTGTGATATGAACAAGAATGAGAGCTTCTTGATCTTTCAAATGAGCTATCGAACAACTTTGTAGCTGAATTCAGTCCCAAGTTACAGAAAAAACGTCTTGGCGCGCTTGGAAAAACCGGGTTTTGGGAATACCCGATAAAACCCAAACTACTTGTTTTACCGAGAAACGGCTGATACGGTATATATTTGGTATGTATCCAAGCATAACCTGTAAGTTTCGTCAAAATCGGAGGGGTCAAGAGTCAAAAATGGCTTTTAGTGTGCGATTTCAGATGGAATGATCCTATTCAATAATTCCCTTACCCTTCTTATTTTGTGAGGTGGTGCACCGTCGTGCTGGAAGTATTTGGTCCCCTATCCATTAGTGGCAAATTGTCCAAAATCTCATTCACAATATGATGGTTTACAATATCGTAGTACCGGTCGCCATTAAGATATTCCTCGTAAATATGGTATGCTAAAATACGTTCGCCAAGCACGGCACACCAAACAGTAAAACCAAAACGTCCTTGGTTTTTGCACGTTGACGGTACGGTGAGGATTGACATCAGACCAATAGTGCTCATTGTGCCTATTAAAAATTCTGGCACTGCTGATGTAGGCTTCATCAGTACAAATAACTTTTTTTTAAATTATGGATTCTGCTGAAGATTTTTACGCTACCACTGGCAAAACTCCATTCGTTGCTGAGGGTCTGTTGGTTGCAAATGATGTTGTTTTCTTAAAGCATATGGCATATTATGCTACTTGAGAATACTCAAAGCTCGACGTCTTGGTACCAAAGATTCAGTTTCTATTTCACGACTTGAAGTTGAAGGATTTGCAACTGCGGCTGCAACTGTGTTGGTGGCAGCTTCTTCAGCATTTTCAATATGGTAATGTTTGGGTCTTGGCATACTAAATGACCAGTGATTGATGAGATTTTCTTTTAATCTCTCACAAATAGATTTGTGAGGTTGTGTTCTTTCTCGATAACGATTGAAGTATGTTTCGGATGCAATTTCAGCATTGTTATTACTTTGAATACAGCATTCGATCATTGCGTATTTTTCATATGATTCATACGGCATTTCGTAACTTTTAATTGAAATAAATATTCAAAAGAATGCAAATTCGATACTTAAGTCACTGATTAGCAGCGTCAAACCACTAGTGACATACGCTTACTCGTAAAAATCTCGAAGACAATAATTATAATTTCTCTGATATACCGGGTGATTCAATTTCGACCCTCACCATTGGGATCTCGCTTATTAGCGGAGATAGTTTGTTATGTTTAAATTTGGCAAAGTTTCGTATTTTTGCGCCAATCAATTATCTGAAAAGAAATGTAAGGTATTAGTTTTAATTTTGAAGATATCCACAAAAAAACTTAAAATATTAAGGTATCGTTTTTAATTTGTTATTTAAAACCAAATGTAGCTAGACATTTGAAACAAAAATATTCTGGAGGTACTTTTTAACAAGAAATGCAGTATCATTAGTTAATTTCAAATAACATCAAAGATGGCGGCGTAACCATGGCCAACTTTTGTTTTTCTTATGGGCGCCATGTCGAATTTTGGCATTTTCTGATAGTCGTGACTTTTCTCATTTCCGCAATGTATAACATGTTACCATTGTTTTTTAAAATAATGGTGTAATAATCAAAAAACCTTCATATACCCAACTGGAGCTTGGTTACAGGCCGCCGAAGTCGTTGCCAAGCAACGCCAACAAAATGCACTTGGATCAAGAGGCGCGGTCAGCGTTAGGTTTGCCATTTAACCAAATAAACCTTAATTGTGGTTGATTGTGGATGTAAAATGCCGTCTACCAATACCGGAAAAGCGTGATATAATAAGGGTTTATTGTTCTCTTAGAAATGTCGCATCGTACAATATTCCTAACATTGGACGGAAATTTAGCGGACTATGGATCGTTTAGTAAAACCCTGCAATTCTTATAATCCTCATGGAAATGTTGAAACTGATCAAAGAGGTATTTTAGAAATGGTAAACGTTAAATTACCATAATTTGCGATGCTTCAACTACTGGTTTTTTTTTTTTGCTATCCTCGGATTTCTAAGCGGGAAGTAGTCCTTAATTTGGAATTGCCGCAAACACGTGTTTGCAGACCATTACGAACAAAGAAATTGAAACCGTACAAACCCAAACAGTCAAACTTTGCAATTGTACGAAGTTATTTAAATCAACAATTTCCAAATGCTGGATTGGTAATGGTGGAGTGGTGGATCCCCTGATTTAAGTCCTCTGTCCTATTTTCTTTGGGGAACTGTGAACGAATAAATTTATTACGATACTCGTAGAAATATCGGCGATCTGCGGGATCGAATAACAAATGTGGTCGATGATATTCCGGGAAGAACAGTTAGAAGAGCATAAAATGTAAAAAAGCGGGCACGCTTTTATGCCTTCAAGAAAATAGCAGCCAATTTGAACATTTACTTAAAAAATAATCTTTATGTTGTATAAACTTGCTTCTTTCACAATCTGAATGTTTTTAATACAAAGCACTCTTGGTCAGTCCGGCGCCAGCGCAGCAGTCTGTAACCAAGATGCAGTTGGTTACGTGATAAACACGACAACCAACAAGAAAAAGAAGAACGTATTTTTTATTATTAACCCATTGTTTTAAAAAATATTGCCAACATGTTATACATTTAGAAAATGAGAAAAGGCACGACTGTCGGAAAATGTCAAAATTCAATTAAACACTTGACTATGTCACGCTTTTCGCTATTGGTAAACGGTATTTTACATCCACAATCAAACAACAATTAAGGTTTATTTGGTTAAATAGCAAACCTAACGCTGAGGGCATTATGTGCATTATGTTGGCGTTGCTTGGCAACGACTCCGGCGGTCTGTAACCAAGCTCCAGTTGGGTACCTGAAGGTTTTTTGATTATTACACCATTATTTTAAAAAAGAATGGTGACATGCTATACATTGCGGAAATGAGAAAAAACACGACTATCGGAAAATGCCAAAATTCAACATGGCGCCCAAAAGAAAATCAAAAGGTGGAGATTGTTACGCCGCCATATTTGATGTTATTTCAAATTAAAACATGACACTGCATTCCTGTAGAATGTTTTTACTTCAAATGTCTAGCTACATTTGGTTATGAATAAAAAATTAAAAGCGACATCTTAACATTTCAGTTTTTTGTGGATATCTTCAAAATGCAAAATGATAGCTTAAATTTCTTTTCAGATAATTCATTAGCACGAAAATAGGAAACTTTGCCAAATTTAAACATGAGCTCTATCTCCACTAATAAGCGAGATCCCCATGGAGAGGCTCGAAATTGAATCACCCGGTATACTAATTTCATGTTATTGAATACAACATTACTTTTGGAATATTTTGGACCGGCATGTGTTATATCCTTGAAAAGAGGAAGAAACGCTCTATTTATTTCAGCCATAGCCAGCTATGGTTTCCATTTAAAAATAATACACAACTTTATGTTATATCCACAAAACTATTAGAGATATTTAAAATCTGTGAATTCCACTGAATTCTAATCGAAAAAGTGCCTCGAGAACGTGCAAATATCATTCGTCTGATTTAACAAACAACAAAGATTTCGACAATTATCAAAATAGCGAAAATTCGAGTTTTGTGTGATAACTCGAAAACAAAAGACGATAGCTAATTTTGGTTTTCACCATTGAGAGTCTCTCAAAAAAGACGACACAACAATCTTACTCATTCTTCGATATCTCTTATAGTTACCGAGATCTCCTATAGTAACATCGAATTTGGCCCACCCTGTCTGTACTGTTTTCGAACTCGCCCATGTCGCCGATTCAAATATGTATTGTTCTTTCAGGTTACAGTTAAGCAGAAAAGGAATGGCGAGTCTACCCAATGAAGTGAATCTACCCACTGAAGTGAATCTACCCGCTGATGTGAGTATCAATCGTATTGTCGCCATTGTCATTCACAATTGAACATTTAACATGGTTTTGAAAACTATGTTGTTTACTTATTCAGATACAAGTTTGCCTTGACTTATGAGTCGCCCTGTATCGTAGCTAAGGAAAATATGGCAACAAATTTATGTGCGTATGAACGAGTGTATTAGTGATGTAAAAAAAGTAACTATTAGTTACCGAAATGAACGTATACGCCGCGTTACTTTTACTATCAGTACTGGTTTCGCATGTTCTACCGGTAATCCACTGGGCGCTGCAATACATACCACCAATACTACCCGTATAATAACAACTTAACGTCAAGTTTCCGCAATGGAACCAAGCGTACCCCCCCGTCACCGCTTGGTTTAAATTAAATAACATGTCTGTTTAAATGCCAGATAGGAGTTTTAGAATAAAGTGTTCATGTTTAACATTGAATCAACATAAAATTTTGCGGGTATTACAATACTGTTCCCCTTTTGTTTGTTTGATTATTTTTTGATGTTTCTTAAAACCAATGAAATGCTTCTTTATTTGTCACAAGGGTAAGTTTCAACCAATTATGTCATTATTATAGTGGGAATAAATCTCTTGTGATTATTCTCGGGAATAATCACTGTAGCTTTTATTTGCCTAGCAACTGTCAGATACTTGTCTTAGAGAAAATACGCAGGAGGAAACACAAAATAACAAGCAATTCCAAATCCTCAATAAATAATGAGTCTCGAAATATTTTTAATAATTGCGTTTTTCATTGTACTAATTTAAATTGTTAATTTTTTTAATATATTCACAATGTGTCAACGATATTTTCATATATTGTAAGTAATAATTAATTAAATTAAATTTTTCAATAAGTTTATGATAGTTTTATTGATCTTTTTTATTGTAAAAATTTGTGAATCAAAAAATAATCTAGTCAAATATAACTCGAGAGTTCCATAAATTAGAAAATAATTTGACAGATTTTGTTCAAACTTGTTGCCATTTGGCAATAGTCACGAGAGCCCGCAGGGCTTGAGTGGCAACAAGTTTTCAAACAATCTGTCAAATTATTTTCAATTTATTCTCACTCTCTTGTTATATTATTACTGATTATAAAACTTGGTCCACTGAAAATTATAAACTTATGGATACGGAACCTGCGCCATCTATTTGGAAATACAGCAGTTGAGTTAATAGGAATTCGTTCTGGCTTTGCCGTCGTCGGGTAAACATTACTGTACATTTATGTGAATCCCGAACATTGTATCGTAACTCGCGAATTTAAAAAATACCATTTGGTTCAATCCTTGACTCATTGTTGTTATACAGGGTGAGTTATTAGTATTCCGGCGGTCGATAGCTACTAAACCGTTAGACAAAGAAAAAAATGTTTAATGTTAAATGTTTAAATTGTTGTTTAATGTTGTTGAATACGGTATTCAATTAGCTTTGAAGAAGCGAGCAACATGGTTCGCGAAACGTCAGCATTAACAAATCTTGACACACGGCATAACCCGGAAGCAGTTTATTTTCTAAGTATGTACCTGAGATATTCCATTATTTCTCCAAAATATGCCCGTTGCACGATCTTCTTTAATACTATTTAAAAATGACATTTTAGCAGATTTTGCGTTTGAACTATACCAGACAATAGTAAAATCTAGTAGATAGACGATAGTATCCAAAGATATTAGATTCACTATACAGGCTGTTCATAATACTTAGCAAATTTTGATGTTTTTCAAAACGCTTTTCCTTAAGTTTTTTAAATGGAACACCTGTATTATATGTGCTAGTTGAATTGCCCATCAAGTTCCCTTTCATTTATGTCAAATATGTCATATGTCCAATTTTAGTAGTTTTCGTGATATTTACAATTTAAACAAAAATGTGAAATGTTAATTAAATATGCTATTATTTTCATGTTCTTTCTTTTTTGTTTGCCTCTAAGTTGTAAAACAGTAATAGTATATTCACATGTAACTTAAAAAGAAAAAAACTTTAATACTATTAGCGTTTATTAAAAAATAAATCCCTTTTTACTTAGTAACCTATTTGAAGCAAATTCAGAGACAAACTATAAACACTTTATGAACATTGCAGAACAAGTAACTATTATTTTAATTAATATTTGGAAGTTGTTCAAAATGACGACCCGTTTCTCTTCTGCAAGCATTAACGCGCGGTAAAAAAGATCTTGAGATATTTCGAACTTTCGTCGAACTTTCACGTCTTCTGGTGTAGTAGGTGCTGATTGGTATACCAGCTCTTTTACATATCCCCATAACAAGAAATCGAGACCTGAAGGAGACTTTGGTGGCTAAATGTAGGACCTCCTCTTGCCTCTTTGGTCACCGTTTTAGTTCTTGTTTTGTGATGGGAATTAATATTACCTGTTCCTTCAAATTGCAACTGAACCCTGTCTATAACACTAGGTTGGGGATGCGGTCTATCCGGATATCGCTGTTCATACATTCTAGATGCTTCGCCGTAGATGTAGATCATGTTAATTAATTCTTCTTTGCTATAAATATAACTCATCGTTTAGAGAAAAGACAAATATTGTTACTAATTTTGACAGCAATAACTTATTGAGTGTCGTTAGATCTCAATTGTTTGTTTCTATGATTAATTAATGCTAATAGTATTAATTACCGTTTTTTAAAATTTTAATACAGTATTACTGATTTACAACTGAGAGACAAAGAAAAAATAATACAAAAATAATGGCATTATTAGATAATATTACACATTTTTCTATAAATTGTAAATATCACGAAAACTACTACAATTGGACATATGGCATACTTAACATAAATTAAAGGGAACTCGGGGGGCAATTCAACTAGCACATAATTGACATAATATACAGAGGGTTCCATTTAAAAAACTCAAGGAAAAGCCAATAGCGAATCATCTTTGGCTCTATCTACTGGCTTTGACCATTGTCTGACATAGTTTAACGGCAAAATCTGCAAAAATGTCGTTTTTACATAGTTTTAAAGAAGATCCTGCAACGGGCATATTTTGGGGAAAAAATTGAACTATTAACGCTGACAGTTAGCAACCTATACGGTTGGATAAACAAATTTATTAGTATTGATATAATAATAAAATGTACCGGGCATTCCATTAAAAAAAAAAAATATTGAGCAACCTACTTTCCGTCACGCCTAAATGCAACACCCTGTATAAATGAAAATAATTTTACGTTATAGAAACTGGTGAGTTTCTTGGGTACTGTACCTAATAGTAACGGGCAGTTACAAGTACTCGAAAGTAACGAAACTTTACATCACTGAGTGTATGACGTATGTCCATGTTGCAGGTACCGCGAGCAGCAGGAAATCTGAACGATGGCCAGGTTTACGAGAGGAAATTGTTGCTATTTATAGCCGCCTCCCTTTCACAAAATACAGAGGTCAAGGATTTTGCAATTGTATCCAATCCAAAAGGAATCGACAAAATTGACGATGTGGTCGTAAGGATAGTCTTTGAGAAAACTAGTGGAAAGGAAGACATCGCTTTGTTTGTCCAATCAAAACTTGCCGAATCAGAAGATAAACTGCTATGGTTGAACTTTGGAGCAAAACCGAAAAGAAGAGAAACAAATAAAGTGGAAATAAATTTAACGGACTACGAGCGCGCATTTGAAAATGTAACCAAAATCACGTCAAGCAACGGATCCACCAACGAAGAATTACGCGAACTATTAAAAGGCGTCGATAAAGAACATTATTACGTGTGCATATTCACCAATATGAGGAAATCAGATTCTGAATTCAAATTGCTACCCAGGAAATTTAATAAAGATGATCCAATTTTTAATTGTTTGGATACTGGGGTAGAGTGCGATGGCGGCCGATACCATCAATTTGACGGAAATAACACGAAATTGGATAGAAGCTTCTACAGACAACTTTTTATCTTGTTAGGACAACCCAACTTTACTGAGATAGACTTTGGAATCACAAATAAACTGGGAAAAGATTTTGAAAAAGTATTGGTAAATCTATTGGTAAATCTAGATGACACCCTAAAAGAGTTTATGCAGAAGGGCAATAAGTGCTCTGTTTTGACGAAGGCAAAGTTCGAAGTGCACTGCTTGAAAGTCATGCTCGACAAGTGGTTGCGTGTTGATTTGGAACTAGTCGAACAAGTCGAAATCAATCCAAAGTTTTTGCCGGTATGGTGCAGAATCCTCTCGCATCAAACAGTAATAAATCTAGGGGACTACAAAATATGGCCATTAGTTGCAAACTATTATCAATGGGTAATCCGCGAAGTCCAGCAAAACGAGAATGTGGCCGAACTACTCCTTTCATTATGGCGCGACAATAAAATTCCTTTGCCAATTAAATCTGACTACACACAAAACATTCTCGGGTTCCTTACGAAATTCAAGACCATAAACAATAGTTTTATTATATTCTGCAGTAACTCGACAGAATCGGTGATGACTTATGTAAAAGATATATCTGATAAAGAAACGTTATCAGAGATATTCAATACTGAAGTGTCACTTGAAGGACGACCTCCAGTGTCACTAGCAAAAATTGCAGGAGTTCCTATAGAAACAGCGATACGAGGAATATTCAAGGATTTAACAATATCTCAGGTGCTAGTTTGGACGGAGAATAGAAAAACTCACATCATTGGCCCACAATTACGCCCACCAGATGTTAACTACATTACAAGAAACTTTACGCGAAAGGGCGAAAAACAAACAAAACTTACGCAGCAAGCTGTTCTTGAATTGATCGGACCTCGACTGCATATTATTAAAGGCGAACCAGGATTGGGGAAGTCAACAGTACTAGAAGTTCTCGCTCGCAGTTACACACCTCAAAATTTTATCATTTATGTAAAATTAAGAGACTGTCTGGATGACATTGAGAACCCTTCTCTTTGGTATAGTATTCAAGATGACCCAATAAAATACTTTTTTAATAAAATGACTAACCGCACCGATGACAAAATTACAATATCTATAATGGAAACTCATACAACTGGCAAACGTTTGTCTCTATTCTTGGATGGGTTTGACGAAATACTGCCGTCGCATGGGAAGCAAGTATCATTATTGATGGAAATGATTTTAACCAACACCGACATACCAATAACTTGCACGACGAGGCCTCATGCTAAAAATAAAATAACAACCACAGCTCGCGCAATTGTCTTAGAACTGTTACCTTTTGATACTGTACAGGTAATAGAATATTTCGCGAAGGCAAATATCGAAACAAAAGATATTCTATTTCGTTTTGGTTTTGAGTTCTTAGGTAATCCTCTGCATTTGGATATGCTATCACAAATATATGTAGACAAAGAAAATCGCGACGGTTTTACAAGAGGAGAAATGTACAAGCGATTTATACAGTTAAAACATGAAATATACAATAAGAAAAGAGGATCTCGCCAAAATGATGCCCACGTGCCCAACAGAACATCAATGAGGAACCATCGTGTGCTAGCGATGGTGGATATATTCGGAAAGGAGTGTGTTACTTCTAAGGGGCTAACATCGCACACCGAACTTAAGAATATCGTAACCGATATTGGAGAACAGAATATCGGGATTGTTGAAAGAAATGCAAACGGCTTTCAATTTGGCCATCGAACTTTTGCAGAGTATTTTGTCGCAGATTTCTTGTTGCACACCATAGTCGAAGACGAGTGTAATACACAGTATTTTAAACATTTTCACAAGGTGGTCTGGTCCGACCGAGCCTACATTAATATCAGGATTATGATGAGACAACTTACGCGCAACTTCGATCTCTGGTTAGAAGCAATACAATATTTCTTTATAAATTCCGACAATGAGAATAAATCGTCTAAGTGTTCCTGTGATGGATATTTTGGATGGATTAAATGCGATATGTATCATCCGAATGGTACGTAATTATTTCTTTGGCATTTCATTTTAATATTTAATTAAACCTGCCCTTTGTTGTGAAGCTAACCGACCAACAATTAATTCTTCAATTCGCCACAACAAAAGAGAAATGGACCAGTTGCTTCGTCCTACAGTTTACCAAATATACACAATTCTCATGATTGCATTATACAGGGTCCTGCAACTAAGCTCCCGTCTTCTGTAGCTCACTTACGCATTAAGCTAAGAGTTTGATATTTTGCAGGCTTACCCTGTACTTCAAGGTACAATTCAAGAAATTATTTTTTATTATACAGGGTGTTCCAAAAATGCGCAACGCCATGGTAATTTATTTTTTTAAATTGCATGCTATACATTTTTCTACACATTTGGAAGCCTTTTATGGTTGCCTACATATCACCAAAATTTTATTGAAATCGGTTGAGTGACCGCAGCGGAAAAAAATAAAACCAAAAAAAAAAGATTTTGCATCGTAGGTTTTAAAAATCAATAAAAGCCACAAAATGCACATCGTTAATGAAATTTTGCGACGTGCTTATTAAGTGAGATGTAATAGTCTCGTTAACCAAGTGACATTGATCTAAATTATACAGGGTGACCAAAATCGAGTGTCAAACTTGTCAAACTTCAAAGCGTGTTAGTGGTCTTATTTTAAATTGGAACCCATAAATTTTTTTATGTGAAATGATGCAGAATTAAAAAATAAACATTGTTTCTAAATACAACCCCAACACAATTCCCAATATTTTAAAAGTATTCGCCAAAAACTAATTTTTCAACGTTTCCTACGGCAATTTTAGATAATAAATATCGTACGTGGCATTGAAAAACAATTTATTTCATAAAAAATAATAGACGTATTTTAGATTTGAGTGTACTTAATTAAGTAGTTATTCAAATGCTAAATTTACTGCATAATTTACCTATAGCGGTAAGGACGGAAATCTGGCTATAGGTAAATTTTGCAGTAAATTTAGCAATTGAATAACTACTTAATTAAGTACAGTAAAATCTAAAATACCTCTCTGCGTTATATTTTATGTAATAAATTGTTTTTCAACGCCACGTACGATATTTATTACCTAAAATTGCCGTTGGAAACGTTGAAAAATGAGTTTTTGCCGAATAACTTTTAAAATATTGGGAATTGTGATGGGGTTGTATTCAGAAACAATATTTATTATTTAATTCCGCATCGTTTCACCTAAAAAAAATTATGGGTTCCAATTTAAAATAAGAACAATAGCGCGCTTTGAAGTTTGACAAGTTTGACACTCGATTTTTGTCACCCTGTATAATTTGGATCAATGTCACTTGGTTAACGAGACTATTACATCTAACTTAATAAGCACGTCGCAACATTTTATTAACGAGGTGCATTTTGCGGTTTTTATTGATTTTTAAAACCTACTGTAACGCGGCGAATTGTTCTGCGTGATTTGTTTGATATTCCGTATGGGTAGCGCCATCTATCGCTGTCTAGGGCAACTTGGTGGAGCTCGGCAGGAACTCGGCAGGGTGTGAAACGCTGCTAGCATCGGGTTTCCGCGCGCAAAATTGCCGAGGCCACGCCCCCGTCATTTACATTTAATTAGATCCCACGGTTTTTACTGTTTGGATTCACGGAATTTTGTCTTGCAAAATCGTTGTTCACTTTGTACTATAGTTCGCCGCTGTTACTTGGTTTAACTTTCCCTTGGTTTCCCTATTCCGACAGAAATTCTAGGTTTCCGTTTTTTCTGCGTTTCCGGCCGTTATTTTTCGTGGCCGTAGTGCGGCTTGCAGCGTGCTTTTCCGGCGTCTTGTCTTGTCAATCATCTTGGAGTGTACACGTGTGATAGATTTTTGGAAGCCCGTTGAGAATTATAGGAGAGGATTTTGGTAGTTTGGAGGTCCCCCTTATCGCCGTAGTGCGGATTTATCTCGACCAGGCTTCAACAGGTGTCCAGGTTGTTGATTTAGTGGAAATCTGGCCACCACGCCATTGTGCGGATTTAAACGAACTTCTATCACGTTCACGTAGGCCCAGTGTCCATCTATTTTTGGGTAAGCTCTCTTTAGATTCGATGAGATTGTCTGGTGGCAATTGGTGGGTCGATTCTACGACTATTTCCTCTTTTTAGGCACCTAATACGAGGCCGGAGACCCCTCGAACGTTCGTAGTCACCTAGCACGAAGCGAGAGACCCTTCGTAAGTCAGTAGTCACCTGGTACGAGGCAAGAGACCCTGCGTAGGTCCTTCGACATCTAGTACGAGACCTTTTCGAAGTATATCGAGTCGGAGTTGGTGGCACCGTGACGGGACCGGCACGTGCGGTGATTATTATCCGTCGTGGAGGATCCAACGCTAGCATCGGAGCGTCTGTAGGTGGCAAACAGTGTCTCGAAGCTCCGGATAAAGGTCAGAGGTCCTATATTTTTCCGATCAGCTGTGGCGGACGCTCGTTGTCCCTCGAAGGAGCAGGCAGCTCGTATATCTTTTTTTGGTTGTGCCTTTTGTTGATTAGTAGTTAGTATCGCTACGATTGTGTAATCGTTACCCGTCGAGGAGCCTTCCGCTCGCACACCTTTTTATGGTGGCGCATTTGATTAATATTAGATTAGTGTGGCTACGATTTAGTAATCGTTGTCCATTCCGGAGCCTTCAGCTCAGTGTTATTGATTGTTAAGTGTTTAATTATCCGAAGATATCGCTCGGACCATCGGTGCTCAACCCGTCTGTGTATTAATTACCTTTTTCTTTAATTTCGAGTTTGCCTTACGTACTCGTAATTTTGATTACCCGTTACAGTATTTATTTTTGTGGATTCTGAATTTAATTCGGATAACTGTTATCCACGGGTATAATTTCCTTTGATCGTTCAAGATTTTTAACGGAAGCCGTTAGTGGCTTCGGAGTTTATTTTATTTTCTCATTTGGGCGTAGCCAAGTTGAGTGCCGATGGGAATTTAATTTTCTTTTGGGACGGATTGCCCCCATATACGCTTGCCGAGTTTAATTTTACTCTTGTTATCAACTTTTCAACATCGACGCCGGGTGCAATAATTTTCTGGGGATTTTACCCAAATCTACAGCGAGTCGCGGCGCGGTTTGGCCAAGCTTCGTGTCGGTCGCTATTATTTCTTTTTTTTTGGTACGATTTGCGGTTTGGGCTCGAAGCCCTTGAGCGAGTTGAATTGTTTGACATTTATTCCTTTCTTTTGTTATTTTGCGTGGGCGTATCCTCGGAGTGGTACTTTTGGCTGTACCAAGATTTATTTTGTACCTGTATACCGATGCAAATTATATTGGTGATTTCCTCGTTGCCGTTTGGAGGCTAATAAATTGGTTGAAGATACATTTGCTTTGCTGGTTCCCTGTGTTGCCTTTATTTCAGCTGCACTTTCGTAGTCGAGTGCTGTTTCTCCAACGGATTAAGACTGACGTGGCGCCCTAGAACATCGTATCAAGGAACCGTTTGGTTACTGTCCCACGACCACCTCCCTGGTTGGCCGGAGCATCCGGGAGAAACGCATGAGCAGCACAGGTTTGGTAGAAGTCGAGGTATTTTGGTGGTTCTTCGGCAACTTTAGGTCTTTGGTATTTTTGCGAAAAAAAAAAGGCGTTACATTGGCGCCCAACGTGGGGCCATTAATCATTAATTAGGAGGAGCTAATTGGGTGGTGACCTATGCTGGTTGGGTTGTATATTTTTTTTTCCCTCTCCTTTTTTTTTTTTCTCCCGCCTTGTTTTCAATCTTGGCCTTGTTTCACTGATTGGGGACCTGGTCTCATTGGTTCGGGACTTGGTTTCATTTAGCTGGCCGGTGTGTGGTTTGAGTCCGTCACTATGTCCGCTCCCACCATGAAGTTACACCATCTGAAGAAGGATGAATTAGAATATGAGCTTCGTTCCCGCGGGATGGACCCCACCGAGATGACGGTGGTCGATATGCGGGCAAGTCTGAGGTCGCTGACCAGGTTGGAGCAGGCTCGACGCGCGGTTCGATACTCGGATTACGAGTTTGATGCCAAGAAGGACTTGGATGCCATTGCTGCGAAGTTTGAGGAATTGGATACCTTGGTGACGGGGTTGGGCGATGATCGGGTTAGTCCTGCGCATCAGCGATGTTGTTCGAGAGTGTTGCATTTGCTGGGCCGAGTGGGTGGAATTTCCACGGCGACCGGGGATGCTGAGGTCATCCGGGAGCGTAGTGCGTGGCTGGCGAAGGTGTCCGCGTTGCTGACTCGCTTGCGGAGGAGCCGACATCGTTCTCGGGATCTGGATGTGAGTGAGGGCTTGTTGGATACGGCGCTGGATGGCGAGGAGTCTGGTTCTAGTAGCGGCTCTGAGGTTGTGGAACCCGAGACCGCGGCGCGTGTCACCGGTGCGTCCCAATCGCCATTCCGGTCGAGGGATTACGTTGTCCCTGTCTATAAGTGGAATGTGCATTTCTCGGGTGACCCAAGGTCGATGTCCGTGATGGATTTTTTGGATCGAGTGACCGAGTTGCGGAGAGCGCGAGGATGTACCGAGGCAGATTTGTTTCGATCGTCGTTGGATTTGTTTCAGGGCAAGGCACTATTGTGGTATCGGTCGGCGATACGTAAGTGTAGCACGTGGCGGGAGTTATCAGATCTTCTGATGAAGCACTATTTGCCTCCGGACTATAAGAGTCGTCTGTTCCAGGAGATTATGGGTAGAACCCAGGGACTTCAGGAACCTATCGTCGAGTATCTCGCGTGCATGCAGGCTTTGTTTGACCGCTATGGGCGAATGTCTCGGGAGGTCCAACTGGACATACTAAAGAAGAATCTGGCACCCTTTTACCTTATGCAGTTGCCGTCAGTCCGTACCGTCGAGGAGTTGGAGACCGAATGCTTGCAGCTGGAGACAAAGAAGTATCGAGCCGATCATTACCATGCACCTCCTAGGAAGAGTCGGGAATGTGTGGAGCCCGAGTTGGCCTGTCTTTATTCCTGTTCGGAGACTGCCGCCGTGTCGTCGCCTGCCGTTCGACCCCCACCGGGGGCGCGACAACTGGAGTGTTTCCGTTGCCGCAAGGTTGGTCATTTCGCCCGGGATTGTCGACTGAAGCAGGGTGGCATTTGGTGTTATCGCTGTGGGCAGCCGGATGTTACGACAAATACTTGCCCTAAGTGTTCGCCGCGGTCGGAAAACCCCGATCGGAGGGCCTGAGTGGTCGTCAGCCACCCTCCCAGCATTCTTCCCGGACCAAGGACCCTGCCCATAAAATACTTATAGACTATATAATTTCCCACGCTTCCGGTGATTGCCGACCGTACTTGAACGTTTCCATTTTGGGGCAGAATATGCTCGGCCTCTTGGATTCTGGAGCAACCCATACGATTGTTGGGGACTCCGGATATCGACTGTTGCTGGCTCTGGGACTGACTTTGGACTGTGCTTCGCGACGGAGTTGCGCTGTGGCGAACGGGGAGGTTTGCTCCTCATTGGGCACCGTGGCCGTCCCTTTCACTCTGCTGAATAAAACTCGCCTGTTGAATGTTATGGTGGTTCCTTCCCTTCCCCATAGGCTGATCCTAGGTATGGATTTCTGGCGGGAGATGGGTATTGTCCCGGATCTTCGGCAGGACGTCTGGCGATTCGGCGAGGAGTTGGCCGATCTTTGCGACGTGCAGGCTGGTGACGAGCTAACGCAGGCGCAGCGTACTGCCTTGGATGAGTTGGTCGGTCGGACCTTTCCGTCGGTGGGATCTTGCCCGCTGGGTACGGTTACGTCCGTAGAGCATGAGATTGTCACGGATTCCCCTCCCATAAAGCTTAGATACTATCCTGTTTCGCCCGCCAAGCAGAGGATCATTGATGAGGAGCTGACAAAGTTGCTGGAGCAGGGAGTGGTAGAGCCTTCCAGGAGCGCGTGGTCGTCCCCTGTTCTTCTCGTCCCGAAGAAGGACCGAAGTTACCGTTTCTGCATTGACTTTCGGCGCCTCAATCAGGTTACTAAGAAGGACGCGTATCCTTTGCCCTACATTTCTTCTATTTTAGACCGTCTCCGAAACGCCCGGTACCTGAGCTCATTGGATATTAAGTCGGCCTACTGGCAGGTGCCTGTCGCAGCCTCCTCAAGAGAGTTTACGGCTTTCACGGTTCCCGGACGCGGCCTGTTCCAGTTTCGGCGGATGCCGATGGGGTTGACCAACGCCCCGGCCACTTGGCAGCGGTTGATTGACGGTATTTTGGGAGCAGATTTGGAGCCCCATGTGTTGGTTTACCTGGACGATATTGTGGTGATCTCCCCGGACTTCGACACCCATCTCACGATACTGGAGAAGGTTTTGGATCGGCTACGGACTGCCGGCTTGACAGTTAGCCGGGAGAAGTGCCAATTCTGCCGACCACAACTTAAGTACTTGGGATACATCGTGGACCGGCATGGACTCCGCGTAGATCCGGAGAAGGTAGAGGCCATCTTAAATATTCCCGCCCCGCGAACGGTGTCGGAGGTTCGTCGCTTCGCCGGGATGGCTAGTTGGTACCGACGCTTTGTACCCGATTTCGCTTCCGTCATGGCACCTCTTACCCAGCTTACCCGGAAGGGCGTAAAGTTTGACTGGACTCCGGAATGTGATCGGGCTCTGACCTCCGTGAAGCAGTATTTGGTGACGGCGCCTATTTTAACGTGTCCTGATTTCGAGCGGCCTTTTACTTTGCAGACAGACGCCTCCGCATATGGTCTCGGTGCCGTCCTCACACAACGCCTTGAGGGTGAGGAAAAAGTGATTGCCTTTCTGTCACGCTCTCTGACTTCCCAGGAGAGGAATTACTCTACCACTGAACGTGAGTGCCTAGGCGTGATTTGGGCCGTGGAGAAGCTGCGCCACTACCTGGAGGGAACGAGATTCACGGTGGTTACCGACCATGCTTCGCTCGTTTGGCTGAATCGTCTGAAGGACCCGACTGGTCGTCTGGCAAGATGGGCCGTGAGGCTACAGCCTTTCGACTTTGACATTGTGCATCGTAAGGGACGTGATTTGGTTGTCCCGGACTGTTTGTCTCGAGCGGTGCCCGTGTTGACGGATGCCGTGCACCTCGTCCCCGCTGGATTCGACTTTTCCTCGACAAAGGACCCTTGGTATCTTGGCATGATTGCCCGCGTCGAGAGAGCTTTGCACCGGTATCCGCAGTGGCGAGTCGAGGGGGGCTTGCTGTACAAGCATGTTCGGTCGGCGCATTTGGGTGTGTCGGACGTGGGCGAGGAGTGGAAGTTGGTGGTTCCGGGGGATCGTAGGGCTGCACTGTTGGGTCGGTACCATGATGACCCTCGAGCAGGTCATGTTGGTGGATATAAGGTGTATTGGCGACTTCGAGAGCGCTACACGTGGCCTAAGATGTATGTAGACGTTGCCAAGTATGTCCGGCGTTGTGGAGTATGTGCGGCGCAGAAGCCGGAGCAGCGAGCCCCGGCGGGATTGATGGGTACACGCCCGGACGTGTCCCGGCCCTGGCAGATGGTGAGCCTCGATTTTGTGGGCCCATTGCCCCGATCCTCGCGAGGAAATACCTCGATCCTGGTGGTCAGCGACTACTTTAGTAAGTATGTATTACTGTTTGCGCTTCGGTCCGCTACGGCTAAGAGTTTGACCCGACTTCTGGAGGACCATGTTTTTTTGGTTTACGGAGCCCCCCAGTTTTTGATATGCGACAACGGCGTCCAGATGAGGAGTAAAGAATTTCGATCTTTGTGTGCATCGTATGGCACCAGGATATCCTACACTCCGCTGTATTACCCTCGGGCCGACCCTGTTGAGCGAGTCAATCGTGTAGTCAAGACTATGTTGGGTTGTTATGTCAAAGACAACCAGCGACGATGGGATGACTATTTGGGTCCGATTGGCTGCGCTATTCGAGCCTCGCGAAGTGAGACCACGGGGTACTCGCCCTTTTATGTTAACTTCGGCCGTCATTATGTGGGTTGTGGTCGCACTTTTGAGCAGGTTCTCACTCCAGATGCTGCGCCTCCGGATGTTCCTGCGCGCATCGAAGGATTTCAACAGTTGTTTCAGCGAGTTCGCAAGCAGCTTGCGTCGGCGCAGGAGCGACATCGACGGGTGTACAATTTACGCAGGCGCCCCGTCCAGTACGTCGTTGGCCAATCGGTTTGGCGTCGCAATAAGGTCCTGTCCAGTGCGGCAAATTTTGTTAATGCTAAGTTGGCAGCTAAATTCGTTGGACCTTTTCGCGTAAGGAAAAAGTTGGGTTCCTGGACGTATGAGTTGGAGAGTGAGGATGGTGCTTCGAAAGGCGTATGGCATGTCCAAGATCTTAAGCCGGCCTATGAGTTGGATGAGGCTCGGTAAAACACCAGCGCTCTGTGTTCCGGGGCTTACAGAATACGGACACGGCGAACCTGCCACCAGTAAGAGTCTGGTAAAAGGCCACGGAAGACTTCCACCTACCATCATCTCTTGTAGGGATCGGGAAAGGGAGCGTCTCACAATGCGTGAGGACTCCTCATCGTTGCAAAACGATTTCGGCTAGGTTGTTAGCTTTGTCGTCATTTTGACGTTATACTTCGGTTGGCGGTATTTCGGTTGATTGGCCGTCTTCCTTAGTTTTGGGATTTCTCTGTTTGTTAGTACCACCACCCCAGGGGTTTGTTCTGGTGTCCCCTGGGTTTTTCCTTGCTTATCGTAGTTTCTTTTTGTTGTTGGGTGGTACCCTTTTTGTTGAGAGCTGTGGTCAGCTCTATTTTTTGTTTTCGGGGCGCGAGTCGTCGGTGCCTGGTGTTGGGGTTGTGCGGTGGCAGCAGTGGTGAGTTCCTTGGTTCCTGTCCCTATGTGTTATTGCTGGTTTCCAGTGCTGTCGATGGGTACGAACGAGGTTTGATGCACTTTTCCGCATCTTACGCAACTGCCCGTCCCTTCCTTCTTTTGTGTTGTCCTCTCCCCATACCTTTTCCCCTCCCTACTGTTGTCGTTGCACCGCCTTGGCATCTGGTGCTGGCCCCTCAAGCTTTTTTATTGCTTGGTAGTTGAGTTGTTGGTGTGGAGGCATCGTTGGACACGCGGGTTTGCAGTTTGATGCGTTCGGTTCGCTCCTTTGGATCTGGGTCGGAAACTTTCGTGGAAATTTTCCTCTGTGAGAGGAGAGGGGGAGTGTAACGCGGCGAATTGTTCTGCGTGATTTGTTTGATATTCCGTATGGGTAGCGCCATCTATCGCTGTCTAGGGCAACTTGGTGGAGCTCGGCAGGAACTCGGCAGGGTGTGAAACGCTGCTAGCATCGGGTTTCCGCGCGCAAAATTGCCGAGGCCACGCCCCCGTCATTTACATTTAATTAGATCCCACGGTTTTTACTGTTTGGATTCACGGAATTTTGTCTTGCAAAATCGTTGTTCACTTTGTACTATAGTTCGCCGCTGTTACTTGGTTTAACTTTCCCTTGGTTTCCCTATTCCGACAGAAATTCTAGGTTTCCGTTTTTTCTGCGTTTCCGGCCGTTATTTTTCGTGGCCGTAGTGCGGCTTGCAGCGTGCTTTTCCGGCGTCTTGTCTTGTCAATCATCTTGGAGTGTACACGTGTGATAGATTTTTGGAAGCCCGTTGAGAATTATAGGAGAGGATTTTGGTAGTTTGGAGGTCCCCCTTATCGCCGTAGTGCGGATTTATCTCGACCAGGCTTCAACAGGTGTCCAGGTTGTTGATTTAGTGGAAATCTGGCCACCACGCCATTGTGCGGATTTAAACGAACTTCTATCACGTTCACGTAGGCCCAGTGTCCATCTATTTTTGGGTAAGCTCTCTTTAGATTCGATGAGATTGTCTGGTGGCAATTGGTGGGTCGATTCTACGACTATTTCCTCTTTTTAGGCACCTAATACGAGGCCGGAGACCCCTCGAACGTTCGTAGTCACCTAGCACGAAGCGAGAGACCCTTCGTAAGTCAGTAGTCACCTGGTACGAGGCAAGAGACCCTGCGTAGGTCCTTCGACATCTAGTACGAGACCTTTTCGAAGTATATCGAGTCGGAGTTGGTGGCACCGTGACGGGACCGGCACGTGCGGTGATTATTATCCGTCGTGGAGGATCCAACGCTAGCATCGGAGCGTCTGTAGGTGGCAAACAGTGTCTCGAAGCTCCGGATAAAGGTCAGAGGTCCTATATTTTTCCGATCAGCTGTGGCGGACGCTCGTTGTCCCTCGAAGGAGCAGGCAGCTCGTATATCTTTTTTTGGTTGTGCCTTTTGTTGATTAGTAGTTAGTATCGCTACGATTGTGTAATCGTTACCCGTCGAGGAGCCTTCCGCTCGCACACCTTTTTATGGTGGCGCATTTGATTAATATTAGATTAGTGTGGCTACGATTTAGTAATCGTTGTCCATTCCGGAGCCTTCAGCTCAGTGTTATTGATTGTTAAGTGTTTAATTATCCGAAGATATCGCTCGGACCATCGGTGCTCAACCCGTCTGTGTATTAATTACCTTTTTCTTTAATTTCGAGTTTGCCTTACGTACTCGTAATTTTGATTACCCGTTACAGTATTTATTTTTGTGGATTCTGAATTTAATTCGGATAACTGTTATCCACGGGTATAATTTCCTTTGATCGTTCAAGATTTTTAACGGAAGCCGTTAGTGGCTTCGGAGTTTATTTTATTTTCTCATTTGGGCGTAGCCAAGTTGAGTGCCGATGGGAATTTAATTTTCTTTTGGGACGGATTGCCCCCATATACGCTTGCCGAGTTTAATTTTACTCTTGTTATCAACTTTTCAACATCGACGCCGGGTGCAATAATTTTCTGGGGATTTTACCCAAATCTACAGCGAGTCGCGGCGCGGTTTGGCCAAGCTTCGTGTCGGTCGCTATTATTTCTTTTTTTTTGGTACGATTTGCGGTTTGGGCTCGAAGCCCTTGAGCGAGTTGAATTGTTTGACATTTATTCCTTTCTTTTGTTATTTTGCGTGGGCGTATCCTCGGAGTGGTACTTTTGGCTGTACCAAGATTTATTTTGTACCTGTATACCGATGCAAATTATATTGGTGATTTCCTCGTTGCCGTTTGGAGGCTAATAAATTGGTTGAAGATACATTTGCTTTGCTGGTTCCCTGTGTTGCCTTTATTTCAGCTGCACTTTCGTAGTCGAGTGCTGTTTCTCCAACGGATTAAGACTGACGTGGCGCCCTAGAACATCGTATCAAGGAACCGTTTGGTTACTGTCCCACGACCACCTCCCTGGTTGGCCGGAGCATCCGGGAGAAACGCATGAGCAGCACAGGTTTGGTAGAAGTCGAGGTATTTTGGTGGTTCTTCGGCAACTTTAGGTCTTTGGTATTTTTGCGAAAAAAAAAAGGCGTTACACTACGATGCAAAATCAATTTTTTTTGGTTTTTATTTTTTTCCTCTGCCGTCACTGAACCGATTTCAATAAAATTTTGGTGATATGTAGGCAACCATAAAAGGCTTCCAAATGCGTAGAAAAATTTATAGCATGCAATTTAAAAAAATAAATTACCATGGCGTTGCGCATTTTTGGAACACCCTGTATAATAAAAAATAATTTCTTGAATTGTACCTTGAAGTACAGGGTAAGCCTGTAAAATGTCAAACTCTTAGCTTAATGCGTAAGTGAGCTACAGAAGACGGGAGCTTAGTTGCAGGACCCTGTATATGCATTACAAAATTACATACAGTATGTCCACGAAAGTCCGTACCATATAGAAAAAAGTTTTATTGTGCATTTCTCAGAAAATTTTATTCGTTATAAAAATTGGCGGCTCATTTGAAACAAAAACTGCAACCGTCAAATATGTAAATTTCGATGCCATATAGTGATTTAAGAATATATGAATTTGTCATAAGAGTAAAAGTAAAAGTAAAAATTATATTCAAATATGAAGTCAGAGATTCTATCTTGAAAAATTATTTTTTTTTAAATTATTACTCTTGTGACAACTTAATATATTTTTTAGAAATTTAAATAATTTTTTTTATATTTTTTGTTATTTTGGTATGATAACTAGTAATAAACTTTATTTAGAAATGTTCTTTAGAAGTAAAAATTATATTCAAATACGAAGTCAAAGCATCTACCTTGAAAAAAAAAATATTTTTTTCTTATTTATTACTCTTGTGGCAGTTTAATATATTTTTTAGAAATTTAAATACATTTTTTATATTTCTTATGTTATTTTGGTATGATAACTAATGTTTATTTAAAACTAGCGCAAAATTATTCATTTTCTTGATGCGAAGTTGATATTTCACCCTGTAGATATTAATATATCATACAATAATTAAGTCAGGAGCGTGACTTACCTTTTATTCGGTTAATATGAATGACTGTGGATAGGTTTACACTAGTAGTTATCCATCTACAGCTAGTTGAATTAACGGTAAGTTGGACAAAACTGCCAAAAAAGGTGACAACCCTCTGTTCAGGAACTGCAGATATAATTCCCCATTTCAAAGAATATTTAAAAAAACTGTTCTCTTCTATTTTTCCCTCAAACCAGATGGCAAAGTCATACCTGATGTCAAAGTCTCTTTCTTTTAGTGTACTTATAAATTTTGATTTATAAGGGTGATACTTTTTAGTTTTAGTTTAGTTTTAGTATTTCATGTTGATTTACTGCAGTGACTGTGTGCAGCAATTTGTCGAACAGAAGTAGTTTTATGCTCGATTAGTTCTTCCAACACTGGCAAACGTGTTTCCTCATTTTTTGCAACATATTTTTTGTGGGGTTTCTTGAAGCTATTTTCAACAGACCCAGGCTGTTTGATTTTTTTCATTAAGCTGGTAATGGTTGAATGGGCAATTTGGTGTGGATGTCTTTCATTGAAAATGGCAGCAACATCTCGGTGCGGTCTATTTTCTCCATGTACTAAAACAATTTCAACTTTTTGTTGGAGTGTAAGCATTGTTTTAAAAGTTACAGCACATAAACTAATTTGTATTAATGTATGTATTTTTGTAATTGTAAGTAGTAGAAATAAAATAAGTTCATAGATAATAAATTAGCATTATTAACATATTCATAATAGTTATTAACTTAATCACGGGTAAGTCAGTCATAATTGATTCAAGAAACAATACATGTTTGGTGCTTAGTTATCTTTTATTAAAATATTATCAGTGAAAATAAAACTTCATAAGTGGTAGTACCGCGCGTACCACCACTTGAGAATCGTTCGCTGTAGATGGATAACTAATATTATAAACGTATACACACTCATTAATATTAACCGAATAAAAAGTAAGTCACGCTCCTGAATTAGATATTGTATGAGATATTAATATCTACAGGGTGAAATAACAACTTTGTACCAAGAAAATGAGTAATTTTGCGCTAGTTCTAAATAAACATTAGTTATCATCCCAAAATAACAAAAAATATAAAAAATGTACTAACATTTCTAAAAAATAAATTAAAAAGAACCTTTTAGTATCACTGGCATTTACTAATATTTGTCACAAGACTAATAATTAAGAAAAAGGTGATAATTTTTTTTCAAGGTGGGTGGCTCTGACTTCATATTTGAATATAATTTTTACTTCTAAACAACATTTCCAAATAAAGTTTATCGATAATAATGAAAATAAAGGGACTACTCTTATCACAAATTCATATATTCTGAATCGCTCGGTATATGGCACCGAAATTTACATATTTGACTGTTTTAATTTTGGTTTCATACGAATCGCCAACTTTCATCAAGACTAAAATTTTCTTAAATATACATAATAAAAAAGTTTTCTAGTGCGGACTTTCATGAACACACGTATTTGTATGTGCTTATATTATATTTTGTTACAGTAAATGGTTCTATGATCGTAAGCACAATTAACAGGGATTACCTAAGACGTACGCGACTAACGGAAGACGACGGCGACACTTGCGTCAAACTACTGACAGCAATAAAGGATGAGAATGTGGACGACGTAGAGTCGTATCTTACACAGTCCTTACTAGATACAGGTTGTGGCATAGTCGGATTCAATCTTGCGATTACTACTGGAAACAGGAGTATCGTCAAGATATTCCTCGACCTGAGACCAACGCTGGTTGACGAGCAAGATGTAAATGGCAACACAGGCCTACACATTTCGTGCGCATTCGGATATAGATCAATTGCCGCATTACTTTTTGAGCAGAGTCCTAACTTACGTATTGTAAATAAAAACGGTACGACAGCTATAGGAATGGCCACAGAGCATGACCAATGGGGAATATGGATGGTGAAACACATTGGCAAGATAAGTAAAAGATCAGGTAACTCAATCCATAGTCAACACACATTTTGTACCGCAAACATTTATTTTCATTGAGTCCCTTCATCCTGTTCATAAAATTCTATGACCTCGTATGATTTTGTGGGAAGCTAGAAAGAAATCCCAAAAATAATTTCTTACATTTTAAACCAATGCTATTTTTACAAAAAGAAAGTTTAACTGGGCAAATTTGTCGTTTTAGTTGTAAGTCAACAAGAGGAATAAGAAAACATTTGTTTTAACCCAGCAACAAACAAGAAAAAAATCAAATTTGTCGACCTGAGTAATCTGATCTACTCAATTCATGTGGTACATTGCATTCAACTCAACTAAAACTCCTACAGTTTGCACAATCACACATTTAATTTTTGTTTTGTTTTAGGGCTCTTGAGTATTATGTTAATAACGTATTTATTTCCTTTCATAGATGAGCATGGACATGCTTCTTCCACAAAACATCAGAGCAGTGACCTATCGAAAGCATCTTTTATTGCATCTAATAACCTTAAATGGGATATTGTGAAGCAGTTGCTTGAAAGCGCCGATCCTACACAAAGGAGGTCAGATTCACCAGTCATCGACAATTTGTCGGAAGCAGTGCTTGATGTAAATAAAAAAACACAGGGCGGCAAGACCCCACTCAGTATTGCTTGCGAAGAGGGGGAATCGGATATTGTTAAGCGGTTGCTGGAACACGGCGCTGATCCTACACTATCGGACGAAGATGGATGGTTACCAATGCACTTCGCGTCTCAGAGCGGTGAATTGCAAATCATCGACATGTTGGCGGGTAGAGGACTTGACGTAAATAAAAAAACAAACGACGGCCAGACACCGCTGGTTATTGCTTGTGATCGACAGCAGTGGGATATTGTTAAATGGTTACTTAAACACGGCGCAGATCCTACACCGCCGAACAAATTGCTCGACGATGTTCGGAGACCTAGGTACACTTATATTAGTGCTGGGCGGAGATGGAGAATTGAAAATGAAAGTGTGAAGCTGCCGGCTACTAATAGTCTACAATCAAACGGCAATGGTTGTACACTAATGCATTTTGCAGCTAGGGTGGGACAAATAGAAATTATCGAAATGTTGTTGGATAGAGGGCTTAACGTAAATGAACGAACAAATGACGGCGGTACACCGCTTACAATAGCTTGTGCTAACAGGAAATCAGATACTGTAAAGTGGTTACTTGAACACGATGCTGATCCTACACTATCGGATAAAGCTGGTTGGACAGTAACACATGTTGCTGCCCAGAGAGATGACATACAAATTCTCGAGATTTTGACGGAAAAAGGAGTGAACATAAATACAAAATCAAATGACGGCGATACACCGCTTACAATAGCTTGTGCTCACAGGAAATCAGATACTGTAAAGTGGTTACTTGAACACGATGCTGATCCTACACTATCGGATAAAGCTGGTTGGACAGTAACACATTTTGCTGCCCAGAGAGATGACATACTAATTCTCGAGATTTTGACGGAAAAAGGAGTGAACATAAATGCAAAAACAAATGACGGCGATACACCGCTTACAATAGCTTGTGCTAACGGGGAATCAGATACTGTGAAGTGGTTACTTGAACACGATGCTGATCCTACACTATCGGATAAAGCTGGTTGGACAGTAACACATTTTGCTGCCCAGAGAGATGACATACTAATTCTCGAGATTTTGACGGAAAAAGGAGTGAACATAAATGCAAAAACAAATGACGGCGATACACCGCTTACAATAGCTTGTGCTAACGGGGAATCAGATACTGTGAAGTGGTTACTTGAACACGATGCTGATCCTACACTATCGGATAAAGATGGTTGGACAGTAACACATTTTGCTGCCCAGAGAGATAACATACAAATTCTCGAGTATTTGACGGAAAAAGGAGTGAACATAAATGCAAAAACAAATGACGGCGATACACCGCTTACAATAGCTTGTGCTAACGGGGAATCAGATACTGTAAAGTGGTTACTTGAACACGATGCTGATCCTACACTATCGGATAAAGCTGGTTGGACAGTAGCACATTTTGCTGCCGAGGCAGGAGACATACAAATCCTCGAGATTTTGACGGAAAAAGGAGTGAACATAAATGCAAAAACAAATGACGGCGTTACACCGCTCACAATAGCTTGTGCTAACAGGAAATCAGATACTGTAAAGTGGTTACTTGAACACGATGCTGATCCTACACTATCGGATAAAGCTGGTTGGACAGTAGCACATTTTGCTGCCGAGGCAGGAGACATACAAATCCTCGAGATTTTGACGGAAAAAGGAGTGAACATAAATGCAAAAACAAATGACGGCGTTACACCGCTCACAATAGCTTGTGCTAACAGGAAATCAGATACTGTAAAGTGGTTACTTGAACACGATGCTGATCCTACACTATCGGATAAAGCTGGTTGGACAGTAGCACATTTTGCTGCCGAGGCAGGAGACATACAAATCCTCGAGATGTTGACGGAAAAAGGAGTGAACATAAATGCAAAAACAAACGACGGCAGCACACCGCTCACAATAGCTTGTGCTAACGGGAAATCAGATACTGTAAAGTGGTTACTTGAACACGATGCTGATCCTACACCATCGTATAAAGCTGGTTGGACAGTAGCACATTTTGCTGCCAAGAGAGGAGACATACAAATCCTCGAGATGTTGACGGAAAAAGGAGTCAACATAAATGCAAAAACAAATGACGGCGATACACCGCTTACAATAGCTTGTGCTAACGGGGAATCAGATACTGTAAAGTGGTTACTTGAACACGATGCTGATCCTACACTATCGGATAAAGCTGGTTGGACAGTAACACATTTTGCTGCCAAGAGAGGAGACATACAAATCCTCGAGATGTTGACGGAAAAAGGAGTGAACATAAATGCAAAAACAAACGACGGCAGCACACCGCTCACAATAGCTTGTGCTAACGGGAAATCAGATACTGTAAAATGGTTACTTGAACACGATGCTGATCCTACACCATCGTATAAAGCTGGTTGGACAGTAGCACATTTTGCTGCCGAGGCAGGAGACATACAAATCCTCGAGATGTTGACGGAAAAAGGAGTGAACATAAATGCAAAAACAAACGACGGCAGCACACCGCTCAGTATTGCAGGTCGTATGGTGGCTTTCAATATTCTGGAATTTGATATTGTTGACTGGTTGCTAGAACATGGTGCCGACCCATGTGCCGACCCTACGATACATTAAGATTTTATTTTATTATTACACTACAACAATAGTCCAATCAAATCGTTTCCGAGGTTTTCTTTCTCTTATTCTATATGCTTCTTGGGGTGCTGAAACCGAATTTCAACTTTCCTACTTCCTAAAACTAAAAAAATGTCTACCTGTATTCTGGCTGGACATGTCGAGAAGACGACGGCTGCACAGTGTTGTGTTCTTCATTAAAATCTTGCAGTCAAAAAAGCCGAGTTACCTGCACAAGAAGATTGTTTTCCGGGCTGACGTCCACAGTGTCAATGTGCGCGGACGTGACAGAATCAGTGTTCCTGTTCATCGTACAGCGTTCTTTCAGTGCGGGTTTCGCTACCGCTTTGCTCGCCTGATTAACCAGTTTTGTGTACATGCGGGTCGTGGTGTGTCAGTGTCGTATCTGAGAAGCAGTGTGTTCGCGGATATGTTTGCCGAGATGCAAAGACCTTAACATCTGCTACGTTTTGGTTGTTGCAGTTATTATTGTGTTTTTATTGTTTTCATTATTGTTATTATTATTATTGTTAAGTTTGGTATCGTACTATTTGCCCAGTTTAAGGTTTCTGTAATTCTTATGTTTTACGTTTAATGTTTGATTATTATTTTCGAATTTGAAATACCTCGCATAGTTTTTTTTTTTTTGGGTTATGTTTTTGTTACAATTTGTTATTTTTTATAAAGAATTATTATATTTATTTATCAACACAGGGGGTCTGGAAGAGCACCGCCTTGCGTAGTTCTTACGAATTACCAAGAATGGTGAAGACAACCCTTTTAGCCGTTGCTACTCACTTGTACTGTTATTTACTGTATGCACTTTTTTGGCTAATAAATTCCTATTATTATTATTATTATTATTATTATTATTCTGTTTTTTGCGAAAAATTCATAAAACAATGCACTTTTTGAGGTTTCCTACTTACCGCAATAAAACGCAATAAAACTAAAAAATGTCTACCTGTATTCTGCTTTTTTGCAAAAAAAGTGATAAAACAAGGCACTTTTTGAGGTACACAATTCTATACAAAAATAAAGTACATTAAATTTCCTGTAAGAGCACTCCTGAAATGCGTGTTTGGTTGAACGGTTTGGCCGCTAGAGCGCGCTGAAAGAAGGGCAAATTTTGCTACTTTGTGTAAAACCCAGATTTCGAGTTAGTTAAAAAGGTCGATTTTGCTAAAACTACCTAAATTTCCCTACAAATTGCACATCTTAATCATTTATTCTGGCCAAACCGTGTAGCCGCAAGATCGGGTTGATAAATTATGTCATATTGAGCTAAGCAAAGCTGCTAAGACAAGAGCACGAATGATTATAAAAAAAACAAAAATTTACATAGTACTTTCAGTGTTAATTAAAAAGCAAATATATAGTTTTTAATAAATAATATGTAGTAATAATACTAGGTCTCTACTGAATTTTTGGTGAAGGGCTCCTCTCTGACTAAACTGTTTCGCAATAAAGCCTATGTTAGTGCGCAATAAACTTTGAAACAGGTATGTATTGAGATATACAATTTTTCTTAGACTGCTGTTTTCCATAAGAATGCCAATAAATCAAGATTAGTGTAGGTAATGTTATGTTTCATTGGCGTAGAATTTAGCGAAGAATTCAAAACTGTGCCGAAATACAGGTTGTCCCATTTAAAAAAACATTAGTTTGGGTTGGTACTACCTTATGGAACAGCCTGTATACACGCTAATAATTTTAAAATGTGCGCCTCGGAGTTCTGTATATATTGGTGAAATCAGTTTTAAAATATCTTCATTAACAGAGGCACAATCTTCCGAGATCGCACTTTTGAGACATCCTGTATATTAATTAGTTGGCTGTTATGTAATACTGTAAAAGTAAAAAGTCAGTGCGATCGAAAAGAAAGTCTAGTATCGCTTAGATTGAAGGCTTAGATGAACAAAACATTCATTTTTGCATAAGTTACAAAACAAAAAAATCTGATGTGGCAAGGCACATGACTTTATCATACAATATATAAAATAATAGTTTAGCTGCGTGAGAATCCATTTTATTCAGATAAATCGTAGGTATTGTCAAAGCATCAGCATTTGACACTACCTACACTAGGTCATTAGAATAATAATTTATGTCACAAGTGCCGAAAATACGGAATAGCGCTACGAGCGGTGATGCGGCGCATCACCGAAGGCTGAGTGTCGCCGTCGCATGTGAGCGAGTCGCGCTATCTAGTTTTTGGCAGGAGTGACATCAATGTTTATTGTGCTGCTTTTTGAGAAATGTGTATTAAAAAAATAAAAAATGGTAATATTTCTGTATAGGAAATGTTAGGTTGGTACCACTTTGACGAAACGTCAAGTTTAAAAAGCTAAGTCAAATTCTGGCAGATTTATATTTGTTCATGACACTGTAGATGTCACATCCGTACTAACATACTACAATAAAACTACAGTCATCGCTATACTTTATTTACAATTTTCTCAATTTATCGTTTTTAGAATTAGATATACAGACGGGTTGATATTTCTTATCAACAATCAATCAAATTGGTGATCTTATTTTAGAGCGGCAACGTTCCATAGCGGTTCTCCAACCTCTGATGAAATCAGCTATTTTCGAGTGTGACAGCACAAAAACACATTTGTCAAAATCCTGGCTACTATGTAGTTTCATATCAATGCTGATGCGACCGATCTCGATCAAATAGAATTTGCTCTTGAAGCTAAACTATTAATTTTACCAAAAAATATCATAGACATAAATTATTCAAAATTTCCTGTACTTTAATTTATTATTTAACTGTTTTGACGAAGTTACAGAAATGGCAGCTCATTTGCAAAATCGTTGAAAAATGCTAAGAGTAAATAGCCAGTTCCTTTAGACCATTTTGAACCAAAAGCTTTTCAGCTCTAAGTTTGGTCATAAAACTTCTAAATATGAACTTTCGTCCCGATACCTTTAGTAGTTTTTCCGGAATCGTCGCCACAAAAATCGTTTACACACACACAGACATACATACACACACACACACAGACATTTTTTTGTACCTTGGTCAAAAATGTTCAGGGGACCCAAAAAGACCTATTTCCGCTAAAATCTCAATTTTTTTTTTCGGCATGATTACAATACTTTACCATACTGCGTATGATAAAGTAAAAAAACATGCAGAGCCAGATTGGCGAATGCGCCGGCACTCGAACATACCTCGAACTGACTGGCGTTTTAAGCAGTCCCTTTGCCAGGATATAGTGTGTGGCTCAAAATACGTATACGTACCTATACAAGGGGTGAATTTTTAACGCAAATTTACAGGCTGCCGAGTAGATCCCTATTTATGTATACAGGGGGGTGTAGAAGAGACCGCGGGTTGTGGGGTATGTAGGCGTCCAGTCGGCCCAATGTTTAATGCAACCCACTAATTTGGGGTAAACTGATTTGTAAAGTCGACCGTCTCGTAATTCGCACCCGCGTTTTATGCAAAACTGCGTAGCCGCTACATTATTCTAGGGAGTTAGGGTAATTATTTTCACGATTAATGGCAACACTCGGCGAATAATGCTTTTTATAATGGAAATTTTGACCTACAAAACGGTACTTACTTAAAGTTTTACGAGAGAATTGGCTGTTGTTTACACTGTTGCTTTAAGTATTCTGAACAATCCGGGAAATTTTAACTATTTATCTATCTGAAACATCTGGTACTTATATTGAAAAATGGTCCTCTGGTTTTATGTAAAAGCAAATCATAAACGTAAGAAAATAAACATAAAAACTAATAAAACCGTCTTGAACTTTTGAATTCTTCATGAATAAAAAACAGGTTATACCAAGGTTCCTGGTAAAATTCATAGTTTTTTCGTAATACGGCTTCTTTGATCCACTTTAAAACGTATTTTAGTAGTGTCATACCCGTCACAGTACATCCTGCATACTGCATTATGATCATAAAACACCCAACAATAACTGTTAATAATCGTTAATAAGCTTCACTGTGTATTGTGTGAGGTATTATGTCTCCATAGGTACGTACATTATGAATGTATTATTGAATCATAGATAAATATTTTCAAAAGGTGTCTTAAAAATTAATGAACAAGTCATTCAACAGTAATGACTGCAAAAAATATTTTAAACAAGTATAGGAATAATATAGGAAAATCTATATAATTATATAAAATCTATATTATTATTAATTGAAATTATTGGAATTCAAAAAGAATGTTACTTCTAGGGGGTGTTCTCATAAAGAGAACTAAACTAGAGAACGAGCTCAATTTTCAGAAAAAATAGTAAAACTGTAAATTAGCAAGTTTTTCAAATAATAGAACTCTACTAAAACCTCAGTATCGCCCGGTTTTGTCGACTATGTACCATACTGTATTCATCAACTTCAGATAAATTAAAAAAGACAGTAACAAAAGAAATAAATAAAGAGGAACAAGTAATGCGTCCAAAGTATGCGTCTTAAATTTATATTTAATGATTCATTATATATCCAGATAATTCCTGCAAGAGACTTGGAAGAAATGCATATTTATAAAAAATTTATTTTGTTCGGTTTAACCCTAATGATTTGAGGTAAGACCTTATACGAGGTGTGATCAGAAATGTTGTATGTTGAGCTGGTAGAATTAATATTAAATTACCGCGAGATCTGAGGAAACAGAGTAAAGTGGTGTTCTTACTCCGTCTCACCTAACCATTCGAGATGTCTCGCATTCGGAGTACACTCCCAGGAATTTCTTGAATTTCTTGTCTTTTGATCTAATATCAAATTTCTTATTTTGTAATGCAGTTTTAGGGGTTCATACAGACGCCTTCCGAACTCCTAGTGGTTATGCAACTTTGTCTTTACCAGTAAAACCTTGTTGCACCCCCCCTATAAACGTAAATTGCAGTAAAACGTTACGTTCAAATGTATATTGTGCCGGTCACACCCGTCACAGTTATCGCCAGCGCAATTTTAAGAACCCCAACACAGTTTCAAGATATCCTCGCAACAAAAAGAACACAAACGCGCCACTTACCTAAGTTCGTCGGGCAGAAAGTCAGATAGCCCAACCGAGGGCTCCTCGAGAACTTCAGCTTCTTCTCGATCTGCTTCACTCCCTCCACCAATCTCCCGTACACCTTCTGCAGGTCTCCGCCCTGCTCCATCGAGATGATACGCATATGGTCCTCCTCGTTGATCCACACCAAAAAAGTCTTATCGTTATTATGATAGATCCCTCTACCGTTCGGCCAAAACCTATTCGAGTTCGCAGCTTCCAAGAACCTATCGCCCTCCTTGAACAAGAAGTGGTCCTCGATCAGCTTCTGCTGGTCCTCCTTGCTCATGCCCATCAGCGGGTAGTACGTGCCCTTCAGTTCGCCCTTCATGTCCTTCAAGCAGCCGGACACTTTGCTCTCCAGCTCGAGGTACTGCTCGAGGGTCAGCCTTGGATTGAACGGGTAGCCGTCCAGCGATCTTCCGCATCTGACCCTCGTCGAGATGACGAATTCGCCGTCAGGGTCCACGTTCTGGAACGACCTGAGGTTGCCCCAGTTCGAAGGCGGGTGTTTGTCGGTATGCTTGAAGCCCATATGGTACTCCTCTATGACGGCGTCGAAGAGCAGGTCGAAGACGACGTAGGCTTGAGCGTCTGGGGCGTAGACTCCAACGCCCGAGTCCAAATTTATGATGCCTAAACGGAAAGAAGAAAACGTCTTGTAATAAGTGATACATTTTATATTTCTTATTGCATAAGAAATGATAAAAGCGAGGTTTGCCGACGTCGTAGGAGGTCTACAGGATCTGCCCATAAGGCGACAAACCGTTGGTACAGTTCTTGGTTTTATTGGGTTGCTTTGTTCGTTATGTAGAGAGTTGTAGCGTCTCGGAAATCTGTCTTTCAGTGGACAGTGGACAAACGCTTAATTGTGGTTTTTCTTGCGTGCGAATTGTGATAGAGGTTTTCGACTTAGCTCAAAAATGTACTTCAACCAGGATAGCAGAGAGCCGAAATCCAGACATCAACCTATTAGCAGACTGTTAGTTACACTTTCAGACGTCAGAACTTCTACGTATGTACTTGTTTGCCTGACCTACGTTTGCAGTAGCATCATAGTCCAGTCAAATAGTGTTTTGGCCGGGAAAAAAATATAGAAGTATTTTTTTTTTGTTCGTTCTATATGTTTTTTTGGGTGCTGAATCCGAATTTCAACTTGTCTACTTCCCACGGGTATGGCTTTACAACGAAAATTGCAAAAAACCTCAAAAATTTTGGCTTTTCTTCAGTTTTTTGCGGAAAGGTCATAAAGCTATGCACTTTTCGACGTAGACCACTATATACAAACATAAAGTACACTAAATTTCCTATGACAGGCACCATCAAGTGTATTTTTTGGTTGAATGGTTTGGCCGCTAGAGCGCGCGAAAGAAGGGCAAATTTTCCTACTTTATGTAATCTGCGGTAATTAAAAAAAGCTTAGTTTCTGATAACACTACATTAAATTCACTACAAATTGCACATATTAATCTCTTCTTTTGGCCAAACCGTGTAGCCGCGAGATCGGGTTTATATGTTATGTCGCATTACGCGAAACTGTTAAGCCAAGAGCCATTCACCAAAAATTCAGTAGAGACCTAAATTATTACTATTTTATTACAAACTATATATTAGCTCTTTCTAATGAATATTTAATGTATTATGTATTTCTATACCACCCACATTTAATGTGGTGAAGGTATGTTGAGTTTGATACATTTCTAACACCCTTAAGGAGGCATGGCAGATATAGACTTCTATATATATATATGGATTTGTTCAGAAATGAAAACTGAATCGAATTAGTTCTATTCAGTGTCTGCCTGTCTGTCCATCTGTCCTCTGTGTACACGATAACTGCCGTAATTTTGAAGTAATTTATTTGAAATTTCGTATACAAACTTATCTCTTAAAAAATATTATGTTTACGGTGGGGGTATTTTAACTTCAGCACGGCTGAAGATAATTTTTTTACTTGTTTTTATTAAGTCATGAAATCAAAATGAAAGAAAACATGATGGAAACTGCATTAGAATATTATTAAATTAATAGGTACTAGAGAAGTGGATATTTCAAATGTGTGCAAAAAATTACCTTGTATTTTTGAATTGTTTTGGGTTTGTCGTCCATTTCGTCTAAATCCACTATTTTTCAGGTTGTTACAACCTCCCACAGTATTCGCAAAGCCGGGAGCAATATAGGCCAGCCTTCTTACAACCACAATGCAATTTGCAGTCTTTCTTGCATTTACAAGTAATAAGCTGAAATAACCAACTGTATAGGATCTTTCACGAACTACAGCCCTAAGCGTCGCAGACTTAATAAAAACTAGTAAGAAAACTGTCTTCAGCCGTGCTGAAGTTAAAATACCCCCACCGTAAATATATTAAAGAAAAAACAAGTGAACCGATTTTTTCCATTCGCGAACTTGTCCTTACTTTTTAAGAGATAAGCTTGTATGTATACGAAATGTCAGATCAATTACTTCAAAATTACGGCAGTTATCGTGTACACAGAGGACAGATGGACAGACAGACGGACATAACTAATTCGATTCAGTTTTCATTTCTGAACAAATCCATATATAGAAGTCTATATCTGCCACGCCTCCTTAAGGGTGTTAGAAATGTATCAAACTCAACATACCCTCACCACATTAAATGTGGATGGTATAAAAATACATAATACATTAAATATTCATTAAAAAGAGCTAATATATAGTTTGTAATAAATAAATAGTAATAATTTAGGTCTCTACAGAATTTTTGGTGAAGGGCTCTTGGCTTAACAGTTTCGCGTAATGCAACATAAAATAAAAGGCCGATCTCGCGGCTACACGGTTTGGCCAAAAGAAGAGATTAATATGTGCAATTTGTAGTGAATTTAATGTAGATTTACCAGAATCTAAGCTTTTTTTTCAATTACCGCAGATTACATAAAGTAGGAAAATTTGCCCTTCTTTCGCGCGCTCTAGCGGCCAAACCATTCAACCAAAAAATACACTTGACGGTGCCTTTTATAGGAAATTTAGTGTACTTTATGTTTGTATATTGTGGTCTACGTCGAAAAGTGCATAGTTTTATGACCTTTCCGCAAAAAAAACTGAAGAAAAGTCAAAATTTTCGAGGTTTTTTGCGATTTTCGTTGTGAAGCCATATCCGTGGGAAGTAGCAAAGTTGAAATTCGGATTCAGCACCCCAAAAAACATATAGAATGAAAGAAAAAAATACTTTTATATTTTTTTCCTGGAGCAGGCACCCTCGGAAGCGATTTGACTGGACTATCATAAAAGTAAGTTGTTATGAATTGTGTCGTTAGGGACATTTCAGATGCGTCATAAACCGATGCCGGGTGTTAAATCAACCACGACAGGACCAAGGTCTTTAAATTAGTAACATTTCTTTTGTAATAGCTTTCACAAAATCCAGAAAATATTTTACTTAAAAAGATCGTATCCAACAACAGATGTCTACAAATTTTCAGTCCTTGATTTCATTAGGTTCTTCATAAACTTTCAATGGCAGCTCATCGTAAAAGATCCTGTATAACGACTTCGTTTATAGCATAAAGTAGTGGAAGTTGAATCCCCTTAGCCACCATATTTTTTGACTGCAGTCAACTTTGGTTTTTCAAATAAGATGTTATATTTTTATTTCTCCAAAGTATAGTAGATGAAATAATTATGTTCAAACTGAGTGGCCTTACATATGAATTTTTTTTTTTCAGAAAGAGACGGCTGAAAGACGGTGAACATGAATCAGAACTTGTGACTGTATTTCGATTGCCGTACATACGTACGACTATTACGTACATACATACGGCAACACAATTTGAACAACAAATTAACTTGGAGTCAAATCATCTATACAATTTATACAAACAGTATTAATAGGACCAAGGCGAGAAAGTGATTATTTTTTGGGCCGAGAGAAGAGATGCACTTCTGGAGGACCGGAAAAATATGTGAGCGGTGCACACATAATTTTTTATCCCACACAATAATATCGTAATAAATCCAGTTTCTAAAGACCAATCACCGACATATTGGTTTTTGTCAAACTAACAACGTTGACGTTTTAATCGCAAACGTCAAACCGAATCGATTTTCACGCCTAGTCGTGGAAAGTGTTCATGGCAAGCCTGGCGGGCAAAGAGCATCTTTCGTGTAGGATAAAAAATATACTAGTGGGTAATTCAAATCTCATTTGAAAAACAAAAGTTGTCATAGGCTTTGCTAAAGTTATGGTGGCTAGGGGATTCACTTCGACTAAATTATACTTAAATTATACAAACAAAAAGTTTTAACAAGAACCAAAGAGACATCACAATAAAATGGACAATCTATTGTTATCTAGATTGTAGACTTCCGCGGTCTGAGTCAATGATATATTGATTTCCGGGTGGAAACCGCGTTGAGGACTTTGAAGCAGTCGACGTTTCGCGCTCTGTTGCAAGACGCAAGTGCTAAGAAGATACTGTCGTCTGTTGGGACAGGATGATGTTTGGAGTTGGTTAACGAAGTGGATGGGGTAGGGTTAACAGGTAGTGGGCCAGCAGGTAGAAGCGGTTGGGACAGGACTGATTTCCAGGTATGATGTAAGCGAAAACCATCATCTCTATTGATATTGGAGGGGTGTTTTAGGATTTCTATTGATTCACGGATCCTTCTAGGGTAGTAATGGGATTCACAGGCGAGGATTTTAGTTTGTGTAAACAGGATCTCATGTCCCGTGTTATATCTGTGTTCAGCGAGAGCTGAACCAGCGATTTGTCGCAATCTAGTGCAGCGTTCGTGCTCAGATACTCGGACGCTAACTGATCGCTTCGTCTCGCCACTATAGACACTTCCACAAGCATGGAATCCGGAACACACCAGAGGAAAGAAGAGGAGGGATTTTGTCCTTTGTAGAAGGTAGTAAGTCCGATAGTTTAGAAAGGAGTTTGAATATCGGTTTTATGTTGTGCTTGCGGAGGATGCGTCCAATAGGATCTGTCGTACCCTGGACGTAAGGAAGAAAAGCTGTTGCGATTTGCGCGTCGTGATGCTGATGAGGTGTGTTATCGGTTGGGTTTAGGTGTCGGGAAATGGTTTTAATTATCGAGGACTTGGGATAGTTGTTTTGGGATAAGACTTTGGTTAAGTGGTCAAGTTCGTTTTGGAGGTATGTGGGGTGGGTTTTAGAAATTGCTCTTTTCACAAGGGTGTTGATCACTGCTTGTTTCTGAGCGGGGTGATGATGGGAATTGGCGCTGAGGTATCTGTCAGTGTGAGTGGGTTTTCTATACACGGTATGTTCAAGGGAGCCGGATGGAGTGCGAGTAACTAGGACGTCGAGGAAAGGGAGAGAGTCATCTGTTTCCGCTTCCATGGTGAAGCGTATGACTGGGTGTTGCTGGTTGACGTAGTCGAGGAAATTGTTTAAGGATTGCCGTCCATGTGGCCAAATTACGACTGTGTCATCCACGTATCTGAACCAACATTTGGGACTGAGGTTGTGGGACTCAAGGATTTGTTGTTCAAATGCCTCCATGAAAATGTTGGCCACAACAGGGGAAAAGGGTGAGCCCATGGCAGCTCCCGAAACTTGTTCATAGAACTTGCCTCGGAACTGGAAGTAAGTGGAAGATAAACAAGCACCTACCATGTCAGCGTAACAGGAAGGTTGGTTATGAAGGAAGGAGTTGTGTAATTATGGTCTATTGTTGGTTATGATGTAGCATCACCAATAAAGGTGGTGTAAGTAGAACAGCAAACCAGCACAATTACCTGATCTGATGCAATCCCATAATGTCGATCCTAGCGGCGTCTTCAGGTCCTTCAGTTCATCGAACACGTCCTTATTCAGATGTTTCTTCAGCAAGGAGTCGTGTTCGGAGTCTTCTAGTTTTTCGAATGCTCGCTCCAATTCGTCCAAGATCTCCTGTGGCACCTTCCCTCTACCGCAGACTTTATGGCATGGCGCACAAGCCTTGCTTGCCGGCTGTGCAGCCATAGCCGAATTATTTCCGTCAGGATGTTAAGAAATTCGTGGACAGTCGTTGGAAGTGACGTAGAATGTTCGCAGACGCGTATAGATAAAAGATACAATACAAATTAGATGAGAATTAGGCTTGAAGATATGAATGCACTAAACGTCAAATTTTACAAATGACAGTTCTTATGTTATAACCAATAACCAAGCACCTACAAGCTGTGGGCTGTTGATTTTTGGTTGCGGTAATGGTAAACGTGACGTTCGGGTATATGAAAATTGAGAAAATCAATCAAAATGGTCAGCTAAATGCCTTGTGTTGAAAGAAACATATGTAGAACAACGCATGTTTCCTTTTTGATGAAATAAATGTGACAAATTAAATACTAAAAGAAAGCAAAAATACCTCGCTCTCAAGCATGTGCATGATTCCGTACCACAAATTCAAGTCGGGATTGCTTTAAAAATGTCTCTTTGTAGTAAACTACACATAACGTACGTTGTCACTTTTTGTTTTGTATGGTTTTTCAATTTTGGCAATATGTGTTGGTGTTATTTAGTAACATTCATATTAATTCTAAACACATAATATATAATTCTGTTTCTCGAATTATGTCAGTATTTTATTATCAGCAACTTACAAATTGTTAACAAAAATATTTAAAAAAGCAAGTTTTGTAGATTTATTGTACCGTGATATCAAAAGTTACCTTGGTCAAGGGTGGTAATGGATTTTAAAATGATTGTCGCAGCTCCCATCGTAGAGTTGTCAATCATTTTTTGTGTGTCAAAATATGGTCAAAATCTGTCAAGTCATTGTGCTGGAGCCTGAAGTACGTCGTTGATGATGTCAGTGTAACTTGACAGTGAAAAAGGATGATTTAAGGTAAGAGCTAAGACAACCTTTTTACATTGCATGGCAATTTTTTTGATTCTGCTTCTTAATCATTCTATCAACTATTTTCTCAGGGTACCCATTATGCATGACAACATTCTTAATAAACAATAATTCTCGCTGATATCTATCTGCGGACAATGGAAATTTCAATAACCTATTTACTAAACATCTAATAAAAGACAATTTTTGTTGAAAAGGGTGCTGCGAATCATTAGGGATAAACCTGATTGTGTTAGTATCTTTCCGATACACGTCAATTTCTATTATATTTTTGCTATTCCTGACTACCAGATTATCTAAAAATGGAAGTTGGCCGTTAACTTATTGTTCTACAGTAAAGTTAATGGTGATGAATTTAGAATTCAAAACGAGAAGAAAATCTTGAATACTGCACTTCTTGGTGTCAGAAATGGCAAAAATATCGTCGACATACCTAACCCAAGTCTTAGGGAAATATGGTGCTATAGACTTTACATTGGTTTCAAATCTGCTCATAAACAAGTTGGCAATAAAAGGTGAGAGACAGTTGCCCATTTCCGTCAAATAAATAGTACGCTGTCCAGTTGTCCTAATCTTATCACACGCCAAACTAGATTTAAACTCAAAGTTTCCAATCCTACTGTACCTAGATTATATGTTCTTCCCAAAATTCACAAACCTGGTAAATCAGTGAGACCTATTGTATCAGGTATTAACTCACCTACTTACCAGTTAGCGAAATGGTTATCGAATGAGTTCAACAATTTACCTGTTCCTCAACCAAGCTTCACTGTTAATAACTCATTGGAGTTTATCAATAAGGTTAACAATGTAAAATTAGAGGATGGCGAATTGTTGATTTCATTTGATGTTGCTTCACTGTTTCCTAGTGTGCCTATTCCGGAAACTTTGGAGTTTCTTCAACTTTGACCCGTCAGAAATAGATGAATATGTAAGATTGACTGCCCTTTGTATGTCTCAAAATTGTTTTCAAATAAACGGAAAGTTTTTTGAACAACTTGAGGGAACTGCAATGGGCAACTGTCTCTCACCTTTTATTGCCAACTTGTTTATGAGCAGATTTGAAACCAATGTAAAGTCTATAGCACCATATTTCCCTAAGACTTGGGTTAGGTATGTCGACGATATTTTTGCCATTTTTGACACCAAGAAGTGCTGTATTCAAGATTTTCTTCTCGTTTTGAATTCTAAATTCATCACCATTAACTTTACTGTAGAACAAGAAGTTAATGGCCAACTTCCATTTTTAGATACTCTGGTAGTCAGGAATAGCAAAAATATAATAGAAATTGACGTGTATCGGAAAGATACTAACACAATCAGGTTTATCCCTAATGATTCGCAGCATCCTTTTCAAAAAAAATTGTCTTTTATTAGTTGTTTAGTAAATAGGTTATTGAAATTTCCATTGTCCGCAGATAGATATCAGCAAGAATTATTGTTTATTAAGAATGTTGTCATACATAATGGGTACCCTGAGAAAATAGTTGATAGAATGATTAAGAAGCAGAATCAAAAAATGTATGTAAATCAAATATCTTCTTTAAATACTTTGTCTGTAGAAAAGAAGAAATATGTTAAAATACCGTTCGATTGTGCATATACAAGGGGTTTGAGAAGTATTTTTACACCACAAAGTCTGTGTATAGCATATTCGACTCATAATAGCATAAAAAACCTTCTTGGAAACCCAAAGGATAAGGTAGATGTACTTGATAAATTTGGTATATATTGTATCAAATGTCATGACTGTGAAAAAGAATACGTGGGCCAGACTAGAAGAACAATTTTAACTAGGTTCAAAGAACATGTAGCTCATTTTAAATATAATCGTTTTGAAAAATCTAGTGTGGCTCAACATATTTTAGACACAGGTCATAAAGTAGTTGTAGATGACTTAAAACTTGTAAAAGCTGTGTCAAATAATAGGGAACTAAACAGCTTGGAAAGTATCTTTATTCACTCGAATAGAGATAAATTAATAAATTCAGACAGGGGTCCTATACCTAGTTCGCCATTGTTTGACCTGCTTTAATTAAAACCGGTTTTTTACGCTTCAATGATCAAAATTCACTGAGGTGTGAACAACAAATGGGTATATATAGGGTAATTTTTAACATGGACGTCACTTCCACTAGTGATTTGCTTGGACAATATCCAGTAAAGATACTATGAAGTGCTAATCTCTCTTTTCCTCTTTTTAGGTTCTACTGAAGATGGCAACATAGTTGCTGAAATACGTATTTAGGTTTCTAAAATACTTGTTGTGGTTAGGGGTTCCTTTATAATTTTATCATATTTAAAAAACAAAAAAAAAACTTAAAGAGACTGAAAATTAAAATAATTTTAAAGCCTTTGCGGCAGTTCAAAACATCAAAATAACTTAGGCAGTTTTCTTTAATTCATTAACTCACTTTTCAATGATTGCACATTTCAGAATTTGAAAATTTCAAAAAATCGGCCCACCCTATTGCATAAGGGCATTCATTAATAATATTGTTCTTCTAACATTTAAATAATATGTCCAATATGTTGTAATATTTTTAACCACGTACCTTACAATGTAAAAATAATAAAATACAGAATAAAAATCACATGACAAATTTGTATGAATTCAACACCAAATCAGTTAATAGTCTATTACACATTTCAGATAAGAAATTTTACTTTTTGTAGACGGTTTTTAAAATTATGATCGCAATTTTTATTATAAGTTGATCAAACTGCAATAAATTGGCACAACACAGCATTCAAACACAAAATCTGTATTAGCTAAAAAAAATCCACGCCTACCAACTACCAACATTACATAGACACCAAGGTGTATTTTTATTAAAACAAGATAATATACCTGATTAGAGGACTTTCCTTCACTTTTGGTGGTTCCCCAAAAAAAAAATAGTTCCTTTGGGGAAACCTCTAGTTACTAAAATGCCCCAATCAGGCAGACGTCAGCAAAGGACAAAGAAACAACACATACGTTAAAAAAATAAAATAATAATCATTTCATCTAATGCTAACAAACTTTATTTTAAACAATATAAAATACAGCAAGGGTATTAAATTCAATATCGTGTATTTTTACAGTGCACCTTACAACTCAAACCGATTTCTACTACTCGCGCTAACTGGTCAGACCCACGCATCGCCGTACTTGTTTTGGACGCTAGGAGCCTGCGGAGTTACATCAGTGTCAAACGATTCCTTTGATACCTGAACGGGAGCCTGATGAGGCCTATTATCAGCAGCTGGCCTAAAAACATTTAAAAAAAGAAAATATTTTTTTTCAAAGTTTTCTTTGTCAATAGTAATTTTAAGGTTAACAACAAAAAAAACATGTAGATATTAAGGATGTCTGTTCAAGTAAAATTTTGTGAAATTACAGTATTTTTAGTGTGAAATTGTAAATAAATTTTATGCAATTACTGTGATAATGCTGTAATTTTACAGGAATAGGTATGTGAAATATGTGAATATTGAAAAAGAAAATACAGCACAATAACTGGAATAAAATAACTAATTCTAAGAAAAAAATGTAATGTAATGAATTGTAACTATTTTTTTAATTAAGCAATTCATTAAGCTTCAATCCAACGTTATTTTTACCTATACGTTCCAGTTCTACTCTGTTGGTATTCGTCCCGGTTCCTCTTCCGCAGTTCATCGTACGAGGTGCTACTCTTCTGTATGGGGGGCATTTCCTCCTCGTAGATCGGATCTAAAAAGAATTCGAGAAATCGCAAGTTCAAACGTCATGTTTTACGTTCTAAAATTTACTATCCATGGACGGTCGGAAATTATCGTCGAGACCATCGTTTTGCGGCCTACTCGTATCGATGTCCATGTAGCTGGCCTGCGGCACGTCCGTGTATGTTTCGGTTGGCGTGCTGAACGGCCCCAAAGTCATACCGGGACCAAAACCTGGATCCAACCTATACGATAAAATATACTATACATATTATATTCTATTCTATACTATAAAAAAAAATATGCTGGTTGAAAAGGTTTTGGCAAGGCAAAAATTGTATCCAAAAGTATTTAGTTTTTTACTAATATAGATATAGCAAAACAATCAACAATGTTCTTTTTTCACAATCAGAGAAAATTAAATGTTTGTTTAAAAAATTGCTGTGCACCCAACTCAAAATCCTGGATTTTTTCAATTTTCGACGATGATGTTATTTGGTTTTAATCATGTATTTAGTTTATGTTTGACTGATTTTTATAGTCTATTAATTGTATGAATTATAGCGGAAACATTTTATGGCATCACATAACCAAATCATTTTGTTCTTTGATACAATATCTGAATTTTTTTAGTGATACATCGTAAAAATTTTAAACGCCGTTGTGATTCTGTTTCTTCTAAAAAAAATTAAATATTGTGATGAAACAAAAAACAAATCGATGAGAATTGATGAACGTTTGTAATATAGGACATGAGCCCTTCACCAAGGTCCTTATTTACTAGCTACGATGTCTCAAACTTACACAACAAAACAAAATCTTCCTTTTCCCATTTTAATACCTAACTTATCGACCATTATTATTACAGTATTAAAAACATAACAACATCTTACGTTTCCTTTAGCTGTCCTCTCCGCCTTTGCCTCAACATTTCTCCGAACTGACTATTCGGCAACTGCATAAGTTTCTCGGCACATTTGCCCTGATAAGAGAATTTCCCTATAAAATAACCGACAATTACGCCGACAGCAACCTTTGGCACAGCGCCCCATCTCGGATGTCGGGTTAAATACCCTACAAAAACAAATAAGTCGTAAACGAGCGTTTACCAATTTCTAACCTAATTTTTAACCTGACTGCACGCCTAGGTATGAAACCATGCCTAATGTCGTTCCTAAAGGCAGACATCGCTTCCAAAAGCTCTCCTTGTTACATTCTCGCATAACACGTAGCTCATCGGGTGAGAATTTATACTAAATAATAAATTTTTGAGGTTAATTTTTGTTGGGGGTTAACTTTTTTTTGCAAATACTTACTTGGTAGGGTCTTTGGGGCGCATTTGGCGTGGACCCAGGACTCTGGGCGACATTCTCGTTGTAGTTTCCGGGATTCATCGTTTGTGTTATCAAAATCGGTGAGTAGCAAGGGCCATTTGGAGGTTAGGTGTCATGCATGTCGCAGGTGACCAATTTCTGACAGATACGGTGATAAGAAAGTCACTAGTTTTAATTTATTTACGTTAGTTAGGCTACCCAAAATACACAAGCGTTTATTAAATTGTCTACGTATTTACGATTTACATATTCTAATAAATAATAATGAGCCAACATTGAGAGGAAATTTACCTTTCATATCTACTTATTCAACAGCTTGAATAAGCGATATAAATGAAATAAATAAGTTGGCGTCACTGCGTAAAATAATAATAAAAATAATCAAAACAGTACCTATTTTTCCTAAATATGCTAGCACATGAATCAAACTTTTGTACAATAATATAATAAAACTGATATCACAAGGCACAACTTTGTTTTAGAGATGATCACAATAGACTGAACTACAGCAGCAGAATAAAAACAAACTGAAAATAATAACAGATACACATCGTTGTGTTTACCAGTGTTAGTAAACATAAACATCTAGCCTTTGCGTTATAAAGTTTCTAAATATAAAATATTGAGAGAATATAGTGATTAGTGAGTTCACGATCCATGTACACCGGTCTGCTTCTTCGTGTCTCAAATTCTTTCATATCTGCGCATGACGTCACTGCGAGAAGGATATTGGAGATCACGGATATTGACCCGGACACCTAGGCAACCATAAGTTTAAGACTTTTGTAGGTGATTTAAGTTAACAAGTTGACAACCATGCCAACGAATTATTTGTCAAAAAATCTTGAACGTCGCAGCAACATATTAGCTACCATGACAACAAATGGCAATGACGTCAGTGCATAAATGTCATCACGAGTCACCACCGTGACAATTGGCTAAAGGCAGCTATGGAAATTAAAGCCATATTAATGCTACATGCGCTTCTTTTTCGCGCTGACGTCACTTGTAGGCGTGGCCGATGCGCATAACCAGACCGGTGTGATAGAGCTGTTTGCTTAAAATTTGGCGCGGGAATTTTGAATTTGTCGTGAACATTCAAAAGAGCGTAGAAATTTTTTAAATTTGGATAGGAATATATGGGGTTGTTTTCAGTAGAAATGAGTAGAAATCTAATACTTTGTTTTATTTGCTGAGAAAAACAACTAAAGTAGGAGAGAGAAAATATTGTTATTAGGAAATAAATTTCATAGAAATTGATTTTGTTCATGTCATCATTGGTTTTGTTGTGACCAATACAATTTGGTTTGAATAATTAAGAGTTATAAGTACTATAATATTATCCAGTCCCTAGAGTAGAGTTGTTTTTAGCACCTCCAAGTTTTATAAACAAAAACGAATTAAAAAAAATCAAACTTGTCACCAATATTATATAAAAGAAACAAGTTTCTTCACTGATTAATTCAAATCAAACACACAAATATTATTGATAATAATCTAAATTACATAATAAGAAGAAGTAACAAATAAGACAGTAAAACTAGGATTTTGCTGGGGAAAAATTGAAACCCAGCTGAACTTTTTGTATTCACTTTTGGCTGGGCATTACAAATGACGTGCAAAACGTCCCCATCGACAACTTGTCTGCTTCGCGAGTTGTTCATGGTCGAAGATAATGCGAAGATAATTGTCGAAGAATTGTCATTTTTTTGTTCTAGACGACTTAATTCTCAGCAAAAATGGCTATACAGAGTTTCAGTACGAGTTGGCATTTTCAAGTTATGCGTCTGTACACTAGTGGAATACTAATTTCTCTTGGCTATCCAGAAAATTTTTAAATCTACGACGTAACATACAATTCTACAACAAAATTTATTTGACTTTCTTGTGCCCTTTCTAATGATACAACACATGATCGAGTACGACATGGAGTCTTTGGCATTGACGTTTGACCGGATCAAATGGAATTTCGATGGAGAGTCCTTTGTCCAGCAATGTTTAGGATTGAAGTGACGTAAAGTAAGTAAGGTCAGTTCATTCAGAGCAATTCGACCGTCCCAACATCAAAATTGAAATATACAAATTATGTATTATGTTGAGTTTGCATAATCTTAGTTCGTATTTACTGGTTACTTATCAGAATCTTTTGACCTTTTCTGATAACAATTATTTGTACTTAGTTTCATTGCAGGTACCGAATGCAAATGCATTAATTGACATCATGGCAACAAATATGTTATTGGGGGTTTTGTTCCTTGCTGCGTTTATCAATACGGCTTTTTCAGTGGAAAACTGTACTTCGGAAAAAGTGAGTATAAATAATATAAATGAATAGAAATAGAAAAGAAATAAACTTGTCCATTTTGATGTGAATTTAGGTCTACACGGATATCGACAACGCCGCCACTGTAATGAATGTCGCAGATCAACTGCTTGTGGTAAATGTTGTTAAGAATGCCACATTAATAGGTGGCACAGATGATGAAATTGTAGAAAATATATTTAATAGTCTCAATATCCGGTTTAATTCGCAGAAGGTATGGCATGTAAGACAACTACCAGCTCTCGCAAGAAGCTTTTACGATGAAAAGATATCGATTTCAGCTTGCTTGCGTAACAATTGTAAAAACTACCTTATAATGCATAAATCTTGTTAAATCAAATAGGTATAAGTGGTTATTTCCTCCAAATTACATTTGACTAGGAATATGGCTTTTGCTTGACCTAATATCTTTTTAAATTATCTATTATATCTTATCGGCTATTTGTCTAGGCAAATGTATTTGCCGAAACCGTTGTTACGCAAATAGGTTTTTTTCAATAGTGGTGAATGTGTGCATGTCTGTTTTTAAATATAGCTCTCCGAATTGTTGTAAACTTTTGTTCATGTAATTATGTACTATTGCTAATAATTGTCAAGTCCACATGCTTAATATTAATTCTAATACATAGTAATAAAAATATTGTTAGAACAAACGTGTTCATAATTAAGATTTTCGAAAATTTCGTCTTACCAGTTTCTAGGTAGAAAATAATGAGGAATAGGACAGATTATGTAATTTTACGTTTTAAGCTGTTTGCGGAAAGTATTGGTTTTATTGATTTGATTTTTGAGTTTTAATGATTTAATTTTGGTTTTATAACTTAATTAACAGCTGTAGTATTGGATATGCAGAAATTTAATAAAAACACAAATGAAATTTATTATATTGTACTTAATTAAAAAGCAAATAAACAATAAGTCAAGTACAATAAATCCATAGATTCTATAAAAAATAAACAAATATTGAATTATTGTCTCGAATTATTGTGTATTTAAATATTTTTATCTTTTGATTTAGTAGAACCTGTATAATATTTAGTATCCACTTCAAGAACTTTTTTGATTGGTTGTAGCCATTAGTATACTTGGGCGAAGTTCTTTAATGAAGTTGTTTGTTTTGAGTAAAATTGTTCATAGTTAGGTGACGATGCATCTCGATATCAAAGAATTTCACATATTTGCAAGTATTTAATTTGTCAAAAATACACTGGTCGAAGCTAAGTGACTATCCTGGCCAACAATGAACAAAATCGAGCAACTGAAAACTATTTTTGGTAGGGTTTTCTCCATAGACTGTTCGATTGTGTTTATTGATAGAACTTAGCTTTAGATTATTGTATTTTTGACAAATTAAGTAGGTATCTACTTATATAATTATTAGCAAAGTTATTGAGGATATAATTATCTATAAACTTACCCTGTTACTTTTTATTCCAAAGTCAATAGTTATGGAGATAACCTTGCAGGATTCAAACGCACAAATGCTTAATTTATAATTCGTAATGGCTACAGTTGTCGATTAGTTCTTAATGTTGTCATCACTCAGTAGTCAATAAAGGGTTGTATTTAGAAAACCATAAGAAGAGAATCGTTTTTCATGTTTTTGTTGTTGATATATTACCTACACCATTTTAAATCAAAATTATTTCTTTGTCGCATTTTACAAACTGTTGTAATTATTGTCAATAGTCAATAGTAAATAGTCAATTTTACTGGTGCTAGTTACCATATGTATACATATGTCAACAACTAAAGACCAATTTAAGGCCGTTGTGGAGTTGACTCAAAATTTTAATGAAATAATACAAAATTTCTCTATTACACCAGGATATAGCACGTCTCGGGCCAGTATTCACCATTATATCGTTGCGTGCTAAATGTGATTGGATCGTATGGGGTTGGGAACCAAGGGTGGTATGTCAAAAGTTTGGAATGTGAGCTCGATTCATTAGGATTGGCCTTCCTAACAGGTAAGCCGTCGTTAAATATTCCCGCTAAGGTAATGATTCTATTTTATTTAATCATAATGCCATTTGATAATTTAATACAAAAACATATAATTTGAGTAGAAAAGTAGCAAACAACGAAAATCGTGGTTGTTACCCTTAACTTAAAGGGCCTCTCTTCGGGAAACAAGCCTTAAATGGCAAACAGTATCTGTAAACCACCAAATGCGAGGAAAATATTTTACGTTTAGTAATAATTGGGATTTCACTTAGGAAAAATTCAAACCCAGCTTTTGGTTGGGCATTACAAATAACGCGGTTAGATCAAAGATGACATGAAATTTCTAGTTTCTTTATATAACCACAAAAAAGTTCCATACTTAACACATAGTTTAAGTACCATTTGCATTTTCAGGTTATACGCCTACAAAACGTTAAAGACAACCACTACCCAGATCTTCGGACCATGATAGAGCATCACATTTTATAATAAAAAACAAAAGCTTACCGTTAAAACTTGACAAGTACCGAGATATGTTCATAAGGATCCTTATCAGAACATACAAGAATTGTTTTGTATAATCGTACCAACGAAAAAGAAAGTATTGACCTTTCTACAATGGTACAGACGTACTTGGGTACACTTGTTCATAACGCGTGTGTACCTAATATTAATTTATAAATAAATTGTACCACTTATATACACACACTAGATCTTCAGTTTTGATATGTACGCGACTACGGACATTATAATAGCAGGAACATCTTTGTCCGTGACCCATATTTCCAAGAGCAAAATTACTTGTCTGCCGACACACTAATAATACACCGAAATGTACAAGGTATCCACAAAGAAATATATTATATAACCTTGTAATGATCTTATTAGACGATTTTTTATTATATAACTTTTTATATAAATATGTACTTGTATACAGTATATCCCCGGTTCGAGTAGGTAATAAACTAATAAACATTTTCTTCCTCACACTCGTTCCTCGTTCATTTGGGCACTCCTCGCTACGCTCGTCGTGCCCAAAACAACTGGTGCGCATATTTTTGTCTCATAAAACTTGTAATATAATATACTATTTTACATTATAGTAAGGTGAACTAATTGTGGCAGTTTCAGATTATTAAGTCTCAACAGTGACATTAAATATCCTGACATTAAAAAAATCTGATGTGGCCAGCACATGACTCTATCATACAATGTATAAAATTAATAGTTTGGCTGCATGAGAATCTATTTGATTGAGATCAGTCGTGTCTGCATTAAAATAAAACTAGTTAGCCAGGATTTAGCAGATAAATAAATAACTACTTTATTAACATAAAACAAAATAATATTTATATTTAGGGTAGAGATCAGCACACTTGTTTCCAAATTGCCTTGCTCTTCCACTCAGCCCCTTACGCAAACTAGAACTAAGACATAATTGTACCAATAATATAACAATAATTCCGAGAACTTCAAAACTAAAACAATAAAAAAAAATACTCTAGAGTCTAATTACTCGTAGTTGCAGCAAATCTATCTCAACAAAACATCGCACATGCCCATAAAAAATAAATATTAAAACAGCCTCCGATGTACGCTCAATGCCTAAAGTTCCCCTGTTGAGCAAACAGACAATACTTCACCTTTCCCCCAAAACTGTTTAACGATAATTTTTTCATATCTTCCCTGAGATCATTGTATATGTGACTGACCTGGTAAGAGAATGACCATTTATACAGCTCAGCGCGATGGGCAGGTGGAGCAAACAAACCCCTGAATCTTAAATTAAGGTTATGGACATCCCTTCTACAGCGTATCTTCCGCATGAGGTGTGGGATCCTCTTGGATAGCAACTTATGATATAAAATTGGTGCATGCAACACCCTAGTGTTATCCATGTTCGATCACCCCAAGTCGCCCAGCCCATTCCATACATGATCATACTTCCTCAAACTAAAAACAAACAGAACACGCGCGCGTTTTGGACACGCTGAACACGCTGCCTACCACAATATGAGATCTTTTTACTATTGACAGTAGATATAGTGAGATATTGTCAGCATTTGAACTACCGGTATTGTGATTAGACTGAAAATATGGACAATCCTGGCCCACTAAATAGTATTATATCAATTCAGATGCGACCGATCTCGATCAAATAGAATTTGCTCTTGCAGCTAAACTATTAATTTTCCAAAAAATGTCATAGGCATAAACTATTCAAAATTTCCTCTACTTCAATTTATTTTTTAAGTATTTTGACGAAATTACAGAAATGGCGGCTCAATGCAAACATTTTTTGTACCTTGGTCAAAAATGTTCCGGGGACCCATAAAGACCTATTTCCGCTAAAATCTCATTATTTTTTTTCGGCACGATTACAATACTTCATCATACTGCGTATGATGAAGCAAAAATCAATTTTCAATATTGAATTTGAATTTTCAAATTTTAACAAAACAGGGATATACAAGATTATAAATGACGCAAGAAAGAAAAAGAAGATCACCAAATAACAACGCAATTCGTTGAATTTGGGTCTGCTGTCCACTCGAGCACAAATTAACATTCGACAAGTGCGACAACAGGTTATTAAGGATATAATAGATGGCATTAGTTGAAAAATCGCATCACAAACCAGATTTTTCCGGTTGTTTGGTGTCACGGCACATAACTCTGGTAGCATTCCACTACTGTCCACACCAGCCATCTGTATAGACAATGTTTTCAGCCTGAGGCTGAAATAGGTAATAGATTCACGATCATTCAGTCAGACCAGTAGGTATCCAGATCGCTGACATTTCGTTATTTAAATTTTTCGTCCACTACTGTCATATCTATGAATATTAAAATAAAGTACATCTCGCTTATTAGTGGAGATAGAGCCTATGTTTAAATTTGGCAAAGTTTCGTATTTTTGTGTTGATCAATTATCTGAAAAGAAATTTAAGGTATCATTTTTCATTTTGAAGATATCCGCAAAAAACTGATATGTTAAGATATCGTTTTTAATTTTCTATTCAAAACCAAGAGTAGCTAGACATTTGAACCAAAAACAATTTTGGCATTTTCGGATTGTCGTGTTTTTTCTCATTTCCGCAATGTATAACATGTTGGCATTAGTTTTTAAAACAATGGTGTAATAATAAAAAAAAGTTTCTTTGTTTTTCTCGTTGTTTGTCGTGCTTATGAGGTACCCAACTGGAGCTTGGTTATAGCTTCGTTTTATTCTGAATTGATGTTATCTACTACGTCTTTTTTCTGATAAAATAGAGGCTTTTAAAATATAGACCTATTTCATTCTAAAGATTATTCAAATTTTGATCTTCTTTGCCAGATAGAGTCGGGATTTTTTATTTTAATTTAAGCACGTCTGTGCATTTGTAATTTCATTATTATATGTATCTAGTACATCGCACGTAACCTTCGTAAATATACGGAAATAATGCAAGGATAATATCTAATATGTAGTACGTACGTACCTGACATAAAATATTCCGCTCGCATTATTGGTTATTCCCCGAAAAGTTAGCGGCAAGTCAGTATAAATTAATTTACATACAATAGGTGTGTACTGTATTACTTCTAAAAATGAATCTACACATTACATACTTATTAGTGAAAGTAGAGTTTATGTAAAATTTGTAATTTTACGAATCACAAAATGTCTTAAAGCTTATGTTTCCTGATTTTTAAATTAGCAAATTTCGGAGTTGTGCTGAGAAATTCTCAGCTTTTGCAAATTGTACCAATTTAACAAAATCAGATGTGGCAAGGCACATGACTTTATCATACAATTTATAAAATTAATAGTAAATGAGATTCTATTTGATCGAGATCGGTCGTATCTGCATTAAAATAAAGCTAGTTAGCCAGGATTTGACAGATATATTAATACAATAAGATGTAGTCGGATTCCTTATTTTTGTTTTATTTTAGGCATCGCTACATGTTTTGTATCCTACTGGGCACTTCTTCAAGCGCCATAGGAAACGAGAAATAAATTGCACAATTGACAAACAAATCAAACTCCAAAAAACTCAATTGTAAAAACTTATAAAACAATATGCAAAGGTCACAAAGAAACATATATGAGACTGCAGAACAGATTCTTTTAAAAGATATTTTTCCGGTTGTCAAAACATCAGAGTTTGACACTATTTACTGATATTAGAATGAAACCATTGGTTAATTCTTGACTAACTAAGATGAAGACACGACCGATCTCAATCAAATAAATTTGCTCATGCAGCTAAACTATTAATTTTACCAAAAAATACCATAGACATTAGCTATTCAGAATTTCCTCTACTTTAATTTATTATTTTTTTACTTTTTTGACGTATGATAAAGTAAAAAATCTGATGTGGCCAGGCACATGACTTTATCATACCATATATTATTAGTTTAGCTGCATGAGATTCTATTTGATCGAGATCGGCCACGTCTGCATTAAACTAAAACTACTAGAACTAGACAGATATTTTGATTATATTTACAGTATGTAATGTCAAAACATCAGCATTTGACACTACCTACTATCATTAGAATCACAATATCTGACAAATCCTGGCTAACTGGTTTTAATACTAGTGTTTTAATGCAGGACGACCGATCCCGATGACATAGAATTTGCTCATGCGGCTAAAATATTTATTTTACCTAAAAATTTCATAGTCATAGATTATTCAGAATTTCCTCTACATTAATTTATTATTTAACTATTTCGACGAAATTCCAGAAATAGCGGCTTATTTGCAAAATATTTCAAAAATTCTAAGACTAAACCTCCTTGTCATACTACATATGATAAAGTAAAAAGGTATTCTGATGATTAATATATTATATTAATGTCTAGCATTACTATATTTTCGGGTTTTACCCCGTCTTCAGTGCTAACTACAAAAGTTCATAAAGAATTATGCTCAATATTCCAAATAAGTTTTAATGTTACCATACCGTCTTACAATCTATCTTGTATTTATTCGCGAAAACATAAGAACATGGCTATCCGCAATCGAAATACACATTGACACCAAGATGTTTTAGTATTGTCGCACTTTACGTGCGCGCGTGTTTCTCCTCTTCATCGCATTCTCCATGCATTTGCATGTTGAATTGACGTTTCGCAACCGCTGACGTTCTGAATACTGTCAAAAGGTTCAAAACATCCTGGCTACCTGCTATTAGTGTAGACACGCTTTCGATCAAATAGAATATGGTCCTGCAGCTAAACTATTAATTTTACCAAAAAATGTAATAATTTATACAAAATTTCCTCTACTTTAATTTATTATTTATCTATTTTGACAAAATTACAGAAATGGCGGCTGATTTCTAAAATCCTTGAAAAAGGCTAAGAGTAAACACCCAGTTCCTTTGGACCCTTTTGAACCAAAAGCTTTTCAGTTCTAAGTTTGGTCATGAAACTTCTAAATATCTAAATTGGTTACACACACACATACTGCGTACGATAAAGTAAAAAAAAAATTGATGTGGCCAGGCACATGACTTTATCATACAATATAAAATTAATAGTTTAGCTGCATGAGAATCTACTCTATTGCGATAAATCGTAGGTATTGTCAAAGCATCAGCATTTGACACTACCTACACTACGTCATTAGAATAATAGTTATTTATGTCACAAATGCCAAAAGTACGGAATAGCGCGACGAGCGGTGATGCGGCGCGTCACCGAAGGCGGAGTGTCGCCGTCGCATATGAGCGAGTCGCGCTATCTAGTTTTTGGCAGGAGCGACATCAACGTTTATTGTGTTGCTTTTTAAGAAATACGTATTTAAAAAAAAATAAATGATTTGTGTATAGTAAATGCTAGGTTGGTACCACTTTGACGAAAGGTGCGTTCCGATTGGTAGGTAATGGTAGCTAATGGCGGTGGTAGAATACGAAATTATAGTATTTCTCACATATCGTGATAATGACACATATTAGTTTGCATGTACATAAACATGAGTCACTAGCAATTTTCTATTGGAAATACTATAACGGCGTCTGCTACCACTGCCATTATCACTAATGAAAACGCACCTTAAAAAGGTAATTCAAATTCTGACAGATTTATATTTGTTCATGACACATCCCTACCAACATACTAAAATAAAACTACACTCATCGCTATACTTTATTTATAATTTTCTCAATGTATCATTTTTAGAATTAGATATAAAGACTGGTTGATATTTCTTATCAAGAAACAATCAAATTGGTGATCTTATTTTATTTGAAATTTGTATTTTATAATTTTGCGCACTACAGCGGCACGTTCCATAGTGGTTCTCCAACCTCTGATGAGATCAGCTGTTTTCGAATGTGACAACACAAAAAAATATTTGTCAAAATCCTGGCTACTATGTAATTTCATATCAATGCAGAAGCGACCGATCTCGATCAAATAGAACTCGCTCTGCAAGGTAAACTATTAATTTTACCAAAAAATGTTATAGGCATAACTTATTTAAAATTTCCTCTACTTTAATTTATTAATTAACTATTTTGTCGAAATTACAGAAATGGCGGCTCATTTCCAAAATCCTTGAAAAAGGCTTAGAATAAACTAAAAAGGTAAACTATTAATTTTACCAAAAAATGTCATAGGCATAAATTATTCAAAATTTCCTCTGCTTTAATTTATTATTTAACTATTTTGACGAAATTACAGAAATGGCGGCTGATTTCTAAAATCCTTGAAAAAGGCTTGGAGTAAATACCCAGTTCCTTTGGACCCTTTTGAACCAAAAGCTTTTCAACTCTAAGTTTGGTCATGAAACTTCTAAATATGAAGTTCCGTGCCGATACCTTTAGTAGTTTCTCCGGAAATGAATTAACAAAAATTGGGTACACACACACACACACACACACACATACACACACACACACAGACATTTTTTTGTACCTTGGTCAAAAATGTTCAGGGGACCCATAAAGACCTATTTCCGCTAAAATCTGAAATTTTTTTTTCGGCACGATTGCAATACTTTACATACTGCGTATGATAAAGTAAAAACTCTAATGTGGTTTTTAGTGGTTACAGGATACATCAGCTACAAAGTAAATTTGTACACATTTACTTGTGTACTTTAATTAGTGTAGATCTGTGCCACAACGGATGACACATGTTTTTTCGGCAAAATCAAACACCACGAGCACGATTAGTAACTGAAATTTCTTTCGAATGCGTGTGCAGGACTATTTTTATATTGGCTGTAGCGACTCTGCGCTGTATAGAACGGCCATAAGTTCCCAGCACGAGTTTGTGCCTTTTGCGCCAATTACAGTTCATGACTGCAAACACCGAAAACAATAACACCTATGTTGCCCGATGTGCGTCCGTCTTTTGATGTATATACGACATCCTCTATTGGCAACTGTTTGGTCGCCAAACTGCAGAAATAAATTAAGTCAATTGGCAAATGACGTCAAAAAAATATTAAAAGACAATTCTATTTACTTGATATCATAATTGATGTCCGTTCACGTTGAGGTTTCGCAATAATGACAGATTGACCTGAACCAAGATATGTGTGCCTGGATATGAAAAGGAACCAATTGACCGAAATTCAGTTATAGGTAGGCTTACCATAATTATGAAATTACAAACCGGGACAAGAATTAGCTACTTTTCAAAATAAGTCAACACCCTGTGGTGGCTTTTTATAGCCTTAAACTTTTTTTGCTCCTTTTTTCTGCTTCTCGTGTTTTCTAATGTATTTCGTCTTTTATATAATCCGAACATCAGATATACCAAAACTATCAACAATTGGGACGTTCCCACAAAAGTCAATTTGAATACCAAATAATGCATATATTTCAACTCAAAACAGCAAAAATTACTGTGCACAGATAAGACGTGTTGGTGATACTGATTTTGTCACGAGAGATGTGAGATGTCATTTCAATTTTGTTTTCATAGATTCCAAACCAAGAAGTCTTCGTAACGCAAATCGAAAACGTGATGGAGACGTTCCCGGTTCGTCATCTACAGACAAAAAGCGCTTTGAAATGTCCATATAAAATTTTGTGACAAAAGAAAAACTGGACTAAGTGTAATTATTCATTGAAACTCTCGTTTTTTCGCTGAATGTACATTTATTATTATAATATCTTCTATAATCAAATTAAAAAAAAAAAAACAAATGAAACATTCCACAAATTTACAGAACAATATTGCTGTTACTATTGGTGTTAAATAAGACAGAAATAGTGCGTCATCTCGGAAGCCGTTGGAAATACTCATATTTTAATAATTATTTTTTGAAAACGTTGCAAATTTAAAGCACTAGAACCTTTACACCTAAAAAATTTACGTTTGCTTTTTATAAATATTCGCATTTGTTAGATTATTAAATTGTGTATGGTAACAATCATAGCATATGTTTACGAAATGTTCTGAAATCGACTACCAAAGGATTTAACCCCCATTAATGATCTTCAATTTGACGCATGACAGAAAATTACAGAACAACATTTAGAAAAGTTATAACATTTTGCTAAAGCAGAACAAACTAATGTTCAGTTGAAGCCACACAACATAAGTACAATATCGTTATTTAGGGGTTCTTCACCTCAGAGCAAAACATTTTGCATTCATGAATAGGACTACCGCATCTAACTACTTATAATTTAGTATATGGTGGAAAGTTACATAATAATTTTTGAAAAAGTTATAAACATGTTGTTATCACATCCAACCAAAATATCAACTCCCTCCATTTGGTGTCATACATAATATCATAATGTGGAGGCTTCTCAGCTCTTAATGTAATCATTTAAAGTATAATCCCAATCAATTACCTACAATTTGGCCTAAGAGAATTAGATTTAAACAGTTTTTGTAAAAGTTATAAACATTTTCTGTTGTAAAGATGTGTAATTTGGACCGCAATACTCAAATAAGTAGTAGACAAAATTACTGTGATTTAGGGGTTGTATGCCACAAAGAGAATTTCTCAGCGTAAATGAGTAAATACAACGATTAATTACCTACGAATTTATCATATGAAGCAAAGATATGTAACCAAATTTTCTTTTCCATTTCCTATACATTTGATTTCTGTAAAAGTTATAACAATTTTTCTGTAGCGTTTTTCGTAGTATATCTGAAAGCTTGCATAGAAAGTATAAGCAAATTATTGAGATTTAAAGGTTGCTTGCTACAGAACGGGAAATAGTGACTAACTAATTGAGATAGGTAGTCTACATTTTGACGTATGGAATATCGTCGTTCAGTTATTTTTAAAACGTTATAAATAATTTTCAGGGATCAACTTTGTGTTTCTTTGGCTGTCGATACTTAATATTGTTACAATAGTAATCGGCTAGTCACTCTGTTGCCTGTTAGTAACGGAATTGTTACCCCTAAATCATCATTATTTTGTTTATCTCTCAATAAGTATCAAAGAGTAGTAAAATGAAAGCATTTTTCTTGCCAAAGAACATATGAGTTGAGGCCCTTTTAGATTTCCAAAATTCTACCATTTGCAAGTTTCCACGCTAGCTGTGTTCTACCGATCAAAAATAATACCTGACTCACTAGTTTGACAATAATCAATCAATCTTTTGATCTGAGTGATTTGCTACTGATATAAATTCCAGTAAAGAATTTTAGCCGGGACATCATATCAAACCGGCCGGGACGCCGGAACCAATGTCCCAAACCGGGACTGTCCCGGTCAAACCGGGATGTATGGTAAGCCTAGTTGATATTTTGATATTTAAACTGTTTCTACTGTTAAAATTTATTACAAAAATATTCAGAAATAAGCAAAATCCCCATTGCAACTCCTGAAAATGAAACTTTATATTTCAAGTGCATATACTTGAGCAATTCCAGTTTTTTGTAGTTAACTACGTTCAACTGTTATCGGCTTATCCATACCGATAGAAACATGCGCCAAATGTGACGCATGTGACGTATAAATTCCGTCATTTTATTGTAGTATTTTCCGTATCCGTCTACCGATTGCCTTCTATAAAACATATACCTTCTGACAGTAGTTAGAAACGAACCATGCCATGAATATTGCATGGTTATTCGATTATGACAATGCTATAAATGTTTCGATTTAAATTTTACGCTGATTTTCCGTTTTTTTTTTATGGGAGACCGTGGTTGTTTTTTTCTTAATTTGACATGCAATCCACGCGCAGATGAGGCGACTATGTTATTATATTAATGAGTATGTGGTATTTCCTTGTAGGTTTCGTCATTAGAAGTAGTTTTGTAGAATTTAGCATACAGATTTAAATGTTTTAATTGGGTACCTACGATCTTTTTCGTTGATAATAAAAGAGAATCTTAAGAGGTAAAATTAGAACACTTACGTATTTCGAAATGGTTTAACTGGATTTTACCGACACATTGACATAGTTTATATTAGTGTAAACACAATACAATATAATTGTCCTATTAGTGAATGTTAAACTCCTATTGTTGAATAGTTTTACACCGAAATGATTTGGAAAATTTCATAAAAATTTTGTCTATTGCTCTTGTTCGACATCAAGATTAATATCAAGAAACAAGAAAAATTGGGCATATGATACGAACAAAATCCGCTTTGACATGGGTTTTTAAATTCCTAAAGAAGTTAGAGCCAATTAAAATGCAGTTTTGCAATTATTTCAAACAGCTGTAACTTTTTAAGGAATAAAGAACATAATGACATTTACTAACAGGGAATGAGGAAATTGAAAAAGACATGTTTCTCGAGAAAAAGTTGTTTTCTATAGAGTGGGTATTCAAGAAAGTCCATAGCAACAGTCATAATTTTGTTTTACCATACAGGCTGGTCAAAAATAGATCAAAACTATCCAAAATCTCAAACATAAACTTGGAATGATCAATTATGGACAAAAAAACCACCTACTACAAAGCTATGTTCTATAATTATGTTTTTTAATTGAAATCATGCATGTGACGTCACAAGACGTCAACTTAATTTTTTAAAGCACAATGAAAAATTTATCAAATACAGGAGACGTTTTTAAATTATATAATAATAATAATATGACCGTGAAGTAGTGAAATAAAAATACTCTGTTTTGTTTCTGTAAAACGGACTCACATTTGGTCTTAAACTAACTACCTAAAAGTACTAGGGGTTGTTCTCATATACATTTATCACAGAATTTTAAAATTAATACACCAAAGTAAAATTAAAGATGACTAATATTTATGGTATTTACGGTTTTTGAACTACTTTTAACTCTTTTTACTTTATCATACGCAGTATGATCCGAAATGAGCCGTCATTTCTGTAATTTCGTCAAAATAGACAAATAATAAATTAAAGTAGAGGAAATTTTGTATAATTTATATCTATAACATTTTTGGTAAAATTAATAGTTTAGCTGCAGGAGCAAATTCTATTTGATCGAAATCGTGCCTACATTAATAGTAGGTAGCCAGGAAATTTTGAAACTTTTGACAGTATTCAGAACGTCAGCGGTGGCGAAACGTCAATTCAACACGCAAATGCATAGAGAATGTGACGAGGAGGAGAAACACGCGCGCACGTACGCTATGTGAAACAATATTGAAACAGCTTGGTGTTTCCATGGTGCTTACAGAGTCAATGTGTATTTCAAGTGCGGATTGCGGATAGCAATATTGTTATGCATTTTTCAAAGATTTTGCAAATAAGAAGAGGAAATTTTGCATAATTTATGACTATGACATTTTTTGGTAAAATTAATAGTTTAACAGTAGGAGCAAATTCTATTTGATCGAGATGGTGTCCGCATTAATATAGGATTTGCCAGATATTTTTATTCTAATGACAGTAGGTAGTGTTAAAAGCTGATTTTTTGACAATACCTACTGTCAATATCTGTCAAATCCTAGCTAATTCGTTTTATCTTAATGCAAACACGATCGATCTCGATAGAATCTCATGCAACTAAGCTATTAATTTTATATATTGTATGATAAAGTCATGTGCCTGGCCACATCAGATTTTTTCATAAAGTGGATTATCAGCGTTAAATAAAAATTTGTAAAAATTACAAATACACCTAAATAAATCTCCAAGCGTAGAAAATTAAAAGAAACTATCGTTTAAACATACTTTTAATATACAATGTTCATTTTATTATGGACATTTTGTAGCCTTTTCTTTTCTAATAACATACCGTGTATTTTGAATGCTAAGAATTTTTTGTAGGAATCATTTTTATAAAATGCATTTTGAATTATATATTGAGTAATATATTTGTTAAAACCTCTGAACTTCAAATTATGAATATCTTCACACATGCATATTATTTAATTGTTTTCTTCTTTTTTTGCATTTTATAAGAAATGATTCCTATAAAATATTGTTAGATTATGAAAACACACATAATACGTCAGATAATACTGACATCTCAATCGCTATTGGCTCGCCTCAATCGTAGTTGTCAGTTTTACCACAACTACCAACTCTTGTGGATAAAATTTCTCTAGATTGTAAAATTAATGTCGCAAATTACGAAAAGTACTGCTACTGTCAACGTACCTACGTGTTTGACAGTTGATTGATAGTTCGCATCACCACCATTGACAAATATATTTAACATATTTGATGTAACAACATTTGTTTGCTGTACAAATGTTGTTTGGTAAAGACCAAATTAAGTCAAAAAAGTTCTATATTTCATATATTTATCTATATTTCAGTGCTTTTGCTGAATAATCACAGATAGAGGTAAAATTTTTATACAGACGTTATTAGAGAATAAAATAATAAGAATAAAGTTATCTTATTAAAAAAATTTACAAAAATCCGACACAAAACACGTTTTACCTCACTTACGGGACAGCCTGTACAGCAGCCCTTGACCTAACCTACAAAATAGCGTTTTCCCGCTCAATAAACATCAATAAATCACGTAATATCGATTAAACAGCATTCCTGCAAACGTTTTCAATTAACAGACCGAACAATAAAACTCATTTTTCACGCTATTCAATGCGCACACGCCATATAAGTTCGCTAATGGTCCATGTACCTCAGTCACAATCGACAAATTCTAAAACTGTTTCGGGAATTTTGAACATCGTCTACGGACGGCGTCGCAATGGTCGCTTGACGTCGTCGGGCCGGCGTCAGTACGCGAAAAAAATGTTTGCTAAACACGAGGCGGCCAGAATCAAGGTGGTCATTTGCCAAAAAATATCAACGCTTGGACATTGAAAGAGAGACATAGGCAACTTGGTAGGGATAATGATATAGTAAACTAAGTCGCCGCCGTTTTATCTTCAAAGTCAAACGGTGTGAAGGTGCGTTCAGTGACGGTTCACGTGGCCAGCAATAATAACAATACTAGCATCTATCGTTGTATTTGGATTTTTTTTGCGAAAGAGTCCAGGAGCCCACAGGAACCGAAAAAGGAAAACACCAGAAGCAGAAAAGTTGAGACACTTTCATAATCAACAGTTTTTAAGGTAAGTTTTTTAGTTGATTCTATTTATTTTATTAATTTTATAACTACTAAATACTTATATTGCCCTTGACATTTTTGTTCTGAATCTAGATTCAGCAAACAAAATAGTTCTTGTTATTTTCTTCGTATTGCAAAAATTACAGCAATGCAAACGTTAAAAAATCAATAAAAAGTTGTAATAGGCCATTATTTGAAAGTATGCTAATGTTCCTGAATTCCAGAGATTTTATCGTCTTTTCATACTTAAAACACGTACTGTACACAGAGTGATTCATAACTTTCCTTTCATTTGATTTAATTCGTCTTAAAAAATTGGAAATAAATCACCTTTCTATTTGAACCTGAAATGATACTCTGGATGTGTGCGTTCAAGCACTTACAACAGTTATGAAACACCCTGTATATGCACTTCTTTATTTATACAATTCCTAAGAGGAAACAAAAACCCTACGTCATATATTTTTGGTGGTTCATAATTTCGTTCATAAATTTGATTTCTTAGAAAACAGTTATACACAAGGTTATAAAAAGTTATAAACGACATTGTCAAAAGAAAACGAAATAGAACAAAAAACAAATGAATAAACAAATAAGTCCATATCAATATATATATATCAATATACAACACGTGGTATATGCAATGGAGAAGCTGATTATAATTTTGTTTTTAATGCCCTGTAATATTTCTAAACACCTTTTTTTTCAAATAACATTTGTGCATAGCTTTGAACACAAATGTACTTAAGTAAAATACATAAAGAGTTTTTCCTAGTATTGGTAACACCATCAGGTACATTCAAGCAAATTCTTACGTTCTAATATTTTCATTTTAGGTTAAAGACACCCTAGAACTATTAAATAAGGAATACAATTTTCTAAACAGTTACTAATAAGAATATTTTCAATTAATGTTCAACTTTCTGCTGGACGAAACTTTTTACTGATCATTTTACTTAGTAATTTCTAAATTAAAAATGTTTACTGACTTATTACTTTATCATACGCAGTAGGATAAAGTATTGTAATCGTGCCGAAAAAAATTAGATTTTAGTGGAAATAGGTCTTTTTTGGTCCCCTGAACATGTTTGACCAAGGTACAAAAAAATATCTGTGTGTGTGTGTCTGTATGTGTGTATGTGCAAATCTTTTTGTTCAAAAGGATCCAAAGGAACTGTATGTTTCCTCTAAGCATTTTTCATGGATTTTACAAATGAGCCGCCATTTCAGTAATTTCGTCAAAATAGTTAAATAATAAATTGAAGTAGAGGAAATTTTGTATAATTTATATCTATGACAATTTTTGATAAAATTAATAGTTTAGCTATATGAGCAAATTCCATTTGATCGAGATCGTGTCTGCATTAAAACTAGTTACCCAGGATTTGACAGATCATTTCGTTCTAATGACAGTAGGTAGTGTCAAACGCTGACGTTTTGACAATACCTACTGTCAATAGCATCTATATACCTGTCAAACCCTGGCTAAATAGTTTTATTTTAATGCAGATACGAAAGATCTCGACCAAATAGAATCTCATGCAGCTAAACTATCAATTTTATATATAGTATGATAAAGTCATGTGCCTGGCCACATCAGATTTTTTTTGCTTTGCGGAAAAAGTGTGGGACTCCTGTATTTACATAAAAACAGAAAAAAATATTCATCCAAAACAAAAAATACTGTGACGTTCTTGAAACGTCACATTCTGACGCAATAATGGTTTTTATTTTATTGGCACTTGGTACATAACCTCCAAATTGCACAAAAGTTTCAAGGGTCAATAATATTGTTGTTTATTGTTCGGGTCACGTACAAAATGCAGAACACGTTTTTTATGCAGACCATTGACGCATATATAGCGGAAGTTATCAATTAAGAATCTTTCTTCCTGTATATCGCTTGAAGTTTACCTTCATATTATTTTATTTCGCATTATATTATTATTATGATATGTATATGGCCACCATGGTTACTATGGTTAGGTTAGTTTATGTTGGTAGCAATTAATGCCAAGCATATTAAAATGGTTGTATTTCATGTTTAATCTCAGCTAAATAACGCACTATAAAATAAAACCAGATTTGTAAATTGGGTATAGTAGAATGTAGGTATTTTCATTTATATCATGAATCGAAAGTACATTTAGAAGGTTATTAACATTTACATATTAGGTTAGGTTCTAACGTCATTACAACATCATACAGATGAGGACTTTGCAAATATTTATTAAATATTTAGGTACCATTGTTATTTTTCCATGAATTTTATCACACAATCTCTGCAGTTTTTTTTTTAAACCAAGGTCACATTAATTGGAAATATTTGTTTTACGTATTTCACTTTCTTTTCATAATAACACTGACCGCAGTTGAGGTTCAATATAAAAGAACTATTGTTATTAACAAGAATAATAATGGACAATTTTAATGCAACAATACACGTCAATCTCAATGACAAGTTTGCTTTACACATTGTATACATATTTTAACCACAAACGACCGTGGTTTCTCCGTAAATAATTACGCCGGTAAATATAAACCACATATTTAGCATATAATTATCCGGTAATTGCAATATTATTTACCTGTCAAAAAGTATAACGAAGTTTCCAACCTATAAATTTTGACGTATTTGTCACCTGTCAATATTTTAAGGTTATCCAAGCTATTAATAATAAATTCCAGGCTACAATGTATCGTAAATTAGAATTTATTAAGCATGTGATGTAAAAATAGCGAATCGCTCGCAACACATCGATTGTGATTGACAGTTCCCGTGAAATTTTGACGTCACTATAAACTTGAACTTCTAATACGTCAATTAATAATAGATACCGAAATAAATGGATTGATGCTATGGTATGACGAAAATTATTGGTGCTAATAGATCAGTTTGAGCTGCAGTATACGCGTTACGGTATTCGTCAAAAGAATAGCAACAAATGATTAATTGAAGAATGTGTTTGATTGTTACAATTTTAACCTATTTATACTTCACGTGCGCTTGGAAAAAAATATTCCACTCGTTATACAATCAGATATGTAAATAAGAGCAATCTAATGCTTGGGTACTTATTGTCGGTTGCATTCTTTTTATTTATTTCCATGATATTTGCATTGATTTAAACTACATAGTCGTGTCTGTAGCATAAATTCCGTACCACTTGTTAATTTTTAACGCTATTTATTTAGTTGTTGTTTTATCGCTGTATTAATTATTCAATATGTTGTTAAAGATGTTATGCAAATGTGAGCTAAATTACATATTTAGCAGTCTTTTGTATTTGTTACGTAAACGTAAATAAAACAACTGTGTAATAACAAGGTCGTTTTTAGTATATTTTGCGAATAATTACAGAAATATGTTATGCAGTTTTTATGTGCGCATTTATTTGAATTTCAAACTTGACCATAAATAATAGGTTCGTGTAAACGCGATACGTTATCAAGATTTGCTTTGTTTATGGTTATTTTGGTTGGTTATGTTTTATTAAATGAAGTAATTTAAAGGGTTTGTGGTTTTTATTTATGAGTTGTTCGCCTCAGACACTTACAGCCTGTTTATATTTTGTCCAGTTTTCGTATTATTTTCCTTCAATTCGAGTAAATTTATGGATATCGGTTTGGGAGTGTACTTCTAGTCGAGTCGCCATGCCGACGGATCATCTTTTATAAGCTATAAATTAATTAGGTAATTAATAATTTACCGTAGTAAGAATATGAAATTTAACGTTAGAGTAGTTAAACATGTTTTTTTTTTTTGCAAAAAATAAACTATATCTAATACTGTACGAAACTAATGAGAAACCGTTGACTAAGTTAGAAGAGAAAAACTGTATTAATTCTTAGAAGATTTTCAGTCAACACTTTTCGTATTTTTGAATTCTATTCTGTAACGATGAATGCTCTAAAAGTCGCAGTTTTTAAAATATTTATTTGTTAATACTGCCCTTTATTTATGAAGATAACATATTGTACTTGCTTATACATTTTGATTTTTAAGCTAGTTATTAGTTATTTTGTAATTCTTAAGAATAATTAATCTGTTGTGACTAATTATGTACACTCGTGGAATAAAGTATGTTCTGATCCGTATTTCAGCAGTGTGTCGATGTTACATCCATGTACGAGTTTTTTGTTACTCTAGTCGGCCGGTCGGCCGCTAAGTGCAAAAAATTATCCGGTTACGCTGCATACCTACTCGTATATCGGAAATTTATTATTTGAGAAACCTTGTTCGAATGCTTTGAATTGGTTTATAATGATTTATATATTTCTATTTATTAGCCTCATGTGTAATAAATTAATGTAATTCCTACATTGCAATGTAATTGTGTTTCTATTAAATATAATTTATTATATAACATAAAATGAAAATTTCATTTCAAGATATTGCATAAAACAACAAACTATACAAACTTATGGCATCTAATAGCTTTTTTCGTTAATAAATACAAAAATCAATTTCTTGTGGTGAATATTTTTACTGAAGGTTATTTCAGAACTTTTATGTATTAACATTTTATTCACAATATAGAAATAAATTAATAAAATTAAATTGGTTTAAATTTGTATTTATGGTAATTTGTTACTTGTTGTTACGATATTTTGCAGTTTAACTTAATAACCAGAAAGGAAGTATTTTGTATAGCATGAATGTATCATTACAATCTTTTTATATTATTATTTTGTATTTACTTTACAGCAATATTTTTCAAATATCTGACAACTGAAAATAATGAGAATTATGTATATCACTAATTTACAAAAATTGATAATTGCTTGTAGAAGCAAGCTCTAAATTTTCGACGAATTTTGATGGAATGTAAATATGAAATAATTAGTATTAAAAAATAAATAAACCAAAATATACGACCATGTAAAAGAACATTTCGATGACATTTTTGTTAAAATTAGTTCCCTCTATGCCCAAAACTACTACAGATTTGAGATTTGTAAAAAGATTTGACATTAATCATTATTGACATAATAACCTAATTTTCAGTATTCTTAAGTAATTTGTTAATTAATTATAAGTAAAATTTTAATAATTCGAATTATAAATGAACAAAAGATGAAACTAGAATGTTTTTTTTTCTAGAAAGTAGAAAGTAATAAGTTTCATATGGTTTTATTGGTTTTCTCTGTTACTTCAGAAGTTGGAGCCATTTAAAATAAGATATTGTTAATAATTCAAACGGCTGTAACTTTTTAATGAATTGGAAAAGTAATTTGCTTACTGAAAAAATGTTTTGCAGAAGAAATTTGGGACAGCCTGCATATATTCTTGCTATAATTTTATATTATTTTGGTTGTCAAGCATGTATTAGATCTCATGAAAGATAATTGAAACATTAACTGCTATAAAGTAAATACAGATATATTTCTATTGTCCCTTCATACAAAATACATGCTCCGTCCTAAATATAAATTTAAATTAAATTTAGAGAATTTATTAACATTTAGTGAATATATTTTATGATTACAATTCTGAAATAGTCTATATTCAGTGATAATCCTTGGCAACAAGATGATTTGTGCATTTACTTACTTACTTACTTAAGCCCGTCATCCCACTGCTGGGCAAAGGCATTTACTTACGTAATTAATATGTGTATTAGATAAAAAAAATTTAAATGTGTCGTGATATTACGCAATATCTTAATATCAGATTTTCGTATCATATTATCAAATTTCATGTTTATTAATATTATTATAAACGTAATTTTAAAGTTAATTAAATGCACTACTCGTAAACTTAAATGTTGTGGTCATATTACATTTATTACATTGCAATGAAGGTATCACATTAAGGAAAAGATCGGACACGCTCAAAATAAACTAAATTCCGTTACATTACATCCATCGAAAAACCACCTCGTGACGGACAACTTTTTGCGAAGCGGCCGGGCCGAGGGAATATATAACCGAATATATAACCGACATACTATTTTCAAATCCTGCGATAGCGATACGAACATACTTTTTTCCATGACTGTACATATATTAAATTTTGTTATGATTTTTGTTAATTGTTCTGAAATGTTATATCAGTATTATTAGTATATATTATTTTTGTATAAAAAAGTAATTCTTCTTAATTCAGCATTGTATATGGGGGCTCCCAAATTCAAAATTGCCCAGCGCCCCATGATGGCATAACGCGCCTCTGGCTAAAGTCAACTAAAAGTGAAATAAATTCAACCGTTTGGCTTACACTGGTAGAATCTAGGACAAACCACCGTTTGTAAACTTACATCAGTTTATATTACGTAATTCGCAAGACAAGAAAAGGAAATTTATGTGTGAATAGTTTTGCGAATCCACTGCTAAACATATATAATTGACGTTTGGAATACAACTGGTCCCATAAGTCACTTGCGTCTAATATTGTAAGTTCTTATAATGTTGTATCGAAATTTAAAAGTTTAATGTGTTTTAAGTGATGTAATCAGTGAGTTTCAATAAACAACAATGACAAACAAACGAGTGATTTATGTTTTGAAATGAAAAAAGTGGTCTCTTAGCTCGTATGACATTGATATATAAGTTGTTTGTTGTTCGCAACATAGATTCAAAAGAATTCTAGATACCAATGTAATCACGTACTAAGAATAAATCTGCTAAACACAGAAATTAGTTTTTACTGCCACGTGGATTACCGCTCCGTTTTCTGTGCCAAATTTTCAGCGGTATTTTTGTTCTATTTTCGATCGATCTTGTATTCAAGCATTCACAGTTTGTGTTAGTAAATATTTGATTGAATACATCATAATATACCTACCTATATTCGTTCAATTTTCATCATTCAACTACTTATGTCACCAACAGAAACCTGAGTTGCAATATATTATATACAGGGTGATCATGAAAAAAAAGAAATTTCAAAGAAAACTTCATTTTTTTAGTTAACTATATAAAATTGTATAGGAGTATATTAGCAATGGCAAAAATTAGTAGTTGGTGTGTTATTAGTAGTAAATTTCACAAAAAATAGTAACATTTGGTGTATGATATACTAGATGTAAATTGGAGCGAAACAAAAGGGTTATTACAGCCAACACATATTACATCAACACAGGGTGTTCCATTTAAAAAACTCAAGAAAGAGCCAATTGAAAAACATCAGAAATTACTAAGTTCAAAGAACACCCTGTATAGTGTATGTAATAACTTTGGATATCATCTACCTACAACTGGGTTTGACTGGGTTGTCTCGGATAGTTTAAAGGCAAAATCGGCAAAAATGTCAAACAGATGGATTGGTCGATGCGGTAACTTTTTATGGCCCGCGAGATCACCAGATCTCAGTCAATTAGATTTTTTTTGTTTTATCGGAGAAAAACTGTATGCTACGCCTTCACGAAATCGTGATGACGCTTTTATGGAAAGAGGTAATTACAACTGCTTAATTTTATAATGCTAAAAAGGTGCATAGAAAAACGTATTTTTACAATAAAAAATTCTACTCGTTTGTCTGTTATGCGTGGTATGTTATTTAAAATATTTAATATGTGCACCAAGACGATAAGTAAATCTTTTAGAAGACTACTGCATAGTAATACGAACACCTGTTGGATTCAGTGTTGCCAAAGGTATTTTCTTGCAAACGACTCCAGATGATACAAGAATGAATGCATTTCTTTAAAAAATGTATATTGGCCCTAAACATATATTTTATTAACGTAAATACATTTTGTTTACGAGAATTTTGAATTTTGATGATTCATATTTAAATAAATCAAATAACAAAAAACTAGAAATAACTATTATTATTTAAACATTATTATTTAATCGTGGTAAAAATCATATTGTTTAAGATGTTCTTTCCATTACGTCTTTGAAAAAATAAAAATAAAATAAGAAATAGGAATATAAAAAAGACGAATTTTCTTTTCATTTCTCGGACCTGTTATGGCAATGTTGTAACTTCTGACAGAAGGTGAAGGCAGTTAAAGTCTATTTTCGTCACAGCACTTGGCGCTCAAACTTTTATTTTCGTCGTATCGCACCAGCTCAAAAATAAGTAGATTGAAAAGTCGCGCAAGCAAAAAAAAAACCGCTAAAAGTGTTTTAGAACTCTAAATAATCGAAACTGGTTTCTGGCAGTGTGCAGTTTCCGCAAGCGCGTGGGCATTTTCGCGCTAATTTTTGCTTGTTTAGGCTCTACTGTTTGCCACTATCATTGTCTCTAATGGTTGCCCTTAGTTTGCATAGGAAATTATGGTAATGTCCTCGAATTATTTGATTAAAAACTTAGGGATTTAGTAGTTTGTTGTGTTGTTGATGGAAAGATAGATACGTCAAAGGATAGAAACAATACAATATATAAAATTAATAGTTTGGCTGCATGAGAATCTATTTAATTGAGATCAGTCGTATCTGCAACAATATAATATTTATATTTAGGGCGGAGATCAGCACACTGGATTCAAAATTGCCTTGCTCTTCAACACAACCCCTTACGCTAACTAGAACTAAGACATAGTTGTACCCATAATATAACAATAATTCCGAGAACTTCCCAAAACAAAAACAAACCAAAAAAATACTCTAGAGTCGAATTACACGTAATTGCAGCAAATCCAACTCAACAAAACATCGCACATGCCCATAAAATATAAAAATTAAAACAGCCTCAGATATGCGCTCAATGCCTAAAGTCCCCCATGTTGAGCAACCACACAACACTTCACCTTTCCCCCAAAACTATTTAACGATAATTTTTTCATATCTTCCCTGAGACCAGTGTATATGTGACTGACCTGGTAAGAGAATGACCGTTTATACAGCTCAGCGCGATGGGCAGGTGGAGCAAACAAACCCCTGAATCTTAAACTAAGGTTATGGACATCTGTTCTACAGCGTATCTTCCGCATGAGGTATTGTGGGATCCTCTTGGATAGCAACTTATGATACAATATTGCTGCATGCAACACCCTAGTGTTATCCATGTTCAACCACCCCAAGTCGCCCAGTCCATTCGATACATGATCATACTTCCTCAAACCAAAAACAAACAGAACACATGTATTTTGGACACGCTGAACACGCTGCCTATCCGACGCCGTCAAGCAAGGACGGTACACGGTATCACAATATGAGATCTATTTACTATTGACAGTAGATATAGTGACTATTGACAGTAGATATAGTGAGATATTGTCAAAACATCAGCATTTGACACTACCGGTACTGTCATCAGACTGAAAATATTTGGAAAATCCTGGCTCACTATATAGTTTATAATCAATGCACATGCGACCGATCTCGATCAAATAGAATTTGCTCTTGCAGCTAAACTATTAATTTTACCAAAACATGTCGCAGACATAAATTATTCAGAATTTCCTCTACTTTAATTTATTATTTAACTATTTTTAGGAAATTACAGAAATGGCGGCTCATTTGCAAAATCCTTGAAAAATGCTTAGAGGAAACGTCCAGTTCCTCTGGACCCTTTTGAACCAAAAGCTTTTCAGCTGTAAGTTTAGTCATGAAACTTCCAAATATGAACTTTCGTCCCGATACTTATCAATTTTGTCATCGCTAAGCCAATGATATGGAACAACAAATTACTTGATATAAAAAAATGATTTAGGAAACCAACCAACATAAGCTGATATAGACTATGTATTTAATTATTACTTCTACGTTTTTGAGATGTCATTATCAATATTCACCAATTCATCTATTAATACAAGTGTCAAAGTATTCAATTTTAAAACTATGCCGAAAATTATCACTAATGTCGCCAATGTTGCCAACCGTTTGCGGTATTGCGGTTATTAATTCTAAGGCAAAATAACATGAAAGAATCCTACCTTTTTATGCCGATTTTATGTTTAATATATATTTAATACTTATTTTATGAATAAAATGTTTGTAAATGAAAGACATTTGACAGCAATTAGAGGACATATTAGTTCTCTTACTGCTGTGTATGTAAATATGGAAACAAGTTTCAATTCGGTAGTATGTAGTAAGTATACAATATACGATCTTTTTTTTTTATTTTGTGAACATATCAAACACGACACTGACAATCTAACAATAAATAAGAGAGAAAAAAAAGAGATTTTAAAATAAACAAATAAATATATTTTATTAAATTTTTTGTTTTAATTTATTAGGAGTGAGGTACGTTATTTTATACTCTTTGCAACTATTACATCTGCAAGCTGTAGTGATCTGTATATATGCAGTATACCACACTCTGTTCTCAGCAGGAAGCTGTATCACGGTCCAAATCTTACGCCTATTGTAGGTGAGATTTAGCCTATCGAATATATTTTGCACAATTTCTTTATCTGTGCCACCAATTAACGTAACATTTTTTACAACATTTAGCACCAGATATTGATCGTCGACTTCCATGTCAGTGTCGAAATTGTCGATATCACTGTAGACCTAAAAATTACAATTTTGGTTCTTTGCTGTAGTTCTATCATTTCTCATTTATACTCACTTTTTCCGACGTACAGTTTTCTACTGAAAACGCCGTATTAATAATTGCAGCTAGAAAGAAAACGCTCAATAACATCTTCGTTGCCATGATGTCAATTAATGCACTTGCATTCGAAAACTGCAATAAAATTGAAGCGAAATGCTCAACTTTTCAGAAAAGGTCAAAAGATTATGATAAGTAATCAATCAAATAAATGGCAATATTATTTAAAATAATTCTAATACATAATTGCATATTCATATTTAATTGCATTTAATTGCTGATGATGTAGCCAATGGTCACTGAACTGACTCAAGATATCGATCTGAAATTTTGAACGGTCGAAGATTACATTATTCATATTACTTATTTAACCCAATTTAATCAATTGCTGGGCAAAAACCTCCACATTACATTTCCATTTGATCCTATGGGATATTCGTAAATGTCAAACGTCTTTTCTCTCGATCATGTGGTATATCATTTGACAGGGAATAAGAAAATCAATTATTTTTTTTTCACAATTGTCTATTACTTACGTGCATTTAAAATTTTACTGAAAAACATCTTAATACATCCAAAAAACGGTGAAAACGGCGAAAAAGAATTTTAAACAATCAATTATTCATTTTCAACTTTTTACTTTATCATACGCAGTAAGATAAAGTATTGTAATCATGCCGAAAAAAAAAATTGAGATTTTAGCGGAAATAGGTCTTTTTGGGTCCCCTGAATATTTTTGACCAAGGTACAAAAAAATGTCTGTGTGTGTGTGTGTGTGTCTGTGCGTATGTATGTCTGTGTGTAAATGATTTTTGTGGCGACGATTCCGGAGAAACTACTAAAGCTATCGGAACGAAAGTTCATATTTAGAAGTTTTGTTACCAAACTTAGAGCTGAAAAGCTTTTGGTTGAAAGGGGTCCAAAGGAACTGGTAGTTTATTCTAAGCCTTTTTGAAAGATTTTGCAAATGAACCGCCATTTCGGTAATTTCGACAAAATAGTTAAATAATAAATTAAAGTAGAGGAAATTTTGAATAATTTATGCCCATGATATTTTTTGGTAAAATTAATAGTTTAGCTTTAAGAGCAAATTCTATTTGATCGAGATCGGTCGCATCTGCATTGATATGAAACTTCAAACTTTTTTGTGCTGTCACCACAGAAATGTCTATGGCTGTCACACTCGAAAACAGCTGATTTCATCAGAGGATGATCAGAGGTTGGAGAACCGCTATGGAACGTTGCCGCTCTACTGCGGCAAAGTAGAAAATACAAAATTCAAATAAAATAAGATCGCCAATTTGATTGTTTGTTGATAAGAAATATCAACCCGTTGTTATCTAATTGTAAAAACAATAATTGAGAAAATTGTAAATAAAGTATAGCGATGAGTATAGTTACGTTTTAGTATGTTGGTACGGATGTGACATCTACAGTGTCATGAACGAATATAAATCTGTCAGAATTTGATTTAGCTTTTTAAACTTGACGTTTCGTAGAAGTGGTATCAACCTAACATTTCCTATCCAGAAATATAACCATTTCTAATTTTTTGTAAGTACGTATTTCTCAAAAAGCAACACAAAAAACGTTGATGTCACTCCTGCCGAAAACTACATAGCGCGACTCGCTCACATGCGACGGCGACGATTCGCCTTCGGTGACGCGCCGCATCACCGGTCGCCGCGCTATTCCGTACTTTCGGCACTTGTGACGTAAATAACTATTATTCTAATGACGTAGTGTAGGTAGTGTCAAGTGCTGATGCTTTGACAATACCTACGATTTATCTCAATAAAATAGATTCTCATGCAGCTAAACTATTAATTTTATATATTGTATGATAAAGTCATGTGCCTGGCCACATCAGATTTTTTTACTTTATCATACGCAGTATGTAAAGTATTGTAATCGTGCCGAAAAAAAAATTGGGATTTTAGCGGAAATAGGTCTTTTTGGGTCCCCTGAACATTTTTGACCAAGGTACAAAAAAATGTCTGTGTGTGTGTGTGTGTGTGTGTGTGTGTGTGTGTGTGTGTGTGTGTGTGTGTGTGTGTGTGTGTGTGTGTGTGTGTGTGTGTGTGTGTGTGTGTGTGTGTGTGTGTGTGTGTGTGTGTGTGTGTGTGTGTGTGTGTGTGTGTGTGTGTGTGTGTGTGTGTGTGTGTGTGTGTGTGTGTGTGTGTGTGTGTGTGTGTGTGTGTGTGTGTGTGTGTGTGTGTGTGTGTGTGTGTGTGTGTGTGTGTGTGTGTGTGTGTGTGTGTGTGTGTGTGTGTGTGTGTGTGTGTGTGTGTGTGTGTGTGTGTGTGTGTGTGTGTGTGTGTGTGTGTGTGTGTGTGTGTGTGTGTGTGTGTGTGTGTGTGTGTGTGTGTGTGTGTGTGTGTGTGTGTGTGTGTGTGTGTGTGTGTGTGTGTGTGTGTGTGTGTGTGTGTGTGTGTGTGTGTGTGTGTGTGTGTGTGTGTGTGTGTGTGTGTGTGTGTGTGTGTGTGTGTGTGTGTGTGTGTGTGTGTGTGTGTGTGTGTGTGTGTGTGTGTGTGTGTGTGTGTGTGTGTGTGTGTGTGTGTGTGTACTCAATTTTTGTGAATCCGATTCCGGAGAAACTACTAAAGGTATCGGCACGGAACTTCATATTTAGAAGTTTCATGACCAAACTTAGAGTTGAAAAGCTTTTGGTTCAAAAGGGTCGAAAGGAACTGGGTATTTACTCCAAGCCTTTTTCAAGGATTTTAGAAATCAGCCGCCATTTCTGTAATTTCGAAAAAGTAGTTAATTAATAAATTAAAGTAGAGGAAATTTTGAATAATTTATGCCTATGAAATTTTTTGGTAAAATTAATAGTTTAGCTTCAAGAGCAAATTCTATTTGATCGAGATCGGTCGCATCTGCATTGATATGAAATTACATAGTAGCCAGGATTTTGACAAATATTTTTTTGTGTTGTCACATTCGAAAACAGCTGATCTTATCAGAGGTTGGAGAACCACTATGGAATGTTGCCGCTGTAGTGCGGCAAATTATAAAATACAAATTTCAAATAAAGAAAGATCACCAATTTGATTGTTTGTTGATAAGAAATATCAACCCGTCTTTATATCTAATTCTAAAAACGATACATTGAGAAAATTATAAATAAAGTATAGCGATGAGTGTAGTTTTATTTTAGTATGTTGGTAGGGATGTGTCATGAACAAATATAAATCTGTCAGAATTTGAATTACCTTTTTAAGGTACGTTTTCATTAGTGATAATGGCAGTGGTAGCAGACGCCGTTATAGTATTTCCAATAGAAAATTGATAGTGACTCATGTTTATGTACATGCAAACTAATATGTGTCATTATCACGATATGCAGGAAATACTATAATTTCGTATTCTACCACCGCCATTAGCTACCATTACCTACCAATCGGAACGCACCTTTAAACTTGACGTTTCGTCAAAGTGGTACCAACCTAGCATTTACTATACAGAAATCATTTTTTTAATTACGTATTTCTTAAAAAGCAACACTATAGACGTTGATGTCGCTCCTGCCAAAAACTAGATAGCCGACTCGCTCATATGCGACGGCGACACTCCGCCTTCGGTGACGCGCCGCATCACCGCTCGTCGCGCTATTCCGTACTTTCGGCATTTGTGACATAAATAACTATTATTCTGATGACGTAGTGTAGGTAGTGTCAAATGCTGATGCTTTGACAATACCTACGATTTATCTCAATCGAATAGATTCTCATGCAGCTAAACTATTAATTTTATATATTGTATGATAAAGTCATGTGCCTGGCCACATCAGATTTTTCTACTTTGCAACATTAATTTTACACAAATTTCGAAAATCATTAGTTTACAATTTAGAGTAGTTTTATCTTCAACAGTTGTGGTAAAACTGCTGCAACACATAAACGGATAAATAAAGAACAATTACAAAAAAAAATTAAAATATTTTATTATTGATTAATTATTTATTAATAACGAAGGAGATTTTATACTCTTTGCAATTATCACATTTGCAAGCGGTAATATGTACTTTTTCTGTGCCCCAATATTTTATTATAGCTGGGATCTGTACGACGGTCCATATCTTCTTCGAATTATAAGTGGGATTTAGACTATTAAATATATTTGTCGCAATTCCATAATCTGTGCCACCAATTAATGTAGCATTCTTAACAATATTTATCACATGCAATTGATTTTCGGGTTTCATCAGAGTTTTGGAATTGTCGATATCGATGAATACCTACATATATACAAATCGAAAAGATCAATATAAGTCTTGTCTATCAGTTTCTATTTATACTCACTTTTTCCGACGTACAGTTTTCTACTGAATACGCCGTATTTATAGATGCAACTAGAAAGAAAACCCCCAATAAGATATTCGTTGCCATGATCTCAATTACCGCTGTTTCATTCGTAATCTGCAATAAAACTGAGCAGAAATACGTAACGTTTCAGAAAAGGTCAAAAGATTATGATAAGTAATAAATAAAACAATCCGTTGATATTGCGTAATATCACGACACATTATTTAAATTTATTTTATTTAATACACATATTAATTACGTAAGTAAATGCCTTTGCTCAGCAGGGGATGACGGGCTTAAGTAAGTAAGCAAGTAAATGCACAAATCATCTTGTTGCTAAAGATTATCACTGAATATAGACTATTTCAGAATTGTAATATTAAAATACATTCACTAAATGTAAATAAATTCTCTAAATTTAATTTAAATTTATATTTAGGACGGAGCATGTATTTTGTATGAAAGGACAATAGAAATATATCTGTATTTACTTTATAGCAGTTAATGTTTCCATTATCTTTCATGATATCTAATACATGCTTGACAACCAAAATAATTAAAATTATAGCAATAATATATGCAGGCTGTCCCACGTTTCGTCTGCAAAACATTTTTTTCAGTAAGCAAATTACTTTTTCAATTCATTAAAAAGTTACAGCCGTTTGAATTATTAACAATATCTTATTTTAAACGGCTCCAACTTCTGAAGGAACAGAGAAAACCAATAAAACCATATGAAACTTATTACTTTCTATTTTCTAGAAAAAAAAACATTCTAGTTTCATCTTTTGTTCATTTATAATTCGAATTATTAAAATTTTACTTATAATTAATTACCTAATTACTTAAGAATACTGAAAATTAGGATATTATGTCAATAATGATTGATGTCAAATCTTTTTTCAAATCTCAAATCTGTAGTAGTTTTGGACATAGAGGGAACTATTTTTAACAATAATGTCATCTAAATGTTCTTTTAGCTGGTCGTATATTTTGGTTTATTTATTTTTTAATACTAATTATTTCATATTTACATTCCATCAAAATTCGTCGGAAATTTAGAGCTTGCTTCTACAAGCAATTATCAATTTTTGTAAATTAGTGATATACATAATTGTCATTATTTTAAGTTGTCAGATATTTGAAAAATATTGCTGTAAAGTAAATACAAAATAATAATATAAAAAGATTGTAATGATACATTCATGCTATACAAAATACATCCTTTCTGGTTATTAAGTTAAACTGCAAAATATCGTTGAAGCTAAATATCTCGAAAACACCAGTAACTCACAAGTAACAAATTACCATAAATACAAATTTAAAGCAATTTAATTTTATTAATTTATTTCTATATTGTGAATAAATGCTAATACATAAAAGTTCTGAAATAGCCTTCAGTAAAAATATTCACCACAAGAAATTGATTTTTGTATTTATTAACGAAAAAAGCTATTAGATACAATACGTTTGTATAGTTTGTTGAGTTTTATGCAATATCTTAAAATGAAATTTTCATTTTATGTTATATAATAAATTATATTTAATAAAAACACAATTACATTGCAATGTAGGAATTACATTAATTTATTACACATTAGGCTAATAAATTATAGAAATGTATAAATCATTATAAACCAATTCAAAGCATTCGAACAAGGTTTCTCAAATAATAAATTTCCGATATACGAGTATGCAGCGTAACCGGACAATTTTTTGCACTAAGCGGCCGACCGGACGACTAGAGTAACAAAAAACTCGTAAATGGATGTAACATCGACACACTGCTGAAATACGGAACAAAACATACTTTATTCCACGAGTGTACATTTACTGCTGACTTATCCTATGTAACAATGTTGCCTTAAGGAAATAAACGATATTATTATTATTATTTTAGGGTTACTCCAAACAAGACATTCCTCTTATAAGAATATTAACACCTATATGCAAATTAATTGGGTAAAAACATACAAAAATAATAGGTAATGTGAAATTCCTTCGGCATTTTTGTCCACCTTAGTAACCACTACCAAAATATGTATTTAAGTTACGTACATATCTCATTTAGCACTTGTCAATTTCTATTATCAATTTGGCAATAGCACTAATGCGTTTTAACCATACATTTTGGCAAAACATTTCAATTAGACCACTTGTAAGTACGTCATTAAGTTTATTCTTTACTGCAACTGCAACATACTACTTATATTTCATGTTTATATTTAATTTTCAAAATCAAAAAAACAAAAACTGTTTTTACTCTCAGCGATCTATATTTTGCACGCGCAATACAAATCGTTGTAACAGACAACAATTCGCAATGATATTATTAATAAATAATTGGTATATAGGCGCTCCTTTCTATTTATTATGACATTAGAGTTGGCCTTGAAATTCCACGTGGTCATTCAAGCTATATTTGCTGTGGTTTACGATCAAGGACAGCTTTGAAATTATTAGAACTCATTGCTAATGCCAGGTTTATAAACTCTTGACACCACACGATTATTTATAATTAATTTGATGTATAAGTAGATTTTAATTCATATTGACGAGATTCTATATTACGTAATTTGATTAGGTAATAAAAAAATCTTTGGTAATTGGAATTTCAAACTCATGAAAAAAAGAATTAGGCGCATAGCAATTAAGGTCAAAGAAAATGTAATTCTGAAATGAAATGGAGGAAGAATATAAGAAATACCAATGCTAATAATAAAGAGTAAATAAATTAAATAAAACATATTAAGAGTAAAGTAATAAACAAATAAAGAAACAAATAAAACTATATGAAGCTTTTTACTGACGTGGTTTTTGAAAGTAAATGTTATTCTAGGCACGAAGTTTCATATAGACTTATTTGCATATTCAGTTCAATAAGTGGTTTTTCAAAAATTGAATTCTGAGAAAAAATGTCATATGGAATAAATATTTCAAACGCCCCACAGTGGGGTATTTGACCTGAAAACCTGGCCAAAATTATTTTTTCACCTGAAAAGGCTTTAGATGTGTTGTTTTATTTATGTAAAACATTTTAACCTTCATACTAAGAATTTGAAGGTTAATAAATTAATAAACACGATAAAACAGTACAAAATAGGAAAAAGCAAACTGTATTAAAAATTGTTCTTCACTGCACTCCACCTATTGTAAATTAATTACTGCTACAACATTTGTCATCAATTTTTTTGTGATTTTATTTCTATTATGTTTTACCGTGTCAAATTCATAAAATAATATATGGCATGTCCAGTTTAAATACGCAGCATATACGGATTTAAAATTGAACAATACACGTCGTTTTTGAGTTATATGAGATAACATGTATGGGTCTGTTATGTTGTAAGAAAATCCTGAAAAAAATTTTATTTTTAAAGACCAGTGGTAGAGGAAGAAAATGAAAGTTTACACCAGTCGATATTTTGTATTGAAACGGTACATATACTATTCATGCTGTTTTCCGTTTGATGCATTCCTTTTAGGACGTGATAGTAGAGTCAAATTAAGAACCTATTTTACCATATTTATCACTATAAAATCTATTATTTTTAGTATTATTTCAAAATTGTCTAATACTTATACTTATTGGTTCCATGAAAACTTTCGAAATTTGATCATACTTCAAGCTGAAACGGTTTTTTAGTGGTATGACCATAATACGCAAGTTTTGAACCCGCATTCGCAACCCGCATAAAAAAATTTATCGAAAACGCCTAACCAGTTTCTATTCACAAACTTACTAATTGTCTGTCCTCAACAAGAATCCAATTTAAACCAGTGAACTGTGTATGCGAGTAGGTGCTTTCGATGTATTTTCTTGCCTTGAATATGAATCCGATTGGCTTTAAGCAACCAATTTCCAAGAAATGCATATACAAGTACAAAGTTTAAGGTTTTTTTCGGATGATTTTTAAGAGTATAGGTCATCGGGGTTGTTTGCTATACACGACCCAAAGCGGAAAAATATACGTACATAACGCAATTTACAACATACAAGATGCATTGAACATAAAGTTGTCAATATCTCGATAACCGTAACCAGGTGTATATAGCTAAATATGGTTAAATATGTTCTAAATTACCTGTACTATCACGGTATCAAGAAATTGCACCAAATTACATATAAGCCGGTACATCAATTTTTGGATTTTCCTTTACAACGTATTAGAAATAAAATCACAAAAACAGCATCCGCACCTATCCGCAGCAGATTTTCCAGTAGTTGTAATGTCAAATATATATACCATAATTTGAACTACTTTCAAAAGCTTAACAAAGCTAAACACTAAACTAAAACACTAAAGTTCTGCATAAAACTGTTTTTTTTTATAACAGCCAATGTTCTCGGCCCTGCAATAAACAAAATTGTGGGGAAATGTTAATAAAAATAATGTCGAATGAAAGTTCATACTTGGTTCTAAAGAATATATAACAAAAAAGTCACATTTATCGTTAAAATACAAAATTGCAACCGTTTTTAAGAGCGTCAACTTATGTGCATCTATGTTCAGCCACAGTAAAATATAACTTTTGGCTGACAAGTACACGTGGCTCAGGGCTCAGGTGAAAAAATATTGCCGCCTTTTAATACATCGGTCTTTTACCTATCCCAGAAACTGGTTTACTTTTTTGGAATTTAACAATTTAGAAATTTGATTTATGGCCAGCTTTTTGGGTCTAATACCCCAATGTGGCGTCCTTAACTTTTTAAGAATTGATAAAGGTCATATCATTCAACTCAGTATGGCATTTACTACCTGGAAAAAATGTGGGCCAAAAAGTGAGACACTCTGTATAAAATAGATTAAAACAAAAAGTCAAATTATATTGATCGCTCGTATAGCATTAAAACTAGTTAGACAGGATTTGACAGATATTTTGTTACTATTGTGGTTCTATTGACAGGATTGTCGCATCAGTGTTTGCGTCAGTTTGTGTTGGTAAATACTGCTAAATAATATGATAAAGTCATGTGTTTGGCAACATCAGCTTTTTAAAGAGAAAAGACATTAATGAGGAAAGAAATTTTTGTTTGGGAAAGATATCGGTCAGAAATATTGGTGTAATTGTAATTATTTGCAATTTTGACTATTTTAACAAATTTTTAGCAACGTAAGGTGACGAAAAGGAAGCTTATTTCTTTGTTGTTGTCTTCAGAACTAAATTGATTAACGATAGATTTTTGTGTTCAGAATAGTGTCGTAAAAATATCGAAAAAAAGTCGTAAACATCGTTCATCAATACACTATTTTAATTTTTACTTTATATGCATTTTCCAAAAACATTGTTCGGAGATATTTATAAAATAGTGTCTGGCAAGCTAAATGTTGCATACAGCTTCGCAATTTTTTATGCATTCTTAAGTAAATAGTAAATAATAGTCTGTTGTTATTTTTGATCTATTTCTTTTAATAAAAAAGCAATCAAAAAAATACAAGTAGTTCCATTAATCTTTAATGTACAAAATATAGTTTAAACATGATAAAGCCACTTTCTCGGCTTGGTACACAATATACTATTACTCATCTCCTGCCATATTTTTGAGTAGCCAGTAATTTATGTTAAAGTCAGTAGTGCATAGATCACTTTAACGCAATAAAACAATGTTTTTAATGTTTGGCACTTAACTTTTCTTCTGTTTTACTCCAACTCTTCATTTTCTCTTTTTTACATATTGTACCCACATCATACCTATTTCCAGATCGGAGTAACATATTTAGAAAGCGCAAGTTTGTCACCGAAATAACTCGACAAAAATATCCCAAATATTTTGCAAATTCGCTCTTAATATTAGCGAATAAGCAGTAAAAACACTTGCCAAAACATATATAGCACTCTCTCAAGAACAGAGGTGTGTCTGACAGCTGCTGACGTACATACGTTCGTTACAAACACGAACCAAAATTGTCAAAATCAGCTTGTTGTGTCGGCTCTTGCTTTCATTTGACGTCACGTGCTATTTTTTCCACCGAAGTTTGTCACGTACGTCAACAATTTTAGAAATCAATCGTAGTACACTGTTTCAGGATATTTTCTAGATATCTCAACTTAGGTTTTTGACTCCATGGTTTTTGACAATGAACGTATTGCACATCAACGTCCCTGGGTTACAGCAATACAAACATTTCAAGCTTCAAATGTCAAACGTGCTTTTTCACGGTCTGCTTTTAACGTTTTAGGTAATGACAATTACAACGTGTATTGTTGTGCTTGTGTCATCAGTTTGGATTCAGAAGCAAACATTCCACAATTGATCACGTGCACAGAATAACAATGATCATAGAAGGAACTTTAGAAGAAAAAAAAGTATGCTCCTCCATATTCCTGGATGTGGCAAAAGCCTTCGACAAAGTTTGGCACGAAGGTCTACTCTATAAGCTGGATCGGCTACTACCCTTCGAGTATAGCAAACTATTAGGATCATATCTTTCTGACAGAACTTCCGCATAAAGCAACATAATGAGTACTCAACCCTCAAATGTATTAAAGCTGGAGTACCACAAGGTAGTGTACTTGGCCCAATTCTTTACCTTCTGTATACACATGATCTTCCGCAACCAGATGGTGTTACCGTTGCCACGTTTGCTGATGACAGTAGATACAAATGTTGAAGGATCAACACTAAAACTGCAGAATGCTGTCAACGATATTAGTGATTGGATGCAACGGTGGCTAATTACATTGAGCGAAACCAAATCAGTTCACATAAACTTTACCAACAAGCGAATATAATACGTTCCAGTTACAATAAATTTCACCACCGTACCCTACTCGAACACGGCAAAATATCTCGGTATGACGCTAGACGCCAAGCTCCGCTGGAAAGCACATGTTAAAAAGAAACGAGAAGAATTGGGCATAAGATACAAAAAAAATATACTGGCTTATTGGTTGGAAGTCGTCTTTGTCGACATATAATAAACTCCTACTTTACAAGCAGATAGTTAAACCTGTGTGGACCTATGGTATCCAACTGTGGGGCTGCACTAAGCCAAGCAATATCACCATCATTCAACGCTTCCAAAATAAGGTGCTAAGAAACATCGTGGGTGCACCGTGGTATATAAGAAACAGAAATCTCCACAGGGATCTTGAGATGGAATTAGTAACGAACGAAATTGGAAAGTTTGCAGAGAATTATCAGAACAGACTTCTCCAGCACACGAATGTCGAGATAATCCAGCTTCTTGACAATTGTGACAGTGTGCGAAGACTCAAAAGAACCAAACCTTTTGAGTTACTGAAGTGATGTTAAAAAACCAGAGCACAGTGTTATGTGATTGAAAGCCGATAGGTGAACAAAGCAGAGCAACGTGCAGTGTGAAGTGAAGTTTGTGAAGTTTAAAGCGTCAGCATCCAAATTAAATTTAAGTTACACCAATGGGGAACACTTAATATAGAACACCTTTTATACGTAGCAATTTAGGTTAGGTTAATATAGCTAGATAATCATCATATATAGACATGTACCTGTAAATTAGGGTGCTGTTAATTAATAAAAAAAATGTTGTGCTATGATTGGTCTGTTTGAAATTCTCGCGTTTTTACGTGTCAAGTGTGTCTGCTTTTGACTTTTCAAACAATCATAACCTCAACATTGATTATTGCGGTACGGTTGGTCTGTTTGAAATCCCCGCGTCTTTATGTGTCAAGTGTGACAGTTTAAACAAATCTGGGTAGGCAACCCGGTACGCCGACTCGGCGAGATGGTCCGATCATTGTTTCGTGTGTCCCGACTATTTGACAATGACCGCGCGTGACGTCATACCGCTGGCTGGTAACATTGGAAGATAGATTCTAATATCCGTTGCCTTTAATCTACTAGACTAGATAGTGTTGTAACATAGAGTTGAGTTTTAACCTAACATAACCTAAACACAGATATTTGACGTTTGCGTATTGACGTTCTGAACAAGAGAAGCGCATGCAGACCTAACCTAAAAATGGTAGCGTTTCGTTTGACTTTGCGCATCGGATTGCTATAAATTAATAATGCAAATGCCAAACTTATGGAAGGAAGTGTATTATTCAATGTTGGCACCTACAATATGTAATTATATTGTAGTCTATCGCTGATGTCACCGAAAATTTTCCCGCTTGGCACGTTTAGTCAATATAAAAATAGATGGCATTGCGCATGGTAGTGAGTGGAAATTTTTCGCGAAATCTTTGCTGTCACAGTACTTTCAACTATGTGTTTTTGTACGGCGCTATAATCAGTCATGTCTGCGCCAGTGGAAATGTATCGGTGAATTTCTTTCGCATCTGATGTTGCTCAATGTGACATTCGAACTATTTTTATGCATACCATTATGCAGGAATTCTTTTTCAATAATATTGACTTTGCGCTAATTAAGTGAATCTATAGGCACTTACTTTGTAAAGGGCATACAAAATACTATATACATAATAGATACTGGCGATTTTCTCTTTAGTATAAACAATGATAAAGCATACAGGGTGTTTACAAACGAATCCATTATGATATGAGGAGAACCACGTACAAGTTATTTTCCGATTTATGTAATACTTAATTTAGACTGGATTGTTGATAATTTGATTTCACAGAACGGACGCAATGTTTGCAAAGTCTGGGAAACCCATGGCCTTGCTAACTTAAATTGCGGTAGGTAAAGAAAGCATTAAATGTGTTTGTTATTGTAAAGAGAGCCAGTCGAATAGATCGAAGTCATTTCGCTGAAAAATATTTTCCTACGGATGTGGCTTATACAGAAAAATAAACCTGCTTACGATAAAATATTGCTACAAAATCGGGTGTGGCGAGAAATTATTAAAATATACTGTGTGACGTAGAAAAGCGAGCAACTAAGCAAAATTTTGAATTTATGGATATTAGTAATAACCTACACTTAGTAGCTTAATATTGGCTTGTATACAGGGTGTCTGGTAGTTTTTCGTCAAGTTTTTAAGACCTTAACATCTAATTACTCAACACCCTGTATAAAGAAATATGTGATGTAATGTGGGAAAAAGTGCCATATATTGTTGGAACATTTGTGGATTTGTAATCATTTTTTAATAATAATAATGTTTATCTAAATAACTAATTAAAGAAACTAATAATTACAATTATTATTATTATATTTTTATATATTTATACACCAAAGTGAGTGCCTGTTATACCGTTATTTGTTTAACATTCAAGAAATTAATTTACTCAACATTGACTCGATAGCTGTTAACCTTGAGCTTTGGAATAAAATTCCAAAGTGCTCAATTTTGTTACTCTTAGCATTTTCAACGATTTTGCAAATCAGCTGTCATTTCTGTTATGTCTTGAAAATAGTTAAATAAGAAATTAAAGTAGAGGAAATCTCGTATAATTTATGTCTATCGCATTTTATGGTAAAATTAATAGTTTAGCTGCATGAGCAAATTCTATTTAATCAAGATCGGTCGTGTCTGCATTAATATAAAACTAGTTAGCCAAGACCTTACTGATTCTAATAACAGAATCAAATTATCTGTCGAATCCTGGCTAACTAGTTTTATTTTAATGCAGACACGACCGATCTAGATCAAATAGAATCTCCTGCAGCTAAACTATTAATTTTTTATATAGTATGATAAAGTCATGTGCCTGGCGACATCAGATTTTTTTATTAAGGTAATTAATTAAGGTAACTGTGGTATGTAAATTTATTGTAGTAAAACCAAAGAATATAATAATGATAATACTTACTCTACTCTATGAGAACGGCTAAATAGGGAAAAGGTGACACATTTTCATGATAATCAATTTGCTAAAACAGATAATAATTTCTTCAACTAGAATAGTTTGAAGGAATCTATGAAGATTTTACTTGTTACAGTTCAACTAAATTTTATCTTCAAAGCTTTAGTTTATGCATTATTCTTATACGTCAAAGAAAAAACTATCGAAATCATGTATCACACATCATGTGAATTAAATTAATAATCATTATCTTTTATATAATATCAATAGAACTACAGGCGTTTGAGTCAAAATAAATAAAGGAGGTAACAAACAGTAGAAGAAACGTTTAAAAATTTGCTATCGATGGCTATCTTAAACCGGCAGGAAGTTTTCAATCAAAGCCATCAACACGTGCGTTTGACCATGCGCGCCATTACTAATTAAAATGTGTTACATGTATCGCGTAATTAGTGCATCTGAAAATGGTATTGTATTCGATGAATTTAATTACGTGTGAATTCCGCGTTGTCTTTAGACGTCATACGCATGCTGCATATTATTTATCATTTTATTTATGACTCACAACCGTACCAAATATATTCGCGAAGGCTGGTTTATTTTAGAATACTGCACTAGGTTAGGGTTATACGAAATATAAATGTGGGTGTATAAGCGATTTGTGTGAAATGTTGCAAAATTGTCTGGCATTCGAATAATATATGTATAAAATTAACCTGCTAAAATATCGACAGTTTTATTTTAATTATAGTCATTTGAAAAAAAAAATTGATATGGCCAGGCACATGACTTTATCATACAATATATAAAATTAATAGTTTAGCTGCATGAGAATCTATTCTATTAAGATAAATCGTAGGTATTGTCAAAGCATCAGCATTTGACACTACCTACACTACGTCATTAGAATAATAGTTATTTATGTCACAAATGCCGAAAGTACGGAATAGCGCGACGAGCGGTGATGCGGCGCGTCACCGAAGGCGGAGTGTCGCCGTCGCATGTGAGCGAGTCGCGCTATCTAGTTTTTGGCAGGAGCGACATCAACGTTTATTGTGTTTTTTTTTTAAGAAATACGTATTTAAGAAAATAAATGATTTCTGTATAGTAAATGCTAGGCTGGTACCACTTTGAAGAAACGTCAAGTTTAAAGGTGCGTTCCGATTGGTAGGTAATGGTAGCCAATGGCGGTGGTAGAATACGAAATTATAGTATTTCTTACATATCGTGATAATGGCACATATTAGTTTGCATGTACATAAACATGAGTCACTAGCAATTTTCTATTGGAAATACTATAACGGCGTCTGCTACCACTGCCATTATCACTAATAAAAACGCACTTTAAAAAGGTAATTCAAATTCTGACAGATTTATATTTGTTCATGACACATCCCTACCAACATACTAAAATAAAACTACACTCATCGCTATACTTTATTTATAATTTTCGCAATTTATCGTTTTTAGAATTAGATATAAAGACGGGTTGATATTTCTTATCAACAAACAATCAAATTGGTGATCTTATTTTATTTGAAATTTGTATTTTATAATTTGCCGCACTACAGCGGCAACGTTCCATAGTGGTTCTCCAACCTCTGATGAGATCAGCTGTTTTCGAATGTGACAACACAAAAAAATATTTGTCAAAATCCTGGCTACTATGTAATTTCATATCAATGCAGATGCGACCGATCTCGATCAAATAGAATTTGCTCTTGAAACTAAACTATTAATTTTACCAAAAAATGTCATAGGCATAAATTATACAAAATTTCTTCTACTTTAATTTATTAATTAACTATTTTGTCGAAATTACAGAAATGGTGGCTCATTTGCAAAATCTTTCAAAAAGGCTTAGAATAAACTACCAGTTCCTTTGGACCCTTTTCAACCAAAAGCTTTTCAGCTCTAAGTTTGGTAACAAAACTTCTAAATATGAACTTTCGTTCCGATACCTTTAGTAGTTTCTCCGGAATCGTCGCCACAAAAATCGTTTACACAGACATTCACACACACACACAGATATTTTTTTGTACCTTGGTCAAAAATGTTCAGGGTACCCAAAACGACCTATTTCCGCTAAAATCACAATTTTTTTTCGGCATGATTACAATACTTTATCTTACTGCGTATGATAAAGTAAAAATAGCTATTAATGTTATTAAGGAACGTATTTTTACTTTTGCAAATTGTCCACTTTTAAGATGGTCAATTTTTACTAAAATAATTATTTTTTGTTAAAACTATACCAAATAATTGTTAACATATTGACTAATGTAGTAATAATAATATGATCCCACATGATTAATACATTATTTTTTTAATATTTTTATTTTTATAATAACTTAATAACACTATATATCACAACATACAATTTAAAAAGTTTATTTTGTATTAGTGCCAGTTGTCATCTATCAATTTCTCAAAACAGATGAAAATAGCTAAAAGAAGTAAATTGTTTTGCGCACAGGTCGGTTGTTTTCGAAAATTGAAATTGGAATCTTTTAATTTGTAAACTATTTACTCTAACCTTCCATGTCACTACAACGACATACTATGAAGTATACTTTCCTTTGCTAACTAAACTAGTACTGTTTGACGGGTGTTGTCTTAAAATTCTGGAAAAACTTTATTATATATAAGCAATGTAATGAAGTGAGTACGTAGGCTTTCACGGCCAGAATCATTTAGAAAATAAACTGCTTCCGGCTTATGCCGTGTGGCAACATTTGTAAATACTGACGTTTTGCGTTTTTCGATATTTCGTATCGAATGTCGAGTCAAGGAGCATAGTAGAGACACCCGGCTACGCAAGATTCGACAGTCCGCTGTTGCTCAACACTGCCACGACTCGGGACACACAACGAATTTCGATGACGTGAAGATGTTGGCAAGGCTGAGAATTATCATCGAATGCTTATTAGAGAAGCCATCGAAATTTACAAACATCCTGACAACATCAATCGCGAGGACGGTACTGACATTAGTAGGGCCTGGAAATCGATCCTAACGCGGTCAGATGGAAAAGCACACGGGAGCGGTAGCTCCAGATGTGCGCAGTGAGGTGTAAATTTAGGTTTATAAGGGAGATTTTCTTGGTAGGTCTTCATTATTCAATTAGCATCCTTCACACTATTTTCCAATCATTTAGGTTGTTTTATATTAAAGAAATATTGTTATTACAAGTACGTAGTTTAAAACAAACGAATTATGTTGGCAACCCCCATATTTCTAGAGCACGAGCCGCCACTGGTTATCTATATATCAATTGACACGAGTATCAATAACAATATCTAGCTCTAATGCAAGACAAACAACCCTGTATTTAACTAAACAAATCACAATTATCTATCCATTCGTTTTCCGTAGCGGAATATTACCAACGTTATAATAATAGTTTTAAATAATACTTATCTTATTTACACCTAGTTCTTGAAAATATAAACGCTCCTATTACTATACTAATACGTTGATGTGTTGCAACAATAAATCAGTCAGTCTCTGTAGTCTTCCAGACCACACACTAGTATTAAATACAGAGTATACGTTACTCATATCTAAATTTAATAAGAGAAAAGATAATCTGTTAGATAATGTTAACATTAACAGCGTATTCTCCATTTTCCAGGATGGAAATGAACAAGATTACAGTGAAAGATCCGAACTTGCTACACGCGCCATGGTATGGGTCCAACGCCAGCGTTCTTACAAATGGAAGGTAAGTTCCAATTGTTATAATTATTATTATTATTATTATGATGTGTTTTGCATTAACATCGCTTGTAGTAAAGTATCAATTCATTATTTGGCTTTGCAGCCAGAAAAAATACGGTTCAAAAAGAACAGAACACCAAATTTGATGTTACTGTAGGAGATCTCGGTAAATATAAGAGATATCGAAAAATGAGTAAGGTTGTTGTGGCGTCTTTTTTTTGAGAGAAATTTTAGAATTCAGTGGAATTCACAGATTTTAAATATCTCTAATGGTTTTGTAGATATAACATAAAGTTGTGTTTTTTAAATGGAAACCATAGCTGGCTAAGACTGAAATAAATAGAGCCTTTTTTCCCCTTTTCAACGATATATAACATGTAGGCATATGTCACTAGTGATTTGACACTACTAATCAGTGACTTAAGTATTAAATTTGCATTCTTTTGAAATGATGATCAATTAAAAGTTACGAAATGCCGTATGAATCATATGAAAAATACGCAATGATCGAATGCTTTATTCAAAGTAATAACAATGCTGAAATTGCATCCGAAACATACTTCAATCGTTATCCAGAAAGAACACAACCTCACAAATCTATTTTTGAGAGATTAAAAGACAATCTCATCAATCACGGGTCATTTATTATGCTAAGACCCAAACATTACCATATTGAAACTGCTGAAGAAGCAGCCATAAACACAGTTGCAGCCGCAGATGCAAATCCCTCAACTTCAAGTCGTGAAATAGAAACTGAATCTGGGGTATCAAGACGTCGAGCTTTGAGAATCCTCAAGAAGCATAAATTTAGGCCATATTCTTTAAGAAAACAACATCGTTTGCAACCAACAGACCTTCAGCAACGAATGGAGTTTCGCAAGTGGTACCGTGAAAGTCTTCAGCAGAATCCATTATTTTTAAAAAAAGTTATTTCGACTGATGTAGCCTACATCAGCAGTGCCGGAATTTTTAATAGGCACAATGAGGCACTATTGGTCTGGTGTCAATCCTCACCGTACCGTTAACGTGCAAAACCAAGGACGTTTTCGTTTTAGTGTTTGGTGTGTCGTGCTTGGCGAGCGTATTTTAGCATACCATATTTACGAGGAACATCGTAATGGCGACCGGTACTACGATATTGTAAACCACCATATTGTGAATGAAATTTTGGACAATTTGCCACTAATGGAGAGGGGAACTATATACTTCCAGCAGGACGGTCCACCACTTCACAAAATAAGAAGGTTAACGGAATTATTGAATATAAATTTTGAAAACCGTTGGATTGGAAACAACGGACCTTTGAGGTGGCCACCACGATCACCAGATCTTACACCTTTGGATTTTTTCTTTGGGGGCTCATTAAAAACAAATTATATAAAAGATCATATAACGACATTAAGGACCTAAGGTAGAATTTTGAAGAATGTATCAATGCCGTTCCAAATATTTTTATAAACAACGCTCTTCGAAGTATTGCGACGAGATATAATTTATGCATCAATAAAAATGGACATCAATTTGAAAAATGGTTAAAGTAGTTTGTAGTAGGTAATCTTATTTTTTATTTTTTATTCAGGTAATTATCTAATTATTTTACTTCGAATAAAATAATATATCCTGCAAGGTTTAATTTTTCAGTTATACCCTCGACATGCCGATATAAAGTGAAGATTGACGACTGGAAATTGTAGGATCACGGCTACATACTTTCATGACAGTTTCTTCAGCATACCACTTCCATATCACAATGTTCGGCTTTTGGCATATTAATCGACCCGTAATTGATGAGATGTTCTTTTAATCGCAAAAACAAGTTTGTGCGGTCGTGCACAACCTGGATAACGATTAAATTATGTTTCGGATGTTATATCACAATTATTGTTATTACTTTGAATAAAGCATTCGATTATTGCGCATTTCTCATACTATTCAAACGGCATTCCGTAATTTTCAATTAAAATAAAAGAATGAAATTTTACTAATTCCACTGATTAGTAGTGTCAAACTACTAGTGACATACGCCTACTGAAAGAAATCTCGAAGACAATAATCATAATGTCTCTGATGTACACTAATTTCATGTTATTCAATAAAACGTTACTTTTTGAATATTTTGGACCAGCATGTTATATATCGTTGAAAAGAGGAAAGAAGTCTCTATTTATTTCAGTCATAACAAGCTATGGTTTCCATTAAAAAAAACACAACTTTATGTAATATCTACAAAACTATTAGAGATATTTAAAATCTGTGAATTCCACTGAATTCTAATCGAAAGTGCCTGAAGAACGTGCCAATATTATTCGTCTGATTTAACAAACAACAAAGATATCGACAAGTATCAAAATAGCGAAAAATCGAGTTTTGTGTTATAACTCGAAAACAAAAGACGATAGCCTATTTTGGTTTACACCATTGAGCTTCTCTCAAAAAAAAGACGATACGACAACCCTACTCATTTTTCGATATCTCTTATAGTTACCGAGATCTCCTATAGTAACATCCAAACGTTGAACAATCTCCATTCATATCATCAAAATCCACCAAAAAAATGTCGCGCAATCTTTTCACTTGCTTCAGAATCATCATGCATCATAGCGTCATCATTTTCAAGCATCTGCAGGACAAGAACAAGTACTCTGAATGTAATATTGAAAATCGTAATGTTCTAGAAGTGAGGATTCCTATATGCAATTTCAGTCTAAAGATGCCATCCTGCAGTTGCCGATGGACGAGAAGAGGGAACGGGGCGGGGGGCCTCACGGTTCCGGAGGGGGGCACCAAACAACGTAAGTAAACTTTAAACAAACAAAAAATTGTACGCTAAAGTAATGTATTTAAATAAAAGGCGAAATAGTGTTTACGATCGCCGTTGCGAGTAGAGCGAAACAGCGCCATCTATACGCGTGTAATAGAACTACGTATCTATAAAGCTTGTGTATTTTTAAAAAAATCTTTTTTTTGTGGTTTAGTTTTGTTTAAGTTATACGAAATTACTGACCAAAAAATATTCTCTTCGAATGATGATGGATTTCAGTTTAGGAATTTGGATATTGCCAATATATTTATTTTCTCTTTCAAGTGTTTTAATGCATACGTTTGCGAGAGACGATCAAAGTCGCCGGCTAAAAATACCTAACATCTGGGTCGAAACGCTTAAAAAATAGTATTTATTGTCAGTTCAGCTCACATAGTCTATCTTTCGGAAATATGTGATTTAATTTTGTATAAAATAAATCAGTTCTAATAATAACTTAAGGAAAAGCATCCGAATATACAGAGTGTGCATTTTTACGGCAACCAATTATCTGAATAATAAACCTGACAGTTATTATCTGTTTGCAAAGATACCAAAAAAGATCCCTTTAAAAAAAAACGTAGTATAATTTGACATATCTTAAAAACTGGCGTCAAAAACTCGTCCTTCATGATCATAAAGTGACTTTTACATCTTAGATACCGAGGCAAAAACTGATTCTTAAAGCCCACGCGGGCATTAAGGGTTGCCATGGTTATATGTCAAATAAATCAAATATTTTACTCTCAAATTGTAAATTTTAAATCGCCAATGTCATTTATTGGCGATTAAGGTTATAAGTTTGACAATGAATTGTCTGTACTGTCACTCGGAAATGTCAATTATTGGCGATTAAGGTTATAAGTTTGACAATGAATTGTCTGTACTGTCACTCGGCAATATCAATTATTAGCGATTACGGTTATAAGTTTGACAATTAATTGTCTGTATTTTCGCTCAACTCCGAATTGTTTGTATTGTTATTCAACTCCGTAGATACGCATGTCACTTGATAACGTCAAAATATTTATTAATATTATTCAAACGGAGGAACAAAACCATTGTAGGACATCAAATTTTGTATGTACCTCGGACATTACTTGATCTTTAAACCCTCAGGCGACTTCGAAAACGGTCACCCTCGGGGCATAAACATCCGTGTAATGCCCTTGGTACATAAATAACTATAATATATCAATGTACCAAGGGCGGATAGGCCCTCGAGGTTTCTAAACTGTCATCCTCGGGGCATAAACATCCGTTTAATGCCCGTGGTACATAATTAACTATAAAACTTGCCCAATTTCCTCATTTATTCACGGGGTGCATTGAAAATATACCAAAAACATTACGTTTGTTTACCAGCTATAATCAGGTGTAGAATTATTTTATTCAAAATTACAATTGTAGAATCTCGCTTATTGTAGACAAAGGTTGGAACTGAAACCTATGGATAAAATGCTAAATAACTTAAAGTTTGTTGGTTTAGCTGTCCAGCACTATCGGAAGATAATAATAATAATAATAATATTGGTCCTTATTTAGAATCATATTTTTTGTCTATGAAAAGTTTTTTTTTTAATTCACTCTTGGTGTCTTTTTGAGTGACTTCGAAAATGTTTGCTTTTGTTGTACATTTTTATCATAGACAATAGTATATTATTCTATGAGCAAGTAATGTAAGCAATTTCTCACGAGAACGAAGTTTGCAGCACGAGCCGTAGGCGAGTGCTGCAAAGCGTTCGAGTGAGAAATTGCCATTACTTGCGAATGGAATACTATACTTTTTCTACGACTATGCAACGAAATTTTATAAATTAATTTTTTTGCATATAGGAACAGCTGTAATGTCACTATGACGGTTTACAGGATTTTGACAGATTAAAATTGTTTGGTGCGCCTTGTCACTTAGCGACATTGTTAATGCCTTGATAATGTATCAAAGCAGTGTATCAACAATTTGGAAATGAAAAATCCAGAGCTGTGGTTGGTTCTAAAGCCGTGAGGAATGAAATATTTCTCACTACTGGCGGGGTATGAGGAGCCAGGAATGAAATATTTGTCATGTGTGTGGGGAATGGTTAGTATTACTTATCATAAATTGCCATGATAATGAATGCATTCCTAAATAGGAGTAGAAAAAAACTGTTGTTAGGTAGCCATAACGTGGCAAATTCTTTTCAGATAATTGGTCGGCACAAAAAGTTATTTCTCTCAAACTGCTACGTTTTTAATTTGTACTATTTTAAATTGATTCCTAAAGGAAAGAAAGACATTGTTAGACAAATTTCAGTATTGAAATTTATACACCGTGCAAGAATGAGATATTATATACAATATTCTATTTTACAATTTAATTTTCCAAAGTAAAATTCTGAAAAATGTTGTTTCTGAATTTAATTTCGTTATTATTTTTTTAGGTATTTGGATTCCTTGATGCATCTATTCAAAGGAAATGTCGGATCTGGAGTTTTCGCCATGGGAAATGGCATCAAAAACGCTGGCGTCATGATCGGACCACCCGTCATCATGCTATTGGGCTTTGTTTGCGTACATTGCATGCACATATTAGTAAGTAACACATATCTTAAGTTTAAGCTTTGATAAAGTTCTAATAAATTTTTACTGGAACACACAAATTGCTACAGACAAAATACTTTGTTAATACCCAATACGTTGGTTGCACACTATTGTGAAATGCCCCATCAAACGAAAAACGAATGACTTTCTTCCTGTTGTGCACTACAGACAATTATTGCTAATGAAATATGCGGACAGCAAGTAAAAAACCTAAATAATAATGTCAAGAACAGACCGTGGGTGTTACTGGGTACAACTACATGTGATGCATTCGTAATTTTGCACACTCACTGTACCCAAGTAATGACAAAATTAATGCAATCAGTCAATTGTTTAACAGCAAGAACGTGTGGCTTAAACGGTTTCCTCGAAAAAGAAACTTAGGCCTCGAGATTAGAGATGTAATCATACATAAATTGGAATATATAGGGTGTTCTAAACTTATATATCGAGCGGCGTACGAGATTATTCGTAAATAATATGCTAATTTGGTAATTTAAGTTCATCGTATTGTTTATAAACAAGTTTTTATGTAAGTTGCAGTCTGGTGAAAGGAAAATTTTGTTGTCTATTTATGTCTAGAAATGTTTTTTGCGGTATTCAAATCATTAACATACTTACCTGTCAATATCTTTTTACCTTTAGGCAACATAATAATAATTATAAATGCATTACAAGTTTTGCCAAGGCAGCAATTTAGAACTGGATACACCAGTTAATTATGTTTAGTATGTTTTCGCATATCTTAATCAAAACAACGCGCATATGTTTTTAATTTTGAGTGATTAATATCATACGTAAACCCATAATTTTCTACAACACTACCAACAAAGTTGTATCAAGTTGTATCTGAGTAAACTTAATGGTTTTTGTTATAGTCAATTGTGTATTAAAAACTACATTTTTGCAGATAATATCTTACAATTTTCTCCAGAAAAAAAACCCAAAAATCTGATTTGGCCAGGCACATGACATTATCATACCATATATTAATAGCTTAGCTGCATGGGATTCTATTTGATCGAGATCGGCCACGTCTGCATTAAAATAAAACTACTAGAACTAGACAGATATTTTGATTATATTTACAGTATGTAATGTCAATACATCAGCATTTGACACTACCTACTGTCATTAGAATCACAATATCTGACAAATCCTGGCTAACTAGTTTTAATACTATAGTGTTTTAATGCACTACAAGCGATCTCGATGAAATAAAATTTGCTCATGCGGCTAAATTATTTCTCGGCACGATTACTATACTTTGTCGTACACATTGACTTTGTAAACACCAAGATGTTTCAATATTGTTTCGCATAGCGTACGTGCGCGCGTGTTTCTCCTCCTCATCGCATTCTCCATGCATTTGCGTGTTGAATTGACGTTTCGCAACCGCTGACGTTCTGAATGCCGTCAAAAGTTTCAAAATATCCTGGCTACCTACTATTAATGCAGACGCGATTTCCATCAAATAGAATTTGCTCCTGCAGCTAAACTATTAATTTTACCAAAAAATGTTATAGACATAATATATACAAAATTCCTTTTACTTTAATTTATTATTTATCTATATTGATGAAATTACAGAAGTTTGTAATGAAGTTTGTTACAGTAGTTTGTCTCTCGTCATTCACTTTACCAATATTACTCATATTATCATTTAAACTATGACAATTTTTAATTGTCTCTCCAGAAATATAACCTATTTTGAATTATTTAGAAACGACAGTAAGCAGCATAAATTGCAAAACATAAATGGAAGATACTCAATATAAATTGAAAGAACTTTAAACATTAACATTTCAGTTAGCAAATAATATACAAACTGTTCCATTAAAACAGTTCAATAAATTTTATAATAGAATATAGAAGTTTAATTAAAAAATACATAATTATCTTTTGTCTATTTTCAGTTAGACTGTGCGAAAAAAGCTTCAGCGGTAACAGGAGCTGAAATAAGGCCTGATTTCGCCGAAACAGTGGAGATGTGCTTCAAAACAGGCAGTAAGAATATGAAGACTATTGCTCCGTATACAAGAAAAACGGTCAATGTATTCTTGTGCATAACGCAGCTAGGGTTCTGCTGTGTCTATTTCGTCTTCATCGCTGACAATTTCAAACAGGTAAGATGCAGAATCATATCACAAATGGCAAAAGAAGTGTTATTTATCTTTTCAACTTTCCAGGTGTTAGATTATTACGGTGTAGTGATGGATGTCCACTTCCACATGGCCATCCTACTTCTTCCAATTCTACTCAGCTGTCTTATCAGAAACTTAAAATACCTGGCGCCATTATCTTCTATTGCCAACGTGTTTATGGTCATAGGAATTGCCATCACTCTCTACTATACTTCCAATGATCTTACGGAATCTTCTAAGATTGAAAACGTCGCAGAACTCCACCAGTTGCCATTGTTTTTCGGGACGGCCCTATTTGCCTTTGAAGGAATTGGACTGGTGAGAATCTTGATAGTTTTTTCCCTAAATTAGCATATTATTATACATATAAGTTTTATAAGATGTAAAATTGGTGCATGAGTTTTGTCAACTGCATAAAGTTGGGATAACAGCATGACAAAATCTCGAAATCCAGTGAATAAAGGATATAGATATAGAAACATACCCTAAAAAGTTAACCTCAAAATAGTGGTCTAATAAGTATAATAGTCAGAATAGTGACTGATTAGTTACTTCGAAGCACAGAAATCTTAAAGTTTAATTACGATAGTCCATTAGGAAGCGTTTTCATGATTTTTTTCTATACATTGAGGCGTACTTAATTTGTCCATTCAACATTTTTTAGTTATAACCTTGTATGCAAAGGGTTTATAATAAAAAAATAGCTTTCTTACTCCTTCTCCCTATTGATGACAAGCTATTATAATGTCAAAATTTCTTATTTTTACGATGTTTAATGTCAAATATCTCTGATGGGACCAGGACAAATAATCTGAAACTTTCAAAATTAATTCATCTTTTCATAAGGTTAAAATGAGAGCAAAATCACATGACGGTAAAACAAATTTAATTAAAGATTCTCAGTAAATACAAAACAAAGCATACTATTCATAACAATTATGTCATTTTTTACAAAAGAGACTTATAAAACTAAGTGATCTTCATACGTTTCTGAAGTTGATATGCTGTAACATCTTATTACACCTTCTGTAAGTTGAGGAGAGAATTTGTGAAAACTTCTACTTCCTTTTATCTGTTTGGATCTCTGAACTCTATCACAAAGGGTGGTTTTGTGTTCTGAAACCTCTTCTTTTGCCATTAAGATGTAGTTTACCCCTGGTAGGTGTCCATTACAATAGGAAAACATATCTTCTACATTAGGGATTTGGCTATTAAGTGGTCTTTGAAGACTGGCTTTAGCCACTAGTCGCTTCGTTGTCCCCGTTATACCGTCACATGCGTTTTTTTTCATGTGCACATCCAAAAAAATGCCATTCGCCATCTAACCCGAAATCTTTTTCATGATACGATAAGTTTGCAAAGTTCTTTTTGTTCTTGTATTGACTTGCTGCACCACCAGAGAAACATATAAGTTTTGATATGCTTTGACAGATTTTGTTTTATATAATTAGTTAAATGTTTCTGAAAACAATCACATATAATTGGCTATTGACTCAGCTCATTAGTTAGCCTGTTAGAACAGGCTCACAACTAAGGGAGCGGTGGGGACAGTCCAGTAGTGGCCAACATTAACATATTGAAAACATCTAAGCCTACTGGAACTGTTTATTTATTTACATTATGTTTTTATAGAAGCAGTAATATTACATATTCTTACTGATATTATATGTATATTATTATTTAGAAATATGTGTGTTGTACAATTAAGTAATTATTCTATTATAATTATTTTAAGCAGAATAAAGTTAATAACATTGTAATAAAATGTAATAAATTTAAATAATTGTGCTTTTCCAACTTCAGGGACCCTATTCTCGTCATCTTTTTGAAGCGAATGCGTCTTTTCGAATGGAGTAGGGATATCACCGGTTGCCCTCTGGTTCGTATCTAGGTTGTTGCTAAGAACAATAACGCACGCGCCACGCCCATACTTTTCAATCAAACGTATGGGAAAGTATGGGCGTGGCGTGTGTGTTATTGTTCTTAGCAACAAGCAAACTTGCTCATAGATACGGGCTACCGGTGATATCCCTACTCAATTGGATAAGTCACGATTCGCTTCAAAAAGATGACGAGAATAGGGTCCCAGGACGGAATTATCGTATTTGTTAGTAAGCGCTGATTAACGTTTTTCCCCATGTTTGACGGCATGTTACTCCAAACACGGTGGAATACACAAGAAGGTTTTTATTTATTATTAAACCTTATAAAAAGGTGAATTAATTATGAAAGTTTTAGATTTTTTGTTCTGGTCCCATCAGAGATATTCTACATTAAATATCGCAAAATGAGAAATTTTAAAATTTTAATAGTTTGTTATCAATAGGGGGAAGGAGTAAGAAGCTAATTTTTTTATTACGTTTGACATATGGCATTTGATATCAATGTGACCAACCTAAAAATGTGTTTACAAGTTGTTAATTTGTCAAATTTCAAATTTCAGGTTTTGCCATTGCAAAATGAGATGAAGAAACCGGAGGACTTCAAGAGACCGCTGGGCGTGTTGAATGTTGGCATGACTGTCGTCACCATCATCTATATAGTGATGGGTTTGATGTCCTATCTGAAATATGGTGACGATATTCTAGGCAGTGTGACGTTGAATTTGCCAGGTGATGACAAGTAAGTTGTTGCGGCTTATCTAAGCTTCTGTTTCAATATTTCTTGTTTTATTTTCAGATTAGCGCAGTCGGTGAAGATTATGATCTCGTTGGCTATATTGTTGACGTACGCTCTGCAGATGTATATACCCGTTGACGTCATGTGGCCCAATGTCATCAAAACGTTCGGTCCTTTCAGGCATCCAGTAATGGTGGAATATGCCTTCAGGATATTCCTGGTTTTAGTGACATGTATGTATCCCGAATTGTTATGTAAATGTACAACTTATGATAGCTAGGAAATCAACATGGGAAATCATTTGGCGGTCTAGATTTTAGGCACCATAATTAAGCAAGATTTTTAAAGAAATATTTTGGTTTCTGCAATTTCGCAATTTTAGCTGTTCTGCAATAACTTTTGTGTTTTTTTGTGAATATCTGAATATTTGTAAAGTTGTTCAGTTAAAGAAAACCTTTTCCTCCAAATTTTTCAATTTGCAATCACAATTTAATTTGGATTAATGCAAAAAAAACAACATTTTGACCAAATAATTATTCTAGAAACTGAAAACTTTTTTTACCTTAACAGTTTTAGACCTAGAATTCAATAAGTATTAATTACATTATTATATATTTACATATACATTGTTGTATACAGAGTTAGTCAAAAAATTAAATAAAAAATAAAATTAATTATCAAAAACACCTAATCAAGTCGCCAACCGCAAAAAAATACAAAAATATTTCCAACAAAAGTATTTTTGGTTTTAAATAAGCTGTCGTTTAAATATATTTTTAACATACATGATGTTCATTTTATGCTGAAAATTTGGTAACCTTTTCGTTTTCGAATAGAACACCCTGTACATTTTTTAAATCCAAGAATTTTTTTTATTGGTCAATTAGTCTATTAGTCAAAACTCCTAAACTGCAAATTATGAATATTTTCCCACATGCAAACACAGTATTTTGAATATTTAATTTAATTAATTCATTTTAATTTTTTTGTTATCTTTTTCTTAATTTTTTATTTTTTATCCGTTTTGTTTAAATAAAAGCTCATAAGTTTTGATAATTGCGTATAACACAAAAATTACGTATATTATAAAAAAGTGGTCATTTCTTTAGAATTAATCTTAGAATCAAAAAATATAAAACTATACAGGGCAAAGGAAATGTTACCAATTTTCTATAATAAAATGAACATTCTGTATATTCAAAATATATTTAGACAATAGTATATTTAAAACCCAAAAGATGATTATGATAATAGTAGCTTTGCATAATCATGACAGTTCGATCGAATAATGACTTCTTTATTGGAAGTAAGTGTCATCATTATTGTTAAGTATTGTCAAGTCTGACAAAACCTACCAGGTTGAGTATATGTCAGATAGATCAAACATTTGTCATACAAATTGTAAATTTTAAATCGTCAATGTCAATTATTGGCGATTAAGCTTATAAATTTGACAATTAATTGTCTGTATTGTCACTCAACTCCGAATTGTTTGTATTGTTATTCAACTCCTTAGATACGCATGTTACTTGATAATGTCAAAATATTTATTAACATTATTCAAACGGAGGAACAAAACCATTGTAGGACATAAAATTTTGTATGTACCACGGGCATTACTTGATGTTTATACCCTCGGGCGACTTAACGGTCACCCTCGGAGCATAAACATCCGTTTAATGCCCTTGGTACATAAATAACTATTATAAAAGTTATGAGTCGTAGATAAAACGTGGCATATGACTCGCACATAACAGATATGAATCGTTCGAAAGTTTAAATCCTTAATGATGATTTATATCCTTAGTTGTGTGCTCGTAAAATACTATACAGTCATAATTATTATTATTATTAGTATATTCCTAGAATATTTTTACTAAAAGTATTTAAAAATTGCGGTTGCCGGTGCCAGAAATATTGCAGATCCTTTTCAACTAAACTAATAAAGCAAAATAATCATTTACCTAATATAAATACTATGCACAAGTAATCGTTTAATGTCTGCCTATATTTTCTCAAAATATCAAGTGAAAATATAAAAAAAAATTGGGAGAGATCCTTAATGATAAATCAGGATCATGTTCGTCATAACAAGTAACAGGATCCGGTAGACAGAGTATTGGGCCCAAGGCAGCATCTTAGGGCACATCAGATCTTTCTTATTTCTTCTGGTGGTTTCTAAGGGATTTTGAGTTATTTTTTATTCTGAATATTGTTTGAATAATATTTCTTTTTGTTTCAGTTGCCTTGGCTGAAGTTATACCATACTTGGGACTGTTTATTTCATTAGTTGGTGCTGTGAGCAGTACGGCACTCGCGTTGCTGTTTCCGCCGATAATCGAGATAATTCTTCACTACAACATATCCGAGTTGACGAAGTGGGTTGTCATCAAGGACTCTGTGATCATAGCTATAGGACTGTTGGGCTGTGTGACGGGAACGTACGAAAGTTTGCACAGTATAATAGATAAGTTCGTAGAAGGATGATTGATTGTTAATAAGTAGTCAATATGTGATGTGATTCCTATTGGTAATTTAGGACGTTATGATCTGTTATGTTCCGTTTTGTTGGCGCGAGAAATAATTTATTTTTTTGTTTGTTCGTTTCGTCTTCTGTATGATACGCGGACAGTGATAGCTATGTATATTTAATTATTTTTCTTTTGTAAGACGTAAGATTACAAATTAGTTTGTAAGAATAAACTATTTTTATTACAATGTCTGCCTTTTATTCAGTTCTAAGGGATTTGCATGCGAGTATCAAGAGACATATCCTGGCGAAATTTAAGAAAATCTGATGTGGCCAGGCACATGACTTTATCATACAATATATAAAATTAATAGTTTAGGTGCATGAGAATCTATTTGATTGAGATAAATCGAGTCTGCATTAAAATTAAACTAGTTAGCCAGGATTTGACAGATATTTTGATACTATTGACAGTAAGTATTGTCAAAGCATCAGCATTTGACACTACCTACTGTCATTAGAATATTTATTACATACATATTCTGCTTTGTGATTTATTATTATTTCGCAATATTATTATTGTGTAAAATCAGTTATTGATGATACTATGCAACACATACTTCATATCTGTTTTGATACAGTGATTCGTTGCATATAATTCGAAGAAGAATTTGGTGTTATTTATAACAAAGTAAATTCTATCCTGAGATTTCACACACATAATGTATATTATTTCCTTTTTGATATCCAGGGTTGCCAGATTAGTCTCACAAGAATGCCGGAGATGATGGGGGGAGGTATAGTAGACAAGACTACAAAAAATATAAAAAATAATAATTAAAAAAACAATATTTATTTTTAAAGTAAAAATATTAAAATATTTATGTAGGATCAACTTGACTCTGTGATTAAAAAACTCAACTTTGCGATTTTGGCAAAGAATAGATCATAATCGCCTATGCAGTTTCCATTTCCAAAAGCCACGTTCTACAGGATTGCAGATATTGCGTTTTTTAGTTTTGTCTTTTTCAATTTTGTTATACGGCTAAGAAAAAACGTCTTTGAATACGTCGATTTTTTACTATAGAAATACACGTTTTGATGTAATGGCAATCCCATATTTGAAAGTTATTTTAATATAACATTTTATTGTCTTAATGGAAGCGGAAGAAAATTTATGGCTTAAAGACCATAATTGAAATAGCAAATATTGATAACTTTGAGGAGCATGGAGGTTGTAAATGAAATATAAAATGTACCCTGGAACTTTATTTGCCCTGAATACAAATGCGAACTCAAAATTATGTAAGACATCCGGAAAACTGAGGTCAAATGTCAAAACAGTAATTTTAGAAACCTCAAAATCTGTATAAAATACACAATGTAACACTAATTTTCAACAATCTTTTTCTAGAAAATTTTCTTATGTACGGCCATCATACTATTATATGCTGTTATTAAGCCAAAAATATGTCGATTCCGTCTTAATTAAAAACCATTGAAGGTCGGAAATTTAGTTTATATATATATACATATAAATATATGTGCATATTTTGCAATTCAAAACAGAGTTTTTATTTAAATAATAGACCGATTTAGAGATTTTGTTATGTTTCAATACTTTGTGTTCTCACTTGCAATTATAGTTGTACTGACATAAACTTATTATTATTATTATTCTTATTATAAAACACATCACTGGACCTTAAGACTAACTTCAACGAACTGAATTCTGTTCATTTAACTTTACAAACATCACGAATATACAAATATTTACAACCAAAACCAAGGACACACGTCTGACACGTCACGTCAAAATTTGCGAAAAAAAATCGTTTTGAAGTGATTTTTAATCCTTATCTTGCTTTTAGGTCTTTTTTTCGGAAATTCGCCTATATTCTAGCGTCAGCTACATTAAAAATTAGCAATCCAAAGAACTTGGAGTTCATCTACCATAGTTAGCACATTATCGACCATTTAATAGTGGTAATAAGTTGATTTTTTGCAGCTATTGTTGTTCAATAATTTTAATAAGACTTCAAGGTAACTGACCTAGTACAATCCCGGTACGTAAGGTCACAATGATCGTAGTAGCCACTGAATAACATGCTGATAACGAGATAGTGAATGAATTATTATCCTTTACTATATAGATCTATCATCTTCACTAATGACACAACATACATTTGATGGAACCTTGTGCTGTCCACAGTACGATCAAAACAGACACGAATGATACAATAATCTCCACATCAACAATCACCAGAGATTGCTATCAAGCTCAGTGCTCATGCTTCACAAATTTACCTACACCGACAAAAACCGCAGTTATCTAGGCAATGCCAATGCTATAAGCTGGTATCGTCACCGAATGTGCCTCGCAAAACTATAGAGTAGACAACGTGCTCAGTGTCACTGTCAGTTTAGATGTAATATGAGCTAGTCGCAAAGAACGAGCAGTGAACACAGTCGCCAACATGACAACGTGGGTGATCAACTTGTGCGATGTTTTGTGTGTTGACTGTGAATGTTGTGATGGTGTGCTTTCAGGTACCTCCAAACATTAATGCACCTCATCAAAGGTATGATAGGTGCCGGTATTTTTTCCATGGGTGTTGCATTTAAAAATGGTGGTATGTTACTAGCACTTGTCTTTACGCCGATCATGGGATTTGTGGTACTACACTGCGCGACGTTATTGGTAAGTGTTATCGGTGTATCTATTATGGTTAAATTCGTAAGCAATTGTTTATTATTGAGGGATAATGTTTGATGATGATTGTTTTAGTTGCTTATTTTAATGGTTAGTCTAGTTTTCTTTATTACTGCACTGCAAATAGACTAAAGTCTGTCTGAATAAGAGCTTTAGATTTGGAAATTTATAATTTGGGCTGGAAAAGTGTTATTTCCTTGTAGTATATGTTATTTTATACCTGAACCTGTTTTTAACCTAATATGTACTTGACAGTTTATGGATTTAAGTGGAGAGGGATATTTTAAAATTATTTTTCATGCAAACAATTTAGAAAAACATCTTGGGCTTTCACATTTTTAAACGTACATACTAATAATGTACAAGAAATAAAAAAAAACTATATAAGGGTCACTTTTTACTATAACCTCAAAATTTCAAAGAAAAATACGAACAGCAATGCAAAAGCGATTTTTTTGTTTTTATTTTCCATTATCTCAAAAAGAATACAATTTTGATGAAATTTTGTGATAACATGCCTTTTTATGTCTTACATATACATACATTTTTTTCAAACACAAATACCGAGAAGTTTTTGAAATATTTGGTTTTTCATTCAGAAAGTTTTTTCTTCAAAACTAAATTCTGTGGGGAAAAATCATCGTAGAGAGTTATTTTTTGTTTTTATTGTTATTTAACAACATGATCAACATAAAAATTTTAAATAAAATCGAAAATGACTTTTGAACAATGAATTTTTCAGTAATTGTTCATAATTTGTTTAAACTTTTAAGAAAATTATAAAACTGATTACACCATTCAATTGTACGGAAAAAATATAAAAGAAACTGTATTTTATTGTTTGACCGTCAACTAATTTTTTACGGTAATGCTATAAACATTAAGTTAAATAATAAATAATAAAGCTTCACATAAGTAAAAGATTTTGTTCTTTTAGAATCAAAAAGTATTCACTACAAAATAACACAACCTCAAACCCTTTTTTTTTGTACTTTTTACTTTTAATTTTCACATTAAGAATTTATTTACCCTAGTAGAGAATAATTTTCCAATAAAATTATTCTTAAATTAGGGTAAATGACTCCACCAGTACACTGTTTTGTCTATACAGACAATTGTTTATAATCTAAATCAAAATATTTACGTGTTTCGTAATCAAATCTGCAAGGTCAAACATAATTAATGTATCTAAATATACTTTACTGCGAATTATTATTATGTAACACTATCCTACAAGAATTGTTTACAAACACATAACAAAATAAAAGCTAATTAAATAAAGTTGTTTCACCGCTATAGTATTAAATAAAAAATTTTCTACTTTGCGTTCGTTATAAACTCATAACGAAACGGGTTTCGGTGTCGTTTTGAAAACACTAGGTCACAAACATTTGGTAACTTTTATTTTTCCAAGAGTGATGATATTGACGTCAAGTGTCAAATAAGGTTGACATCTCAATCGGTATTGGCTCGCGTCAGTCGTATTTGAGAATTTTACTACAACTACCAACTGTTGAATATGAAACTACTCTAGATTGTAAGATGACGACCACAATTTTCGAAATGTATGCAAATTTAATGTCGCAAAGTAGAAAAAATAGTATGTAACACTCGTTTTATAAGACATATTGGCGCACTCGTGCCCAAACTACTCGTGCGCCAATTTTTGTCTTATAAAACTTGTATTATAATATACTATAATGTTAATAAACACATTTTCATCATTTTTAGGTTCGTGTTGTCACCTACAAAAAATCGGATATCGACAGCGAAAAATTTCTAAACGAACACAGCAGTTATGCCGATATTGTCGAGAGGGTTTGTACAGACGGACCACCCTCTGTTCGACCTATAGCAAAATCAATGAAAATATTTGTTAATATTGCAATATGTACCATGAATCTAGGATTTTGTTGCATATACGTGGTTTTCGTTGGAACAAATATGCAGAAGGTATGTCAAATACTAAGAAAAAGTTAGGTTATGTTTGTATTTTGTGGATCTGCAACCATCAAAGCAACAGGGCTAGTAACCTGAAGATCTGACAGATATACCAATACCAAGATATGGAAGATATGGATACTAATAAATGATGATTCTTTCACAGGCATTTGCGTTTTTCGGTTATGAATTGGAAATACACTGGGTGATGTTGATGTTTATAGTTCCGATGTGGTTATCATCCCTGATAACTAACCTAAAATGGTTGGCACCCCTTTCCATGATCGCCAACATAATCCTAGTCGTGGCGATTTCGATCACATTTTATTTTATTTGCCAGGACTTGCCTAGGTTCGACAGTACACATTATGTGGCCAATATCAACACGGTACCATTATTTTTCAGTGTTGCTCTCTATACATATGAGTGTATAGCTTTGGTAAGCAATTTGACGTTCTTTAGATAAACAATAAACCCTTATACATGCTGAAAATTTCAGGTTGTGCCTTTAAGAAATGAGATGGATAAACCTGAGAAACTTATAGGCACCTTTGGTGTGCTGAACGTTGGATTTGTCCTTGTTATTCCCTTTGTGGTTGCCATGGGATGCATATCATACTTAAAATATGGTGAAGACATGTTGGGGACGGTGTTTCTAAATTTACCAGAAAACGATAAGTAAGTTTGATGATGTGTATTCTTTGTTGCACTTAAAACTGTTTTTACTTCTTACCAGCAGTGTCTTAAAACTGGCTGTTATAATATAACTTACCAGCAGGTTCGCCAACTTAAGTACTTATAGAGAATATTCATTAATTTTCCATTTACATAATTCCATAAACAAATGTACAACAATCACTTTAAATGCGGTTTATATGTAAATGTTTTCTGTAGTATTTGACTTTCAATTTCACTAACGTAATATGACTTTGGAATTAACTCGTGCTATAGTGAATAGATTGATTTGAATAGGTTTTTGTGTTGGTTACCAGAATGAATTTCTAATTGCTCATTAGATGGCGTACCTACGTTGCTAAACGCTGTGGTATATATTATAAATATAGAAAAATAGAACCATGATCCAATACACCGGTCTGCTCACTTCGTGTCTCAAATTCGTTCATTTCTGCGCACTGACGTCACTGCGAGAAGGATGGTGACACGGATACCTAGGCAACCAAATACATCTATAGTTTTTGACTTTTGTAGGTGATTTAGGTTACCAAGTTGACAATCATGGCAACGCTTTAATTGTCAAAAAAGCTTGAACGTCACAACTACATGTTGGCTACCATGGCAACGGTCGCTACTTCTCGCAATGATGTCAGCGCATAAATGTCATTACCGTGACAACAATAATTGGCTACTAAGGCAGCCATGAAATTAACGCCAAATTAATGGTATTTCCGCTTCTTTGTCGCACTGACGTCACTTGTAGGCGTGGTCGATTCGCGTGAGCAGACCGTTATAGTGGATCGTGATGAATACCCATTCAGTTTGGAAGATATATGACGGACGCATGTTGATCCGAAAGAGACGTGAAGAATTTCAATCTTTAAATATTAGTATCAACGCTACTCATTATTTTGAACACTAATCTGATAACTCCTGATATAATATTGACACATAATCCATTATACAGGCTGTAATATGAGTTCATATGTATTTATATCTGTATATAAATCAAATTAATCGAAATAGATGAGGATAATTATTGTAATAACATAGCTCTGATGTGGCCTGGCACATGACATCATACAATATATAAAATTAATAGTTTAACTGCATGAGAACAGTCGTGTCTGCATGAAAATAAAACTAGTTAGCCAGGATTTGACAGATCAATAAATAATTAAATAAATAAATAATTCATTTATTAACATAAAACAATATTAAATGCAACAAAATAATATTTAAATTTAGGGCGGAGATCAGCACACTTGTTTCCAAATTGCCTTGCTCTTCCACTCAACCCCTTACACAAACTAGAACAAGGCATAATTGTACCAATAATATAACAATAATTCCGAGAACTTATCAAAACAAAAACAAAACAACAATTACTCTAGAGTCTACTTACAGGTAATTGCAACAAATCCAACTCAACAAAACATCGCACATGCCCATAAAAAATTAAAATTAAAACAGCCTCCGATGTGCGCTAAATGCCTAAAGTCCCCCTGTTGAACAAACAGACAACACTTCACCTTTCCCCCAAAACTGTTTAACGATAATTTTTTCATTACTTCCCTGAGACCATTGTATATGTGACTGACCTGGTAAGAGAATGACCGTTTATACAGCTCAGCGCGATGGGCAGGTGGAGCAAATCAACCCTTGAATCTTGAATTAAGGTTATTGACATCGGTTCTACAGCGCATCTTCCGCATGGGGTATTGTGGGATCCTCCTGGATAGCAACTTATGATATAATATTGAAGACCCTAGTGTTATCCATGTTCAACCACCCCACACTTTACTATTGACAGTAGATATAGTGAGATATTGTCAAAATATCAGCATTTGACACTACTGGTACTGTCATCAGACTGAAAATATTTGGAAAATCCTGGCTTACTATATAGTATTATATGGAGATGCGACCTATCTCGATCAAATAGAATTTACTCTTGCAGCTAAACTATTAATTTTACCAAAAAATGTCGCAGACATAAATTATTCAGAATTTCCTCTACTTTAATTTATTATTTAACTATTTTGAGAAAATTACAGAAATGGCGGCTCATTTGCCAAATACTTGAAATATGCTTAGAGGAAACGTCCAGTTGCTTTGGACCCTTTTGAACCAAAAGTTTTTCAGCTCTAAGTTTAGTCATGAAACTTCTAAATATGAAGTTTCGTCCCGATACCTTCAGTAGTTTGTCCGCAATCGTCGCCACAAAAATCGAGTACACACATACACACACACACATGCACACACACAGACATTTTTTGTACCTTGGTCATAAATGATCAGGGGACCCAAAAAGACCTATTTCCGTTAAAATTTCAAATTTTTGTTTCGGCACGATTACAATACTACATCATACTGCGTATGATAAACTAAAAATAGTAAAATTAAAAATCAAAATTTGAAAAGGTCCGAACTGAATAGATTTGGTGTTCAAACCCGTTTAGCAATTTACGAATGTATGAACTATTGATAATTATAACATGATATTGTGATTTGTGATATTGCATTGTGACACCTGGATTTTTTAAAGATATGTTTTTTTGTGGATTGCCAGAAATTTAAGTTATTTTTTACCTACGTAGGTGATTTATTATAAATCAACGTGGGACATATAAAGTATTGAAAATAAAAAAAAAACTGTACAATGGGTACCTAAGTTATCATAATGTATCACAATGCTTTTAATTGCTATTCTCCTATTGTGGAGATTAATGCAAATAGAACAAAAAATATAATGTTTTTACTCATCTGATATTTGTCAAAACGTTTATGTATATCCAATCGTTAATTGGCTGTTGATAATATTTGACCCATTTGTACAGATTGCGGTTTGAACTGCTTGTTGATACAAACATGTTTAGTATAAACTCTCTATAATTGTGTTAATAAATTCTGTAATTATTGCATTGAAACGTTTAAAGCATCCTCTAAATATATGGATGAGAGTTTAAAATGACAACAACGAAAAAATTGACACATGCCACTTATTAAATTAGTGCAGCTTTTAGTACAGAGGGCGTAATTGTTGCATGCTTTTTTCTATCTTTTTATCTAATTGTTTCGGAGAGAGGATATAAACTGTTAAGAACTATTTAAGCGAGATAATTGTATCTGAACATTATTTGTTACGGAAAGCGACAGACAACCTTCACAAAAACGTGTTTTGTAACGCTGTATGGCTGAGGAATGTTGCTTGTTTTTGCAATTCACGATCGATGCAATAAAAGTAATTTTTCGTTTAGATTAGTTATCTAGGTTTGTTCGTACTCTTTTATGATTGAAATATTTCGTCTAAACTTGCTTTTATTACTTTCTCTTATTGCCAAAATGTGGTACAAGGCTGTGTACGCAATATGAATTATACGCGATAGCGGATAGTTAATATAATAATATTTACGTTTTTAATAATAGAAATGTATAACTTTAGAACTTTTTAAAAAGAATGTGGTTCTCGCTGTATAATAATCTACAATTTTTTTTTTAAATTTTTGGGAAATTTAATTGTTATATGATTTTTCTTTTTTTAGGTTGGTACAAGCTGTGGTTATCCTGGTATGTATCCAGGTGCTGTTCACATATCCCGTACAAATGTACTGTCCTGTGACGATAATGTGGCCGATGCTAACAAAACAATTTGGCCCTTTTAAGAGGCCACTCTTTACGCAGCTATGCTTTAGGAGTTTATTGGTGATATTAACTTGTAAGTCGGTAAATACCTTTCTAACTAAAATTAGCTAACAATATAGAAAAAGCTTCTTCTTATTTAGCCCAGAGAATATCTGGGTACAATAATATTTCTAGAATAGAATATTATAGAATATTATTTCTCTCAAGAAATAATATTCCAAACTTTTTAAGAATTTACAAATGTGATGTATAGTGATAAAAATGATGTATAGGGTTTTTGGCGTTCTGATTCCAAACCAGATGTCATATTTTTTAAATTCAAAATGGCTGGTTCAATATGGAGATATATTGAATTATATATATATAGAAAGCTTAGAAAGATATCGGGTGCCTATGTAACTTATTTGCCGTCACATTTGAAGATCGTAGACGCCAAATGCAACGTCCAATTTGCAAAATTTAAAATGGCGGAATCAATATGGCGACCGAAAATGTAAAAAAATCTTGGATTTGGTGAAACTAATTTCCCGTAATATTTGACAATTGATATTTAATAACGTCATATGAGATTTTCAAAGTAAATTCAAAATGGCGGATTATAGGTACCTGGTTAGCAAAAACTACCCCCTAATTCTTCAACCGTAAAGAATTCCAAAGAAAAATTGAAACAAAAGTTTTTTGGTTTTTTGTTTGTTATCGTCTATATTTTCATTTTATTCTGGAAATTCGGTAAACTTTTCTTTTTCTAATAGAACAGCCTGTATACATTTTTTAATTCTAAGTTTTTGTAAGAATAATATTTTTATAAAATGCTTCATCTTTGAGTTATGAACAATTAATTGATCATTAACGGTTCAAATATAACAAAAACGAAGAAATATTAACTTAACTATGAATTAGAATTAAATTAAATATTCAAGCTTCTTTTTAATATTCAAGCTGCCAAATTAAATGAAATGTGTATGTATGTACCAGTATGTACATATGTGGGAAAATATTCTTAATATAAAGTCCAGGAGTTTTGATTGATTGCTTATAACTAAAACGAATTAATCCTAGAATAAAAAATGTATAAATATACAGGCGTGCTATCAGTTACCAAATTTCCAGAATAAACAATAGTTTGTTTAAACACAGATATTTTTTTTCAGTTTGAGAATTATTCAGGTATTTTGGTAATTTCGTCTATTTTTGATTAATTGCTCATAACTCAAAAATAATGAATTTTATGAAAAAATCATTCAAAAGATTATTAGAATTAATCTCAGAATTAAAAAATGTTAAATTATACATACAGGATGTTCTATTTGAAAAAGGAAAGGTTACCAGATATCCAGAATAAAATGAACAGCCTGTATATTAAAAATATATTTAAGCAATATATTGTTTAAATAAATATTTAAGGGTCTCTGGTTTAAGATCTGATGTAAGATTTCAAAAAATCAAAATGGCGGTACCAACATGGCGACAAATTCCAAGTCTGAGTGAACGGAAACATTTCCGTTCACTCTCCAAACGAGATGCCTGTTGCGTCGTTGCTGCTCTACAATTTTTTGTTGTTTCATTCATAACTTGACCATTTAGGCTGATGATAATCACTTAGCTGATCGAAACCGGTTCCTATTGAAATAAATAACAATCAAAGGATCAAAGAGATTTTATTTCCAATACATAAATAACAAAAACGCACACAAATGTTATTTGGATTTAAAAGTGCCGTCCTATGCTACATGGCACTATTTTACCTATGCTGTTTGTAAAATTAGTTTAAGGGTCCGGTGAAACGATGCTTTAGAACGTACCCTAAATGGCGTTTCGGTAGTTCCAATTGTTCTTCAATTGTTGCTTTTAAATTTGAGATTTTTTATGCTCAAACGGTTTGAATTGAATGTAGCTATTGGGGAAAACTTCTCATAACAATAATTGAAAAGGAAATACTTTTTTAAAATCAGTCATTATTGAACAATAGGCAGTAACTTACGATTTTATTTTTAGATTTATGAATCATTGATTTTTAGCCATGCACACAAAAATCACCTACCTATGTATGCAATAAAATCTCCATAAAACCACCCTTGTTGGGAAATCAATTGGAAGCAGAAAAAGCTATGATTTTTGTGCGGATTGTTTGTTTGAACCAAGAGTGGGAATTCCTGTAGTTCACCGCTTTTCGAATAGATGGCGCCACCGCTGTTTATAACAAACATTCAAAATAAAATTCGCAGTTTCTGTATTATTTCCCTCTCATATCTTATCTTATCTTATCTCTGCAGTTATTATCCATTATTATATGTATTGTTATTATTATATTATTATTATTACACATATTGTGCAATGGGAAGTATGCATTTGTGTAGAAATTAATATTCAAAACTGGTTATTGATAATAAATGTACATTAATTTAATTTTCCTTTTGGTTCAAACGAATATTATGTGTGTGTACTACTCATCAGGTCTCAAACAATTTCATGTAAATCTCTATACATATAATTTGAAGAAGCAGGAATACTGGGGGTGCAGCCAGTGTGGCAGTTAATAAATGAAACACTTACCATTACAAGGCCCTAAGCTTTCAACACTTTATTTAAGTCTTTGTCAGAGGGAAGTCTAATAAAAGAACATAACGTGCACAATTTTCACAATGACCGAAACAACTAACGATGGCATCGGACAGAGGTCTGAACACGGTGAGCATTCTCTAGCTACATACAGTGCGACACATCTAAGTCTACAAGAATCAGTTACTACTTAACAAAACAAACATAAGCACCAACCATGTTAAGAAATGGATATCAAAGAGTTGTCGTTCTTTTACCTAATGATAAGAGTCACTTTTTAAATTTTGAAGAATGCCCACCGAGTTCAGACCTCTGTCCGATGTCATCGTTGGTTGACTTGGTGTTTGCTTCCGGCTGTGAGTTGACTCGTTTAACATTGGTTATTGTGAAAATTGTGTACGTTATGTTTTTTTAGATTTCCCTCTGATGAAGACATAAATAAATTGTCGAAAGCTAAGAGCCTTGCAAAGGAAATGGATTAATTTATTAACCGTCCCAATAGCTGCACCGCTAGTATTCCTGGTTCATCAAAGTACACTGCAAACAGCGGATACTTCCATAAATCTATACGTATAGTAGTACCAAACGTATACTATTGAATTTTTATGTTTATATATAATCAAGGGTAATACCCTCAGATTACTGAGAAATTGAAATTATTTGCAGTAAAACATAATTTATATATATTATAAATCAAATAGAGAAGAGGTAATAACACTCAAAGCAGATTTCACATTCTTTTATTAATTAACTAATTTACTATACATTAAACAAATAAGCACTGTTAAAAAATGTAAACTAAAAAGAGGGAAATATATTAAATAATTAGTATTTGACAGCTACAGTTCCGACAACAGTGAACTGCCAAGATACAACTTAATTCAGTAACACATATTATATCATTCATTTATTATTATTACTATGTTATCATTTTGTCTTATGATTAGAACCCGACCAAACATTCGGCTTTGGCCACTTATGGTCACAAATGACATCTTAAAACAATTACACAACAAATAAAAATTAGTTAATTTTACGTTCAACGCGTTCCAAAACCGCTCAGCAAACCAAGCCATAGTTAGGTGACACACGTACTGTATAAATAAATTATAATTCTATTACTTTATGTATTTTTTAGCACAACAAAAAACATAAATACTATTTTACTTTAAACATTGGCACTTCTTTTGTATTCCTTCGGCTTCTGCCGAAGATACCGAAAAAGATGAAGTTCAGGTTCGGTTTTGGTCCAAAATATTACCTTCGGTCATATACCTTCGGTCATATACCTTCGGATAATTATAGCATGCTAAACCTGTTTGTTATAAAATTTACATAACTTGGGCAACATGTACTCGTTTCATAGCTTTTCTTTGTTCTCAATATTCACAACATTGAGTGGTTGGTTATCGTTTATATTAAGTATTAAATAACAACTTTTCCTTCCCGTTATGTTTAGCCGTCCTTGCACCCATAAAATAAAACTGAAATGCATTATTATTATACAGATCCCAGTTCTAAAGAACGGGGTTTGATAGCTGAATTATCGATTTACGACAAAAAACGGTAATCCTGTAGAGAAGGTACTTCGCACAAGCGCTTGTGAACTGTAACATTACATGTAAGAGTAGCCGTTGCTGGTGTCCATAGGAATTGCTACGTAAAACCCACTGTGGTGTAGACTCGGAGAGTTAGCAGAAGTTTTTAATAGGTGAAACAGCATGATTTCTAAAAAAATAAACATCATTTAACACACAAAGACATACAACTAAAAACTGAACTTACATAATGGACATTGTATACTCATATACTATATCAGTCGAGATAAAACCAACCAAAGTTTCCTTTGATAGTCGAAATCGCTGATTTCTTGATTCTTCACCATCACCGAATCGATAAGGAACATCCAAAAGATTCATGTCTATAGTAAATAAATAAAATCTTACAACATATGTAACGTAAGGTTGTGACAGCGACCGATAGTCCCGATATGGTCCCGATGCCGAAAAGCACAACGTAACGACAGTATGTTATTGTCATATTTGGAAATTCACAATGTAGTCTATCTCTCTCAGCGTTGTAGGAATAGTCCTGCTGGTTCTGTTTAGCATATCGGATACCATCACAGCAAAAAATTGTATTGCATACGCAAGGCCGCTAGTGTTATTATTGTATAGCACAAACAAATCAAGAATCGAGAGGGGTGGTGAGAGGTTTTTTTTGTGAAAAGGATTTATAAAATTGCCAGTGTTATGTGAATTTAGGCAAGGCTGCTTGAAAGTTTCATGTGTTGAGTGTAGCTTTTCTTTACCAATAAATAAATAATAAATAAATAATAAATAAATAATAGATAAATAATAGATAAATAATAGATAAATAATAGATAAATAATAGATAAATAATAGATAAATAATAGATAAATAATAGACAAATAATAGACAAATAATAGATAAATAATAGATAAATAATAGATAAATAATAGATAAATAATAGATAACTAATAGATAAATAATAGATAAATAATAGATAAATAATAGATAAATAATAGATAAATAATAGATAAATAATAGATAAATAATAGATAAATGATAGATAAATAATAGATAAATAATAGATAAATAATAAATAAATAATAAATAAATAATAAGTAATAAATAAATAATAAATATCGGTTGAAAAAATATGGATAACGTTTCCAGGGTATTTTTTACGCCGTGCCGCGGCGCGCGAAGTCTACGACCGCACATCGCTGTGAAATATGAAATAACAAGGAATAGTGTGGAATAGGTATGAAAATGCACAGGCATGAGGCATGGAGCAGCCAGCAGGGGAAGGGCGAACACGTGACAAACACGGCATCCGAAGTGGCGCGCTGGCCGCTGGCGTTCTCGATCTTGAAATTTAGTATAATAAAACAGAAAAATAAGCATGTAGGGTGGGTGGCGCCATCACGCGGCCAAAGTTAAAATGTGCCCGGTTTCCGCACCCTTAATCTTCCGACTCTCTCAAGCGTTCAAATAATACATTTCCGGACATGAGTGCGTTAAAAAATTTGTTTACTATGGTCTGTATGGTGTGTATACTGATTTTCTATACAGCTTACATATAAGTTATTATTAGTTTTAAGTTTCATAATTAGTTGACCTAGCATTGTCGCCTTTCAACTGTTTACGTATAATAGTAAAAATAACAATTTCGTTATCACAGAAATTTCAACTTTTTCTCTATATTTAGTCATTGGTTGTCGTTAATTCGGGTAAAAAAATTTTAAATAATTTTGCGCCTTTTTATTGTTTACCAATTTATTATTAAGACTTTTTATGGAATGGTCGATTGACACGATTATAGAATTAAATTAGCAATTGTGTTCATTTTGTGCCTGTATTTTTGGTTTTGAAAGGTTGCTCATTATACATTAGGCCTTGCTCGATGAACACAAACTGGAAATTCTTATAAAAAATTAACAATGTTTACTCCAGAAGATTACAAATTAATAAAAATTCTTCAATATTGGTTGGCAGTCAGATCAAATCTAAAATTCTAGGATAAAAGTTCAATGATTCTGAAACAAATATATAAATACAAAGAATATTCTTATAAAAAATTATTAATTACACCGTAATAAACGATAGAAAGGCAGCAAATTTTCTTGCAATTCACCTAATATCAATATGCTATAGATAAGTTGCCGAGCATATAGGGGTCGCAACCGTGGCTAATGACATAAAATAATGAATAAAATTGACACAACCATAAAAGCAACGGAGATTTTTCAGGGTGAATGCAATTTAAATTTAACGATCAATATAGTCTATTTTCATGTTTGTTGTGTCTCAATTTTAGAATACTAACTAATAAATACGATCAATGCCATTTACAACAAATAAAACAACGAAAACGTTACTAAATAACTAATAGTATAGTCATTTACACTACGTCACCTTTTATTACTAAAAAAAATCTTGCCCCACTGGAACATTTTTTAACGGCGCCCATGCTAGATAGGTTCAATATTTTCGTCGAGCCATTACCGACTAAAAAGAAAAATTAAGATATGAGGCTGTTACTTCATATTTGTTTATAACATATACTTCTACACAATCTTTCCAAGTAAAAACTGAGTAATGATTAAGGTGCACAAATCATCTTGTTGCCAAGGATTATCACTGAATATAGACTATTTCAGAATTGTAATATTAAAATATATTCACTAAATGTTAATAAATTCTCTAAATTTAATTTAAATTTATATTTAGGACGGAGCATGTATTTTGTATGAAGGGACAATAGAAATATATCTGTATTTACTTTATAGCAGTTAATGTTTCAATTATCTTTCATGAGATCTAATACATGCTTGACAACCAAAATAATATAAAATTATAGCAAGAATATATGCAGGCTGTCCCACGTTTCTTCTGCAAAACATTTTTTCAGTAAGCAAATTACCTTTTCAATGCATTAAAAAGTTACAGCCGTTTGAATTATTAACAATATCTTATTTTAAACGGCTCCAACTTCTGAAGGAACAGAGAAAACCAATAAAACCATATGAAACTTATTACTTTCTACTTTCTAAAAAAAAAACATTCTAGTTTCATCCTTTGTTCATTTATAATTATTAAAATTTTACTTATAATTAATTAACAAATTACTTAAGAATACCGAAAAGTAGTTTATTATGTCAATAATGACTAATGTCAAATCTTTTTTCAAATCTCAAATCTGTAGTAGTTTTGGACATAGAGGGAACTAATTTTAACAATAATGTCATCTAAATGTTCTTTTAGATGGTCGTATATTTTGGTTTATTTATTTTTTAATACTAATTATTTCATATTTACATTCCATCAAAATTCGTCGAAAATTTAGAGCTTGCTTCTACAAGCAATTATCAATTTTTGTAAATTAGTGATATACATAATTCTCATTATTTTCAGTTGTCAAATATTTGAAAAATATTGCTGTAAAGTAAATACAAAATAATAATATAAAAAGATTGTAATGATACATTCATGCTATACAAAATACATCCTTTCTGGTTATTAAGTTAAACTGCAAAATATCGTTGAAGCTAAATATCTCGAAAATACCAGTAAATCACAAGTAACAAATTACCATAAATACAAATTTAAAGCAATTTAATTTTATTAATTTATTTCTATATTGTGAATAAAATGTTAATACATAAAAATTCTGAAATAACCTTCAGTAAAGATATTCACCACAAGAAATTGATTTTTGTATTTATTAACGAAAAAAGCTATTAGATGCAATAAGTTTGTATAGTTTGTTGTGTTTTATGCAATATCTTGAAATGAAATTTTCATTTTATGTTATATAATAAATTATATTTAATAGAAACACAATTACATTGCAATGTAGGAATTACATTAATTTATTACACATGAGGCTAATAAATAGAAATATATAAATCATTATAAACCAATTCAAAGCATTCGAACAAGGTTTCTCAAATAATAAATTTCCGATATACGAGTATGCAGCGTAACCGGACAATTTTTTGCACTTAGCGGCCGACCGGCCGACTAGAGTAACAAAAAACTCGTACATGGATGTAACATCGACACACTGCTGAAATACAGATCAGAACATACTTTATTCCACGAGTGTACATATGCACTTAGTAAAATTCATATTTTCTGGACTACCCTGTATAATTTACAGAAATTTACAAATTTTATGCTTTAATTATTCGTTTTAGAAGAAGGACAAACTTTTATAAAGTATGACATTTTCCAGTAAATCAATAACAAGGAAGTTACCATTTTTTCATACATTCTGGGACACTCTGTATGCTTGTTTATCAATTTCCTTGTGATAAAGAGAATGTAAAATAGTTAGTGTACCTTTATAATAATAATTTAAAGAGTTTTTTCTCTAAATTCATAAGCGCTGAATTGATGCCACATTTGATGGTCTTCGGCCACTATGTGGCGTCTCTAGACTTGAAATTCATCGTGGAATGGGATGATTTTATAGAATCCCATCCGAATGTAACGATCGCACTAAAGTTATTTATGACACTTTGTTCACAACCAGTTGCTTCGTGGGAAAGGTGTAGCAAATTAAAAATTATTTGCGGGCAACAATGACCCAAACTAGACTTAAAAATCTTGGTATATTAACAATAAAACACCAGGCAACACAAAATATAAAAATATAAATGTTCAAAATGTGATTTTCGAGTTTGCAGCTATTAAAGCTAGACAGAAGAGGTTTTGAGGAAAGAAGATATTCATATATCTTTATGAAAGGATATACCTATAATAACTACCTATTATCATTAGTACTATTATTATCATAATATTGTAACTAAGTTATTATTAACACTCATTTGTATTAATTAAAAAAAACTTATTTTTATAAACTTTGTTTATCGTATTTTTGTTAATTTTAACGGTTTTCACTTTTCATTCTTGGGGTGACACCACGATATCCGCACCGTGTGCCACCCATGGTAGCTACGCCACTGCGTATCAATCCGACGCATTGTTTATGTTGTGATATGGTTGAAAAATCAGTAAAAAAATAAATAAATACCCCCCCCCCATAGAATTAGCACGGTAGACCTCGTAAAACTCCTCGTTTTCAACAAACTAACAATAATGGTCCCGTTATGAAAATGCCTTAAATCTTAAATCCGTAGTCATGGTATGATTATTTTATAACAATAGATACACGTATAAATAAATGAATTCCTACCTTAAAATTTGCCAGCTGGTCTCTGTATGATTCATCGACTCTGAAGACTATGAACCGATGACACAATACACAATTGTTACTTAGTTACTACATACACACTAGACGGGTACTTCAAGAATGCCTACACTGATTATTAGAACAAAACCAATTAATTGTTAATTATTTAGCAGAACGGCACTACGATTTACAATGTATACGCGAGCATCGCGTAGGTTAGGTACTAAACTAAACAAAGAAAACATCTGCGCGTCAGGTAATTTTCGAAAACACGCAACCCGTTGGCCGGCAAGTTTTTGTGTCTCTCGCAGCAATAAGGTTAGCCGGTAAAAAGGAATTCTGGAACGGCCCGACTAAAGTCCATGTAGTAGATTTACTGCAAATAATATAGTCAAATTTAATTTTGTATTACGTTCGGATTACACTAGTCAACAATTGTTTAATGCCTGTTTATAAGAAAATTTTTAATAAGTAGTTATGCTCATAAGTACAACATTGTACACAATTTTGACAAAAATATACTAATTAGGTATTAATAAAGTTAATAAAGACCTTGGTCAGAGTATCAAGTACCCCATTACAAATATTCATGTATTCTCATCATTTTGGTTTTTTTGATTCATCACAATATCTAGAATTTAGTAGAAGAAACAGTTTGAAGTAAACCTTCTCAATTAATACTTCAATGAAATAACATTTAATTGGTGGATTTTCAAATTGCAAAATTTTACTTAGATCAAAGAACAAAATGATTTTCTGCTGTGATGATTTTCTGCTATTTTAATAAAAATTTTAATTGTTAATAAATAAACTAAAAAATCTGATGTGGCCAGGCACATGACTTTATCATACAAAATATAAAATTAATAGTTTAGCTGCATGAGAATCTATTCTATAGAGATAAATCGTAGGTATTGTCAAAGCATTAGCATTTGACACTACCTACACTACGTCATTAGAATAATAGTTATTTATGTCACAAATGCCGAAAGTACGGAATAGCGCGACGAGCGGTGATACGGCGCGTCACCGAAGGCGGAGTGTCGCCGTCGCATATGAGCGAGTCGCGCTATCTAGTTTTTGGCAGGAGCGACATCAACGTTTATTGTGTTGCTTTTTAAGAAATACGTATTTAAAAAAAAATAAATGATTTCTGTATAGTAAATGCTAGGTTGGTACCACTTTGACGAAAGGTGCGTTCCGATTGGTAGGTAATGGTAGCTAATGGCGGTGGTAGAATACGAAATTATAGTATTTCTTACATATCGTGATAATGACACATATTAGTTTGCATGTACATAAACATGAGTCACTAACAATTTTCTATTGGAAATACTATAACGGCGTCTGCTACCACTGCCATTATCACTAATGAAAACGCACCTTAAAAAGGTAATTCAAATTCTGACAGATTTATATTTGTTCATGACACATCCCTACCAACATACTAAAATAAAACTACACTCATCGCTATACTTTATTTATAATTTTCTCAATGTATCATTTTTAGAATTAGATATAAAGACGGGTTGATATTTTTTATCAACAAACAATCAAATTGGTGATCTTATTTTATTTGAAATTTGTATTTTATAATTTTGCGCACTACAGCGGCACGTTCCATAGTGGTTCTCCAACCTATGATGAGATCAGCTGTTTTCGAATGTGACAACACAAAAAAATATTTGTCAAAATCCTGGCTACTATGTAATTTCATATCAATGCAGATGCGACCGATCTCGATCAAATAGAATTTGCTCTTCAAGGTAAACTATTAATTTTACCAAAAAATGTTATAGGCATAAATTATTCAAAATTTCCTCTGCTTTAATTTATTAATTAACTATTTTGTCGAAATTACAGAAATGGCGGCTCATTTCCAAAATCCTTGAAGAAGGCTTAGAATAAACTAAAAAGCTAAACTATTAATTTTACCAAAAAATGTCATAGGCATAAATTATTCAAAATTTCCTCTGCTTTAATTTATTATTTAACTATTTTGACGAAATTACAGAAATGGCGGCTGATTTCAAAAATCCTTGAAAAAGGCTTAGAGTAAACACCCAGTTCCTTTGGACCCTTTTGAACCAAAAGCTTTTCAACTCTAAGTTTGGTCATGAAACTTCTAAATATGAAGTTCCGTGCCGATACCTTTAGTAGTTTCTCCGGAAATGAATTAACAAAAATTGGGTACACACACACACACACACACACACACACACACACACACACACACACACACACACACACACACACACACACACACACACACACACACACACACACACACACACACACACACACACACACACACACACACACACACACACACACACACACACACACACATACACACACACAGACATTTTTTTGTACCTTGGTCAAAAATGTTCAGGGGACCCATAAAGACCTATTTCCACTAAAATCCCAATTTTTTTTTTCGGCACGATTACAATACTTTACATACTGCGTATGATAAAGTAAAAAAGAAAAACTTATTACAAATAATTATTTGTTTCTGTTGCAGTAATTATAGGAGAGGCTATACCGTTCGTTGATCTTGTAATCTCTCTCGTCGGCGCCATCTGTAGTACCTGTATGACACTATTCCTCCCGCCATTCCTGGAACTGATAGTCTTTTACCCCCAGGAGAAATCTCACCCAAAGAAGATGTTCATGATAGTCAAGAATTGTACTCTATTCGCTCTGGCAATCGCAATATTTGTAACAGGCGTTTTTGCCAGCATAAGAGATATTATAGCCGCCTTTTAATTTATAAATATATTTATTTTTTTTAAATAGTACCCACGTATTGGCTTTTATTTCTGAAAATAAATTGCTATTGACTAGATACACCAAAGACCCAACATTATTGAAAAAGCGTTACAGTTTGCACAAATATCAAAAACTATTACTGATAGATATTTTAGAGTCTAACTAACAGCTTGCTCTGTCCTCAAGGAAACAAACGCAGGAGTGCCGCAAGGTAGTGTGTTAGGGCCGGTTCTTTACCTATTATACACCATCTTTGGATTTACTCAAAAAAGATCGCCATACAAAACAAAATACGTGCGTAGTGCGTACTCTCTATTTAGACAATACAAAACAAAACATAATCTACTAATCTAAAAGATGCTTGACGTAAGTGGGCTCGAAAGTCGCGTAATTTTGCGCGTTGATCGACGTATCGATCTTCGCTTTGAGGATGGGTGTCGTGAACATTTCCTTTAACGCCATAGACTGCGCGTAGAATACCGGCCTAGGCACCTTCTTCTGAGGCTTTTGCTTCTTCCCTTCCATCCATTCGGGCCACTTATCAAAACAACCACCGTGCATCCCGCCTTGCTGAAAAGAAAAACACCAAACAAAAGACACGTTTCATCGATATAAAGATAGCGAATGTTATTACCCATTTTCCTGGACCTGTAGGCACCCAGGTGCCTCTACTGGGGTGCTTGGTATCCTTCGGAGGCACATACGTAGGCCCGATCTTCCCATCCGGCTCAGGGAAGGGATTCGGGTCGAAATACGGCTTTGGCCAGATCATGGTGACCATTGGTCCACCCATGTTTGGTGGCGGTCTCTTTCCTTTGGCTGGTTTCTCTTTCGGTCGATATGGATCAGGACTAAAACCAGCATTCACCTATATCTTCATGGTCTTCATGGTCTTCATGGTCCACGAGATGAAGACCATGAAGATGGAGTTATACTTACAAGTGTTCTGGGTATTTCGACAGGCAGATGTTCGCGTATCCAGGTCCACCTTGTCGCCCTGGATTGGTGACGAAGTTACCTTTGGGATGCACGTATTTTGGTAGTTTTCTTCGTTCGTTGCTGAAGTGTTCTATGTTGCCGGAGAAGCAACCGAAATAGTCGCCAGGGGTGGCGTGCCATTTCGCTGGACCAGTTGGCGTGAAGACGCCAGTGTGCTTTGGTTTCCTATAAGGAATTTGATGAGTTAAAAGATTGTACATATTACACTGACGAAAGGAATTAACACATCACGAAAATTAAGTAACATTTTCAAAGCTGATTTTCACTACTAACCGATGCAGAGTGTGAGAATTTACCAATCTAGTGGGACATAATTCAAAGTCAAATAAAATACTTGAAATCCATTTGTTCTACTTCTTAACATTACCCATAACTGTGAACTAGACGATTTTTTCTTGTACTGTATCAACCGTAGTATGACAAGCTGAAAGGTTTTTGTTGAAATGGGTCCAAAGGAATTGGATGTTTACTTCAAGCAGGTTTTACACTGTCGCAACTTTTGCAGACGACACGACTATCCCAGCTGTTGGGAGAACAGCAATGAAGAAACGACGAGAAAACTCCAAACAGCTCTTGGTCATTTTCATGTCAGGCCAAAGAAAAAAAGAATCAAACTGAACGAACTCAAGTCAGTACATGTTGACTTTACCAACAAGAAAATACAACACACCCCGGTTGCTATTAATAACCAAATAGTACCGTACGCAATCACAGCCAAATATTTCGGCATGACATTAGACGCCAGGCTCCGCTGGAGAGCCCATGTCAAAAAGAAAAGAGAGGAACTAGGAGTTCGTCACAGAGAGATGTACTGGCTGCTAGGAAGAAACTCCACGCTGTCTGTACATAATAAGCTTCTCTTGTACCAGAAAATTTCGAAACCCGTGTGGACGTATGGTGCTGAACACTGAGGTTGCACCAAAAAAAGTAACTTTAAAATTGTCCAAGCCTTTTAAAATAAAGTATTGAGATGTATTGTCAATGCGCTTTGGTACATTAGGAATGATGATCTCCTCAAGGACCTCAAAATGTACTTTGTTTGCAAAGAAATCCAAAGAATAGCAAGAAGTCACGAGGAAAGGCTTCACCATCACGTAAACAAGGCCATCTATCTCATTGACAACACCGAATTAATCAGAAGACTCAAGAGGAACAAGCCTTTTGAGTTAGTGTGATTTTGAGTTAGTGGCAAAAGCAGAGTAAGTGCCAGCTGTAGATGTTAGTTCTAAAAGCAGAGACAGTGCTACGTAGTGCGTAAGAAAAACGTGCCAAGTATATACCAGGACCAACTGAGAGACATCGATGGGTGCCTGTTAGGCTAAGTTATACTAGTAAAAGTTGAAAATCACGTTCTGTTGGATTGCCAAATTCTCACACACGACGTTATTTTGCGTTGTGGTGAAAAAAAAAAAAGATGACGATCCTTGTGTTTCTGTGTTCAGTATATCTTCCTGATTAAATATATCGCAAAAAAATCCAGTAAGAAGTATAATGGTAATAAAACATACTGCTTCTTGCTTTTTTTCCAATTTACCCCCTCCCCTTCGAACAAGCGCTTGAATTCATCATCGAAATATCCATGTTGCGTGCCGTTCTTGGTCTTCCGGCCACCAGCAAGCATATTCTTGCCCTTGAAACCAATACCCTCTAAAAAAAGGTCAAATGGTAAGAAGTTCAATGATAATTGGGCGAACATTTGATCGTTCTGTGCCTGACTGCATACTTGGGAATGGGGAGACATATTTCTTTCCGTTCATGTACCCATCTTCAACGAAAATGCCCAGACGTTCTATGTCCGGTTTCCCGTACTGCTTTCCCAGAGTAGAATCGTCCGCGATGGGCATCTTGACTCGTCAATTTTACCAAAATCAGTTCATAATAGATTGAAGAAAACCCAGTGCTGTACAATTTTCTCACTGAAACGATCACATAAAAGCTACAGACATGACAAGATAACCTAACTAAAATTTGTCGAACATTTGACTAACATATGATGTGGTATGGTATCTATGGTAAAGTCTAAGCTATCTTTGATTCATGGAGTCATTACCTTCCAGATTTATTTGATTAACAATATTTCTTGTGTGACACAAGCTTTCGATAAGGTTTGGCACAAAGGTTTGATACACAACACAAACTGAAGAGTATGCTACCTTTACAATACGTCGAGCTGCTAACATCCTATGTATCTGATAGACTATTCAGAATAAAACAGATAGATGAATAAGCGGGCCTAAAAGAAGAAAAGCAGGGGTACCCCAGGGTACTGCCGTGGGACCAATTCTCTATCTACTATATACAAATGACCTACCACAGCTGGAAAATGATACAGTTGCTTCTTTCGCAGAGGACACGGCTCTGATGGCAGTGGGATCCACCATTGGCGAATCTACTAGGAATCTTCAGGAAGCTAGTAATAAAATATAATGGACCAAAATTCTCCCAGATTCTCTCGTGCGTGGGTCACATATACCGGAAGTAGGCATCATTGAACTCTGAAATAATAACTGAACTAATTTTATTTAAAATCTTGGTGCTGTGTGGTATCGTTAGATATAAAAAACAACGTCGTACAGGTTCAAATAAAACAAGACGAAAGAGAAAAGTCTTCAGATTTTTTTAACAACGTTTTTATTCATTTTTGTTTTTAACGGTACACTATATTTGATATAACCATAACATATTTATAACTAGAAACACTCAAAAGGAGGAAATACACGAATTAGTAGCATATATACACTTCAGCGTTAATCAATTTAAGAAAGAGACATACAAAATCAGAACAAGGGTAGACATAGTGTTTAAAAACCTCTCCTCGAACACCCTGTATAGCAAAATAAACCACCAAACTTTGCCCGGTGTTCCTCAATAGTTATATTACAGCAACAGAATAACAATAACAGTAACATCTCTAGCTTAAAATCCAAGAAGTAAAGGATTGAGCAGAGATATGAATATAATAATAATAAACAATTATACAGAGTGATCGTAACATATTTACAAATCACAAGAAGAAACCTAGACAACAAATAAACTGAAAAAAAAGAAAGTTATTTTAGTTAGTTCCTAAGATCTATAAAAATTAAACAGATTCGTATCTCAAAAATCGGTGAAAGGTGACCTGGGCTTGTCAAAGGTGATCGGTTTGTACACATCTTTGACTTGGCCCCACCCTCTAGCAGCTGTGTTGTAATTCTGTAAAGAGTTGACGTCCAATTTTGGCGTGGTTGGTGGTGCGAGTGTCTGGTATGATTCTTGAGGATACTGGACGCCATAAGCGGGTTGTGGTGGATAGGTTGGTACGGGCAAAGGTGTTTCCTTTGGTATAAAGACTGGGGGAGCTGCTGTTGTTGCCTTGAAACCAGGGGAAGGTGGCGCTTTGGTGACAGACCTTGGAAGGGTAGTCGAACCTGAAAATTTACGATGTTTATAACAGCAAATCACCAAGAAAAATACCTATTTTTGATAATGGACATTGAACAGGAGAACTATGGAATGAAAATGTAGCCAAACGTAAAAAAAACATTAATTTTATATATATTATGATAAAGTCATGTGCTTGGCCACATCAGCGTTTTTTGATTTACCAAAACTGACACTTCTCGCACAGATTTGCAAGTAGAGACTCAAAAACTCAACGCACCTAATGCATATTTTGCAATAGCCCAGGAACATGATAAATTTTGGCCACATTTTTCGTTCTCTTGGCCCATAGGGAGCAGATCAAAATCTTTACATCAAACAGTAAAGCAACAATCACAGCAAACAGCAAACACAAAGAAGCTTGCCTTCAACAACCATCTCATTACTGGCATAGGAGGAAGCTTGTTCAGCATAAGCAGAATAAGCAGCATTCTCCTGGACTTGTTGCCCTTCATATCTCCTAAAAGAGCTATTCTCAGCATGGTTGAAGGTCTGCTTCCTATCCTCAGGATAGAAATGCTTCGTTTCCACGTTAGTATTAGCTATATAGAACAAATTATCAAACTCCTTCTCAGCCTCCTGAAGAAACTTCTGCTCTTGACTGGTCGTTGGCGAGCAGTACTTAGATATATCCGTTTGTGACGGAGAATGGTCTACTGATGCCCTCCTCGAAGAACTGAGCTTCTCCACGACGTCAGGCAGCGGCTCTCGCATCTGTTTAATTTTTTGTTGCGGAACAATGGATTGCTCGAAATTCTTGATCAGCGACCTCACTGGGACTTTCTTGTACTCAGATTCGGATTCCTTGTCAAAGGAATACTCTGGGTTCTCCATGGGTCGCTGGTTTGAGTAGTTACCATTCGACATCTGACCATTAGGCTTCTGATAAGTAGGCTTCTGATCATTAGACTTCTGATCATGAGGCCTCTGATCGTTGGACAACTGACCATTGGCCACAAACTGTGCCTGTGGCTTATGGACAAACTCTTCTCTTCCAGTTGAGAACTGCTGGATGTTAAACTGGTTCTGGTGCTGGAATTTCTCGCTCGACACCTTTTCTGTGTTTACTTCTTGGACGCCATAAGCATAGTTATGGGGAGGAAGAATTTCGATTGAGACCTTAGGAGGAATCTCGTAGAATTGGCCATTGTTTAACTTTGTATAACACTGCACATTTGAGGTAAAGGACGGTACAACCTCCTCTTGAATAGTGGTGTAATCGACCTCATATTCTCTCTCCCTCTGGTAATAGATCTTCTCGATTTCTTCGTTCTCGCTTATGTTGATGGTTTGGACCTGGGCGACTTCGTTGGTTGTATACTGCGAAGCCAATGTTTCTGAAGACCTACTATTCTCAATAGAAGAAGTACTCGCAACAGAAGAAGTCTTCTCAACTTTGTTGTTATTCTCCATGGCTTGATATTCCCTTCCCCGCCTCATTCTTGACGACTGTCGCTTATCAACAGCCTTTTTAAACTCCTCATTGATATTCATCTGCCCAAAGAGAGGTCGAGCACCTATTATGGTTTCCGGAGGCTTCTTATACTTAGGCTTCTCAACCGGTGGTGGTATCTTCCTCTTCGGTTTCTCTTCCTCCTTGGTGCTATTCGAAACAACTGAAGACTGGTACACTTCCGTCTTCGATTGGATCTTCGCGTCCGGAGTTTCTATGCACTCAACTTGGACTTCCTCCTTTTTGAATTCTTTCTTCGCGGAATACCCATTGTCTTCTTTCGTGATCTCAGAAACTTCCTTGACTTCAGTCCTATTCAATCCTTCGATTTTGCCATCTTGGGTCTCCTCGCTTATGACTTCCCTCCTGGATATAGTTTCTTCCTTCTTCTTCTTCTGCCCATCATCAAATTCTTCGATGTGCACCTCCTCCTTGATATCACTTCCCTCGTCTAGTCCACTCCTCACCATCTTCATCTTGTCCAGGATCTTTTTAACCTCGCAGTCATCGTCCAGCTGGGACGTTTTAACCGGAAACTTCGAATACGTCACATCAGCTTCCTTGTAAGCATCCTTAATCTCTTTCAATTCGGAGAAGCACTGCTGTTGGCCATCTATCAACTTCCTGGTCTCCTTATCAGCTAATTGCATATGCTTCACGTCCACGTGTTTTTCGATTTCTTCCACCTTTTCCTCTGCGATTGGAGGCTTATCTTCAGGCTTTTCTTCTGGTACGATTGGAGATTTCGGGATATACACCGGAAATGGAGATGCAGACCTACTCGCGTTGAAGTGCCCTTGACTCTCGAAGATCTCAGATTGAAGTGATCGTATGTTAGTGGCTGTAGATTCTGTGAAGCTATGCTCAACGACTTTCTGGTCGGTATCAGCGACAGCGAAATTGAATTCTGGCCTTTCCAAATTGAGATTTGCCGGAGGTGTTGTTGGGTTTGACACTAGAGCGTACTTCTTCGTTAGGGAGACTGGTGCGTATGCTTTCTTAGGTGTGAAGAATGGTTTATAATTGGGATCTGGTACAAATCCGTCTCCCTTCTTCGAGTAGTTAGGTATGTTAGGAAATGGTAGAACAACTTCTGCTGCAACTCCTGCTACAGCTCCTGCTACAACGTCTGCCATTAATTCCTCTGAAGTCTTCTCTACAACTTCCTCCTTGTCTTCTTCTCCTTCTTTTTGGTCACCTTGAATTTCCTCTTCTTTCTTCTGGTCGACGCCTGGGCTATACCTAACAGCTTTAACATCCTCAACCAACAGATCTGGATTCAACGTCACATCCGGTATACCAGGAAACGGGGAAACTGGCCTCTTGCCATCGATGACGCTTGCAGATTTAAACTTTTCCACGTCCATTTTAAGGACTTCTGCTTCAATTGTGACATCGGGAATAGCAGGAAAAGGTGACGGTGACCTACGAGGTGGTTCTTCGCGTTTTGGTTCCTCTTTTTTGAAGACAGGTGTCACAGATCTGATAACACCTGAGATATTTCTGGTATCTAGAGTTTCCTGGTCTTCGGAAGCATCTGGTATATTGGGGAATGGCGATGGGCTACGCTCTGGTCTGAAATCAGCTGTGGAGCAAGAAGGGCTAAGCGCTATACTACCTAAAAGCGTTTAAAAATTGCGTTTAAACAGCTGCAAGTCATACACGGTGGTTACTATTAAAAAAAAGTCTTACTGTAATGTGGTTGCGATGGAATCTTTGAGTTCCAGGCCTGTGGTTGGTTGGGTTTGTACACGTCAACGCCGCCAACACCCTTCTGAAGATTATCAACGATCCTATTGATGCTGTTGCTGTTGTACGCCGGGTTATGGGCGAAAACTTTATCGGAGTTGTAACCATTGGATGGCGACGCCCTCCATGTTGAGAGGGAGTCTCTTCTTAGAGCTTGCTCGTAGGAATCGACCACTGGAGCGACGAAATTACCTTTTGTGGGCCAGGCTGGTGCAACTTCGAAGGCAGCGTCGACGGATCCCGTTTCCAAAGCGGCATCCCATGGGGATTTGATGAGCTTGACCTTCGGTCTGGTAAAACGCTCCTGCGAAATGCTATGTGATGACTAAATCGTTTCAAAAAACTTTGTAAAAAGTGTACCTGGATTTCGTCCAACTTCTGATGATGCTGCATCCTTTGGGTTGTCTCCGGGAGGAAACTTGGTGTGAGAGGTGGCAATGTTGCCAAGACTGGCGCTGAGGTCGGTATGACTTCCGGGACGTTATTCTGTTGTTTCTCACCGTTGGTATCTCCACCACCAACGACCCACTTCTCGGAGCGTTTGCGTCTTTTCGCGAAGAGTTCAGCTCCTATAAAAAAAAATAATTAAAAAAAGCCCACAGCTAGATTCGAATCGTAACTTCTATACTGCCGGTCCAGTGTTGAAGAATTTATCAAATTGTACCGTTTTATATTTTGCATACCTTTTCCTTTTGGTGAGTTCAGGTCCTTCACAATTTCTGCGCAGATATCTGGCGATAGGGCGGATTCTATGTCGTATCCTTGTCTTCTGAGTGAGTTGATGTCATGGACTTGACCAAGCGGGTTCATAACCAGTTTCAGTGGCGATTTGCTACCACTGCTCGTACGACCACCGTCGCCATTTTGACTGATCACTTTACCTGTAAAGATTTTGTGATATTGTAAGGTTTTTGAGGTAAGAGAAAGTTTTTTATTCTTGTAAAAGAAACCAAAAGAAATATAAGAATCTGGAAGGTAGAGTGCATATGGCTACGGACCTTGCACTGAGTCAAGAAGGTTTGTCAATCAATTTTGGCCAACTGTTGTTACATATATCAACGTATTATAAAAGCAACAATGCATAAAATGTCAAAGAATTGGTGCATTATTTATGCAACAAAAAATATACAAGGTGTAATTTTACCAGCAGTTTTTCTTTAGAAAGCAAATGTCATTTTTGTACACAGAGAAAAAATGTTTAAAAGTTTTTCTGTATTAAGGAAACAGCAACCTGTCCGTAAAGTAACTAATTGTAAAAAAACACTTCTACTGTGATATTACGTACTTTTCATGTAAAATTGCCAAAATACCTTGTAATATTACTGTTTTTATAGTATAATTTTACAGTAATGTGTTCTGCATGTTCTGCCGTGTTAAGGATAATGATTGTAAGTACCTAAAATACTGAAGAAATCGGGTATCACGGTAAAGTACAGAGCACCAGCAAAGGTAAAGGATCTTTTGCCCAACCCAAACGATATCACACCACTCCTGAAGAACGAAGGGGTATACAAGATAACATGTGAGTGTGGAATATGCTATGTAGGATAAATAGGACGAAGTATCGAATGTCGAGTCAAGCAGCACAATAGAGACACCCGGCTACGCAAGATTCAACAGTCCGCTGTTGCTCACCACTGCCACGAGTCGGGACACACAATTAATTTCGATGACGTGAAGATGTTGGCAAGGGTGGGTAATTATCATCGAAGGCTTATTAGAGAACCCATCGAAATTTCCAAACATTCTGTCAACTTCAATCGCGAGGACGGTACTGACATTAGTAGGGTCTGGAAATCGATCCTAACGCGGTTAGGTGGAAAAGCACGAGGGAGCGGTAGCTCCAGATGTGTGCAGTGAGGTGTAAATACAGGTATATAAGGGAGAGTTTCTTGGTAGGTCTTCAGTATTCAATTAGCTTTGAAGAAGCGAGCAACGTGGTTCGCGAAACGTCAGCATTAACAAATCTTGACACACGGCATAACCCGGAAGCAGTTTATTTTCTAAATACTAGTTAAGGTTGGCTTCAAAATGAGTAGGCAACCAACATACTTCATAGTTTTGTAGTCAGATTTACACCGAAATGATTAGGTATTTCCATTTAAATTATAAGTTAAATTGAACTTTCAACGTTTTATAAGTCTGGCCTAATTTGAAAATGAATGTGACGTAATAGAGCTCACTAGGTAGGCTAAAATGAAAACTTGATCTTCGAACTTGAATCTGTGAAGAAGAAGGTCATTTGGCAATTCTACTTAGTGCTATTTTCATACTGTCAAATGCGGGGGCAAAATTGACAATAGTTTACACGGAGGTTTTTTCCCATCATGTCATTTCTATTCAAACAGTTCATGGTTTAAGCTTTTCTTACAACATTGCTACAAAATTCTAGCTCGTAGCATTCTGAAGAATATCCAAAAGTAAATAAATGCAATATTTTGAGCAGTTTTGAAAGTTTTAAATAGCTAATTTTATATATTTCCCATATTAGGAGAGTTAGAAAAAGTCAAACCATCGCATGGCAGGTTTTGCTGTGCAGATAGATCGAATGAAATAGTTCACACTTTACGAGACAGCCTGTATGTAACGCGATCACATCCTAGCTTAGTCGCGTTGCCAAAATATCCAACACGCAAAATATGCACAGCCCGAAAAATAAACCGTGCCCTTTACGTTGAGAATTCCATCGCATAAAGACATATTACAGGACTCATGCTTGTTGACATACAATACCAACAGTATTCGCAACATATATCAACATGGGCATTGAACAAAAACCAATCGGCAAACGGACAATTACAACAAAGGGGAGACGACATCACAGATAACTCAAGAGGTATCATCGGACCAACCTTTTACGCTGTTTATAAATAGATATCAAAAGAAATAAAATCTCCAATACAAGTTCCGAATGAGACCACGGGCTATAAAACTAAATGGTGCGTTTTAAAAATTTCTCGTCACTTTACATATAGTTTAGGACTGATGGTTCTGACGCTTATGCTTGCTGCTAATCGCTGTTCGAGTGTTGCACATCTATCTGGCGTGTGTATTTTCGGTCAGTACAATTGCGCAACGTGTCGATAGTTTTGGCATCGGGCCAGTATAGAACTCTACGAAACGTTTTATTCCTTTAGACTTCCGGACTCTGTTAAAATAGGCTATCAAATCCATACAGTGTCGCTGCTAGCGTTTACGAATGACGTTTTGGCAACGGGCGTTGAAGGAGAGACACAAAAACAAACAGAAAACTTGGGTACTGTTTGTTTAGCTTTCCTAATGTATTAGTGACTTTTGGAAGGCAAATTTAGATCTGATGGATTGGTAAAAAAGTCTGCATTAAAATAAAACTAGTAAGTCAAGATTTCACAGATATTATGATTCTATTGACAGTAGGTATTGTCAAAACATCAGCGTTTGACACTACCTACTGTCGTTACAATGAAAATATCTGTCAAATCCTGGCTAACTAGTTTTATATTAATGCAGACACGACCGATCTCGATCAAATAGAATCTCATGCAGCTAAACTAATAATTTTATATATAGTATGATAAAGTCATGTGCCTGGCCACACAGATTTTTTATGGTTTACTTACAGTCACCTATCTCATTTTATTATCTTTTTTCTCATAGAAATCATTACGATAAGTCTTGTGGAATTTTTATAAACATTTGTCAGTTAATTTCCGTTTGTTTAAACAAATTCGATTTGTTTAAATAATTCATAAATAAGTTTTTCTCGAAAATCTGTCTGAAATCTGTTTTCTGAGTTCGATATGGCAGTTTATTACCTTGGAGGGACATTATTCATTAAACAATTTTTTCCTATTGTTTAAACAATCAATTATAATTAATTTTCATCTTATTTTTTTCTAATTATGATAGAAAATTCAGTGTTTGAATAATAAAATAATATTCGTTTTCAATATTTCATGAAATTAGAGTGCAGGGAACAGTTTCCAAACAACAACAAATCAACATTATCTTGCGAAATACTTAGGAAATTTAATATTTTAAAAAGAAATGTAACTGCCCAATTTCCCGAGAAAAAAGAATTTCAAGTCATTTAAATTTTTCGAATAAATGAAATTGAAAACGAATATTATTTTATTATTTAAACAATGAAAATCATTCCAAAATATAAATGCTGTCACTGAGAATAATTTTAAGTAAATAGCAAACAAAAATTCTTTACTCAAATGTGGGTTTATTAGATAATATAGATAGAGGTTTGTTAGATATCTGGAAAATTCAATCTATAAGTTAATTTCACAAAAAAAACTGACTTTTCTAGTCTAATTAAAAAAAGTCGAAAATGAATAATAATTGATTGATTGAAAACGAAATCAAAAAGAGAAATAGAATGTCATTACACAAATATAAATTAACTGACAAATGATTAGAAGGATCATTTTCTTTATTTTTCATTTAAGGGTAGTTTTCAGGGCACTATGGGGATGATACTTGGGGGCATCAAATCCATATGTTTAATAGGTCAAATTCTTAGTTGGAAAGTACTCTACAAGTCCTTAAGCAATCTTAAGCAAGTTAAGCAAGTTAAGCAAGTTAAGCAAGTTAAGCAAGTTTTCTCAAACCTCGAACAATTATTTGAAAAATACCAAAAATATTGTTCTTCTCAAGAATTTTCCCATGTATATTTAAAGCCTCGACAAGCAGGGTTAAAAATCAAAATTTCAACAACAAAAATTACGCGGCCACTTTTTTTTTGGATTTAGAAACAATTTGAGGGGATCTTTGCTTTAAACCATCACAAAAATTTTTGCAATGCATTTTTTAACCACCCTAATAGGCACCCTTCTCCATACTGCAAGTTAAATTTAGACAACTACAACTACAACTATTTCTGAATTTCTGACATATTTCTGAATCTGTAGGTATTATTTTCATAGACTGGTGAATTATTTACAACGTCAAACCTAAAATGACTAGACTTTTGAACAATGTTTTTGGAATTAGGTGTCTTCAAAGTCTTTACAGTTTCATTTTGTTTTAAGGGTACCAGAAGAACTCAAATTTTGGCGAATTGTAAACATTTTCTTGTTTCCTGGCCCATAGAGACGTGTATTTTTTCACATTAAACCATAAATCAATATAAATTATATAATTTACCTTCTCCTTCATGAACCCATTTGACAGATCGCTTCTTCCTGTTGACGTACATTGACTGTCCTTTGCTGGTCTTATTGCTGATGTCACTCAGAGAACTTGATATCCGTTTGGCCAATTCAACTTGTTCCTCCATCGTTGGATGTAGACCTTTAGAGTAAAAGGACGAAGAGGCAAATACTTTTCCTGAAGACAGAAAAAGCAAAGAAATATTTAGTGATGACATTGATCAGTTGATTATGATAAAAAAGTTTACTTGGATCCTGTGGTTGAATTTGTGGTGCATCATCAGCTGGTGTAAAAAGTTTCTCCAAGCTGATCGCCGGTTTAGGAGCTTGGTTTTCATCCTGAAAAGAAAACAATAGAGAAATAGAGTCTTTAAAGGTGACAGAGAGTCAGAAAGAGTTTAGAAACATAAACACATCAAGTGATAATAAAATGATCTCTAATGTTTTATGGTCATATCCAGGAACAAAATTAATAATTTTTGTGCTTTTCATATTTTCAATTTGATCGTTGAATAGGTCGCGAATATGGTCGCGATAGCGATATAATATTGACATATGCCATTTTCATAATGGATGCGAATGTTAATCTACAGTTATTTAAATAGTTAGGTTGGAACCTTGGTACTTGGATATGATACAATAAAATACTGTACCTATATTATATGACAAGCATAAGCCGCTATGTGAGTGTACGATTCAAAAATTACATTTGTTTAAATTAATATTCATTGATGAATTGTGTGAATGACGGTTCGGTGTTTTGTTATGACAGGTCAGTGTGTTATGATCAATAAACGGCGACATCTGTCACTATAAAGCAATGAACTGTCATATAAAACACTGGTGTGTATTATATCCACGGTTTATATTATATCCACAGTAGATAATGATGTATGTTTTGGTTTTTTCATTTCATTTTCTTTAAATTCTAAATATCACAAAAACTTATGTATTTCTATAATTTACTATTTATTAAAAAAATCTGATGTGGCCAGGCACATGACTTTATCATACAATATATAAAATTAATAGTTTAGCTGCATGAGAATCTATTCTATAGAGATAAATCGTAGGTATTGTCAAAGCATCAGCATTTGACATTACCTACACTACGTTATTGGAATAATAGTTATTTATGTCACAAATGCCGAAAGTACGGAATAGCACGACGAGCGGTGATACGGCGCGTCACCGAAGGCGGAGTGTCGCCGTCGCATATGAGCGAGTCGCGCAATCTAGTTTTTGGCAGGAGCGACATCAACGTTTATTGTGTTGCTTTTTAAGAAATACGTATTTAAAAAAAAATAAATGATTTCTGTATAGTAAATGCTAGGTTGGTACCACTTTGACGAAAGGTGCGTTCCGATTGGTAGGTAATGGTAGCTAATGGCGGTGGTAGAATACGAAATTATAGTATTTCTTACATTCGTGATAATGACACATATTAGTTTGCATGTACATAAACATGAGTCACTAGCAATTTTCTATTGGAAATACTATAACGGCGTCTGCTACCACTGCCATTATCACTAATGAAAACGCACCTTAAAAAGGTAATTCAAATTCTGACAGATTTATATTTGTTCATGATACATCCCTACCAACATACTAAAATAAAACTACACTCATCGCTATACTTTATTTATAATTTTCTCAATGTATCATTTTTAGAATTAGATATAAAGACGGGTTGATATTTCTTATCAACAAACAATCAAATTTGTGATCTTATTTTATTTGAAATTTGTATTTTATAATTTTGCGCACTACAGCGGCACGTTCCATAGGGGTTCTCCAACCTCTGATGAGATCAGCTGTTTTCGAATGTGACAACACAAAAAAATATTTGTCAAAATCCTGGCTACTATGTAATTTCATATCACTGCAGATGCGACCGATCTCGATCAAATAGAATTTGCTCTTGAAGGTAAACTATTAATTTTAGCAAAAAATGTTATAGGCATAAATTATTCAAAATTTCCTCTACTTTAATTTATTAATTAACTATTTTGCCGAAATTACATAAATGGCGGCTCATTTCCAAAATCCTTGAAAAAGGCTTAGAATAAACTAAAAAGCTAAACTATTAATTTTACCAAAAAATGTCATAGGCATAAATTATTCAAAATTTCCTCTGCTTTAATTTATTATTTAACTATTTTGACGAAATTACAGAAATGGCGGCTGATTTCTAAAATCCTTGAAAAAGGCTTGGAGTAAACACCCAGTTCCTTTGGACCCTTTTGAACCAAAAGCTTTTCAACTCTAAGTTTGGTCATGAAACTTCTAAATATGAAGTTCCGTGCCGATACCTTTAGTAGTTTCTCCGGAAATGAATTAACAAAAATTGGGTACACACACACACACACACACACACACACACACACACACACACACACACACACACACACACACACACACACACACACACACACACACACACACACACACACACACACACACACACACACACACACACACACACACACACACACACACACACACACACACACACACACACACATACACACACACACACACAGACATTTTTTTGTACCTTGGTCAAAAATGTTCAGGGGACCCATAAAGACCTATTTCCGCTAAAATCTCAAAAATTTTTTTCGGCACGATTACAATACTTTACATACTGCGTATGATAAAGTAAAAAAAAAAAAAAAATAATTGGCCTCATCAACTGAACTGGATTTTTTTGTCGATTAAAGTAGTAGTGGCTCAAATCAAAGACACGCTACAAAATATTAAGACAACCTTGAAAGAAATTCGCAAAAATCGGTAACTATCATTAAAACGGGTTATTTAAAACGGAATTCTGAACTATAACTATTTCCGATTTTTCATTTATTTGGATATTTCAGCTGATTTTGCGTTAATGGTTTTTTGGAACTTAGTAGATCACTATGAAGTTCTCTTTTTGAAAAAGTTATAATATAGAGGGTGTCAAATATGACACCTGTATATTATTACATTTTTTAATTCAAAACAAAACAAAAGTATTTTTGTTTTAAACAAGCTATTTTGCTCATTTTGTCCTGGAAATTTGATAGCCTGTCTATTTTCTGATATTTTATTTACATCCTGTATATTTTGACATTTTTACATTTTGACATACTGCGTTAAAGCATCTCGCCGAAAAAAAAATTGAGATTTTAGCGGAAATAGATCATTTTGGGTCACCTGATCATTTTTGACAAAAGGTACCAAAAAAATCTGTGTGTGTGTGTGTGTCTGTGTGTATGTGTGTACCCGATTATTGTAGCGACGATTCCGGAAAAACTACTAAAGGTATCGGGACGAAAGTTCATATTTAGAAGTTTTATGACTAAACTTAGAGCTGAAAAGCTTTTGGTTCAAAAGGGTCCAAAGGAACTGGATGTTTCCTCTAAGCATTTTTCAAGAATTTTGTAAATGAGCTGCCATTTCTGTAATTTCGTCAAAATAGTTATATAATAAATTAAAGTTGAGGAAGTGTTGTATAATTTATGTCTATGACATTTGTAAAATTAATAGTTTAGCTGTAGGAGCAAATTCTTTTTGATCGAGATCGTGTTTGCATTAAAACTTAGTTAGCTAGGATTTGACAATTATTTTCTTTCTGACAGGAGGTAGTGTCAAACGCAATTATTTGCCAATACCTACTATCAATGTTATCAAAATATCTCGATCAAATAGAATGTCATTATTATTATTATTATTATTATCATCAGTGATGCCCAACGGTTCACCAGTAACAGGGCAACATTAAGAGAGCATCAAATGAGCAAAGCCAGAATTCCAGCAAAAGAAACAACGGTAAAAAATTTGTGCAGATCGCACAGAAAAACGAAACAAAAGCTAAACTATTAATTTTATATATTGTATGATAAAGTCATGTGCCTGGCCACATCAGATTTTGAGTTATAGGATTACTTCTTAGAATTTTTACTTCTATTTCATTGCTTTGTTATTGTTTTTCTATTTTTTTTATTTTTTATTCCTTAAATACCGATTATAAAAAAAATGTTTTTTTACTTTTCTATAACTACAAAATAATTAATTATTTTTTTACAACGTTGGCTGTAATTGCTTTTCTGATTATATAACACTTTGAAGGGGTGGGCTTTGAAAATAGGGAATGTTTACAAAAATAAAGAAATAAATATTAATGTGTTAATATTACAAAAAGAAAAAAATAAATATGGAAATAGAAATTAATTATTCATGACTATAAATATATTAAGACCCAATAAAAAAGTAAAGTAGCAAATCGTGTAAAACCTTTTTTTTATTAATGGAAACGCTCAAAAATAAAACCGGATACACCAAACACAAAAACACGAGTTGCGAATATCGCCGTTAGCAATCGTTATATTTATACGACAGACACCTGAAATGCGTCCTGAAATTAGCCACCTGTTCGATCAAAATCCACCGTAAAGTAACCTAAAATTAAACGTCCACAACCTACTTCGAAATGTACGTGTTTCCCATTCCTCCTCACACACTTGTCACTTTGACCGTTCTCATGAATCACAGGAATAGTCCGATCACCGTTATCCACATTTCTCGACACCGTACAGATTTCGGCACCCAAAAACATTTTTATTTACTTTTGATTTCGTCGATTTTTCTCTCACACTAACACGAATGAAGAGCAATTTAACTTTTTTTATCGGACGAAAAAAGGAAACGTCTTCGTCGATGTGAACCTTGATGGAAGCCGACTGGAAAACTACAAAATTAGAGCGGCTGTAAGAAATTTTCGACCGATTTTCGATGGAGGCTACGCCTTTTGCTGTACGTGCACGTCGGTCGTTTCGGCGCTTATTTTTAGACGTTTTGTTGCACGGATTTGTTGATAGTGCCTACTTATTGCGTAGGTAGACATCGGAGCTAGCTTGTTTTCGGATATACATACATATGTACAGTTGTACACTCGTGGAATAAAGTATGTTCTGATCCGTATTTCAGCAGTGTGTCGATGTTACATCCATGTACGAGTTTTGTGTTACTCTAGTCGGCCGGTCGGCCGCTAAGTGCAAAAAATTGTCCGGTTACGCTGCATACTCGTATATCGGAAATTTATTATTTGAGAAACCTTGTTCGAATGCTTTGAATTGGTTTATAATGATTTATATATTTCTATTTATTAGCCTCATGTGCAATAAATTAATGTAATTCCTACATTGCAATGTAATTGTGTTTTTATTAAATATAATTTATTATATAACATAAAATGAAAATTTCATGTCAAGATATTGCATAAAACACAACAAACTATACAAACTTATTGTATCTAATAGCTTTTTTCGTTAATAAATACAAAATTCAATTTCTTGTGGTGAATATTTTTACTGAAGGTTATTTCAGAACTTTTATGTATTAACATTTTATTCACAATATAGAAATAAATTAATAAAATTAAATTGCTTTAAATTTGTAGTTATGGTAATTTGTTACTTGTGATTTACTGGTATTTTCGAGATATTTAGCTTCAACGATATTTTGCAGTTTAACTTAATAACCAGAAAGGATGTACTTTGTATAGCATGAATGTATCATTACAATCTTTTTATATTATTATTTTGTATATTACTTTACAGCAATGTTTTTCAAATATCTGACAACTGAAAATAATGACAATTATGTATATCACTAATTTAGAAAAATTGATAATTGCTTGTAGAAGCAAGCTCTAAATTTTCGACGAATTTTGATGTAAATATGAAATAATTAGTATTAAAAAATAAATAAACCAAAATATACGACCATCTAAAAGAACATTTAGATGACATTATTGTTAACTAATTTTAATATATATATATATCCTTCTATGTCCAAAACTACTACAGATTTGAGATTTGAAAAAAGATTTGACATTAATCATTATTGACATAATAACGTAATTTTCAGTATTCTTAAGTAATTAGTTAATTAATTATAAGTAAAATTTTAATAATTCGAATTATAAATGAACAAAAGATGAAACTAGAATGTTTTTTTTTTCTAGAAAGTAGAAAGTAATAAGTTTCATATGGTTTTATTGGTTTTCTCTGTTCCTTAAGAAGTTGGAGCCGTTTAAAATAAGATATTGTCAATATTTCAAACGGCTGTAACTTTTTAATGAATTGAAAAAGTAATTTGCTTACTGACAAAATGTTTTGCAGAAGAAACGTGGGACAGCCTGCATATATTATTGCTATGATTTTATATTATTTTGGTTGTCAAGCATGTATTAGATCTCATGAAAGATAATTGAAACATTAACTGCTATAAAGTAAATACAGATATATTTCTATTGTCCTTTCATACAAAATACATGCTCCGTCCTAAATATAAATTTAAATTAAATTTAGAGAATTTATTTACATTTAGTGAATATATTTTAATATTACAATTCTGAAATAGTCTATATTCAGTGATAATCCTTGGCAACAAGATGATTTGTGCATTACTTACTTACTTACTTAAGCCCGTCATCCCACTGCTGGGCATTTACTTACGTAATTAATATGTGTATTAGATAAAATAAATTTAAATAATGTGTCGTGATATTACGCAATATCTTAATATCAGATTTTCGTATCATATTATCGAATTTCATGTTTATTAATATTATTATAAAAGTAATTTTAGATTTAATTAAATGAACTACCCGTAAACTTAAATGTTGTGGTCATATCACATTTATTACATTGCAATGAAGGTATCACATTAAGGAAAAGATCGGACACGCTCAAAATAAACTAAATTCCGTTATATTACATCCATCGAAAAACCACCTCGTGACAGACAACTTTTTGCGAAGCGGCCGGGCCGAGGGAATATATAACCGAATATATAACCGACATACTATTTTCAAATCCTGCGATAGCGATACGAACATACTTTTTTCCATGACTGTACGTACGAATCGAGTGATTAATTGTTCTTGGCGGCGATTTTAGTTTGCCGAGGTTGCTTACTCATGAGAAGATGACTTATTTGTAAAATTATCATTTATTTACCAATGATATAAATTGAATTAAATAAATATATAGGGTCAATCCATCTGAAATTAAAAAATTTCTCATTTTTATATTTATATATTTAATGTCAAATATTTAATATTTAATGTCATATATCTCTAATGGGACCAGGACAATAAATCTGAAACTTTCATAATTAATCCACCTTTTTATAAGGTTTAATAATAAATAAAAGCTTTCTTGTGTATTGGACCGTGTTTGGAGTAACATGCCCTCAAGCATGGGGAAAACGTTAATCAGCGCTTGCTAACAATTACGATAATTCCGTCCTGAAGTTGGAAAAGCACAATTATTTAAATTTATTACATTTTATTACAATGTTATTAACTTTGTTCAGCTTAAAATAATTATAATAGAATAATTACTTAATTGTACAACAGTCATATTTTTAAATAATAATACACATATAATATCAATAAGAATATGTTATATTACTGCTTCTATAAAAATATAATGTAATAATGTAATAAATAACCAGTTCCAGTAGGCTTAGATGTTTTCAAAATGTTAACGTTGGCCACTACTGGACTGTCCCCACCGCTCCCTTAGTTGTGAGCCTGGTCTAACAGGCTAACTAATGAGCTGAGCCAGAAGCCAGTTATATGTGACTGTTTTCAGAAACATTTAACTGATTATATAAAACAAAATCTGCGAAGCATATCAAAACTTATATATTTCTCTGGTGGTGCAGTAAGTCAATACAAGAACAAAAAGAACTGTGCAAACTTATGGTATTATAAAAAAGATTTTGGGTTATTAGCATAATGGCATTTTTTTGGATCTGCACATGGAAAAACGCATGCGACGGTATAGGGGGGACAACGAAGCGACTAGTGGCTAAATCCAGTCTTCAAAGACCATTTAATAGCAAAATCCTTAATGTAGAAGATATGTTCTCCTTTTGTAATGGACACCTACCAGTGGTAAACTACATCTTACTGGCAAAAGAAGAGGTTTCAGAACACAAAACCATCCTTTATGATAGATTTCAGAGATCCAAACAGAAAAAAGGAACTAGAACTTTTCACAAATTCTCTCCTCAACCTACAGAAAGTGTAATAAGATGTTACATCATATCAACTTCAGAAACGTATGAAGATCACTTAGTTTTATACGTCTCGTTTGTAAAAAATGACATAATTGTTATGAATAGTATGCTTTCTTTTGTATTTACTGAGAATTTGTAATTAAATTTGTTTTACCGTCATGTGATTTTGCTCTCATTTTAAAGGGCTGTTATTCCAAACATAGTGCAATACACAAGAATGTTTTTATTTATTATTAAACCTTATGAAAAGATGAATTAATTTTTAAAGTTTCCGACTTTTTGTCATGGTGCCATCGGAGATATTAGACATTAAACATCGTAAAAATGAGAAATTTTGAAATTTCAATAGCTTGTCATCAATTGGGTGAAGGAATAAGAAAGCTTTTTTTTTATTGTAAGCCCTTTGTATACAAGGTTATAACTAAAAATATTGAATGGACAAATTAAGTAACTCCTTCATGTCTAAAAAAAATCATAAAAAGCCTCCTAATGGACTATCGTAAGTAAACTAAGATATTTTTTTAAACTGAAAATAAGCGCACGTTCTATGCATTGTATACCTAACAGATAGCTTGGAAAGTGCTTAATCGCGTGGTTTTTATTTCAACTCTCTATGACAATTTCAAACAAAGTTATTTCGTTTAACGCAAACACTTACCAATGTCAAAAATGTCGGATTTGGTGACACAAAACTGGTCGCCATTTCTGAACTGAATAAAATAATAAAAAAAGTATATTTTTTTCAAAAATGGTAAAGCGACCAACGTATCTTTTTCTGGACCATTTCGGATGGATTGACCCTAAACTAAAGAACTGTATACAATAATCTACAAAACTCGTTAGATAAATGGTTAATAGGAAAATAACTTATTAATTTAAAACCATTGAATAATTGTGCCTGCCAGATTTTAAGCCTTGAATTTCCCAATAAAAATCGAGAATGACTGGCCTATATTGTAAAATAGTACATTCGCTTTATGGCAGAAATGGAACTGACTCACCAGAGCCTAAACGCAGTAAAACTGGAATCGGATTTTTGAGAATAAGAACTACTTGTAGATATACATACAGTCATGGAAAGATGAACGCTCCTACAACTATTTCAGATTTTTCAAGCAAAGTGTTGGTGAATAAATTCATGGACTGATTTTTTTACTCTGCATACTCGTATATAAAAAATTTATTATTTGAGTAACTGTGTTTGACCAGTTGGTTTATAATAATGGTGTATTAATTTGTAGATTAATTTTTAATTAATTAATGTCACACATACACCTACAATGCAATGCAACTATGGCAGCTAAAGTTAATTTACGTGGTTACGGTACTTTTTTTTGATTATACAGACTACAGTGCGTCCAGGAAGGTCCGTATTATATAAAAAAAAAATGTATTATCAATTTTATCAGAAATTCTTTTGCTTCTTTTTCATTCTTACTCTTGTGACAGTTATTAGTAAATGCCAGTGATACTAAAAGGTTCTTTAAGTATCAGTAATTATAGTATAAAAAATGTACATCAATTTCTAAGAAATAGATTTAAAAAACGTTTAGTGTCATTGGCATTTACTTACATGTCAGAATTTCAAAAGAAAATATGGTGTGGCCCGGCACATGACTTTATCATACTATATATAAAATTAATAGGTTTAGCTGCATGAGATTCTATTTGATCGAGATCAGCTATGTCTGCATTAAAACTAGTAGAACTAGACAGATATGTCGATTAATATATTGACAGACGGTATTGTCAAAACATTAGCTTTTGACACCACCTACTATCATTAGAATCAAAATATCTGTCATCCTAGCTACTAGTTTTGATGCAGTACGACCGATCTCGATGAAATAGAATTTGTACCAAAAAATGTCGTAGTCATAAAGTATTCAGAATTTCCTCTACTTTAATTTATTATTTAACTATTTCGACAAAACTCAAGAAATGACACACAAAATTATACAACTAAATGCAAAAATCCACTGTATGTTACTGAAGATTGGATTATCAGAACTGACAAACAAACAATTATTCAAAAAATCAAAACAAATTAAATTTGTTTAAATTGGGAATTACGGTACTTTATTACTTGTGTTTTACTGGGATTCTTGGTAAATGTATGCATTTACTTTACAGGAATGTTTCAAATATCAAACAACTGAAAATAATAAAAATTCTATTACTAATTTTATGATAATGTTTAATTATTAAATGAATTGATGCAACGCTTTGTGGAACAGGTGTCAATAATAATTAGAAGAAATAAAACTCCTCGTTCTGAACAGAGAAGAACAAGGAGTTTTATTTGTTCTATGTTTAATTATTAATTCAATTGGTACTTAATTATTTTTTCAAAATGTATTTTATGTAGCTTTTATGATGTCATTATCATAAAAATCACTTAAAATTCCTAGCTCGTGTTTACACCGAGAGGCAAACAATTTTTATAGTCATACAACTTATGTAGAAATGATTCAGGAGTATGACATATCTACATACAGACATATTTTTTCTGTTCAGCAATTTTACAGTTATGGGGTCACATACATAATATGCTTTGTGATTTTTTGGTAGAGAAATAATGTCAGCTTTTGCAAGTAAATAATTAGATTTAAAATAAGTGATTTATTTGCAGTCATTTCTGACAACCCTAAAGTTAAAATTAAGTCGGTCGATAGCGATGACATAATATTATATTTCAAATTGTTATGTCTAATAATAGCTTTACAGAAACATGTCAAATTTTCGCTTGGATGCTAAAATACATATTCAAACTTCTAAGATCGAAGAAAGCTAATACAATCAACGTCTTCCTACTGGCTTTTAGCCAAAATAATCATCTCAACACGAGTCCAGAACTTTCTACTCAGTAGAGTAGAAGTCATATTTTTAAATAACCACGCTATCTCAAGGTCTATCCGCAAAATATTTCCCGAACGCATTTGTCCAGTTTGATAAAAGGTTAAAAATCGAAGAAGGTAATAAAAGCTTCAACTCTGTCCTTTGTCAAAGCAGTACTAAATAGATAATATTTTTACTTTATCATACGCAGTATGCTAAAGTATTGTAATCATGCCGAAAAAAAAAATTGAGATTTTAGCGGAAATAGGTCTTTTTGGGTCCCCTGAACATTTTTGACCAAGGTACAAAAAAATGTCTGTGTGTGTGTGTGTGTGTGTGTCTGTGCGTATGTATGTCTGTGTGTAAACGATTTTTGTGGCGACGATTCCGGAGAAACTACTAAAGGTATCGGAACAAAAGTTCATATTTAGAAGTTTTGTTACCAAACTTAGAGCTGAAAAGCTTTTGGTTGAAAGGGGCCCAAAGGAACTGGTAGTTTATTCTAAGCCTTTTTGAAAGATTTTGCAAATGAGCCGCCATTTCTGTAATTTCGACAAAATAGTTAAATAATAAATTAAAGTAGAGAAAATTTTCAATAATTTATGCCTATGATATTTTTTGGTAAAATTAATAGTTTAGCTTTAAGAGCAAATTCTATGTGATCGAGATCGGTCGCATCTGCATTGATATGAAACTTCAAAGTAGCCTGGATTTGACAAATATTTTTTTGTGCTGTCACCACAGAAATGTCTATGGCTGTCACACTCGAAAACAGCTGATTTCATCAGAGGTTGGAGAACCGCTATGGAACGTTGCCGCTCTACTGCGGCAAAGTAGAAAATACAAAATTCAAATAAAATAAGATCGCCAATTTGATTGTTTGTTGATAAGAAGAACCCGTTGTTACCTAATTGTAAAAACGATAATTGAGAAAATTGTAAATAAAGTATAGCGATGAGTATAGTTACGTTTTAGTATGTTGGTACGGATGTGACATCTACAGTGTCATGAACGAATATAAATCTGTCAGAATTTGATTTAGCTTTTTAAACTTGACGTTTCGTAGAAGTGGTATCAACCTAACATTTCCTATCCAGTAATATAACCATTTTTAATTTTTTGTAAGTACGCATTTCTCAAAAAGCAACACAAAAAACGTTGATGTCACTCCTGCCGAAAACTACATAGCGCGACTCGCTCACATGCGACGGCGACGCTTCGCCTTCGGTGACGCGCCGCATCACCGCTCGTTGTGCTATTCCGTACTTTCGGCATTTGTGAGATAAACAACTATTATTCTGATAACAGTAGGTAGTGTCAAATGCTGATGCATTGACAATACCTACGATTTATCTCAATAAGATAGATTCTCATGCAGCGAAACTATTAATTTTATATATTGTATGATAAAGTCATGTGCCTGGCCACATCAGATTTTTTTATTCTGTTTCTCCGTTTGTATTTACAGTTAAATTTCGAGCGTCAAGAACAAGTTTTTTATTTTTATTGTTTTTCTTTTCTATGACCTTTTTACTTAATAGATAACACTAATTCATTAATAGCCAAAAACAAAACAGGTTTCAGCGTTTTCTGCTTATATCTAGCACGGATATCAGACGAAATTTCATTTGTTTAAACAATGGCGACGAAGATGATGTTATATTGTTGCTTTTTAGCTGTACTTGTTAGTGTAGCGTCTGGTGCAGAAGAAAATTGTACGTCAGATATCGTAAGTAAATAAGAAAAAATTAAAAGCCTGATAATAAAATTTTTTCTATTGATGTTAGGTTCTTACGGAAATAGACAATGATAGGACTGATATGCCAATTGAAGAGCAACAGTTTGTGATAGAGGCTGTTACGAATGCAACTTTAGTAGGCGGTGATGCAGAGGACATCGTCGCAAATATTTTTCATAATATAAATCCAACCTACGATCAGGAGAAGGTGTGGACCGTGTTACAACTACCAGCTGGTGCTAGATATTGGTACGATTCAAGGATATACGTTACAGCTTGCTTGTGCAAAAATTGCACGGAATATCTAGTGTACTACTTTTCCCCTGATGAGGATGAAGAACGATAGTACTTGGTTCCAATATTCTGTAACCTCTGTATCAGGTTTAACCATTATTTATTTCTAGTTTGTTGTTTAGAAATTAGTATAATAGATTTATGTAGAATTAGTATATATGGAGTAATGACGAAATAGAACGCAGGTGAGAAGTAATTTTAAAATTATTAAAAGATACGGTCTCAGCCCGGATTCGAACCGTGGTCTTCTACCTTGCCGGGGTATTGCTCTACCGTTGAGCTACCGAGCCCTGTGATAAGGAATAGATTTAATTCGTCATTTCAAAGGATAGTAACAGTAAGGATTGCTGTCTAACTGCTATTGTCATGACATCTATTGGACACTGATGGAAATTGGTTCATGGTATGTCAAGTTTATCCCAAATCTTGCTATTGGAAAGTAGGAAACTAGTATCTTTGAATTAATTTACTTCTCACCTGGATTCTATTTCGTCATTATTCCATATATACCTTATATTTAAACCGACTAAACTGCTTCCTATATGTATATAACTTAGCGTAAAGTAAATGTGTTATAATTCTAAAGTAATTAAGGTAATTTATATATTTTATGTGTAATTTTTGCTAATAAAAGCTGTTTGAATAAAAAGCTAAATGATTGTTTCATTTTCAGGATTTTCAGGAGTTTCTTACAGTTAAAGTTAAAATGGCATGCAAGGAGTTGTTTTATATTTAATTTAATCCTTATTATTTTGTTTCAAGATAGGTGGCTGTAACTTCATATTTGAATAGATTTACTCTACACAACATTTCCAAATAAAGTTTATCTATAATAATGAAAATAAAAGTACTTTACTCTTATCAGAAATTCATATATTCTGAATCGCTCGGTATATGGGACCGAAGTTTACATATTTGACGGTTGCGGTTTTGGTTTCATACCGCGTACTTTTATAAAGAATAAAGTTTTCCGAGAAAGGGGTAACAATTATTTTTTTTCATGTGGAGCGGACTATTCCGGACAGTATTTCTTTACTAATACAATTACAAGTACAAAAGTTTTCGATAGCATGAAATGAAAATCTTTTTTCAAGATATTGCATTATAAATAATAAGTATAATAACAACAAATTATACAACTAAATGCAAAAATCCACTGTATGTTGTCAATGCTTTTACTGAAGATTGCATATTTCAGAACTGAAAAATTAACATTTATTCGCATAATCAAAACTAATAAAATTTGTTTAAATTTTGAGTTACGGTTATTTATTACTTGTGTTTGACTGGGATTCTTGGTAAAAGTATGTATTTCCTTTACAGGAATGTTTCAAATATCAAACAACTGAAAATAACGAAATTTATGGTCAAGTTTTTTCTAATGACAGTAGGTAGTGTCAAATGCTGATGCTTTGACAGTACCTATTGTCAATGGTATCAAAATCTCTGTCAAATCCTGGCTAGTTAGTTTAATTTTAATACAGACACGATTTATCTTTATCAGCTAAACTATTAATTTTATATATTCTATGATAAAGTCATGTGCCTGACCACATCAGATTTTTTCCTCGTAAACCGCTTGTCACAAAAATTAAAATTTTTGTTCAAGTTGCATTTATAGCCTCTTCTATAGATTAGCGTTTTAGTTTTCCTGTTTTTTTGTATAATAAAGGTTGCGAACAAGATTTGCATTGAAGCGGGCATCTCAGTAACGAGTATTAGCACGATAACGGGACATTCACGTAAACAATCGTCATATTTTATTTAATGCGACTGTAGAAAAAGAATTGCATAATAATTTTTTCCGTCGATCGCTTATTTATGAGTCAGTTTAGTGAATAGGAAATCGTTTATTAAAGTACTCCATTAATGCACGATTTCTATTAATGCATGATTTGTTATAGCCAATCACAAGACGCAATGACGTAGTTTCATTGGCCAATCGAACATATGTGAAATGAAACCTTCCAATCAAAATATACCGCTCTGTAGAACTGTCAGTGTCAAGTTACATAAATTGTCATATAACCTAAAAAGACATCGGCGAAGAAAAATCTATGTAGAAGACGCTAGAAGAATACGATCGACGGAAAAATTTTGTAACCAACTCGAATATTAAACAGCGATTAATGATCTCGACAATTAACGCGCTCGCTTCGCTCGCGCGTTAAACAGTCTCGATCATTAATCGCTCTTTTTAATATACTTGTTGGTTAAATAACTATTAAATAATTTTTAAAGCGATTTAATATGAATGATATAAATTTCGTGCAGCGCGCACTACGTCAATCGTAACGGTAAATGGAAACGTAGCTGGGACAGTGGAAGATAATTTACTATTAGTACAATACGATCAGAACAATTTAATTGCGTAATTTTGAAAAGTAGTGCGAGTTAAATATAGATAATGAATTTAGATGTACAATTAATAATACCCGCATATTGTTCAACTGCCTCGCACCAAAACCCACCAGCGATGGAAGCCAAACTACCCAAATTATTGTTCATGTTTATTTCGGTCTTAAAAATTAACAAATAGTCGAAATGCCATTAAATTCAAGGGATGTGCATCGCAGTAAATAAGGATTATTTGCATGATTATTTGCTTCATACTGAAGAAAACAAAAACGCCCATCTATCGAAGAGACTCTACATCCAACCTTGGATGATAAAATACATATTCAAACTTCTAGGATCGAAGAAAGCCAATACAATTAACGTCTTCCCACTGGCTTTTACCCAAAATAATCATTTCAACACGCGTCCAGAATTTTCTACTTGGTAGAATAGAAGTCACATTTTTAAATAACCGCGCTATTTCAAGGTCTATCCGCAAAATATTTCCCGAACGAATTTGTCCAGTTTGATAGTACTTTAAAGATCGAAAAAGATAATGAAAGCTTCGCCTTTGCCCTTTCTCAAAGCAGTGCTAAATAGATAACATTTTTATATTATGTTTTGGTGTTTGTATTTACACTTAAATTCTGACCGTCAAGAATAAGTTTTTTATTTTAATTTGTGCAACTGCGATAATCCATGACGCAGGAAAATAAATAATCTTCGATTCTTTTCCTTTTCTATGACATTTTTACATACATTTGTTAACAACACTAATTGTTTCTTTAGTAACCAAAAACAAAACAGGTTTGTGCGTTTTCTGCTTATATCTAGCACGGGTATCAGACGCAATTTCATTTGTTTAAACAATGGCAACGAAGATGGTGTTCTATTGTTGCTTTTTAGCTGTACTTGTTAGTGTAGCGTCTGGTGCAGATGAAAATTGTACGTCAGATAACGTAAGTAAATAAAAAAAAAACTTAAAGGCCTGAAAATAAAAACTTTTCTATTGATATTAGGTTCTTACGGAATTAGACAATGATAGGATTGACATGCCAATTGAAGATCAGCAGTTTGTGATAGAGGCTGTTACGAATGCAACTTTAGTAGGCGGTGATGAAGGGGACATTGTAGAAAACATTTTTGAAATTATAAATCCAACCTACGATCAGACGAAGGCATGGACCGTGGTACAACTACCAACTGTTTCTCATTATTGGTACGATTCAAGGATATACATTACAGCTTGCTTGTGCAAAAATTGCACGGAATATCTAGTGTACTATGTTTCTCATAATGTGGAAGAAGAACGATAATACTTGGTTCCAATATTCTGTACCCTCTGTATCAGGTTTATTCATTATTTAATTTTTACTGTGTTAAATATGTGTTAATTCTAAAGTAATTAAGGTAATTTATATATTTTATGAATGTAATTTTTGTTAAGAGAAGCTTTTTTAACTTTTCGTAGAATTATACCGATATGTCGATAATATGTTACCTTTGCAAGCATTTTTGCAAGACAACTTTTTTTCAACGGTCACAGCGGATAATTTATAAACAATATGTAACATACAGATCACCTAAAATTTAACAAAGATTTCAAAAATGCTATATTACAAAAATGTTCTATTTCAAATATGAAAGTTAACACCATTTCCGGCGAAACCGGAAGTAACCGAAAACTCAAAATATTGTATAAGTATTGTTATTTAGGCGTTATTCGCCTCGGAGCAAAATATTTTGCATTAATGAATATGATTACCAATTATTGATTACTAATTACACTAGTCAACAAAATTAAATAAACAAAATGTACATTATTAAAATTACATTATTAAAATACCACTACTTTTTTTCTTAGATCCTTGGTCCGCTAACTCAAAAATCGCATTACAAAAATTAGAATGGAAACGTTTTCGTTTCGTTATATTAAGTTATTCATATTGTTTTCCAATCGCTTCAGTAGTTTCAGTGCAATGGTCCACAATTTGGAAAATGTTTGGCACAAATGAAAATCAAACAGTTACTTAATCGCCGGCGAAATGTAGAAATCATGACAACATGCAGTTTCTTAGTTTGTATGTAGAGTTTGCACTTTTACGAAGAGAACAAGGTATTTATAATGAAAATCTATGAAAAAATAACGTTATGACCAATTATGATTGATGGCTACGAAACTATCAAAATTCAGCTTTTCCTCTATTTTGTATTTTTCTTTATTTAGAGGAGTTTAATGTATGGTAGAGGATCGTACCTTCGGATGACGAGTACGTCACGTGATTTGTGCCAAGATGCGCATGTAATTTTATACAGAACAACTTTTTGTATTGCAAATCGTAGTATTTTAGTATCATTAGCATTTACAAATAGTTTGTCAGAATTAGAAAAAAACAAACAAAATTTTGCTTCAAGATAGGTGGCTGTAACTTCATATTTGAATATATTTTACCTTCTAAACAACATTTCCAAATAAAGTTTATGTATAATAATGAAAATAAAGGTACTTTACTCTTATTAAAAGTTGATATATTCTGAATCGCTGGGACCGAAATTTACATATTTGACGGTTGCTGTTTTGGTTTCTTACGAGCCGCCAACTTTTATTAAAAATAAAGTTTTCTGAGAAAGTGATAATAATTATGTTTTCCATGTGGTGCGGACTATTCAGGCCACGCTGTATATCAAATTATTTCTTTACTAATACAAGTACAAGAACAAAAGTTTTCGATAACATGAAATGAAAATCTCATTTCCAGATATTGCATTATAAATAATAAGTATAATAACAACAAACTATACAACTAAATGCAAAAACCCGCTGTATGTTGTCAATGCTTTTACCGAAGACTGCATATTTCGGAACTGAAAAATTAACATTTATTCGCAAAATCAAAATAAATTAAAGTTTTTTAAATTTGGAATTACTGTTATTTATTACTTGTGTTTTACTGGGATTTATGTAATGCGACTGTAGAAAAAGAATTCCATAATAGTTTTTAAGTAATTTTTAATGCAACTTAATATGAATGATATAAAGTGTGTGCAGTGCGCGCTATGTCAATCGTAACGGTAAATGGTAACGTAGCTGGGACAGTGGAAGATTATTTACTATTACTACGATACGAGCAGAAGAATTTAATTGCTGAATTTTGAATAGTAGTGCGAGTTAAACATTGATAATGAATTAAGATGTACGATTAATTTTATCCGAATCTCGTTCAACTGCCTCGCACCAAAACCCACAAGCGAGGGAAGCCAAACTACGCAAATTATTGTTCTTGTTTATTTCGCTCTTAAAAATTAACAAATAGTCGAAATGCTATTAAATTCAAGGGATGTGTATCGCGGTAAATAAGGATTATTTGCGCGCTAACTGATTTGTCCTGCTAACATTAGTTACTGTGTAATAGGCTTTGATAGTACGTTAAAGATCGAAAAACAATAATAATAAAAGCTTGAACTTTGTCCTTTCCCAAAACAGTGCTAAATAGATAATATTTTTATATTATGTTTTTGTGTTTGTATTTACACTTACATTTTGACCGTCAGGAAAAAGATTTTTATTTTAATTTGTGCAACTGCGATAATCCATGACGCAGGTAAATAAATTATGTTCGATTCTTTTCGTTTTCTATGACATTTTTACATACATTTGTTAACAACACTAATTGTTTCTTTAGTAACCAAAAACAAAACAGGTTTGAGCGTTTTCTGCTTATATCTAGCACGGATATAAGACACAATTTCATTTGTTTAAACAATGGCAACGAAGATGATGTTCTATTGTTGCTTTTTAATTGTACTTGTTAGTGTAGCGTCTGCTGCAGATGAAAATTGTACGTCAGATAACGTAAGTAAATAAGAAAAAACCTAAAAACTGAAATAAAAACTTTTCCATTGAACTTAGGTTTTAACGGAAATCGACAATGGTAGGACTGACATGCCAATTGAAGATCAACAGTTTGTGATAGAGGCCGTTAAGACTGCAACTTTAGAAGGCGGTGATGAAGAGGACATTGTAGAAAATATTCTAGACATTCTAAGTCCAAACTACGATCAGAAGAAGGAATGGACTGTGATAAAACTACCAACTGTTTCCAGCAATTGGTACGATTCAAGGATATATATTACAGCTTGCTTGTGCAAAAATTGCGCTGAATATCTTGTGTACTATGTTACCCATGATGTGGATGAAGAACGATAATACTCGGTTCAAATATTTTGTTCTCTCTGTATCAGATTTATTATTTATGTATTTTTTAGTTTGATGTTTATAAATATGAATATAACTTAGCATAAAGTAAATGTGTGTAAAGTCTGAAGTAATTAAGATAATTTATATATTTTATGAATGTAATTTGTGTCAATAGAAGGTGTTGAAACGTCAATCTTTATAAAAAGTTTGGATGTCCTAAAAATTCCATAGCCAAAATCGGACTTTTAATTTCACATACAGAGTGGTTGCAAAATTATCAGTTTTTTGCAGTTAAATTTAAAATGTCCTAAGGAAAAGTTGTTTAATATTTTATTTATTGCTCAAATACACTCAGTTCCAAAGGGACTTTAATGTCTCATATTTTTACTTCATCATACGCAGTATGATCGAAAGGGTCCAAGGGAACTTTCCTCTAAGCAGTTTGCATTGATTTTGCAAATGAGCCGCCATTTCTGTAATTTCGTCAAAATAGTTCAATAATAAATTAAAGTAGAGCAAAATACCTATATTCAACATGGCGCTCATAACACACACAAAACTTGGCCATGGTTACGATGCCATCTTTGATGTTATTTCAAATTAAAAATAACACTGCACTCCTTGTTAAAAAGTCGCTCTAGAATGTTTCTGTTTCAAATGTCTAGCCTCGTTTGGTTTTGAATGCAAAAGTAAAGGCGATATCATAACGTTTCAGCTTTTTACTTTATCATACGCAGTATGCTAAAGTATTGTAATCATGCCGAAAAAAAAAATTGAGATTTTAGCGGAAATAGGTCTTTTTGGGTCCCCTGAACATTTTTGACCAAGGTACAAAAAAATGTCTGTGTGTGTGTGCGTGCGTGCGTGTGTGTGTAAACGATTTTTGTGGCGATGATTCCGGAAAAACTACTAAAGGTATCGGGACGAAAGTTCATAATTAGAAGTTTCATGACCTAACTTAGAGCTGAAAAGCTTTTGGTTAAAAAGGGTCCAAAGGAACTGGTAGTTTATTCTAAGCCTTTTTCAAGGATTTTGCAAATGAGCCGCTATTTCTCTAATTTCGTCAAAATAGTTAAATAATAAATTAAAGTAGAGGAAATTCTGAATAATTTATGCCTATGAAATTTTTTGGTAAAATTAATAGTTTAGCTTTTTAGGTTATTCTAAGCCTTTTTGAAGGATTTTGGAAATGAGCCGCCATTTCTGTATTTTCGACAAAATAGTTCATTAATAAATTAAAGTAGAGGAAATTTTGAATAATTTATGCCTATGAAATTTTTTGGTAAAATTAATAGTTTAGCTTCAAGAGCAAATTCTATTTGATCGAGATCGGTCGCATCTGCATTGATATGAAATTACATAGTAGCCACGATTTTGACAAATATTTTTTTGTGTTGTCACATTCGAAAACAGCTGATCTCATCAGAGGTTGGAGAACCACTATGGAACGTTGCCGCTGTAGTGCGGCAAATTTTAAAATACAAATTTCAAATAAAGTAAAATCACCAATTTGATTGTTTGTTGATAAGAAATATCAACCCGTCTTTATATCTAATTCCAAAAACGATACATTGAGAAAATTATAAATAAAGTATAGCGATGAGTGTAGTTTTATTTTAGTATGTTGGTAGTGATAGTGACTCATGTTTATGCACATGCAAACTAATATCTGTCATTATCACGATATGTAAGAAACACTATAATTTCGTATTCTACCACCGCCATTAGCTACCATTACCTACTAATCCGAATGCACCTTTAAACTTGATGTTTCGTCAAAGTGGTACCAACCTAGCATTTACTATACAGAAATCATTGATTTTTTTTTAAAATACGTATATCTTAAAAGGCAACACAATACCTAAACGTTGATGTCGCTCCTGCCAAAAACTAGATAGCCGACTCGCTCATATGCGACGGCGACACTCCGCCTTCGGTGACGCGCCGCATCACCGCTCGTCGCGCTATTCCGTACTTTCGGCATTTGTGACATAAATAACTATTATTCTAATGACGTAGTGTAGGTAGTGTCAAATGCTGATGATTTGACAATACGTACGATTTATCTCAATAGAATAGATTCTCATGCAGCTAAACTATTAATTTTATAATATATTGTATGATAAAGTCATGTGCCTGGCCACATCAGATTTTTGCGGATATATTCAAAATGAAAAATGATAGCTTAAGTTTCTTTTCAGATAATTGATCAGCACAAAAATTCGAAACTATGCCAAATTTAAACATAGGCTCTATCTCCACTAATAAGCGAGATCTCCATGGTGAGCCTCGAAATTGAATCACCCGGTATATAGTTTGATCTATCTAATAACGTACATATTTTTATAATTTCTTTACACTAATTCAAACAATCTACCATGTAACAAAACAGGTTTGAGCGTATTTCTCCTTATATCTAGCACGGATACCGGATGCAATTGCATTTGTTTAAACAATCGCAACGAAGATGTTGTTGAGGTATTCCTTTCTAGCTTTACTTATTAGTATAGCGTCTGGGGCAGATGAAAACTGTACATCAGACAGCGTAAGTAAAGAAGAAGGACCTAAAAGAAATAACCCTGAAAAAAAAAACTTTCTCTATTATTCTTAGGTCCTTACAGAAATTGATAATGTTAATACCGATATGCCAATTGAAGATCAACAGTATGTGATAGAAGTTGTTAAGAATGCTACAATAGAAGGGGGTGCCGAAGAGGATATTGTAGAAAATATTCATGGCATCCTAGATCCCAGTTATGATCAGAAGAAGGAATGGACTGTGACACAACTACCAACTGTCTCTAGCCACTGGTACGATTCAAGGATATATATCACAGCTTGCAGATGCAATAATTGCACTGAATATCTTGTGTCCTATATTACCCATGACGTAGTCGAAGAAAAATAATAGTTGCTAATAATATGAATACTAATCTGATGTATTTTTGTACCTATTGTTTAGTTTGTTGTTTAGAATTATGAATAAATAAAGTATATTTCTGTTAATTCAAAAGTAATTGAAGCAATTTATTTATTATATTTGCGCGATTTGTGTTAATAAACGCTGTTTGAACAGGAAATGAGTTGCTTTTGTCCTTTTTATTTCACTTAGTAAACATAAGTTTTTAATATTAAATAAATTATGCTTAACAACCAAGAGTCGATATTTGTTCCAAAAATATGATTGAACCCCAAAACCTTTTTTTTAATTTTTCGTAGAATTTTGTATGAATCCAATTATTCGCTTGGTTACCATACATAAATGGGGTATCAGAAAGAATCGGTAGATAATTGATGAGTCACGCGGCACAGTAGAGACACCCGGCTAGGCAATTAATTTTCTAAACGATTCTGGTCGTGAAAGCCTACGTTCTTAGTTTTGCAGGGAGAAATGGTCGTTTATTGTTATTGTTTATATTATATTTTTATTATTGTAAAATTAACGCAACAATAAACAAATTAACCACTTATAAAGGAAGGACAAAATTACTTATTGAGACAAGTTTGAGCTTGAAAAATGGGGTTAGCATCAATATTTAAATTATTTTATATTATTTCAATGTAAGTGATGTTTTTACTTTTCTTTTGTATACCAAATGAAGTTCTGTTATATAATTATTTGTTGTTAGACTATTGTCTTTTTAGAACATTATTTTTCACCAGTAAACACTCGTTAAAAAGTTATTATTTTGGTACAAAATAATATGTAGGTATGTTTATTTAAAATCTGATATAAACTTTTTATGCTTTTTTGCATTTTTATATAAGCGTTGGTGGTACGGAGAAATTCGAATATATTTTATGCGGTACACGGAACCTAAAATGTTGAGAACCCCTGTCTAGTCCAACCGACAAAACAACAGACGCACGTCATAACTCATATTTTTCTTTATTTAGTTTTGTAACTTCGTATTTTGGCATTGTTGGATATATCGTACTAAATTTGCAATTTATTTTTAAAATTAGCAATAAAAAATCTATAAGTATCAGATCCGTTCAGTCAAGTAACATTTTCGTCGAAGACCTGTATAATAAACCTTCAAACTATCCAAAAGGAGCAAGAAAGATACCAACCAATTGCGATCTTGATCCTTCTTTTTATGACTGGAGCTGGTCGGCAGCAAACAAAGCGCTAAAATTCTGTCAACAGCGCATAACAAAACCAACCACAGGTAACCTTAGTATGTAAAACCGTTTTCAAGAGAACCGCAGATAGGATTTGCAGTACCTAGTCGGAAGGCAAGATTTCTTTAGTACAAAATGTTGTTGAGACATTTGTATCTGGTTATACTTATTGGTATAACGTATGGAGCAGATGAAAATTGCACGTCGGAAGTAGTAAGTATGAATTGGTGAATGAAATAAAGCATTAAAATCATCTTTTATTTAGGTTGAAACCACAATCGATGATGATTACACAAACATGTCAATTGACGAGCAAAACTTTGTGATAAATGTCGTCAAGAATTCTACATTAGATGGTGGTGCAGTGGAGGATATTGTAGATAACATACATTATGGTTTAGATCCCACTTTTGATTCAAATAAGGAATGGATTGTGATAAAACTACCAACTATTTTCAGCCACTGGTTCGATTCAAAGATAGATGTTACAGCTTGCAGATGCAACAAATGTATCAAGTATCATATATCGTATATAACATTTGATGATTGCAAACCATGAAGAAGGTAAAAGCTGGAATGCGGAATGGGAAAAGTATATTCCAAGAGAAGAATAAAGCCTATGATAGTGACTGTGATGTTATTTGTCTTTGAAGTTATTTCACATCAAATCAATAAAATCATATCTACATGATAACCCTAGTCAACAGCAAATCAAAAATCGGTCAAGTGACAACCGCTTCTAACAACATTTGTACGCTAAGAATTTCAATAAAATATCAAGTATTTGGTATCATTGTAATCAGAAAGATGTTTTCTATCGAATAATCAGGGTGTACCCGTGAAAAAAAAAAGGACTCACTGATCAAAAACCAATTAAATCACGCTAGAGGGCGCCAGTAATGCAATCTCAGCCAAAATCGATTTAGTTAGTATATATTTGACAATTTTCGACTATTTTCACCTAGATTAATACACAAAAAAAGTTATTTTTGTGTATAAAATCTAAATTTACATATTCCATTTACAAATTTACGTGTAAGTTTAATTCAATTCAAACTTCCAATTCAAACTTCCAAATTCTCCATCTCCATCTGAATCATACTAATTTATGCCATAAAAACCACTAAAATAGGCTAACTAAAAATCTTACCATTCCAACTTTGAAAACCCTTTTGGTCAGATTGGCGAGGAACTCCCTTTTGTTGGGATCTTTCCTATCCGAAGGCTTGAAGCACCTCTCCTTCTCGATATTATCCCCACTACTGCATCTCCTTAGGCCAAAATTTGGCGTTGGTGATGCCCAAATTGGTGTGGTCGGTGCAGATATATGATAACCACTGTTACTCCTATTCAAGGGCACGAAGGGCCTAGGCTGAGGGTTTGTTGTGGTCGACTTGGACCTCGTATAACTCTGAGGTATTGGCCTCATTTTCCACTATTTTCTTTCGGCTGTATTCCACGAAAGTTAAGTAAAAAAATTATAATATACTGTGTGTTTATATATCAAAATTTCCCAAACAGTAAAGATGAAGATAGGGAAGGAGATCCGGGGATCTTGGTGGCCATGGCAAAAAGTTGCCATTGGTTTATGGAATGATATGGGAAGTTTTGAAATAAGCACACTGTATATAATAAATAGCATTTGTTCTGTACTGGTTGTGAAGAATATTATATATAATAATATATTAACACAAAATTGAATATATTTTTGGTAACTTCAACCTACATATAGTTTTTAGATTTTTAATATGCCATAAACAGGTGCCTGTGGTCTCCCGTTGTGAAATGCTATTACAGTCTTGAAAAAAAAACTTGAAAAATAGACTATGTTCCTGAAAATGGTTATCTTCTATCATATCCTTTTACATATTTTCAAAAAATTTAGGCCAATAAAGTTACAAAGACATTGTCAACCAATGATAATCAATAAAAAATAATATTAAGTCCGTTTTAGACTTATTGATATAACTTACATATTATAAATATAACAAACGATTTATTTCGTTTTTGTACCGATTCCAAAAAGTTATGAATAGTAGTAGACTGACCTACATACTTGCATTTATACTCCTGCGTCTGTTTATAGTAAATAAAACCTGCGTGTTACATAAAAATAAAAGACTTGCTCAATATCTACTCTATCTTGAACAAAAATAGCCATATACTTACATCAGGTTTCTTTATGTGAAATATACGTTCACTGCGGCCGATATTGTTTATAACCGAGATTAATTATATACATTATTGCGCACTTGCAAGCTAGTTAAATAAACTTTTCTCGGAAAATACTGTAAACTGATCAAAAATAGCACATGGATGTGCGTCTAACTTTTTGGGTGTTGCTTCTAACAGCACGATTTGTTACGTTTATTAATAAACTAAACTAATAAATGATCACGTCCCTTCTGATTATTTCTGCAGTATTATACAGGGTGTTGCAAAATAAACATGTGATTATTTTGGTATGCTGATAATGGGATATTATCTATATTATTAAGTTAATGAGAGATAATTTTTATGACGTGTATGTTATTTATTTTGAAGTGGATTGCACCTGTTATTAAATAATATTGTGATTGTATATCTGTGTTATCTGATTCAATACAAATAAGGATATTCATTGACATATTTTGAGTGAATATTCCAAGAGATAAGGTATACTGAGTGAATCACAAAAGGCGAACAAAACTAATGAATTATTTTTAAAATCTATCCTTTGTTTCCCAACTTTTTTGTTTTTGATTCGACACAATATCTGAATGTCTGTAAAAGATACAGCTTTACAGGTAAAATTTAGCCATTATAGCTTTAATTTTCAATCTTAAACCGATTTTGATGATTTTGGTATCATGAATGAGACTCTAAATTCAGAAAGAACAATTTTATACAAAATATTGTTTTTAATTACAAGTGAACCCATAAGTTAAGATAAATCGCAAGTAATGTCAACATGATCTTTATAATTGACTTAAAAGTTAGTCTTTACTGCAAATCAGAACACCCCAGAAACACAAAGCAGGCTATGAAATGAAAATGACACACAAACTAGAGGAAATACTGAATAATTTATATCTATGACATTTTTTGGCCTAATTAATAGTTGTGTTAGCTGTATTAGCAAATTCTATTTGATCGAAATCGCTCGTGTCTGCGTTAATATAAAACTAGTTAGCCAGGATTTGACAGATATTTGATACTGTTGACAGTAGGTATTGTCAAAACATCAGCGTTTGACAGATGTTTTGACAATATCTACTGTCAACAGTATTAAATATCTGTCAAATCCTGGCTAACTAGTTTTATTTTAATGCAGACACGACCGATCTCGATCAAATAGAATCGCATGCAGCTAAACTATTAGTTTTATATCTAGTATGATAAAGTCATGTGCCTGGCCACATTTTTTTATTGTTTTAAAAGAAGAACAAGTTGAGACCACACATAAGTTAGGAAAATATTTTTTATGACATAGTCTTGTAGATTCCAATTCCTGATTCAAGAGTTTCAAATCTCTTTTGTTTTGTTTTTTTTTTCGTGACATATCAGGGGAGTACCTCTTCGCAGATTCACACTGTATATAATGCTCGTTTGACAGTATTTATATGCACATATTCATTATTTTTAAACAGCCTCGTGCACGTAGATATTCTTTGATTAAATTACACATTCTTACGAAAAATGCAATATCTAACGTTTACTTATTTCGACGACTTCGTCATTGATGTATTTTTACTTGTAGGTATGTTCTAAACAGATTTTAATAAAGTTTTTAATGGTAATATTGTTGGAATATAAATTTTATGGTCCTACATAGGGAACTTTTCACATAAACTCGAATTAAAAGTAGGACAACTTTATAGCCCTATGACCAAAATTCTTTTGATTTTAAATGAAAAGGGAATAGGTGTTTTAAATTTATTTAGATTTATAGATTTATGTGCGTTGAATACGAATCCGGACGCAAAAATTTAATTTCTTTTCAGTTTGTCTTTTAATAGTTAAGTTTTCCTATGTTTTATAATTTTTTTGGGACGCTAAACGCCTCTTAAAGAAACGTGGTAACTTTTAAAGGCACTTGTAAAATTTTTGCATTGGCTTTAGTCACTATAAACCAGAGGAAATTGGCAAAAGCACGTTTTGTTTTGAAATTTTGACCTCGACTATCGAAAATATAGGTCCACTGCAGTTCACAAAATTTAAGTTCCCCAAGAATTATCAATAAGACCATAGAACTTTTCTCTACGACTCACATACATAATAAGTTCATTGTATACGTAGGTATCTATATGAGTATACAGGATTAGCAAAAATTACTGGAACATTTTATTATGGAAATTTGGTATCATTTCCTTTTTTAAAATAGAGGATTTCTTTACATTTTTAAATTCTAAGATTGATTTCAAGAATTTTATATAGAAATAATTTTTTTATAAAGTGCACTTTTTTTGAGTTATGCGCAATTAATCAAAAACTCCTGAACTGCAAATTTAGAATATTTTCCCTCTAACATACACATAATGGATTGTTAATTTCTCTTGAATATTTCATTTTTTATCTGTTTGCTTAAAATAAAAGATCATGAGTTTTGATTAATTGTTTATAACTCATAAAATACTACTTAAAATTCTTAGAATTAATCTTAATCTAAATTTCCATAATAGAATAAACACGCTGTATATTAAAAATTTGATTGAGAAGTTTTCTGGGTTTAAACCCAAGCCCACAAAACTTTTAATTTATTTTATTTTTATTTTTTATGGTTAGAGAATTATATAGGTAGATGTTTTTTAAAAACATTGAATATTATATTATAAACAACACCAATAAAACAATATGATGTTCAGTATCATTTTAGTACCTCTTTAGAACGTCATCAACCTGAGTACAAATTTACTCTATACTGGCTTTTATAATAGTATTCAGAAAGCAGTAAACTAAAACCAAATTTCTATTTAAACTTCGTTGTTATCCCAGTTCCGAATTTTCAAAACAATATCCTACATAATATTCCACCAACCAATACACAAAAACAGCCAAGAATAAACCGGAAATAACCTCACTGAATCCACAAACTGAATAAGGTCACAGAAGTCGTAAAAATCCCACACACACTGTCACAGTCACAACAACCGTTATAGTCACACGACTCACACGGAAGCAGAACAGTCACGACGAACTGTCAATACGCGCGAGAAACAATTGCATCGGTCGCGAGACCTAACCTATACGCCCGAACGTATCAGATAACGGACTTCAAAAAATTGATAAGGCCCTCTCAAGTTGAGGAGTGGGGTGGCTTTTGGCATGAATTCTATAACAAAGTCGACAAGCAAAGTTGTGCGGAGGGCCAGAAATATCTCAAAGGTCCCTAATGTAAGCGATTGGAAGCCGTCCAGAACTCGCGGTCCGTTTTTATCTTCCATTGACGTCAGGTTGATTGTTCGGAGATGGGACGGCCAGAAAACAGATGAACCGCGGTTTGTCTGTGATTGTTTCGTGTCGAGTTTTTTTGGCAAGTGGCCGGACGTTAGAGGGATTAGGTGCCAAATTTTTGGAGGTTCGCGGATATTTTGATGCGCCGAGTTAGAGGATTTGGAGATGTTGTTGCGGTCGACGGTTTCATGAGTGAATTTGGTTTCACTTTTGCTTGGGGAATTTTAATTTTATCGCGTGAATTTATGAGTGAGGCTTGTTACTTGTATTCCTCTTTGGAAGAATATCAAAAAGGTCTATATTTGTTACACTATTGTAATGAAATCTTCAAAACTACTAAAGTGAACTTCATCAACTCTTTTTGCCAAGAATATGAAGTCATAAACAGTTGCAGATGCATTAAAAACTTTACTGCTGACCTCTGACTTTCGGTGATGATGATCATAGGAAATGTTGGGTAAATTAATGAAAACTGCAACCACAACAACAGAATTTTGATCAACTGTTTCTGAGATATAGTGAGATTAATGTCAAAAACGTGCATTTTTCGAAAAATCATTGTCTTCATGCAGCTTTTAATAATTGCAAACTGCTACTATGAATTACACAAAAGAATAATTTAAGATAATCAATTTTTTTAAGGATAATAGTGCGACCGTGAGTTGGTTGAAGTGCTCCACCGCCTTAGACTAAGCTAAATCCTAGGTTCTACTTATTTATTTATATAAATATTAAGGAAAAACTTATGGGGATGTTCAAATTACTTTAGAGAACAAAAACAAGAAGTTTATTATCAGATTCAATCACTTTGCATTGAGTGATGCCATGGCATTTTACCGTGTGTTCATTTCAAAAGTATCCACCCTTAATAACTCTTGACCTGATGCGATTATTGTTTTGAGCGGAAACACGTCGATTTAGATATCGAGGGGGAAGTTCAAAAACGGTACCTAGAGAATTTTAGGTTTCATCCCTTCACCCCACTTTGAAATTTCAAATGGCACCCCCTACCTTGTGATACATCATTTGAAAGGGCATAAAATTCTCTACACCACCATAAAGTAGAGGAAACTTTGTATAATTTATGCCTATGACATTTTTTGGTAAAATTTATAGTTTAGCTGCATGAGCAAATTGTATTCAATAGAAATCGGTCGTGCCTGCATTAAAATAAAACTAGTTAGCCAGGATTGGAAAGATATTTCCATTGTAATGACAGTAGGTAGTGTCAAATGCTGATGTTTTGACAATACTTACTGTCAATAGAATCAAAATATCTGTCAAATCCTGGCTAACTAGTTTTATTTTAATGCAGACACGACCGATCTCGATCGAATAAAATCTCATGCAGCTAAACTATTAATTTAATATATATAGTATGATAAAGTCATGTGGCTGGCCACACCAGATTTTTTTGTTAGTTATCTCAATAATACAGTGAGCGCGTAAAGTATGGAAACATGACAAGGTTTCAAGAACGGTTTGCCATTTTAAAAAATCCTCGAACACGTCAATTTATAATTATCAAAATACACCTTATGGTACCAAATTAATTTTTTTACCTTCAATTGTTTTTAACAGATGATGTCATCGACATTTTTTTTAAATGGCAACCCTATATTTTTTTTAATGAATTTGACAGATATTTTAATTGTCTTTATGGTAGCATAACATTTTTATGGCCTTACAAAGGAAAATTTTCGAGAAAAAGGCAATTGAAGGTTATGAAATAAAAGTGACAAAATCTCCGGAACGGCCTCGACCGAATTTAACAAAATTTTGTAATTAAATATTTTGCAACGCTGCAAACGCAGTGGTGTATGCACTGTACGATTCTGTTAAGTTGAGCTGTTGTTATTTTTTGTTATCGATTTTTTCTTTAGATTTTAGACCTAAGTAATAAAGGTTTTTGTTAATTTCAAGATGTTTTTGATATAATCCTATAACAAGCGTAGTAACATTGAATAGGCAATTAAAGACTGTAACAGAAAATGTCAAAATATACAGGGTGTTCCATTTAAAATTCAAGTTTGAGGTAATATCTCAGAAACTGTAAACGTCGCATCAACGATAATAACGCAAGTGACTTCACATGGTTACAAAATACTTAACTCCAAAATTTCGTTAAATTTGGACGGGCCGTTACGGAGATTTTGTCACTTTTATTTCATAAACTTCAATTGTCATTTTCTCGAAAATGTTCTTATGTAAGGCCATAAAAATATTATGCTACCATTAAGACAATTAAAATATCTGTCCAATTCATTAAAAAAAATATAGGGTTGTCATTTAAAAAAAATTTCGATGACGTCACCTGTTAAAAACAATTGAAGGAAAAAAAAATTAATTTGACCATAGGTGTATTTTGATAATTATAGATCGACGTGTTCGAGGATTTTTTAAAATAGCAACCCGTTCTTGAGATTTTGTTATGTTTCCATACTTTACGCGCTCACTGTATATTTTTAAGAGCATGGCTCGCATAATTTATTGTAATATTGATTTACCTAATATGGCTAATAAAATTATTATCAACGCACTGCCATAATCTCTCAATAGCAATCACTGACAACAATAGATATAGATGAATCAATTATAACGATAAAAGTCCACATTTTAATCTCTTTCATCTATGATTTCCAATGTTTTACATAGTTCCTTATATGGTTTCCGATAATATTATTGTTTATTCTAAAGATCATTGATAAGAAATCTATGGATCATAGTAATATAATGAAATCATGAATCTCAAGTGTTTCAAAGTATTAATATAAATAACAGCAAGTTTCAATTATAAATGATTAATGATCTGAATGATCTACATCGCAGGATTTTGATTTAGTGATACACATATTTTGACTTACTATAAAATATACATTTAAGATTAAAGGAAATAATCCAGATTTGTCCAGCATTTATTTCGCGCCTCAGAATCATGAGGTTCTATGTGAATTTATAGTCATTTATGCCATTTATAGTAATTTCAAGGGCCGATTTATTCTAGAAATTCATTATGGTTTCTGTGACAATTAATGAAGATTATCTTATCTAAATGTCATAATGACAAGACGTGGCGGATACAAAACGAAACATCATGTTTTGGCATGCATACACGATTTGTTCACGTCAGTCGTTTGCAGGCGCTAGCAACTTTATTTATATTTCGTGTTCCTGGATAGTACAGACTTGATCCCCGGAGAAAGCTAACGTCGGCAATCTATAAATTCGACGATAGATCTAAATCATTATTCAAGCGGATTAGAAACTGGACACGCTTCTGAATATTCTAAATTTATCGGACCATTTATTTGTAGAAGGCAGGCGCGCACATTTGTAACAGTGGGCAAAATATGCGTTTTAGCAAGTACTCTGGATATTGAAATAAACCTTTAGCTGTTGATCAAAGTCACTCCAAGCCAAATTTAAACTTGATCACTTGTGTTTTTGTTTTTGTTTACTGAAAATGTTCAGATAAAAAGAAAACTCACCTGTTCTTCATCCGTCTTGACAAGCCTGTTCAATTCTTGCGCTATCTGAAAATATGAAACACAACATTAGAGTAAGAGTTGATATTTTAGCCTTATTGCTTCATGATGTATGAAAATGTTTATTTATGTTTTTGTGTGCAGTTTTCTGTCACTTATAATTATTAAATATTTATGAGTGGGTTGGTTATACAGGGTGTTTTGAAAGCCAAACAGAAGAGGCATTAGATTATAATGCCATAGATCTTGATATATTAACCTTTTTTCTGTCCAGTTTGAGAAATTTATTTATGAGTGTTTCTCTCAGATAGAATATTGATCGATTATTTATTTATTGTGGATTTATTGATAGATACGTACACAGTTTGACCGGTTTTCATAATATCTAATTAAATATTGTTTAAGGAGCTCCATTTCCATATAGAACTGTACGTTACCATCCAAGGAAAACAGCTCTGTATACTTTAGTCTGAATACACGATATGTTATTAGGTGCTGGTTGAAATTTAAATCAGAGACGGGCTGTGTTAAATATTCTTAAAGGTATGATTAGATGGTAACTCAAATAGTGTTGCATTATACAAGGTAGTTAGTTAGCTTTGCTCTCCGTAAAATGACTCGTCTAATCATACCTTTATGGAAATACCTAAATGGAAGATTTTAATGTTTTTACGCTGTCTGGAGGGTGAATTTGTTTTAAATTTTTCCTACCGTAAAACATTTTGATACAGAAAATACAATATGATTAATAATTATCTACTTAAGTCTAGAAATTAACAAAAATAATAATAAAATGTTGAATGATTTTTGTTTAAACGTATGATTATTGATTTTGCTGTCGTATGGCCTGTACTTTACAATAATAGTATAACTAGATAGTATCAGCTTTGTTCCGAAGAAAGGGACTTTGTGACTAAATTATCAATGAGGTTTTTGTTTTGAACACATTTTGATCGGAAACTATTTTACAGTTCATCTGTGATTTTTAAAGACCACTAGGAAACTTAACTCTATTTCCAGGTCGCTTGTATGAATTTAGTGTGACATTTTGCACTGATGACAATATTTTTAAGCTACTATTCCTACAGCTTATAATCAAAACAAAAAAATTGATTTAGACGACCTCATGTGCAAATTGGACGATAGCTACCATTTATATTTTTTACCACAAACACAACAACTCCAAAAGGGGCATTCTATATATTACGTCTTGCTTTCAGTATTACCGATTTTTAATGTACTTTAGGTCATATCTAAATACATTATTCATGTTGTATTTACATTTTCAATTTGAAACAGCGCCATCTATCCACAGACCGTTGAACTATTTTACAATGCCAACAGACTAAAACTCCACCAGAATGTTATTCTAGTTACGTTCACTAAAAAATAACTCCCATCGTTATACGTAACAATTACTATACCTCTATAATATATTACAGTACACAATAATCATACGCCAGTAAGAACAAAAAGCATTTCTATATTTGTTGTAGTTTAATGATACAGATTATACCTATAGTTATTTATAAACTATATTTGTTTCATTTCAAAATAAAATATGCAGACATTCAGTCTACTAACATAATAACATCCATGATATAGGAATTCAAAAGTTTTAAAATTTTTTGTTCATTATAGTTATCAATAAGCACACTTTGCACCTGTTTTCTTACTTTTAAGGTAAAATTTTAAAACATTCAGCAAGTTTCTGGGGCAAAAGATATTCTCTAATCAAGTTAAATACTTTAGACGCTTCTTACTGACGTTGTTTGTTAAATGAATAATGACCTATTCAGTCGGTCACTGGAAAAGTTCCATAGGCTTCCCAAACAACCTGTAAGAAGTGTATAAATTCATTGTATTTTGAGCTGTTAACAATTTCACAATCCATAGAATAATAATAGTATGTATGTGTTGTATACCTGTGCGCATTTCATGATGTTTAGCATGCTATCAGACGGCAGCGATAACGGCCTAGACCTAGGGCTGCAACGCAAGCGATTTGCCAGCACTTCTTGGTGGTTTGGTGTGCGACACTACAAGACAACACGTGAAACAGATATAACAACAAACAACCACTCCAACGTCCAAGCAAGATCACCAAAATTTTACTGTACAAGAAGTTATCATTTAAACAACTTTGCATGGACGCTGACCAGAACTACAAAAGGCAACACAAGTATCACCAAAAAAACCAACAGACCTGTCTCCTCAATCCAGCTTGTTCCATCAAAACATCCCTCGGTATATCCTGGAATGAATCCTTCAACTCCTTATCCTTTTCAGCATACGTATCCAGATCTGAGATGATCTCATTCAAAGAATTCTTTATCCTATCATCTTTGATTTCGGCACTAGACTGGTTAACTTGTATCGGTTTCAGGTAGTCATCGAGATTTATTGGGTCTAAAGCCACTACGGGAACATATAATTCCCCTGTGGACGTCCTCAGCTCAAAGGGAACTTGCCCATCTTCAATCAGCAAGCTATTCCTAGGTGTGGTATCAGTTGTATTACAACTAGAGGTCTCTAAGCTTGACCCAGGTGGTTCCAAGAAGTTTTCTTGGGTTGGTACCTCCTGGCTAGTTTGGTATTCGATCCTGTCAACAGCAATTGAAGGCAAGCTCGGTTCTGCTTGGTCTTCTTGCTTTGGAACTTCTTCTTTAGGCGCAGGAGGCACATCTTCCTCTACGGTCTTCTCTTCAACTCTTTCTCTTTCATTACTTCCTTCGAAAGGCTTCAGTGGTTCATAGGCCTTCGAAGCTATATTATTACTGCTCTGTATCTCCAATGGTTTTATCAACTCGAAAGGTTTTGCCCCTTGGCTATTGAAATTCTTGTTACCGTCTTCTGTGGGGATCGTGTTCTGGTTGTAGTCGGTTGTTTCTGTAAGCCCGTTGGTCTGTGCTGGTCTTTCTAGCTGCGTGTTGGCGAGTATTTGTTTGGTCAGCTCGAATGACTTTGGTGCTTCCATCTGTTGCAAAGGTTCGAATGGTTTCAGCGGTTCGAATTTCTTTATAGGCTCCAGCGGTCTGTAGATGTCTGGTAAACGTAAAGGAGGCTTTTTCTGGCCATCTTCTTGTTGTATTTGGTTGCTCCTCTGTGGATCAATCTGAAAAAGAAACTTCCTTTTGCTCTTTTTGATGGTGGTGCTAGCTAATGGCAGCTCACGTTTTGAATCTTCAGTTTTGGGATACTAGAGTGTATTCCAAACTTTAAAAAATCACTATTATTGATAGTATGATTTTACATTTCGTAAAATTTATTGATAAATAGCAAAGAACAGATAAACTGATAAAATACTCGGACCTAAACGAAGTGAAAGCGTCGTATTGTGTCCCAGGGTGTTGTCTTGGGACCAATGTACTACACAGGCTGAGTTATTAGTATCCCGGCGGTCGATAGTTACTAAATCGTGAGACAAAGAAGTAATCAAAGCTAGCAGATAGATGACAGTATCCAAAGATATTAGATTCACTATACAGGGTGTACATAACAGTTAGTAAATTTGGATGATTTTCAAATCGCTTTTCCTAGAGTTTTTAAATGGATTTTATGTGCGAGTTGAATTGCTCATCAAGTTCCCTTTAATTTATGTCAGATATGTCATATGTCCAATTTTAGTAGTTTTCGTGATATTTACAATTTAAAGAGAAATGTGTAATATTATCTAAATATGCCATTGTTTTCTTGTTTTTCTATTTTGTTTGTCTCTTAGTTGTAAATAGTAATAGTATTCACATATAATTTACGAAAAAAAAACTTTATAACTATTAGCGTTTATTAATAAATACATCACTTTATACTTAGTAAGCTATTTGAAGCTAATTCAGAAACAAACCCTAAACACTTAATAACATTGCGCAACAAGTAGTTATTATTTTAATTAATATTTGGAAGTTGTTCAAAATGACGCCCTTTTTCTCTTCTGCAAGCATTAACGCGCTGTATAAAAGATCTTGAGATATTTTTTAACATGTACCTCTTATTTACTCTAAGGTTGTCAAAAATATTGGTTATACGAAGTTTCGTGTCTTCTAGTGTAGTAGGTGCTGATTGGTATACCAGCTCCTTCACATATCCCTATAAAAAAGAAATCGAGTTTGTTGAGGTCTGGAGACCTTGGTGGACACAATGTAGGACCTCCCATTCCCTCTTTGGTCGCCGTTTTAGTTCTTGTTTTGTGCTGGTAATTAATATTACCTGTTTCTTCAAAGTGCAACCGAACCCTGTTTATAAGACTTGGTTGGGGATGCCGTCCATTCGGATATCGCTGTTCATACATTCTGGATGCTACTAATGTATTTCTGTCGGCTTCGCCATAGATGTAGATCACGTTAATTAATTCTTCTTTGTTAATGATATAACTCATCGTTCAGAGAAAAGACAAATATTGTTACTAATTTTGACGGCAATAACTTATTGCGTGTCGTTAGATCTTAATTGTTTGTTTCTATGATTAATTAATGCTAATAGTATTAATGACAGTTTTTTTTAAGTTGTATTTTAATACAGTATTACTGATTTACTAATGAGGAACTAACAAAAAATAACTAATAATAATGTGCATTATTAGATAATATAGCACATTTTTCTTTAAATTGTAAATATCACGAAAAATACTACAACTGGACATATGGCATACTTAACATAATGTAAAGGGAACTCGGGGGGCAATTCAACTAGCACATAATATACAGGATGCTCCATTTAAAAACTTAAAGAAATGGCATTTGAAAAACATCAAAGTTTATTAAGTTTTATGAAGACCCTGTATAGTGAATCTAATATCTTTTGATACTATCATCTATCTACTGGCTTTGACTATTGTCTGATATGGTTTAACGGCAAAATCTGTAAAAATGTCGTTTTTACATAGTTTGAAAGAATATCCTGCAACGGGCATATTTTGGGGAAATAATTGAATATCTCAGGAACTATCAGGAACAAATTTCCAATTTAACTTTGATAATATTTAACACGAGATATCTATATTTGTTGCTGTAATCCGCCCTAAGAGTACTTGAGCTGCTGACAAAGGTCCTTACTTACTGGTTTTGATGTCTCAAACTCACACAACAAAACACTATTTTGGTTGTCCCAATATAATACCTAATCTGTATTTTTTTCCCAAAATTCTAATAGCATTTCACAATTCTCATGGTGTTCATTACAATCTGCCGAAAAAATCTTAAAAATCGGTGCAGTAGTTCAAAAGTTATTACAAAAACATCAAAGAGATATTTTTCAGTTTTGATGATACGATAATAAACTGAAGCTTCAAAACGTTTCAGGTAACTCGTAGATTTTCTGAGAAGCTATATAGAACTATGTGCATCGCGGCCACAATCTGTTAAATGATGAAACAGTTGACGTGAGAAACGAAAATTTGAGATCGAGTAACATTTTGAAGCTCAGTGTCTTATTTATTTATTTTTTTCTGTGGGGGTAGGTGGCAAGAAATCAAAAGATATGTGTTAGTGTATTGACGAGTTTATTGAAAGAAATATTATAATAATATAACAGGGGTTTTTGTTTTGGGTCAGTTGTTAAAGCAAGGGTTACTACTACATAGAATAGAACAATCCGTTTTTTTATTGGTTGGGTGTTTTTTTTTTTTTTTTGGGTGTTTAACAGATGTCTAAAAGTGGGATAAGGGTGAAAACATGAAACCAGTTCTATATAACTTTCACAAAATCTAAAGCTGCCTTTTGCTTATATTTATATTTTTTTGGGATGAAAAGCGAAAACACACAACAAATGGACGTAACAATGCGCTTTGTTTCTACAAGAAAAAATTGTCTTTTACAGTTTTATCACAAGTTTTTTTTTTAGATTACGTAATATTAAAAACCATACTGTAATATTTAGTAAATGCTTATAGTAAAAAAATGCAAAGCAATGCTTTGAAAAAGAAAAATATTAAAAAATATTTTTTTGGTCTTCTAAAAAATAGTAAAAAATATATCAGCATTTAAAAATTGTATAACCTGCCTCAGTTTATTTATTGTATATTATGTTTGTTATATGTTATACCCGTCATATTAATAAATATCTATACAAACGCAGTTTACATCAGCTATTTTTTTAATTTTATATATTTAGCGTTGATACTTCAGCAGAAAGCAGGTTAATGTAAATTATTGACAACAACGAATTTGGACGACTATACGCACATGACATCTACTCAAATTTGTAATGCACACAATATTCAAGCCAATTTTCTTCTATACAACAATTTTTTTAACATAACACAAATATATTTGCATATTTTCCTCATTTTCTTTATTTTATCGTCTGCTCGATCTTTTAACGATGTAGAATACACAAAAGAAGGTTGATAAGCTTAAATGTAAAGCAATACCACAAAAATAAGCCATAATACATGTGTTACCTTAAAAAAATGCATTAGAAATGAATGGTGGAGACAATGAAGTTATTTACTTCAAAACCCAAAGCAATAGTATTATTTTTTAACATACCTACACTAGAATTATACCCAAAAAAGTGTTGCCAGATATTTCTCTTTAAACATTAAACTAACAAATATTTCCAACTGAACTATTGTAACGATATAGAATTAATGGCAGATTGTGTAAAAGAAAGTGTAGTTAAAAAAGCAAAACAAAGTAAATATTTTACGCTACAGTTAGATGAAAGTACCGACATAAGTTATTTTGATCAATTATTAGTCTTTAACTGATTTGACGTTGAAGAGGTAATTGCAGAGGAATATTTATTTTAGGAACCTCTGCCCGAAAGAAGATCTGGTGATAAATTTTAATAATTCTATGTTTAACAATTCCATTCCATGGAAGAAATTTACCGGTGTCTGCACTGATGGAGCTCGGGCTTTAACAGAAAAGAATCGCGGCCCTCATAAAAAATTAAAACAGTAGCTCAAGAAGCTCAATTCACTCACTGCAAAATCCATCGGGATTTTCTAGTAGCAAAATCTATACCAAACAGACTAAAAATCGTTTTGGATCAAGCAGTAAAAAGATAACATTGTCTCTTCGTACTTAAATCAGAAGTTCTCCATGCAGAAGCTAATTTCAACTTCAAATATTGTTTCTTTGATGAATTGTGGATAGTCCGGTTAGCATATTTAGCTGATATTTTTGGAAAGTTGAATAATATAACCTTAGTTTTTCAGGGAGAAATGGTCGTTTATTGTTGTTTATATATTATTATTTTATGATTGTAAAACTAACGCAACAATAAAAAGAAGTTGATAAAAGTTAATGTAGTTTATATTGTCAGCATTAGAAGGCTTTCTTGATAAAATCATTATCATAATAACAAAGTTTAACAATTATTTTCCAGAAATCTAGAATGAAAATTGGACCAGACCTCCAAAAACTATGAGTATACCAGATAACTTTACTGCCAAAGAAAAACAACAATTGATAGAAACCAATGTTTAGATCCAGAAGAAGAATTATTTTAAAGAAATTGCAGATTAAGATATTAGATTTTTAGTGTTTTTGCACCACTAATTTATGTCAAATATAGTCGTCATTAATATTAATTTAAAGGACAAAGATAGAACAAAATTCATTATTGAGGCAAATTTGTGCTTCACAGCGTGTCATTAACAATAGCAAAAAAAATTGTTTGTTTCTTTCAGATGTCACATTGCAGTGGGTTTTAAGGTTATATTTTGTGCATCACTGACTCCACCAATGCACCTAATAGCTTATGACAGGCTACAAAAATAGAACCATCTAATTTTATATTATGTTACTTTCTTTCGTTTTATTCGTTCATTTTTGAGATTTTTGCTGTGCGGGGCGTGGCGTAATCTGAATGATCGTACGAATGACGTAAATACTAATCGTCGCACTCCACTTCGTACTCTCCGGACTCCTCGAAGGAGTAACTCGACGATTTGGTGGTTTTCGACGTGGTCACCTTGCGATTTTCGGTGACGGTTTGCGAGGATTGCTGTACTACCTTTGCGCTACACTCCAGGTTCTGCTCGCTCGATCCGGTCTCCTCTTGGACCTTGGACGTGTGCGTTCCGTGAAAACTGGCCGTATTCTCGGCGATTTTCGTGTCGCCAAGATCCTTCCTCATCTGAAAATGCAATAATTTGTTAGAATTTTGAATACTTGGGGCTTGCAATTGCATGTAATTAAGCTAAGGTGGTGATCATTATATGAGGAGTATACTTTCTATATGCATTTTGTCCAGAAATTTTCAGCTAACCGTGTCGCAAATAAATATTATGTGTTTTAAATAGTGTTGAATAAGGTTTATTATTAAGAAGTGTTAAACATTTATGTGTTACCATTTTTAATGAAACACAGTATAAAATAAGCCTTTAGTCTTCTTCAGTCTGCCCTCTCTCCCTCATCTGTATTTTAATGTTTCTTGCATTTGGAATTGTTAGTGTTTTTCTTGGCTCAGCGTTTTATTCTGTTACTTTTACGCTTCCTTTCTTATTTCTCTAGAATGATTTTCTTTTGTGCTGTCTTCTTTTTTAATAACACATATTCTCTCCAAGCATTAATATAATAATGTTCCAGAAGAACGGAGTTTATTTGGACTATTTGGGTATTTCAGGCCAGAATAATGATTTTATTAATGGAGATGGCATGATCTCCAAAGGTGATGGTATTAATGCCAAAATCACTGCTCTCTGCTGCTAGTATCATAATTAGGGATTATTGACGTCCGTAATTCCGACACTCGATGTAAAATATGTTATTTTCTTGTATTTTCTTGTATGTTATTTTTATGTTTTCTTGTTATTTTCACCCCAAGATTTGTAAATAATAGTGGTTACAAGAGTAGTACACCATATTATTATGAAATTAGAAAGAATTTTTAGTCACCCTAAATAGATATTATTTGAATTTTCTTAATTACTGTTATCCTATAGCGATGTAAAAAGTAGTCAAATTGTAGGTACTACAACACACGATTGTGTGTTGATAAGTGCAATGCCAAATCAATAAACCGGATGCCCTAAAATAAAGATTTCTTATTTTATCCAACTAAACGGAAATATGTCGGAATTAAGGACAGTGTCTGAATTTGGGAGGTTAACCTTACACATTACATCATTTAAGGGATATTAGAAACCACTAAATTGGTGTTAAATACCTAGTGATAACTGATAAATGTTTATAACTCATGTTAAATAGTAATAAAAATGATAATTGTTTATAGGTAGCTTATTCAAAATTGCTGCATGAGTTTATTCCAGACATCAAAATGTATGTACGTATGCTATTTGCCTATTTATTTCCTTGTTTATTTCTTAAAAAATAAATTCGCAAAATAATAAATGTAGAAAGTTAACAACTGACACTAAAATGTTGAACAGGTTTAGAGACCATAGCTGCTTTATTTATGGGGAATGCGAAGATTTATATTATAAATTATTATTATAATTTACAATAAAGTAGTAATACAATAAATATTGCAATAATCATATGATCATACATGATACACGATCATATATAAATTATATACATTGCTTTGAGGTTATCTAAAAAACACGGTAATAATTGTATGCGATAACTGCTGGTGATAGGTATTTTTAAATTAATTTAAATTTTGTAATAATATATTTAACATGAAACAAAATATTATTGAAAATGATGATTTTCTTTAAAAAATCGACACAAAGGTCAATTTCCAATGTTGATTTACATAAAAAAACATGGAGCATTTCATCGCTAATTTAAGAAATGGAGTAAAAATTGTCGGATCAGTTGTATTATAAAATTGTAATATATTAAGATAAATAAAGGAGACGTTCTTCTCTGTCTCCTTTATTTATCTTAATAAATGCCACACCTGTTCATCCTGCGTACAAACCTAATATAAAATTGTAATAGTTGTATTGTAATATTGTCGGATCAGTTGTATTATGTTGAATATAATTTATTACTTTTATTAGGTATTCTATTGATATTAGCAAATTTGAATGTGAGATTAACTATTTGAAAATAAATCTATGTATACCTATGTTGTCGATCGTAATTTAAATAAATAAGAGTCGTATGCAAGTTGAACGAAATATAATAATAGCAGAACAATATTAGTAATTACAATGCACGTCTTATCTTTATCACAAACTAGCTAAGAATGAGCAATTGCCCCGGTACACGACATAATACCCTAATATCAGAAAAACAGTCCACCAGTTAGTCATCGTTGGGCAGGTATACGAAACAAGGTTTTTCGCCGGCATCAGCGGAGACTCAAGGCCTGGAAATCGCTTACACCTATGTACTTGAAAATGCGTAATATATAAACATTTGATATCAATTCGCGACATCGCAATATTCGCAATGTAGATTTCCAAACACGTTTCTAGTTCTCGAAACCCTGCTGGACAAAAACTTGTTATTTTAAGGCCGTAAAATAACTTCTACGCCGAAATATTTAAGGAAAACATATGTCGTGAATGCTCCGCAGAAAAATACTTTTTTCCTAGGTACTTGCAAAAAATTGTTTTCGCGTTAGTTCGATATTTCTTAATAAGTTTCAGTTTCAACAAGAAAATAATATGTGGATATAAGTAGTGTCTTGAAAAATATAATATTAATAATATAGGTGACTATGCTTTAATACTATGATTAATAAATATAATGATGTAATGATGAATGAATTTATAATTCTTTGATAATAATTATTCGATAATTCCTCCGACTGTAGTGAATTAAAAAGTATTCACAGTACTTTTAAAAGTACCAAAATGGTCATAAATTTTGGAACATACAACATAGGTTGATTCCTGTACATTTGTGTGGAACTTTAACATGGTCTCCTTAAAATATACTGCTCAAGAAAATTAGGGGGAAAACTTTTTCGAAACCTGTAACGTTTTAAATAATAGTTGTAGGCGAATCAAATTTGGTATGCATTAAGGGCATATATTTAACTAAAGAAAATTACTAAAACAATGTTACAACTCTTAGTTACTTCTAGTGTTGACCGACGCCATATGCAGCAGGCACCACATGGTCCTCCAAGATGTTTTCGATGTAATTCATGGCATTTAGTCTACCAGGAACAACAGCAAGATCAGTTCTGTTGTCTATACTGATTCCAGCACAAACCATCATAGATCCTTAACCAAATCTATCCACTTCCTGTATAGTAGCGGCTGCGTAGCATTCACCAGGACGTCTATGTATACGTATTGGACCGTCGCAACGAGTTAAACAAAATCTGGACTCGTCTTTAAACAGCACAGGCGTTGAGTGACAAAGTTGCCAATCTCTATGATCTAGAGCAAACCTCATTCGCGCTGCTTTGTGATGCTTAGTAAGGCGTGGTGCTCGGACAGGTCTTCTTGGTTTCTTTTAATCTGTTTCTAACAGATTAATCATAAATTTCTATTCCATATGCTCGTCTTATATCGTTTAGGAGGTCTCGTATTGTGGCAGTGTGCTGATGTAGAGAGAAAAGGACAAGAAATCGGTCTTGATTTTGAGTCGTTTTTCGATTTCGACCTTGGCTAGCTCTTCTGACATATTGGTCAGTCTCTCGAAACCGATTCCATAAACGCTGAATAACAGAAGGGGAAACTCGAAGGTCCCTGACAACATGTCGAATAGAGTGGCCATGCTGAATAAGGGCGACAGCACGAGCAACTTGTACTTCACTAGATGGTTCCTTTTACTTGTTCTAATGATGTTTCTAATCATCGAAAATTGAAAACTGAATTCATTTGTCATCTTTATTAGGCTTTCATACGTAAATTCAACGCATAGTCGAAATTTTTTCCATTTTGTTTTGCGTTATTAATGTACACGTTTAAGCGTGACTACTAAAACAACTAAAGAAGTAATTAAGAATTGTAATAAACATTCGGGCAAAAATTCAAATTTCAATCAAACTATACCAATACTACAATCAAACTATACAATAATAGGGTGTGTAACAACTGATTAGGGTTTCCCAGATAAATGGATCGTTTTAGGATATTTAAACAGAGCAGGCAGAATTATTTTGATCAAACGTCAGCAAATCGTCCAATGAAACCAGTGCAAGTCCACCAGTGAATAGTCGAGATCAAATGGGTTAATTAGCTAGTAGGAAGCATACAGGCGTCATTACGGCTCATATCTGCGAGACAAGCGGTCGCTTGTGCGTCCATTTTCGCTCGCAAAAGCGACTCCAATCAGCCTAATTCCCTCGAGTGTGGTTACCTACCGGAGGCAGTTAAATCTCGAAATGACAGTTTAACGCACCTTTTAATTGGTCGTTACTACCTGTGCCAACGCAAGTGTTACCCACATTAATTTGTCTTTGAACGAAGGGGCAAAAGAGCGGTTTTTAGTAGAGCGGTACCAGGGTATTTCATGCGAAGACTATGAGTGTTAAATGCAACTTTAAACGGCAGGTTTATTTATATGTAGTATGGTAACGTTTGCTCTCGAGTTTATTGGTATTTGAGAAGATAAGTACTGAAGCAGCTGTGGTTATGAATCATCGTATGGATTCGATAGACATTTATGCTGAACATTGGCCAATTTTCCTCACTGGATAATTTAGTAGCTACAGGGAAATTATTCGAAAAATGGTCTATTTAAGAAAATAAGTCCAATACAGTTGCTCTTTTGGGACCCAATGCGGAAAGTATTGGGTTTAAAACGACCTTCTACCTGCAATGTAGGTACCATTACTATCACCAGGGTGACTAACTTTTTGATACTCCAAGGCGGGACGCTGAGATCCGTGGTAGAGGAAGGGGGGGGGGGGTACAAAAATAAGTATTTTCAATAAACAGAACCAATTTCGTAACAAACAAAAAGTAGTCACCATTTTAACTCCAGTTTTGTCGTCAACATTGCTAACAAAGATACAAAACTCCGAATGTATATAATTTCGACTTGTCTTCGCAAATAGGACACTGTCCAATGTTAGATTTGCTTAGAATCTTACTTAATGATAACCACTAATGACATTTCTATTCAGTGGCGTGCGGTGCATTTGTGCATTTCCTTTTCTTGTCTTGCGAATTATGTAATATAAACTGATGTAAGTTTACAAACGGTGGTTTGTCCTAGATTCTACTAGTGTAAGCCAAACGGTTGAATTTATTTCAGTTTTAGTTGACTTTAGCCAGAGGCGCGTTATGCCATCATGGGGCCCTGGGCAATTTTGAATTTGGGAGCCCCCATATACAATGCTGAATTAAGAAGAATTACTTTTTTATACAAAAATAATATATACTAATAATACTGATATAACATTTCAGAACAATTAACAAAAATCATAACAAAATTTAATATATGTACAGTCATGGAAAAAAGTATGTTCGTATCGCTATCGCAGGATTTGAAAATAGTATGTCGGTTATATATTCGGTTATATATTCCCTCGGCCCGGCCGCTTCGCAAAAAGTTGTCAGTCACGAGGTGGTTTTTCGATGGATGAAATGTAACGGAATTTAGTTTATTTTGAGCGTGTCCGATCTTTTCCTTAATGTGATACCTTCATTGCAATGTAATAAATGTAATATGACCACAACATTTAAGTTTACGAGTAGTGCATTTAATTAAATATAAAATTACTTTTATAATAATATTAATAAACATGAAATTTGATAGTATGATACGAAAATCTGATATTAAGATATTGCGTAATATCACGACACATTATTTAAATTTATTTTTATCTAATACACATATTAATTACGTAAGTAAATGCCTTTGCCCAGCAGTGGGATGACGGGCTTAAGTAAGTAAGTAAATGCACAAATCATCTTGTTGCCAAGGATTATCACTGAATATAGACTATTTCAGAATTGTAATATTAAAATATATTCACTAAATGTAAATAAATTCTCCAAATTTATTTTAAATTTATATTTAGGACGGAGCATGTATTTTGTATGAAAGGACAATAGAAATATATCTGTATTTACTGTATACCAGTTAATGTTTCAATTATCTTTCATGAGATCTAATACATGCTTGACAACCAAAATAATATAAAATTATAGCAATAATGTATGCAGGCTGTCCCACGTTTCTTCTGCAAAACATTTTTCAGTAAGCAAATTACTTTTTCAATTAATTAAAAAGTTACAGCCGCTTGAATTATTAACAATATCTTATTTTAAATGGCTCCAACTTCTGAAGGAACAGAGAAAACCAATAAAACCATATGAAACTTATTACGTTCTAATTTCTAGAAAAAAAAAACTTAAAATTAGTATTTACTTATAATTAATTTTATTACTTTTATTTACTTGTAATTAAAATTTTACTTATAATTTATTAACTAATTACGAATACTGAAAATTAGGTTATTATGTCAATAATGATTAATGTCAAATCTTTTTTCAAATCTCAAATCTGTAGTAGTTTTGGACATACTAATTTTAACAACAATGTCATCTAAATGTTCTTTTAGATGGTCGCATATTTTGGTTTATTTACTTTTTAATACTAATTATTTCATATTTACATTCGATCAAAATTCGTCGAAAATTTAGAGCTTGCTTCTACAAGCAATTATCAATTTTTGTAAATTAGTGATATACATAATTGTCATTATTTTCAGTTGTCAGATATTTGAAAAATATTGCCGTAAAGTAAATACAAAATTATAATATAAAACGATTGTAATGATACATTCATGCTATACATCCTTTCTGGTTATTAAGTTAAACTGCAAAATATCGTTGAAGCTAAATATCTCGAAAACACCAGTAAATCACAAGTAACAAATTACCATAAATACAAATTTAAAGCAATTTAATTTTATTAATTTATTTCTATATTGTGAATACATAAAAGTTCTGAAATAACCTTCAGTAAAAATATTCACCACAAGAAATTGATTTTTGTATTTATTAACGTAAAAAAGCTATTAGATGCAACAAGTTTGTATAGTTTGTTGTGTTTTATGCAATATCTTGAAATGACATTTTCATTTTATGTTATATAATAAATTATATTTAATAAAAACACAATTACATTGCAATGTAGGAATTACATTAATTTATTACACATGAGGCTAATAAATAGAAATATATAAATCATTATAAACCAATTCAAAGCATTCGAACAAGGTTTCTCAAATAATAAATTTCCGATATACGAGTATGCAGCGTAACCGGACAATTTTTTGCACTTAGCGGCCGACCGGCCGACTAGAGTAACAAAAAACTCGTACATGGATGTAACATCGACACACTGCTGAAATACGGATCAGAACATACTTTATTCCACGAGTGTACATAAGGTGTAGAATAACCATCAAAACTTCGAAAACAACAAGCTATTTTATTTAGTTATACTAAGTGTACAATGTGTACATTTAAACAACAACAAATAAATAAACAAAACAGTTACTTTGGTACGGGTCCATAATGCAAAAAAGTTTAATAAAGAATAGGAATTAAATAAAATTTTTAATTTTACAAGAATATTTTTACTTTTTGAAGAATTCAGTGTGTTTTATTTAACTCCTATGCTTTATTAAACAATATTTTTACTTTACTACAATATTATTTATACGATAACTCAATGCTCCTTTCTGCAAAACTATTATATTTTCATAAAAATCCGGCAACTTTTCTTATAACAGAAATAAAACTGACTGTGGTATAGGCAAATCTGAAACAATCTTAATTTAATACGAACAACCTTTCATACAAATAGGCACTATTGCGTTATTAAATAAAAATTATAAAAACATGTACATAAATACTTCATACCTCAAAATCAAGAAACACAAAGTTTTTCTAATTGCTTAAAAAAGAAATTCAATTCGATATATCAGTCTGCGAATTCTGTTGAAAATTTTGATTGAGATTTGAAATCAGACTTTGGTTTGCAATATTAAATCCACCCATCTGAGTTTCGAAAATCTGGCAACATATTTGGGTTTAGAGATCTTCAAATGTCACAGAAAAAAAAGTTTCATGCGAATCTGAATATATTTTGATTTTGGGCCCGCCAAATTGAATCTATCATTCTCAATTTACAATGACATATGAATCTGACATATTTGGAATCACGGCGAGTAAAATATCACAGCAGGCAAGATTCGTACGAATTCGAGAGTTTTTGGTCTCTATATCGAGTCCACCATTTTGAATTTCAAAAAAAAGACACAGATGTGTTATCTGTGACACCAAAAAAAACCCTTTGTCATCATATTTAATGCATATATTATAATAGCGCAAGAAGGTGAATTTTGCGATGTATATTAGTTTGCAACTCAATAGAAATATATTGCATTTCATATAAAATCGGATGAATCGGATGACATTTTCATACTATCTGAAAGCTAAAGGTACTACCTATCTGGTAGCAAGCACCATTCGGCAGGATTGAGTGGAATATGTAACTTTTTCACTACTTAAAGTCAAATAAAAGCAAAACGAATACTAAAAATACGAACAAACTATTTTCTAATTTAAATTATAACAAGATGTTTTATGTTATTCATAATTATTCATGTGCATTAAGTAAGTATAAACCTCCGGGAGAATACCCAATTATTGTACTTTCAGTAAAGAATAATTCTCCCGCGCAACAAGTCGACTTTGGGGCTCATTCTACGAACTAGTTGCAACTAAAAGGCACGATGTTTACGGTTCTAGAAATGCATTGAACCCTTGTTTCGATAACTGAAGTAGATATTTGACAAATGCAGCATTTTCATTAAATTAGTTCATACATTATTTACGTACCAATAAAACAGCAATGATTCTTGGATTCGGCGATTTTTAACCAAAAGTGCACCGGTTGTCGCTGCACTGATATATCATTTTATAGCTGGACTACATTAATATTTTTCTTTGCTTTTCCTAAATCTTAGGGTGTGCCCTTAAAAAGAAAACTATTTACCTAGTTTTTGTACATGTTATACATTATTACAAATGAATTGAAAATATCTCAACCATTTTGCAACCATTTTGTAGATACGACTCATTTCCTTAACACGGGAAACTATGAAGTTATGCAAACCAAATTATTCAGTAAAATTTTCAAAACTAGGGACAATATCCGTGACAGTTGGTCACACCAATATCTCACTGATAAATTGCAAGTACCTTGAAAATAATTCTAATACCTACACACATAAAAATTTTACGGAGAGAATTTGCACGTAGTTAGTTGTACACAAAAAAGAGTGATTTTTTCTCCGAAAATCAGTTGATTGTGTGCTAAAAATTGTTGATATACGTAATATCGGAGTTGATTTAACTACACAGCACGGAGTTGAAAATAGTTTATATCCGAAATGGTGAAAATTTTCACTGGAGCTGTGAAATGAAAATTAACACCATGCAGGGTGTTGAAATAACTGACAAAATGAGAGAAAGTACACTTTTTGGAGTTGATATTACAGAACATTGTGACGGAGTGATAAAACTCCTAAAAGTAAACATTAATTCCCTGTGTAATATTGATTTCTAACTCCGTTTTGGAGTGAATAATCTCCAAAAAGGTAAGATTTATACTGTAAAGGCAAAAACTTACGGTTTGACAACAACAGGCGTCAACATGTCGCCACCAAGACGGTTTGCAGTTTGCTTCGCAGTGTGTTGTGGTCGTCACTTATACTCCTAAGTTTGCGGGGTGCAGTTGAGAGTGAGTTTCATTTCCATTACTTTTAATATTTTATATGTAAGTACTTACATTATTATTTCAAATGGAGCACTGTATTTTCATACGAGTTAAATACGCACAAATAAAAAAATGGGTCAGAATTATCAACGATGTATTAAATTTCGACACAATTAATACTACAGGTAAGTTACTTATATTACTACATATGTATGTATGTACGTAGACATATGTATGCGTGTACATTACTTATTCGTTGTGCTCACATACTTTTATAATTTTGTAGTTTATAAAAATGTTACGCACACTACTAATGTACTATAGAAAAAAGCTTGTGAAGATACCGGCTAGTCAAATGCGCAGTACGTTTGTTGCCGCATTTGTGGTACCTTCATACCGAGTATGACACTGCATTGTACCTACAGAATGCATGTCGATTTTTGTGTTTTTTTTTATGAAGTAGTGTGTATTCCTTTGTCCGGCAAAGCGTGTTTTTTTTTTATTTTTCTATTTGCCTTACAACATACAAAAATACAACAATTCTGCAGATATTTCTTTTTTTTATGTACAGTTGGCAAGCTATTTAAAATAGCAGAGACAAAATATCAAGATATCAAGTATTATGATGACGCGAGTTATGGAATCGACAAGGAGTTATTGGTAGACTTCATATGGCACAGTCAACGAGGAATTACTTTGGTAATAAGGACGGGCGAAGAGGATGACGATGTTAATACAAATCCTTACACACATTCCTTATAATAAGGCGAATGATATGTATATAGTTACCAATTATATTATATGTACTTAGTTATTAATGAAAGTACTCTAGACTTTATGTACTCTGTTATATTTGATATTAGTTATTAATTTATTATTATTAATATTTATACGGAGATTATTGTTATATTTAGGATAAACTGTATTTTATTTATTGAGTATTGTGCAAACATGTATATTCATTTAAGTACTTGTTTTTTCGAAAAATAAATTGTTAAAATGTATTTTTGATTTTTACTGGTCCCCGTCATATTCCCAATAAAGATAAGAACCGCTCTGAAAAAAAAAAACAACTCTATTTGGTACATATTTAACTTCATTACGTACACAAACAACTCTTTTAAGGAAAGAATAATTTCGCCAATAAAAGAAAAGCACCCCGCAACAGGGTAATTTTAACACTAATAAAGGAGTTACGTAACATCTCCACGGATGTATTTCACTACTACAGACGAACTTTTGCACTCCGGAACGCGGAAGTTTGACACGCGAGGAGATTATTTTATGTCTATAAAGGAGTAAACCTGCATTTCGCTAAACATATATTTTCAACTCCGTTACAAATAATAATAACTATAAAAAGAGTGAATGAGCTCTGTAAAAATTCAACTCCGTCTGATTTAAATACATGCGCAAACGGTCGCGAGGGAGGTCCATAGCGGTGTTGAATCGGTGTTAAATCCAACTCCGTATTTTTATGTGTGTATAAAACGGGAATAGTTTTCATTGGGCGGTTCAATTGTTCAATTGTTTACCCATTGTTACCGTGAGAGATGATCTTGGCAAACAACTGCATTCTCTGGCAAGAATAGTTTTCAGCTGGTCATGAAGGTTAGAATCAGAAGTTGACCCCCGGAAAAATATCTCCATTTAGCTCATCTCAATTTTCACGAATTTATTCTTTAGCACGAAATTTGAATATTTATGTAAACTTATATCATACTTTGATCTACGAAACACATTTTATGTTCCGAAAACACGAATAAAACTTTATTTATAAAACACCATAAAAAATAACTGTCGATTCTCAAACAGACAGTTTCACACTTTCCTCAAAGTGTTTACCCCAATATCTCCTATTTTTTGTCACTAATAAATCATCTATAATCATAAATAATTCGGTAAATTAAAAAGGCGACAGACCCAAAAGTTCGAAATACTTTTAAAACAATAAATCTTACGACTTGTTGAAAATCGGTCAACCGCTTCAGCTAAATTTAGCGCGACGGTTTGTACAAAATCCTGTGAGCCAGTCCCCATTGTTTTGGCAGGATTCTAGCCGGGGTTTTAACGTTGTAAATAATCGACGTGGCCACACTTGACACTCCAGTGACACGAGGAATAAGGAAGAACGTTCTAAAACTGACAGTGGTCCATTAGGTATTTAGAAGACTTTCAGGTTTATTTTCAGCTTCTTTCTGGTTTATTTCCAGCTTCATAACTAGCATAGTCTTCAGTGTGTATGTTGTTAATTCTTTAAAATTATTAAAATCAAAGAACAAAATTTAAAAAAAAATGCCTTTGCCTGGATTCGAACCAGTTCAGCAAGTTCCTAACGTTTCTAATCAATTGAGCTACCGAGGTCAATGTTTAAAAATGGGTAATTCAACTCACTTGTGATACGGATGTTTCCGTGGATTGTTCGATTTCTTCCTCTCTGACAATAGATTGGTCCGCAGGTACTAGAGCCATCTTTTCTGTGTTTTCTGGTATCTTTTTGTCGGAAATCTTTAGATCTTTAACTGCTGGAACCACTGGAGCCTTTGGAACGTTCCTACTCGATGATGCGAAACTTTTCTGTTCGGGACTGGCGTTTTCGTCGTCTGGTTTTTCTGATAATCTAAAACAACGTTTAAATAAATTTATTACTAATTAATATTTCATTTAATATAAATGTAAATATTGATAATTATGATTGTATAGTATACGAGCTTAAAAATTAAACAAACTATGCATGGTTTGATGGAGTGGAATGAAAATATGCTTAGTATTGTATATACAGGTGTCTCATACATGGTGAAATCTATGTTTGTGTCTAAGCACCTTGGGGTTAATATTTATTGAACGATCTCAAATTTCAGAAGCATAGAAAAAAACACCTCTAAAAACCCTGGGAAACATGAAGGTGAAAGAAAATTAAGAAGGTACAAAACTACGCATTTATTACTAAAACTATACAAAAAAAATTATTTAAATTTTAACAACTTTTTACAATAAACCATTTTTTAACAAATATGACACAGTATGCATCTAATGCAATAAAAATATCGCTAGAACTCCATTTGGCATGGAACAAAACAATTTCTATTGACTTTGTTTTACCAAATAGTCAACTCAAATAGCCAAGTTCTATTTGATGTTTTAAACAATATACAGGGTGAGTTATTAGTATCCCGGCGGTCGACAGCTACTAAATCGTTAGAGAAAAAAAAATTATCAATACTAATAAATTTGTTTTTTCCAACCGTATAGGTTGCTAACTGTCAGCGTTAATAGTTCCTGAGATATGCAATTATTACCCCAAAATATGCCCGTTGCAGGATATTCTTTAAAACTATGTAACAACGATATTTTTGCAGATTTTGCCGTGAAACTATGTCAGACAATTGTCAAAACTAGTAGATAGATGATAGTATCAAAAGATATTAGATTCACTATACAGGCTGTTCATGAAACTTAGTAAATTTTTAAGTTTTTCAAATAGCTTTTCCTTGAGTTTTTAAATGGAACACCCTGTATATTATGTTCTAGTTGAATGCTCCCCCGAGTTCCCTTTAATTTATGTTAAGTATGCCATATGTCGAATTAATTATATGTGAATATACTATTACTAATTTACAACTAAGAGACAACAAAAAAGAAAGAACAAGAAAATAATGGCATACTTAGATAATATTACACATTTTCTATAAATTGTAAAACAGCATAAATTAAAGGGAACTTGATGGGCAATTCAACTAGCACATAAAATACAGGACGTTCCTTTTAAAAAACTCAAGAAAAACCGATCTGAAAAACATAAAAATTTACTAAGTTTTATAAACACCCTGTATAGTGAATCTAATATCTTTGGATACTATCATCTATTTACTAGCTTTGACTATTGCCTAACCTAGTTTAAAAGCAAAATCTGCAAAAATGTCACTTTTACTGAGTTTTAAAGAATATCGTGCAACGGGCATATTTTTTCTTTGTCTAACGATTTAGTAGCTATCGACTCACCCTGTACATATAGGCTTATTCAAGGTAACAACACCACTCCTTAAAATGTCTCATATTGGAAAAACATTTATGGACAGTTTACGAAATACCGATTCATTCAACTATCTGATTATCAGCACACATAATTGTAGTTCACCCTATATAAAAAAATATTTTAAAAATATGCAGAATCGTGTGTGATGATCTTTATAAATTTGCTTACAATGTGCAGGAAAAATTATCAAAATCGATCAAATATCACAAAAGTTATTTAACATCAAAGTTGTAAAACAAAAATGAGGGGTGAAAACTGAAAACAAAAACAATTAGAAATTGAATGTTATATAAAAATATGTATTTTGATCAAATATATGGAATGGTATTTAATATAACAACCAGTTCCAATTTTAACGGTTGTGTAGCGTTGCTTATACGCGCGCTGTATATCTCAAGGAAAAACAAAAACTTCCTAGTGACAAAAATAGATTCGGTAATTTTTCGGAAGGATGCAATTTTCGGTAATAACCGCGCCTCCTTAATTATATCTGTCGACCTAATAGCACGAAAATAGCATTTTTCCGACATTAGCACTGCTTAAAAATATACTACGCATAAAAATTATACAACTGTCCACCTGGCTGTCAGCCAGATAGCCGGAGTCAACCGGCGATCATAAATAAACCGAAGTGTGAGTGCCTCCAGAAATGACGTGAAAATTGCCTGAAAATTGTTAGTACTTTAGCGATAGAATGTATATGTCGAACATAAAATTCAATTGATTCTTTCGGGCTAAGTACAAAATGTGCAAAAGTCCTGGAAAAAACTGGAATGGAAGATAATGATGACGTTATGGAGAATGAAGAAGATTGAAGATGACGAATAATGAGATAGAAGACACTTGACAAATGTTTTGGACGTACAACATATATAGATACGTGTACTACCTTTTGTAGAAGCCCCATAAAATGCATGTAACCACCACAAGCAAAGATAGCTTTTTGCTATCGCTGAAAGCAAAGAAGAAAGAATTTATGAATCTTCTAGTCGAGAACAAGAAACCTTATTCGTAATTATCCATAAGTATAATAAGTAATAGAATCATAAAAAAATATTACATTAATTATAATATAAACCATTGCAAATTAAACTATTATTCCTAAACTAAATCAGATCTAACAAAAACAATAGTAACAATAGTAATAAATATGAATCAAATAAATAAAGAATTTAGAACATAATACAATTAAAATAAAAATGGGTATAGCTCTGCTACACATGCCACATAAAAAGTTCTGAAAATAGGTAAACATTTTGAAATATATTTCCTAAAATAAAGATAATAAATATGATGTTTTGATAATATATATTTGTGCCCTCATCTACATATCATCCACATGTTATGTGCGGATTTATTAACCCTTAGATTAGTATAAAGTTGTATCAAAAATGAGCGTATCAAAACTACTTGAGTCGGTGGTACGTAACTACTAATATAAAGAATCCAGCCAAATTACCTAAATATTTGACAAACTAAGACGGTTTTGAAAGTCTTATTATATTTAAATTTATATTACCGCGAACATGTCAGATGCTTAGAGGAACTATCACTATATACCAAATAGGTAGCGGCATTTATAACCACCAGATGATAGTTCACGAACAAAATTTTGTGGGGCCAAAAAATCAAAACATACACACACACAAAATGTGGAATTTTGTGAATACGGGCAAAAAGAAAACTTCGGAAGCAATTCGGTACATCGAGAGTGTTTTTTCCATCAAACATTCAAGAGTTGGGTTGTAGAAATACATTCAAAAATTCCCGTTATGTTCTAAATTTATACAGAAATATATCTTTTTCTTTTCTGTATCAGACTAATGATTTTCGCCGCAAATAAACTTCATTCGAGTATTCATTTTTTCAATTCGGTAAAATGTTAGAGCTGATTAAAATATCAATAAAACCGTATTTTAAACGGCTACAACTTCTTAAGGAATTCAGAAAACCAATAAGTCAATAGGAAGCTTTTTACTCGGAATGACATTTAGTTTTTAGAAGAAAATCGGTAAAAAGTTTTATGTGGATTTTATTTTGTTACTTAAATTTATTTACTTTTTATTGTTGTAATGGGTATTGATTATGTTATTTTTCGTTTTTATTCAAGCATTCCCTCGCCTATAAACACTAATCCTCACTAAACATGATATATACCACTAATTAGTATAGAAATCCAAGCGTACGACATACGCGCCAGAAGCGAAACAAAACGACTCGACACAGAAATAGCAATATGCAAAAGCCCAGAAGAAAAAGAAAACAAAAGAAACGTGAAGGACAGGTGTTTGAATTAAATATTCTAGACTAGACGGCGCTGTATAACAACAGCCCGAGACGTTTTAGAATTAGTTGCAACGACCAATGTAGTATATATCTTGACATAATTCTAGGCGTGTTATCAAGGTAGGCTTGTAATTTCAGATCTCATTGGCCACAAAGCCAAAGGTCGTATATATATTTTTTTGATATCAAAGTTGGCGGCGACGGTTCTATGAAATTGGACCACAGTTTTGAAATTGTTGAGCTTTTTTTGTTCGCAGGTGTAATAAAATTTGAAGGAAATGATGTGTGAAATGAGTCAGTCGGAATTTAGTACAAGGTTCATGGGGACAAGTGCATTTGGCTGAATTTTTGTCGGAAAGGTCAGTGTTGCCAACCTTGTCAATGTGTACAGCGTAGACATACAAATTTACATATTTCTTTGTAGATTTTAGTCTGAAATGAGATTTGAAGATGAAAAACCTCAAGGGTCGCCTTTTGGACCACTATTATATATATATATTCTTTATGAACATTATAAAATTATTTCAAGACTTTGTCAATGTGTACAGCGTAGACATACATATTTACATATTTCTTTGTAGATTTTAGTCTGAAAGGAGATTTGAAGATGAAAAACCTCAAGGGTCTCTGTTTGGACCACTATTATGTTTTTTTTATGAATAATATAAAATTATTTCATAACGTTGTCAATGTGTACAGCGTAGACATGCATAATTACATATTCTTTGTAGATTTTAGTCTGAAATGAGATTTGAAGATGAAAAACCTCAAGGATCTCCTTTTGGACAACTATTATGCTTTCTTTTTATGAACATTATAAAATTATTTCAAAACTTTGTGAATGCGTACAGCGTAGACATACATATTTACATATTTCTTTGTAGATTTTAGTCTGACATGAGATTTGAAGATGACAAACCTCAAGGGTCTCCTTTTGGACCACTATTATATTTTTTTATGAACATTATAAAATTATTTCAGTAGAAATTGGAATTATTATTGGAGTTATGAGCCTTCAAACATAGAGGTCAATACCATCGAAACGAGAGACGTGATATATTTTCTGCTGCCTTGCCCCTAGATAATAATTAATACTACTTAAACTCATCAATAACATACAAAATATAACTTTTCTACTTTGTTTATAACACTCACGAACTCTTTTACAAATAATCATCACCAATACACCATTACATTGTTTGTTTCATTCATCAAAATATTTAATTTTTCCGTAGGTTTGTAAATTCAGATCTCATTGGCTAAAAAGCCAAAGCTCGTATATATATTTTTTTGATATCAATGTTGGCGGCGACGGTTCTATGAAATTGGACCACGGTTTTGAAATTCTTGAGCTTGTTTTTGTTTGTAGGTGTAATAAAATCTGAAGGAAATGATGTGTGAAATGAATCGGTCGGAATTTAGTACAAGGTTCATGGGGACAAGTGCATTTGGCTGAATTTTTGTCGGAAAGGTCAGTGTTGCCAATGTGTACAGCGTAGACATACATATTTACATATTGCTTTATAGACTTTAGTCTGAAATGAGAATTTGACGATGGAAAACCTCAAGGGTCTCATTTGGGACCACTATTATGTTTCTTTTTATCCACATTATGCAATTATTTCAGTAGAAATTGGAATTATTATTGGAGTTATGAGCCTTCAAACATAGAGGTCAATACCATCGAAACGAGAGATGTGATATGTTTTCTGTTGCTAGCTCCTAGACAATAATATTAATACTACGTAAACTCATCAGTGATATACAAAATATAACTTTTCTACTTTGCAATATTTTAATTTTCATCGAAGAATCCAAATAACCATCAACACCGGAACTAAACTTAATCTACACTATTGTACTAATCCTATAATTATCAAATATCATTCACAAATCTACAAAACAATTCTAGTTCGACAATAAACTTACCCCATGAGTTTCTTAGGGCTATTATTAGAAAATAGGCTAAGGGCAAACACCCAAATATAGTTAAACCACTCCCTGAGCATTTTGAGTTTGAGGCAATTTTGCAGGGATTTTTTTAGTCGTTTTTCACATAACTTTTCAAGGAGATAGATGGAACAGAAGAGACACGAAGCGGATTATTCGTTACTCAACACAGCATTATGTCACCTAACAGTACTTGAGGTGTCTTGCCGACCAATAGCTATTCAGCTGCATGATCCAAATTTGGATCGGCTAGCGCATGTCATCAAAACAAATGAAGTATTTGGCATGAAACCAAATCGACAATGAATATATTCTATGATGATGTTTTTCTGCAGTATGTTATGCGTAATATTTAGAACGCGCGTCTGAAAACAACGAGGAAAGTGCACCTTATTTGCATATTTACATATTTCTTTGTAGATTTTAGTCTGAAATGAGATTTGAAGATGAAAAATTTCAAGTATCTCCTTTTGGGCCACTATTATGTTTTTTTTATGAACATAAAAAAATTATATAAATTTATATAAAATTATTTCAAAACTTTGTCAATGTGTATAGCGTAGACATACATATTTACATATTTCTTTGTAGATTTTAGTCTGAAATGAGATTTGAAGATGAAAAACCTCAAGGGTCCACTATTATGTTTTTGCTATGAACATTATGAAATTATTTCAGTAGAAATTGGAATTATTATTGGAGTTATGAGCCTTCAAACATAGGGGTCAATACCATCGAAACGAGAGACGTGATATATTTTCTGTTGCTGGCCCCTAGACAATAATTAATACTACTTAAACTCATCAATAACATACAAAATATAATACTTATTTTGTTCAGTTTATTGAACTTTCGATTTAAAATTCAGAATTAACTAAAAACTCTAGTACACAAGGTTCATGAACATTCCAAAATAATGTTAAATTTTTTATATGTTTACTACACCTTCACATTTCAAATTTAATAACAATTACTACGGTACGCTTTTAATCTCAAGCCCCCATTCAAATGATATAAACGAAAATATTTTAAATTAATTGATATTTTTAATGTTTGGTTATCAAAAAATGTATAATAATAATTTTTACTTTATCATACGCAGTATGCTAAAGTATTGTAATCATGCCGAAAAAAAAAATTGAGATTTTAGCGGAAATAGGTCTTTTTGGGTCCCCTGAACATTTTTGACCAAGGTACAAAAAAATGTCTGTGTGTGTGTGTGTGTGTGCGTATGTGTGTACTCGATTTTTGTGGCGACGGTTCCGGAGAAACTACTAACGGTATCGGGACGAAAGTTCATATTTAGAAGTTTTATGACCAAACTTAGAGCTGAAAAGGTTTTGGTTCAATAGGGTCCAAAGGAACTGGTAGTTTATTCTAAGCCTTTTTCAAGGATTTTGCAGATGAGCCGCCATTTCTGTAATTTCGTCAAAATAGTTAAATAATAAATTAAAGCAGAGGAAGTTTTGAATAATTTATGCCTATGACATTTTTTGGTAAAATTAATAGTTTAGCTGCAAGAGCAAATTCTATTTGATCGAGATCGGTTGCATCTGCAATTCTGCATTGATATGAAACTACATAGTAGCCAGGATTTTGACAAATATTTTTTTGTGCTGTCACCACAGAAATGTTTATGGCTGTCACCACGCTATCACACTCGGAGAACCGCTATGGAACGTCATCTACAGTGTCATGAACGAATATAAATCTGTCAGAATTTGATTTAGCTTTTTAAACTTGACATTTCGTAGAAGTGGTATCAACCTAACATTTTCTATACCGAAATAAAACCATTTTTGAATTTTTTTAAATACGTATTTCTCAAAAAGCAACACAAAAAACGTTGATGTCACTCCTTCCGAAAACTACTAAGCGCGACTCGCTCACATGCGACGACGACGCTCTGTCATCGGTGACGCTCCGCATCACCGCTCGTGGTGCTCTTCCGTACTTTCGGCACTTGTACGATCAACCACTATTATTCTGATGACAGTAGGTAGTGTCAAATGCTGATGCTTTGACAATACCTTCGATTGATACTATTGACTATCAAAATATCTGTCAAATCCTGGCTAACTAGTTTAATTTTAATGCAGACACGATTTATCTCAGTTAAATAGATTCTCATGCAGCTAAACTATTAATTTTATATATTGTATGATAAAGTCATGTGCCTGGCCACATCAGATTTTTTCTCCCTGTATATGTTGAAAACTGAGGGATCAACCTACATGTAAATAAAAAAATCTGATGTGGCCAGGCACATGACTTTATCATACAATATATAAAATTAATAGTTTAGCTGCATGAGAATCTATTCTATAGAGATAAATCGTAGGTATTGTCAAAGCATCAGCATTTGACACTACCTACACTACAAGAATAATAGTTATTTATGTCACAAATGCCGAAAGTACGGAATAGCGCGACGAGCGGTGATACGGCGCGTCACCGAAGGCGGAGTGTCGCCGTCGCATATGAGCGAGTCGCGCTATCTAGTTTTTGGCAGGAGCGACATCAACGTTTATTGTGTTGCTTTTTAAGAAATACGTATTTAAAAAAAAATAAATGATTTCTGTATAGTAAATGCTAGGTTGGTACCACTTTGACGAAAGGTGCGTTCCGATTGGTAGGTAATGGTAGCTAATGGCGGTGGTAGAATACGAAATTATAGTATTTCTTACATATCGTGATAATGACACATATTAGTTTGCATGTACATAAACATGAGTCACTAGCAATTTTCTATTGGAAATACTATAACTGCGTCTGCTACCACTGCCATTATCACTAATGAAAACGCACCTTAAAAAGGTAATTCAAATTCTGACAGATTTATATTTGTTCATGACACATCCCTACCAACATACTAAAATAAAACTACACTCATCGCTATACTTTATTTATAATTTTCTCAATGTATCATTTTTAGAATTAGATATAAAGACGGGTTGATATTTCTTATCAACAAACAATCAAATTGGTGATCTTATTTTATTTGAAATTTGTATTTTATAATTTTGCGCACTACAGCGGCACGTTCCATAGTGGTTCTCCAACCTCTGATGAGATCAGCTGTTTTCGAATGTGACAACACAAAAAAATATTTGTCAAAATCCTGGCTACTATGTAATTTCATATCAATGCAGATGCGACCGATCTCGATCAAATAGAATTTGCTCTAGAAGGTAAACTATTAATTTTACCAAAAAATGTTATAGGCATAAATTATTCAAAATTTCTTCTACTTTAATTTATTAATTAACTATTTTGTCGAAATTACAGAAATGGCGGCTCATTTCCAAAATCCTTGAAAAAGGCTTAGAATAAACTAAAAAGCTAAACTATTAATTTTACCAAAAAATGTCATAGGCATAAATTATTCAAAATTTCCTCTGCTTTAATTTATTATTTAACTATTTTGACGAAATTACAGAAATGGCGGCTGATTTCTAAAATCCTTGAAAAAGGCTTGGAGTAAACACCCAGTTCCTTTGGACCCTTTTGAACCAAAAGCTTTTCAGCTCTAAATTTAATCATGAAACTTCTAAATATGAACTTTCGTCCCGATACCTTTAGTAGTTTCTCCGGAACCGTCGTCACAAAAATCGGGTACACACATACACACACACACACACACACACACACACAGACATTTTTTTGGACCTTGGTCAAAAATGTTCAGGGGACCCAAAAAGACCTATTTCCGCTAAAATCCCAATTTTTTTTTTCGGCACGATTACAATACTTTACCATACTGCGTATGATAAAGTAAAAATCATTAAAATCAGTTAAGCGGTTCCTGAGAAAATTATCCTTTGAAATCGTGCCATTTTGTTATTATCCTTTAAAACGAAGATAATAACGTGAATCGAAAAACAACAGTTCAAAAAATAGTTATTCATTAGTAGTGCTACAAAGTTCAGGCAAAAAAAAAACATAACATAGAGTATATACAAGTATACTCAAAACTAAAACTCGAAATAAAAAGTCTTCATCCGTACTTCTCCTGAAGAATTAGGCTATCAGTGAGTGAAAGAATCATCAAAACGGGATAAACGGTTGGGAGAAAATCAACAAATTTTGGACAAATTTTTAAGTATCCGTTAATTCTTTTGACCAGTTTAGTTCAGAATCAGTCCCAATCTCTAAATACTAAGTTTCATGACCATTAAACAATGAAATATTCAATTCTTACAACGTATTCATATTTCACGTTTAACTAAAAAGCGATTGCTACAGTATGCTTTTAATCTCAAAATTCCATTCAAATGATATTTACGAAACTATTTTAAGAAAATTATTGTTGTTGTTCAACAAAATTTCGGAGAATTCTGCGTTTCTTGTTGAATGTTGTTTCTTGGCTTCCTAATAGCCATACTAATAAAATTTTCTGATAAAGAAAAATATTGAAATAGTATTGTCGTCATGCCTGCAGTTGCATAACAAGCCTTATATCTAATAAATGCAGAAAATTCATTAATACAAATTTGGAAGTTTAATTAAGCTCACAATTTTTTACAATAACTAGAAGCAAATTTTGCAAAATATTCCTAATTGCTTACTTACTTGCTTACATAACCACGTAGACATGATTGTCATAATATGTCATATTTATTATAAATATTCTTTTAGTGTAATTTTTACTTTATCATACGCAGTATGTAAAGTATTGTAATCATGCCGAAAAAAAAATTGAGATTTTAGCGGAAATAGGTCTTTAGGGGTCCCCTGAACATTTTTGACCAAGGTACAAAAAAATGTCTGTGTGTGTGTGTGTGTGTGTGTGCGTGTATAAACGATTTTTGTGACGACGATTCCGGAAAACTACTAAAGGTATCGGGACGAAAGTGCGTATTTAGTAGTTTTATGACCAAACTTAGAGCTGAAAAGCTTTTGGTTCAAAATGGTCCAAAGGAACTGGCTATTTACTCTTAGCATTTTTCAACGATTTTCGTCATTTCTGTAATTTCGTCTAAATAGATAAATAATAAATTAAAGTAGACGAAATTTTGTATAATTTATGCCTATGACCTTTTTTGGTAAAATTAATAGTTTAGCTGCAAGAGCAAATTCTATTTGATCGAGATCGGTCGCATCTGCATTGATATGAAACTACATAGTAGCCAGGATTTTGACAAATATTTTTTTGTGTGCAGTCACACTCGAAAACAGCTGATTTCATCAGAGGTTGTAGAACCGCTATGGAACGTTACCGCTCTAGTGCGACAAATTACAAAATACAAATTTCAAATGAAATAAGATCACCAATTTGATTGTTTGTTGATAAGAAATATCAACCCGTCTTTATATCTAATTCTAAAAACGATAAATTGAGTAGAAAAGTATAGCGATGACTGTAGTTTTATTTTAGTATGTTGGTACGGATGTGACATCTACAGTGTCATGAACAAATATAAATCTGTCAGAATTTGAATTAGCTTTTTAAACTTGACGTTTCGTCAAAGTGGTACCAACCTAACATTTCCTATACAGAAATATAACCATTTTTTTATTTATTTTATTTTAAATACATGTTTCTCAAAAAGCAACACAATAAACGTTGATGTCTCTCCTGCCAAAAACTAGATAGCGCGACGCGCTCACGTGCTACGGCGACGCTCCGCCTTCGGTGACGCGCCGCATCACCGCTCGTCGCGCTATTCCGTACTTTCGGTACTTGTGACATAAATAACTATTATGCTAATGACGTAGTTTAGGTAGTGTCAAATGCTGATGCTTTGACAATACCTACGATTTATCTCAATAAAATCGATTCTCAAGCAGCTAAACTATTAATTTTATATATTGAATGATAAAGTCATGTGCCTGGCCACATCAGATTTTTTTGTATTTAGTTGTGATAGATATTTTGATTTAAGTTTTTTAGGTTTGAGCATATGAGACCGGCCCCGAAGAAAGTGACCTTACGGCTTAATTATCGCATTTGGGGTTCTGACAGATTCAAAATGCAGAAATCTTATTCTTTAACATGCAATTTATCCAAGATCAATCGGACAAAATTTAGCGAAGTTATAACTTATAAAACATTCAATAAAATTTATCGTAATATATTAAGTAATATATAATTTATAAACAATTATCAACTGCACAATATCAATAAGAAATCGACAAAATAACAATATTTCCAAACATCACACATGTGCATTTCCAGATATTATAGACTTGATAACGTTATACCCCGAGAAGTTTGCAAAACACAGAAAAAACATTCGTTTCATTGCTGGAGAATTTCTTCTGCAACAAATTTTAGTTGAAATTTTTCTTCGTGTGATAAATATTGTCGAATAACGTTGTAAATGCTGCACAGAAAAATACAAGTCCTCCGCCCAACAAAAAATTGTTTTCGAGCACTACGCCGCACCGTACTGGCAACGAAATATTACCGTGGTAAGTGCTCTTGCACTTAGCAAGTGCACCAGGAAATAAGCATTGGATAAAACTGCGTTCTATTTGCAAATATAATAATATTATACAATCCCATTGGTACTTAGGTTCTTTTAAAATATTTTATGTTTATTAACAGGTATAATATTATCACACGCACATGAATTCAGAATTTTAACACCAACTTTATTTTTGTATCTCAACCTCAAAAAAAAATTACCATTGTTACTTTTAAAACTATTTTTCGTAAGGTAAACGTCCCAAATTCAGACTCTCCTAAATTCCGACAAATTTCTATTTAGTTGGATGAAATAAAAAATCTACAAAATTGAATTTTATTTTAGTTAATTTTCTCCTCATAAGGTAACTGCAATTCGACTACATTTACATCGCTACAGGATAACAGTAATTAAGAAAATTCTAATAATTAGACAGTTAGACTGACTAAAAATGCTTTATATTTTCATAATAATACGGTCAGCGGCCATCATGGGGCCCTGGGAATTTTGATTTTGGGGGCCCCTAATATACAATATTGAATTAAGAAGAATTACTTTTTTTATTCAAAAATAATAAATCCCAATAATAGTAACAACAGATTATTCTTAAGAATTACAAAATAACTAAAATATATTAACAAGTTAAAAATCAAAATTCGTAGCAAGTAAACCATATTATCTTAATAAATAAAGGGTATTCTTAACAAAGAAATGTTTTTAATATTTTAAATATTTCAAAAACTCCGATAGTTTATTCTTAAATACATCATCATTATATACATAATACCTATGGCCTCTGGAGTTGTAGGTACTTTGTGATGCAGTTTTAATAATTTTTTGAGATGTTACTTTTAATAAATTGTAATTTCCTACTTCTTTTTCTAAAATTACCTAAGATTCCGATTCCATATCATTAAAGAATACAATTATTCCGAATGTCTTATGATATATCAGTTTTAACAAGATGAAACGTAACGTGTCATTCGTGTCAATATCTGGTCCTCAAAGTTTAGAAGAAAGTAACCAAATAAAAGATTTAGGAAATGACTTAAGGTAGAAACTTGAATGACTTTTGAATATACCGAGTTATGTATTTGTAAGAAGCAGACAACATTCCATTTTTTAAATATAATGTCCAGTATATTTTTCCTGTCTTTTGAATTACAAATTAAACTGTAAAAACCGCATGTCCCTAAGGTCAATGGTATAAATGTAATAAGACGATTAAATGTTAAAAGGAAGCAATTAAACAAATTTAAAAGAATTTCTACCGTGTCAATAGTCCATCGTTCTCGGAAATGACTTAAGTTATAAATACGAAATACTTTTTAATATAAAGTGCGTTTCATTTCTAAGTATTTCAAATTTGTAGCTTGAGCAATTTCCTAAAACTTTTATTGAAATCTATTTCTTGTCATCTTTATAGACATAAGACATATATTGAGTGGTTACGTTTCTCTTTATACACACTGTGTAATAATAAGGACTTTGAAAGATTTACTACAATTTGCAGATTAGAATTTTTATTTTACACACTCTTTTGGAGCATTCATCTTTAGAAAATAGAATTCCAGCACAAAAGGAAAAGTGTCGACTGAAAATCTACGAATAATTCATACAGTTTTTCTCTTCTAACTTAGCCAAAGGTTTCACATAACAGAATAGAAAACTACGCCAAGAAAAACATTAAAATATTCAGATGCAAGAAAAATTAAAATACTGATGAGGGAGAGAGGGCAGACTGAAGAAGACTAAAGACTATTTTATACTGTTTCATTAAAAATTGTAAAACATAAGTGTTTAACATTTCTTAATAATATTTATATAAACAATAATAATTATGATTATCTAAAAGAGCAAAACCTACCCCTGTGCACCTCTAAATATTGCGAAAACTACAGATATAAAGTTAAAATGGCGGCTTATGCATTGAGAACTAAAATATTGCATGTGTAATAAATTATAGGCTTGAAAATGTTTAGTATAAACATTTTAACGGAAAGATAAAAATGATTTAAGCTATTTAAATAGAAAACTTGGCAAGTGTTGGCGGTAGGAACAGTTTAGAAAAAAAATGTACTAAGGACACGCACATTTTGATTTACAAGCATCTGCTTTGCTGTCCTTGAGAACACACTTTCCTTTTATTTTTAGATTTTTTGACTAATTTCATTACATGAAAAGAAAAATTATGAAAAAAACGGTTTTACTTATTTTACTAAACTACTATTTATTATAAAGAAATCGCACTGTACTAAATCTTAAAATAAACAGAGACGTTATAGTGAAAAATCGAACTAGATAGGTAGGTTTTTTAATCTTCGAATTTTTATTTCTTTTTTCTTTCAATGATACCCCCATGGCAGATGTCCAGGTTTACACGAAACAAAGGCAGCTCGACACGGAAAACAAAATATCTGCCAAGCAAAAGTATTCAGGATATCTGGTTTAGTAAAACAGGTTGAATTAAAGACGCTAACAAGTTTTCAGCCAATTTTTCCCGAAATACACATTCTTTTAAATACCGCGTTCCCGTTTTGATCAAAAATATGACCTTGTTTTCGCCAAATTTTACCCCAACTTGATCATTGTTGCGGCTTCAGTTCCTTACAAAAATGTAAACACACTTTAAAATTAAAGAGAAAACAACACATACAAGTATGCTTGATTTTGATTCTAGTAAAATAACTTCTTCTACTTACAAGAAATTGTTTTCGAGTTAGTCCCATTTTAATATAGAAATTTTAATTTAAAATAATTCCAGTTGAACTATTCAACAGTTATGATTTCGTATAATTATCATCTTCTTATATTATTTATTTGCGGCAAGAAGGTGAGCTGGAGTTGTACACCCAGATAATAAATTGCACAAAATACTTGGCAAGAAGCTTAACACCACGACCATTACGTCTTAGCTATAGGAAATATTATACGTGCTGTCAGATTAATCATACCAGCAATACCGGGGAGGTCCTTTCTGCCTTATTATTTATGTTTTAGTTCATTTTAGTAACGCCTTACACTATAAATTTGGACAACGATGCAATCAGTTCTCCAAAAATAACTACAAAACCACCCATAGAGATTTCAATAAGGAATAATACTGAATAAAGCAAGTATTTAAAAAGTTTGAAATCTGAGATACCACAAGGTGGTGCACTTGGGCCATTTCTATAACTTTGCTATGCAGTATGTATTAGTCACTACTGATTAGAACATCTTATAGGCATTATTCAGCCTGTCAAAATCGTTTGATATTTACATGAATTTAACGCAAGCTTGGCTTAAACTGGCTGGGGTCTTCAAACGCAAATAAAAACGTGTATTTTTACTCTCCAAACGAACAGTTGGTTTGCCCGAATGCCCGATATTCAACTCTCCTCGTATACATAGTATACATACACATACATGCGAAGAGAAATGACTGAGCCAAAAATAGCACCAGGTCGAAAATAATCGAAAATAAAGAACATTTCTTCCTTGTGTTACTGTTTTCTTTAGGCATCTGCTATACGCAGAATAAGTATTATATTAACAGCGAAAATTCATAAAACGTAGATATGTACTTGTTTAAAACATATTTAATTATTTATTTGTCAAAATGATTAATACTAAACCAAAGGTCCTTCTGGTCCTTTTGATTTTTGCCAAATGTAGAACAAAAAATGGAAAATGTAAAAAAATTGTAGATAATCGGTCGCTCTACAGACAGGATATCTTCATGCATACAGGACGTTTCACAACAACGTGCCAACACGAACTTATGTTTTTTTTTATAGAACACTAGGTATATTATTGCATCTTTTACGGGCATTTTATCTTTTTATTCATTGATTTATAAAATGCTACATTTTTTTTCAACCCTTGCATATTACCATCTTTCTGAAACAGTTTTCTATTTACAAAAAAGAACGAATACAATTTTTTTTTTTGTTTTGCAGGTGGTATGTAGACGTCTAAAAGATATTCATTTAAAAACTAGGAGACTTACAAAAATTCCTTACTTATTACCTGTATATCGTACTGTTAGAAGAAACTTCGTTAAAAATTAAAGAAAATGGACTATTACTGAATGGTCAAATGTCTTGTTGACGGATGAGTCAAGGTTTTGCCTTAACATGGTGGATTAAAGAAAAATAGTGTGGAGAAGGACTGGTGAAAGGTTTAATCAGAATTTGAAATCCCTCCCTACACCATAACCGACTCATCATTATAACTTTTCCGTTCAGTTACTAAAGCATGAAAAGACAATCCCCTTCATGTTTTGCCGGTGAGGGGTCTATACAGCCCAAATCTACATTGATATTTTACTGCAGTATGAGGACTTAGTGGGCAATAATTTTATGTTGTTGCAGGAACTGCCCGTCCACACACCATAACAATAGTGCGAAACTTCTTTGAAGCTACGGGTATGCATTAGGGAGAAGAAAAGATAAGAATGAAAATGCTGGAATTGTAAAAATCCAAGTCAGTTACCAAGTCAAAATACCAATGCATATGTGGAACACAAAAAAACTTGATTTCTAGTTGCAAGTAGTTCGTAAAATGAGCCCCAAAGTCGACTTGTTGCGGGCGAGTATTAATTAGTCTTTACTGTAAGGTACAATAATTCAATAATCCTTCAAGTGTAATTTTCTTTGTATTCATGGTTATGTGAATAATTTTTTTACAATGGATATTCTTCCTGGAGGTTTGTATTTATTTAATGTACTTTAATAACGATGAAAATTACAAAACATTTCGTTATAATTTAAATAAGAAAATAGCGTGTTCGTATCTTTGGTATTCGTTGCGTTTATTTGACTTTAAGTAGTGGAAAAGTTACATATTCCACTCAATCCTGCCGAATGATGCATACCACATTTAGCTTTCAGATAGTATGAAAATGTCATCCTGATTCCAAATATGTCAGATTTAAACAATTCAAAATGGCGGGTTAAATATGGCGACCAAAAATGTGAAAGCTATGGATTTGCATGAAACTTATTTCCTATCATAATTTAAGCTCCGTTATATCAAATCTCATGTCAGGCTTTTTGTAAATTGAGAATGACTGATTCAATATGGCGGATCCAAAATCAATATATATATATATATATATATATATATATATATATATAGTCAGATACACATGAAACTTTTTTTCAATGACATTTGAGGATCTCTAAACACAAATTTGTTGTCAGATTTTCAAAATTCAGAATGGCGGATTTAATATTGCAAACCAAAGTTTAGAAAGTGTAGGATTTAATTGAAATTTATTTCCTGTAATATGTGAAGCTGTCAATTTCAAATCTGATGTCAAATTTTCAACAAAATTCACAGGCTGAAAAATCGAATTGAATTTACGTTTTTAAGGCATTTAGAAAAACTTTGGAAATCGCGCAATAGTACAATAGTACTTCCGTGTGTGAAAAAGATTCATAAAATGTAATACCGGGTTATTTTTTACATTAATGTTTTTTCAACAACCAATACATATATAATTTTAAGCTTTCTTTCATCTTCATATAAGCCCCAACAAATCCACTAATTTTTGGTCGCCATATTGATTCCGCCAGTTTGAATTTAAAAATTCCGACATAAGATTAAGAATCAGGAGAATTGTAGTATTGCAGGAAATAAGTTTTATGCAAATCGGATTATATTTTTCATTTTCATCAGATTTTGAATCAGAAGTCTACTATTGCAGGATATAAGTTTCATGCAATTCGGAAATTGTTTACATTTTCGGTCGCCATATTGTTTCCGCCATTTTGAATTTCAAAAATCAGTTATCAGATTAGAATCAGAAGTGCAGGCAGAATAGTGCAGGCAATAAGTTTCATACACTTCGGATATATTTTATCATTTTTGGTTGCCATATTGGTTCCACCAATTTCAATTTTTAAAACCTGATATCATATTTGGAATGTGAGACCCCAAAAGCCTCTTAAGAACATTTTAACAGCAGTGTTTCAAAAAACCAGGTTTATTACGAGTTTTGGCCGGACAGCTGTTTATTGATAAATTCAAAAAGTCGGTTATATGCAAAGTTTCAAAAGCTGTAATTAGGACTATTTTAGAGATAAATCAATGAATAAAATATAAAATATATCTACCAAAGTAGGCTCTGATTTTGCTCATTGTAGTAATGGAAACATCCCCATAAAAAAACTTTGTTAAGATGACTTGAAATAAATAAATGGAAGAAACCCATCAACAATATAAAAAACTTACACATAGTTTTGTAATTTGCAGATTAGCAGTTGCATTTTTCTATTTATTTGTTACAATTTGTCACAACCTCTTTCGAAATTTACAGGAATTTTCTTATTTAGAAACTGCAATAAAGCACCGTTTTGAAAATCATTGTATCATTGTGTAAGCTTTCAAAATAAGCTAACAACACACACACACACACTCACAAAACAGAAATAGACGGTTTACAGTCATATATCACAGCTTTCCCGGACAATTTAGGTTAGCAAATCCAATACATTGTACTTCAACTGTTTCTGTATATTTCAGTACCACTGAAAATAACCGAAATCATTAAACATCTGCACATCACTATAACCTAGCTACTTTACAAAAACAAATCCGCTTGCCAGTTGTTGCAATGCTCGATCTATATTTAAAGTATTTTAGATTTTGACTGCACACTCTCCCACTATTAATAAAAAGTTCAATTGTTTCCCCGGCAAACTTTTGGAAAATCGAAAATTGCGGTCAAAAAGCTCGATTATGCAGGTTAGATTGGAAAATCACACAATAGATGTTAGAGAGTTTGCTAGATGGACGAGTTAGACTTACATTTAAAATATATTTGTGGAATCTAGATTTCTGAGCTATGTTTAAAGAGGCCGGCAGATGACTAATTCCGTCTAGGCGGCTACGATGACCGGCGTCCAATACGAAGTAAGCCGAAGCGAGGACGGAAATACGCGAGGCTGAGGTTTTTAAAAATACTCCGATTTTTTTGTACTTGTCAAGTGTCGGATGCAATGTGAGTAATTAAATATCGAATATTGAGTTACTTTGTAGTATATTTGGGGTATTATATTAACTACTTATAATAATGTTATTATTTTTTTGTCGAACTATTCAATTATGCTTCCGGTACGTAAGAAATTAATAAACATAAATTAATTTTAGGCAAATTTCAAGTGGAAGAAATACGTGTCTTTCAAAAAAAACTGCTGAAAAAAATATCCTCTTTCTCCTGCTTTGATGAACCCGAGCCGACACTTCTAATAGCAAATTAATAAACGATGCGAAGGCAATATTAGTAGAAATTCACTCAATTGTAGAGAAAAGAGAACGAACAAACCAAAATAAGGGCATAAAATGAAAATAATTGATAATTTAATTCTATAAACGTGTCAATCGAGCGAGCATCCGATAAAAATCAGTTAATAACAAATTGGAACTAATTATAACTAATAGGTATAAGCTGTATAGGAAATCAGTATACATACCATAGAAGAGAAATTTTTTAATGTACTCATGGAAATGTATTGTTTAAACGCTGCACATTGGGGTATTAGACAGAAAAATCTGGCCATAAATCAAATTTCTAAATTGTTAAATTCCAAAAAGTAAACCAGTTTCTGGGATAGGTAAAAGACCGATGTATTAAAAGGCGGAAATATTTTTTCACCTGACCCCTGAGCCACGTGTCCTTGTCAGCCAAAAGTTATATTTTACTGTGGCTGACCATAGATGCACTTAAAACGACGCTCTTAAAAACGGTTGCAATTTTGTATTTTAACGATAAATGTGACTTTTTTGTTATACATTCTTTAGAACCAAGTATAAACTTTCATTCGATATTATTTTTATTAAAATTTACCCACAGTTTTGTTTATTGCAGGGCCGAGAACATTCGCTGTTATAAAAAACAGTTTTATGCAGAACTTGAGTGTTTTAGTTTAGTGTTTAGCTTTGTTAAACTTTTGAAAGTGGTTCAAATTATAGTATACATATTTGACATTACAACTACTACTACTAAATGGTTACGGATATCGAGATATTGACAACTTTATGTTCAATGCATCTTGTATGTTGTAAATGCCGTTATTTACGTATATTTTCCCGTTTTTGATCATGTATAGCAAACAACCCCGACGACCTAGACACTTAAAAAAATCCGAAAAAAAACTTAAACTTTGTACTTGTACATGCATTTCTTGGAAATTGGTTGCTTGAAGCCAATCGGATTCATAATCAAGGCAAGAAAATACATCGAAAGCACCTACTTGCATACACAGTTCACTGGTTTAAATTGGATTCTTGTTGAGGAGAGACAATAGTAAGTTTGTGAACAGAAACTGGTTAGACGTTTTCGATAAATGTGTTTATGCGGACTGCGAATGCGTGTTCAAAACATGCGTATTAGAGTCATACCACTAAAAATCGACCGTTTCAGCTTGAAGTATGATCAAATTTCGTTTAGTTTTCATGGAAACAACAAGTATAAATATTAGACAATTTTGAAATAATACTAAAAATAATAGATTTTATAGTGATAAATATGGCAAAATAGGTTCTTAATTGCCTCTACTATCACATCTTAAAAGGAATGCATCGAACGGAAAACAGCATGAATAGCATATGTACCGTTTCAATACACAATATCGACTGGTGTAAACTTTCATTTTCTTCCTCTACCACTGGTCTTTAAAAATAAAACTTTTTTCAGGATTTTCTTACAACATAGCAGACCCAAACATGTTATCTCATATAACTCTAAAACGACATGTATTGTTCAATTTTGAATCCGTATATGCTGAGTATTTAAACTGGACATGACATATATTATTTTATGAATTTGACACAGTAAAACATAATAAAAATAAAATCACAAAAAAATATTGATGACAAATGTTGTAGCAGTAATTAATTTACAATAGGTGTAGTGCAGTGAAGAACAATTTTTAATACAGTTTGCTTTTTCCTATTTTGTACTGTTTTATTGTGTTTATTAAGTTATTAACCTTCAAATTCTTAGTATGAAGATTAAAATGTTATACATAAATAAAACAACATATCTAAAGCCTTTTTAGATGAATTTTACAAACAGCATAGGAAAAATAGTGTCATGTATCATAGGGTGGCACTTTTGTTTATTATTTAACGTTTTTGGAAGGAGTTAATGAGAACCGTTTTGTAATTATGGTACAAATTTTGACGAATTTCAGTTATCTTTAATTTTTTTTAGAGACGTTAAACAAATAAAGTTTTCTCATACAAATTATTTGGTTTTGAAATATGTAGTTACTATATGGTACTTTTACACTACCTGCTTTCCTAATGCAGTTTCTAAAGTTATATATGGAATATTGACGAAAGAGGACCCAGGTGAGAATTAATTTTTTAAAATTAATTAAAAGATACGGTCTCAGCCCGTATTCGAACCGGGGTCTTCTGCCTTGCCGGGGCATTGCTCTACCGTTGAGCTACCGAGCCCTGTGATAAGGAATAGATTTAATCTGTCATTTCAAAGGATAGTAACAATAAGGATTGCTGTCTAACTAATATTATCATGACATCTATTGGACACTGGTGGAAATTGGTTCACGGTATGTCAAGTTTTTGTTTTACTTGTCTACAAAACACCACATTAAGAACCAAATTGTTTCTGAAAAACTTGAAATTTCCTTTAAGTGATGTACGATTAAATTGGATTTAGAATGGATAATATATCCATTCGAAGTAATCTATCAATCAATTTCTATCAATTTCAATGTCTTAAAATTATTATTAAATTGTATTCAACAATTTCGTAATATAGAACTACAGATATCAAACAATTTCCAATCCAAGAATATCGTTTTTCAGTGGTGGAACACCCTGAGCATTGTTCCATTTTTTGAATCAGCTTACTTATTCTATATAAAAAAAGTATTATTAAGTTTATAATCATGATAGATTTTTCACAAAATTCAAATAGTGTAGTGCCATCTGTCGGTGGAAAGCTTAAGTTCTCATTTCTGCTATTGATCGGAGTCCGCTATATTTAAAGGGAGCGTCTTCTATTTTAATGGTACCTGTGTGGACTTGGCTGATTTGAATCAGCCCACCCGAAATAATCTAGCAAGCGAAAACGAAAAGAAATAAATCCCATAACGCATCTCTTATTAATTGTATAGGCACAAGTTTGTTTAAAAATAGAAAGCTTGTGTCAATGGCCAACTGATGTAGTATATTTCCTGAGAATTAATATCTGATCTATAAACGTGTATAATAATAATTTGTATCATAACTACTTTGCTCGTAATCGCACATGAAGCGAAATAATAACATTCAACCACCGATAAACAACGTAAAATCTAAGTTTCAAAAATCCTCCTGAACAAACTAAAATAGATAGAGGGCTGTACTTTTTAGAATCAATTATCCAATGTATCTGATCCATAAACGTGTATAATAATAATTTGTATCCCAACTACTTTGCTCGTAATCGCACATGAAGCGAAATAATAACATTCAACCACCGATAAACAACGTAAAACCTAAGTTTCAAAAATCCTCCTAAACAAACTAAAATAGATAGAGGGCTGTACTTTTTAGAATTAATTACCCAATGTATCTGATCTATAAACGTGTATAATAATAATTTGTATCCCAACAACTTCGCTCGTAATCGCACATGAAGCGAAATAATAACATTCAACCACCGATAAACAACGTAAAATCTAAGTTTCAAAAATCCTCCTGAACAAACTAAAATAGATAGAGGGCTGTACTTGTTAGAATTAATTACCCAATGTATCTGATCTATAAGCGTGTATAATAATAATTTGTATTCGAACTACTTTGCTCGTAATCGCACATGAAGCGAAATAATAACATTCAACCACCGATAAACAACGTAAAATCTAAGTTTCAAAAATCCTCCTGAACAAACTAAAATAGATAGAGGGCTGTACTTTTTAGAATCAATTACCCAATGTATCTGATCTATAAACGTGTCTAATAATAATTTGTATCTCAACTACTTTGTTCGTAATCGCACATGAAGCGAAATAATAACATTCAACCACCGATAAACAACGTAAAATCTAAGTTTCAAAAATCCACCTGAACAAACTAAAATAGATAGAGGGCTGTACTTTTTAGAATTAATTTCCCAATGTATCTGATCCATAAACGTGTATAATAATAATTTGTATCCCAACTACTTTGCTCGTAATCGCACATGAAGCGAAATAATAACATTCAACCACCGATAAACAACGTAAAATCTAAGTTTCAAAAATCCACCTGAACAAACTAAAATAGATAGAGGGCTGTACTTTTTAGTATTAATTACCCAATGTATCTGATCTATAAACGTGTATAATAATAATTTGTATCCCAACTACTTTTCTCGTAATCGCACATGAAGCGAAATAATAACATTCAACCACCGATAAACAACGTAAAATCCAAGTTTCAAAAATCCTCCTGAACAAACTAAAATAGATAGAGGGCTGTACTTTTTAGAATTAATTACCCAATGTATCTGATCTATAAACGTGTATAATAATAATTTGTATCCCAACTACTTTGCTCGAAATCGCACATGAAGCGAAATAATAACATTCAACCACTGATAAACAAAGTAAAATCTAAGTTTCAAAAATCCTCCTGAACAAACTAAAATAGATAGAGGGCTGTACTTTTTAAAATTAATTACCCAATGTATCTGATCTATAAACCTGTATAATAATAATTTGTATCCCAACTACTTTGCTCGTAATCGCACATGAAGCGAAATAATAACATTCAACCACCGATAAACAAAGTAAAATCTAAGTTTCAAAAATCCTCCTGAACAAACTAAAATAGATAGAGGGCTGTACTTTTTAGAATTAATTACCCAATGTATCTGATCTATAAACGTGTATAATAATAATTTGTATCCCAACTACTTTGCTCGTAATCGCACATGAAGCGAAATAATAACATTCAACCACTGATAAACAACGTAAAATCTAAGTTTCAAAAATCCTCCTGAACAAACTAAAATAGATAGAGGGCTGTACTTTTTAGAATTAATTACCCAATGTATCTGATCCATAAACGTGTATAATAATAATTTGTATCCCAACTACTTTGCTCGTAATCGCACATGAAGCGAAATAATAACATTCAACCACCGATAAACAACGTAAAATCTAAGTTTCAAAAATCCTCCTGAACAAACTAAAATAGATAGAGGGCTGTACTTTTTAGAATTAATTACCCAATGTATCTGATCTATAAACGTGTATAATAATAATTTGTATCCCAACTACTTTGCTCGTAATCGCACATGAAGCGAAATAATAACATTCAACCACCGATAAACAACGTAAAATCTAAGTTTCAAAAATCCTCCTGAACAAACTAAAATAGATAGAGGGCTGTACTTTTTAGAATTAATTACCCAATGTATCTGATCTATAAACGTGTATAATAATAATTTGTATGTCAACTACTTTGCTCGTAATCGCACATGAAGCGAAATAATAACATTCAACCACCGATAAACTACGTAAAATCTAAGTTTCAAAAATCCTCCCGAACAAACTAAAATAGATAGAGGGCTGTACTTTGTAGAATTAATTACCCAATGTATCTGATCTATAAACGTGTATAATAATAATTTGTATCCCAACTACTTTGCTCGTAATCGCACATGAAGCGAAATAATAACATTCAACCACCGATAAACAACGTAAAATCTAAGTTTCAAAAATCCTCCTGAACAAACTAAAATAGATAGAGGGCTGTACTTTTTAGAATTAATTACCCAATGTATCTGATCTATAAACGTGTATAATAATAATTTGTATCCCAACTACTTTGCTCGTAATCGCACATGAAGCGAAATAATAACATTCAACCACTGATAAACAACGTAAAATCTAAGTTTCAAAAATCCACCTGAACAAACTAAAATAGATAGAAGGCTGTACTTTTTAGAATTAATTACCCAATGTATCTGATCTATAAACGTGTATAATAATAATTTGTATCCCAACTACTTTGCTCGTAATCGCACATGAAGCGAAATAATAACATTCAACCACCGATAAACAACGTAAAATCTAAGTTTCAAAAATCCACCTGAACAAACTAAAATAGATAGAAGGCTGTACTTTTTAGAATTAATTACCCAATGTATCTGATCTATAAACGTGTATAATAATAATTTGTATCCCAACTACTTTGCTCGTAATCGCACATGAAGCGAAATAATAACATTCAACCACAGATAAACAACGTAAAATCTAAGTTTCAAAAATCCTCCTGAACAAACTAAAATAGATAGAGGGCTGTACTTTTTAGAATTAATTACCCAATGTATCTGATCTATAAACGTGTATAATAATAATTTGTATCTCTACTACTTTGCTCGTAATCGCTCATGAAGCGAAATAATAACATTCAACCACCGATAAACAACGTAAAATCTAAGTTTAAAAAATCCTCCTGAACAAACTAAAATAGATAGAGGGCTGTACTTTTTAGAATTAATTACCCAATGTATCTGACCCATAAACGTGTATAATAATAATTTGTATCCCAACTACTTTGCTCGTAATCGCACATGAACCGAAATAATAACATTCAACCACCGATAAACAACGTAAAATCTAAGTTTCAAAAATCCACCTGAACAAACTAAAATAGATAGAGGGCTGTACTTTTTAGAATTAGCTACCCAATGTATCTGACCCATAAACGTGTATAATAATAATTTGTATCCCAACTACTTTGCTCGTAATCGCACATGAAGCGAAATAATAACATTCAACCACCGATAAACAACGTAAAATCTAAGTTTCAAAAATCCTCCTGAACAAACTAAAATAGATAGAGGGCTGTACTTTTTAGAATTAATTACCCAATGTATCTGATCTATAAACGTGTATAATAATAATTTGTATCTCAACTACTTTGCTCGTAATCGCACATGAAGCGAAATAATAACATTCAACCACCGATAAGCAAAGTAAAATCTAAGTTTCAAAAATCCTCCTGAACAAACTAAAATAGATAGAGGGCTGTACTTTTTAGAATTAATTACCCAATGTATCTGACCCATAAACGTGTATAATAATAATTTGTATCCCAACTACTTTGCTCGTAATCGCACATGAACCGAAATCATAACATTCAACCACCGATAAACAACGTAAAATCTAAGTTTCAAAAATCCTCCTGAACAAACTAAAATAGATAGAGGGCTGTACTTTTTAGAATTAATTACCCAATGTATCTGATCTATTAAAGTGTATAATAATAATTTGTATCTCAACTACTTTGCTCGTAATCGCACATGAAGCGAAATAATAACATTCAACCACCGATAAACAACGTAAAATCTAAGTTTCAAAAATCCTCCTGAACAAACTAAAATAGATAGAGGGCTGTACTTTTTAGAATTAATTACCCAATGTATCTGATCCATAAGCGTGTATAATAATAATTTGTATCCCAACTACTTTGCTCGTAATCGCACATGAAGCGAAATAATAACATTCAACCACTGATAAACAACGTAAAATCTAAGTTTCAAAAATCCACCTGAACAAACTAAAATAGATAGAAGGCTGCACTTTTTAGAATTAATTACCCAATGTATCTGATCTATAAACGTGTATAATAATAATTTGTATTCCAACTACTTTGCTCGTAATCGCACATGAAGCGAAATAATAACATTCAACCACCGATAAGCAACGTAAAATCTAAGTTTCAAAAATCCTCCTGAACAAACTAAAATAGATAGAGGGCTGTACTTTTTAGAATTAATTACCCAATGTATCTGATCTATAAACGTGTATAATAATAATTTGTATCCCAACTACTTTGCTCGTAATCGCACATGAAGCGAAATAATAACATTCAACCACAGATAAACAACGTAAAATCTAAGTTTCAAAAATCCTCCTGAACAAACTAAAATAGATAGAGGGCTGTACTTGTTAGAATTAATTACCCAATGTATCTGATCTATAAGCGTGTATAATAATAATTTGTATTCCAACTACTTTGCTCGTAATCGCACATGAAGCGAAATAATAACATTCAACCACCGATAAACAACGCAAGATCTAAGTTTCAAAAATCCTCCTGAACAAACTAAAATAGATAGAGGGCTGTACTTTTTAGAATTAATTACCCAATGTATCTGATCCATAAACGTGTATAATAATAATTTGTATCCCAACTACTTTGCTCGTAATCGCACATGAAGCGAAATAATAACATTCAACCACCGATAAACAACGTAAAATCTAAGTTTCAAAAATCCTCCTGAACAAACTAAAATAGATAGAGGGCTGTACTTTTTAGAATTAATTACCCAATGTATCTGATCTATAAACGTGTATAATAATAATTTGTATCCCAACTACTTTGCTCGTAATCGCACATGAAGCGAAATAATAACATTCAACCACAGATAAACAACGTAAAATCTAAGTTTCAAAAATCCTCCTGAACAAACTAAAATAGATAGAGGGCTGTACTTGTTAGAATTAATTACCCAATGTATCTGATCTATAAGCGTGTATAATAATAATTTGTATTCCAACTACTTTGCTCGTAATCGCACATGAAGCGAAATAATAACATTCAACCACCGATAAACAACGCAAGATCTAAGTTTCAAAAATCCTCCTGAACAAACTAAAATAGATAGAGGGCTGTACTTTTTAGAATTAATTACCCAATGTATCTGATCCATAAACGTGTATAATAATAATTTGTATCCCAACTACTTTGCTCGTAATCGCACATGAAGCGAAATAATAACATTCAACCACCGATAAACAAAGTAAAATCTAAGTTTCAAAAATCCTCCTGAACAAACTAAAATAGATAGAGGGCTGTACTTTTTAGAATTAATTACCCAATGTATCTGATCCATAAACGTGTATAATAATAATTTGTATCCCAACTACTTTGCTCGTAATCGCACATGAAGCGAAATAATAACAATCAACCACAGATAAACTACGTAAAATCTAAGTTTCAAAAATCCTCCTGAACAAACTAAAATAGATAGAGGGCTGTACTTTGTAGAATTAATTACCCAATGTATCTGATCTATAAACGTGTATAATAATAATTTGTATCCCAACTACTTTGCTCGTAATCGCACATGAAGCGAAATAATAACATTCAACCACTGATAAACAACGTAAAATCTAAGTTTCAAAAATCCACCTGAACAAACTAAAATAGATAGAAGGCTGTACTTTTTAGAAGTAATTACCCAATGTATCTGATCTATAAACGTGTATAATAATAATTTGTATCCCAACTACTTTGCTCGTAATCGCACATGAAGCGAAATAATAACATTCAACCACCGATAAACAACGTAAAATCTAAGTTTCAAAAATCCTCCTGAACAAACTAAAATAGATAGAGGGCTGTACTTTTTAGAATTAATTACCCAATGTATCTGATCTATAAACGTGTATAATAATAATTTGTATCCCAACTACTTTGCTCGTAATCGCACATGAAGCGAAATAATAACATTCAACCACAGATAAACAACGTAAAATCTAAGTTTCAAAAATCCTCCTGAACAAACTAAAATAGATAGAGGGCTGTACTTTTTAGAATTAATTACCCAATGTATCTGATCTATAAACGTGTATAATAATAATTTGTATCTCTACTACTTTGCTCGTAATCGTTCATGAAGCGAAATAATAACATTCAACCACCGATAAACAACGTAAAATCTAAGTTTAAAAAATCCTCCTGAACAAACTAAAATAGATAGAGGGCTGTACTTTTTAGAATTAATTACCCAATGTATCTGACCCATAAACGTGTATAATAATAATTTGTATCCCAACTACTTTGCTCGTAATCGCACATGAACCGAAATAATAACATTCAACCACCGATAAACAACGTAAAATCTAAGTTTCAAAAATCCACCTGAACAAACTAAAATAGATAGAGGGCTGTACTTTTTAGAATTAGCTACCCAATGTATCTGACCCATAAACGTGTATAATAATAATTTGTATCCCAACTACTTTGCTCGTAATCGCACATGAAGCGAAATAATAACATTCAACCACCGATAAACAACGTAAAATCTAAGTTTCAAAAATCCTCCTGAACAAACTAAAATAGATAGAGGGCTGTACTTTTTAGAATTAATTACCCAATGTATCTGATCTATAAACGTGTATAATAATAATTTGTATCTCAACTACTTTGCTCGTAATCGCACATGAAGCGAAATAATAACATTCAACCACCGATAAGCAAAGTAAAATCTAAGTTTCAAAAATCCTCCTGAACAAACTAAAATAGATAGAGGGCTGTACTTTTTAGAATTAATTACCCAATGTATCTGACCCATAAACGTGTATAATAATAATTTGTATCCCAACTACTTTGCTCGTAATCGCACATGAACCGAAATCATAACATTCAACCACCGATAAACAACGTAAAATCTAAGTTTCAAAAATCCTCCTGAACAAACTAAAATAGATAGAGGGCTGTACTTTTTAGAATTAATTACCCAATGTATCTGATCTATAAAAGTGTATAATAATAATTTGTATCTCAACTACTTTGCTCGTAATCGCACATGAAGCGAAATAATAACATTCAACCACCGATAAACAACGTAAAATCTAAGTTTCAAAAATCCTCCTGAACAAACTAAAATAGATAGAGGGCTGTACTTTTTAGAATTAATTACCCAATGTATCTGATCCATAAGCGTGTATAATAATAATTTGTATCCCAACTACTTTGCTCGTAATCGCACATGAAGCGAAATAATAACATTCAACCACTGATAAACAACGTAAAATCTAAGTTTCAAAAATCCACCTGAACAAACTAAAATAGATAGAAGGCTGTACTTTTTAGAATTAATTACCCAATGTATCTGATCTATAAACGTGTATAATAATAATTTGTATTCCAACTACTTTGCTCGTAATCGCACATGAAGCGAAATAATAACATTCAACCACCGATAAGCAACGTAAAATCTAAGTTTCAAAAATCCTCCTGAACAAACTAAAATAGATAGAGGGCTGTACTTTTTAGAATTAATTACCCAATGTATCTGATCTATAAACGTGTATAATAATAATTTGTATCCCAACTACTTTGCTCGTAATCGCACATGAAGCGAAATAATAACATTCAACCACAGATAAACAACGTAAAATCTAAGTTTCAAAAATCCTCCTGAACAAACTAAAATAGATAGAGGGCTGTACTTGTTAGAATTAATTACCCAATGTATCTGATCTATAAGCGTGTATAATAATAATTTGTATTCCAACTACTTTGCTCGTAATCGCACATGAAGCGAAATAATAACATTCAACCACCGATAAACAACGCAAAATCTAAGTTTCAAAAATCCTCCTGAACAAACTAAAATAGATAGAGGGCTGTACTTTTTAGAATTAATTACCCAATGTATCTGATCCATAAACGTGTATAATAATAATTTGTATCCCAACTACTTTGCTCGTAATCGCACATGAAGCGAAATAATAACATTCAACCACCGATAAACAACGTAAAATCTAAGTTTCAAAAATCCTCCTGAACAAACTAAAATAGATAGAGGGCTGTACTTTTTAGAATTAATTACCCAATGTATCTGATCTATAAACGTGTATAATAATAATTTGTATCTCAACTACTTTGCTCGTAATCGCACATGAAGCGAAATAATAACATTCAACCACCGATAAGCAACGTAAAATCTAAGTTTCAAAAATCCTCCTGAACAAACTAAAATAGATAGAGGGCTGTACTTTTTAGAATTAATTACCCAATGTATCTGACCCATAAACGTGTATAATAATAATTTGTATCCCAACTACTTTGCTCGTAATCGCACATGAACCGAAATCATAACATTCAACCACCGATAAACAACGTAAAATCTAAGTTTCAAAAATCCTCCTGAACAAACTAAAATAGATAGAGGGCTGTACTTTTTAGAATTAATTACCCAATGTATCTGATCTATAAAAGTGTATAATAATAATTTGTATCTCAACTACTTTGCTCGTAATCGCACATGAAGCGAAATAATAACATTCAACCACCGATAAACAACGTAAAATCTAAGTTTCAAAAATCCTCCCGAACAAACTAAAATAGATAGAGGGCTGTACTTTTTAGAATTAATTACCCAATGTATCTGATCCATAAGCGTGTATAATAATAATTTGTATCCCAACTACTTTGCTCGTAATCGCACATGAAGCGAAATAATAACATTCAACCACTGATAAACAACGTAAAATCTAAGTTTCAAAAATCCACCTGAACAAACTAAAATAGATAGAAGGCTGTACTTTTTAGAATTAATTACCCAATGTATCTGATCTATAAACGTGTATAATAATAATTTGTATTCCAACTACTTTGCTCGTAATCGCACATGAAGCGAAATAATAACATTCAACCACAGATAAACAACGTAAAATCTAAGTTTCAAAAATCCTCCTGAACAAACTAAAATAGATAGAGGGCTGTACTTTTTAGAATTAATTACCCAATGTATCTGATCTATAAACGTGTATAATAATAATTTGTATTCCAACTACTTTGCTCGTAATCGCACATGAAGCGAAATAATAACATTCAACCACTGATAAACAACGTAAAATCTAAGTTTCATAAATCCATCTGAACAAACTAAAATAGATAGAAGGCTGTACTTTTTAGAATTAATTACCCAATGTATCTGATCTATAAACGTGTATAATAATAATTTGTATTCCAACTACTTTGCTCGTAATCGCACATGAAGCGAAATAATAACATTCAACCACAGATAAACAACGTAAAATCTAAGTTTCAAAAATCCTCCTGAACAAACTAAAATAGATAGACGGCTGTACTTTTTAGAATTAATTACCCAATGTATCTGATCTATAAACGTGTATAATAATAATTTGTATCCCAACTACTTTGCTCGTAATCACACATGAAGCGAAATAATAACATTCAACCACCGATAAACAACGTAAAATCTAAGTTTCAAAAATCCTCCTGAACAAACTACAATAGATAGAGGGCTCGATATTTACTTCAACTTCTAATGTAAAAACATGCCCAAAAATCCGCTGTAGGCAATCCAATTAACCTTTAGTTTGCTACCTTTCACAAGAATTCTTGAAATTTTAGAATTGATAGGCTGTTATCAGAAAAGAACATTAAGTTGATAACGTCATACGTAGACCAAATTGTGCAACAAATCAATTTCTTAGCGCTATAAAACTAGAACAATATTTGCGTATAATACTGATGTATCCAGAAATAAATTTAATAACACAAGCAGATAATTTCCTAGGTACAACCTGGTATCTCTATTCCCACCTCAAAAACAAAATAGACATGTGGATATCATAAACACTGCAACAAAATGATCGTAATAACAAGCAAAAAGTTCCCCGAATATTGCTCACCAAAAAACAAGATCAGGGATTCCCAAATTCTTATTTTTCAAATCGATCAACACCTATAGTCGACCCAGTTTCAAAATATTGACGTTCTACTGTTTTTATCTGCGTCATATTTGATATGGTGTAATATACAGGAAGTGTAATACAGACGCACATCTGTCTACCGTTGATTAGCAAAACAAGGTATCTATATGTATAGTATGAGTGTATATTTCTATACGGTTTCATCGAATTTGAACGATTTAATGTGAATTTCTTTTGGATTATGTAAACACACGAAATATAGGAGATGATCAATATTTAGATTTTCGAATGGGCAAAATATTTAATTTAAAATAACATTTTATATTTTTACTTTATAATAAGCAGTATGAATTTGCCGCAAGAGCAAATTCTATTTGATCGAGATCGGTCGCATCTCCATTGATATAATACTATATAGTGAGCCAGGATTTTCCAAATATTTTCAATCAAATGACACTACTGGTAGTGTCAAATGCTGATGTTTTGACAATATCTAACTATATCTACTGTCAATAGTAAAAAGATCTCATATTGTGATACCGTGTACGGTCCTTGCCTGACGGCGTCGGATAGGCAGCGTGTTCAGCGTGTCCAAAATGCATGTGTTCTGTTTGTTTTTGGTTTGAGGAAGTATGACCATGTATCGAATGGGCTAGACGACTTGGGGTGGTTGAACATGGATAACACTAGGGTGTTGCATGCAGAAATATTATATCATAAGTTGCTATCCAAGAGGATCCCGCAATACCTCATGCGGAAGATACGCTGTAGAACGGATGTCCATAACCTTAATTTAAGATTCAGGGGTTTGTTTGCTCCACCTGCCCGTCGCGCTGAACTGTATAAACGGTCATTCTCTTACCAGGTCAGTCACATATACAATAGTCTCAGGGAAGATATGATAAAATTATTGTTAAACAGTTTTGGGGGAAAGGTGAAGTGTCTTTAGGCATTGAGCGCACATCGGAGGCTGTTTTAATTTTAATTTTTTATCGGCATGTACGATGTTTTGTTGAGTTGGATTTGCTGCAATTACGTGTAATTAGACTCTAGAGTATTTTTTGTTTGTTTTTGTTTTGATAAGTTCTCGGAATTATTGTTATATTATTAGTACAATTATGTATTAGTTCTAGTTTGCGTAAGGGGTTGACTGGAAGAGCAAGGCAATTTGGAAACAAGTGTGCTGATCTCCGCCTTAAATATAAATATTATTTTGTTGCATTTAATATTGTTTTATGTTAATAAAGGAATTACTTATTTATTTAATTATTTATTTATCTGTCAAATCCTGGCTAACTAGTTTTATTCTAATGCAGAGACGACTGATCTCAATCAAATAGATTCCCATGCAGATAAACTATTAATTTAATATATTGTATGATAAAGTCATGTGCTTGGCCACATCAGATTTTTTTAAAATTTTACTTCGTATTTCTGTACGTGCGGCAAAAAAACTTTAAGCAATATTTAATATCGTAGGTAAAAAAATAGTGATTTGAAATGTGGTAAAGAAACGTAGAACGCATTCTAAAGTGACATACGTACGTGTGCAAAGTATAATTAGAACGTGATATTTCTACTTTTTACAAACATTCTGAACATTTTACTGCAATTTCCGCGATAAACAATCGGGTTATTTTCCTAAGTTTGTTTTACAATACGACATGCGATTTGGTTTTATAATAAACTTTCGGTTTTATCCGGAAGTTTATAAGGAAATTAACTGTCATTTTGAAAAAGAATTTAGGATTTATTTTGTAAACCATACGCTTTAGGAAAAAATATTTTGAGTGAAAGTTGTTTCTTTTTAAATACCTACCCAATGATATCGCAACAAGGGCTAGTTTTTCATTTGAAATTCTGAAACTGAATGCACTCACATAAAAATTGGTATCACTAAATTCTTGAGATAAAGTTATTAGATAAGGTGGTTTTGTGTCTGAACCTCTATGACGTCATATAACCAAACATAAGTCTTGCTTATACACAGATAGAAAAGATTTCTTGTTTCAAAGAAATGTATTTGTTTGAATTTATTCTTTTGGGTCAAAACATATTTCTTTGACGCCAACAATATTTACTTCATTGAATACTCTAGTTTATTTGCTTGCAGAGACTAATTTATTTGAAATATTTATTTAAGTGGAATAAATATATATGGATGCAAAGAAAAATTACTTTCCATTAAAGTAATATTTTTGTTTTGATTTAAAAAAAACGTTTCTTTACACCAATGAAATATAATTTTGATTCAAACATATAAATTTGTATATAAGGAGAGATTTATTTCGTTTAAAGTAATATTTTGTCATTGGCTTAAAAATAGGTTTACTTCCGCCAAAGAAATCATATTTTGATTCAAATAAATATATTTGTACACAAGAAGAGATTTATTTCCTTTAAAGTAATATTTTTGTTTTGGCTTTAAAATAGGTTTACTTCCACCAAAGAAATCATATTTTGATTCAAATAAATATATTTTTAATGTCATCCAACTGTATTGTTAGATGGCGCTGTAAACTCGCTCCTCGCACTTCGTACATATCGAGAGTATAAAGCCGCGTGTTCGACAGTATAGAACTTATAGAGTACAGTGCCTGTAGGTTCAAGTTGCGATTCCAAATCAGAGTACACTTTACTAACTTAACCTTGACTATATGTTGGGTTGGGAAGGCCAAGCACTGGTTGAGGATGTGCGGCATCCCAAAAAGGAGGTGACACAGGCGAGTCTTCCGAAAAATTCTTGTCTATTAATTCCTTCAACAAATTAAGAATTTTAAGCATTTTAACCCGACCAACAATTTTGTTAATTTAAAAAAATGTAATTCTTTCACTCAACACAATCATAATTATTTGAAGTAAATAAATCTCATTTCTTATAATACACAAATTGCAAACTTTAACTAGATGCGCTTTTATTCGCAAATAAATATTTCTTTGCCTCTATTGAAACAACAAATTTCTTTGAGTCAATGCATATTTATTTGAGTTAAACAAAAATTTCTCTCTGTGTACAGGGTTATTATAAATGATTGTAGACGAAGTAGGCGATGAGATCCAATGAAAATCTCTAAGACTGTTTGTTATTTTAAAAAATAACATATATTTGAAAATACGAATTTCTGTGAAAGTTCTATTTTCGACCAACAATTGTTAATAAGTTATGACGTCATCGACATTTGTTTTCAAATAGCAACGTCATTTTTACTTTATCATACGCAGTATGCTAAAGTATTGGACATTTTGACGGTCTGTTAATATTATCAATCAAAATATCTGTCAAATCCTGGCTACGTGTTTTATTTTAATGCAGACACGATCGATCTCGGCCAAATAGATACCTTTAGTAGTTTCTCCGGAATCATCGCCACAAATATCGGGTACACACAGACATACACACCCACACACACACACACACACAGACATTCTTTGTACCTTGGTCAAAAATGATCAGGGGATCCAAAAATACCTATTTCCGCTAAAATCTCATTTTCTTTCGGCACGATTACAATACTTTATCATACTGCGTATGATAAAGTAAAAATCTGATGTAGCCAGGCACATGACTTTATCATACTATATATAAAATTAATAGTTTAGCTGCGTGAGATTCTATTTGATCGAGATCGGACGTATCTGCATTAAAATAAAACTACATAATTAGCAAGGATTTGGCAGATATTTTGGCAAATATTTTGACAATATTACCTTAATTTTCAACTGTGTTTTTCTCGACATTTTGTTACGTATTTACGTATTTAAAACTTAAAAGAAAAAGGCCAATTCTCAAATCCAACAACACGGAAGATATTTGTAACTAAGACAAAATACAATAAAACAAAATTTAAAAAAGAAACAAAAAACATTTCTAAGTTTGTGACAGCCATATTGAATCCGCCATTTTGACTGTAATAATTTTGGTACGTATTAGTACAAAACCTTCGGTATAAATCTTTCCAATTCAAATCCAGATCCAGATCGTACAAAGTTCGGTGAAAAATTAAAAAAGCAAACAATACCACCGTCCGCCGTACGGTGTACGGCATTTACATATTGCCGTCTAAATTTAGCTCGCCGCTGATAAGATATGAAGATATAGGTGCGATGTGAAGGCTACGATCTAGCCAGCCATGGTGTAAACTGGGGATACACCAGTAATTTAGATACATCGGCTCTGCTCATCAGTACCAACTAGTACGCTCATTAAGTCACATATTAAGCCAAGACCGTAGTCGTATAGACTACGCACACAACAGCGCATACTATATATTATTTAACTCCAAACGTCTTTGGTAAACCAACTTGTTAACTGTGTTAATAAAAAGTGTTGTTCTTTTAGTGTATGTAAACCGCTAATCAGTGCGCTTGTTATATATTATCAGAGACAATAGACGGAAATAGTGCCTTATAATCTGCACCAAAATGAGAGCAAATGTGGTACCTATAACATACGAGTAAGGTGAGTTACAATGATTAATATTTTTAAAGATTCTTTGTATCGTACGCAGTATGTAACGTCTTATCTTATATCGATATCAAATATTTCCATTTGGGGACAATAATATCATAAAAATGTCAGGACAGCTTTATAACAAGTAGATTTATGGTGGAAAAAATACAGGTTGTCCCTATAGGTATTCTATTCTAGTCAGGTTTTTGTAATTATTTCAAATGTTAATTAGTTACTTTTACTTTTAACCAGACGATATGCAGACAGAGACATATCTTTGTTGAATTTTACAGATTCAGTGTTATTCAAATCATTTTACACTACGCAATTTATCACGCAAAATGTTCTACAACTTCTTAAGCAATAAAAAATTACGTATAGTGCCGTTAACAATAGTGTAAAACCGCTATTATATAGTGAGAACGCAAAGTATTGAAACGTGACAATATCTCCAAATCGGCCTGTTATTTAAAAGAAAAATTCGGCTTTTTAAATGACACCATTGGCTTAATAACAGCATATAATAGTATGATGGCCGTACATGGGAAAATTTTCTAGAAAAAGATAGTGAAAATTAAATTGTGTATTTTATACAGATTTTGAGGTTTCTGGGAGATTGAATTCAAATGGCATACATTTACTAATGTTAAAATAACAGTTTTGACATTTGACCTCACTTTTCCCGACGTCTTGCGTAATTTCGAGTTCGCATTCGTATTCAGGGCAAATAAAGTTCCAGAGTACATTTTATATTCCATTTCCAACCTCCATGCTACTCAAAGTTATCAATATTTGCAATTTCGATTATGGTCTTTAAGCCGTAAATTTTCTTCCGCTACCATTGAGACAATTAAATGTTATATTAAAATAACTTTCACATATGGGATTGCCAATACATCAAAATATGTATTTTTATAGTAAAAAATCGACGTATTCAAAGACGTTTTGTTCTTAGCCGTACAAGAAAATTGAAAATGAAATAAAATTAAAAAGCGCAAAATATCTGCAATCCCGTAGAACGTAGCTTTTGGAAATGGAAACTGCATAGGCGACTATGATCTATTCTTTGCCAAAATCGCAAAGTTGAGTTTTTAGACCTGTTTGGGTTTGGCACATGCGAGATGAAACGGCCTGACTTTTTTAATCACAGAATCAAGTTGACTATACGAGAAAATGAGCGGGTAATTTTGTATAATTGATTGTAGTATTTTTTGCGATTCAACGTCAACCGGTCAAATGACGTTAGCAATGCCCGTTCTAGCATCAAACGGTTGTTTGATGATGGTTTGATGATTGGCGGTTGACATTAGAAATCAGTACAATTTACATGCGGAATAAATAAAATAAAACGTACATTTATCGAAAGCATTTGATAAAATATTTGACCAACACACAGTGAATCGCCTATAATAATCTAGGTGGACAAAAGTCTTTTCTAAGAATCGATTAATTATTTGTCACATATTATAAACAAACCCCCGAGGTGACAATTTTAGGTAATGAGTGTGAAAAACATTCCACAGGGAGGAGTTATAGACGCAGGGAGACCAAGTGAAATGGTAACGCATTCATAACCGGTTTAGTTTCATTTTTGCAGTGTTTTCGATAGTATACACCCAAACATTTGTGGTTTATAAATTAATTTGTACTGTGATGGATTTTAGTTTAGAGGGTAAGTATTTTCTATTTCACTTCAAATTAGGTTCAAATAATACACTATGTAGTGTAATAATTATGTTAAAAAAGATGATCGAAAATACATGCCAATTTTCTATTTGTAAACTTTCGTCGAATACAACTTTTTGTATCCACGGTTATTCAATGTATATTTTTTATTTAATACAGTTTAAACATTTATCTTTTTAATAACATAAATTTGAATACCACACTTTTGCTACTTTGATTTTTGTACAGAACATGTCTTCTCGATTTTAAAATTTGAGATTTTTTAAGAATGGCAAAAACATAGGAAAGAAGTACAAAATTCTCGTCTAATGGATTATAGCAGTCACAAGTTTGTTGTTTAATTTCGAGTGTTTCGTCCAGATTTGCTGAAAGATGTGGACTGCATCGAATAAAATAAAGCTAATAAGTTTTCTTTTCGAAAACAATGTTTTATTTAAAATTGATTATAAATTATGTATATTCCTCAAGCTTTTCATCTTTATAGTTTTTATTTAATGTCAAGGATATTTTGTTGTTTTTGTAATTATTGAGTAAATATTTATTATAATCAATAAATAATCAAAGCCAACTACAGAATATTTTTGTCCAGCTACCTTGTTCTAGGCGATTCGCTATTGCTAATAGATTTACAAAAACATTTTTCTTGTCATTGCAGATAGGTATAATATTATCATATTTACAACAACAGAAAACAACACACTGCTAGTTGATTTTTAACATAATATAATATTACAATCATAAAGTTTCATAATTTTTGTTGGAGATCAAATGTTACAATATTCACTGTTAATATAGTTATCTATATATAAAATACATGTTGATATAGAAACATAATAACAAGAATATCTGTGTGACTTCATATTTGTATATAAAACGTTCATTATAAGTTACTTATTTACGACCTTCTTTACTACATTATCTCTGCAATATCCAAGAAACATACATTATTTATCAACATTTTGTCCAGCTAAAAGCAAATAAATCACTAAGATTCGAGGAATGAAGAAATAAAATCGGACAAACACAATATTTCATTGGTTTTTCGTTGATTAAAAAGTTTCCTATTAACAACTATGATTCTAAACATCTTAATATGTTATTACTTGAGCTTTAAGCTATCAATTAGTATCAGTTTAATCGACTGCAATTAAAATTCTTAATACAACGTATATCAAAAATCTAGAACGACTGGATTATCAGTGAATTAATTTGTTATTAGCAAATTTTTATAGCTGGTTCCACCAAAACGATTCTAGAATTTTCGGATATTAATTCCTTCCAACAAATAAAAACTCAATATAATGACACTATAATAAACAGATTCAATACAAAAAAACAAAAGAAAACTTTCCACGTCAGTCCTAATGAGATTAGTCTAGTGCTAGTGAGCCTTGAGACATGAGATTTTGTTTTTTTTTCATGGCCAACGCGATAATATTGGAGCGTGCTCGAGCGTATTGCCAATTTCGGATAAATATTTATATTATTTTATATTATTTATTCCAGAATTTTGGTGGATTGATGAACCGGTTTTCTACTAGAGATAAGGCGAAATAATCAATAATAACAATAATAATAATATCAATAATTAATCACCGGTATTAATATGATTTTGGCGCAACTGAGATAACGGTAAAATTTATATTTACGTATATTTAGTTTCTGAAAGAAATATTTGTGCGTAGTGTATTCTCTGGACTTTTGTTTACATATTGTTTACTTTATATTTGTTTTACTGAGAGTTATGTTCATAAATTCATTTGGGTGGTACGCAAAATATTTTTAAAAACGACTAGGCAAACCCTGTTGCGAGATTTAAGTAAATATGAGGTTAATTAGTCGATTTTTAAGATTTTATATATGTAAGATTTTTATGCAAAGTACAATTTTGGATAGGCAAGTAATTTTATACATGTATTCTTTTTCATAATTTTGCACTATATACCTCCAAATGAACCAATTCGTCCCTACTGGAAATAGGATACGAATAATATTGGAAATAACTGTAGGTATTAGTTATGCATCGTCGTTGTATCGACATAACTCAATAAAATTTGTGCAAAATCGCTGGAATGTCATCAAAACAAACAATTTCATCTCTATAGTAATTAAGTCCTATTAATAGAAATTTGATTGAAGGCTGATTCGTCTTCATATAAACATAATATTTGCATGCACAAGCTGTTTTATTTGCCTCTTTTAGTACGTTTCACAATAGTTCAACACATTATTATAACTAAAGATAGGCTTTCTGTTTTCAGAAAATAATGAAATAATATAACTAAATCTTACTCAATCTATTCTCCTTAATATTTTTGTTTAATTTTATATTTTGTAATCGTCCCTATTATAGATTTTAGTTTATTTTCCTTTTGAGGTTATATTTAATCTGACATTGGCCCACCTAAGCCGACTATGTGGGTGTTATATAACATAGCGGCTATAATTAGTTTGCATATTGCGCACATTTCAATTATAAATTCCCAGGTAAAATAATCGAATTACCCAAGACGATCGGAATCCACTACCAGATTAATTTTAAACTGTCCGAATTTGCGGCTCAACATTTTCTAATATTACCTACCTACATAATTGTATACTTAAGATTTTTGAACTTTGAGAAGTAGCCGCGAAAAAAAAATATTATGGTTACAGCTTGGCTTATTATAAATTCGCACTTAAAATAATCAAGTCACTGTAGGTGATAGAGAACGCGTCGTTTTAAGTTAAATTTATAATTTTCTGATGCCCACAACTATTTATTATAACAAGATCAAGTAGATTCATTATAGCTATAAACAGTTGACAGTCTTCTTTTCCATAATTTTGTATAAGACTATTTTTTCTTGACTTTCATTGTAAAATGTCTATATACGCAAGAAATCTTGTTTAGCGAATTTACACACTGATTTTAATTCATCTTTATAGTTAGTTTGGCCATTTAAAACAAATGAACTGCTCAAAATACACAGTGGTGATCTCAAACCTACATAAAAATGTCCCCAAGCATCATAAATAATAGGAAATATCAGGACCTTGTCGACTAATGTTATCGATAGATAATATTTTAAACGGAACATACAAAGAAAAAAGGTTAAATCGAAAATTCTAAAATTGTGTATATCAAGGCCGGCTATAAAATTCTTAATATAAATTAATAAGCTAAATTTTGCGAGGCCTCGCACGGCGTTTTATAAGCACATAGGCCACATACGTTTACACCAGAGTTTAGAATTTATGCTACAGAGACAATTTATCAGAGAGCGCAAGTTAAAAATATCACAAGATAAGCAAACTCTATAAATGGCCGCATAATCGCAATTTAAAAATAACTCTGCGTCTCCTATAGCTTGACATATTATAAAGGAAGTCTAGAGACAGAGTTTTGATACAAGCGAAATTCAAACCTACCTCTGAAATCTAATCTACTTTAACATCAAACACTCAATTCTGAAAAGCATAAAACCTGGAGTACCGCAAGGTAGTGTTCTTGGTCCATTTCTCTACCTTTTAAGGCATGGAAAAATAAATAATAAAAAAACATTTAGTGAGATTGACATTTACGTTCTGAAATTAGTTTGTGAATAAACACCTAAGATTTCTATAGAATAGAATATAATAGAATATTATATTTACTATCAAAATTACACAGCACGTCATTGTTATTTTCTCTTAAAATTTGTTAAATAAGAAAAAGCTTGCTGATATACCGTCTTATTTAATTTCGAGGCTCACCATGGTGATCTCGCTTATTAGTGGAGAAAGAGCCTAAATTTAAATTTGGCAAAGTTTCGTAGTTTTACATATGACATATGAAACATATGAACATGACATATGAAACAAAAAGAAACAGCTACTTTTTAACAAGGAATGCAGTGTCATTTTGTATTTGAAATAACATCAAAGATGGCAGCGTAAACATGGCCAACTTTCGTTTTTACTTTATCATACGCAGTATGATGAAGTATTGTAATAGTGCCGAAAAAAAAAATTGAGATTTTAGCGGAAATAGGTCTTTATGGGTCCCCTGAACGTTTTTGACCAAGGTACAAAAAAATTTCTGTGTGTGTGTATGTGTGTGTGTAAACGATTTTTGTGGCGACGATTCCGGAATAACGGAATAACCAGATAAACGTATCTGGACGAAAGTTCATATTTAGAAGTTTTATGACCAAACTTCAAAAGTTCAAAAGAACAAAGGAACTGCCTAACTTACTCTTAGCATTTTCAACGATTTTGCAAATGAGCCGTCATTTCTGTAATTTCGTCAAACTTGATAAATAATAAATTAAAGTAGAGGAAATTTTGTATAATTTATGTCTATAACATTTTTTTATAAAATTAATAGTTTAGCTGCAGGAGCAAATTCTATTCGATCGAAATCGTGTCTACATTAATAGTAGGTAGCCAGGAAATTTTTAAACTTTTGACAGTATTCAGAACGTCAGCGATTGCGAAACGTCAATTCAACACGCAAATGCACGAAGAATGTGATGAGGAGGAGACACACGCGCGCACTTACGCTATGTGAAACAATATTGAAACAGCTTGGAGTTTCCATGGTGTTTACAAAGTCAATGTGTGTTTCAAGTGCGGATTGCGGATAGCAATATAGTTATGCATTTTTCAAGGATTTTACAAATGAGCCGCCATTTCTGTAATTTCGTCAAAATAGTTAAATAATAAATTAAAATAAAGGAAATTTTGTATAATTTATGTCTATGACATTTTTTGGTAAAATTAATTGTTTAGCTGTAGGAGAAAACTCTATTTGATCGAGATCGTGTCTGCATTAATATAGGATTTGCCAGACATTTTTATTCTAATGACAGTAGGTAGTGTGAAAGGCTGGGTTTTTGACAATACCTACTGTCAATATCTGTCAAATCCTCACTAATTCGTTTTATTTTAATGTAAACACGATCGATCTCGATAGAATCTCACGCAGCTAAACTATTAATTTTATATATTGTATGATAAAGCCATGTGCCTGGCCACATCAGATTTTTTTTAATTAAAGGTTTTCACGAAAATTTGGATTTCACTTAATTGTTCTTATTACAAGTATATGTTATCTAAAACAAATTATGGTAAGAATGTCATTGTCTTAACATTAGACCACTATTGCTCTGTGTGCAGTAATATTAATACCGGTAATGACATTTTGGTCCGTTATTGTAAACCCTAGTAAGAAGTCGGTCTTTCCAACATAAAATAAGTGCTTTAATAAGCTCGCCATATAAAAATCAAGATTATCACCCGCATTTGCAATGTTGAAATATAACTTAGCCCATAATTTCGCACAGTATTGGTGTCGATCCACGTAACACCCTGTATAGCCTAATCCAGAACCAACTCCTTTAATCATAAAACATACAAAACTAACACACATGAAAACTACAACAATATACGCATCTTTCTATGACGTATGCGGTACAACCTACAATCTCAAAGTCCAGCACTGGTCTATGTAACAATAATATTTACAAACAAAATCACGAGTGTTCTATGCGCGATAAAATTATAACACCTGGGCTAATTTCTAATGCAAAGTTCACGCCGTCAGTTTCTATAACGATCTATCGTCCAGTAAAGTTAATATTGCCGAATTTGACTGTCAAATGCGTCGCATAACGGATTTACTGAGCCTTACGCTTCGGCAAATATTGCGAATGTTTGCGGACATTACATTAAGGCTTACACATGTTCTGAAAATATAGCAGAGCGATATACGGATTTCGTACACTTTGCAATGACTGTGACGCACATTTTTGTACGACAATACGCCGAATTGATTGCATCAGAAATCGAGATAGATGTGATAGGTGTTACAGAGATATTGCGAGTTGATGCCATAAGGTATGTTTACAAAATAATAAACGTATGCGATTGTATCGCAATAAATTGAGTGACAAGAACTTATTTCTAAAAATAAAACAAAATATTAATGATATAATCCAGGCATGGGCGTATTCAGCTTAAATCGGAAGGGGGCAGTTTTCTAAAATCATCTTGCTATATGGGGAAAAGTGTCCATTAGGGAGGTTCATAAAGAATTGCAAAAAAATTTGTGAACGAAAGACTGGACACGTATTTTTTAAATTTTGTTTTTTAATGGTGTCTCTCAAGGTCTTAAATAATTACTTTTTAGATCGGTCTGGCCAACTGTTATTCTCAAGTGACATCATTTATATATTGGGATGATATCCATTGTTTAAATATTAAAATATTATTCGTTTACATTATCATATATTCGAAAAAAATGAACTGATCAAAAATCATTTTTTTGGAAAATTGGAGAGTAATTTTCCTGTTAAAAATAATAAATTGCCTAAAGTCAACTCATTTTTATTAATAATAAATAATATCACTTGAGAATAACAGTTGCCCAGACCGATCTACAAAAAAGAATTTCAGTTGCATTGCAAAAAAATGTTTAAACAAATGGCATACAAATAAGTGTTTAAACAATATGAAGAAATTTTATAATGACTCACTCTAAGACAAGAAACTGCCATTTCGAAAAAATATCCACTAGACCTATAGCAATGAATATGAGAAAAAATCTGATGTGGCCAGGCACATGACTTTATCATACAATATATAAAATTAATAGTTTACCTGCATGAGAATCTATTCTATAGAGATAAATCGTAGTTATTGTCAAAGCATCAGCATTTGACACTACCTACACTACGTCATTAGAATAATAGTTATTTATGTCACAAATGCCGAAAGTACGGAATAGCGCGACGAGCGGTGATACGGCGCGTCACCGAAGGCGGAGTGTCGCCATCGCATATGAGCGAGTCGCGCTATCTAGTTTTTGACAGGAGCGACATCAACGTTTATTGTGTTGCTTTTAAGAAATACGTATTTAAAAAAAAATTATTTCTGTATAGTAAATGCTAGGTTGGTACCACTTTGACGAAAGGTGCGTTCCGATTGGTAGGTAATGGTAACTAATGGCGGTGGTAGAATACGAAATTATAGTATTTCTTACATATCGTGATATTGACACATATTAGTTTGCATGTACATAAACATGAGTCACTATCAATTTTCTATTGGAAATACTATAACGGCGTCTGCTACCACTGCCATTGTCACTAATGAAAACGCACCTTAAAAAGGTAATTCAAATTTTGACAGATTTATATTTGTTCATGACACATCCCTACCAACATACTAAAATAAAACTACACTCATCGCTATACTTTATTTATAATTTTCTCAATGTATCGTTTTTAGAATTAGATATAAAGACGGGTTGATATTTCTTATCAACAAACAATCAAATTGGTGATCTTACGTTATTTGAAATTTGTATTTTATAATTTGCCGCACTACAGCGGCAACGTTCCATAGTGGTTTTCCAACCTCTGATCATAGAAAATACTTCGTAGAAAGGAAACAAGCATGCTAAGATCTTGGTAATACACACGCGCGCCTTCTTACGGTAGCCCAACGAAGTTTACTATACGCCTGTAGTTATGCAACTTATTATGCAGGACAGTCGTATATATTTAACCTGTTCTTATGCAACCCATTGTTCGTTCCCAACAGATTTAATGCAGTGTAGACATAATTGATTATATTATAGCAAATCTACAAAAATAATCCATTTTAATTAAATAAATTTATTTTTACACGCCAGTTTACAAATACATACATATAAAGATTTATAAACTAATTCACTACATTTTCATTGACGCTGCATCAAGTTCAATCATGAAAAGCACAGTACATAATTTAGCTATACTTATTGTACCCCCCACATTTACTGCGGTGAGGGGTGTATTGAGTTTGCCACAAATGCCCGGCTGCCTGTGTACACGACGTACACGATAACTGACGTAATTTTGAACTTATTGATCTGAAATTTGGCACACAAGCTTATTTATTATAAAGTAAGGATAAGTTCGTGAATGAGCAAAATCGGTTCCTTTTTTTAAATATTTTACTGCGTGGGGTAATTTAACTTCGGCACGCCTTAAGATAATTTTCTTACTAGTTTTTCTCATTTGTAAAACATTTTTCAATTAATTTTTGCAGCTTTATAGAATTGTAATGCTTATTTACCAAAACGTAATCTACATAATATATAATGGAATAATTTCAGAATATTGAAAAGTTGAAGAGATTTTATATATACTATATTAGAGCGTATCAAAAAAATCGTTTTATTTCAAAATTCTAAATTTCAAGTTGATAAAATGTTGTGCCTATGGACTCACATATACCACAAAAAAAAGGACCAATTGAAAAATATTTAGGTCTCTCGCAGGAGGCCAAAAGTTTATAATTTTCTTTAAAAATTAGAATTTTTTTAATGAAAGATTAGGTGATTTTACTTTTTCAAATAGAAACAAACGGTGTGAAATTAACATATACAAAAATATGTATATTATAATAATCCAACATTAGGTTGATCGGGTGTATCGAAAAAACGCCTTTTTTCTAAATTCAATATTTCAAGTTGATAAAATGTTGTGTCTATGGACTCACATATACCACAAAAAAATGGCCAAATTGAAAAATATTTAGGTGTCCCTTAGGGAGCCCTAATGATTACATTTTCCTTTGTCCCTTAGGGAGGCCTAATGATTAAATTTTCCTTAAAAACATTTTTTTAATGAAATATTAAGTTATTTTTCTTTTTCAAAGCCACACAAGGCACACAAGGCACAAGGCACAAGGACAAATAAACTTTTATCAACTTTAAAGCACATTTTTTAAATTTTATGAAAATGGCATTTTTCTAAAAGTTCTATCAAATCTAAATAATCTACAGGCAAATGTTGCATTAGAGTAGGTAATAGATTTTTGTATACGTTAATTTCACACCTTATTGTTAAATTTTACTATTTGACAAAGAAAAATCACTGAATCTTTCATTAAAAAACATCTAAATTTTTGTTGTGGTATATGTGAATCCATAGGCACAACCTTTTATCAACTTTTAATTTTGAATTTCGAAAAAAACGTTTTTTCGTTACACACTACTAATATACATATCAGATAATTATATTATATCAGCACTATTGAAAAGAAACATTGCTGTTAAAATACATTTTGTAAGGTTTGATTAAATAATATTTGAAATGGGCCTACAAAAATCTTTGTACCTACTCAGTAGAAAGTTTGGTTTTACCATACACTATATATATTACATATACTATTAGTACTCAACAGCCATTTTTTAGCTTACTCTAGGTCTAGGCAACCACACAGAGAAACAATTTGGACCTTATGTTTCATCTATCGATGCCCGCTAACACTATATGTATACCTATTTTTAAAAACTTATCATTCATTTTAGGTAGGGGAAAATTGTTCTTAACCACAGAAATATGTCTAGACTTTGCTTCATTGTAAACTATCGAAAAAGCAATCACTGATATACATAGTATTTACTATAGTAATTTTACTATTGTCGACAATTTTACTATGAGTAATGTATTTCAGAATCAATTCAGTTTCAATGGCTATCGGGAGCTGCCACAATAAAACAACTTTACCTTTTTGCTGACGTTTCGGTCTATTCTTTAAACCTTATTCATAGCTCAAAAGTATGATATAAAATTAAAATACACATTAAAAACAAAAAATTTTCACCCACTACGCCTCACACGAGTGTGTCGGTACGACGGACATCTTACAATGTAAGATGTAATTGTAAGATGTCCGTCGTACCGACACACTCGTGTGAGGCGTAGTGGGTGAAATTTTTTTGTTTTTAATGTGTATTTTAATTTTATATCATACTTTTGAGCTATGAATAAGGTTTAAAGAATAGACCGAAACGTCAGCAAAAAGGTAAAGTTGTTTTATTGTGGCAGCTCCCGATAGCCATTGAAACTGAATTGATTTACTGCTTGGAGCGATAGAGGAAAGAAATAAAGTATTTCAGAATATTTTCAAAATTTACGTAGATACCTTCATAAATTGACAATAATATAGAAAAGTCGACTGTAAACAGGCAGTCGTACAATCTCACGAACACCATAAATCCCATCATTTTGGTCCATCCAGAAGTTCAACAAACTGGAAACTAGAAATGGTGCGACATTCCAGTTAGATTCCTAGTTCTTAGTTTTGTAGATTTGCTGGAGGAAAATGAACAATTTCTATCAATTCATGATTACAGTTCTAGACACTGCTCTATTTGGTGTGAAGTTATCCAGTCATGAATTTTGGCGTACCTTCACAGAAAATTATCGTTATATTCTTCAGAGAATCTATTATCTTCTTCAGTCCATTATTTCAAGTGCTGTCCAGTCATAAATTTTGGTTCCTTGCTGACGTCTTTGCTTTCTTATATTGTATTTTAATTAAAACCTTTGAAGAAACATCTCAGCAGTGTCTACAATAAAAACAATAACACATACCATTAAAATCATTAAAAAATGTACGAACGTTACCTTATGTAGTAAGTAAATGTTGTTAAGTTCTTCCGATACATGTTACTAACATCAGCCAGAAAGTAATTCTGCATTTCGGGCATATCTTCTGGTTGTAGCTAACCATTTTAGTAAGAGAATATAAAACACGTGTACTGTGTAGTTGCACTTTCAGTTAACATTATTGTATGATTATTAGAAATATCCTCCGTAGTCCTGCACAACTATAAGAAGTATTAAAAAGCATATATCATGATACTATTTAATTATTAATTAATTTATTATTTAAATTATTACCGTTATTATAAAAAAATATTCAGAAGTAAACTTACCAATTAGAAATATGAATGCCATTGTAGAGGAATAACAGCTATCAATAATTACACTTGCTAATTTGACAGTTTGCATTGTTTGTATCGACAATCGCACATTTTATTGATTATATTTTAGTTCGTTACCAAGGTTATTCTGACGTTGTAAAATTGTGGTGGCGCCATCTTACGTTAGTCCAAATGCAAAACATATATAGATATACTGCCAAGGCACTCCGTATAAGTTCCGTGGGTATGCCTCTGATGACATCAGCTGTTTTCGAATGTGACAACACAAAAAAATATTTGTCAAAATCCTGGCTACTATGTAATTTCATATCAATGCAGATGCGACCGATCTCGATCAAATAGAATTTGCTCTTGAAGCTAAACTATTAATTTTACCAAAAAATGTCATAGGCATAAATAATTCAAAATTTCCTCTACTTGAATTTATTAATTAACTATGTTGTCGATATTACAGAAACGGCGGCTCATTTGCAAAATCCTTCAAAAAGGCTTAGAATAAACTACCAGTTCCTTTGGACCCCTTTCAACCAAAAGCTTTTCAGCTCTAAGTTTGGTAACAAAACATCTAAATATGAACTTTCGTTCCGATACCTTTAGTACTTTCTCCGGAATCGTCGCCACAAAAATCGTTTACACACAGACATACATACACACAGACACACACACACACACACACACAGACATTTTTTTGTACCTTGGTCAAAAATGTTCAGGGGACCCATAAAGACTTATTTCCGCTAAAATCTCATTTTTACTTTATCATACGTAGTATGGTAAAGTATTGTAATCATGCCGAAAAAAAAATTGAGATTTTAGCGGAAATAGGTCTTTTTGGGTCCCCTGAACATTTTTGACCAAGGTACAAAAAAATGTCTGTGTGTGTGTGTGTGTGTGTGTGTGTGTATGTGTGTGTGTGTGTGTGTGTGTGCGTATGTGTGTACTCGATTTTTGTGACGACGATTCCGGAGAAACTACTAAAGGTATCGGGACGAAAGTTCACATTTAGAAGTATTATGACCAAACTTAGAGCTTGAAAGCTTTTGGTTCAAAAGGGTCCAAAGGAACTGGTAGTTTATTCTAAGCCTTTTTCAAGGATTTTGCAGATGAGCCGCCATTTCTGTAATTTCGTCAAAATAGTTAAATAATAAATTAAAGCAGAGGAAATTTTGAATAATTTATGCCTATGACATTTTTTGGTAAAATTAGTAGTTTAGCTGCAAGAGCAAACTCTATTTGATCGAGATCGGTCGCATCTGCATTGATAGGAAACTACATAGTAGCCAGGATTTTGACAAATATTTTTTTTGTGCTATCACCACAGAAATGTCTATGGCTGTGTCACCACGCTGTCACACTCGGAGAACCGCTATGGAACGTCATCTACAGTGTCATGAACGAATATATATCTGTCAGAATTTGAATTAGCTTTTAAACTTGACATTTCGTAGAAGTGGTATCAACCTAACATTTTCTATACCGAAATATAACCATTTTTAATTTTTTTTTTAAAATACGTGTTTCTCAAAAAGCAACACAAAAAACGTTGATGTCATTCCTGCCAAAAACAACATAGCGCGACTCGCTCACATGCGACGACGACGCTCCGCCATCGGTGACGCGCCGCATCACCGATCGTTGTGCTATTCCGTACTTTCGGCACTTGTGAGATAAACAACTATTATTCTGATGACAGTAGGTAGTGTCAAATGCTGATGCTTTCACAATACCTTCGATTGATACTATTGACTATCAAAATATCTGTCAAATCCTGGCTAACTAGTTTAATTTTAATGCAGACACGATTTATCTCAGTCAAATAGATTCTCATGCAGCTAAACTATTAATTTTATATATTGTATGATAAAGTCATGTGCCTGGCCACATCAGATTTTTTTTTTCGGCATGATTACAATACTTTATCTTACTGCGTATGATAAAGTAAAAAGAATTTTAGTTGAATTGCAAAAAAATGTTTAAACAAATGGCATACAAATAAGTGTTTAAACAATATGAAGAAATTTTATAATGACTCACTCTAAGATAAGAAACTGCCATTTCGAAAAAAATTCCACTAGACTTATAGCAATGATTATGAGAAAAGAGAGAATGAAATGATTAGAACGGTTAACTTTGTGAAAGAAGGTACATTTTTTCATTTGCGGGTAGTTTTCAGGGCACTATGGGGGTGAGTTTGGGGCGTCAAATCCATATGTATAATAGGTCAAATTCTTCTTTTTGAAGCACTCTATAAGTCCTATAACTTTAATGTTAAGTTATCCCAAACCCCGAACAATTATTCAAAAAATAACAAAAAATCGTTTTTCCCATGTTAATTTTAACCCTCGATAAACCGCATTAAAAATCAAAATTTCGAAAAAAATACATGTCAACTTTTATTGGATTTGGAAACAATTTGGGGGATCGCTGCTTTCTAAATAAAAATAACCACCATAGCGTCCATAAGCGAAAAAAGTGCTATGTAATAAACATAGTAACCAACCCCAAGGGGGGTAGCTGACTCCCTACGCTGTATGATAATCGTTCTGACTTTTTATTGCTTTGAATAAAAATCCTAACCTTTGTGTATGATGACAATATTTTGGAGACTGTGGCGAACTTAATAATAAAATTATAAACCCCTAACCACAACAAGTATTTTAGAACCTAAATACGTATTTCAGCAACTATGTTGCCATCTTTAGTAGAACCTAAAAAGAGGAAAAGAGAGATTAGCACTTCATAATATCTTTACTGGATATTGTCCAAGCAAATCACTAGTGGAAGTGACGTCCATGTTAAAAATTACCCTATATATACCCATTTGTTGTTCACACCTCACTGAATTTTGATCATTGAAGCGTAAAAACAAGTTTTAATTAAAGCAGGTCAAACAATGGCGAACTAGGTATAGGACCCCTGTCTGAATTTATTAATTTATCTCTATTCAAGTGAATAAAGATACTTTCCAAGCTGTTTAGTTCCCTATTATTTGACACAGCTTTTACAAGTTTTAAGTCATCTACAACTACTTTATGACCTGTGTCTAAAATATGTTGAGCCACACTAGATTTTTCAAAACGATTATATTTAAAATGAGCTACATGTTCTTTGAACCTAGTTAAAATTGTTCTTCTAGTCTGGCCGACGTATTCTTTTTCACAGTCATGACATTTGATACAATATATACCAGATTTATCAAGTACATCTACCTTATCCTTTGGGTTTCCAAGAAGGTTTTTTATGCTATTATGAGTCGAATATGCCATACAGAGAGTATATATAGGGTAATTTTTAACATGGACGTCACTTCCACTAGTGATTTGCTTGGACAATATCCAGTAAAGATACTATGAAGTGCTAATCTCTCTTTTCCTCTTTTTAAGTTCTACTGAAGATGGCAACATAGTTGCTGAAATACGTATTTAGGTTCTAAAATACTTGTTGTGGTTAGGGGTTTATAATTTTATTATTTGTGTATGAGCACATAAATCACATAAATCACAGAAAAAATCCATGGTCTGTTCAAAACTTTCAGTCAAAAGTTTCACTCAAAACTAAAAAAAAATTATAAATTAACCCAAAAGTACAAGGTTTACTTTAGTAGTAATTTGACGTTTGTAGGGCTCGAGTTTGTTTGACATACGATTAAAAAATGCAAAAAAAACATAGAAATCTTAATATAAAACTATTAATAATTTGGTAACTGTAATACTTTGTATAAGGATAAATAGTTTCTAAATTGCCTCTTCTATTACCCCTTAACTACAAAATACTACAAAATACAAAATACAAAGCAATATTAAGTGTGGGACTTTCATTACATTTTCGTTCAATTTCAAGTATCACAAAAACTAGTAACATTCGGCGTATGACATTTGAAAATATTAAAAAATGACTACATGGTAGGATCACCCTGTATATGGCGAAACAACTTTTGTATATAATATTTTATGTTCTATCTCTTAAAATAAATGTAGCATCAACCATAACGACACTAGCGACCCACCCTGTATAAATAAGCATCACCCTAATATACTTAGTGTTCCAATAATATAATATATGTATTTTTAGAACTGATATTGGCGTTCTTAAAAAGATGTTTTTTAGACAAACAGTTTTTCTTTTTATATATTTATGTATGTATAATATTGTTTTGTCGATAATTAAAATATTCTCCTAAAACAAAATATTCTCAATAGTCCAACGTTTACAAACAAACAAAAAAGATATGCATAGTAAGCTCCATAACACTTCTAAAAACGACCGTTTATTATAAATAAACGCAATCAGACACAATTTATGTGCGCAAAATTGATATTAATAAGGATGTGGTTTTACAGGCCGGTGTGTAAAAATAGAACTTGATTTGAGTTGTAGTAGGCTAACGTGTCGTGGCATTTCTTCAAATAATAGTCTAAAAATAGCACTTACTAATTGACCATTTTACTGACTAAATAAGTAGATTTTGTTTTGCTCCGTCACTCTCCGCCGGACAACAGTATGTGTCATGTTTTACACAATTCTGAAACACAATAGAAATATCGAAAATAGGTGCGTATTTTTTCGGTATTTCTATAAATCGAGTTCGCAAATATTAAATTAAGGGCACAAATAGATGACTTACAAGTGTCGTTTCTTTTGTATAAGGCTGGCTTTTTATACACTGCAAGAAAAACTGAATCGTTGGTTGGATATTGATTGCCTTTTTTGTTGACAATAGGTATCACAATACAACGTAAAAATGGTTTCCAATACAAAAGGTATAACTTAATTGTAACAACTACTGACGCATATCTCTGAAATTTACGATTTTGTGGATTTCTTTTATGTGGAGAAAAATCTGACGTGGCCAGGCACATGACTATCATACAATATATAAAATTAATAGTTAAGCTGCATGAAAATCTATCTGAGGCCATTGTATATGTGACTGGCCTGGTAAGAGAATGGCCGCTTATACAGCTCAGCGCGATGGGCAGGTGGAGCAAACAAACCCCTGAATCATAAATTAAGGTTATGGACATCCGTTCTACAGCGTATCTTCCGCATGAGGTATTGTGGGATCCTCTTGGATAGCAACTTATGATATAATATTGCTGCATGAAACACCCTAGTGTTATCCATGTTCAACCACCCCAAGTCGCCCAGCCCATTCGATACATGATCATACTTCCTCAAACCAAAAACAAACAGAACACATGCATTTTGGACACGCTGAACACGCTGCCTATCCGACGCCGTCAGGCAAGGACCGTACACGGTATCACAATATGAGATCTTTTTACTATTGACAGTAGATATAGTGAGATATTGTCAAACCATCAGCATTTGACACTACCGGTACTGTCATTAGACTGAAAATATTTGGAAAATCCTGGCTCACTATATAGTATTATATCAATGCAGATGCGACCGATCTCGATCAAATAGAATTTGCTCTTGCAGGTAAAGTATTAATTTTACCAAAAAATGTCGCAGACATAAATTGTTTAGAATTTCCTCTACTTTAATTTATTATTTAACTATTTTGAGGAAATTACAGAAATGGCGGATCATTTGCAAAATCCTTGAAAAATGCTTAGAGGAAACGTCCAGTTACTTTGGACCCTTTTGAACCCTTCGAGCTTTTCAGCTCGAAGTTTAGTCATGAAACTTCTAAATATAAATATGCGTATGATAAAGTAACAAATATATTTACGGAAAAACACGGAACTTATGTTGCCATATCTCAAGTAATGAGGAAGCTACTCACATACAGTATTCGCATTTCATATTTATAAACTTATTCTTATTAACTATCGGTCAAATCTGTCAGATCTAGGTGCTTGAAAGTACGTATCACTATAATACTAAAAATAGATTTGAATAAAATCACGTGTATATGTTTTGCGAGTTATTTTTATCTTATCGAGTAGAGTGTGATAACAGAACCGGAGTGAGAGTCAAACTTAATTTGATGGCACTTGTTTGCGTTTGCTCATCGTACTGACAGTTTGTGCTCATCAATTGTGCTGTGATTTTAGGATAATGTCAGAATTTTGATCGAGCTAGTAGTGTTTTTAGTTAGTATAATTGCAAGATGAGATTATAACTAATTTTTATGTTCATTATTTCATTTTCACAAAACGAGTAAGTACATTTACAAATTATATTATATTATTTATACTATATTATGTATTACAAACAACGAATATACTATTATGAGAAATTGATAAAAGCTCATTCTGAATAGGACCTTTAAAAAAATGGGTGCTTCAACTTCATGTACAGAATTTTGGATACCATATTTTTCGAAAAGTTTAAAATATGTACCAATAGCCTTATAACATCTTTATTTTAAGAGGTCTGAATGACGTCAAAACATATGTTTTGTCAAGATCAAGATATAAATCTGTTAAAAATGCAAGGTGTATCTAATCTCGCATACTACAGACGACGTATTTATAATATTTTAACATTTTTATGATAAATCTCACGCAGTCTCAAATATTAAGAAAGAATCTTGTTCGATATGAATCGTTCTCATGTTTACTTAAATTGAACGTACTTATCAATTATTTCTGGGTTTATTGATATAAATATTGATATAATTCGATATAAATATACAGAAAGAACTAAACTTTGTTAATATGCATTTTGTAATAATCATTTCTCAATAATGACAAATAAAAGATTGTTCTGCATCAATTTTGAATTAGAGGTGATTTTCTATTATATATAATAATTAAAATATAAAATTAACAGTTTTTTAGGTGAAATCTGGTGCATTTTCAGTGAAATCTAACGTTCTTAAAATAAGATGTAGTACATAATATAATCTGTAAACAAATGACAAGTATTAAATCCGACAGTGAGAATATTTTCCAATTGAACACGTGTGGGATCAGCTTGACCGATGTGTTCGCAAGCGCTCTAATCCACCACTAACCATACAGGAACTTACACAAAATATATTTTATTGGATAATAACTTTTAGCCCAAAACTTGATTAACGTTTTCAAATTTTACAAGTAGAAAACCAAAATTGACGGATTAAAAGGTAAAAGGTGTCAAAGTGTGTGTATTGACATCAATAATAAACAAGATATATACTCTATTAGATAATAACTTGCTGTTACATCTTAAATTTGTTCAAAAATTTTGCATTTTTGTAAAATGTTTCAAGAATAGTCACGGCAAGAGAAATTGTTTGATCGAGCCAAATTTTCAATGTTCCATATTGATGCCAATAAAACATTTTGACGTATTTTTGTTTTCTTCTTTAAGTTAAAATTGGATAACTTTAGAATTCATATGTCATGGATGTTTATTCATGTGAAGACGTTATTTATTGTTCAAAATTGATGAAATATTCAGTGCAACTTCTTAGAATATTCAATATTCAATTTCTTGTCAAGAAAAAAAATTAATATTAGATACTTGTACGTTTTTCGGTTTTCTCAAATACAGTTCAAATAGCCCAACAATACATTATAGAGTTTTTTTATCTAAGTGCACTTTCTGACAAAACTTTTGCACTAAAAAAGCGATAATTGTGCGATGAAGAAATGTCAAAAGTGACCATATTACCTCTGTCACAGCTCATCACAAACTCGAGATGCTTCGTACCAAAATATTACATTTTTTAGTTTATGGTAAAATCTTCAAACTGGAAGAAACTGTTTTGCTGTATTTTATCACCTATGTACTAATTTTATATTCTCTAGTACAGTGGTTCTTAACCTTTTTGAAGTCAGGGAACACTTTTGATCGCACGAAAAATTCGCGGAGCACCAAAAACATTGACATAACTTTTATTAAAAATTAAAAGATTATTAAATAACAGTTACAAAATAACATTAAGTAGAAAAATTTTAATATATTAATAGTCTACCTTTTTTTCAGCAGAATTAGTTTTTAGAAATCAAATATCATTCTGAGTATAATGTTTTATATGGTCTTATATGTTTTTTCTATTCTGGAAAAAGTTACAGCTGTTTGAAATGCTAACAAACAAAGAAAAATAAAAGATAAAATACATATCACCAATGCGAAAACGCCAACAATAAAAAGTAACTAAATTTAAGTAACAAAATAAAATCCACATAAAACTTTTTACAAGTTTTCTTCTAAAAACTAAATATCATTCCGAGTAAAAAGGTTCATATTGACCTATTGGCTTTCTCAATTCCTTAAGAAGTTGTAGCCGTTTAAACTACGGTTTTATTGATATTTTTATCAGCTCTAACTATTTACCGAATTGAAAAAATGAATACTCGAATGAAGCTTATTTGCGGCGAAAATCATTAGTCTGATACAGAAAAGAAAAAGATATATTTCTGCATAAATTAGGAACATAACGGGAATTTTGGAATTTATTTCTACAAACCAACTCTTGAATGTTTGAGGGAAAAAGCACTCTCGATGTACCGAATTGCTTCCGAAGTTTTCTTTTTGCTCGTATTCACATAATCTCACATTTTGTGTGTGTGTATGTTTTGATTTGTATATGATTTGTATATTGTTTTGATTTGGTATATTGTGACAGTTCCTCCAAGCATCTGACATGTTCGCGGTAATATAAATTTAAATATAATAAAACAATCAAAACATTCTTAGTTTGTCAAATATTTAGGTAATTTGGCTAGATTCTTTATATTAGCAGTTACGTACCACCTACTCAAGTAGTTTTGATAAGCTCATTTTTAATACAACTTTATACTAATCTAAGGCTTAATAAATCCGCACATACCATGTGGATGATATGTAGATGACGGCAAAAATGTATATTATCAAAACATCATATTTATTATCTTTATTTTAGGGAATATACTTCAAAACGTTTAAATATTTTCAGAACTTTTTATGTGGCATGTGTAGCAGAGCTATACCCATTTTAATTTTAATTGTATATGTTCTAAATTCTTTATGTATTTTATTCATATTTATTATTATTTGAAAATTGTAAATGTTTTTTTCTACGTTGCGTTCGTTATACACTCATAACGAAACCGCTTTCGGTATCATTATGAAAACACTAGCTCACAAACTTTTAGTAACTTTTGGTTTTCCAAGATTTATGATATTGACGTCCAGTGTCAAATAAGGCTGACATCTCAATCGGTATTGGCTCGCGTCAGTCGTAGTTGTGAATATTACACTAACTACCAACTGTTGAATATAAAATTACTTTAAATTGTAAGGTAACAAACGCATTTTTCGAAATTTATGTAAAATTAATGTCGCAAAAATCAATTGCCTTCTACCAAAAAACTGCCCTTCTTTAATCTTTCTCTTTTTTCTGCAATTCCAGGTAACCCAACCAACAAAAAATGTCCCACTCGGAAGTCAGCAATCTTCCCTACGCCCACCCCATGTCCACGGCGACATTCATGGACCACCAGCCCCACATGAAGACATACCCAGCGTCGGTAACAGAGCTATCAGCCATCCTAAGGCAGGCACAACGAGAGTCGATCGACGAATGCGCACCGAAGTACGACGCGGAGCCGCAGCGCGTCGCCACCGTCGACAACAACCCCTCAAAATCGCGCGTCTCCTTCAAAAAGGCGCACACCTGCGGCAGCCTATTCGCCAAATGCGGCTGCAACAATGACCAATGTAACATTCTGCAGACATTCTCACAACCTAGAAGACCACCAGAAGAAACCAAGAGATTATCAATTCCCGATGTTAGAGACGAGAAGAATAAGCAAAAAGAATGCTTAAAACATCCGGATATTCCGTACCCGATTGAGAAGTGTGAAGACAGAAGTCGAAGTGTTAGTTTTTCCAACCAGGAGAACTCAGATTTTAACAAGAAATCAGTACAAGCCAACTTAAACTACCATAAATACACAGCGTTAGCGTACGGAAGCTTAGACAGTTCCAATCCAGCATATAAGTTCCTGCAGGATTTCGGTATTTTCGGCCCGATGGGGAACGGTGTGTCTTCAGCTAGAAGAAATTCGAAGATATCGTCGAGTGAATCTGATGTCTATCCACAGATAAAACGTTCCTCGAAAATCATGTGTTTGGAAACACAGAGGAGGAAATCTTCAACGCAACAACCAAGCAACCACTGCTGTGAGAATCTGAGAAGTTTTATTGGAAAACTTGAAAAAGAACTGGGTGATGTTAAGGCGGAATTGCAACAGGTGAAGAAGTGCCTGAATGGGAAAGATTCGGAGATTTTGAAATTGCAGAGAGAGAACCATAAGTTGAAGGTGAGTGTGTATTGTTTTCGATGTTCGATTTCTCTGGCTGTTTGTGTGTTTGTATATAGAATAGGTGTCTACTGTGGTCTTTTGTGTTTTGAGATAATAGGGGGATGCAAAATTTAGATCCGATTGAAGCTGTCCAGGAAGTAGTGGTATTGATTTTGTGTCTTTGGCGTATTATGCAGGCGTTTGTTTAATTTCTTGTATTGTCCTGGTTTGTGTTCGTTGATCTGACCGAGTTATATTATTAATATTAGGCGAAATTATTTCTCCTCAGAGAATCGTTCCTCTCCTTTAGGATTTAGTTCAGATTTACTTTTAGTTTTGATTTGGTTTTTGGAACTTTGTTGTGTTAGGCATTTTTTGGAATTGTTATTATCTTTTTCGCTTTGCAAAAAAGTTATTCTTTGCCGGAATTTGTTTTTTCCCCTTTTCAACGATGCCGGACCAAAATATTCCAAAAGTAATGTTTATTGAATAACATGAAATTAGTACATATCAGAGAAATTATAATTATTGTCTTCGAGATTTCACCGAGTAGGCGTATGTCACTAGTGGTTTAACACTACCAATCAGTGACTTAAGTATTGAATTTGCATTCTTTTGAATATTTATTTCAATTAAAAATTACGAAATGCTGTATGAATCATATAGCATCCGAAACATACTTCAATCGTTATCCAGAAAGAACACAATCTCACAAATCTATTTTTGAGAGATTAAAAGAAAATCTCATCAATCACGGGTCATTTAGTATGCCAAGACCCAAACATTGCCATATTGAAAATGCTGAGTAAGCTGCCACCAACACAGTTGCAGCCGCAGTTGCAAATCCCTCAACTTCAAGTCGTGAAATAGAAACTGAATCTGGGGTATCAAGACGTCGAGCTTTGAGAATCCTCAAGAAGCATAAATTTAGGCCATATGCTTTAAGAAAACAATATCATCTGCAACCAACAGACCCTCAGCAACGAATGGAGTTTTGCCAGTGGTACCGTGAAAATCTTCAGCAGAACGCATTATTTTTTAAAAAAGTTATTTGGACTGATGAAGCCTACATCAGCAGGGCCGGAATTTTTAATAGGCACATTGAGCACTATTGGTCTGTTGTCAATCCTCACCGTGCAAAACCAAAACGTTTTGGTTTTTATATATTTACGAGGAACCGGCACTACGACTGGTACCACGAAATTGTAAACCATCATATTGTGAATGAATTTTTGGACAATTTGCCACTAATTTACTTCCAGTACGACGGTGCACCACCTCACAAAATAAGAAGGGTAAGGGAATTATTGAATATAAACTTTGAAAACCATTGGATTGGAAACAACGGACCAGTGAGGTGGCCACCACTATCACCAGATCTTACACCTTTGGATTTTTGGGGCACATTAAAAACAAATTACATAAAAGATCACCTAACGACATTCAGGACCTAAAGCAGCGTTTTGAAGAATGTATCAATGCCATTCCAAATATTTTTATAAACAACGCTCTTCGAAGTATTGCGACGAGATATAATTTATGCATCAATAAAAATGGACATCAATTTGAAAAATGGCTAATTATTTTACTTGGAATAAAACAATATGTCCTGCAATGTTTAACCTTTCAGTTATACCCTCGACATGTCGATATAAAGTGAAGATTGACGACTGGAAATTGTAGGATCACGGCTACATACTTTCATGACAGTTTCTTCGGCATACCACTTCCGTATCACAATGTTCGGCTTTTGGCATATTAATCAACCCGTAATTGATGAGACGTTCTTTTAATCCCAAAAACAAGTTTGTGCGGTCGTGGTCTACCTGGATAACGATTGAATTATGTTTCGGATGTTATATCACAATTATTGTTATTACTTTGAATAAAGCATTCGAATATTGCGAATTTTTCATACTATTCAAACGGCATCCCGTAATTTTCAATTAAAATAAAAGAATGAAATTTTACTAATTTCACTGGTTAGTAGTGTCATACTACTAGTGACATACGACTACTCAAAGAAATCTCGAAGACAATCATAATGCCTCTGATATATACTAATTTCATGTTATTCAATAAAACGTTACTTTTGGAATATTTTGGACCGGCATGTTATATGTCTTTGAAAAGGGGAAAAAAGGCTCTACTTATTTCAGTCATAGCCAGCAAAAATACACAACTTTATGTTATCTCTACAAAAATATTAGAGATATTTAAAATCTGTGAATTCCACTGAATTCTAATCGAAAAAGTGCAGATATAATTCGTCTAATTTAACAAACAACAAAGATAATTGCAAATTTTTGCTTAGCACAATTTGGATCAGTAGCGTATCAGTATCCACATTCTTCTATATCTTATTCAAATAGGTACAATTTCACTATATCAACAATGATTGTCATTTTTCTTCATACGATACGCTGCGTATGTACTTTCATCATATCTATTTATAAAGTAACGTCACTAGGAAGATAAGTAGGTACACAGTTTTGAAGAGGCTACTTCAACGTTTAAGTCTGACACTCCACATAGAAGTTTATGATTAGCTTCTTTACGTCTATGGAATAATTATTGTTGCTAATTGTAATAATGTCTGAGGACAATTTTTATTTGGGTATCTCGTTATACCTTTTGTTATAATTAATCCTCAAACGGCGTCGCTAATTCGCATTTATTGGGGATCAATTAGCTTTAATTATAGAACAGTCGTAGATATACGGATATAAAGAAATTCAATATTATCATCGCGGATTAGCGTTCCCAAAAATATCGACCTAATTTAGAATTATCAGTTAGTGCATTCCAATGAAAAAGATGATCAGACTATTTTTGGATGCTGTAGACTCTACTATTTAACAGTTTTTTTTTTGTTGCGATGTCTGATTTAATTTTAAAACTACTCATAGTCCAGTCATTCCAGATCTGCAGTAGGTAATACATTATAAAATACAATTAAATATTAACTATAAGAGCAGCCTAATAGATCTAAGAAATAACTGTGAGATATGAGTTTATATTAAAATTAATGATGATTATTAAACAGTGATGATTTTCCCAAATGCAGACTTGCATTAACTTTACTTATTTTAACTTCTAGATTTACAGTAAAAAATCTGATGTGGCCAGGCACATGACTTTATCATACAATATATAAAATTAATAGTTTAGCTGCATGAGAATCTATTCTATTAAGATAAATCGTAGGTATTGTCAAAGCATCAGCATTTGACACTACCTACACTACATCATTAGAATAATAGTTATTTATGTCACAAATGCCGAAAGTACGGAATAGCGCGACGAGCGGTGATGCGGCGCGTCACCGAAGGCGGAGTGTCGCCGTCGCATGTGAGCGAGTCGCGCTATCTAGTTTTTGGCAGGAGCGACATCAACGTTTATTGTGTTGCTTTTTAAGAAATACGTATTAAAAAAAAATAAATAAATGATTTCTGTATAGTAAATGCTAGGCTGGTACCACTTTGACGAAACGTCAAGTTTAAAGGTGCGTTCCGATTGGTAGGTAATGGTAGCTAATGGCGGTGGTAGAATACGAAATTATAGTATTTCTTACATATCGTGATAATGACACATATTAGTTTGCATGTACATAAACATGAGTCACTAGCAATTTTCTATTGAAAATACTATAACGGCGTCTGCTACCACTGCCATTATCACTAATGAAAACGAACCTTAAAAAGGTAATTCAAATTATGACAGATTTATATTTGTTCATGACACATCTCTACCAACATACTAAAATAAAACTACACTCATCGCTATACTTTATTTATAATTTTCTCAATGTATCATTTTTAGAATTAGATATAAAGACTGGTTGATATTTCTTATCAACAAACAATCAAATTGGTGAGCTTATTTTATTTGAAATTTGTATTTTATAATTTTGCGCACTACAGCGGCACCTTCCATAGTGGTTCTCCAACCTCTGATGAGATCAGCTGTTTTCGAATGTGACAACACAAAAAAATATTTGTCAAAATCCTGGCTACTATGTAATTTCATATCAATGCAGATGCGGCCGATCTCGATCAAATAGAATTTGCTCTTGAAGGTAAACTATTAATTTTACCAAAAAATGTTATAGGCATAAATTATTTAAAATTTCCTCTACTTTAATTTATTAATTAACTATTTTGTCGAAATTACAGAAATGGCGGCTCATTTCCAAAATCCTTGAAAAAGGCTTAGAATAAACTAAAAAGTTAAACTATTAATTTTACCAAAAAATGTCATAGGCATAAATTATTCAAAATTTCCTCTGCTTTAATTTATTATTTAACTATTTTGACGAAATTACAGAAATGGCGGCTGATTTCTAAAATCCTTGAAAAAGGCTTAGAGTAAACACCCAGTTCCTTTGGACCCTTTTGAACCAAAAGCTTTTCAACTCTAAGTTTGGTCATGAAACTTCTAAATATGAAGTTCCGTGCCGATACCTTTAGTAGTTTCTCCGGAAATGAATTAACAAAAATTGGGTACACACACACACACATACACACACACACACAGACATTTTTTGTACCTTGGTCAAAAATGTTCAGGGGACCCATAAAGACCTATTTCCGCTAAAATCTCAAAAATTTTTTTCGGCACGATTACAATAGTTTACATACTGCGTATGATAAAGTAAAAACCTCATCTAATTGTACTAAAGATTTTAAGGGGTTCTTAAGTTATTTTGATTTCTTAGCCTGCTTTTAATTTCTTTGGAACTTTTAATATTAATTCTTTTTAAACAAGACAAGTTTGGTTATGTCAGATATGAATTAAAAAATCACGACAATTTTTATGACATTCCCCAGTAGTGTTCGATTCTAATTGCTAATTATAAAATTTTGGATCTCTTTTACGTTTTATTTAAGTGATAACACTCCTTCTTGTGTCGCGTCATAGGCACTTCACAAGTTCTTAAGGAATTGAGCTCATATGATACTTCTTAAAAAAATAACATTTACTTTCAAAAAAAAAAAGGTTCATGGATTTTAGTTTGTTCGTATGTTTATTCAATATAATTTTATAATTTTAATTGTTTTTACTTATAAATGTATTTACGTTTCTTTGTCGTAATACATCATGACATCATTTCCATCTTTATCACATAACGTCTCAATTAATTAGGAGAAAATAAATGGTTGTCATATTATATCTAGTGCATCAAGTAATGAGCATCATTGGAGTTATTTCTTATGGTTAGACATAAAGCAAAACATGAAATAAAAACGAAATAAAAGAAAACAGAAACCGTATTACTTATTAACGTAATTATGCTCACTAAAATATTGTCTTGTCAACATTAAGAATCACTCCTTGCTTTCCTCCAAAAAATCCAGCAATTTATGCTTTTGTAATTTATTCAAAGATACCAAAGATTGCCTAAATATAACAATACGGCATTAGATAGCATCTTTTTGTAGGGGTTAGTGAATGAGTTTACCGAGAAGTCGTTGACTCTGAAACATGCAACGTGAACCGTTTCCTATGTGGGAATTTTGGCGACTTTATGCCTGTTATCGCAAGATTGCGTGTGCACACACAATTTTCTTTGCCTCAGTAGACGCAGTGACTTTTTAGCTCTCTCTAATTTTACACTAAAGCTCGAGTCTGATTTTGTATGGAAGATTAAGCTGTTAAGAGAGTGATTAATTGAATAAGGATAAATTAGCTTTGTAATTTGTCAATAAAAGCTTTTTTTAATTGAAAAATGTGCTGCAAATGTTGAGACAAAGTTTCTTTTACCTGTAAAAATTGTCCAAGTCTCTTCTGGTTGTGAGTTGCTTTCATTGATGTTTCGATTGATGACATTTCCCCGGAGTAGATATACAGGGTGAGCCGAAATTGCTGGGAATAGTTTCCGTAGTAAGCTGAAAATAAAAGAAGTTTATTAATTTGTATGTGGAATGTAATAAAATGTATAATATTTTTTATTTGAAATGCCGTTTTTATGGGAACCATAAGCAATTAGTCATAATACAAAATACTTTTGTATTACGTCATAATATGAATATTGCTTCAAACAAAGCACAAAGCACTATAAAAAGAAAGAAACTGTAGAAATATGAGCAATGAAACTACAAAAAAAAAATAATATTTTAATTCACATATTGAATGCTACGATACAAGCTTTCAACTTTATATAAAAAAAATTGTTAATATGGAAACTATTGTTATATAACATCTAGAATAGAGCACCGAAAGCATGTACGAATTTTCTTTCCTATAAACCATGTACAAATTTTCCATCCTATAATGTATTTTTGATATTTTGTTATTTTTTTCGAAACTGATGGTATTTAACAAAAATAATGTTTGCATAAGTCTACACAAAGAAGATAAACCCAATAAGTCAACATGAAAGTTTTTACTCAGAATGACATTTACTTAGAGAAACAAATGTCTAAAATGTTTCTTTTAAAATGTATTTTGTTTCTTCCTTCAGTTTTTTAATTAATCGTATTAATACTTCAAATAATGTTACTTAAATTGATTGTTGTCATGGGTATGGTGCTCTTTCTTCGTTTTTGCATTGTTTGATATGTATTTTATTGTTTATGTTAACTTTTTTTGTTAATTTTTCAAGCGACTATAACTTTTTACGAATTGGTAAAAACAACTAGGTCCATATGAGAAGCTTACACAATAACATTTACTTATTATGATTTATCGCTTGCAGTTTGAAGAAAGAGTGGAAAATACCTTTTTCTGTGCAGAATGTTATAGGGATTAATTTTCTACGGAAGCTAAAATTGGGAAAAACATATGGGGTGGATTTTAGTGGTTCCAGGCTCAAATAAAATTTACCGACGCTATAGAATATTTAAACACAACACTTTCCGCGTCTGATCTCAAAAGATCAGCTGTATTGCATTTATTTCCCCCATTATAACCGGTATTTCGTCTTGACTATACTTCACTATACTAAACGTACTACGAAAAAGAAAACAAACTACAGAAATATTAACAATAGTTTAAAATCTACTGCCAAACATAGCCTAACATGGTCATCAATAGTCGGAAGTTTTGGGAATTTTCAAGAATTAGAATCACAGTACCCGACTCTCCTGAAAATATATATTTTTACATCATCATCTAGAACAGAAATTACTTCGTAAAAATGACCCCATAGTAGTTTCTATGACATGAAAATTGAAAAGTACAAAAATGAGCAAATATAATCTCATGCAAAATGAGAAGTAAGTTCTGTAGATATTTTTCAGGTAAGGTAAACGCCCCAAATTCAGACACTGTCCCAAATTAAGACATATTTCTGTTTAGTTGGATAAAATAAGAAATCTACAACATTGAACTTTATTTTAGGACATCCGGTTTGTTGGTTTGACATTACACTTATCAACCCACAATCGTTTCTTATTCTACCAATATTTTAACGGTCAGAATATAACCTAAAAGTTTGACTGATCTTGATAATTGAATGATAAGCTAAAAGTTGATTTTTTCCTTATAAGGTAACTGCAATTCGACTTCTTTTTACATCGCTACAGGATAACAGTAATTAAGGAAATTCTAATAATATCTATTTAGGTTGACCAAAAATGCTTTATATTTTCATAATGATACGGTGTATTACTTTTTTAACCACTATTATTTAATAATTTAGGGGTGTCGGAACTAGGTGCATGTAAATATAGCAGGTTCTTAAATAATAATAATAATAATATTTCTATATTACAATTAATTGTACACATTTTGTCCAAAATCCGATACGAGTGTCGGAATTACGGACATCAATAATTCCTATTTATTACACTAGCAGTAGAGACTGGCGTTTTTGGAATTAATACATCACCTTTGAAGATAAGAGTTGAACTCAGGGGCGTAGCTACGGGGAGCAGTGGGAGCAAACTGCTCCAGGCGCACGAGTAGAGGGGGCGCAAAATTGGAAGAGAAATAACAAAACTTTTCTGTAAAAACGGCAAAAAATTTCTAAATAAAATTCTAAGTACCTAAATGTTCGGTGATCTTGACTTAATTATTAAAATTTTGATTTATATATTGGTGCGTTGTGTTAATATAAATATATTAGTATAAATATATTAACTCCATGTACATTTGACTTCTGTAAATGTTTGTTTTTTTTTAAGCAAGCGCACTTCATATTTATTTACTTATTGAGTGTACTATTGTCGTATATTGTTCACTTTACTGACTGCTATTATTTTATTAAATTAGTGTGTTTTTAATTCATAAAGGTATGTAAGTGATTTTCAGTATTTTCTTGTTAATATGCAACACAATGTTACTTACTTTAAAAGAAGGAAATTGCAATTTCAAAGTTTTAGTGCTAGGTAAAAATTTCAATTGTGTAAAATCCTTGCTTCTAAATAATTTTGACGAAAATTAATAAAAATTCTCCTTTGGGAAACTTGAAAAAAAATTTCCCAAAACATCATTTGAATGGGGTTAGAAAAGCGAACCTACTGTGGCATCTTAACCAACCTTCTCCTGAACTGTGAAAATGTTTTCAAGATTGTAAGTTATGTTATTATTGTAAAGGTAATTTTATTTTATTGCGTTTGTATATTGCCGTTGGACTGTAGATATTAGTTTTAAAATGTTTTAAAGTTTTCAGATTAATAATAATTACAAAAAAAAACAAAAAAGAGAGTTATAGACCATAAGATTTGATTATTTACATTACAGCACACACAAAGAGGGAGAATAGTAGACTATCGCGGCTTAGCCCAGTGAAATAGAACAAATAATTCACTTCGGAAAATTCAAACCCAGATAGATTTTTAAATATGTCTTTGATTTGGCATTAGAAATGCCTGTAAAAAGTTCCGATCGACATAGGGCCTGAGCTGCAAGTTATTCACGGTCATAGATGACCGACTTGCATGTTTTTATTGATCGGACAACAATGGATTTTTTAGGAAACTTCTAGAATAAGAAGAATAATAGCGTGCAATTAAAACTTGACCATTTGCGAGATAGTCCTTCAGAAAGTTAAGAAATGGCTTACAAATACCCACTTATGTTTTTAGGCAAACTGAAATTAGTGTAAATGTTCTTAAATCTACGCTAGTAAAAGAAACTAGTTTTTGAAAAATTTCATAAAATACGATACCGGTATTTATATAAAACACTTGTAAAGTACAATTGAACACATTTGCAGAATATTTGGTTTATTTTAATTTGTCAGAAATCGATAACAGCCAGCTGTTGACTTGTCATAAAACAGTAAACTGAGTTTCGCAAGGATTTTGTATATATAAACTCGCTTTTAACATAAAAGGTTTTTGGTCCACTCAGGAATTGGAAAAAATGCAATTGAAAGTGTTATCCATTAAATTAAATGTTCAAAAGTGCCAGACCTCTTCCGAAAATGAGGGGGCGCAGAGATTTTTCTTGCTCCACGGCGCTGAATATGTAGCTACGCCACTGGTTGAACTAATGCCATCTCCATTAAAAAAATCATTATTCTGGCCTGAAACACCAAAATAAAGTAAAAAGAAACTATTCTTCTGTAACATTATTATCTCTTGCTTGAAGAGAATATCTGGTAATAAAAAAGAAGAAAGCACAAAAGAAAATAATTCTAGAGAAATCAATCAGCAAGAAGAAAGGAATCAGCATTAATTTAAATTTAAAACAACTTTTTGCGAAGACAGTTTACATTTCATTGTGAAATACTGGGCACAAGGGTCAAAGGTAAACCACTTTTTTCCTATAACATGGATACATACAACTTTATTAAACACCACTGGTTACTTGTTTCTATTTTTTTTCATTCCCGACCTCAGTCGCTTTTGGTTTTCATCGAGAAAACTTCACACGTCAGACACGTTCATGTCATAGGCAAATTTGACAGACGCTCGGTCGCGTTTGGCCTTTCGGGTCTCTTTCCTCGGGCACCATTCTTCGATGTAGCCAGTCAGGGGGTGTTTTTCTTCCACGTCGTCGTCGTCGTCGTTCCGTCGCGTCTGTTCTTTTTCCCGTTTCAGCGCGCGCGCCACACGTGAAAATTGCAGTCGTCGTACATGACTTTGTACATGTCTTTATATTATCTGGAAGCTTTGCGATACACAAGAAGAACCCCTTTCCGTCGCACTCATCGCGTCTTCCTCTTGCAGAGCGTCCTCCAATTGACCACCAAGGACATCTACAAGGATGGCGACCTACTCACCAGCCTGCAGGAGCAGCATGCCATGGCCAACAGGGTCCCCCAGATCCACCAGTCTCTGCCCAATTGTGCCATAATCAAGAAGCAGGGCGTTTCGGCGGAATCGAGCGATACCACAGGTAAGAATTTGTTGAAATAGTTGAGAAATTATTACAATTGATGTGGGGTATTGTGCAGTATTGACCAAAACTGAAGATTGTTTGTGTTTGTCATCATTAACACAGTAAACAATGGACTATTTTAAGCAAATATGTTCATCCTAAAATATTTTCAAACAAGTTTTAGTCTAAAGAATATAGTAATTTAAGCACCAATTGAGAATTATTTTGTAGGATATCTTTGTTTTTTTGAGAACATGTAAAATTAACATATCAAAATAGGGGCAGAAGGGTTTCAAGTGATGGCTCCAAAAACCTTCAATGGAATAATTGCAACAGGAGCCATAATATACCTAATACTAAAACCAAATAATATTATCTACAACTCTTGATAAAGTTCACAGGAAAACTTATTCTATGGGGATACCTGAATGCAAAAAAGGCACATGCAATAAGTATAACTGTGAGGTTTGTTCTATAGAGCAATAATGCTTAATCTAATGCCGAGCAGAAATAATTTGTGATTACAAATTATTCTATGGAAGGCTGGTAGAGGACTTACGAAGCCAACTACCCAAATTTCGTCAATAAAAAGTCCGTGTGGGACCTAAGCATGACCAAAGGTATAAATGACAAATACAATGCAGTATAGCCCTGTGAAGTTAGACAATAAAGGTATTCAGAAAAATTCAAACCCACAAATAAAGAAATTTGTGGCGGATTTCTTTACCAGGATTCAGTGATGTACTACAAAATATAAAATTAGTACATAGGGAATAAAATACAGCGAAACAGTTTCTTCCAGTTTGAGGCTTTTACCATAAACTAAAAAATGTAATATTTTGGTACGAAGCATCTCGAGTTTGTGATGAGCTGTGACAGAGGTAATATGGTCACTTTTGACATTTCTTCATCGCACAATTATCGCTCTTTTTAGTGGAAAGGTTTTGTCTGAAAGGGCACTTAGATAATAATGAATAGTGTCTTTGACCTGTATTTGAGAAAACCGAAAAACGTACAAGTATCTAATATTAATTTTTTCATGGCAAGAAATTGATTATTTAATATTCTAAGAAGTTACGCTGAATATTTCATCAATTTTAAACAATAAATAACGTCTTCGCATGAATAAACATGCATGACATATGAATTCTAAAGTTATCCAATTTTATCTTAAAGAAGAAAACAAAAATACGTCAAAATGTTTTATTGGCATCAATATGGAAAATTGAAAATTTGGCTCTATCAAACAATTTCTTTTGCCGTGACTATTCTTGAAACGTTATATAAAAATGCAAATTTTTTTAACAAATCTAATATTTAAGAGCATGTTATTATCTAATAGAGTATACATTTTGTTTATTATTAATGTCAATACGCACACTTTCACACCTTTAACCTTTTAAACCGTCAATTTTGGTTTTCTACTTGCAAAATTTGAAAACGTTGATCAACTTTCGGGGTAGTTAATAGTTATTATCCAATAAAATATATTTTATGCCTTTCTGACTGACTGGATTTGTCATCCCAGGCGTTTTTATGCGCCAATTTTCGCTTTTCTCATGAATCCCGGGATCAATCGCGGGATCCCGGGATTACAAAATCTTTAATCCCGAAATCCCGGGATCAGTATATTGTCCGCGATTGGAAGCCCTAGTGGTTAGTAGTGGATTCGGGCGCTTGCGAACACATCGGTCAAGCTGATCCCACACGTGTTCAATAGGATTCAGGTCAGGTCTTATTAATTACTATAGCCCCAACAACAAATACATACTGTATTTAAAACAGAAAAAAGAAAACTATAAATTAGTAAATAGGTAATAAAATAGGTCATCAAAAATCTATTTTTATAATGTGGGTTAGGCTATTTGAACTATATTTGACAAAACCGATATATGTACAAGTAATATTAACTTCTTCATGACAAGAAATTGTATATTTAAATAGCCCATTATCCTTATTCATTTAAGAAGTTGTGCTGAAGATTTCATCAAAACGTGCTTAGAACTGGGTCTTAGTCATTATACCTATCTTTTCTTTTGTTAACAATAATTGTTTTATTTAAAATGCAAATAATAACCATCCATGACGTATGAATTGCAAAGTTATATAATTATATCTTAAAGAAGAAAACAAAAATTCGTCAAAATGTTTTATTTGTTGTTTTATTAATATAAAACATTGAAAATTTTACTCGATGAAAATAATATGTAAAATTTTTGAGCAAATTTATGATGGAAGATTATTTATTATGTAATAGTTTAAAAATAAAAGTGACGTTAATACAGGTATGCTTATTACCGAATCAACAATTTCTGATCTGTATCATTCATAATCAGTAGTCCACCACATTAGAAACAGTTTTATTTTTTAACTATTTTCCACAATTATAAAATCGTCAGAAGTTATGAGAATTGGTCATAAAATAAAACAAAAAAAGTCTACTGGCTTATTGGTATGCAGTCTGCTCAGACCTATGATGGTATCCAACTGTTGGCCTGCACCATGTTAGAAAACAATCTCCACAGGGAATACAAAAAATCATAACGAAACTAACCAAAATTAAATTCCATTCAACCTAACCTAAAATAACTGAAGAAATTGCTATCTTTCAGGTCAACCGGGGAACATCTCAATCACAAAGCATGAGAAGGACTTCAGGTCGAAACAGCTGATCAAGGACGCAATCCTGGACAACGACTTCCTGAAACATCTCAACTCGTCTCAGGTTCGGGAACTGGTCGACTCCATGTATCCGAAGGAATTCCTAGCGGGCACCTACGTCATCAGAGAAGGCGAAGCCGGCGCTCATTTGTTCGTCTCCGCGGCCGGCGACTTCGAGGTCATCAAGGACGAGAAAGTCCTCGGAAGAATGGGTCCTGGCAAAGCCTTCGGCGAGCTCGCCATCTTATACAATTGTACAAGAACCGCTTCCATACGAGGTTTGTACAAAGAAGCTCTTAGTTTGTTTAAAGATGTGTAGAATATGGTGTAGAAGTACCGGTGTTGTTGGCCAAAATCAAATTATCCAGTTTTGAATTTAGTTAAATGAATATGTTGGACTATCCTATTGATTGTATATATTTCACATTTAATATAAATATGCATGAAAAATAATTTTAACTCACCACAATCATAGGAGACACAGAGGAATGAATTGACCTAAAGTTTTGTTAGGTATTAAAAAACAATTTTGCCCTAGTTTGCAATTATTATAGTAGCATATATTTATGATTCCAATCTTTATCTACAAATTCCTTTTAAATTTTGCTGCTCATAGGTGCGCATTTTCCGGAATTTATGTTTCTTCGATAACTTAACGTTTTGCGACAAACTAGTATTTATGCAAAGTTACAGGTAATTCATCAAATTAAAGGTAAATACTTTATAACCTTGTCTCTATATCACCCTGGTCTAAAAGTAACGAATTATTGACCTAAATTAGCTTTTTAAACTTGTCACCATACTATCCGAAAAGTCATATCACATCATAGGGTTCTTATATCTATTAGTATTTTAAATCAACATTTTGGTGCTACTATCAACATAGTGATTTGAATAACTTGTGAAATTAGTGATTATTTTCCAGAGAAAAAGAAATTGTTTATTAACGTTAATTTTAGACACAGCCGAATGACTATAAAAAAGTGTATTTTAAATTTTTCTGTTGATTTGGATAAAAAGGCAGAGTTTTGCATTTTTAAATCTTGGTAAAAATTGTTAAAAATTAAAATCACTGCGATTTTGTTTTAATTGAACCACCAAAAAGTCAAAGTTGTAAAAAATAACACTAAACCTGTAGTACAGGTTTTAAGTTACAGTAGTATATTTGATAAAAATCTGACGGGGCCAGGCACATAACTTTATCATACAATAAAGCAGTGTTAAGTATATACAATAAATATATTGTATACATAAATATATATAATTTATACAGAATTTCCTCTACTTTAATTTATTATTTAACTAATTTTACGCAATTACAGAAACGGCGGCTCATTTGCAAAGTGTTGAAAAACGCTAAGAGTAAACATGCAACTCCTCATAAACAAAAAGCTTATCACCTCTAAGTTTGGTCATGAAACTTATAAATATGAAGTTTCGTCCCGATACCTTTAGTAGTATCGGACATTTTTTTACCTTGGTCAAAAATGTTCAGGGGACCCAAAAGAACATACAAATATCTTTAGTTTGATTTGAATCCTTTTATAAATTGTGAATATTAAAACCTAATCAAAACTACAGTGATAATATGAGAAAAGATTTTTTTTTGTTTTCTGAATCTGCGGCATTATTTGTTTTTGTATGATGTAGCCAGTGAAGTACAACAAATTGTTTACTATCTTCGTTGACATTGAAATTTGTATTATTAAGTAAATAATGTATCTTTCTTAAAACCGTCACTACTATTTTAGCGTTTTAGCATTTTAGCTCCTGATAATAAGACTTACACAGAGACGAAATTTTGCTTAATTTAAATAAAAAAAGTAGTTTAAATAGAGGCAACAAAAGACTTACTACTGGATAAAAATGTATTTAAATATTTACAATCTCTTAGTATTTGGAACAAAAACAAAACACATAATTTTTAGAACTTGCAATTTTTGTTAAGGAAACTGATTAAAAACAATTTACTCTTCAAAGGAAAAACGCTGTATCTAAATACAGAATTGACTAAACAGGTTTATAACTACTACTAGTTCTTAATACTTTATATGACTACTAGTTCTTAATACTTCACAATCAGCCACGTTTTCAATTAAATATTTTTTTAATTAATCATGTTCAGATTCATAATGAGCAACTTCTTAAACCCCCAGAAAAGTCACGTTTTAAATAAACAATCAAAACAAACTTGTGACAATTTAGCGTACCGATTCAAAACTCGTTTGCTGTAAATCAAAACATATTTTAAGGTATTAGTCCGCCATATTGAATTTCTTATTCACAATTTAGAGTTTAGATTCCTAAGCAGCAACCTCAAAACCCAGTATATGCCAAGTTTCACAATTTTGGCCAACTTTTCGCGGCTTTAGACCACTGTGGAACGGTTTCAACATACTGTAAAAATGGATAACAATAGACAAGTGTAACTTCAGTATTTGAATGTAATTCCTTATTTTTAAACGTTTTTAGCCTTGCTGGATTCGAAAGTGTGGATGTTGGACCGAAAGATATTCCAGCAGATAATGGTTAGGACTGGCATGCAAAGGCTTCAAGATAACGTGAATTTCCTGAGGTCCGTGCCGCTATTGCAAAACCTGAACAATGACGTTCTGGCTAAGATAGCTGATGTGCTGGAAGTGGTATGTACCGCCGTCTATGCGCTTATCTCGCAATTTTGTAATGCTCAACATTCTGACTGGTCTATTTTTGTAGGAAATGTACTCAGCTGGGACGTACATCATACGTCAGGGTGCCACAGGGGACACATTCTTCATTATTAGCAGTGGAAAGGTGAAGATAACACAGCGTATTCCAGGTAAGGATCTCAAAAAATGAGACAAGAGCCTTTAAGAGCCTTTAAGATGGTATTTAAAAAGGAAATACGATCATAATTTTGGATGGATTATCTGAATGTAATATGAAAATGCGTTTTGGACACAATTATATGCTCTGAAGAAGAAAATACAAAAAGTGAAAAAGCGCAAAATTTAAGGAAGCTGAACCCAATATACTAGAGCTCTCATAGCAAACTTTCAAAATTGTACTTTCACCTGAAATGCTGAAACATCGTTAACAAATGTTTTTGAATTATTTACCAGATGAAAAAAGAACCTTCCCATTCTTAAAAATCTGATGTGGCCAGCCACATGACTTTATCATACAATAATTAAAATTAATAGTTTAGCTGCATGAGATTCTATTTGATCGAGATCGATCGTGTTTGCATTAACATAATACGAATTAGCCAGGATTTGACAGATATTGGCAGTAGGTATTGTCAAAAAATCGGCCTTTGTCACTACCTACTGTCATTAGAATAAAAATATCTGGCAAATCCTGTCAAATTTTATATTAATGCAGACACGATTTTGATCGAATAGAATTTGCTCCTACAGCTAAACTATTAGTTTTACCAAAAAATGTCAGACATAAATGATTATTTTGACGAAATTACAGAAATGGCGGCTCATTTGCAAAATCCTTGAAAAATGTATAACAACATTGCTATCCGCACTCGAAATACACATTGACTTTGTGTATGACACCAAGATGTTTCAATATTGTTACACATAGCGTACGTGCGCGCGTGTTTCTCCTCCTCATTGCATTCTCCATGCATTTACGTGTTGAATTGACGTTTCGCAACCGCTGACGTTCTGAATACTGTCAAAAGTTTCAATATATCCTGGCTACCTACTATTAATGCAGATACGATTTCGATTAAATAGAATTTGCTCCCGCAGCTAAACTATTAATTTTACCAAAAAATGTTATAGACATAAATTATACACAATTTTCTCTACTTTAATTTATTATTTATATATTTTCACGAAATTACAGAAATGACGGCTCATTTGCAAAATCTATGAAAAGTGCTAAGAGTAAATAGCTAGGTCCTTTGGACCCTTTTGAAGCAAACGCTTTTCAGCTCTAAGTTTGGTCATAAAACTTCTAAATATGAACTTTCGTCTCGTTTCTTCAGTTTCTGCTGAATCGTCGTCACAAAAATCGAGTACACACATACACACATACACACACATACACAGAAATTTACAATACTTTTACCATACTGCGTATGACAAAGTAAAAAGAGCAATATACAAGATGGTAAAGAAGCAAAGAAAGAAAGGAAGAAAGCTGTTGGGTAGTCCTGACAGGTCTTTAATTTTACTCAAAGAAAAGTTTTAAATTGCAGCTTTGTTTTTGAAGAAGGCGTTTTGTGTTGGACGGTTTTGAATGCTGCACAACAATCAAAATGACAAATCGCATTGTCATATATGTGGCCAGCCTATGTTAGATTAAACTTTATACCTTTCCTCATAGATAATACTCATAGTCAATATGTATCAGTGAAAAGCCACAAATATGCATTTGTTAGTGAATGGAAAGAGAATAGGCGTTTTTGTTTCTTTTTTCTTGTGCTGAATACGAATTCGGGCTTGAAGCTTCCATATCATAACATTCAAAAACATTTGTGAACAAACCTCCAGAATTTTAGGTAAAAGTACAAAGTTAATTATATTTTATAGCTTAATGCAATAAATAAAATTCGAGTAGAAAAGAAACTAATCAAAAACTTAGTCTTAAAATATTTAATTTAGCTATGTTTAGCAAATTAGTGTTTTTAGACATTTGAACACAAACTTATTATTTAAAATATTATATAAATATTTATCAAAAGATGGCAGTTGAAGCCTTTATTACACTATATTTTTGAAGATTTTATTTGACAAATGTTGTCAGATAATAACCAAAACCAATATTTCAAATGTCTTTTTCGTGAGTTCTTTTAATGTAACACTCTGTATATTGCTAAAAATTGTCCACCCGTGAACATTTGAACATTTAAACACCAATTGGTGCGAGATTATCTCTTCTATCACCACTCAAACATTTTACATGATACTGCTAAACACCCTGTATACAGAACATTGTAAAGATTTCACAAAAACTAGTAAAATATAGGTATGAAATAAAGTATACAGGATGTTCCATTTGAAAATCTCAAGAAAAGGCATTTGAAATGTTAAAAATCACAACCATCTACCTACTGTTTTGGTGATTATCGGACAAATTAAAAGATAATATGTAAAAACATAGTATTTATGTAGCTTTTAAGCACGGCCTGCAGTTTTTGTTGACATAGAATTGAATATCCCTGTAACTTTTTGCTTTGCATAGGTACTTGATATACTAGGGAAAAATACAGCATACAGATTGACAACATAAACCCTCAATAAACATTAAATATGTATTTTTGAATCCAAAATACTTGGTCTAAAATATCTAAAATTTCCTTATACCGTTTAGGTATCCCAGAAGAACAAGAAATCCGAACGTTAGAAAGAGGCGACTACTTTGGCGAACAAGCTCTACTGAAAGAAGACTTCAGGACAGCTTCAGTCATAGCACTCCATCCCGGAGTTGAATGCTTAACACTGGACAGAGACTCCTTCATACAACTAATTGGCGATCTAAGCGAAATCAAGGAGAAAAACTACGGGGACGACCAAAGGGCTCTTCTGAACAGACCTATAAGTAGCAGTAACTTCAACACTGAATTCGGTAAGGGCCTCTCAATGCTTAAACCACGAAGATTTCCTCATTTTCTCCCTTATTCTGTTCTTAGAGTACGATTATATCAAGTTGGATGATTTGGATGTTATGGCCACTTTGGGCATTGGAGGCTTTGGAAGGGTTGAACTCGTTCAGTATTGTCGAGATCCAACCTTGACCTTTGCACTGAAATGCCTGAAGAAACAGCATATCGTCGATACGCAACAACAGGAGCATATCTTCAGCGAGAAGCAGATCATGTTGAGTTGTAACAGCCCATTCATATGCAGGTAAGAAATTTGAACACAATATTCAGTGGCAAAAGTTTTCAGTTTCTTGATGTGCTTCTTTATGGCTAATACAGAACGCGTTTACATTTTTAATAAGGGTCAAACCATCTGAAATGGTCCACAAAAAGTTAATCGCTTGACCATTTTAGAAAGAGATAATTTTTTTTATTGAGTTTGCCTATCTTCTGGGAGTGCAAAACCATTTTATTTTTTTAATTATTTTATTCAGTTCAGAAATGGCGACCAGTTTTGTGTGAGCCAATCCGACATTTTTGACATTGGTATGTGTTTGCGTTAAACGAAATAACTTTGTTTGAAATTGTCATAGAGTTGAATTTGTTCATTCAATATTTTTTAGTTATAACTTTGTATGCAAAGGGCTTATAATAAAGAAAATAGCTTTCTTACTCCTTCTCCCTATTGATGACAATCTATTGAAATTTCAAAATTTCTTATTTTTACGATGTTTAATCTCAAATTTCTCTGATGGGACCAGGACAAAAAATCATCTAACTTTTAAAATTAATTCATCTTTTCATAAGGTTTAATAATACATAAAAACATTCTTGTGTATTGCTGTGTGTTTGGAATAACATCCCTTTAAAATGAGAGCAAAATCACATGACGGTAAAACAAATTTAATTAAAAATTCTCAGTCAATACAAAACAAAGCATACCTTTCATAAGAATTATGTCATTTTTTACAAAAGAGACTTATAACTATGTGATCTTCATACGTTTCTAAAGTTGATATGATGCAACATCTTATTAGACCTTCTGTTGGTTCAGGAGAGAATTTGTGAAAACTTCTAGTTCCTTTTATCTGTTTGGATCTCTGAACTCTATCATAAAGTATGGTTTTGTGTTCTGAAACCTCTTCTTTTACCACTAATATGTAGTTTACCCCTGGTAGGTGTCCATTACAAAAGGAGAACATATCTTCCACATTAAGGATTTGGCTATTACGTGGTCTCTGAAGACTGGCTTTAGCCACTAGTCGCTTCGTTGTCCCCCCTATACCGTCGCATGCGTTTTTTCCATGTGCACATCCAAAAAAATGCCATTCTGCATCAAACCCGAAATCTTTTTTATGATACGATAAGTTTGCAAAGTTCTTTTTGTTCTTGTATTGACTTGCTGCACCACCAGAGAAATATATTCGTTTTGATATGCTTGACAGATTTTGTTTTATATAATTAGTTAAATGTTTCTGAAAAGTCACATATAACTGGCTTCTGGCTCAGGTCATTAGTTAGCCTGTTAGAACAGGCTTACAACTAAGAAAGCGGTGGGGACAGTCCAGTAGTGGCCAACATTAACATATTGAAAACATCTAAGCCTACTGGAACTGTTTATTTATTTACATTATATTTTTATAGAAGCAGTAATATAACATATTCTTACTGATATTATATGTATATTATTATTTAGAAATATGTGTGTTGTACAATTAAGTAATTATTCTATTATAATTATTTTAAGCTGAATAAAGTTAATAACATTGTAATAAAATGTAATAAATTTAAATAATATTGTGTTTTTCCAACTTCAGGACGGAATTATCGTATTTGTTAGTAAGCGCTGATTAACGTTTTTCCCCATGTTAGGCATGTTACTCCAAACACGGTGCAATACAGAAGAAAGTTTGTATTTATTATTAAACCTTATAAAAAGGTGAAATAATTGTGAAAGTTTTATATATAACATAATAATTAAAAAAAAAATCATTTTAAAAAAATGATTTTTTTTCTGAAATGGTCAACCGATCACCTCTGGACCACTTCAGATGGATTGACCCACAAGTGAGGCATAAACTTTATTTTATTCATACGAAATACGAGTATATCCTCAGTACTTGCTCAATGTGAGCATCTGCTCCAACCTTTTACTCCCGTACGAACAACCCTATCCCAACTTAGAAACACACGTCACACATCAAAATCAAAACATTTGAACCTCTTTCTGACACTTTTCCTCCTTCCAGATTATACAGGACGTACCGTGACACCAAATACGTCTACATGCTCTTAGAGGCGTGTCTAGGCGGCGAAGTGTGGACCATCCTCCGAGACAGGGGTTGTTTCGACGACCACACCACCAGGTTCATCACTGCTTGCGTGGTGGAAGCCTTCGAGTATCTCCATGCTAGAGGAATCATCTACAGAGACCTGAAACCTGAAAATCTCCTCTTAGACGCGAATGGTTACGTCAAACTGGTTGATTTTGGTTTCTCGAAGCGTATGGGCTACAGCAGCAAGACGTGGACCTTCTGCGGTACTCCTGAGTACGTTGCCCCGGAAACCATACTGAATAAAGGTCATGATAGGGCTGTGGATTACTGGGCTCTGGGTATTCTGATGCATGAGCTTCTGTCGGGAAAGTGAGTATTGTTTTATGGCGAAGAAGGTTGTTTTGTTTTGGCGTAGAAAGAAAATTGGTGAGGGTACGAGTTTTGTTGTTTTTTTGTTGCAGTCCGCCGTTTACTGCTTCTGATCCTATGAAGACGTACAACTTGATCTTGAAGGGTATTGACATGATCGATTTTGCAAATTATAATATATCCAGGTCTGCGCAGAGTCTGATAAAGAAGTTGTGTCGTGATGCGCCTTCTGAAAGACTGGGGTACCAGCGTGGTGGAATTTTGGATATCAAGAAGCACAAGTAAGTGAAATTGAAACGAATAGTTGAAAAAAAACTTGACGAAGTTTTGATTTTGAACCAAAAAGTGTTACTGATAAAATATTTGTTAGTTTGATTTTATAATGAACGCATTGTGACCCTATTTGCGGTTTCATAATGGACAGTTTTCATTATGAAACAATTACCAACATCCTAATCGAAGTTTCAAAATTTGAACTTTTTTACAATTACAAGAGATATGTGAAAATAATAGAATATTTGATTATTAATTGTCCTTTCGTCTTTGAATAAGTATATATAAATTATTCATTTCATATATGACTGTCGCACTATTTATTTTGAGTATTTATATTCGTCATTTTTTCAAATATTCAAAAAGTTAGAGTCCGTTTGAAATAAACAAAGAGAACTTAAATACATACAAAATAACGCAAAATACGTTTACTACAACAATAAAAAATAGATAAATATAAGTAAAACAATTAAAACCAATGAAAATATAAGAAATCAACAAATGAAGAAATAGACAAATCTACATATTGATTATCTTGTTATTGATTTTTTAGGATGCAAATTTAATAACTGACTATAATAGTAAATAATAACAGGTTAAAAGCGTTTAATAAATCTAAGTAATTGCAAACAAATATTCCATGTGAAACTATTTACTCAGTACGAAATTTCCTATCTGAAAAAGAGATTTTCGGGAAAAAAGTGACAGTAGACACCGTATATGAATAGAATAATTTTTCAATTAAAGTTTTGCATTATTATTGTTGGACATTAGAAATTGTTTTTCAAAAGTTTGTTTTTCTATAACCCTAGTAAACATATCACTATGTGAATAATTAAAATCATGAAATACCTTATGCAAAATGGCGATTTTGCTGTTATTTGTTTACTATTGGTGATTTTATACTAATTACTTTATAGTAATAATATATAATTTTGTTTGTTTTATTTCTAGTGTAATTTTAACACATTACATGAAATGTCGAACAGTAAAATTGCAACATTCACTTCCTATTTAACTTCCCCTTTTCAAAATTGGAAAACTCTATTGATGTTATGTTTTTGTTAATTACGATGGTGACAGTGATGTAAAATTTCAGTTTAAGACAACGGACAACTTCTATGCAAACAAAGAAAAACAATTTCTGATAAATAAATAGGTGATAAAAATATTTCCCATATGATTCCAACTTTTCGGACGTCACTGTGCATAGTAGGTAACTATTATGTTTGTTCATATAATAGTAATAATAATTTGAGGAACACAATAGATAGACAGCGGATTCAAAAGGTTCAAAATTAAATTAAATAAAACTGAAAATAGTTGTCATTTCGAACAAAATACGTTAATAATAAAATATCTGAGTTATAAACGTGTTTGGGTTTTAACTACAAAATATTTCAGGAGCATATAACAGCTACAAAAGCTAAGGAAAATATATTTCAGCAAAGCGAACACACCGGGGGGGGGGGGGCATAAGGATACATTACTGGTATTATTCTAAGCTCTAATGTCTTAAACGCTATGTCAACTCAATTGCGAATTCATAGCGACTGAAATCAATACCCTGAAGAAAAATTCAGGATATCACACACAGAAGTAAAACGGTTATGTCTCGGCAACCAATCGAACACTACATTATTGCAGTTGAATTTGTACTAAAAACTTGAAATGCTAGTAGATTTTGCATACGCGTAGATTGTTATTTACTTTCTCATTCATTTAATGTCAATATCATAAACTTTGTTAAAATAAAATCAAATTTTTCACATAAGAATTGAGTAATAACAACAATTTTAGTAATTTAAATTAAAAAAGAAACAGTTTAATATCGCCATCAGCGAAAAAACGCATTTTTACACTATGGTGGAGGTGCCGGTGACCCATAGAGAAATCCTGAAAATCGCATTCTAAATATTTTTTCTTTGCCCTTAGGTGGTTCCAGAGCTTCGACTGGGATGGACTGAGGGCTCAGACGCTCGCTGCGCCAATTGTGCAACCCGTCAGAGGTCCTTGCGATACCTCAAACTTCGACTGTTTCGGAAAGGATAACGACATTCCTCCGGACGAATTTTCAGGCTGGGACATCGACTTCTGACCGTACGCGTACAAACAAGTCCAGTAGCGCCACCGGAAGCGCTCGGCCGAACCAAAAACAAGCACCAGAAGCAGTGCTAGTAGAACTAGTAAGACTAGTACACGAACCACATACGATGAAGTATTATATTTATGTACATAACTGGAAGAAAACGAAAGAAATTGACGTCTGTATGTATGCGAATGCATGTGTGTGTGTTAAAGTTAAAGTATGGTAATGTTAAATTGCGTATACCTGTGTAGGTGTATTATATTTATATACATGTATATATGAAAGTGATGATGTGAACATTGAACGTGCTAAAGACTTTTGTGGTGATAAATTCTATTATCGAATATACCTGATATCTATCTATATGTGAAATAAAATAGTTATTTTTTAGTATGATGATCCGATGTTAATTTATAATATGTAATGATGATGATGTATTATTGTGTTTAATGTATAACCCCGTATTTGTAAGAGGCCAAAGAAAAATTTAAACCGATGGGCAAAATAAACCTATTTATGTTATGAATTTGTTGCGTTTTATTCGAAAAAAGATTCCCTCGGTTATTTACTTGTAGGGTTCTAACTTACCGATTGTTAGCGTCGGTTTACACTAGCGTTTGCGTCAGAGATGGCGCCACATTCTGGCTTAGGGAATGGGAGCGTTCAGCGACCCCAAATCAACCTAATTGATACATTTTCTTTGGAAATTTGTTGAAAATCTAGCATCGTATACAAGGTAACCTTTTTCCTATGCAGGGTGACATATTTAAACGGTGTTTTTTATTGTTTTTACTAAAGAAACAACGGAATTGGACATTTTAAACATAAAGATTGCAAGAGAAACCTGTAACTTGTTAAATACTAGTTATAGGCAAATCTAAACTAAAAAAATTACAAAAATTATGCTTTGAATTCATGTATGAAAGGCTACTAAAGATGGCAAGTGAATTCTGTTGTCAATTTTCGTTGATTAAAACCGTTATTAGAAGTAAAATTTCAGTTCATTGCTTCTATTTGAGAGTTACCTTCAGAATAGGCCACAATATGTTACGATCAGTGGTAGAGAGATTGAGATATTGCATAGACGCAAGGGAGTACCTCAAGGATCAGTGCTAGGTCCAATTCTCTATAACCTCTATGTACGAGACCTACAACACCTATCTCTGTATGGGGAGTATTATGAATATGCAGACGATACTGCTTTTGTATATTCTGTCCACAACGTGATTGATATGACATTTTTCAGACTTGATCCGAGAGCTCAACAACAAAATTCAACAAAGTATGGGGCTACTATTGCAAAACGGCATCATGCTGAAGGAGGTAAATCAAATGAATTACTTAGGTATGATGATTGATAATAAATTAACATGGAAACAAAAGCTGGTTTACTGATTTTAAAAACTATCGGCCTAGTACCTCAAATAAATAATTTAAAAATAATCTGATATACCCCAATACCCTAATGATCACAAACTAAATTCGTATGTTTAATAAAATATTCATACAATTTTTATAATTTCTGTTTAGCGTGCCTACAAAATTACCTGCTATAGACTTTTTTTCAGTATAATATAACAGAAATTGTCGTAGGGGAATACACGCAGTAATAAATTAAATAATAATATATACCTTTTCTACTTTTTTTCGCTTAATGATACCACTATAATGATACTCGAAACAAAAACAAAACCGACAAGCAAAAAAATGAGCAAATGCACACGAACATAAAACGAACGTTAATATTTTACTGATTAATTGTCAATACTCTAAATAATAAGTTCCACAAGTTGTAATGGCCACTGACTACATACATAACAGATCTATGGAAAAACCGATAAATAATAGATTGTCGAATAAATAATTAAATATGCTTAGCAATTACATGACACAGAAAACGGAGTGTCCAATTCAGTCCAATTGAGTGGCCACAATCTCACGTCAATATTTGATGGCGAAGTCTGGAAAGTCGTCGAAAACAACATCTGGCAGTTGCAAATTAACAATTCAACAATAACAAAGGTTTAGAAACTAGATAGGTCAATAATAATAAAAAACGATTTGAGTTGAGTGCTATGCTATAAGAAACGCTTTACATGTACCTAAAATCGATAAACGTACAAAATTTATACTTGTCAAAAATGACAGTTGTAAAAAAAATGCACAAAGTGCCAAAAAAGTGACGCACTTGACTACAAAAATTCCGAAATTATTGCCTAGGGGGTATTTGACCCCGAAGATGACCTCTTTTAGGGTCCAACCATGGCTGAATGGCAAACTTCGATCCGCGAACTTCAATCGCATTTTTCTCGAAAACAGTTATTTTACATTTCCGAGTTGGCGCAAATTTTCAACGTATATAAATTTAAAAAAATACTAATTGAAAGATAATTAAATCAGCTAGTCGACATACCTATTGGATTTTGCAACAAAAAATTATTTAACCACTTTTTGCAATAATAATAATAGAACTCATTTTTACGTCGCCCTTAAGTAAAATTTTGCTTAAAAAAAGATTTAATGGCATTCTCAAAACACTCAAGAATGTACAGTAAAAATTTCAAATAAAAAAATTTGAAGTTTAGCAGGTTAGCAGGTTAGTAGTTTTTCTAGAAAAAAATCCCAAAGTTTTCCTATTTCTTTGCAATCTTTACGAATCTCCCCCATTAATTAACACATAGGATTAGTTAAAAATGAGGTAAAAACATGATTCCAGTTTTTCTACTAACATCCAGAATAGTTTGAAAAACTTCCTCCCTTTTAATTATTTTTTTAAACACCAAGGAAATGCCTACCATCAGATAAAAAAAATCTGATGTGGCCAGGCACATGACTTTATCATACAATATATAAAATTAATAGTTTAGCTGCATGAGAATCTATTCTATTAAGATAAATCGTAGGTATTGTCAAAGCATCAGCATTTGACACTACCTATACTACGTCATTAGAATAATAGTTATGGTGATGCGGTGATGTGGCCCGTCACCGAAGGCGGAGTGTCGCCGTCGCATGTGAGCGAGTCGCGCTATCTAGTTTTTGGCAGGAGCGACATCAACGTTGCTTTTTAAGAAATACGTATTTAAAAAAAATAAATAAATGATTTCTGTATAGTAAATGCTAGGCTGGTACCACTTTGACGAAACGTCAAGTTTAAAGGTGCGTTCCGATTGGTAGGTAATGGTAGCTAATGGCGGTGGTAGAATACGAAATTATAGTATTTCTTACATATCGTGATAATGACACATATTAGTTTGCATGTACATAAACATGAGTTACTAGCAATTTTCTATTGGAAATACTATAACGGCGTCTGCTACCACTGCCATTATCACTAATGAAAACGCACCTTAAAAAGGTAATTCAAATTCTGACAGATTTATATTTGTTCATGACACATCCCTACCAACATACTAAAATAAAACTACACTCATCGCTATACTTTATTTATAATTTCGCAATTTATCGTTTTTAGAATTAGATATAAAGACGGGTTGATATTTCTTATCAACAAACAATCAAATTGGTGATCTTATTTTATTTGAAATTTGTATTTTATAATTTGCCGCACTACAGCGGCAACGTTCCATAGTGGTTCTCCAACCTCTGATGAGATCAGCTGTTTTTGAATGTGATAACACAAAAAAATATTTGTAAAAATCCTGGCTACTATGTAAATTCATATTAATGCAGGTGCGACCGATCTCGATCAAATAGAATTTGCTCTTGAAGGTAAACTATTAATTTTACCAAAAAATGTTATAGGCATAAATTATTCAAAATTTCGTCTACTTTAATTTATTAATTAACTATTTTGTCGAAATTACAGAAATGGCGGCTCATTTGCAAAATCCTTCAAAAACGCTTAGAATAAACTACCAGTTCCTTTGGACCCTTTTCAACCAAAAGCTTTTCAGCTCTAAGTTTGGTAACAAAACTTCTAAATATGAACTTTCGTTCCGATACATTTAGTAGTTTCTCCGGAATCGTCGCCACAAAAATCGTTTACACACAGACATACACACACACAGATATTTTTTTGTACCTTGGTCAAAAATGTTCAGGGGACTCATAAAGACCTATTTCCGCTAAAATCTCATTTTTTTTTCGGCACGATGACAATACTTTACATACTGCGTATGATAAAGTAAAAATAAAAACGTCCTACTGGTTTAAAAAATATAAGACATTAAAGTTAGGTCAAAAATCAAGCGCGTCACTTTTTTGGAACTGAGTGTAGTGTGAAAAATTGACAATTGTCAAAGAATTACAGTCGTCTAGTAGCGATATATGATTTTTGTTGTACAGTATTTTGCTAAAGATGGCGCTCAAAGTAAATTGTCATGTTAAAGTTAGGTTAACGTTTTGACAGTTCACCGCGAAATGGTATAATTCAGAGTTGCGCCAATGCTGCTTAAAAACGCTTAAAAATTAATCGTATGGTGAGTACCATTATTTATAGTGATTTATACAAAAATAATATTAATTTCCTGTGTTGGGTGATGCCGTAACGCAGAAGGTTTTTGATTGCTGTTCATTTTGACAGGTGTTAAGAACACATTTGAATAATGTCAATATACAGGAAGAATTACTGGTTAATATATTGGGATAGGAGGTTTGATATGCTTGAAATTGATTTGTTAATAGATCTGTATGATCAATAATTGAAAGATTTGAAAGATTTCTTTGAGATAGGAATGTCAAATTCAGAATAATTTCGGCGTTCATATTTCCTCTGTACATAATCTAGACAATATTTTGTTCGATATCTCGAAAACTATTAAGTTCACCACAACAAATGATACGATGTTTCCAATAGGATTATTTTTAGCATCAAATCAGCTTTAAATAGTATAAGAGTGGGTTGTTATTGTGCGTTGGTGTTTATAGCATTTAGAACAAACTGCCTAATGGCAGTCGGTGTTTTTTTTTCTCTTTTCTGGCTACCCACGCGTGCAGGAAACGCAAAACAAATGAGCTTCTTATTGCCCACGTGGCGACTAACTAATGTAAAATAAATGCAATCGTACTTGCGTCGTTCACGCGACACGGACATTACGGCAATTGTTTCTCTTTTGCTGAATGTCACTTGTGTTTGCAGCGATGGCATCATCGATTCAAATGTTAAAAAATCCCAGACCGTCATATGTTATTTATAGATATTGAACTATATATTGAATCAAAGTCTTTTGTTTAAATGTAACTTGTAACCATTTGTTTTGTTGTTGAATTTGTATACAATATATGTATATTCATTTGCTCTACAGTCTCTCTACAGTCAATATTAACATACAGTATGTTCCACAACAACGTACCAACACAAATTATGTTGTATTTTTTAATAGAACACAGTAATTATTGCACTTTAGATAATTGATAATAAATATCGAAGAATTTATGATCATTCAAGAATTAGATTTTTAAGTAGTAGTCACAAATTATTCTAAATTTGTATTATTTATTTACGTTATGTTGTAACACTTACATTAGAAATTTCAGTTGTTGTTCAGGTTGCATTTAGAGTCACCAAAACTGAAGAAAATTAAAACGCCAATCTATAGAAGAGGCTCTAAATGGAACCAGAACGAAAATTTAAATATTTGTAGCAAACGAGGAAAATAATGGAAAAGACGAGCGTTAATTTAAAAGTGCAAAAATCGAATTCTCTTTCTCATCTATCCCGCGCTCATGTTTACACCGAGGGGCAAAAAATTTTGTAATATAATATATTAATAAGGTTAACAATGTAAAATTAGAGGATGGCGAATTGTTGATTTCATTTGATGTTGCTACACTGTTTCCTAGTGTGCCTATTCCGGAAACTTTGGAGTTTCTTAGGGAATTATTGAGCAATACCAAGTTTGACCCGTCAGAAATAGATGAATATGTAAGATTGACTGCCCTTTGTATGTCTCAAAATTGTTTTCAAATAAACGGAAAGTTTTTTGAACAACTTGAGGGAACTGCAATGGGTAACTGTCTCTCACCTTTTATTGCCAACTTGTTTATGAGCAGATTTGAAACCAATGTAAAGTCTATAGCACCATATTTCCCTAAGACTTGGGTTAGGTATGTCGACGATATTTTTGCCATTTTTGACACCCAGAAGTGCAGTATTCAAGATTTTCTTCTCGTTTTGAATTCTAAATTCAACACCATTAACTTTACTGTAGAACAAGAAGTTAACGGCCAACTTCCATTTTTAGATACTCTGGTAGTCAGGAATAGCAAAAATATAATAGAAATTGACTTCATTGACACAATCAGGTTTATCTCTAATGATTCACAGCATCCTTTTCAACAAAAATTGTCTTTTATTAGTTGTTTAGTAAATAGGTTATTGAAATTTCCATTGTCCGCAGATACATATCAGCAAGAATTATTGTTTATTAAGAATGTTGTCATACATAATGGGTACCCTGAGAAAATAGTTGATAGAATGATTAAGAAGCAGAATCAAAAAATGTATGTAAATCAAATATCTACTTTAAATACTTTGTCTGTAGAAAAGAAGAAATATGTTAAAATACCGTTCGATTGTGCATATACAAGGGGTTTGAGAAGTATTTTTACATCACAAAATCTCTGTATAGCATATTCGACTCATAATAGCATAAAAAACCTTCTTGGAAACCCAAAGGATAAGGTAGATGTACTTGATAAATCTGGTATATATTGTATCAAATGTCATGACTGTGAAAAAGAATACGTAGGCCAGACTAGAAGAACAATTTTAACTAGGTTCAAGAACATGTAGCTCATTTTAAATATAATCGTTTTGAAAAATCTAGTGTGGCTCAACATATTTTAGACACAGGTCATAAAGTAGTTGTAGATGACTTAAAACTTGTAAAAGCTGTGTCAAATAATAGGGAACTAAACAGCTTGGAAAGTATCTTTATTCACTTGAATATAGATAAATTAATAAATTCAGGCAGGGGTCCTATACCTAGTTCGCCATTGTTTGGCCTGCTTTAATTAAAACTTGTTTTTTTACGCTTCAATGATCAAAATTCACTGAGGTGTGACCAACAAATAGGCTAATTTTTTACATGGACGTCACTTCCACTACTATAGTGATTTGCTTGGACAATATCCAGTAAAGATACTATGAAGTGCTAATGACTCTTTTCCTCTTTTTAGGTTCTACTGAAGATGGCAACATAGTTGCTGAAATGCGTATTTAGGTTTCTAAAATACTTGCTGTGGTTAGGGGTTTATAATTTTATTATTAAGTTCGCCACAGTCTCCAAAATATTGTCAACTTATGTAGAAATGATTCAGAAATATGATAGACTTTATTTAATTCTTCCTGTTCAGTTGTTTTTAGAGTTATGCGCCTTCAAACACAGGAGTCAATATTATCGAAACGAGAGATGGTACTTAGAGCGATTCTCTCCTGCGGGGTTACATATGGAAAAGTGGCTCCTTTTAGCCTTATTCAATGTAGTCAAAAATGGTGGAGGCGCCTCCATAGTTTGGTTTTCAGATTTCTTGACAGCTTAATTCTATAGTAAAGACAGATTTAAATAATAAATACTATAATTTAGTGCTACGTTTAATGATTTATTTTATTCACTATCATAACTGAAGAGAAATTTTTCTTTAAAAAAAACTTCATTCCTTATGTTCTCACATATACGCTTTGGAAAAATCAAAAGAATGCAGATATTTACTTAAAACACGTTTTTCTTCTGCACAACATATATCAAAAAACGCCCAACTTTTGACTACGCGTTTATTTCTATCATAAATATGATTCTTTTTAAATTCCCGTGTAAGTTTTCAGGGTTTGAAAGGTGACAGTACATATTGGGGCAGAACGGTTGCTTGTATTAACGAAAATACTTGTAACATTTATAATATTGTAGATGATTACAAGATATAGCAATTGTATCCCAACTGTTTTTGAGTTCTACGGCTGAAAAGCGACAAAAACAAGTAGCAGGAACACGTTATACATATTATACAGGAAATCACATAACACGTCTTTAAAATGTACAGGACCATTTTAAGTGGCATAATACTTTATGATGAAACAAAAAAAAACAATATGTTTCGTTTTTCGCGTTGTTTATATGCGATATTTGCAAAACTAGTATGCTTTGTTAGCGTACATTTGATACATAGTTACCAGACGTATGTTGTATTTACGTTAGCTAATAAGCTGGGTATTACATAAGAACCTTATTAACATTCTGAAAGACATCTCTCGGAAATGGTAAAATTTGGACTGCATGCTACTGTGTTTTGTTATAAAATATGATGCTCAGTCATGTTTTCATTATGTTGGATAGCAGAAAGGTTTACCCAGCACATAATTTTGTTGTTTCTCGTAGGCACTTTTGATGACAAGACCTATAACTGAAAACGCCAACTCGCATTGAAACTATGTATGGCCATCTTAGTTCGGCCATCTTTGACCGTGAATAACTCGCAACGCAACCATGATATCAATGAGGACTTTTTACACGTTCATTGCAATGCCTAACAAATGGTATATACAAAAAAAAAACATCTGGGTTGCTAGTTTTTCGAAATTGCCGCTTTTTTCGTCTAACTTGATTGGGCTACATATAGCCCAATACAACAACCGTAGTTGTTGTCTTGGTTTAATGTACCTTTGTGGTGTACCAGTAACCAACAATAAATATCAATAACGAACTGCTTTATCGATCACGTGATCACAACAAAAGCAGACAAAAAAATTCTCAAAAAGAAGTTAATAAATAATGCAGAGAACAATCTTGTGGCGTGGTTCAGCTATCCCGCTATTCTACCAACAAAGCCATGTAACATAAATATTTAATGCTCCTCTATCGCCTGTAAATCTAATAACATCTAATATGCCGGTAATTATACCTAAAACAAACGTGAGAAAATTTTTGTAACCCACAACCTAAACCAACTGACATTTTTAATTTTCTATCTCTCGTTTTGATAGTATTGACACCTGTGTTTGAAGGCCCATAACTCTAAAACTACTGAACAGAAAACATATAAATAAAGTTTGTCATACTCCTGAATCATTTCTACATAAGTTGTATGACTTTCAACATTTTTTGCCTATTGGTGTAAACATGAGTTCAAGAGAAATTAATAAAGGTACCCCATTTTTGCACTTTTAAATTATGCTCGTTTTTTCCATTATTTTACTCGTAAACTACTTGCCACAAATATTGAAATTGTTGTTCATGTTGCATTTATAGCCTCCTCTATAGATTGGCGATTTAGTTTTCTTCAGATTTTGTGTAATAAAGACAATGTACATGACTTTCATGGAAGCGGATATCTCAATAACGAATATTAGCACGATAACGGGATATGCACGTAAACAATCGTCATATTTTATTTAATGCGACTCACATTGGAGTATTAGACCCAAAAAGCTGGCAATAAATCAAATTTCTAAATTGTTAAATTCCAAAAAGTAAAGCAGTTTCTGGGATAGGTAAAAGACTGATGTATTAAAAGGCGGCAATATTTTTTCTCTTGAGCCCTGAGCCACGTGTCCTTGTCAGCCAAAAGCTATATTTTACTATGGCTCAACATAGATGCACATAAGTTGACGCTCTTAAAAACTGTTGCAATTTTGTATTTTAACGATAAATGTGACTTTTTTGTTATACATGTTTTAGAACAAAGTATGAACTTTCATTCGGCATTATTTTTATTAAAATTTACCCACAATTTTGTTTATTGCAGGGCTGAGAACATTTGCTGTTATAAAAAAACAGTTTTATGCAGAACTTGAGTGTTTTAGTTTAGTGTTTAGCTTTGTTAAGCTTTTGAAAGTGGTTCAAATTAGAGTATACATATTTGACATTACAACTACTGGAAAATCTGCTGCGGATAGGTGCGGATGCGGTTTTTGTGATTTTATTTCTAAAACGTTGTAAAGGAAAATCCAAAAATTGATGTACCGGCTTATATGTATAGTGGTGCAATTTCTTGATACCGTGATAGTAGAGGTAATTTAGAACATATTTAACCATATCTAGCTATATACAAATGGTTACGGTTATCGAAATATTGACAACTTTATGTTCAATGCATCTTGTATGTTATAAATGCCGTTATGTACGTATATTTTTCCGGTTTGGATCATGTATAGCAAACAACCCCGATGGCCTAGACTCTTAAAAATCATCCCAAAAAACCTTAAACTTTGTACTTGTATATGAATTATTTGGAAATTGGTTGCTTGAAGCCAATCGGATTCATATCCAAGGCAATAAAATACATCGAAAGCACCTACTCGCATACACAGTTCACTTGGTTAAATTGGATTCTTGTTGAGGAGAGACAATAGTAAGTTTGTGAATAGAAACTGGTTAGGCGTTTTCGATAAATGTGTTTATGCGGAATGCGAATGCGGGTTCAAAACATGCGTATTAGGGTCATACCACTAAAAAACGACCGTTTCAGCTTGATGATCAAAGTATTGATGAAGTATGATCAAATTTCGAAAGTTTTCATAAAAACAATAAGTATAAATATTAGACAATTTTGAAATAATACTAAAAATAATAGATTTTATAGTGATAAATATGGTAAAATATTCATTAATGTTCTTAATTGCCTCTACTATCACGTCTTAAAACGACTGCATCGAACGGAAAACAGCATGAATAGCATATGTACCGTTTCAATACACAATATCGACAATATCGTAAACTTTCATTTACTCCCTCTACCAATGGTCTTTAAAAATAAAAAAAATTTCACAACTTTATGTTGAATGTATCTTGTATGTTGTAAATGCCGTTATGTACGTATATTTTTCCGTTTTGGATCATGTATAGGAAATAACCCCGATGACCTAGACTCTTAAAAATCATCCGAAAAAAACCTTAAGCTTTGTACTTGTAAATGCATTTCTTGGAAATTGGTTGCTGAATCCAATCGGATTCATATTCAAGGCAAGAAAATACTTCGAAAGCACCTACTCGCGTACACAGTTCACTGGTTTAAACTGGATTCTTGTTGAGGAGAGACAATAGTAAGTTTGTGAATAGAAACTGGTTAGACGTTTTCGATAGATGTGTTTATGCGGAATGCGGGTTCAAAACATGCGTATTAGGGTCATACCACTAAAAAACGACCGTTTCAGCTTGAAATATGATAAAATTTCGAAAGTTTTCATGGAAACGATAAGTATAAATATTAGACAATTTTGAAATAATACGAAAAATAATAGATTTTATAGTGATAAATATGGTAAAATATTCATTAATGTTCTTAATTGCCTCTACTATCACGTCTTAAAAGCAAAGCATCGAACGGAAAACAGCATGAATAGCATATGTACCGTTTCAATACACAATATCGACTGGTGTAAACTATCATTTGCTTCCTCTACCACTGGTCTTTAAAAATAAAACCTTTTTCAGGATTTTCTTACAACATAACAGACCCAAACATGTTATCTCATATAACTCAAGAACGACATGTATTGTTCAATTTTAAATCCGTATATGCTGCGTATTTAAACTGGACATGCCATATATTATTTTATGAATTTGACACGGTAAAACATAATAGATATAAAATCACAAAAAAATATTGATGACAAATGTTGTAGCCGTAATTAATTTACAATAGGTGTAGTGCAGTGAAGAACAATTTTTAATACAGTTTGCTTTTTCCCATTTTGTACTGTTTTATTGTGTTATTATTTGCACGCTAACTGCGTTGTCCTGCTAACATTCTTGTTCGCAACCTTTATTACATAAAAACTGAAGAAAACAAAAACGCCAATCTATAGAAGAGACTCTCGTGCAGGGTCACATATACATAAATTGGTTTATATCGACTCATGACAAGAAAACTAATCATATAAAGGGCAATTTTCGTATTACTACCCACTTTACTTACTTAGAATATATAAAAAAAAAAACAACATAAAGCATAACTCCTGAAAACCAATCCAATGAATACCAATCTCCCCTATTGTTTTTCAGTTATAGTTCGCCCACGACTCAGACGCACGCGCCGCAGAAGCGCGATGATATCCTAGGATAGTGTACGCATCATATGTCACACGAGTTTGGATATAATGCATGCAGAAAGACTTCGGACTCCACCACAACAACTTCGGACTCGTCCAGGGCTAGCAGCGCGTCCTCGACACCGCGCACGGATTCGTCTTGGAGCGGACCGGAAACCAGGTGACCAACATAACAACCGCACACAGTCATGTCGTTACTTATTTAAGTTAAACCATGGCTATCGTCATCATTTAAACTGGCATCGTGAATGAAACATAACGAGAAACTGCGACTGTTGTAGATTCTAGACTGTAGATTCTTCGTAGTGTAGTTTAATTCTTTAAGCTGCGATTGGAAACGATTAGTGGTGTTGCAGTGGTCTTTTGTTTCTTCCGAAGAATTGGTAGTTACTAATAGAGAATGAGAGTGAGTATGTTTTGGAGAGTTTTTGGTGGCACCGTTTGCACCGATCGTTGAGAAATGTACAGCACGAAAGCACTAGTTCTTGGGTTTATGTTGTTGGCTTTAGGGGGATTTAAAATTGAATGTATTAGAAGGGTTGTTACAGTAGTTGTTGCTCAATGAATCTGTGACATTTGAGAGTCTAATTTCGTTCAAATTCGAAGTTAAAAAAAATCTCTATGTTAAACTAGTCCCGGTAGAAAACTGTAATTGACAATATTTATACCCATTTCATTTGCAACCAAGGTATTTATAAAAATAACTTCTAATTCATCCAATTTTGCATGCTGTCCCACTTAATGCAAAATCAGAACATCAGAGACTCTAATTTCGATCAAATTCTAAGTTTGAAAATTTCTTTATGGTAAACTAGCACCGGTAAAAAGCTGTAATTTATAATATTTATTACCTAATTCATCTGTGATGCAGCTATATACAGGGTCCTGCAACTCAGCTCCCGTCTTCTGTAGCTCAGTTACCAATTAAGCTAAGAGTTTGACATTTTGCTATATATTTTTTTGCACATTAGAAGACTTTTATGGTTGCCTACAATTTTATTGAAATCGGTTCGTTGAAAAACAATTTATTTTTTACATTTGAATGTACTATCGTGGCCATATATTATGTCCCCTCTTTTAACGTCCATTTTCTCGCAAATCTAGAATCCATAGATTTCAACGAATTAAAAAGTAAAATCACCTGCGGAATGCTAGCGTTCAATGTGCTTTTTTCTAAAATCATTGGATTAGTACTTGACCCACAAAAGGCTATATTATGCAATGCCAGCAATTCCTTTATTAGAAGAGCTAGAATAATAATATATAGACTATAGGCTACTCACTAATTCTAAGGTTTAAAATTTATTACATAATCATTGTTTATCTTGCATTTTCCCTACAAAAGATCGAGTTGAAGCATCTCATGATTGCTGCAATTGACGCGGCGCTCTTCGGTCTTTCGGGCGAGCGGGGGAAGGGATCGACAGCGACGCGGCCGGTAGTAGCGGATCGCACGTGCATTAGTTACTAGAAAAACAGTGTTTACGGACACAATACATATAACTACACGGCGATTATACCTCGTCAAAGTAATTTGGATATCCGGCGACAGATTACCGAATAAAAAAATAATGGCAAAATGGGTCAATAAGATAACAGAACCACGAACAGGCATTTGGAAGTCCCATGGAATTCTTGGCAATTTAAATCGGGTTTCGGGATTAGCATTTAAAATTAATGAGTGATCTGCAAAATATTCTGTGTCTACAAATTTACGATGCTAAATTTATAAAAATAAACTGTTGAAATTGTTATAAAAGTTTGAGTACTGAAAAAACAAAACGGGTTTATCAAGCAAACTTAATTTAGTATTCACCATTAGTCGGAAAATCTGCTAACTCCATTTAATTAGATCAATCCGGTTCCATCAAAACCTTGTTTACAATGTTATTGTATAAAAACTGAAGAAAACATAAACGCCAATCGACAGAAGAGATTTCTTTCTAGTTAAAATTACTACCTTGACACGTTATCGGTATTTTTGTGTATTGATAATAAGCTGCCCGGTTCTCTCAGCTGTATCGGTTCGCTCCGACATGACAGCACCGCTAACGCCTCCCTTCCCGCAGCACACCAAAGACCGTAGAGCGTCGGAATTCACGCGGAGTTTCAGCACGATCTTTTGTACGAAAAATGCAAGACAAACAATGATTATGTAATAAACTTTAAACCTACGAATTATTGGATAGCCTATAGTCTATATTTCATTATTCTAGCTCTTCTAATAACGGAATTGCTCGCATTGCATAATATAGCCTTTTGTGGGTCAACCACTAATCCAATGATTTTACAAAAATGCATATTGTGCATAATTATATAAAAATATTTATCAACCCATCAACTTTTGACCCTTTTCCGACTTTTACGCAACTTTACACAATTTCGAAAATACTGAAGTAATACTTAATTCAGAACTTCATATTGGGCAAATATTTCTGCTTACTGAACCAAACTGCAAATCACTCAATGACTATTGAGGAATCATCAAGTTAAACATAACAATAAACCGCGAACGATAAACAAACAATATTTCACTAACATCATCCGTTTAAATTCAGCTCATAAAAGATTATGGCAAGATCTAAACAAGATAACGAACTGGAAATGTTTTGTAGGCACATTTATGGCTTTTTGCCGTCAGTTTCGCGTTGTATACCAGCAAGAGAACTACCGACAAATTTCTTCTGAATATTATTATATCGTTAAAGCGGTGACACAGTATTCAGACTTTTTCAGACAACACGTGGCAATCTTAAATTACGAACGAAGTAGTTGAATTGCGAACAAAGTAATGAGTGCCTGTCTCGTTCGTTAATATTGGAGGAAAACGTGAATAATTTAGCTTGCGAAGGGTTGGACTACAGCTGGATAGATAATTAAGGTAATGGACGTTTTATATATCGTAAGCAGTGTAGACGTTACGTAATTTAATGTTGTATCACAGTAATTGTTAAAGGAATACCAAGTTTTAGGGCAAACACTTTTTATCTTCGTCAAACTTAGAAAATATGTAGAAGATAGTATGTTTTTGATGTTATTAAGGTATAGAAGAAGTAGTTAGAAAAGCTTTTCTTTACACTTGTTAAAACTCACTAAGTTTTAACGTAAATATTATTAATATGTATACTATTTTAACCTTATATATGTCAAAGGTGCTCTAAAAAGATTTCGTAGAATAAAGGATAAATGAAATACATTCGTAATCACATAGATCTATAATATATCAACTTGATTTTTACTTTATCAAACATTTTTTAGATTTTAGCGGAAATAGGTCTTTATGGGTCCCCTGAACATTTTTGACCAAGGTACAAAAAAATTTCTGTGTGTCTGTGTGTGTGTGTGTATGTGTGTGTACCCAATTTTTGTTAATTCATTTCCGGAGAAACTACTAAAGGTATCGGCACGGAAGTTCATATTTAGAAGTTTCATGACCAAACTTAGAGTTGAAAAGCTTTTGGTTCAAAAGGGTCCAAAGGAACTGGTAGTTTATTCTAAACCTTTTTCAAGGATTTTGCAGATGAGCCGCCATTTCTGTAATTTCGTCAAAATAGTTAAATAATAAATTAAAGCAGAGGAAATTTTGAATAATTTATGCCTATGAAATTTTTTTGGTAAAATTAGTAGTTTGGCTGCAAGAGCAAATACTATTTGATCGAGATCGGTCGCATCTGCATTGATATGAAACTACATAGTAGCCAGGATTTTGACAAATACTTTTTTGTGCTGTCACCAGTGGCGTAAATAGCAGGTGTGCGAGGTGTGCGGCGCACACGGGCCCACGATCCAAGGGGGGCCCATTGGAGCCGGCCGCGTGTTTGGGAGGCCTCGCGAATAATATAAGATCGTCGACTTAAAGCAACAACCTATATTGCGGCACAATTTTGAATTCCTCGCAAAATTTTACGACAATGAAAAATAACTTTACCTACCCTAAACTTTATACTTTTTATACTTTTTGATTTATTGGCATTTTCATGGAAAAATAGCGGTCTAAGAAAAGCAGTATATCTCAATACCTATTTTTAATTTTATTGTGCACGCTTTGATTATTTGCGTGATTACCTACCACATCCAAATTGTGTATATGGTGGTCATAATTTGCAACAAAATATTGCAAACAGTTTTTCCTAAGAAATTTAATTTTTTAAAATGGACCACCCTGCCTCTAATTATTTTTCTGATTCTACGCATCTTTCTGCACAAAAAAGCAGTAGTGCGCCACTAGTGCTAAAATAAGCCATTGCAGAGAAAACTAGTCTTCTTCATAAAAAAATCGTTTTTTCTATCAATAAGACACCTACATTAACTATTAAACCAGCTTGAAGCAGTCGACGTTTCGCGCTCTGTTGCAAGAGGCATCTTCAGGACTAAGTTATCAAACCACAAGTATTCACCTAAAGTACTGTTTTCTCGAATGATTTCATCTTTTTTTAAATAAAATAAAACATATAGAGAAATCTGCAATTTAACATTATAATTTGAAATAAAATTTTACTTATACCCTGTAGGCTATGAAAAACAGTGCTAAACAAGGTATTAAGGTATCTGTCAGTGGTGGTGATATTGTTACGGTTGGTAAGTTAGATTTGCATAATTTTGAGAAATATGGCGAACTTTTCTCAGGAGGAACTAATTGACATGGTGTGGGTTTTGGCGAATGCAACAAAAATGCTTTATTGGCAAGTAGTGTTAACAGATACCACTGACAGATACCTTAGTAACTTCTTTATTAGTTTTTCACAGCCTGCAAAGTATAAGTAAAATTTTAATTCAAATTATAATATGAAATTGCAGATGTGATAGAATGTTTTAGAATATTTTATTAAAAAAAGTTGAAATTATGAGAGAAAACAGTACTTTAGGTAAATACTTAACAGTTAACTGGTTTAATTGTTAATGTAGGTGTAGAAGCACATTGATAGAAAAATCGATTTTTTTATTAAGAACACTAGTTATCTCAGCACTGGTTTATTTTAGCACAAGTGTGTAGCACTAGTGAGTACTTTTTTGTTTAGAACGATCCGTAGAATTCAAAAAAAAATTAGATACAGGGTGCTCAATTTAAAAAAAAAAATAACTTTCATAGGAAAAACTGTTTGCTTTATTTTGCTGCAGATTATGACGACCATGCACACAATTTGGATATGGTAGGTAATCATGATAATAGAACGCTTCTTACTTAATCATAATCTAAGCGTGCGAAATAAAATTAAAAGCAGATATTGAGATATACAGTTTTTCTTACTACTATTTTTCCATCAAAATACCAATAAATAAAAAAGAATAAAGCTTAGGATAGGTAAAGTTATTTTTCATTGTAGTATAATTTTGCGAGAAATTCAAAATTGTGCCGAAATATAGGTTGCTCCATTCATACAAGCATAAGTATGGGTTGGTACTACCTTATGGAGCACCCTGTATACACACTAATAATTTTAAAATGTGCCCCTCGGAGTTCTGTATATATGAGTGAAATCAGTTTTAAAATATCTTCATTAACAGACGTACAATCTTCCGAGATCGCACTGTTGAGACACCTGTGTATAAAATAAGTGGTATTACAATGAGAAATAAAAGATAAATTATTTGTTATTAGTGTTGATTATTGTTGATTTAAATTACAATTCTGCTTGCTTTTAAGGACGGAAATGTCTTAATCAACTTTTCCACAGCCCATGAGTTCGTTTTTAGTTAAGCTGGACAAACGACTCTGTTTCATGGTATTGCGTAAGTACGTGTTAACAATTTTGAGTTTTGAGAATGTTCTTTCAGCACTGGCTGAGGAAACAGGAATAGTTAAGATATTATTTATTTAAAAATAAAATGATAGCTGGCTTTGATATATAAGGTATAAAAAACGTATAAAAAGTATAAACAGTCTTGTTAGTGGGCAGTCAAATAAGGGTTTCAAAGTATTAAATAAAGTGGGGGGCCCATTGTTTCTGTTCGCACACGGGCCCACTCACTCCTATTTACGCCACTGGCTGTCACCACAGAAATGTCTATGGCTGTCACCACGCTGTAGCACTCGGAGAACCGCTATGGAACGTCATCTACAGTGTCATGAACGAATATAAATCTGTCAGAATTAGAATTAGCTTTTTAAACTTGACATTTCGTAGAAGTGGTATCAACGTAACATTTTCTATACCGAAATATAATCATTTTTGATTTTTTTAAAATACGTATTTCTCAAAAAGCAATACTAAAAACGTTGATGTCACTCCTGCCGAAAACTACATAGCGCGACTCGCTCACATGCGACGACGACGCTCCGCCATCGGTGACGCGCCGCATCACCGCTCGTTGTGCTATTCCGTACTTTCGGCACTTGTGAGATAAACAACTATTATTCTGATAACAGTAGGTAGTGTCAAATGCTGATGCTTTGACAATACCTTCGATTGATACTATTGACTATCAAAATATCTGTCAAATCCTGGCTAACTAGTTTAATTTTAATGCAGACACGATTTATCTCAGTCAAATAGATTCTCATGCAGCTAAACTATTAATTTTATATATTGTATGATAAAGTCATGTGCCTGGCCACATCAGATTTTTTGGTGATGTTCTTTTTTGGGTTTATACGTATTTTATTTAAAAATATCTTTATTGTGTTACTACTTCAAACGGCTTCAAGGGAGTTGAAAAACAAATTCTAAAAGTCCATTGACTTTTTTTGTTCACTATGACATAACTATCTAAAACAAAATTTTTGAGGAAGAGAAATTGGGATACTTCTCTGTATATGTGTATGCGCTTTTTTTTTTTAATACATACAGACTTGAAACATTAGAATATGTATTAAATTTATAGCAGTTCAGTCCCAAATTCTAGATTAATGCTCAGGTTAATTTATTGTCCCTTCAATTTATTGTAATTTGTATTTTGTCATTTTTCTTATAAGTTTAGTGTATTGCTATCCAAACTGTGTTACTCCATTAATGATACTTGTAAATAAAGTTGTGTTTAAATTAATAAGTGTCAGCTGGTTCACACTTATTAATGAAATACATTCGTAATCACATAGATCTATAATATATCAACTTGATTTTTTTAATTCGAAAAATTATGAAATATAGAAAATAATGCAGAATCTGTGAATTTTTCTTTTAGAGCTTTTTTGGTGGTTTATTACATTTATTTTCAGTAATATTACAGATATTTCTCTCTAGGTATAAACTTTATTGTTCTATTCAGTTGCTTTAGAAGTTATATTGCCCTTTCAATTATTACCAAAGGAAAGAAAAAGAGAAAACATATCAAACAATGCTAAAACAAAGAATAGAAACGTTACCTTTTACAAATAATCAAATAAATAATTTTTCTACAAAATTTAAAAAAATATATTGTTGGTCAAAATACAAAAATTAATAAACTTTACTCTGAGTAAAAAATTTCATTGGAGCTTGCTAACAAGCTAATATTCCTTAAGAAGTTAGAGCCATTTGAATTACAGTTTTATTAATATTTAGCTCTTTTTGAGGCCTGTGGAGGCCTCAAAAAGAAAATTAGTAGAAAATTCAGCTTTTTTGAGAAATTAACTTAAATTAACAAAATAACAGTCTAAAAAAATAATTTTAGGTGAACTGCAAAAAAAATTTAGGCAAATGTGGTTTTATTCGCTAATAACATAGGCAAGATAGTAGATACCTCGAACATGAAATTTATAAGTTAATTTCACAAAAAAGCTGACTTCTACTATAATAAGAACAACAGTTGAAAATTAATAATCATTGATTGTTTAAATAATAGGAGTTTCGAAAAAAGCGAATAATTTAAACAAATTGAATTTGTTTAAACAAATGACAAATGTTTATAAACATTCAACTAGACATATAGTAATGATTTCTATGAGAAAAAAGAGAATGAAGTGATTTGGAGGGTACATTTTCTGAAGAATGTAGGTACATTTTTCATTTAAGGGTAGTTTTCAGGGCACTGTGGGGGTGGGTTGGGGGCGTCAAGCCATATGTATAATAGCTCAAATTCTTCATTGGAAAGTTCTCTACAAGTCCTATAACTTTAATCTTAAGTTTTCCCAAACCCCGAACAATTATTCGAAAAATACCAAAAAATGTCTTTTTCCCAAGCATTTTCTTATGTAAATTTGATGCATCGACAGGCGACATTTAAAATCTAAATTTCGAAGAAGAAAAAATACGTGTCCACTTTTTTTGAAGTTGGAAACGATTTCGGGGGGTTCGTGGCCTTGCAAACATTTTTGTAATGCATTTTTGACCACCCTATTGTACACACTAAATTAATCTAGGTACTTAGAACAGATGATTTCTAATTTTTTTGCGTTGTCGCAATTAGTACTTATGTACTTCAATTTAATTTAATTATTTTTTGTTTAATTAAATGCAGTTCCGAAATTTAAAATTTCACTTTAGTTTCCTGTCCAAATATATTTTCTCCTAGGATTGCAAATCACTCTGTATATTTTCTTGATTTTCTATGAATGGGACCGATATAATTTTTGTCATAGAAGCTCAAAACTTGTCTGGTGTTAGGTTAGTAATCTTATCTGGAATGTAAGATCATATTGATATTCACCACCTACAACTCTGTTCTTTTTCGAAAGTACCATTATGAGCAGCATATTCAAATTATAGGTTTATTTAGTCAGAAATTTTGAAAGGAAAAAATATTAAAAACAAATAATGCTAGATTTTGACCAACAGCTCTGACAGGTTGTTGTTTTCTAGAGGATATTTTGTTTTCATGAAACAGATAATTCTAAGTAATATTATTATGTCATTTAAATAATAATTAGTAAATAGTTAGTGTAGAATGTTAGTAGCCCGTTGGATGTAATATCGAAATAACAGTGTTTTATTGGGTGTTAAAATAGCTTAAAATGAAAATTGTATTGCCGTATACTTAGTACTGAAATAAGTGCAAGTTGACAAATATTAGAGTTGTCCCTGTGACGTATTTTATTTATTTGCTTTAGGAATTCTGCGTGTGTCAATGCAAGACTAGCGATAACAAACTATATTTATCAGAAAACCCGTAAAGTTTATCTATGTTAGTTAAAAAATCTCTCAATAAACTCAGGCATTTTAGTAACTAAACCTCCATATAAACCGTAATTACCTAGAACAGATAGGTATTCTTTGACATTTAAATTTACTAGTCATGTTATCTAATGCGAATTTAACAACAAGTAAACATGTGTGGAGATTTGAGATTCTAAATCCAAATAGAAATGGGACCGAGAATCACACGATAATCCACCGATTAAACCAAAAGCAAGATGGATGAGTTAGGTAGGATTATATCCTGTCGATGAAAACGTTGATGCTGACGACAGTAATCGATAAACCAAATAAATAATCATATTTTGAAAGGACTTACTGCGATATAGTTATAATCTTTGTAATTACCCAACAATATATGTGACCCTGCATTTGAAGGCCCCTGTGTTTGAAGGCCCATAACTCTAAAACTACTGAACAGAAAAAAATTAAATAAAGTGTGTGAGACGCCTGAATCATTTCTACGTAAGTTGTATGACTGTCAGAATTGTTTGCGTCTCGGTGTAAACATGAGCGCGAAAAAAGGCTTACCATACATCCCGGGTTGACTGGGACACTCCCGGTTTGGGACATCGGTCCCGGCGTCCCGGCCGGATTGGTATTAGATATGTCCCGGCTAAAATTCTTTACTAGAATTTATATCAGTAACAAATCACTCAGATCAAAAAATTGATTGGTTATTGTCAAACTAGTAAATCAGGTATTATTTTTGATCGGTAGAACACATCTAGCTTTGAAACTTGCATATGGTAGAATTTTGGAAATCTAAAAAGGTCTCAAGTCATATGTTCTTTGCCAAGAAAAATGCTTTCATTTTACTATTTTTCGATACTTATTGACAGATAAAGAAAATAATGATGATTTAGGGGTAACAACTCCTTTGTTAACAAGCAACAGAGCGACTAGCCGATTAGTATTGTAACAATATTAAGTATCGACAGCCAAAGAAACAGAAAGTTGATTGCTGAAAATTGTCTATTACGTTTTAAAAATTACTGAACGACGATATTCCATACGTCAAAATGTAGATTACCTATCTCAATTAGTTAGTCACTATTTCCCGTTCTGTAGCAAACAACCTTTAAATCACAATAATTTGCCTATTCTTTCTATGCAAGCTTTCAGATGTACTGCGAAAAACGCTACAGAAAAATTGCTATAGCTTTTACAAAAATTAAATGTATAGGAAATGGAAAAAAATGGTTATAAATATACAGGGTCCTGCAACTAAGCTCCCGTCTTCTGTAGGTCACTTACTCATTAAGCTAAGAGTTTGACATTTTGCAAGCTTACCCTGTACTTCAAGGTACAATTCAAGAAAATATTTTTTTATTATACAGGGTGTTCCAAAAATGTGCAACGCCATGGTAATATATTTTTTTAAATTGCATGCTATACATTTTTCTACACATTTGGAAGCCTTTTATGGTTGCCTACATATCACAAAAATTTTATTGAAATCGGTTGAGTGACCGCAGCGGAAAAAAATAAAAACAAAAAAAAAATGATTTTGCATCGTAGGCTTTAAAAATCAATAAAAACCACAAAATGCACCTCGTTAATAAAATTTTGCGACGTGCTTATTAAGTTAGATGTAATAGTCTCGTTAACCAAGTGACATTGATCCAAATTATACAGGCTGACCAAAATCGAGTGTCAAACTTGTAAAACTTCAAAGCGTGTTATTGTTCTTATTTTAAATTGGAACCCATAAACTTTTTTATGCGAAATGATGCAGAATTAAAAAATAAACATTGTTTCTAAATACAACCCCATAACAATTCCCAATATTTTAAAACTTATTCGCCAAAAACTCATTTTTCAACGTTTCCAACGGCAATTTTAGATAATAAATATCTTACGTGGCTTTGAAAAACAATTTATTTCATAAAAAATAATAGACGTATTTTAGATTTGAGTGTACTTAATTAAGTAGTTATTCAAATGCTAAATTTACTGCATAATTTACCTATAGCGGTAAGGACGGAAATGTGGCCATAGGTAAATTTTGCAGTAAATTTAGCAATTGAATAACTACTTAATTAAGTACCTACAGTAAAATCTAAAATACCTCTCTGCGTTATATTTTATGTAATAAATTGTTTTTTTGTACGATATTTATTACCTAAAATTGCCGTTGGAAACGTTGAAAAATGAGTTTTTGGCGAATAACTTTTAAAATATTGGGAATTGTGATGGGGTTGTATTCAGAAACAATATTTATTCTTTAATTCCGCATCGTTTCACCTAAAAAAAATATGGGTTCCAATTTAAAATAACAACAATAGCGCGCTTTGAAGTTTTACAAGTTTGACACACGATTTTGGTTTGGTTTGATTTTGGATAATTTGGATCAATGTCACTTGGTTAACGAGACTATTACATCTAACTTAATAAGCACGTCGCAAAATTTTATTAACGAGGTGCATTTTGTGGTTTTTATTGATTTTTAAAGCCTACGATGCAAAATCATTTTTTTTTTTTGGTTTTTATTTTTTTCCGCAGTGGTCAACAACCGATTTCAATAAAATTTTGGTGCTATGTAGGCAACCATAAAAGGCATCCAAATGTGTAGAAAAATGTATAGCATGCAATTTAAAAAAATATATTACCATGGCGTCGCACATTTTTGGAACAGCCTGTATAATAAAAAATAATTTCTTGAATTGTACCTTGAAGTACAGGGTAAGCCTGCAAAATGTCAAACTCTTAGCTTAATGAGTAAGTGAGCTACAGAAGACGGGAGCTTAGTTGCAGGACCCTGTATAAAATGGGTATTTACTCATTTACGCTGAGAAATTTTCTTTGTGGCATACAAACCCCTAAATCACAGTAATTTGGTCTACTACTTATTTGAGTATTGCGGTACAAATTACATATCTTTACAACAGAAAAATGTTTATAACTTTTACAAAAACTGTTAATCCTTTTCTCTTAGGCCAGATTGTAGGTAATTGTTTGGGATTATACTTTAAATGATTACATTAAAAGCTGAAAAGCCTCCACATTACGATATTATTTATGACACCAAGTGGAGGGAGTTGATATTGTTGTTGGCTGTGATAACAACATGTTAATAACTTTTTCAAAAATTAATATATAACTTTCCACCATATACTACATTATAGGTAATTAGATGCGGTAGTCATACTCATGAATGAAAAATGTTTTGCTCTGAGGTGAAGAACCCCTAAATAACTATATTGTACTTATGTTGTTTGGCTTCAACTGAACACTACTTTCTTCTGCGTTAGCAAAATGTTATAACTTTTCTAAATGCTGTTCTATAATTTTCTGTCAGGCGTCAAATCGAAGATTATTCATGAGGGTTAAATCCTTTGGTAGTCGATTTCGGAACATTTTGTAAATACATGCTACCCTGTAAGTGAATCTGACAAAAAAAATTGTTGTTTCTAAGACCGCACTTCTCAACTTGGCATACTTTGCGCCATACACAATGAATCAAATTAGTTTATTACAGAATAAGCCTTTTCTAACATAACGTACTATCGAGGAAAAGTTTTGAGTATTGTGAAAAAATAATAAAATAAAAATACTAGCACAGTGTTGTGATATTATAACCTGTTTAAATGGTTAGAAATTTAGTTAAAGCGAACAGTTAGCGTGTTTAGGAACAATAACCGTGGGATAAATTTAGTGGACTATTTTTTTAACCTTCGCCTCACCAAATTTAATTCTTAAATTGCGAAAAAAATTAGCTGCCGCACTGCAGTATATTTTGTAATCATTTTTAGTAAAATCATAATCCTTGATAGCGATTAAGCTACAAAAAAATGTACTCCAGGGATTCCAGAACAATCTATTATTAAAGTTCAATATGCCTAATGTGTTATGCTAATGTAATATCATAAAAAGCTCTATCATGCATGATTATCTAACTAATATTTTATGTAGGTATATTATAAGGGAATGCTTTGTGTCTAGTGAATATTTTTCTACTCCTATTCATGAATGCATTCATTGTCATGGCAATTTATGACACATGGCAAATATTTCATTCCTGATTTTCAAATTTTTTCCAATTTCCTATTTTTATCTGTCAAAATCCTGCCAACCGCAGTAAACCGTCATAGGGACATACAGCCGTCCCTATATGCATTAAATTAATTTATAAAATTTCATTGCATGGTCGTAGAAAAAGTATAGTATTCCATTCGCAAGTAATGGCAATTTCTCACTCGAACGTTTTGCAGCACGAGCCGTAGGCGAGAACTACGTTCTCGTGAGAAATTGCTTACATTACTTGCTCATAGAATAATATACTATCTCTAGTTTGTCATGTAATGAAAAATGAGTTAGGCATTAGCTAGTCTGATAATTGTTTCAAGTCATAAATAAAAAAAATGTCAAAATATGAGTAAATATTGGTTTTAAAATGCGCCAATGTCCTGTAACAGATATTTTAATTGTCTATATCGACGTAGATTGTTATGATTTTGCATATTAACAACTTGCTGAATTTGCATATTACCTTGCAGATTACCAACTTTCTGAATTTATAGAGAATCAGGTTTCTAAGGAGATAAACAAACTAATACAAATTTTTCAAAACGTTTAAAAACAAATTAGTGTTGTTTAAATAATTCGTTTTTCTCGAAAATCCGTGTGAATTCTGTTTTCTGAGTTCGAAATGGCAGTTTATTACCTTAGAGGGATATTATTCAATTAACAATTTCTTCCAATTGTTTAAACAATCAATTTTATAATTCACTTTCCACTTTTTTTCTAATTATGGTAGAAAAGTCAGTTTATTTGAGAAATTAATTTATAAATTTCATGTTCGAGATGTCTAGTCTGTATTATGTAATACACCCACATTTGTTTAAACAAATGCCATTTCTTTAAACATTTCTGTTTGCAAAAAAACGCCTAAAATGAATTTTTTGTAAATCGGTCTGGCCAACTGTTATTCTGAAGTGACATCATTTATATTTTGGGATGATTTCCAGTGTTTGAATAACAAAATATTCGTTTTCAATATTTCATCAAATCAGAGTACAGGGAACTGTTTCCAACAACAACAACAACAACAAATCAACATTATCTTGCGACACCGTGGTAGACAATCAGAATAAGAAATGGAGAGAGAAATGTGATTAATAAAATTTGTTGACTTTAGGAATGTAAATATGAAATTTATATGAAATTTATAACTTAATTTCCCAAAAAGCTGACTTTTCTAGCATAATTAGAAAAAAAGGTTAAAATGAATAATAATAATTGATCATTTAAAAACTATTATTTACAATTTTTTCATGAATAATGTCACTGTAAGATAATAATTTGCCATTTCGAACTAAGAAAACAAAATTCAGACTGTTTTCGAGAAAAACGAATTATTTAAACAGATAGAAATTTCTAAACAAATGTAAATTAACTGACAAATGTTTATAAACATTCCACTAGACTTAAGTAATCATTTCTATGAGAAAAAAGACACTGAAATGATTAGAAGAATAAATTATCTGAAGAATATACATTTTTTCATTTAAGGGTAGTTTTCAGAACGCTATGGGGATGGGTTGGGGGCATCAAATCCATATGTATAATAGGTCAAATTCTTCCTTGCAAAGTCCTTAAGTAATCTTAAGTTAAGCATTTTTCCATCTTCGAAGAATCTTCGATATGAAGCCTATAGAACATTTGTGGGATGAATTAGGGACAAGTGTGAATTCTAGCGAGAGACGTCAAGAAAGTCTCACAGAAATGGCCATACATTAGTGGAAGAATAGCACCACAATATTATCTAATATTAACTTAAGAATGCACACAAAAAAACAGTTGTTTTCCTATTCAAAACATCTAACTAGTCAGACACTATTTTCAAAATATCACGGAATAATGGTATTGACACTTAGGTCGTTAATTTCTCCAACTCTTCAGATATAAATGAGGTAATTACCTTAGTGTACTCCCAGAAATTCTCTCCACCGGTCTTCCAAACTTATGTAGAAATATTCTGGCCACGCAGCATCACATAACATTTTCACAGATTATGGAAATTTGGCAATGAAAATGATATTTAAGTACATGGAATAACACTTCGTATGCTAGTAAAAAAATAGCAATAATTACTGGTAAAGTAGGAATCAAAACCGAACCGACCGACCTACATTATATAATCAACTGAAAATCGTCAACATAATATGCGTTGTTGAGGTGGTTGTATCAGCTGTTCTCGGGTCCAGCACCAAACTAGTTTTTGTACGCATTCCAAGTCGAAACGCACATAGCTATGCTTAATACGTATGATATTTTCGATTCTCAATATAGCAGACTGAAATTTTCTGGATTGTAATTTAAAGTTATTTATTATGTGCCGTAATGGCAACGAGTGAAAGGAAAATTGTGTAACTCCGTACTTTAAAATCAATTCTTATAAAATTTCATTCTTAACAAAACGAAACAAAATATTTTGTTTATAAATTATAATAGAAAATCTGTTACCTGCTCTAAGCAAGTCTACTTTATTTCTCAAATCTTTGCTCACTTAATCAAAAAACTAAAAATACCATATTGTAGTGACAGGCATAATCTTTCAATGGTTTTTCGTTAATTAAAAATGTTTCAGTAGCCTTGTTTGTACTGAAGGCAAACCCAGACTAGAAAATTTCCTATTATAGGTTTATTATTGTATAGTTTTCGAGAAAAATGAGGCCGAAATGTAAAATATATTATCATTATTAAAAATATTATCAGAATCCTTAAAAGCGGCTATTAAATAGAAAACTTTAAACTTAACACTTAACTCATAATTTTAGCCCACTATTGCGGGAATAAGTTTATGAGTTTTCAAAATGAGCTGAATATTTTATTTTATATATTATTTTTGTTGAATATTTTATACAAAATTATAATATTTACGTTATTAATTCAATATTTACATTAAAATATTGAATTAACAAAAGAAATTGTTGACATTGCTGCCAAATTATGAATACTATAGGGTAAAACTATACGAATGGTCCATAAAACAAAAAAAAATTTGGTTAATGACACTGTTTATGTACTGGGCGTCCAAAAACTATTGTATTTTGTATTTTTTTATTTTTATTATACACGGTTTAGAGATGACTGACATTTGTGAGTCAGCAAATCGATCATATTTGACATTGGTATGTGTTTGCGATCAACTAAATAACTTTGTTGAGATTTGTCATAGAGAGCTGAAATAGAATCCATTCTATTTATCACATGTCATCTAATCTAGTGGATCATTTACCGCTTTGCTGTCAGGAGTTCATTCAAAAAATCCATTCTCATAATTACTTTAGGCTGAATAAATAACCCAAGAGCTAGCAACGGATTTGTTATGTAATTTATAATCAAGCTAAAACTTTCACAATCTGGCCCTTGTTGCGTACACATATAGAACAGATTTCTTGTTGTTAAGAAATATATTCTTTTGAATTTATTTATTTCGATCAAAACATATTTCTTTGGAGCAATAAGTATTTACTACATTGAATACGCTAGTTTCTTTGCTTGTAAAGAATAATGTATTTGGAATATTTCTTTCAGTGAAATAAATATATTTGGGTACAAACAAAAATTACGTTCCTTCAAAGAAACTCTTTGCTCTTAGTTAAAAAAAAATTTCTTTACACCAAAAAATTTAAGTTTAATTCAAAATAATATATACAGTGTGTCTCACTTAATACCTTCATATCTTTTTACTTTATCATACGCAGTATTGAAGTATTGTAATCGTGCCGAAAAAAAATTGCGATTTTAGCGGAAATAGGTTTTTTTGGGTCACCTGATCATTTTTGACCAAGATACAAAAAAATTTCTGTGTGTGTGTGAGTATGTGTGTCCTCGATTTTTGTGGAGACGATTCCGGAGAAACTACTGAAGGTATTCGGACGAAACGTCATATTTAGAAGTTTCATGACTAAACTTAGAGCTGAAAAGCTTTTGGTTCAAAAGAGTACAGAGGAACTGGACGTTTCCTCTAAGCATTTTTCATTGATTTTGCAAATGAGCCGCCAATTCTGTAATTTCCTCAAAATAGTTAAATAATAGGTAAATTAAAGTAGAGGAAGTTTTGAATAATTTATGTCTGCAACATTTTTTGGTAAAATTAATACTTTAGCTGTAAGAACAAATTCCATTTGATCGAGATCGGTCGCATCTGCATTGATATAATACTATATAGTGAGCCAGGATTTTCCAAATATTTTCAGTCTAATGACAGTAGGTACCGGTAGTGTCAAATGCTGATGTTTTGACAATATCTCACTATATGTACTGTCAATAGTAAAAAGATCTCCTATTGTGATACCGCGTACGGTCCTTGCCTGACGGCGTCGGATAGGCAGCGTGTTCAGCGTGTCCAAAATGCATGTGTTCTGTTTGTCTTTGGTTTGAGGAAGTATGATCATGTCCATCGCGCTGAGCTATATAAACGGTCATTCTCTTACCAGGTTAGTCACATATACAATGGTCTCAGGGAAGATATGAAAAAATTATCGTTAAACAGTTTTTGGGGAAAGGTGAAGTGTTGTCTGTTTGGTCAACAGGGGGGACTTTAGGCATTGAACGCACATCGGAGGCTGCTTTAATTTTTATTTTTTTAAATATTTAAGAATTATTGTTATATTATTGGTACAATTATGTCTTAGTTGTAGTTTGCGTAAGGGGTTGAGTGGAAGAGCAAGGCAATTTGGAAACAAGTGTGCTGATCTCCGCCCTAAATATAAATATTATTTTGTTGCATTTAATATTGTATTATGTTAATAAAGGAATTATTTATTTATTTAATTATTTATTTATCTGTCAAATCCTGGCTAACTAGTTTTATTTTAATGCAGACACCACTGATCTCAATCAAATAGATTTTCATGCAGCTAAACTATTAATTTTATATATTGTATGATAAAGTCATGTGCCTGGCCACATCAGATTTTTCTTTCAAGTCGTAGGTATCTTATCGATTCCAATCGTAACATCGCAGTTGGTAGCCGGGAATACTAGGTGGGTCGCCACTAGGTGTGTGTTGGTCGGCAAACCAACCCTCTCGGACCCAACCCTAATTCCGTAATCAACTGAAAAGAATCCCTTCGTCGTTGTTTGTTGGCACTGGCCACACACACCGCCGCCGCTGTCGACGTCGTCCTCGGCGGTTGCATGTCGCGGATCGTATCTATAATAGAATTACGCCTATATATCGATCAACTAACCACTCTTCCTTCTACTTTATGCCTCTCTCCACCCTTGCTTTCGTTTTCGACCACCACAGCGCGCGCGAAACCCATCGAATCAGATTTTAATTCCATCATGCTCGTATGGGAGACGATGGTGTCCAGTTCTTGCGCGAACAGACCTGCGGATGGACTACTGTGTCCAATGTCCATCGCGAGTTTAGAGTTAAGCCATCTGCGGTGAAATTTGGTACTATCGTGTTGTTATTGTTTGTTTCGCCGTCAGTTTCTGGTGGTCCCTTAAGTGTTGATTGAAGGGATTTAAGAAATTTGGTGGAGTTTAGTAGAAAACTTGAAAAGTAAGACTTCTGTGTATTGAATATAGCCAATTTAAAAACGTAGCTGTCGATTTGCAAATATAATAAAAATATGAAAACAAAACATCAAAGAACTACTGTAACAGTTTGTAGTTCTTCTACGTTTCAATGTTTAAATTTGGCAAAGTTTCGTATTTTTGTGTTATTAAGATATCTACAAAAAACTGAAATGTTAGGATATCGTTTTTAATGTTTTATTCAAAACCAAACGTAGCTAGACATTTGAAACAAAAACAATCTACAGGTACTTTTTTAAAATTTAAATATTGACACCGCATTCATTGTTAAAAAGTAGAATGTCTTTATTTCAAATGTCTAGCTACGTTTGGTTTCGAACAAAAAATTAAAAAGGATATCTTAACATTTCAGTTTTTTGTGGATATCTTCAAAAATATGAAGATAAATGATATTCTTTTCAGATAAAATTGAAGAACACAAAAATACAAAACTTTGCCAAATTTAAACATAGGCTCTATCTCCACTAATAGGCGAGATCCCCATGGTGAGCTTCGAAATTGAATCACCCGGTATACAGAACGCCGAGGCGCACATTTTGAAATTATGAGCGTGTATACAGGATGTTCCAACCCAAAGTTATGTTTTTCTAAATGGAACAATCTATATTTCGGCACAATTTTGAATTCCTCGCAAAATTTGACGACAATGAAAAATAACATCACCTACCCTAAACTTTATACTTTTTGATTTATTGACATTTTTATGGAAAAACAGCAGTCTAAGAAAATTGTGTATCACAATACCTGTTTTTAATCTTATTGCGCACGCTTAGATTATCAGTAAGTAAGAAGCGTTCTATTAGCGTGATTACCTACCATATCCAAATTCTGTACAGGATGGTCATAATCTGCAACAAAATATACCAAACAGCTTTTCCTAAAGAAAGTTATTTTTTTTTAAATAGAACCCTGTGTCTACTAATTTTTTGAATTGTACGTGTCGTTTTGTACAAAAAAACACTAGAACACACCAGCACATTTAATTTCAAATTTTGCGAGGAATTCAAAATAGTGCCGAAATATAGATTGTTCCATAAGAAAAAAACATGTTTCGGTTGGTACTACCTGATGGGACAGCCTGTATACACGCTTAAAATTTTAAATAATTCTACTTTTAAAAATTTTAAAATGAGCACTAGTTTTAAAATATCTTCATTGACAGGAGGCACAATCTTCCGAGATCGCATTGTTGAAACATCCTGGAGATCATATTTATCACTTTAATCTTTGTTTAAAACAGGTCAAAATCCTGCTTAATCGTCTAAGTAAGGTTGCCAGATTTTGCTTATCAAAACATATGGGAAAAACATAGTAACAATATATGAAATACTAATCAATTAATTTTTCAACTGCAAGAAATCAAAATACCTATTGTTTGTTCCTCAAGTTGAATATGAATATATAGAATCATATATTCGAATACTCTGTATATGCTAGCGTCTCAAAATTGCGGCTGCTGGCATATTATGAGTTTAATAATATTGAAATAATAAAACTATTACTTTATATATTATTACTTTATTTCTTAATAACATGCTAATATTTACGGAGGTTATTCTTGGGTCCATTTTGAGGAAAAATTCATTTGAACAAATGTCCTAAAGGTCTTAACATTTGTACTACAGAGCGATAAAGTTTTACGAAAAGAAAAAAAAATGTGGTATCTTTGGTTCGACTCTAAATATTTTTGATCCTTACATATTAGCATGTTTTTAAGAAACAGCCTGTATATGGTATTGTGTGGTTCTTAAACTGCTAACCCCTATATTGGGGTGCTTGCAGTTTAAGAACCACAGTATCTCAGAAAAAGTGGAACTTAATTTTTGTGTGCAGAGTTTGATTAGGGATAACTTACTGCAACTGAAATGGATTTATTTCCCTGCTTTTTGCTAATGTCAGGGCCGGCCCTAGGCGGTAGGCAAGGTAGGCAATTGCCTACGGCGGCAAAGTTTAGGGGCGGCAAAACCAACTGAACTACTATAAAAAAGGCTCTAAAATATTGCCTGAATCTAGAAAATAAAGGAATAGTAAAATACAATCAAATACAATCGGAATTGACAGGCTTCAGGCCATTCCTATATTTTAAGATGCATAGCAGCCAATACACATACTTAAATAAAATAGCTCATTAGCTTTTATAAAGAATTAGAATCAATTAGGAAAATGATATGATCAATTAGGAAAAATAATAAGAAAGTGTACTGTAGTGTAGTGATCCTATACAAAAATCAAAAGAGAAATATAAAATAGTCCTAACGATCCTTTTGAGTTTTTCTGCGATATCCACAAACTTAAAGAAAATGTTATAAGTAAAAATGGTTTACTGGCACATTCCAAAGGTATGGAAACCGCTTTAAAAGTTGGCGATTCCTCCATCTTAACGGTTTAGCGTTTGCTGCCGAAATGGTAAGCTAGTTAATTTTTATTTGGGTAGACACATAATTCGCCCGCTTATAAAAATAATAATAAAATGTGCTGAGTCTTTGATGATATTATTATTGAAATTAATTAAACACTATCAGTGATTAAAAAATTCGCCATGAAATATCTGCGAAAATATTACTCTTAGCAGAACAAATTATACATCATATTAAGGATAAAATTTTGATGATGATTTGGGTACATGATAAACAAAGAATTACTTAAAAATATTGAAAGATTTAGATTTGGGAAAATGTAAAGAACGGAGATATTATGTCAATATCTATTCTGTCAAAAACGACAGAAGTTTGCTGATGACAGATGACTTAACACTGTAGATATTGACATAATATTTCGGTTCTGAAAACCCGATTTTTAACCTTCTCCCAAATCTACATCTTTCAATATTTTTAAGTACATAATTCTTTTCATCTTTAATATGGTACATATATAACATTTTGTTGTGCCCAGCTTAATACTTTCGGAGATATTTGATGCAAGTATTTCATGACAAATTTCACTGATAATCCACTGATAATTTATAATAAATTTCAAAAATAATGTCTTCATTCAGTAAACAGTTTGATGGTATTATTGGTTCTATTTTCATAGTCGGGCGAATTAATTATGATGTTAAATGATTTTGCAATTTTGCACAAGGTCTATGGACGACCTTGTTCCAGAAGCTCTACTGGTCGCTTTTAAAAATTCATTACCTCCCTTAACATTGGGCCAAATTTAAATATTGCTTAGCAGATTTTTTCTAACCCTGCCTATAACTGTTGCTACCTGAGCGGGCGATAGACAGTTTGCTAAACTAATATTCATAAAAAAAGTACCATAGGAGATCTCGGTAACTATACGAGATATCGAAAAATGAGTAAGTACGTCTTTTTTTGAGAGAAACTCAATGGTGAAAACCAAAATTAGCTATCGTCTTTTGTTTTCGAGTATTATTATCCTATTAATCTAAGCAAATTGCACTGCGAGATATGCACTGTCAAATTTTTGTACCGAAAGTACCGAAAATATGAACATATAATGTCGATTCGTAACATCGCACATCTGGACTTGCAAACACGTTGCAAGGTCTCGAACGCATCGGCTGGCTCGACAAAAACTTGTAGTTCTGTAGCCATAAAAATACCTTGTACGCCGATATTGGGCAGACTATTTGAGGTAAACGTATTAATGCCGCATGAATGCACCGGTGAAAAATAAACTCTTATGCCTGCAAGAAATAGTTTTCGGGCTATAGAATTCTTAATACGTTTTACTTTCGACAAGAAAATAATATCTTGGTACGTAGGGTGTAGGATGTTTGTTTTCGCTACATTACTAACGCGTCTTGCAAAGTATAATAAAAAATAATACACGCAAGGACTCATGATGCATGAATTCATTATTTGATAATAATTATTTCAATCATTTGCAGTTGGTTTGTTATAAAAGTAATTAATCAATCAATCAGGGGGGCGGCACTATTGAGATTTGCCTACGGCGGCAAAAACGCTAGGGCCGGCCCTGCTAATGTGAATGTAGTAATCGAAAAAACAATATCAAAACACATATCACATATTTATAAGACATTTATTCATATAGGTACAAAAATACAATCAATTACTTACAAGTAAGTATAATAATAAAACTTATTTTCTAATAGATAAAATATTTATTTGAGCCCAACAAATAAAAGTACTATTGTAGAACGTTAATAGATATACGGTAATAAGCAAACGCAATATAATTATAATAACTAAGCATACATAAAAACGGAAAGTAAACAAGTAATTTAAATAAAAGATATTCAATAACCAATAAATGACTGTTTATTATTGTTTCTGTATTTTTATAGTAATTTCAGTCAAGCTTGGCAGTTCCTCTTCAGAAACGTTGAAGGTTGCCTTTTTCTTAATCGTATTATAGATACTCTTATAACGCTTAGTTACATAGTTTATTTCGCGAGTATCACTATTGGTGCTTAAAGGTACTGTTCTTCCATAGCCCACAAAAGTCAAGTTAAAAATAAAATTATGGTCTAGAGCTGACGTCGATAACCAGTCGATAGTATATGTTCGTTGATTAACCAATTTACAAAAGAATACTGAACCAAATGCAAACATGTAAAACGGAGTGCGAGAAAGTAAAGACCACATAGCCAAACCTGTGATATTCGAATATATAATGCAACGGGAGTGCCTTTTTTGGAGGTGCGATATGAATTCTGAGTATATTCCGGAAAATTTGCAGTCGTCAACTGCACAATTAAAAACCTTGAACGGGCATAACAATTCATGTTTTGACGTAAAGGATGGTATAACTTGCTTACAGCCAAGTGACCTATTCTGACATGGGAATTCGTATTTTTTAAGGGCATCGATCAAAGTTAAGGATTGACTCATGTTGCCCACATTATACGAGATGCATTTCTCACACAATTTTTTGCCATTTATCGGTAAAAGTTCATAACAAACAGAACAATACGAATGCCCATAGCTACATCGAGCATTATTGATTGTTAGAAAATCTTCACAAACAGTACACACTATACCTTGAAGAAATGTTTCACGTTTAACGATATTTTTCTTAACCGTAATATTACGTTCGAAGCGTATAGTAATACTATTAAATACGTTTTTAATTTGTGTCAGCTTTTCTAGATCGAACACCATCGACTGTTCGTTATACTCATTAAAACCTGAAACCGAATTTGAAATCTGGATTTTGTGTTTGTTAGCCACCATCTCATCGGCCATTAGACTAATCTTGTAATCAATGTTGGGGTTCATCGTTTTAATAAAAAGTAGAGATACATGTAACTCGTCGTCTTCACTCTTCAAACGACATAAAACAATATCTTCGCCAACAGTAACCATTTTCGATAACTGTACCTCTCGATCCAGATCAATAGGTAGTGAGAAACAATTTTTTTTGATGCACAAGCAGTCATCTTCATGGTGTTCGATCCAATGTTGAACTAACTCCTTTGCCTTAACATCCTTACACGCGCCTTTCTTGAATGGAACGGAACAGGGTAGCGGGCGGTAGACACAAACTTTTTCGTGCTTCTTGATATCCTTTGCGTAATCGTTCACAATACAACCAGCCATCTTGTACTTACAATCTACTAACATGCTAAGCAATTCTTGAAGCTGCTTCTGGTCCACATCGACAGCGAACTCGTCATCGTCGGGTGTTTTCCAGTGAATTCGAGTCTTCTTTACGACTCTATTTGATGGAATATTTGTGGAAGCCATGGTTATGTGTTGATGAAAACAAACGCACAACTGGACTAATGACAATCTTTCTTTTACACGGCTTTTGTTTAGGTCTCCTTCTGGTATTGTTGATGTTTATAAAACACGAAGCGGATGAATCAGTGCTCCTGTATTATGCTTGCAAAGCATTCCGTTTCTAATCTATCTGATATCAGCTTGGTATTTTATTTATAGAAGCTTAGAAACACGTTGACTACCAAACACGAGATAACTTTTCTATTGAGATATCTCGTAGCTGGCAGTTAATGTGTTAAAGGTGTGGCCACACTGCGTGATAAGTTTGCGAGTTGCGATGGAAATTAAGCTGCGTTCATACCACATTGATACATTGCTAAAAAAAATCTGATGTGGCCAGGCACATGACTTTATCATACAATATATAAAATTAATAGTTTAGCTGCATGAGAATCTATTCTATTGAGATAAATCGTAGGTATTGTCAAAGCATCAGCATTTGACACTACCTACACTACGTCATTAGAATAATAGTTATTTATGTCACAAATGCCGAAAGTACGGAATAGCGCGACGAGCGGTGATGTGGCGCGCCACCGAAGGCGGAGTATCGCCGTCGCATGTGAGCGAGTCGCGCTATCTAGTTTTTGGCAGGAGCGACATCAACGCTTATTGTGTTGCTTTTTAAGAAATACGTATTTAAAAAAAAATAAATGATTTCTGTATAGTAAATGCTAGGTTGGTACCACTTTGACGAAACGTCAAGTTTGAAGGTGCGTTCCGATTGGTAGGTAATGGTAGCTAATGGCGGTGGTAGAATACGAAATTATAGTATTTCTTACATATCGTGATAATGACACATATTAATTTGCATGTACATAAACATGAGTCACTAGCAATTTTCTATTGGAAATACTATAACGGCGTCTGCTACCACTGCCATTATCACTAATGAAAACGCACCTTAAAAAGGTAATTCAAAGTCTGACAGATTTATATTCTGTCATGACACATCCCTACCAACATACTAAAATAAAACTACACTCATCGCTATACTTTATTTATAATTTTCGCAATTTATCGTTTTTAGAATTAGATATAAAGACGGGTTGATATTTCTTATCCACAAACAATCAAATTGGTGATCTTATTTTATTTGAAATTTGTATTTTATAATTTGCCGCACTACAGCGGCAACGTTCCATAGTGGTTCTCCAACCTCTGATAAGATCAGCTGTTTTCGAATGTGACAACACAAAAAAGTATTTGTCAAAATCCTGGCTACTATGTAATTTCATATCAATGCAGATGCGACTGATCTCGATCAAATAGAATTTGCTCTTGAAGCTAAACTATTAATTTTACCAAAAAAAGTCATAGGCATAAATTATTCAAAATTTCCTCTATTTAATTTATTAATTAACTATTTTGTCGAAATTACAGAAATGGCGGCTCATTTGCAAAATCCTTCAAAAAGGCTTAGAATAAACTACCAGTTCCTTTGGACCCCTTTCAACCAAAAGCTTTTCAGCTCTAAGTTTGGTAACAAAACTTCTAAATATGCGCTTTCGTTCCGATACCTTTAGTAGTTTCTCCGGAATCGTCGCCACAAAAATCGTTTACACAGAGACATACACACACACAGACATTTTTTGTACCTTGGTCAAAAATGTTCAGGGGACCCAAAAAGACCTATTTCCGCTAAAATCTGAATTTTCTTTTTCGGCATGATTACAATACTTTAGCATACTGCGTATGATAAAGTAAAAAATACATACATTACAGACATACATACGTACATACATACATACATACATACATACATACATAGTGGGATAAAGGTCTCCATGGTCATTGGAATGCGTTGAATAGTAAAGACATGCAAATAAAATTCCAACGTTTCTAATTCTTGTTTATTTGTGGTTACCACAAATAAACAAGAATAAGAAACGTTGGAATTTTATTTGCTTGTCTTTACTACATACATACATACATACATACATACATACATACATACATACATACATACATACATACATACATACATACATACATACATACATACATACATACATACATACATACATACATACATACATACATACATACATACATACATACATACATACATACATACATACATACATACATACATACATACATACATACATACATACATACATACATACATACATACATACATACATACATACATACATACATACATACATACATACATACATACATACATACATACATACATACATACATACATACATACATACATACATACATACATACATACATACATACATACATACATACATACATACATACATACATACATACATACATACATACATACATACATACATACATTAAATTGCTCAAAATGCATTGAAAAGGAAGGAAAATACACTGAATTGCCGCTTTATTAAAGTTACTTAATATGGTAACTTCATAATATGAGAAAAATCTAAAATATTCTACTAGAAATTAAATAAATAAACAAATAGGTATATGCCATACTAAACATAACTTAAGCCAACTTAATGGTAAATGCAACCAGAAACTAAAATACAGGGGGTTCCAAAATCCATCTAAAAAGTATCAAAATGACTACGTGCTAGGAACAGCCTGTATAGCCTTTCAAATTCACCTGCAAATTAGTTACGGTTTCTGCCAAAGTTTTGAAGAAATATCCACAAAAATGTCCTTATTACATTGTTTTCAAAAACGCCCTGCAAAGGCAATTTTTGTTTACTTTTCGATTTAAAAAAATCGTCTGGAAAAGAATTGCAATAAATTATTGTTGTTGTTGTTTGTTGTAGCCTCGCTGATGAATGCGACGAAGAGTCTAGCGATGAATCGCTCGAGCTGATACAGTACAAGATCCACAGGAGACACCTGCAACCGTTTAAGATTTGGCAGCTCAAGCATAGATTCTGGCCGCACCTTTCCAAGAGGATACAGAGGTATCTGGACGCACACAGGCATAGGAAGCGGTGAGTACCTTTTCCTTTATCTTCCTGTGCGTCGATAATCTTATAACTTTTATAAGACCAAAATTACCGCACGAGTTGTGCAAATGGAACGAGTGCGCCAATATGTCTTACAAAACGAGTGCACTATACTATTTTTTCTACTTTGCAATCATTAATTTCACATAGATTTCGAAAATTGCGGTTGTCATCTTACAATCTAGAGTAGTTTTGTCTTTAAGAGTTGGAAGTTGTCGTAAAACTGGCGAATACCAAATTCACCAATCTTGGAAAATTAAAAGTTGCTAAAAGCTAGTACTCTAGTATTTTCATAATGACACCGAAAGCGATTTCGTTATGTGTTTATAGCAAATGCAAAGGAAAAAAATATATTAGGATAATACTATATCAAAATCAAACCGGTTCTAACGCTAAAAACCAATCTGGTTCTCGTCATTATTCACGAAAATATCGTGAAGAGAAAACAGCGCGCAATTTTTCTGTCGCTACAGTTGTACGTCACAGAATTTTTATGTCTTCGAAGTATTATCTCGTATTTGGCGTCTCAGATATACCAATATTTTATTTTTATTTCCAAAAAAGGTCTGCATTTTTCGCCTTGAAATCCGCAAGTAATAATAATGTAAACGCAATTTTGACAATAATTCTTTTTGAGCCGAATCAAGTTCGTTATTTACTTTAATATGAAGATTTTAAACGGCTCCAACTGAGCAAGATACCCATACAGGGTGAGGCAATAGTATGGATAAATATAAATACCGGGAAACGGCAATAAACTTGTTTACTTTTTTAAAACATTTATGGCACGTTTTTAATTTCATTGTACAGTAGGGCGTCGATAATCCGAATCTCGATAACCCGAACATTCGCTCATCCGAACACCCAAAAAGAAACAATGATAAAATAAATCACTGAGTATCCTAGGGAAAAGCCATTTTTGTCGGTTCCTGTTTACAGAAAAAAGTTGTTTTTGTTTTAAATCTTCTATACAATACTCGTATTTTACACTATTTAGCTTTTTAACCAATTAGTCCGGATTATCGCCGCTCTACTGTAATAAATATACAATAAATAAATCATAAATAAATTATAAATCATAATAAATCACAATAAACTATTATTAATTTATAAATAAATCCCTTTGATATCCCTTCGATATCCCTTCGATATCCCCTTTTGGCATTCTTATAGTTTATGAAGAGCGGAATCGAATTGTGTTGGCTTATTAAGATTGAACTTCTATCCAATCGTATTTTCGACTATTAAGTTGCAGAATTAGATAATCCGAACAATTTGATAATCCGAATCACCTTCGGTCCAAATTAGTTCGGATTATCGACGCTCTACTGTACTTCCATTGATATTAATGGGTACAAAAAATAGGTCTATTGAAATATGAAGAAATATGCAGAAGTTGTAAAAATAAAAAAGTGAAGTTTCTGTGTCCGCAGATGAACCAAACTATACCTAGGATCTATATTTAAAACTTAAGAAATTATTATTCTTTATATATACATAGTTTTGACTGCTCTAAAAAGTCTATATGCAAAGAGAAAATTTTGATTCTCATACATGATGTAAGAAACATAATAGAGATCGTCAAAGTCAGGAATTATGCCCGCCAATCTAGATATTCGAAGTGGTTATTGAGATTTTAGCGGAAATACGTCCTTTTGGGTCCCCTGAACATGACCAAGGTAACCAAAAAATGTCTGTATGTGTATGTGTGTAACCGTTTTTTTGTGGCGACAAGCTTAGAGCTGAAAACCGTTTTGTTCAAAAGGGTCTAAAGGAACAGGATGTTTATTCCAAGCCTTTTTCAAGGATTTTGCAAATGAGCCGCCATTTTTGTAATTTCGTGAAAATAGCTAAATAATAAATTAAAGTAGAGGAAATTTTGTATAATTTATGCCTACAACATTTGTGATAAAATTAATAGTTTAGCTGCATGACCAATATTGTATTTGATTGAGATCGGTCGTGTCTGCATTAATATAAAACTAGTTAGTCAGGATTTGACAGATATTTTCATTCTAATGACAGTAGCCAGTGTCAAACGTTGATGTTTTGACAATACCTACCTGTCAATAGAACCGATATATCTCATATCTCCCAAATCCTGGCTACCTAATTTTATTTTAATGCAGACACGATCGATCTCGATCAAATAGAATCTTATGCAGCTACACTAGCAATTTTATATATATTATGATAAAGACATGTGCCTGGCCACATCAGATTTTAATACTAAGATTAACTAATTTTTAGTATGTTCTTTTTTTATAAATTGCTTCTTTTTTGTATTATATCAAATTTACCAAAATCCCAGACATTTATTTTAATTTGACAGTTTCAACATTTAATTTATTTCTATTTAATTGTTTTGTTATTTTTCTTCTTTTCATTCTACTGTACAATCTTGTATCAATCATATTTTCCTAATACCATAAAGACGTGCAAACATACCGCTAATATGGGTGACATTGGTTGTGGTGGCGTGTGCCGGATATTGGAACTCATGTACGTCTCATGTAATTTAGTCGGTAACGAGCGACGCTAGGAGGGTAGATTTACACCCCCGATGTCCCTGAACTACAAATGTGCCGGCCTATGGCGTGGAGTGCGGTGCCAAAACGGGCCAAGGCTGGATTTAGTGCCCATTGTCCGTTATAAGGTGTGTTGTTTGTGTGCGTTCGGTAAACAGGTCCTTGTGACGTCAAGGGAACAAAGGGGTAGGCGTATCTGACACGGTCAAATTCACCTCCCAAACCCCTATAAGGGTTATACGAAGTTTTAGTATCAACCCCCTTCAGGTTCAGTAAAAAAATTATTTTACATAGTTATTCTAAGTATTATCTTGTATCAAAACTGTTCTAAGTTTTAGTATCAACCCACTTCAGGTTCAGTGAAAAAAATATTTTCCATACTTATTCTAAGTATTATCTTGTATCAAAACTGTTCTAGAATGGAAAGGGTGCACATAATGCAATGTTGTGAAATCTAAGAAAATTAATAATTATCTTATTATATTGTTATCTTATTTAACACTTTTTCAAAACCTGTAAGTTTTTAAATAATAGTTCTAAGGCAAATCAAATTTGATACGCCCTAAGGGCATATATTTAACTAAAGAAAACTACAAAAACAATGTTACAACTCTTAGTTAGTTCTAAGTTACACTTAAAAATGTAAATTGATAACGTAAAACAAAATGGAAAAAATGTCAAGTATGGAAAAGGTTTATCGACGGTAAGATATTCAAGGAAAAAGGTTATTTATCGGGCAATTCCGTCATTCGAAGAAGCAACCGTAGACACGTGTTTCGGACTATTAATCCGAATAATTGCCCGATAAATAACCTTTTTCCTTGAATATCTTACCGTCGATAAACCTTTTCCATACTTGACATTTTTTCCATTTTGTTTTACGTTATTAATTTACATTTTTAAGTGTAACTTAGATAATGTAGTGTTAAATTTAGCTAACACGAGACTTTTGTTTCTTTTGTAAGACGGACAATTCTAACCCAAAATTCTTTTTCGCTCAAATCTCTGTAGGTGTCTAAAAAAAGATTGTTAGTAAGCTTTCATACGTGATTTCAAAACATACTTGACATTCAAGGAAAAAGGTTATTTATCAGGCAATTCCGTCATTCGAAGAAGCAACCGTATGTTTTGAAATCACGTATGAAAGCTTAGTAACAATGACAAATGAATTCAGTTGTCAATTTTCGTTGATTAGAAACATCATTAGAAGTAAAATGAGGCAGTTTAGTGAAGTGACCTTCGAGTTTCCCCTTTTGTTATTCAGTGTTTATGGAATCGGTTTCGGGAGACTGGCCAATATGTTAGAAGAGCTGAACAAGGTCGAAATCGAACAATACTCAAAGCTAAGGCCGATTTCTTGTCGTTCAACGATCCCCCCAAAACGTTTCAAAATTCCAAAAAAAGACACGTATTTTTTTCCTCGAAATTTTGCTTTTTAATGGTGCCTATCGATGCATCAAATTTACATACGAAAATGCCTGTAAAAAATTTTTTTTTGGTATTTTTCGAATAATTGTTCGGTGTTTTTGAAAACTCAAGATTAAAGTTATACGACTTGTAGAAGACTTTTCAAGGAAGAATTTTACCCATTATACATTTGGATTTGACGCCCCCGCAGTGCCATAAAAACTACCCTAAATGAACAAATTTACATTCTTCAGAAAAGTTACCGTTCTAATCATTTCATGCTCTTTTTTTTCTCATAGAACTAATTCGTATGTCTAGTGGAATGGTTATAAACATTTGTCAGTTAATAGTCATTTGTTTAAACAAATTCTATTTGTCTAAGTAGTTCGTTTTTCTCGAAAATCCGTCATAATAAACTGCCATTTCGACCACACGACGTATTCATTAAAAGAATTCAATTAGTAATAATAATACGTGTATAATAATAATTTGTATCCCAACTACTTTGCTCGTAATCGCACATGAAGCGAAATAATAACATTCAACCACCGATAAACAACGTAAAATCTAAGTTTCAAAAATCCTCCTGAACAAACTAAAATAGATAGAGGGCTGTACTTTTTAGAATTAATTACCCAATGTATCTGATCTATAAACGTGTATAATAATAATTTGTATCCCAACTACTTTGCTCGTAATCGCACATGAAGCGAAATAATAACATTCAACCACCGATAAACAACGTAAAATCTAAGTTTCAAAAATCCTCCTGAACAAACTAAAATAGATAGAGGGCTGTACTTTTTAGAATTAATTACCCAATCTATCTGATCTATAAACGTGTATAATAATAATTTGTATCCCAACTACTTTGCTCGTAATCGCACATGAAGCGAAATAATAACATTCAAGCACCGATAAACAACGTAAAATCTAAGTTTCAAAAATCCTCCTGAACAAACTAAAATAGATAGAGGGCTGTACTTTTTAGAATTAATTACCCAATGTATCTGATCCATAAACGTGTATAACAATAATTTGTATCCCAACTACTTCGCTCGTAATCGCACATGAAGCGAAATAATAACATTCAACCACCGATAAACAACGTAAAATCTAAGTTTCAAAAATCCTCCTGAACAAACTAAAATAGATAGAGGGCTGTACTTCTTAGAATTAATTACCCAATGTATCTGATCTATAAACGTGTATAATAATAATTTGTATCCCAACTACTTTGCTCGTAATCGCACATGAAGCGAAATAATAACATTCAACCACCGATAAACAACGTAAAATCTAAGTTTCAAAAATCCTCCTGAACAAACTAAAATAGATAGAGGGCTGTACTTTTTAGAATTAATTACCCAATGTATCTGATCCATAAACGTGTATAATAATAATTTGTATCCCAACTACTTTGCTCGTAATCGCACATGAAGCGAAATAATAACATTCAACCACCGATAAACAAAGTAAAATCTAAGTTTCAAAAATCCTCCTGAACAAACTAAAATAGATAGAGGGCTGTACTTCTTAGAATTAATTACCCAATGTATCTGATCCATAAACGTGTATAATAATAATTTGTGTCCCAACTACTTTGCTCGTAATAGCACATGAAGCGAAATAATAACATTCAACCACCGATAAACAACGTAAAATCTAAGTTTCAAAAATCCTCCTGAACAAACTAAAATAGATAGAGGGCTGTACTTTTTAGAATTAATTACCCAATGTATCTGACCCATAAACGTGTATAATAATAATTTGTATCCCAACTACTTTGCACTGTTATCTTGACATACAGTGGTAGGAAATCAGAATAAGAAATGGAGAAAGAAACGTGATTATAAAAATTGTTTAACTAGGAAAATTAATATAAAAAAAATTAACTCCCCAATTTCCCTAAAAGAAACATTTTAATCAATCAAATTTTTTCGAATAAAAATGATATTGAAAACATAATATTTTATTATTTAAATAATGGAAATCATCCCAAAATATTAATGATATCACTTGGGATATCTCGAACATAAAATTTAGAAGTTCTTTTAACAAAAATGTTGACTTTTCTACCAGATTTACAAAAAGTTGAAAAATAATTTAATGTTCAAATAATACTAGGAACATTTTGAATGAATAATGTCACTCTAAGATAACAAACTGCAATTTCGAACCCAGAAAACAGAATTCAGATGGATTTTCGAGAAAAGCAAAATACGTAAACAAATAAAAATTATTTTAAAGTTGTTTATAATTTAAACAGTTACAGATACTTTCGAAAAAATTGTTTCCTTAATCTTTTAGCAGTGTATTATAAATTTATAAAAACAATGATAAGTTATCCAGGTAAGCACTTCTAGGGAATTTCGTATTCGAAAGTTGTAACTAGACACCTACAGAGATTTGAGCGAAAAAGAATTTTGGGTTAGAAGTGTCCGTCTTGCAAAAGAAACAAAAGTCTCGTGTTAGCTAAATTTAACACTACATTCACGTGTAAACGTAAACATGTTTGGCCAAAGTTTGTCTCGAGTTTTGACACAGAAGGTCCCTATTTTTGATCACAGCATAGCGTGGGACTTAGATTCTTCCAATACCTGACACCCTGATAAACTTTTGTATGTGCTGAAAAGAAAAATAAGCAAAATCGGTGTAGAAAATTGAACAGGTTTTCGAAAATTCCAATGATTCACTTGTAAAGCGGTATCTTGTAAAAACATTCGGATATAGGGACAAATCAAAAATTAAAAAGTTTGGATTTGATACAGCTCTGTACCAAATTACTTGGGAACCAAACCAAGTTGCTCAACTTTACCACAGAGATTCTTGAACTTAGACCACCGAAACATCACTTTGCTTCTTCCGGTATAACTACCGTAAGAAATTACTTTATTTAAATTACAAAACCGGGTGATAACCTCAATAAATTTATCTACAATATCCTGACATAATCGTACAAATCTTTCCAGGATAGCAGAAATTATTTAACATCGAATTTTGTAAACAAAATTTACTATATCAATGAATAACAACAATTTTTATCATAACTACAACAGACTACAACACATTTTATGCAACAAACCCGACAAAACCGAAATTTCACGCCGCACAACGATTCTATAGCACTCGACAACAATGGTGGATGCGCCGGGACCGGACAACTTCCAAAAAACGACAAATCCCGCGTCCATTCACGGTCGCCAGGACCGTTCCCGGCGCCTCGCTGAGGTCAAAGGACGTCTACGGATCCTTGGCCTTGCCCAACGACGCAAAATCAATAACCGCAGGGCCCAAAGTGGGCGTCACCGTTTTCATTCAACTCTACACCCCCGCACAACAAAATTTCCAAATTTCCGACGCGCAATCCTTCGAACAATCGAAATAAAAAATTCCGCGAAAGGATACGAGTCCTTGGTCTCGATATATGTTGCGTAGGTGTACCTTTTGACGTAAACAACCCGTTTTTCAGTGGCGTAATTCAGCGACTTTTTCCACGGTTATCCACGGCGCATGCCCGGATATTGCGAGTGGTGAAACGTGGTATGATTCACCCTTTATTCGGGCCCAGTCTGTGCCCTAACGTCCTTGCTTTAGTGTTTGAAATTCGTCTGCATATTGTGGTAAAAAAGCGAGGTTTTGGTGTGTCAAGTTTTGTAACAGCACTGCCGATTATACGAGTGTTTTAGGTAAATTTTTTTTATAAGTTTTATGCGGTGTATATCGTAGTGGTTAGTCGTGGAGAGTGATTGCGACACATTGTGGTTAATTTCTCGCTGACGTTTCGGTTTCATTCATGGTTAGGAGGCGCGGTCGATAGGATGATGCGACCGCTTCCGGTGCCCGGAAGTTCGGTTTCATTCTGAATTTTGTTTTCGTTGATAATTTTAGAGTTATTTTTGGTCGTCTTTATTTTTGGTTCTTCCACATGTTTTACACGTTTTACGGTTTGTACTAGTAAAAGTTGGTATCTGAATTTTCAGGTTTTCATACTGTTTCATAATACTGGTAAACTTAGTAATGGGACTTTGGGTATCTCTAAAGAAACGCAAACATATGTTTTAAATTAAAAGTTTCAGTGCATAAGGGTTAAGAGCAATTCTGGTGGATGGAAACAGATCATATTAGAGAAATTGAGAGACGCCAAAATATAGTAGTGACTCGATAATCGAGTCTGTAAGCAAACTAATTCTGTGCAGGGTTGTTATGTTAAAAACACTTGATTTAAAACATTGTTTTAAACATGTTTTAAAACAAATATTTTGTTTTAAACTATTTTGTTTTAAACAGTTTGTTTTAAAAAAATTGTTTGCAATCAAGCTAGACGTTTTTTGTACCAACCGTGATTCTGTGTCAAAAGAATTTAGAAATATTAGAAGTCGTCAAATACGAAATTATAACAATCTTCTCCATCGTATATACTGGGTGTTACCAAAACTATGCAAAACACTGAAAAGTAAAAAGCAAAAATTTATTTGAAAATATTAGAGGTGTTTAAATACGAAGTTTTAGCATTTTGTACCTTCTCCGTTGCAAATACCGCGTGTTGCCCAAGAGATGACAATGACATAAGAGCATACATACATCTTCTATGCTATGGAAAATATTATTTTAAAAAGTATTTCGAGATATTAGAAGGCGCTAATATATCTAAGCTCTTTTTTCATACAACACTTTGCATAGCTTTTAACATAAATGTACTTTACTCTTAAGAGTTTTTCATAGTCGTGCAAGTCGATAATTACATTCTAGAAGCCTTGACGAAGAATAAAATTATATGAAAAATTCCTAATTAAAAATGTTTCCCATTAGTTTGTAAATTTAAGAAAAAAAACGTTTTGTTAGAAAAAAACGCACACCTAGAAAACAACGTTTGAAACAAAAATAACATAGCACATGTTTAAAGAATGGTAAAATGGCAAATAATGTTTTAATGTTACTTATAACATTTTCGAAATTTTTACAAAAAAATATGGTTCTGCGACAAACTAACTTATGTATTATATACTGTGGGCAACAAGACAACGGTACAAATTTTCAATTGCTCATATTTCCAAAGATATTAATTAAATTCAAGCATTTCTTTGATAATCTAATTGCTTATAATGTGAAGATTGATTTCACATTATATTTGCAATAATGGAACGTATTGATCCAATGTAATGTTGCTTTATGTATGGCAATGCAACATTTCTGATAATTTCGGATCAAACTAATGTGAAATGAAAGGTGTAATGAAATTACTAGGTAATGACGGCTGTTTTCTTTTGGTCAAAAGGAACAGTAGAGATGTTATAGCATCGTATACAGGGTGATTTTTTTTAGTATACAGGGTGAGATTCTGGAATATCGTTTTTTGGCAGTTTTTACTCAAAAAAACAGTTGACTTCACGTTTGCATAGAAGAAAAAAAACGATTCCATTGCATAGGCACGAAAAGTCCAATTGCGAACAACGTTTAGTTCTATCATGGACGCAGTTTGATTTTGAAATTTTTGAAGGATTTTTTTTACCTGGTTTCTATATCGTATGTACTACAATTACTGAGCTGTAGATTTTTTGCAAATTTTTATGTTTTTGCAATAAAGACATAAAATTTTGCTCTTGCAGTGATTCGGAACTAAAATCAACATCGTTTTTTTTTATTAAACTACAATTATGGCAGTTTGTTTTCACTTATCGGACGGTCAGGTGTTTGCTGTTCGGTTTTCGGTAAAAATTACGTTTTCAAATAAAAAATAATAAAAAAAAAAGGAACAACACAAATATATTCAGGCTGACTTCTGGCTGATGTTGGAAGCGCTCTTTATTTAAACATGACATAAAAATAAAAAAAAGAAGACTTGGTTTGAAGGGTACAGCTAATCAACAATTGCTATACATCATAATTAAAACTGACAAAATGACCATCTAAAATGATAAGTACAGTGTTAGATTTCTCTTGCCGCTGCAATGTTCTTGTTAGAAACGTCATATGCCACTGGTTTTTACTAAAAACAATAAAACAACATTGTTTAAATATTTTACTCTGTATACCAAAAAATACGATGCTATAAGATCTCCAGTGCCATTTTTTACCAAAACAAGACAAATGTCATTACCCATTGATTTTAATACAGCTTTTATTTCACATTAAATTGACCCGATATTATCAGAAATGTTGCATAGCCAAACATAAAGCAACATAACTTTGGAATGAAAAGTTCTGTTGTTGCGAATATGGTATGGTTTCAATCTTCACACTACAAGCAATTCGTTTTTTATCGAAATATTTGAATTGACTAAATATTATTGTAAATACAAGTGATTAAAAATTTGTACCGTTTTCTTTCTTTGGCCCAGCGTGTATAATTATTTATAATATATAAATATTTATATATTTTATTTTATAGGTAATTATTACTTTGTTATTTACTAACTGGCGAAACAGCTTCATGAAAATTTCAATACAATTCCATTAAAATCACCAAATCCGAACCACACAAACAACACGAGTCTCGTGCATTGTATGCTCTTTATAAATCGCGTTGGCTGTGTCCGAAGCAATGCTTTGTGCGCCCTCTATTCACTCGCAGCAAGGCGCAAATGTCAGGCGTATTTACATCCAGATTGGCATTTAAATCCATGCGGGCCGACAGCTGCCTATATAGCGTCGCCGTAGCTGCGTCGCAGTTACTTCCTGGTGTGACGACGACAACGACTTCGACGCTATCTATCTAGAATGCCCCGCCCAGCTAAAAATAAACGCGAGATGGCATTTGTACGGTTATTGGCTATTCAGTATTCAGTAATGAACTTTTTTCTTCTTCTGTTAGAACTTTCTATAAACGTGATATTCAAACTGCTATTTATTTTGAGAATGTATAAAATGTATAACTGTTGAAATGGACTTCTGAGAATCCAAAAATCGAAAATGTCCCACAGAAACGCTTTAACTGAGCTTGAAATACGGTCATTTTTAGACCGCATTCGTATTCAGCACAGAAAATCTCTCCTAGTCACTTTTAATTCCAACAATATTATAATTTTCTAGTTTAAAAGCTTATTAAATGTTCACGTGTCTTAAAAACACTCGTATTTGGATCGATTTGATAACGCCACAAAAAAAACAGCTTCCAAAATAACGATATCGTTTTCTATAATTCTCCTGTTAATCAACTAGATACTTAAATTTTTTATTTTATGATACTGTGATATAATTAAATCACCATTTGTTAGAAACTTACTATTCATTATTATTTGTAATAAACTATAAATTAGAGCATCATAATAAAGAAGAATATGACATGACAACATGGCATAATGCATTAAATTTATGGAAAACTAACCAATTAGAAGAGTAAAAATTTGATATTATTTCTTGTTCTGCACAATAAAAATAAGCAAGATTGTAAGCAAGCAATATTATAAGCAAGAGTTTCAAAAGGTAGCTTCAAAATATTGTTTAAATTTACCTCGAATTAATTGTGGCCAATTGCTGATAAATGCGTATCTAAACGAAAATGCGATCAATAAGTGCACACAGAGAAAGGAATGCTCAATTCAAATAAAATTGCTTTGCATCAAAATAACGGTTGATTTCCATATCCACGAAATAACTATCCACTTCAACCGAGACAATATTTTCTCAGTACAAATGTGTTAAGTGCTTCGTTCGAGATAAAATTAGTTGCAACGAGTAAACTATTGACTTGCACCAAATAGTCATCAACTCGAAAGGACTATAATGTTGTTTTGAATGAAACTTTGTAGTATTATTTCAAATATTTCAACATTTGGACCAAACTAATATTGTTTTAATGCAACCATATGATGTCTTAAAGAGAGTTTTAGAGCTATCGGAATAAGTAATAGGTTATTTTGCTTGGAAGAACCAATGTTTCAGAGAAACATTTGTAATTTTGGTTCAACACCTTTAGTGTTCTGAATAGAGTATTTTGTTCTCAAAGCAAGTAACTGTCATTTTAAACGAAGTGCGTTAAAAATTCAAAGCAAGTAATAGTAATTTACATTCAACATAATATATTGATTTGAAGTGAATGTTTTTGTTGTTTTGTTAAAACTATCTACCGCTGCTGCAAAGGTTACATACAAAATAAGTCTATCAAAACAAATGCAGAAAGAACTACACGATTATAATAGCACATTACTTTCTTAATCATATTTACTAGCAAGAATAATTCTTCTGGCTGACAAATCTAATCAAAACATAATATGTGGTATTACATCAAAGTTCTTTAAGCAATTATTTTGTAAGACATATATTTTTTTTAGTCATGTAGCAAAGACAATGGGTAAAAAAAGTTCATATATACCAATACATTAATTTATTATAAAAATAAAAATACATTTCAAACAAGTAGGTGTCATACTGATATAAACCCAATAACTTGTTATAAAAGAAAAAAAAATACATTTAAAAAACAATCAAAAATACAAAAAAAATGTCATCCTGATACAGTAATTAGTACAGTTAAGAGCTAAGCAGTCAAGACTTGATGGGCCTTTCTGCAACTGGCCATTATAGTACGGTTTCTCACCTTAGATGTTTCTAAATCTCCTCTTAGCTTCACCGCTTCCCGGAAAACAATCCGATCTCCAATAGCCGGAATAAGTTCTTTTATCTCTTCTTCTGTAAGTTTTGTTATGTTTTGCACAGTTATTTTATGGTCTGCAAACATAGAATGCACATAGTGTATTAACATTCGCATAAAAAGTAGATATACGCATATACTTACTGTCAAATATCGTTTTAAGATGATCTGATGAAATTGAAAAATCATCCACGCTGTCCATTATCACATGTAAAACTGCAGATACAATCAAGCGTATATCAAAGCGACACTGCTTACCACTATAACCAATATATTTGCATGGAGTTAACGTTGTGAGGGTTGTGAGTGAGACTGGAGTGGAGAATGTAGTCCTCATATACTGCGTATCTAAAAACTGTCGCCGTTCTACGTCGCGTCAGTCTGGTGCCACAAACCGCGCAAACTCTTAAGTTTTCCGCACAATGAAACCACCCGATATTTTAAACTAAGCATTTGGTTACTTGGTTCACAGAAAACGTCTCTTGCGTCAACCAACTAATTTTACTTGTTTTGAACACCATATTTTACATATATGATCTTGTTTCAATGCAATAGTTGTTTTCATTGGAATATATTGAATTGTTCAATTCAACACACTATATTCTTAAAAGAACTCATAAGAACTTTTAAAATTATCCAATGTAGTTTTACTTGGAAACAAAATGTTGTCGCTTCAAAGGAGAAATTTGTGAGTTTTGATCAAAAATTCAAATCAAAAAGCTCATCTAAATTGAAAACTTTATTGATTTGTTCGGAGTAAATTTCGGCAAGACAACGAATGTCTTAAACATTTCTCTGTGTGTGTTGTTAATAAGTTGAATAAATTCTTAAAATCCATTAATTCTCTGGAAAATGTCATTATTTGTATTGGTATTCTATTGTAGTCAGGTTTTTATAATTATTTGAAATGTTAGTTAGTTACTTTTACTTTTAACCAGACGATATGCAATTTATCACGCAAATAGTTCTACAACTTTTTAAGCAATAAAAAATTGCGTATAGTGCCATTAACAATAGTTTAACACCGCTATTATACAGTGAGAACACAAAGTAATGAAACATGTCAACATCACTAAATCGGTCTGTTATTAAAAAAAACTCGGTTTTAAACTATTAAAATATGTACACATATTTATTGTAATCTAAATTTCCGACCTTTAATGGTTTTTGAATCAAGACGGAATCGACATATTTTTTAAATGACACCGTTGGCTTAAAAGCATATAATAGTATGATGGCCGTACATAGGAAAATTTTCTAGAAAAAGATAGTTGAAAATTAGTGTTACATTGTGTTTTTTTTATACAGATTTTGAGGTTTCTGTGAGATTGAATTCAAATGGCATACATTTACTAATGTTGCTAAAATTACAGTTTTGACATTTGACATCACTTTTCCGGATGTCTTACGTAATTTTGAGTTCGCATTCGTATTCAGGACAAATAAAGTTCCAGAATACATTTTATATTCCATTTACAACCTCCATGCTACTCAAAGTTATCAATATTTGCAATTTCAATTATGGTCTTTAAGCCATAAATTTTCTTCCGCATCATTAAGACAATTAAATGTTATATTAAAGTAACTTTCAAATATGGGATTGCTATTACATCAAAATGTGTATTTTTATAGTAAAAAATCGCCGTATTCAAAGGCGTTTTTTCTTAGCCGTATAAGAACATTGAAAAAGAAACAAAATTAAAACTCCGTGAGTGAGGCATGACTCACAAAGACTATATTGATATTTACTTATATATTTTAGAATAAAGTACTTGGTCACAGTGAGCATCAACTTCAGACTGGACTTGTTAACACTCATACTTAAAATTGTAATGGAAACTGCTTGTAAAAAAAACCTAACATCGACTAAACAAAATACAGACAGCCGGCACAACAACAGTATCGGTTAACTACCGTCAAAATAAATTGTTCGGTGTCCGCAGTTTATTTTCACAAAACCACAAACAGGTGATCCTTGCCTCACGCGATTGGAAACAATCCAAAACCGTAAAACAACACACACACATACAAGTATCAATTCTATTCCGTCTGACTATCGCATGTTTCATACGTTTCAGTTTGAACAACCGCCAAATACAGAAACAACACAAAAAATATTATTGTTTATCTAAATGCTTCACCATAAAAAGATAAAAAGATCATTTTTTAATAGAAGCTGACACAAGTGAAAGCTATCTCTTCTTCTTCTAGTAATATCCCTTAACCGTCATGCATTGAATTAAAAAAAAACTGTTACTTATATTAAATAATATTGAAAACCTAAAAATTTAGACACCATTTACAGAGTTTGCATACACGATGGCATACACAAAAATAGCCTCATATTGTTTACATTTTCATAAAAGAAAACTCTCTTTCAGGGTCAAAACAAATGGGTTTTTCAGTGGCCAGCTGAAGAAAAAACAATACGAATAACTTTTTACTATAATAATCTTTTAAGTTATGTAGTGAGTGTACAGTAATATTGTAAAGTGTGTTCATAGAGACTAAACAGGACATATCGTCATAAAATATTAATTTTGAAAAGTAAAAAAAAAAGAAAAGAACATAAAATATAGATTTTTGGACAATAAAATTAAGACTAATACTAGTTTACGGTTATAAACAGTGCTACTTAAGGAAACATTCGGCTTAATTTCGCGTAGGTTGGTGAGCTATGAAACTGCAGCTCATCGTCGTCGAGACTGGAGATAAGTGGAGACGTGCTTTGCTAAGGTAAGGAACTAATGTTAAAAATGATTAAACTTTAGGACCAAAAAGTGCACACCTTTGGTTGGTGGAATTAACATAAAAAAAAAACTTTTTGTCTTGCAATATTTTCAAATAATATAACATTAAAAGTAAAATTAGTTCTCTGATCATGTTTACAGTTTTTACAACGTCTTTACAGTTGAATTTTTAAACTGGTAGGCTGTTGTACACAATTATACCTGCGTTGCTAAGGAAATGTCTACCTTTACTTATGTATATATACCTATATATATCCGGGAAAAGGGTACTCACTTTTTTCCCGGGGAAAAAGTAATTTCATGAAAAGTGACATTTTATTGCCTGGCAACAGAGATAAAATGTCAAACTTCTTTCCTGTCACAGAAAAAAGTTACTTTATCGAACATCAAAGATGAGCAAAATTGGTATAAGCGTTCCTTTAATAGTAAATATAAGTATATTATAAAAAGTGTGTACATTCTAAATGATAAATCGAATAAAGGAATTAATACTGAATTATACCAGCTTATAACGTTTTATTAACTTTGGCGGTTATCAGACTTAGCGGTATATAACATAATTATGTTTGCTAGATACTGTTTATGAACTTTGTTATCATATGCGCTGGCTGTACAGGAATTAACATAGCTCGCAATAACATAATATTAACTAGCAACTAATACCTACTATGGCAATTTTATTAAATATAATTATCAACAGATGGCAGCTTTAGATAAAACAAAAATCTGATGTGGCCAGGCACATGACATTATCATACTATAGATAAAATTAATAGTTTAGCTGCATGAGAGTCTATTTGATCGAGATCGGCTATGTCTGTAATAAAATAAAATTAGTAGAACTAGACAGATAAGTCGATATTGACAGTAGGTATCGTCAACACATTAGCGTTTGACACTACCTGTCATTAGAATCAAAATATCTGACATATCCTGGCTACTAGTTTTAATGCAGTACGACCGATCTCGATGAAATAGAATTTGCTCATGTAGCTAAACTATTGATTGTACCAAAAAATTTCATAGTCATAAATTATTCAGAATTTCCTCTAATTTAATTTATTATTTAACTACTTCGACGAAATTACAGAAATGGCGGCTTATTTGTAAAATCTTTCAAAAATGCTAAGACTAAACAACCTCCAGTTCCTTTGGACCCTTTTCAACAAAAAGTTTTCCAGCTCTAAGTTTGGTCATGAAACGTGTAAATATGAAGTGTCGTTCCGATACCTTTAGTAGTTGACCTGGATACTAAACATAAACATTAGTAGTGCAGAACTTTTTGCCCGTTGATTTGACACGTATTGCTGATTAAATTCTGGGTTAGCATGGCTCAATTAAAGATGTTGTTTGTTTGACTTTTTAATTATGTCCAATATTTCGCCAATAATTGTGGCTTTCTCAGGGAGAAATAATAGTCTCAGACATGGGCGTATCCAGCTCAAATCTGAAGGGTGGGGGGGCAGTTGTCTAAATTTACCTTGCTGTATAGGAGAAGGGTGCCTATTGTAGAGGCCTTAAATTTACAAAGGGAAAATGCTTGGGAAGTAGACATCTTTTGGTATTTTTCAAATAATTGTTCGGGGTTTGAGAAACATTAAGTTTACTTAAGGACTTGTAGAGAACTTTCCAAGGACATATTTGACATATTATACACATGGATTTGACGCCCCCAACCCATCCACATAGTGCCCTGAAAACTACCCTTACATGAAAAAATGTGATTTCTTCAGATAATTTATCCTTCTAATCATTTCAGTCTCCCTTTTCTTATAGAAATTATTACTATAAGTCTAGTGGAACATTTATCAGTTAATTTTCATTTGTTTAAAGAAATTCTATTTGTTTAAATAATTCGCTTTTCTCGAAAATCATAATAATTTGCCATTTCGAACTCAGAAAACAGAGAGTTATTATCTTACAGTGACATTATTCATTAAAAAATTTCTTCTATTATTATAACAATCAATTATTATTCATTGTCAACTTTTTTTTTAATTACGCTAGAAAAGTCAGCTGTTTTATGAAAAACAACTTATAAATTTCATGTTCGAGATAGTTAACAAACCTATTATCTATATTATCTAATAAATCCACATTTGATTAAACAAATTCTATTTGTTTAAACAATTTTTGTTTGCAGTTCACTTAAAATTCATTTTTTTATATCGGTCTGGCCAACTATTATTCTCAAGTGACAGCATTTATATTTTGGGATGATTTCCAGTGTTAATTAGTTTTCAAGTGTAATATTAGTTTTCAATATCGTTAATTCGAAAAAATTTAAATGATTTAAAAAAAATTCCGGAAATTGAGGAGTTTTTGCGGACAAATTTTATTAATCATATTTCTCTCTCCATATCTTATTCTTATTTCCTAGCACTGTGTGTCGCAAGATAATGTTGATTTGTAGCTGTCTGAAAACTGTTCCCTGTATACTCTAATTTGATAAAATATTTTTCAATATTTCATCAAATTAGAGTTTTAATGATATTTTATTATATTATATTTTATTATTTTAGTAATATTATTTTATTATTCAAACACTGGAAATCATCCCAAAACGTAAATGATGTCACTTCAGAATAACAGTTGGCCAGACCGATCTACAAAAAACTAATAATTGGCAAATTGCAAAAAAATGTGTAAAGAAATGGCTTATTGTCAGGGCCGGCCCTAGCGTTTTTGCCGCCGTAGGCAAAAATCCCCTTTCAGTCCTACCTTTAAGGTTTAGGGAAAAAACAGCCGGAATGAACTTGGAAGTAGGCATAATTCAACTCAGCATCACCATTTTAAATAAGAACTTAGCTCGTATATACTTTTATTGGATATGTTAAATATTACCTAACGTTTAATAGATTGCTGATTATTGAAGGTAAATGATTAAATTCAGATGCGCGTGAAAATATGTAAAATATAAACATTTAATATCGATTCCACGACACATTGCATATGTGGATATGCAAACACGTTTCAAGTTCTCGAAACGCTGGCTGGTTGGACAAAAAAAGGGTCGTTTTCTAGCCGTGAATTAACTTATACGCCGCATTTTGTTAAGAATAATATTTGACGAAAGCATATTAATTCCGCCTCAATAATCCGGATAAAAATACCTTTTTCTACTGGCAAGAAATTATTTACGCGATTTCGTAATAGGTTTTAGTTTCGACGTAGTATTTCTTGCAAAATATAATAAATACATGTGTTCACTAACACTTCTTTACCTGAATTGAATGATGTTTGTACGTACATACATATAGATAGAAAATATTGTCTAAATAAAATAAAATATGCAATGACTTAAACAAAGCTGGTGTTTCAATAGAGGCAAAGTAATATACACTGTGGGCCAAAAAAAAAACGGTACAAATGTTCAATTACTTGTATTTCCAAGGATTTTAAGTAAATTAAAGCAAGCATTTCTTTGAAGGACTAACTGCTTATGTTGTGAGGATTGAAAACATACCATATTCGCAATTCCACTTCATCTTTTTCAGTAAAAACAGCAAAAAACGATGTTTCAAAATTTCACCCTGTATGCAAAAAAAATCACCCTGTATTCGATGCAATAAAATCTCTGCTGTCCCTTTTGACCAAAGGAAAAAAAATTCATTACCTACTAATTTTATTACATCTTGCATTTCACATTTGACACGATGTTATCAGTAATGTTGCATAGCCAAACACAAAGCAACATAACTGTGGATTGAAACGTCCTGTTATTGCGAATATGGTACGATTTCAATCTTCACACTACAGGCAATTCGTTTGTAATAAAAGAAATATTTGAATTGTCAAAATATTATAGGAAATACGAGTGATCAAAAATTTGTACCGTTTTTTTTGGCCCACCGTGTATTTCTTCGGATACAAATTCAGTTGTTTGATAGAAAGAACGTGTATATGTATCAAACAACTTTTGTTTTAGTTAAAATTTCTTCTATGAGGAACTAGATTTATTTAGTTCAAATAATAATGATTGTGTTGAGTGAAAGAATTATAATTGTTTTTAATTTATGAAATTGTAGGTTGAGTTAAAATACGATACTTTAAGGCGGTAGTAAATAAATTGTTATAAATAAAATGATTCTTTGATTAAAGAAATTATTAGTTTGTTAAGGGTGCCGAAACGGGTGCGTTCCGCACCAAGAAAGTTCAGCAACGAACTTCGTAAATCGTACAGATCTTTTAATTTTGCTTTTAAATTTGAGATATTTTGCAGTCAAAGGGTATTAATTGCATGTAGCTACAGCATACGAACAGGACAACGATAACTAAAACGAGAACACATACCTCTCCGTTCAAACGCACAAAAATCGTCGTTTTTGCTGCTTCGTACCGATTTTCTAATTAAAGCCATTTCTTGGATATTTTACTGCATGTATTGATAGGTGATTTTACTATGCAGTGGATGAAGCAAGGATTTACAAATCCAAAAACAAAATGGTAAGTTATTGTCTATTGTTCAATTCTGACCAATTTTCGGTATGTATTCCCTTTTTAGTTATCGTTGTCCTGTTCGTATGCTGTAGCTACATTCAATTAATACCCTTTGAGTGCAAAAAATCTCAAATTTAAAAGCAAAATTAAAAGATCGGTACGAAGTACGTTTTTACAATTTACGTGTAAAATTCGCGGGTGCGTTCCGCACGCGTTTCTCCGTTTCGGCACCCTTAACGGAATTAATGTCGACCTATTATTGACAAGAACTTTTCGGAGGGTAAGTACAGTAGAGTACAATCTCCACGTGTCACCGACTTGTGGGACAACCAGTGGTATTATAAACATAATAGGTCTAATTCTTCTTTGAAAAGTCCTCTACAAGTCCCCCGAACTATTATTCTAAAAATACCAAAAAAATGTCTTTTTCCCATGTAAATTTAAGGTCTCGAAAGGCACCATTAAAAATCAAAATCTCGAAAAAAATACGTTATGTCTTTTTTTTGGATTTGGAAACGATTTGGAGTGGGTCGGTGCTTTCTAAATAAAAATAACCACCCTAGTGTCCATAAGGGAAAGAGTGCTATGTAATAAACATATAATACCAAAATACGAAAGGGGGGCAGCTGCCCCCTTGCCCCCCCTGGATACGCCCATGGTCTCAAAGCATAACTACACGTAACACAGGTGACGGCATGTTAAACACACAAGTTTTAAGTATACATTAGTCTGTGATACTTAAAACTTGAAAATTAATGACGTACGGAAAATGTACTTTACTACAAAATTCCTTTAAGTCATCAATTCCATTTTCTTAACCAACCATCAAACATTTATTCTTTCTTTTCACAAACTCTTAACCACACATGCTTTGTCCTTAATAAACTCATAAACTCACCACCCACTTCTTTCATCTTCGCCATTATTCAGAACTCCCAAACGCGTAATACTCGAATACTCCCCAATATATAATAATAGGTGCTTATCTAAAGGCACAGAGGCATGAAATTGGGCCGGAGCCATCATCATCATCAATAGAATCGCAGAGTGCCTTTTAATATTGAAGTGCGATAGCATGCAGTTTTCAGGGGGGTTGCAAGCCGGCGGCAACCCCATTTGGGGGGCTCGACCTCAATTGAGCCGTGCGGTCGATAGCATGTCTAAATGGGTCAAGAGGTTGGCCACCCTGCTTCGACCAATAATAATTCCATTCCGTTTACGACCGCAGAAATCGATTTTCTCTTATTTTTTCTCTCTCCATAAGAGCTGGCCACGGCGAAAAATTAAGAGAAAGAGCCATTGGGTGACTTTCCTGAAATTATTGTTCTTTTGAGGTCAAAATTCAACGAGGACAAGTGTTTCAGAGTCTTCGAGACAATTTGTCGTTGTAAATTATTACAGGAAATGGAAAGTTATACCTAGTATCAGAGGAAATTAATTGAAATGGTTTGAATTTTATTAAACAAACAGGAAACAAAAGGTTGGGATTGGGAAAAATTAAGTGAATGAATAAACAGAAATAGTCATCCATAGCAACAATTGTCGAGATAGTGGACAAAGTTACATATCTAATTGTCAAATTAGACAACACGTTGAAGAAAATCTAATAAACTAACATTAAAAACTAGATTATCTTTGTACCATACTATTATAGAACCATACTTTAACTACTGCAGCACTATAATATTTTTTGGTACAGACCAAGACGTTAAAAAATACAAAAAATACAACAAAATCGAGCACTTAGAATTATATTGCAATGCTCAAGGTTGTTCAAGGCCTTTTCAACTTCAAATTGAGATTGGACAATTTCAAATTGGGAATGAACTCATTCAAAGGTGGGAATAAACAATTCCATTTGTTTAAATAATTCGCTTTTCTCGAAACTCCGTCGGACATCTGTTTTCTGAGTTCGAAATGGGAGTTTATTATCATTAAAAAGTGACATTATTCATTAAAGAAATTCTTCCTATTGTTTAAACAATCAATGATTATGAATTTTCAACTGTTCTAATTATGGTAGAAGCCAGCTTTTTGTGAAATTAACTTATAAATTTCATGTTCGAAGTATCTTGCCTATGTTATTAGCTAATAAACACATACTTGTTTAAACAAATTCCATTTGTTTAAACAATTTTTACTTTATCATACGCAGTATGTAAAGTATTGTAATCGTGCCGAAAAAAAAAATGGGATTTTAGCGGAAATAGGTCTTTTTGGGTCCCCTGAACATTTTTGACCAGGGTACAAAAAAATGTCTGTGTGTGTGTGTGTGTGTGTGTGTGTATGTGTGTGTGTACCCGATTTTTGTGACGACGATTCCGGAGAAACTACTAAAGGTATCGGAACGAAAGTTCATATTTAGAAGTTTTGTTACCAAACTTAGAGCTGAAAAGCTTTTGGTTGAAAAGGGTCCAAAGGAACTGGTAGTTTATTCTAAGCTTTTTTGAAGGATTTTGCAAATGAGCCGCCATTTCTGTAATTTCGAGAAAATAGTTAATTAATAAATTAAAGTAGAGGAAATTTTGAATAATTTATGCCTATGAAATTTTTTGGTAAAATTAATAGTTTAGCTTCAAGAGCAAATTCTGTTTGATCGAGATCGGTCGCATCTGCATTGATATGAAATTACATAGTAGCCAGGATTTTGACAAATAGTTTTTTTGTGTTGTCACATTCGAAAACAGCTGATCTCATCAGAGTGATCAGAGGTTGGAGAACCACTATGGAACGTTGCCGCTGTAGTGCGGCAAATTATAAAATACAAATTTCAAATAAAATAAGATCACCAATTTGATTGTTTGTTGATAAGAAATATCAACCCGTCTTTACATCTAATTCTAAAAACGATAAATTGAGAAAATTATAAATAAAGTATAGCGATGAGTGTAGTTTTATTTTAGTATGTTGGTAGGGATGTGTCATGAACAAATATAAATCTGTCAGATTTTGAATTACCTTTTTAAGGTGTGTTTTCATTAGTGATAATGGCAGTGGTAGCAGACGCCGTTATAGTATTTCCAATAGAAAAGTGCTAGTGACTCATGTTTATGTACATGCAAACTAATATGTGTCATTATCACGAATGTAAGAAATACTATAATTTCGTATTCTACCACCGCTATTAGCTACCATTACCTACTAATCGGGACGCACCTTTAAACTTGACGTTTCGTCAAAGTGGTACCAACCTAGCATTTACTATACAGAAATCATTTATTTATTTTTTTTAAATACGTATTTCTTAAAAACCAACACAATAAACGTTGATGTCGCTCCTGCCAAAAACTAGATAGCGCGACTCGCTCACATGCGACGGCGACACTCGGCCTTCAGTGAGGCGCCGCATCACCGCTCGTCGCGCTATTTCGTACTTTCGGCATTTGTGACATAAATAACTATTATTCTAATGACGTAGTGTAGGTAGTGTCAAATGCTGATGCTTTGACAATACCTACGATTTATCTCAATAGACTAGATTCTCATGCAGCTAAACTATTAATTTTATATATTGTATGATAAAGTCATGTGCCTGGCCACATCAGATTTTTTTGTAATTCTGGCATTAATTTTTTTATTGCATAATGGAGATACACAGGTGGTATGTAAATTATAAAATAAATTAAAAATTACAGCCACAACCTGGATTTGAACCAGGGACATGGGACCTGGTTCAAATTATTAATCGCTTTCAATACCATTTATCGCAAAAAAATTAATTGATTTAAAATCCTTCTTTCGGGAAATTGGAGAGTTACATTTCTTGACAACTCGAATAGCCGAATAAAATTTTATTATTTAAACAAAACCAGACACGACTTTATCATACTATGTATTTAGCAGTGTTTCCCAACGTAAACGCTGACAGTACCAATACCATAAATGCAAAATTTTACTTTCAATTCAAGGTGTCTCTATATCTACATAAATTCAGCTATGTACTGGGTCAAAAAACAAAATGATTTGCTGATATGATGCCATAAAACGTTTCCGTTACCAATAATACCATTAACAGATCTAGAAAAAATCAATTAAAAAATAATAAAGCCTTCAATAAAAATTGATAGCTATAAGTCATCAAATCGATGACGCAACAACAACCTACATAATTACATCATAACTCTTAATAATATATGTACAATCATCGCCGTTAATAGCAATTTTCCCACCACTCTTCACGAAACCAAACAACTTTCTCCCAGACCCAAATTATCTCCAACCAAATTCTCCACTCGACACACAAACCTCACACGTTAAAACAACCGACAAAATAACACAAAAATTCCGAAAAATTACAACGCCATTGTACTCCCAAAGCATCAATTGTTAACGAAACTATAAAAAAATAACCAAATAACCTCACAATTCGTCATAAAACAGCAAAAATCGCACTTATTCCACAATAAACCAACCGACCTCTCCTAGGTAGTTGATTTTTACCGTTCGGCTGCATCACGGCAGAGCGAAATCTCAGTGTGCCTGGCGCGTGTCATGATGTAGAGTGGCTGCGGAGAGACGTATAGACGTGGTGTGCCGCAAGGTCGCGCGTTTGGACCGATTCTATTTTGTTTAGTAACGGAAAAGCCGATTTCAATAACTAAAATTCTGCCGCCGGCCGTTCGTATCTATAATTGCGCTAATTTGGCTCGTTTGCAGTATAGTTTCAATGCTATCGAATCGAGCGAAGCACACCTACCGGTTTACTGGTTTCGATGGCAAACAAAAATAAGACCATTAGCATCAGTTTGTGAATTCTTTTCGCTCGAGAGGTGCTCGTGATTTATTGGTGGATTGGCGGTTAAGAGTTTTTAGTTTGATGATTAGGAGTGAATCAGTGTGCTGTGTTTCGTGATGATTTCAGCGCTATTTGCTTCGGTATTCTGTTGGAATTTGGTGTAGTTTTGATTAGTGTTGTGTTCGGGTTTGATTAGTGGCGATTGCTGGATAAAAACATGGCACAGGATATCGAGATGAAGGATATTGAGAATGGAGATCCGTAAGTTGGCAATTTTGAGAAAACTTGTTTTCTACGATGTTGAATCTTCTTCCACTCTCGTTTTTCCCGCTTATATGTATTATTATTATATTAGGGCTAGTGCAAATAGGTTTCCAATAGTTTTGCAAATTGTTTTGATTTAAGAAAGTCGTTGTTTTCAAAATAGTGTGAAGGATGCGGATAGATGGCGCTTTAGTTTCTCGTCGTAAGAGGGGTGTACTAGAGGGTATATAACCGCATACATGTCTTGTCTATGCAGCATCAGTGGTTTTGCTATTACACCAATGTAGCTGATGAAAAAAGTGCCTTCTCTAGCTGGAAAATAACAATATTCTTCTTTGGATGCGATCCCTTTATACAAAACCCTTTGAAAATGGACTACTATTTGAATTAAATTATTTACACAGATAGAAAAGATTTCTTGTTTTTAAGAAATATATTTGTTTGAATTTATTCTTTTGGGTCAAAACATATTTCTTTGACGCCAACAATATTTACTTTATTGAATACTCTAGTTTATTTGCTTGCAGAGATTAATTTACCTATGGATACAAACAAAAATTACTTTCCTTTAAAGTAATATTTTTTGTTTTGATTTAAAAAAACGTTTCTTTACACCAATGAAATATAATTTTAATTCTAGCATATAAATTTGTATATAGGGAGAGATTTATTTTGTTTAAAGTAATATTTTGTCTTTGGCTTAAAAATAGGTTTACTTCCGCCAAAGAAATCATGTTTTGATTAAAATAAATATATTTGTACACAAGAAGAGATTTATTTCCTTTAATTTAATATTTTTGTTTTGGCTTTAAAATAGGCTTACTTCCAACAAAGAAATCATATTTTGATTCAAATAAATATATTGTTAGTGTGAATACATTATCCAACTGTATTAATAGATGGCGCTGTTTTTCAAATGCGTTTTTATCCGCAAATAAATATTTCTTTGCCTCTATTGAAACAACAGATTTCTTTGAGTCAATGCATATCTATTTGACTTTAAACAAAAATCTCTATCTGTGTATGCTGTTATTTATTTTCGTGTGACTTTATTAGAAAGAATACTCGTGTAAATGTCAAACCAGGCTCATAATTTACGAGGAATTACGTATTGTGCCCAGTTCTTGAGAAAATCAGTGTTATTAACAATATAAAAAAAACCTGAGTAATTCTATGTATGCCTACATACATTATGTATATTACATAGGCACCTATTTATAGATATGTGTTGAACAATGTTATTATCAATAAATAAATGCACTTACTTCCTGAAATATGCGAGTGACTAATACCAGTAGGTACGTAATAACATTTATACTGTTCGAGAGCCAAGATGTGATTTTCTGGCATGACGTTGTCTCGCGGTGGCGGAAATTGACTGTTTTTCCTTGAATCCGTATAATTTAACGCCATGCGTTTGCTATGATGCTTGCTATTTTCAACGGGACAATAATTAAATTTTATTTGCACAATTTCGTGCGGCTCGACAGCGGTTTGTTGATAGCATTTAAAACCACAAAGTTGATAATTTATTATGCAAGTAAATCACGTTGTGCTGTCACTTACATAGTAAGTGTTAAGTGTGTGTTTTCTTTACTTGCAGTTAATTCAGTTATTAGGTTATTATAGTTAATTTTTAAAAAAATCAACTGTTTTTAGAAACAACGCTCAGTAGGTACCACAAAAATACATACACGGTTAGCCAAAATTACCGGAACTTCGAATAAAAAATTAAAAAATATACAGAGTGTCTCAACGGTGTGATCTCGAAAGATTGTACCTTTGTTAACAAAGATATTTTAAAACTGATTTCACTCATATATACAGAACTCCGAGGCGCACATTTTAAAATTATTAGCGTGTCTACAGGATGTTCCATAAGGTAGTGTTATATAGTGTTGTAAGCGTTATTAAAATAAGTTCAATAAATTTTTAAAATCCATTAATTCTCTGGAAAATGTCATTAGTTTTATTGGTATTCTATTGTAGTCAGGTTTTTGTAATTATTTGAAATGTTAGTTAGTTACTTTTACTTTTAACCAGACGATATGCAGACAGAGACATATCTTTGTTGAATTTTACATATTCAATGTTATTCAAATCATTTTACACTACGCAATTTATCACGCAAAATGTTCTACAACTTGATAAGCAATAAAAGATTGCGTATAGTGCCATTAACAATAGTGTAAAACCGCTATTTTACAGTGAGAACACAAAGTATTAAAACGTGACAAAATCTCCAAATCGGTCTGTTATTTAAAAAAAAAACGGTTTTGAATTATCAAAATATGTACACATATTTATCGTATAATAAATAACAGACCTTCAATGGTTTTTTAATTAAGACGGAATCGACATATTTTTTAAATGACACCATTGGCTTAATAACAGCATATAATAGTATGATGGCCGTACATGGGAAAATTTTCTAGAAAAAGATAGTTGAAAATAAGTGTTACATTGTGTATTTCAAACAGATTTTGAGGTTTATGGGAGATTGAATTCAAATGGTATACATTTACTAATGTTGCTAAAATTACAGTTTTGTCATTTGACCTCACTTTTCCGGATGTCTTACGTAATTTTGAGTTTGCATTCGTATTCAGGGCAAATAAAGTTCCAGAGTACATTTTATATTCCATTTACAACCTCCATGCTACTCAAAGTTATCAATATTTGCAATTTCAATTATGGTCTTTAAGCCATAAATTTTCTTCCGCTACCATTAAGACAATTAAATGTTATATTAAAATAACTTTCAAATATGGGATTGCCATTACATCAAAATGTGTATTTTTAAAGTAAAAGATCGACGTATTCGAAGACGTTTTTCCTTAGCCTTATATGAAAATTGAAAAACAAACAAAATAAAAAGCGCAAAATATCTGCAATCCTGTAGAACGCGGCTTTTGGAAATGGAAACTGCATAGGCGATTATGATCTATTCCTTGCCAAAATAGCAAAGTTGAATTTTTAGACCTGTTTGGGTTTGGCACATGCGAGGTATAACGGCCTGACTTTTTTAATCACAGAATCAAGTTGACCCTACATCAATTATTTTAATATTTTTACTTTGTGATGGACCAGTTACGTGTTTTGTGTTAGATATATTACGATTTACAACTCCATGATAAAAATAGCTCTATTATTTCCATAATTTTCAATTGCCCTTCGTTTAGTTTTTTTTATGTAAGGCCAGAAATGTTTTATGGTGGTAATTAAGGGACCTTCTAATTCATTTAATCCGAACCAGACGTGATAGAAACAAAGAGCTTGTTTTGGGGATCCCAGTGTCCACAGACGAATTCAAATATACCATTATAAGTAAGAAAAAAAAACTTGAAATTTGTTACACCGTGTTATCAATACAAACCTTATCACCATTTCCTCAATACTATAGGTACTACAGATTCCATTTAATCGCTGATTCCTACTATCAACACAACAAACATACACACGTATAGCTTGCTCAATGCTCTGGCAAAGCCAGTACGTTGAAAACCGTCTGAAAACAGTTCTATTTTAAACCGCATTTAAATTTTTTGTCTAACGCCATGGATGATGCACACAACAACAGGTTAATTATTGTGCCGCACACTATAGCACGTGCTAGTCACTACGACTACGTGATCTTTTTGTGAATAGCTGCATTCCACGAAGCCTATATACCAAAACCTAACAGTACTTCGAACTTCGTGCTCTTTGTCGTTGGTTCTAGTGCAGTAGTGACAAAAAAAAAACGAGTGAAAATGGCGCGAATTTATCAGTTTTTGAGGAGTAACGTTTGGGAATAGTGTGTTGTTTTTGTGGTGGTTTATGGGAAATTGGAGTGTGAAAAGTGTGGTGCGAAAAAAACTAGGAAATAGTGTGACAAAGATGACGAATGACGATTTTGTGTTTAATTTTGATTTGCGTGATAATTGGATAGCTAGGTGAGTTGTTTTTCTAGGAATTTATCGAGTAATTTGGCAAAATAATCAAATTACATACTATATAATATAAATTAGAGATTAGATATCTCTCCGCAGATTTGAAATCAGTGGCGAGAAAACACTTATTTCAACAGAATAATCAAATTTACAAGAATAAATTCGATTTACTTCTAAACCGTTCCCAGAAACATTAATTTAATGGCATAAAACGTTAGAAATATTTCCAATACTAACCTAGATCCCGGGATTTCGGGATTATAGATGAAAAAAGCGGGAAAAAAAGCGTTTTCAAATTTTACCTTACAAGTAGAAAACTAAAATTATCGGTTTAAAAGGTACGTAAAAGATGTCAAAGTGTGAGTATTAACATCAATAATAAACATAATTTAAACTCTATTAAATAATAACTTGCACTTGCATCTTAAATTTGCTAAAAAATTTTACATTTCTGTAATATATTTTTGTAAAATGTCACTGCAAACGAAATTGTTTGATCGAGTCAAATTTTCAGTTTCACCAATTAATGCCGATAAAACATTTTGACGAATTTTTTGTTTCTTCTTTAAGATAAAACTGGATATAAATAATTGGATATAAATTCATACTATATATGTATAAAATTAATAGTTTAGCTGCATGAGATTCTATTTGATCGAGATCGGTCGTGTCTGCATTAAAATAAAACTAGTCGGCCAGTATTTGACAGATATTTTGATTCTATTGACAGTAGGTATTGTCAAAACATTAGCGTTTGACAATACCTACTGTGATTCGAACGAAAATATCAAATGTTTATACAATTACAATTACTTATTCCATTCCATTTTTTCTTTCTAAGATTAATTCTGAGCATTTTAATAGGAATTATTTTTTTATAAAATGCATATAAGGTATTAACCAAAAATTAATTATTTCAACGCTACAAAAATAATTAACACTACCGGTACACCTAAAAAATTCTCCAACTGCCAAATAGAAGATTTTTTGAAACTTTTTGTAGAAGTAACTTTTTCTGAAATATATTATTTTTGAGTTATTCATTCAGTTTGAACATTTAATTTATTTCTTTTTAACTGTGTTGTCATTTTCTCTTTGGTTTTTATTTTTCACCCTTTTGGTTAAAGTAAAAGTTCATAATTTTTGAATTATCGCTTATCACAAAAAAAAAATCTGATGTGGCCAGTCACATGACTTTATCATACTATATATAAAATTAATAGTTTAGCTGCATGAGATTCTGCTTGATCGAGATCGGTCGTGTCTGCATTAAAATAAAACTAGTCAGCCAGTATTTGACAGATATTTTTATTCTATTGACAGTAGGTATTGTCAAAACATCAGCGTTTGACAATACCTACTGTGATTCGAACGAAAATATCAAATCCTTATACAATTACAATTACTTATTCCATTACATTTTTTCTTTCTAAGATTAATTCTGAGCATTTTAATAGGAATTATTTTTTTTATAAAATGCATTGCTTTTTAATTATAAGCTATTAACCAAAAATAATTAACACTACCGGTACACCTAAATAATTCTCCAACTGCAAAATAGAAGATTTTTTGAAACTTTTTATAGAAGTAACTTTTTCTGAAATGTATTATTTTTTAGTTATTCATTCAGTTTGAACATTTAATTTATTTCTATTTATCTGTGTTGTCATTTTCTCTTTGGTTTTTTATTTTTTACCCTTTTGATTAAAGTAAAAGTTCATGAGTTTTGATTAATCGCTTATCACCAAAAAAAAATCTGATGTGGCCAGTCACATGACTTTATCATACTATATATAAAATTAATAGTTTAGCTGCATGAGATTCTGTTTGATCGAGATCGGTCGTGTCTGCATTAAAATAAAACTAATCAGCCAGTATATGACAGATATTTTGATGCTATCGACAGTAAGTATTGTCAAAACATCAGCGTTTGACACTACCTACTATCATTCGAATGTAAATATCTGTCAAATCCTGGCTAACTAGTTTTATATTAATGCAGACACGACCGATCTCGATGAAATAGAATTTGCTCATTCAGCTAAACTATTACTTTTACCAACAAATATCGTAGACATAAATTATACGAAATTTCATCTACCTTAATTTACTATTTAACTATTTTGACGAAAATATAGAAATGGCGGATCGTTTGCAAAATCCTTGAAAAATCTTTTGGGTAAACATCCAGTTCCTTTGGGCCCTTTCGTATAAAAAGCTTTTCAGCTCTAAGTTTGGTCATGAAACTCCTAAATATGAAGTTTCGCCCCGATACCTTTAGTAGTAAAACCGGCTACACGCACACACATACATATGTATAGTATACACATATAGTTCAAATTGCCTAACTCACATTATAATAATAGATTTATCTGTCTAAGTGCACTTTTTCACAAAACTTTTCAAGTGAAAAGCGAAGAAAGCGATAACTGTGCGATGAAGAAATATCAAAAATGATCATAAACACCGTACCTAAATATTTCTTTTTTATTTAGTTTAGGGTAAAATCCTTAAACTAGAAGAAACTTGAAAATTGGAACAAGAAATAACATCGTTCGTTGACTGGACTGAATCATCGAACGATTAATAACAACGATTGAGAACAAATCATTTTTGGTACAATTTGGGTATCATTTTACAGTTAAACATATCGGAATTAATTTGTATCTTTATTTTATACTTATTTTCAATTGTTTTTCTTTTCGCTGTATTGTATTACCTATTTACCTACTAACTTCATATGTTGGTGTATATCATTAAATACATCCAAATCATTGAAATCCGCCATTTTTTAAACGTCTGTTTTCTTTTGTTTGCCTCCTTATTGAATTAGGTATATCTACTTTTTGCAAAATCTGCTGTTTTGCAAAATGTCTAATCAGAAATTTCTAACCTCACTTTACAGTTAACAGAGTGTTTTCTTAATTTAGCATTTATAGAATCTCTGTTATTGTAAAAAATCGACTGTTCTCAATCAGCCTACAGGCTGAGGCTGATATACCTACATATCGTTGACCTCAAAATTAATAACTTTTGACGTAAATTGGAGTGATTAAATGTAATCGACATTACATCTATATTTTACCAATTAATCTTACTTTATTGACACCAATTTTATTGTCACCAGGTCCAAATATTTGACAGATAATAAGATAAGATAATGTCTAATGTTATATGCATGTATACATACCTATCACATAATATACACATGCAGTTATAAGATATCGATAATAATTTGATATTAAGTACTATCTGTACGTAGTACCTACCTGTCGTAGATATCAAAGATAAAAAATATAATAACAAATATATATAAAATAATTAATATCACTGAAAGTAAGGTTATTTTTACTTTAAACACCACTGAAAGTAAGGTTATGTCAAAAAAATTTCTACAAATGTCATCCTCTTTTGTCTGCATGCAAACCTGTCAAGTTTTGGGGCCATAGAAACAAGTTTTTATTTTCGAAGCCCCGCAAAACCGCAAGCCGGCCCTGTATGTGACTACCTGGGTATCGGTAATTACCTATTTGATTGACTCTTTGCTATTTAACAATGCAGTAACACTGCGTACATAACCTGTAGTTTTTAATCGATCTGCTAATGTGTTTAGTCAAACACAAATCTCAAATTGACAGACTGATTATATACATTAAAAACTAAATTAACTGCTAACAACTCGAAATCCATTAATAGACGTCTAGGAATTCAAAACAAAATCCAAGCGTGAATAACCTCGTCGAAAGAAACGTCAAAACGTACAATAGAAATCAATAGTACCATATAGGGGTATTTGGTCATGCCGGCAAATCGAAAGCAATGAACAAATGTTGACTCACCTGTCATTACGGCCCAACATAACTGTAATTTCGCCTGTAAACACTTTCTCCCATTAGACACGCACATTGTAACTATCTATTAACGAGTAAATGTTAGTAATTAGAGTTTATTTTCACAGCGACATTGCAAAACTTCGCTAGCGTCTCGCGCGCGACGGTACTGCGTGAAGTTAGCGGCACATCTTGTTGCTTTTGGAAAACGCGTTGTCTTCGTATTGGGTATACATGGGCGCCGATACAAAATCTTCCAGAGGGGGCAAGATATACTTTAAGATATACTTAAAAAATTATTGACATTTGGAAAATGTTGTATATCAAAACCAGTAATGATAGGATTGTAAAATATTGACTAATTACAGCCATTGAATCATATTCTTATTTATATTCTTATTTGCTAGTTACTATTGTAGAAATTTGTAGAAAAGAAAGTTAACTCTTTATTGCGTGTTTTTTTACTAATGTAGTGCAGGCAGGCTATTTTATTTTTTGAGCTTGAGATTCACCAACATTACTGGTTTTCAGGAACATCTGTGTATGGACAACTGTAAGTTTGACAGCTGGCTAAAAAGTAACTAAAATCAGGCAGAACGAGATAAAGGTTTAAAGGTGAAGTCAACATAATATCGAAGTAAATTTAGCCGGAAATTCCCATGCACTTTGAGTCAATTAAAATATTTAATCTATATTAATAAATAGATAATTTAGATAGACTGATTTAATCAAGTGATCATTGCACTATTGTTTCGGGAAATAAATTACGATAAGTGACACACAACTATTGAATCATTGCAATCTATTGATGAACGAAAAATACACTCACTAGGACAGTGGCGTAGACTGTTCATTGAAACGTGAGTCACATATTATCTAGAGATTTGCATAACATAAAATGAGTCGAATGAGTCATAATCTCGCCTCATTATCTCGTATTAAATCAAGTGAAAATATATTTATTACAACCATACGGATTCACAGACTTCATATTTGATAAACAACATTGCTATTGCACAGGATATTTATACCAGATACATATATGTAGTTTCACCTCGCATGTGCTAAACCAAAACTCAATTTTGCGATTTTGGCAAAGAATAGATCATAACCGCTTATGCAGTTTCCATTTCCAAAAGCCACGTTCTACAGGATTGCAAATACTTCGCACTTTTTAATTTTGTTTCTTTTTCAATTTTCCTATACAACTCAGAAAAAACGTCTTTGAATACGTCGATTTTTTACTATAAAAATACACATTTTGATGTAATGGCAATCCCATATTTGAAAGTTATTTTAATATAACATTTAATTGTCTTAATGGTAGCGGAAGAAAATATATGGCTTAAAGACCATACCTAATTGAAATTGCAAATATTGATAACTTTGAGTAGCATGGAGGTTGTAAATGGAATATAAAATGTACTCTGGAACTTTATTTGCCCTGAATACGAATGCGAACTTAAAATTACGTAAGACATCCGGAAAACTGAGGTCAAATGTCAAAACTGTAATTTTAGCTACATTAGTAAATGTATGCCGTTTGAATTCAATCTCCCAGAAACCTCACAATCTGTATAAAATACACAATGCAACACTAATTTTCAACTATCTTTTTCTAGAAAATTTTCCTATATACGGCCATCATACTATTATACGCTGTTATTAAGCCAATGGTGCCATTTAAAAAATATGTAGATTCTGTCTTAATTAAAAAACATATTTTGATAATTTAAAACCCAGTTTTTTTTTCTAAATAACAGACCGATTTACAGATTTTGTCTTGTTTCAATACTTTGTGTTCTCACTGTATAATATCGGTTTTACACTATTGTTAATGGCACTATACGCAATTTTTTATTGCTTAAAAAGTTGTAGAACATTTTGCGTGATAAATTGCGTAATGTAAAATAATTTGAATAACATTGAATATGTAAAATTCAACAAAGATATGTCTGTCTGCATATCGTCTGGTTAAAAGTAAAAGTAACTAACTAACATTTCAATAATTACAAAAACCCTGATTACAATAGAATACCAATAAATATAATGACATTTACCAGAGAATTACTGGATTTTAAGAATTTATTGAACTGATTTTAATAACACTGACTATATACGTCATTTTATTGTCCAACTGGTCACCACGAATTTAACTGTTGTGAATCATTTCCCCAAAATAGCGCATCAACACATTGCCAGGTCAGCCAATTATTGGACGAAAGAATACACGCCAACCTAATGACGTCACTAACGTTTTTGACCTTTCAAATTCCGGTGCCGTCATATAAACGCCATCAAGTCCATTAACTGTTATTCTGTTGACACTGGCGGACAAAAACCGTAGCGACCCCTATGTGAACTATAAGGTGACAGACAGGTTGTCAAGGTTTCTATGCGATTGTTTGATTCTACACTCTACATACCTACACTTTTTGATACTAAAACATAAAAATACAACATGCACTTTGCTTTAAATAAATAAAAATAAAATATTATAATATAATTATTATAATTAAGTATTAATAATAGGTAAAAATGGCACACAAAATTACAAATTCTCATCAAAAGTTGCTTAGGGTGGGTTATTTTGAAATAAACCTTCGATGTTTAGCGACTGGAAATCTGTGGACATCGCGGTAATTAGCGGGTTTTAAAAATAGATGGCGCTAGCAGAGGTGGATGTACACAAACGAGGCGGCCGCGGCGGCGGCCTACTGATGTTTATGGGGGGCTTTCGTGATAAAAATACCGGATTAGAATAGCGCGTGGGCGGCGTTGGAACACCCACGTGTTGATCAATGTTTGTTTGTATTGTCGGAAAATATTTCGGTGAATGAGGTCGCGAGAACGCGGAAATTATCGTTGGTTTTTGTATTATATACAAAATTATATAACTACTTTGTGAACTTAAATTTTTTTTGTGAAAGTTTATCACACTAGTTGCACATTGGGGTATTAGACCCAAAAAGCTGCCCATAAATCAAATTTTTACATTGTTAAATTCCAAAAAGTAAACCAGTTTCTGGGATAGGTAAAAGACCGACGTATTAAAAGGCGGCAATATTTTTTCACCCGAGGCCTGAGCCACGTGTCCTTGTCAGCCAAAAGTTATATTTTACTATGGCTGAACATAGATGCACATAAGTTGGCGCTCTTAAAAACGGTTGCAATTTTGTATTTTAACGTTAAATGTGACTTTTTTGTTATACATTCTTTAGAACCAAGTATGAACTTTCATTCGACAATATTTTTATTAAAATTTACCCACAATTTTGTTTATTGCAAGGCCGAGAAAATTCGCTGTTATATAAAAAAAACAGTTTTATGCAGAACTTGAGTGTTGTAGTTTAGTGTTTAGCTTTGTTAAGCTTTTGAAAGTGGTTCAAATTATAGTATACATATTTGACATTACAACTACTGGAAAATCTGCTGCGGATAGGTGCGGATGCGGTTTTGGTGATTTTATTTCTAATACGTTGTAAAGGAAAATCCAAAAATTGATGTACCGGCTTACATGTAATTTGGTGCAATTTCTTGATACCGTGATAGTAGAGGTAATTTAGAACATATTTAACCATATTTAGCTATATACAAATGGTTACGGTTATCGAGATATTGACAACTTTATGTTCAATGCATCTTGTATTTTGTAAATGCCGTTATGTACGTATATTTTTCCGTTTTGGATCATGTATAGCAAACAAGCCCGATGACCTAGAGTCTTAATAATCATCCGAAATAAACCTTAAACTTTGTACTTGTATATGCATTTCTTGGCAAGAAAATACATCGAAAGCACCTACTCGCTTACACAGTTCACTGGTTTAAATTGGATTCTTGTTGAGGAGAGACAATAGTAACTTTGTGAATAGAAACTGGTTAGACGTTTTCGATAAATGTGTTTATGCGGAATGCAAATGCGGGTTCAAAACATGCGTATTAAGGTCATATCACAAAAAACCGTTTCAGCTTGAAGTATGATCAAATTTCAAAAGTTTAAATATTAGACAATTTTGAAATAATACTAAAAATAATAGATTTTATAGTGATAAATATGGTAAAATAGGTCCTTAATTGCCTCTACTATCACGTATAAAAGGAATGCATCAAACGGAAAACAGCATGAATAGCATAAATATGTACCGTTTCAATGCACGATATCGACTGGTGTAAACTTTAATTTTCTTCCTCTACCACTGGTCTTTAAAAATAAAACTTTTTTCAGGATTTTCCTACAACTTAACAGACCCAAACATGCTATCTCATATAACTCAAAAACGACATGTATTGTTCAATTTTCAATCCGTATATGCTGCGTATTTAAACTGGACATGCCATATATTATTTTATGAATTTGACCGGTAAAACATAATAGAAATAAAATCACAAAAAAAAATTGATAACAAATGTTGTAGCAGTAATTAATTTACAATAGGTGTAGTGCAGTGAAGACCAATTTTTAATACAGTTTGCTTTTTCCTATTTTGTACTGTTTTATTGTGTTTATTAAGTTATTAACCTTCAAATTCTTAGTATGAAGGTTAAAATGTTATACATAAATAAAACAACACATCTAAAGCCTTTTTAGGTGAAAAAATAGCTCTCAGGTAGTTCAATAACTTTTGTAAACTTTAACCGATTTTTGTTTTCTTTTTTTTTTTCAACCAAGAGTATAACACGTCGTTCTACTATAAAAAGAAACTTGCAGTCTATTATACAGGGACAATCAAAATGGTCTTCTGGTGGTCCAACATTGGGATGCTCTGTGGAGAGTTTATGTATTTTGATGAGGCTTTAAAGAAACCCGAAAACATCAATTAATATCAATCTAATCTTCATTTTGGCCAGACCAATAGGAAGCAAGGTTTATGTCACATCCACAATGTCCATTATTCAAAATCGTTTTTGTCAATATCTTCTTCTTCTAGAGCTGCTCCACAAACGCAAACACTGCACAAACACTGATGCAGCATAGACAGGTATGCGGTTTAATACCCTCTTACGACGAGAAACTAAAGCGCCATCTATCGCCATCCTTCAGATTATTTTCAAAACAACGACTTTCTTAAATCAAAATAATCGTTTTCTTAAAACAAATATTTGGGTGGTTTTTTATTAACGAAATATTTTTATTATAAGTATATATTATTATTATAAACAAATTATGTTAAGAATGTTAATTTCTTAACATTAGACAACCATGTCTGTGTGCATATAAGATTTTTTATTTATTTAACGTCACATCGGCGAATTAGAGGCCTAATATTGTCTAAAATTGGTACCAAAATTTTGGTTCACAGTAGTAACTCTCTTCAAAGAAAGTTCCAATAAGTTTCAGACGAAAGTTTGTAGGTTATAAAAACCAAAAAGTCACATTTCAAAACAACATTCTTATAGCAAATTAACGAGAATTATTCATAGAATATATACATAAAATAATAGTTTAGCTACTTTTGACACTAGGTATGGAAAAAACATCAACGTTTGATACTACCTACTGACATTAGAATAAAAATATACACTATTTGTAGTTTTGATGCTTTTCCAATTAAAACTAAGGAGTACAAAATCTATTTCAAATTTAATTCCATTCTTTATGATTAAACTAATGTCTAATTTCCACAAACGAGGAATTAATTTAAAGTGTTGACTTAAAAACCATTATAAGTTGATAAGAGACATCGAAAATTGTTGACAACTGTTCTTATGATCAAACAGATTTTGAAATTTTTCCAATTATTGAGACTAACGCGTACAAAATATGTTTCAAATTTAACGACACCTTTTAACACTAACAAAATTTCCAATTTCCACAAATAAAAAATCAATTAATTTAACTTATTTATCTAATTATTAAATTAATAATGTTTGAACATTTTTCTTCTAATATTGAAGCCCGGGATCTCTCTTTGAGTTCGAATTCTCGACCTTTTGAGACTGGCATGTATAAAACTCCTATCTTCACATTGCAACTGATTAAGCCACACTCATAATTACCGCATGAATCACGAACTAAATGCTTCTGTTTGCTGTCCTGGTTTATCACTTTTGTAAATTCTAAGAGAGATAATCCACAACGATTGCGCTGTACATGTTTTTGAACTGTTCAATTGATGTTGGTTCTTGAAAGTGCACACATCTTCCCTTTCCAGTACATCGACATGTTATAGTAGCAGCTACATTATGTTGCCTATGTGAAATCCATGTGTAAAAACTTGTGAATATGGCCGGCAGTAGTAGAAGGTATTCTTGTTTCTTTTTTCTTATATTAACAATCATAACATTCATGTACAACCAAATAATGTATTAAGTATACACCATTACAATTAACTTCTTTTATCTACGCCTCACAAATAACAGCGAATTATTCATTTATTATAAACTTTATTATTTTATAAGTAGTAAAGTATAACCTACGTTATGTGCACGCCAAATAAGTTATTATTAAGTTTCTATGAATAAATTGTTGAGAAAAAAGCTGAGAAACAAACTCCGAATGGTATGAGTATTCTATTATTTATATACATTATACAACCTAGAAGAACCACAACAAGTAAATATTTAGTAACTTGTGTTTATTTACTAATTAGAGTTAAAGTACAACATCTGACGATGGATGTCGTTTATCTCGTATTTATATACGCCGTGTCAAATGTCAAAACCCGATATTTTATTTATTGATGTTAAATTTGACGCTTACAACATAAACAAAACACTTATTTATGTACCACGGGCATTAAACGGATGTTTATGCCCCGAGAACATCAAGTAATGCCCGTGGTACACACAAAATTGTATGCCCCACAATCGTTTTGTTCCTCCGTTTGAATAATATTAATACATTTTTTTACGTAATCAAGTGTTAGCTAACGAAATAAAAAAAATCTGATGTGGCCAGGCACATGACTTTATCATACAATATATAAAATTAATAGTTTGGCGTAGGTAATGTCAAAGCATCAGCATTCGAGACTACCTACACTACGACATTGGAATAACAGTTATTTATGTCACAAGAGCCGAAAGTATGGAATAGCACGACGAGCGGTGATGCGGCGCGTCACCGAACGCGGAGCGTTGCTATCATATGTGAGCGAGTGGCGCTATCTAGTTTTCGGCAGGAGTGACACCAACGTTAATTGTGTTGCTTTTTGAAAAATATGTATTTTTAAAAAAATAATTAAAGAATGGTTATATTTCTGTGCAGGAAATGTTAGGTTGGTACCACTTTGACGAGACGTCAAGTTTAAAAAGCTAATTCAAATTCTGACAGATTTGTATTTGTTCATGACACTGTAGATGTCATATCCGTAACAACAACCTAAAATAAAACTACACTCATCGCTATACTTTATTTACAATTTTCTCAATTTATCGTTTTTAGAATTAGATATAAAGACGGGTTGATATTTCTTATCAACAAACAATCAAATTGATGATCTTATTTTATTTGAATTTTGTATTTTGTACTTTGCCCATAGACTTTGCCACACTAGAGCGGCAACGTTCCATAGCGGGTCTCCAACCTCTGATGAAATCAGCTGTTTTCGAGTGTGACAGCCATAGACATTTCTGTGGTGACAGCACAAAAAAATATTTGTCAAATCCAGGCTACTATGAAGTTTCATATCAATGCAGATGCGACCGATCTCGATTAAATAGAATTTGCTCTTGAAGCTAAACTATTAATTTTACCAAAAGATATCATTGGCATAAATTATTCAAAATTTCCTCTACTTTAATTTATTATTTAACTATTTTGACGAAATTACAGAAATAGCAGCTCATTTGCAAATTCCTTAAAAAATGCTTAGAGGAAACAGCCAGTTCCTTTGGACCCTTTTGAACCAAAAGCTTTTCAGCTCTAAGTTTGGTCATACAACTTCTAAATATGAACTTTCGCTTCTATACTTTCACTAGTTTCTCCGGAATCGTCGTCACAAAAATCGAGTACACACATACGCACACACACACACACACACACACACACACACACATACACACACACACACACACACACACAGACATTTTTTTGTACCTTGGTCAAAAATGTTCAGGGGACCCATAAAGACCTATTTCCGCTAAAATCTCAATTTTTTTTTTCGGCACGATTACAATACTTCATCATACTGCGTATGATAAAGTAAAAAATAATATGAAAGTGTACTGTAGTGTAATGATCCTATACAAAAATCAAAGGAGAAATATAAAATATTCCCAACGACCCTTTTGAGTTTTTATACGATATCCACAACTTAAAGAATATATTACAAGTAAAAATGAATTACTGGCACATTCCAAAGATATAGAAACCGTTCTAAAAGTTGGCGATTCCTCCATCTTAACGGTTTAGATATTTCTGCCCAAATGGTATTCAAGTTAATTTTTATTTTGGTAGACACATAATTTGCCAGCCTATACAAATAATATCAAAACGTTGCTGAGTCTTTGATGATATTATTATTGAAATTAATTACAAATGCTTGCATCAATATCTCCGAAAATATTACTTCTAGCAGAACAAATTATACATCATACTAAAGATAAAATTTTGACGAAGATTTGGGTACCTGATAAACAAGGAATTACTTAAAAATATTAAAACATTTAGATTTGGGAAAATGTAAAGAACGTAGATATTATGTCAATATCTATTGTGTCAAAAACGACAGAAGTTTGCTGATGACAGATGACTTAACAGTGTAGATATTGACATAATATTTCGGTTCTAAAAACCCGTTTTTTAACCTTCTCCCAAATCTACATCTTTCAATATTTTTAAGTAATTCTTTTCATCTTTAATATGGTGTACGTTTTGTTCTGCTAAGCTGAATACATTCGGAGATATTTGATGCAAGTATTTCATGACAAATTTCACTGATAATCACTGATAATTTATAATAAATTTCAATAATAATGTCTTCGTTCAGTAAACATTTTGATGGTATTATTGGTACTATTTTCATAGTCGGGCGAATTAATTATGATGTTAAATGATTTTGCGTCCATAGACCTTGTTTCCAGAAGGTCCAGTTGACGTTTTTAAATTCATTACCTCCCTTAACATTGGGCCACATTTAAACATTGCTTAGCAGATTTTTTCTAACCCTGCCTATAACTGTTGCTACCGGAGCGAGTGATAGATAGTTTGCTAAACTAAAAATAATAAAAAAAAGTAATTAAGAACCATGTCTACTTAAAATTGTCTTATCGAAAAGTTCGGTTTTTAATACAAATAAATTTCGTAAATGTTGTGTGAATGATGACTGTATTTTTCTGGATCATGTTTTTTGTATAAATCCAATCATCATTAAAACTTAAATTCTTTGTTGTTATAAATTTAGCTAACGAAAAAAAATAAATAATTGTCCTACAAACCTAAATACATTAAACATACTACTACATATTCAATAATCGGATACCTAATATACATTTTTAAACAATTTAAATTCATTAAATTACCGGTATATAACGTATATTTGACTACAACCAACAATCATTTGTTATTTTATGGTATTCGTTAAAATAGTCTGTTATCTATACTGCATAGTTTTTTTAGTACATCTTATCGTATATGCAAAAATGCTGGGTATGTTACCTTGTGTACTACATAGCTTGTGTTGCTAGCAGTAGTGCCAAGGCAATGGAGCGAATAAGCTTAGTTTTAAATATGAAAGAATCTACTATTTACTCCTTCATGTGCATGGGATGTACCAAATCGGTTGCTAGTGATCTTATACCTTTGGATATAAGAAAATTGGATGTATACGATATGGATGATCCATATAATGGCAGTAATACCAGAAGGTAACAGTATTGTTTATAGTTTGTACGGAAATTGTTTAGGAAATTAAATTGGAATATCATAAAACATTACATTATTATTACGTAAAATGTATGTTATGTAAAATGATATAAAGCAAAAGGAAATGCTAATATGACTAAGAATAACTAAGAAATCACACAGATTATAAAGTTTTGGTTAAACACAAATAAATATGCATTAACTCAAATCTGGTGCTTCAATAGAGGCAAAAAATATTTCTTTCGGGATACAATGCATTTGTTTTGAGTATATGTTTGGTAGAAATAAAGTTTATACAGGGTCCTGCAACTAAGCTCCCGTCTTCTGTAGCTCACTTACTCATTAAGCTAAGAGTTTGACGTTTTGCAAGCTTACCCTGTACTTCAAGGTACAATTCAAGAAATTATTTTTTATTATACAGGGTGTTCCAAAAATGTGCAACGCCATGGTAATATATTTTTTTAGATTGCATGCTATACATTTTTCTACACATTTTGAAGCCTTTTATGGTTCCCAACATATCACCAAAATTTTATTGAAATCGGTTGAGTGACCGCAGCGGAAAAAAATAAAAACCAAAAAAAATTGATTTTGCGTCGTAGGCTTTAAAATTCAATAAAAACCACAAAATGCACCTCGTTAATAAAATTTTGCGACCTGTTTATTAAGTTAGATGTAATAGTCTCGTTAACCAAGTGACATTGATCCAAATTATACAGGGTGACCAAAATCGAGTGTCAAACTTGTCAAACTTCAAAGCGTGTTATTGTTCTTATTTTAAATTGGAACCCATAAATTTTTTTATGTGAACTGATGCAGAATTAAAAAATAAACATTGTTTCTAAATACAACCCCATAACAATTCCCAATATTATAAAACTTATTCGCGAAAAACTCATTTTTCAACGTTTCCAACGGCAATTTTAGATAATAAATATAGTACGTGGCTTTGAAAAACAATTTATTTCATAAAAAATAATAGACGTATTTTAGATTTGAGTGTACTTACTTAAGTAGTTATTCAAATGCTAAATTTATGGCATAATTTACCTATAGCGGTAAGGACGGAAATGTAGCTATAGGTAAATTTTGCAGTAAATTTAGGCAATTGAATAACTACTTAATTAAGTACAGTAGAATCTAAAATACCTCTCTGCGTTATATTTTATGTAATAAATTGTTTTTCAACGCGACGTACGATATTTATTACCTAAAATTGCCGTTGGAAACGTTGAAAAATTAGTTTTTGGCGAATAACTTTTAAAATATTGGGAATTGTGATGGGGTTGTATTCAGAAACAATATTTATTCTTTAATTCCGCATCGTTTCACCTAAAAAAAATTATGGGTTCCAATTTAAAATAAGAACAATAGCGCGCTTTGAAGTTTGACAAGTTTGACACTCGATTTTGGTCACCCTGTATAATTTGGATCAATGTCACTTGGTTAACGAGACTATTACATCTAACTTAATAAGCACGTCGCAAAATTTTATTAACGAGGTGCATTTTGTGGTTTTTATTGATTTTTAAAGCCTACGATGCAAAATAAATTTTTTTTGGTTTTTATTTTTTCCGCTGCGGTCACTCAACCGATTTCAATAAAATTTTGGTGATATGTAGGCAACCATAAAAGGCTTCCAAATGTGTAGAAAAATGTATAGCAAGCAATTTAAAAAAATATATTACCATGGCGTTGCACATTTTTGGAACATCCTGTATAATAAAAAATAATTTCTTGAATTGTACCTTGAAGTACAGGGTAAGCCTGCAAAATGTCAAACTCTTAGCTTAATGAGTAAGTGAGCTACAGAAGACGGGAGCTTAGTTGCAGGACCCTGTATATGTCAAACAATTAATGTTTAAAATTAAAATTACAATTTGTATATTATAAAGAACCAGATTTATTTACTGCAAATAACTAATATTGCGTTGAGTGACAGAATTATGATTATGTAAATTAACGAAATTGTTGGTTGTTTTTAAGAAATCTATTCTTTTGAATTTGTTCTTTTGGATCAAAACATATTTCTTTGACGCCAACAAAAATTTACTTCATATTCATAATGTTTATTGAAGTCAAATAAAAATATTTGGGTACAAACAAAAATTACTTTCCTTTAAAGTGATATTTTTGTTTTACTGTTACACCAAAGAAATTTAATTTAATTAAAACAAATATAATGTATACAAGAAGAGAGTTATTTCTTTCAAAGTAATATTTTTGCATTAGTTAAAAAATAGGTTTATTTCCACCAAAGAAATCATGTTTCGGTACAAATAAATATATTTATTTTAACTCAACCAACAATTTAATTAATTTAAAAAATTATAGTTCTTTCACTGAACACAATCATAATTAACCGTTGTCAAGTTAGCCCCCCCCCACTCATGAATTTTAAGTAAATTTGTATGCAAATCGTTTGACAATCGTTAGGGAGGGTTTGGCAGTACACTTTTTTCGTTTGGGAGTACATGGTTTTTGAGAAAATGAAAATTGTTTTTTGTACTGTCAAGTTAGTGAGTGTCAAGTGATTTTTTTTTTCTTGTAATGGTTTGAAAATCGTTAGGGAGGATTAGGGAGTCTAGTTTCGACGTTTGGGAGTAATTAGTTTAACTGCAAAGCAATATAAATGTATAGTACATAACCTCACTTTTTAGTTTATCGGCGGAAAGTAACGCTAACGGCTTTGTTTTGCTATACATTTTACCCATTTCTTCACAGTCGGTTAGAATATCGTTAGGGAGGATTAAAAATGTCACATTTTATATCAGAGAGTTCATTATTTGACAGCAAATCAATGATTAACTTTGAGTACGGAAGCCGACATAACTAATGTATTTATCGGCTTTGTTTTACACAAATTGATCGTATTTGTGCAATAAACCGTTAATGAAAGGTTAGGGAGGATTAAAAAGTCCACTTTTGATGTAAGGGAGTATGTTAGTTTGACCGCAAATCAAAATTAAAGATTGAGGTTATGTACATACTCAACTATTGCATTTATCGGCTTTCCCTTTGACAAATGGCCGTGTATTTCGTCATAAGACTCATAAGTCATTAGAAAATCGTTAGGGAGAATTAAGGGAGTAGATAATTTTACCGCAAATCAATATCTAAGGTTGAAATTTCTAGTCATTTCTGGTTTGGTTTGCAATGTTTTAAGAAGGCTCAAACGTGATCAAACTTACTCAAAAATAAAATATGTGCGTTAATAATTGGCAGTTCAAAATGTTACAAATTTCCAATTCCGTAACAATTAAGAAAAATCAAGATGTTGGAAAATAAATAAATAAATAACACTGTAACATAACATTGAAAATCCACTATACTATACTAGTCAATAAATAGTTTTTTCCGGAAACTAGTAGTATATTACATGATCTTAGCTAACCTTCACCTTAGCTAAATAATAATAATAAATAACAAAGTTATGCAGCTTATCTCAAAATCCACGTATCTGTGTACAAGCGATTAGGTTGTACATCGGAATTATCTTGCATTATTAGACTTTAGATACCAATGTTTGTAAACTTAGGAACTTCAACAACACCTGTCACATCTCGGGACTCAATACAAACCAAAAATAAACACTTCTAACCATCGTTATATAAATTTGTATTGTGTGCCTTATTATCGTATTAATACCCGATATAAATTTTCCATATTTTTCGGACTTTTATTCACGAAAACAATTATGTACATACGTATATTGCTGTTAGTATCGCGTATATTGTCGGCTTAAATCATTTGACCTTGTATTCACCTCTGACCCAGAGCACAAATCGCCACATTGTCCTAATCATGCCCAATTTAGTATCTCAATAAGCGTTCAATAAAAACGTTCGAACAATTGCATCCATTTCGTTCGCTCAATATCAGGCCTGATTGTCAGACTTATGAGATTGTTTCTTATTAATAAGCATAAAGTGGTTAACATATTAAAACTAATCTAAAAGATTAACCATCAATTTAAATCTGAATATTTAAAACTAGGTTCTTGTCTCTAATAGGCTGTCCACTGATGTCCTATATTTTGTTTGTCCTAAACAAGAAGCACTAACACTTCGCTCACTGTCCTTTTTACACATTTCACTGGTTCACTAGTTCGAAGGGTTTAGTTCTTTTTGGTCTTCTCACTAGATTCTGGTTGTCCAGTAGCTGCATGGCCTCTACGTTGACGTGATGGCTTAGGCGAGATTCATGCTTAGTGGCGAATCTTTTTATCTCTTGGATGACTTGTGGGACACCAGGATCACGATGCAGGTCACTATTCCCTATGTACCAAGGAGCGTTAACCATATTCCTTAGTACTTTATTTTAGAAAGTCTGAATTCATTGTATATTGGAGTTTTTCGCGCAACCCCAAAGCTGGATGCCGTATAACCAAATCGGTTTTAGTATTTGGTTGTAAACTTGTAGTTTGTTCTATACTGATAACTGAGAGTTTCTTCCCTGAACCCACTACAGTTCTCTGTATTTGAGGCCAAGCTCTACTCTCTTCTTCTTAACATGTTCTTTCCACCTTAGTTTTGTATCCAGGGTCATACCCAGATACTTTGCAGTGTTCGCATAGGGAACTATGCCGTCGTTAATCTTGACATGAGGTATGTCCTCGATTCTTTTGTTTGTAAAGTTAATGTGGGCAGATTTCAGTTCGTTGAGCTAGGTCTTCCATTTTTTGGGCCATTTATATATTTTATTACTCGCTTGTTGAAGATTCCTAGTAGATTCTTCAAGAGGTGATCTAACTGCCATTAGAGCCGTGTCATCTGCGAATGTGGCGACTGTTACGTTTTCCAGCCGTGGTAGGTCAGTTGTATATAGTAGATAGAGAATTGGTCCCAATACAGTACCCTGGGGTACCCCAGCTTTTACTTCTTTTAGTTCCGAGTGTTCGTCGATCTTTTTTTATTCACAAATAATAATAGCTTGAAAACACAGTGAGCTTTCTCTTATTTATCCATGGTTTTCAGAACGCAGATTGTTGTTTTTTAAACAGATTGTAGCGTTTAGTCATCACCCTATATGAAAACAATAGGTACTACTGTACTATTTACCTATAATATTGTTGTTATTAGTTATCAAGATTGATGTTCCTAAATCTCTAATCTGTGTATTTTTACATGTAATATCTGTACATTACATCGCTTTCGAAATAATTATTTTTGTCGGAATAATGATGATTTGGATACACAGGTAATGATGATTACCTACCATAATATTTAGAATAACATGTTAGAACTGGAATGTACTGTAGTTTGTCTGCGTGTACAGGTATGTACATATGTAGGAAGCAAATTGAAAATATGTTAGCGTAAACAAACACACCTACATATATGTAATATGTAACATACTAACAGTGTTGCTTATTTATTGATTTGATTTGTTGTTTACAATATAGATGTCTGTATTGAATGTGTGACATTTACAAATACATAATATCGTATGTAAACACAGATTCGTCATTACTGTTTTTCTTTTCTACGTACTCGTATATATGCAGATCATTAATAATAATATTGTGTGGGCTTTTTCAAAAGATCTTTTCGTCCACTGCTTTGCTGTAAACAAAACGTGTACTATCCGTTATGTAAATTTGCTAGATTTTCTCTATTTTTATATCGACATATCGAAAAAAATATGACTCAATGTATTCTGATGTTTCAGGCTGACGTTGGACATACTCCTTATTCAAATATGAATGTTACATATAAAAATGAAATGATTGTGGTTCTAGTGATATTTTATAGGTACTTAAAAAACGTTGATTCCATCTTCCATTTTGCCAAAACAAGCTAAAAATTCGTTTAAACTTGTAAATGCAACAAAAAAACAACATCATAACTGACAATGAAGAAAAGTCCAAAACGTCCAATTATGCCAACAATTAAACCCAAACAAATATCATTATCTACAGATTTTTTTTTCACCATCGATTAAGTATACAGAGCACTGTATTAATTACAGTGAGCCAAAATTAATCCACAAATTTAAGAAAAGTTGTAAAATGGACCTTCTAGAGCAAGTAGAAATAGAAAGACATAAAACACATAGAAATGTCACTTTACTAAACGATCAATTAATTTTTAATTAGTGACTCTTATTCATGTAGCCTGCGTACCCATAACATGTGCTATTTCTGCTCAATCATGCTCAACAAAACTGTGACTATGAGGGAACTGCGATGTCTAAAACATGTCTAAAAATAATGTTAGGATTTTGCTAGTGTTTGATAACTTCGAAACTACAAATAGATAGGCTAAACTTTTATTTGCCGTTGTTATTTTTTAAAAATTGTTCGTGCTAGTGCGATATCTCTTTTTGCCGTACCAAATATTACTAACTTGTCATTCTTGCAAAGCGTTTATACGCAAAGAAGCTAGAAAATCATAGGCATCATCCACACAACAAAACGCTGTCTCTGTTCAAAGCAACATTTGGTAATCCAGAACAACGGTTGTTTTATGTATACGCAAGAATATACCGTGTGTTCATTTCAAAAGTATCCACCCTTAATAACTCTTGCCGTGATGCGATCATTGCTTTGAGTGAAAACACGTCGATTTAGATATTGAGGGGGAAGTTCAAAAATGGTACCTAGAGAATTTTAGGTTTCATCCCTCCTCCCCACAATCACCCCACGTCGAAATTTCAAACGGCACCCTATATCTTGTGATACATCATTTGAAAGGGCATAAAATTCTCTACTCAACCATGATACAAAAAAATAAATCGATCGATTGGTTCTTAAGATAGACTAGAATAACGGCCACCATTATTTGCGTTCGCGAAGAGTTCGAAAACAGAATGTATTTTTGTCTAGTAAATAATGGTGGCCATTTGGAACATACCATAAAATAATTTCTTACTTCTTATTTTATTATTTATTTTAATTTTTTCATTTCTTATGACTGTAATTTAATTCAACAGTGTATCCAATCCGATATGTTCTGCTAATAATAATTGATTTCATACCTTCTATCTTCTGGGTAGTCTATCTTAAGAACCAATCGATCGATTTCACTTTTTTATCATGGTTAAGTAGAGAATTTTGTGCCCTTTCAAATGATGTATCACAAGATAGGGCGTGCCATTTGAAATTTCAAAGTGGGTGGCTGGGGGGCAAAGGGATGAAACCTAAAATTCTCTAGATACCATTTTTGAATTTCCCCCTCAATATATAAATCGGCGTGTTTTCACTCAAAGCAATAATCGCATCAGGTCAAGAGTTATTAAGGGTGGATACTTCTGAAATGAACACACGGTATATATCGTTCATTGAAGAAAACCGTTGTTTTGACCGGTTGGTTGTCTTGTTTGTGGAATAAATAATTCCTCCAAATTATAACAGTTGGGTAAGCAGAGTTTCCATGGAAACCAAGAGAACTATTATGTATTTCTTAAAATATCAGAGGTTCTCAAAAAGTGGACGTTCATTTATATGTATATCGTAAAATGGTGGAGGTTTCTTGTTATGGATACTCATATTTAGGTTATAAATTTGAAAAACAAGATAATCTTAGACACCTACGGCAGGTAGAGAGTCATCATGTTTACAAAATACCAAAAACAAACAGCACAAAAGAGACAACTACAAAAATGTCATCAGGTCCAGCCTCCAAAACGTTGATCTGCCTCAACCCTGAACCTCTCAGTACAATCATAATCGCAGAGATTGCAACAGAACGGCAACGCACACGACCTACCAACCTGAATTTCCACGAGAAAGGGAAACGCGTCCGTAGCGCAGAAATACATACCGCTCCGCATGTAGACAAGTCCGCGTTTTCACCAGCGAGCGAGGCGAGCCAACAACCCGAACGGTGCGCGCAGCCCGTCAAATCTTCTCGTCTCGCCTCTCGCTACCCCTCCCCCACCGAACAACTCGTCCTTCTTCGGCATCCGAGCCAAACGGCCAGTTCGTGTCAAAACACCGCCGCAGCCGTACGCGATACGCGAACTATCGTGCATCCCAAAAAACACGAAATTTCGACGGATTTTCGCACCAAAAACAGATCCTAAACTGATTCGGGCACCGAACAACGTCTTACTTCGTTTCTCTTACGTCAAAGAGCGGGGTGCGCCACTGTCGTTACCCTACACTGCTAGAGGTTATGTTAATTGTGATTCTTCTTCCGCCACCTGCTGTTTTGTTTCCACCTGTGAAAGTGCATAACCTAGAATTGTCGAAGGGATATAGGCATGCCGCCCAGATAATAGATGGACGTAAGTGTCATGACTTGGCCTTTTTTTGGCGATTTTTTTGTCTATTTTTGTCCATTTCTTGTTATAAATATACCCGGACGTCAGACGTGTCGACAAGCAAACAGATTCGCGTGAAGTTGCATCTGAATTGCATACTAAATTGATCTAAATCGCAAATAAAAACATGACGTAGTGTATAATTAGTATTTTTATTGTTGTATTTTTGTGTCACGCCATTCTACCTATTATTATTCTAGCGATAGCAATTAAACGAAAAGTTTCCGTGATTAATCTCGTGATTCACATCTACGAATTCTTGATATCTTTGCTATGATACCGCACCTAATTTAAAATTTCGTTTGTGGTATGTCGTAACTTTCTTTTTCCGATTCGAGCTGCGATTCTTTTGTTTATACACGTGGAGGCTGTGCGCAGTCTTTATGCCAAAAAACTATCAATAAATATCGTTTTTTATTTGTGCGTGTGGGTTTTGGAATTACGAACCGAACAGATCTGTAATTATAATGATTAATTATTACTTATCATATCAGTGATGTTGAGTCAAGTTTATTTTGATTGGTTTCGGTACTTCGGTGAAAGTGAACTGTTTTATCGGCTGGAAAGCAAATTTTGCCGAATATTTTATACATAACCTATTCTGTTTGTGTGTAAAACTGTTTTCAGGGTAGGAAACATAGGTTATTATTGTGAAATTTTTAAATAAATACGTCAAAAATTATTGCTCAACTGCTGTTACAGCAAAACAACTGTATTTTATTTATATACGCCAAAAAATAACATGAATGACTATGTTTTTGGCGATATCTATCTTATCTATATAAGAAACGCCAAATGTACATATTTATATTTACACGTTTATCTATGTTTACTATTTATTAGATACCTAATCACCAATATAAAAACACAGCAAATAGTAAAAATGTTAACAAGAATTAAATACAAAATACAAAATTTTATGTCGTACAACGGCTTTGTTCCTCCGTTTGAATAATATTAATAAATATTTTGACGTTATCAAGTGCGTATCTACGGAGTTGAATAACAATACAATCAATTCGGAGTTGAGTGACAATGCAGACAATTAATTGTCAAACGGAATAACCTTAATCGCCAATAATTGACATTGACGATTTAAAATTTACAATTTGAATGTCAATTATTTGTTGTATCTGGCATATAAACCATGGCAACGCTGTATGCCCGCGCGGGCATAAAGTAGCTGTTTTCGCCCCGGTATCTAAGGTGTAAAATATCCCTTTATTTTATGTAGGACATAAAATATATTTCCAATGGTTTAATTAAATCACCATTTGAAAATAATATAAGGGCATTCAATAATCTATATTGTACCTTCAGAAAATTAGAATGCGCCCTAGAATGAATTAATGTGCATTAAATTCTGCAACCTGTAGCGCACATATACATACAGTAAGCGCGTAAAGTACAGAAACATGCGAAACATCTTTGTAGACGTTGATTTTTAATTATTCACAAACACATTTTTTGAGTTATAACGTCATCGACCCCTTTTTTGAAATAGCAACGCCATTTTTTCCTTACCAAATTTGGTTGATCATTTAATTGTGTAAATGGCAGCGGAAAGATTTTATGGCTTACAGAGGAAACTTTGTGAGGAAACGACAATTGCAGATTGAAAAATCGTGATAAGTTTAGAGAAAATAGATTTTGTTACGTTATATAAATTAAGAAACCCTCAACACTTGTATAGGATGTATACAATGTAACACTTGTATAACACTGGTATCGATGTACTATACCTTGCTACGTGCATGCTTATATTCAGTAAACGCACATATAATACCGCGACAGTGATCGAAATCGTGGTAGACATGGTGTAGGTTTGTTCTTCGCATAGCTCCTTATTCTGGTATATGTGGTCCTTGTATTGTATCTGAAAAGGGGATTTGATGTTTAGTTGACAGGAATAATCCACGATAACTTACCAAAACAATCTGTGGCTCCGTTCTTCTTTTTGACATTAATTCCACCAATTTTACAAACCTAAAAGTTACGTCATAAAATATAATTAAATATTAACTATAAGAGCACAAGTTATTTTCTATAGCGACGATTGTGGAAGTACTACATATATCATCGACTAGGATACTCAAACACAGTCCAGTTTGAATATTTGTACAAATAGAAAGCAATACATTCATTTCTTTAGGTTATACCATACGTCAAATGTAGGTAATAAAAAAAGCTTTGGAGAGAAGTTTGCTATAGTTCGTTATTTCAATTGACATGGAAGCCTTAAGACAATTGGCCAGGTGACGTTAAATGTTAAAAAATTCCAAAATTCTTTGATTTTGAAAGATCTATCCTATGATACAATTCATTAAACATATCAATTTAGAACTATATAGATATTACCATCTCAATCAGTGGCGTATAAATTTATACTGTTCATTTTGCACAGAAAATTATCTCTTGCATTTCAAGGTTATATTTCACTATAGAAACCACAAGCTGGTTAACAACGTAATGAACAATCTAGCGAGCTAGTCGTGTCCTATCAGGTATACCACGTGTGTATCATTTCGGCCTTGCATTAAAGAAAAAACCTTGTACGGAGTACAACTCCGTAATGACACTCCAAGATTTTCAAGGTTAATTTTATTTAACTACAAATAACAACAGCAATTGGATACATATACCAAATTTCACCCAAATACAAAGTGAGGTTAGGTCAAAAACTGTGTTGGGTTGACATGTAATTGCCCAGTATGCAATTTGGAATGGGGTTATGACAGATTCATAACTTCCCTGAGACCATTGTATATGTGACTGACCTGGTAAGAGAATGGCCGTTTATACAGCTCAGCGCGATGGGCAGGCGGAGCAAACAAACCCCCGAATCTTAAATTAAGTTTATGGACATCCGTTCTACGGCGTATCTTCCGCATGAGGTATTGTGGGATCCTCTTGGATAGCAACTTATGGTATAATATTGGTGCATGCAACGCCCTAGTGTTATCCATGTTCAACCACCCCAAGTCGCCCAGCCCATTAGATACATGATCATACTTTCTCAAACCAAAAACAAACAGAACACATGCATTTTGGACACGCTGAACACGCTGCCTATCCGACGCCGTCAGGCAATGACCGTACACGGGTATCACAATATGAAATCTTTTTACTATTGACAGTAGATATAGTGGGATATTGTCAAAACATCAGCATTTGACACTACCAGTACTGTCATTAGACCGAAAATATTTGGACAATCCTGACTCACTATATAGTATTATATCAATGCAGATGCGACCGATCTCGATCAAATAGAATTTGCTGTTGCAGCTAAAGTATTAATTTAACCAAAAAATGTCACAGACATAAATTATTCAGAATTTCGTCTACTTTACACATTTGCAAAATCCTTGAAATTTTTCAAATTTTCCATCGTACTAAGTATGATAAAGTAAAAAATCGGTTATTTTTTAACAATGCCTTGTATTCATAGTTCTACTTCGTGTGCGTGTTTGTATATTTGCCCAGCTGTATGTTTGTGTGCTAAGCGTGTTACGCAAACATACGATGATACGGTATTTTGGTGTTCTGGGAGTTGAGGTTATGTTTTACATTACCTTCGGGTTTTATGGCTCAATATCCTCCTTGTGTGCTGTATTAATTGAACAAAAAGTGCGTCGTTTGTTTCGTAATACATACCTCACCGTTATTTGTACGGTTTGCATCATACGTAGGTGAATACAGGTTAATTTAATTGTTATGAAGTGATGTACAGGGCGATGCATAACTCGACAAAGGGTACATACTGTAAGTTTACTATTGCGCTGATATTGTTGAATAATAATAATATAAATATTACACAAACTTTTAGTATATTATAATACATGTTTTATAAGACAAACATTATCACCACTTTTTACCCTTCATTGCAATTGTTTATTTCCAAATCTTTTGCATTCACGTAACGAAACAAAAACGAACAAAGATCACAACAGACAGAACCTATCTAAACTGTAAATACAGAACCAATTTGTAGTGACAATTTGTAAAAATAAGTCGAATTGCAGTTACCTTATAAGGAAAAAATCAACGTTTAACATAACACTCAATTATCAATTACTCAATTATGTATCGGTATTTAGAACAGTGTCTGAATTTTGGACGTTTACCTTACTGTAATATACTATTCTCGATGCACAAATTGACAAAGAACACATTTTTGTTTTAGTTGTAATTAGTTATAGGATTAAACTCACTAAAGTAATTCAACAATTATGTCAAGACCGACAAGATTGAGACAGCGTAACCATGTCAAATGCTATCCAACATCATTAACAACAATTTTATTTAACTGTTAAGTACCGCGTCATTTTGCAATTTTCTTAAAACTATTCCATCGTTGTCTACTGTATTATTAAATATCATGACCAGGCAAAAAAATGCATGCTGATCATAAACAGTTTTGAATGTAATACACTTTCTAGCAAGATAATTTGTGCATAGCAGATTTCTTTTTTAATTGATTTGATTATCAACAATCACCAGGTGTTACAATGTTTTACAACATTTACCAACAATGAAATGTTGAGTCAACGATATTAAAAAATCGTGAATATGTGAAATTAGTATCTTTGGTTTGTCTGAAGTATCTTGAAGTATCGCATTGTTTACAAAATGATAATAAACAGGAAAAGGAATGATAACGTTTGTAAATTTGTCAAATAATATTTAATAAGTTTGGGTTATGATTTATATAATAAACATGTGAATTATTTCCTATTTAACCTTCAGAGTCAACGAATTAGTAATTTATGTATCATTCCAAAATTGTTTAAATAGTATTTCTCATAGACGTTAAATTGTTCATGGTGATCCGACGCTTAGGCCAACTAGATCGCCTGACTTAACCCCATTTGATTTTTTTCTATGGAGACATATTCAGGAAGATAATTATGGGGACATTACCTATTACAACTACTAAAAACATACATGAAGAGCAGAATAAGAGCTGTTTTCAAAATATTTTTGTAGAAACCATATAAAATGTAATATTTTCACCGTGAATTCGAAGTTAGAGTTAAACGCATTGACCTGAGAGTTGATCCATTTATTTAATTATTTATTCTTATGACAGTATTACTGTCACCGTGTTGTGTGTACATAAATACCAGAATTTCTACAGAAAGCACCATATTTCAACCAAAGCAGTCCTTAATTCTGTTCTTTGTAGTACATCCCCATAATGTTCTGTCTTAACATGTCTGGAAATAAATAAATAAAACTTGACGACCTGCAACGGATATAAATCGCGACCATTGGCGTGTACCATGATGCGGATTATACAGGGTCTCCCACGACGAGCTGCCATTAGAAGTATATGGAGAACCAAATGCAATAAGAGATTGAGAATTTGTGGAATTATATTGTTGGACACGATCGTCTCAGCTAAAATATTTTGAGTTTTCGATTACTTCCGGTTACACCGGAAATGATGTCAACTTTTCTATTTCAAATGGAATACCCTGTACTTTATTGCATTTTCGAAATCTTCATTAAATTTTAGATCAACTTTATGTTACATTCGCTATACCTAACCTGTGCCATTTTTGAGATATGCATACTTTTCCTTAAAAAAATGACAGCTGCACGGGTACTTTCAATTACTTATAAACTAGCCCCTGTGACCGTTGGAAAAAAGTTGTCCGGCACAATTGTTGTGAAGGTAACGTATTATCGACACATCGGTAGAACCATGGTAAAAGTTATACAGGGTGTTCAAATTATAAGATCAAAGTGGAATTCGAGAAAAGTACTAAAAGTCGATTTTTTCAAATGGCAACCCTAACATATGAATACATTACTCAATTCTATGGAAAATTTTAGGTCAACTTTATGTACAATGTCCTATATCTAAAATGTGCTTGTACCTACTGAAATCGATTTTTAATCATCACAGTAGAAATTGCAAATGTTGCCACATCTAGATTGCTTTTGAAAACAACTGAACAATTTGGAAGAAACAAAACTTTATTAAACAAGTTTTTTACGTCATTTTTCTTTATAATTAATTAAGTATCGATAAAATTATAAGCCTACAATAAAACAATATTAAAAATAAGACAAAATCCTAAAGTAAATTTAAAAAAATTGCTTAATTCAATTTTTTGTAACCGTTTAAAAACGTTGCCGTTTTCCGCTAAACATGCTTCAATTCTTTTTAACCCAATAACTGATGAGGAGAAAATGAAAGATAGGGTTCGAGCTGCTTTCAATGGGTTATGTGCGAACTCTATCAGGGACGTCACCAATAATAGTATGTTAAAAAGAATGGAAGCATGTTTAGCGGAAAACGACAACGTTTTTGAACTGTTACTGAATTTAGCAGTTTTTACTTTTCTTTACGATTTTGTGTTATTTTTAATATTGTGCTTTAATGTAGGCCTATAATTTTATAAATACTAATTATAACGAAAAATTACCTAACAAAACTTGTCTATTAAAGTTCTGTTTATTCCAAATTGTTGAGTTGTTCTCAAACGTAATCTAGATTTGCCAATATTTGCAATTTCTACTGTGACGTTTAAAAATCGATTTAAGTAGGTACAAGTACATTTTAGGTATAGGACATTGTACACAAAGTTGATCTAAAATTTTCTATAGAATTGAGAAATGTATTCACATATTAGGATTGCCAATTGAAAAAGATCGACTATTAGTACTTTTCTCGAATTCAATTTTGATCTTATAATATGAACAGCCTGTATAACTTTTAGAAGACTACTACTGATGTGTTGATAATCCGTTACCCTCACAACAATTTTTCAGGACAACTTTTTTCCAACGGTCACAGGCGATCATTTATAAACAATTGAAAGTAACCGTGCAGCTGTCATATTTTAATGAAAACAATTAATATCTCAAAAATGACACATGTTAGGTATAGGGAATGTAACATAAAATTGATCTAAAATTTAATGAAGATTTCAAAAATGCGATAAAATACAGGGTGTTCCATTTGAAATATAAAAGTTTACATCATTTCCGGTGTAACCGGAAGTAACCGAAAACTCAAAATATTTTAGTTGAGACGATCGTGTCCAGCAATATAAGTCCACAAATTTGCAAGCTCTTATTTCAATTGGTTCTCCATATACTTCTAATGGCAGCTCATCGTGGGAGACCCTGTATAGTCATTGATACGTATGCAATGAACTTATTATATGTGAGTCGTAGATAAACAGATTTATTAATTCTTTAACAGTAAGTACCGCAATATTTTGCAATGCTGATAAAATTATTGGATAATTGTCTCTTGTAATAATTATTATTACGAGGCAATAAATCTATGGTGATAATAGAAAATTTTGAATGTAAAAGATTTCTAGCAAGATTTTCTCATGTATACGTGTCGCATTTTTTTATAAAAGAATTATAAACAGGAAGGGAAATGATAACGTTGGTAGATTACTTACATAATATTGAATAGGTTTGAGATAAGATGTGAAGATATATATGAAAATGTGAATGATGTCCTTTTTAACTGACAAATAAAACGGGAGCTTATCAATTCACACGTTTGTATACATATACACTATACGCGTCAGAATCAATATCTTTCAGGAATCCACATAATGAATGATTGATTTCTCTCAATTTTAGAAGTATACAATAAACATGGTGTCTCACGGAACAGATTCGTTCATCTTTTCTAGAATCAAGATTTTCTCGATTATTATTATTATTATTATTATACCAAAATAAGTATATTTTCTTAGTAAACATTTGAGAACACATAAACTAGGAAGTTACAGCAAGATAAAGTTGCTTATGAAACAGCAAACAAACATACCTGATTATTATTTATACAATTTCGATTTAAAATGAAGAAAAAATAAAAAGATAAAAATTGCAGCTATTTGTTTATCCTAAAATGATGCAAGTTAATTCATAATTCCAGTTTTGTACAGTAAATTTATAAAAAAAAATATAAATTTAATTTTTCTTTACCAATCCCAAGACAGAAGTCTCGTTTGGAATCGTCGGCGGTATCCAAATTCTGTCTCAATCGTGGTCTAAATGTTTTAATTTTAATATTTTGTAAATTCTGTACATACTGGATATAAAAAAAGGGTGCGATTTAAGCGTGCATTATTTAAATAGATAAATAGATTTTTAGCATTAAAATAGATACATTGTGCATAAAAAAAAAGAAATAATGTGCATTAAATAAATATGAATATGTTACATAAAATATTTTATAATGAGCAATATTTAATTCATATTGTGCCCTAGAATGGCTGACTTGTGCATTCAAATAATACATACTGAACATTAAATAAATATGAATATGTTACATAAAATATTTTATAATGAGCAATATTTAATTCATATTGTGCCCTAGAATGGCTGACTTGTGCATTCAAATAATACATACTGAACATTAAATAAATATGCATATGTTACATAAAACATTTAATAATGAGCAATATTTAATTCATATTGTGCCCTAGAATGGCTGACTTGTGCATTAAAATAATACACACTGAGCATTAAATAAATATCAATATGTTACATAAAAAATATTATAATGAGAAATATTTTCTCTTGTCTGTCATGTTTCCCTAAAATTGGTAAAAATTAACTTAAATCAATTACACAATCAGGAGAAAAAAATATCGAAACTAGCTTTGTTATTGTATTACTAAATTTAACGTCTACATAGCGATATTAAATATATTATTTGCATTTGTAGGTTTTATCTCTATTATCGGATTCATAAAATGAAACATGGATAAACCGTGGTGTTATGAACATAACCCAAAAATATAATTTGAATTAAAACAAAATCTGATGTGGCCAGCACATTACCTACTTTATCATACTATACAGCAGTGCCTCGTCATGGCAATCTCGACGCATCTGCGTGTCGAATTCGCGTGCAATGCAAACGCTGTTTTTGAGTTCTGACAATACCGTCAAAAGAATCAAAATATCTGTCAAATCCTGGCTAACTAGTTTTAATGCAGACAAGAAAAATTGAATTTGCTCATACAGTAAAACTATGAATATCTGCAAAACATTTTATATACATAAGTTATACAAAATTAACTACAGTTTAATTTGTTATCTATTTATCTTGAAAAAATTACTGAAACGGCGGCTCATTTGCAAAATCGTTGAAAGAATGCTAAGAGTAAACCTCCATTTTACAAGAAATCCCAACCAGTCTTTATGCAATTTTGAAAAGAATTTTTTTCCATTAGAAAACAAACGTTTTCATTAATTGTTTGCTGTAGAAATATTACATTGTTTTTGGAATGTTATGTATGTTTTGTATGTATACAAACCCCGCACAGGTGTTATGTATGTTTCATTTATAAAACTAATAATTATTAGATAGCAAGTTAAAATTGTACACGGAATAACCGTATTTGAAACGAAACATACGGCGTAATGGTACTTATCTACTGAAATACAGCGGAAAAGCCAAAACGTACTATTAACGTACTATTAAACAACGTTGATTATCATAGCAACCAAAAGGAAAAACAAAATATTGACAATTGTACAGCATCTAATTATACTAAATACGTGTGCAAAAAGAATTTTTATTATATGTCGTATTACGACAGTTTCTTAAACAATAAAAAATAAACAAGTATAACAACAAGCAGTAGAACAAGACGTAGGATACATATGCTACAACACAAATATTCTTATACATATTATAAGGGTTTAAACTATTACTAAAATCGCCTTTCCTCAAACGCGCGCCATTTTGGAATAGTGTTATGATTGTTCCTATATTTATATTTACACTATGAACTGCTTTATTCAAAGAAAATAAAACAGTTCACTTCCCTGTCAAACCAATTTTTATGACTCAGTTATAAAGTTTTATTTAGCTGACACCAAAACCACAGAGGAACGACAGGACTAAGCTGTACGATACACATAAATGCGCTACGGGTTGCAGAACTTAATGCACACTATAATCTCTCCAGGGCGCATTATAATTTTCTCATGGCACAATTTAGATTATTGAATGCTCTTACCAAATTTTCAAATGCTGATTTATTTAAACTATTGAAGATATATATTTTTTAATTATCAATTATTTTTTGAGATGCACATTATATTTTTATAGAGGTAACGATTGTATTGCACATTTATTTATTTAGGTGCACAAATATATTATGAAAGGAACATTCAAATATATAAACGTACAATTATTTATTATGATGCACATATTATAAATATATTGCACATTTATTTTTTTAAATGCTCAAGGCATTTTTTGTATTGCTCAAATATTGTTTGTAATGGTCAAATGTTTTTTGTATTGGTCAAATATTTTATCAAAGGCTTACAATAAACGCACGTTTCATTTTATATATTGCGCAAATAATTTGTACAGAAAAAAATATCTAACCAAATCGCCGAGTGTGTTGGCTGATAATAATAAAGACAAAAGGTAATAAATATTTTATTGGCAAGTCCTATCAACTCATGCCTGTTATTGCAACTCTTTTAATGCACTATATTGACTCAAGTGATATTTCCAGTCACATTTAATCTACGTACGCGTTCACTCGGTTATTGAGGCAATTACAAACTGCTCATTGGACTTGGTCTGACGTCCGAAACATCACAACCGGTTTGTCACTCTTCATTTTCCGGAACGAATCTTGTTACAGAGCAAAATAAAAAAACAAACGGTCTTTAATATTAATCGATTTAATTACAGATGCTATTTTGTTTTTGTCGCGAGCGCCAAGGTTAAAACAATCCTGCATAGTTGAGTCTTGATGAACAACTTCGACATTGCGTTGTTATCTTGAAGAAATGCCACAATAACAAATAACTAATTGTAGGTATAAGTTACTTTATTAATGTTTATTTAATCTAAACAGGAAAACAAAAATGTTTCAGGGCTCAAAAAGACAAACCACAATTTATAATTTTAATTTTTCCTGTCAAGACAATGGACAATTTTACTTAGTACCATTAATTCTTCTTAAGTAAATTTCGTCCAATTTTTGGTAGAAATGATGCTCAAGTTCATCCACTGTGAAAACAATACATAGTCGCTAAATTAGTACAGTAAAAAGGGCAGTAGGTTAGCCTAATTTTTGACCACACCATTTTTTCGTAACTTAGCTTCATATCTATACTGATTGGCTTCTGTTTGTGTGTTTTCAGAATGGTATTAGAGCCCAAGTTCACTGACTATGGGAGCATCCATTCAGCTGATGGGCAGTTGCAGCAACATATCGCCTCCCATGCACTACTAAACCAGCTAACAACTCCGAGATCGGTACTACTGCCAGAGCTGGACGACGACGGACCCACCCACACCAAGGGAAAGAACATGTCTACAGGTAAGATTACGCAAAACAAAAAAAAAAAAAAAAACGTTCATCTTTGACAAAAGTCACTATATTGTGTTAACTTCTGTACTTCTGCGGGTATACCATGTGGTAGCACTGTAGTTACTGTCAACTTAGTAAAGTTACGATAAAATCTAATTGTGAATAATTGTCAAATTCCAATTTTGGTGAAGTTGTTTCTTATAATTCCCACAATTCTGTCCAGAATATTACCTTCAGAATCTCCCACGACGAGCTGCCATTAGAAGTATATGCAGAACCAAATGAAATGAGAGATTGAAAATTTGTGGACCTATATTGCTGGACACGATCGTCTAAACTAAAATATTTTGAGTTTTCGGTTACTTCCGGTTACACCGGAAATGATGTTAACTTTTATATTTCAAATGGAATTGGTATTTTATCGCATTTTTTAAACCTTCATTAAATTTTAGCTCCATTTTATGTTACATTACCTATACCTAACATGTGTCATTTTTGAGATATTAATTCTTTTCATTAAAAAATGACAGCTGCACGGTTACTTTCAATTGCTTATAAATGATCTCCTGTGACCGTTGGAAAAAAGTTGTCCTGAAAAATTGTTGTGAGGGTAACGGATTATCAACACATCAGTAGTACTCTTCTAAAAGTTATACAGGGTGTTCATATTATAAGATCAAAATTGAATTCGAGAAAAGTACTAATAGTCGATTTTTTCCAATGGCAACCCTAATATGTAAATGCATTTCTCAATTCTATAGAAAATTTTAGATCAACTTTGTGTACAATGTCCTATACCTAAAATGTACTTGTACCTACTGAAATCGTTTTTTTAAACATCACAGTAGAAATTGCAAATATTGGAAAATCTAGATTACGTTTGAGAACAACTCAACAATTTGGAATAAACAGAACTTTAATAGACAAGTTTTGTTAGGTAATTTTTCGGCCTACATTAGAACACAATATTAAAAATAAAACAACATCGTAAAGAAAAGTAAAAAACTGCTAAATTCTATTCAAACTGTTCAAAAACGTTGTCGTTTTCCGCTAAACATGCTTCAATTCTTTTTAACATACTGTTGTTGGTGACGTGCCTGATAGAGTTCGCACATAACCCATTGAAAGCAGCTCGAACCCTATCTTTAATTTTCTCCTTATCAGTTATTGGGTTAAAAAAATTGAAGCATGTTTAGCGGAAAACGTCAACGTTTTTGAAGGGTTACTGAAATTGAATTAAGCAATTTTTTTTAAATTTACTTTATGATTTAGTTTTATTTTTAATATTCTTTTATTGTAGGCTTATAATTTTATCAATATGTACTTAATTAATTATAAAGAAAAATGACGTAAAAAACTTGTTTAATAAAGATCTGTTTATTCCAAATTGTTGAGTTGTTCTCAAACGTAATCTAGATTTGCCAATATTTGCAATTTCTACTGTGATGTTTAAAAGACGATTTCAGTAGGTACAAGTACATTTTAGATATAGGACATTGTACATAAAGTTGACCTAAAATTTTCCATAGAAATGAGAAATGTATTCATATGTTAGGGTTGCCATTTGAAAAAATCGAGTTTTAGTACTTTTTTCGAATTCAACTTTGATCTTATAATTTGAACATCCTGTATAACTTCTACAAGAGTTCTACCGATGTGTCGATAATACGTTACCTTCAAAACAATTTTGCCGGACAACTTTTTTCCAACGGTCAACGGGGCTAGTTTATAAGCAACTGAAAGTAACCGTGCAGCTGTCATTTTTTAAGGAAAAGTATGCATATCTCAAAAATGACACAGGTTCGGTATAGGGAATGTAACATAAAGTTGATCTAAAATTTAATGAAGATTTCGAAAATGCAATAAAATACAGGGTAATCCATTTGAAATATAAAAGTTGACATCATTTCCGGTGTAACCGGAAGTAATCGAAAACTCAAAATATTTTAGCTGAGACGATCGTGTCCAACAATATAATTCCACAAATTCTCAATCTCTCATTGCATTTTGTTCTCCATATACTTCTAATGGCAGCTCGTCGTGGGAGACTCTGTATAAACTAAGAAATCCATTAGAAATACTTTAGATGCAAATCGTAGTAGATATGACGTAGGTTTGTTCTTCGCATAACTACCTACTTATTTAGGTAAATATAATCCTTGTATTATATACCTGAAAACAGGATTTGATGGTTAGTTGCCAAGAATAATGCAAGATAGCTTACCAGTCTGTTGTTCATAGACTGTGTTAAAAGGCTATTGATTTAATGCGACAAGATCAAACAACGCACAATACTAACAAAAAATAATGCTGCTGTAATCTTCATGATTAAAAAAAATGATGCAAATAGGGACGAAGATCATGCTCAATGGCTCCAGTCACTGGCTCCCTGTAAACGTGCCTGTAAACTAAACAAAACAAAATTGGTTATGTATGCGCTTTTACGTTTGACATCAATGCCACCAATTTTAGAAACCTAAATGTTACTAAAAACAAAACAGTGTTTTATACAATGTGTCAATTTTGAAATATAAAATTAATTGTTTAGTTTATAAGATTCTACTTGATCGACATCGATCGTGTCTGCATTAAAATAAAACTAGTTAGCCAGGATTTGACAGATATTTTGATTCTATTGACAGTAGGTGTTGCCAAACCATCGGCGTTTGACACTACCTACTGTCATTAGAATGAAAATGTCTGTCAAATCCTGGCTAACTAGTTTTATATTAATGCAGACACGACCGATCTCAATCAAATACAATTTGGTCACGCAGCTAAACTATTAATTTTACCAAAAAATTTCATATAAATAAATTATTCAAAATTTCCTCTAGTTTAATTAATTATTTGACTATTTTGACGAAATTACAGAAGTTGCAGTTCATTTGCAAAATCCTTTAGAAATGCTTTGAGTAAACATCCAGATCTTTTAAACCCTTTTGAACACAAATCTTTTTAGGTTTTTTTTTTTCGTTATGTAACTTCTAAATATGAAGTTTCGTCCCGATACCTTTAGTAGTTTCTCCGGAATCGTCGCCACAAAAAAAAAAAACAGGCACATTTGCAGTAAAAACCAACTTTTAATTCAATTATAAAGATCATGTTGACATTACTTGCGATTTATCTTAGCTTATGGGTTCACTTAAATTAAAAACAATATTTTGTATAACATAGTTCTTTCTGTATTTATTTAGTCCCATGAATTTTGTTCGCCTGTTGTGATTCACTCAGTATACCTTATCTCTTGGAATATTCATTTAAAATTTGTCAATGAATATCCTTATTTGGATTGAAACAGATAACACAGATATACAATGACAATATTATTTAATAACAGGTGCAACCCACTTCAAAATGAATAACATACACGTTATAAAAATTACCTCTGATAAACTTAATAATACAGACAATATCGCTAGCATACCCAAATAATCACAGGTTTATTTTGCAACACCCTGTATAATACTGCAGAAATAATCAAAAAATCACGTCATAAAAATTATCTCTCATAAACTTAATAATACAGATAATATCCAATGCAGCTAAACTATTAAATTTACCAAAAAAATATCAGACATAAATTATAGAAAATTTCCTCTACTTTCATTTATTATTTAACTATTTTGGCGAAATTACTGAAACCGCGGCACATTTGCTAAATCCATGAAAATGCTAAAAATAAACATCCAGTTCCTTTCGATCCTTTTGAACAAAAACCTTTTCAGCTCTAAGTTTGGTCACGAAACTTCTAAATATGAAGTTTCGTCCCGATACCTTTAGTAGTTTCCCCGGAATCGTCGCCACAGAAAAAAAAAAACGGGTACACACACACAGACACAGACATTTTTTGTACCTAAGTCAATATCAAATGTTCAGGGGACCCAAAAAAGGGCATATTTCCGCTAAAATCTCAATTTTTTCGGCACGTTTATAATACTTTGTATACTACGTATGACAAAGTGTTACATTTTGTTAATTTTAACACCGAAAACAGTGTTACAATGTGTCAATTACGAATGCAAAGTAGAAAAATGTTTAGTAATTTCAGTTTTTGTGGTCATTCATACCATAGGTCATACATCAGTATATAAATTATAAGTTCGAAGTTATTAAGTAAGTAAAATTGATTAGTTTACGTCTGGGAATGTAAGTCCGGCCCTGTCCGGCATAAACCAGTAGAACACGCCGCCTTTAATGCCACTAAAATATTTAAGAGTCTGTAGACGGCTAAATCGTAAACCAATAGAAATAAGAACTCAGAATCACGAAAACAATTGACCTCGTCTGAACTCCCATGTTGTTATTGTTGAATTTTCGGCGCAGATACATTTTGATAAATAAAATATCAATATAGTTTTTTTTTCTGCAACGTCATTGTATCAGGAAGTCTGCTCGCAAAATTATATATGAAAGATACGTTGAACAAAGCGTGGGGCACCCCTAACTAGTTGCAATCTGATATCATTACAGTCAACGATATCTAATGGAAGCCAACTAAGGAAACTCTGTGATCATGTTACTATAATGTACAGCAAACACGCAAAATATCTTGTCCCTTTTGTTCCTGCAAATTCACTATATAATGGGGAGTTTCCAAAAAGTTAAAGGTTCCAATCCTACCGTACCTAGATTATATGTTCTTCCCAAAATTCACAGACCTGGTAAATCAGTGAGACCTATTGTATCAGGTATATTAACTCACCTACTTACCAGTTAACGAAATGGTTATCGAATGAGTTCAACAATTTACCTGTTCCTCAACCAAGCTTCTCTGTTAATAACTCATTGGAGTTTATCAATAAGGTTAACAATGTAAAATTAGAGGATGGCGAATAGTTGATTTCATTTGATGTTGCTTCACTGTTTCCTAGTGTGCCTATTCCGGAAACTTTGGAGTTTCTTAGGGAATTATTGAGCAATAACAACTTTGACCCGTCAGAAATAGATGAATATGTAAGATTGACTGCCCTTTGTATGTCTCGAAATTGTTTTCAAATAAACGGAAAGTTTTTTGAACAACTTGAGGGAACTGCAATGGGTAACTGTCTCTCACCTTTTATTGCCAACTTGTTTATGAGCAGATTTGAAACCAATGTAAAGTCTATAGCACCATATTTCCCTAAGACTTGGGTTAGGTATGTCGACGATATTTTTGCCATTTTTGACACCAAGAAGTGCAGTATTCAAGATTTTCTTCTCGTTTTGAATTCTAAATTCAACACCATTAACTTTACTGTAGAACAAGAAGTTAACGGCCAACTTCCATTTTTAGATACTCTGGTAGTCAGGAATAGCACAAATATAATAGAAATTGACGTGTATCGGAAAGATACTAACACAATCAGGTTTATCCCTAATGATTCGCAGCATCCTTTTCAACAAAAATTGTCTTTTATTAGTTGTTTAGTAAATAGGTTATTGAAATTTCCATTGCCCGCAGATAGATATCAGCAAGAATTATTGTTTATTAAGAATGTTGTCATACATAATGGGTACCCTGAGAAAATAGTTGATAGAATGATTAAGAAGCAGAATCAAAAAATGTATGTAAATCAAATATCTACTTTAAATACTTTGTCTGTAGAAAAGAAGAAATATGTTAAAATACCGTTCGATTGTGCATATACAAGGGGTTTGAGAAGTATTTTTACATCACAAAATCTCTGTTTAGCATATTCGACTCATAATAGCATAAAAAACCTTCTTGGAAACCCAAAGGATAAGGTAGATGTACTTGATAAATCTGGTATATATTGTATCAAATGTCATGACTGTGAAAAAGTATACGTAGGCCAGACAGAAGAACAATTTTAACTAGGTTCAAAGAACATGTAGCTCATTGTAAATATAATCGTTTTGAAAAATCTAGTGTGGCTCAATATATTTTAGACACAGGTCATAAAGTAGTTGTAGATGACTTAAAACTTGTAAAAGGTGTGTCAAATAATAGGGAACTAAACAGCTTGGAAAGCATCTTTATTCACCTGAATAGAGATAAATTAATAAATTCAGACAGGGGTCCTATACCTAGTTCGCCATTGTTTGACCTGCTTTAATTCAAACTTGTTTTTTACGCTTCAATGATCAAAATTCACTGAGGTGTGACCAACAAATGGGTATATATAGGGTAATTTTTAACATGGACGTCACTTCCACTAGTGATTTGCTTGGACAATATCCAGTAAAGATACTATGAAGTGCTAATCTCTCTTTTCCTCTTTTTAGGTTCTACTGAAGATGGCAACATAGTTGCTGAAATACGTATTTAGGTTTCTAAAATACTTGTTGTGGTTAGGGGTTTATAATTTTATTATATAATGGGGACGTTACAAATACAGAAAAAAACTACTATCGGATATTAAATTTAACACCAACGTACACTATTTGTATTTTGCATATAAATTTATAGCGTTCAATATTTTGTAATCTTTTTATTTCAATACTAAATAATTTATTCCATTAGTTACCTACTTTTCGGGTTGCATTGATGCACCGCACGTGTTTGATGTCAGATCAGATCCCTGTCGTAAATAATACCTTCGGGTGCACACAAAAAACCCTTTGAGCCACGTGATTAGATCGACGCGAATGCGAACAAATAAAGCGGTTTATGGCGAGACACTCGCCGAACGCGCGATTTTTATCCAATTATTCGACTTCTGGCAGTTCGAATGTTAGCGGATTTGATTACAACGGAAAACGGGAACATATTTTAGTAAATACAACGGAAAACGGTTACATATTTTAATAAATAAAATGAGTTAAAAATTTAGTTAGTTAGTTAAAATCTAGTTTGACGAGTATTTTTGGTTAACTTTAGTAATTGTTACGTGGCGCATGTTTATTTGGGTAATGCACTACTATTTTATAACTCATAAATAAATGTTTGTTTATACTTTGGCTTATTTATAATGCAATGGCAGCGGGCAACTGGCACTGTATACTGTATAGTTCTTTTATTGTTTGAAATTTACACTCTTGACTGCCACCATACAAAAAAGCTGTTTACCGTGACCAGAATAGTTTTATTTATAGAGGAATTTTTCACAATATGACTCAAAACGAATGTAAGAATACACATTACAATTATTTTTACTTTATTATACATAGTATGATAAAGTCAAATAATTGTGTCGAAAAAAGGTTCGAAACTTCAAATTTAGAAGTTTCATGACTAAACTTAGAGCTGAAGTTTTGTTCAAAACGTTTCAGGGAAACTGAAAGTTTAGTCTTAGCATTTTCCATCGCTTTTGCAAACGAGCCACCATTTCTATAATTTTGGTCAAAATAGTAATCTAGAATCAACTAAAGAAGCTAAAGAAACTAAAGAAGGGTTAATGATAATTAACCCAGGTGAGGATATTTTTGGAAAAAATACCTCCGCCCGGATTTGAACCAGGAACCCTCCAATTTCCGGTTGACAGCTCTCCCAATTGAGCTACAGAGGCTGTGGACACTTATAGGTTTTATTTGTCACTTCAGGACTTGCAATCCGAGTTTCAAAACAAAAAAAAAACCGTCGTGACACCTATTGGGGCTAGATGGAAGTTTGCTAACTAGGAATCACTAAATGTGACAAATAAAACCTATACATTTCTACAGCCTCTGTAGCTCAACTGGGAGAGCTGACAACCGGAAATTGGAGGGTTTCTTTAGTTGATTGTACTGACGAGTTTACGTAATAACCATTTTCCCTTAAATTTAATCATCTGTATGAGCTGTTTAGCAATAAACATTTAGCGATTCCTAGTTACCAAACTTCCATCTAGCCCCGATAGGTGTCATGACGGGTTTGTTTATTATCTGCGGTTGACACTGCTGTATAGTATGATAAAGTCATGAGCCTGCCCACATCAGATTTTGTTCAGTGAAATTTCATTATTTCGCTATTTTTGGAAAACATTGGATTTTTGGGCTATCCCGAAAACTATTACAATTACAATAAGTAATATTTTAAAACGAATACTATTTAAAACTATAAAAACTATATGAAAGTACCGGGGCTACTTGAAAACGCATCCAGAAACGTTTTCAATTGTTCCTATCAAAAACCAACCGTTACGTAAAATAGCAATTTTTCTATACGGTATACAGGGTGAGTCGTAACGTACGAATAAGATTGACTTAGTAAAGTTTTGAACTAAACACAAGCTATGAAGTTACAGTAAGTAATATTGTTGTTTAATACAATGTTTAATTGAAAATGAAGAAACATTTATAAACATAAAAGTTACAATTATTTTTTTTCTTAACAATTTTGTTCAGTTTCGAAACATCTAAACAATTATATGTTTGTGGCCAAATAAGTTCATATAATTGCTTGGATGGATTGAACCTGAATTAAAAATTTGAATTGAAAAATTTGACGGTTTCATAGTTTCAATATTGTTAGTTGAATTTAAGAAGTTTGATACTTACCATATGCAACAATAAGTTCATTACGCAATACATTGTTTGAAAAGAAATACATATGTGATTGAGGTAATTACTTACATCTAAATATATATTACATCAGTGTCTACAGTGTCTTTGTACACAAGCACCAGAATATACTAAATATCAATACTAACTATGTAAATAAAATATGCAAATGATCTTGTAAATAACAATTTTGCATTTCTCAGTTTCCTGTTCGATATCCCCAGGAGTCTGAAATAAATTGCAGTAGTCATGTTATCAATATAGTATGAAGTATTATCTACCTCAACAAAACTGATTATAGATTCTTCCGTTCCGATAGTGGAGTACATACTTCCATTGGTTGGTTCTAATCGCGCTTCTACATTTGGGGGAATTAGATGAGGCACATATGTATAGCTGTTGCAAACTTAGCATCTATAACAGTAGTTAACGATAATATTTGTTATTTATTATTTTTTTGGAGTTACTGTCTTCTATGTAACGCATCTCAACTGGAAGCTCTAAAATATGAAGTTTTTTACACCATTTTCTTCAGTTGTAAGATTGCATCACAAAATTATCCTATTTCAACTATAGAGGACTAGTTGAATTTGGATATAGTGACCATTAGAAGTCCAAATTAATCTCTAAAATAAATAAACTACAATATTCAATAATATAAAAATAATATACACATACATAAAGAATAATATAAAAATATAAGAATATAACAGCTTAAACAACTATTTTTAACAGTTGTTACAGTAGTATTATCGTGTTTTTTTTGTTACATTGCAAGTATCGCCAGAACTTTTTAACTGTGAATATAAGTCTATAACAGCACCCTTCCTGATGAAATTAAGTATCAAACATAGAATGATCGTTTACACCAACATGTTGCTATAATAGGAAGAACAGATTTTGCAAGTACTGGATATAGTTCGATATGGAGACAAACATGAACCTTTTCAACTTGTTTTAGTCTTTTTAGTTACTTTACCCTTAACAACAGGAAAAAAATCATAAACGTAAAAATAAAGAAATTTGTGGCGGATTTCTTTAGCTGGATTCAGTGATGTACGACAGAATATAAAATTAGTAAATAGGTAATAAAATACAGCGAAACAGTTTCTTCCAGTTTAAGGATTTTACCATAAACTAAAAAAATGTAATATTTCGGTACGAAGCATCTCGAGTTTGTGATGAGCTGTGACAGAGGTAATACGGTCACTTTTGACATTTCTTCATCGCACAATAATCGCGTTTTTAGTGGAAAAGTTTTGTCAGAAAGGGCACTTAGATTAATAAAATGTGACCGTTGGAAAAAAGTTGTCCTGAAAAATTGTTGTGAGGGTAACGGATTATCAACACATCAGTAGTACTCTTCTAAAAGTTATACAGGGTGTTCATATTATAAGATCAAAATTGAATTCGAGAAAAGTACTAATAGTCGATTTTTTCCAATGGCAACCCTAATATGTAAATGCATTTCTCAATTCTATAGAAAATTTTAGATCAACTTTGTGTACAATGTCCGATACCTAAAATGTACTTGTACCTACTGAAATCGTTTTTTATACATCACAGTAGAAATTGCAAATATTGGCAAATCTAGATTACGTTTGAGAACAACTCAACAATTTGGAATAAACAGAACTTTAATAGACAAGTTTTGTTAGGTAATTTTTCGTTATAGTATTTATAAAATTATAGGCCTACATTAAAACACAATATTAAAAATAAAACAAAATCGTAAAGAAAAGTAAAAAACTGCTAAATTCTATTTCAGTAACTGTTCAAAAACGTTGTCGTTTTCCGCTAAACGCTTCAATTCTTTTTAACATACTATTGTTGGTGACGTCCCTGATAGAGTTCGCACATAACCCATTGAAAGCAGCTCGAACCCTATCTTTCATTTTCTCCTTATCAGTTATTGGGTTAAAAAAATTGAAGCATGTTAAGCGGAAAACGTCAACGTTTTTGAAGGGTTACCGAAATTGAATTAAGCAATTTTTTTTAATTTACTTTAGGATTTTGTTTTATTTTTAATATTGTTTTATTGTAGGCTTATAATTTTATCAATATGTACTTAATTAATTATAAAGAAAAATGACGTAAAAAACTTTTAATAAAGTTTTGTTTCTTCCAAATTGTTCAGTTGTTTTGAAAAGCAATCTAGATGTGGCAATATTTGCAATTTCTACTGTGATGATTAAAAATCGATTTCTTGTCTATTAAAGTTCTGTTTATTCCAAATTGTTGAGTTGTTCTCAAAAGTAATCTAGATTTGCCAATATTTGCAATTTCTACTGTGATGTTTAAAAAACGATTTCAGTAGGTACAAGTATATTTTAGGTATAGGACATTGTACATAAAGTTGACCTAAAATTTTCCATAGAAATGAGAAATGTATTCATATGTTAGGGTTGCCATTTGAAAAAATCGACTTTTAGTACTTTGCTCGAATTCCACTTTGATCTTATAATTTGAACACCCTGTATAACTTTTACAAGAGTTTACCGATGTGTCGATAATACGTTACCTTCAAAACAATTTTGCCGGACAACTTTTTTCCAACTGTCAACGGGGCTAGTTTATAAGTAATTGAAAGTAACCGTGCAGCTGTCATTTTTTAAGGAAAAGTATGCATATCTCAAAAATGACACAGGTTAGGTATAGGGAATGTAACATAAAGTTGATCTAAAATTTAATGAAGATTTCGAAAATGCAATAAAATACAGGGTATTCCATTTGAAATAGAAAAGTTGACATCATTTCCGGTGTAACCGGAAGTAATCGAAATCTCAAAATATTTTAGCTGAGACGATCGTGTCCAACAATATAATTCCACAAATTCTCAATCTCTCATTGCATTTTGTTCTCCATATACTTCTAATGGCAGCTCGTCGTGGGAGACTCTGTATAAACTACGAAATCCATTAGAAATATTTTAGATGGAAATCGTGGTAGATATGACGTAGGTTTGTTCTTCGCATAACAACCTACTTATTCAAGTAAATGTAATCCTTGTATTATATACCTGAAAACAGGATTTTACGGTTAGTTGCCAAGAATAATGCAAGATAGCTTACCAGTCTGTTGTTCACCGACTGTGTTAGAAGGCTATTGATTTAATCCGACAAGATCAAAAAACTCACAATACTAACCAAAAATAATGCTGCTGTAATATTCATGTTTAAAAAAATATGATGCAAATAGGGACGAAGATCATGCTCAATGGCTCCAGTCACTGTCTCCCTGTAAACCTGCCTGTAAACTAAACAAAAAAAATGGTTATGTTAAATTAAATTATACAAAATTTCCTCTAGTTTAATTTATTATTTAACTATTTTGACGAAATTACGGAAATTGCAGTTCATTTACAAAATCTTTTAGAAATGCTTTGAGTAAACATCCAGATCTTTTAGACCCTTTTTAACAAAACTCTTTTTAGGTTTTTTTTGTTATGTAACTTCTAAATATGAAGTTTCGTCCCGATACCTTTAGTAGTTTCTCCGGAATAGTCGCCACAAAAAACAGGTACATTTGCAGTAAAAACCAACTTTTAATTCAATTATAAAGATCATGTTACTTGCGATTTATCTTAGCTTATGGGTTCACTTAAATTGAAAACAATATTTTTGTATAACATAGTTCTTACTGTATTTACAGTCCCATGAATTTTATTCGCCTGTTATGATTCACTCAGTATACCTTATCTCTTGGAATATTCACTTAAAATTTGCCAATGAATATCCTTATTTGGATTGAAGCAGATAACACAGATATACAATCACAATATTATTTAATAACAGGTGCAATCCACTTCAAAATAAATAACATACACGTCATAAAAATTATCTCTCATAAACTTAATAATGCAGATAATATCCAATGCAGCTAAACTATTAAATTTACCAAAAAAATATCAGACATAAATTATACAAAATTTCCGCTACTTTAATTTATATTTAACTATTTAACTATTTTGGCGAAATTACAGAAACCGCGGCACATTTGCTAAATCCATGAAAATGCTAAAAATAAACATCCAGTTCCTTTCGATCCTTTTCAGCTCTAAGTTTGGTCACGAAACTTCTAAATATGAAGTTTCGTCCCGATACCTTTAGTAGTTTCTCCGGAATCGTCGCCACAGAAAAAAAAACGGGTACACATACAGGCACAGACATTGTTTGTACCTAAGTCAATGTCAAATGTTCAGGGGACCCAAAAAAGGCATATTTCCGCTAAAATCTCAATGTTTTTCGGCACGTTTATAATACTTTGTATACTACGTATGACAAAGTGTTACATTTTGCTAATTGTAACACCGAAAACAATGTTACAATGTGTCAATTACGAATGCAAAGTAGAGAAAAGTTTAGTAATTTGAGTTTTTGTGGTCATTCATACCATAGGTCATCGTCATACGTCAGTATAATTTATGAGTTCGAAGTAATTAAGTAAGTAAAATTGATTAGTTTACGTCTGGGAATGTAAGTCCGGCCCTGTCCGGCATAAACCAGTAGAACACGCCTCCTTTAATGCCACTAAAATATTTAAGAGTCTGTAGACGGCTAAATCGTAAACCAATAGAAATAAGAACTCGAGAATCACGAAAACAATTGACCTCGTCTGAACTCCCATGTTGTTATTGTTGAATTTTCGGCGCAGATACGTTTTGATAAATAAAATATGCCACATCATTGTATCAAGAAGTCTGCTCGCAAAATTATATTTGAAAGATACCTTGAACTAAGCGTGGGGCACCCCTAACTAGTTGCAATCTGATATCATTACAGTCAACGATATCTAATGGAAGCCAACCAAGGAAAGTCTGTGATCATGTTACTATAATGTACAGCAAACACGCAAAATATCTTGTCCCTTTTGTTCCTGCAAATTCACTATATAATGGGGAGTTTCCAAAAAGTTAAAGTTTCCAATCCTACCGTACCTAGATTATATGTTCTTCCCAAAATTCACAAACCTGGTAAATCAGTGAGACCTATTGTATCAGGTATTAACTCACTTACTTACCAGTTAACGAAATGGTTATCGAATGAGTTCAACAATTTACCTGTTCCTCAACCAAGCTTCTCTGTTAATAACTCATTGGAGTTTATCAATTAAGGTTAACAATGTAAAATTAGAGGATGGCGAATTGTTGATTTCATTTGATGTTGCTTCACTGTTTCCTAGTGTGCCTATTCCGGAAACTTTGGAGTTTCTTAGGGAATTATTGAGCAATAACAACTTTGACCCGTCAGAAATAAATGAATATGTAAGATTGACTGCCCTTTGTATGTCTCAAAATTGTTTTCAAATAAACGGAAAGTTTTTTTAACAACTTGAGGGAACTGCAATGGGTAACTGTCTCTCACCTTTTATTGCCAACTTGTTTATGAGCAGATTTGAAACCAATGTAAAGTCTATAGCACCATATTTCCCTAAGACTTGGGTTAGGTATGTCGACGATATTTTTGCCATTTTTGACACCAAGAAGTGCAGTATTCAAGATTTTCTTCTCGTTTTGAATTCTAAATTCAACACCATTAACTTTACTGTAGAACAAGAAGTTAACGGCCAACTTCCATTTTTAGATACTCTAGTAGTCAGGAATAGCACAAATATAATAGAAATTGACGTGTATCGGAAAGATACTAACACAATCAGGTTTATCCCTAATGATTCGCAGCATCCTTTTCAACAAAAATTGTCTTTTATTAGTTGTTTAGTAAATAGGTTATTGAAATTTCCATTGCCCGCAGATAGATATCAGCAAGAATTATTGTTTATTAAGAATGTTGTCATACATAATGGGTACCCTGAGAAAATAGTTGATAGAATGATTAAGAAGCAGAATCAAAAAATGTATGTAAATCAAATATCTACTTTAAATACTTTGTCTGTAGAAAAGAAGAAATATGTTAAAATACCGTTCGATTGTGCATATACAAGGGGTTTGAGAAGTATTTTTACATCACAAAATCTCTGTTTAGCATATTCGACTCATAATAGCATAAAAAACCTTCTTGGAAACCCAAAGGATAAGGTAGATGTACTTGATAAATCTAGTATATATTGTATCAAATGTCATGACTGTGAAAAAGAATACGTAGGCCAGACAGAAGAACAATTTTAACTAGGTTCAAAGAACATGTAGCTCATTATAAATATAATCGTTTTGAAAAATCTAGTGTGGCTCAACATATTTTAGACACAGGTCATAAAGTAGTTGTAGATGACTTAAAACTTGTAAAAGCTGTGTCAAATAATAGGGAACTAAACAGCTTGGAAAGCATCTTTATTCACTTGAATAGAGATAAATTAATAAATTCAGACAGGGGTCCTATACCTAGTTCGCCATTGTTTGACCTGCTTTAATTCAAACTTGTTTTTTACGCTTCAATGATCAAAATTCACTGAGGTGTGACCAACAAATGGGTATATATATAGGGTAATTTTTAACATGGACGTCACTTCCACTAGTGATTTGCTTGGACAATATCCAGTAAAGATACTATGAAGTGCTAATCTCTCTTTTCCTCTTTTTAGTTTCTACTGAAGATGGCAACATAGTTGCTGAAATACGTATTTAGGTTTCTAAAATACTTGTTGTGGTTAGGGGTTTATAATTTTATTATATAATGGGGACGTTACAAATACAGGAAAAAATACTATCGGATATTAAATTTATCATCAACGTACACTATTTGTATTTTGCATATAAATTTATTGCGTTCAATATTTTGTAATCTTTTCAATTCAACACTAAATAATTTATTCCATTAGTTACCTACTTTTCGGGTTGCACTGATGCACCGCACGTGTTTGATGTCATCAATCAGACCACTGTCGTAAATAATACCTCCGGGTACACACAAAAAAGCCTTTGAGCCACGTGATTAGATCGACGCGAATGCGAACAAATAAAGCGGTTTATGGCGAGACACTCGCCGAACGCGCGAATTTTATCCAATTATTCGACTTCTGGCAGTTCGAATGTTAGCGGATTTGGTTACAACGCAAAACGGGAACATATTTTCGTAAATACAACGGAAAACGGTTACATATTGTAGTAAATAAAATGAGTTAAAGACTATTTTGACGAGTATTTTTGGTTAACTCTAGTAATTGTTACGTGGCGCATGTTTATTTGGGCAATGCACTACTATTTTATAACTCATAAATAAATGTTTGTTTATACTTTGGCTTATTTATAATGCAATGGCAGCGGGCAACTGGCACTGTATACTGTATAGTTCTTTTATTGTTTGAAATTTATACTCTTGACTGCCACCATACAATAAAGCTGTTTACCGTGACCAGAATAGTTTTATTTATAGAGGGATTTTTCACAATATGACTCAAAACGAATGTAAAAAGTAAAAATACACATTACAATTATTTTTACTTTATTATACATAGTATGACAAAGTCTTATTATAATCGTGTCGAAAAAAAGGTTCGAAACTTCATATTTAGAAGTTTCATGACTAAACTTAGAGCTGAAGTTTTGTTCAAAACGTTTCAGGGAAACTGAAAGTTTAGTCTTAGCATTTTCCGTCGATTTTGCAAATGAGCCGCCATTTCTGTAATTTTGTCAAAATAGTTCAATAATAAATTAACGTAGAGATAATTTTGTATAGTTTATGAATTTTTTTGGTAAAATCAATAGTTTAGCTGCATGAGGAAACTTTAACCTTGAGTTTAATCATCTGTATGAGTTATTTAGCAATAAACATTTAGCGAGTCCTAGTTACCAAACTTCCATCTAGCCCCGATAGGTGTCATGACGGATTTGTTTATCATCTGCCGTTGACACTGCTGTATAGTATGATAAAGTCATGAGCCCGGCCACATCAGATTTTTTTCAGTGAAATTTCATTATTTCGTATTTTTTTGAAAACATTGGATTTTTGAGCTATCCCGAAAACTATTACAATTACAATAAGTAATATTTTAAAACAAATACGTTTTCAATTGTTCCTATCAAAAACCAACCGTTACGTAAAATAGCCATTTTTTTATACGGTATACAGGGTGAGTCGTAACGTACGAATAAGATTGACTTAGTAAAGTTTTGAACTAAACACAAGCTATGAAGTTACAGTAATATTGTTGTTTAATACAATGTTTAATTGAAAATGAAGAAAAATTTATAAACATAAAAGTTACAACTATTTTTTTTCTTAACAATTTTGTTCAGTCTCAAAACATCTAAACAATTGTATGTTTGTGGCTAAATAAGTTCATATAATTGCTTGGATGGATTGAACCTAAATTAAAAATTTGAATTGAAAAATTTTAATTGAAAAAAAACTATTTTATTTCAAAGTTTGATTTAGTCCACTCACGGTTTCATTATTGTTAGTTGAATTTAAGAAGTTCGATACTTACCATATGCAACAATAGGTTCATTACGCAATACATTGTTTGAAAAGAAATACATATGTGATTGAGGTAATTACTTACATCTAAATATATCTTACAATAGTACAGTCTCCTTGTACACAAACACCACAATATACTAAATATCAATACTAACTATGTAAATAAAATATGCAAATGATCTTGTAAATAGCATTTTTGTATTTCTCAGTTTCCTGTTCTATATCCCCAGGAGTCTGAAATAAATTGCAGTAGTCATGTTATCAATATAGTATGAAGTATTATCTACCTCAACAAAACTGATTATAGATTCTTCCGTTCCGATAGTGGAGTACTTCCATTGTTTGTTTCTAATCGTGCTTCTACATTTGGGGGAATTAGATGAGGCACATATGTATAGCTGTGTTGCAAACTTAGCATCTATAACAGTAGTTAACGATAATATTTGTTATTTATTATTTTTTGGACTTACTGTCTTCTGTGTAGCGCATCTGAACTAGAAGCTCTAAAATATGAAGTTTTTTACACAATTTTCTTCAATTGTAAGATTGCGTCACAAAATGGTCCTATTTCAACTATAGAGGACTAGTTGAATTTGGATATAGTGACTATTAGAGGTCCAAATTAATCTCTAAAATACATAAACTACAATATTCAATAATATACACATTCATAATTAATAATAATATAAAAATATAAGAATATAACAGTTTAAACAACTAGATTTAACAGTAGTTACAGTAGTGTTGTCGTGTTTTTTTCCCGTTACATTGCAAGTATCCCCAGAATTTTTTAACTGTGAATATAAGTCTATAGCAGCACCCTTTCTGATCAAATTAAGTATCAAACATAAAATGATCGTTTACACCAACATGTTGCTATAATAAGAAGAACAGATTTTGCAAGTACATACTAGATATAATTCGATTTGGAGACAAACATAAACCTTTTCAACTTGTTTTAGTCTTTTTAGTTACTTTACCCTTAACAACAGGAAAAGAGCATAAACGTAAAAATGAAGAAATTTGTGGCGGATTTCTTTAGCTGGATTCAGTGATGTACGACAGAATATAAAATTAGTAAATAGGCAATAAAATACAGCGAAACAGTTTCTTCCAGTTTAAGGATTTTACCATAAACTAAAAAATGTAATATTTCGGTACGAAGCATCTCGAGTTTGTGATGAGTTGTGACAGAGGTAATACGGTCACTTTTGACATTTCTTCATCGCACAATAATCGCGTTTTTAGTGGAAAAGTTTTGTCAGAAAGGGCACTTAGATTAATAAAATCTGTAATGTATGGTTGGACTTTTTGAACTGTATTTGAGAAAACCGAAAAACGTACAAGCATCTAATATAAATTTTTGCATGATAAGAAATTGAATATTTAATATTCTAAGAAGTTGCACTGAATATTTCATCAATTTTGAACAATAAATAACGTGTTCACATGAATAAACATCCATGCCATATACATAACAAAAATACGTCAAAATGTTTTATTGGCATCAATATGGCAAGTTGAAAATTTTCTCATGAATCCCGGATCAGTATATTGTCCGGGCTTGGAAGCCCTAGCTAGAGGATACCTCTTGGTGGAATCATACGTATATTTCCAGTAAATATATATTTCTGAATAAAAATACACATTTGAATTGAGCATTTGTTTTTTAGTGTGTACAGCAGGTCAAAAAAGAACGCTTACTTAAAAAAATCCACGAATATCTGACTCTATTCTGCGTGTAAAATAATAATAAAACATTTATAACGTATACACCTTCAGAAACCAAAATTATCGTCAAGACAAGTCACATTTAAGTTGCTCATAGTTTTATTTTAAAAAAAAAACAGGTCAATCATTTGCCTATTTATCAACATGATGATTGTTGTTCGTTGCAGGTGATCTGTACCAAAGGCAGCCGTTGTTGCAGACTACAAAAAACGATAAGAGAGCCAACGACTGCTTCGAAGATGACGACGAAGATAACATGTTGCAGACGACAACCTCAAATGGCCACACTAGAATCGAAATGCCAATTCCGCCAAGGGAAGAGCCTCGGTTCCCACCAGAAAAGTGCAAAACTGTTATAGGTAAGTCCTAAATATGTCCTAAATCCCGATATATCTCTGTTTAGTTAGTTAAGATAAGTATGAACAAGTTTAATTATTTTTTTGTTTGTTTCAGCGTTCGTGATAACATTATTTAGTTTTATATTAACGTTACTATCTCTCTCGGTGATCCACGATAAGGTGCCGGACAGGGAGACGTACGGCCCACTACCCGATATTATTTTAGATAACGTGCCTCGACAGGACTGGGCCCTCGACGTGTCCGAGTATATCATCATGGTTTCCGTTAACTCGATGTTAATCTGTATGGTACTACATAAACATAGGTAAATCTCAAAAAAAAATAATCAATTATTGAATTAATAATAATAATAATAATAATAATAGTTATTTATGTGCCAAGGGCATTAAAAGGATGTTTATCCCCCGAAGGTGAGAGCTTTTTAAGTTGACCGAGGGTATAAACATCAAGTAATGCCCGTGGTGCATACAAAATTCTATGTCCTACAATGGTTTTGTTCCTCCGTTTGAGTAATATTAATAAATATTTTGACGTTATCAATTGACATGCGTATCTACGGAGCTACGGAACTGTCATCTACGGAGATGACAGTTCCTTTGAATAAAGAGGTCATTATTCAAAACAACTCATTATTATTCAGCTTGTGACATCCTTAGCTATTTCATAATATAACTAAATTAGAATACAAGTAAGTAATACTATAATATAATTACACAACCAAAGATTTGAAAAGCAGTTAATTTAAAAATATAGTATGTAAGTACGTAGAATGAATGCTTATGGGCAACTTGTGATTAACTAAAAAGCTGGGTTATGTTGAATTTTGTAGTTCGTTTTTGTGGGTGTTCAACAAAGGGCATGACATAACCTCTCATGCAACAATAAAAAATAAACCTTTGAAACATATTCAATAATTTTTGCATAGTTCTAACCATAACATAATTAATAATTTTGAAATGTCTCTTCTCTTTCCAGGTTTATAATATTTAGGAGGATATTTTTAATTTTGTCACTGCTGTACATGTACAGGGCGATCACGATGTTTGTCACTGTGATGCCCGTCTCGAATACGAAGTACTATTGTTCACCGAAACTAAACAACACAACGCCGCTCGTGATAGTGCAGAGGATAGCGCATTTATTCTCGGGTTTCGGCCTTTCTGTCAACGGAAAGCACACCTTCTGCGGCGACTACATCTACAGCGGACATACCGTCATACTTGTCTTCTCGTACCTATTTATGTCAGAATGTAAGTATTATCTAAGCCCTATGGGATAACAAAACTGGATGAACGTAAATAAATAGTTGTAAAATTGAGCTACCTAACCTACAAATTTGACAGATGTCAGATTGTTATGTCGAGTTGAGTAATTTAGACAAAGGAATATTTATATACCATTGAATGTTTCCATTCTATTTATTATTTTTCTGTAGCGTTGTAAGCCTCGTAATCAAATATTTAATTGAGAATTCAAACTTACGTTCACTTGGTAAAACTTTTGTGCCTGTTCTAGATCTTATTTAGACAAATGCCTGAAATTTCCTATTATACAACTTATGTATATTTTCATTTTAGATACTCCGAAAAAATTATATCTGATCCACTGGATGTACTGGCTGTTTGCGGCCGTAGGCGTGACGATGGTGCAATTGTCCCATGGTCATTACACCGTAGACGTAGTGATAGCGTACTTTATAACGACGCATATATTTTGGATATACCATACGTTAGCAAATAATCCTAGCTTAAAGGTAAGTTTTTTTTGGTTCTAGCTGTAGTCCATTTAATAACCAGGAGGAATGAAACCCCTGCTTCCTCGTTTTTAGTTTGCAGAAAGTGTCGTTTACATAAAAATTATAATTATAATTACAAATGTGTTCATGAACACACAATTTGGATCAAGATTCCTTCATCCATGTTAATAATCCGTGAATCGTGTTAAAAATATTGTGAAACACAAATAATTTTTAGGTTATATTGCTGTCACCATAATCCGAATTGTCAAAATCTAGAGCCTGTGATTGGTGCACTTAGAATTCAATGAAATATTGTTCAACTTCAAACAGTTCAAACAGTTTTTAATTTTTCCTACGTTCTGATTTCACTAAACTCACTAGTTAATAATAACACCAAATAAGTCGAATGCTAATGTCGAATGAAAATATATGGTTCTAGCAAAACTGTTGATATTGCATCAAAAGCGACACCAAATTCATTGTTTTTAAAGAAGAAGAAATATAACATAACCTAAACGTTTGACACATCAATTTTCGAGGTCACGACATTTCTGTTGATTGTAAATGTATTCATTTGTTTCGAAGATTATAATAATAGTTTTATTTTCTTTTTCAGCAACATTCGCCGAACAACTACATAGGTAGATCGTGGTGGTTTACGATATTTTTGTACTTCGAGGGCAACGTGAACCATCCAGTTCCTAGGCAGTGGCCGGACTGGCCGCTACCGTGGCCCCGCAGGTTCCAAACGAAAAGTCGGGAGAGTTAGTGACGAATTAGAATGTAAAGATGAAAGAGATTTATAAGTCAACACAAAAAAAAAACTAAATAAAATTAAAGTGTTTTGTGATAAATGGAGTTCTCGTTATCAAACGTCGCCTTAAAACCCTCGAGTATCGTTCTAAACCAATATATTTATATATATTTTTTACAGTCGACCCGCAAACTGAAAAAATATATAGAATACTATAGAAAAGAAGTAACGCATCAACGTGTAAACGCCTATAGAGAAAGATTGAAAGAGATATATTGTGTGTAAATATATATTTATAAATGACTTTGGAATGCGTGATACGCAAGAATTTATTTTTTTTACCAATGCGATATTTGTTTCTCGAATAATGTTTTGTGTGAAAACCGCTGATCTGACCAAGCAACTGGTCCCCTCAGTCCAACCTCTCCCCTTCCTCCCCTCTCCCCCTTCCGCCCCCTCCCCTCTCCACTCCCTCCCCCCCCCCCCCTAACCAATCTGTTATTTAATTCTTACGTACAATTGCTGTGTTTTGAATATTCCTACTTTGTTCCCGGAATCTTGGCTAGATAGAGTCCATGTGGTGAGTCTCTACTACTACTACTACTATTTTTGTATATATTATATACAGGGTGAGTCATAATGGTTGCAATGGGTGATGTTTCCGTGCTCTTAAAAGATACCAAAAAAAACTATGTTATACAAAAGTTTGTCTATCAATTTCAAGAACACAAAATAATTTTCATCTATACAGGATGTAGTATTTACGCGTGGTAGGAAAATAGAATTAATTCACGTCTGTAGTATTCATAATATACAACATCCTGCATAAATGAAGATTGCGTTGTAGCAAATAATAGGTTAAAAAACTTTCGTATGATACACTTAATTCTGTCGCCACTTTTGCGACTGTTGTGACTCTCCCTGTATATAGAAATATAATTTACATATATGAATATATATATATATAAATACATTGTTAGGTTTTTTTGTATTAATATAGTTATTGTATAAAGATGTTATAATAAAACTAATTTTATGAAATTTGATTTGTTTTATTTCAGAAATTTATGAGAAATTCGTTCAACGTTGCAAAATATTCCAACAAACGTTAATCTGTCATTTAAATGTTTTTAAAATATTACAAAAAATGTTGTGAACTATGTAATGTAAACGTATTTATTTATTTATATCTGTGGTAGGACATAAGAAGTTATATAAATATAACAGTTATATTACATGTCATATGACATTACAAACTACCTTATCTACAAAGAACTGTAACCTCACTTTTTAGTTTTAAAGATATCAAAAAAGAACGACAAACCGAATTATAAAGAAATATGAATAGATATTTCTCTAGAGGTAGGGAGGGGGAGCAAACGTAGAGCGTCTTTAAGGCTCCCGTCTCAATTCAAATAGCTAACTTCTCCCCAAAGCTTCGGAATAAAAAAATCACCACATGTAGATGGCACTACTATAAACATGTGTGTAGTGTCCCTGTATTTATAGAGTACCGCAATTGGTTACGCCACTACTTTGACTCAAAATGGCTGCTAAGTATTGACAGCTGGCCTGATTGGAAAGTCAACATAACCTTACTATAAGCTTTCGCCCATAAAAAATGGATTCAAAATGGCGACTATTGCGGTACTCTCTAAATACAGGGACACTACATGTGTGTTTTTATTTCATATTTATTACATATGACGTATGGTATAACCTAAAGAAATAAATGTATTGCTTTCTATTTGTACAAATATTCAAACTGGACTGTTTGAGTTTTAGTAATCGATGATATTTTCACAATCGTTGCTATTGTAAACATGGTTCGCTACAATACTCCAGTGTGCAAGTCTAGAGACGTACAGAAGAAAATAACTTGTGGTCTTATAGTTAACATTTAATTATATTTTATAATGCCTTACAGCAGACAATAATCAGACGCAATTGCCATCGGAAAGCATATTTCTATATTTGTAGTTCACACCGACATATGCTTAAATAATTTTCATAAATATTGAAATTTCATTTCGATGGCGGTTGCCTAAAGGCCTTCGGAATCGAAGGCATCATAACGAATGGTCCCTAATCAGAACAAAAGTATGCAATACACCGTTTCGCGGGACACCTGTATATCGAATAGGTGAACGACGTCGTATGCAACCAAATATACAGCGCTAATGTATGTGTAGAACAGCCAATCAGAACGGGCTACTCCCCTCGGTTGATTCAGCTGACGAGGTTCTCCATAGTTTTTCGAAAATGTGCATCCATAGACGATCACTAATAAATAATATTGACATGATTTGTCAATATGGACAGTGGTAGCGACAGCGGCGAGTTTTCAGAACATTATGAAGCATCAATAAGTTCAGCAGTAGACATCAGCGGATGGGAAGAAACAAGCGAAGAAGGTAAGTGAAAGTGTTTTTTTTGCAAAGCATGATCTTCCGTAATTTTTGTGATCTTTTACCGATTTCGATGATTTTTTCGGCACGTTGTAAAGAAACTTATCATATTTTGCATCATTCGTATGTTTGTTTGTACTTCGAGGACAACGTAAACTCTGAATGTTTGAACTTGTTAGCAAAAGTCCCACAGTGGATAACGAGTGTGCCAAAAATTTGGCCAAAATTAGATTTTTACGATTATGTGAGATTCGAGAAATGGAAGATATAGTCGCCCAGCCACATGTTCAATGGTTTTTCACCAATTATAAATGTTTGTATTAACTATATAGACTGCATTTGATCTTAATATACACAATCTAGAATGACTACTATATATATATTTAAATTTTCAGAACATTATGAAGCGTCAATCCGTAAACCAACAAGCAACAGTGGATCTGAAGAAACTGGCCAAGAAGAAGGTATGTAAGTGATTTTTTCTGCAGCGCATTGCGTAAAAATTCACCAGCGTAAAAATTTTAGCCAAAAGTTATGCTAATCATCTTTGATAACTTTTGTAGTCTTTCACCGATGTGACGGTTATTTTGGCACATTGTAAAGAAGTTCATCCTAATTGTCACATTCTTTCGAAATTTTGGAAAACGAAATGGTTAAAGCTGATTATACTGCGACAACCAAGTTCTTTGTTAATCGTTTTTAATTTGATTTCGCACGCTTAGATTATGATTTTAGCGCCCATTTCTCTTAATTTTTCGCGAAAAATCGACGTACGACAATATTGGCGCTTGAATTCCATTGCAAACAGTTTTGTAGCGGCACTTTCCCGAAAATTGCAGACCTTAACTTCTCAAAGGATCCGAGGAGAAGCAACAATGGGCGCTCTACCGCGGCATTTATGGCTCGTATAACCATTCTTCAATGCATAGGCGGTCCTATTTGTTTATATTTTGTCCAGTTTTCGTATTATTTTCCTACAATTAGAGTAAATTTATGGATATCGGTTTGGGAGTGTACTTCTACTCGAGTCGCCATGACGACGGATCATCTTTTATAAGCTATAAATTAATTAGGTAATTAAAAAATTACCGTAGTAGGAATAAGAAATTTGACTTTAGAGTAGTTAAACATGTTTTTTGCAATAAAACAAACTATATATAATACTGTACGAAACTAATGAGAACCCGTCGACTAAGTTAGAAGTGAAAAACTGTATGAATTCTTTGAAGATTTTCAGTTAACACTTTTCCTATTTTCGAATTCTATTCTGTAAATATGAATGCTCTAAAAGTCGCAGTTTTTAAAATATTTATTTGTCAATAATAGCCTTTATTTATTAAGATAACATATTTTACTTGCTTATACATTTTGATTTTTAAGCTAGTTATTAGTTATTTTGTAATTCTTAAGAATAATTAATCTGTTGTGACTAATTATGTATGTACTTATATTAAATTTTGTTGCAAAAAAGGTCAATAACTTACCTATTATTTATGATTTTTGTTCATTGTTCCGAAATGTTGTATCAGCATTATTAGCATAAATATATTATTTTTGTATAAAAAAGTAATTCTTCTTAATTCAGTATTGTATATGGGGGCCCCCAAATTCAAAATTGTCCAGGGCCCCAGTATGGCATAACGCGCCTCTTAATCATAATCAAAGCGTGCGCAATAAAATTAAAAACAGGTATTGAGAGATACTGTTTTTCTTAGACTGCTGTTTTTCCATAAAAATGCCAATAAATCAAATGTATAAAGTTTAGGGTAGGTAAAGTTATTTTTCCTTGTCGTAAAATTTTGCGAGGAATTCAAAATTGTGCCGAAATATAAGTAGTTCCATTTAAAAAAATAAAACATAAGTTTGGCTTGGTACTTACTACCTTATGGAACATCCTGTATACTGTATAAACGAGTAAATATGCTAAATATGCAAATTGAAATCAGACTCAAATGCTTTATTTTTACGTCATTCTTGTTTGTAGATACACAAAATAACTTGTTCGCATATAAATATTAGAAAATATGCATTTGGCATATATTCACAGCTTTAGTGAACATATCTTTATTATCTTTACAGATGCTATCCCGCCACAAAAGATACAAAAATCCCGAGATAAAGCACGTAAAGCGGCGTTTAAAGAACGCGCAAAGGACGCATACGATATAGAAGATTCGATTTTCGACCGGCCCGGTTTGAAATTTTTAAGGTGCCGTCACGACAAGATAAAGTTCACGTTTACACCGTCAGATGTCGCCGCGACGAGCGAACGGTACATATTCTATTGTACGTTGAGATACAAGAAAACGTATTCGTATTGGTTTCTTGTCAGAGATACCTTCCCTGCTGATTGCAAGGCACCTGTTAATCGATTACTTTTTACGAAATATAAGCACTCGAGGACTGACGATGACATATTTAAGATAATCAGCGATTTGTATCAGTTGTTGGTAAATTGGAGCAGGAAGGAGGCGAAGTTTAGGAAATGGAGATATTCGGTAATTATTTTGAGATTTTTGTCATGGTGGTGGTAGGACTGATGGCATAATAACGAAATTGTCGAACAGAATTAAAATTATGTCTTCCGCATCTTTTTCTGCAAAACAGTTTATTTTTGTTATACAAGGTAATTAACAATTTAATATGAATTTTCGTATAAGTACGTAGGCTTTCACGGCCAGAATCATTTAGAAAATAAACAGCTTCCGGGTTATGCCGTGTGTCAAGATTTGTTAATGCTGACGTTTCGCGAACCATGTTGCTCGCTTCTTCAAAGCTAATGGAATACTGAAGACCTACCAAGAAACTCTCCCTTATATACCTGTATTTACACCTCACTGCGCACATCTGGAGCTACCGCTCCCATGTGCTTTTCCACCTGACAGCGTTAGGATCGATTTCCAGACCCTACTAATGTCAGTACCATCCTCGCGATTGATGTTGTTAGGATGTTTGTAAATTTCGATAGCTTCTCTAATAAGCCTTCGATGGTAATTACCAACCCTTGCCAACATCTTCACGTCATCGAAATTCATTGTGGGTCCCGACTCGTGGCAGTGTTGGATGTCTCTACTGTGCTCCTTGACTCGACATTCGATACTTCGTCCTGTCTGTCCTACATAGCATGTTCCACACTCACATGTTATATTGTATACCCATTCGTTCTTCAGGAGGGGTGTGATGTCCTTTGGGTTAGGCAAAAGATCCTTTACCTTTGCTGGTGCTCTGTACCTTACCGTGATACCCCGTTTTCTTCAGTATTCTACCGATTCTTTCTGATACCCCACTTACGTATGGTAAGCAAACAAACCCGTTTGACTCTTGTCGCTCCTCTGGGCCTTGCGGATTTCTTTGTGTGACACCTCATATGTCAGACGTATCCATTCTGACGTAGAGCCCACTCCAAGTGTTTCCGTTCGTCGCCCTAGGTGCTGGAGTCGCACACCTTCTCGGCTCTGTTGAACAGAGTGTTAATAACACTTCTCTTCTGTTGGGGATGGTGGTGTGATTTGGCATTCAACTACCGATCGGTATGTGTTTTCTTACGGTAGACTGTATGTCCAAGCATGCCCGTTGACGTTCTGTATACCAGCACATCCAAAAATGGCAGCTGATTATGCTCTTCTATTTCCATCGTGAATTTGATAGAAGGATTAACATTGTTCAGGTGGCTAAGGAACTCAGTAGGTTTATCTCTACCGTGTGGCCAAACCACAAAGGTATCATCAACATATAGACCCAATGCTTGGGTTTGTAAGGACTTGACCTTAAGGCTTTTTCTTCAAACAATTCCATGAAGAAGTTGGCGATTACCGGTGACAGAGGTGATCCCATGGGAGCACCCTCTACTTGCGCATACATCGCTCCCGCCCACTTCAAAGGAGAAGTGATACAAGCGTTATAACACTCGCCTACGGCTCGCGTATAAACTTCATGTTCGCAATACACATATATCCTTAGTTATGTGCTTGTCAAATAATATACTATTATCTACGACTCACATATAATAAGAATAAGTTCTTTGCATACGTATCGACAGAGTCTCCCACGAAACTGGTAAATATAAGTTTCTCATGTTCTATTATTTCTGGAAACTTGAAATTTTGGAATTAGAAATTACTCGATCTGAGCTCTTCAGCTAAAATATTCTCAAGTGAACTGTCACATCCGGTCACCGGAAAATATATATATATATAATAAATTGCTCGCATGTTGCAAACTTCATGGTCGCGATTTATATCCTTAGTTATGTGCTCGTCAAATAATATACTATTAAATTGCAAATGTAACAAAAACTAGTCAAAATAGACTATGCAAATAATACACAGCCAGTATAGCGCATCTACCTTTTCATATATTTTTTCTATCTCTAATAACAAGTGACTCTAGTGACTCACCCTGTATACTATTAATTATATGATTTATATCTTTCAGAAATTTCTACGGGGTGATGATATTCAATTAGATAGCATCGAAGAAGAGATGTTTTTAACACATGAAGAAATTAGAGAAATTCACGAAGAAAGGGATCGAATTCTGAAGAGAATGATTCCACCAAATTACGTGGAATAGAATTTACCTGTTGGCAGTATTTTTATTGTTTTTAAATATATGTATTATGTACAACATTATATTAATATATTATTATATAATAGATAAATAAGTATTTTGTTAACACACCATTTATTATTTTAAATTTAATTTCAAATTTATGCATACTATGGTGCTCACTAAATTTATGGTGTTTCGTCCTTTTACAGTTAAAAATAAACACTTAAATTTGTCTTGCGTATGTTTATTATCATGCAAATCTATATGTACATAGAAATTTATTGGGTAGGATTACAGAAATGAACAACGTTCTAAATATCATCTATAATAACGCTGGAAATATATCTAAACTCCATGTAATGCACCCTCAGTCTCGCTTTATATATTTCCAAAAAACCTTGCCATAGATTTTCAAAAACAGACACTATCCTAAGTTTTAATCGTAATGCTTTGGATTTTACACTAATTTATATCTACAGAACATATAACTACATAAGTGTATAAAGAATCTCCATATTATGAGGGTTATCGAAATAACAAAAAAAATAAATCCTCAAAGAAAATAACCTACTTTATAATTTAAGAAATACAAAAAATAGTGTTATACACAGGTATGTATATAGAACCATTCGCTATTCTAGTTATTATGCTTCTTAATACCTTCCATAGGATTTTTGAAAGTTATTTGTTTGAAACTACACCAACTAACGTACAAACGCTTAAGACCAATAGCTTCTTAATTATTAATAGTAGTAGAATTCCTGCTCTTAATAAATTTTATAGCTTAAACATCGTAAAGTCGACCTTGCAAAATATGGTGGGCGTTATAAAATCTTTGTTAGTTTTAGCTACATTCTAGCATGTGTTCATATAAATTCGTCCTCTAGCAGGCCTTGAAGTCAACTGACGCCATGTTTGTTCATAGTGTCAAACAAAAGTGAGGTTAAGTGCAAATGTCATGACCAATTTAGAGCACCAGTTTATTCAAACGCACGATACTTGATTGGGAAATAATTACAATTTGACATGCAGGAGTGCCAACCTAACTTAATCGTTGACTGACCCACTAGTAGCAGTTTTAATTAAAAAAATCAGATCTAACCCAACTTTTTCCTTGCAGTTTTCTCGAGTATTCAGTTAGGTTGGTACATCAAAACATCGCTAAAACATGTTCACCGTATAAAAAATTACCCCTACAACATTTCTATTGTCGAAAATTGGTAGTTTTAAGGCAAAATTCGTTCCGTGGACCCACCATACGTAAAACAAACAAAGAAAACGAAACGTTAAAAGAAATTTTATTATCTACCGTAGTACAAAACAAAAATAAATACGCCGTGGCTCTCAAAAAAAAAAAAACAACCTGGGACCTAATCTCAATCGCGGCTGGCACCGATGATCGTCAAGATATACATGAAGATGTTGACGACATCGATGTACAGATTCAACGCGGCGAAGATGTACTCTTCGGGCGAAATCGAATACTTGTGGCTCCCGCCCATCATCAGTTGTGTATCGTAAACCAGATAAACCGAGAAGATCAACGCTCCAAGTGAAGCGTAGACCAACGTAATAATTTTCCCCGGAATAAAGATCGCGATAATTCCGAATAAACAAAAAACTAACACAACTACAAACAAGATCCCCCCGCACATCGTGAAATCCCATTTCGTTTGGAACGCAAACAGCGTCAGACCCAAGCAAACGGCGGCTGTTATACCAGCGGCTAAGATAACCTCATTCGACTGGAATCTCGAGGCTGTTACGCCCAGCATGAACGATTCCGCTAGCGTGAATAAAAAGAGGAATATGAAGTTCATCGGTGACTGTCTCCGTACGCTGTCGCAGCAGGCCATTGCGATCAGGGTGACGATCATTATGGCCAACGCAATGAAGAATAGCGCTGGGGTTCTTTGCACGAAGTGCCTCGTGGCGTCGTGGAAAAGGAACCATGCGATGAAGCCAGTCGTTATGAGCAGTTGTACCATCAGTATCGAGTATACTTTTCTGATGAAGCCGCGGCGAATGGTCTGGTCCGAGAAATCGAAGCCCTTGACTTCTCCGTCCTCGCCCCCGCCATACGGTGTTCCGTACATGTCTGGAAAAAATGTGGAATAATATATTAGTTATGGTTTTAATACAAGTAGATACTGAAAACACAAAAAGAATAAAAAAATTAAGTAAAACGTTAGTTTTCTTGGTTATATTTATGAACTTTAGTTAGTTTAAAGAGATTGACGACTTACGCATTTTGTTTCCACTACCAAGAAGTTAATTATATTGAAAATTAGTAGAATTATAAGATTTACTGTCACTATCATTCCTTATTCTGTAACTTTGACAGTTCTTTCAATAATCAATTTGACAGTTTTATTTTTCTCATAGCTCTCAAACAGGTAATTTAGATTGTAAGTTTTGCTTCATAATCTAGAATTACGAATACAATGCGAGAAAATAGGCCATTTTTGAGATGACTTGTCCAAATAGCGTATTCTTAACCTTAAAAAGTGACGTACAGAACTTCTACCCAAGAGAAGTTAGTTACCCAGGTTGGTGTCTAATAAAATAAATGTTCCTAACAAAACAGCACCCTCTATATTTCTACAGATTTTAATTCTAAGATTAATTCCAAGAATTTTTAATAGGAATCGTTTTTTATTAAAAGAATCAGTTTTCAGCGGAACAACTAAATAATTCTCTGTATATTTAATATACAGTGTTTATTTTATCATGGAAACTTGGTAACTTTTTTTCTAATACACACCCTGTATATTTTTACATTTTTAATTCGATTAACACAGAATTTATTGTAAAAATTATTTTTTTTTTTGTAAAATGCATATTTTTAGTTATAAGCAACTAATTAAAACTCAAAAACTTTTATTTTAACAAACCGGACAAAAAATTTAAAAAACATTAAGAAAAAACAACAAAACATTTAAATAGAATTAAAATAGAATCTGGGAAAATAATCTGAATTTGAAGTTCAGGTGTCTTGATATACTGTTTACAACTCAAAAATGATGATGCATTTTATAAACAAATTATTCCTACAAAAAATTCTTAGAATTAATCTTAAAATTAAAAATATACAGGCTGTTATTAGAAATTTTATAAGTAGAAAACCAAAATTGACGGTTTAAAAGTTGTCAAAGAGTGCGTATTGATATCAATAATAAACAAAATATATACTCTATTAGATAATAAACTTGCTCTTACCTATTGCATTGCATTGCATTACATTACATACTTGCATTTTTGTAAAATGTTTCAGAATAGTCACGGCAAAAAAAAATTGTTTGAACGAGCCAAATTTTCAATTTTCCATGTTGCTGCCAATAAAACATTTAGACGTATTTTTGTTTGGATAACTTTAGAATTCATAAGTCATGGATATTTATTAAATATTCAATTTCTTCATGAAAAAAATTAATATTAGATACTTGTACGTCTTTCGGTTTTGCTCAAATACAGTTCAAATAGCCCAACCTACATTACAGATTTTTTTATCTAAGAGCCCTTCCTGACAAAACTTTTCCACTAAAAAAAGCGATAATTGTGCGATGAAGAAATGTCAAAAGTGACCATATTACCGCTGTCACAGCTCATCAAAAACTCGAGATGCTTCGTACCAAAATACTTCACTTTTTAGTTTATGGTAAAATCCTTAAACTGGAAGAGAGTGTTTCGCCGTATTTAATTACCTATTTACTAATTTTATATTCTGTAGTACAACACTGAATCCAGGTAAAGAAATCCGCCACAAATTTCTTTATTTGTTCGTATTTGTTTTTTTTACTTTATCATACGCAGTATTATAAAGTATTGTAATCATGCCGAAAAAAAAAAAATTGAGATTTTAGCGGAAATAGGTCTTTTTGGGTCCCCTGAACATTTTTTACCAAGGTACAAAAAAATGTCTGTGTGTGTGTGTGTGTGTGTGTGTGTGTGTGTGTGTGTGTGTGTGTGTGTGTGTGTGTGTGTGTGTGTGTGTGTGTATGTGTGTGTGTATGTGTGTGTGTGTGTGTGTGTGTGTGTGTGTGCGTATGTGTGTACTCGATTTTTGTGACGACAATTCCGGAGAAACTACTAAAGGTATCGGGACGAAAGTTCATATTTAGAAGTTTTATGACCAACCTTAGAGCTGAAAAGCTTTTGGTTCAAAAGGGTCCAAAGCAACTGGTAGTTTATTCTAAGCCTTTTTCAAGGATTTTGCAGATGAGCCGCCATTTCTGTAATTTCGTCAAAACAGTTAAATAATAAATTAAAGCAGAGGAAATTTTGAATAATTTATGCCTATGACATTTTTTGGTAAAATTAATAGTTTAGCTGCAAGAGCAAATTCTATTTGATCGAGATCGGTCGCATCTGCATTGATAGGAAACTACATAGTAGCCAGGATTTTGACAAATATTTTTTTTGTGCTATCACCACAGAAATGTCTATGGCTGTCACCACGCTGTCACACTCGGAGAACCGCTATGGAACGTCATCTACAGTGTCATGAACGAATATATATCTGTCAGAATTTGAATTAGCTTTTTAAACTTGACATTTCGTAGTGGTATCAACCTAACATTTTCTATACCGAAATATAACCATTTTAAATTTTTTTTTTAAAGTACGTATTTCTCAAAAAGCAACACAAAAAAACGTTGATGTCACTCCTGCCGAAAACAACATAGCGCGACTCGCTCACATGCGACGACGACGCTCCGCCATCGGTGACGCGCCGCATCACCGCTCGTTGTGCTATTCCGTACTTTCGGCACTTGTGAGATAAACAACTATTATTCTGACGACAGTAGGTAGTGTCAAATGCTGATGCTTTGACAATACCTTCGATTGATACTATTGGCTATCAAAATATCTGTCAAATCCTGGCTAACTAGTTTAATTTTAATGCAGACACGATTTATCTCAGTCAAATAGATTCTCATGCAGCTAAACTATTAATTTTATATATTGTATGATAAAGTCATGTGCCTGGCCACATCAGATTTTTTTCTGTTGTGGGTAAAGTAACTAAAAAGACTGAAGCAAGTTGAAAAGGTCCCGTAATCCCGGGACTGGAAGCCCTAGTACTTATATATTGTTTTAGTATACATTTAACTTGGTATATTTTAACCCATGCGCAGTAAAAGAAAATCTAACTCATGAAGATTTATTTTCAACTCTTTGTCAAATAATAATCACATCAAACTATAACTGTTCTTATTAATAATTTTGACAGGTTATTTTATAAAATAACAATACTCAATGATTTGGTATGTATGTGATAATAAAACGTTGTCATGTATGAAGCAAAATGACACAACTAGAGGTGATTCAACAAATCTACCAATGAGTAATACCACGTTTTTTTCTACCAAGCCACATTTTACATTTTCGGTTCAAATGAAGTAGATACAAACTCGGGAAGTAAAATACAAAAAATGTACTCACGATCCATTTTAAAGTACAAATACTGTCTACTCCAGAAAATTGATCAATAGTTTCTCTTTGTTACAAGCTAATAACAGTACTGTCTGCAAAAAGTATCGACATACATACAGCATCGCCATTATCTCGAATGATAAGACCATAGATAACTACAACTTATCCACATATAGGTATACGGATACCTATTTGTTAAGTAGAGAAGTATTAGTAAATAACCTGTCATAAAATGCTGAATAACTTGAACAATCCCACATTTATTTTGGTATTTTTAATGATTGTTAGTTTGTTAAGTTGTTAAACGTGTTTTTGCTAAAGGAAAAATACAAAATTCACACTGCAGAAGTTCATAGTGCACAAGTAAAGTTTAAAGATACCACCGCCCAAAATATTTACGTAAAGAAACATAATTAGTTACAATTTTTAAGGATACATGTTTAAAAAGATCACTTTCTTTATCGGAAAAACTTAAAAAAAAAACATACCTTGAAACTATTTATTCCTCGCAACACTTGGACACTTGGTCCAAATCTATTATTAAACTGGATAACAGAAACGTTCGTAGAGCATGTAATAGGATACGAAAAACAAGCAAATCAATAAGTAAAAGGAATTTCCTCTAAAGGCGCGCACGCACTGAAGGAAAAATTCAAAATCGAAAAATATGGAATACCTAGATTATACATAAATTATTATCAGAAGTTTTGTTAAATTATGATTGCTTGCAGCTAGCATAAATCAATAACAAGTCTAAAAAGAACAAAACGCTACGTCCACATTTAGGTCGACCTTGGGCAGCAATTCTCACATCATTTGCGAGTTGTATAATAAAAAATAATTACAAAGTCTTTTGTTGTGATGTCAACCCAACTGTAATGTAGTTCTGTAATTCTCATATGAAGAAAAAATATGGCAAATACTATAATAAAAACGCTATTCTTAGACCATAAAGAATTGTGACGTTAACAAAATTGCTTAATATACAGAATGTCCCAGGCTAGGAACAAACTACATTAATGGCTTGAAGAAATCGAAATACATGTTTTTTCCATATTTAAAAGTTGTAGATAATCATTGGGTCTACAGCCAGAAAATATTTTCATGCTTACAGGCTGTCCCACAACAACGAACCAACACAAACTTATGTTTTTTAAATAGAACACTAGGTATATTCTTGCAGTTTTGGATGAAGATTTTTATGGTAATCATTTTAACATCAACTTATATTAGGCTATAGTCAACTGTTTCCGAGATATTGTAAAATCAATGTCAAAATCTTGCATTTTTCTAAAAACAATTCAGAGGTAACTAATTAAGATGAAGAAACGAGAAAACTCTTTCTAGCCAGTAAAAATGTCGCTGTTTTTGAGTTAAATAACTTAAGAATTTTAAATGGAACACCCTGTATATTATAACACCATTCTAAAGTTCGACAGCAAAGCTTTCTAAAAATGCCAAATTTAGTAGGTCTATCATCAACGGATAAAAAGTTATTAAGTATCTAATTTAAAATTTATTACCTATGCAAGAATTCTTAAATTAATACAAAATATCTTGTTGCCATGATAAAATTCGACAAACGCACAGGTGTCAAAATTTAGCGTTTTGTCTATTCGTAGCTTGTAACACCTTTTACTCGCAATAATGAATTATAATAATGCAAAACTTGTAAATATGTTTTTTTTTTATATTAGGAGAATGTCAAAGGAATACTCTACTCGCTCAAAGAGTATATGGCGAAAGGTACCCAAATGTCCGAACCCCGAGTAGGCGATTCCTCGAAAATTTATTGGTTAGGTTTCAAAATACTGGAAGTACTGCTACCTTCGGTCCATAGAATATCAAAACTTCATAATCTTCACCCATAACACTTAAGCTTACACCAAGAGCTACATGGGAATGATTTTGGACACAGGATAGCTTTCTGTGAAAGCATGTTACAAAAAATTGATGAGCATCCAAATTAAGTTTCAAAAATCCTTTTTTCGGATGAAGCTACTTTTAAAAGTAATGGATTGGTAAACCGGCATATTATGCATTATTATGCCACCGAAAACCCCCGATGGATAACAAATTAACAATCAAAATGCGCGGTCACTGAATGTCTGGGGAGGAATTATTAATCTTAACATAGTCAGGCCATTTCTTTTTATGGAATTCTCACCGGACAAGATTTCAAAACATTTTTGGAACATAATTTACCGATATTGTTAGAAGAAGTTGATTTAAGGACAAGACAAGAAATACTGCAGTTAGACGGGGCTCCACCACACTACTCTAGAGTACTCCAAAACTATTTAAATAATATGTTTGAACGTCGCTGGATTGGTCGTGGTGGTCCAACGCCTTGGCCAGCCAGATCACCTGACTTAACGCCGTGTGATTTCTTTCTTTGGAGGCATGTTAAGGAACAAGTTTATAGGGATATTCGCAGCACTAAAGAAGACATGAAGACCAGGATAAGGCGAAGTTTTCACAATATTTCAGTAAAAACACTAGAAAATGTTCAGAGCGACTTTGCAACAAGACTTCAAAAATGCATTCAATAAAGAGGCCAGATATTGCACATTTGTAGTGGAATACTTACCTGCCTCTTCACTTTCTTTTTTGTTTACTTACTTTTGCCTACTTATGCAATATTGAAAACTTGTGGGTTGATAACTTTTTATCTGGTGTTGATAGACCTAATAAATGTCGCACTTTTAGAAAGCTGTGCTATCGAACTTTATAATGGTGTTATAATATACAGGCTGTTCCACTTAAAAATCTTAAGTTATTTGACATTTAACATATCATTATTTATTTAATAAAATTCATATTATAATCTGAAATAAACAATATTTCTCGTTTCTTCATCTTAATTAGTTACCTCAGAATGATTTTTTTTAAATTGCCTGTTTTTGACATTGATTTGACAATATCTCGATAACAGTTGACAATAGCCTAATATAAGTTGATGTTAAAATGATTACCATAAAAATCTTCATCCAAAACTGCAATAATATACCTAGTGTTCCATTTAAAAAATCTAAGTTTGTGTTTGTACGTTGTTGTGAGACACCCAGTAAGCATGAAAATATTTTCTGGCTGTAGAGCCAATGATTATCTACAACTTTTATATATGAAAAAACAAACGTGTATTTTGATACTTCAGGCTATTAATGTACTTTGTTCCTAGCCTGGGACACCCTGTACATTTTCTTCAAGCTGAGTTCACACTAGTCAGTAAAAAAACAAATAAAAACTATGACAACACAAACAAAAAACTACTAACTTTCCCTGTCACCTATTTTTCGTACCAATACATCCTACATGCTCTATTCCAAATGCCCTAAATATGCATTTTTATGCATGCTGACATTCGGTTAGTTACTAAATAGCATTCTACTAGACATACACTGATTATATGTACTAAACAACTGAAGGTGGTCCTGGAATTCTATTAAAAACAAATTTCTCCAGAATCATAATACACGCCACGCGTCAAAATTAACGCGCCACTAAAAATTTGTGACAATTTCAAAGTTTATTTTTTCTCGAACCGCTCATGCGATTTTGATGATTCTCGTATACAGTTGTAGGTTAGTTCATCAGTAACGACGCTGCGTTAGAAATTTGTATTCAAATTTCAGAGTTTTGATATAAATTTGCAATAAATTTGGATACATTTTTCAGTAACTACAATACTGTACACAGGGTAACACAACATGGAACCCATGTCTTTAACTTCCTCCCATGCCTACAACTTTTGTTATCTGCGAGTAATATTTCTTTGGTAATGTACCCACATTCCTCCGCTTTAAAATGATATATCATTTGTTTTTCAAGGCTGAACAGTTTTGGAGTTATCGTTAAATACCTGATTGTCCACCCAGATTTAAACTTTGGGACATAAATGATACATCATTTACCAAGACGAGGAATGTGTGGGTACATTACAAATAATTATTACTACTTAGAAATATTGAAAGATATGGGTAGGCTACCCTCCAATGCTCGAGAAAAAGTAAAAGTAACGTAGAACAGCAAATTTGTCAGATTTTTGTGAGATTAAGTAACAGATTTGTCAAAAACGAACAAAAATATCAAAATTCTACCACTAGGAATTTATATAGGTACCTTTTATCTTTCACTAGCATCTTTCGATTAAAATATAAATTTTTTTCAATGAATACAGATTTGATTTCTTCGTTCCTTTTTTTTTTGTTGCTGAATCCGAATTTCATGTTTGCTAACGAAATTTCGTGGTAACAATCTAAATATTTTGGCGGTTATTTGCTTATAACTCTGAAACCAGCAACATTTCGTAAATAACCTCTCAATTGAAAATTAAAGTGCATGAAATTGCCTACAAACGTCACTGTTTAGGTTTTCCTCCGTCAAGCCGTTCGGCCTCAAACGAAAGTTGAAAATTGGCGTATTTTATCTGTCTCCAGGGTCAATCCATCTGAAATGGTCCAGAAAAAGATAAGTTGGTCGCTTGACGATTTTAGAAAAAATTCATTTTTTGTTATTGAATTTGCCTATGTTCTGGGAGTACAAAACCATATTTTTTTTTTAAATTATTTTACTCCGTTCAGAAATGGCGCCTAGTTTTGTGTCAGCGAATCCGACATTTTTGAGATTGGTATGTGTTTGCGTTAAACGAAATAACTTTCTTTGAAATTGTCATAGAGAGTTGAAATAAAAACCACTCGATTAAGCACATTCCAAGCTATCTGTTAGGTATGCAATGCATAGAGTTTACGCTTAATTTCCGTTTAAAAAAATATCTTAAAATTTACTTACGATAGTCGATTTGGAGGCGTTTTCATGATTTTTTTAGACATGAAGGGGTACTTAATTTGTCCATTCAATATTTTTTAGTTATAACCTTGTATGCAAAGGGTTTATAACAAAAAATATAGCTTACTTACTCCGTCTCCCTATTGATGACAGGCTATTGAAATATCAAAATTTCTTACTTTTTACGATGTTTAATGTCAAATATCTCTGATGGGACCATGCCAAAAAATCTGAAACTTTAAAAATTAATTCATCGTTTTATAAGGTTTAATAATAAATAAAAACATTCTTGTGTATTGCACTGTGTTTGGAATAACAGCCCTTTAAAATGAGAGAAAAATCATATGACGGTAAAGCAAATTTCATTAAAAATTCTCAGTAAAAACAAAACAAAGCATACCAATTATGTCATTTTTTACAAAAGGACATACGCTAAGTGAACTTCATACGTTTCTGAAGTCGATGTAATGTAACATATTATTATACCTTCTGTTGGTTGAGGAGAGAATTTGTGAAAACTTCTAGTTCCTTTTATCTGTTTGGATCTCTGAAATCTATCATAAAAAGGGGTTTTGTGTTCTGCAACCTCTTCTTTTGCCACTAAGATGTAGTTTACCCCTGGTAGGTGTCCATTACAAAAGGAGTACATATCTTCTACATTAAGGATTTGGCAATGAAGTGGTCTTTGAAGACTGGCTTTAGCCACTAGTCGTTTCGTTGTCCCCCCTATAACGTCGCAAGCGTTTTTTTCCATGTGCAGATCCAAAAATCTGTATCTAACCCAAAATCTTTTTTATGATACGATAAGTTTTTTTGTTCTTGTATTGACTTGCTGCACCATCCGAGAAATATATAAGTTTTGATATGTTTGACAGATTTTGTTTTATATAATCAGTTAAATGTGAAAACAGTCACATACATATTATTAACTTTATTCAGCTTAAAATAATAGAATAATTACTTGATTGTACAACATACATATGTATTTCTAAATATTACTATACACATAATATCAGTAAGAATATGTTATATTACTGCTTCTATAAAAATATAATGTAAATAAATAAATAGTTCCAGTAGGCTTAGATGTATTCGATATGTTAATGTTGGCCACTACTGGACTGTCCCCACCGCTCCCTTAGTTGTGAGCCTGTTCTAACAGGCTAACTAATGACCTGAGCCAGAAGCCTGACTGTTTTCAGAAACATTTAACTGATTATGTAAAACAAAATCTGTCAAGCATTTTTTTGGACGTGCACCTGGAAAAACGCATGCGACAGTATAGGGGGACAACGAAGCGGCTAGTGGCTAAAGCCAGTCTTCAAAGACCACTTAATAACCAAATCCTTATTGTAGAAGATATGTTCTCCTTTTGTAATAGACACCTACCAGGGGTAAACTACATCTTAGTGGCAAAAGAGAGGTTTCAGAACACAAAACCGCATTTTATGATAGATTTCAGAGATCCAAACAGATAAAAGGAATTAGAAATTTTCACAAATTCTCTCCTCAACCAACAGAAGGTATAATAATATATTACGTCATATCAACTTCAGAAACGTATGAAGTTCACTTAGCCTATGTCCCTTTTGTAAAAAATGACATAATTGTAATGAATAGTATGCTTTGTTTTGTATTTACTGAGAATTTTTAATAAAATTTGTGTTACCGTCATGTGATTTTTCTCTCATTTTAAAGGGCTGTTATTCCAAACACAGTGCAATACACAAGAATGTTTTTATTTATTATTAAACCTTATAAAACGATGAAATAATTTTGAAAGTTTCAGATTTTTTGGCATGGTCCCATCAGAGATATGTGACATTAAACATCGTAAAAATAAGAAATTTTGATATTTCAATAGCGTGTCATCAATAGGGAGAAGGAGTAAGAAAGCTATATTTTTTTGTTATAAGCCCTTTGCATACAAGGTTATAACTAAAAAATATTGAATGGACAAATTAAGTACCCCTTCATGTCTAAAAAAAATCATGAAAACGCCTCCAAATGGACTATCGTAAGTAAATTTTAAGATATTTTTTTAAACGGAAATTAAGCGTTAACTCTATGCATTACATACCTAACAGATAGCTTGGAATGTGCTTAATCGAGTGGTTTTTATTTCAACTCTCTATGACAATTTCAAAGAAAGTTATTTCGTTTAACGCAAACACATACCAAACTCAAAAATGTCGGATTCGCTGACACAAAACTGGGCGCCATTTCTGAACGGAGTAAAATAATTTTTAAAAAAATATGGTTTTGTACTCCCAGAATATAGGCAAATTCATTACAAAAAAATGATTTTTTTCTGAAATGGTCAAGCGACCACCTCTGGACCACTTCAGATGGATTGACCCTCCAGAAAAACTAACGTTTTCCACTTTAAAACTTTAATTTATTATTAAAGGCTGTCAATTAGTGATGTTCTGCCAGCTTTCTGCATATACCTTATTGAGATCATATAGGTACAGGCGATTTTTTTTTTAATTCCGAAGAAAATGAAAAATTGTACAAATTCAGTTACAAATAAAATACTAACGTAAATTTAGATAAAAAGCGTCTAAATAGTAAAATTTTGATTATTATTTTTTATTTATTATTTGTGTGCGTGGATGAGAAAAGGGACCAGTCGTCCGTTTCTAGTTACGCATATAATCGCAAATAAAGTTAAACTCCTTCAAAATACATATTTTTGTTTTATTCGACTAATTATAGTCTCTTTATTGTGTTTTTTATCAGATGTGTTCGTCTGAAACCCGTCTGCGGTTGGAAACGCATGAAAAAATGCGTTTTTGTTGCGAAAGAAAAAGGGACCATATTTTCGATATTTTATATTTTACCATATTTTAGCTACTTCCCAGAGTGCAATTGAGTTGAAATTTAGCATATGGAGATATTTTTGGTGACAATGCATGAATCAATAAACATAACTGGAAACTTTTCCAAAATTTGCAAATATTTTGAAATTTCGAAAATTTGTCCAATCGTGTTGAAATTTTGCATGTGGGCAGATTTCCGGTGACAATGAATGAATCAATAAAAGAAAATTCAAAATTTATCAAAAATATGCTAAAATTTTGTAAATTAGTCCAATCGTTACCTAGGTTTAGACTATTTTGTAGCCCGAAGGGCCTTAACGCTATAGATTAAAAAACCTATAAAACCTAAACAGAATAATGAAATAATAAATTCTACTAAAAATCTTCAAACTAATATCGATTATTACAAAAATGTTAGTTTGAAGCGTCATAGAGCAAAAGTTTACTTTTTGCATCAGCAACTTAATTTTTTTTTTTTTCAATTTCCCTGTATGGTAATGGGTTTAAAATGATGGTGTACCTTTGCCATAACCTATTCTATCCAAAAACACTCAATTTCGGACAACTGGTCCCTTTTCATATCCAGGCACACATTTTTTGCTATTTGAAGAGTTGATATAGGCAAACCTGGGAGAGCTGAAGATTACTCATAGATTTCAGCTGTTATTTTACACATACGTTACAGAATGTTTCTAAATATTGACGCGTGTTAAAACGAAATAGCATACTTTTCATACGTCTGCTGTATAATTTAAATGGGCAAGACAAAAAAGTACGTCTGTTCTTAGAACCATAAGAACGAATGACAGCGGTAGCAACCTAACCTCCAATTCGAGCGCGAACGTGTGATGCGAACAAGATGTTTTCGTTGGTATGTTTTCACTTTGCTTCTGTTAAACATGCTAATGATGGATATATAAATTAGATAGGACAATTATCACAATTAAATGACAGTATTTTTAATAATTAAATATTAATCATGAACGAATTACCTAGTAGGCAACTTAATATACACAGCTAATAACCTATTCACGCGGTACATTCATAACTTGGTTCATACGATTTTAAGCGATGAATCACCTTCAGGCTCTCCCAGTTTTGCCTATAGTTTCCGAATTATAAGCAAAAAACGCCAAAAATAGAAAATGTTCCTTTTTGAATTTTTTTTAATGCTGCGTCAGGTAATTTTGTTGGATTTAGCATTCCAAAAAGCAAAAATGGAAGACTTAAAAACTACCCTACAAATTTCCCAGTAAAACACAATTTGACTAGATTAAATGTATTAAATTGTATAATCAAAATTCGTATTTAAAAAAACAACAAACAAGCTTTTATTTTTGTAAAATTTTGTCGCCAGAAAACCTGTTCTAGTAGGTCGTAGCTGTATATAAAGTTTTGTAAACAAACTTTTAGTGATACGTTTATTTTGACACGCTGTGTAGCATTATGTGATTAACTAAAGTACAAATAATGGAAAGTATCTATTGGAGTACCTAAGTTAATTAATTTTTTGCGGTTTTTAGTTTTATGTATTTTCTTTCATTCGACTACCAACCAACAGATGGCGCTCATCGCAAACCACCTACCGCCATCTAGCGGACGGAATTCTGGAGAAATTCTCACGCTCAATTCCAGGAACCGTAACAATAAAAATCAAACAAACAAAAAATACAAGCCCCCGGAAGAAATAAAGAAAGTAATCTGGACAAACCGGATCTAAAGGTAGTAAATGGGGTGCCTTCACCTGGCTGCGGTTGTCCTCCGTACCCGCCTCCGCCGTAAGCGCCGCCGCCGCCGCCTCCGTACTGGTCCTGAGGGGGTGGGGCGAAACCGGGCGCGAAACCTGTCGGGGGCGGCGCCCCTGGATAGCCTTGCGGAGGTGGGGCGCCTGGATAGCCTTGAGGCGGCGGCGCCCCAGGATAGCCTTGAGGTGGCGGTGCTCCTGGATAGCCTTGAGGGGGCGGGGCGCCCGGGTAGCCGCCTCCGCTAGGGTATCCGCCGGGTCCTGGATACTGCTGGCCCGGGTATCCACCTAGCGTGCAAAATTGGAACGAAAGCGTGAGTGGGAAAAGCGAATCACTATATGTCTATTTTTAATTAAAACTATTCACTATTCACTATTCACTAACAGATGGCGCTGATACATTTATTGTTCTTTTCGTTTTTCGTTGGTTTTCGCCAATCTAAAATATATTTATTTATTCTTTTAAGTATCAAAAGTACCTGTACAAAATTCTATAATAAACTTAAGAAAACGATAATTTCAAAAATCTAATAATAAGATAGAAAAACAAATTACATAACAGCCAATCGAGACTCTAGTACTACTCTAGAGACTCTAGAATCTAGTACGGCAAACAAGTTTTAAAAAACTAGTAGGTAACTATTAAACATTTCAAGAAAACAACAGTCTGCTGATCATTCTACATGAGTGATGTCAAACCTGCGGCCCGCAACACCCTACTGTGCGGCCCGCGAGCCCTCGCTAAAATTGTATGATAATACAATAAAATTTTAAAAATATAAAACTGATGTGTAAATTTTTTTAATTACTAAGTTTGCAATGAGCTTCTGAGACGAAATTGCCCGACAATAACTTTCTCCTTCGGAGCAGAGACACTATTTATTACTTATTAAGTAGCAGAACAGTAACCATTTTTATTAGGGTATTCCTACATTATTGGGCTTACTATAAATAGAAAGTAATTAATTTAAAGGTGGAATTTTCGTAAATATATAGTTCAAGTGCAATTTTCGCATATTTCATGCATGTCACAAGCACAAGATTTAGGGGTTAATAAAAAATATGTTAAAAATTGAAAGTTGATTTTCTCCCCAACCATTTTGATGATTCTTTCACTCACTGGTAGCCGAAATCTTCAGAAGATGTACGGATGAAGAATTTTTATTTCAACTTTCAGAAGACAGGGTGTAAGAACGATGTTATGATTTTTGCCTGTACTTTGAAGTTCTATATGGAGTTCCAGCTACAAAAAACTGGAATGACACTGTAATATTTTTTGAACATGTTGATTTTCGATTCACTTCATTATCTTTGTTTTTATTGGCCATACAACAAGAACAGTAGGTAATAATAAAATGGCACAATTCAAAGTTGATTTTCTCTAGACCCGTTTAACTGGTTTTGATGATTTTTTATTCACATATGAGTTGATTCCTCAGTTTTAAACATATACGGGGAGAAAGAATTAGTGGTTAAACATTTTCTTACAACAAAAATTATATTAATTAAAATTATATTAAAAATTGATTCTTTAAATATTTTCGTTAATATCATTTGATCAGATTAAAAACGTACTATAGTATTAACTGTTTTTAAACATGAAAGGTGAAGGTGTAGTCAAGTTTATACGCTATTTTGTATAAATTCAAGGGATAATGGTTATTACGTAATGTCGTAAGTTATGTAGTATCAACTAAAGAAGCGAATGATAATTAATACAGGTAAGGACAAATTTTTGAAAAAAAAAAAAAAAACACCTCCACCTAGATTTGAACCAGGAACCCTCCATTATCCTCGCCTGTATTAATTATCATTACTAAACCTAACCGAAACATAGTCGTCAGTAATGTAGGACCAACTAAAGAAGCGAATGATAATTAATCCAGGTGAGGACATTTTTCTGGAAAAAAACACCTCCGCCTGGATTTGAACCAGGTACCCTCCATTATCCTCACCTGGATTTAATTATATTATCATTCTCTTCTTTAGTTGATGTTATTTTCTATAATGTTCGTTAAATTTCAAATGAAAAATGTTTGATAAAAAATCCATATAGTAAAATCCTATAGTAAACCAGAGTATAAATATGTTTTAAAAGGCTGTTCATTTTATTATTGAATTATTTTTCCATTTTTGTTTGTTCTAATGACACCCTGTATACGTTTGATTTTTATTTATTTTAATATTAATTTTAAGTTTTTTTGTAAGAATCATTGTTTATAAAGGAAAACTAATTAATAGACGGTGAGATACAGAAGATTATTTATAAAATGCATCAATTTTGAGTTATAACTTATAAATTAATTAATTAATTTAATTGTTTGTTATTTTTTCTACAATTTATTATTTTTTATGTTTAGTTAATATAAAAGGTCAAAAATATTGCTTATAACTCAAAAATTACGCATTGTATAAAAAGAATTAATCCTACAAAATAGAATTAAAAATGTAAAACTATACGGGTATTCTATTAGAAAAGAGGTTACCAAGTGACCCAAGTGTCCATAATAAACATCTATGTATTTAGATGGTATATTATTTCAAACAAAAAAAAAACGTTTCCCTGGAAAAAAAATTGCGTACCAGTCATTTTGGCTAATTTTAATTGCGTTTAGATAACTCCAAAATGTCCCAAAGTTGTCATTCAATATTATTACAAACATGGATTTGAACAATTTATATTAGCACACAAATGCATAATCTGTGACTAAGTCTAATGCAAATATGCTATCAAATGTCAATGTGATAATTATAAGCAAAGATGGTAATAAAATACATATAATTTACATATTATACCAGTAGTCGACTAATCATACTAGAGGCCAAAAATAATTTGACTCGTGACTACTATGTTAAGAACATTCCTTTTTAAAATCAAAAGGAGCAATATATTAGTATTTACCACATACGATTTAACATACAGGGTGTTTGAAACTAGAAACTGTTAAATTTGTTTAAGAGTAAAAGTATGCGTTCTTTACAATGAAATGTAAAATGTCATAGAAAAAAAGTTCTTTTTTTATTTAATTTAATGCACAGATATCAAATTTGAATAGTTTATATCAATTTTAATATTTTATCTTTGGGACACTATTTTGCGTGTTTGGTTACTTCCGTTTTTACCCTGTATATTGTAGCATTTTTGAATCTTGGTTAAATTTTTGGTTATTTGTATGTTAGATACAGGCTGTTCAAATTATAAGATCAAACTTGAACTCGAAAAACGTAGTGAAAAGCGATTTTTTCGAATGGAGTATTTCTTTTTTGGTATTCTAAGGAAAATTTTAGATCAATTTAGTGTAAAATGTCCTATACCTAAAAGGTATTTTTACATTTTTTTCAATTCTCAAATGAATCAAAATTCTGACTTTGCCAAACGATTTTTCAAAGCACCAAAAGTCTTTATACATGATGAGTTTTTCTGGAAAAATACGGCATTCCACTTAATGTAATGAAATTACTAAAAAAAAAACGCAATATACTTGAGTGTAGGTGCTACCAATTTCGTTGACGTCAATTATGACACAGTTCTGAATGCCTACACAAATTAAAGTCTTCTTTTACAATGCCAACATCTTTGAAAAGTTAAATATTAGAAATTCATTTAAACTAAAACTATTCTACCAACCAAATAAAACAATATTTTTCACGTATTTTAGGTATAATACGTACATTTTAATTCAATTTGTTACGTTGTTGGTGTATCTTATTTAATTTTAGTTCTGATTTATTAAAATGTTTGTTAGTCATACAGAACAATCTAATCATTTTCTCCAACAACTAGAACAATCATCACCTGACTGAATTCGTAAATAATAAATAAATCATTCCACAAACACTCCTTAAGATTAACATGTACTTCTCATATTGCAAAGATAGATATTTTTTCTTAATAGAGATTACGATGACTCATCATGTATGTACTGCCTTATCGTATGTCCACTTGATTATTAACATTAATTCACTAATTAATAAAACTCAATTTCACAAAACAATGAATAAAACCAGCAAAGAAACCCATTAAAATTGCTAGACTCGATCGAAAAACACAAACTTTGACATTTCGCATCCATGACGAACGATCTAAGAATATAAACAAAATTTGTTGATATCCTTGACAATCTAATTCTCCAAATTCTTAACATAACCTAGACACGACAAAAACTCTCAACGCCATCTGTTAGTTCGCCTTTTTAACAACGTATACGCCCCTTAGGGCCTTAAGAAATATTGTTTCTTACCTGTAGGATTTTGAGGGTAACCCTGATTATTCCAGGTCGTCATTTCACCTAAAGACAAAAATATATACAGATAGGATGCTGTCTATGCAGAATTCCAAGAAATATCAACACGTCATGCACTAAACGAGACCCAAGATGTGTTCCGAATGTTATTCAGTACTCTCAATACAAACACGTTATTTATAAACCCACACATACAACATAAACGTCAAAATAACGACTACAAGTGCAGCGCACAGTGCTCTTGCTCTAGGTCAACACCCAACAATCATTCTGTAATAATTATCGTTGTACTTACTTGTTTTTATCCACAAGAATTAAAGAAACAGTATTTTTATCCAATAACGAAACGAACAGACACTTTACCGGATCACAAGACTTTACAAAACACGATAACGTCCACAACGGTGTCGGGAATAATCTAAACACTCTGTGACTTTCCAATGCGCATGACACATCATTGACGTATTACGTTCAGTTTCCTAATTACTCACGAACGTTCTAGAACGTACCCGCTCCAATAAAAAAAGTTAAAATAAAACTATGTAGATAGATAATATTGCAATTAAAATATTAAAAATACTCTTCTTTGTTATTTCAAACAAATAAATAAATAAGAAAATGATTGTTTTCTATTTATTGTTTATAAATAGATCTTATCTGCATACGTGATGGTTAATTTATCTAATCTCTCATGCTTAGATATGTATCTATTCCTAGCATTGCAGCATGTTAGATTTAACAACAATTATAAGCGGAAACAATGAGAAATAGGTTCTAAAGAAATAAGTAAATATTGATTAATATTTAATTAATCGCTAACGTATGGGTATTATCGATGACAAGGCGTGTTTTGCGATAAATTAATGTTCATTAAATCCCGAACGATAAGTAAAAGTTATGAAACAGGTTGGTGGGTCGGTCGTTGTGGAACGTAGAAAGTTTTTCTTCGGCGCTTGGCGAACCTCGTGTGTGTTGCGTGAATATAGCCGCATAAGAATTTAATAACTAAACGTCAGAAACTCGTAATTATAGTTGAATTTTGGGATAATGGCCAAGAAATCGTACGATTTGCTGTTCAAACTGTTACTTATCGGTGACTCCGGCGTCGGGAAAACGTGTATCCTCTTCCGGTTTTCGGACGACGCATTCACGACGACTTTTATTTCAACAATAGGTATTATAACCTTTGTTCCAGCTATAGTTTATTTTTATACATCGTTAAAAAACCTCTAAACCTCAGTTATTAATCGATCCTTCACAACTTTCCTCTAATAATTAGTGCTTTATCCGATAATACCGGAGTTTATTTATAGGGGTGAGGTCATTTCGGCGGCAAATTTAAATTTTCTATTTTGGTTTCAGGTATAGATTTTAAAATAAAGACCGTAGAGTTACGGGGGAAGAAAATAAAGCTGCAGATATGGGATACGGCTGGACAGGAAAGGTTCCATACGATAACAACGTCGTATTACCGCGGCGCTATGGGAATAATGTTAGTTTACGATATTACGAATGAGAAGAGTTTTGAGAATATCGTGAAATGGTTACGGAATATCGATGAGGTATTTAGTGTAGTTTGATTATTTCCGGCATTGATATTTATTTGTTTTTGTGTGTCGTTTGATTGCAGCACGCAAACGAGGATGTAGAAAAAATGATATTAGGAAATAAGTGTGATATGGATGACAAAAGGACAGTCAGTAAAGATAAGGGTGAAGCGGTGAGTAATATTGTTGGTTTTAATGTTTTTTTATCTATTGGTTAAGTATTTATCACAGATCACGGCATTTAGTAGCCATATATTTTAGTATAATGAATTTGTTACGCTTGGTGTCACATGTATCACACATATGGGTAAATCCATATGTCTATTACTTTGAAATATTTTGTTTATTTACTATAATAGCAATAAACAATTTCTCATCATTATAAGTGAAGCAATTTTTGTAAACAAATAGCAATATACATACTGTGCAGGCATTTTTTTTGATTTAAAGGGCATAATATACGTGTGCCGATAGTATCCAGGGAATTCGAATATTTCTTTGAAAATGAGTTGCTTATATTATAATGATTGAAAACATTCCATATTTGCAATAACAGAACGTTTCAATTCAATGTTATTCACATCAAATAGCAATGCTCTAAACAAAAATGCAGAAATATTAACGGAAAATTTGCTTAAAATCTGCCAAACAACATAGTGATAAATCATTTATAACGATATAAGAGAAATAAAATGTTATGTTATGGCTCTCATCAAAATTCAATATCTCTGTTTTTTGTTGATACGCTAATATTTAAAAAATCTAAGGTTAATTTTTTTCAAAATTGCCAGGATTTGCCAGTTAGCCAGGATTTGACAGATATTTTGATACTATTGACAGTAGGTATTGTTAAAACATCAGCGTTTGGCACAAAAACTATGCAAAATTTCTTACTACTTTAATTTATTATTTAACTATTTTGACAAAATTACAGAAATGGCAGCTTATTTGCAAAATCCTTTAAAAATGCTTAGAGTAAACATCCAGTTCACTTGGACCCTTTTGAACAAATAGCTTTTCACCTTTAAGTTTGACATCTAAATATGAAATTTCGTCCCGATACCTTTAGTAGTTTCTCCGGAATCGTCGCCACAAAGAAAACGGGTACACACATACACATAAATTTTTTTGTACCTTGGTAAATGTTCAGGGTACACAAAAGGACATATTTCCGCTAAAATGTCCAAAAATTTGTTGCTACGAAAACAATACTTGTCATACTACGTATGATAAAGTAAAAAAGTTGCAAGCATTTTGGGAAGCTTTTACAAATGAGCTACCATTTCTGTAATTTCGTCAAAATAATTAAATAATAAATTATAGTAGACGAAAATTTGTATAATTTGCGTCTGTGGCATTTTTTGGTTAAATTAATAGTTTAGCTGTATGAGCAAATTCTTTTTTATTGAATTCGCGTCTGCATTAAAACTTAGTTAGCCAGGATTTGACAATTATTTTCATTCTGACAGTAGGTAGTGTCAAACGCTGTTTTTTACAATACCTACTATTATCAAAATACATATCTGTCAAATCCTGACTAACGTTTTATTTTAATGCAGATACGATCGATCTCGATCAAATAGAATCTCATGCAGCTAAACTATTAATTCTATATATTGTATGATAAAGTTATGTACCTGGCCGCATCAGGTTTTTTTTCAAGACAAGTTGTCAGAAATACAATATGTAATTGAATCTAAACCATCTGACAACTAAAGAAATCCAACAAGTACTAATTTAGTTGTCCTTTTTTTACTCAAAACCTATACATAATTCGAAATTTATGCCTTCAAAGTAAAAAAAAAATCAGTTTTATTTCTATTTAATAGAACCACCCATAAATATTTATAGTTTAATTAACATTATTATACAATAGCACGCTAGTACTTTTTTATGCGAAAAATTTCAAAAATTCCAAAAATCTAATCATGTATTCTCGCGAAAAAACGTATGTGTTCATCTTGCACTTTTTGTGGCGCTGTAGCTCAAAAACTATCCAATAAATTGTGGTCTGCTGTTTCTTGTATATTACCTAAAATATAAAGAATGTCTGGGTGAAAGTCTGCTCAAAATTCGTTGGGTGGTTTCCGAGTTATATCGAAACACAAAATTTAAGTTGTAAATATATTTTTTTCCGCATGTGTACTTGGGACAAATTAGTAATTTTCCTATGTATTGGAATTTATAGAACTTGCCATTCTAAATATACATAAATAATATAATCATAAATCACTTTAAACAAATTTCTAGCTCACTAATTTATTTAGTTCTTAATATGCTCTTATTTAGAAGTTAGTTAGAAGAACCTAGTCTCCTCGGACTTTTGGTTTATATTCTATATGCGCTGATATAGAGAAATTTGCAACTTCATCGATAATCTACCTACCTCACCAAACTACTGACTTCGGCGATCTATAGCTAGTGCGGCGTTCAACCTACTTTAGCGGTCTACGAATTTGGCAATCTACCAACCCCAGCGATTTACGAGTCACTAGTTAGAAATAATAAAACTAAAAACAGTAAAACTGCATTGAAAACTTATATTAGTGCAACTAACATATGTATATTATAAAAAATTACCAGGTGAAGTAAAAGTAATGATTAGAACTAGTGCTTAGGTCAAAAGTTTACTACGAAAAGATACTTATTTGGTTCTCTCATAATATATTATAAGCAATTCTTTTTTAAAAGAAAAACCATTTTGTTTACGGTGCATTTGAATGGTACAGAACTACCCATGTTATTTTCCAGCTTAGTTATGATCAAAAATGTTCCAGATCGCGCGAGAACACGGCATCAGGTTCATGGAGACATCCGCGAAAGCGAATATCAACATCGAGAGGGCCTTCAACGAGCTCGCGGAGGCGATATTAGACAAAACGGCCGGCCGAGAGCCGGGCGAGCATATCGACAGGGTGATGGTCGACAGAAGACAGCAGTCGAACACCACAAAATCGTGCTGCAATAATTAGGTACACCGAAAACATTCGACGAACTAATTTATACATATACATATTATAATAGTGTTAATTAAGGAAAGGGACGACGAACAAAGAGAGACGCGAGGCGCGTTCGAACCGATTCGCTTTCGCTCGCTAAGCGCACGCTTGCCCACACGATATTTTTGTTGTTTTTTTGTTTTTTCCCTAGCGTACCAATTTTTTGTGTTTCGAGTAGCTTTTAGGTTAATAAAACGGAAGGAAAAGACACGAGTGGCGCGTTTGTTTTTGTGTTTGTATATTTTTAATCGATCGACTTGTATAGGGTGCTGTTTTCTTCTTCCATTTACAAGTTTTTCCGTGCATCTTTCGCATTTTAACTCGTCGTTACGCTTAGCTCTTTGTATAGGATGTTTCTCATCTATGTTTACCGGACGTTTCCCATAACAGTTCCGGGTTACGTTCGTTAATCGCAAATTTATAGCCAACTTGGGTTGTTTATTTTCCTTGTCTTGTTCATCCTCTAGTATCGCAAATAACGCATAAAAATAAAACTTTTGTTGTGCGTATTTTCTTCGATAAATTAAAAACAGAAGGTTGTGTCAACGTATATCTATAGATATAGTTTTAAATAAAGATTTATAAGCGAATGAATAAAGTTCGTCTAGAGGCATTTCCGTACCCGCTATTCTTTGTAAATCTGTCGAGAGAGTGTGCAATAGAAGACATTCCGTCATCGGGAAACAAAAGATAATACAGTCGAATCTCAACGCCGTAAGGCTGTTTAATTTATTTTAAGACGACTTTCCGTCGATGCCATGTCTAAGGGGTCCTATTCGCCCGGTGGAATTAGTCAAATAAACACTTCGGAAAGCTTCAAACCCAACCGAACCTTTATATACACATAATTAATTAGGTTTTTATAACTGTATCTTGCTTTCTATTATTCGAACGACAATGAGCGTGACTACCATCTCTCGTTTCAATAATATTGACTCCTGTGTTTGACGACCCACTTAACAATTTTTCCAAAACTAGTAAAGAACTAAAAATGTGCAACTAAACATATATACAAAAGTCCGGCTAGTTTTGAACTTTTCCGAAGCGAAACCCTAGTTTTACTGGGCTATATTAGTAGCTGTAGATCTTAATTTATAGGTTATGTCAAAATATTAGGGCTCTACATAAGGGCTGTTCCAAAAGTACCAATACAAAAAAGCAATTTCAAGTTACCCGTACTTAATTTTTCGTCTTATTTTAAAGGAACGGTTCATTACCAAATCTTTTAGTTTATCTTCTGGGATATTTAGCATTTGAGGGTTAGAAAAAAAAACGATAACTAGTACACGGAGTGTTGTTTATTCAAAGTTTAAGTATAAATAAATAATGTACGATCGGTAATTAGCAATTGCGTATACATGCGTACGACATAATAACGAGAGGTGAAGCAACATCGTATTCGAGCTTATACCAAAAAAAAAAAAATTGTTTATGTCCGCTTCAAACTCAGCGAAAGTAGATTTTTTGCGGAAAATCTGCTTTTGCCTTTTGGAGAAGCTATGTGTGAATAGTAGCATTAACAATTAACGCATTGTAAACCACAATTTATCTCCCAAACGCTCTTATACATCTGTACAAATTATATACGTGCTTTTTTAAAATAAATAATTGAAATTATATATCTGCGTTTGTCTTTTTTTTTTAATTAACTGTACTCTAATGGTGGTACTTCGTCGTTATCCTGGAAAGTCTTCCCGTTGTTGTTCATTTCCGTGATTTTACTGAAGTCCATCGACTCGTCGGCTGGACATATTTCCAGGAACGCATGCTTCCTAAAAATTAAAAGAGAAAAATTAGACTGTCTGCACTCTGCAATGGTGGTTTTTGGGGCCTTTTATGGTACAAAACTCAATCTTTGATATGCCTCTTGCAACTGGACTTGAAACTTTAAACGCGCTTTGATCGAAACATTTTTTCGCGAATGGTTGACATGAATCAAAAACTATTGGAACTATTGAACTTATAGCAAATTTTAACCTAAGATATCTTTGTTTATTCTTTAAAACAAGAAGTAAATATACTTAAAATTCTCAAATTTTGCCACATACAACATAGATTAAGGCATTTTCTGGACATTTCTGGATGAGCTTCAACAGGTTTCCTTAAAATATATGAGACCTTGCTTGCAGATTTTTTTTTTTTCAGAGTTTTGTGCAAATTTGATCTATAAAAACGTTACAAAATAATATATATTTGTACCTTGTTTTATTATCCTCATCCTCACTGGTTACAGGTAAAACTTCTTTAGTCTTCTTTGGGAACCTTTTGGACAACTTTGGATCGTAACTAACTTTAGGCATTCGAATAACCAAATGCCCAGTAATCTGCGATCTCTGCGCTGTACTTTTATTAGTATACACTTCTTCCGATAAAACGAATTGAAAAATCTTCCCTTTTATGTTGACTCGAACATAAATTGGCTGGACATCAACATCGATGAAATTAGTATCAAGATATCTACCGAAAAAAACAAAGATCATTAATCGCATTCATTATAGTATATTATTTAACGAGCACATAATAAAGGATATAAATCGCGAGCAAATGCCCAATTTACCCATGGGATAATCGGCGTGTATCATGATAGGAATTCTATAGCCATAGATACGTATGCAATCATACGTATGAAGAGGGATCACCTCTTTCACCGGCAATCGCCAACTTCTTCATGGAATTGTTTGAAGAAAAAGCCTTAAGGTCAAGTCCTTACAAACCCAAGCATTGGGTCAGATATGTTGATGATACCTTTGTGGTTTGGCCACACGGTAGAGATAAACTTACTGAGTTCCTGAGCCACCTGAACAATATTAATCCTTCTATCAAATTCACGATCGAAATAGAAGAGCATAATCAACTGCCATTTTTTGATGTGCTGGTATACAGAACGTCAACGGGTACGCTTGGACATACAGTCTACCGTAAGAAAACACATACCGATCGGTACTTGAACGCCAAATCTCACCACCATCCCCAACAGAAGAGAAGTGTTATTAACACTCTGTTCAACAGAGCCGAGAAGGTGTGCGATTCCAGCACCTTGGACGACGAACGGAAACACTTGGAGTGGGCTCTACGTCAGAATGGATACACCAAATCTGACATACGAGGTGTCACACAAACAAAACCGCAAGTCTCAGAGGAACGACAAGAGTCAAAGGGGTTCGCTTGCTTACCATACGTAAGTGGGGTATCAGAAAGAATCTGTAGAATACTGAAGAAAGCGGGTATCACGGTAAGGTACAGAGCACCAGCAAAGGTAAAGGATCTTTTGCCTAACCCAAAGGACATCACACCCCTCCTGAAGAACGAAGGGGTATACAAGATAACATGTGAGTGTGGAACATGCTATGTAGGACAGACAGGACGAAGTATCGAATGTCGAGTCAAGGAGCACAGTAGAGACACCCGGCTACGCAAGATTCAACAGTCCGCTGTTGCCCAACACTGCCACGAGTCGGGACACACAATGATTTTCGATGACGTGAAGATGTTGGCAAGGGTTGGTAATTACCATCGAAGGCTTATTAGTGAACCCATCGAAATTTACAAACATCCTGACAACATCAATCGCGAGGATGGTACTGACATTAGTAGGGTCTGGAAATCGATCCTAATGCGGTCAGGTGGAAAAGCACATGGGAGCGGTAGCTCCAGATGTGCGCAGTGAGGTGTAAATACAGGTATATAAGGGAGAGTTTCTTGGTAGGTCTTCAGTATTCAATTAGCTTTGAAGAAGCGAGCAACATGGTTCGCGAAACGTCAGCATTAACAAATCTTGACACACGGCATCACCCGGAAGCAGTTTATTTTCTAAATGGTTCTGGTCGTGAAAGCGTACTTATATATGTGAGTTGTAGATAAAATAATATTAAATATTTACTTATACACAGCAATATCCAGTACAAATTCTTTTGGGTCGGCATCATCAAATGAAAACTCTAACTTTGCTTGATTTATGTTTAAAGGTCGACCGTTCTTGTCGTAGACTTTTACTTCCTTTTTCGGCTTTTCTTTCTTCTCGTCCTTGCCTCTCGCTTTTCGCTGACGTTTCGAAATTTCCATTCTAGTTTCTGGAGCATTTTCAGACGGTTTATGCCAGAATTCTTCATCAGGAATATCGTTATCCACGTCAGCAAGACGACGAATCTGCTCTTGGCGTTGCTTCTTGTATATTTCTTGATCACGCAACACTTCCGGTGCTAATTTCTCTAATATTTGTTGTGCCTTAATTTTTAAAGTTTGTTAATACATAGCGTATGGAATCATGACAAAATCTCAGTACAAGTACCTTAATTTTTTCACTTCTTGTTATGTCAAATGTATCAAGAGACTCCAATTGCGGTAGAATTGCTATTATATATTCCTTGTAATGGGAATACTCGCATAGTGGGTTTCCAGTTAAATATAAATGCCTCAAATTTGAGTTATGTTTCAGAGAAGATATGCTAGCAATATCGCCGATGAAGTTCAAGGTCAAATCAAGTTTTTCCAACGATTCACACTTTTCCAAATTCTCGATCTTCTCGATGTTGTTTATAGCTAAATTCAGATACTTCAGCATCTTTAATTTCTGCAAATTTTCTTCACAAAACATGAAAAATACATACATTTTTTTAAACTTGAAAAAATCCCTACCTATTTTTGAAATTAAGTTAGCTTGAAGGTATAAAATCTCCAAATTCTTACACCAATTCCCCAAATGTTCGATCTTTTCTACATCCTCTTGGTGCAGGGACAATTCTTCTAATGTGCCAATAATGCATTCGTTGTGTTCCGATTTTTTTCGAACCAATTCTTCCGTTACTAAAAATTATAATGCCGCATTAATTTCCTTTTCAATTTGCAATTATGTCACTTTGCTACTTACTTCTAACCATCTTTGTTATTCAACAGATTTTGACATATTTGGCGTTGCTAAGCAATAATGATCAAACAATCACCTATTCTGATGACGACAGCTCAACTCGCGGCGATTTTTGGTAACTAAGCTATAGGTAGAGCTCCGCCTGGTGGATCACATAACAAAGTTTTAACTAGGGAGGAATTTTTAACGGGTGCGATGTAAGCGTGCATTGAACATTTATAATAAATAATATATATTGAGCATTCAACAAATATGTTATAAAAATGTTATAAGGAGCAATATTTTTTTCATATTGTGCCCTAAAACCTGCATCGGACAACCTGTATCTTTTGTTAAGAAGTCTGAACATTTTATTCAGATTTTGAAGGAAGTTGTTATTGACCCGCAGGATATACTCGTAAGTTTCGACGTAACATCACTCTTTACGTGTGGTCCGGTTAAGGAGGCAGTCGAAGGCCTTCGGACAACACTTGTGCCCTTAGGTCTACCAACCGATGTATCGGATCTTGTAGAGTATTGTCTCTCCACCACATACTTCAAGTGGGCGGGAGCGATGTATGAGCAAGTAGAGGGTGCTCCCATGGGATCACCTCTTTCACCGGTAATCGCCAATTTCTTGGTGGAATTGTTTGAAGAAAAACCCATTAGATCAAGTCCTTACAAACCCAAGCATTGGGTCTGATATGTTGATGATACCTTTGTGGTTAGGCCACACGGTATAGATAAATTTACTGAGTTCCTTAGCCACCTGAACAATGTTAATCCTTCTATCTAAATTCACGATGGAAATGGAAGAGGTAAGTCAGCTGCCATTTTTGGATGTGCTGGTATGCAGAACGTCAACGGGTACGCTTGGACATACAGTCTACCGTAAGAAGACACGTACCGATCGGTACTTGAACGCCAAATCACACCACCATCCCCAACAGAAGACAAGTGTTATTAACATTCTGTTGAAAAGAGCAGAGGTGTGCGACTCCAGCACCTTGGACGACGAACGGAAACACTTGGAGTATGCTCTACGTCAGAATGGATACACCAAGTCTGACTTACGGGGTGTCACACAAAGACAAAGTCTCAGAGAAGCGGCAGTAGACAAAGGGGTTCGCTTGCTTACCAGACGTAAGTGGGGTATCAGAAAGAATCGGTAGAATACTGAAGAAATCGGGTATCACGGTAAGGTACAGAGCACCAGCAATGGTAAAGGATCTTTTACCTAACCCAAAGGATATCACACCACTCCTGAAGAACGAAGGGGTATACAAGATAACATGTGAGTGTGGAACATGCTATGTAGGACAGACAGGACGAAGTATCGAATGTCGAGTCAAGGAGCACAGTAGAGACACCCGGCTACGCAAGATTCAACAGTCCGCTGTTGCTCAACACTGCCACGAGTCGGGACACACAATGATTTTCGATGACGTGAAGATGTTGGCAACGCTGGGTAATTATCATCGAAGGCTTATAAGATAAAAAAAAGAATCAAGACAAGACACAAAAATAAGACACCATTTACAATAAGCGGTCGGAAATTTATTTCTCCTAACGAACACCTAGAAACTATAAAAGACCGTATACATAACTTGTAAAATTTGTGTAATTGTTCTCCGTTACATTATAAAATATGATTAAAAATTAGCACAATACAGACATCACTTTTTTAACCAAGCGGACATGTAGTCTTCCTCGAACTTCCGTCTGCCGAACAGGGTGGCCGGATAATGCCCCTTCCTCATCTCCTTATTCCTAATCTGCTGATCCAGTTCCTTCTTGAGCGGTTCCGTCGACTCCCCCACCACCTCGTCCCCAGTAATGTACACCACCATCACCTCGTTGATAAACTCCACGGCCTTCACGTTCTTCCCGCTGTACGGCTGGTAAGCGTAGGGCTCCACCTGGTGGTACTCGTCGCCCTCTTGGCTAACGCTGACCGAATTCTCTGCCGATATCGACATGACGTTTCCATTTCCATTTCCTCCCGACGTTTCTCCATTCCGCAACTCGTCTCCGGACGTATGGTCCTTACTAGCTGGTGTCGATGTGTTCTCGCCGGATGGAGACTTTTCCCGTTTCCTCCTCTAAAAACAAAACATCACAATATCGCTTTATAAAGGAATCAGCTAAAATAAATGCATCGTTCAGATTAAAATACGTCCCCCATGTCAGGAAGGTAACAGAAGTTATCATAATACGCAAACTAGGCAATCCACCGAACCTCTTTGAGAGAACAAACCCTATCATTGAGACAAAGGAACTAATTCCTAATCACCAATTTGGTTTTAGAGAAAAGCATTCCACTATAGATCAAGTCCATGGAATAACAGATATCATAGAGAAATAATTACAAGAAAAGCTTATTTGCTCAACAATCTTTCTTGATGTGGCACAAGCTTTCGATAAGGTTTGGCACGAAGGATTGACACACAAACTAAAGAGTATGCTACCTTTACAATACGCCGAGGTGCTAACATCCTATATATCTGATAGACTATTCAGAATAAAAAAAGATCGATGAATACTCGGAATTAAAAGAAGTAAAAGCTGGGGTACCCCAGGGTACTGTATTGGGACCAATGCTCTATCTACTATATACAAGTGACCTACCACGGCTGGAAAATGTAACAGGCGCCACATTCGCAGATGACACGGCTCTAATGGCGGTTAGATCAACTCTTGAAGAATCTACTAGGAATCTTCAACAAGCTAGTAATAAAATATATAAATGGGCCAAAAAATGGAAGACCCAGCTGGACGAACTGAAATCTGTCCACATTAACTTCCCAAACAAAATAATCGAGGACATACCTCATGTCAATATTAACGACGCCATAGTTCGCGAACACTGCAAAGTATGTGGGTATGACTCCGGATACATAACTAAAGTGGAAAAAACACGTTAAGAAGAAAAGAGTAGAGCTTGGCCTGAAATATAGAGATTACAGAGAACTGTACTGGTTTCTGGGAAGAAACACTCCGTTATCAGTACAGAACAAACTACAAGTGTACAACCAAGTACTAAAACCGATTTGGTTATACGGCATCCAGCTTTGGGGTTGCGCGAAAAACTCCAATATACAAGGAATCCAGACTTTCCAAAATAAACTACTAAGGAATATGGTTAACGTTCATTAGTGCATACAGCACAGTGACGTGCACCGTGATCTTGGTCTTCCACAAGTCATCCAAAAAATAAAAAGATTCGCCACTAAGCACGAATCTCGCCTAAGCCATCACGTCAACGTAGAGGCCCTGCAGCTACCAGACAACCAGAATCTAATGAGGAGACTAAAAAGTACTAAACCCTTCGAACTAATGAATCAGTGAAATGTGTAAACATCAGAGCATAGTGAGGAAAGTGTTAGTGCTTCTTGTTTAGGACAAAGTGAATATCTGACATCAGTAGCTAGTTTTAAGAATTCATTAATATCCTTATTAAAAAAAAAAGATTAGCTCAAGAATTAGGTCTAAAAATGACCAAGCATAATTTGACAGGTTGTTCGGTTAGGCAACAAACTGAACAAACAACAGTAATGAGTAATGACTAAACCCTTAGGTGCTGCCATCTGTGCTTTTGACCACGTACTCCGATCGCTACAAATAATGTTGTGAACGAGCCATAAAAGGTACGTCAAAAACGAAAATTAACATTACGATACCTACCTTGTTCTCCTTCTTGCTTTTTCTACCCAGTTTGTCCCACGGGTCCCAAGCGAGCACCCTAGAGACTGAGTTCATAGCCTTGTTGCTCCCAATTTGAGACTCGGAGCATGGAGACTCGTTGAGCATAGGTTTCTCCGACGATGGGAAGTGAGTCGACTTCGAGTTGACGATTTCACCCTACCGAAACAAACGAACACTACAGATAATACCGGATAATACCAATAATTTTATTCCTATTCAATGGTTTTAGGTTAGGATTTTGATATTGAACCAAACGCTGATTATTGACAACTGATGCCCCTGACGAGGACGATTTATTTGACGTTTACTTGACGTATTTGATTTTGAACATCAGGTTTGCCAACATAAATCTTAATTATTTATAGTCTCACTCACCCGGTTTATTGTTTTGTAAACAATGTGCATGCAGTTGTGAACGGACCCGTGCCGGTAATGTAGGATGGTCTACAAAGCATCGTCGGTTCACAAAATTGATATATTTTATCGTTATGGTGGTTATATTTTCGCGGCTAGTTTTGAAAGCTGTTCATTACACGCTTAGCGGTATTGATGATAAAAAAGATACTAATTGCTCATTAGTATCTTTTTGTATCCTCAATGTGCTCATAGAGACTTGAAAAATACATTTTCGCTTAGTGTAAGATGAAACATGGTCAAAAAAATTAAAGGAACACCTTTTTTCGAAACCTGTAACTTTTTGAATAATATTACTAGGCAAATCAAATTTGGTATACTTCGACGGTATATATTTAAATAAAGAAAATTACAAAACCAATGTTTTAATTTTAATTTTTGTTGTTGAAATTTTGACTTTTAATCGTGCAAATTACATGGAAATATGCTTGGGAGAAGACAATTTTTGTTGGTATTTTTCATATAATTGTTCGGGGTTTGAAAAAACTTAAGATTACTTAACGACTTTGCAAGGAAGAATTTGACCTATTATACATATGGGTTTGACGCCCCCAACCCATCCCCATAGCGCATGAAAACTACCCTTAACTGAAAAAATGTACGATTTTCAAATAATTTATCCTTCTAATCATTTCAGTCTCTTTTCTCTCATAGAAATTATTACTTAAGTCTAGTGGAATGTTTATAAACATTTGTCAGTTAATTTACATTTGTTTAGAAATTTCTACTTGTTTCAATAATTCGTTTTTCTCGAAAGCAGTCTGAATTCTGTTTTCTAAGTTCCTATCTTCTTCCTATTTTTTAAACGATGAATTATTATTCATTTTAAGCTTTCTTCTAATTATGCCAAGAAAAGTCAGCTTTTTTAGGAAATTAACACATTTGCTTAAACAAATTCTATTTGTTTAAACAATTTTTGTTTGCAATTCACTGAAAATTCAATTGTTTTATATCGGTCTGGCCAACTGTCATTCTCACGTGACGGGATTTATATTTTGGGATGATTTTCATTGTTTACATAATACAATATTATTCGTTTTCAAATTCGTTTATTCGAAAAATTTAAATGATTTGGATTTCTTTTTTTGGGAAATTAGGGAGTTAAGTTACATTTCTTTTTAAAATTCAACAGTTCAACAAATTTTATTAGTCACATGTGTCGCAAGATAATGTTGATTTGTTGTTGTGTGGAAACTGTTCCCTGTACTCTAATTTGATGAAATATTGAAAATGAATATTTTGTTATTCAAACACTGGAAATCATCCCAAAATATAAATGATGTCACTTCAAAACAACAGTTGGCCAGAACGATTTACAAAAAATTAATTTTAGGCGAATTGCAAAAAGAAATGTTTAAAGAAATGGCATTTGTTTAAACAAATGTGGGTGTATTACATAATACAGACTTGATATCCCGAACATGAAATTTATAAATTAATTTCTCAAATAGACTGAGTTTTCTACCATAATTACAAAAAAAGTGGAAAATGAATTATAAGTGATTGTTAATTGTGATTAAGTGATTAAACAAATAGAATTTGTTTAAACAACTGGAAATTAATTGCCTAATGTTTATAAACCTTCCACAAGTCTTATGGTAATGATATCTATGAGCAAAACGAATGAAATGTTTGGAACGGTGATTTTTTGATAAATGTACCTTCATTTTTTTCACTTGGGTAGTTTTCAGGGCACTGGGGGGGGATTGGGGGCGTCAATTCCATATGTATAATAGGTCAAATTCTTCCTTGAAAAGTCCTCTACAAGTCCTATAACTTTAACATACATTTTCCCAAACCCCGAAAAATTATTCGAAAAATACCAAAAATGCCTTCTTCCCATGTACATTTGAAGCCTCGAAAGGCACCATAAAAATCAAAACTTCGAAAAAGTACGTGTCCACAATATTATGTAAAAAGTTACAGGTTTCGAAAAAATGTTCCCCTAATTTTTTTAGTGTAGACTACAGAGTAGGACTACAACACCCAAAAGAACTAAAAAGCACAACGTACAATAAGGATAACTTTCCAGCTTATATACTTGCTACAATAGGCTTATATTTAACATTACCTTATCACACCTTAGATTGATCAGATTCTCAAGGCTGTCCCTAGCCTTGAGCCAGTCTGACGTGAAGAGATTGTCTTCGGACGGATCCGGCGAGAGTGTGAGTCCTTCAAAATCGGTCACTAACTCAGGAGCGTCCTATAAAATCAACGAGAAAAAGGATCAATGGCAATGTGCCGCCGTCACTCCCAGCTACCTTCTCGATACGTTTGCTAACAGCGCGTCGCTTAACTTTCCAACTTTTAACCTTATTTACCAGTTTCTGTTTGAAACCGACGGGTCCCTTAACTAAGCTACCGTCAGAGTGCGTTCCCAGCGTCACTTTTTGGGCCACCGTAGTCTGCCTTTTGCACAAACCGCTCGTCCCCGGCTGCGATATTGTTGCGATATTTTCGGTCGAGAGGCGCGTTCGAGCGTTCAACGAATTTAAAGAGTTTATCGCGTCGCGGGCACTTTTGTTACCGCCGGTTTGAGGCACGTTCACAATTTTTCCGTCGACCGTTTGCTTGGTGGATTTCGACATAGTTCTGTGTTATTTAATAATCTTAAGCCTAAGGAAAAATTTTGTTAGTTAGTGAGCTGTCAAAATGTACTGTGACAGCGCTTGTTTGAAACTGTCAGCACACCATAGTGACAACTCCTACTTCGCGGTATTCCAACCAAATTACAATTTACTCTGTAAAATATATACTCTGTAAAATATACGGTAATACGCCGCTGAAATAGGTTAAAACGCAACGGAAGACGTCTTTCGTCGCACACGTCAAAGTTGTCAAAGTGTTTTCTCTACATTTCTACTCAATTATATAGCTAAAAAGGGTTTACTATAGAACTGGGTGTGTGGTACGTACGCTCAACATTCCAATACAAAGGACAGGAGAGATTCATATTCAACAATTTAGTTTTCCCTACTACAAAAGTTTGAAAATTGGAAAGACAAAAGAACTTTAGAATTGGGACTGTGATTGGGACATTCTATTTTTTTGTTGGGCTGTCTCCGCCCTGTATAAAAGAAAACAAGGCGACCACCAGAATTTTTGTTATTCCTGCACTGCCAGGGCAAAAAACGCGGCCATCTAAATATATGTTTGCCGTTTTTTGCACGATCTTATAACTTAGTCATTTTAGACCAAATACGATCAAAATCCTGAAAAAAAAGGTAAATCTGTAAGCCTGTTCTGTGGTGGTCTGAAATAAACATGTCGAATGCCGTTGCATTTTATACAGTGGCGACTCGTGCTCTAAACAATACAGGGGTTGCAACTTTTTAGGTACCAGTTTTGTATAACATGTCTTATAGAAAAGAATCTACACTGCTCAAAAAAATTAATGGAACTCTTTTTACGAAACCTGAAACTTTTTAAATACTGTTATCACACCACTCCTGAAGAACGAAGGGGTATATAGGCAAAACTGGGAGAGCTGAAGGTGATTCATCGCTTAAAATCGTATGAACCAAGTTATGAACGTACCGCGTGAATAGGTTATTAGCTGTGTATATTAAGTTGCCTACTAGGTAGTTCGTTCATGATTAATATTTAATTATTAAAAATACTGTCATTTAATTGTGATAATTGTCCTATCTAATTTATATATCCATCATTAGCATGTTTAACAGAAGCAAAGTGAAAACATACCAACGAAAACATCTTGTTCACATCACACGTTCGCGGTCGAATTGGAGGTTAGGTTGCTACCGCTGTCATTCGTTCTTATGGTTCTAAGAACAGACGTACTTTTTTGTCTTGCCCATTTAAATTATACAGCAGACGTATGAAAAGTATGCTATTTCGTTTTAACACGCGTCAATATTTAGAAATATTCTGTAACGTATGTCTAAAATAACAGCTGAAATCTATGAGTAATCTTCAGCTCTCCCAGTTTTGCCTATAATACAAGATAACATGTGACTAGGCAAATCAAATTTGGTATACTTCAACGGCATATATTTAATTAAAGAAAATTACAAAAACATAGTTACAACTCTTAATTACTTCTAAGTTACACTTAAAAATGTAAATTAATAACAAAATGGAAAAATGGTAAGTATCCTTTGAATTCACGTATGAAAGCCTATTCAAATGTCAGTTCCTGTATGGTTACTGGTGGATTAGGACGCTTGCGAAGACGTCGCTCAAGCTGATCCCACACGTGTTCAATAGGATTCAAGTCAGGACTCAACGCCGGCGATTCCATGACCTGAATTCCACGTTCTTGGGGTTTTGGTGATGCCGGCGGTATGTGGCTTTGCATTGCCCTGCATGAGGATGAAATTTTGACCGACGCCATATGCAGCAGGCACCACATGGTCCTCCAAGCTGTTTTTGATGTAAGTCATGGCATTTAGTCTATCAGGAACCACAACAACATCTGTTGTCTATACTGATTCCAGCCGAAACTATCACAGATCCACGACCAAATCTATCCACTTCCTGTATAGTAGCGGCTGCGTAGCGTTCACCAGGACGTCAGTATACAAGTACTCGACCGTCACGAGTTAAACGAAATCTGGACTCGTCTGTAAACAGTACAGGCGTAAATTTTTTAAAAGTTTTATAGTTTCACCGAAAATTTTAGATTGTCTGAAAATGTTTAACGACATATTATCAAAGTAATATTAAAGGTTGATAATATGGTGACATACAGGTGGGATTTAAATTTTAAATAAATCAAAAAGTACAGTCACAATCTGGATTTGAACCAGGGACGTTTGCGTTTCTAGCACAATAATGCTCTCCCATCTGAGCTACTGATGCTACTGTCACAATTGTAGACGACAAAACAGTAAGCAAGTAAAAACAAGCAAACAAACCATGTCAGTGCACGTTTGCCATTAAAGTTCGATTCAACATTCTGCAAGCAATAACCTTTTACTGGAACACCCTGCTTCTTCTGATTAAACTTTTGTTATACAATTTTAACAATGATAAATTGTTTTCCAATTTTAACTATAACAATCGTTGGTCTCCACACTGTAACATTTAAAGTGGAGGACTGGAACAGCTGTGAATGTGAATGCTGATTTAAATATAAAACATTGCAAAACATAAATATCTCCGACTATCATTAATAAATAATCCTTATTATTTTATTTTAAATTTAAGGAAGGTAAGAGGATGTACATTTTTAAAATAATGCAGATTATTCTTCTTCCTTTTCTTCTGTATTACACCATAGAAAGGACTCGAGCAATTTGAAAAGAGTACACACGGTGTCATCCTCTTCTTCATCTTATTCTTCATTACTCCATAGAATACATTTGAGCATTTCCAAAAAACAACCGAAGGTTTCACATAGCCCTTCTTCTTCTTCCTCTTCTCCGTTTTCTTTCTCTGGAAGAAATTCTGTTTCTGCTTCTCCTTTTGTTTCTTCTTCTTCTTCTTCTTGTTCGCCATTTACATTTTTATTCAAACCTATAATGTATTTGAACATTCTGAAAAAAAAACAAGATGTACTTTGCCCTCAAACTCATTTACCACTAGACCATCAGTAACAACAAACTGAACAAATAAATTAGTGAATGACCGATATCGTGTCGCGAATTATTCACGGCCAAAGATGATGAGCAGAGTTCAGTTCTTCACGTTTTAGCATTAATATAAATGAATTGGTGCGATCTACATGTTGGTTTAAAAAATCACCAAACACGAACTCTATACTCACTTCTTGATTTCTTTGGCGGACCACAAAATGCACCTCGTTAATAAAATTTTGCGACGTGCTTATTAAGTTAGATGTAATAGTCTCGTTAACCAAGTGACATTGATCCAAATCATACAGGGTGACCAAAATCGAGTGTCAAACTTGTCAAACTTCAAAGCGTGTTATTGTTCTTATTTTAAATTGGAACCCATACATTTTTTTATGTGTAATGATGCAGAATTAAAAAATAAACATTGTTTCTAAATACAACTCCATCACAATTCCCAATATTTTAAAAGTTATTCGCCAAAAACTCATTTTTCAACGTTTCCAACGGCAATTTTAGATAATAAATATCGTACGTGACGTTGAAAAACAATTTATTTCATAAAAAATAATAGACCTATTTTAGATTTGAGTGTACTTAATTAAGTAGTTATTCAAATGCCGCTGGGTCTGGATACACGGTTTGGCAAAAAAAGAAGTGATTAATATGTGCAATTTGTAGTGAATTTAATGTAGTTTTATCAGAATCTAAGCTTTTTTTAATTAGACGTACATTACATAAAGTAGGAAAATTTGGCCTTCTTTGGCGCGCTCTAGCGGTCAAACCAGTCAACCAATAAATCTTTTTGAGAGTGCCTTTTATAGGAAATTTAGTGTACTTTATTTTTGTATATGGTGGTTTACGTCGAAAAGTGCATAGTTTTATAACTTTTTCGCAAAAAAACTGAAGACGAGTCAAAAATTTTGAGGTTTTTTCCGATTTTCGCAGTGAAGCCATATCTGTGGGAAGTAGCAAAGTTGAAATTCGGATTCAGCACCCCAGAAAACATACATAATGAAAGAAGAAAATACTTCTATATTTTTTTCCTGGAACAGGCACCCTCGGAAACGACTTTACTGGACTAGAATTTTTTTTAAAAGATTCGCCCCAACATTTGCTATAAAATCGACGTCAAAAGAGAGGACGTAATAAATTGCCACGATAGTACTTACCTATTTTTAATCTCTTTTTCTTTACAATACCACTTGTTCATAAAAACAAGGAATTTTATAAAAAAAAAACCACACATATTCCGTAATAAAATGGTATATTAAAAAAAGTATGTATACCTCTAAAAAGAAGTTACATCATATAATACATATAAATAAAACACAAATATAAAGTATCATACAAATTGAATTGACTCAACGACAAAAAAAAGAATAAAAAAAGAAAACAAAAATCTCATGTAGAGCCATTTTTACAAGTGTGATATAACCAGTGGAATAGTTATTCCCAGAATAAGTATCGCTGCGCCAACTCCATTTAGTTCAGCCACGTGTTTCCATAGTAATAACCGCTTATTCTGGATTTTAAACCAATACTACGTCATTCCAAGTATATACCATAATTGTAAACACGACCTCTCAAGAGAATAAGTGAAATGTCCAAGTCAATGGTATAACGTATACACTTATCTGATAAAAAATGAGCGAAAAATATTAAAAACCGATAAAACAACGCTTATTGTGTTCGACAAGTCACACCATGTGACTAGAGGCAACAGAAACATCTTACAACTTTTTGGCAGTGGTACAATTAGTCATAGTCCTATTCGGTGTGATCGCAGCATTAATTCCAAGCGTCACATCGATTTTTAACACTTTTCGGACAATATATACACGGCTAGCTTACGGAGTGGTCGTTTTGTTTTTAATTAATTAATACATAAACATCTTTTTTTATATTTCCGATTTAATTATAAAAGGAATAGTATTGTCAATTGCTGATACAGATAGGCAAAAATCATGCATTGTTAAAATCAGAAATAGATAAAATAGATAAAAGCGTGCTATGAACGTAACCCATGTGACATTTTAGGTTATGTATCAACACTGTCACTTTGACAGTTGTAGGTTATGTTCTCTCGGGATACCTAATTTCAAACACAACAGCTAACTAATTTTTTTTTTACACAGAACATCGTTTCTAGCTAAGAATTCGATACAATATAATTATAATCACACAATTACAATTAATTAAATTTAACTTTTACCATTCTGTATACACAATCTGTTTTTTTTAAATCTTAAAAATTCTTTACATACCAATTAAAACAGCCGATCAAACTTAATATAATCTCCATATAGCGAATAGTAACCCAAAAAAAATATACATAAAAAGTTGAAACATCGTTTAGTTTGAATTCTATCCAATTTCTATATTAGCATCGTAGAAAACTATGGAGCAGACGACAGTTTGTTTCACTAAATCGAATGTCGTTTTATCACCTTCGTAAATCGATTAGATAATAATTAATAACTTACAGGTAAGGCAGTAAAAACTTTTGGATTCTACCGGAGTCACGTCGTAAAAGTGGTCAATTACAAACAACAATACATTACGATTAGCTTTGTACGAGACGAGTGACAGATTACGGTTTTTCGATTGTGAGGTACTTCTGTTGAATATATTAATGCCTAATTCCAAAAAATACATTTATGATAGCTAATCAAAAATTCATTTAACTACATTTGAATGTAGTTTAGATTTGAAATTTTAAGTTTTCTAATCTACAATGCTCACAGTGACACAACACTGAGTGAGTTTCTGAGTGATAATTATCAGAAACTGTTATTTTACATGAAAAATTATTCAATAAAAAAGTAATTCAGCACAAAATCTAATTAAATAGGAATTTTCTAATTTTCAAGCCCACAGTGTGAAACAACGGTGAGTGAGTTTCTGACCGATAGCTGTCAGAAACTGCTATTGTCCATAAAATGAGTGAATTGTAAATAAAATTGATATTTGATTGAACAGTGGTCCATGTTATAACTTTTATGATACTCATTTTGACATGGTGAGTGAGTATCTGAGTGATAATTCATCACAAAATTTAACTAAATAAATAAACATAACTGATACAATTTTCTAGCTCACGCCTCACAGTGAAAGAGCGGTGACTGAGTTTCTGAGCCATAGTGTCAGAAACTGCTACTGTCCATGAAATAAGTCAATTATAAAAAAAATGATACTTAATAATTGTGGTCTAGACAATAGTGACTGAGTGATATCTAACAAACACCATACAAGTGTTCAATTTTAGACTATAAAACATTAATCTAAATTTATTATTTACAAGCTAATAGAGAAGCAACAGTGAGCAAGTTTCTGAGCGATATTTGCCAGAAACTATTGTCCACAAAATGAACCAATTAAAAATTACTTTGGCATTATATTTAATATATAATAATATATACCATGTCCATATTTCAAATTTAATGATTCTCATTTGTAGACAATGGTGAGTGAGTGTCTGAGTGATATTTACGAAAAACTAATCAAGTTTTTAATTTTAATCAATCTAAAATTAATTCAAAATTAAATATAACTAAATATGACAGGCATAACTGATACAAAAACTCACTTTTTATCTTAAATTTTCTAAATTTTAGGCCCACAGTGAAACAACAATGAGTGAGTTTCTGAGTGATAGTTGTCAGAAACTGCTATTGTCCATGAAATGAGTCAATTATAAATACATTTTATATTTAATTTAACTGTAGTCCATATTATAAATCTTATGATACTCATTTTGACATGATGAGTGAGTGTCTATGTGATAACTAACAAACACAACCCAGCTTTTAATTTTTATCAATCAAAAATTAATTCATCACATAATCTAAGTAAATAAAAAACATACCTGACACAATTTTCTAGCTCAGTGAAACAGCGGTGAGTGAGTTTCTGAGCGATACGTTTCTGAGAAATTAATTAACACTAAATCTAACCAAATAAAAACTCATTTCTAGACAACAGTCAGTGAGTGATTTCTAACAAAGACCATACACGTTTTCAATTTTAGACTATAAAAAATTATAAACATTAATCTAAATTTTAATTTACAAACTCACGGTGCACTCGTTTCTGAGCGATATTTGTCAGAAACTATTGTCACCAAAATGAATCAATTCAAAATTACTTTGGCATTATATTTAACTATACCTTGTCCGTATTTCGAATTTGATGATACTCATTTGTAGACAACGGTGCGCGAGTGTCTAAGTGATATCTACGATAAACTAATCAAGTTTTCTATTTTAATCAATCAAAAATTAATTCAACTCCAAATATAACGAAATGAGACATATCTGATACAGATACGCACTTTTGATTTTAAATTTTCTAATTTGTAAGCTCACGCCGTGACAGTGGTGAGTGAGTTTCTGAGCGATAGTTGTCAGAAACTGCTATTGTCCATGAAATGAGCCGACTGTAAATTTTATATTTAGTTTAACTGTAGTCCATATTATACATGTTATGATACTCATTTCTCGACAATAGCGAGTGAGTGTCTGAGTGATATCTAACAAAAACCAATCAAGTTTTCAATTTTAGACTATGAAAAAATAATTAACATTGAATCTAAATTTTTAATTCACAAATTCACGGTGAACCAACGGTGAGCAAGTTTCTTGAGTGATATTTGCCAGACACAATTGTCCACAAAATGAGACAATTAAAAATTACTTCGGCATTATATTTAACTATACCATGTCCATATTTCAAATTTGATGATACTCATTTGTAATATGATACGACATAACTGCTAAAAAAAACATACTTTTGAATTTAAATTTTCTAATTTTTAAGCACACAGTGAAATAGCGGTGAGTGAGTTTCTGAGCGATAGTTGTCAGAAACTGCTATTGTCCATGAAATGAGTCAATTATATAAATTTTTAAATTTAATTTAACGGTAGTGTATATTATACATTTTATGATACTCATTTCTAGACAACGGTGAGCGAGTTTCTGAGTGATAATTATCAGAAAGATCGTCTACAAAATTAATCAATTAAAAATTACTTTGGCATTATATTTAAGTCTCCCTAGTCCATATTCCAAATCTAACTATACTCATTTCTAGACAACTGTGGGCGAGTGCCTGAGTGATATTTTTAAATTCTATATTTTCCACAATTTAGACCCGTATTTTTGGCGCAGATCAACAGAACCACAATCAAAACAGACCGTAATCCGTCAACCCCTAGCTCCGTGACAAGTATAACCCCCCGACTAACTAACTCTGCCCGTTCTTCAACTCAGCTTGTTTCAGCGACAACGACAGCCTCTTTCTGGTAGGCTCTGCCCCCACGGACTTCCTTCGTGACGGCTCGGCCGGAGTGGGAGTCCCCTTCCTCCTCTGCACCCCTACGTTACCTGTCTTCCTACCGCTGGGCGTCTTGCAAGTTTTCTCCGGGGGGCCCCCTTTGGGGGCCTTGTTCCAATTCTCGATCTGCGCCTCCCGGGAACTCTTGAGGACGTTTTGGATCGCGCTATTCTCCCCAACCATTTCCTGCAGTTTCTTAAGAGTTGAATAGAGACAGACCGCTGAGATTAGCCCGAAGTCGAAAAGGCTGCACATGTGGACGACGAAGTTCCGGTAGAGGTTTTTCTCGAGGAGTTCGCGACCTTTGTGCTGGACGAACATCTGGCAGGCTAGGGTTATCTGGCAGTCGCCCACGAATCCGAATTTCATCACGTGGAGGTTCCACATCTTCATAAGTTCTTTCTCGCCTTCGTTTACGTCGGTGAATTCGTCGATCATCATCATCGTCTTCGCTCGGAGCCACTCGGGATCGTTCTCGCCTAGAAATTTGCCAAATTTCGTTCCTTTTCAGTATGTAATCGTTACTCTTTTCGGTACGATAATCGGTAGTTAGTATTCGATACTTTGTAATCGTTATGGGGTTATGTTCGAGAAATGAAATAAACGGACCAACAAATTCTTCGAAATATTAATAATAATAATATTACACAAATATTTTATACTAATGTTTTTATGTAAAACTTTTGGGACACTGATTGCGCTCAGAGAGCTCTTTTTCCTAATAATATTATGACTTTAGACTTGACATTATTATAACAAAAAATTAGGTTTTCCAATTTAATTTGATAAAAGAGACCAAACGAATTAAACAGAAATGATTGTTGAACTTCATTTTATGTGTCATTTTGACAACTGCTAACTGACCTTCAGTTGTTTCTGGCTTATGTGCATCATCGACATTTGTTTTTGTCTTCATACTAGCGGAAACATATGTAACAACATGTGTAGTTTAGATTTTAAATTTTCTAATCTACAATGCTTACAGTGACACAACATTGAGTGATAATTGTCAAGCTCACAGTGAAACAACGGTGAGTGAGTTTCTGAGCGATAGTTCAGAGAAATGATGCTATTGTCCATAAAATAAGTCAATTATAAATAAATTTAATACTTAATTTAACTGTTTTGATTATGAATTAACTGTAGTCCATATTCTAAATTTTATGATACTCATTTTGACATGGTGAGTGAGTGTCTCAGTGAAATCTAACAAAAACCAATCAAGTTTTCGTTTTAATCGATCAATAATTCATTCAACACTAAATTCAGCTAAATAAAAATGACATAAATGATACAGAATCGCAGTTTTGATTTTATATTTAAAATTATTTAAAACATAGATTTTTCTCATGGGCCAATCTTTTTGTGGTATATGTGGGGCTCTAGAATATATAATTGTATTCCGACATTCTGTATTTCTTATTAAATTATTATATTTCTTATTATTTTATTATTTTGCATTTTTGTGTTCAGCTTATTCAAAAAATCAGTCACGAATATGTTGTTAAATGCAAGAACAGAATAAGTCCAGACTATTACCTCCTCGTTCTTTTGATTCCATATGTCTTTTTGGACAATCATTTATAAATTTGACCAAATCTACAAAACAAACACTTATCCAAACACACAATTCACTCTTTTCAACCTAAAATACATCATCCTGACTTGGCAACACGACCAAACGAAAACAAACTACCGAATACTCCATTCAAACTCCAGCAGTCACCAAACTCACCTTCAGAGTCGACGTCCATCTCCTTCGGATAGATCGGCAAGCAAGTAGTCGTATGATGATACAGCCTATTATGCCCGGTGATAAACGGCCTCTGTCCATCGTATTCGCAATCGTCCAACTCCAAAAACTCCGACAAACTCGGCTTCTGACGTTTGGGATGACAAACCAAAATATGCGTGACGGAAGCCCTACGAACGGGGCCATTCCTCGAGAAAGCGCACACCGACGGCTGAGAGATCAGATCATGCGGGGAACCAGTATAGGAACCGTCGTACAGCTCGTTAATCGCTACGTCAATCCTAGCACCTAAGGAGATCGGAACGTACGTAAAAGTAAAACGCGAATGACAGAGCTTTAAGTGTTTCAATAGGACGTATAATTCGGTGCAGTTTAAACTACACCAAGGGCAGTGTAAGTCTTCACAGGCTTCGGTCTGTTGACGGGAATTATTGTTGTAGACGAATTGGTAGATAATTTGTAGTTTTTGTTGGTTAGGATTATTCGGATTGTTATTATTGTTATTAGCGATGATCGCGTTCGGGATATTCTCTTTATTCTCGGAAATCGGGTACGACTTAGGCCGTTCCACGAAATTCTTAGCCGGTTCTTGCGACCAATTCAACTTAAACTTAATACACGGCTCACGAATGAACGCGTCCAAATTATTACAATAATCCGACAAATCCGACATATTCTCCCAACTCGAGTACTTCTTCGGAGAATTCTTACTCCCAGACACCTCTTGGAGCACTAATTCGTAATCCGCGTCCGTCAACAGACACCGATTATGTTTATCGTAAACAACCAATTCCGACGCAAAATATTTCGAATCGTCAACAACAAAACTCCTCCTACGCTTAACACTGGGCTCCCCATCCTCAAAATTTAGATTTTTAACCCTCAACAATAACACAAAAGACTTCGCCATCGTCCCAGCACTACCGTTAAAAGAATTCGTCGGAACGCTAACGGTCGGAGCTAACGCCGGTAATTGTTCGGTTGTCGGGTTGGCTATAACCTCGGCGGACCCAAACGACACCTCCATAAGCGGGGCCGAGCTATCTTTACGCTTTTTATGACTCATCTTAACCAAAACTGTCTCGACTTGCACGAATTTGATATCCGTATCCAAATGTTTATCGTAGAACCCTAAAAACGTTATATTCATGTACCCCGGCATAGCCGGGAGGTCGTTCTGCTTCTTCGTTACCCTCTCGAGTAGCGAATCGATCTTAAACCCAGCTCGGGACTTATGCGTACGTGACATGCGGGTTTTCATGTACGAAACTGTACGATTCAAGAAGATCGGCTGTTAAAAATGATTGTTTATCAATTATATCTATTTATTTAACTCTCCAGACTTACCGAACACATATTTCTGGTCCTTAGATATCGATATATTTGCGTAGGTTCTAAAATTCCCAATGAAATGTAGGTTTGTTTGGGGGTGTGTTTTTAAGCAACTTACTCTCGAATGCCTGTAAAAATAGTTCGTGATCGGCCTGGATATGGTCCATTCTGGGTGTTTTCGCCGCTTCTGCCTCTTTATCGCGTTTTTTCGGAGGCATTTTAATTGATTAATTAGCAGTACTAACAAAACTACCGCGAAATCACAATGCTATTTCCTAATCGTCTGACGCTAGCCACGCTCGTCACGCTCTTATCGCCAACGTCGACAGATTAAATTCCCCCAACCGGCGGTCTGATAAGGCATTTTTTATCGCGGAGGATTACTTATAAACAATCAAACAACCGGCTTATCGCTGAACCGTTGAGATTGCACCGCGGTTTATCCCAAGATATATATTTTGAGCTTTTGGGGAAGAATCCCGGCAAACTGCGTCTAGTAACTTTTGGGCTTTGGCTTTGTTCAAGCTTCGCGACGGTCCGTCAGCACGTTTCGTTTGTTTCGGTTGCAAGATGGAGTCAGACGGTAAGTCAGTTGATATTTTAACGCAAAATTAACGTTTCGGGGCGATGATTTCGCACGATTATTGTGTAGCGATCACCCTGGCTACCGAGGCCCCTCAAAAGTTACACAAAACCCCCTTGGAAACAATTATAACCCGCTCGAAACGTCCTGCAAGTCATTCCCTGTCAGATGGCGAACGTACAAATCTTATTTTGCGTCAATTTCTAACAAAGACGACACCTAAAATTATGCTTAGCCTCTTGTGATAACCTCCAGGGATATGATTTCAGCTTGCACGCAGGAGAATTCCGTACAGAAGGAGGATTGCATCAAAGATGAGGTATCCGAGCCGTCCGAATGTAAAATACCTAAAACCGACGATGCGGGGGACTCAAATGAGCAACCGGAGGTGCCCCCGAGTGAGATTATTGAGGTGAAGGTCGTGTATAATAAACAGAAGTACGATGTTAGCGCCCCGGCCAATACAAAGATTGCCGAGTTCAAAAAGCAATTGCAAGCGCTATTAGGTAGATTGCTGTTTTACCAACTTTTTTGATTGTATATTCTGATTGTTTGTTTTTTAATATAGGTGTGCCGGATTCAATGCAGAAATTAATGTATAAAGGGTTGTTGCAAGACGAGAAAACGTTGGAAAGTTCTGGTATTACGAAAGGGGCCAAAGTTATGCTGGTCGGGTCCACTTTGAACGATGTTTTGGCAGTTTCGTCTGTTACCAAACAGGTATAAAAGATTTAGAAATTTTGCTGTTGAAATTAGGTAACGTTTTGTTATTTTAGGAAGTTGTTGAGTTAGAAAAGGCTACTAATGCTAAGGAACCGTTATGTAAACAAAAATTGCATAGGAAAATTTTGGATAAGGGGATTCCCGAGGATGCTATGCCTGGAATAAAGAATTGCCACGTAAGTTGGAGAAAAGAATTTATAGAAATTGGCAGAAAAATAATCTTTGAAGACCGGAGAATCAAAAAGACACTTTTTAACTTTTTAGGAGGGTTTGCCGCAGTGTCCACTTACAGGCATGATAAATAAACATGGTGGAAAGGTTAGGTTAACGTTTAAATTGGAAAGCGACCAACTCTGGCTTAGCACGAAAGAAAGAACAGAGAAACTGCCCATGGCGTCCATAAAAAATGTAGTCTCGGAACCTATTGCAGAACATGAACAGTATCACATAATGGTAAGTGCATAATTGATATACTTAATGAGCCCAAATACATTTTTTTAAAGTATCTTTCCCTTATACAGCCCGTACTACTTTTTCTCCCGTAAAAATAATTTTTAGAATGTTCATGTCATTCTGAGTAAAACTTTTTATGCAGACCTCATTATTTTTTCAAATCCTTAAAAAGTTACAGCCAGTTGCAATATTAACAAAATAAGTAAAAATAAGCAATAAAATATATGTCAAACAATAACGAAAATGAACAAACAACATAATCAATGCCCATAACAATAATAAAACCAAATAAATGTAAGTAAAAAATTCAAAATTTGATCAATAAATTGAATAAACAAATAAAGGTATAATTATATTATATTTATTATAATAATATACCTAACCTTGTGTTTATATTGATCTAACCTTACGTGGCAAACCGCAATAAATATTGGTAAAAGATGTTTGAAGAATAAAATTTATCAAAATCGATCATTTATGTTTTCTCCTTATTTGATTAGTTAGAGTACAGGTTAGTCCGGATTATCAAGTCTTCTGTATTTGCAATTAATACTCACCGTTACTCATCCGTGTTCAATAGTCTTGGATATCAATTAAGTGGCAGATAAGACCACATTGTGTACCAAATACTTACCGAAGAAGGTTTTTAAGTTATCACTTATTATCTACACTTAAAAGAATAAAACACCACAAGATTTTTTTATTTATAACAGAAAATTTGTTTATTGTATAGTAAGGGAAAGAATTTGGCCAATATCTGTGCCCTAGCATTACAATAATTATTTTGTATAGGTACTATGCCAGTCCACTCCGCTTCATGTGTTATAACGGCAACATACAGGTCTTGCGGAGAAACTTTTTCATTTTGTCGCAGGCACTATTGTGCCCAACTGACGTTGCAAGAGCTACTACCAAGATTGTAGTATCGGGCGTAAGCTCAAGCAAAACAGGAGATATGTGTTTTAAGACCCCGTAAGACAATACTACAACGCAAAGTCATGTTTCGTAATAATTTTGTTCGGAAGATCCACCCTAAAGAAGTTAAAGCAGTTCAAAATGCCGTTTTGCTTATTTTAAATGCCTGTAATTTTTTACTTTTTATAAAGCGAATGTCATTGTGTAAAAAATTTCATACACTATATAGCACATCCTTAAATCAGATTTCTTTTGTTATTTATTGAGTTGTATGTATTTAACTATATTATCCGTATTTTTACCTCAAGAAATCTGAAAAGATATCCATAATTTCTTGCTTTTTCTAATGTGTGAATATATTTTATAGGGCATACAGTTAGGACCAACAGAAGCATCAAGATATTGGATATACTGGGTGCCCGCGCAATACATCGAAGCAATAAAGAACGCTGTCCTGGGGCCCTGGACGAGCCTCTATTAACTCGCAGAGCCGTCGCATCAAAAATCGGACTCGAAAGATCGGACTGTCACCGTTCAGTACTTTAGGTTACAAAATTGTACCATTCTCGTAACGTTTATTATAAGTTTTACCTGTCGATTATGATTCTAAACGTTGGTTACTGAATTTTGACGATTCATTTGTTTATTTTATAGTTTCCTTTTCTGCGTTGTTTTTCTGTTCTTTTTCCTTGCGTTTGTGATAGAAGGATCTACTATGCCGAGAAGTCAAGGCCGATGTCAAAATATGCTGTTCATCTTTGTGATCGATCGAATGGGGCGCAGTGGCCCCCTTTTGAGGTTCCCGACCTTCATTTCGGTTTGTGTTGTATTACGTTAAGTTGGGTTGCCTGCGTCTCATCGGTTACCAAACTAAGGTAGTTGTATAAAAAATTTAACGAAAAATCGAGTGAAAAAAAAGAGTAAATTTTATACTGCGTGCATTTCCGTTCTGAACTTGTTTGAGCTGGGTTCCGCGCCGTTACTTAATGAGGCAGAGAGATTTCGTTCCGAGAACCTAAATATACTATAAGTGTGATTTGTACATGAAATTATTTAAAATAAAAAATATTTATATTACAACTTGTTTATTTATTCGTACTCGTTAAGGAAAAAAAATCAGATGTGGCCAGGCACATGACTTTATCATACAATGTATAAAATTAATAGTTTAGCTGCATGAGATTCTATTTGATCGTGTCTGCATTAAAACAACACAAGTTAGTAAGGATTTGACAGATATTTTGACAATATTGACAGTAGGTATTGTGAAAAAATCAGCATCTGACAAATCCTGGCTAACTATGTGGTTTTAATGCAGACACGATCTCGATCAAATAAAATTTGCTCATACAACTAAACTATTAATTTTACCAAGAACTGTCATAGGCTTAGAGGAAACATCCAGTTCCTTAGGACAGGATTTGACAATTATTTTCATTCTAATGACAGTAGGTAGTTTCGAACGCGGATTTTTTGACGATACCTACTGTCAATATTAACTAAATATCTGTCAGATTCTGGGTAACTTGTTTTATTTTAATGCTACTCATGCTACTAAACCATTAATTTTTATATTGTATGATAACGACATGTGCCTGGCCACATTAGATTTGTTTTATTTATTTTAATATAAAATTAATTTGCATTAAACTTTTCCAGCGGATAGCAAGCACTAAATATATTCTTTCGTTTCTGTTCTCCTGTGACTTATTTTGTTAAATTATCTGGTCTTGCCTGTTAGTTTTGTTTTTCCAAAACAAACATGTCCGGTTACTTTACTTTATGGGGTACCTCTACCATAAATGTGGCCAAAAACATTTGGCCACAACATTTTAAAAATAAAAAACCTATTATAAATTTAATGGTATTTGATTTATTGTCAAATAATTAATTACACACATTTAAATCCATAATCTATAATGGCACTTTAGTAGATTTACAATAGTATAAAGGCAAGAAATCAAAAGTAGGAAAAGACTCAATAAATCATAATTTAGGCAAATTACAGATCATTTTCAATATACCAGGTGACTTTAAGACACCATAGTAAATATTTCTCTAATTATAAGAGATAGATAAGAAATTTGAGAAGCAATACTAAATATTCTACTGGCACACAATCAATTCATAATAAGGCTACATATTCAACAAAACAAATGATACAAAAGTAAGAAAGTAAAGTGAAACCATAAAACACTAAATTATAGAGAAAACAATATTGTTTTTTTTTATTTTGACATAGGAATAAAGGTTTTGATTTAATATAAATTAAATATTTCTTTTAAAAAAGAAAGATAAAATCGACATCAAAGATTTAGATCGACAAGAAAATTAAAATTAGGACAATCACCTGCTACCAATAAAAAATCTTTATAGTAACAATACAATAGTACTATTTCTGCAATAACACCAAATTAAAATATATCCATTAAAATATAAATAAAACATCTTTAAAAATAAGTTTGCACAATTGACTACAATAAAATTTGTACTCTACGCAACTAAAAAATTAAAATGGCACTACTCGTTTTTGGTAAATTAATAATAACTTAAATAGTAATATAACCCTTAGATTCAGTAAAAACCTAACCATATTCCGACGTTATAGATAAGCTGAAATCACCTGGCGTTATAATTGTTTGATGATACCACACTCTAGTATCAATTAACACTAAAAAGAAGAAAACAAAATTAGTCCTACAATCTCAATATAGTGTTTTATTGCTTACCTGCGTCTCCAGGTTCTACAGAAAACGATATACTCTGACAGATGTCGTCACATTCAGGCGATGGCTTCAAAATCCACTTCTTCGAACCCTTCAGTTGAGCTTGCCACATCAAACGACTTATAAAATCCAACTACAAAAACAAAACATAAAACCTAACCCCAATTGTTAACTGTCAAAGTGACAGCTGTCACATTTAGAGGTTACGTTTTTATTTATTTTAAAGTAATGAAATATCTTACGTGCATAGTTGCTCCGTCATCGTACCCCATAAAAACATACTCCTTCGACGGAATCTCGCAATCCTCTGGCAAGAAATGTGGCTTAGGATAATATTTCCTCATCTCTTGCAATATTTGAGCGTGGCAATTACCCCTAACCAACAAAAAAATAAACAAAAGACCTAAAAACAATCGAATTTTAATACTTACCAACCGACATACCATGATTTTTCCCCCGGTTCATTGTTTATTCGTGCATCACTCATAGAAAAAACATCCCTTAATGAAATAAAATTCGATTTAAAGTGTAAAAATTGGCATTCTTCATCTACGCTTTTGTAAGCCCCTTCGGTATTATCGTATAAAGTTTTAAAGAAGGTAAAGTTGAATAATTTTCTAGCGGGCCAGTGTAAAAAGGCATTTTTTACGATGACTGGTTTTGAGGTGTACGCATAAGGTTCAAATTCTTCCCTCGTAGCGTTTCGTAATATGATCGGCGACCTAACGTTAAGGCAATAGCTACAATCCGACACGGGTCGTGTGGCCTCCCACACGAAGTAATTATTCGGAATTATACATCGGACACCTGCAGAATAGTTTAACAAACTCCCTAGGAAGTTTAATTGGCACAATGTGCATAATAAAACTATGAGCAAAGCTCCTAAGCACCAATAGTTTGTGGAAATACCTGTTTTCAAGCAACGATTTTCAAGGTCGGCGATTGGTACCCCTTTTTCGATGAAGGCATTGTTAATTTTGATGATATTTTGTTTTATCTGCGAAAGATTTTTCATATTGCACCATTTTCGATTATAAAGGTATTTGTTTACAAAAGTTACGGTTCATCTTTAGGGATTTTAGCGACATGCGGTTTTCCTCGTTGACAGTAGTGTTAAGTTTGGCCAAAGAGGAAAGAATAAAGAGGAGGTAGGCTTTTGTAATTAATTTATTTTGGATTATAACACAAAGAAGTGTTTAGAATAACATAACGGACATAATATCATATAAATTCAAAGCAATATAAATATCAATCGAAAACAAAATGATATCAAAAAGGTTTTTTAAAGAAATGGCTCTGTACTCATATCTCATTGATAAATGGGTATCTTTGGTTATTTTTGTTGCTTTAAGTTGCCAATACGGAACCAAACGTAACTGATAGTCGTCAGACTTCACCCGGTTTAATCATTTTTGCAATTTGCGAAGTTTCTTGGTCAAAAACGTCTAATTACAATGTCCACTCCTAGCTCTCCAACAAGATTGGTAATTCCAAGCCCTATAATAACAAGGAGGACTCGTACAGCGTCGGTGTAAGCACTCAAATTATTTTTTCCCAGCAAATTAATCAAATTTGTGCTTGATTTATGCTTGCAGGTCTGAGAGAGTATTGAAAACTCCTGAACTAGATGGTGCGATCAAGACCTTCTGCAGAAATAAAGGACACGGTTTCATCAAACCTTTGGACGGAGGCGATGAAGTTTTCTTTCATATATCCGAGTACGTTTGCTAACTTTTTTTGTTTATTCGTTAGAGTCAAAACTTCGGGTGCAAGGAATTTCTTTTTTAAGTGTTTGTCATACCAGATTTATTTGAAATCAGCAACAAGTGTTCATTTGTTGAGACAATTTGAAGCAGTTTTATGACAATGCATAATTATTTGACTAATGTTTTTTTTGTAGCATTGAAGGTGAATATGTCCCATTACCAAACGATAGTGTGAAATATCGCCTGTGCCCCATTCCGCCAAAGTACGAGAAAGTTCAAGCCGTTCACGTGCATATCGTGAACTTAAAACCGGAACTCCACCAAAAATGGGAGGCGTTCAATTAATCAAAACTAAAAACTGAATTGTTCAATCTGTATTGTCCGTTGTATATTTTTTTCCATATTTTTTGTTTAGCGTTTATGTTGAGAATAAGTATTAAGCAACTAAATAAACCATAAATTAAATTTTAAGCATAACAGACACATCTAATATATTTTTTTTCAAACAAACTTTTTGTATAGCGTCATAAGTTGATATGTTTTTGTTATTTGTAATAATTGTCTTAAAATACAGTGATATAGATAGTCTCTATAATAGAATTGTAGCACAAAAAACTTTACTTGTACCATGTTCATAGTGTCAATACATTTTTAAAGGGAGTTGTTTACTTGATTTATTTGACCTTGGTGTGAGAAACTGGTTAGAAAATTGTTTGTTTTTAGTTGTTTACTTGTATTTTTAACTAATATTCGTCATTATAGGATATAAATTAATTTAGATAATCGGGTAAAACAGGTAGGTATAATTATACAAGGTGATCTATAATGAGGGGAAAGTATTTAGACGTTAGCGCATCATATACAGGTGTATTTTTTCGATTACCGTTTGAATTTTTTAATCTTTGTTCTTAACCACTGCCACCTTTTGATATTCTTACTGTTATTACATACTTACTAATTCAATATTCGATATATTCAATTATCAAATTTTGCCCAGTGTATTGTCGTTTTTATTTGTCAGTTAAACGTTGAACAATGTCAAAATTGCTATTCAAGCTTAACCACAGATTTGATCATGTTTCGATACAGCAGAAAACAAAAGAAACACAAGCAGATAAAAATAAATTGCGTATATATTCTCTTACGTATAGAATTACAAAAATTTGAGCTTTCACAGCAAATAGTAATAACAATAACAGAATTAATATTCTTTTTATACTTATATACGATACACAAATCACGTTTGTCATGTATTCCAATCAAGAGACCGTTCGACAGCTTCTTTCCATCTCGCGTACTTGATGTCCCTCTCGTTGTCGTTGAACTTGGGCGTCCAAGCCTCCATTGGGATATCCATCCCGGGAGAAATATTCCAATGACCCACTGCAGCTCCGGCACACATTGCTGCTCCAAGAGCAGTACTTTCTGCCATTTTCGGTTTGCAAATAGTGACACCTGTCAGATCTGCTTGCAGTTGCATCAGTAATGAACTCGTCGTCATACCACCATCAACCTGATGATAAAAAATTAGAGTATTGTGTCAATAATAATACTATTTAATATAAACTTAATTAATAATAATCAGAAATTTTTTTCCCGGTCGCTTACTTGCAGTGTTTTGAGTTTTGCTCCGTAATCTTTATTCATAGCCTCTACGACGTCACGTACTTGATAGCAGACCGCCTCTAGACTAGCCCGGACTATATGGGCCGATTGCGTATCTTCTGTTATACCAACAATAACACTGGAAATAAAATTACCTGATGTTTATTATATTACAGAAAAAGTAAATGCTTATGCAGCTTATGAAACAATTAGATCTAAAAACTATTCTCATAAATCTAACAACCGACAATTATTCTAATACTACATTATGAGTTCTTTAATCTGAAAATGCCCTAATCCGAGCATCTTTTTTCCGATAATAGTTCTTCAAATGTACATTTTCGTCCACAAGGGGGCGCCTCTAATTTGTTTTGGCGAATTAATAGTTCGGATCAAAGAGGTCCTAGTGCATTACATAATACATAATATACGTACCCTCTTGCATCTTGTCGCCAATAAGGGGCGTACAACCCACTGAACGCTGGCACAAAATATACGTCACCTCCGTCAACTTCTTCAGCTTTCTCCACAAACTGCTGGATGTCCGAATAGCTCGGAATGATGTTCAAATTGTCACGTAACCAATGCAGCGCTGCTCCAGCGATCGCAACGGAACCTTCAAGAGCATAAACGGGTAACGTTTTCTGTCCAAGCTGATAAGCCACCGTCGTTATTAGGCCATGCGAGCTGTCCACTTTCGCATGACCCGTATTATACAGCAGGAAGCAGCCAGTTCCGTAGGTAGCCTTAGCCTGTGCGAAAGCATTAAAAAGGCAAAAATTTGTTAGGAAAACAAACAAAAAAAAACTATTATAGAGTATTTACTATTTACTAAGCAAGAATAAGTGTTATTAGAGGTTGCTTTCTTATTTCCTACTTCAATAAAATCGATTTCAACAATTTAAAGTGAATAACAATTTAAAAATTTGAATACTTTCATATCTCAGTGCGTAAATCGCGCAAAGATGTCGCGACCGTCGACTCAATCGACGCGCCCTCTTAACCCCAAATTTGACAGTTAGAACTAAAAATGCGCGGGAATTTTAAAATAACCCACTATTTAAATTGCAAGGGAATCACTCAGAACAAATTAAAAACTTAAAAAAAACATACCTGCCCTTGTGACAAACACTGCTGACCCAACAAAGCAGCCTGCTGATCCCCGAGACACCCGGAGATCGGGATCCCCTCAAGGGGGCCCTCGGCAACATGCCCGTAAACCTCCGAGCTAGACTTAATTTTCGGCAGAACCGACAAAGGAACCCCAAAAAATTTAACAAGCACCGCGTCCCAGCGTAGCTGCTCAATATTCATCAGCATCGTTCTAGAAGCATTTGTAACATCGGTCACGTGAATCCCCGATGTTTTACCCCCGGTTAAATTCCAAATGAGCCAAGAATCGACAGTTCCGAATAAACACCGACCTGCGGACATGGCTTTAGCAACACGAGGGATATTGTCCTGAAGCCATTTAAGTTTAACAGCGCTGAAATACGGGGTTATAGGTAAACCGCACAACGGTTTTAGGTAGTTTTTGTTCCTGGTTTTGTTTGGTACGGTGTCTAATAATTGATCGACTGTACTTGCAGTGCGCATATCTAGCCATACTATCGAGTTATGCAAAGGTTCTCCTGTCGTTTTATCCCAAACTATCGTAGATTCCCGTTGGTTTGTTATCCCGATTGCTACGATGTCTTTAGGGCTTCCGCCTGACTCTTCTAGCTTACGAATGGTGTGGGCGATGCAAGAATTAACAACGTTAAGTATCTCTATGGGGTCCTGTTCAACCCATCCTTCGTGCGGAAACTTTTTTGTTAGTTCTTCTTGATGCGAAGCAACAACTTCGGTAGTTCCAGCTTTGAAAAGAATAAATCGTGCACTTGATGTTCCTTCATCGATAGCACCAACAAGAGCGCTCATTTTCTTTTTAAAAATGTCCTCCAGGCATAAAAATTAGGACATCAAATGATAGCAAGTATCAGTAGTATCACACTGGTGTAGGAGATATTTTTATATCTGTCCATGTTATCTAACTTGCTTGACCTTCGGTCTACTAATTAAATCAGACTTTCAACTTTAATTTTAATCTTAAAGCTAATTGATGTATTCTTGTTGTATTGTCATGTGGATGAGCTGAGCAGATTGTACTGGACTATAGCGCAATTTACGATGATATGCGTTTCTAGTCGTGTTGTTTATTACGCCAACTGGTTTTAATTAGTGGATAATTGCTTGAATTACTCGAATTTCGCCTTTGGGATGCTTTAAACGGGATAAAAGTGGGATTTTTAGGGAAATTTGAGGTTAGGTTGGTGAAAATTGAGGTTATGTCATAATATTTACAAAAGTTTGTTGATTATTTTTTTTTAGATTTAATCAAGAGAAAATGATTGAGATTTCGTTTGAGAACAACGCTGCTTGCATTTATAATATAGAAGGTATGTTTTCCTTAAAGTAATTTTTATGTAATGTTTGTACTTTCATAGTTACGATTTGATTTCTTTTTTAGATTGGGAGAAACTTCGGAAAGAATTGAGAATAATTGGTACTCCCATCGGTGATAATTACTGTATACCGTGTAAGTTAATTTTTAATATACCACATAAGTTTTTACTTTTCCACTATTCTAGCGTTACCAGTCAAACTAATGCCTGAAGAAACAATTTTTCTCCTCCGCAAAAACATAATAAAGCTAGTCAAATACCCGGAATTGACAATACCACCTGCAGATATCGATAAAATAAAATTCGAGGACTTCAAAAACAGATTTAAAAATGATCAGAAAGAAACTTATAGGTCACTTAGAAAACAACGCGTTCAAGAATACATCGGGAAGATAATCCAGGGGAAACGGAAGAAGGGAGACCACAGAACTGAAGAAGAGATTTGCGAAGAGGAAATCGACAAAAGTGTTATAAATGACGATAGTATGCTTTGGTATACGTTTTGCAAGCATCACAGTTTACCTCAAGGTATTTTTTAAACGTTTCTTTAAATACTTTTGAAGAATGAATATCGAAAAAACAATTGGACATTTTAGGGCCCCCCATTGAAGTATCTGAAGATGTTGTATTACGACTAACAACTCCTACAAGATGTTCTGTCTTCATTGATTTGTGGAACCGAGGATACTATATTACAGATGGTGATAAGTTTGGTGGGGATTTTCTAGTTTATTTAGGTAATTAATAAAAATTGTTCCTAACAGAATATTGGGGTACCCCAAACGTCTGTTTTTGGACCTCTTCTATTAGCTTTTTGCTGTTTCCTGCTTATTTTCTTATAATTTTTAGGCGATCCCGTCGTGCACCATGCTGTAAACATCGTAAAATGCGTTGAAGATACCAACACAACATTTCATCCAACAGAACTAGTTGCATTTGGAAGATTAGCAAACGCAGTAAAGAAAAAATATTTACTAGCAGCATCTTTAGGACCAGAAAAAATATCTTATGTCACAATAAATTGGATAGACACAAAGAAAATCGAGGACTGAGTTTTATATATTAAATTTAAACAAATACGTTGTTATTTTATACGATATTAATATTTACAAAGTAACAAAAATAAAACAAAATAAGAATAAACTGATTTTAAATAACTTTATTACTACTCAACTACAAATAATTCTAAACAGCTCATTTTAAATCTGGTCTATCAACTTAAAATTGGTATGTTGTTCCTTTGGAATAACGTTAAAATACTTTTTATAGAATTTTGTGCCTTCACGGTGCCCGTGGCATCTCTGCACCCAAGTGTGGGTCCAATCGGGGTCAGTCTCCTCACAAGTGACCATTACCCGTCCAGGGGTGATAGCAAATAGTGTCCCGTTCTTTCCCAGTCCAACCTAAAACCGTAAACTTCAAAAAAACGTTCGGAGACATTTTTTATTAGCGTACGTTCAAGCCAGGGTGAAACCTGAGCGTCCTCTGCAAAACCAAGATCGTCCCCGCTTCAACAGAATGCATATCCTGCCTTTTCCATCCCCTATGCTTCGGCTTCACTCTCGTGTGATGATTTTTGGTACTTTTACCTGCTTTTTTAGCAGCATTACGAACCGACTCTAAAATATTAGATTGTAAGTGAAGGTTATTATGCTTTAAAGGAGATCTTACGTGTTACTATTGGTTGGTTTAAGGATAATTTCGAAAAAATACCGGATAGGAAGTTCATGTCGATTTGTGAAGATTTAGTAAGGTTATGTTGCGCAAGAAGGTTGTAAGAAATTTATATGTTCCAATATGGAAAATAGTATTTCTAGGATTATTATATATTTTCGATAACTAAAGAAATAATTTTAGTAAGTTTTACATAAAATTAAAGATATTATCAAAATCGTTTAGTTAAGAACGTATCCTGTTTTTCACAAATAACTATCTGAACGTAACCTCAGCAAAGGGAGACGATTTGGAAAGTGCATTTTCCGAGATTTTTCTCTGCTATATATTCTGTATTTATAAATAATCCACTCAAAAACGGGTGTAAATACCTAAATTAGAAAAATTTTGCTTCTTCATTCAAAAATATTAGATACGAAAAAAAATATTCAGCCTTGAAAGCGGTGCCATCTCTGTCCCTTCAAAGTAACTATAATTATGGCCTAAAAGACTTCAATATCAAAAGTGTTCAATTCCCAAGATCGAAACGTCGAAATGATATTAACATAATCCGTGTGTCTTCTGCTAAATATTTATTAAAATTGTAGTGAATGATGGGTTAAATTCATGAATCGTAGAAGATGGAAGAGTTCAGATATAGGCGGTAGTGCGAGATGCAAGATTCACATCCCACGGTAGAGAGAAAGAAGGTAGAGGAGCGGCGCGAAGTTGGAACCGGTGCGAAGCCAGCTGTTTTCCCTCCGGCGAACTGCATTCACATAAATTTAACTTGAGCTGTCAAAGTGAAGATTGCGTTTCAACGGTTTTTCATCGCAGTCTTCGCAATTTTTAATACGTTTTCAAACAGCTATTGTTGGATATATGTGCAGTGTTTCGTTCCCAAGACATTATAGTGTTAAGTTAAAATGTTCACGACAAAGCTTGAGGTTGACAGACACGTAGAGAACTGCCTGAAGAAGATAAACAGTGAGAATGAGGTATGTGTCGCAATTGTTCGCCATTACCGGCGTTTGGTTTCAGTTTTTTCGCGTTTATCTCGCAATAAAACCCGTTTTATCCCGAAAAATCGGTCAACCTTGGTATATTTACTAATTATTATTTTTAACTTTGTTACCATGCTGAGTTAGCTTGGGTATAGTTGGCGGGAATCACCTAAAAATAGCTCAATTACAGTCACGTTTGTACTTAACCTTAAATTGTGTATTAAATACGAGTGTTTTGTGTATTTTTTAGCGGAATGTTAGATGTTTTGCGTTTGCGAAGCTCTACTTCAAAGTTGGAGATTACGAGCAGGCCAGACGATACGCTACGATCTACATCAACGTTAAGCCGCAGTCTGCCGAAGCGCAACAACTGCTCGGAAAGATCTACGAGAAGCAGGGGAAGGTGGACGCTGCCCTCGATGCTTACCGTGCCAGCTTAGAGCTCGATCCGAAGCAGAATAATCTTGTATTGAAAAGTAAGTTTGGCTTGTTTCAAAGATGTTAAAAGACCAAAGGAATTTTATGATTTCGATAGCAGTAAAAAATTTGTTACGAATAACTAGAAAAATTGAATAAATATTGAATTGATCTAAAATCCTTTTTCTGGGAAATTGGGGAGTTACATATCTTTTAAAAATATTAAATTTCCTAAGTCAACCAATTTTATTAATCATGTTTCTTTCTGCATTTCTTATTCTTATTTCCTACCACTGTGTGTCACGAGATGATGTTGATACTAGTGTACAAGTATAGTTTTTGGTACTTTTTAGACACAATTGTATTTTAATTTTAATTTCATATATTAGAAAACACCAATATAGAAATAAAGTACTCAATTAACTCTTATTGATATGAAATTTATCTATTATTATAGATTATAGATAGTATAGTTACTAGATAGAACAGTTTTAGATTTTTATGATATTTGTCAGTATAAATTTTGAAGCGAGTGCAATTGGTATGTGAATAATATATTTCATTTGTTCTATGCATTTATATTGCTTTTATTATTTTTTACAAGTTCAACTATCTTTTTTTTGCAAATGTGTGAGTGTTAATTTACTGATTCAGAATCTGTTAACTGTTGATTTTCAGATCCATATTTAAGATACATTAAAAACATGATTAATTTTGCAAAACTGTCCAGGATGTTTCACTTTTTGTGTGTCAATCGCAAATTAGGTTGTAGGTGCAGTTATTCTAAGCAAATAAAAACAAACAAAAAAGTTTTGGAAACATAAAGTACAACAATTGATAATTGCTGATAAGAATACAATAATCAATGATAAGGCTGTAATAATATCTGACTCATTGTAGGACCGCATTTTATATAACGTAACCGTCCCAAATGAACAGAATAAGAAGCTGCGCCAAGAAAAACACTAAAAATTCCTGAGGCAAGAAACATTAAACAGATGAGAGAGAGATTTTAAAATAAATGTTTTAAAACATAACAACCCTGGCTGTAAATGATGAGTTTTGATAATTAAACAAAACGACTTGTCCAATGATTTTTGTAAATAACAAACCGTTTACAAGATTTTGTTTCCATATTTTGCACGCATACTGTATATTTCTTAAGAAATAATAAATAAAAAATCAATACTCAAGAACAGTTCATAATTGAGAAATAGCTTATTAACGCTTTTATGAAACAAAAGCACAACAAATATGGAACACCAAAGCGAAACGTGTCTTGTCAAAAATTCACTATTAGAAAAAAATTGTACATTCTTTGTCTCTAATTTTGCGTATTCCTGTTAAGATTAAAAGTAAATTAACACCGAAAAAAAAAGAACTTGTATTTGTTTTGCTACTAAAACTAAAATCTAATTTGCCAACTTTTATTTCGATATATAAGAATAGATCATAATCGCCTATGCAGTTTCCAATTCCAAAAGCCACGCTCTAAAGGATTGCAGATATTTTGCGTTTTTTAATTTTATTTCTTTTTAATTTTATTTCTTTTTAATTTTTCTTATACGGCTAAGAAAAATCGTCTTTGAATACGTCGATTTTTTACTATAAAAATACATATTTTGATGTAATGGCAATCCCATATTTGAAAGTTATTTTCATATAACATTTAATTGTCTTAATGGTAGCTGAAGCAAATTTAACGCTTAAAGACCATAATTATAATGCAAATATTGATAACTTTGAGTAGCATGGCGGTTGTAAATGGAATATAAAATGTACTCTGGAATTTTATTTGCCCTGAATACGAATGCGAACTCAAAATTACGTAAGACATCAGGAAAAGTGAGGTCAAATGTCAAAACCGTAATCTTAGCAACATTAGTAAATATATGTCATTTGAATTCAATCTCCCAGAAACCTCAAAATCTGTATAAAATACACAATGTAACACTAATTTTCAACTATCTTTTTCTAGAAAATTTTCCTATGTACGGCCATCGTACTATTATACGCTGTTATTAAGCCAATGGTGTCATTTAAAAAATATGTCGATTCCGTCTTAATTAAAAAACCATTGAAGGTCGGAAATTTAGTTTACGATAAATATGTGTACATATTTTGCAATTCAAAACCGAGTTTCTTTTTAAATAATAGACCGATTTAGAGATTTTGTCATGTTTCAATACTTTGTGTTCTCACTGTATAATAGCGGTTTTACACTATTGTTAATGGCACTATACGCATTTTTTATTGCTCAAAATGATGTAGAACATTTTGCGTGATAAATTGTGTAGTGTAAAATAATTTGAATAACATTGAATATGTAAAGTTCAACAAAGATATGTCTCTCTCTGCATATCGTCTGGTTAAAAGTAAAAGTAACTAACATTTCAAATAATTACAAAAACCTGACTACAATAGAATACCAATATGGTGGGCCTGGGGTGTCCGTCACCTCCGGCGCGACGTCACATCTTGTCTTCGAATCCTGAAGATGTTGTGACTGAAGCACCAAATTGGTGACATTGGGCACCCGCCTTATGGTCTCCATTTGAGTGTTTTTTCCATTGAGTGTCCATCTTACTCCTTGGCTATACCGTACTGATGAGGACTAATAGTCCGAAACACGTGTCTACGGTTGCTTCTTCGAATGACGGAATTGCCCGATAAATAACCTTTTTCCTTGAATAAATATAATTACATTTTCCAGAGAATTAATGGATTTTAAGAATTTATTGAACTTATTTTGAACACTTATTGATCGTATTTTTGTTTAGATACGCATTTAATCTCACAATTTTCTCTTCTAGTATGCGAACTCCTCGCATCGGACAACGTAAACTTCGACACCTCAGGGGCTCGCTACTTCTGCGAGAAGGCGCAATCCATCGACCCCCACAACCCCTCGATATACACCATCAAAGAAAAACTCATCATGCTCGAGGGCAAAGACCCGGACGACGTCTCCCGCCTCCTCCAGAAAGAAATGGAGGCCCGTCCGCAAGACGTCGACATCCGAGTCCGTCTGCTACGGCACCTCCTCCAGAACAACCACGTCAAAGAAGCCTACAAGCATGCTTACGACATCGAACACGCCAACCTCTCGACGTTCACAAAATCCCTACGATGGTACGAAACCGTCGCGGAAATACTCCTAAAATACCAAAAAGATAACTACGCCGGTCTGAATTGGGAATTCTGGATGTTACTTATAAGTACGAGGGATAAATTGGCCGAGTTGTATCTGGACGAAAAGTACGGAGGGGCAAAGACGGCGACGGAAGTCGTTATGGCGGTTTTTAATTTCGATCAGACGTTGAAGGTTGCGGCGGACGCGATACAGGGGTGTCCCGATAAGCAGTTGTTGCAGGAGTTTTGGAACCACTACAGGGGCCAGCTGTGTCTCCATCTGGTGACGCTGATGTATAAGCAGGCGAAGAAGGAGCTGATTAAGTATAAGGAGGCCGTGCAGTTGACGTTGCCGTTGCTGTTCGCCGGTTATCACACGCAGCCTGTCGATTTGCAGTCGATGTGGGTGAATCATACGACGGATGGCAATAGGCAGATGGTTAAAAGGTGAGCGACGTTTTATTTTTTTGTTTTGTGTTTGACTTCCTCTTATGAGTATTTTAATAAATAACAAAATAACTGAAATGAATGAGTTTGTACTAGCAGTATAATACAGTGAAACTTCTGTTGAAAGTCTACAACATGACTGGAGAATATAGAAAATGTGTATATGTATACTTTTTGGACGTGAGTGTACATTTATTTATGCTGACTATATGCTGTAAATGTTCCAATTAATGAGAATAAAAATCTGGAGTAGATGCTCAATATCAACAATGTCGCTATCATTAAATTGAGCATAAAGTATCTACTCATTTTTATTCATGCCACCCTTTGCTCTATCAAAAATAAAAATATTAAATAAATTAAAGTTTCCAATAAAATCTAAAATAATTTTGTACCTTGGTGAAAGATCAACCAATAACATTTGTGCTAGTCTTGACTTTTGCGAGCTTTTTTTTGAGAGCTTTCTTCTAAATAACTTTTTTACATATTTATAATATATTTATATATATATATATATATATTTTTATATATGTAGCTTGAAGCAAGAACAACCAATGTCAAACAAATTGATTTTGAAACAATCTCGCAAAACTCAAGACTAGCAAAAATGACATTGGTTGTTCTAGCACCAAGGTATAGTATGATTTAATTATCCCATTATTAAAAAAATAAAAATACTTGAGCATGCAATTATTATCATTATCATTTATTATATTACATTTTATCAACATACCATTTTTATATCAAGATTATTTTAAGTTTTTTAACAGCAATTTACTATTCTCTATAGATTTTATGTCAAAAAATCATTTGATCAAAATGCCATTTTTACACCAAATTTATTTTTCGTTTTTTAAGTGTTTTAACTGCAATCACTATTGATTTTATGTTGAGAACAATACCACGTTAAATAAATAATTGATAATAATTTTGATTATACTGGGAAATATTTTTTTTTGTGCTAAACAAAAATTAGGAAGAAGGAAGTTCATATATGAAGCACAGGTTATAAAACTTAAGAAATATAAGTTTTTCTTTGAACCTTCTGAGACAGTGGGTTCCTCGTTATAATTTACGCTATAAAATATTTTTTTCGCGTGTCAGATTACTTTTTTATTTTCCATAAAGTCGTAAAACGTTCGTGTTGTATAACAATTGTATAAAATGATGTACTTCTGCATTGCGTTGTTTAGCGACTATAGTTTAGCATCAAACTTTTAACTAAATAAGTACTGTATCGTATTTTAGTAATTTAGAAACTTTTCCATACTTTCAAATGGTCCAAATTATTAAATGTTGACAGCCTGTGACACCACATGTGAATTTGATTTTAGTTTTACGAGTGTGGTAGTATTTCCACCTTTATTCCTGGTTCCAAAACTTTACGAAGTTTTAATATTTACGAACTTGACTGAGAATGCAGATAAAACAAAATGTAAAACCTAGAAGGTTGTACTTTCGTTTTTTGTCGCATTTTTGTCGCATTTTTGTCGCATTTTCTTTACCAACATAGCCATGAAATATTTTTTGTGTCAATTTTCTAAACTTTTAAATTAATAAATTTGCTCAAATCCACCCAAAACCTGTTACAGGTGGAACCGCGAGGCCTCCTACAGATGCTCGCAAGCGGGCCACATGATCCTCTCGCTAGCGAAGGACCGCAAGAACGCCATCGTCGAAAAAGCGGCGCAATTCTCGTCCGGCATGTGGCGCGAACAATTCCTGAAGAAAGTCTTCGTGACGCGCGACCAGCAGACGAAAATCAAGACCAGCTACTTCGCCACCTGTCCGCAACTCGTCGAACTAACCCTACGTCTGCCGGACGACGACGAACTATCGAAATTCGACGGAGTAGCTCAACTGGTGAACCCCGATTCGTTGCACCACTATATCTGGATGGGATTGAACGGGGCGCTATCGAAGTTCAAATGTTCCATCTTCGAGGGTTTGTCGTATTCCGTTAAGAACTTGAACCAGTGCGGGGCGGAGTCCGTTACGATTTTGGACGTGCAGGCGTTTCTGTATTGCGCGATTTTGTGCGCCCAGCAGCAGTTGGACGAGCAGAAGCACAGTATTTATTATTCGAGCGATCGGCCGCAGGTTTTACCGGCTAGCGTGACTTCGCAGTTAGGTGAGTAGCGATGACGGTTTTGTTTGGATAATATTTGAAATACGAGTACAAAATATTTGTTTTAAAACTGGTTCAAAACAATGTTTTAAAACACAGTGTTTTATACATTTAAAACAAACTGTTTTAAACATTTAAAACAAACAGTTTTAAACATGTTCAAAACAAAATGATTTAAAACAAAATATTTGTTTTAAAATAACGTTTTGAAACATAACGACCCTAGTTTGAATACAACTGGTTTAAAAATGCAATTTTGTTCTGAAACAATGGATTTTTTGTATGTGTAAAATCTCGCATTCCAAAAATGTAATCCTATAGAGCGTGTTCCGAAAAGAAAATCGGTATTTCCGGAGTACAAAAATACTAACACGCTATATGCAAACTAGTTGTCTTGTGTCTTAAAACTGATAAAATCTTCCATTCTAGATAAAACAATCCTTTCTACGAATTTCTAGTAGCTGCAAGTGCCAATATTTTGACAAACTATTGAATATCTTAACCTGACAGTTCGAAAGACAACTTCTTCTGTATTTACAATGTCGTTAAAAATATAAAAAGCAGATTGCTTCCTACAGCAAATATTTTGACTTTTTAAATTTTAATCGTAATACGTACTGAAGTCTTATGAGCAATTTTTTAAATTAGTGTTTTTCCGAAAATGTATAGAAATATATAGTAAAATGTATAGAAATATATAGTCAACTTTAACTAACTATGCTATCTTTTAATTATTGTTTTCTCAATTCCATTACAAAACATGCACACAATAACAAATTCCATTATTATTATCACAGGTACAGCAAATCAAGCGAAATGGATCACATCCGTCTACAAGATGTACAAGAACGACTACAGCTGCGACTTCTCGGAGGTCCGCCTAACACTAATCCGCGGCATCGAAGCTATAAGATGCGTAGGCAACCACGGCCTGGACGTAAAACTTTTAGTCCTCCTCGGCAAGACGTTCGCCGAACGTGCCAAGACCCTAGACAAACAACTCGAAGTCGAATTCAACGACTCCCGCGCCGAACTATACTGGCGCACCGCCCTACCACTCCTAGAGAAACTAAAGAACAACCAAGCGATTTCCTATTCATCGAATCGATTGTTCGAGTTCAAATCGAAAGACATGTCGAATTCGGAGATTTTAGGGCATATCGATGACGGGAAGTTATTCTTGGCAATACAGGCGATGAAAAAGAAGGATTTTGAGAAAGCCTTGTCGCTTTTCGAGAGTTTGAAAGATCCGTACGCGAGTTATTACCAAGCGCAGATTTATAAGACTAAAGCCGAGGAGCAGACCTGTAAGAATAAGGAGAGCGTGACTTCTGAGATGCGTTCGCAGAATATAATTTTGTTGTCACGGGCTAGGGATTGTTTGTACCTAACTTTTGATAGGTTACGAGACCCGTCTATCGATCGACGTCACCCGCTGAACACACAGTTGGGTACGGAGATCGATAAAATCGAACGTTTACTCTCGAGAATCGATCCGGATACTAGAAACGAATGCGACGGGATGAGCGACGAGAACTTATCCTCGATTTCCGACCATAACTACACGTTCGGGAACAACAGTTACCTGAACGGCAACATAGGCAACATAACCCCAAAACACGCGACGCCGTTACGGATGGACAGCACTCGACGCGAGGCACGCCCGAGCCCGGAGCGGCTTGACGCGCAACTAAAACAACTACTAGCCGCCAGGGACACGACTTTAACCCACATTTTGGACCAGAACCGCCACATGTTAGAATCCCATAAAGCTGTGCTCGACGCCATTAATTCCTTCACCGTTAACACCGTGGAAGAGATGAGAACCCTTCGTACTTCGATTGACGATTTGAAGCATTCGATTGCTGATTTGCAGAACGTGACGGATTCGGTTAGTAAGATGAAGAGGGAGGTGGCTGATTTGAAGAAGGGGAAGGAGAAGGGGGTTGCAGCGGCCGCGCAACCGCAGTTGAGCGAGGAGGATTTGTATGGTTTGGACGAGGAGTTTGGTGGTGATTACGGGGCGCTGTTGGGGCCCGGGAATGTTGGTTTGGGACAGGGGCTGTACCCGAATGTTGGGAAGGTGGCTGGGAACCCGTTGCAGTATGGGGCGGCGGCAGCGGCCGCTGCGTTGTACCCCGGGTTGTATCCGATGCTGCACTATCCCGGGCTGATGCCGCAAGCTGGTGAGTGGTTTTAAATTTTTTGGTTTTTGCTTGTTTTTTCATTTGCGTAAATTTCTATCATAGTTCAAGTCTTAGGTAATTAAGAGACCTATTAGCTCTTCAATGCTCAGAGTTTTGCCCCATTGATAACGACCAGTAAATAGCGATAATGTCCGTTTGGATAGCAAACGTATTTCAAACAGTTGCCCCAGAAAAATATTTATAACTTTCTTTTCATACCTCAAATTGTAGATAATTAAAAGCGCTAGCAGCCCTTCGATGCTTGGAGTTTTGCCGCATGGACAACAACCGCTAAATGGCGATAATATCCGTTCGCATAGCAAACGTATTTCAAACAGTTGCTACAGAAAAATGTTTATAACTTCTGCAAACATTGTTACATAAATTCTCAAACTGAAATTATTATTATTATTATTATCATTATTCATTTGGATCATCTAAATACATTCAGAATTTTTTAATAATTTGCTTTTTCGCTATTAATCATTGTAGACCTGTGAATTCTTGACATCTCAGAATACATTTTAAGAATGCGTCCCAATCTCCCTAACTATCTACGCCACTGAATGAATGTTTATCTTCCCTATCTTCTTAGTTGAAATCATCTCTATTAGAAAAATCAATTATATTGCTCACATATCCTAGGTTTGATAATTAAATAAAATTTACCGTTTCACAGATTTTTCAGTTTTAATCAAAAAGTAGTTTAGTTTTTTAGGTAAATCGAAAAAGAAAACAAAATATAATTAATAAACTTATAAGTTCACTAACATGGTCCCTAATGAATTCTTCTTTTGTTGTCTGTATTATTACCAGTTGTCTGTATTTATGGTGAAATTCTTATAGTGCACGAAACCGTCATACCCTACAATTTTTTAAGCATCAAATTATCAATCTTTTAATGTACATACATATAAATTAATACAACAATACATTTTTACAATGAGTCTCTTATAAAAAGAAAATGGACAACAAATTGTTTGAAAAATAGCAGAGTCGCAGAAAAGATAAAATAATAAAACAAAATACACAATTACACCAGTGTATTTTAGATTTCGGCTGATTGTCACACTTAGATTTATTGCTACAAGGGAATTCTTTAAATGTTTGTCATCCAGTACGCAGACTATTCTTTAAAATCATTGTTAAACACCGAAATCCAAAAAACTGACTGTATGCGTAAACAATACGTATATTTTTAGGTTATGTTCGTTATGCTCAGAACTCTGAAACGACTGAACAAAAGAAATGAAGTAAAGTAGTTTATACTCCCGAATGAGTAGCAAAATTTTGTTCCCAGCGGTTTAAACATAAGCGCGAGAAAAGTGTCAAATGGTACCCGAATTTTGCGGTTTTACCTAAAAGCTTAACTTTCAGATTTTTTTACCTCTAAACCGCTTAACACAATTTTTTTTATTTTTGTGCAGGTTACTTTTAGAATCTCTTCTATACATGGACTGACGCTTTTATTTTCTCAATTTTATATATTGTATATTTATGTAACAAAGTCTGTAAGCGAGCTTTTTATGGATGCGGATATATCGGAAGCGAACGATAGCAGGACAACGCACTTTGCACGTAAACAATCTTTATTTACTGTGATTCGCATCCTTTGAATATCATAACATTTGGGTTATTCGTTATTCCGCCCAGTTTCTATATGCGTTTCCCATATGCGTTGTTGTAGGAACAACTTTACTTCAACTGATGCGGTAGCAGTTACCTGTATTGACTACAATTATCGTACCTACAGGGGTTTAATAAGAAAAAAATATGAAAAACGAGCGATTCTTTAAAACTGATGAAATCACGTCTCTCGTTCTCATGTCCAAACCTAAGGCAAGAAAATTTAGAAACTCCTATAGATTTTGTAGAAATGATTTAGAAGTAAAAAATACTTTACTTACTGATTTCCGAATTATAGGCCTTCAAACACGGGGCTCAATACTTTTGTAACCGAAAAAAAAAAAATGGGAAGTATGAAACATGGGAGAGAAACTAGGTCCGGCCCTCGTTTGTAAACTAGCGTCTAGCATGAAAACTTTGATAGGTTTTTCTGAATTAGATTATCCAAGTTCATACAAGGTCGTCTAGTTTTGAAAGTTAGCGGAAATTAGTATAATGTAATTGAATCTTAAGGCTCCGTTCGGAAAACATTGCAACTCCGAAACGAAATACATCATTACGATGTTTTTTTTTTGCTTGGAGTGTTCAGCCTGTCCCCCACCAACGTCAATTTGTAGTCACAAGTTATAGGGGGTGTTTAGAACTCCTGACGTCTGCTGTCTACACCGGGCAGCCGTATTATGGGCAAATAAATACATTTCTGGCAATTACGCTTGTGTCGCAATTATAATGTTTGTTTTCTCTCCAAAAAATTGTGGACCTAGCCCAACTCGTTATTTATTTAAGAAGCTACATTTCATAAACTTTGAACAATAAATAACGTTTTTATTTGAAAACGCGTTTTAGGATAGTTAGAACTGGGTCTTACCATTACATAATTTCTTCATCTTCCGCAGGCGCACTTGGATACTCACCGGACCCCCAAATTCCGGACTTCCGCGCGTTCTCACAAGGCCTCCAGATGCCAGGCAGCTACCCGCAACCAGCCTACACGCACGCCTCCCCTCTATCGCAAGGGGGGCTCCCGAACATCCCTATACCCCCGCACGGCTTCCAACACTCCCTTCCCCTCCCCCACCCTGCATACCCCGCTCCGCAAACCCTCTCACAACCACCCCCGCTCCTCGTGCAACAACCCCCACACCTCCAACAACAGCCCCCACACCTCCAACAACATCTCCCCAACCTATCCTCCACAACATTCCCATCATTAACAACCATAACCTCAACAATCCCCTCCAACCGAGCGCCGCCCGTAAACGTCGTCATAACCTCTTCCGATCCTCTACCGTCGACCAACACGAACCCCCAACCGATATTATCGGTCACCATTCCACCGCATCATTTAAAAGGAGCGGTTAAACCGCACAACTATCAGATACAGCTCCCGGTGACTACGAGCATTTCCACGCCTACGGTTATGAGTCAGACCGTGCCGATTGTCGCTACGGAAGGGATTCTATCGAACGTAGCGCCTCCTATTTATTCTGCCGTTGAGAAGACCCCGTCGAAGAACACCAGTTTGGGTTATGCGATTGAGAAGAAGCTGAACGAGTCGTTTGGGATTCAGAGGACTACGGATGGTTCGTCTACGAATACTTCCGTAGCGAAACACCCTTCCGTAGCGGCCGCGGCGGCGAATAATAGTTCGAGCTCGTTGGAGGAATACGATCCGTGTCCGGACTTCAAGCCGATAATTCCGTTGCCCGACGAGGTGCAGGTTAGCACCGGCGAGGAGGGCGAGGCGGTGCTGTTCGAGCAGAGGGCGAAGTTGTTTAGGTACGATAACGCGACGAAGGAGTGGAAGGAGAGGGGTGTCGGCACTTTGAAGCTGTTGAAGGGTGACGACGGGAAGGTGCGGGTGCTGATGCGCAGGGAGCAGGTGCACAAGATCTGCGCGAATCATTATATTACGAAGGATATAGGTGAGCGTTTTTTTTTTTTTTTTTTTTTACATATTAATAAATCGAACCAAGAAATATTTAGAGGATAGATAGAGAAATATTCTCGGAGATTTTTCAAATTCACTTGAAAGTCAAGAATAAACTAAAATGGTTTGAGGTTATATTGCCTGTAGAAAAGGTTAATGTTTACGTTTTCTTTCTCTGTGTTATTTTGACATCTCATAGTAAGTGCAAATTGTCAATTTGTCAGTTAAATTCCAACGTTAATAATATTAATGATTGTTTTTTTGTCTGGAATTACCACACTACCACACAAATTACTGTTCAAACAATTGGAAATTAGTTATTAAATGACAAACAAGAAAGATACATTTTCTATGGTTTATTATAATTTTACATAAAAAATAAACATAGTTTTGTTACATTTTTTCGTATAGTGTTTGCAATTTTGTCTAAAACAGTAGATTTTTGCACAATCGTATGCTATATAGTACCTTTTGTATGTAAAAAAATATCTGCATCGTAAAATAATAACTATACACAGGTTGTCCCAATACAAAAATCAGGATTCTTAGTACTGTGTGAAGATGTTTGCTGTTAAGGTTTGGTTAATATCAACTTTTTATTCTAGCTTTTATTGGATATACTGGTCCCCAATTTGAATATTTCTGATTTTATGAATGTATGTTAGCAGTTTGCTAAAATCTTTAGGAAACTGAATTGATTTAGTTCTAAAATAATTGTAAAATAATGGTTTAATCTACATAAATGATCAAAAAATATTAGATTTGATATTAAAACTATCCACATTTGTCTTCAAAAAGCCAATTAAAAAAGCTGAATTGTTTTATAATGATAACTGAAACTTGCAACTCTTTCCTTACAGTCGTTACTCAGATGCCGAACAACGACAAGGCGTACGTCTGGGCGGCCAACGACTTCGCCGACCAAGCAATCGTCCTCGAGAAGCTCTGCGCGCGATTCAAGACCTCCGACGAAGCCTTCCGCTTCTACACCGCGTTCGAAGACGCCAAGAAAAACCTCCCGGACAGTCCGAACAAATCAACCGTCAGCCTTACCCCCAACGCAGACACCTCCACATCAAAAATATCTCTATTTTCAACGCCATCGAAAACACCATCAACGTTTTCGTTCACAACAACATTCATCACACCTTCAGCCACGTCAACTTCCGCAACTCCATCAGCGCCATCTCTTGGAGGCTTCGTCTTCAGATCAACACCGAATTTCTCACCGAAAGACTCCTCGGGGTCTACGAATAGTCAAACTACGCCATCGGAGGCTAATAAACAAAGTCCGTTCGCTTCGTTTACTTTCGCGAAGACTGCAGTGCCTGCCGCGAATGCTTTTGGCCCGATTTTGACGGAATTGAAGTCCTCAGAGGTTAAGTTGGAGCCTGCTAAGAGTACGGCTAGTTTCGGGATAAATTCTGGGGTTATTAAGGCTGCGGAACCGAAGATTGAGTCTGCTAAGATTGATTCTTCTGCTAAGATTGAGTCTGCTAAGGTTGAAGATGAGCATGATGATTCACATGTGGAGGAATACGAGCCGAATGTTGAGTTTAAGCCGGTGGTTCCGTTGCCGGAATTGATCGACGTAAGGACTGGCGAGGAGAACGCGGAAGTGCTGTTCGATTCTAAGGCGAAGTTGTTGCGTTTCGATGCGAACGCGAAGGAGTGGAAGGAGAGGGGCATCGGGCAGATGAAGGTGCTCAAGTTTGACGATTCCGTGAGATTCTTGATGAGGCGTGAACAGGTTAGAGTTACTTTTTTGTCCAATCAGAAGTGGGATGGAAAATATTGGCGATTTCTATATAAACTGTTTTTTTTTTAGGTTCATAAAGTGTGTTGTAACCACCAATTGTTGAAGAATACCGCTGTGTCGTTCTTGCAAAATAACAAGAAGGTTCTGTCATGGTGCGCCATGGACTTCTCCGAAGGTGTCCTGGCGACCGAGATGTTTGCGTTGCGTTTCAAGACTGAGGACCAGGCGAGGGACTTCCTCGATACCGTTGTTAAGGCGCAGGCGACCTTGGACGAGAATAACTGCCTGGTGAAGAGCGACAAGAAGGTAAGTGCGATTTAACTTTTGAATATTTAATAATAATTTAATACTTACTTCGATTATAATAGAAAATGTTAAATGCTTTAAGGACAGTTATTGGTGTGCGGAAAAAAACCGATAATAACAATAAAGAAAACAAAATTTTGTGTTTTTATATTTTTACTACTAATGTCCATGATTTTCGACACTGAGCCACATGGCCTGATGTGAAAGCGAACTGTCTATCTCGATTACATATAAGTTCAAAGTTATATATAAGTACAATTCCTTTTACGCTGATGCGCTGAGTCGCCGTTTAAATTGCCTTGAAGCAATATTGAGTCATTTTGTGCACGGAATTAAAAAAAAAACCGCAAGAAAGTGTATTTAACCTAACAGTGTTGTCAAATTAAATCTTTATAACCATTAGCTATTAACATTAGCAAACATTAGCAATGAAAGACAATATAACTACGAACAAACACCACAAATCCCCTTACGTATATTTCAGGTGAAATCCAACGACAAATCCGAAGAGTTGACAACCCCGCAGAAGTCGTCCGCCTGGGGCGACAAATTCAAACCCAAGCAGGGCACGTGGTCGTGCAAGAACTGCTACGTCATCAACGAACCGAAAGAGCAGTACTGCGTCGCGTGCGACACTCCCAAAAACGACACGGTCGTCAAAAAGGAAGCCGCCAACTCCGCGCAATTCTCCTTCGGCATCAAACCATCGACCCAAACAACCCAACAGCAACCGACCGGCAAAGCCATGCAACTCACCGACGAAGTCACCATAACCCCCACGTGGGGCGCCAAGTTCAAACCGGCGGCCGATTCGTGGGAATGCCAGATGTGCCTGGTCAGGAACGAGAAGGACGTCGCGCATTGCGTCTCTTGCGATAATCCGAAAGATGGGAGCGTCGCGAAGAAGGAAAGCGAGAGGAAGTTGAAAGGGGTTAATCAGGATACCCCGGGGTTGTCGTTTAGTTTTGGGATGCCAAAGTTGGGGAGTTCGGAGAAAGTGGCCGAAGTCGTGGTTACCCCGTCTTGGGGTGCTGCTTTTAAGCCAGCCGTGGATTCATGGGAATGCCAGATGTGCCTGGTCAGGAACGAGAAGGACGTCGCGCATTGCGTCTCTTGCGATAATCCGAAAGATGGGAGCGTCGCGAAGAAGGAAAAGGAGAGTAAGTTGAAAAGCGTTAACTCGGATACCCCGGGGGTGTCGTTTAGTTTTGGGATGCCAAAGTTGGGGAGTTCGGAGAAAGTCGCTGAAATCGTGGTTTTTCCGTCTTGGGGTGCTGCTTTTAAGCCAGCCGCGGATTCGTGGGAGTGCCAGATGTGCTTAGTTCGGAATAAAAAAGAGGATCTCCACTGCGTTTCTTGCGATAGCCCCAAAGACGAGACGGTTCCGAAGAAAGACTCTAATAGCAATAATAAACTAAAAGGAATCAATTTAGACACTCCTGGACTCTCGTTTTCCTTCGGAATCCCGCCTGCAACTCCTGCGAACACTCCAGTAACCACAGTCGCAAACCCAGCTCTATCCTTTAATTTCGGGGCCCCGTCATTCTCTTTCGGGGGGGCGCAACCCCTTCCGGTTGCCCCCTCATCTCTTCCGACCACCACCGAGCAACCAATCTCTTCTTCAAAGCCGTTCACGTTCAATTACCCGGAGACAAAACCGGCCGCGGCGGAAAGTGGTGACAAGTTTGAGTTTGGATCGCCGACGAAGCATAGTTTTGAGTTTACTCCGAGGTCGCCGAGGAGGCAGAGTTCCGGGCCGGGGGAGGAGGAGTCGGAGGGTTCGTACGTCGAAGAGGAAGAGGATACGATCTACTTCAAGCCGGTCGTGCCGTTGCCCGATAAGGTTGAGGTTAGGACCGGAGAGGAGGAAGAGGAGGTGCTGTACTGCCACAGGGCGAAGTTGTTCCGGTTTACGGACGGCGAGTGGAAGGAGAGGGGTCTGGGTGACGTGAAGGTGCTGAAGGATGGGAAGACTGGGAAATTGAGGTGAGTTTCGTTTTTAGTTTTATAGAATGGAATGGCTTGGATCTTTTCAGTTTCGTGCTCAAAAGCAGTGCTTCAAGAGCACACATAAACAATGACGTAATTTTACACTTTGAGTTAGTTTTTAAGCGTAATTATTTCATTATACAGAATTGATAAATATTAAATTAAAGCACAGGGTATTTTGTCCTATAATTCAATAACTAAAACACACACAACTTCAACACAATGCCAAAACAATACGGTTTTTCTATAAAAAATTGCACGACACAAAATATGACATTTTTCTTGAAAGAAGCTTTTGCAAGCACTTAGCAAAGAACTAATTCTAAATGTGATTTTTTCTTATGAACTTCGATAAGCACAGTGTCTCGATCCACAGAATTAAAGATAAGAGTGAGGCAAATTCTACCCGTGCGTAGAGTATTCTGTAGATTACTCGATACTCAAGTTTTTTGTGATTTTGAGTACCGAGTAAAAAAAAATTTTCGGTGATGTTGAGTATTTATTAATTATTAAACTTTGAATACTTAGTAGATACTCTACACTTAAATTTTAAAATTTTGAGTACTGAGTAGATACGCAGTCCTTAAAATTAAAACAAAAATCAACAAAAAATTTAATACTATTATTTTATACGAGTGCTGAGTATTGCTGTCAAAATGACATGAATTGAGTACCATTGTATTGAAGAAAGCCTTAGAAGTGTATTTGCCGGGTCTGCCTGGAACTTGCTCGGCATACAGTGACATAACAATATTTGTACCCCGGCGCTAGGGACACCTGGGATGGGCAAGATGGGTCGCTGCGAAACAATACACCCATCAATCAATATGATTTATAGCATGTATAAAGCCGCAAAGAAGTGGCCTTGTACAAGTCGCTGTATTGCGGTTATTGCAAACACTAAAAATAGATCTAACGCTGACCGTTAGGACTGCACCAATATTGGGTAGTACCGGGACTGAAATCTACCTGCGAAGGAGACAGGGGCTACATTTTCATTGAAAATATTAAGAATTTAAATAAAATAAAGAATGTTATGTTTGCTGTACCTAAATAATGTAGAATCTTTTAATTGCTATTACATTATAAAACTTCTTAAATAATTTAAAATCTTGGTCAAAGAAACGTTTATACGACAAACATATTTACTATGTGTTGCAACGTACGAATGAAAAGAATAAGTAAATCGGTTTGTGGACGATTGCGAGAAATATAAGAAAATTGCGTGTAATAAATATTTACAATTAAAACAAAAGAATTAAAACAATGAACCTAAACTCTAAATCTACCAAATCTTTTTGAGGAGTTTTCAGATTATACAAAACAGATTATACTAATTATACTAAAAAACTACATTTTAATATTAAGCAAGCGGAATGTTTGCAACTGGGTTGTTTTACATCACAGACCACTCTCTATCTCTTCGAGCCAACGAATCTACGCCTCACCTATTTATTAATACTTCCCCCTCCCTGACTTCATTTTAGGAGAAAAAGGGACCACACGACAAGTTGAACAAAATGTGTAGATGGCAAGCCATTTGCCCTAAAAGCATAAATATCTCGCTGAGCAGTATATTATACAGTTTATGACAAAAAACATAAATCTATTACCAAAGAAAGCCCTTAAGTGCACGGGAATAAACACCATTAAACAGTTTCACAGGGACCTCGTGTAGAGTTGTTAAACTGTTCTCTCTACCGGATATCTTATGAACTTCTGATAAATCAAACTTTATTTTTTAATGGGACCAATCCATGCGATTTAAATAGACTGGTTTTATTGTCAATATATGTTTCATTATCCGGCATTTATTTGTATGCAACTATACAACTGACCTTCTTTCAAATAGTGACAGTCCGTCGCGCGTCAAAAACGTCAAAAGCCCGCCATAAAATCCATGTCAAATCTCTCAAATCGCACCTAACCCCGCTAATGATAATCGTATCGCTCCTAATCATTCTAAACATAGCTTCTTTCATTTTGAGCTTCATCTTATACTGGGCCATATTTACAGAGTAGTGATGCGTCGCGAGCAGGTCCTCAAGATCTGCCTGAATCACATCCTCACCTCGGACATAACCTATACGAACAAGGACGACAAGACGTGGCTGTTCACGGCGCCCGACTTTTCCGAAGGCGAGATCCAGCACGGCCAGTTCTGCTTGCGGTTCAAGACTTCCGATGTCGCCGAAGAGTTTAAGACGGCGATCGATAGGGCAGTGGGTAGTGAGATTGAAACGTTGAAGGCGGTCGACGTCGCGACGGCCGATTCCGATTCGGACGACGTCGAGGTCATCTACGAGACGACGGTGACGCAAGAAGAGGAGGACGAGGCAAAGAGTCTGGGCTTGCCGTTGAAGTTTATGGCGTACAGGTAAGGATACGATTAATTTGCGATAGAAATGTATTATTGCAACATCTTTCTGTTTGCATTGTCAAAAACTGGAAAGTATAGGATGTTCTATTTAAAAAAAAATAGCGCTTTGCAAATAATCCATCCAAATTAAACGGCCAAATTAAATTTATATATACTATAGTATTTACTAAGAAATTATAGACATGACTTTTATCATTGGCAACGATAAAAGAGCTTATAAAGGAAAAGAAAAAACAGATGCAAGGCCGGGGTGGTATAGAATTAATTTGAGCGGTTGAAAGGGGTGCAAAATATATTATTTCGTTTTCCGGCAAAGTTTGACTTGCTATGAAAAAATGTTCTACCGAAAAGTTGTAGATCATAAAAAAATCTACCCTTTTTACTACGACGTCAATTTCCGGAAAAAGCGATTAACCGTTTTTTTTTTTTCTTTTTATTTTTGCTTATAATTGCCTCTTTGTCTCAAATAAGCGCACATTTTTTTATAAGAAAATTTGATGATTTGAGATTTTCAGTTTTTTCAGTCAAAAACTTTTTTTCGGCAATTTTTTTATTTTTACATGTTCTTTTTGGTACAATAATAAAAAAAGTAATAATAGTCCCTGTTTAACAACACACTCAAAAATGACTCGGTAATTACAGTACAACCCCGTTAATCCGAACCTCGCTAATCCGAACCCCGTGTAATCCGAACAAATATTATATCCATTTTGGCTCCCGGTAATCCAAACATTTATGACATTTTCCCGGTTATCCGAACAGCGCTGCGCGCTGCAACACGCACTGTCCTGTTGTGTCTGCTGTCAGTGTGCTCGGCGCCATCGGCAGTGCGGCAGTGTAATGTTAACAGAATAGAGGCGCTGCACATATGTAGTTAGCACGTGGTTTTTAACGTGAAAATGGATCCAAAACGGATCAGTTCTTTATAATGTTCAAACAATACATGTTTCTAATCTAGTTGTTTGGTTTAACATCCACGAAAAACATGTAATAACCAAAAACAAAACATTTTTGATAATCCGAACAAATCACTAATCCTAACAACACCCGGTCCCCCCCGGTCACCCGGTTTAGTTCGGATTAGCGAGGTTGTACTGTATTTATAATCTGTTTAAATTTTTTCATACAAGAATCTGCTACTTTTGTAGAGGTTACTATTTGACATAACATCACAATTTCCGAGAAAATATTCATGCCGGCGCGGGCAATAAGAATCCTTATTGCCCTCGCAGTAGTGGTGGGCGATGTTTATCGATGTTTTAGAATCATCGATGTTATCTGTTTGTGTTTACTTAAGACTAGTGATTTCTTTTTACTTTACTCTGCAAAATTAATAATAAATTAGTTGTGCCAGGGATACCGTTGTGTAAGGGTGAAAATTTAGGTGCTACAATTATCTTGTTGAAAAATTCATTGTTACATAAATACTAAGACCTTTGATTTACCCTTTATGTAATTAAAAAAAGAACAAAAAACTAAATGTAAACTTTTTATATAGATTAGTTTGTATGATACCGCTTGAAAGGTTGAATACATTTTATGTTGAATAATATAATGGAAAGTATAAAAAAAGAAATCTAGGCGTGTTTTAGTTTTTTTTTTCTAGTCCAATTCTCCATTTTGTGTTTACAATTGGAAAATAAAACAAAGCTAAATTAAAATAAGCTGAACAAGCAGAAGTTATTAGGATGTATTATTATAGAAAATTATATACAAAAACGCTGTCCGCTGAAAACATCGATGTTTTCAAACTTCGATGTTTTATAGCCGATGTTTTTATACCTTCGATAGTTGGTATCGATGGTAACATCGATATTTTGCATCGATGTCCCATCACTACCTCGCAGCCATAAAGTATCTGTTTTTGCCCCGGTATCTAAGATGCAAAATGTCACTTTATGATCATGTGGGACATAAAATAGATTAACCAAAAAGTGTGCAGAGTTTGTTATGAATTCAATAGAAAAAAAGACAAAAAAAGTCAATTAAATTATAATTTTCAAATCAATAAATAAATCCACCCACAAATCAATGATAATAGTAGACAATGATCTTAAATGTAGTTGAATGAAATTGTTGGGCTCCACAGCCCAAACGGTCCAACAGACCAATTATTTCAAAAATCAAATCGATAAATTAATAATCAATCATTTTCGAATTTACAATTCATTATATCATGTAAATTATCACATATGTATAAGATTATATTTTATTTATATCTTTACTTATACATATTTTATTTTAAGTTTTATAAGACAAAAATTGTCGCACGAGTTTCTTGATTTATTGAATCGTGTCTTCAAGAACATTAAATTCGTCAGCTGGCAACTCAGTTGCTGGACTCGGGCAAAGACTCGGCTGCTCCATTTCAGTGGAACTGTCTTGAAAGTAACTTAAATCTTGCACTATTTTTTTTATGTTTGAACAATTTTCCTCTTCGTGTGCATAATCTGTAGAGTGCAGTTCAAGTTTCTGACATCCGCATAGATTAGTTTCACTACTTGTTTCGCAATTACAAGAAATGGTTTAGGCGAAAGTTAAAACGAAAAATATTAAAAAAAAGATTTTTTTTTGCAATTACAAGAAATGGTTTAGGCGAAAGTTAAAACGAAAAATATTAAAAAAAAGATTTTTTGCATTTTCCTGGGTAGTTTTGAGGTTATGTTATCCTCTACAAAAGTTCCAGATTTGTTAATGATCTACAGCTTTTGTATTGGATACGTTTTGATTCTATATTGATACAATTAATATTTGTTTTGGCTTCTAAATCAGTTAAATTGCGTCCACTATAATAATGTGTTAAAATGCAACGATTCATTAAAATTTCCAGGAAATTGGAGACAAAACGCAAGTACACTTAACGAAATTTGACACCCAGATTTTAACTTGTATTCATGTCATTGTTACCCTATTATTTTAACTACCATCTCAGCTACATGTGCACTCATGCATTGCTAGGGTTGGTTATTTCCAGAGATGGTTATAGTCCTGGATTATGAATATTTTTTATGTCTTACACGTTTTTCACAGGCAACTGGAAGACTGCAGCTGCGACGAGTGCAAGAAAGACGACGTCCTACTTAAAGACATCCTCAAAGACACCACGAACAAAAACACCTCGAAGGTGAATATCGGCAACAGCACATCCCTATTTGGCACCCCCCTAAGCGGCTTCTCCCAAGGAGGCTCCAGCATCGGCACCCCCGATAGCGAAAAATTCTCCACGCCGCTCTCGGCCGCAAAATCCGACACGTTGAAGGGCCTCTTAGCTAAACCTTCAATCCTCAACACCAGCAAATCATTGACGGAATTCTCCAGCCCTTCTTCAATTAACGCTACCGCGTCCTGCCCGAAAATAAACTACTTTGATAACCCGCCCAAGGAGAACATTTTCGAACCAAAAAGTGAGGTTAAGCCGACCAATTCGACGTTTAGTTTCTTGAGCGGGAACAAGGAGGCTAAATCGAGCTTATTCGGGGCTAGTAGTGTGTTTTCGGCGACGAGTCAACCGTCGGGGACGATTTTTGGAGCCCCTGTCGGGAGTATTTTCGCTGGGAAACCGACTTTTGGTGCGACGGCTGGGATCTTTAGTACGACAACTACTGGGATCTTTGGGAATAGCAATATTTTCGGCACGAACGGAACTAAATCGGACGCTAATACATCTTCGTCTAGCACGGGTAGTGTTTTTCAATCACCCGCTTCGAACCTGTTTGGGGTTGGCTCTGGCGCTGGTAATAATCCGCCGGATAAAACGGTAACAAGCGAAACGAAAGAAACAAAAGAAACGAAAGACACGACAGAGGAAGAGAAACCGGAAGACTTAACCTCGAAAACGTCGTCGTCGATTTTTGGGAGTTTTGCGAAACCGGTCGAGACGCAGGGTAAAGTTTTCGGCGGGGGTCAGATTTTTGGAAAGAGTGCGGCGTTTGGTGGGGCGAATATCGCGCAAGCTACGCTGTCGTTTGGGGCTGTTGCCGCGCGGGCGGATTCTACGACCGCCGCCAGCACCGGTGCGACGGTTCCGGCGAATTGTGAGATTAGGAAGGACGCGGGCGATAGCGAGACGCCCGTGCTGACGGCCGATTCGAACTTGAGCTTCTCGGCGCTAGCCGAGACGTCAGGGGAGCTGCCGACGTTCGCTCAATCAGCCCACGGTGAGTGATTTAATTTTTTATTGGCGTAAAGTGTAATAGCGTTTTCGATTTACTGCACTCGGCTGCAGTAGCATCCTGCTGGTGCAGGTTTGAGTGTTCGGCTTTTCCACTCGTTTCATGCCGAGTGTTCGGCTTATGCACCGCACGCGCTCGGAACACTCTTCTTGACGGGCTTAGGGCCGATATATTCACCTATCGTGAAACTGTTCGTCATCTAAACGACAGGATAAATGGTAAATATGTGTCTATTCACCTGTCGTTAACGTTACCCACCGGATAAATACGCTTAACGAACGAATTTATTTAGCGATCGAATGAACCTGCCGGTAAACTGATAACGAACACTTTGAACCAATCACAGAGCATGTACTGAATGTCAAACAAAAAGTCAAACTGACAAATATTTACATACGTACGTGGTATTGTATTAATTGAAGTCATTATTGATCATTGTTTAGTTAATATGGCCGAATTTGCGGAATTCGACTTTGAGGAAGTTGAAGACCTCATTATTTTTGAAGAAGCGGTTATGGCTGACGGAATTCGACTTCTATGGCTGCGTTCCGATATTATACGCCGTTTATACTTTTACTCATTCACGTGTCATTTGCTCGCAAGAGTAGTAGATTATTCTACTATTCTTGATTTGCTCGGTGTACCCCATTGTACCCGGTGTCAACGGTGTAGAATATCCACACGCAGCTAATATACCAGTGATAATCGGCATGACCATATTGACCATATTGAATAAATGGGTCTACGAGCAGGTTTACCTCCGATACTGCAAAACTCGCGGTCCTTTCTTTTTTCCTTCAATACTATTTCTTTTTTATTTTTGGTTTGGGTCTTTTTAATTGATGCGGTTAGAAAACGTGTTCGAATGAATTTGGGTTACGTTTTGTCATTGTCATTTACGGCGCTGCATCTAGCGGCAATTAGTCCAAGTTATGGTCCAAGTATTGATTTAGTACACCTTTTTTACCGACTTTTGATACTATACTGCCAAAAAACATTCGTTAGCGATGTTTACGTCCTCGTTACCTGACGACAAGTTACAGATCGATGAAAAGACAGAATCATTTTTAACGCGAACGTTAGCGTAATCTGTTCGTTGGCTAACGGCAGCTTTGACGATAGGTGAATATATCGGCCCTTAATCGATGAATATGTCATTACTTTTTGTGTTGAGATGATAAATATAGATAAAATATATAAGAATAACACCCGGGAAGCTAAATATAATCATAAATAGTTTTGTAAGAGCCTTTGAAAATAACGTATTTTAGGTTATGAATTAGTTTACCGTGAAGTTGGTTTTAAACAATTGCACCAAAACAATGCAATACTGCATGAAAATTGTGCATTTTTGCATCTTTACAGTGCAATTCGCACCGAGTGACTGCATAAAATTGTATAAATCGAAAACGCTATTAGTTATAGGTATATTCCACTTATTCTTGAATACAATGGTTCTGACAGTGGAGCAGTATGATCACGATAAGATACGTAATGCTCTGTCGAGACCGTATGCTGTGGGCTAGTTTTCATTTGCTACCGATTCCATGTTAAATCAACACAATTTTATTCCTCACCACCCTCGATTTAGATAAAATTTTGTTGTCAAGTGGTATCTTCTTGTAGTTATAGAAAAATACCAAACTTTATGATATGTTATCCCGTTTTGCAATTATGGGTAAACAAATTAATTTTCTATTTTTACATGGTTTATTTAAGGACCGAGGTCGATCAGCTAATTAATCTAGAGAGGTGGTATAGATGCCATGATATAGCCTTTTCGATGAGCTTTCTCCTGATATACAACACAATAGGGCTTGTGGGGAATTGTAGTTTTAAAATCTTGGCAAAAAAACTTGTTTGAAGTATCTGCAGCATGTATTAGGACCACGTATGTCAATGTCTATCTAGCACAATCTCTAGCATAAACTCGCACATGCACATCTACATGCAAACCCAGTTCTATTCATATTATCTTTAATTAATTTATAATAATAATAATGATGTTTATTTAGTTAAAAGTAACACAATAAATTTTGTTTCCTTAATTCTAAATCTGTGATGATATTTGAAAAATACTTAGCGAACTACTTTTTTTATATCACTTGGTAGGCTGTTAAACATCTTCAGTGCATTATACAAAAATGAATTTTGTGTACTCCTATTTTTATATTTTGGTAATCTGAAGTGGTCCTTTTGCCGAGTTTTGTATTCATGCTGCTGACTATCGTATGTTAAATAATTACTCATATAAGTTGGAAGTTTATTATTTATGCATTTATATACCAAGATCAGTACCTGATATACATTCCTTGTTTAATATTCAAGAAATTTAATTTACTCAACATTGACTCAATACTGGTTAACCTGGAGCTTTGTAATAAAATTCTGAGTGCCCGATTTCGCTGTACTTGAATTTTTTTAATGTCTTTGTCTGTACACGAAAATAGTGTACTGCTGCAATAGTTAAGTATGGTTCTATAATTTTATGGTACAAAGATATTCTAGCTTTGAATGTAAGTTTATTAGATATTCTTCCTTAGTAGCTAATCTTTCGGCTCACCTTTTTAACTATATACTCCATATTACTCGTAAATTTCAAAGTATTGTCTAAAATGACACCTAGATATTTATATTTGTCCACTATCTCAACAACTGTGTTATCGATAACTAATTCAGGTGTAGGGTTTACCGAAATTCTATTTCCCAATCAGTCCAATTCTGTATCAAAGTTGTTAGCGCTAGCAACCGTGAAAGTTGCTAAGTGCCAAGGTCAGTACGTAAATAAGAACTTTGCGCGAAGTTGCAATTCTGTATGACCCTTAGAGCAACTGAGTGGTTAAAATATTTATCAACTGAGTGGATAACTAACCACCACTAATCTGACAGTTGTAAAAGTTTGCAACCCGGTTGCCTGAATAATTTTGTCTTATTCATCGCGATTAATTTATGTGGGAAATGAATAAGTCTTTAGGTTGTGATCAAAGTTCGACCGCCGGTATATCGGAGAGATTTTATACGCATTTGAAGATTTCAGTCAAGACAAATTTTAGGTTAGAGTTGCTTAGTAGCATTTTACAAAGCAAACTCAGGCTGGACTGGAAACCAATTGATGTGTGAATTCTTATCGACTGCGAATTTCGACGTATCTATACAAAAGATATCACCTAACTCATTTTGCATAGGGACAGCCCTGCAGAACCGTAGTAGAGTTCATTAATGAGACTTTCTGCATGTTTTTTTACAATATACCTATATCGATTCAGCCTAGCTATAGTAGCCGTAGTAATTATTGTAGAAAATGATAATTTTCATGTGCAAATGCAGTTTCAGAAAGAGACATCGTAAAATAAAGTTTATTATGATGATGTATTTAAATAAAGAATACGCTAAACTATTGATATTTGAATTTTTTATTAGATTTTGTATAGACAAAAATATGTATTTTTAATTATAACAAGTACCCAGTCTGCAAACAATTATCTTCCAGCTATCATCTCCGATTCCGCAGCCATAAACACCGTAATTTCACATGAATCATCTACAAAACAACATTCATTATTGTTTTTATTAGTAGAATAAAAACAAATTTTACCTTACTTTGTAAATATTTCATTGATAACTGCATTCCCGACAGCGTTATTTTATATTCATCTCCGTTCATCATAATGTTATGTATTTCCACTACCGTATATAGAATATCAATGATCGTTAATTTATCTACAATACTTCTGTAGTCACTATTAAAGCTAATAACCTCCAAATCGATATCGGTGAACCATTAGAAATATATGCAAAACCCATCAACACGATCTACTGTTCTGTCGTGACGTGTTCTACAGGATTTTCCGTATGCAAATAGTAATATCTTTAGCATTGATACGTTGAATCTCCCAGTCGACACGATTTCTCAAGTTTCTTGTTTTCAAGCCTAAAACGAGAATTTTGTTTCCTTTAATAAGACAATTCTAACCTAAAATTTTACTTACCTGAAATGTTCAAATGAAGTTTAAAATATCTCGCTAACCGTTTAACTGCCTAGTAAATTGCTCATTTAATGTTTATGATGTCTTCTAGGTGCCCAATTTTAAGTTTTCGATGAAGTCAAAACACAGCGTACCGCGCTAACTGATGTATAAATTGGTATGAAGATAGCTGTAGTTCGGGATTATAGCAACTTTGATAACAACTTGCGTAAATGTAGATATTTAGCAACGGTTGAAAAATCCGTTCTTACAGAATTGACAAATTGGAATCAGTTGCTACGAAAGTTGTTAAAACTTAAGCTTTAACAACTCACTTTCGTAGCAACCGAAATAGCAACTGTGATACAGAATTGGACTGAATATCTTAGCTTTTGTTTTCAATACATTCAAACATAACTTATTTTCTTTATACCAATTTGATATCGAAACTAGTTCAGAGTTCAATGCCGCGTTAATTACATCAGCTAAATTATCTCCAGCAATTGATATTAGTGTATCGTCTGCATTTGCAGACATTTGCACCTATTTAGGTGCAAATAACAAGATTTAACTAGTGAAGCAACATCGTTTATATATAAATTAAACAAAACTGGCCCCAGAACAGAACCTTGTGGTACGCCTAAGCTGTTTGTTAATTCACTTGACTCATTTTCCAATCCTAACCTTCTGTCTCCTGTTTGTTAAATAGTTTTCAAACCATTTCAAACCATTTTCCTCTGATTCCGTAAGTTTCCAATTTTTCTAATAAGTTTTGACGACAAATAGTCTCGAACGGTGTGTTTCTATTCATCTTCTACATTAAATTTTGTCAATTTTCAGACGGAGAGAACCCATTTGCGTTCCTAGGCGCGGGAGCGCCGGTATTTGGCGCGGGAAGGAAGAGCGCAGCGAATCAGTCTCGTAGCAAAGACGAGGATGCCGACGACGAACACGAAACATCGGCGGGCGGCGATGAGGAATACGACCCGCACTACGAGCCGATCGTACCGCTGCCCGAGCAAATTGTCGTGTCGACCGGCGAGGAGGACGAAACGGTAATGTTCAACGAGCGGACAAAGTTGTACAGGTTTGACGTCGGTACGAAGGAGTGGAAGGAGAGAGGCGTCGGACAGTTGAAGGTCCTGCATCATCCGTACAATCGTAAGTCGTTTTTTGCTTGGTTGTAGTAAGTCTTGTTGTTGTAGAGTGTGTTAAAATTGCACTGGGAGCACTGAAAGGATCATAACATTGAAAAATAATTGATGAATTTTGATGAAACTTGTAAGAATTTTTGAGGAACCATCAGGAGACAATATCAGGGCCACAGTATTCAATTGCATACACTTAGTGGAGAAATATGATAGTTTTCAGTTATAGAATCCGTTAAAATTGCACTAGGATCACTGTGAAAATCATAAGTTTAAAAATAATTTTAAAATTTGATGAAACTCTTTAGCAACATACATTGAGTGTGGAAATATGATTTTTATTCAGTTATAAAATGTGTTGGAATAGCACTAGAAACACTGAGAAGTTTACTCAAGTTTACAGTAATTGTAGAATTCTTGAAAATCATAATTGTGATGTAACTAAAAAATTCTTTGGTAACCATCGATAAATAATATCAGAGCCACATTATTCAATGACATCTATTGAGTGAATAGATACGATTTTTTTCAGTTATAGAATGTGTAAAAACTGCACTTGGAACACTGAAAAATTATAACTTTTAAAATAATAGAAGAATTTTAGTGAAACTCTTTAGAATTCGTTAGTAAGCATCAATCAAAAATATCAGGGCCACTGTATCCAGCGACATCCATTGAGTGTAGAAGTATGATTTTTATTCAGTTATAGAATGTGTTAACATGGCACTAGACACACAGAAAATATCATAATTTAATTGAAGAATTTTTAATTATACACAGAAGAATTTTTTAGTAACCATCAATAAACAATATCAGATCCACAGTATCTAACGGCATAAATTGAGTAGAATGTGATATTTTACGGTTATAGAATGTGTTAAATATGCACTAGAAACAATGAAAAAATCAAAGTCAATTTTAAAAATACGTGAATAATATTGTTTTGACTCTTAAGTATTCTTTGTTAACCATCGATAAATAATATCAGGGCCACGGTATTCAATGACATCCATTGAGTGAACAGATAAGATTTTTTTCAGTTATAGAATGTGTAAAAACTGCACTTGGATCACTGAAAAATCATAACTTTTAAAATAATTTAAGAATTTTAGTGAAACTCTTTAGAATTATTTAGTAAGCACCAATAAACAATATCAGGGCCACAGTATTCAGCGACATCCATTGAGTGTAGAAATATGATTTTTATTCAGTTATTATGGAATGTGTTAAAATAGCACTAGAAACACAGAAAATATCATAGCTTTAAAAATAATTGAAGAATTTTTAATTATACACATAAGAATTCTTTAGTAACACCATCAATAAACAATATCAGATCCGCAGTATTAAACGGCATAAATTGAGTGAAGAAATGTGATATTTTTTGGTTATAGAATGTGCTAAAATTGCACTAGAAAAACTGAAAAAAAAACCTTAAAAATAGATGAATAATTTTGAAGTGGCTCTAAGAATTCTTTAGTAACAATCGATTATTAATTACAGGGCAACAGTATTCAATGACATCAATTGATCAGATATGTTTTTTTCAGTTTTAGAATATGTAAAAACTGCACAAGGAACACTGAAAAAATCATAACGTTTAAACTAATAAAAGAATTTTAGTTAAACTCTTTAGAATTCTTTAGTAAGCATCAATAAACAATATCAGGGCCACAGTAGAGTGTAGAAATATGATTTTTATTCAGTTATAGAGTGTGTTAAAATAGCACTAGAAACATTGAAAATATCATAACTTTAAAAATAATTGAAGAATTTTTGTTTATATGCATAAGAATTCTTTAGTAACCATAAATAAACAATATCAGATTTGCAGTATAAAACGAGATCAATTGAGTAAAGAAATGTGTTTTTTTTCAATTACCTATAAAATGTGTTAAAATTGTAGAAGAAAAACTGAAAAAATCATAACTTTAAAAATAGGCGAATAATTTTGAAGTGACTCCTAAGAATTCTGTAGTAACCATCGATAAATAATATCAGGGCCACAGTATTCAATGAAATCCATTGAGTCAACAGATATGACGTTTTTCAGTTATAGAATGTTTAAAAACTGCACTAGGAACACTGAAAAAATCATAACTATAAAAATAATTGAAGAATTTTTGATTATACGCATAAGAATTCTTTAGTAACCATCTTTAGAGAGTATAGGGGCCGCAGTATTCAATGGCGTACATTGAGTGAAGAAATATGAAGTTTTTCGGTTATATATATATATATATATTCAAGGGAAAATGGTTATTACGTAAACTCGTCAGTAATATAGATAATTTTTGGAAAAAACACCTCCGCCTGGATTTGAACCAGGAACCCTCCAATTGCCGGTTGAAAGCTCTCCCAGTTGAGCTACAGAGGCGATGGAAATTTATAGGTTTTATTTGTCACTTCAGGACCTGCAATCCGAGTTTTCGAATTAAACAAACCCGTCGTGACACCTATTGGGGCTAGATGGAAGTTTGGTAACTAGGAATCGCTAATGTTTATTGCTAAACAGCTCATATAGATGAATAAATTCAAGGGAAAATGGTTATTACGTAAACTCGTCAGTAATATAGAATCAAACTAAAGAAGCGAATGATAATTAACCCAGGTGAGGATAATTTTTGGAAAAAACACCTCCGCCTGGATTTGAACCAGGAACCCTCCAATTGCCGGTTGAAAGCTCTCCCAGTTGAGCTACAGAGGCGATGGAAATTTATAGGTTTTATTTGTCACTTCAGGACCTGCAATCCGAGTTTTCGAATTAAACAAACCCGTCGTGACACCATTAGTGATTCCTAGTTACCAAACTTCCATCTAGCCCCAATAGGTGTCACGACGGGTTTGTTTATTCGAAAACTCGGATTGCAGGTCCTGAAGTGACAAATAAAACCTATAAATTTCCATCGCCTCTGTAGCTCAACTGGGAGAGCTTTCAACCGGCAATTGGAGGGTTCCTGGTTCAAATCCAGGCGGAGGTGTTTTTTCCAAAAATTATCCTCACCTGGGTTACTTATCATTCGCTTCTTTAGTTTGATTATATATATATATATATATATATATATAATATATATAATATATATATATACAATAGAATATGTTAAAATTGCACTAGAATTGCTAAAAAGTAAACTTTTAAAAAAGCATAACTTTAAAAATACTTGAACAATTTTTCAACAATATTTTTACAATAATTTTCAAACAATATCAGCACCCTAGTATACAACGGCAACCATTGAGTAAAGAAATATGACAATCTTTATGTTAATATTGCAATAAAACACTACAAAAATCACAACTTCAAAAAAAAAATTGAAAAATTTAAATAAAACTCTTCAGAATTGTTTAACAACTAGCATTCTTCTTTCAGATACGTACCGGTTACTCCTGCGTCGCGAACAGGTACACAAAGTGGTCCTCAACCAACTAATAACAACAGACCTCGACTTGCAACCTCTTAGCACCTCGGACAAAGCTTGGTGCTGGGTGGGCTACAACTACACCGAAGACGGTCAGAGCCTCGAAAAGTTAGCGGCGCGCTTCAAAACAACAGAATTATCCGCTCAATTCCATCAAGTGATCACGTCAGCCTTGGAAAATGTACAAGATCGTCAATCCTCGACATTACCGACAACGCTAGAAGAAATTGTCACGCCCGGCGCAGAAGAAGGCCATTACGAGGAGGGTGACTACGAGGGTCACCACGACGAGTACGATGAGTACGATGACGACGATGAAGACCGGTAGGTCAAATGAGATTTGCCGATTATGTAGATTTTCAAGTAAAACGCATGTTTGTTATTCTATTATTTTTAGATTTGTTTGTTTGATTTCAAATGTAATATCGGAAGTGGGATTTCTTTTAATGTTGTTTCTCTTCCTCTATAATAATATAGTACCATAATTCTGTCTATGAGATAGGTAGTGCACTCTTTTGGTGTAATAATGATTCTTGTGTATTGCTGTTTTGCCAAAATATACGCTATTTGATTTTTTCTGTTGTTTTCTGTTTGTAATTGTACTTTAAATATCAAAAACAAATATTTGAATAGTTTATTTAGAACTTTATGAAGTTTGAATGTTGTTTTGTGAATGAGTAGTTAGTGGAAGGTAGGTTAGGATGTATTTCTTTCATTGTAGGCGTATATTTAGGACTTATGACTACGTTTTGGCCTCTCAAGATCACATAATTTTTTCTTTTAGCTCGATAATGTTTAGGAACCACTGCATTCTTTCCGAACAAATACCATCGGGTGATTGGAAAATTGTTGCTGCCGGTGAGATTCAAGTGTGCTATGACCCGGATATTTTCGGGGCCAGAATTTACTTTACTGATGACGACCATGCTGAACACAGCAATACCATGATTGGCATGAACACAGTAATGACTGTAAGTATTCTTTTATTTTTGTTTCCTTCAATTTCCTTTTTAATTCTCTTTTAACGTAATATTTTGCTCAATTTTTAAAGTTTTCACACACCATCCTTAAAATTTTATATTAATCAATAATAAAAAAAGTTTCCTAAAAAAAGAGACATAATTTTAAACAAAACCGTAATTGTTGTTTTTTTCTCTTATGTTTTAACAGATCCAAAGGAAATGTTGTACATGGAGGGGTGTTGAATGGGCCAACCAGTTGTTTGAGTGGCGACACCTGCAGGCATCTTTCGATGACGATCAAACTGCGGAGGAGTTCCACATGGCATATATGGAGGGAGTTGGATACGCTGAGCAGAGCGATATTGTCGATAACTTGCCCAGTTTTGGTGGCGAACCTGAATGTTAGTTACTGATATTCAAACTCAAAAAATGCGAAAAATACTTGATACATTCTTTATGATTTCGTTAATTTGTGATTGTTCTCAAGATTTGTTTATATCGTTAAGATTAAGTAAGATTCTAATTGCATAAGATGTACTTTTTAGTTTTTATATAAAATAAAATTTTATCGCCTTAAGACTGCTCGTTGGATTTAGGTTTTTTGTATTATGTAAGTCTTGTTGGACTTTATTGTCGAGGAGTTCTTTATTTGTTCTTCGATTGATGCAATAAAGTTATTCCTATAGTAGTGTTCTTTTTCTTTTTAATTTAAGATGGATTAAAAAATAAAAATGTACCAGTAAGTATTTTGAGGTAAGTATGTAAGATTAAAAATAAAAATTATGGTCCTACTTTGACTTCCATGTAAAATTTTGGTGCGTCAAAATTAAGAGGAAAGTTTTATAGCCTGAAAAATCATGCTAGGTTGAAATTTGCCACTAGAATTAAACATTTTCGACGCGACATCCCCGGCACCTCCACCAAAATTGACCATATTTCGACGTGACTTTCCGGCACCTCTACCAAAATCGAGTTTTTCAACGAGACTTCCCCGGCACCTTCACCAAAATTGATCATATTTCGACGAGACTTCCTCGGCACCTCCACCAAAATTAAACAACCACCGGTCGTTCCGAGACATCTCCGAAATATTGACTAATTTCGAGGGCATTCCCCATATATTTTGACAAATAATTTCTGGTTAGTAAATAATACGCATACAATTTTAAGTTACCATTTTATTATTACACATTACATACCACAAAAGATACATTTTATTTAAATTTACAACTAATTAAATTTAAAATCGACTAGCACCTGGTGGCGCCATCTATTAGTAAGGTACCGAACTACGTTACCGGCGGAGCAGATTACTCACGCCATCTATTAGTGAGGTACCGAACTACGTTACCGGCGGAGCAGATTAGTCACTAGCGCCATCTATGAGCGAAGTGCCAAACTCCGTTACCGGTATGGGTAGATCCCTACTTCTAACCATCAAAATAAACCGATTTTTAGGTTACAAATTGCATTTCTTTTTAAAACAATGCTATAATTTAAGAAACCTTAACAAACCAGATCTTGTAAACAATATAAAAACAAACTTATACTTTCAACGCGTCACGCTTTATTCAAAGTAACCTAAATAAAACACCCAACAATTGATACATGACAAACTATTACATACCAATTAATCGTAAGTGCGCCATTGCACGTATTTACAACGTAAAATGGATAGAGAATTTCTCTAAAATTATATACCAAGCACATTATATCAGATACATAAAAACTTATATAAACTTATTGCTACGAACGTGAATGTATGCGAGTTTAAGCCTTCCGGGCCTTCTTGCTTTTGGGGCCGGCGCCGTTCCTAACGGCGGCACGACGCCTCGTCGTTGGGGACGAAGTTTCCTTTTCCTCAGCCTCGACTACTTCCTCCTCAGCTTCGTCTTTGGCGTCTTCCTTAGATTCTTCCTCCCCAGCGTCGTTAGAGTCTTCGATAAGAGTCACGTCTTCGTCATTAACGGCGTCCGTGTTGAGCTCGACAATAACTTCGTCGTCAGCTTCGCCGCCTTCCTTGCATGCTTCTTCAGGGTCGTACATATCTGTAGAGAAAAGATGTCAAAGATTGCCCTAGACTACAGTCCAGAAAAATCCAGAATAATAAATTTACCACCGCCATCTTTAGCTTCGTCGTCGTCAGCCGGCTTTTCTTCCTCTTCTTTCTGTTCGTTCGCTTCTGCCTCGGCTGCCTTCTTCTTCTTCCAGTTTCCTTCCTGTTCCTCCTTCTCTACCTTCGCGCGGAATTTATCCTTAACGACGCTCACAAATTCGTGGTAGTGCTTCTCAGATTTCAAGTGGTTCTAGAAAGTGTAATATTTATTTAGTAAAAAAAAAAAAAATAGAGAAATAAGTTTGTTTTCCTTAGTATTAAACTTATGAACAACTGAAAATTAGCCAATAGATAAACCCAAGATGACAATTTAAAAAGACTAAGCAACTACTAAATTTAAAATCTGCAAATCCTCTGATTTCCATTTTCTGTAATAATTTTTGACGACAAATAATCTCAAAGGCTCTTTTCAAGTCTATAAAAACTGAAACTAGTGTCTTCCTGTCCAATTTTCCTTTACAATTTGCCAATACTAAATTTATAGCCGTCTGGCATGAATGCTTACCAAGAGAACCCGACTGTTCAGTAATAATTTAATTTTCATTCAAGTAATCAATGAGCTTAACAAAGATTTCTTTCTAGTATTTGTTCTAGTTTTGGTAAGATGTTGATAGGTTGACACTTTTCGAATTTATCTGAAGGATGCTGTCAATAAAATATTTAACGTGTTATGTAATTGTAAAGTTGTTAAAAACTACTTTCTTACTTTTTAATTTTTTAATTTATTAGTTAGAATTTTACAGGGTTACCCTGTTAAAAATATTTTCCAAATGTTATTTTCCTTTTCGATATGTAAATGTAAGAATTTATGATAATTAAGATAGATAAATACTTCATCAACTATAGAAGCAAAAATTAGTACCTGGGAGTCAGTCTCGGTACGCAAGAACTTCTTGCAAACTTCACAGAAGAACCCTTCGACGGGCACCATGCTGTTCGTCCCGACCGGTCTGTTCGGCCTGTAATTCGGCACCCTGTTGTAGAGATTAGCAAGATCGTCATCCAGTTCCAAGACGGGATTGTCGTCCTCACACTGGAGGGACTCCTGGAGGATCGGGTCATTGTCCCACTCGACGTCTTCCTCGACAACGTGGCCCTCCGTGTCGTCGCCCTTCTTCGTCTCGAGGACCTCCTTCAACTTGAAGAGATGCTCCGGAGTAAACCTGTGCTCAACCCACTCCATGCGCGATGGGAACTCTAAATTGCAAGTATCACAGTTCGGATGGAGGAAACGCTTCAGACGCTGGTGACCTTCAGTCCTGTGAACAGAGCAAATAAAGATTTAGCGAACGTAAGGAATAAAATACTGAACATGAGTGAACAGAAGTGAATTTGATTGAACATGAGGGAACAATAGTGATAATAAGTGAACATGAGTGAACAGAAGTGAACATGGCTGAACAGAAGTGAACATGGCTGAACAGAAGTAAACATGAGTGAACATGAGTAGACAGAACTGGAAAAAAGTGAGCAAATAAAGATTTAGTGACCGTGAGGAATAAATTAGTGAACATGAGAGAACAAAAGTGAATTTTATTTAACACGAGGGAACAATAGTGAAAATAAGTGAACATGAGTGAACAGAAGTGAACATAGCTGAACAGAAGTGAACATGAGTAGACAGAACTGGAAAAAACTGTATTTTAGTAAAAAAAAGTAAAAATTTATGAACACAAGTGTGCTATGAATTAATAAGACTTACTTTCGGTGGCCGATGATCTTGCCCATGAACTTCAGGTCGCACATGTTGCAGTGGCTCTCGGGCTCGTTCCTGTTCATGTGCTTGCGATTGTTGCGCATCATCCTGTTCCACTCGATCATTTTCTTCTCCTCGGCTAGGCGCATGTTTTCGCGTAAGATCTTCACCGTGATCTGGAAGCTCTCGTCCAGGCTGTTCAACATCTGAACGTGGGCTTTTCCTGCAAATAACAATGATAAATAAATAATAATATTGCATAAATGTTGTAATAATATTGCATAAATATTGTGATAATATTGCATAAATGTTGTAATAATTAAGTAGGTAATAATAAACAATTTAATATTTGAAATTAACTTAATAACTTTAATACCACCATATACCGAAATTTAACTCTATCTGTAGAGCTTCCTAGTTGACGTTGCTACACAGATAGAAAACATTTCTTGTTTTTATGAAATATATTTGATTGAATTTATTCTTTTGGGTCAAAACATATTTCTTTGACGCCAACAATATTTACTTTATTGAATACACTAGTTTATTTGCTTGCAGAGATTAATTTATTTGAAATATTTATTTAAGTGAAACAAATATATATGGATACAAACAAAAATTACTTTCCTTTAAAGTAATATTTTTGTTTTGATTTAAAAAAACGTTTCTTTACATCAATGAAATATAATTTTGATTCAAACATATAAATTTGTATATAAGGAGAGATTTATTTCGTTTAAATATTTTGTCCTTGGCTCAAAAATAGGTTTACTTCCGCCAAAGAAATCATATTTTGATTAAAATAAATATATTTGTACACAAGAAGAGATTCCTTTAAATTAATATTTTTGTTTTGGCTTTAAAATAGGTTTACTTCCACCAAAGAAACCATATTTTGATTCAAATAAATATATTTTTAGTGCCATCCAACTGTATTGTTAGATGTCGCTGTGAACTCTCTCTGCGCACTTCGTACATTTCGAGAATATAAAGCCCGCGTGATCGACAGTATAGACGAGTACAGTGCCTGCAGGTTCAATTTGCAATTCCAAATCAGCGTTCTTACTAACTTAACCTCGACTATATGTTACACAGATAGAAAAGATTTCTTGTTTTTAAGAAATATATTTGTTTGAATCTATTCTTTTGGGTCAAAACATATATCTTTGACGCCAACAATATTTACTTCATCGAATACTCTAGTTTATTTGCTTGCAGAGATTAATTTATTTGAAATATTTATTGAAGTGAAATAAATATATATGGATACAAACGAAAACGTTTCTTTACACCACTGAAATATCATTTTGATTCAAATATATAAATTTGTATATAAGGAGAGATTTATTTCATTTAAAGTACTATTTTGTCTTTGGCTTAAAAACAGGTATACTTCAGCCAAAGAAAGCATATTTTGATTAAAATAAATATATATGTACACAAGAAGAGATTTATTTCCTTTAAAGTAATATTTTTGTTTTGGCTTTAAAATAGGTTTACTTCCACCAAAGAAATCATATTTAGATTCAAATAAATATATTTTTTGTGTGAATACCTCATCCAACTGTATTGTTAGATGGCGCTGTAAACTCTCTCCTCGCACTTCGTACATATAAAGAGTATAAAGGTCGCGTGATCGACCGTATAGACTTATAGAGTACAGTGCCTCCAGGTTCAAGTTGCGATTCCAAATTAGCGTACACTTTAATAACTTAGCATTGACTATATGTAGGGCTGAGAAGACCAACCACTGGTCGAGGATGTGCGACATCCCAAAAAGGAGGTGACACGTGGCGAGTCTACTGTACTCTCCAAAAAAATCTTCTATAATAGTTCCATATTAATTTCTTTAAAAAATTAATAATTTGTTTAATCAAAGTACCGTTATTGCAACCTTAAAATACAGCATTTTAACTCAACCAACAATTTCTTTAATTTAAAAATATTAAAATATTAAAAAATATTAATTCTTTCACTCAACAAAATCATAATTATTTGAAGTAAATAAATCTCGTTTCTTATAATATACAAATTGCAAATTTTAACTGGAAACATAAGTTGGTTCGCACAAATCAACGTTCTTTCTACCAAACAAATATTTCAAACAAATGCATTTTTATCCGCAAATAAATATTTCTTTGCCTCTATTGAAACAACAGATTTCTTTGAATCAATGCTTACTTATTTGAATTAAACAAAATTTTTTATCTGTGTTGGTTTCCTGTTTGTAATATTTTGTTACTTTGCCCTGTCAGTTTAACATTGCTAGGTTTTTGTTTGTGCTCAATTTATTGTATTCCGAGTAATATATCCGTGACGAAGAAGACGGTGGACAACTCGAAACATTCAAAAATCTATACGTACCGCGAATGTGATTCTTGTAGGAATCCCCATCCCACATGCTCTTGTTGCACACAAAGCAATGGAAGAGACTGTTCGGGAGTCCAGCGTACTTGCTGGTGTCCTTCTTGGTCTCCTCGCCGTCCGTCGTCGCCTCTTCGGTTGCCTTCTCCGCGCCGTCATCTCCCGTATTCTTCTCCTCCTTCCAGTCGCGCTTGGTGTCCGCGCTATCTTCATCCCTACGCCACAAAATACACCATCAAACAATCGCCCCAAATCAAACACGGGAAGCACCAATACGAAAAAAAATATAGATTATTTAGTCCAGTCAAAACCTTTAAAGAAATTTATCAAGATTGCTCCAAATTTTGAAACGGAAATGTTGCAGTCGATTATACAGATAGAACCAAACTGACGTCTTTTTAGGTATGAGACACCCCGTGGGGCTAACTTATCAACTAGTTCAGGTTTTCAAGTACTCAGTTAGAAAGCATATCAATTATCAACATTTTGTTTTTTTTAAATCGTCCCAGACTTCTGACAAATTTGTTTAAAATTTTGTTGTAATGTCCGGAAGTACACACTGGTAGAAATATTGTTACGTCTACAAACATTACATCCACAAAAAGTAAAATACTAGCTAAGGTAAATTGTGTTTAACATTAAAGCTCGATTCTGTGATTAAAAAAGTCAGGCTGTTTCACCTCGCCAATGTGTCAAACCCGAACAGGTCTAAAAACTCAACTTTGCGATTTTGGCAAAGAATAGATCATAATCGCCTATGCAGTCTCCATTTCCAAAAGCCACGTTCTACTGGATTGCTGATATTTTGCGCTTTTTAATTTTGTTTCTTTTTCAATTTTCTTATACGGTTAAGACAAACGTCTTTGAATACGTCGATTTTTTACTATAAAAATTCACATTTTGATGTAATAGCAATCCCATCTTTGAAAGTTATTTTAATATAACATTTAATTGTCTTAATGGTAGCGGAAGAAAATTTATGGCTTAAAGACCATAATTGAAATTGCAAATATTGATAACTTTGAGTAGCGTGGAGGTCGTAAATGGAATATAAAATGTAAAGTCTACAATCTAGATATAAAATGTACACTGGAACTTTATTTGTCCTGAATACAAATGCGAACTCAAAATTACATAAGGCATCCGCAAAAGTGAGGTCAAATGTCAAAACTGTAATTTTAACAACATTAGTAAATGTATGCCATTAGAATTCAATCTCCCAGAAACCTCAAAATCTGTATAAAATACACAATGTAACACTAATGTTCAACTATCTTTTTCTAGAAAATTTTCCTATGTACGGCCATCATACTATTATATGTTGTTATTAAGCCAATGGTGTCTTTCAAAAAATATGTCGATTCCGTCTTAATTCAAAAACCATTGAAGGTCGGAAATTTAGTTTACGATACATATGTGTCCTTATATTGCAATTCAAAACAGAGTTTTTTTAAAATAACAGACCGATTTAGAGATTTTGTCATGTTTCAATACTTTGTGTTCTCACTGTATAATAGCAGTTTTACACTATTGTTAATGGCACTATACGCAATTTTTGATTGCTTAAAATGTTGTAGAACATTTTGCGTGATAAATTGCGTAGTGTGAAATAATTTGAATAACATTGAATATGTAAAATTCAACAACGATATGTCTCTGTCTGCATATCGTCTGGTTAAAAGCAAAAGTAACTAACTTACATTTCAAATAATTTCAAGAACCTGACACTACAATAGAATACCAATAAATATAATATACACTATTGTTAATGGCACTATACGCAATTTTTGATTGCTTAAAATGTTGTAGAACATTTTGCGTGATAAATTGCGTAGTGTGAAATAATTTGAATAACATTGAATATGTAAAATTCAACAACGATAAGTCTCTGTCTGCTTATCGTCTGGTTAAAAGCAAAAGTAACTAACTTACATTTCAAATAATTTCAGGAACCTGACACTACAATAGGCAACCCTGGACACACCCACTATAGCAGCCTACAGCAGAAAAGTAGGCTACGTTAATTTAAAACCATAGATAGCGAGCAGCCCATTCATAAAAAATCCAAAATTTTATAAGCAATTTTATAATCCACGCATAAAATAATTGCAAAAATATAACACAATACATACACCAATTCATAATAATAACAAATTGCTGTCTAGTTTCACATTATCCAAAAATGCACACGCCGATATCCCTCTCATTTTGTGTTTATGCGTGTCGGCGAGTCCGCACGCTCTTTTGTTTACACGGACGTGTAAACCGATATGTAGACAATTTTCATGTGTTTCGCAATTTTTTACTTCAAATATATCTGTGTGTTGGTTTATTAACTTGATAAATATGTGACATTTGGTGTTAGAGATGTCCCCGTTGATATTTCAATCTGTTTGAATAAGAAGAGAACAATTGATGAAATAAGTAAGGATGTTTTTATATTTTGTAATTGTTGTCGATTTTGTTGGAGTTGTTGCATTTAGAGTCGGTTTGGTCTTGATTTTCCATAATCTTGCTATCAAACAATAATGACCCGCTGTAGAGCATCACCACGAATAATTTATATGTGATATAAGGCATCCAGTATTAAAATTATGTACTTCCAACAAAAATTCAGATATTGAAAAGAACCAACAAACAAAATGTTGACAATTGATGTGGCTTTGTAACAGAATACTTCAGAACTTGTTCGAGTATCTCAGTTATTTCACAGGTTGTCTTGTAAATAGACAAAAAAAACATCACTTTGGTTTACCTGGTATAAAATTTTGTTATTCAAAATTACAATAGTACGTAATAATTTCCATGAATTTCTTTACGACATCACAAAAAACAAAAAGGAAAATCGATTAAAGATTGAACTTCATAACCGTTGCAAATAAAAAACATTATCCATTTTAAACCAAATTTGACTGGACTATTCTCCCAAAATAAAAAAAAAATCACGTGACTAGATAAAAAGAAAACAACAGTGCTCGAGATAGACGGAATATTTATGAAGACTTTTTCTCAATTGAGGGTGGGGGGGGGATTAATAAAATTTCAAATTTTACCAAAATAAAACAGAGAGAAATAAAAAAAATTAACAAAACGATACTATCGTTACGGGTATGTTAAGGTATGTTATGCTTACCTGTTCTCATCGACGGCACTATCGACCGCCTTCTCGTCTTTCGAGGCAGACGAGGACTCTTTCTCTTTATCGGACTTAGCGGCAGAAGAAGCGGGAGAGGCCTTAGTATTAACAGAGGAGGACGACGGTTTTTTGTTCGACTTGAACTTTTGGTCCTTTTGGTTCTGGTGGCTCTTGTTATTACCCGAACGGTTATTACGATTCTGGCCAGAGTTTTGGCCGCCACCGCCCTGATGGCCACGATTGCCGCCGCCACCTTGGCCGACGCGCCAACCGCCTCTCTGGTTCTTTGACGATGACGACGGTGGTTGGTGGTTGACGATGATGGTTTTTTCGATTTTCGAATTATTGCGAGAGAGGGGGAGATAGAATCGGATGAAATAAAAGAGAGTAAAGATAATATTAATGGTCGTCGTTCGTTGGCGGTGGGCGTCAAAAGAGTGTTCGTTTCTTTGGTAATGGATCTATTTTGCTTCAACTTCCTCGAGAAACGGGAAGCTTTTTGTGAATCTTTGGTTTGGTTTGTGAAATGGGGCCGATTGGCGCTGTTCAATAAACTCTAACAGGGTGTTTTGTTCGGAGTGGTATTTCGACAAAATATGCTTTGCTAGCTACAGTATTACAAATGACCAGACTAGAACTCAGACTTCAGGACACTTAAGATATGAAGCTCGTTTAAATTCACCTATAAAATTTCGGGAGTCGGAAGGTGATATCCTGTACAAATGAGGCCTTTCAAGCTCATTCAGTAAGAATAGTTACTGGTATGAAATAAAGGCATTTATTGTTGATGATTAAAAAATCTAGCAATTTTATTCCACCTTTCACTCTGGCCAGACCACAGGAAGGAAGATATTGACAAAAAAACGATTTCGAAAGATGGACAAAATCGTGTATGTTACATTACCTTGCTTCATATTGGCCTGACGAAAATGAAGGTTAGATTGAGATTGATCGATTTATTAATCCAGATGGGTTTAAATTTTTCCAAACTTTTTATTTACGTTTTAATGTCAGTTCATTTTTTTGCCAATGAATTATTTAACTGAAAACAATTTTTTCTTTTGCTTTTCGTATGGCTACCCTACCCTATTGATTTTAAACATTCCACTTCAGCACTTTTGTATTAACTGGCCAAATTTACTGATTTTATTTTTATTTATCGAAATTACTTGAAAATAAACGTTGAAACAACAAATGAAACTATAAAATACAAAAAAAGTGCCATGGAGTGAATATGATTTAACAACACAAATAATAGCATTTTACTCGAATTCTGTTACCATCAGAACTTTATTTTTATTAATTTATTTAATTCACCCCTTAAAAAATAACAATATACAGGCTTAGTCAAAATTACCGGAACACCTAAATAATTCTCCAAAAGTGAGAAATTTCAAAAAATTGTTTAAACAAGTTTTTTTATCTTTAAATAAGCTATCGTTTAAATATATTTTCAATATACAGGCTGTACATTTTATTATAGAAATTATATAACCTTTCCCTTTTAAAATAGAACACCCCTATATATTATTACATGTTTTAATTCTAAGATTAATTCTAAGAATTTTTTATAGGAATAATTTTTTTGTAAAATAAATTCTTTTTTAATTGTAGGCTATTAACAAATAATAGTCAAAACATTTAATACTTCAACAGCAAAAAATTTCAAAACATATTTCAAATAGAACTTTTTTGGTTGTAAACATCCTCTTGTTCAAATATATTTTTAATATACAGGATATTTATTTTGCTTTGGAAATTTGTAATTTTTCTAAAAGTACAGCCTGTATATTTTTAATGCTAAGTTAAATTCTAACAATTTTATGTGAGAAATTATATTCTTTATAATTATATTTTTATGCATTATTTTTTAGTTATAAGCAATTAAACAAAAATCATAAACTTTTCTTGAACCAAACAAGTGAAGATTAAAAAATCCAAGAGAACATAACAACACTATTAAATAGAATTATTAAATTAAATGTACGCACTGCCACATTAAAATAAACGTGTATGTATGTGGGAAAACATTTTTAATTTGAAGGTCAGTTTTGAATAATTGCTCGTAACTTAAAAATAATACATTTAAAAAAATATTTCCGCAAAAAGTTCTTAGAATTAATATTAGAATTCAAAAAAGTTAAAATATACAGGCTGTTGATTAAGGTGTTTAAACGCAAACAAGTTTCATTTGCAAAATTTTTTGAAACCTTTTGGATTTGATGAGTTGTTTAGGTGTTTTATTCTCGGTCTATTTTCGGTTAATATTTTTTTTTTATTTTTGGCTTGCAATTAATTAAAAAATAGTTTTATTATTTATAATGTAGTATTTATTATTTAAAAAAGAAGAGGTTACTAATAGCTTGTTTAAAGCCAAAAAAACATGTTTGAACAATATTTTTTAAATTTCTTACTGTTGGAGATTGTCAGGTGTTTCGGTAATTTTTGCTAAGCCTGTATATACAATATAGTAAACAATAAGACAGCAATCAAGATAGGGAAAAAATTATGGTATCGAACACAAAACAGCAAATTTGCCGGTGACATGCCTTTCTATGGCAGGTACACAAAAAATAATTGGGTTTTTTTAAACACAGTTTTACAGCAAAAAAACAATACTGACATGTAAGTATAAATAAAAACTGCTTGTAAAAAGTCAAAATAATAAATACATATTCAAATAATTAGGTTTTTTTTGTGTCAAATAACAGTTTATACTGTTAGAATAGAACGTAGGATGAAAATAGGTTTATGTCTTGTGTTGTGTCAATGTTCATAAAACATTTTGCAGAAGTGAAAAAAACAATATCTTCCATTCCCGTGTGTAGGTATTCCAGCTTTTCAATTTGCGACAAAATCAATTTTGGTTTTAGATTCATCCAATAGAGACTGGATCTAACGATCTAAAAACTGCTAGATCTCAAAAATAGATCTAAGAATGGCAAAACATTTGAAACAAGCCAATTTTTATTGGGTGAAAGTTTTTTGTTGACGACAATATAAATTTACGGGAGCCTATTAAGAGAAAAAATTATAGCCAACACAAGTATTTATTGGTTAATTTGGAACATGTATAGAAGAAGCAAAATTCAAGATATCTATTACTTGGTATGTTTTATGAATTTCAGGCAACCTTTTCCGTAAAACAATTTCTTTATCAGATTATTCAGAAAATCCAACTTGCAGAGAGAAAAATCATGTTTTAGCAGGTCACATTTTTGTCAAAACAACCACCCCGACAAAACGTAAAGAGTCCGTTGAGCTCGCACGCTAAAGACCCTAGTTCGGATGCACACAGAAGACCGATCTCGTCAAAATACAAAAACGCCGTGCACAAAATAGATAGATTACAAAAAATTCTAGATACAGGTAGATAGGAAACAGACGCTGCGAGAGACGCAGCGTCAAACAGGTACAGTTACAAAAAAAAATAATCGATAGTCCATACCTTGTTGTAAGGTTCGTTACGCCTAAACTGGTCCCTACGACCACCGTTTCTGTGAAAATCTTGGTTGAAATGCCCCGGCGACGTGTTTAACGATAGCAACGACGGAGGATCTACCTGCGGGGTCTGCAACAACCTAGTCAGAGCTAGGGCGAGGCGCGCCTGCAGATTTTGGTTGTCGCCCATGGAGCCACCCATCGAGGGGCCGTTATTCCCCTGCCAGGGGTTTACGTTCATGTTTTGGGCGAAGCCACGAGGGCCGCCCCTTTGGGGCCCGCCACCTCCAAATCTTCTATTCGCCATAGCGGATTCTGATAGGATGACAGAAACTGTTTGTTGCTTATTTTTTCCTCTCAATTATCTAGGAATCACGTACTAGAGATGACGTGTACGTTATCGACAGACTTGCTTACGTAAAATTGTATAATTTCGTTTACTTACCTTGTTTGAAAGTCTGCGAAAAGCACGGATAAACGTATGGGACGCTAAATTTGATGCGTCGGCCTTCGGGATAGCAAAATGGTGTGTACTGTGAAGTTAGCTACGCGACGTACGGATGGTACCAAACCACTCAAAATAAATGTTATTCTTAGTAAGTACGGTGAGTTCATCCATATAATCTACCGAAATGGATATTACGGTGATAAGAATAATTATTAGATGTTAATCGCTACGAGGAACCGTTTAAATCACTGAAGTCAACAATTCGAAACCAAGCTGTTTTGATCAGTTATACTGTAGCATACTTCAGAGAGCCCACCAAGCGCGAAAACTTGGTTTATGATTTCTGTTTATGTGTTTTCTTGTTAGTTTTTGAAAATCATGTATTTTGTCGTCTACAGTCCAATATTTTCGATATTATAACATTACAGAAATATTTAGAACACAATCTGCATTAGTATATAACCACAGACAGTAAAAATGCCCATTTTTGTTTCTAAATAGGCAAAATAACAACTATAACGAATCACATTTAATAATAATAGTTAGACTAGTCAATAAATGTAGTCATTTTAGATTTGGGGGGACTAATAATTCGCCGCCTATGAAAATAATAGCTAAATAAATTCCAAATTATATTTCATTATATTAAAGACGAAAGATGTGGGTACCTTGATATACGTATGGAATGAATTTATTTTACATATGTGAGTCGTAGGTAAATAAATAAAACAAACGTAATAATTTTGAATTGTAATTTTGAATTGTAATGTATTGTGTGAAAATGTTATTGTTTTCGAAGATTATGAATAATAAATTATACTTGTTGTTTGTGCGGTTATTCAAAAATGCGTGATTTTAAAAAAACCTAGGTTTACACGGTGAAGCTAGCAGATAGTGGTGCGGATGTCACCAAACCACTCAATATAGTAATAACTCTTTTTCCGATGATATTTAATTTACGTATTCGCGCGTAAGCGTTTAATAAGCCTAACCGATAATTATAAATCATAAATTGAAAGCCCCGAACGCCGAATAAAAATCAAAACACGCCAAATCAAACCCTCAATTGATCCTGATATTTGTGACAAACTTCACAGCTTTCGTACAGCGAAGAAAATTGTAGTTACTGAGAATTTATATTATTCAAAATATACGCAAATATGTCTGACTGGGACACGGTGACCGTATTGAAAAAGAGGGCCCCAAAAGCCTCGACGATGAAGAGCGAGCAGGCGGTGAATGCCGCCCGGCGACAGGGCCTTGCTGTTGAAACCCAACAGAAATGTGAGTCGCACTTTCTAGAACGAAATTGTCAAAAAGAGACCGGCCGCTATAAAATTGCATTTACAGGGGGCGCCGGTAGCAATAAGCAGCACGTCGCCACGAAAAACACCGCCAAATTAGACAGAGAGACGGAAGAACTGAGGCACGACAAGATTTCGTTGGACATCGGAAAATTAATCCAACAGGCTCGGCAGTCGAAAAATCTCAGCCAGAAAGATTTGGCGACTAAAATAAACGAGAAACCGCAGGTTATAACGGACTACGAGGCCGGCCGCGGAATACCGAATAATGTCATTATCGGAAAGATCGAGAGGGTCCTTGGAGTGAAACTGCGGGGAAAAGATCTCGGTAAAGCACTGGTGTCCCCCGCTAATAAGAATTAATCGCTTGTTGACCACTAAACAGATAATAGCGTCACAGGATCGCACAAATTTTTTACGATTGGTCTTCGTAGAGGTTTCACGATGTTTCCTAATTTGTCGGGTGCATTAGATTGTTTGATATGCTACGATATACAACGTCAAGGCTGATGTCGCACAATCCCAGCTGGCGCTTTCAGTTCTTTTGCGGAAAAGTTACAATATTAGGCGTTTAAAAGTCTAGCAGAAACTGCAACAGAAAGTTCATTCAAAAAATGTAAAACCAGAGGAGTCTGTGTGAATTTAAGATTTACCTTTTCATATAAACAATATTACAATCAGTTGATTAATGTAAGAAATGTTTAAAAATGTTGCCTTTAAACCTCAATTCATGTTGGCTGTGAGTTTTATGTCATGAATTATATGCCAGCCAAATTTGGTTATGGCTCGACTTGATGACAAAAACAAAAATTTTAGTTATATAAAATAGGACAATATACAAAAAAATATTATTTAAAATTCAACAAACAGCTGTCCCTAATACCAAAGAGTGCGATTTAAGCGTGCATTATTTAAATAGATATGTGCATTAAAATAAATACTTTGAGCATTAAAATAATAGATATTGTGCATTAAAAAAATGTACATTTTTGTGTATGTACACAGTTTCATAAAAAATTACATATTGTGCCCTAGAATGGATAACTTGTGCATTAAAATAATACATATTGAGCATTCAATAAATATGAATATGGTACATGTTAAAAATGTTATAATGAGCAATATTTTATTCCTATTGTGCTATAAAATGAAAAACTAGTACAAAAAATATCTGTGTGTGTGCCCAATTTTTGTGGCGACGATTCCGGGGAAACTACTAGAGATATCAGGACGAAAGTTCAAATTTAGAAGTTTTATGTCCAAAATTTGCAAATAAGCTGTCATTTCTGTAATTTCGTCAAAATAGTTAAATAATAAATTAAAGTAAAAGTACATAGTTAGCTAGGAGTTATCAAATGCTGATTTTTTGACAATACCTACTGTCAATATTGTCGAAATATCTGTCAAATCCTTACTAACTTGTGTTATTTTAATGCAGAGACGATCGATCTCGATCAAATAGAATCTCATGCAGCTGAACTATTAATTTTATATATTGTATGATGAAGTAATGTGCCTGGCCACAGTTTTTTTTTTTTTAAGGTAACCCCATATTTTGTGTACTGATATTGATAGATATGTTACTTTGCAAGATATTTTCGAGAAAAAGACAGTTGAACATTAGGGTATTATCGATAATTTATTTGTTTATGGAACGCGCATAGGCGTTTTCAGTTGATTTACTTGCGCTGAATACGACTCTGAGCTTGAAAGTTGCATATCACGTCAGATTATTGCGCTTTTTATATTTCTTCCGGAGGCGTCATGGGGCAACTTAGATTATTGAATGCGCTTATAATATTTTCAAATGCTGACTTATTTGAACTATTGGAAATATATTTTTTTCAATGAACAATTATATTTTCAGCTGCTCATTATATTTTTATAGAGGTAACGATTGTTTTGCACATTTATTTATTTGAGTGTACAAATATATTATAAAAGGATTATAACAAAATGCACAATTATTTATTCTATGTACATTTAGATAAATTTATTGCACATTTATTTTTTTATGCACCAGTAATTCTTTGCATAGCTCAAATTTTTTTGATATTGGTCAAAAATTTTATCAAATGCATATAATAAATGCACGTTTTATTTTATTTATTGCCCACATAATTTGTACTGAATACCAAACCCTTATTTGAGTTGTGACATATTTCTTGTAAAGTGTTGTTGAAGTTCATAGGCAAAATTATCGATTAACTCAAACAAAACCAATATGTTTTTTGTTTTGATAACTCATATGTTATTATTTTCTGTTGTAACAATTGAATTACAACCAAAATAACTTGAATGACTTTAGTAACATCATTTTTATCCATTTGTCTCAGCCATAATTTAGTCTGTTTTTGTACGGAAGGATTTTTTATTCAAAATTATGATGATCAACTGAAACACACAACTTCATCAACAAAAATGACACTATTCTAAATACTGCGCCATTGTGTCAACCAGAAAAATGACACAATGCCAAAACAATACATCTTTGACTCCAGTTTTTTTTCTGAATTGATGTTAAACATTAAAAATGGCACAACACAAAATAATAATCAAACACTCAAACAAACAATAAGAGCCAAACTACTACAAGACAAGTAAATAGTGCTGTAGTAGTTTTTTTTTTATTTTGAGATGTTTTTCTCATTTCCTGAACATTTTGTATAAAGGGATATATAAAAATACTTGATACTTTTCCGATAGAACATTTTACACACTAAAATTTTTGTAGTAAAAATTCTTTAAAGAAGTTTAGCCTTTTTTACACCTTATTTGACTGAAGTGTTATACCTACTTAAAAAAGAACAATAGCAGGCTAATGTATTTCTATGCCTGCCACCTATGATGTAACTTATTCCGAACTATTTTTCTAGCGCCGACCTCGTCCAAGTAAATAGAACTGAACATTTATTTCCACTAGAGTTAAACTGTAGATTTCTATTCTATGCTACAACGGGGGATCCAAAAAAACGCATTCACAAAGGTACGTCTCTTCTTTTCCTAACGATTTATTACTTCTTTATTTTAGCTGAGACTTTGCGATGTCAGCTGGGAATGACGCGTTCCTCGAAAAAGTGAAAATCTCCAATATTTTTCTTTTCTTTGTTTAATTTATGTTTGAAATTTTTTTTTTTTTTCTTTTAGGACACGAGGCGAAGCCCTTTAAAAAGTGATTGGGGGGCCCCGAAAAATCGATTCGTTCCAGTGAGCGTCTTATTATTATTATTATTTTATTCTTTTATACGATTAATGTTACGTTTTTTTGGGTGTGTGTGTATGGAACCCCCTCGCACTTGTTTTGTACGTTCTGCAATAGACATCTATATACACTCTATTCTAGTATTCGTTTATTTTTTTCTCTTCTCCCATAATGTCGTCGTCGTACCGCGCACTCGCATCTCTCGTCATTGTTATCGTAAAACCGGTTCGAACTTGTTGTTTCGGAGGTTTTGATTTAATTTTATCGTTTTTTTTTTTTGTCTCGAGAGAGGATCGGTTGGCATGAACACTCATTTGTTTTGTAATTGTTACCGCCTAGTGGAAAATTTATAAGATTTAAAAGTAAATAAAAAATGTAGTGAGAGATAATCGATGTTTTTGTTGTTTGTTATTGGCTTATATTAATAAATTCATATGTATAAAGTTTACTCAAGTTTAATATTATTGTTATGTGCTCGTCAAATAATATACTTTATGTTCTTTTTTACTTCATCATACGTAGCATATGGTGCCGAAATTTTTTTTTTTTGTTTTAGCGGAAATATGCTTTTTTTGGTCCCTTGAACATATTTGACCAAGGTACAAAAAATGTCTGTGTGTGTACTCGATTTTTGTGGCTTCGATTCCAGAGAAACTACTACAAGCCCAAACTTAGAGCTGAAAAGCTTTTAGTTTAAAAGGGTCCAAAGGAACTGGATGTTTACTCTAAGCCTTTTTCAAGGATTTTGCAAATGAGCCGCCATTTCTGTAATTTCGTCAGAAAAGTTAAATCATAAATTAAAGTACAGTAAATTCTGAATAACTAATGTCTACGACATTTTTTGGTAAAATTAATAGTTTAGCTGCATGAGCAAACTGTATTTGATTGAGATCGGTCGTGTCTGCATCTTAGGTAGCCAAGATTTGCCCACTAGTTTCATTCTAATGTCAGTAGGTAGTGTCAAACGCGAATGTTTAGACAATCGTAAAAATATTTTTTTCAAAAATCTGGTCTGCAGTCTCATATATGCTTGTTTGTGACTTATGTATGAGTTTTTTGGAGTTTGATTTGATTGTCAATTGTGTAATTTATTTCTCATATCATATAGTGCCCAGCAGGACACAAAACATGTAGCGATTCCTAAAATAAAACAAAAATAAGGAATCCCGACCACTTCTTATTGTATTAATATATCTGTCAAATCCTGGCTAAATAGCTTTATTTCAATGCAGATACGACCGATCTCGATCAAATAGAATCTGATTTACTATTAATTTTATAAATAGTATGATAAAGTAATGTGCCTGGCCACGTCAGATTTTTACTTTATCAGACGCAGTATGATGAAGTATTGTAAACAGGCAAAAAAATTCAGATTTTAGCGGAAATAGGTCTTTTTGGTTCCCCTGAACATTATAGAAGGTACAAAAACTACTGTCAATATTATCGAAGTATCTGTCAAATCCTGGCTTGTTTTATTTTAATGCAGACACAATCGATCTCGATCAAATAGAATCTCATGCAGCTAAGCTATTAATTTTTATTTTGTATATAAATTTAACAGCTATGGTGTTCCTTTAAATTATTTACAAATCTGTCAAAAAATATTTGCTTAGCAAGATTGTTGTAGATTATCAATATATAAGCAACATTCGTGGAAATGTTAATATACAGACTGTTCCAATTTTAAGAAAATACTGTTTTTGTTTCTCATATAAAACCCGGTGTGTGTGCTTTAGTTTTCTAAGCCTAGAAGCGTACTAGGATTTAAAAAAAAATATGGAAAACAGTATAAATAGTGTACAAGCATTTATTGAATCTCTAAAAATATTTTTTACGTTACCGATTCACTATGACAGTACATAATTACATACCAATCGCATATTAACTATAAATACACTTATGACAATTGAACAGTTAATATAAAAACATGAAATATAAAATACTTGACTCTATTATACCACTTAAACCTACTATAAATACATTAAATACACAAAAGGCAATAATTGATTCTTCAATAGATTTTCCTTTTTACGATATCGTAGATCACAGACGGTTCCAAAAAGTTACTAAAAAAATAATCATACGATCAATCCTCGAAGTGCAGAATCCCTAACGTAGACTCTCCGGAGCTATCTAAGGGACAAGCCAGGACTTCAGCGGAATCCTGCGTCGTCTGACTTTGAAGTAATTTCCTCGCAGGTAACTCGGGTTTCGGTTTTTCGAGTTTCTTCAATTCCTGGAGTTGTACGCGCAATTTTACGGTATTTCCATTAACGATCTGTAGGTTTTTCGACACTTTTACTAGATCTCCGTTCAATTTATTGAATTTATCGATATTTGTTTGCAATTCGGCATTATCCATCGGTTTCATCTCTAAGCACTTATTATCAAGTAGTAAATTGAATTTTTGTAGAGTGTGTAGGAGGTCTAATTCTTCCAAGGTCGTTGTTAAGTCCTTCGGGAACATTCCTGGTTTGTACTCGAAGAATAAATCTTTTTTTAAAAGTGAGGATATCAATTCTACGACGTAATCAGACTTTTCCAGTATCGGACCAATTTTCTGCAGTTTCTCGCTCAAAATGACCAATTCTTCTTCAGAATCTATCACATTCAAATTTATAGAATCGTCATTTAACTCCGTTTGTAATTTCTCTAATTTTTTTCGTAATTTTGGAACCAATTCGCAATATTCCGTTAATTCTTTTATAATCTCCTGAGCCCGCTTCCGTTTCTCCTTTTTTTCTGTCTCGAAATTACTTTTTAACGTCTCTGTATCCTCGTTTATACTCTGCGTTAAACTTTGCAACCTCTCAACAGTTTTTAAAGTACTATTCGCCCGTTTATTTGGATGAATCCGATGGGAAACCAAATTTTCACGTTTTAAATGCTCCATAAGCACTAACTGCGATAGTTTTAGCATGTACTTTGCAAAACGTGTCCCTCCGGGAGTTACAACATGCGACATTAAAACTGTAGGTAAGTTAGCATCTTCATATATCCCGTTTAATTCGTTTAGATATTTTAAAGTTTCCGTACGAAATTGAGTCTCAGATCTTGCGTCATATATCGGCCAAGTAACTACCTTTAGTTTCAATTTAATTGGGTCTAACACAAATAACAGGAAGTGAACCACTTGCTGGAACGCAGCAGAGTTTTTCTTGACGAACATATCGTTCTTAAACACTGCTTTAAATTCATTGCTGGGTGGGTAAATATAGGTTAGAAGGGCTACGTTCTTGTATAGCTGTTCGTGTACCTTACTTTCTGTCTCTTTGTGGGCTTTGAACGGAGGTATAAAAGCCATCGCTGTTAACCTAAAAACAGAGCATAAATTAGTCGATTAGCCGGGTATTTTTTAGGTTATACTACCTAGTAAGGGGTGAATCGTATGTAGGGGCGTAAGATTATGGCATCCGGGGGCCCAGGAAACAGGTAATTGCGGTTATATTGGTAGAATTATCATCATTTTGTGGATAATGAAACAGACTTTTTCACATACTTTTTCAATGAGAAAAACAGATTAGCGTCGTCGGTAATGTAGGGTTGCGCTTTACTTGTGTCAAGTGTCAACTGTCAAGAAATAATTTAAAATTTCGTTCATCCTTCGAGTGACTTTTTGGTACATAATACATATACAGTTCAGATATTGGTTTGAAGTTGGAGATTATCTATAAAATGAGCTGATTTACCACGAATTTTGTGCATTTGCATCATGTTCGGTCCACAATTTGAACATAGTGTAAATATTCCAGTAGTTCAGCAGTTATTGAATAGATGGCGCAACCATCGCACACATGTTTGAATTTTATTATTTTTAACTTATATCTACGTTTCAACATGATTATTGTTTACGGAAAAATTCCTCCAAATTATCAATATTTTGTAAGAGGTGTTTCCATGGAAACAAGGAAAATTCTTTATATACCGGGTCCTTTTAACTTGGGACTCCTAAATATCTCGAGAAATATGCATGATACGACAAGTGTCTAAAATAAACTTGCAGGACTCAAAGGGGGAAATGAAATGACAATTTTTTTAAATGGGAAAGGTGGGATTCAATAGTAGTGTTCGATTGCTGGCCGCGCTTAGTTCTGTTCAATCTGATTAGCGATCAGTTGGCTAAAGTGCAGTTCGATTGCTCGTTTGACGTCTGAGCAGAACTGATTCCACCAATAGGAACCAAGTATTTCAAATTTGCGATCAGATTGAACAGATTACAACTGAGCGCGGCCAGCAATCGAACATACCTATAATAAGAATGGAAGTTTGATCATTTTAATTAACAAAACCTTCTTAGTTTTGTATGGCTTGGCTCACAAAATTGCAACAATAATTCAGGCTGCTACTGAAAAATTATTCAACATACATTTGTCTCAAAAACACCAAAAGTAAAACACCAAACGCACTTTCTTTTTTTAAAATATATTGTCCTATAAATAAAACATTCACAGTCGTAAAGAAACAACAATTATATTTAGCAAAAGACATGCTCAAATAATCAATTAATCAATTAGTAAAGAGACCACCTTGGAAACGATTAACTCAATCCCAATCAACTCTTCAAAACATCCCGCACCATTCACACGGCAAACTATTTACACGCTTATTTCTCCGGCATCCGCAATTCTGTTCGCAATACACAGTATTTAAGCCAGTACAAAACATTATTGTTAAACCGTCCGTAACACAAATTAATATTTAAGGTACAATCTTCAGCCACGCGTCCTCCTCCTCGCCGTTATCGTTGGGGATCCGGACTTGCACAAACTGTACGGGGCCCTCCTTCGTGTGGATTATTTGCGTCTCTCCGTTCGAAAGTGCCGCGCTCGCTATTATCCTTTCGTATTCGTCGACTGTCGTTAAAACGTGACTTTCGTCGTCGCCTTCTTCCGCTTCTTCTGCGTCGCCGTCGTCTTCGGCAAACTGAATTTGCTGAAAATAATAATTAAAAAAAAGATTAGTATTTAATGTTTTGTAAAAGTTTTACAGAATATAAAATTTAAGAGCTCTTATTATTATTAATACTTGGGGATCATAGGTTTGGTGGCTTTTCTGTTGATTTTGTTTGTATTAAATGTACGGTAGAAAATTTCTTTTCACTTGCAATTTTTGCAGGTTGTTTTCACTAAAAATAAAGTCCTGAGGAATTACTGTTGTTCTATCTAAGCGAAACTTAAAGTTGCAGTTAATCTTTTCATAATTGAAACTCCATACGACAACAAAACAAAATTGATAATCTTTCAGAATTTATACAGCTTTTTGCTTCGAATTTTGTCAGTGGATTTTTTTGTTACTATGTTTTTTGTGTAACAATAATCTAATGCATGTTTTTTTCTAAATTTTAGATTACCAGTTGTATTTCTTTCCAATAACGTACAGTAACGTCAATGTCAACGCATTGCATAATTATCTAAGTAATCATCTAAGAAAATGGCAACATAAATGTTTTTGAGGATTTCAAAGTCGGCATTACATTGAACAATTATTCAATTTTATATACAATAGTTTCTTATTGGCAATGATAACGATGAAGGCCGCAAATTTTACACATTTTTTAAAAACTAATACCTAAAACACTAATACTGAATTTTATCTATTAGGGTTTATACTTCTGCTACAAGAATGTTTGTATTACTTTATTAAACTAACGCAAAATTATCCGAACGTAACCCCGACGCAAATCAAGACCCTAGTGTATCTCAAAAAAAAAAAATGCTCCACAGGACTCTAGTTTAGGTCCACTTTTTTTTCACATTGCAATTTATTTAGTTTTGTTGTTTTTACCAATAAGACTTAAACCAGAATGTAAAACCAACATCCATAGACCCAAAAAACATTATACCTAGTTTTCTAACCTCAAAATTTCAAGCGTACATTCCAACAGTACAAAAAAAAACGAAAACCAAACAAAAAATTACCTGTCCGTCAATAATAATATGCTCCACCGCTTCAGAATCTTCCATCTGATCCTCGTCCAGCTGTTCCCTCACTATCAACGACCCGTCAGCATTCTCAAAAACTTTCCCGTCGACCAACATGTGCGGCTTCAAATCCGCAATATACAACTTCGAATCCTCGTCGTTACCGTCGATTTGCTCCAACCGACTGACATCACCCTCCAAAATCTCCATCTCACCATCCGCATTCACCTAAATGAAAAAAAAAAAAAAAAAAAAAATTAGGTCAGTAAATTTTTTTTTTTCGAGTAAAACTAAAACGTACGGTAATGATCTGATCGTCATCCGTCGTCAACCGAGGTTGATTAACGACGATGGTGTCGTTGAGATGACCCTGCGTCTGCATGTGCTGGTATAGCAGCGGTTTCCGCATGAAGCCAGCGCCGCAAACAAGGCACTCGTAGGGTTTTTTGTCCGAATGGACAAACCTGTGCGCGTTTCGGTTGTCCCTACTGTTGAACGCCTTGCCGCACACCTCGCAGTGGTAAGGCTTCTCACCGGTGTGAATCCGCCTGTGCTTCTTGAAGTGTTCCGGGTAGACGAAGGTGGCGTCGCAAACGTCACATTTGAAGGGACGTTCGCCCGTGTGTACCGCTTTTATGTGATAGTCGAGCAATCTGCGGGAAGAAAGGAGCTTTAAAATTGGTGTTTAATGGATATTTGCGTGTTTTTGGTGCCTATTTTTAGGTGCGAAAATCCATATCGTTTTGTATTCTCGTCCTGTCTTTGCAATGTTGATTTGATGTGGCCTAAAACAATATTTTCTGTCCGATTTTGCTCAATTCAGCCAACGTATAGTATATTTTTCTAATTAATACTTTCATTTTTACCGGTTTTTTAAGCCTGCCACTGAATGTGCTGCGCCACAGTTAGACAAAATCGTACAAAAAAATAATACAATTTTCCAGTATCGGTGACAGCGCCATTCACGATCAAACACATACCCAGGGAACTAATATGGAGCGCTTTGGGATCGATCATATCAATGACTGCGTTTACATCGGGCGCTTGCATCCGATCGAATATGGATCGACTTGAACTTAAAAACGTCATGTCTTATCCAATTGACATTAAAAATTGTTAATATCGACAGCTAAAGGCTTGTCAGTACATCACCTGATATGTGTCACATTTTGGGCGTCTCAAAGGCTCTCCAAACGAAAATAAATTTCAATCCGATCCAATTCGATCGTATGCTAGCGCTCGATGTAAACGCACTCTATATATGTTTTGCATTTGGACCAACGTAAGATGGCACCACCACAACAGCAGAATAACCTTGGTAACACACTAAAATGTGAGATTGTCAATACAAACCATAGATAAAATACATATATACTAATATAGATGGGCTATTCAAGGCCACCTTTGTGGACTCTATTTTTAGTTCACCCCCATCCGCTAGGAGGCGCTAGTAGCACTTCCACTACTAGCCTTTTCACATATTATATTTTAATTAATTCATAAAATCAGGAAAATCGCGCAATGGAACTAGTACAGTACAAACATTACCACAGAACATTTAAGTTATTTACTTCACCCATATACCAACGAAAAATATACGTTTAAAAGTCTGTGGTAAAAATTAGCGCTGTCACAAGCATGTTACTAGACAGTTAATTGACAGAACTTTATGGTTGTTTCTTAACGCCATGACTACGCAACACGCGACATCCATAATGACGCTTTGACTGAGCCAATATGTGTCAAAGATGTGATTCGGCCGGCATAGTTGCGAGCTAGCCAGAGACAGCGCGTGGGGGTGAACTAAAATTTTGCTATCAACGCCTGCGTATAGGAAGTAAGCACCACATGATACAAACAAAGCAAACTGTCAAATTAGCAAGTGTATCTCTGATAAGTGGCATCCATATTTTTAATTGGTAAGTTTAATTTTAAATGTTTTTTAGAGTATTGATAATAATTAAAATTACTAAATTAGTAGTAACATGATAAAATGCACAATTACTTTCTGGGTGATGTTAGCAACATGTATCTGAATGATATAATAACATTTACTTACTACATAAGGTAAAGTTCGTACATTTTTTACTTTACCATCATAAGCAGTATGATAAAGTATTGTAATCCTGCCAAAAAAAAAAAAATTGTTTTTAGCGGAAATAGGTCTTTTTGGGTCCCCTGATTATTTTTGACCAAGGTACAAAAAAATGTCTGTGTGTGTGTATGTGTGAACCCAATTTTTGTGGCGATGATTTTGGAGAAACTACTGAAGGTATCGGGACGAAACTTCATATTTACAAGTTTCATGACCAAACTTAGAGCTGAAAAGCTTTTGGTTCAAAAGGGTCCAAAGGAGCTGGATGGGTTACTCTTAGCATTTTTCAAGAATCTTGCAATTGAGCCGCCATTTCTGTAATTTCATCAACATAGTTAAATAATAAATTAAAGTAGAGGAAATTTTGTATAATTTATGTCTATGATATTTTTTGGAAAAATTAATAGTTTGGGTTCTAGTTGATCGAGATCGGTCGTGTCTGCAATAATATAAAGCAAGTTAGCCAGGATTTGACAAATATATTTATTCTCATGACAGTAGACAGTGTCAAACGTTGATGTTTTAAGAATACCTACTGTCATTAGTATAAACAAATCTGTCAAATCCTTGCTAGCAGTTTTATTTTAATGCAGACACGACCGATCTCGATCAAATTTCATGCAGCTAAACTATTATTTTTATATATATAGTATGATAAAGTCATGTGCCTGGCCACATCAGATTTTTTAATGATTTTAATGGTATGTTGATATTATTGTTATTGTAGACGCTGATGATTTGTTTCTTTAAAGATTTTAATTGAAATACAAAATAAGAAAGGCGTCAGCAAGAAACCAGCGTAATTTACCATTTCGAATTTTTAATTACTCGGTAATTTAAGCCAACGTAATTTACCATTTACAATTTTTAATTTCCATTAACGTGCTATAGACACTTTTTTAGACAAGATTTCGGATTCTTCTGCTTTCCCTTTAAGATGTTTGGGAAAACGGCACACAAGAATCATTCTCGATTTTTTTGATTGGTGATTGGTAGTCAATTAGTTTCAATCATTGTATGTTTAATACATGATCCTCCACAAATTTTCGGATACACATCAGATACACATAAAAGTTTACTGACTATTTTTTATATACTTTATAATTGTGGGACATAAATTTAATATATTTTAAAACCAAAAAAGAATCGCAAGAAAATAAATATAAATAAAACTCACCGTCTCCTCTTAAACCCTTTCCCGCAATGATCGCACTTGTACCGCTTATCGTCGTAATGCGTCGCTCTTTTGTGCGACTGCAAGTTCGACCGCTGACTGAACGTCGCGCCGCAAAACTCGCACTGGTAGGGCCGCTCGCCCGTATGCGTTCTCTCGTGATCTCTAATCTCCGCCTTCCTGGCAAACGCCTTTCCGCACTCGCCGCAATTATAGGGCTTGTAGCCGGTATGGACGATCGAGTGCACTTCTAGGTTATGCACGGAGCCGAACTGCTTGTCGCACAGGTGGCAGGCGAATTCCTTGACGCCCGAGTGCGTCCGCTCGTGCTGCGTCAAATTCTGCTGGCTGAGGAAGGATTTGTTGCACTGCGAGCATTGGAAGGGCCGGGGACGCACCTCGTGCGTCTTCTCGTGCGCCTTGAACGTGTACTTGGACGCGAAGTCTTTGCCGCACATCTGGCAGACGTAGGGGCGGATGCCGGTGTGAGTGTTTATGTGCTCGTCGAGTAGGTTCTTCGAGCTGAAAATTGTAAAGAGAGTTTTGGTTATGAGATTGGTTGTGCTTCAATATAATGCAATATAAAATTCATTGTACTTCAATATTAGTTCAATATAAATCCTGGTATGAATTAACATAAAATCTATTCTCTTGAAATAAAAACGTTTTCTTAAAACAACACTAATTTTGGGTACAAAACAATAATAAAGTTTAATTCATCATAAAATTGATTGTACATACGTCAATATGAGTTCAATATAAATTCTGGTAAGCTTCAATATAAAATCTGTTCTCTTGAGATAAAAAGCATTTTCTAATTGAATACAGAATTTATTCAGGTTAAAAATATTGGTTGTCCTTCAATATAATGCAATATAACATAATTTGTACTTCAATATAAATTATGCTATGCTTCAAAATCTGTTCTCAAAAAAGTAAAAATGTATTAAGGTAAAAAATCAAAATCAGGGCTAATTCAATATAAAATTCATTGTACTTCAATATTAGTTCAATATAAATCCTGGTATGATTTAACATAAAATGTATCCTCTTGAAATAAAAACTTTTTCTTAACACAAAACTAATTTTTGGTACAAAACAATCACTAACTTTAATTCAATATAAAATTGATTGTACATACTTCAATATTAGTTCAATATAAATTCTGGTCATATTCATTATAAAATCTGTTCCCTTGAGATAAGAAGTATGTAGTTTGTAAATGAAAACAGAATTTATTCAGGTAAAAAACACAGATCTATTTGAATTCAATTAAAAATTAGTTGTAGTTCAATATAAATTCTAGTAAGCTTCAATATAAAATCTGTTCTCTTGAAATAAAAAGTATTTTCTAATTGAATATAGAATTTATTCAGGTTAAAAATATTGGTTCTGCTTCAATATAATGCAATATAAAATAAGTTGTGTAATTCAATATAAATTATGCTATGCTTTAAAATCTGTTCTCAAGGTTAAAAATAAAAATCTGGTCTAATTCAATATAAAATTCATTGTACTTCAATATTAGTTCAATATAAATCCTGGTATGAATTAAACATGAAATGTATCCTCTTGAAATAAAAACTTTTTCTTAATACAAAACTGATTTTGGGTACAAAAAAAGAATTGACTTTAATTCAATATAAAATTGATTGTACATACTTCAATATTAGTTCAATATAATGTCTGGTAACATTTATTATAAAATCTGTTCCCTTGAGATAAGAAGTAAAGAAAAATCTGTTCTAATTTAATATAATATTCATTGTACGTACTTCAACATTAGTTCAATATAAATCCTGGTATGATTTAACATAATATCTATTCTCTTGAAATAAATACTTTTTCTTAACACAAAACTAATATTGGGTACAAAACTATAATTAACTTTAATTCAATATAAAACTAGTTGTACATACTTCAATATTAGTTCAATATAAATTCTGGTAAGATTAATTATAAAATCTGTTCCCTTGAGATAAGAAGTAGTTTGTAATTGAAAACAGAATTTATTCAGGTTGAAAATACAGATCTTTTTTAATTCAATATAAAATTAGTTGTATACTTCAATAATTAGTTCAATATAAATTCTGGTAAGCCTTAACATAAAATCTGTTCTCTCGAGATAAAAAGTAATTGAATACAGAAATTATTCAGGTTAAAAAGATTGGTTGTGCTTCAATATAATGCAATATAAAATTAGTTGTACTTCAATATAAATTATGGTATGATTCAAAACCTGTTCTCGGCAAATTAAAAATGTATTCAGGTTTAAAATAAAAACCTGTTCTAATTCAATAAAAAGTTCATTGTACTTCAATATTAGTTCAATATAAATCCTGGTATGATTGAACACAAAATCTAGTCTCTTGAAATAAATACATTTTCTAACACAATACAAATTTTGGGTACAAAACAATAATTACCTTTAATTCAACCTAAAATTGGTTGTACATACTTCAATATTAGTTCAATATAAATTCTGGCAAGATTCATTATAAAATCTGTTCCCTTGAGATAAGTATTTTGTAATGGAAAACAGAATTTATTCAAGTTAAAGATCTCTTTGAATTCAACATAAAAACCATTGTACTTCAATATTAGTTCAATATAAACTATAAGCTTCAATATAAAATCTGTTCTCTTGAGATAAAAAGCATTTTCTACTTGAATACAAAATTTATTCAGGGTAAAAATAAAGATCTCTTAATTCAATATAAAATCTGTTGTACTTCAATATTAGTTCAATATAAATTCATGTATGCTTCAACAGGACATAAATAACCAAAATTTAAATCACTTTTAACATAAATAACTAAGAAAAATGTTCATCCCCAGTAGTAACACACCTAGTCATTCGTAGGCATGGGTTGCAAATAAGGGACATTTTTATGTAGCACAACAATGAAATAGATAAAATTAATAAACATATCATCCAATCAGCAAAGTGCAACTTAAATTAACCAAATATAAAACAACAACACACATAAACAAAATATTACACACAAACACCATTTTCTATTTACAAAAAATTAAAATAAATAAATAAAAACCCCACAAACCTATATCTCTTTCCGCAGGTTTCGCACGTCCACGCCTTATTCTGCGGATAGTGCATCCGCTTGTGTATCCTAAACAGCCGCAGATTGCTGAATATGCGGTTGCACACCTCACACTGGAAGTCACCTTCCTCGGTAGCGACATGCTCGTCTAAATGCAGCGAAAGCTCGTTACGTTTCCTAAAATCTTCGCCGCAGACGTCGCAGATGTATAGACGAGCGTCGTGCAGCGTTTTGACGTGCTGCATGATCGCCTTAGCCTCTCCGCAGACTGTCTCGTCACCGTCGCACAGCAGGCACGTATACATGTTACCCTCCCTGGCAACAATCTAAATACGGAACGGAAATTGTTAAGGATTTAGCGAAAAGAATAAGAAAATGAATTATTTGTTAATAGATTATGGAAAATTGTGTATAAACGTAGCGAAAGAATTGTTTTAGTTAGATTTTTGTTTATACAAAACGGATGTTGCGTTAAAACCATCCTCTAGTAAGCAAAACGAATATGAAACTGTGAACAAAATTTTAAATAAAGTGAAGACTTGTCCAGCATTGCCAAAGATGTCAACGGTCTATAATCTGATAAAACAAATTAATTTCAAGTGAATACGGTCCAAGTAAATCTAATTCGAACAATTTTTGTTAATGATATTATATTAGTATAATATAATCAAGCCTCATTTTGACATATTTAGGCACTTTTTAAGGCTTTACTGTCCAAAGAAGACAAAAAATTGTGATAATTTTAACTGTATTGGTCACCATATCTGGTGACAATTCTAGTAATCTTTCAAACCAGGCTTCTAGATTTTGTCCTTCTGGTTTTTAAACGATATAACACTCATTTTATAACACGCATTGGCGCACTCGTTCCATTTGGGAACTCCTCGCTATGCTCGTGGTACCCAAAATAACTCATGCGCCAATTTTTGTCTTATAAAACTTGTATTATAATATAGTATTCAGCCATTGGCTACAGTGTTAAAAGCAATTTGAAATTGTTCAATCTTTGAACAATTAGAAATTTGAATTCGAAAAGGTATAGTAAATAAAACATTTACTAAACTATCTGCAAACAGAAGATTTAATCAGATTGATAGAATATTAATCTAATTTATGTCACTGCAATCAACCAATTTATTGAATTTTCAGGCAATAGTATTATGACGCAAGCATAGTACTTCAAAATGTGGAATCAAACGTTTACATTTGTATGTTTTAAACGTTAAATATTTACTTTTCTAATCTGATTTTCTTATCACTTCCACGTTTCATATAAACAGTTTCAAACCACGTTTTAAATTCTTTATACTGCCAGAATGAATAGTTTCTATAAGAATACCAATTTTGTTCGTAACGCCAACCTTTTATACTTACAGGAGGCAAGACTTCCTCTTTAATCTTCTTAGCAATATTCTTCTTAGCCAAATTCGTCGGAGCCATCTTCCGCTTCAATATATTCGGCTTATCGCTATCATTCTCCGTACCATCTTCAACTTTTATACGAATTTTATCTACACAACCCAAAAAAACCAACAATTAAACCAAAAACGCAACAAACCAACCTCAAAACTTGTGGGCCCCGTCGCGGGGCCCCAATTTTTTTTAGGTTAAATTCCGAAGTCAACTCACGTAAATTATTCTCCGCCATCTCAGCGGCCTGCAATAACGTGTCGGCATGCTCACTATTCTCGTCAAAATCAGAATCCGACTGTTCCAAATCGTTTTCCCCCATTTCATGCTCGAAACCGTGGAAAGGCTGACCTGCCGTTTCTTCCGCAATTTCCACTTGCACCCCTTTGGGGGCCTCGTCCTTGTCGATACCTCCGTGCATTTTCACTAACGCCATTTCAATATCTTCGATGGTTTCTAAACTACTGGATTTTTCCGGAGAATTTACCTAAAACGAGAAAGAAGCATTAAAATATAGTGTTTTTAGTCGAAAAAAATCATAAGAACGCGTTTATATAAATTGTGGGAGATATTTTTAAAAAAAGTGAGGTTATGTAACGAAAATCCTTATAGTGAAAACTTCGATATTTTAAGATTCTTTAAATAATTTGATTTAAATTTGATGAAAATAGGTGCATTTATAACATTTCAAACCTCCTATGTACCAAAACTTATTAAATAAATAATACAGGAAGTGGAACACAGCAATTTACTTACCCCAATATCAAACTAACCCAACCTAACTAAAAACATAACCTTCAAATTGGAATTCTTTATTATTATCAAAATAGAAGCAAGCAAATTATTCATAATTATAACCAAACTAATTAAAATAAACAAGCGAATTAAGGAGATGCATCAAAATATAATCATAACCTCACTTTTTCTTCAAACGCTTGCAATTCAGTTATTTTTAGACCTTTCAATGAAATTCCTTTAAATATCTCACCTACACGAATCATTCTAACACTCCAAACGTAGAAAATTCCAAAAACTAACCTGTGATTCATCATCGGACGATGGAATATCTAAAATCTTCTTTGGAACCCCATTTTCTTGTTCCGACTCTTTAACGTGTACGTTTTGGGCTTCCCCGTCATCGCCCTGGTCACCGTTTTTGTGTTTGTGCACAGCCTTCTTATAATTATCGACTAATTCAACCTTAATTTCGAGAAGTCTCTGTTCTAAGCCGTCGATTTCGTCGAACAGCTTAAAACACTTCTTGCAAACTAATTGCGAATGAACGGTGTCTTCTTGAACGTCGACGCCAAGCACTTGTGACATTATGAAGTGTAGTGGTCGCTCGGAACATGTTTGAACCTACGAAAAAAAGCGGTTAGATTTATTGGGCGGTAGGTTACGTAACGTAAAAGGTACATACCTCGTTTTGGAAGATTTGTACAGCGTTTCTGGTGGAAACGCCCACCCTTGAACTGCATACCAAGCAGTGAGGGTTTTCTTTTGCCTCTTTTGTAGACATCCTGGAAATAGATTGATTTTTAAGGTCGCACGTGTTTGTTTTTGGAGATTTCGAGCGTTGTATAGAATATCCATATTGAGGTTGGCGAGTTACATAAACCGCGCGCGAGAAATCCTGGTTGTACGAGGCGTTTTAGCGAGAAACACAGCGAGAAATATTAGTGGTTAGCTTGAACATGACAAAAATTAAATCTGAAATCGTTTGACAGCGATCAACAACAATAAAAAGTCCCCTAGACGGTTATAAAATATCAATGGAACACGTAAAATATGTCCGACTATAGTATTCGTATGGGAAATTTGGTGTTAAAAGCGCGTGAAAAGTGTCAGTCGGTGTCAATTTGCGATAAACTAGTTTACCTTTTTCAATACCGGCGATGAATTTAGGGAAACATTTCGTTTTTGCGAAAAACAGTGCTGACGAACAAATGCTGCCAAGCTAGAGAATATGACGCGTTCGGGAAACGGTTCGTGTAGGTTGTAGGTGACGCTGCTTTTCGGTTACGCGCAACGGCAGGCAACCGCCAAACGCGCATGTCAAAAATCCAAGATGGCCGACGTTCCACTTTCTCATTTCTTTTCAAATAATCATTTTTCGCATGACAAATCAAAATACTCCTATCGAATATTAACTTAAAAACAAAACAATACGCTTATTTTGAATCAATTTGTATTAATTATTTCTCTTAGGTTACCTAATTTCTACTTTAAATCTGTGTAGTTCACAATTTCGCCGCAGGCGCTGTAGTCTACTACAAAATTCAAATTTGAGGAACAACTAATTTTTTTAATGTAAAACCAACAACATTATTTAAACTGTATAAATTGATAATTAAATGTCATAATTACAATTTATAATAAGTAATACACTGAATGTAGCATTTAACAACACTACAAATAAAAGTGAATCTATAATTAACTAATCAAAATAGGCATCTATCGAAAAATTGTCTCATTTAAATTGAGGTAAAGATAATAAAGGGTTATCGCTATTATGTGGTTTGGATCAAATGTCATCGCAGTTGTCAAAATAAGCTATTTTTGGTTATGTGCCCCTAAAATTTTAAAGTTAAAATTCAAAAAATCAAAATGGAAGGTAGTAAACCATCGCTGGGTTTGGACTTAAAAACACCTATAAACGCATCTCTAACAGCATTCTACAAAAGGTACTCAGAAGATTAAACAAAAAACCTATTATATAGGTTATGTTATAAAAATTTTCTTTTCTTAGGAGCTTTGCCTTTTATACAGTAAAGGAACGGATGCCTATAATCATAACGCAAACCATCGATGGGTTGACTAGAAGCAGAGACGAAATAATCAGGAAATTCAGCTTAGTACGTTATAGGTTCAACAATTTTCTAATGCCAATGATTATATTATTTCTATACAGGAAGCTGCGGCAGACTTGAAAGCCATAATCGGAAAGTTATCGAAGTTAAAATACGAAATACAGACTAACAAACCGCTAAAATTAGTTGAAAATAGCCCAGACTCTGCGTTGTACAATCAGTATTTGAAAGAGCAAACTGTCAAAATTGATCAGCCCACAGCGTTTAACACGATATGGTTACATGTGGAGTGCTATATGTATTACAAGATTATGGAGGCGATATATGAAACGTTTGTATAAACGTTGAACTTTTGTTTGCTTTTTAATACATTGTCACTTATTTAGGGAACTTTTGAAAGATTTGGACCCATTTCAAGCAAAAAAGGAAGAATCGTTTAACTCAACACTTATCACCATGACGCAGTTGGGAGTACATTTGCAGAAAGTTTTAAACAATGCCGAGACTGACAAAGAAGAAGAGTTTATTAAATTGCTCAAGGTGAAATTGAATGAAATAAATTATGCGTACTTCTTTTATATTAATATGGCTGGTTTTTTTTTTTATTTTTTTTGCTTTTTAGATCTCTTTATGGGGAAATAAATGTGATCTGTCACTGAGTGCTGGTACGATGGTAGGTGCGCAAGATTTGGATGCTATCGACGCTCTTGATTCAAATATTTTGTCCGATTATTCTCGTGAAGTTTGGGACGTTGCCTCTACGCATGCCTCTTCCGAAACTATAGGTAATTATAACATTATGTTACCGATATTGGCCTTCATGTCTTGACGTTCCAATAAAGTTGTCACGTTATGTACAACAGAGCGTGAGATTAAAATAAATGAACAAAAATGACAATATTACATGTATTTGACTTGTAATTAGGATTATTTTACTAGTAATTGTGCAAAAACCTGAAATACAAAGACCTACTTTAGAATTTTTACACTAAAAATGGTATTTGGTTTTAAAAAATGGTCTTGACTTTGAAAAGTGACATAAAATAAATGTTTATAACAAAACTGGTGACAAAAACTGGTCAAAATTCCCTGTTTTGTTTAAATCTTTAAAAACGTGGAATTTGGTGTTGCTTTTGACGTAATGTCACCAGATTATTAGGAACATTTATTTTATAACGCACCAACCTGCTTACCTGACCTCTTGGGCAAAAGTTCGAATATAATGGTTAGTTAAAATAACCGGAACACCTAAATAATAATAACATACTCGAATAAATTAAAATTTTAAAAAGTTACAACTACTTACTATTTTCCAATCTGTGAATTTTTTACTTTATCATACGCAGTCTGATAACCATTATCTATAAACGTTCCTCTAAGCATTATTCGAGGATTTTGCAAATGAGCTGCCATTTCTGTAATTTCGTCAAAATAGTTAAATAATAAATTAAAGTAGAGGAATTTCTGTATAATTTATGTGTGACATTTTTTGGTAAATTAATAGTTTAGCTGTATGAGCAAATTCTTTTTGATCGAGATCGTGTCTGCATTAAAACTTAGTTAGCCAGGATTTCAACAATTATTTTCATTCCGACAGTAGGTAGTGTCAAACGCTGGTTTTTTTATAATACCTACTGTCAATATTATCAATCAAAATATCTGTCAAATCCTGGCTACTTGTTTTATTTTAATGCAGACATGATCGATCTCGATCAAATACAATCTCATGCAGTTAAACTATTAATTTTATATATTGTATGATAAAGTCATGTGCCTGGCCTCATCAGATTTTTTTATACATAATTCTATATTCTAGATTACGTACTAGACAATGCCGGTTTCGAGTTATTCACCGACCTATGCCTGGCGGACTTCATCATAAAAAACAAGATAGCCTCATGCGTGCGTTTCTACGTAAAAACGAAACCGTGGTTCATATCGGACACAATGGCAACCGATTTCAACTGGACGCTCCAACAACTAAAGTCGAATAAGAACGCCACGTTGAAAAAACTCGGCGAAAAGTGGTTGACGTACTTAAAAAACTCTTCTTGGACCATCGAAGAGCACAATTTTTGGACGTTGCCATATACATACAAAGACATGGCAAGGATTGATAAGCCACTCTATACGAAGTTGGCCGATGCCAAGTTGATTATCTTCAAGGGCGATTTGAATTATCGGAAACTATTCGGAGAGAGAAATTGGGCCCCCACTACAAGTTTGGAGGTTGCGCTCGAAGGTTTTCTTCCTGCGCCGCTGTGCTCTATTCGGACTCTGAAAGCTGATATTATTTGCGGATTGGATGATGGCGTGGCTGAGGAGGCGGAAAGGAAGGAGAAAGATTGGAACATCACCGGAAATTTTGGAGTGATCCAGTATTGCGATTCGATTGTTGATTTATAAGTTTAAGATTTATTAATAAATTCTTCTTAAAATTGTTTTCCTAATTTATTACAGACATTTGTCTGAGAATTTCAATGATTTAATGCTATTTATCTACGACTGACAATACCTACTGCCAATAGAATCAAAATATCTGTCAAATCCCGGCTAACTAGTTTTATTTTATTGCTGACACGACCGATCTCGATAAAAAAATCAGAAAAAAATTCTAGAAATATTGGTTTATAATAAAATTTTGGCTGTGGAATCGTTAATTTTTCATATTTCTTTCTGAAATTTTTACAGTTTAAATCCCGTACAATGATTATTTAAATGTTTCACTAGAATGAACTCTTATAAACTACTGAAGATACATAAAGTGCTAATAATAATCATAAAAAAATGGGACAATAAAGAAAAACAAATAGTCACAGCATAAAATAAATATATTTAATATAACATCAACAGAAACCAACTCAGTTTTACAAATATTCAATCAATATCAGTTCTCGTTACAAGTTAAAATTATATGGATCGCATTATTTATCATTACTATAATAATATTAATAACAACCTAGTCTACGGATAATGTAGAAAACTCTAAACGCTACAGTCAACTATAGACGTACTCTTTAAGATAATAATCTATTACAAAATAATGCACTTTCACTTTGAAACTTGATATACACGATCGATCGCCAACTTACTGATTTCAACCTCTTTCGCCATAATAAAATAAATCTCGAAACTTTTTTTCTTTTACGGAAACAAATCTTTGGTGTAAATTTGAAAACATTTCAACTTAGAACCTATCAAAATGTATATATAGCACACACAGCCCATTAAAAAGTCCAAAACTCACAAAACAAAAGTCAGCAATTATCAAATAATTAACAAATACGAAGTCTGAAGGATAAGAAAGAACAAAAAGGTTACAGACCGGGTTTTTATATACAGAGATTCTTAAGCGGTACTTTTTTTTGTTAATCATTAATTGTTAATTCACGTTAACTGTAACGACTGGCAATCACATGTTTGGAATGAAATTTTAGAATCAATAATTGTTAAAACAAGCACGATAGAAACGGTGACATCTAAAAATCAGAAATTACATAAAACTCTAAGTACAATAGAATAATACCTTCCTTTTTTTTATACATACATAACCTTATGCTACGCTAAAGAAAATCACGCACAGCGGTCAAAATGTAGAAATAGGTGGAAAACAAGCAACAAAAAATTTTCTTGAATTTAAAAAAGGGGGAAAAGTGGTGCAAAAGCGAGAATTTAGAATTATACAGGGCTAATCAAATTCACTGGAACACCTAAATAATTCTCCAACCGTAAACAATTAAAAAAATATCAAATAATTTTTTTTTTGTTTTGAACAAGCTATTGTTTAAATATATCTTTAATATACAGGCTGTTCATTTTATTGTGGTAATTTGGTAACTTATCCTTTTTTTTTATTCTCATATTAATTCTAAGATTTTTTTTTAGGAATATCTTTTATGAAATGCGTCATTTTTGAGTTTTTAGCACTTAATCAAAATTAGTTAAAATTACTAGAACACCAAAATAATTCTCCAACTGTAAAAAATTTCAAAAGATTTTTCGCACAAAAGTTTTTTCCTACAATAAATTCTTAGAATTAATCTTAGAATAAAAGAAGCAAAAATATACAGGGTGTTCGATTTAAAAAGGGAAAGGTCCAAATTTCCTGAAGATATTAAAAAGTATATTAAAAATATATTTAAACGATAGGCTGTTTAAAATCCAAAAACTTTCGTTTGAAACATTTTTTGAAAATGTTTACAATTTAAGAATTATTTAGGTGTTCCGGTAAATTTGACTAACCCTGTATAGTTAGAAATTGTCGAATAATTTTCTCAACTATCATTAAAAACAAAATGTAAACATGAGCTTATGTTGCGAATAAATATACTTTTGAAAGGATCAATTGTCAACTTTGCTACCAACATAACCTCACTTTCCAACTGACAGCTACTTATAACCAATCCAATAAACTTAATACTATAACAATTAACACAAAACAAACTTTATAAAACACGTACACATTATAAAAACAATCTCCCAATCTAAAAAAAAAACTCGAAACCACCTATTTCGACAATTTCTAACCTCAAATACGTCAAATTAGGTAACGCACCGATAACGTTCCGTTTATCCGCGCCGAATGCAAACGATCTACAATTACGTAAGACATACGTACGATAAATCGGCACTTTATCTTCGGAAAGATAAGCTGGTCCCCGTTCGGGGGCCCCGAAAGCGGAACGTCAACGGAGGCGTGGGAAAGCGTGTAGCGGTACATCTAGGCTTAGCTCGGTGTCAACGTGAGCCTCACAGGGCGAAGAGCTCCTTCTCATCTTTGGTCCCCGGTTGTCGGGTGTTCGCGGGGGCCCCCGTTGGTCTAGCCGACGGTTCGGTTGGGAGGGCTTCGGCGGCGGCCGCTCTTTCTGCCAGGAAACGTTCGAACTCGCTGCTGGTCACTGCCTCTTCGGTACCGTCGGACTGGAAGTGGTAAGATGTGAGGTTAGAAAACGTTTGTCGTGCGAAAATGTATGAATGTTAATGATCGATATGGGTATATTGATGATATTTGGTATATGATTGGATTAGAAGAGTGACGTGTGGAACACTAAAAAATAGGTTTAGAACAAAAATACCCGCAAAAACTATATACAATTCATGCAGTGACATAAGCGAAACAGTTAACGCAAAATAAACACTGGAGAATTAAAAAAAAAAGAGTTAAAAATTAACTTACCGTTTCTCCTAACCATGCCTCCATCTCGTCAAATTCCATGTCCTTCGGAATCTGCACAACACAGAAGCCATTCTAAGCACACTCAACAACAAATTGCAATAATAATAAAAAATAATCATAAAAAAATGCTAAAAAGATGTACAGCGCTTCAAAGTGTATAAGGAAATTGATGTTTTTGTAAGGATCATTCATATTTAAATATGAAATATACAGTAAAACAATAAAAAATAAACAAATGAAATTGGTAAATCTTGGGTTCATGCATAAAAAGTCATAACTGTCAAACTTACAGCACTCTTAGGTTGGGTTGCTGCACTTAAGCCACCTTGAATCTGGTCTGGGTTCAAATTGTCCTTGTATGTACTTCCCCTGTTCACAGAAAAAGAATTAATGTAGGTATTTATATTCACCAATTTTTTCTAATAACAACATAAAGACTACGAATTTTCAAATGGCTAAAAGACTTACTCAGTTTTCGAACTCTCGTACGTCACTTTTCTCGACTGGGCGAACATGTCAAACTCATCGTCGCCTTGTGGTCCATTCCTTGCAGTCACAGTTTCCACTTTAGCCAACTGCGCGGAAGCACTATCACCAATGCCTAACACAAAAAAAAAATTACACATTTCTCTAATTTTAAACAACAGGTTTAACAGGTAGGTACAAAATTAAACACGAAAACGTAATCCTAACCGTACGAACTACGAACCTAACTCTACGAACCTAATTTGCTCAGCTGGGTGGAGACGTCGTCGTCGGGCGGTCCAAGATCTATCAGGCTGTCTTCCGTGTGCAAGGGAGCGCGAGGCGGGGCCATCACCTTAGTCAAAGCGGCTGAGGCCGAGGGCCCCGACGGGGCCCTGTTTTTCTCCCACCGGCTGTACCTCAGGAACAGGTTGTTGAGATCGTCGTTGATGCGCAGCAATTCTGCGGTAATCTCGTCGTTCGCGAGCTTGCTTATCAGTTCGACGAGACGGTCTTGCATCGCATGACAGGTCGCGTTAATCTCCTGAAGGAGTTCTAACTCCTCCGGTTCTTCGTTACCTGATATAATAATGAAATGAACTGTATTAGCAAAAAAATGCAATGTTTTATGTGGTAGCACAAAAAACTAATTTATTATTATTATTATTATTATGTTCTGTTTTGGTGATAATACCTGGTTGCATTTCGCTTAGCATCTCTCCTAACACGACCATGTTTGACTGGACAACGTCCAGTTCCGATTGTAGTTTAGCTCGTTGCTCTGTGGTTAGGATACCATTTGCGTTGATAGCGACAGGCGGTGGAGCCACCACGCTCGGTGTGGCCTCCTGCGCTGGGGCAACCCTAGCTTCAACGCTCTGTAACCGATTGAAAAAAACTAATATTTTGGTATTGCCTTCAAAGAAAATTAAAAATTTAATTTTTGTTGTGCACATCACAAGAGTTGAGATTATATGTTGAAAAATACAGAAAAATTGCACTAATACATGATAATTTATAACCCGTTAGATTTCAGGTACTATTTCAGATAACAGCACTAGAAATAAAAATCGAAAATTCATTTTTTGCATTTATAAAAATAACTTCTATGTCCAATATAAGTCAAAAATGTTATTGGACAAAACAAAATTTGGTAACTTTGTCTAAAGTTGGCAACTTTGTTCCTTTACTTCAGCTTGGTTGACTGAGCAAAAACATAAATTTATTATTATACTTATTTTTACCCATAATGCACATACACTACTCCATTATAAATAGAATTATTTACGACAAGGACATTTAATAAAACAAAGCACATATATCATAGCATAATACCATAACAAAGATAACAATCGTTAAGCAAACTCATTACCTGAATATTGTAAACATAGCTGGAAATATTCAACATATTTTACTTGTATGAGAATCTAAATTAGACAAACATAACGTAATATCTTTACATTCCACTTAAACAATTTTCTTTTTTCAATAGCACTTTACAATATATTTACAAGTTTGAAAGTTAGCGTCGAGTGGTCAAAAATTACAAATTTGTAGTAAAGAAACTCACCCTCTGCGGGGTATGAATTGGGGCCATAGCGTCCAAATCTGTCGGCGGAAATTCTATACCTTTAGCCCTTAGATCTCTATAAACATGCACGACCCCCTCCAAATCAGGCTGACTACGAAACGCATCAGCCCACGACTGTATCAAACTAAGCACTTTCTCCTGAACAGCAGTTGGGGGGTCATTTTTTGGTCCGATTAATTTAACCTAAAAAAAATATATTTTTAATACTTTTCTCGTATAAAAACATTTAAAAAGTACCAATTCTTGAACAAAATCTTTACTGCAAACCAAAATATGGAACCGCTTCCCGCAGTTTTTCACACAAGTCTCCAAAACGGTTAACGTATACATGACGACAGTATAATTTTTTCCTGCGTTCTGAGTAAGACGTTTGCGTATCGCTTTTATGGCATCTCTGGGGCCGTCCTCCGTCTCGTTGACCATATCGCATATTTCCATATTGAGCGCCCAGTTTTCCGACGCCAGGCTTGCGTCTGTCGCTTGCTCTGCGACATATTTTAAACATGAATCAATAAGAATTTGAAGATTATCTTAGCTATCGAGTAGGCGATTAATGACTCATTTATTCACTTGTTATTTACCTAATCCTTGACAGGCGAACTGTCAAAGAATGCGGTTTAACTTATTTATTTCGATATTATCCTTATTTCGAGAAAAGACTCACCTATTCTACCCCCAACAGCGGTGGAAAATGGGTTCCCACCCAGGGTATTCGCGAAGAACGACATTTTTTACTATTTTCACAAAAATACAACGCAATCGTTTGTCACTTGACTTGTCAAAATTGACATTTCTCAACAACCTGCAACCGTCCAACTAAAAAAGATATTTACAACACAAAACTCGAGAATTTTTATCGCAATCTTTTGAATACCGAGACAAATAATCACGTCTCTTATCAAATTATCATCAGATTAATACATTTCTCATAAATCAATTGGTAAACATCGAAATTATCGCTATTATCTATCGAATACTTTAAGTTGGCAGCCATGGACATTTGAATTTAAAAAGCGTTCGTTACCAAGCAAATATGGATAAAACTGGTAAATTTCTAGGGCGATTTCTCTATCAAATAGGACGTGAAACTGTTAGAAAATGGACCCCTGTACATCTAAAGAACCTCAAGTGATCGATCATTTTATGATTGCGAAGTGTTTAGAAGAACAAGGCCTAAAAGGCGAAGCAGGGAGAATAGCACGAATGGAAGGAATACCATGGGATGAAGTCGTGAAAATCCGCCTAGAATTTTTAAGTTTGTACACGTTTATAGTTCATATTTCATAATACAAGTTTTATAAGACGAAAGTTACGTAAAGTACGTCTTATAAAACATTATTACAAAATTTTGAAAATTGCGGTTGTCATTTTACGACTAGAGTAGTTTTATCTTCACCAGTTGGTAGTTGTGGTAAAACTGACAAATGCGGTCGAGGCTAGCCAATAGCGATTGAGATGTCAGCATCATTTGACATGAAGCTCACCAAGCTTGGAAAACTAAAAGTTACTAAAAATTCAACTTTTCTTGCAGACATTTTACGAATTGACCACATATGGTTACTACCAGGTTTAAAAGTCTTGAGCTTGAGTAACAATCTACTCGAAAAGATCGAAAATTTAGAGTCCTTAGTCAATTTGGAAGAGTTAGATTTATCCTTCAATAAGATCAAGAAGATCGAGAATATGGACGCACTGGTAAACATTCAGATCCTCACTCTGTTTGAAAATGAAATATCCGAAATAGAAAATTTGGATAATATGAAAAAATTGATGGTCTTCTCTATAGGACACAACAAAATAGCGGATAAGAATAATGTAGATATTATAATTTTGTTTATTTTTACTACCTCCAATGTTTTTGTTATTAATTTTCTTATTTTATTTTAGATATTATATTTGAGAAGGTTTATAAATTTGAAATCGGTGAACATGGCGGGAAATCCATGCGCGGAGGAGGAAGGGTTCAGATTGTTTGCGGCTACGTTCCTAAAAGCGGAATACTACGAATATATACTGATTTCAGATTCTGAGAAAGAAGAGGGCGGTGTAGTTCATAGGTAAGTGATTTTCTAAAGTAACTTATGTGGAAAATCAATTATAAAAATGAAGAAATTTGGTTAAAAAATCGATTGGTATTTAGTTTATCAACTATTGGCAACACGTGTCTACTCCTGTCCACGTGGTGTGGCGCCATCTATCCATAGTTTCTCCGATTTGTTTGTTGTTGACAAGATTTTAGAAGCAAAACGTACGAAAACGTACGTACAAAAACCAAAATAATTAAGTTTATGGATTGATTTCTATAAACAATCAAGTATTACCCGATTAATTAGTGATATTGAGTTATTTCAGTGTCTTTTATAACGAAAAATAAAGTTAACGTTAAAGCTAACCTAACAAACAATCTAAAATGAACGAACTAAAGAAGCTAGAACACCTCTCACTCGTCTCAAAAGTATGCACCGAACTGGAAAACCATCTGGGGATGAACGACAAAGACCTAGCGGAGTTCATAATCCACCTTTCAGAAAAACACAACACCGTTGAATCATTCAAAAAAGTCCTAACCGAAAACGGTGCCGAATTCTCGGAATCCTTCGTCACGAATCTACTGCGGATCATCCAGCACATGAAACCAAGCCAATCGGGTAGCAAACAATTAACTAGCGACCCAAATTCCGAAGATATGGCCGTTAAATTCCCTGGTTTGGCAATACCGAACGAACAACAAAAACCGTTGGCCCCCGACGAGGATTTCAACGAGGTACCTAAAGGGAGTAGAGACGACGACGGGGGTATCGCTGATTTGATGGCTCAGTTCGAAGCGGAGGCCCCGTCGAAGAAATTAGAACCGACGGAAAAGGATTTGGATGACAAACGACGGAGCCCCGATCGAAGGGAGAGGAGAAGATCGCGGGATAGGAAGCGGAGCAGGTCTAGGGAGAGACGGGGTAGGTCTAGAGATGGGAGAAAGCGTCGTAGGAGCAGATCTAGAGATGAGAAACGGCGGAGTAGATCTAGGGACGAAAAACGGAGAAGCAGGTCCAAAGAAGATAGACGTAGGAGCCGTTCGAGGGAAAATAAGAGGAGAAGTCGTAGTCGAGATGATAGGAAAGGCAAGAATGAACGATTCCGGAGTAAAAATGATAAACGGGAGGCGGAAATGGAAGACGATCCGATTGTAGGGAAAATCTACAACGGGAAGGTAAGTTTTTGTTTATTTGTTATCTGTAAGTTTATTATTTTGTGTGGAATTAGGTAGAGGTACAAGACATGTTTATTTTTATACAGGCTGATCCAAAATTAACCTGTATACAGGTTGTCATGCAAAATCTTGTTTGTAGATAAGTTTGAAATTCTGTTTAAAATAACAATAATATTATGTTACGTTCCCTAATTTATTGCAATCTTATGAAATACGTTGAAAGAGTTAGGTATATAGAATATCTTGTCATGTATCCTTGTTATTGTAAACCAAATTATTGTGGTGCAATATGAAGAAAACTAGAACAGGCATATACAATTTCAAAATTTTAATTATAAAAATCAGTGTATAAACTTCAGACAAAAATAACTGTTTTTAGTCCATTGACGTTATCGTTATTTTAAACTTATTAATCCATTAAAGAATTCAACAAAACACCAGAAAAAATAATTACGATGTCAATTTATGTAAACAATTTAAAAAGTTGGTAGAAAATTCTCTAATTGATTATGGTTTCCAGTCTCATAATTTAAGCATTTTGATTTTCAAGAAAATACTTGAATTAACTAATTATTATTGGAAATACGAGTAAATAAAATGCGTGTTTTTGCCCACTGTATATTTTTATACTCTGTGAACTTTCCAAATATATCTATTGTAGTTTTTTTTTCCATTTAAAGTACCAGCCGATGAAATTTAAATTATTAATTTCAGATATTAAATTACCACGTAATTTTAATTCAAATGGTAAATAAAAACAATATACTGATGATTTATAGTACCTAAAAATGTAAGGTACCTCCTTAAGGGGTGGTATTTTCATCTACCTACAATGTCCTCAATAGCTATCTGTCAGATTTGTTGCCGTAAATGTCATTGTTATAACTTGCTATCTCCGGAGTTTTGCGAGATTTAATATAGTACATAATTGATTGTTAAACTTAAAACAAAGACTACAATGGAAATGCTATTTATAGGAGTAATTATAAAAGTATGTACAATCAAACATCATAATTATACTATAAAATAAATACTTTCATTTTGTACTCCAGTCACTAAAACTACAATGCTCGGTTTCCAAACGATTATTTTTTCATCCGGTTCCATATGAACAAATGTCTTAACTTTTGAACTACAGGGTGCTATAAAGTAGTAAGAAAAACATCATTTTTTTCGATGATAATTTAATAATAATAATTTAATTTTATATTTTTACCTATTTTAAAAGATATTCTCTTAAATAAATTTTTGTTTGAAGTTGTATTTTACTTAAATTGTTTTCTCGTAAATGGTTTAGAGATGCACACAATGAATGAATTTTATTTTTTTTTTGCGAAAACCGTACATTAAGCAAAAAAAAACTAGTGACCAGATTTGGTAAAAAAGAAATGAGGATTTCAACCATAATTTTTACTTTAAGAGAAAGCAGTGGCGTATCACTTTTCTTGTGGAAATGATTCAGCTCAAACCCCGCACGAACGCCACTGGCAAGAATAAAAAAATATTTTGTACAGCAGAAAATGCATTTTGATGCATAGAAGATGCGTACTATGTTTCACAAAATTATCAGGAGTCGTACCAAAATTATCATAATTTTTTTTTCTTAAACTTCAAAAGTTAAGACATGTTAATATGAATTTTTCTCTTCAAATGGACCCAAGACCCTTTAATATTAGCAAGTTAGAAAATAAACTGCTTCCGGGTTATGCCGTGTATCAAGATTTGTTAATGCTGTCGTTTCGCAAACCATGTTGCTCGCTTCTTCAAAGCTAATTGAATACTGAAACCTACCAAGAAACTCTCCCTTATATACCTGTATTTACACCTCACTGCGCACATCTGGAGCTACCGCTCCTATGTGCTTTTCCACCTGACCGCGTTAGGATCGATTTCCAGACCCTACTAATGTCAGTACAATCCTCGCGATTGATGTTAGGATGTTTGTAAATTTTGATGGCTTCTCTAATAAGCCTTCGATGGTAATTACCAACCCTTGCCAACATCTTCACGTCATCAAAAATCATTGTGTGTCCCGACTCGTGGCAGTGTTGAGCAACAGCGGACTGTTGAATCTTGCGTAGCCGCGTGTCTCTACTGTGCTCCTTGACTCGACATTCGATACTTCGTCCTATTTATCCTACATAGCATGTTCCACATTCAGAAGGTTATGTTGTTCAATTTATTAAATAAAATATTAGAAAAATACTAATCCAGGGACGCCGTTACAAATGGGCAAAATCGCTATCCCTTCGATTTTGACTTTCCGACATTCTTGTAATTTATGAAGACCGAAATCGAACTGTGTTGCTTTTATTAAGATTGAACTCCCAATCGTATTTTCTGCTATTTAGTTGCAATATTTGATATCCGAACAATTTGATAATCCAAATCACCTACGGTCCCAATTAGTTCGGATTACCGATAGTCTCTGTACTTCGTACCTTTTTGGACTGCTCAGCTGTTTATCTTAAATATACTGGGTGTTAAAAATAAGTGTAAAATATAGATAAAGTATACTGAATAGTCAACTATTGATATCGAACTCGTGTACAAATACACCTGACACCGTTTAGGTACTGCATAGTGCCTTAATATGGTACAAACCTTAGAAACTGTATTAGGAAAGTAGGTAGTGTGAAGGAAGTTTTATAGTAGGAAGTTCATATAGTAGGTACATATTTCCAAACCAAATAATTTGCATGTAAAACATTATTTGTTTAACGTCTCTAAAAAGAATTTAAGATAACCCAAATTGGCAAAAATTAGTACCAAAATTACAAAACGGTTCTCATTACCTCCTTTCGAAGGCGATAAATAATAAAAAGAAAAGTCACACAAATGTTATTTGGCTTCAAAAGTGCCGTCCTATGATACATGTCACTATTTTTCCTATGTTGTTTGTAAAATTAGTTGAATCTTCCAACTCTCTCCAACGTTCAAACATGAGTTCGGACATGAGTTCATTCAAAAAAATTTCTACTATGGTCAATGGTCTACTTGACTACTTGACGTAGTATTGCCGCCTTTTAAGAGTTTACGTATAATAGTAACGACAACAATTTTGTATTTCGGTGTCGATGATCATTATCACAGAATTTTCAAATTTGTCTACCTTTCTTTGCATTCTTTGACACGGCATAACCCGGAAGCAGTTTATTTTCTAAATGATTCTGCCCGTGAAAGCCTACGTACTTATTTAACGTATTCTGTCCTCTTAAAAACTTAACGTTATCTTTCGATAACACTATGTATTCCTAAAACGTCTCTTTTTTTGGGTTACAGGTGGCGAACATCGTCCCATTCGGCTGCTTCGTCCAACTGGAAGGCCTACGCCGCCGCTGGGAGGGCCTCGTCCACATATCCCAACTCCGCGCCGAAGGCCGCGTCACGAACGCCTCCGAGGTAGTCCAGCGCGCCGGACGCGTCAAAGTCAAAGTGCTATCCGTCACCGGCCAAAAAGTCTCCCTCTCGATGAAGGACGTCTGCCAAATGACCGGCAAGGACCTCAACCCGACCACTAAGCCCATCGAGCGCGAAGACCGCGACCGAAACCCCGACCGACCGACCCACACCTCCACCTCAGTCCTCAGGCTACCCATGAGCCTAGACGAAACCGAAGAACACGCGCAGAAGAGAGTTACGAGGATTTCCAGCCCGGAAAGATGGGAGATTAAACAGATGATTTCCTCGGGGTGTATCGATAAGAACGAGTTGCCGGATTTCGATGAGGAGACTGGACTGTTGCCTAAAGATGATGACGGGGCTGAGGCGGATATTGAGATTGAGTTGGTCGAAGAAGAGCCTCCGTTTCTGCACGGGCATGGCCGAGCGGTGCACGATTTAAGCCCGGTGAGGATCGTTAAGAACCCGGATGGTTCCTTAGCGCAGGCAGCTATGATGCAATCAGCGCTAGCCAAGGAGAGACGGGAACAGAAGATGATACAACGCGAAGCCGAGGTCGAGGCGCAACCCTCGGGGAAGAACAAGAACTGGATCGACCCCCTCCCCGATGAAGACGCCAAAGCCAATACCTCGGTTCGAGGGATCGGTTTGCAATCCCAGGATTTACCCGAGTGGAAGAAGCACGTAATCGGAGGGAAGAAGTCCTCTTTCGGGAAGAAAACGAACCTCTCGATCATCGAGCAGCGCCAGTCGCTCCCGATTTATAAATTACGCGAAGAACTGATAAAAGCCGTTACCGATAACCAGATTTTGATCGTCATTGGGGAGACCGGCTCGGGGAAGACCACGCAGATCACGCAATACCTCGCGGAGGCCGGTTTAACCTCCCGGGGGAAGATAGGCTGTACTCAGCCGAGGCGTGTAGCCGCTATGTCCGTGGCGAAACGCGTCGCAGAAGAGTTCGGTTGCCGGTTAGGACAAGAGGTTGGATACACGATACGTTTCGAGGACTGCACGTGCCCGGAAACGGTGATAAAGTACATGACGGACGGGATGTTGCTGCGCGAGTGCTTGATGGACCTCGACCTGAAGAACTATTCGGTGATTATGCTGGACGAAGCCCACGAACGCACGATCCACACCGATGTTTTATTCGGTTTACTAAAACAAGCCGTGGTGAAGCGTAGCGAATTAAAGTTAATCGTAACCTCCGCGACGTTGGACGCCGTGAAGTTCTCGCAGTACTTCTTCGAGGCTCCCATCTTTACGATACCAGGTCGCACCTTCCCCGTGGAGATCCTATACACCAAGGAACCGGAGACTGACTATTTGGATGCAAGCCTCATAACGGTGATGCAGATTCACCTGCGGGAACCCCCTGGGGATATCCTCCTGTTTTTAACGGGTCAAGAAGAGATCGACACCGCCTGCGAGATCCTATACGAGCGGATGAAGTCTCTGGGTCCAGACGTCCCCGAGCTGATAATCCTACCGGTTTATTCGGCGCTACCCTCGGAGATGCAGACGAGGATTTTCGAACCAGCCCCGCCGGGAAGCCGAAAGGTGGTGATCGCTACGAACATCGCTGAGACCTCGTTAACGATCGACGGGATCTTCTACGTTGTCGACCCGGGCTTCGTAAAACAAAAGGTGTACAATTCGAAAACGGGGATGGACTCCTTGGTGGTTACCCCGATTTCCCAGGCGCAGGCGAAGCAGAGGGCCGGAAGGGCCGGGCGTACCGGTCCGGGGAAGTGTTATAGGTTATACACGGAGCGAGCGTACCGCGACGAGATGCTCCCCACCCCCGTTCCGGAAATACAACGGACGAACCTGGCGACGACCGTCCTACAACTAAAAACGATGGGGATCAACGATTTGCTCCATTTTGATTTCATGGACGCCCCGCCGGTTGAATCCCTAATAATGGCGTTAGAACAATTGCACTCCTTATCAGCGTTGGACGACGAAGGACTGCTGACGAGACTCGGAAGACGCATGGCCGAGTTCCCCTTGGAACCTAACCTATCGAAGATGCTGATTATGTCGGTCGCGCTGCAATGCTCCGACGAGATCCTGACGATAGTTTCCATGCTCTCCGTGCAGAACGTGTTTTACCGGCCAAAAGACAAACAGGCAATCGCCGACCAGAAAAAGGCTAAATTCAACCAAACGGAAGGCGACCACCTAACCCTCCTCGCGGTCTACAACAGCTGGAAGAACAATAAATTCTCGAACGCTTGGTGTTACGAGAACTTCGTCCAAATCCGGACGCTGAAACGAGCCCAAGACGTACGCAAGCAACTCTTGGGGATAATGGACCGTCACAAGCTCGACGTTGTCTCTGCGGATCGCAACACAGTGCGTGTCCAAAAGGCGGTTTGTTCCGGATTCTTCCGTAACGCGGCTAAGAAGGACCCGCAGGAAGGTTATCGGACACTGGTCGATAGTCAGGTTGTCTATATACATCCGTCGAGTGCTCTGTTTAACAGGCAACCGGAGTGGGTGATCTACCATGAGCTGGTGCAGACTACTAAGGAGTATATGAGGGAGGTGACGACGATCGACCCGAAGTGGTTGGTCGAGTTCGCGCCGGCTTTCTTTAAGTTCTCCGATCCGACGAAGTTGAGCAAGTTCAAGAAGAATCAGAGGTTGGAGCCGTTGTATAATAAGTACGAGGAGCCGAACGCCTGGCGTATCTCGAGGGTTCGTAGGCGTCGGAACTAAAGGGAGAATTTATGTGTGGAGCTGCTGTATATATTGTACATAATGTTGTAAGATTAAGGATGATTTTTGTGTGTAATGTGTGGATTTTGTTTACAATTAAAAGTGGTAATTGATTATGATATTGGTTGTTTTATTTTTTAAGCTAGTGGTTTTTTTATGTTACCATTCTATGTATATAACCTAACACTGTTTTAATTTCAAAATTTCCTCCTAGTATTGATCTTTTGGCATTAATTAAATTGGCCAAAAAAACGGAACAAACGCCCTATTTCGCCTTTTGGACGTATTTGCTTTAATAATTTACCAAAATGGCAGTTAGTTTGGTGAATGAGACTCCATAGAGGCAAGTATTTGATTCGTGAGCAATATAAAAACAATCTATCAAAAAAGTAGCAATAAAATAAACAATTTTTCTACATTCCACAACCTCTTTTTAACCGTTATAGAAGTCAACTATTGGAAATTGAAACCATCGAAGCGAAAGAGAAGGAGATTCAGGACAAGATCGAAGCTGAGAATGCCGAAGCCGAAATGTACGCGGACAGTTTTGTCGAATTTCTGGGCAGCAATCACCTCTACGACCAGATGTTCGAAAACGACAACGACATCAAGCTCTTGTTCAAAATCGGCGAAGAGGCGACCTCCAACTACGACGAGTTCGAGCAGGCATTCGTCACGCAATGCTTGCAGGTCTTTGCCTTAGGCCAAGATCAGTACCAACTCCGCAAAAAGGAGGTTGAGCAATTCACGAAGAACGTGGAGAACGCCAAAACTCAAAGTCAAAACGAGAGCATTGTAAGTTGATTATAACTCAAGAATTCTTCAAAACTTCAATGCGTTTTTAGGAACAAATGGAGATATTCGGCGCGAAGAAACACGTAGTTTTCGCTAAGATTAAGAAGCTCCAAGACGACGTCGACAATCGAGATATATCCCTGAACGACTACGATCTAAAAGTTTCGGAGATCTCCGATGAATTTAACGTGCTCGTCCATGAAACGTGGAAGAAGCTAATGGGCCTGGAGATTGTTGTCTACGAGCAGCTCGAAGAGGTTAATCAGACTTTTGAGCAGACCCTCACCGAGATGATCAATAATTTCATTGAGAATGCCCAAGGAATGTTTGCGCTGATGAGGACTGCCGAGCAAACTTATACGGAGAACATTAACGACTGCGCAGTGCGATATATGACCACGGCAAGTCTGACGGCCGATTTTCATGTTCCGAAGGACTTAAAACCGGTTAGTAACAGGTTATTTTTTTGAGCTTGATGTGGTAAAATTAGAAAAAGTATTGTCCACATTACTGAGGGTGGAACACCACAAAGATAGAGGGTAAAATCTCAAGATAAACTATTGTTATCTGCAGTGGCGTGCGGTGCTTTTGTTCATAAGGTGTGCAGTGAAAAATAAATACTTGTAAATGTTTAATAAAAGATAGAAGTTGCTTAAAACGGTGTAAAAATGGTAAGCTTAGAGTCAAAATCAAGTGCAAGAGGCACAAGGCATCAGATATCAGGCAACAGAATGATGCATCAGTGTTTTTATGTTACAATTTTGCGTTGTTTCTTGTGATTGATTTGTGTTTTTCTAGTTTTTGGCTAATGATGATTTCTTGATCAAAACTTGTACATAAGTACCCATTCCTGCAAAATTGAGGGTGTTATTTAACTCCTATCCTATATTAAAGATATTTACTTATATGCTATTGATAACTCTCAATGCTCCTTTACGCATTTTAACAACATTTATGACATTTGCATAAATGTCCGTCTTAGATTATTAGTAACATTGATTTAAACCAGAAATAAAACTGACTGTAGTGTAGGTAAAAGTGAAATAAATTAAATTTACTACGACAAAACTATCATCAATAGGCACAACATGCATCATGTTATCAGCATTATTGAGTTATTAAATAAAAATCATAAAAGCATGGACAGAAATAATTCAAACTTCAAAATCAACAAACACTTCCAACACTAGTTTCCAAACGCCAAACGTCAACTGTGCATCGGAGCTGCTGTACCCTGGAAATACGTTTGCCCAAAGGCGAATTTAAATTAACAAATATAAGCGAAATACATAAAAAATCTGATCAGGCTTTCTCCGGATTATTTATTGGAGTTTAAAGAATGCATAGGTAAAACTCCGATCAAAATTAGTTGGGTAGTTTTTGAATTACACCATTAGTAATTGTTTGCCGTTCGTCGGTGCGCCCCTAGCCGCTGCACGCTGGAGCGATATATAGTTGCGTGTATACCTCCTATAGAATATACATACTTTAAATTTGTCGTTGGTAGAGTTTGCGAAGGCTCATACATTTTTTACATACGTATAAAGCAGCTATGATTCTTTAATTCGCCGAGTCTCGTGCACCGCTTGTGGCTGCACGACATGGCAGTAGTCGCAAAGGCGGGTGTCGGTCGGGACGGGAGCGCTCGGCTATAGCAAGTAGCAATGATATGGTGTGATTGGTCCGGACAAATGCAGTGGAGTTTTAACACCATGTGGTATAAATTACTTTAAATTATTATTACGAAGAAATATTACTACTAAAATATGTCGGTATATACATAAATACATAATATATCATTTTTTGGCAGGACTATTTTTAATATTCTTCCTTCTTTTTTCCCTAAATCGTAGGGTGTGCACTGCACGTATGGACCGCACGCCACTGCTTATCTGGGATAAAACCCTTGTCATTCTACTAAAATGGGTGCGCTGATTTTCCGTAACGCGTACGGTTTGGCCAGAAAGTGAGCAAGTATAGTTTCAGCGGCTTCTCGGGAACCACGCATCTAAGATCAACGCTGCTGACAGAAATGAATTCCTCAACTACTTTCCCATCGGGTACCGTTTAAAACGTCAACATCACTCCATTAGATCAGACACAGTTTGCTTTAGAAGCTGCTAATCTAATAAAATGGCTGTATTGCATTATTGCTTTTTAGTTTCTTTTTTTGGTTGACAACTTTCGACAAAGTCTACTCATCTGGTGGATTATCTAATAATACACGATTATCTTACAGTACGTGATTGTATATACTTTACATATTTTTTGGGAACGTGATCCACATTTCCTAAAAAGAATCTAGATTTTTGTATCAGAAAAGTTACTTATTTACAATCTGTTGCAGCTAATGTCCGACAAGGACGTTCTAATGAACAGTTTGGCGGCGTCTCACGACATGCATCTACAAGCAATCGACAATCGTGAAGATCGTCTTGTCAGTAGGGCGAAGGCGTGGCTAGACGGCCTGGTCAGCAATTTAGCAAAGTTAGTCACAAAACAAAGTTGTAGAGTTGTTTCAAAATAAGAAGAGGGTGGCACGTGGTGTCCGACCAATGGATTCTAAAACAGAGGTAGTGGTGGGGGTACCTTCTTCTTATTTTGAAACATCTTTACCCTAGACATAATAGTATAAAGCCTTCTAATTTTTTTTAAAATATTTATTTATTTTAGGGATGAAATAAGCCGAAATCGCACAAAAGTACTCGAAATTAACTATTATCTGGATTTGCAGCGAGAAGAATTTGACACTTTGGCAAATATTGCTGTCGGACCAGCGCTAGACCCTGACATATCGGCAGCGTTGGATTGATATGACAAATATCAAAATCTAAAGAATATTTATTTTTTTTATTATTTATAACAAATATATAAAGTCGATCTATATTATGCTGATTTTTTATTGAGCGACTCTAGGTATACTTCGATTGCTTTTTGTACCTTTGGTTGTGAAACCGCAGAAAAAAAATCGTCTACATCTTGTTGTTTCTTGTTGCGGAGTTCCTGTAAATATATACGATAAGATCGGAAAATAATCTATCAACTATTGCTTATTTTGTTATTATTAACGCTACAAACGTTAAATAGGCAAAGTTGTGAAATTGTCACATACAAAATTTTACTTTCGGAACAAAATGAAACAGTATTTTTTGCATAATCTCTGTGGTATATGACTTTTTGTCTTCAGGTATGAAAGACGGTCGCAGTTGTTTTAACATTACTACTACTGTTTGATGTTATCTAAATTTGAAAGCAAAATGAAAACTAGTAAGAAAATTATCTTCAGTCGTGCTGAAGCTACAGGACATTTGTGCTAGACTCAATATACCCTCACCACATAAAATGTGGGGGGGTATAAGAAATATAAAAATAATGTAGTATGTACAGCAAACTATTTTTTTACTACTTATTTCGGCAATTAACCTAACCAACAATGAACAAAATCTAACAAGTGGTACTGTTTTTGGTATGCTTTTTTTCCGTAGATTCCTGAATCTGAGTGCTGAAATTTTGACTGGAGACTAGTTTTTGTAGAACCTATACTGCAAGAAACTGCAGTAATCGAAAAATGCATATTATCTGAAAATCTACACACAATTTGGAATTACTGCTTTCAGATTCAGATTGTTCGCAAAAAAAGCACACCAGAAACAGTTTTCATTTATCCGACTTTGTTCGACAGGGTAGTCAGTGTAGTCACTTAAGCTTATTAGATTATTTAACAAAGTTCTTTTTTGTATCTTTAACAAATTATTATATTTTGAAGAGATTATTTTTTTTTGTAATTAAAAAAAATCTGATGTGGCCAGGCACATGACTTTATCGTACTATATATAAAATTAATAGTTTAGCTGCATGAGATTCTATTTGATCGAGATCGGTCGTGTCTGCATTAAAATAAAACTAGTTAGCCAGGATTTGACAGATATGTCTATACTATTGACAGTAGGTATTGTCAAAATATCAAAGTGTGACACTCCCTACTGTCATTAGAAGACCATTTGAGACCAACTTGAAAGCAAAAACAATAAACAAGTCAACTTATTCTGGTATGCTTTCTTTCATTAAATCTGAATTTGCAGGAAGAAATTGTGAATAGAGTAATTAGAGTAGTTTTTGAGAACAAAATGTGTTTTTATATAATTTCTCCGCGTTTTTGCACATTTTTCTCAAAACTAGACTCAACTCACTATTTTTGACGTCAGACTAAAAATCTAAAGAATTTTTACTAAATTAATTATTTAAAACTAGTTTTCCCAAAAGCAAAACGTGCAGTTACTCAAGTTTTTGGACTTGGCAACCTAACTAAGAACTACTGTAAAATTACAATATATATCCAGTAAAATTACATAAATATTTATATCTTGTAAAATTACAGCAACATATCTGTAATTTTACCGGAATATCTCAATGTCACTTATTATAAAAACCTACAACTGTCAAAAGACTAAATTTGATCCGAAAGTATGAACAACCCTGTCGGTATAGTAGGAATCTTGACTTACATCGACAGCTCTATGTCTGAGCGAAGTTTTGGTTAGCTGTCTCGCCAACGGATTAATTTTGGCAAATCTCTTGAAGAACGCTTCAGATTTTGCGATTGCTTCATCTCTATCTGTCGCTACTTCATCTATAAGACCAATGTTCAACGCCTCTTGAGTGCTAAAAAATCTTCCTGGTGTTAACGCTAATTCCGTATTGCGAACGCTTATCGTATTTTTCATGGCTGCGATGGCCCAAAATGGCGGCCAAGTCCCCAATTGTGTCTCGTTCAGACCTATCTTGTAGTTGGCAACCATAACTCTGTATTCGCAGCTCATTGCAAATAAACATCCGCCAGCTGGGGCATGACCCTAAAAATTATAATATAGGTAACAATTTTCTATAGCACTAGCACTATATTTAACCAAATAAACCTTAATTGTGGTTGATTGTGGATGTAAAATGCCGTTTACCAATAACGAAAGCGTGATATAATAAGGGTTTATTATTGTTCTCTTAGAAATGTCGCATCGTACAATATTCCTAACATTGGACGTAAATTTTGCGGACCATGGATCGTTTAGTAAACCCTGCAATTCTTATAATCCTCATGGAAATGTTGAAACTTCAAAGATGTATTTTCGAAATGGCAAACGTTAAATTACCATAATTTGCAATGCTTCAACTACTGGTGTTTAGATAAATACCGATCCTTGGGTTTCTAAGCGGGAAGTAGCCCTTAACTTGGAATTGCCGCAAACACGTGTTTGCAGACCATTACAAACAAAGAAATTGAAACCGTACAAACCCCACACAAGTCAAGTTTTGCAATTGTACGAAATTATTTAAATCAACAATTTCCAAAACGCTGGATTGGTAATGTGGTGGAGTGGTGGATCCCCTGATTTAAGTCTTAAAATAGCGGCCAATTGGTACATTTATTTAAAAGATAACCTTGATGTTGTATAAACTTCCTTCTTTTACAATCTGAATGTTTTTAATCCAAAGCACTCTTGGTCAGTCCGGTGCCGGCGGTCTGTAACCAGGCCACAGTTGGTTACTTGTTAAGCACGACAAACAACAAGAAAAAGAAGAACGTGTTTTTTTATTATAAAACCATTGGTTTAAAAAATAATGCCAACATTTTATACATTTCGAAGATGAGAAAAGACACGACTATCGGAAAATGTCAAAATTCAATTAAACTCTTAATTATATCACGCTTTTCGTTATTGGTAAACGGCATTTTACATCCAAAATCAACCACAATTAAGGTTTTTTTGGTTAAATGGCAAACCTAACGCTGAGGGCGCCGCTTGATCTAAGTGCATTGTGTTGGCGTTGCTTGGCAACGACGCCGGCGGTCTGTAACCAAGCTCCGGTTGGGTACCTGAAGGTTATTTGATTATTACACCATTATTTTAAAAAAGAATGGTAACATGTTATACATTGCGGAAATGAGAAAAAACACGACTATCGGAAAATGCCAAAATTCAACATGGCGCCCGTAAGAAAACCAAAGGTTGGCCATGGTTACGCCGCCATCTTTGATGTTATTTCAAATTAAAAAATGATTCCTTGTTAAAAAGTACCTCTAGAATGTTTTTGTTTCAAATGTCTAGCTACATTTGGTTTTGAATAAAAAATTAAAAACGATATCTTAACATTTCATTTTATGTGGCTATCTTCAAAATGAAAAATGATAGCTTAAGTTTCTTTTCTAATAATTGATTAGCACAAAAATACGAAACTTTGCCAAATTTAAACATAGGCTCTATCTCCACTAATAAGCGAGATCCCCATGGTGAGGCTCGAAATTGAATCACCCGGTATAGTGTGGCTTTTGACGCAATTTCACCAGTTTGGTTACATTTATTTTATTATGCACCAAGCAGCGTAACTAACTTCTCTTGGGCAGAGTGTAGATCAAACTCAAGATAACGATAAGTGCATTCTATACCTATACTATAATCCCTATAATGAATCATGATACAAGCTACAAGCTAAAGATTATGATGACAGTATAGCTTCGAATAATAAAAACAGTTGTTTTGAATAATTACGTTTTTATTCAAAGGAACTACTGTTATTATACAAACATACTGTCAACACCTACGTGGGTGATAGCTGATTGACAGTTCGCAGCACCATCATTGGTAAATATATTCACATATTTGAATAAAATTTATGAGTCGTAGATAAAACTTAAAAAACTTTTTATACTCACCTTTACATCTTTAGTTATGTGCTTGTCAAATACTATAAAGCAATCTGAAACCCTCTTGTACATTTTTGGAGCAAAATTTAGCGAGAATAAATGAATTATCGATATTATAAAATCAGTGTTTCATTATTTTTCAAGCAAATGTTTTCTGTCGTAACCTAGTAATTTCCGAAATATCAAACAAACGTACTATAATAGCTGCGACAGTTGGGTACGGTGTGCTGTATAACGTCATCCAAGTGTCTTGCAACTGACTACACAATGCCTTCACTTTATCAGGGTTCGGTTTATACAATTCCTTGATGTCCAAACCAGCTGTAAAAATAGTTTTTAACGACTAAAAAATAAAATAAAACATGAATAAAAATTTGTTCATCCCTTTAGTCCCAAGTTTTACCGACGTTAATATGGCACCTCCAGCGTTGGTATTAGCTAAATCAAGTAATATATCGTCAAGTTCTTTTAGAAGTTCGTAGCTCAACGCATTCAAAGGTTTTCGGTCCATGGAAACTGTAGCAATGCCGGTTTTTTCATTCATCTTTACGCTGACCAACTTTGGCGTTGAACTATAACATCTAAAGGTTGTTGGTAAAAATGTTGCTGGTCTTAAAATGCTCTTCATTGCCATTTTTTTGATTTTGTGGTCGGTGTTGTGTAGTTATAACTTGACGTAATGATAGCTGCGAATTGCAATTTACTTGAAAATAGTTAAGCTTATCGGCCTTATCTCCATGCATGTCAACATTTAATAATTATCACGGAAATAGTTTTATTTTGCTACTAACTGGTGTTCAATTAAAATGGTGCTCTAGTAGGCCTTCATAAACTGTTATATACAAGTACTATATTTGTTATTCGAAAGAAATATTCGAAGAGAAATAAAAACTTTTGTGTAACAAATGGCCAGAATGTTTTGTGATCTTGACTTATTTATCATAATTTCGATTTATAGATTGGTGCGTTGTGTGTGTACATATATAACTCCATGTACATTTGACTTCTGTAAATGTTCGTTTTTTTAAGCAAGCGCACTTCATATTTATTTACTTAGTGAGTTTACTATTGTAGTGGATTGTTCACTTGAAATGACTGTTATTATTTTACTAAATTGTGTTTTTTATTCATAAACTTGTAAGTGGTTTTAGCATTTTCTTGTTAATGTGAAACACATATGTTACTTATTTTAAAAGAAAGTAGTGCTAGGTAAAGGTTTCAATTACCTAAAACGTTATCTTCCAAATAATCTTGATGAAAATTTAAACAAAAATCACTTTGAGAAACTTGAAAAAATGTCCATAAACATCATTTGAATTGTGTTAGAAAAGCGTACTGTGGCATCTTACCAACCTTGACCTGAACTGTGAAAATGTTTTCAAGGTTGTAAGTTATGTTATTATTTTAATGGTAATTTTATTTTATTGCGTTTGTATATTTCGGTTGTAACTGTAGCTATTATTGTTTTTCAAATTTTCAGATTAATAATTACAAAAAAAAGGGAAAAAAAACAAGAAATTATAGACCTGAAGATTGCTTATTTACGTTATACAACACTCAAAAAACGAGAAGAGTAGACTATCGCGTCTTAGCTTAGTGAAATTAAACAAATAATTCACTTCAGAAAAATTCAAACTCAGATGGATTTTTAAATATGCCTTTGATTTGGCATTAGAAATAAAGTGCAAAAAGTTTCCATCGATATCGGGTCTGAGCTGCCAGTTCAAGTCAATTCATGGTAATAGATGACAGACTTGGATTTTTTTATTGATCGGACAACAATGGATTTTTTAGGAAACTTTCTAGATCTTTTAATTCTGTACATAAAATGTGTATACATCTTTTAAGTACGAGTTTGCGTTTTCAAGTTATTGCGTCCCAAGTATTTGAAAACATGATTGAGCATCATATTTAATAATAAAAACAATAATGGCGTGCAATTAAAACTTGACCATTTGCGAGATAGTCCTTTAGATTAGAAGGTTAAGCAATGGCTTATGAAAACGCACCTTGGTTTTTCCGGAAACTAAAATTAGTGTAAATGTTCTTAAATCTCCGCTAGTAAAAGATATAGGTACTATAGTTTTAGAAAAAATCCATAAAATACGATGCCCATATTTAAATAAACCACTTGTGAAACACATTTGAAGAATATTTGGGTTATTTTAATTTATTAGAAATCGAAAACAGCCAGCTGTTGATTAATTGTTTTTTTATTGTCATAAAACCGTAAACTGAGTTTCGCAAGGTTTTTGTATGTATAAACTCAGTTTTTGGTTTCTATCTGGAATTGAAAGTGGTATACATTAAATTAAATCAACTAATGAAACGAATGATAATTAACCCAGGTGTGGATAAATTTTTGGAAAAAATACCTCCGCCTGGATTTGACGGAGAGCTGTCAACCGGAAATTGGAGGTTTCCTGGGTCAAATCCAAGCGGAGGCGTTTTTTTCCAAAAATTATCCTCACCCGGGTTAATTATCGTTCGCTTCTTTAGTTGATTCTACATTACTGACGACTTTACGTAATAACCATTTTTCCTTGAATTTATTCATCTGTATGAGCTGTGTAGCAATAAACATTTAGCGATTCCTAGTTACCAAACTTCCATCTAGCCCCAATGAGTCACAACGGGTTTGTTTAATTCGAATCACGGATTGCAAGTTCAGAAGTGACAAATAAAACCTATAAATGTTGGCAGCCTCTGTAGCTCAGGTAGGAGAGCTGTCAACCGGAAATTGGAGGGTCCCTGGTTCAAATCCAGGCAGAGGTGTTTTTTTCTAAAAAGCATCCTCATCTGGGTTAATTATCATTCGCTTCTTTAGTTGATTCTACATTACTCACGAGTTCACTTAATATCCATTTTCCTTTGAATTAAATTAAATTATTTTATCTAACTAAACAGAAATATGTCGGAATTTGGGTCGTTTACCTTAAAATTATCTATTATTTTGTTTATAACCGATATTTAAAAAAGAAGTTTGGAACATAATAAATAAGAAAATTCTATGTAAAAGTGGTGTATATTGTATACCATATAAAATTACACTTATGCTTTGTCGAGCTCTTTGAATACAACATCTATCGTTTTAGTTCTTATAAAAAATACACAAAATCAACTCTACTTGGCCGCTTTTTTCTTGAGGGATTCCAGGTACATTTCAAGCCCTTTTTGCACCTTTGGTTGGTTCACAAAGAATAAAAACTGCTCCAAGTCCTGCTCTTTCTTCTCACGAAGCATCTGCAAATATACAAGAAATATATCTGTATCATTTACTGTAAAATTACCATACATATCCAGTAAAATTACAGAAACAACTTGTAAAATTACATGAATATCTTGTAGAATTACAGCAACACATCTGTAATTTTACAGGATTACCTCAATATCAAGTATATCCCATCGGTATAGTAGGAATCTTAACTTACATCGACATCTTTATCTCTGAGCGCAGTTTTGGTTAGCTGTCTTGCCAACGGGTTAATTTTAGCAAATCTCTTGAAGAACGCTTCGGCTTTGGCCATCAGTTCATCCCTATCTGTGGCTACTTCGTCGATAAGGCCAGCATTCAACGCCTCTTGGGTGCTGAATAATCTTCCTGAAGTTAAGGCCAATTCTGTATCACGAATGCTCAATGTATTTCTCATTGTTGAGATGAACCAGAAAGGGGCAACAATCCCCAGTTGCGTCTCGTTTAGGCCTATCGAATAATTGTTTACCATAACTCTGTATTCGCAGCTCATTGCTAATAAACATCCACCAGCTGGAGAATGTCCCTAAAAATTATTAGGAATTTGTTTGTATTCTGAGACTGAGACGAGCGCCATAAGTCTTCAATGATTGTGAATATCTAAACCCGGTTTATTGTTTAAACTGGGATTGTTTAAACTTATTTCTATTTCTATGTCAACGAAGACATTTTTATAATAAATTTTCTAATAATAATAAAAAAAAAGGTACGTAAATGCTTGTGAGCAAAAAAAATACGAACTTTACTTATTTTATTACAGTGGGTTACAGTTAAGATAACCAATATGTTTGTTTACAACCCAGATACCTAATTGGATTGTTTTGGTCTTTTAAATCATCGTTATTATTGTATTTTTATTCAAGTATGGGTTGTTGTTTAAAAAGCTTTAAAAAATGATAGTATACCTTATTTATATATACATATATAGATAGTTTTACTGTCAAAAATATGTTCTCTTGTTTAATATTTAATGATGCATCGTCTGAAGATATGATACAATAAATTTTAGGTGCTGGTATTTCCAAGACTCTCAATTTAAATATAGCTTTACTACCGTCATAACTAACCTATTTAAACAAGTAATAACCCTGCATACCATTGACATGTGTCATAAGAAACAATTGCATAAAATTCAATAACACCTTAGCTCAGCTACCACAAAAATATCATACTTATTAACATAACTTGGTTGCTATTTTCAAAAGCAATTAGTTTTTTTTTTTACGCAATCTCAAAAAAAATTATATACACCTAACCGAACCTACATTTATAGCAGCGACAGTTGGATAAGGAGTGTTGTACAACGTCATCCAAGTGTCTTGCAACTGGCTCCAAAACGCCTTCACTCTATCTGGTTGCGGTTTGTACATTTCCATGATATCCAAACCACCGGAAAAAATAGTTTTTAACGACTAAAAAGTAATAGAAAGCAAAACATTACAAAGAAATATTCAATTTGTGCATCAAATAGTTTTACCGATGTTAGTATGGCCCCTCTCGCGTTGTTACTATCTAACTCGTCTAACGTATCGGCAAGATCCTTTAGCAATTCGTAGTTCAACCCGTTCACAGGTTGTCTATCCATTGACACTGTAGCGATACCGGTTTTTTCGTTCATCTGCACACTGACTAACTTAGGTGCAGAACTATAACCTCGAAGGGTTGCCGAAAAAAGTTTTGCAGGTCTTAAAATGTTCTTCATTGCCATGGTTTCTAGTTGTGTGGTTGGTCTTGAGTGTTTGTGTGCTGACGTGAAGCAGTGGATTATGATTTTATGGAGTAGGTTCAAGGGTCATCTATTGAATTTATAGGTTAGGTCATTAAAAATTCTAACCTCAAAATCGTTATGAAACTATTTCCGTGTTTTGATACGTTTTTAAAAATAGGTGAATATTTTTAGAGCGTTTAATGTTGGTTGTATATTGATATTTCTGCAAGTTAGGTAAGTTTTTTTGTACGATGTTTTTCTTTATATGATATGTATGAAACAGTAAATAACTAGTAGCTAATTATTTATAATGATCCGTTATTATGGTGTATTTATGACCTTTTAGCAAATGTGATAAGGAATTGTAGTACAAATATGCTATCACGAAAACAATTTTTGCAATTAGCAAATTTGAGACTCTAGGTTCTAGTTATTACTCATACCTATTTGTATCCAAAAAGTTTTGTAATATTTTATAATATTTGTTATGATTACGTAGAAGCATTGTGGAAGTTATTCACTTTTGAGTAGTTTTCACATATAATTGTTAAAACCGTAAATTTAGCTAAAATAGTTCAGTTAGGTCGAACCTACATTTAAAATTGGCGCGTCTTTCTATATGCAGATATAAGGTTGACCTAAAAAGATTCCACTTTATTAAAATAATATGGTTTATTTTCACTTGTCTTGGTCAGTACTTGAAGTTTGAAATAAGATACGTCAATTATTTTTCTTGAAAAAATTCCTTTACGAATGTTTTTCACAACTTTTTCTGTAGTTTTGTTTAGAAATTCTGGAATGACCCATTTTATGAAGTATTCAGACAAATTGGTCCTCTAGTTGGGTATGACATAATTTTAGATTTTGTGTTGGTCCGAGTCTGAATGACATGTACACTTAACCTCACTTTTATGTTTACATATCAGCTGTTTGACAAGTTTGAGTACTAAATCCTCCATTAACTCTTACGGGTAAGGTAAAAATAATAACACCCAGTAGTACATATATATTTTTTAGTATATTTTGGAGTTTTTTTCTATTACATAGAGTGGTACACGTTTTGTTTTCCACAAAGTAAAAAATATATACTAAAACACGCAGTACAAAAAATAATCACTTTTAGAAGACACCTGCCCGGGGCGCACAAACCACGAGCCCCGAAAAAAATTCGACGACGAACTAACAGAAACAAAAAAAAAACGCCAAGACTTAAGCGGAATGTAGAGAAAATAATACGACAGGTGTCACACAACAGTCCATCGCGAGCTCGAATCACGTTAACATGGAAGAAGAAGAATACAACTAATTCATATTATTCCCTAATGACGACATGACGAAATTAAACAATTCAAAAACTTTTAGTAATAATATTAAAAAATAAAATCCAGTACAAAAATATGATGATTTACAAGTTCACGGGAGAGAAAAAAAATTGTTCGTCAACATCTAAGTACGCTACGGGAAAAAAATTTACAACTCGTCTTTCTTCGGCGCGTCTTCGTCAACCTCGGGCTCTTCAACACCAGCACCGTCATCCCCACCACTCTCGACGAACTTCGTCAGACCCTCGAAGGTCCTCGGCCCGTTATATTCAACAACAACGTTTCCTCCCTTTTTGTACATGCGAATCGTCGGGAAACTCGTGATTTTCGTATGCTCCATCTCGTTCACAGTCGCGTCCATCTTAGCAATAACTACATCGTCATTCGCTTCGAAATGCTCCCCAACTTTGTCGTAGATCGGAGCCAACTGCTTGCAGTGTCCGCACCACGGCGCGTAGAATTCAACCAAGACATCTTTATTTTCGTCGAAGGCGACGGAATCGAAATTCGAAGCCACGAGTGTTTTCACGGGCGTTTTATCCCAATCCTCGGGGAGGTCTTGACTCAACAAGTGTTGTTTTAGTTTTCCGTCTAAGTAATCTTGCACGAATTTCTGGATAGCCTCAGCGGTTAAGTCCCCGGATTCCGGTTTGAATTTGGCCATGTCGTCTTCTAGTTTGATCAAACGCGCCGCGGGGACCTCTTCTTTCTTCATTCCGAAGAACTCGAGGATCCTCGAGTGGTCTTCTTCTCCAGCGTCGATCGTAACGAACAAAACTTGATCCCTGAACGGCTTAGCTACGGATCTAGCTGCTTCGGCGATCTTCTCGAAATGGTCTTCGCCCTTGGTCAAGAACAACAACAAGTGGCTCTTGATCTCACCGCCGAAGATCTTCTGCGCGGTTTCGTGGTTAAACTCGACCAGTAACGGTAGAGAATTGGCGGCGATGAACTTTTTGAGGTTAGCTTCGTTGTAGTCTCCCTCGAAAACAGCCTTGCCGTCGTCGAACTTCTTGAAGAGGATTACCGAGCCGCATTTCGCTTCGTATTCCGTGTAGATTTCGTCGGATGAGGTTATGGCGAAGAGCTGGTCGTCAGTGATGGCGGCGATCGTCAGGAAGGTCTTGGCTTCGTCGCTGGTCTGGTCCTTGAAGAAACCGACAATCGCGACGTTGTTTGCCTCGATGAAAGTCTTGGCCTCCTCGACGGTCGTGAGTTCTTTGGCTGGTGGGCCTGTCTTCTTGTTGAGCCAGGCGACGATCTCGTCAGCGGTACGGCCACCTGTTGATGTATAAAAAGAAAACGGTGAAATATTTGTTTTTTTTTTGCAAGAACAAGCTTTTTCTAGTTTGGTTTCATAATGAACATATTGTGACACTGATTTCGGTTTCATAATGGATGAAGTTTTTATTATGGAACCGTTACCATGGTTACCATTAATAACCTAACCTCAATCTATCTTGTCATCAATAATGTATTTTTTTAGGTTGGGTTTTGAATCTCGTCCTTTTTCATCTCTTAATTTAAATTATTAGTACATATCATGCATAAGAAAAGTAATACAATTCACATCTTATTCTGTTCATGTATTATTTTAAGTTACGACACAATTCTTGAATTTTTAACATCAATTCAGAAGAAAAACACAAGACATATTTTTTGGCATTGTGTCACTTTTCTGGATATTTAAAAAGTCAATACAATAATATAATGGGTCAACACAATGAATCTTCCTTCGTGAATAGGCAAATACACTAAATTATTACTGAGATTAAGATTATTCTTTTAGAAACAAACTGAAAAAACCTGTTCCACAAAATTACTCAAATTATGTAAAAAAAAAAACTTAATAATAAAATTTTATATGTTTTAGATAAGCAAATGATACAGGTGTCAGATATGTAGAAATAATAAGACTGACATTCTTCACTGTTCAATATTATTAATAATACTGATTAACAATAATAGTGATTAGAATAAATATATTGAACAGTGAAGAATGTCAGTCTTATTATTTCCACAATAAAATTTGATTTATAAAAACAAAAAACATTGATTTTAGCCCGAAAATGCTAACAATATATATCAGTGTTTCCTCTGTAAAATTATTCAACTGACGTGAAATACATTTTTTGAATTAGTTTTTAATAGTTTATTTACTTTAAAATGCTCATCTGATTGTTCTTGCCAAAGTGTCAATACAAATTTTCAAATTTATCTTTGATATTGGAAGGAGTTTGTTGAACTTGTATGGTAGAAATGTCTCTAATAAATAACAAAATGACGAATTTTGAGATATGTCACTTTTCTTGTGCACCAACAACAATAAAATATATAGGATACATAATTAATTTATGTATTGTCTGGCATTTTTATAGACAAATAAAAATTATGTAACTGTCTGGGCATTTGAATTTATTGAATAATGGGAATGCTTGCAAAAATATGAAGTTTAAGCCTTTATTTTATGAAAGCTTTTAGAACATAAGTTTTAATAAAAACGAAAAGAAGCGTGTCCTTCCACATTTTTAACAAATTTTGCTTTGCTTCAAAGCAACAGAAACATTTATTTTATACGCGATAAACAATAAACAACTTATAAAGAACAACAAAACCACTGTGAAAATTAATTGAAAAGAACCGACTCTGTAAAAAGTATTTCTTCAAATATGTTAATGACTATAATTGCAAACTTTTAGCACACGTAGCCCTATAAAAATGTAAAGAAGCGTGTTTTTATACAAAGTACATAAGAAATTTTTCTTTGTTTCAAGACAACAGAAACATTTATTTTATACACAATAGATGGCTCATGTTGATTTTCACAATAAACTGAAAAAACTGAAAATTAATTGGGAAGCAGAAATTCTGTAAGAAGTTTCTCTTCAAAAATCTTAAGGATTATAATTTTTATCACTTATTTCTAACTAATTAATAGCAGTAATCATGTAAATATATTTTTTTAATACATATTATACAAAAACAACTGATTAGATAGTTATGGAAGATTTCAGGTTATCAATGCAAGTATTTCAGCACATAATCATGGAATTTAATTAATTAGATAATTATGTAAATCGATAACATAGATTGTAACTTAGAAATTTGCGTAACTCATTCAAATTATCACCAAATTTGCTAACACAAATTCGAAAACGACAAAACTTAAAGTCGACAAAAAAACTCTTACCGTTGTATTCCATTGGCGTTCCGTTCCTGAAGAACTTCAACGTAGGGTAGCCCCTGACTCCATGCTGTTCCGCGAGGTCTTGCTCCTCGGTAGCGTCAACCTTGCCCAACTTGACAGACGATTCCTTCTCAGCCAAAATTTGAGCTGCCTTTGCATATTCCGGAGCCAAAGCTTTGCAATGTCCACACCATGGTGCATCTATACAAAAAATAAACAATCAATTTTAAGAATTAAAAAACAAAGATTGAAGGAAACAAGAAAAAAGTGAAAAATTTTAGGTTATTGTAGGGTAAATGACAGATAATGTTTTGGTTATAGTGGCTTAGCGGGTAATGCAGGTATCTTTTTGGAAAATTTCGGTGATTGATAAGGTAATTTTCGTAAACAAAAAATCTAAAACGGGAAATAATTATTATTGTATTAGTGAAGCGCATTATCGGGTTATTTTAGGAGGTTTATCTGTTACTTGAGTTATCTCTGAAATTGGTGTTATGTAAGCTACGTGTACACATCTCTTGAGAGAAAAAAAATAATGCCAAATATACATGTGTGATGTGTCATATCATCTCTAAAGAAATCACGTTTCGCCATATGGCTAAATAAGCTCTTCGTGGGCTATTTTTTCTATCAAACGCGTGGATATTATTAGAATATACAGAAGCAGCAATTTAGGTATTAAAATTGAGGAAATCGTGGGTATATAAAACACTACCGGTACTCTAAGAGGTTGTTGACCTAAAATAACGTTTATCCCAACAAAAAAGATCCGGCTAAATGCCAAACGCAAATTAGTGCATCTGTGTGTTGGGTTATAGATAAAACATCAGCTAGAAACAATAGATTTATAGTTTTTTTTTTCTATTACCAAAGACGGTAATGTCAAAGTTTGACAGTTTTTGGTTAATACCCCGGAAATTATAATGAAAATTATGAATAATTAGCGTAATTTGGACTGTTGGGTGGGTGGAAACAAAGGAATAAAGAAAAACTTACAGAATTCTACTAAGACGAACTCGTTTTCGCTAAGGACAGTCTTGAAATTTTCGCCGGTGAGTACTAAAACGCCTTCGTCGGTCTTGATGTCGGCTTCGGCTCGGACGAGGGCGCAAATCGCCAAAACTAACCCTATCGCAACCCTCATTTTCTTCGTTTTTGTAGTGTGCGGCGTTTACTTCTGATTTTAGCGGTGCATACGACGCAACGTTTCTAACGCGACTGCGGAGTGCGGACGCGACTGTGCTGCCGTTCTCGACTATAAAACAACGTGGCACTGTTCGTGTGTGTTTCCGATTGGTTTATATTTTTGACGTGTATATGCTGGGGCGCGTAATGGATTTTAAATGTGACCGCCGACGGAGCGTCCGCCCGAGAACATGGTTTTCTTATTATCTGTATTATCGGTAAAGATAGGCGATAAAGCTGTTGGGAAAATGCAAGAACTGGTAGCTGTGCACGACAAATTATCGGGAATTATCGAATGTCAAGGTGATGTTGTTTTGTAGGAGATATATGGAGCAGTGTGTTTGTATTGTAGGGCGCCAATTTGTTTCAGTTGTATTTCCACGTATTGTGGAAATGTATGAGAAATGTATGTATGTATTATTAACAATTATGATTGGATTTTCTGTATTTTCGGCCAGTTAGCACGTGTGTCTAATACCGAGAAATGTTCACTTTCGTTTATGTCAAAAGAGAGAAATAGATGCATTTTGGACCAAAAAAGATGACATGTGTTCTTACAAATTTTTCGATTTTTAAATTTACTTCAGAAATGTAAGGTAAACTAAAATTTTGACAGGTTAACGAATTTTTGTTACATTTTTTATTGTAGAATTAATTTTTGCGGTGCTAATGACTATGTCCACTTTTTACTTTATCATACGCAGTAAGATAAAGTATTGTAATCATGCCGAAAAAAAAAATTGAGATTTTAGCGGAAATAGGTCTTTTTGGGTCCCCTGAACATTTTTGACCAAGGTACAAAAAAATGTCTGTGTGTGTGTGTGTGTGTGTGTGTGTGTGTGTGTGTGCGTGTGTAAACGATTTTTGTGACGACGATTTCGGAAAAACTACTAAAGGTATCGGGACGAAAGTTTATATTTAGAAGTTTTATGACCAAACTTAGAGCTGAAAAGCTTTTGGTTCAAAAGGGTCCAAAGGAACTGGTAGTTTATTCTAAGCCTTTTTCAAGGATTTTGCAGATGAGCCGCCATTTCTGTAATTTCGTCAAAATAGTTAAATAATAAATTAAAGCAGAGGAAATTTTGAATAATTTATGCCTATGACATTTTTTGGTAAAATTAATAGTTTAGCTGCAAGAGCAAATTCTATTTGATAGAGATCGGTCGCCTCTGCATGGATATTAAACTACATAGTAGCCAGGATTTTGACAAATATTTTTTTGTGCTGTCCCCACAGAAATGTCTATGGCTGTCACCACGCTGTCACACTCGGAGACCCGCTATGGAACGTCATCTACAGTGTCATGAACGAATATAAATCTGTCAGAATTTGAATTAGCATTTTAAACTTGACATTTCGTAGAAGTGGTATCAACCTAACATTTTCTATACCGAAATATAACCATTTTTTAATTTTTTTTAAAATACGTATTTCTCAAAAAGCAACACAAATAACGTTGATGTCACTGCTGTCGAAAACTACCTAGCGCGACTCGCTCACATGCGACGACGACGGTTCGTCATCGGTGACGCGCCGCATCACCTCCATATCACCTCTCGTTGTGCTATTCCGTACTTTCGGCACTTGTGAGTTAAGCAACTATTATTCTGATGGCAGTAGGTAGCGTGCTTTGACAATACCTTCGATTAATACTATTGACTATCAAAATGCAGACACAATTTATCTTAGTCAAATAGATTCTCATACAGCTAAACTATTAATTTTATATATTGTATGATAAAGTCATGTGCCTGGCCACATCAGATTTTTTTACATTAATATTTCCTTCTGAAGATATCTGGCCATTGAATTCTAAAGAAAATTTATTATATTTATTTAATATAAGATAAACGCCCCAAATTCAGACAGTTTAAGCCAGCTTTCTTTTGTCCTATCTTCTTTTTTTAGTAAAGCTTTTTTAGTAAAAAGTAGTTTTTTAGTATATTCTCTCCAAGCATTAGATAATAATGTTAACAATGGTTCACCCCCAGCCACCCCACTTCGAAATTTCAAATAGCACCCCCTACCTTGTGATATATCATTTGAAACGGCATAAAATTTTCTACTCAACCATGATAAAAAAAATCTGATGTGACCAGGCACATGACTTTATCATACTATGTACAAAATTTATAGTTTAGCTGCATTAGATTCCATTAACCATCATTAACATAAATATATTAATTAAAGAAAATAAACATTATGAATTAACATAATTTCAAATGCTATAAAAATGGTGCCTTGCGCCATGGCGCTTATCCAAAATTGTATTTACAAGTTTGAAATCTTTACATCTTTACGATTTACCCGCCAGTGAGTGAACAGCTTGGCAGGTAAATTTTTAAAACCAAACGACGAAAAAATGATAAAAAATGCTTTGCAAAAATATTTAAAGGAACGTAAAACGTTTTGATCTAAAAATTATTGAATAAAACACAGCACTGCACAGCACGCACACGCAGCTACCACCACCGCCTTCGGCGTCTCCTTCGTTGATCAGGATCAACGTCATCTTCATCGCTGACGTCCCGCTCAGCATCTAGTTGCAGAGGTCCTGCATCCGCATTGTCTTCGTTCTCGTCCCCAGGCTGATCTTGCGAATATTTTTTGACACTAGGCATTGTCAAAACACCACCCTTTGAAACTACCTACTGTCATTAGAATACATCCGTCATATCTGTCATAACATTTGTCAAATCCTCGCTTACTAGTTTTATATTAATGCAGACACGACCGATCTCGATCAAATAGAATTTGCTCATGCAGCGGCTAAACTATTAATTTTACCAAAAAGTATCGTAGACATAAATTATTCAGAATTTCTTCTACTTAAATTTATTATTTAACTATTTTGACGAAATTACAGAAGTTTCTCCGGAATTGTCGCCACAAAAATCTGGTACACACATACACATACTCAGAGACATTTTTTGTACCTTGGTCAAAAATGTTCAGGGGACCCAAAAAGACCTATTTCCGCTAAAATTTCTTTTTCGGCACAATTACAATACTTTCTTATACTGCGTACGATAAAGTAAAAAATAAATCAATCGATTCTTAAGATAGACTACCCAGAAGATAGAAGGTATGTAATCAATTATTATTAGCGGAACATTCCGGATTGGATACACTGTTGATTTAAATTATGTACTGTCATAAGAAATAAAAAATTAAAATAAATAATAAAATAAGAAATTATTTTATGGTATGTTGGAAATGGCCACCATTATTTACTAGACAAAAATACATTCTGTTTTCGAACTGTTCGCGAACGCAAATAATGGTGGTCGTTATTCTAGTCTATCTTAAGAACCAATCGATCGATTTAATTTTTTACTTTATCATACGCAGTATGTAAAGTATTGTAATCGTGCCGAAAAAAAAAATTGAGATTTTAGCGGAAATAGGTCTTTTTGGGTCCCCTGAACATTTTTGACCAAGGTCCAAAAAAATGTCTGTGTGTGTGTGCGTGTGTGTGTGTGTGTGTGTGTGTGTGTGTAAACGATTTTTGTGGAGACGATTCCGGAGAAACTACTGAAGGTACCGGAACGAAAGTTCATATTTAGAAGTTTCATGACCTAACTTAGAGCTGAAAAGCTTTTGGTTCACAAGGGTCCAAAGGAACTGGTAGTTTATTCTAAGCATTTTTCGAAGATTTTGCAAATGAGCCGCCATTTCTGTAATTTCGTCAAAATAGTTAAATAATAAATTAAAGTAGAGGAAATTTTGAATAATTTATGTTTATGACATTTTTTGGTAAAATTCATAGTTTAGCTGCAAGAGCAAATTCTATTTGATCGAGATCGGTCGCATCTGCATTAATAGGAAACTACATAGTAGCCAGGATTTTGACAAATATTTTTTTGTGCTGTCACCACAGAAATGTCTATGGCTGTCACACTCGAAAACACCTGATTTCATCAGAGGTTGCAGAACCGCTATGGAACGTTGCCGCTCTAGTGCGGCAAAGCACAAAATACAAAATTCAAATAAAATAAGATCACCAATTTGATTGTTTTTTGATAAGATATATCAACCCGTTGTTATATCTAATTGTAAAAGCGATAAATTGAGAAAGTAAATAATGTATAGCGATGAGTGTAGTTATATTTTAGTATGTTGGTACGGATGTGACATCTACAGTGTCATGAATGAATATAAATCTGTCAGAATTTGAATTAACTTTTTAAACTTGACGTTTCGTAGAAGTGGTATAAACCTAACATTTCCTATTCAGAAAAATAACCATTTTTGATTTTTTTAAATACCTATTTCTCAATAAGCAACACAAAAAACGTTGATGTCACTCCTGCCGAAAACTACGTGACCCGCTCACATGCGACGGCGACGCTCCGCCATCGGTGACGCGCCGCATCACCGTTCGTCCCGCTATTCCGTACTTTCGGCACTTGTGAGATAAACAACTATTATTCTGATGACAGTAGGTAGTGTCAAATGCTGATGCTTTGACAATACCTTCTATTGATACTATTGACTATCAAAATATCTGTCAAATCCTGGCTAACTAGTTTAATTTTAATGTAGACACGATTTATCTCAGTCAAATAGATTCTCGTGCAGCTAAACTGTTAATTTTATATTTTGTATGATAAAGTCATGTGCCTGGCCACATCAGATTTTTTTATCATGGTTGAGTAGAGAATTTTATGCCCTTTCAAATGATGTATGACAAGATATAGGGTGCCGTTTGAAATTTCGAAGTGGGATGATTGGGGGGCGAAGGGATGAAACCTAAAATTCTCTAGATACCATTTTTGAACTTCCCCCTCGATGTCTTAATCGACGTGTTTCCACTCAAAGCAATAATCGCATCAGGTCAAGAGTTATTAAGGGTGGATACTTTTGAAATGAACACACAGTATATAAACTCGTTTTTACATAAAACGTTAAAAGTGGTATACAATTAAATGTTCAAAAATGCCAGACCTCTTCCAAAAACAAGGGGGAGCAGAGATTTTTCTTGCTCTAGGGCTAAAAAATACGTACAACGTTTAAGATTTACTTTGTGACTATTATTGTGACTACTATATGTAGGTTATCGAGTTTGTCCATTACACATTTGCAAAAATTGCTAATCATACGCAGAAAATTGCATTTTTCATTGTTAACATATAATTTCCACACAATATATTATCATTATACAAGATTAAAAAAATATTATCACGCGAATAGATCATGATACCAACATTGATGCGACTGAACAAACATGTTAATTAATTATAACAATGTAAAGAATAAGAACAAACTTGATTTGTGTACATAATAAATTATTCCCAATAAACAACAAACCAATATACAGGTATACCAATATAAGATGATACCGTATAGTTATAACACTTATAACATAATACATAGTTTACGCATTTTATTAATTATTATACAGTCACGTAACAGTCTGGAACATTTTTATCGTTATATTTCTTCGTTTTTTTTTTTATCAAAATAACGAGTGTTTTCGTAAAATAAATTGGCTGAGATATGCATAACTTCGTTACAATGCAAGAATACTTACGGTAAATGTTTATCAGCGCTAAAATTATCGCTAATGTCAAGGTTTTTGAACGTAATAGGCGTATAGCGACAACTGAATACATTTATAAAAAGAGATTTGGCACAATTTTGCTCGATAACGATAACAATGATTAGGTATATCGTAGATTGCTTTACAGGAGTTTTTCTAATATTTCCTCACATTGGCACAGTAATTAACCTTGAAGAATAATAAGTCATTTGTGGGAAATAATGGCGCGTTTTTATACGTTGTAAATTGCTCGTTTTGTTGCATTTCGCTACAAAATGGGAACGCCACATTTAAAATTTAAGATAAGAAAATAGATTTGCTTTTAAAGTATGTATAAGGTACTGAAACAATATTTGTATATCTGGTAATAATTTATAAGAATTTTTTACATTAGTTTTGAAAAAAAACCATGTGTTTTAAAACGAATCAAAGACTTATTATTGTTTTGGCATTTTGACACCATTCTGAATACTTCAAAAGTAATATGTCAACACAATAGCGCAGTATTTAGAATTTTGTCATTATTGTTGATAAAGTTGTGTGTGTGTGTTTTAGTTGTTGATAATTGATGTTAATTCTGTTCAAGTCTGTAATTTGCTGTCAAACTAGTAAGGTTATGTTATAGTATCGCCAATGGTAGCGAAATCGAGTGTAATAAAAACAAAAAAAATATTAATAGGTAATAATAATAAATCTGATGTTTACACCGAGCGGCAACAAATTTTGACAGTCATAGAAATGATTCAGGAGTATTACACACTTTATTTCAATTTTTCTGTTCAGTAGTTTTTGCTAAATTGGAATGATGATTACAAAAGAAACTTATGCGGCAAACTGCACCTAAAATCTCCCTTTCTAATTTGATGTACCGTTTATGCTAACTTTTATTTTCAGGACTATGACATCGAACGATTATACAGTCACTTCGGAACTTTACGCCGAAAGCAACAACATCACCGATATTCAACCGACCGTCTCAAAGAACAGTATAATTTCTCACTTCCTTTCACGCTTCGTTCGTTTTTATAGCTCTTGTCGATTTTTAGATGTCGTTTCCACATTCAAATTCTCCAATCCGAAACCGGCTACCGTGGACGAAGATGGCGACTTTGACGTTTGTAGAAGGACTAGCGCCGCCACCAACGCAGTGGTAGAAATCGGTACTATATACCATAAATTAATAATAAACCCAGTTTTACATGTCGCAATTTGTTTTGTATTGTTGTAGAACACAGTACAAGCACTGCGTTAAATTTGGTTGGTTTGCAAATTTGGAGAGGGGCTTTTCTTTTAGCCGATTGGTTAATCTATAATAGCAACAATTTACCAAAAAATTCGATTGTCCTGGAGCTAGGTTCAGGCGTTGGTTTGACAAGTATTGTCGCTGCTATGTTCAGACCAGTCATCTGTACTGGTAACTTTTTTTGCTTTCAATCTTTCAATTATGGAAACCTGTAATTTTGACAGGTACGATTATCACTTATTTCAGATATCAACCAAGGAGGAATTCTTAAACTACTGAAAAGTAATGTAAGCAGAAATAAAAAGATAATAACCAATTCAGTTAACGTACTCGAATTAGATTTTCGCTCTCTAAATTTCACTCAAGAGATCGAAATAATTCTACCAAATGTTCGTGTCATTTTAGCAGCTGATGGTACGTAATTAAAACATTTAAAATTATTTATGTATTAATCTTTAAATTTTTAGTGATTTACGACGATGATATAACGACTGGTTTTGTAAAAACGATCCAAAAACTTCTTATAAAATCTCCGAAGAGCGCCATCTATGTAGCCCTGGAGAAACGATACGTTTTCACTATAGAAGATTGCGACACTTGTGCCCCCTGCTATGATTATTTCTTGGAAAATTTGCGAAAATTACCGAATGTTAAACACGAATTGTTAGATTTGAATTTCCCGCAATATTTCCAGTATGATAGGGTGAAGGAGTTGGTTCTTTGGAAGATTGAATCAAATTTAGGTTAATTATAGCACGTAATTATATTTATTACTAATAAAAATTCTATATGAACGAAATTATACTGTTTTGTTTCTAAATATGTGAAATACTATATAACAAAGAAATAATTAAATCAGATATTCAAACAATTAAATTCACTAATTTGACTGATACTGATCATTAAAAGAACAAAACGTACCATTAGAATAGAGAAAAACATAGAGGAGGAAGCATTACCAAATATTGAGGCCAAAATTATACTAAGATAATGGACACAAAGTCCAAAGTTTTTCAGATTTGTTACAAAACATGGGAACATAAGATATATAACACCAAACAGGGTCAAACATCAGTTTTCCGAATAGATAAAATATTTTCCGTTCATTAGCTTCCCCCTTTCTATTCTTATCTCTTTGGTAAACTTCAAATTAGTGGGAGCGTTCTGTTATACAGATTGTTGAAATAAACATTGCGCGGGCCAATCAAAACGTTTTCCGGTTTTGATAAAAGGGTACGTGCACATACAATTCTGTGGGTACGTGTCAATAGTGTCAACATCTGATTGGCTCTTGCCGTGAACGCGTTCAGTTACACAACTATTGTCCGTACGTTTTTACAAATTTTGATAGAAACTTTAATTTATTTAGGCAAATCAATAATTTCAGCTTAGTAGATAGATCAAAATGCAAATAAATAATTAATTTTATGGTAAACTAAAAATGCGGAAAGTATGTAGGTATTTTTGAACGCTCCCGCTTGAGATCAGTTTGACAGATTTTTGATGTAACCAAACTTTCTTGAAATAATGTAAACAAATCGTTCTAAAGTATTTTATGTAGCATTTATTGAGATGTTATACTTTTGTTAAATCAGTAATTGTAAGGAAATTAGCACGAAAAATGGCGTTTTTTGAAGACGCGTTAGTAGTTTTGATATCACAGGTTAGAATTCTCCCAGAAACATTAACAAAGCATCTAATATCGGTTTTTTATAGGTGATATTCTTCGTTGGGGCCTGGATATTCTTTATGAAGCAACTCTTCAAAGACTACGAAGTCAGACAAAAACTAGTCCAGATTATATTTTCGATAACCCTAACCTTATCATGTACGATGTTCGAGTTGATAATCTTCGAAATTATCGATTGGCTTGAATCTAGCTCTCGATATTTCTTCTGGAGCTTAATTTTATACTTCTTGCTATTTGTGGTTATAGTTATAAACCCGTTGTATATATCTTACTGTAGCGTCAGCAATATTCCGTTTGGTGAGTAAGATATTCCCGTTTATTTCAAATTTGCGTCATTTAAATCGTTTTTTAGTTAAGCTTCATTATATAAAGCATCTAACCGGGGTTATATGGCTAGCGTTTATGATTATTTTCTGGAAGATTGGCGATTCTTTTCCTATTTCGAACTCGAAACAGAGTATTCTGTCGATAGAGCAACTCGTCTCGAGAATTGGTGTTATTGGAGTGACTGTGATGGCTGTTCTATCAGGTTTTGGTGCTGTGAATTATCCGTACACGTCAATGTCATATTTTATAAGGTAATTTTCCTTTTTATTAAAATTTTCTGTTTGCTAGAATAGCGGAATTGCCAGCTTATACACGGTGAATCACTAGAGTTTCAGTGTTTTATATAGATGTTGTATGACCCATCATTTTCTACAGCGGAAAATTATTTTCTTTTGATGTAGCATTTAAACATATTAAACAGGATATTCCATTTAATCAAAAGTCAAGAAACAGCCATTTGAAAGTGTTATAAAATTAATACATGGTAGGATCACCCTCTATAGTGACTCACTCTGTATAAGACGTTTTGTGCTGACACTCTATATGGTTCTTATATCCCTCCAGAGATGTGTCTCATTCTGACGTAATCAACATTGAGAAACGTCTGATGCAAACGATGGAAATGATAGTTCTAAAAAAGAAACGGATTGCGATTTCGAAACGGCAGAGTTTGGAAAATAGGGCGGATGAATCCGTTAGGCAGAAGTACGGCCTGTGGAACATGCTGAACTCGATCAGTTCAAAGAGAGGATCTGAAAGTATTTTTTTTCTCGCTAGGGAAACATTTAAAAATTGATTTGCTGCGTTTTTTGCATTTTTAGATATTTCACAGTTAAAATTGGAAATTTCTGGATTGGAGGAGTTGAGCAGGCAGTTGTTTCTCGAGGCTCACGAGAACCATAATATGCTCGAACGGATAGAGTGGTCGAAAACGTGGACCGGGAAATATTTCAATTTTCTCGGATATTTCTTCTCGTTGTATTGTATGTGGAAAATATTTATGGTGAGTTTTGTACGGTTTTTTTATGTTGTTCTTTACCAATGTAAACTGTGATGATTTTTTCTCTGCATTGCAAAAAAAATTCATCTAAATTATCATAATTCTGGATATTGATTTTCTTTCCTCATCCTTTTTTCCTGGGTCGTTCTTATACAAATCTTTTTTAAATTACACCAAACTTTTTTTATGGCATTTCCTCGGAAATTTAGTGGACACCTGTATCGGGAATTCAAGAAAAAAAATTATTTTCAGAGATATGAAGGCCTAAAGTTTGGATGATTTACAATTATTTGCCAAACCTTGCCATATACAAAATTCAATATCTTTGGTTCTAATCGTGTCGGACTCATTTTATTTTTTCTTTTAAAGGTTGAAATATTTGTTAGATAACTGCGTACAATTATTATTTTAATTTATATAAACAAAAACAATTGAATTTTTAAAGTAATTATTACATAGTTGCCCCCACAATGGATATAATCGAATTTTTTTTTATAATATCCGCTACACTTTTACCTACAAAATCCATGTGTTTTTTTTTGCTGTTCATAAAATCGTTTTGGCTTTTCACTAAAGTATGAATGTAATGGTAGTTTTTCTAAACTGGTCTTCAATTTTTGTAAATATTCAACTGGGGATATCATTAGTTGCAAGGTAGGTCTGTCGACGTTCATCCATTGTCTATAAGTGATTTGTCGATCAAATGTGTTGCACCAGGCCATTCAGAACATTTTGCAAAATAACAATTTGTTGATGCTTGAATGAAAATCGTACATTTGAAACAGTCGTGATAACTTTTATTTAGATGTTATAAGAGCTCTTTATTCTTTATATTTGGAGGCAGAGGCGAATTGAATGGATTGAAACATCTATCGGGTTTAAATTTAGAACGTTTGATACGGTTAGAAACTTTGGCACTTTTAAAGGCGTTCAATAAATAAATATTTTTAGCACATAATAAATAAGCACTTCCACTCACTACGTTTTTGAAGAACAAACTGCACTAGCATGTCAAACCAGCCTGCTGTCTGCGAGGTGTTCGCGCACACGCCTGAAGTAGTCGCTTGCTGCGTTTTTCACTGAGTTTCGACACGCCGCGCGCAACACGTCAGATAAAATTTAATTTCTTTTGAACTATAAGAGACTCCATTCTAGAAAAAGATGGGTTTTGTACATAAAAGTGTAGCGGATATTATATATATTTTTTCGATTATATTCATTGTGGGGGCGACTATGTAATAATTATTTAAAAAATTCAATTGTTTTTATTTTTTCACATATATAAATTAAAATAACGGTTGTACACAGTTATCTAGCAAATATTTCAACGTGTAAAATAAAACAAAATAGGTTCGATACGATTACTAGAACCAAAGATATTGAATTTTAAATATGACAAGGTTTGGTAAATAATATTTTTGAAAACCCCGTAAGTTTACTGATGTTTACTGGCCAAAGGCAAAGTGACACTTGTTCTGTCTACCAGTTCTCTTATTTACTAACTGTATGATATTTTTTTTTCTGATAAAAATAGAGATGTGTCACACATATACATTTTTTTAGTGTACCATAAACATCGTATTTGACAGAGTAGGCAAGAAGGATCCTGTAACCAGAGGCATCGAGATAGCTGTCAATTGGATGGGTTTGGATTTTGACGTTATTTTTTGGTCGCAGCAGATTTCTTTTATTTTAGTTGGTTGTATTGTCGTCACATCTATTCGAGGTCTTTTGCTCACATTGACAAAGGTAAGAAATATCACAAAAACTACATAATTATAATAGAATCAAAATTAACAGTATATAGTATTGTACAAAAAATTGCATTTTTTAAGATACTGCATATATTTTTTTTACGGTGGTGCTACATCTACGTGTTTAGTATTATTGCATTCACACAGTTTATTACCAAAGCTCCAAGACTGTTCTAAATTTTGCCGAATTTGAATGCAAAAATCTGTGTTTACTCAGTTGTTTATCTTTTAAAAGCGTCGTTTTAACACTAGATTTTCTTTCCAGTTTTTCTACAAGATTTCGTCGAGCAAAAGCTCTAATATCATCGTATTGGTACTAGCTCAACTCATGGGGATGTACTTCATTTCCTCTATACTGCTTCTACGTATGAATATGCCACCCGAGTATCGAATTATTATCACTCAAGTTCTCGGCGACCTGCAGTTCAATTTCTATCACAGATGGTTTGACGTGATTTTTCTGGTCAGCGCGCTGACCAGTATTGTAACGTTATATCTAGCGCACAAACAACCAGTACACGAAAACATGTAGACGTTATGAACGAAAAACTGCGGATAACAAATATTTAAAACTGCTTTAAGGTGTTCCGATGAGGTATTGAGTTTCATGAGTCGCAGCTTGTGATGTATGGGCCTTACGATTGTGATATATATAAGATTATTCCCTAATGATTTCTTCGGTCTTTCCGCTATGACTTTTTGCTGATTCAGATTTTGTTCGGCGTATGCGTTGTTTATTTATAAAATGTTTATATCCCTTTGGTTTTAAGAATGAATTTAATTTTGATATGGATTTGTGTTGTCAAGTATCGCATAAAATTGTAATATATGAGGATATTTGCGTATTTTGAAGTGTTTTTTTTTTATATTTGTACTTTACAATAAATAGTTAACAATATTGTGCTTTGTTTTTGTCGTTGTTTTGTATGTTCTAAGGAGTCCATATGTTAACTTCTATTTAAAGAAGTTTAATATTATGGCGTATTTTGATGTACAACCAAATTTATTGATTTTTATTTAAAATATACTTAAAAAGGTGAACAAGACTCTTATCACTAACCATTTTTTGTCCTAAAATCTTTCATACTTAGTGAAACTTCGACATTTTTTGGTAAAATTAATAGTTTAGCTGAATGAACAAACTCTATTTGATCGAGATCTGTCACGTCTGCATTAATATAACTTTAGTTAGCCAAGATTTGACAACTAATTTCATTCTAATGACAGTAACTCCTTACTGTGAAAAGCTGATGTTTTGACAATACCTGTCGATAGTATCAAAATATCTATAAGAAAATCTGATGTGGCCAGGCACATGACTTTATCATACTATATATAAAATTAATAGTAATGAGATTAATTTTTAGGTTAGCCTAAAATTAATTTATGGTAAATGTGATATAATACTGTTCCTACCTGCTGTGTACTATTGTAAACAATTAAGTTTCACTTAAATAGTGTTTCTTCTACTTTACTTCATAACTAGGTGATTTAATAAACAAACATTAATAAAACCACAAACTTTCAATAATTTTTTTATTTGATTATAATTAATAAAAATAGTTACAACGTAGTTCTACCTAACTACGATTATTATTATTTCATTCAAGTAAAAAACTCGCGATATAAAGGGATACCCTTCACACCAGTCCGGTCTACTCTATACAACGATAAAACAGCAAATTCCGTCACAATTCACGTTCCCCGTTCTCAGAAAAAATGGAAGAAAAAAAATTTATCGTAACAAAAAAAAAACATCTCGTATTCAATTAGTATCAGTAATATAAAAGCAACTTTCTCCCGACTTTTCCTTACGCCTAGAAAAACCCTACGACGTCGTCTCATCTGTCGACTTCTCGTCATCCTTCTTCCTCTTCTTCTTCTTTTGTTTCTCTTTCGGCGTAGTCTCAACATCCATCGGAGTCTCCTCCGTCGCGCTGCAGGCACTAGTTTTCCTCTTCTTCTTCTCGGACTTATCCTTCTTTTCCTTTTTAACGACAACTTCTTCTTTTTCCTCAGGCTCGGTTTTTTCCACAATTTTTTTTTCTTGTTTAGCTGCGTAGTCCACGTAACTTGTCAGCCACTCCTTCGGCGTGTTTTCATTTGGTTTTCCGTACTTATCCAGCTGGCCTTGGGCGATGAGCTGCTTCTTCTTGGACGCTCGGGGGCCCATGCCCCATTTGCGGGGATACGTGTCGCGTTCCATGATGACGCGCTTGATTTTCGCTACGATACCGTGGTCGCAGCTCGCTATTGTGGATGTGGTCATTAGGGCGATCGCGAGAGCAACGGCTTCGCCTTTTGTGGTCACTATTACGATCTCCTCGTTCATGTCTATGTTGTCTTCGTAACGCAGGATTCCGGGTAGGAGGATTTTCGCGCCGTAGCAAATGGCGTTTACCTGTAAGAAAATAATAAGTGATAATAATATGTATTTTTATTTACTATGTAAGGTTTGTATAGGAATTAAAAAACAAAGCGAAGGAGAATGAATGCGCTAAATTATGGAATAGTGCATTGCATGTGGATTAGGCCTACTGGGGATATCACGATAAAAAAACGCGCCAGTTACTCTATCTCATGGTGGTGTGGAAATGAGTTTCTTTTAGCCAAAACGCATGTTGCAGTAACGTCTACTGCAACATGCCTTTTGGCTAAAAACTTTACACTCTTGACACTCATACGCTGAAACTATTCAGTTTACAAAAAAAATAACAGGTTATTACATAAATTATAGAAAATTTTCTCTAGTTTATATTATTATACAACTGTTTTTATCATAAAATGAGTCGGAAAAAAGACATTGTCAAAAAACTTTTTTTCGGCGCCATTTATCCAATATGGCGGCCAAAGTGGCAAAGATACGAGGTGGCAAAGTAGAAATTGGGAAAGAGTACTCCAACAATTTCTAAAATCACCAATTTTTCCGGAAAACTTTCCAAGCAAAAGTACGAAAGGACTGAACGATTAGTTTATCTGAAAAATAAAATCAGTGAATGTGCAAAACAGAACCCTGTGGCAGCGACGCGTTGTGCCCTGGGCAATTTTGAATTTGTGGACGCCCATATACAATGCTGAATTAAGAAGAATTACTTTTTTTTTAAATAATTTATACTACTTCATATCAAGTCAAATAGATTATCTTAATAAATAAAAGGTATTCTTAACAATTAAATATGTTCATTCATTCTTAAATACGCCATCATCAATATATGTATACATATGTCCCCTAAATATGTACTTATTAAATTTGTGGTGCAGTTTTCATAGTTATTTCGAGGTGTTACTTTTAATAAAATGTAATTTCCTATTTCTTTTTCTAACCTAAGATTTCGATTCCATATCATGAAAAAAATACAATTATTCCGAATGCTTTCTGCTATATCAGTTTTAACAAGAAAAAACGTAACGTGTCAATATTTTTGGTCCTCAAAGTTTAGAAGAAAGTAACCAAATAAAAGGTTTAGGAAAAGACTTAAGCTAGAAACTTGAATGAATTTTGAATATACAGGGTTATGTATTTGTAAGAAGCATACCAAATTCCATTTTTTTAAATATAGCAAACTGTAAATTTTTCCTGCTTTTTTTAAATACTCTTTTGAATAACAAATTGAACTGTAAAAACCACATGTCTCTAAGGTTAGTGGTGTAAATGTAACAAGACAATTAAATGTTAAAAATAAGCAATTAATCGATATTAAAAGGATTTCTACCGTGTCAATAGCTCGTTGTTTTTAAAAATGACAATTTATAAATACAAAATACTTTTAAAATTAAAGTGTGTTTCATTTATAAGCATTTCAAATTTGTAGCTTCAGCAATTTCCTAAAACTTTTATTGGAATCTTTTTCTTGTTAACTTTTTACAAAGAAATATATTGAGTGGTTACGTTTCTTTTTATACACACTGTGTAATAATAAGGACTTTGAAAGATTTACAGCATTTTGCAGATCGGAATTTTTATTTTACAGATAGTTTTGGACCATTCATCTTTATAGAATAGATTTCCAGAACAAAAGGAAAACTGGTAGACTGAAAATCTTCGAAGAATTCATCCAATTTTTCTTTTCTAACTTAGTCAAGGGTTTCTCATTAGTCTCGTGCAGTATTTTCCAAAATACTGCTTTTGGGACCCCCTGTTATTGGGTGCCCTGGGCAAATGCCCATTTTACCCATAGGATAACACGCCACTGCCTTGTGGTACTTCCAAAGTGCTTATTAATTCACTTGACTCATTTTGTCCAATCTTATGCTGTTTGATCACGTTTCTAACTAGTTTTCAAACCATTTTCACCTTTTGAATTTCTATAGAGAAAATCAACTTACCGAACTGTCCTTCATGATGATCCTCTTGTGTTTGATCAGCAAGCCCTCCAGAGGTCTGATGACTCGTCTCAACATCGACTCGTCCTTGTGATTCTCGTACAGCCACATGGCGTCCATAACGTCGTGCATTGTCGCCATATTATCCAATTCGCTCTGGATACCAGACCGAACGCGACGCAGCTCCACCATGTGCCCCCCAACACCCAACAACATGCCAAGATGCACGCACATCGTACGTATATACGATCCCGCCTCACAACTGACCCAAAACACACCTTAAAGGGAAAAAAAAGACAATAAAAGATAAGGAAATGAGCTAACACACAAGTATACATAGTATTTTTGTATTTAAATTGTAGAAATATAGCAGAAACTTACCCATATTACGAGTCTCATCGTACTCTAAGAGTTTACTGTCGTAGACAGTTCGGACCCTGAGTTGTCTCTTAACGGCGGATATCAAAGGGGGCCTCTGGAATAGGGCTCCCCTGAGACGTTCGAGCGCCTGAACTACTTTTGGGGCTCCACCTTCGACGGGTGAGAACAATTTTACGATCGCAACGTACTCTTTTCCGGCGGATTGCTGCGATTTTACTAGCCTCGTCGCTCTGTCTATGCAGACGATCAAACATCCTGAAAAAAAAAGATCAAAAATTTAATGTCAAGAGACAGATTTGTTTCAAAATTTATATTTGTAATACCAACTTTACAAAAGCTTACGTACATTGTTTACACTCTACTTGTTGGCTTTTGAAAATCCTAAACTTTACAGTATTTTATTCTAATTTCTTTTGAAAAGTGATGTCAGTATTTACATTACTATTTGCGATTGGTGAGATAAAGGCTACCACTGCCTAAACACCATTGTTTGTTTTTGAAGAAGAAGAAGATCTCCACTATATTATGGCTACTGCCTACTTGTAACTATGACAACATTCCACAATTATCATTATAGTATTAGGTTAGTTTCCGTCGTAAATATAGACTACCCAAATACGATATATTCGTGAATTAAATTTACTTCCCGATTAACAACTCAGAGATCTAATACGTCACTTATAATACTTAACCTTAGCGAAACTACTAACCTGTAACTTTGGGATCTAACGTTCCGGAATGTCCCGTCTTATCGACCTTCAAGATGCGTTTAATCCAAGCGACGACCTCGTGACTGCTCGGATTCGACGGCTTATCCAAGTTAATATACCCAGATTTCATATACTCGATGATGTCACGTTTTAACGGGGACGAACCGCAGGGCAAAGGCGTATAATGGCACGTCCTGACGTTCAAACGATCGAAATTCTACATAGTCAATTAAAAAACCAGCTTTAGATTAAATCGTACATACAGAGATAGTCTATTGTTGTTACCTTTAGGAGTAGGGGCCATTTCGAAGTATCGAGTTGTGTGATTTTTGTTGACGATTCGACTTGAAAATCTTGCGATTTCTGTATCTCTCCTAAATTCTTATCCTTCTTGCTCTTCTTCTTTTTCTCCTTGACGATATTCTCTGTGAAAAACGATAAATAAACATTACAAGAATGAAGGTTATATAGGACGCGTGTTATACAAACTCGTATCTACACTAGTTTTGTAAACAATTCGACAAAAATACAATAAACCGGTCTGTTTCCAATGAATTACTTGAGACGCGTCTGTAAATGGCGACTTAAATCGCGTTTTATAACAATTTTTACTTACCTACGTCCGCCATGGTTACTGTAGAATGCTGTAGAACACGTGCTTGTTTTTTAATTTCGAGGTTAGGCCGCAAAATGGAAGCGTTTCCAAATGATGCGAACGCACGCTGATAGTTGCGAGAAAAAAGTAAACTACGAACTACGCGCAAGTTCTATGTTCATAACAATCCTAACTTACCGGCAACGCCATCGTACTGCAATATTCAGAGTCACCAACCTCTATTTTATTGATTTCAAATTGCGTTTATCGCAGAGAAAACACAATTTCTTGAGTGAGAGATTTGTGTTTTACTAAAAGATCTTATTAAACAATCACGACTAATTGATTAAAATCAGGAGACGTGTCCGATATATGCTATTATTTTGACTTTTGAACTTTTGAATTTTGTATTGGTCACAGATAAATTAGATATCAAGATGCAGTTGGCACCACTGGAACAAACAATAATTTAATTAGGTTATGACGCAACAGTTGTTTACAAATGGCTTCCAAAAACATTTATTTTTAAATTTTAAACTACTTTATTACTAATTATTAATTACCCTCTCCACACACACATACAATTATCTCTCTCTACCTCATTATAAATTGATCATCGTTTCTTTTCTGTATCTCATTTGACGTTTAATGTTTTGGCGGGAAAGTGCACCAGAAGACAACATAACCTTTTATCTTGAGGTTTCTTTAGCGCGGTTTGCTCGTTTACCTTTAAATAATAAGAAATGGGGGATTCTCTAGACGAGCTTTTATTAATCGGTGCAGAATTGCTAGCCAAAGATGAAGAAAACAGCAAAAAGAGTAAAGAATTACAAGAAATTGATTTATTCGGTGAAGTTTGTTCTGACGATGAGAAAGAAACTGTTCCGAAAACATCAAGCTTAGTCCACACTGCAGATGTTGACTCCGAAGACGATGAATTACACAAACCTGAGAAGTATAACGACTATGGAAGATCGGTACAAGATCTTCTCAAACATACAAGCCAAAAATCGGAGAATCCTAATGGAGGAAACGGATTTAAAGAAACGACAAGTTGGTTAGCCAAGCCGCAAACGACAAATCAATTATCCGTAAGCAAACCAGTCGTGGAGAAAGTCGACGTTTATACTATGCCGTTATTTGGAATACGTGTATCGAAACCGTTGATATCTGGTAAGGTACTTTTGGAACGCATGGATGGAAAAGACGCCGTAACGTTTGCGCAGATAAAACGTTATACGCAAACGCCAATTAAGAACGATTGGGTTGTTGTTGGTGTTGTTATCAGTAAATCTAACCCTAAAGTTTCTCAGAAGGGTTCCCAATACGGCATTTGGGTTTTGAGCGACTTGCATAACGATTTGAAGACGGTCTCTCTGTTTCTGTTCGGAAATGCCTTTAAGGAATTGTGGAAGACTAACGTTGGTACGGTTATAGGGATTTTGAATCCTACGGTGTTCGAGAAAACCAACAGCACGAAGGATGAGGTGAGTTGTTTTTGTGAATTATTGTTAGGTTAGAATAATTTGTGACTTGTCTAAAGAATGAGATAAGTAGCGCCATCTAGTTGATTGATTAGTTCAAATTTTAAATTGTTTATAGACTTTTCTGCTGTAAAAGTAGTTTATTTGATAGTAATAGCATAAAATTGAAATCTTAGACTTTTTAAAACTTATTTTATAGCAAATTTTGTTAATATTTCCAACACCTGGAACTTATTTCAAAGTTGTGTAAACTTTTATAAGAAATTGAAAAACAAAAACTCCATATTTGATTGATTTTTGCTTATTAATATATTTTTTATTTTGTTAATATTTTCAAATGGCCGTAACTTTTATTCCAAACTACTGTAACATTATAAGAAATTAAAAAACAAAGGAGAATATGAAACTTTATTAATCTTAACCTTAAAATTATTTCCTCAATTCCAGGCGTCGCTGAGCATCAGCAACGCACAACGCATGATGATCTTCGGCCAATCCAAGGACCTGGGAACCTGCCGTAGTACCCGAAAAGATGGTCAACCTTGCACCTCTTTTGTAAACATCAACCTCTGCGAATATTGCATCTACCACATTAAGCAGGAATACCAAAAATGCAGCCAACGTTCGGAACTCCAAGCCAACTTCGCAGGACGTGGTCTGACAGCCCTACGCAACAAAGTCCTAGGGAAAAACGAAGTATTTTACGCGGGGAAATCCTACATGGCAATACCAGCTAAAAAAAATACCAAATTAGCAAGCCGCGACGAAGAACGGATACAAGCATTATTGGGGAATGGCTCGGTAAAGAAAAAATTAGGGCTAGGCGGTTTAGCTAGAAAAGGGGCTACGTGTTTAGATGTATCTCATAAACAACGCGCTAAGGATTTAGAATTGTTAAAACGGTTAGGCGGGGCAAGTTCTAGTGGTTCCGTCAAAGAAAATACCGTTGAAAAGGTTACTGCGGTTACTGGTATAAATAAAGATGCAAATAATAGATTGTTAGAGTTAGCGTCAGCCCCGAAATTAAAATCTATGTCTTTAATTGATTTAAACGCCCCAATTACGAGAAGAAATAAAGACGCTGCCAGACAAAACGCTATCAAATTCATACAGAAAAATGGCCCGTTAAAAAAACTCGACCCAATGAATACCCGAGGTATTGGCGTTAAACGACCCTTAGAAACCCCAGAAACTCCCGAAGTTGAACCGAAAAAACCTAAAAACGACTTTTTCTCGGACCGGTTCAAAAAAATCATGGCCGCACAGTCAAAACATTCGGACCTACTGGAACAACATGATAACGAGAAACAAGAAAAGTATTTCGATAAGTTAGAAGTAAAAGAACGAATGGAAGAGAAGATGTCGAGTGTTTTTAAGGTTCAGTGCAAAGCGGTTACGTGCTTAAAATGCAAATACACTAATTTTTCGGCTTCGGAAATGTGTCGGAAGGAAAAGCACCCGTTGAAAGTAAGCGATGCTACGAAACGTTTTTTTAAGTGTGGAGATTGTGGGAATAGGACTGTCGCGTTGACTATTATTCCGCTGACGCAGTGTAAGAATTGTGGTAGCGGGAAATGGGAGAAAACGGGTATGATGAAGGAGAAAAACGTTGAGAAATTGACGGAACTGTCAATACGCGGGGGGGAGCAGAAGTTTTTTAATTCGAGCGTGAACAATAGTAATTTGGATCTGTTAGTGCCAGACGACTGATTTTGTATTTATCGTAATTTATATTTTAGTTATTTAATTGTTGTTTAATTGATAATTGTAAGTTTAAAGTACCATAGGAATAAATAACGATGAATATGCAATGTTGTTTTCTTTTAATTCGATTACAAAAAAGTGATTTAAACTAAAATAGTTATATATAATTTATAAACATAAAAGTTGCAGCTGTTTGTTGATCTTTGAAATGATAAAATAATCGGACTTAACTTGTTGAGAACCACTGACTTATTCATAAAACTAGTTTCCTCCATGGAATTGAGAATAAATATTTCTGAAAATTTTAGGTTCTCGAAAAGGTGACGTTAATATATATGAATTTTAAACTGATGTAACTTTCGTGTTATTGATTGTTGTTAAAACGATTATTCTTAAAATATTTCATGTTTACTTGACAAATAATTTTCTTGGCAACATTTTGAAGTTTCCGTTTCTTTTTAAACGTATTAAAGATCATTAAAACACAGTACTATATACTTATTAAAATTTATTGGATTAAAATTAAAATGATCCAACAAAGACAAACATAAACGCAACATTACATTCATCCTTAATATAATTATTATGTCTCCATATCATTATTTTGCAGCGGCTCTTCTTCGCTTTCATCCTCTGTCCATTCATTCTCGGAACTTATGTACATCGAGTCTATTTTTTCCACCTCTGAGTCACTGGAATCTAAAACCATAAAAAAGGTACATAAATACAAGATTAATATACCAGAGTTAAGGAATTATTTCTTTTGTATAAGTGAGGTTATGACATGTCATTTTGGCTGGTTCACCACTGCACCGATCACTAATTGATTAAAACCTGTTTTTTAAACAAAATAACCAGTTTACAAGGGTGAAGATAATACTAAATTATCTTCACTAGATATTTAATAACTATTAAAACTACCTACACCACCAAAAAGATTATAAATTAGCTCAATTAGAAAAGTTAGGTTATGTTATTTACTGGCTGGTTCACAACTAAACTGTCAAATGAAAATTGGTTAACTCGACGTTGTTTAAGAGTTGAAATATGATGATTACCATTATCTATGTAGGTCAATTGTGGCTCATTGGCTGCTTCGCAATCTTCCGAGCTTGTGCTGTTAACCTGCGACATGAACAAGTCCAGCTTTCCGTGCAGTTTGCTCAACGAATTTTGCAGCAAAAGCCTGCTCTCTATGCTCTTGAGAATGGGCGAGAGCAAATCCTGCAGTTCCGGATTTGATAGTAATATCCCGGAATGTAGCTGAAGAATTTTTTTCAGCCAGAGTGTAGCAGTTGAGCATCTATAAAAAAATATATATATTAAATAACCGAAATGTTCGTAAATACTGAAAAATTCATTGTTTCAAAAGTAATTTTTGCGCATGTTGTTAAATACGGACTATTATTTTTTATTATTTTATCAAAAAGAACATGTAAAACAACAAAATGAGGACCAGAAGAACTCTGTACAATAATTTTCTACCACAGAATATCTCAAAAACTCCTAAATAAAAAAATTCCGGGTTTGTATATTGAATATTATGTTTCAAATAGAAAGAAAAAACGAACTTACGACAACGTTTTGCCCTGTATAAACTCCGTCAACTCGCTCAACAGCGGTTCTATCGCGGTTATCGGCAATCTTTTCACGGTGCTCGTAATAACGCCATCGTCCTGCTTTGTCAAAACGCTCCTTAATATCGTCTTATCCTTGCTGTGAATCCCCTGGATCAAAAGCTGCGCTAAATTATCAGCCCGAGGAACCTTCGAGTCGCTCTTCGTCAAGATCAAATTTTCAAGACGCAGTTCCATCGGAACCTCAGTTGTTCTTCCGTCGACGTTCCTCTTTTGCGACGGAGTTGCGATAGAATGCGGGGTTAGGTATTCGACGTGATCTCCGACTATTGGCCGCTTAATTTTCGACGCGTCGTTTGTCGTTTTTGAGCCGATGGCGTTTGTCTCGGATCGGACTAAACATTGTAGTTTCTCCGTTAGTTTGACGTCGATGTTCTCGAAAGTTAGCTGGAGGGACGTTCCGTGGCATATTTTTAAGGTTAGGGCGTCTTCGAATACTGCGCCTATGATCGGAATTGGGGTCACTTGTTTGCCGGTTTGGCCTGTGTCGGATGCTATTTGGATGGTGGTTTTCGGTTTTAACGGGTTCTTGCATTTGCTGGAAAAAAGAATCGGTTATTACAAATTTATAGTCAAAAAATCTGATGTAGCCAGGCACATGACTTTATCATACAATATATAAAATGAATAGTTTAGCTGCATGAGATTCGATTTGATCGAGATCGATCGTGTCTGCATAAAATAAAACGAGTTAGCCGGGATTTGACAGATATTGACAGTAGGTATTGTCAAAAAATCCGCATTTGACACTACCTACTGTCATTAGAATGAAAATATCTGTCAAATCCTGGCTAACTAGTTTTAAAACAAACACGATCTCGATCAAATAGAATTTGCTCATACAGCTAAACTATTAATTTTACCAAAAAATTACATAGACATAAATTATACAAAATTTCCTCTACTTTAATTTATCATTTAACTATTTTGATATTACAGAAATAGCGGCTCGTTTGCAAAATCCTTGAAAAATGCTTAGAGGAACCATACAGTTCCTTTGGACCCTGTTGAACAAAAAGCTTTTCAGCTCTAAGTTTGGTCATGAAACTTCTAAATATGAACTTGCGTCCCGATGATTTAGTAGTTTCAAAAACCAGGTACACACACACACACACACGCACACAGACTTTTTTTGTACCTTGGTCAAAACTGTTCAGGGGACCCAAAAAGCCCTATTTTCGTTAAAATCTAATTTTTTTTTTGGAACGATTACAATACTTGGGTATACTTTATCATACTATGTATGATAAAGTAAAAATATATTATCTATAGTAAAAGTATTCAATAATCTAAAACCTATAATATTGTCTTGTGATACTGATGCGATATATTTAAATTTGTTATCAATTAACAATAGTCTAGTCAAATCGTTTCAGAAAAGTTTATTTTTCTCTCATTCTATATGTGACCTCAATGTAAAATGTAGGAACAAATTATTTTGGAGAGAAAACAATGCAATTTAGACTCTTACCCATTTAGTGTGTGCTGATAAAAATGCACAGCACCCCCTCTTGTCAAAGCAGCTAAATGCGTAGTATTTTCCGAACCGTTAATGACAGAGATGGAATTTGCCATGTCCGTCATAAGGAACGTAGCAACCGCGTTGGTTTCATTTCCTTGTTCATTCAACGACCAACAACTTAAAAGTCGATCAGCCTTTATAAAAAGAGAAATATTAGGAATATAAAACAAAAATAAACACAAAAACCTAATAACACTCACCTTTGATCCAGTAATAAAATAACCAACAGAATTAGCCGAAGGTATGACGTACTCGAGTATACAAACATCGGAACTATGTCCGATATAACTTTTCAACACATTCTTTTTCTTCGTGTCCCACAATTTAATCGATTTACTCGCAACTAATAACCGATTATTAGGTACCTCCTTCATAGCTTTGATCTTGTCGTTTCCACATTTCCATTTGCTAAAAAAATCAATTAAACAATCTAAACAACTCAAAAAACGTTATAAAAAACTTTAACTTACTCTTTTACATTTTGCGCTTCGAGATTGAAACAAATTACGCTCTGATCTATTCCTGTATACACAGAAGATCCCTCCCTCCATGTCAAACACGAAATTTCAGCATTCGTGTTGCTATTCAGAGTATGAACTACGTTTGCGTTAGCGATTGAGTAAACAAGCAGCAGTCCGTTGTTTGTACCCAAAACTATATACGATGTTTTTAAATCTTGCGAGTCTCGTCTCTTTTTCTTCTTAGGCGAGACACCCTGCAATATTTTTTAATTAACTTATTGAATTATACTATTATTTAACGAACTTACTTTGCTGTTACTTTGGAATTGTGATTCAACAAACTGTAGACATGTACAAGGGCAGGTTAAATGGTAGTTAGGAGTGAATTCTTGCTCTAATTTGCCCGTGGGGACGTTCCATATTTTTAATTTGCCCTCGTTCGATAAGAGGGCGAAGTATTTTCCCTGTTTTGAAAACTGGGATGCCATGATCGGGAAAGCACGTTTTCTAACCTACAAATTTGCTAGATTTCAATTGAACGGAATGAAGTTAGCGTGGCGCGATCTACGCACTTTATACCAAACTAAAAACAAATAAATATCAAATTTCTAATGTTGCTGTTGTTTATGTTTAATTTAAAACTTTCTGTATTTGATTAATTAGGTAATTATGATAGTGATCATTTCTATTAAGAATTTGTTATAAAATATAAGTAATTAGATTAGTGATGGAAAAAGTTGTTTTCGTGTAGTGGTAGTCCAGCGGGAAAGTTAAAATAACTTCGCAATATATCAGGGATTAGTTTTATAATAAGTATAATTTATTAAATAAATGTAGGGTGAATTATTTTAGTTGTTTATGTAACGATAGATTATAAAATTATAAATTATTATGTATGTAAAATGTGCTGTATGGAGGTCCCCCTCCCTCTCTTGACAACTCGACTCGGTGATGCTAACTTCACGCCGACCTTCGAAAAACTTAACCTAATTCATTTTCTAACCACGCCGACGCCGTTGCACGTGTATTTTTTGCATCGAGCTGTTTTGTTGACCATAGTAATTGTTGACAAATAAAAATGGGTAGACCAGGTGAGTTTTTAATCAATTCACCCTCCTTTAACATTACATCCACTCTCAAGTATCCACAATACAACCTTTACTAAACATTTCTAGGTTATGTTAGTAACCACGCTTTGTCATTTTCGCTAATTTTCTCGTGTTTTTTTAGGTTTTTCGCCAGCAGGTGGTCGTGGAGGGTTTGGAGGTAGAGGCGGGGGCGGAGGCCGAGGCGGGGGTGGTTTTGGAGGGGGCCGAGGCCGCGGAGGTTTTGGAGATGGGGGCGGAGGCCGAGGTGGCTTTGGGGGTGGGGGCAGAGGCCGAGGGGGTTTCGGCGGGCGCGGCGGTGGGGATAGAGGAGGACGTGGAGGAGGCCGAGGTCGTGGCGGCGGTAGGGGTGGTCGAGGGGGCGGAGCCGGGGGTTTCAAAGGGGGCAAAACTGTTGTCGTGGAGCCCCATAGGCACGAGGGTGTGTTTATCGCGAGGGGAAAAGAAGACGCACTAGTTACGTTGAACTTCGTGCCCGGTTCAGACGTTTACGGAGAGAAGAGAATATCAGTTGAGGTTAGTTGCGATTGTTTTATATAATTTCTTTTATTTGTTTAGTGATTTGTTTATCTTGGATATGTTTTGGTAACATTTCGAGTATCTACAAAACATCCTGTATGTTATAATAAGTAATAATAATATACTTTACGTAATATTTTACATAAATACAACAACTTAAACTATATTTGTTGCACCTTGATGTTGTTATTGGATATAATGTTTAAAAATTTTGTCCATCTCATCATTGTGCTAGATAATATTATCTCTTATTTGCAACATATGCCTACGAATGACTAGGTGTGTTACTACTGGAGACGAACAAATTTCAAAAATTTTCGTTAAAAATGTTTAGTGTTGCTATACAGAGTATACAAAAGGTATGTCAATATCTGGTCTGAATATTATTAACACACAAATTACTGTTTACATACATAAATATATATAAAATAACAATAAACCTAAAGATGTCATAGTTAAAGAAAACTAATTAACTTAAATAACAAAAAAGAAAGAAAAATATTTTTATTTTTAACTATGTAGGTACCCACATTATTTGGTAATTACAGAAAAGTAAACTGTAAGCCTTTGAGTGTAGATATCACAATATTTCACTGATTTCCAATTACATAATTTGTCAGAAATACAAAATTAAAACTAAATAATTACTTTATAATAATTAAATTTAATCATATGACAATTAATTCGCGAGTTTTTGGTAGAATCAGGATATGAAATTCTGATTAGAGGCTAGTTTTTGAGAGAATTAGTACCAAAAAGCGCAAAAACGCGATAACAAGTTTTTTTAGAAGAAAAAAATTACAATTCAACATTTCTACTGTATTTTGGTTGTATTTTTGAGAAATTAGTACTAGTTGGAAATCTAAAAAGCCTAAACTCAAAAACTTATCAATTATTTTTTTATTAACATCATATCTGTTGCATGCTAAGATGTTGTAGTTAAAAAGATAAAATAGATTTTTTTTGATTTTTTTGTACTTATCGGTTAGGTTTACTTCTCACGTTCACATTAAGTTATTTGGTTGGCTATCCACAGAATTAAATATGACGGAACTGACGTCAAAATTATAACTCATACAGATTTTTACAAATAGCGAGTTTTTCTTCATAGAAAAGGGTCAAGGGTCCCCTGCAGTCTTGTGTACAGATTTATTTTTATGTTTAAATAAATAATATCTCAAAAATCTCAACTAATACCACCACAACAAACAAAAATATGTACATAAATATTGAGTGGAAAAAGGGATAAAATTAAGTGTAAAGTTAAGTGTTTTCTGTGAAAATGTCAGTTTTTAACAAAAAAATGGTTATTATGTAAATTATAGCTTGTAAAATTTGCCATCAAAAAGGTATCATATATATTTTTTCATACAAGTAATTGTTTCAAAAATATAGATGCCCGATTGTATGCTTCAGGCTAGTTTGCGTTTTGTGTTTGCAAAAATTAAAAAAGCTGAGCTTTCCTGTGTGGACTTTATTTAATATTAATAATTTTTGAGCAAAGAAGGTTACAAATACAATTCTCCTTTCTTTAAAAAAAATCTCTTTTGTCGACACTATTGCGAATGAAGAAAATTTAATCTTGTCTCGTATCTTTCTTGAGTTGGTTTAGCAGCCATTTTGTCTGAAAACGGTTATTTATAGGAAAAAGCGGTATTACCTTTTATATAGAAAATATATCAAGCTATAATTTTGAAAATACACAGTATATTTTGCTGTAAAACCAGGGTTGTTATGTATAAAACAATTTTAAAACAGTGTTTTAAACATGAAAATCAAGCAAAATATATATTTTGTTTTAAACGTGTTTTAAACTACCGATACTTGAACAGTTTTTGTTGTTTTTCATAAAATATACTAATAGTTTTATTCCCTGTTTAAAACATGTTTTTTTGCAAAGTGTTTCGTTAAACAGAAAACATGTTCAGATGTTCTCAAAAAGTGGACGTTAATATATATGTATTATAAACTGAATAATTTAAATAAAATAATTTCTATTTTCTTTTTTATTTATCTATAGAACGAAGGAGAGAAAGTCGAATACAGAGTATGGAACCCGTTTAGAAGCAAACTAGCAGCCGCCATATTAGGCGGAGTCGACAAAATTCACATGGGCCCCGGCAGCAAAGTCCTATATCTCGGCGCAGCATCCGGCACGACAGTCTCCCACGTCTCCGACATCGTAGGCCCCGACGGTCTAGTATTCGCCGTCGAATTCTCCCACAGATCAGGCAGAGACCTCCTGAACGTAGCCAAGAAACGCACCAACATTATTCCTATAATAGAAGACGCCCGCCACCCGCATAAATACAGAATGCTGGTCGGTATGGTAGATACCGTCTTTGCGGATGTCGCTCAACCCGATCAGGCCCGTATCGTAGCGCTAAATTCACATCAGTACCTGAAAAATGGGGGCCATTTTGTGATTTCTATCAAGGCTTCTTGTATTGACTCTACCGCGCAGCCCGAGGCTGTTTTCGCAGCGGAAGTTGCGAAGTTAAAAGCGGAGAAGTTGAAGCCACAAGAGCAGATTACGTTAGAACCGTACGAACGTGACCACGCTGTTGTTGTGGGTGTTTATAAGCCTCCGACGAAAAAGAACGAATAGAGGCGGAGCTCTAGGATTTAAGTGTAATATGTTAGAGTACGATACGGTTATATTATAATGATAGGTTCTTTTGATAAGATATTAAAGATTGAAAACTTGTATTGGTGTTTTATTTGTTATAAGTGCTGGGGTAATAAAAAAAGTGGAATAGAATAATAATAAAACATGGAATTATATTCTATAACACTTTATTTGGTGGGAAACTAAACATATTTCTTCTTAGATTAAATGAGTACTTTCAAAATAATAATATATATAAAGTTTAAAATAATGGTCATCTTTGATGTTCATATGTGAGTTGAGATCTGTACTTCCATTTTATGATATTTATGGTTGAAAACCATAATTCACACAAATATGTTGAACTGACAACACACTTTCATCTTTCTTTAACATATCTTGCACGCAGCGCTTTAAGAACGTTTTTTTTTTTAATTTCATTTAAATACATAAGTAAAAAAGTTTAAAAATTTCTACTGTTATTTCAGATAATTAAAAACATAACTCAAATCAAATTTCTTAAATCTGTACCACAGGTATAGATCCCTTGATCTGTACGAACCTTTACAATTTCAAAATGCAAGAAGATCGCAACTAACTTCACGCGGTATAAAAATCTGACAAGTGCGTGTTGCTTTTTCAAATCCACTCAAATATTTGCCTCAAACCGGGTAAGTTTGAAGCCGTTCGGACCGCGGGTGCCTTAAAAATGTAAAATTAACATTTCGGGTGGTGTGTTCTGTGAAATCGCTGCATTTCCATGCGAGATTTTCCATATTTTCGTCGTTTTTTCCGGTGAATACATATTAACCCAGCGAAGAGCAGATTCAAGCGCTGTGATTGGCTCAACTTTCGAGCGTGACGTACCTACATTCCTCGCTATGAAATATTTGACATTTCGGTTTGATTTTTCGGGGTTTCGTGTATAGTTTCGTCTGGTTCCGTCAGTTTCGTGTTGTTAGTGGCTTTAGTGCAGTGATAGGAAGACGATACATAATGGGAAGACAATTAAGACATTCCTTTGAGACCGGTAAGCGATTTGCATGTGTTATTTCCACAGTTTTTTCGTTTACATACTTTATTTAGCTGTATACGGTAACTGCTGTATGCGTCAGTCGAAAATTTAAAAATGTGTATGAAGAAACATTATAATAAAATCAATACGTGGCCAATAGCATATTATGAATAAACTACTTAGATAATGTGCGTAAATAATAAGTTCAAATTGGCTTTTTTTACCAGTAAGTACGAAACCTGCATTACCAACGATGCATCGGTTTTAACTATGACGTTAAGCGGTAGGATATAGATGGCGCACTAGTCGTGTGTATTGTCGTCGGTATTTGTATTCGCGATGGTGGACATAACCTACCCGCGGTGTTTATTTTGAATTTTGGTACTGCCCAAAATTGCATTTTGATTGTGTTTGCGTGATTTTGTAACTTTGTAATAATGCCGTGGGTGAAAAAGTGTTTGCGTGACGGCGTATTCGGTTCTTGACAATTTCCTGAACGCGAAGATGTTCTTATTTGATACTTCATGGATGCAGCGGTAGATAATACTACTTTTGGGGCCAAATCCTAATTTACTAGAATAGTCACGTGTTTAGGGTAAGTACTCCTAACAAAATAAGGGTGGCCTAAAATATCGATGCGTTCTGCAATTATACTGTATGAAAGTCGGAAAATAAAAAAACCTACTTCGAGAAAAGTTTAGTACATAACTTGTAGGGGGCTACAAGGGGGTGTTACTAGTTTTGTTGTAGATGGCGCTAGTGTAGACAATCGACACTAGCGAAAATCTGATGCCCCATTTCGGGCCATTTCTCCAGAGTATTCATTAGAGCTAGTATAGGTCCTAGTACAAAAAAGCATCCATAGTGAACTTAATTTTGTACCAATTCTGTCATGTTATACAACAAATTATAGATACAGCACGAGAGAATCTCATAACATGCGTGGGTCAATCCATCTGAAATGGTCCAGAAAAAGACAAGTTGGTCGCTTGCTATCTTGCTATCTTCTGGGAGTGCAAAACCATTTTTTTTTAAATTATTTTATTCAGTTCAGAAATGACGACCAGTTTTGTGTCAGCGAATCCGACTTTTTTGACATTGGTATGTGTTTGCGTTAAACGAAATAACTTTGTTTGAAATTGTCGTAGAGAGTTGAAATAAAAACCACGCGATTAAGCACATTCCAAGCTATCTGTTAGGTATATAATGCATTTTTTACGCTTATTTTCTGTTAAAAAAAATATTTTTAACTTTACTTACGATAGTCCATTAGGAGGCGGTTTCATGATTTTTTTAGACATGAAGGAGTACGTAATTTGTCCATTCAATATTTTTTAGTTATAACCTTGTATGCAAAGGGCTTATAATAAAAAAATAGCTTTCTTACTCCGTCTCCCTATTGATGACAAGCTATTGAAATTTCAAAATTTCTCATTTTTACGTTGTTTAATGTCAAATATCTCTGATGGGACCAGGACAAACAATCTGAAACTTTCAAAATTAATTCGTTTTTCATAAGGTTTAATAATAAATAAAAACATTCTTGTGTATTGCACTGTTTGGAATAACAGCCCTTTAAAATGAGAGCAAAATCACATGACTGTAAAACAAATTTAAATAAAAATTCTCTCTCAAATACAAAACAAAGCATACTATTCATAACAATTATGTTATTTTTTACAAAAGAGACTTATAAAACTAAGTGATCTTCATACGTTTCTGAAGTTGATATGATGTCATCTTATTACACCTTCTGTTGGTTGAGGAAAGAATTTGTGAAAACTTCTATTTCCTTTTATCTGTTTGGATCTCTGAACTCTATCATAAAGGCAGGTTTTGTGTTCTGAAACCTCTTCTTTTACCACTAAGATGTAGTTTACCCCTGGTAGGTGTCCTTTACAAAAGGAGAACATTGCCAAGGTCCTCGAAATGTCGCTGCATAGTCACATCTACCCGTCTGTATCAGGTTACATCTCTCCCGACCAACATGGATTTGTCGAAGGGCGTTCAACTGTCACCAACCTCGCATATTTTACACAGTATACCGCGGAGATCTTGGATGGGCGAGGACAGGTGGACGTCATCTACACTGATTTTGCCAAGGCTTTCCACAGGATCAGCCACTCTATACTTTTGAGGAAACTGAACCAGTACGGATTCAGCAGCTCACTGTCAGCATTTTTTCAATCCTACTTTGACTCCAGACAGCAGTACGTGCATTACAATGGGTTTGTTTCCCGTGGATTCCTGGCCGCATCTGGTGTACCGCAGGGCTCAAACTTGGGCCCCCTGCTTTTCTTGATCTTCATAGACGATTTGGCGTCGCGCATTGATTCTCACAAGGTGCTGTATGCAGATGACTTGAAAATTTTTACTTCCATTGAGAGCACTGATGATTGCCTGTACCTCCAGGAGCAGCTTGACCGTGTCGACGGTTGGTGTGTGGAGAACTGCCTGTCCCTGAATGCTTCCAAGTGCAGGGTTATGACGTTTACTAGAAGACAACATCCAATCGATTTTCATTACGAGATGAATGGCACAATACTAGCGCGCACCCCGCTGCGGCGTGACCTTGGTGTTACATTTGACGGCAGGATGACATTTGTGGAGCATATTAACACTATTGCCTCGTCCTCGAGAAGAATGCTTGGTTTTATCATTCGGAATTGTAGATCCTTCTCTAGTGTCGCTGCTTTAAAAGCATTATACTATGCGCTAGTGAGATCAAGACTTGAGTATGCGGCTTTGATTTGGTGCCCACTTTATGATGTCCATAAGTGTGCGCTCGAGGCTATTCAGAGAAAATTCGTGAAGTTTCTCTCGTTTCGTGTCGATGGGTATTATCCCCAGCGCGGTTGTGATCATGGATTATTGCTGTCGCGATTCGGAGTTCTGTCGTTGGAGTGTAGAAGATTTGTTATTAGCTTGTCGTTTTTGTATAAGCTTTTGCACAACGGGGTTGACAGCCCGCCGTTGCTCTCTCAGGTGTTGTTTTCGGTGCCGCGTGTATCCTCCCGTTCTGATAATACTTTCTACTGTCCCTGCGCTAGAACCAATGTGTTGTTGAGGGCACCTGTGTTTGCCATGTGTAGTAACTACAACAAGTTGTCAAGTGCGTGCGATATTAATTGTACATCTCTGAAGCAACTCACTGCCATAGCTATTGATCATTTCGGCTGAGTTTTGTTTGATTGTATGCTTTTTCATTTTCCTTATATACGTGTGCAATGTGCATGAATTTGTTCTGTTATTTTTCTATGATTTTTTTTATGCAAGAGTACTGCAATGTTGATTAGTGAACTTTATTACTTTTGCAATTAAACATATGTGTAATGTATTTTGTATGCTGGTTTATGAAAAATTGTCCTGTAACTGGAACTTCTGTTGGGCAATAAATGGATTATTATTATTATTATTATTATTATTATTATTATATATTAAGGATTTGGCTATTAAGTGGTCTTTGAAGACTGGCTTTAGCCAGTAGTCGCATCGTTGTCCCCCTATACCGTCGCATGCGTTTTTTCCATGTGCACATCCAAAAATGCCATTTTGCATGTAACCCAAAATCTTTTTTATGAGACGATAAGTTTGCAATGTTCTTTTTGTTCTTGTATTGACTGCACCATCAGAAAAATATATAAGCTTTTTGATATACTTGACAGATTTTGTTTTATATAATTAGTTAAATGTTTCTGAAAACAGTCGCATATAACTGGCTTCTGGCTCAGCTCATTAGTTAGCCTGTTGGAACAGGCTCACAACTAAGGGAGCGGTTGGGACTGTCCTGTAGTGGCAAGCATTAATATATTGAAAACATCTAAACCTCCTGGAACTGTTTATTTATTTACATTATATTTTTATAGAAGCAGTAATATAACATATTCGTTATTCTATTATAATTATTTTAAGCTGAATAAAGTTAATATCATTGTAATAAAATGTAATAAATTTAAATAATTGTGCTTTTCCAACTTCAGGACGGAATTATCGTATTTGTTAGTAAGCTGATTAACGTTTTTCCCCATGTTTGAGGGCATGTTACTCCAAACACGGTGCAATACACAAGAAAGCTTTTATTTATTATTAAACCTTATATAAGGTGAATTAATTATGAAAGTTTTAGATTTTTTGCCCTGGTCCCATCAGAGATATTTTACATTAAATATTGCAAAAATGAGAAATTTTCAAATTTCTATAGCCTGTTAGCAATAGGGGGAAGGAGTAAGAAAGCTATTTTTTTATTACAGGACCTTTACATACAAGGATATAACTAAAAAATATTGAATGGACAAATGAAGTACCCCCTCATATCAAAAAGAAAATCATGAAAACGACTCCTAATAAGCTATAATATATATTGTAATATATTGTAAGTAAAGTTTAGGATATTTTTTGCTTAATAGAGTGGTTTTTATTTCAACTCTCTAGGTCCGTCTGAAAAAAAAAAATCTTAGGTTATTTTTAGAGTTATGATTTGTTACCGATTTATATTGAAAATATGGCTGTTTCGATAAATTCACAAACTCAGCATTTTCTTTTTGGGGAGCTTTATGTCTTGGTAGGGCCTTTATACTGTTTATTGATGCATCATAAACATAAACATAAACAATCGTAGCAAGTTTCATAAAACTTCTTAGGTTATTTTGTAGAGTTATGATTTGTTTACGATTTATATTGAAAATATGGCTGTTTCGATAAATTCACAAACTCAGCATTTCCTTTTGAGGGAGTTTTATGTCTTGGTAGGGCCTTTATACGGTTTATTGATGCATCATAAACAATCGTAGCAAGTTTCATAAAAATTCTTAGGTTATTTTGTAGAGTTATGATTTGTTTACGATTTATATTGAAAATATGGCTGTTTCGATAAATTCACAAACTCAGCATTTCCTTTTGAGGGAGCTTTATGTCTTGGTAGGGCCTTTATACGGTTTATTGATGCATCATAAACAATCGTAGCAAGTTTCATAAAAATTCTTAGGTTATTTTTAGAGTTATGATTTGTTACCGATTTATATTGAAAATATGGCTGTTTCGATAAATTCACAAACTCAGCATTTACTTTTGAGAGATCTTTATGTCTTGGTAGGGCCTTTATACTGTTTATTGATGCATCATAAACAATCGTAGCAAGTTTCATAAAAATTCTTAGGTTATTTTTAGAGTTAAGATCTGTTATCGATTTATATTGAAAATATGGCTGTTTCGATAAATTCACAAACTCTACATTTCCTTTTGAGGGAGCTTTACGTCTTGGTAGGGCCTTTATACTGTTTATTGATGCATCATAAACAATCGTAGCAAGTTTCATAAAAATTATTAGGTTATTTTTAGAGCTATGATTTGTTAACTATTTATATTGAAAATGTGGCTGTTTCGATAAATTCATAAACTCAGCATTTTCTTTTGGGGGAACTTTATGTCTTGGTAGGGCCTTTATACTGTTTATTGATGTATCATAAACAATCGTGGCAAGTTTCATAAAAGTTCTTATGTTATTTTTAGAGTTATGATTTGTTTACCATTTATATTGAAAATATGGCTGTTTCGATAAATTCACAAACTCAGCATTTTCTTTTTGGGGAGCTTTATGTCTTGGTAGGGCCTTTATACTGTTTATTGATGCATCATAAACAATCGTAGCAAGTTTCATAAAACTTCTTAGGTTATTTTGTAGAGTTATGATTTGTTTACGATTTATATTGAAAATATGGCTGTTTCGATAAATTCACAAACTCAGCATTTCCTTTTGAGGGAGCTTTATGTCTTGGTAGGGCCTTTATACGGTTTATTGATGCATCATAAACAATCGTAGCAAGTTTCATAAAAATTCTTAGGTTATTTTTAGAGTTAAGATTTGTTACCGATTTATATTGAAAATATGGCTGTTTCGATAAATTCACAAACTCAATATTTCCTTTTGAGGGAGCTTTATGTCTTGGTAGGGCCTTTATACTGTTTATTGATGCACCATAAACAATAGTAGCAAGTTTCATAAAAATTCTTAGGTTATTTTTAGAGTTATGATTTGTTAACGACTTATATTGAAAATATGGCTGTTTCGATAAATTCACAAACTCAGTATTTCCTTTTGAGGGAGCTTTATGTCTTGGTAGGGCCTTTATACTGTTTATTGATGCATCATAAACAATCGTAGCAAGTTTCATAAAAATTCTTAGGTTATTTTGTAGAGTTATGATTTGTTTACGATTTATATTGAAAATAGAAAAAGTTAGCCATATTTCCCAAAATTATGCAAATCAAACTTAACAACCCTAACAATGTCACCACCACTGACAGATACCTTAATAACTTGTTTAGCACATATTTTGATAGCCTACAGGGCATAAGTAAAATTTTATTTCAAATTATTATATTAAATTTCAGATGTGATAAAATGTTTTATTTTATAAAAAAAAAATGATGAAATCATGCGATAAAACAGTACTTTAGGTAAATACTTAGCTGGTTTAATAGTTAATGTAGGTGTAAAAGCTTATTGATAGAAATGAACTTATTGAGAAATATCGATTTTGAGACATCCTGTAATAATACCTATTACAATAATAAAAATAATAATTGTCATTTTGACTCAAATGTTTCATATGCACTCGTTTTTTCTCTCGGTCGTTTAAATTACTTCGTTATTAAACTTTTAACGGAATAAAAACGATAAATGAAGTCCATATGAAACTTCTTAATTAAACATTTTATTTCTAAAAGAATTTGGAAAATCAGCAAAAGTTTAATACGAACTTATTCGTTTCTTAATTTCTTTATTCATATTATTTTTATTAAGCATTTGGAATTTTGTTACCTATTAATATAGTCATATGAAACATCCCAAAACAGTGTATTTTTTGTAAATTACAGTCTTTATGATAAATTTTGTGCTTACGGACCAAATGTACCCATTTGGGTCTCATTACTTCCCAAACGTCAATAGATGTTAGAAACGATAACACGATATTTTCAAACGAAAACAAAAGTGCTTGTAGTAATAATGAATGAACGATGTCACAAAGAGAAATTCTAGATTTCCATTCCGAAGCGGAAAGCTTCTAGCACCGAATAGCGCCACCATATCCCCCTACATATACAGCGTGATCGATTATCTATAATTATCAAATGCCGTGTCACTTTCGGAACGCCACATAATGCGCACACTTTACATTCGCCCTGCAATTACGTGCGGCAAATTCAACGCAGTACAAGGAACGAAGAACATTGCAATACACACAACATTGTTACCCGGCAACCGATACAAACATAACGGGTACATTGATTTTGCACACGGAACCGGTTACGACTGGATACGGGCATTTCCATCACCTCAATTCCACCCGATTACACCCAAAAAAATACACAATCTAGAACAATCAAACCAAAAAAAAAATCACACCAATCATTTTCACAAATTTAAAATCGTACGAAAACTAGTTGTCTAAAGATTATATGGCTGTGAGGAACGTTTGTACCTCGAAAATTGTATAGCCCGATAAATTGGGGATAAATAAATTACATAACCCCCCTAACTTTTGTATAAAAGCATCTCCAAACAGATTTGAAATGTCAATTTGACGTTTAACAATGGGGTTAGGTTATGTGTTAAGTTCTCAAAGCGATCTTACGAACATAACCACACTACCCGATTGTTTGAATTCGGGAAAATCTAGTAAAATTTGGGTTTATAATTCTGTATCGTCCGAGTTTGACATAAATATGACAGTTCCGGTGATTATAGCGAATTTTCCCATGAACCACTGCGTTGTATTCGAGATATTCGTTACGATTATTGAGTACTTGCATGACTTGCAAATATTTTTCGACACATGGAGCTGTAAATGGTCTAGCAAAACGAGATTCTTCGTAATCGTTAAGAATAACGAATTTCTGTACGAAGGTTTCGGAGTTTTGTATAAATATTTCGTCTTAAACGCGTTTGTAATACACAATGGGAGAATATATACCTACAACCCATTGGAAAGGTGTGGAACCCAAATAAATACAACAGTCTACGAAACTAATAATTGCGAATCGAAGATTTTACACGAATATTTCGGTTGCGAATTAGATGTTGTTTCAATTTCTGTACCCCCGTATGTTTTAGATGCCTCAAATAAAGATGATCCAGGTTACGAGATAGTAATGTTGCGAGAAATTGGTAAAACACTGAACTTTGAGGTTAAATATCTTCACCATAACGAAGTACATTGGGGTTTGAAGACACACAACGGAAGCTATACCATACTCTACAAATGTTTGTACGAAAAAACAGCAGATTTGATGATAGGCATGGTAATGGCTAATGAGACATATTTTGATAATTTTTCGCCTACAATCTGTCACACCAACGGATATTTAGCGTTTTTTACCCCATCGGCTCTACCTGTATCAGGTTGGCAAACCTTTATCTTAGCTTTCGACTACAAAATTTGGGGTTTATTCATAACTTCAGCGATATCCACAGTGGTAATCTGGTGGGGAATAGCAAGAATAAACTACGAGTCAAACGAATACACGATGACAAAATGCGCGCTGAAAGTCTGGTGCGTTATTTTTTCAAGTTTCAGCGCACAGCCAAAATCCACTTTTCTCAGAAATATGTTCATCCTATGGTCAACCTACTGCTTTATAATAAACAGCACGTACCAAAGCGTTCTAATATCATTTTTAACACGACCAACATACGAAAAACAAGTATCAAACATACAAGATCTACTAAATTCCGGTCTGGAATTTGGAGGATTTTATTCCTTACGCAGCATTTTCAACACAAAAAACGTCCAACACGAAAAAATCTACCAGAATTGGGTCGTCTGCCCTTTGACAGAAGAATGCGTCAACCGAACAGCTGAAGAACGAAACTTCGCCGTGTATAAAAACACTAGGCAGGTGAATTACCTTACAGAGAACTACTATATCGCCGAGTCTGGACGTTATAAGCTGTACCAATTCAAAGAGACGCAAATTTATTTTATTTGGATGGTTTTTGCGAAGAATTTTCCACTGTTGGATCGTTTTAATGTGGTTGTTCGGCGTATGCAAGAGTCTGGTTTGATTTTGAAATGGGATATAGATGCACAGAGAATGGGGAAATTAAATTTTGATGCGACAAATACGCTGAAGGCATTGATGTTGACCGACCTGAAGTTGGCGTTTGTTATTTTGGTTGTCGGATTTGGCATTTCTACGCTCGTTTTTGTGTACGAAGTTAGCTTTAAAAAGAGATAGTGTATAGTTAGTTTATTTTTTTAAGATAGATGATTGAATATTGTTGTTTTACCGCAGTATATGGCAAAAATAAGTCGAACATGTTATATAGCAATGTTTCAAGAGTACAACGCAGTTTATTTGATTTAATAATACACAAAATTAAAGATAAAAGGTACATAATTTTCTGTCTAGTAGTAGATTTTTTATATTTTCTTCGTTTACGACAAATCTGTTTCTTTTTTTTTACATTATTTTACTCCGTTCAGAAATGGCGTTATGATGGCGTTTTGTGTCAGCGAATCCGACATTTTTGACATTGGCGTGTTTGCGTTGAACAAAATATTTTTATGATACTTGCTACGATTATTTATGATGCATCAATAAACAGTATAAAGGCCCTACCAAGACATAAAGCTCCCTCAAAAGAAAACGCAGAGCTTGTGAATTTATCGAAACACCCATATTTTCAATATAAATCGTTAACAAATCATAACTCTAAAAATAACCTAAGATTTTTTATGAAACTTGCTACGATTGTTTATGATGCATCAATAAACAATATAAAGGCCATACCAAGACATAAAGCTCCCCCAAAACAAAATGCTGAGTTTGTGAATTTATCGAAACAGCCACATTTTCAATATAAATCGTTAACAAATCATAACTCAAAAAATAACCTAAGAATTTTTATGAAACTTGCTACGATTGTTTATGATGCATCAATAAACAGTATAAAGGCCCTACCAAGACATAAAGCTCCCTCAAAAGGAAATGCTGAGTTTGTGAATTTATCGAAACAGCAATATTTTCAATATAAATCGTAAACAAATCATAACTCTAAAAATAACCTAAGAGTTTTTATGAAACTTGCTGCGATTGTTTATGATACATCAATAAACAGTATTAAGGCCCTACCAAGACATAAAGCTCCCTCAAAGGGAAATACAGAGTTTGTGAATTTATCGAAACATCCATATTTTCAATATAAATCGTAAACAAATCATAACTCTAATTAAATTTTGCATTTACTTATTATTTGCCGCAGTTTATTATTCTGTTTCCCCATGGTTAATACACAACCCGTTTCCAAGAAATTGTTTTATAAGTTCGCAAGCCTCAACTTAAACATCTAAATCCAAAATGGCGGCCATTAATAAGACAAAAATTGGTTTCTCCGCCATCTTTAAAGTTAATTTCCTAAACAAAACTTTTAAAAATACTTTTTGGGTTACACAACAAACGTACATTTCCATTGCAATATGTCAAAATAACCGTCATCCGCGCGCATTCCCACAAACAACAAAAATACGGATGCACCTCCATTAGCAACAAAAAATAAACCGCACCCTAAAATCCCTTTATTTATAAACCACCTCTCACGCGAAAAAAACAAAACGCAAACGAATCATCGATCTTTCAAATGCGGAACATTGTTAAATCGATATTATGCAAAAGACGAAGCCGCGGCGCGCGATCTTAGCGAGCGCCGACAATAGTTCACCGCACGTCCGCGCGGCGGCGCTAATTACCTTCTCTCAACGCATTTCAAAAACGCGTACACATTACAGAGAATACCGGGCCGTTCATTATTTTTCGGCCCGACGTTGTTAATAATGACGAATGATAATTTCGCCACGGTTCAGGGGGCACAGCGCTAGCGCGGGGCGCCGTTGCATGACCGTACGCTTCCGGAAGCGACAACGTAACCGACCGCCAGGTGGCGCATGCGTCCGCGTTGCCTAGCATCCGACTTTGTGTGTATTGTTGATACATTTGAATAAGCGGGCTTCAATATGCACACTTTTGACTAGTACAGTTTTATAGTGACCGCCTTTGGCAACGTTTCTTCACGAATTTGTGCTCCGATTCTTTAATTTTTCATTTTGTTCAGTGGTGTTTGATGAGTTACGAGTTTAGTTTCGTTTATTTTGTGTTTTTTGACGAGCGAACAGCGGTGGACGTTTCGCTAAAAGCGACGCAGGTTTTGTCGATGTTTTTGCTCAATTGGTGAACGTTTTTGATATTGTTTTGCACGGAAACGTTCAATAATGTTCGTTTTGTGTATATTCCTACCAAATTATTGTATATTTTACCCAAATTTAAACCAATTTTCAAGCATTTCTAACCTAATTTTATTTGAATCATCACGACTATACCGTTAGCTTTAGTATTATATTAACCTCATATAATACCCAATTTCTGACATTGCGTAATGATTATAGTAGTGGACGAGTGATTTTGTAAGTGGTGTATTGTTATTTTTGTGTCGTTTCTATACCTGTGAGTTCGCTGGGGGTCGATATTTTGCCCGTTTGGTCGGAAATCAATATGAAGCTTGACGATAACAACCTTTATGCTTGCTGGGCATTGATTTTTTGCCGGTAAACGCGCTAGCTGCTGGCGCCGGGGCCCGCAGTTTATTTAAATAGTTCGCGTGCTAGGCTGTGATTAAGGAAGTTGAAATTCTAGGGCCGCATGTCAAAAATGGGCCCTCCCCCTTCCACTTGCCGTGTATATGCGCTATGGATGTGTGTATGTGTGAGTGTGTGTGTGTATCGTGTTATGGTATATTGATTATGAGGGTACAGGAAAAATGCTCTAATTTTCTATTACCTGTTTTCTAAACTCGATATTTGTATGATGATTGTTGCTGAATTGCATGTAGCAAACTTTGTTGTAGTAGTGTTAAATTAAATTGCAATTAATACCATAGTTATTGTAACACAACTTATTGTAACACAGTTTTTGGTCTCATGTAACACCTTGTATAAATAATGTTAAAGCAAAGAGATACTCTAACTCCATAACCAAAAATTGTTTTCGCCTACTTTTGTTAACAGATCTTTAAAACAAAAATTCTCAAAATGATGCTATTTGAACTCAAAAATCTGTTAGAAGTTTTAATGTTCGACCATTTCTATATATTTGAAAGTTTGGAGTTTTAAATTAAACTATTCTGAGTAGGCTGCCACTTCCGGTCTACCGGAAATTTATATCATTGTTATTTTAAACGGAATTATACAATTTTCATTTAATTTATAGTTTCCTTCCACGTGCAAATGCATCTGATATAGTTTAGCAGGCTTTGATATTTTGATAGGTGTTGTAATTTATTATCTATAACGTTTTACATGATTTTTGGCGAATGAGCATTTCTAAATGTAGTAATTCAATAATAAGAAGAATAAAGAAGAATTTTTTGAAATTTGTTCTTCATGCATGTTGGTATCATTTTAGAAAAAAAATCTTGTGTTCGTATTCTAAACGCACAAAATATAATAATATAGAAAATAGGTAAATTTTCAAGTTTTGTTTGCACATTTTGAAGGTAATTTGATCCCCTATTTTTATAGATAACCAAAGATTAAAACAAAAAGCATTTCGGAACTTTACTTCTTTTCTTGCATGGGAATTTTGGCTTGCTCATAGCGCATTTTTATTTTAGTAATTTATAATAACACCATTTGAAAAAAATGGTAATGGTAAGGTTTAAAAATGTAGCACTTGTGTTGAAATTTTTGAACATCCTGCTAACCTCACTTTTATGTTTTGATATTATCTAACCCAAATCAAAATAAACAAAAATGGCCTGTCAGTTGATTACATAAGCATAGCTCCCTATAGCATGAGACTTTTTTTCATATATAGGTACACATATTTTGAGTGAGCTGAACATAAGCACAATTTGGAAAATTGCACCTATGATAGCTATAAGTATGGTATGAGTCTTATATGTTTTTATCTACGACTTTTATCTACCATGATACACACCGATGATTATGATGATTGATGACAGTAGCTTTGCATTATAATAACAGGTCGTCCCAATAATGACTTCATTATTCGGACGAACTGTCATCATTATACGAAAGTATTCTCAAGACTGTCAAAACCTACGAAGTTGACAGTTCGCCTCGCCGCCATTCATAAACACATTTAACATATTTTATATGAAATGGAATTTATGAGTCGTAGATAAAACGTCGTATTTGACTCGCACATAACGGATCCATTATTAGTGTAGCACACCATTATAAATTACGGATAAATAATGTCAGCCTATAGCAAGATGTATGACCTTTCTGTTTGATTTTCTTGTAATACATAGGTACTCGTAAATTAATACGAAAGATTAAGATTTGTTAAACAAAACGTCAAATTCGCAATACATACAAATAAGTAGGAAATATTGAATTCTGTAAAGATAATTATAGAGAAAAATAGTTATAATTAAAGGTGATGTGGATAATGATGATGTGGACTTTTACCTGAAAACAGATATTTACGAATGTAATGTATTTAAGCATATTAAAGTAGAAATTTTTTGATAATTGCGTAGCAGTGTAATATAGGCAGAATAGTAATTTAACCGCTTGTTAATCTTTTTTTGTTTATTATAAATTTTCGAGTTATTTCGGTTTCTTTTAAATTACGTCCTTTATGGGTATAGTTAGGTCCATCTGTACACACTGTATTTTACTTTTGTTTTATAACACCTTGTATAAATAATGTTAAAGCAAAGAAATACTCTAACTCCATAGCCAAAAATCGTTTCGTCTACTTATGTTAACCGATCTATAAAAAATTCTCAAAATGGTGCTATTTGAACTATACATATTTTACACGTTTTGAGATGTTGATGATTTTTCTGCTTTATTGTCTTGAGTACATAGATGATCTGAGTCTTTTTTATTTGTTTTCGTGTTGAACATTGATGTTTCTAAGCCTCATTATTCATAAATTAGAAATACATGCATGGTGTTTCAAAATGTATGGTCATACATTTAAGGGATTGTTCATTTGTGTTTTCTCAGTGAAAATTGTTAATAAATGTTTGCTCAATCATGAACGGTTACTAAATTATCAATCAATTCATTATCATTAAAAACATATATTTAACAAAAGCATTTACCTTTGTAACAATTTAGTGTCATGTATGGCGCATATGTTAAGTGATCTCAAAGCTATTCTGAGGACCGGCAATTACCTATAATAATCTAATCTAAGCTAATTTATGGCATGAGTCTTGAGAGTGAACGTAAATGTTGTACATATTGTATTTCTGTGGTAAGTTTTGAAATAATCACACTGTACATAATTGCTATGTTTATATGCATAGCAATTCTTAAAAAAATTTAAGGCATCTTCATTCAAAAAATATACAAATATACGTGGGTTGCTTTAAAAAAATTACCTGGTTATCAAATGTCTAAACATATTCTTTTGTTAATTATGGATAAATCATTTTCTGTTATGATACAAATAACGTTTGTGTTTAACCTTGATGTTATTTACGTGTTATTACACTTATTATTTATTACCCAGTACTGTCGTGACGGTATAAAATGATGTAAAGTAGCAAAGGATGCAGACAAAATTCATTATACGAAAAAAATATTTTAGAGCTACCCACATGTGTTCATATTATGTACTACTACAGCAAAAGGTGGCCGGAACCTACCTCTAGTACGAGGATTTTAGGAAATTCATAATAAATAACTATATGTTCAATGACTTAACAGTCAACTTACAAAAAAATAGGAAAATGGAAACCAATTGCTCAAAAAGAGCACCATTGGTCTCCGAATAAGCTTCTGCACGGTACTTCAAACTTACACTTAAACAGCGGCGTCTAATGTCATCTTTAATGTCAGCTTTCGAGCGATCGCAACATTCTGCCACGTTCTCCGTAAATGAGCATCATATCCACATACTCAATACTTGACAAATTCTCCATTTTTTACCATTGTCCACGGCACAGCTTAGCTGATCGTAGAGTAGGTCAACTACTACTTCCTAAATAATATAAATGAATTACCAGTATTCTGTCAAAACCAAATAGTTATCGAACAAAATTCCTTTTGAAACCACCCTTTACTTTCAACTTAATCTCAGTTTAGTGCTTGTTGATAACAATACTTTTTTAACGTTATTTAAAATCAGAAAGAATTTTATGTTTTCACTAACATCTCCCAGCAAAGGAAGCACTGAGTCCTATTTACTACCCGGACCTTCGTCCTTTATATTCCCAGACACTTTAAACTTGCCCATATTTGAACAATTCTGATGTGTTTGCATTAAAATAAAACGAATTAGCCAGGATTTTACAGATATTGACAGTAGGTACTGTCAAAAAATCAGCCTTTGACTTACTGTCATTAGAATAAAAATATCTGGCAGATCCTATATTAATGCAGACACGATCTCGAACAAATAGAATTTTGGTCCTACAGCTAAACTAATTTGACCAAAAAATGTCATAGACATAAATTATACAAAATTTCTTCTACTTTAATTTATTATTTAACTGTTTTTACGAAACTACAAAAATGGCGGCTCATTTGCAAAATCCTTGAAAAATGCATAACAACATTGCTATCCGCACTCGAAATACACATTGCCTTTGTAAACACCATGGAAACACCAAGCTGTTTCAACATTGTTTCACATAGCGTACGTGCGCGCGTGTTTCTCCTCCTCATCGCATTTCCATGCATTTGCGTGTTGAATTGACGTTTCGCAACCGCTGACGTTCTGAATACTGTCAAAAGTTTCAAAATGTCCTGGCTACCTACTATTAATGCAGACACGATTTCGATCAAATAGAATTTGCGCCTGCAGCTAAACTATTAATTTTACCAAAAAATGTTATAGACATAAATTATACAAAATTTCCTCTACTTTAATTTATTATTTAACTATTTTGACGAAATTACAGAAATGGCGGCTCATTTGCAAAATCGTTGAAAAATTCTAAGAGTAAATAGCCAGTTCCTTTGGACTCTTTTGAACCAAAAGCTTTTCAGCTCTAAGTTTGGTCATAAAACTTCTAAATATGAACTTTCGTCCAGATACCTTTAGTAGTCTCTCCGGAATCGTCACAAAAATCGGGTACACACATACATACACACTACCAACACACACACACACACACACACACACACACACACACACACACACACACACACACACACACACACACACACACACACACACACACACACACACACACACACACAGATTTTTTTTTGTACCTTGGTCAAAAATGATCAGGGGACCCAAAAAGACCTATTTCCGCTAAAATTTCATTTTTTTTCTGCACGATTACAATACTTCATAATACTGCGTATGATAAAGTAAAAACGTAGAGATGTCCAATTCTGCATTTTGAATAATTAATTATTGATTGTAACTGGTGCCCATAGAAATTATTGTTCTATATATTGTTTTCTGTAGGCTATAGTAAAGTTGTCTGAGAGAATAAACTTAATTAACTCAAAACTACCCCACTTGCAGATTTGTAAAGCCTTGTATTCCCACGGTTTATCACGTTGTCTTCATGTTTTATTGCAATCCATTTCGTATTCGCTTCATCTTAAGTAACATTATTTTTATTCTTCATTATGCCTATGCAGAAAAGAAGATTTTTTATTCTAACTTCTGAATTTAAAAAAAAAACTATGAATTTATCAACAACTAAAACACACACAACTTCGTTAACATAAATAACATAAAAAGCCTTCTAATTACTGCGCCATTGTGGTGACATACTACTTTTCAAGTATCCAGAAAACCCACACCACATCATGCCAATTCCGAGTTTATCTTTCAAACCACCGTACCTACACAGTCCGGCAATCAAATTACCTATATAATTGCATTTTTCGCCCTTTCGCGGACTTACAACCCCTCTCTCACTCTATGGGGTTGGTGCATGTAGTGGGCCCCAGTAACCCGCAGTAACAAACGTTCGGTTGACGTCATGAAGTCACGATAGGTCTGCATTATAGTCAATAATGCTAACACCGTCACCGCCAGTCACTACTCATACCTGTATATAGCTGCAGAGGGTTGCCACCCCCTCGCACGAAACGGACTAAGTTAAAAATAAGATCGAAGCGAACTAGGGGGCCAGGTACCATTAACAACGTCGAACACACCCTAAAAGCATAAAACAAGTGATATGATTTATGCTTCCATATCGTATGATGGATGTAAAGATTCGACGGAAATGATAAATTGAAAAAAGTTGATGGTGTATGTCGTGTTTTTATCAGTAACAATGTAAATTTGTAAAATTGTCTTTTAGATATTGTGGAACATTAACGAACAAACAGAATGGCTCTTTTTTTGTTCGCAGTGTGCCAAAATATCGTGTTTTGTTATTTATAATAATCCAAGTTTTCGAATATTGCTGACTCTTGTTGTTTCTTTGGACTTTTGTGTGTCATGTTGCTTATAGTGTTGTCCGAAACTTGGCACTGGAAGAATTCACAGATTGTACTTGAATCGTGGTTCTTTTAATGCCATATTTTGTGCAATGCTCTTCACATTTAATGATAATAGATTTGGTGTTTTTTTTTAATATAATTTTGTACCAAAAAATGTTTAAGAATTAGAAGAAGTGTTTAATGATGTTGATGTGTACTTTAGAATATAAATAAATTATTCTGAAATACCAAACTGTTTTCTTCCTATTTAGGTAACTCTTCTGGTCAAAATCACCCCCCACTGGAACAGGCGACACAATATGTTTTCTTTACTTTATTTATGCACAAATTCCTGGTAGTATCACAATATAAGAAAAATCAGAAGAGGAGGAGAATTTTGCCAGATTTGTTTTCAATTATAAAATAAATAGTAGTTGTTATGTTTTCAAACGTAACAATTACATATTTACATTTCTTTTTCTTAAAAGACAGGGATATCATATAGTTTTGTAAATATAACATAAAGTTGTGTTTTTTAAATGGAAACCATAGCTGGCTATGACTGAAATAAATAGAGCCTATTTTCCTCTTTTCAACGATATATAACATGCTGGTCCAAAATATTCCAAAAGTAACGTTTTATTGAATAACATGAAATTAGTATATATCAGAGGCATTATGAGTATTGTCTTCGAGATTTCTTTGAGTAGGCGTATGTCACTAGTAGTTTGACACTACTAATCAGTGAAATTAATAAAATTTCATTCTTCTAAAATACGCTCGCCAAGCACGGCACACCACTAAAACCAAAACGTCCTTGGTTTTGCACGTTGACGGTACGGTGAGGATTAACATCAGACCAATACTGCTCATTGTGCCTATTAAAAATTCCGGCACTGCTGATGTAGGCTTCATCAGTCCAAATAACTTTTTTAAAAAATAATTGGTTTTTGCTGAAGATTTTCACGGTACCACTGGCAAAACTCCATTCGTTGCTGAGGGTCTGTTAGTTGCAAATGATGTTGTTTTCTTAAAGCATATGGCCTAAATTTATGCTTCTTGAGGATTCTCAAAGCTCGACGTCTTGATACCCCAGATTCAGTTTCTATTTCACGATTTGAAGTTGAGGGATTTGCAACTGCGGCTGCAGCTGTATTGGTGGCAGCTTCTTCAGCATTTTCAATATGGTAATGTTTGGGTCTTGCCATACTAAATGACCCGTGATTGATTAGATTTTCTTTTAATCTCTGAAAAATAGATTTGTGAGCTTGTGTTCTTTCTGGATAACGATTGAAGTATGTTTCGGATGCAATTTCAGCATTGTTATTACTTTGAATAAAGCATTCGATCTTTGCGTATTTTTCATATGATTCATACGGCATTTCTTAACTTTTAATTGAAATAAATATTCAAAAGAATGCAAATTCAATACTTAAGTCACTGATTAGTAGTGTCAAACGCCTACTCGGAGAAATCTCGAAGACCGTAATTATAATTTCTCTGAAATATACTAATTTCATGTTATTCAATAAAACGTTTGGAATATTAATTAATAACGCAAAATCAGAATAGACGTACCTATTGTAGCACAATCATCCTACTTTCGAAATACGTAAAAAAAGTTATAATTGGATCACCGCCTAAACGTCCAGGCTTGCCGAAACATATTGCTTAAAAATATTCCAATTGCAATTGTGCAAAAACAAATCTTCGGACAACGCCTGGGTTGTCCACACTCAACGTACCCATCAATCGCTACTTTCACGCGAAAAGCCTCCGCTACAGCTTTGACAATGGCGAAGTTATGAATTTTTGAAAAAACGCAGATTTTTCCGGTTGAAAATGAACCGTGCAGGGTTCATTTTTTCGGCTTTTCATTCTCTACAATTCGTCTGTTGAAAGCATCAAGATTGCTCCATCGGTTCAGTTTCTACAAGCGAAAACGAAAAAAAGTTCGATTTTTTGTGGTTTTTTATTTATAACAAATTAAGAAATGATATTTGCGAGTAGGAAACACATCACAATACATCTACGGACTGTTCCACGTCACCTGAGACCGTCGGCTTCCTGCTAGTATTATTGTCACGCAAAAATCGCTATTGCCTGGTCTAGAACACCTACTATTTCAACAAACATGTTTCTATGAGATTTCTGTAGCAATGTTTACGTTGCATGTTTCTTTGATGTGCAGCTTGCCTAACAATCCACTAAATTTTCTTCTTCAAAATAAAAAATAAAGCCGCTTATGATGTTTCTATCCGGTATTGTATATTTCCAACAAATGTAAAGCTGCCGAAATATGGTTTTCTCCATATTTCGTCATTACATCACATACACAAGCAATAAAACTCCAATTTTTCCAAATTATAAATTTTATTTATTCAATAAACTAACTCATACTTAATTAAGTAAGTATGTAAAAAACCAGAGAATAACTTATATACACTAATCAACAACTATCCTACTGCATCACTTAATCATAATAAATTAATAATAACCATTACAAACGACGGTAGCAACGTATATACAAAAACGTAAAAAAATACATCATCAAACTAAATATTCGTTCATATTTCTTTAATATTCCGCAAACTCAAACTATAACTTTCGTAATCAAACCCGCAGCGATGGTCACACCGCTAACCCTGATCATAATCCTACCTAGTTCCTTACAATCGCTATACAATTCCAAAGCAATCGGGCGAGAAACCTGAAACTCCACACTGGCGGTCGTGTTATTCCCCAAAAATCTCGGATGCTTCTTCTGTACTTCCCCGGTACTCTTATTCAACTGCGCCAATAATTTTGTCACGACAGCCGGTTCAGCCAGGGACTGATGGTGAAGAACAACCTGACGAATATAAATACATTAAACATACTTAATTGAAAGAAAATGTTTTCTTTTTTGGATATTGTCTTTGGCTAAAACATAACCTCACTCTTCTTATATACTTACGGAAAAGCCTTTGGTGATGGGTACGGTGACGTTGAAGACGACGATTCGAGCTTGGAACTTGGTGGCAACCGGTACGGGGTGGAAGGAATCGCAGAGGATGTCCCCGACTGAGACGTTCTCTTTTTCGATGCCGGCCAGAGTGACTGCGGCTTGGTCTCCTGCGAAAACGACTAGCTTGTTGGCCTCTTCTATCGCGAGACCCTTGACGACGGCAAGCACCTTGCTGGGGCATACTAAAACGCGATCTCCGACGTTCAAAACGCCTGTTTCGACGCGGCCGGATACGCAAAAGTTTGAGCCTGTACCCTATGATTGAATAAAGAAAGTTATTGTTATAAGTTTATTGGTATTATTAGTAGTACAAACACTGCTAGATAAGGCTGAATAGGCTGAAGAAGACACTGAGTACTTTCAATACTAATTGAATTTTCCAGAAAAACAATAGACTTCTCTACTTCTGGTTTTCGATGGTCACGGCGTGCGCGCGCATTTCCACCCAGCACGAAACTAAGTTGGCAACTGCTTGCCATGTTTCCCTACTTTGCGGGCTCACTGTATAATGAATATATCGTCAATCAAACTGTAAAATCACATATGTGCGTTTTTTTGCGAAGGCATACTAATCTAACTACTTATATTAAATTTAAAATTTCACCAACATATATTTTTTTACAGATTTATTAGAAAATCCTCTAACCATGAATTCTCGACCATCAATTGTTACTTATTTACCATCAATTGTTACATTATGCCATGGCCGGCCCTAGCGTTTTTGCCGCCGTAGGCAATTCTCAATAGTGCCGCCCCCTAACTCCAAAATTATTTATGAAAAAAAACAGATTTATACAAAAATCATGATCCAGAAAAATACAGTTGACACTCACAATATTTACGAAGTTTATTTGTATTAAAAACACAACCTTTGGACATTATACTAGTACAAACAATACTTTTAAAACAACAAAGAATACTAGTACAATATACAAAGTTTAACCCTAAATTAAAATAACCTCTTTGGAACCTTTTTTCCGCAAAATCGCGAATAACTTCTTTCAGATCTAATGTATTATTACTCAATTCATATTCGGTGGCATTCATTGCTAACCCATTAAGACAATTTTAAGTAGACATGGTTCTTGAGTACTTTTTTATTATTTTTAGTTTAGCAAACTGTCTATCGCCCGCTCCGTCAGCAACAGTTATAGGCAGGGTTAGAAAAAATCTGCTAAGCAATGTTTAAATTTGGCCCAATGTTAAGGGAGGTAATGAATTTAAAAACGTCAACTGGACCTTCTGGAAACAATGTCTATGGACGCAAAATCATAATTAATTTGCCCGACTATGAACATAGTACCAATAATACCATCAAAATATTTACTGAATGAAGACATTATTATTGAAATTTATTAAAAATTATCAGTGTATCAGTGAAATTTGTCATGAAATACTGCATCAAATATCTCCGAAAGTATTAATCTAAGCAGAACAAAATGTACGCCATATTAAAGATGAAAATAATTACTGAAAAATATTGAAAGATGTAGATTTAAGAGAAGGTTAAAAACGGGGGTTTAGAACTGAAATATTAAGTTAATATCTACACTGTTAAGTTATCTGTCAACAGCAAACTTCTGTCGTTTTTGACCGAATAGATATTAACATTATAAATCCGCTTTACATTTATCCCAAATCTAAATCTTTCAATATTTTTAAGTAATTCTTTGTTTATCATGTACCCAAATCTTCATCAAAATTTTATCTATAATATATAATTTGTTCTGGTAAGAGTAATATTTTCGGAGATATTGATGCAAGCATTTTATGGCAATTTTTTTAATCACTGGTAGTTTCTAATTAATTTCAATAATAATATCATCAAAGACTCATTTTTATATTATTTTTATAGGCGGGCAAATTATATGTCTGCCCAAATAAAACTTAATTAGATTACCATTTCGGCCGCAAATTCTAAACTGTTAAGATGGAGGAATCGCCAACTTTTAAAACGGTTTCTATATCTTTGGAATGTGCCAGTAATTCATTTTCACTTATAATATTTTCTTTAAGTTTGTGGATATCGTATAAAAACTCAAAACGGTCGTTAGGACTATTTTATATTTCTCTTTTGATTTTTGTATAGGATCACTACGCTACACTACACTTTTATATTATTTTTTTATATCGTTAGCTAACTTTTAGCTTCTATGATAACGTTGTCAAATATATCATCCGATCTTAATTCTTTTTAAAAGTTAATGAGCTATTTTATTTAAGTATGTCTATTATTGCCTGCTATGCATCTTAAAATATAGAAATGGCCTGAAGCCTGTCAATTCCGATTGAATTTTACTATTCCTTTATTTTCTAGATTCAGGCAATATTTTAGAGCTTTTTTTATTGTAGTTCAGTTGGTTTTGCCGCCCGTAAATTTTGCCGCCGTAGGCAGTTGCCTACCGCCTAGGGCCGGGCCTGGTTATGCTTATGACGTCATGATTTTATTATCGCGGCTGAACCAAATGTCCTAGAAACTTCAAACAAACCTAGATATAGAGTGTTTATCTATCCACAAAACGCCCTTTGAGTTTCCTTATTTTGTTCAACTTTTGTGTAAACTACATGATTTTTCTTCATAACAAAACAGTTTAACATCATTTTAAAAATCTGTGTTTTATCTTTCAATAACAATTGCAAATGTTGAAATGGAATAAAACGTTAGAGATATTTCTATTATATTAACAGTTCTGCCAGACCTAAACCTTGTTTACCCAACAAACAAAATTGTTTCAGGCAAAATTTCTAGTGAACTTTCTGTTTATTACAAATGAAATATTTCCAGAAAATTAACTTTGACCGCAAACATTATTTAAAACTCTTATTTTTTTCTTTCGAGTTAAAAACACCTTTTTCCGAAACATATCTTATTTAAGTACCTTAAAAATATCATTGACAGAGAGTCGGAAAGGCTTCGTAATCGGTCGATCGGGACACTTAAAATTATCTGAAACAGAATGAGTAAAGATAAAGACAATTATACTCAAAAGACATTCATAGCATATTCACACCATCCAAACATTAACCAACTCAAAACTCAACAACAAACTTACCAATAACTTCGATGAGGGTCGGCCCATTATACCACGACAGCAACTCGTTCTCCGTAGGTCTGTCGACGAGATTCTGGCCGGTGAGGCCGCTGCATGGGACAAAGGTGACGTCGCTATCCCTGAAGCCGGCCTGCTTCAGGAACATTCGCAGTTTGCTCTGGATCTCCTCGAATCTCGTCTGCGACCAAGCGACGGTGTCCAGCTTATTAATGCCGACGGCCAGCTGCGTCACACCCAGAGATCTGACGAGCAGAGCGTGCTCTCTCGTCTGGCCGCCGAAATCAAAACCAGTCTCGAATTCTCCTCTCGTAGCGTCTACGACGAGCAGCGCTACGTCAGCCTGACCGGCGCCGGATATCATGTTCGGTATGAAGTCTTTGTGGCCAGGCGCGTCCAATAACGTGATCTGAAAATTATGTTAGAAATATGTACATAAGTTATAAGAAATACCTAAATAACTTCCTATAATATTGCCGTGCAATTTTGAATTGCCCTGAATACCATAAAACTGTTTACACACACCTGCTTCGTTTTAGTTTCAAATTGCGATCTGCCGACATCCATGGTGATCCCTCTGGTTCTTTCCTCACCTGTCTCGTCCAAGACCCAAGCGTACATAAAACTCTGCTTTCCTAATTTCTTACTCTCCTGTTCGTATTTGTGCATTACCTTTTGATTAACCTGAAATCAACAAACATTAAGGGGTAATGCCACTCTAGCGCGAGAAAAAGTAGCCTCTCTTGTAGGTATATTCTTTACAATATAGTAAATGAATTACAAAATTACTTTAAAGCCCTTTATTGTTCATATTTTGAGGAATATTCACAATAAAAAAAACAAAATAATTAATAAATTGAAGCGTTAGAGGACATCAAACGACACCTCTTCCGGCGGCAAGGATTGCACGGCCGGTAAGATTTTGCACGCAGTTTTTCACTTAGCCATAAAATCAAAAAATCTGATGTGGCCAGGCACATGACTTTATCATACCATATATTAATAGTATAGCTGCAGGAGATTCTATTTAATCGAGATCGACCACGTCTGCATTAAAATAAAACTACTAGAACTAGACAGATATTTTGATTATATTTACAGTATGTAATGTCAAAACATCAGCATTTGACACTACCTACTATCATTAGAATCACAATATCTGACAAATCCTGGCTAACTAGTTTTAATACTAGTGATTTAATGCAGTACGACCGATCCCGATGAAATAAACATTGCTCATGCGGCTAAAATATTTATTTTACCAAAAAATTTCATCGTCATGAATTATTCAGAATTTCCTCTACATTAATTTATTATTTAACTATTTCGACGAAATTCCAGAAATAGCGGCTTATTTGCAAAATATTTCCAAAATGCTAAGACTAAACCTCCTTGTCATACTACATATGATAAAGTAAAAAATGTTATTGGTTCTGATAATTAATATATTATATTGGCTTCTAGCATACTATATTTTCGGGTGTTACCCCGTCTTCAGTGCTAACTACAAAAGTTCATAAAGAATTATGCTCAATATTCCAAATAAGTTTTAATGTTACTCTTACAATCTTTCTTGTATTTATTCGCGAAAACATAAGAACATGGCTATCCGCAATCGAAATACACATTGACACCAAGATGTTTTAATATTGTTGCACTGTACGTGCGCGCGTTCTCGCATTTTCCATGCATTTGCGTGTTGAATTGACGTTTCGCAACCGCTGACGTTCTGAATACTGTCAAAGGATTCAAAATATCCTGGCTACCTGCAATTAATGCAGACACGATTTCGATCAATAGAATTTGCTCCTGCAGCTAAACTATTAATTTTACCAAAAAATTTTATAAACATAAATTATACAAAATTTCCTCTAGTTTAATTTATTATTTATCTATTTTGACAAAATTGCAGAAATGGCGGTTCAATTGCAAAATCGTTGAAAAATGCCAACAGTAAATAGCCAGTTCCTTTGGACCCTTTTGAACCAAAAGCTTTTCAGCTCTAAGTTTAGTTATGAAACTTCTAAATATGAACTTTCGTCCCGATACCGTCAGTAGTTTCTCCGGAATCGTCTCCACAAAAAACGGGTACACACACACACACACACACACACACACACACACACACACACACACACACACACAGACATTTTTTTGTACCTTGGTCAAAAATGTTCAGGGGACCCAAAAAGACCTATTTCCGCTAAAATCTCAATTTTTTTTTTCGGCATGATTACAATACTTTATAATACTGCGTATGATAAAGTAAAAACAAACTGATTCTATATAAGATTATCTCGGGAAGTACGTACGGAAATTAGAAAATTCCGCTTTAAAACAAAATGGCGCACGTCTGAACACAAATTACCACTTTTAGGCACAAAATTAGGTTAAAAATTGTTTATAACAAACAAGTTTCGAACTTATCGTAAAATCCGTACGTACTTCTCTAGATAATGTTGTTCTGAAGCCGTACCTATATAAAATTTCAAGTGAATTGACAGAGATGAGTTGAAGTTATCTTTCCGGCCAGTTTCAAAAATGTGGTTTTGAGGAAACACGATTTAAAGTATTGTGTAACTTTGGCGTATAGAATTGTTATATTTTGCTATAGTCGGCGATGCCTGGACCATATAATTATCTTTTCAAATTAATATTTTCCTCCTCTTGTTTCTTTCTGTTTGATTTTGACGACAGACGGGCCTGTTTTGCAGCATCAGATAGCACTGAAAACATGATGCGCCGTGCGTCAGCCTTCGCGCAGAAATTATTGCAGTTTGGCCCGATGCTCATACATAATACTCCATAATCTTCATAAGGCTGGATAATGCATCATTGACAACACATATGGCTATACTTGCTGCATTATGCACAATTACTTTGCCACTTGAAAGTGAAAATGAAATCACCAGGTGGACAATTCTCGTACTGCGGCATTTGATCGGTCACAATGTATTGACCAGTGTCGCCCAGATCTATTTTCTTCATTTTATCAATTGAATCATGATTACGACGAATGGCTAGTCTATCAAAAATTCAAAGCTCATTTATAGGCTTCTGGGTTAACTGCCCTAACTGGCAGTTAGCAAGCTTTGCCGTATTTAGATTTTATGAGAATATCAACAACATTTCTCCAGGTTCTCCAGTTACGCCGTTAATATAAAACATTAATATAAAACTAGGAATGTAGTTAGCCAGGATTTGACAGATATTTTCATTCTAATGCAAGGTAGTAGTGGTTGGTTTTGACAATAACCGCTGTCAATAGTATCAAAATATCTGTCGAATCCTGGCTGACTAGTTTTATTTTAATACAGACACGACCGATCTTCGATCAAATAGAATCTCATGCAGCTAAACTATTAATTTTATATATACTATAAGAACATTTTGGGATTTCCAGGTATAAACTTGTCAAAATTACCAAAATTGAGATTTTAGCGGAAATAGGTCTTTTTGGGTCCCTTGAACATTTTTGACCAAGGTACAAAAAAATGTCTGTGTGTGTGTGTGTGTGTGTGTCTGTGTGTATGTATGTCTGTGTGTGTGTAAACGATTTTTGTGGCGACGATTCCGGAGAAACTACTAAAGGAATCGGGACGAAAGTTCATATTTAGAAGTTTTATGACCAAACTTAGAGCTGAAAAGCTTTTGGTTCAAAAGGGTCCAAAGGAACTGGTAGTTTATTCTAAGCCTTTTTTTAGGATTTTGCAGATGAGCCGCCATTTCTGTAATTTCGTCAAAATAGTTAAATAATAAATTAAAGCAGAGGAAATTTTGAATAATTTATGCCTATGACATTTTTTGGTAACATTAATAGTTTAGCTGCAAGATCAAATTATATTTGATCGAGATCGGTTGCATCTGCATTGATATGAAACTGCATAGTAGCCAGGATTTAGACAAATATTTTTTTTTGTGCTGTCACCACAGAAATGTCTATGGCTGTCACCACGCTGTCACACTCGGAGAACCGTTATGGAACGTCATCTACAGTGTCATGAACAAATATAAATCTGTCAGAATTTGAATTGGCTTTTTAAACTTGACATTTCGTAGAAGTGGTATCAACCTAACATTTTCTATACCGAAATATAACCATTTTAGAATTTTTTTAAAATACGTATTTCTCAAAAAGCAATACAAAAAACGCTGATGTCACTCCTGCCGAAAACTACATAGCGCGACTCGCTCACATGCGACGACGACGCTCCGCCATCGGTGACGCGCCGCATCACCGCTCGTTGTGCTATTCCGTACTTTCGGCACTTGTGAGATAAACAACTATTATTCTGATGACAGTAGGTAGTGTCATATGCTGATGCTTTGACAATACCTTCGATTGATACTATTGACTATCAACATATCTGTCAAATCCTGGCTAACTAGTTTAATTTTAATGCAGACACGATTTATCTCAGTCAAATAGATTCTCATGCAGCTAAACTATTAATTTTATATATTGTATGATAAAGTCATGTGCCTGGCCACATCAGATTTTTTATATTTACACTTCACTTTTTCGAAAACCCAGATTTGTGTTAACGGCAATTAATTCTACCCAAAACGCAGTTTCATATTTAATTCACAAAAGCTATTTTCCCCAAAAATATTTTACAATTTTCAAGTAAAATTTTGCAATTTTCAATGCAGTTGGAGAAGTGTTATTAGTTCTATTAGGTATCCTTAAAAGCCGTCAATACTACAACCTGAAACCCCATAAAAAATCCATTGGGGTTAAGTCGGGTGATCTGACGGGCCACCTAAATGCGTCTTTAAACGTAATACATAATTTCAACGTGATCCGTATGGTTGTTTTATATTCAAAACACAAATACTTTTAATTTCTCACCTGTCCAAGATTGCACAGCAAATGCCCCATCAACGTTGACTTTCCAGCATCCACATGCCCTATGATGACCATATACAAGTTCTCTTTGTTGCCTTCGCGTTCCTTCTTGAATTGTGCGACCGGGTCGCCAGCCTTGTTCTCCCTAGGTCTCGCTGGTTTTGACTCATCGCTCGAGTCGCAGATTTGAGGGCCCCCGACCGGGGTACCTCTGCCGGAGATGGGCGATTGGGGCCTCGAAGTGACGACCACGTTCAGACGTTGGGGCGTGAGCTCCTTGGGCCCCACGTCGAATCCTTTCGTCACCGTGACGATTTTTGCGGCTGTCGTCACTTTCTGTGGCTCGATTGGTTCTTGATAGGGGGACAAAAAAGTTAAGAGTTCGAGAGAGTTGTGTTTATCGGGAATGTTTCATATGGAAATACAAGGTTTTTATTACAAAAGAACTGCAATAAACATTAAGTTGTGTCAAATAGCTCCACAGGACGGTGTGATTAGACCGATCTTTTGATGATCGATCAGATCGATCTATTAATGATCGATCGGAAATTTCCAAGATCGCCTACCCCTAATCGACATAGTCCCCACGTTGTCTAGGAAGACCAACACCGCCGGTTGAGGATGAGTGAAATCCGAAAAGGCGGAGACACGCGGCCATTTTGCTCTAGGGTACCCTCTGAAAAGTTCTTGCCAAAAACTCAACATTAATTCTTTCAATCAATTAATAATTTCTATAATCAAAGAAATATTTATTGCTTGCTATTATTTCACACAAGTAGTTCTTTCCACCAAACAAATATTCCAAACAAACTCATTTTTATCCGCAAATAAACATTTCTTTGTCTCTATTGAAACAATCGATTTGTTCGAGCTAATGCATTTTTTGTGCATTTGTGTATCTTTTATTTTTTTAATTGGAATGTTAAATATAGTATACTGGGTGATTAATGTTACTAAGGCCGTTGTTTAGCTCTTATTTATGAAAACAGCGAATGAAATTTGATGATTCTTAGATACACAAACAAATAAATAGTCCGGTCAAATCGTGCCTGTTCCAGGAAAAAAATATAGACGTTTTTTTTTTTCTTATTCTATATATTCTTTTTGGTGCTGAATCCGAATTTCAACTTTGCTACTTCCCACAGATGTGGCTTCACAATTTAGTGTATGTACTTTGTTTTGTATACAGGGTTAGCCAAAATTACCGGAACACCTAAATAATTCTCTAACCGTAAGAAATTTCCAAAAATTTTTCAAACAAAAGTTTTTTGGCTTTAGACAAGCTATCTTTTATTATATAAATTTGGTAACATTTCCTTTTTTTAAATAGAACACCCTATATATTATTTCATTTTTTGATTCAGATTAATTCTAAGAATTTTTTATACGAATCATTTTTTTATAAAATGCATTATTTTTTAATTAGAAGCTATTAAGTTTTTTGGGCTTAAACAAACTCTCGTTTAAATATAGTTTTAATATACAGTGTGCAAACCATTCCATTTTCTAATAGAACACCCTGTAAATTTTTATTTTTTTTAAGTTCTAGGATTAATTCTAAGAACATTTAATAGAAACAAGTTTTTGTTTAAAATGCATTATTTTTGACTTATGAGCTTTCAACCAAAACTACTGAACTTCAAATTAAGAATATTTGCCCACGTACATATACATTTATTTTAATGTGACAGTTTGAACATTTAATTTAATTCTATTTAATTGTGTTGTTATTTTATCTTGATTTTTTATTTTATACCTGCTTGGTTAAAGTAAAAGTTTATGAGTATTGATTAATTGCTAATAACTCAAAAGTAAAAATTTTATAAATAAATATTCCAACATAACGTTCTTAGAATTAATATTAGCGTTAAAAAAATGTTGAATATACGTGTTCTGTTAAAAAAAGAAAGGTTTGCAAATTTCCATAATAAAATAAACACCTGTATATTAAAAATATATTTGAAGGAGAGGTTGTTTAAACCCACAATACTTTTATTTCAAAAATGTTTTGATTTTTTTTACAGTTTGAGAATTGTGTTCCAGTAATTTTGACTATTTTTGGTTAATAGCATATAAATAAACAATAATGCATTTTATAAAAATATGGTCCCTATAAAAAATTCTTAGTATTAATCTTAGAATTAAAAAATATAATAATATATAGGAATTTCTATAATAAAATGAGCACTCTGTATATTAAAACTATATTTACTCGATAGCTTGTTTAAAACCAAAAAAGATCTGTTTGAACAATTTTTTTATATTTCTTACGATTGGAGAAATATTTAGGTGTTCCAGTAATTTTGGTTTATAGTGGTCTACGTCGATAAGTGCATAGTTCTATGGCTTTTTGGCAAAAAACAAAAGAAAATATGAAATTTTTAAGGTATTTAGCAATTTTCGTTGTAAAGCCATATCCGTAGAAAGTAGCAAAGTAGAAATTCGGATTTAGCAACTCAAAAAACATATAGAATGAAAGAAAAAACTTCTATATTTTCTCCTGGCCAAAACACCATTTGACTGGTCTAAAATGTTTTTAGATAATTGTGAGGTTGGTGACATCCTCTGTTTTTATATCTTCATTTGCGCAATTTTAGATTGCACCTTATACGTTTTGTCTTACATATTTTCACGATTTTGATCAACATTAAAACAAAAAACGGCTGGTTATTCATTAATTTACGTGGGAACAAAATTGGTTAGAAGTCGTTACAGTCGAAATGATAAATATAATATAAATACAACTACAATTACATCAATTCTGACCGATATATTTTTTTTTTCGAAATAAAAGAAAAAATATATGAAGTAAGAAATTTGAAGAAAAAAAAGGAAGTTTACCATCATTTGATCTTCCTCACGTGTAGACAATTGCCAATTATCTTACATTTATTTTTTTCCACCACGTATTTTGACCATTTTTAATAAAAAAAACTTTCTTTTCATCCCTTTATTAAATTTAAAATTGCTAAAAACCATACACATTTCCTCACGCAGCATCTCCAGAAAAATATACTTTATATCTTTCAATTGACACAATAATAGTTACACAAAAAAAATTACTAAGTACACACTATAAAATAACACTATAAGAACACATCAGTCACATGAAATCGCAAAAATGTCCAAAAATCGACAATAAAGTCAAGAAAGTCACGTCAATAATTAAAAACAACACGACAAGTTTGTACTAAATTCTATTTACGTATTTAAATCGATTACGTAAATAAATAATCTCTCGGAAAATATTTCCTTCCGAACAAAATAAAAAAACTGATAAAAACCCGCAACGATCGATCACCTCTTTTTCAAGAACTGCGATATAACGTCATCAGGTGACGGAGTCTCAAACGCAAACTTCCTTACGTTATGCGCCAATTTTGAATGTTCTACGACAAACGGACTCCGAATTTTGTACTTTTTACATAGAATTTTCCCGAAAGTCGAAGGTCGCTTCACGATCTTCATATCCTTATTCAGGACGAAAGCTATGTCCATAAAACACCTATCGGACCCAATTATATCCTCAGAGGTATCGCAATCAACAAAAGGCATCTCAAAATCATCGGGAATAGTGACGTTTGAACTCTTCGTACGAACGGAGGTCGTAGAGTCTTTCAAAGCAGTCGAAAGATCAACTTTAGTGTCGCTACTTTCCGAGGTATTCGGGGATTTACGTGTGATATTTAAATCGGAGAAGTTTTTGGATATTACGTTAATTTTTTCGGGGTGTTCGAATGGGAAATTGACTTTTTTAAGGTGGCTGTTCGTCAGGTCTGCTAACGAAGTGAAACTTTTGGATTCCGAGTCGATTTTTGGGAAAAATGAGGGTAGTTGTAAGGGGGAAGTCCCCAGTAAAGGTTTGTTAAAGTTCGGTTTTGTGTTGAAGTTCGAAACTAAGTTCGTGTTAAATTTGGGTATCTTAAATGCGGATGATGGCTTTGGGGATAAAATTGTATTGTCATCTTACCTTGTTTTAAGGGAAAAACGTAGAGAGGCATGGAAAAGAAAGAAAAATTATATCAGTGAACACGAAGTAAATATAAAACATAATGAGAATTGTGTTTCCGAAACTACCAAAAAAAAACTATAATAAAATAAAATAAATAAAAACTATCCGGGAATATTAGTTATAAGTAATTATTTTGGAATAATTAATTACTACAAAAATGATAAATATGGCAATTAAGCGTTATTTCTTCATTCTATAATAATATCTTGAACAAAAACAATTAAATATCAAAATGACAGGCCTAATATGGCAAACTCGATAACAAATTTGATATTTGTAACGACTGCAATAGTATTATTATCATATTTTTATATGTTGCATTATAGTTTTTTAATTTGGGTTTGAAATCAGCATAATTCACTCAAATTAGCGAGAGAGAATGTTTAAAACCTTGAAAATATAGGTAAAATGGCCCAAATTTGACCAATCTGTATCAGAATCTGAAGACAGAAATTGTGAATTGACTGCATGTATTGAAAACACACAAAAAACTAGATATAATTCAAAATTTCTGCCTTGAGATTCAGATTCTACAGAAATTCACTACCCTTGCATACAGGTTAGTCAAAATTGCCGTAACACCTAAATAATTTTCAGCCTTAACACTACAAAAAAAAATTAAACAAAAGTTTTTTGGCTTTAAACAAGCTATCGTTTACATATATTTTTAATATATCATTATATTACGCAAATTTGGTACCCTTTTTTTTTTTCAAATAGAACACCTGTATATTTTTACATTTTTGTTATTCTAAGATGAATTCTAAGAATATTTGTAGGAATAATTCCTTTGTAGAATGCAATTTTTTTTTGTTACTAGCAATCATACAATCAAAATTAGTCAAAATTACTGGAACCCCTAAATAATTTTCCAAACGTAAAGACGTCAACAAATTTTTGAAATAAATGTGTTTTGGGTTTAAACAAGTTCTCGTTTAAATATTTTTTCACTTTATTTTATTATGGTTATTTGGTAACCTTTCATTTTTCCAATAGAACCACCTGTATATTTAAATTTTTTTTAATTATAATATTAATTCTAAGAATTTTTTGTAGAACACATTTTTAAGTTGTAAGCATTTAATCAAAACTTCTGAACTTCAAATTAAAAATCTTTTCCCTCTTACATTCGCATTTATTTTAATTTGGCAATTTGTATTCTATTTGTTATTTTTCTTTAATTTTTTATCGTTTGACTAAAATAAAAGTTCAGAGTTTTGATTAATTACTTATAACTCAAAAATTATGCATTAAAAAATGTTTTCTACAATAAATTTTTAGATTAATCTTAAAATTAAAAAAATAAGTATATACAGGCAGTTGTATTAACAAAAAGGAAAGGTTACCAAGTTTTCATAATAAAATGAACTTCCTGTATATTAAAAATATATGTAAACGATAGAAAATTAGTTGTTTTTACGATTGGAGAATTATTTAGGTGTTCTGGCCATTTTGACTAATTTTGATTACTTACTTATAATTCAAATCTTGTAATCTTATAAAAAAATGATTCCTACAAAGAAATCTTCGAATCCAAGTATGTAAAAATATACAGGTGTTCTATTTGAAAAAGGAAAAGGTACCAAATTTGCACAATAAAATGAACATGGAAAAATCTTTTGTTCAAAGAATTATTTGTAATTTTTTACAGTTGGAGAATTATTTAGTTGTTTCGGTAATTTTGACTAACCCTCTACATAGTTTATTATGATTATTGTTTTCTTTTTTATTTTCCTACGACTATTGTACCAATTTTGTGTATTAACTAAGGTTTCAAATTGGACGACAATTATCATTATAGATGACAACCGATTCTTTTTTAAATGATAACTGATTATGGTGTGATTTGTTTTTCGTAGAATGTGAATTAGAAATTGTGAATTGATTCAAGGTTTTGAGAAAACCAAATGTAAAAAACATGTGTTTTGTCAATATTTTACACTGATTAAGAATCTAATTTTAAAATTTCATGTTTCGTTAATTTAAAATTTAAAAAAAATTAAATAATTAATAAAATATTTTCCTGGGCTACTTGTTTTTCTAACAAAACTAGAAACAAATAGAACAGACATCTGCATTAGCGAACATGAACTAAGCAGTAAAAACAACATATCATCTCACAAAAAATACAAAACCCTACACCCAAACAAAAACAAACAATATTCACCTTTCCTTTCCTGCATCTTAACAGGAATAAACGACGTTCCCTTGTCCAATAACGCATTTAAACTCTTCTCGACATCGAATTTATTATCCAATACAGCACGGACCATATCTTTACGCAAAACCACACTTCCCAAGGCCTCCTTCAAGTGCGTAATGCACGATTCCAATTTAGCTTTATCCTCGTCGGACAAATCAGCCTAAAACCACCAAAAAAATAGTAAAATCTCATCAAATTTCAGACGGAAAACTTACGATTTGTTCCGCTTCTTCTTCTTCGGATATATCCTTAAAAAACTGCCCGATTCTCTGTTGATTTCTTGTACCGTCGCGGTCATACATAAACGCGGCCTCACTCGGAGACATACAGAAGTCCTCTTCGACGGAATGCCCGTAAATGTCATCGTAACCGTCATATTCTAAAACAGGGATATGTAGCAAAATATTAAGTTGAAATTATGTATCGTACCGTCTGTATAATTCATAGATCTGATATTCCTGTGTCGTGCCATCTTGAAATACCATAAGATCTTAAAATACCTGCGATTTTGAGAAAAAAGTTAGGTTAGTAAACATAATACATATGTTTTGATTTTGTATCGTTAGGTGATTTTTGTTTGTGTGATTACCTGAAAGAAATTGGTTGATTTGTAGAACTGGTTTAAAAGTCTTTATTGATCAAATCAGTTAAGAATTTGAGTAACTGTGTATTTCATAACCGTCCGTTTTCATTAAAAATTTGACATTTGTCGAGTCGTTTTGTATGTTTGTAACTAGATTTTTAGTTGGCAATGCTGTAACTTTCTTATACGTAGCGACATCTATTGGCGGATGAGCAAACCGCGAAATGACATGTCGGTATTTCAGATTTCTGCTAAATAATTCAAACGGATTGACTGATGGATTTATGTAAATTCTCAATTTTGGGTATATTTTTCAATGCATGACATAATTATTCATAAAAAAATAATTTTAGACAAACTTTTGTAGTGAATATAGTCAGTTAATACGTATCAAGTGTTTCTTTTGCAATGGGAAATCGTAAAGATGACGTGATTTGATACGCATTGGATAGAAATTATGCCATGTAACGAAACAGTTATATTACGAACGTGATACCACATTAATTATTTATGGTTCACATGTGTGACTATCACAATGGGAATGCTATAAAGATGATCAGATCACCGTTATATCAAGAAATCCTTCGTCAACCATAAAATAGTTAGCAGTGATTATAATTAATAAATTTTATTGCGTTCTTAAGTTAGTTTAGCACTTCTCACCAAATTTACGTATATCGACCTTGCGGGCTATACTATTACAAAATTCGGAATAAAAATAGGTCATCTAATAAATTTTATTCGCCGTACGCCGGTCGGGTAGGCAACACGTCGCGCGCCCGTGTATTCGGACATACGAGCTACACCTATTTACAAAACAAGATGGCTGACACTTGTTGGTCAACTAATGATTATTTATTATATGATTTCGAAGATCGTGCCTTATTTATTATGTGATCTGTTTGCAATCGAGAATACGGACGAGACGTGCCTTCCCCTGTATATGTTCCAACTTGTACGGTGTTCGTTTGACGTGTGCGTTTTTGCCGTTTAGTTTTAAAATGTGTCTTCGACTGTGTCTTCTCCAGCATTGTGATGATTGTAGTGATTTGTTTTGAATGCTGTTATGGATGATAGTAACATGCATGCTAATGATAGGTAAGTCGAACAGGGCTTCGAAGGTTCCAAAAAGCCCGATCTCGTGTTTGGTTTCGATATAAAAATCGTATAAATTGTGTTTACGTACTAGCAGACCATTGACAAAGAGAGATGCCAGAGTAAGATGGAATACCAAGTTACGTGAACATTTGTTCTGAATTAATACATCAGGATGTAGTTTATTGTACGTGTTTTATCGAAAAACTATACAGAGAAATGCTTAAAATGCCCTGTACGTTATGATTTAGCGCCTTTCTACGATATGTTGTAAACCTCGCGCTTATTCATGATTTCCCTGGAAAGGTAAACAAAATATTGACATTTATAGAGATGATAGTAGTGTTTGTTTAGTGGTTCTATTATAGTCATGATTTAAAATAAATATTCGCTATCGGGACTGCTTTAATATACCTGTAAGTTAGCAATAACGCTTTTAATCGTGTATGTTGAAAAATTTTACAAAAGCCTATTTAATCTTGCATTCTATGCAATTGCAACTGCATCGCTAAACTCGCAATTTTTAAAACTAAATATAACCGATTGCGTCATCTACCGTTCAATTCAATTCCCAATTTTGAGAAGAAACAAAAAATCGCGAGCCCACACGTGTTTTCCTTATTTTGTACTTTTTTGGAGGTTATAATCCCCCGGCTGTGTTTTGATTCTCTCTTATCTCATTTGTTAATCAGGAATTTTGATTTATTAATCAATCCTTGTATCTCGGCTTTATTGCACTTTGGCAAACTAATAAAATACGCAATCTCGCTTAAATTACCAATAAATATTATCGCATAATTATTTAAAAACGGTTACACCTTCATTTTATTTATAATGATGACATTCCCCGATGAGCAAACGACAATTAATTAAGAATTGCTTGCGAAACCCACGTAATAACCTATGAATTAATTCATAACCTTGTTGTTGTTTTAACCTAAAATAAAAATTAAGGTTGTCCGATGTGGATTAGCACCGCAATTAACCGATAGATGGCGCAACCTTTTGATCATTTTGACAGCTGTCATCTTAGTATTTTTCTTTAAATCAACAGACTGGAAATTTATCTATCACAATTGTCGAATATATTGTTACATAACTAATTCTTTTCTTCTTTTTATGTAGAAAAACCGGTCCGAATACAAATGGTTCGACGAGGCGTAGCCTCGGTTCTTCGCAGCTGCAGCAAGGGTCGCCAGTTCGGCCCACTTCTCTCATGGACTCTCCGTCACAACATCCTGGGGCGTACACCATCATCCAGGTTGTCGTGAATCGCGACGACAAGGGCTACGGGATGAAGGTCTCCGGGGATAATCCCGTCTACGTTCAGAGTGTCAAACAAGGTGCGGTTATGTATAAGTAACCATTGCGTAAAATTGTAACTTAAAGTCTTTGAGAGTGAGGTTAGGACAGTAAATTTGAAGCTTAGTAGATTTATGTTTGGCCTGTTTATTAAAACATATCTATGTGTCAGTTAATATAAGGGAAATATGATAATAAGATTAGTTGTGAACCTACTCTATTGTCAGATAACATAACCGCGCATTAAGCCAGAATAAACAGCCCTTACATCTAATACTGCAATATAAATAAGGGGTTTCTAAACAATTTTATGTGCAACAAAGAATAAATAAAGATAGGGGTTCTCTATCATTTGAAAAATGTTTAATTCCAACTAATTAGAAATAATAAAAATACGAGCAGTAAAGACAATAAAATGATAGGTTTATGAGAAATTTGAAATGATTTGTTTTTAAATGATTTATGATTTGCAAATAGTCTCAAAATCTCAGTCTCAAAAGTTATTGTACAGCCTGTAAGAATGTGTGCCTGTATGACGTGCTATGCAATTTTTCTCTTTATAAGTAATGTATAAAAATGTACGGTATGTAAATATTTAAAGAACAAAACTATAAATATTCGCTAATGACAAGATAATTTTTTACAACCGTAACATCTTATTTCATTTACTTTTTTGACTGCTTTTTATAGATTGCTTTGCTCTTATAATAAAATAATAATAATTTATTTTCCGTGCACTTCAATATATTTTAAAAAAAATTAAACATTCAAAACTAATTTTTTAGGTGTATTATAGCACTTTTGTGAACTGACTGACAGTTGACATTATAACCTACAAATTGCTAATATCTCTTATGATCTAGGTGGCGCTGCCGAAAAAGCTGGACTTTACGCTGGTGACAAAATAATCGAAGTCAACGGAGAGAATGTTATGTCTTCTACGCATACGGATGTAGTTGGCCTCATCAGATGTAAGTAATTTTGTTGGTTTACTAAACGGAAAGCCTAACCTATTCTTTTTACAATATTTTTATAATAAATCGATTTTAGAGCGAGTTTATAGGGACACCTGTACCATACAGGTTGGAAACTAGAAACAAAATAATAATTGATCTTATCTATCAAATTCTACACTCACGTTTCACATAAACAATCACTTCTCTTCCTTTGAGCATGACGAACGCCATTGTTTTTCGTTTTCTAATCAGTTCTAATTAAGTCTTAATTCCGACAATGACATGTTCAATTGGTTTGCTTATTTTTCAACGGCTATACTAAGTTCGTATCAATTAAATTTACTGATATAACCTAACCTATTTTTTATTTGTTTTAATGACAAAAGACATTCAGTTTTATGGTTATATGTGGTTTCAGCCGCATCGCAAGTTGTGCTAACTGTTCAACAGAGGATACGCGGTAAACGTATGGAATCTCCCAGTTTGCAGACATCACGTTCGATGACTTCACCGTCGTCACACCAAATTACCGGGCCCCAACCTGTCGACGTAAGTTTCTATACCTTTTTTTTTGTTTCTTTTTGACGGTAAGGTAAGCGCCCCAAATTCTGACAGGTTAAGGAGTTTTTGTTACATTTTGAACTGGAGGATTTATATTTATGCAGTGCTAATGACTATGTCCACTCTTTTTAAATTAATATTTCCGTTGGAACATATCTTGCAATTGACGTCGAAAGAAAATTGATGAGAATTATTTAATTTATAGTAGTTTTTATAACTTTTGTTTTATTTTAATGGAGACAAGAGTCTAATCTCAATCAAATAGATTCGCATGCAGCTAAACTAATAATTTTATATATTGTATGATAAAGTCATGTGCCGGGCAACATAAGATTTCTTCTAATGGAGATGGCATGAGTTCAACTGGGATTATTGATGTCCGTAATTCCGATACTCGTGTTGGAATTTGGACAAAATGCGTAAAGTTAATTGTAATTTAGCAAACGATGTAAAATATGTTGTTTTCTTGTGTTAAGACAGCTATAAAGCCATATGTATTACTCCTAACGTGTACACAATTTCGACACGCATATCTGATTTTAGGACGTGCTATATTTACATGTACCTAATTCCGACACCCCTAAATTTGTAAATAATAGTAGTTAAAAGAGTAAATAGATATTAGAATTTTCTTAATTACTGTTATCCTGTAGCGATGTAAAAAGAAGTCGAATTGCAGTTACGTTATAAGGAAAAAATCAACTTTTAGCATAACACTCAATTAACTAGATTAGTCAAACTTCTACGTTATATTCTGACCGTTAGAACATAGGTAGAATAAGAAACGTTTGCGTGTTGATAAGTGTATTGTCAAATCAACAAACCGGATCTTCTAAAATTTTTTTCAATATTGTAGATTTCTTATTTTAAACAACTGAACAGATATATGTGGGAATTTAGGACAGTGTCTGAACTTGGGACGTTTACCTTACCATTTTTATTTATTTGTTTTTTTATTGTTTGATGTTAAATAATCTGTGTTGGCAGCACGAGAAAATGCATCAGCTCCAAGTGGAGAAGAAGCAGCACATCAGACTGATGATGGAGAAGGAAGAACGATATCTCGAGATGTTACGTAGTCAGCTCGCGTTGTCTCCGAACGAGAAGAAGTGCGCGGAGTTGGAAAAGACCGAGCGTAACTTGCACAAGCTGCAGGGCATGCTGCAGGGGAACTTGGTGACGAACGAGGTACGCCCTGTATATAGTCGTCTGTGTTCTGTAGATAGCTCGCAGGTTATGTTCATAGTCCCGTTGTGTCTTGCGCTACCTTTTGGCCGGACATGTTTGTACCATAGTATCCGCATTTTACGTTGACTAGGTGTTTGGTTCCTGAATGGTGACTTGGTCTCTTTTTTGTGTCCACCGGACGTACAGGGTTATCCAAAATGGCGCTTACGGTGTCCGGTATTGGCTGTAAGCTTCTAAAACTTAGTCTGATCTTTCAAAATTTTGTTTTTTAGTTGACTAATACAATTTTAAAAGGAACAATTTTATTTTTTATTATTTCATTTATTTGATTTGTTGAAATTCTTAAAAAACTATAGAGATGTTTTAAACTAAGAATAGGGTACCCCCACTATAGCTCCTGCATATTTAAGGTCAAACTATCGAGAACTATTGTAATATCTTATGTTGAATTGATTCGACTAACAATAAAATAAAGTTCTAATAACTATAAATACATATACAAAGTCAACATAATAGTCAAAATTACCGGAACACCTAAAGAATTCTCCAACCGTAAACAATTTAAAAAAATGTTTTAAACAAATGTTTTTTGGTTTTAAACTAGTTATCGTTGAATTATTTTCTTATTATATGGGTGCCCATTTTATGATAGAAATTCGGTAACCGTTGCTTTTTCAAATAGAACACGCTGTATATTTTTACATATGTATTTTAATTCTAAGATTAAATCTAAGAATTTTATTAAAGAATAATTTTTTTAGAAAATACATTATTTTCTAGTTATATGCGATTCTCCACTTTTGGCAAAAATTACTGTACATCTAAATAATTCTATAACTTTAAAAAAACTTTAGAAAACAAATAAAACTTTTTTGTGTTGAAAAAATCTCTTGTTTAAATATATTTTCAATACGTTTTTGGTATTTTTAATTATTTTAATTTTAAGATTAATTCTAAGATTCTTTTTTTTTAGAAAGTATTTTCCCACATACATACGCATTTATTTTAATTTGGTATTTTGAACAGTTAATTTAATTCTATTTCATTGTTTTGTTATGTTTTCTTGGATTTTTTAATTTTTATTCATTTGGTTAAAGTAAAAGTGCATGAGTTTTGATTTATTGCTTATAACACAAAAATGATATAAAAATATTCCTACAACATTTCTTAGAATTAAAAAATTCCAACGCAGGACACTATTAGAAAAAGGAAAAATTACTAAGTTTCTATAATAAAATGAACATCTGTATATTTAAAATTTATTTAGAGGATAACTTGTTAAAAACCAAAAAATATTTGTTTGAAATATATTTTTTAGTTTTCAAGATTGGAGAAAAGTGATTCCTACAAAAAATTCTTTTTATCCATCTTGGAATTAAAAAATAAAAAATATACGATGTTCTATTTGAAAAAGGAAAGGTACACAATTTCCAGAATAAAATGTCATATTAAAAGCATATTTAAACGATAGCTTGTTTACAACCAAAAACTTTTGTTTACATTTTTTTTAAAATTTTTTTACGTCTGGAGAATTATTTTGGTGTTTATACCTGCAAATAGTTTGAAAATGTTTACAGAAAGGTGTTACAATCAATCTTAGAATTAAAAAATTTAATAATATACTCAGTGTTCTTCTATTTGAAAAAATAAAGATTACCAAATTTCCAAAATATAATGCACACCCAGTATATTAAAAACAAATGTAAACGAGCTTCTTTAAAACCAAAAATAATTTGTTTGAAACAATTTTTTACTGTTAAAGAATTATTTAGGAGCTTTGACTAACCCTGTATATTGGGTAGAATTAAAAGATAAAATAAAATTTTTATAAAAACAGAAAGCTTTCTATAACCAATTAAATTAAATGAAGGTGTGAGTAGACAAAGGTGTTATTAAATAATAAGAAGACAAAGATATAGGTTTTAGGTTATTGGGTAAATCCAATGTCTGAATAACAAAAAACATAACCTTAAAAACCGAAATCCTATATGCAAACCTGGTCTTGAAGTACATTTTATGAACGCACCCCAAATTAACAAATGACGTCAGACGCTCTTCTTAGTTGGAAACAACTCTACTTAGAGCTTTGCTATAATAGTATCAATATTTTTGTATTATCTTTTACGAAGACTCCTCTAACATTAATAAAGAATTTGTTTCACCATGAAAAAGCGTTTTTTAATATTTTGGATCACCCTGTATATCAATTTTATATTGATATGTTATTTGTTACATACGTATAATATAAAACTTACTTTTTTAATATTATTTTGGTATTTCATTGGCTCAGCTTTTTATAGTAAACCTATTATTATTTAAATTTCTACTTCACACTATTCACGTCGATTTATAAACAACTATCGCTAATTACATAAACAAATTTAATCGAATGTTAATTATCAGTTTCTGTAAACCATAATCTCTTGACTTATATATTAGTTTTGATTTCGTATTTATTTGTTTCCCTTTGGATAGTTTTCTTTTATCTGGTTTACCTTTCGGGAACTATATTTATCGCAATATTTGTTTAGATACCGTCTCGGTTGATTGTTGTTTAATTTTACTTTGTTTTTTCTATATTTAGTACTTGGCATGTTTCCAAGCGTACGGCTTTTTAGTGGTCTTTTGGTATAATATTATAATAGTTGTGCCCGTGTTGTACATTGTGCCTGTATACAGTATACCATCCTTATACGTTTTTCATTGTTTAGTTAACGTTTGTGATCATTGAGAATGAGCTACGTATTTGTGAGTTTGATGTCATTGTCGTAGTAGCATATTTTGTTTTTTTTGTATGTTCGATTGGTTGAATGAATTATAAGTAGTCATTGATAAAATAGTTGCTGAAGTGGCGACACCTGGTGGTAAAACTCCGGGACAAGGTTTCCCTGTTTACTTTACTCGAATTGGGCGGTTATGTGCGTGTTTTTTTAGGTTATACACTTGACAGGACGTTATGATATTTCGAATTATAATAAAAAAAGTCCCGAGAATATAGAATGACAACGCAAGTTAAACAAAATGAAACAAAAGTTGTTTAAATTAGAACTGATATTTTAATTTGAAAATTGAAAACTACAACATTGTGTTTACGTACAAAGCTAAGCCTGTGAAATACTTATTAAAGATGTTACCGTGTTGTCTTGGAAAGAATGCTTTTTATCGGTTAATATTTTGGTTCTAATAATTGATGAGTTTTTTATTTTAAAATAAGTGCAAGAAAGAGAAATTCTAATAACGTGGAAGGAAAATATCTAAAAGTCGATACTGATGTAATTTATTTGCATGTTTTTAGGAAGAAGTTTGCAAGAAATTCATTTTGTCATCTTATGTTACAAAGCTACCATGTTGCTTAACATAATGAACACATTTCTTGTCTCAATAGTAAATTTTTATAGTTAATAATCTTTTCTTTAAATATTTACTTTCTATAAATCACAATAAATTATCAAAAAATACAAGAATAGGTGCAAAACTTACTAAGTATAATCTAGTCATTTTAGATTTGGGTATACTAATAATTTTCCCGCCTATGAATATAATACCAATAGCTTCAGAAAAATGTCCTGAATATGATAACGAAATGTTTACCAAATCTTTGATGATATTATTATTAAAATTAATTGAAAACTATCAATTAATTTTTAAAAATTGTCATGAAATGTTGTACACTAGGGTGACCAACCATTCCGAATTGGGTGGGACAGTTCAGAAATTTGACAAATTGTCTCATCTTGTGAAACATCCCGATTTTTGAGAATTTTATTCCTCCATGGAATTTGTCCAGAATTTTCAAGACCAAGGCCATAGGTACTCACGCTTATTTTTGTTGTCTATAAAGCTGGACGAATAAAATTTGGAAATGTGTTAATAGACTAAAAATGCAATTCTTTGGGATATTCTTGAGGTCGAAAATTGTCAAATAAACACTAACTAAATCGATTTTGGCCGACATTGCATCACTGGCGCCCTCTAGCGTGATTTAATTGGTTTTTGGCCAGTGAGTCATTTTTTTCACGGGCACCCAATGGCCACACCCTGATTATTCGATAGAAAACATCTTTCCGATTACAATGATACCAAATATTTGATATGTTATTGAAATTCTTAGCGTAAAAACGTTGTTAGAAGCACGCAAATCGAAAAAAATATTGACCTAATGATCAAAGTCAGCGTACAAATCAAAGTCACTCAAGGGACATAATCAGGGTACTTCCTTCGAGTAGTCCATTGGGTGACTTTGACTTGTGCGCTGACTTAGATCATTAGGTCAATGTTTTTTTCGATTTCCTTGCTTCTAACACCGTTTGTACACTAAGAATTTCAATAAAATATCAAGTAATGTTTTCTATCGAATAATCAGGGTGTGGCCGATGGGTGCCCGTGAAAAAAATGACTCTCTGACCAAAAACCAATTATATCACGCTAGAGGGCACAACTAATGCAATGTCGGCCAAAATCGATTTAGTTAGTGTTATTTCACAATTTTCGACTATTTTCACCAATTCCTAGCCACCTAGATTAATACATAAAAAAGTTATTTTTGCGTTGCCTTGTTGATAAAAATTGACGATCGATATGTCTTTGTGTTCAGAATGTCATCCTGATAGAAAATATCACACAAAGAATATAGGGTGCTATTTAAAATTTCAATGATGACGTCATTTCCGGAAAAACCGGCAGTCATTAATCTCAAGAGTATCCCAAACAATGGCATTTTTTGTCTATTATCACATTCCCAAATTTCATTCGTCCAGCTTTATAAACAAAAAAAAATAAACAGTCGGACTAAAGTTTTTTTTTGTTCTGAGCAGGGTTCTACAAGTTATATAAAATTAAAAAATTGCATCCAATATACCGGGTGGTCGTTTTAACTTGAGACTCCTAAATATCTCGCAAAATATGCATGGTACGACAAAAGTGTCTTAAACAAATTTGTAGGACTCAAAGAGGGAAATGAGATGACGATATCAGTTTCATTGCAGATAGCGCTGCAATCGGTGAAAATGATGCTACCTTCATTTTTTAAAATGGGAATACCCAAATTTTTTATCAAATTATGATATTACGCTAAATAAGAAGAATCTTTTGTCTGAAACTTTTTTTCGTACGATTCATTTTTTTCGTGCGTAAACAAACCCTATGCGCATGACGGCGCAACGCGCGGAATACCAAAACGTGTCCTGGCTACGCACATACCTTCCTACGTTGTACCATGAGCGTCTACTAAGTCGTCGCTTTGACTACCAGACGGCGAGCGCATCCCATGCAGTGGCAGCGGTCATAACTACCGCAGCCGCCGGAAACTTCCATCGTCAATAACTGTTAATAGATCCATTGTACGAAAAAAATATTCAGACAAAAGATTGTTCTTATTTATCGTAAAATCATAATTTGATAAAAAAATCGGGTATTCCCATTTAAAAAAATGAAGTTAGCCTCATTTTCACCGATTGCAGCGCCATCTGCAATGTAAATGATATCGTCATCTCATTTCCCCCTTTGAGTCCTACAAGTTTATTAAAGACACTTTTGTCGTATCATGCATATTTAACGAGATATTTAGGAGTCTCAACTTAAAACGACCACCCGGTATAATAAGCACAAACAATGCAAGCCTCAAATTCTAGAAAATTATCAGTATTCTTTCTAGCCAAGCAGTAAAGAAAGAATTTCGCATGTGCAAACTTTTTTAAAAATGTTTCAATGAGATAATTTAATCAAATATTTATCACTGAATTGGGAAAACTTTGCAAATAATACACCCACAAAGTTTTTGCCGACTTAGTTTGCCATGTTGAAGATAAAAAATATGATTTAGGTACTGATTTAGGTATTGTACATCTATGTTTGTCTCAATATCTCCGAAAGTCTTAAGCTTAGCAGAACAAAGTTTTCACCATAGTAACCACGAAGGACGTGAGAACACGATAAACAATTAGAATTACATATAAATATTGAAAGATGAAGGTATGGGAGAAGGTATTATTTTAATAGGCAATCGATATATTTACGATGTTCTATCAAATATACAAAAATTTTCTAAAAGTTGTTAGTAGTTTTGTTACTAGATTGTGCTAGTGTTGAGAAACCCAGGCCATCTATTTTTTTCAGTAGAATGGCCTAGATTTCTGTATAATTTTCTATCATTCGCAAGATTTGAATGCAATAAGTACTAAGCTAATATTATGCTAACGTTTGCAGTTTTTTAATTATTGCCTTATTTGTTTAAAAACATTGTCATAATAAACAAATTAAATCTCAACTACTAGAAAATTAAAGTTATTATAATTATAAACTCAAAACTGAGTTTTCACGACACTATCGCCATCTATGACAAAACCATTTACAAAATTCTCATAACCGAAAAAATCTAGAAAAATCCTTATAAATTTAGACCCATATTTTTCTTGTAAATTTACAATACCTAACGTAAACAATTATTAGAATTTCTCTTCACCATTTCACATCATAACCAAAAATTTAATTTTTTGATTTGAACTCAAAACAATTTCTAATTTTTCCAAGACTTTACGTCACCATCTACCGTACGCTTACTCCACCAAATTAACCCAGCTTTACCGTTTCTTACAGCAGTCACCGCCAATCCTCTCACGCAATATCTTTACCGACATACCCCCACTCCAGTCGTCGCAAACCCTTCCGTCGAAAAGTACAAAATCGGGGGGGCCCGACGTCGCTCCGCCCCTCCCAAGACGTAACCGCTCCCAAGGGAGCCATCCGGAGCCCACAGATACGAACGGCAACCGCCGCAATCCGAATTACGCAAACGGCACGCGCACTCCCAAAAATATTAACAATAATAACAGTAACAAAGGTAAAAGTTTCGTTAAAATCGACGGAAGGGTTGTCGACGACCAGGTTCCCCCTCCACTCCCACCTAGAAACCAACCGCGCGCCCCAGTATTCCTGCCGGATTTCGAATTGGATGCGGCTAACTCGATCGGTAAACAATTGTCGTACCCCCTCGTGACAACATGTGCAACATTAATATATAACTATGTAAGTAATAACACACACACGTTTGTAGGTATTTCCGTTAGTTTTTTTTTGCCCCACTGAGACTCGTAATGCGACCGTTGGGGTGCTTTCAAAAGCTGATTTGCCGAGATGGTATACATGGTGAGTCGTTAGAGATGCTGTGGTTGATTTATTGCTCTTATCTTAAGAGATAGTAAAGGTATTTTATGCAAACGTTGTTTAGTTCATCATTTGGACAATGCAAAATAATTCTCTTTTCAACTGTATTATAGGCAAAACTGGGAGAGTTGAAGGTGATTCATCGCTTAAAATCGTATGAACCAAGATATGAACGTACCGCGTGAATTGGTTATTAGCTGTGTATATTAAGTTGCCTACTAGGTAGTTCGTTCAAGATTAATATTTAATTATTAAAAATACTCTCATTTAATTGTGATAATTGTCCTATCTAATTTATATATCCATCATTAGCATGTTTAACAGAAGCAAAGTGAAAACATACCACCGAAAACATCTTGTTCACATCACACGTTCGCGTTCGAATTGGAGGTTAGGTTGCTACCGCTGTCATTCGTTCTTATGGTTCTAAGAACAGACGTACTTTTTTGTCTTGCCCATTTAAATTATACAGCAGACGTATGAAAAGTATGCTATTTCGTTTTAACACGCGTCAATATTTAGAAATATTCTGTAACGTATGTCTAAAATAACAGCTGAAATCTATCAGTAATCTTCAGCTCTCCCAGTTTTGCCTATAGATGATAGCCATGTAAAGAAAATAAATTTCTGACATTCCGTAGTTTGCAAAAATTAGCAAGTCATTAAAAAAATTATTGGATATTAAGTAAAACTGATAGATAAGCTATGTAGAGTGGTCGTAGCATGCAGTAATTGTTTAATATTTTGGAAATGGCGTTCTCTTGAGATTCTTAAATGGAACATCCTGTATGTTATTTAGTAACTGAAATGTGCTGAATACGAATCTGGGAATTGCTAACAAAATTTCGTGACGCAACATTGAAGAGAAAAGACAAAACATAAAAATATTTCAAAATATTCGTAAATAACCTCTCTGTTCAAAAGGAATGTGCATGAAATTTCGTACAAACTTTTCTATTTAGGTTTTTTCTCCGACAAACCGTTCGGGCTCAAGCGGTAGTTGAAAATTCGCATATTTTATCTGTCTCCTCAAGAACTGACTTTTTCCACTCCAAAGCTCTAATTTATTATTACAGACTGTAAATTAGATGGTAGATTTCATAATATATTATATAAAAATTGGAAAGAGTTAATACAAGATTGCGGTAATTTTTAAATTTTAAAATTACAGCCACACCTGGGATTCGAACCCAGATGTACGCATTGCCGGTCCGATGTGTATAATATACTATCTCACAATAAAGCACAATTCAAATTAAAAAGCATCAAAAAAGGTTGTACAACAAAAATACACTTAAGTAAAATAGTAGGTAGTAGAACACTTGAGACGACCTTGAACGACCCCTAAAGCTTAAACGTGTCTAACTTTAGACTGGTGTGAGTTGTTCGTAAACAACTGGTCTGATGCGTGAGCTATTCGAAAACCAACTGTGAGCTGTTCAAAACCAGCAGGATTGATGTGTGAGCTGTTCAAAACCAACAGGTCTGATCTGTCAGCTGTTCAATAACGAATAGGTCTGATGTGTGAGCTGTTCAGTAACCAACAGGTCTGGTGCGTTAGTTGCTTGTACACAACAGCTCGCACCATTCTGAAGTTAGGCACCTTTGAGCTTTAGGGGTTGTTCAAGGTCGTCTTAGGTGGCCGAATACCTACTTAAACTATTCTCCTAAACTGTAAGGTTCTAGCGCCTCTAACAATTACCTTGACTTTTTATACATTCTGGAAGTGGATTAAAAAAATTTACACACTTATTGAAAAGATTAAAAAAAGCAATTTTTAAAAAAATACATAATGTGCAAATTATTTAATGAAGTCCGAAATTGTACAAATTCAGTTACAAAATAGGCGAAATTCTAACAATTTTTTGTTGTTGATCTTTTATATTTTGTACTGTTCTTTATTGTAAGATGATGTGCATTATATACAAAGTGGGCAAAAAAAACGGTACAAATTAATAATATTTAGTCAATTCTAATATTTCTTTTAAAAACAAATTGCTTGTAGTGTGAAGATTGAAACCATACCATATTCACAATAACAGAACGTTTCAATCCAAAGTTATGTTGCTTTATGTTTGGCTATGCAACATTTCTGATAACATCGGGCCAATTTAATGTAAAATGAAAGGTGTAATAAAATTGATAGGTAATGACATTTGTTTTCTTTTGGTCAAAAGGGACAGTAAAGATTTTTTTGGCATAGTGTACAGGGTGATTTTTCTCGTATACCGGGTGAAATTTTGAACCGTCGTTTTTTGCTGTTTTTACTCAAAAACGAAGTGGAATTGCGAATATGGTACTTTTTCAATCCTCACAACATACGCAATTAGTTTTTCAAAGAAATGTTTACTTGAATTTACTTAAAATCTTTGGAAACATGAGTAATTGAGCATTTGTACCGTTTTTTTTTGGCCCACAGTGTATATGAAATAAATGAATTATCTATCCATCTATCATTTAATTGACAGCCTTAAATAATAAATTACAGTTTTAGAGTGGAAAATGTGTGTTTTTGCGGCGACAGATAAAAGATGCCAATTTTTAACTATCGCTCGAACCCGAACGGTTTGTCGCTGAAAATATCTAAATAGTGAAGTTTGTAAGAAATTTCATGCACCTTGCTTTTGAATAGAGAGGCTATTTACGAAAAGTTGATAGTTTCCGAGTTATAAGCAAAAAACCGCATTTTTTTACATTTTTAGCAATTTCTTCAATGTTGCGTTACGAAATTTTGTTAGCAAACTTCAGATTCAAAAACATAAAATAAAAGAAATCAAAACTACCCAACAACTTTCCTGGTAAAAACACAATTGGACTGGATTATTACTTTATCATACGCAGTAAGATAAAGTATTGTAATCATGCCGAAAAAAAAAATTGAGATTTTAGCGGTAATAGGTCTTTTTGGGTCCCCTGAACATTTTTGACCAAGGTACAAAAAAATGTCTGTATGTGTGTGTGTGTGTGTGTGTGTGTGTGTGTGTGTGTGTGTGTGTGTGTGTGTGTGTGTGTGTGTGTGCGTGTGTAAACGATTTTTGTGACGACGATTCCGGAGAAACTACTAAAGGTATCGGGACGAAAGTTCATATTTAGAAGTTTCATGACCTAACTTAGAGCTGAAAAGCTTTTGGTTGAAAAGGGTCCAAAGGAACTGGTAGTTTATTCTAAGCCTTTTTGAAGGATTTTGCAAATGAGCCGCCATTTCTGTAATTTCGACAAAATAGTTAATAAATAAATTAAAGTAGAGTAATTTTTGAATAATTTATGCCTATCACATTTTTTGGTAAAATTAATAGTTTAGCCTTTCAGTTTATTCTAAGCCTATTTGAAGGATTTTGGAAATGAGCCGCCATTTCTGTAATTTCGACAAATTAGGTAATTAATAAATTAAAGCACAGGAAATTTTGAATAATTTATGCCTATGAAATTTTTTGGTAAAATTAATAGTTTAGCTTCAAGTGCAAATTCTATTTGATCGAGATCGGTCGCATCTGCATTGATATGAAATTACATAGTAGCCAGGATTTTGACAAATATTTTTTTGTGTTGTCACATTCGAAAACAGCTGATCTCATCAGAGGTTGGAAAACCACTATGGAACGTTGCCGCTGTAGTACGGCAAATTATAAAATACAAATTTCAAATAAAGTAAGATCACCAATTTGACGTTTGTTAATAAGAAATATCAACCCGTCTTTATATCTAATTCTAAAAACGATACATTGAGAAAATTATAAATAAAGTATAGCGATGAGTGTAGTTTTATTTTAGTATGTTGGTAGGGATGTGTCATGAACAAATATAAATCTGTCACAATTTGAATTACCTTTTTAAGGTGCTTTTTCATTAGTGACGATGGCAGTGGTAGCCGACGCCGTTATAGTATTTCCAATAGAAAATTGATAGTGACTCATGTTTATGTACATGCAAACTAATATGTGTCATTATCACGATATGTAAGAAATACTATAATTTCGTATTCTACCACCGCCATTAGCTACCATTACCTACCAATCGGAACGCACCTTTAAACTTGACGTTTCGTCTAAGTGGTACCAACCTAGCATTTACTATACAGACATCATTTATTTTTTTTAAATACGTATTTCTTAAAAAGCAACACTATAGACGTTGATGTCGCTCCTGCCAAAAACTAGATAGCCGACTCGCTCATATGCGACGGCGACACTCCGCCTTCGGTGACGCGCCGCATCACCGCTCGTCGCGCTATCCCGTACTTTCGGCATTTGTGACATAAATAACTATTATTCTGATGACGTAGTGTAGGTAGTGTCAAATGCTGATGCTTTGACAATACCTACGATTTATCTCAATAGAATAGATTCTCATGCAGCTAAACTATTAATTTTATATATTGTATGATAAAGTCATGTGCCTGGCCACATCAGATTTTTGAGTTCTTTTTAGTTTATATTCAGTACTTTTAGTAGTTTTGTGATATTAGTTATATCACATTAGTTATATCTACATACTTACTGTCATAATTAATCGATTTAAAATAGGTTGTTTATATGAAGAGACTATTAAAAATAGGGATAATATTACTGATATTATGAGTAATATTGATAACATCAGTGAAACAACTTTCCATTTGGAGTTTTTTTGTTGTTTTTAGAGATTTTTTTAACACATAAATTACATCAAAGAAGCCGTCTTAAAACTTTCAGAAGTCACGATGGTTAATTGATGTTTTAAAGTTCATGTGTTTGTTTGCCATACGATTGCAAAAATGCCACAATATACTTACTTAAAAAAATCATATAAAATTGTTAATATCTTGGTAATACTTTGTATAAGGATAAATCTGACTGAATAGGCTTCATTTCTAAACCCCATTTGAAAATTTTGAAACAATAAATTCGTGATAGGATTGTTCTGTATAGCATATATATTCTTTTTTCAATGTCAGTATCTACCTATTGGTTTTAGTGACTATCTGACACAAGTTGTTCAGTCACTCAGAAAGTATTTACTTTGCAGAACGATAGTCTAAATAATTGTGGTCTAAACCACTTTTGTATAAAATATCCTTTTCTATCTCTCAAGATAACGGAAATATCGAACACTGCTCCTCTAAATATTCACCCTGTATATCTTATATTTACGTTGTAGTTACGTTGTACTGACTTTACTAGAACTTCACGATACTCTGCTTTTAAGGTTATGTTGATATTATAACAGATAACTAAGTGTGCAGTTAATTGTTATATATTTTATGATATGGTTTTATCTGTAACCCCATCTATTTGTTCTAATTATCTTTCTAATCCTTTGTTTATATACAACAGCCTCATTTATTGCAATATTGTTTTAAAACATGTTATAAATCATTTCTTCTAAACGTTCTAGCAGACTTTGAAAGACCAGTTTCTGGTAAGTGTTGGTAATTCCCATATCAGATAATCGACCGAATTTTTTTTTTATTTCTCCAGGAAGAGATATTCTTTATATTTCGGGTCAATTTTGATTTAGCCTTATGTTAGGTCTGTATTATACAGACGAGATTTTTATAAAAGCGATATTACAACGTAACAACAAGTGTATTTAATAGGGCAAACACCTCGACGATTGTTAATTCTTAGATAAATATTAATCACAAATGATTCCTTTAAAAATATACACCGTGGCATGGCCTACTACTCAGCTCCTCACTTGTGGTTGTGGCTTACTCATGATTTGATTTACTGACACGTTTGCTAACATTCCCTAGCCAATATTGCTATCACCAACACACACACAAATTTGTCACTGGACAGTTTATCCAGAAAGTATAGAAGACACATATGCACAGTTCTGTTGCAGTAATAGTAGCATCGAAACAAATGTTGTAGTTTTGTTTTGTGAAATGATTTGTGGAGTGATTTTCTCGTTTGTGCTCGAGGATATTTTTTTGTTGAAATATTAATTAGGATTAAAGCATCCTGCTGAGATGCTGAGAGTGAATTGGGTAAGATTATTTATTTGTTATTTAGTTGGTTGTTTAAATTTAGAAATCATTTGCATATGTTGGCCTTGAATAATTCTTATCGTGGTTTTGAGATGTAAATTCCCTATATTCATGATTCATGTCTAGTTATTGACAACAGATCATTTAGTATACCATGAGTAAATTGCATTAAAAAGTAAGTCAGGGTTATTTAAGGATTCTTAAATCATATTTTCTCATCCAGATAATAACTAACTATAATCTGCTGAATTTAGATATTGCTACAATTTCAAACAAAATAGAAACGTAGAATTTGTACTTTAAAAGGTGATTTTTTTATTTTACTTTTTGTTTTAAAAACAATCAATAATATTTTAGTAATTATTCGAATGGTAATTTATACACAGATAGAAAAGATTTCTTGTTTTAAAGAAATGTATTTGTTTGAATTTATTCTTTTGGGTCAAAACATATTTCTTTGACGCCAACAATATTTACTTCATTGAATACTCTAGTTTATTTGCTTGCAGAGATTAATTTATTTGAAATATTTATTTAAGTGGAGTAAATATATATGGCTACAAACAAAAATTACTTTCCTTTAAAGTAATATTTTTGTTTTGATTTAAAAAAAACGTTTCTTTACACCAATGAAATATAATTTTGATTCAAACATATAAATTTGTATATAAGGAGAGATTTATTTCGTTTAAAGTAATATTTTGTCATTGGCTTAAAAATAGGTTTACTTCCGCCAAAGAAATCATATTTTGATTAAAATAAATATATTTGTACACTAGAAGAGATTTATTTCCTTTAAAGTAATATTTTTGGTTTGGCTTTAAAATAGGTTTACTTCCACCAAAGAAATCATATTTTGATTCAAATAAATATATTTTTAATGTCATCCAACTGTACATAATGTACAACTTTGTACATATCGAGAGTATAAGGCCGCGTGATCGACAGTATAGAACTTATAGAGTACAGTGCCTGCAGGTTCAAGTTGCGATTCCAAATCAGAGTACACTTTACTAACTTAACCTTGACTATATGTTGGGTTGGGAAGACCAAGCACTGGTCGAGGATGTGCGACATCCCAAAAAGGAGACACATGGCGAGTCTTCCGAAAAATTCTTGTCTATTAATTCCTTCAACAAATTAATAATTTTAAGCATTTTAACTCGACCAACAATTTTGTTAATTTAAAAAAATGTTGTCACTCAACACAATCATAATTATTTGAAGTTATTAAATCTCATTTCTTATAATACACAAATTGCAAACTTAATTGGAAACATAAGTTGTTTGACACAAATCAACGTTCTTTCTACCAAACAAATATTTCAAACAAATGCGTTTTTATCCGCAAATAAATATTTCTTTGCCTCTATTGAAACAGCAAATTTCTTTGAGTCAATGCATATTTATTTGAATTAAACAAAAATTTCTCTCTGTGTAGGCATTGTTGTAAGACAATTCCGATTTTTGGCAAAATAATCAAATTTGAATGTATGGATTTGATTTATTTCTAAACCAGTCATTTGAAAATTAATTTAGTAGAATAAAACGTCAGCAACAATTTGAATGCTAATTTAACAGATATCCCTGCAGACTTAAAACTGCTTTCAGCAAAAAAAAAAAATAATTTTGTCACATTATTTTTGCTGGGCAAAAAAGAAATGGTACAAATTTTCAATTACTCGCATTTCCAATCATTTTTTAGTAAATTTAAGTACATATGTCTTTAAAAACGAATTGCCTACATTGTGAAGATTGAAAACATACCAAATTCGCTATAATAAATCGTTTCAATTCATTTTACTTTACGTATGGGTGTACAATATTTTTGATAATATCTGGTCAGTTTTATGCGAAATAAAAGTGTTTTAACTCAATTGGTTATGACATTTGTTTTGTTTTGTTCAAAAAGAATAGTCAACCTATTTTGTCAGTTATCAGTTGTTACTTGTCTGGTTGTTTTTGTTTTTACTAATGTGCTAACTATATACCTCATGACGAGAATGTTTATTATTCGCAGTTTTCCCCCATATTTGACTATTTAGGGCTGAAGATGGTTTAAACAACCGAAATATGTTCCCTATGAAAATTATTTTTTTTATTAAAGCAAGGATAAATATAGGGCTTCTAATTATTTTTATTAATATTCATTTGAACCTTGCAATATGGACCCAATATACAGCCAAAATTAACAAAACACGTAAATAATTCTCCAACCCTAAGAAATTTCCAAAAATTGTTGAAACAAAAGTTTCTTGGCTTTAAACAAGCTATTTTTTAAATATATTTTCAACATACAGAGTGCTCATTTTATTATAGATATTTGGTAACATTTCCTTGTTTTAAATAGAACATATATTATTAACCTATATATTATTAATCTTTTTAATTCTGAAATTAATTCTAAGAATTTTTTATACGAATAATTTTTTATTAAACGCGTTATTTTTTAATTAGAAGCTAGTAACCAAAAATAGTCAAGACTACCGGAACACCTAAATAATTCGCCAACCGCAAACAAACTCGAAAAAATCTTCGAATAAAAGTTTTTTGAGCTGAAACAGCCTCTTGTTCAAATATAGTTTGAATATACACTGTGTTCGTTTTATTATGGAAATTTGCAAACCATTCCATTACTTAATAGAACACCTGTACATTTTATTTTTTTTTATTCAAAGATAAGTTCTAAGAACATTTTATAGAAATAAGTTTTTTTTAAAACATATTATTTTTGAGTTATGAACAATTAAGCCAAACCACTGAACTTCAAATTAAGAATATTTTCCCACATACATACACATTTATTTTAATGTGCCTGTTTGAACAGATAATTTAATTCTATGTATGTAATTGTGTTGTTATTTTCTCTTGATTTTTTTTTATTTTTACCCGTTTGGTTAATGTAAAAGCTCATGAGTATTGATTAATTGCTTATCACAAAAAAAATTAAATTTTATTCAGAAATAATTTCAACATAACATTCTTAGAATTAATCTTAGCATATTTTTTTAATATATAGTGTGTTTTGATGAAAAAAGGAAAGGATTGCAAATTTTCATAATAAAATAAACAGCCTGTATATGAAAAATATATTTGAACGAGAGGTTGTTTAAACCCAAAAAACGACTATTTGAAAACATATTTTTACTGTTGGAGAATTATTTAGGTGTAATTTTGGCCATTTTTGGTTAGTAGCTTCTAATTAAAAAATAATGCATTTTATAAAAAAAATTATTCATATAAAAAATTCTTAGAATTAATTTTTGACCTACAAAATTTAATAATATATTTAAAAAACGGAAATGTTATCCAATTTCTATAATAAAATGAGCAGCCTGTATATTGAAAATATATTTAAAGGATAGCTTGCTTAAACCAAAAAAACCTTTGTTTGAACTATTTTTGGAAATTTCGTGTAGTTGGATAATTATTTAGGTGTTCCGGTAATTTTGACTAACCCTGTATACCATATTTAGAAGTTTCATGACCAAACTTAGAGCTGAAAAGCTGTTTGTTCAAAACGGTCCAAAGGAACTGGATTTTTACTCTAAGCCATTTTTCAAGGATTCTGCAAATAAGCCGCAATTTTGTATAATTTATGTCTATGACATTTTTTGGCTGCTTGAGCAAATTCTATTTGATTAAGATCGGTTGTGGTTGCATTAAAAACTAGTTAGCCAGGATTTGACAGATATTTTCATTCTAATGACAGTAGGTAGTGTCAAACGCTGATGTTTTGACAATACCTACTGCCAATAGAATTAAAATATTATCAAAAATACTGCATGGCCATACAAAAAGTAACATGACTTTTCAGGGGGAGCAATTAGTTTTTCAAAGAAATATTTGAATTGAGTAAATATCATTAGAAATACGAGTAATTAAAATTTTGTACCATTTTTGTTTGCCCAGTGTATAATAAGAGGAGACATACGATAAGATTTATTATTATTCCAGGAGAGTAATACTAAAAGCAAAATAAAAAAAGAACAAACTAAATTTTTAAACAAAAAATTCAAATACACCAAGTATATTGTCAGAAAAAAAAAATAATAGAAAAAGCTTTTCCCTAGTCAATAGAAAAGAAAACAAACTACAAAAAGAACAGTTTTTCCCTCGACTTTCAAAACATCCTGCTGTACATAAACAAACTGTACATTTTACAAGCACACAACCGTCCAATACGATTTAACCTTTCGCATATCTATCCCCCATATAAATAGCCAAACTATTCTAGTTCTTTTTCTCTCGTATTTGGTCTCCATGCACACACGTGACGTAATTCTAGGCTTCGGTTTTGCAAGCTTATCTCTGGTAATAGCAAACTTTTGTCGCTTGCAGTCTGTCCTCAACCACCTTCGCTTCCTCCGGTAATCTTGTTTTCCCAGTTTCTTACTTCTTTTGTTTGCGATTTTAGACGTCAAACCACGGACATCATCATCGGACAAAGTCGAGTCCCGATTCTCTGCTGATGATGACTCCTGCCGAGGCTTCTCGAAGGCTGATAGCCTCCGAGAGCACGACTGATCTAGGCGATGGTTTCGGGGAAAACGCGACGCCCCCTGGGACTCCGCCCCCGCCATACCCGCACGCCAGCCCTGAAGTCTCGAGAAAACTAGGGAACGCCAATAGGGAGTGCGAAGTGGATATGCCTGATGTAAGTGTAAGATTAGGTTAGACTCTTTTGTATTTGATGAAGATCTTGTTTCTCATGTAGATTCTATTATTGTACACAGATACAAAAGATTTCTTGTTTTAAAGAAATGTATTTGTTTGAATTTTTTCTTTTGGGTCAAAACATATTTATTTCTTTGACGCCAACAATATTTACTTCATTGAATACTCTAGTTTATTTGCTTGCAGAGATTAATTTATTTGAAATATTTATTTAAGTGGAATAAATATATATGGATACAAACAAAAATTACTTTCCTTTAAAGAAATATTTTAGTTTTGATTTAAAAAAAAAAAACGTTTCTTTACACCAATGAAATATAATTTTGATTCTAACATATAAATTTGTATATAAGGAGACATTTATTTCGCTTAAAGTAATTATTTGTCTTTTACTTCCGCCAAAGAAATCATATTTTGATTAAAATAAATATATTTGTACACAAGAAGAGATTTATTTCCTTTAAAGTAATATGTTTGTTTTGGCTTTAAAATAGGTTTACTTCCACCAAAGAAATCATATTTTGATTCAAATAAATATATTTTTAATGTCATCCAACTGTATTGTTAGATGGCGCTGTAAACTCTCTCCTCGCACTTCGTACATATCGAGAGTATAAAGACGCGTGATCGACAGTATAGAACTTATAGAGTACAGTGCCTGCAGGTCCAAGTTGCGATTCCAAATCAGAGTACACTTTACTAACTTAACCTTGACTATATATTGGGTTGGGAAGACCAAGCACTGGTCGAGGATGTGCGACATCCCAAAAAGGAGGTGGACACATGGCGAATCTTCCGAAAAATTCTTGTCTATTAATTCGTTCAACAAATTAATAATTTTAAGCATTTTAACTCGACCAACAATTTTGTTAATTTAAAAAAATGTAATTCTTTCACTCAACACTATCATAATTATTTGAAGTAAATAAATCTCATTTCTTATAATACACAAATTGCAAACTTTAACTGGAAACATAAGTTGTTTGACACAAATCAACGTTCTTTCTACCAAACAAATATTTCAAATAAATGCGTTTTTATCCGCAAATAAATATTTCTTTGCCTTTATTGAAACAACAAATTTCTTTGAGTCAATGCACATTTATATGAATTAAACAAAAATTTCTCTCTGTGTATACTTTTTTTCTTAACGGAAGCTGGAAATTTTGTATTTTTTTGTGTGTTTCTTGTTCTGTCTTATGTGTACTTAAGATATAGTAGTTAAATCTTCTATATTTTGAAAAATTAGTTTAGTAGCTTGTTTGTAGACCTGAAAAGAGGCTTCAAGACTATTTGTCGTCGAACATTTTTACAAAAAATGGAAAATATAATAAATATACCGGGTGATTCAATTTCGATCCTTACCATGGGGATCTCGCTTATTACTGGAGATAGAGCCTTAGTTTAAATTTGGCAAAGTTTCGTATTTTTGTGCTAATCAATTATCTGAAAAGAAATCTAAGCTATAATTTTTCATTTTGAAGATATCCACAAAAAACTGAAATTGTAACATATCGTTTTTAATTATTTATTCAAAACCAAATGTAGCTAGACATTTGAAACAAAAACATTCTATAGGTACTTTTTAACAAGGAATGCAGTGTCATATTTTAATTTGAAATAACGTCAAAGATGGCGGCGTAACCATGGCCAACTTTTGTTTTTCTTATGGGCGCCATGTTGAATTTTGGCATTTTCCGATGCTCGAGTTTTTTCTCATTTCCGCAATGTATAACATGTTCCCATTCTTTTTTTAAATAATGGTGTAATAATCAATAAACCTTCAGGTACCCAACTGGAGCTTAGTTACAGACCGCCGGAGTCGTTGCCAAGCAACACCAACAAAATGCACTTGGATCAAGTGCCCTCAGCGTTGGGTTTGCCATTTAACCAAATAAACCTTAATTGTGGTTGATTGTGGATGTAAAATGCCGCTTACCAATAACGAAAAGCGTGATATAATAAGGGTTTATTATTGTTCTCTTAGAAATTTCGCATCGTACAATATTCCTAACGTTGGACGGAAATTTAGCGGACCATGGATAGTTTAGTAAACCCTGGAATTCTTATAATCCTCATGGAAATGTTGAAACTAATCAAAGAGGTGTTTTAGAAATGGTAAACGTTAAATTACATTGATTTGCAATGCTTCAACTACTTACTGGTTTTTACATAAACGACGATTCTTGGATGTCTAAGCGGGAATTAGCCCTTAATTTGTAATTGCCGCAAACACGTGTTTGCAGACCACGAACAAATATATTGGAACCGTACAAACCCCACACAAGTCAAACTTTGCAATTGTACGAAATTATTTAAATCGACAATTTCCAAATCGTTGGATTGGTAATGGTGGAGTGGTGGATCTCCTGGTTTAAGTCCTCTGGACTATGTTCTTTGGGGAACTGTGAACGACAAAATTTATCACGATACTCGCAGAAATATCGACGATCTGCGGGATCGAATAACAAATGCGGTCAATGCTATTCCGGGAAGAACAGTTAGAAGAGCATAACAACATGTGGAAAAGCGGGCACGCTCTTATGCCTTCAAGAAAATAGCGGCCAAATTGAACATTTACTTAAAAAACAATCTTTATGTTGTATAAACTTGCTTCTTTTACAATCTGAATGTTTTAAATCCAAAGCACTCTTGGTCAGTCCGGCGCCGGCGGTCTGTAACCAAGCTGCAGTTGGTTACTTGATAAGCACGACAAACAACAAGAAAAAGAAGAACGAGTTTTTTTTATTATTAAACCGTTGTTTTAAAATATATTGCCAACATGTTATACATTTCGAAAATGAGAAAAGACACGACTATCGGAAAATGTAAAAATTCAATTAAACTCTTAATTATATCACGCTTTTCGTTATTGGTAAATGGCATTTTACATCCACAATTAAGGTTAATTTGGTTAAATGGCAAACCTAACGCTGAGGGCGCCGCTTGATCCAAGTGCATTTTGTTGGTGTTGCTTGGCAACGACTCCGGCGGTCTGTAACAAGCTCCAACTGGGTATCTGAAGGTTTTTTATTATTGCACCATTATTTAAAAAAAGAATGGTAACATGTATACATTGTGGAAATGAGAAAAAACACGAGCATCGGAAAATGCCGAAATTCAACATGGCGCCGATAAGAAAACCAAAAGTTGGCCATGGTTACGCTGCCATCTTTGATGTTATTTTAAATTAAAAAATGACACTGCATTCCTTGTTAAAAAGTACCTATAGAATGTTTTTGTTTCAAATGTCTAGCTACGTTTGGTTTTGAATAAAAAATTAAAAACGATATGTTAAAGTTTCAGTTTTTTGTGGATATCTTCAAAATGAAAAATGATAGCTTAGATTTCTTTTCAGATAATTGATTAGCACAAAAATACGAAACTTTGCCAAATTTAAACTAAGGCTCTATCTCCAGTAATAAGCGAGATCCCCATGGTAAGGATCGAAATTGAATCACCCGGTATAGCTTGGGGGAACCACAAGGTTCTGTTTTGGGACCTGTTATATTTAATTTATATGTAAATATAAACAACGTTGCTTCAGTAGTTCAGTAGAAAATCTTGTGATGTACATCGGCTCTTTTGACGTCGATTTTCTCATATATCCAGGGGCAATTTTTTTTTTAATTCTGACGCTGTCCTTTATTAATATGCTACAACGCAGAAAAAGAAAAAGCTGTATATGTTGGCGTTTACCCGATTTTTCTAAATTAAATTTTTTAAAATTAAACATTTTGCAGTGTAACACAAGTTTGGACCGATATCTTCAAAATTGTATCCTTTATGGAAATTTGCACGGAGCGGTACTAAAACTTTTCCTTTCTGAAACTTTCCAGGACCACGATTGCTCATTTTCCACGTCTTCCACACTGGATACCTCGAATATAGCCTTAAACAGTTCCGATATAAAAGCGGCCAGCTCTCATGTTGCCCAACAGCAAATCATCAGCATGGAGGACGACGAAATGTCCGACCAGGAAGTCGTAAGTAGACACACTGCGTTAGAAACATTACCATTTATTCATCTATAAAATTCTTCAAATGTGAGGTTATCAACTTTTTTATAGAAATATTCATATACGATATAACCTTACTTTTTGAAATTGACCATCTAATGTTTTCTTTTTTTTTTCGAAACATATTCTTACCATTTCTATTATTAATTTTTAGAATCAACTGGATGATCACGGACCTTTCAAATCTCTCTCGAGACTGTGGGAGCACCGGCCGCACTTAGCAGTATTCATGAATTACGTCCTCCTCAATTCAGATCCAAACAGTCTCCTATTCTACTTACTTACGAATCTATACAAGGAGGGAAATGCCAAAGATATGAGGAAGTGGGCGTACGAAATCCACTCAAGCTTCCTCGTACCCGGTGCTGTACGTATCACACACAATTTTACTAAATACGATTATAATTTTCTTATAATACTTCAGATTTAACCTTTTTTTCTCTTTCCCACTAACCTATGATAATTTCCGTTTTATTTTAGCCGTTACGTCTGGCAAACGTCGACGAGAACATCGCGCACGAGATCGACGACAATCTGATGAGAGAGTACGATAAGGAGGAAATTCTCAGGAAGATTTTCTGGAAGCCAAGGGCCAGGGCGAAGGATGAACTTACCAGGCAGCTGAATCACTTTCAGCAGAAGCGAACGGCTGGCTTGGGTACGATGTACGGGCCCCCTGACGCCAAGCTGTACGATATGAATCACGAGAAAGCCCGCGAACTGAAGATATACGAGAATCTCTTAGTCGATAAGTTAGAGCCATATTTGTAAGTAACGTTAATTATTTTTTTAATTGCTCGATGTTCAAAGGGTTAATTGTGTTATAGAACAGCGAAAATGGTTGATTTTAACTTATTTTGGAGTGTTTTGTAGCATTTTGCAGATTGCCAATAGTTTTATTTATTACGTTATTGTTATAACATAACCACTTTTTTCGTTCATCTGAAATAACGTGAATACATTCGTAACGTCAACATTTTACTCCTTTTAACGAACGTAGATCTCTATGCATCCTCTATGTTTAACATGGCACTGTAATACGCAGAATTCATTTCAGTTTTTATTGAAATTTTGTTAAATAATCGTTAATTTTACTATTACATAGTGTAATAGATTTTTTTGTCTCTTCTTGTGCCAGTCATTGTTTGCTTTATTTTATCACAATTATCAGAACTATAGCTAACTCTTCGCTCTGATAAAATATACCATTAACACTGCTGCAGATATTTCTTATAATAATATTCGTAACCTTTGCATTTCAGAGAAGAAGTTGAAAGAGAAAACTACGATCCTAAAAAATACTACACGGCAGCTGCCCTGGCCACCGTAATTATTAGAATATTTGGAGTCAGGGCCGTGCATCCGTTGGACAGGTTTCCAACGTTCGTAAATAAGGAAAAGGCCTTCCGGCCGAAATTCATGAACATGAAGTATTCTAGAAAGGTACGTGTCATTATGAACTATAACGAATGCATAATTTTGATATTATCAACTTTTGGTATGAACCAGAAGTTGGGAAATTGTTAGAAAAGTTGGTTGCTCGACTATTTTAGAACAATTTAATTTTTTTAATTACACTCCCTATGTTTTGGGAGTGCAAAAACACTTTTATAATTATTTTAATAACTTTAAAAAAATAATAAAATTGTTTTCGCCGTCCTGGCACATTATAACATAAACCTCACTTAAGAGTAAAAAATCCTGGAAAAAATTATAATGTTTATCTAAGTATATCAGTTTCAAAATAAGAAGAGGGTGCCACATGGTGTTAGAGCAATGTATTCTAAAACAGAAGTAGTGGTGGGTGTACCTCTTCTTATTTTGAATCCACTCTACCAGTAATTTTGATTTCTTTTAATGTATTCTAATTTTCCTTCTTATGTTTTCAGTTGACGATACAGGGACACCAGTTCACTGCACAACAATACTACACTGTGATAGCTTGCAATCATTGTCATCAAATTATATATGGGATTGGTCCACAGGGATATCAATGCTCAGGTATTATTTTATTTTTAAATACCACTATTTGCTAAGAATTTAATTGTTTATTTTTTTTAAACAAATAGTTTGCCTCATAAACCTACATCGGATGTGTGTGAGGCTTTTCGAGGACTCATGCCCTGGACCCATAAATAAGAAGGACCGAGGAATACAGAAGGTTATGGAGAAGATACATCGGAGAAAGCCGTCGAACCAAACACAACGTGAGTATTTAGTTAAATTGTTGTGCAATTCTCCCAAATTAAAAATGGGCCATGTCGTACCATACATATCAGACTTCACTAAGATCTAGAAGGCTTTGAATCCTTTGCCATTTTGAAAAAAATCGCATTGACACTTGGTACTCGTTTTAGGTTAGGTTAACGTAATTGGGCGTTTTGATTCAAGGTGAAAAGTTGTGAATATTTAGAAGTTTAAACTTATTATTATCATTTTGTGTGCAATATACAAAAGTTTGTAATGGTGTTTGTTTGTGTTTTCAGTGGATAGGCGGCAAGATGACAAAGATAATGCCGAAAGTGCCGATGCTGGTGAGTGTTTTTATTTTTCCTTTTTATATGTTTTGTTGATTTAAAATGAATTACTTCTTGAAATTGAAGGAAATGTTGACAAAACTGTATTTGATTACCAGAAAATATTGAAATAAGGAAAATTGTGATTTATGTAAATAGTGAGGTTATGTGTGTAGAGATGTTATGCACGTTATGTATGAATTTGACATCCAAATTGAACTGATACCTGCACCTTTCACTGTGGTGTTTGTCCATATTTGTTGTCCTTTTAATTTATAAACCTATTTCATAAAGGAATGGCTTGCTATTATGTATTACTCAATTATGAACTGTTCTTGATTATTGATTTTTATTGCTATTTCTTAAGAAATTTACAGTAAGCGCGCAAAGTATGAAAACATACAAAATCTTGGAAATGGTTTTCTTTACGAAAATCCTTGGACACGTCGATTTCTAATTATCAAAACACGCATTTATAACAAGTCAATTTTCTTCCTTCAGTTGTTTTTGACTTATGACGTCATTGACACTTTTTAAATGGCAATTCTACATTTTTATACCCTCCACATTTAGTGTGGTGGGGTATATTCACTTTGTCACAACATTTGTAACACTCTTTATTTTTATTTATGATCAGCATTGAAAACTGAATCGATTTAGCTATGTCCGTCTGTCTGTCCATCTGTCTGTCTGTCTGTGTACACGATAACTGCCGTAATTTTAGAGCAATTGATCACAAATTTCTTATATCGGTATATGTACAAACTAATCTTTTTTAAAAAAGGATAAGTTCGTGAATGGGGAAAACAGTTAACTCCTCCTTTGTTTTCAAATTCAACACCAAAAATATTTTACGGTGGTGGGTATTTTAACTTCGATCCAGCTGAAGATAATTTTCTCACTAGTTCTTGCTGATTATAATAGATCTGTTAATTTTCTATATGGAAGCATACCAAGTGAATGACCTTACATCAGATAATATAATAAGTACATATAAGGATTACTATGAGACTGTTTTAAGGTTTCTAGAACATTGGGTTGGGTTGGGTTAACAATATTTTGCAATTGACACTTGTGTTTTTGTCATAAATTTTTTTTATCCGAGGTTTTAATATGTTTTCGCTAACATGAAAATTAAAAGCACTATCAAAGTCACTAGAAAAATATGAGACCGCCATTTAAAAAATGATATCATAATCCACAAACAACTGAAGGTTGAAATCGATCGATTTCACTTTTTTTTTATCATGGTTGAGAATTTTATGCCACAAGATAGGGGGTGCCATTTGAAAATTTCAAAGTGGGGTGGCTGGGGGGCGAAGGGATGAAACCTAAAATTTTCTAGATACCATTTTTGATTTTCACCCTCAATATCTAAATCGACGTGTTTTCACTCAAAGCAATCGCATCAGGTCAAGAGTTATTAAGGGTGGATACTTTTGAAATTAACACACGGTATGTAAAATAAATATAAAAATTAACAGCTTTCACTAAAATGTTGAATATGTTATACTCAAATGGCTTAAACCTAATATATCAATTTACATTTAAACAAAAAACGGTTTAGATTTTGTATAGTACCAGTTGTTTTGTTTATACTTTATAGTTTATACTATAAACTAATTATATATTTTTGCGTCTTTTAATCTATTTGTTTTTTTTTTTTAATGTTTTTAAGATGGATTTTCTAATTTGTGTGATGTGCCCCACTCTTTGATAATGAATTTTAAGCTTTTCTTGTTTGCTTTTTGCAAAAAGTTCTTTGGGATTTAACTAGAGTCAAACACCCAGTGTGTTACATCATCATAATCAGGCAAAATGTACATTCGTGAATTTCATCATCAAAGATTGCCATGATTTTACCGCCATCTTTAAAGTAATTTGCAATCCAATTACACTAATGGATTCCAGGTAAACGGGTCAAAAATAATCACTGTTAGTTTCATTATCAGATGTCCTAAATTTAGAAAATCACTTTTTCCTCGAGATTAAACTGACCTTCTGAATTCATCTTTTGAGCCGAATCCGTTTATTATTACTAAATCTGGAAATCCGGTAATAAAGTTACCAAATCCAAACCAATATTCTGTACCGAGAGCCCATTCAATTTCCACGATAAATATACAAATGCCCGAGACGTTGAAGATGAACAGAGATCTTTCGTAAAATCGGAATGTTTTTAAGTACGAATTTTACGGCCCGCGTTACCTTCGCGTTTCCGGTTTACCGGGGGTGGCAGTAATCTTTAATGCGTGCGCCATAAAACTCCCATAAACATAATCTCGCATACGCCAATAACCAGATTTTTTTTTCTGCTGCTCCGAAACGTAAACAAACAGTTTCGAGGTGCCCGCCCGCTCTAGAACTAAATTTAATTGGCCAATAATGTTATTGGCCGGCGTTATTTTCGAAATATTTATCGTAGGTAAGGTTAAAATACCTACCAGGTGCGTTGGTTGAGTTTCCTTTTTTTCTTTTTCTTGAGATACGTCCAGAAACATACTTCTGCAAAATAATTACGGTTTTCTCAAGAACACTTGAAGTAAATGATAACTAAATAGAATGAAGTGCCAAAAATTAGAAAAAAAACAAACAAAAATAATGCAAAATGGAAAATAATGCACGACACAATTATTGCGTCAATATCGAAATGCTCGCTACCATTCGATTCTGAAGGTCCTTATGCAACTGATATCGGAAAGGAAATTAAATATTTCTGAAAATTATTTATGCAAATTTTGGTGTGGATTAGAAATATTGACATGCTTTCGGATGACAGTTATAACTATAAGAGCACAAGTTCTTCTGAACTTCTCTATACTTGCACTCTGGAGTATTGTAGTGCTTGTTTGCACTGAGTTGGCAACCATGTTTACAATACCGACGATTGTGAAAGTATTATATCATCGACTAGAAAACTCAAACACAGTCCAGTTTGAATATTTGTACAAATAGAAATCAATACATTTATTTCTTTATGTTGTACCATACGTCAAAAGTAATAAATCCGAAATAAAAACAGCCATGTTTATAGTAGCGCCATCTATAGACATTTGGTGATTTTTTATGTTCCGAAGCTTTGGAGAGAAGTTCGCTACAGTTCGCTATTTGAATTGAGGCGGGACCCTAAGGATCAGAGAGTATAAATGCCATCAATAAATTCGCAAAAGATCAGAGTAGGAAACATCCAAAGTAGATCAAACTTGAAAAGAATTTGTTTCGAAAAAAATTACTTTTATTTAGAAATGAAAATAGTTGTATTTTAAATTAAAACCTGAGAATTGATATCCCTGTGGACCAATCCCATAGCTAATTTGATGACAATGATTGCAAGCTATCACAGTGTAGTATTGTTGTGCAGTGAACTGGTGTCCCTGTATCGTCAACTGAAAACATAAGAAGGAAAATTAGAATAAATTAAAAGAAATAAAAATTACTGGTAGAGTTGTTTCAAAATAATACATTCACCAATCCTCTGCTTTAGAGTATGTACATTGGCCAAGCACCACCTGACACCCTCATCTTATTTTGAAACATCTATAGCTACATAACATTAAATTTTTTTCCCAGAATTTTCTACATTTAGAATGTTTAATTAAAAAAAAAATTGGCAAAACTATTTTTAAAGAGGGCCGTTTGAAATGGTCCAGAGCACAACTATTTTATAAAATTTTGATATACCGTAGCGTCTATCTATACTGTGGCACTAGTCTGCGAAGAGATTCTTGGAGTATGCTTTACGATTCCTCAATCAGGGCTTGTGTCAGTTCGTGTATGGTTAGTGGTGGATTAGGGCGCTTGCGAACACGTCGTTCAAGCTGATCCCGCACGTGTTCAATAGGGTTCAGGTCAGGACTTAACGCCGGCCATTCCAGCACCTGAATTCCATGTTCTTGTAAAATGTTTCTGGTGATGCCGGCGGTATGTGGCTTTGCATTGTCCTGCATTTTGATGAATTTTTTACCGACGCCATATGCAGTAGGCACCACATGGTCCTCCAAGATGTTTTCGATGTAATCCATGGCATTTAGTCTACCAGTATCCACAACAAGTTCAGTTCTTTTGTCTATACTGATTCCAGCCCAAACCATCACAGAGCCACGCCCAAATCTATCCACTTCCTGTATAGTAGCGGCTGCGTAGCGTTCACCAGGACGTCTATATACACGTACTCGACCGTCGCAACGAGTTAAACGAAATCTGGACTCGTCTGTAAACAGTACAGGCGTCCAATGACGAAGTTGCCAATCTCTGTGATCCAGAGCAAACCTCATTGGGGCTGCTTTGTGATGCTGCGTAAGCCGTGGTGCGCGGGCAGGTCTTGTTGGTTTCTAGTTCGCTTCTTTTAATCTGTTTCTAACTGTTTGATTAGAAATTTCTATTCCATGTGGTCGTCTTAGATCGTTTAGGAGGTCTCGTGCTCTGGCAGTACGCTGACGTAGAGAGGAAAGGACAAGATATCGGTCTCTTTCTATCTTTCTCCTGATTTAAAATACAATAGGGCTTGTGGGGAGTTTTCTTTTTCTTAATTAGAAATTAACAGTTTAAATTTTATTAATCCAAAATGCACCTTGTTTAACATTTTAAATAAATTCAGTCACCGTATTTAGTTAACTCCCAAAGTTTGTAAGTAAGGCGGAAATAGGTTCATGTGTTAAAAAACATAAATATCTACGAACATGATATTTACTGAAAATGGTATACCTATCAACCAAGTGAACGCAATACACTATAATTTATTTTGATACTGTTATTAATTTTTAATCATGTAAGTGGTATATTACTATTATATAAAGTATCTGTTCACTTTCAATACAATTTGATGTTATAGGTTAACTTCTCCTTCCAAATATTGTGTTTGTAGACATTTATTTCTTTTTTTAAGACAGGAACTCCTGCCCGTTTCACTATCGAACTTTGGGAATTATCTGAAAACAGTGTAAGCTAACTTTTGTCAAAATTTTAAAATATGAGCATTTTCAAACAATCCATATTAATATTTTAATTTTTAATTAAGAAAACAAAATTTCCCCCACAAGCCCTATTGTGTCTCTCTCTAGATTAATTCGCATACTCATTATTCCAAAACAGCGTAACATATTTTCATAAAATTTGTTTTTTTTTGTGTAACTACATGATAACAACAATTTCACACAATTTCATCAAAATCCAAGGTGGTGAGGAATAAAACTGTTGATTTGAAAAAATCATGTAGTCAACAGTTGGTTGTTTTTTATATATGTTCTTCAGAAAAAAAATTGTTTTATAGAAATACCTCCATGTTTTTTATGGGATTTTCCAAAACTTCCTTTACTAGCTTACATTTGAATACATAGTTACAGAAAGTTTTGATATTAATGGAGACCATGTGTTCACGTTACTTACAATATCCACCCAAGGGAATAAAACATAACTGTGAATAATGTCTATTTAAGTCCGAAAAATAATAAAAGTTGTTGACGCGTTGCGCAACCTGGGAAACTGCTATTGCCGTGCTATCTCACTAAAGCCAAAAATAAATTCACGAGGAGCCGTATACATTCCGAGCACTTGAGATTTCATCTGTACTGGCCCCCAGTACGCCATGATACCTTTTTATATGAGTTTTTATTAGTATTATTTTTGTTTCCACCGAAGGTTTTTAGTTATTTTCTTCAAAATCAATAAACATACTTTTAGTCTTTAATTTGAAAAATAAAATTAAAACATTTACAAACCTTCGCTATGAGTAATTCAGTCAAAATTATTAATTTCTAAGAACGAATTTTAAAAACAAATAACTCCCGGTACTTTTGAGAATGAGATATAAAACATGGATGATTATAAAAACGCGTTAATAATGCTTTATCTTTAGATTAACCTCAAAAGTGGTAGATAATATCGATTCGAGGAAGTTGACCATAAAAATTATTCCTTGTATAGGTTACGTCAATAAATTGTTAATAGTAATATAATTGAGTCACTCGGTACTTGCCATTTAATTTTGCAATCCAAACTGCGTTTAATAAATGAAATCGTGCAGAATAATAGTTATTTAACTAACAAGTATATTAAAAAGAGCGATTAATGATCGAGACTGTTTAACGCACGACCGATTAGCGAGTGCGTTAATTGGCGAGATAGTAAAACGCCGTTTAAAATTCGAGTTGAAGTTGCCATTTAGAAAGTGTCGATGGCGTCAAAAGTCGAAAACAATTCAAAGTCGGAAATTAAATTTAATGTTAATATGTATATTTTGATAATCAAAATCGACGACATTTTTTAAATAACAAACCGTTTCAGACGTTGTGTCATGTTTCCTTACTTTACGCGCTCAATGTATACATATTTCGAATGAATAGAATTTGTAAATGTGAAAAATAATTTATAAGTATTAATATTATCGAATAAATTTAATATCAGCATCATGTGGACTACTTTTAATATCAGAATGATTTTCCTTAATTCAATAATACAAAGTCATTTAGTTATTGAACTGCAAATATTTCAAATTAAAGAATAACTATGTACTAATATATAATTTGAGAATGCCATCGCGAGCATAAAAAACGGGGACAGCAAAGTGAAATAGGGCACTTATATTCTCAACAATTTCAGTTGTGTAACATTTACTTTGACACTGCATGATGTCTAAACTGTGACAGTAGTTGTCAACCTACAATTTTGTTCCGGTTCCATCAATTTTATTCTTCGCGGTATTCTTGCCGACACTTAATTCAATAACAATTTCTCGGATTTTATCATGTAGTCGAGTTTTAATTTGCTTTCTAAAATTCATTCAATTGCGAAATTTTTATTTATTACGTCCAAATTCAAGATGACATTAATGTGACATGACAACCGTACTGACATAGCATTACGAAGCCCAGTTTAATCAGTGCAAATTAGAGTGTCCCCGTTTTTTAGCTCGTGATAGTACCTAGTCTGTAAATTTTAGTTGGGCGGAATATATGAATAAAATATAACTTTTATGAAATCTGCGATTATTATCTCATGTATTTAAGTCTCTGCAAGAGTTAAGGGTTGATTAATTTGTTCCATTTAAATTGAAAAACATATTACAAATAAAAAAGTAAATTCAAACCGCATACGGTCATAGTACCGTATGAGATAGAAAGAGATAGCTTACCCACTGTACTGCGGGTTGCATACCAAACGCATTTGCTTCACTTATTGACCGCTACGGGTCCTTTCCAGTTATACGTAGTATATACCGTTCACTGGTGCCTGGATAACGGAATATTGATGATTTTATTTTATGGATGTCCCATTGGCTATAATGAAGTCGTTTGATTGGCTATAACAAATCATGCATTAATAGAAATCGTGCATTTATAGAGCTTTTTAATAATAAATTTTGTATGCAGTAAACATAGTCATAAATAATCGATCGACGGAAATAGTATATTGGTTGACGAGCACATAACTAAGGATTAATTGCAAAATGGAATTTTGTGGCACGCGAATACTGATGTATAACGTTACGATTTTAACAAGTATTCATAAAAGCGTCAATATATCGAAAACTAACGACTTTTTGCTGAGGTCATATGTTTTAGATATTCTGGTCAGTCATGACTCATAAGTTTGTATTATGGGCGTATTGTATTTTACAGTGAGCGGGTAAAGTATCTCTGAAACGGAAAATCTCTGAAACGGAAAATTCGTTTCTAAATTACATAAAGATTGGTTGGGATTTCTTGTAAAATGGAGGTTTACTCTTAGCATTTTTTTCAACGATTTTGCAAATGAGCCGCCATTTCAGTAATTTTGTCAAGATAGATAATAAATTAAACTATAGGAAATCTTGTATAATTTATGTATATAAAATGTTTTGCTAATATTCATAGTTTAACTGCATGAGCAAATTCTATTTGGTGAAGATCTTGTCTGCATTAAAACTAGCTAGCCAGGATTTTACAGATATTTTGATTCTTTTGACGGTAATGTCAGAACATCAGCGTTTGCGTTGCACGCGAATTCGACACGCAGATGCGTCGAGATTGCCCTGACAAGGCACTGCTGTATACTATGATAAAGTAGGTAATGTGCTGGCCACATCAGATTTTGTTTTAATTCAAATTATATTTTTCGGGTTATGTTCATAACACCCCGGGTTATCCATGTTTCATTTTATGAATCCGATAATAGAGATAGAACCTATAAAAGAAAATATTATATTTAATATAGCTATAGGTATGTAGACGTTAAATTTAGTAATGCAAAAACAAAGTTAGTTTCGATATTTTTATAACAATTTTCAAATGTGTGTTTCAGAAATTTTTCTTTGTAGGGCCAGAAAATATTAAGTCATTTAGACAATTAAATGGTCTATCAAAATCAATCGGAAAAACAATTGATGGTCGAAAATTGAACTTTATAGGCAAAACTGGGAGAGCTGAAGGTGATTCATCGCTTAAAATCGTATGAACCAAGATATGAACGTACCGCGTGAATTGGTTGTTAGCTGTGTATATTAAGTTGCCTACTAGGTAGTTCGTTCAAGATTAATATTTAATTATTAAAAATACTGTCATTTAATTGTGATAATTGTCCTATCTAATTTATATATCCATCATTAGCATGTTTAACAGAAGCAAAGTGAAAACATACCAACGAAAACATCTTGTTCACATCACACGTTCGCGCTCGAATTGGAGGTTAGGTTGCTACCGCTGTCATTCGTTCTTATGGTTCTAAGAACAGACGTACTTTTTTGTCTTGCCCATTTAAATTATACAGCAGACGTATGAAAAGTATGCTATTTCGTTTTAACACGCGTCAATATTTAGAAATATTCTGTAACGTATGTCTAAAATAACAGCTGAAATCTATGAGTAATCTTCAGCTCTCCCAGTTTTGCCTATACACAGAATTTTAATGATTAAAAATAGACGTGTTCGAGGATTTTTCTCATGTTTCCAAACATAACGCGCTACTGTATATTTTATATTTGAACAATATTCACTATTTTACGACAAATTTGTTGTTTTGCGAACACAATTCCGTAAGAAATAATCCCTTAGAAACATATGATCGAAAATGTTGTTCACCTGTACGCAATATATTTCAATAATTCAAATATCTACACGTAAATAAAATAGCACAATAACACCGGACATAACCCCACATACAAAACCTGCACACACAATACACACAAAACCCCCCACTTTACCCCCCTACAAGCACACACACACACACACCTGTACGAAAGACAACAAAGCAAAACGACCGAACGTACATTTGCAGCAGGTAGTACAATACCCCCCCGCCGCAATTTCAAGCGCTTCCACTGTACACCCCGCAGCCGCTTCGAGCGCGCCCGCTCGCGGCTGAAGTCAACACTACCGCGCCGCGCGTACGACAGAGCGAGACGGGAAATCGCGTTCGCCGGCGGTTGGAGCGAGACGCGACGCTCGCATTCAGTTTGTAAATTCGACCGTGACTCACGGTTTAGGTTAGGCTAAATTCAGTCCGTTCTCAGACACAGCGGTGCGATCGTTGCCTCCGTACGCCACCGTTTATCGATTTATTCAGCAATCAGTTCCGTTTTTTATTGTTGTTTTGTGCGTGCCTGTGTAAATAGCGAGAATAGAAGTGCGTGAAGTTGTCTACTTTATGTTGGCCGTTTGACAAGAAAGAGAGGTTAGGAAAAGATGTGTTGGTGATGTTGCACGTTAGTGTTTTTAGTGGATTCCTGTACATATAATAAAATAAAACAGCTAGAAAACACATGCCTAAGCGTATGAGTGTGTGCTATAATATAACTGCCTTTATTGTTTAATCGCAGCAGGATTGAGCGGTAATTATTTTATTATTAACCATACATTCTACTTTATACACCCCGATCTTTTTTTGTTTCTATTCGGTAGCGATTGCTTTGGCAATGATTGTAGGTAGGGGTACGCGTAATTAAGCCCGATTTAGTTTCTAGACGCGAAAATTATCGATTTGTGTCTACTCGCCGCGGGTTAATATCTTTATTTCGACCGGCACGCGCCTGTCTCTGTTTTATTTCCGATCAATTTATAGGTTTATGAATGAAGGAACGTCGGACATTGACGGTGGCGGGCGGGCGGTGTTTTGTTTATTTTAATTTTGGGCGGTACTAAATTATAGCCGAGTTATTATTTCGAGCATCTTATACCACCAGATTGCTTTTGTGCTATTTTAAATTGTTCGGATAAAGTAAACATAAACAAAATTTGGACCGGTTTTGAATCTTATCTCCGTGTGTTGGTATACAGGGATGAGCAAACGGTTTTGAACGCCGGTTTATCTTTGGTATTCGGTTACCTCGTTCCTATCGGCTGTCATATGAAACATTGTTTATCGAATATGCAGGTATTCGGAAATAATATGATAAAACAATGACCATTAATATTTGACGGAAATATTTGCAATTTTTGTATGACGTGCTCTTTTTCAAACAAAAATTCTCCCCACTACATGTAAATTACGGGCTGTTTTTTTTGTTGTTACCACTCCAAATAGACTTTGGCTAGGTGCTAACAGAGGCCTTTTGTTAAAATTTGCTTCTATTGTGGTGATAATTTCCACACAAAACGTAAGTAGAAAAATTTGACTTTGTTTTTTAATGCAATTGTGTGCAGTTAATTTTGTTCTTGATTTTATATTACACTTATCAACTCACAATCGTTTTTTATTCTACAAATGTTCTAACGGTCAGAATATAACCTAAAAGTTTGACTGATCTTGATAATTCAGTGTTATGCTAAAACTTGATTTAGTTTAAAAATGAATAGCCAGTAATCTTTAAAAGGAAATATTTGTTTAAAAGAGTTGACATAGTCATTATTACCACATAAAAATAAATTCCACAGTTACAAAAGTAACAATAATTTCTTAACATGTCTGAATTTGGGGCGTTTACCTTACACAAAATTTAATATAATTGAAATTATGCTATAACTTGCACAACGTATAGTCATTATCAAAAGTATGGAGTATGTATATTAATTAAAATTGAAACTGTCTTGTAATTTTAAAAATCTTCGGAACAAATGTTTGTTAATGATAAGAATACACATCTGTTGTACCGGATGGTCCAATTTAATCTTATCTAATCTTAGTAATAAGTATGTATTTATCTGTATTTTTGATGTAGAATCATAATAATCAATAAAACAGTTGTCTTTCCATGTCACAAAATAAAACGACTAGGTTTCATACAATCGAATGTGAAACCGTAATATACAGAAATATAAGGCATCCCTTTTTGAAAAAAACTGAAGTTGGCCTCGTGTTCACGACACTAAGGCCATCTATAACAAAACCAGTAACACGTCCTAAAAATTAAGAAAAAACGCTAAATAAAATTACAGCAAAATGATCTCAGATGTCTCAACGTAACCTTGAACTTTGTACACTGCTACCTGAAATTCCGAAAGTATTTTTGAAATATCGACAACGAATGTTTGTAGTGTGAGGGTCCCATTATAACAAAACGAGGGTGGCGGACAAAATTCTAAAATTTTCCAACTTTTCAACGTGTTATCTATACTTTAAGCTAAGCAACCATCACATTTTTAAACCGGTATCTTATACGCAGTAATACGACCTTTAGAACCACAGGAATTTTTATATGGGGTGCTGAGTACCACAATATTTAATCGCATAAAGGAGCGGACAAGTGCCTTTATACGGATTGTATTTAGGTCATCGAACTCCCCTAGTAGTCTTTCAATTACCCCCTAAAGTGTGAGAGCCGATCCTGAATGAATTTTAGTAAACATAACACCAAAAATTCAACCACAAATGTACAGAGTGTGAAAAAATTCTTTGTCAGTGTCAAAAATGTTATGTAAGTCAAATATACATGACTAATTTGAAGTAAACACTTTTGGTTAGTTATATCAAAGCAGAAATTTGCTTAATTTAACAAAATATGTATTTGTTATTACATATATTGTTGTAGGCCAAGGAAATATTATATTGTAAGTAAACTGAGTAAACTGCACACAACGAAACGTTGTCTCGATTCAAAGCAACCTTTGTTAATCCAAAACAACGGTTATTTTATGTATACGCAAAAAATATATATCGTCTAAATATTCTTATTATAAGTTTGTAATATCTTAAAACAAACAAATTATGCTAAGAATGTTATTTTCTTATCATTAGACAACTATTGCTCTGTGTGAAGTAGGGCTTCCAATCCCGGACAATATACTGATCCCGGGATTTCGGGATTAAAGATTTTGTAATCCCGGGATACATGAGAAAAGCGAAAATTGCCGCAACAAAACGCTTGGGATGACAAATCCAGTCAGTAAGAAACGCCTAACATATATTTTATTGGATAGTATCTTTTACCCCGAAACTTGATCAACGTTTTAAAATTTTACAAGTAGAAAACCAAAATTGACGGTTTAAAAGTTAAAAGATGTCAAAGTGAGCGTATTGACATCAATAATAAACGAAATGTATACTCTATTAGATAATAACTTGCTCTTACATCTTAAATTTGTTCAAATATTTTGCATTTTGTAAAATGTTTCAAGAATAGTCACGGCAAAAGGAATTTTTTGATCGAGCCAAATTTTCAATTTTCTATATTGATGCCAATAGAACATTTAGACGTATTTTTGTTTTCTTCTTTAAGATAAAATTGGATAACTTTAGAACGCATATGTCATGGATGTTTATTCATGTGAAGACGTTATTTATTGTTCAAATTGATGAAATATTCAGTGCAACTTCTTTCGGTTTTCTCAAATACAGATCAAATAGTTCAACCATACATTATAGATTTTTTTATGTTATTTTGCCCTTTCTGACAAAACTTTTCCAATAAAAAAAAGCGATAATTGTGCGATTAAGAAATGTCAAAAGTGACCATATTACCTCTGTCACAGCTCATCACAAACTCGAAATGCTTCGTACCAAAATATTACATTTTTTAGTTTATGGTAAAATCCTTAAACTCGAAGAAACTGTTTCGCTGTATTTTATTACCTATTTACTAATTTTATATTCTGTTGCACATCAGTGAATCCAGGTAAAGACATCCGCCACAAATTTCTTTATTTTTACGTTTATGTTTTTTTCCCTGTTGTTGACGATAAAGTAACTACAAAGACTTAAAAGCAAGTTGAAAAGGTTCATGTTTGTCTTCATATCGAATTATATCTAGTAGTTGCAAAATCTGTTCTTCCTATTATAGCAACATGTTGGTGTAAACGAACATTTTCTGCTTGATACTTAACTTAATCAAAAAGGGTGCTATTTATAGACTGATATTCACACTTAAAAAATTGCAGCTCAATTGATTTATTGTAGGTCAGTGCCCACATTTTGTTAATGAACAAAAAATAAGAAAATAGTTTAAAGTTAATTTGTTTAGGATCCCGGGATTTAGATTTATAATTTTATTGGACAATATTTTTTACCCTGAAACTTGAGCGACGTTTTCAAATTTTACCTTACAAGTAGAAAACCCAAATTATCGGTTTAAAAGGTGTCAAAGTGTGTGTATTGACGTCAATAATAAAAAATATTTAAACTCCATTAAGATAATTACTTGGCTCTTTCATCTTCAATTTTCTCAACGTTCTTGTAGAATGTTTCAAGAATAGTCGCGGTAAAAGAAATTATTTGATCGAGCCAAATTTCCATTTTTTATATTAAGGCCAATAAATATTTTGATTATTTTTTGTTTTCTGCTTTAAGATAAAATTGGATAACTTTAGAATTCATACGTGATGGATGTTTATTATTCAAATAGACTAACTGTTTGCGTTTTAAATAAAACGATTATTGTTTACAAAATATAATGACTTGTATACCCAGTTCTAAATGCGTCTTCAAGTAAACCGTTTTTTATTGTTGAAAATTGATGAAATATTCAGTGAAACTTCCTAGAATATTAAATATTCAATTTCTTGTCATGAACAAAATGAATTACTTGTACGTCTTTCGGTTATGTCAAATATAGTTCAGATAGCCCAACCCATATTATAAAATAGGTACATTTTACAATGCACTTTGTGACACAACTTTTCCACTAAAAAAGCAAAAAGAGCGATAATTGTGCCATTAAAAAATGGTAAAAACGACCATATTACCGCTGTCACAGCTCAATTCAAACTCGAGATGTTTACCCGAGACGCAATCTATGGCGTACATGCACTTCATGATGGAACAACATCGTACATAAATATTTCGTTAGGTTATTAATTACTTAAACTGGAAGAAACTTGAAAATCGGAACAACAAATGACATCGTTCGTTCGATTGGAGTGAACCATCGAAAGATTAATAATAACGATTATTAACAAATCATTTTTGGTACAATTTCGGTTTCATTTTACACTTACATATATCGGGATTAATTTGTATCTTTATTATCTATTGGGATATTGAAAAACACCTCTTAATCCTTTGATGAGTTTATTTATCTTAATAGATACGAAATGAAATGATTCCTTTTTTAAAACATGAAGCTAAATTAAATCAAACCTGTAATAACGCTACCAAAGAAAATTGGATAGCTATCAAAAATATTAAAGATAAACTTGCTGAGAACGATGCTGTGTTTGTGAAAGCTGACAAAAGTGCCGGTGTGGTTGTTATGGATAGGCAGGTGTATATTGACAAGACTTTAGAATTCATGAATGAGAACGGATATTTGCCTCTCCATAGGAGCCCCTTAAACGACATTTTGTCCAAGACTAGACAGGTTGTGAACACGTGTAAAGAGACACTGACCGAGTTGACTTCCCGATATTATAAATTCATCCCTATGAACTGTAGCATTCCCCAACTTTATGCCTTACCCAAGTTGCATAAATTAGGCCACCCCATTCGTCCCATCACTGCTTTTTACAATACCCCCACCTCAAATTTAATTAAAATCATGTCTAATATACTAAAAGATTTAAATTTTCAACCTAAATTTTCTATCAAAAACACCCAACAGTTCATCGAAATAACAAAGGACCTAGACTTAAAAGATTCTGTTATGGTCTCTTTTGATGTTTGTAACCTTTACACAAATGTTCCCATAGATTTCACCCTTGACATTGTTTCCCAGCTCTTCAATCAACATTTTACAGACAAAAACAAAATTAACCATTTTAACTTGATTTTAAAACACATTGTTGAACAAAATTATTGCACCTTTAACGATAAATTTTATAAGCAGCGAAATGGACTTCCGATGGGAATGGCCTTGTCCTCTATTTTATCCGATATTTTCCTTGATTTTATTGAGAATAAACACATAGTTAGCAGCAAGAACCCTTTTAAACATCATATCATTACATGGATTAGATATGTTGACGATGTTTTTTGTGTGTGGCGGGGTGGGATGGATAGTCTTAACTGTTTTTTGGCTTATATCAATAATTTACATATTAAACTCAAATTCACACTAGAAACAGAAATGAACTCTCAATTAAACTTTCTAGATTTAACATTGATTAATAGCGACGACCGTCTAAAATTTAAAATTTTCAGAAAACCAACTTCAATCCCCACAATAATTCCCTTTGATTCCGCTCATCCTTACTCCCATCGAACAGCATCCTTTCGATACATGCTTAATCGATGCTTCACGTATCCTATTGATGAAACCTCTAAGATCGAAGAGCTTAATTACATATACGAACTGGCCTTCGATAACATGTTCCCCACAAGAAACATCGATCACATTTTACGCCAAATTTTAGTTAAGACAGATCCACTTTATACATCTGATATACCTCAAAATAGAATTTACAAACCATTCACTTACAATTCAACCACACTTAAACTTAACAAAATTTTACCAAAACATAATATATATCCTGCTTACAAAAGCCCCCACCAAATTTACAACTTATTGTCAAATTTCAAAACCCCTACTCCTATTGCCGAAAAATCGGGAGTCTACAGAGTCAGATGCTCTCATTGTCCGTCCCTTTATATTGGCCAGACTGGAAGAAAGTTATCGAAACGTTTGTCCGAACATCAATCCCAACAAACCTCTAATCTGTACAAACATAAAATGGAAACTGGTCACGTCATTAATTACAGAGATGTTGAACTTCTTCACACCTGCAACAAAGGCTACAAGCTTGACATTTTTGAACAATATCAGATTGAAAAACATAAGATTGATAAAAAATACAGCTTGCTTAATGATCAAATTTGTTTCCCCACCAACCACTTTTTAAGTATCTGCTCCAGTCTGGTTAATTAACTAAGTTTTATTATCCCATTTATCAGTGTTTTTGGGATTTTTATTTATTTGTTGCTGTTTACTTTGCCCCGTTTTTGTTGAGTTTTTGGTTCTGTGGGTTGACTGTGTTTCGATTTTCACTGTTTGCTTGGTTACCTACATTTGGGGTTGTTTGATTTATTATTTTATATTTGCAGCGTCTGCGTACTGTTTATATAAACCATATTGCTTTAAGAGTTTCTCAATGTCGTTTCTGTCCGGCTGTCTTGTCTCGTGTGCATGTTTCAAGAATTTTAAATGTTTATATTTTACAGTTTGGATGATTGTAAGCGCTTACTCCGATAACTTGACCGTACGTCTAATTCTTTGTATAATTTGTATAATATATAATTGCAATTGTAAGATATAAATTGTTTGGATGTTTTTTGTTTTTTGTAATTTAAATTATCCCATTGTCTCGCACTGATTGTTCGTTTGTATTGTTTTGTAGATTTAGGCTGATGATGGCTCAACCTTGAGTCGAAACCGGTAAAAAAAAAAAAAAAAACCTATTAAGATAAATAAACTCATCAAAGGATTAAGAGGTGTTTTTCAATATCCCAATAAACAAAAACCTTTGAAAATGGACTACTATTTGAATCTTTATTATCTACTTATTTTCAATATTTTTTCGCTGTATTTTATACCTATTTACAAATTTTATATTCTGTAGTACATCATAGAATACAGGTAAAGAAATCCGCTACTAATTTTTACGTTTATGTTTTTGTTTCTGTTTTAAATAAAGCAGATTTTTTTTGTTGAGGTAAATAAAAAGACGCAAACAAGCTGAAAATCATGTTTGCCTCCATATTGAATTATGTTATAGATTGAAGTTCATACTTAAAAAATAGCACCTCAATTGATTTATTGTAGATCAGTGCCCACACTTCACCAATTAACAAAAAAATAAGAAAATAATTTAGATTTAACCTTTTCGAGATCCCGGGATTTAGACTTACAATCCCGGGATCCCGAAAAAGCTCATTATTTGTCGGGATCCCGGGATTCCGGGATTGGAAGCCCTAGTTGTAATCGCAAAAATTCAATCTAATAATAGGGAATAACCTAATCATGTAATAAAAATACAAATCATAAATTTAAACTATTTTTTTAATCGTCTGCGTCTGTTGGATTCGGTATCGTATTTTTGTTGTGTTGGGGTTATTGTGTTACAACAGTGCTTTGTAAACAAAATATTTTGCTGATACGGTCGCGCCATCGCACAGGAACCAATGGAAACACGTGCATACACGAAATAATTACGCTATTTTCGAACACACAAAGGCACGCGAAATTTCAATACGAAATTTTTAATTCAAACGGAAGTTCAACGACAACCGCTAAAAAATAGCGCGTTTGCAATATGTACTGTCGGCCGTTAAGATGATGTAATATTTGCTGGTTCGAATATTAAAACAAAGAATAAAACATTTTAATGAGTATTACTTCATTTTGTTTTTAGCAGACTTGTAATAAAATAATCGGTGTGAAGGTCTTTAAAGTATGTGAAAGTAGCTTTTTCTTCCATAAGGCACAGACATTGCGAACATTTTATATTGGCATCTTCTGTCATTTACCTCGTATGTTAATGCAGTTTCTATACGTGTGGGCTTGCATCACGTCATCGTAATGTTTGGAATGTTTGAATATACACAGCCGGGCAAAAGTAGTGATTTAAGTATAATGAATTTATAAAAAAAATATTAGCGAAGTATTTATTAATATAAATGGGATTGTCCACTTATGTTTGTTTTATTTGTTTTTAGTTATTAGATATGTACACAGATAGAAAAGATTTCTTGTTTTAAAGAAATGTATTTGTTTGGATTTATTCTTTTGGGTCAAAACATATTTCTTTGACGCTAACAATATTTACTTCATTGAATACTCTAGTTTATTTGCTTTGCAGAGATTAATTTATTTGAAATATTTATTTAAGTGGAATAAATATATATGGATACAAACAAAAATTACTTTCCTTTAAAGTAATATTTTAGTTTTGATTTAAAGAAACGTTTCTTTACACCAATGAAATATAATTTTGATTCACACATATAAATTTGTATATAAGGACAGATTTATTTCGTTTAAAGTAATATTTTGTCATTGGCTTAAAAATAGGTTTACTTCCGCCAAAGAAATCATATTTTGATTAAAATAAATATATTTGTACACAAGAAGAGATTTATTTCCTTTAAAGTAATATTTTTGTTTTGGCTTTAAAATAGGTTTACTTCTATCAAAGAAATCATATTTTGATTCAAATAAATATATTTTTAATGTCATCCAACTGTATTGTTAGATGGCGCTGTAAACTCGCACTTCGTACATATCGAGAGTATAAAGCCGCGTGATCGACAGTATAGAACTTATAGAGTACAGTGCCTGCAGGTTCAAGTTGCGATTCCAAATCAGAGTACACTTTACTAACTTAACCTTGACTATATGTTGGGTTGGGAAGACCAAGCACTGGTCGAGGATGTGCGACATTCCAAAAAGGAGGTGACACAAGGCGAGTCTTCCGAAAAATTCTTGTCTATTAGCCTTCAACAAATTAATAATTTTAAGCATTTTAACTCGACCAACAATTTTGTTAATTTAAAAAAATGTAATTCCTTCACTCAACACAATCATAATTAGGTATTTGAAGTAAATAAATCTCAATTTCTTATAATACACAAATTGCAAACTTTAACTGGAAACATAAGTTGTTTGACACAAATCAACGATCTTTCTACCAAACAAATATTTCAAATAAATGCGTTTTTATCCGCAAATAAATATTTCTTTGCCTCTATTGAAACAACAATTTCTTTGAGTCAGTGCATATTTATTTGAATTAAACAAAAATTTCTCTCTGTGTACTGAAAAAGACAAATGCCTATATATGTATTGGCAATTGGAAAATCAAAATTTGGGTTTTCGGAGAAACGAATACGGTGTCGAAATTCTTAATTCCATGTGTTGACTGGGTACTAATTATGATGAAATATATTTTTTAATTTAAACCCGATGGATCGAAATTACTAAAGATACATTTTGTTTAACTCAATAAAATATGTATTGACTTAATCAGTCTGTTATTACAATAGAGCCAAAGAAATATTTTTTGCGGATAAAAATATACATATTTGTTTGGAAGATCTGTTTGGTAGAAAGAACGTTTATTATTAGAATCAAACAATTGACGTTTTGAGTTAAAATTTACCATTTGTCTATTATAAGGAATAATATTTATTTAGTTAAAATAATATTAATGTGAGTGCAAGAATTGTGATTTTATAATTAACGAAATCGTTGTTTAATTAAATTGCTACATTTTAGGGTTGCAATAAACAGTTTTATTTCAGTTAAATCAATATTCCATATACATTGATCTTTCTACAAGCAAATACTATGGATGATTTTTGATGCAGTAAATATTTTGATCCAAAAGAATAAATTCACAACAATATATTTCTTAAAAACAAAAACATAGCTGACCAGATATATTTGAACATACTTGAACATCATTGACTTCAGAAAATAAAAATCCTCCACTAGAAAATTATGCAAGAAAACAATACCAAAGAAATGGGGGAAGGAAGAACAGATTTTGCAAAAAATAATAATTCAATATGGAGGCAAACATGGACCTTTTCAGCTTACTTAAGTCTTTTTAGTTACCTCAACAAAAAATACTAAAAAATAGAAATAAAGAAAAAATAATAAAATAGTGATTTCTTTACCTGTATTCTATGACGTACTATAGAATATAAAATTAGTAAGTAAATAAGTATAAAATAAAGATACAAAGTAATGTTGACATATTTAACTGTAAAATGAAACACAAGTTGTACGAAAAATGATTCGCTATTAATTGTTGTTATTAATCTTTGGATGGTTCACTCCAATCGAACAAACGATGTCATTTCTTGTTCCGATTTTCAAGTTTCTTCCAGTTTAAGGATTTTAGTTTCAACTAAAAAACGAAATATTTAGGTATGTGATGATCTGTGACAGCGGTAATATGGTCATTTTAGACATTTCTTCAGTGTACAATTATCGTTTTTTAGTGGAAAAAATTTGTCAAAAAGTGCACTTAGATAAAACATTTATTTTTATAATGAGGCTTGGGCTATTTAACTATATTTAACAAAACCGAAAACTGTACAAGTAATATTCATTTTGTTCAAGACAATGAATATTTAATATTCTAAGAAGGTGCACTGCATATTTCATGTTTTTTAATAAACATCCAAGACGTATGAATTCTTAAGTTATCAAATTTTATCTTAAAGAAGAAAACAAAAATCATCAAAATGTTTATTGTATATTATTATGAAAAATTGAAAATTTGACTCGACCAAACAATTTCTTTTGCCGTAAATATTCTTGAAACATTTTACTAAAACGTAAACTTTTTGAGCAAATTTAAGATGTAAGAGCAAGATATTATCTCATAGAGTTTAAATTTTTTTTATTATCGATGTCAATACGCACACTTTCACACCTTTTAAACCAATAATTTTGGTATTGTATGGTGGTATTTTGATATTGTCTAATCAAGTATATTTTAGGCGTTTCTTACTGACTGCATTTGGTAACTTTTGGCATCCGAGGCGTTTTGGCGTTTTATTTCCTTACTTATGGTAAAAATTTGGACATTTCATATCAAATTGAATTTCTGACCTTCAATTCTGCTCAACGTATAAGGCTATCAACATACTTTTTATGGCAACCTCATATTTTTCGTATTGATTTTCGTAGATGTTATAAATTGTAGCATACAAAATAAAGCCTTATATAAGAATTTTTTTTTTAACCAAATGCAATTGAGAATAAGGAATAAATCTGACGGCATTAATTGTGTGAATAAAAAGTGAAAAGGTGCTTTTGATATGTCGATTTGTGTTGCTCACGAATTCTAACGTAGAAGTTGTACCTCAAGGTGATTGAAAACAAACGTCAAAAAGGTATCAAAGTATGTAAATCTTAAGCCTTTGTACTTGAAATGGCACAAATCCCTCCTGAGAGATTTACGATTCTGCCATGTGAAGTAGATTTATTACTAGTAGTAAATACAAGTAATTATTTTTATATTTAAATGTATTTTTGATAGTTATTTTTTTATAATCAACTGTTTCAACTTTAATGAATTTATTTAATATATTTGTCATCGTATTTAAAGTTTGAAGTAAGTTTATTGAAAATAAATTATGACTTGATGAAACAGTTTTGATATCGTTTTTATATCTACAAGGCACAAATAAGACACCCGTGTTGGCACCAATTTGTTTTCTATGGAATTAAATAACACTATAGAAATCTCGTTTAATTTTTTATTTCAATATACGCGAATAAAATACGGGAAAATATTAAATTCATCGACCAGACCACGTAAAATCCATGGTTAAAATTTCAAATTGATATAGTTCGAGTCTGTTTTCAGACAGCGAACACATATTTTTAACTATACCGGTGTGGTCGAATACAAGGTTGTTACACCATCTATTTCAGTTTCGAGCCTATTTTTTTTCGCTTTTTACCGCGCGTACGGGCACAACTCGAGTACATAGCATCACGTTCAACGTGCGTCCAATCTCGACTGCAACACTCTTACGAAATATTAATCGTATAAACATGCTAGGAATTCCCATTTTCTTTTCTGTTCTCTCGCGCTCGCTCGTAGCGAATCAAATGGCAACAGCCTTGCTCCAAAAATCAAGCTATCGTAAATTGTCATTCATTTGTTTGGAACAGAGCATTGTCTCGCCTCTAGCAGACGCAATTCGTCAAAAGCAAGGTTAAGCTACGCGCAAATAAATATTAGAGCAATCCCGGGAAAAGTTAAATCTAAATTATTTTCTTATTTTTTTTTTGTTAATTGGTGAAGTGTGGGCACTGATCTACAATAAATCAATTTATCTGCCATTTTTTAAGTATGAACTTCAATCTATAACAGCGCTATTTCTGATTAAATTAAGTATCAAGGATACAATGTTCGTTTATACCAACATGTTGTTATAACAGGAGGACCAGATTTTTCAAGAAGTAGATATAATTCAATATGGAGGCAAACATCATTTTTTCAGCTTGTTTGCGTCTTTTTATTTACCTCAACAAAAATATTCAGGCTTTATTTAAAACGGAACCAAAAACATAAACGTAAAAATTAGTAGCGGATTTCTTTACCTGTATTCTATGATGTACTACAGAATATAAAATTTGTAAATAGGTATAAAATACATCAAAAAAATATTGAAAATAAGTCGAAAACAAAGATACAAATTAATCCCGATATATTTAAGTGTAAAATGAAATCCAAATTGTACCAAAAATGATTTGTTATTAATCGTTGTTATTAATCTTTCGATGGTTCACTCCAATCGAACGAACGATGTCATTTCTTGTTCCGATTTTCAAGTTTCTTTCAGTTTAAGAAATGTACCTTAAACTAACGAAATATTTAGGTACGATGTTGTTCCATCATTAAGTGCATGTACGCCATAGATAGGTCGTTTTTACCATTTTTTCATGGCACAATTATCGCTTTATTTGCTTTTTTAGTGGAAAAGTTGTGTCAAAAAGTGCACTGTAGTAAATGTATTTTATAATATGGGTTGGGCTATGTGAACTATATTTGGCATAATCGAAAGACGTACAAGTAATATTCATTTAGTTCATGACAAGAAATTGAATATTTAATATTCTAAGAAGTTTCACTGAATATTTCATAAATTTTCAACAATAAATAACGGTTTACTTGAAGACGCATTTAGAACTGGGTATACAAGTCATTATATTTTGTAAACAATAATCGTTTTATTTAAAATGCAAACAGTTAGTCTATTTGAATAATAAACATCCATGACGTATGAATTCTAAAGTTATCCAATTTTATCTTAAAGAAGAAAACACACAATCATCAAAATATTTATTATTACCATTTAAACCGATAATTTAGGTTTTCTACTTGTAAGGTAAAATTTTAAAACGTCGATCAAGTTTCAAGGTGAAAAATATTGTTCAATCAAGTATATTTTAGACGTTTCTTACTGCGTTTCTTACTGACTAGATTTGTACTATTTGTGCTAGGAACAAAGTACATTAATGGCTTGAAGAAATCGAAATATATAAAAGTTGTAGATATTCATTGGCTCTACAGCCAGAAAATATTTTCATGCGTACAGGGTGGCCCACAACAACGCACTAACACAAAATTATGTTTTTTTAAATGGAACACTAGATATATTATTGCAGTTTTGGATAAAGAGAGATACATAGATATTGTGAGATCAATGTCAAAATCGTGCATTTTTTAAAAATCATTCTGAGGTAACTAATTAAGATGAACAAGCGAGAAAACTCATTCTAGACAGTAAAAATCTCACTCTTTTTGAGATATATGGTTTATTTGAGATTATAATATGAATTATATAAAATAAATGATGATATGTAAAATATCAATTAACTTAAAAAAACGTTTAAATGGAACACCGTGTATATTATAGCACCATTATAAAGTTCGATAGCCAAGCTATCTAAAAATGCCAAATTTAGTAGGTCTATCATCAACAGATAAAAGTTATTAAGTGTCTAATTTAAAATTTATTACCTACGCAAGATATCTTAAATTAATACAAAATATCTAGTTGCCATGATAAAATTCGACAAACGCACAGATGTCAAAATTTTGTAAAACAACTTTTACTCGCAATAATGAATTATAATAATGCAGAACTAGTAAACATGGTTTTCATATTAGCAGAATGTCAAAGGAATACTCTACTCGCTCAAAGAGTGTATGGCGAAAGGTACCCAAATATCTGAATCCCGAGTAGGCGATTCCTCGAAAATTTATTGGTTAGGTTTCAAAATACTGGAAGTATTGCTACCTTGAAACGTTGATATAACAGTTATGTAGTTGGAAATGAAAATACCCCGTTTAATGTTTTATTGAGCGTACAAGAAAATCCGCATGTCACTACACGAGAACTGAATAGAAAAGTCCAGGTCAGCAAAAGCTCGGTCCATAGAATATTAAAACTGCATAAATTTCACCGATACCACTTAAGTTTACACCAAGAGCTACATAGGAATGATTTTGGAAACAGGATAGCTTTCTGTGAACGCATGTTACAAAAAATTGATGAACAATCAAATTATGTTTCAAAAATCCCTTTTTCGGATGAAGCTACTTTGAATAGTAATGGATTGGTAAACCGGCATAAAATGCATTATTATGCCACCGAAAACCACCGATGGGTAAGACAAATAAACAATCAAAATGCGTGGTCACTGAATGTCTGGGGAGGAATTATTAATCTTAACATAGTCCGGCCTTTTTTTTTTATTATGGAATTCTCAACGGACAAGATTTCAAAACAGTCTTAGAACATAATTTGCCGATATTGTTGGAAGAAGTTGATTTATGGACAAGACAAGAAAAGATACTGCAGTTAGACGGGGCTCCACCACACTACTCTAGAGTAGTCCGAAACTATTTAAATAATATGTTTGAACGTCGTTGGATTGGTCGTGGTGGTCCAACACCTTGGCCAACCAGATCACCTGACTTAACGCCGTGTGATTTCTTTCTTTGGGGGCATGGTTAAGGAACAAGTTTATAGGGATATTCCCATTACTAAAGAAGACATGAAGAACAGGCAAAGGCGAAGTTTTCACAATATTTCAGTGGAAACACTAGAAAATGTTCAGAGGAACTTTGAAACAGGACTTCAAAAATGCATTCTCTTTAGTTTATAATTGTATTGCATTCACTTTTTGCTTTCTTCTTGTGTTTCGTTAAGCAATTCTGGCCGTGAAAGCCTCTTTATTCAATATTGAAAACTTGTGGGTTGATAATTTTTTATCTGTTGATGATAGACCTAATAAATTTAGCATTTTTAGAAAGCTTGGCTATCGAACTTTATAATGGTGTAATAATATACTAGGCGTTCCATTTAAAAATCTTACGTTATTTGACATTTAACAAATTATTATTTATTTTATATAATTCATATTATAATCTGAAATAAACCATATCTCTCAAAAAGAGTGACATTTTTACTGTCTAGAATGAGTTTTCTCGTTTCTTCATCTCAATTAGTTACCCCCGAATGATTTTTTTTAAATTGCGCGTTTTTTACATTGATTTTACAATATCTCGGAAACAGTTGACAATACCCTAATATAAGTTGATGATAAAATGATTACCATAAAAATCTTCAACCAAAACTGCAATAATATACCAAGAGTTCCATTTAAAAAAACATAAGTTTGTGTTTGTACGGTGTTGTGGGACACCCTGTAAGCATGAAAATATTTTCTGGCTGTAAAGCCAATGATCAACAACTTTTATAAATGAAAAAAAAAAAAAAAACGTGTATTTCGATTGCTTCAGGCCTTCGTTCAGGTACTTCGTTCCTAGCCTGGGACACCCTGTACAATATAATATTTAATTGGCCTACAATAATATATGTTAATAACAAATAAATATTTTGCAGTATCAAGCAAATTGCTGGTTTGATATGTAACTAACTCCTCTGTGTAGTTGTATAGGTATTGTAGTATAAATAGTTTGCGTATTTCCATTGGTATTTATTTCTTTATTTACTTATTTAGATTGGTGTGACTGTCAAAGATGCTTGTGTGTGTGTGTGTGTGTGTGTGTGTTTTTATTTATTTATATTAGGTGTATTTATTACTTTGTGCCACTCTGTTGTGTATGTGTATATAGCGCGCATCCGTTGCCTTGTAAATATATAGATGGCTATAATTAGAGAGGTGGAAAAAATGTTTTGAAGTCGTTGTTCGTGTGTTAGGATACGAAAAGTGACTAATTTGTTTATTGCAGGCGGCTGTAAAATTTCGTTTATACCGGTTAGTTTTTATTGTGCTGTTTTGTTGCGAATAGCCATACATTTTTAAGTAGATAAGCCGCGTTTCGCGAGATTAAGTAGCGAGTATTTACGAGAAGTTAAATACATACAGCGACTGTTATAAAAAGGGAACTGGAGCGTGCACATTTTTATTATAACTTTGCCAAAACACCAATAGAAAACTAGTTCTCAATTCTTGATAAGAATTTCAAATTTCCAGTCCAATTTTTGATATAAAAATGAGACTTATTAATTAACTTTTATAGTGTGAGTATAAATTTCGCGGTACTAATAATAATAATAATAATAAACCACGGTAAGTCGGGGTGTTACTGTATATCGAATCGGCTATCCTACAATAACCGAATGGTTCCTTATTCGTACGAAGCGAAAAAATAGCATTATGAATGTGCGTTATGTAGCACATACTTCCTCAAAATATGAGTCACTGTCACATCCGTCATGACTCTAATCGCTAGCAGCGATTTTGCGGTATCTGTTTGCTAATGTCGCCGTATACATAGTAATATACGAAACGCTAAATAAATAAATAATTTCCTTGTCATCGGCAATCGCTACCATAAGATAGAAACTAAAAAGAAAACCACTTAAAACCCACGAAAATTGGCTAAAAAGAATTGGCCGACCCGTTTTTATTGTTACAGGGTTTTTCCATGTCAACTAAACGTAATTGTTTTACCTCACCACCACCATGATTTTTGTTTAAATTTGGTATACCTAATAATTAACATAACGTTTGTAGAAAATAAGGTAAAGTGCCAACTGCAGGTCTATCTTAAACTACGTAAAATATATATTTTTTTATGTATTTTCTTACAACTTTGTAAGGCAAACACCAAAACCAGAAGGTAGATGATGATATTGAAAACATTTTTTTAAAATTTAACTCCCTGTGTAATGTGTTGGTATTAATAACCCTTTACTTTTCTTCAATTTATATCAGGTATGTCATACACCGAATTTTACCGGTTTTTGTGATATTTGCCATTTAACGAAAATATAGTGTAATTTATTATTGTAAATGTAAATAATGTATGTCCTAACCTTAGTATTGCTCTGTATAATTGGTTGTTTGATGTAAAGTATTTGAAGAGGTAATTTAGAGCCTATTTAACCAGATTTTTTCCTTATACAAAGTATTGCGAGTATCAAGGTATTAACAATTTTATATGAAATATTTTAAGTACCTATATTTTGCAATTTTTGCAATCGAACGGCCTAAAAAGAACTCGGGACCTATAAACTTCGAATTAGTACTAAAGTAAACCATACACCCTGTAGTTTTAGGTTAACTATCGCGAAATTTCTTTTATTTCTGAATGTGTTGTAGAGACTGCGTTTTTTATGTGGTTTATGCCAGGGTTGTTACGTTTAAAACGATTTGTTTTAAAACAATGTTTTTTAAACATGCTTTAAAACAAATATTTTGTTTTAAACTGTTTTGTTTTAAACATGTTTTAAACAATATGTTTTAAATGGTGTTTTAAACGTCAGATTCTACCGATATCTGAGCAGTTTTGTTCTTTTTCTTAAAATATTACTATACAATATAAGTGGTAGCAACTTTTATTTCTTCTTTAAAACAAGTTTTTTTTGTGTGTGATTTAAAGCGTGTTTTATTTCATGTTTAAAACATGTTTTTTTCGCGTGTTTCAAAACACTATTTTGTTAAAATATATCATTTTATAAAAACTTTCTTTTGTTTAAAGTAAAATAGTTACTTATGTACCAAGGGCATTAAACGGATCTTTATGCCCCGAGGGTGTCCGTTCTCGGGCCTATGAACCCGAGAGCTTTTTAAGTCGTCCGAGGGTATAAACATCAACAAGTAATGCCCGTGGTACATACAAAATATTATGTCCTGCAATGGTGTTGTTCCTCCGTTTGAATAATATTAATAAATATTTTGACGTAATCAAGTGACATGCGTATCTACGGAGATGAATAACAACACAAACAGTTCTGAGTTGAGTGACAATGCAGACAAATAATTTTCAAACAGAATAACCTTAATCGCAAATAATTGACATTGACGATTTAAAATGTACAATTTACAATTTATTTGACATACAAATATTTGATGTATCTGACATATAAACGATGGCAACGGTTTTATGCCCGCGCGGGCATAAAGTAGCTGTTTTTGCCATGGTTATATGTCAAATATATCAAATATTTGTCATTGAAATTGTAAATTTTCAGTCATCAATGTCAATTATTGGCGACTAAGGTTATAAGTTTGACAATTAATTGTCTGTAATTGTCTGTCACTCGGCAATGTCAATTATTGGCGATTACGGTTATAAGTTTGACAATTAATTTATTGTCTGTATCATCACTCAACTCCGAATTGTTTGTATTGTTATTCAACTCCGTAGATACGCATGTCACTTGATAACGTCAAAATATTTATTAATATTATTCAAACGGAGGAACAAAACCATTGTAAGACATAAAATTTTGTATGCACCTCGGGCATTACTTGATGTTTATGCCCTCGGGCGACTTAAAATGCTCGAGGGCTGATAGGCCCGAGACAGTCACCCTCGGGGCATAAACATCCCTTGGTACGTAAATAATTATGATGTCTGTCATATAAACCGTGGCTACACTTAATGCCCGCGCAAGCATTAAGAATCCTTAATGCCCTCGCGGGCATAAATAAAATAGCTGTTTTTGACCACGCGATCTAAGATGTAAAATGTCACTTTATGATCGGGTAGAACATACATAAAAACGTTTTTTATGACAATCCTGGTTTATGCACTCACACATAAAAGCAAAATATGCAAACAACAAGCTGATATCAATATTACTCATATTATCCTAGAAACTCTCAGAGATTCTCCAGCAAAATAACCTACTTTGACTAAATTAACAATGCAGTAGATATTGTTGGTTGTATAAAATTAACCCATTACCGCCGGGTATCGCCGTAAAAACAATGGATTATGTGTTACCATACGGCAACGCCAGGCGGTAATGGGTTAATATGTATTAGATTTAATTGATATAATAAATATTATAATTCATAAATATTTTAGTACTTTGCTAAAAAAAATATGTTTAATTAAAAATCTAGTTAAATAGGTTCTAAATGACATCTTCCATAACACTTTAATATTTTACACCAACTACCCAACGAACTACATACAAAGCAATCTTAAGATATAACACTACTCTTTAAACTGCAAATATCACGAAAACTAGTGGAAATAGATATATGACATTCTGGATATAAATAAAAACGAACTTCAGGGACATTGTAGTTAGAAATTATTATATGGGAAACGAATTGTTAAAAAATTGCTGCATGCTACGATCACTATGTATATGGCATTTAATTTCTCATGTCATCAGCACCTAGCTATGGTTTTGCTTATTACCTAACAGAAGAGAAAAAACTGCGGTCCTAATGTGGTCAAAACCTATCTTGATTTGACATGTGTAGTTAAAATAGGTTATAGAAGTAGACGAAACTAGAATATAGAAACCTGAACTCTAAAAAAAGGTCGGTCAATTCTTCCCCTTCCCTCCTAAACCCTTTACGTTCTAACTTAAGGAATTCTCAAAAAAAAAAAATCGCAGGTATGCCAGCACGTAAGTACAATGCCGAACAAGAAACGAAAGGACGTGGCCTCTAAGAAGCCGATAGCCAGGACGAACAGCACGACGAGCAACAAGAACGAGAAGAAACCGGTTGGTAAAAATGCTACCAACAACGCCACCAAAACGACAATCGAAAAATCCAAAACGGACCAGGCGGAGAAGCGAAAGCAAACAACCGCTACGAACAACGTCAAAAAACTCGAAAAGAAACAGAAGAACGAGAAGAAATTACCCGTCGAAGTTGACGATACTGTCGAGATCAGGAACGATCCGAATCGCACAAACGTTGGCGAAGCGAAACGTTACAGCGATAGCTTTATCGTAGGAGGTTGTGGGAAAGTTGATAGTGATTGTGTCACAGCTGACGGTAGTTTATCGCGAAGTAGAAGCGGGATTTTGACTGATTTTGACGCGGAGAAAGATTACGTTGAGAAGTCTGAGAGGAAGACGAGAAGATTCAGCGATATATTTAGGTATGGAACGTTGAGGAGCGCTGAGAGTGTTGAGAGGATGCATGTAGAAATTGTGGATGCTCAATTGGGAAAGAAGAAGTTGGTTGGTGCGAATTCAGACTCGAAGAAGAAGTCGAAAATTGCGGTTAATTCCAAACTGGCGACCAGGAATCCTTCGATCAGGAGTGAGAAATTAAACTCCGAGAACAATTCCTACTTGAAACGAGTGAAGTCAAAAATATGTCGAACCAAAAACGAGTCTGAAGCCATCATCTACGAGAACGAAGAAAACCTGAAGACCAAGAAAGAGCCGAGCGTTCGTGGTTCGATGTCGAACTTTGACCTACTCATCAGGCAGACGTCAAACTTGGAAAGGGGTAGAATAGGCATGTTTGGGCATAAAAAATGCGCGTCGAACGTTGGGATTGGGGAGACGACGACTTCCGAGAAGCCGGTACTGGCCAAGTCAAAATCCAGCAGCGCCATAAACCTTAATTTGTTGAGGACTCGAAGGAATAAGCTTATGGAGCAGTTGAGGAGCAGGAATTCTAAGCCTGCCGATGACGAGTTTGCGTACGTTCCGTTCTCCGTTTCTAGCGGGCATCATCATCAGTTGTGCAGGAATTTGAGCGTCGATCTGATTACGGAGGATACCGTTGACCATGCTGTTGTTGCTGACGAGACCGCAGGTAAATCGGTTTTTGTTTTTTGTTTTTTTTTTTTTTCGGGGAGTTTTGAACTCTGGGGAATGAAGATACTAGGCGTTATATGTTGGATATAAGAAAAAGTAAACTGTAAAGTTTTTTATGTTTATTTTAAATACGAGATGTTAAAAGTTAGGAGGGAAAAAATTTGAAGAAATTCTGATGCTGTCCTTGATTAATATGCTACAACTCATAAAAATTAGAAAGCTGTATATGTTGGCGTTTTCCCGATTTTTCCAAATTAAGAAGAATCGTCATGTCGGAGAGAACCGACACAGCTGAGAGAACCGGGGGCAGCTTATTATCAATACACAAAAAGAACGATAACTTGTCATGGTAGTAATTTTAACTAACAATTAAATTCTTAGTTTTTGCATAATTTTGATTATAATATGTGATCCGGTACGAGAGAAATCTCTTCTATCGATTTGCGTTTATGTTTTCTTCAGTTTTTATACAGTAAGGCTGTAAACAAGATTTTGATGGAAGCGGATAGATCTAATAATATGGAGTTAGCAGTTAGAATATTTTGCAGATCACTCATTAATTTTCAAATGCTAATCCCGAAACCCGATTTAAATTGCCAAGAATTCCCATGGGACTTCCAAATGCCTGTTCGTGGTTCTGTTAACTTATCGACTCGTTTTGCCACTATTTTTTAATTCGGTAATCTGTCGCCGGATATCCAAATTTCTTTGGCGAGGCATAATCGCCGTGTCGTTATATGTATTGTGTCCGTAAACACTGTTTTTCTAGTAACTAATGCACTTGCGATCCGCCACTACTGGCAGCTTCGCTGTCGATCCCTTCCCCCGCTCGCCCTAAAGACCGAAGAGCGCCGCGTCAATTGCAGCAATCATGAGATGCTTCAACTCGATCTTTTGTAGGGAAAATGCAATATAAACAATGATTATGTAATAAACTTTAAACCTATGAATTAGTGGGTTGCCTATAGTATATATTTTATTATTCTAGCTCTTCTAATAAAGGAATTGCTGGCATTGCATAATATAGCTTTTTGTGGGTCAAGCACTAATCCAATGATTTTACAAAAATGCACATTGAAAGCTAGCATTCCGCAGGTGATTTTACTTAGTTGCTAAAGTTAAACGAATTAAAATTTACGGGGCAAAAACAGCGCCAATTCTTCATAATTTGGTAAAATCGGGAAAACGCCAACATATACAGCTTTTTTTTCTAATTTTAATGAGTTGTAGCATATTAATCAAGGACAGCATCGTAATTTTTTCACAGCATTAAAGAGACTGAATTTTAAGAAATTCAAATAAGGTTAAGACGCTAACGAAATATTCAGCCCAATTCTGTATCAAAATTGTTAACGCTAGCATCAGTGAAAGCTGCTAAATGCCAAGGTCACTACGTAAATAAGAACTTTGCGAGAAGTTGCAATTCTGTATGACCCTTTGAACAACTGAGTTAAAATATTTATCAACTGGGCTGATAAGTAACCACTACGAATCTGACAGTTGTCAACGTTTGCAACCGGATTGCGTGATTAATTTTAGCTTATTAATCGCTATTAATTTATGTGGGAAATGAATATGTCTTCAGGTTCTGATTAAAGTACCCGTAATGCGGTTGAAAATTTGACAATCTATGCTGGACACCACGACCCAAAACTTCTTAAGCATTCCGCATATCTTTATTTGTTGGAGCTGGCAATATTTCTATAGTATCTTCGTCCACTTCCTGTTGTTCTCATTCGGTTTGAGAGATTGGAAAACATTATAGATTAACAAATTTCATCTTCTGTAGGACGCTCCGCGGTAGTTACAGCGCATATGCTAACTTGCCAAAACGAATGACCGCTCGATTCACAAAAAACAGCTTATTTGAATTTGCCACCTCGGTTCTTCACCGCGTGTTTATTATTTTGCTTATTCGTTGCTCAACGAAAGGACCGACATAAGAAAAAGTGATAACATAATCCGATGTGATGATTCCAATAAGCGGTATTTTTGCTATGTGGTAATTAATATACGGCCTGCCCGTTCTTGCCAAAAGTGATAACAATAACCGATTGATAACATTAACCGTCATTACAATACGCGGCGTGCACTGTATATATCGATAACACTGGGGAATGAGTACAGTGAATTTTGATAAAAAAATGGACTATTAGAGGAAAAAATATAATAATCTGTTGCCGTTTGGTGATCCGACGCTGAAAGGGTTGATTTTCAATATTCTGCAAATTTTATTCGGGCCTGGAACCGCTAAAAGCCACTTCAATATAGCTGATTTCGCAATTTTAGCTCTTATATACAAAATCAAACCCTATAAAAATCTGCACAAAAATGTATAATCCACTTTTGCTTAAATATAGTGGTTATCAAACTGCAAACGCCCCAATAAATATAAGGGTATATTATAATATGTAATAAATCAATATTTTTATTATTTCAGTATTATTAAAATTTTAATATGTTGGCGCTGCTATTTCAAAGTTTTATCATACAGGGGTATTCGAATATCAGCATTTAAACTGTTGTTAATAATTCTTCATTTACATTTAATTCCGTCAGTAATTATAATTTTGACTTAAAAATTACAAAAAAAAAACTACTGTCCAACTTTTTTTGAGACTCATGAACTTAATCACACTATAGTGGGCTAAAATTAGTAACAACAAAAATACCCCCTATATCGGGACGTTTGTAGTTTGAGAACTGCTGTATACAAGAAAAAGTGGTAAATACCTTTTTTGTCCAGAATTTTATCAGGATTATTTTTGTACATAAGCTAAAATTACGAAATCTGGATCGTTTTACGGTAAAGTTCGAAAAATCGCGAACGTGCACGTATTGGAGTTATTTCAATTCTTTTTGTTAATTTTTCTACTATAATCATGGCAAAAGTACGTAATTGTTTGACAGATTCAATAATTTCTTTAAATTTGTTCGATCTTTTATCGTTTTCTGGGTCAAAATAACGATGTTACATAAGATATATTTTTTTAGAAAATAATAAATGAATATCTAAGATATTGATAACTCTGGAAAGCGTTGATTTTCAGAATGGTATTTCACTTTCTTTCATCTTTTCATAAGAGCGTAATTACCAATCATATTTACTACTACTAAATTTACATGATGGAATATACCGGGTGATTCATTTTCGAGCTTCACCGTGGGGATCTCGCTTATTAGTGGAGATAGATCGTTTTTTATTTTTTAATCAAAACCAAATGTAGCTAGACATTTGAAACAAAAACATTCTACGTTGCGGAAATGAGAAAAATCACGACTATCGGAAAATGCCAAAATTCAACATGACGCGCATAAGAAAAACAAATGTTTGCCATGGTTACGCTGCAATCTTTGATGTTATTTCAAATTAAAAAATGACACTGAATTCCTTGTTAAAAAGTACCTGTAGAATGTTTTTGTTTCAAATGTCTAGCTACATTTGGTTTTGAATAAAAAATTAAAGGCGATATCTTAACATTTCAGTTTTTGTGGATATCTTGAAAACGAAAAATGATAGCTTAAATTTCTTTTCAGATATTTGATTAGCACAAAAATACGAAACTTTGGCAAATTTAAACATAGGCTCTTGTCTCCACTAATAAGCGAGAACCCCATGGTGAGGCTCGAAATTGAACAGCCGGTATATATTTGATAAAATAATTTGGTGGGGCCCGCTTTGATATGAGCCATATCTGGGCGTCTCGATATCTTACTATTTGCAATACAAACGTGAACATTTGGTTGCCTATTATCCACTTCAATTTTGTAACATGGCAAAGTTCGTTTTAGTGCTTTTGGTATCACTGTTTTTTTGTTGAAAATGTAAGCAAAGCATTTCTTAGATTTGACCTCAGAAGTTTTTCTACAAGTTTTTATACCCTAATTCACAACCTTGTTTTTCAGTTTATCTCACATTTTATTGCTATTGATTAGATTGATTATTATCTTGTCGTCTAACTAACTGTATGTTTGTATTTATACGGTTAGGTAATTTTAGTTTAGTAATGTTTTCCGAAATGCATTCTGTCAATACTACATTTCTTTGAATCGCTGTTTATCGGTTGTACCTTAAAAATAAAATAACGCCTAGTATTTTTCTTATATCCCAAGGTTTGTTCATTAGACATTTATTGAGGGTATATCAAGATACTCGTCGAGATGACCTCAAGGATGTGTAAGTATTGTAATCAAACGTTCGATATTGTGTATTCGATGTTTATTTTTCCTCTCGTAAGTATGTTTGTAAAGTTATGAAAGAGTTGCGTAACGACACGCTATATTTACACACGTTGTACTCCCTGCATGTTGATATCTTTAGTTAGCACCCAACATCGACTAGGTTATACCGCTTTTTAGGCAATTGTAATAAAGAAAAGTTGGTTAGGACAAAAAATAAAATATGTTAGGTTATTGCGATTTTGCATTAATCGTTTTATTAATAGGGGATATTAATAACTAATTCATAAGTTGTCATTGCTAATAAATAATAAGCGATTATGTTTATCTCTGCTTATCTCTTGTTTCTAATAATGCGCCTATAATTTTATAGCTGACGCGCCTTTGACCTCAATTGTTTTGTTATTATAATAAGAGTATGCAAAAGTTGTAGCTTTTTTTTTAACGCAACACTCTCTGTTAAATACACACTGGTCAGTTTATGTAAATTTTCTATTTTACACAGTTTTGTCAATATTATCCTCCTTTTGGTCCATTTATAGCTGATACCACTGCTTGATGTTAGCTGGAATGGCCAGAATGTTAATTTTTATGTTTTGTAAATTTTAGGTGACATGAAGGCCAGTCATTCTCTGACGCGGACGGATTCTGACAGGAGGCCTGACGCCAAAACTGACACGCCGGCGCAGGATGGTCAGGATCACGGTCAGAACCACGAAGAGGATGCGACCAACATAGAAAGGTAGGTTTAGATTAAGTATTGTAAGATGAAAATTTTCTATCCAACGGTTTCTGAACGAAAGCAGTGATCGAATGGGCAATTTTTGTGAATTGTGGGAAATTCTCTGCCCCTTACATGTCTGGCTGTTTTTGGATGAACAATTAATTATCTGTTCTTCTGTTATTGTGTCTCTAGTCTGCGAAGAGATTCTTGGGGTATGCTTTCCCATTTCTCAATCAGGGCTTGTGTCAATTCGTGTATGGTTAGTGGTGGATGAGGGCGCTTGCGAACACCTCGGTGAAGCTGATCCCACACGTGTTCAGTAGGATTCAAGCCGGCTATTTCGTGACCTGAATTCCACGTTCTTGTAAAAAGTTTCTGGCGATGCCGGCGGTATGTGGCTTTGCTTTGTCCTGCATTAAGATGAAGTTTTGACTGACGCCATATGCAGCAGGCACCACATGTTCCTCCAAGATATTTTCGATGTAATTCATGGTATTTAGTCTACCAGGAACCACAATAAAAGATCAGTTCTGTTGTCTATACTGTTTCCAGCCCAAACCATCACAGAACCACGGTCAAATCTATTCACTTTCTGTATAGTAGTTTGTAAACAGTATAGACGTCCAGCGACGAAGTTGCCACACAGAGAGAAAAGATTTCTTGTTTCAAAGAAATGTATTTGTTTGAATTTATTCTTTTGGGTCAAAACATTTCTTTGACGCCAACAATATTTACTTCATTGAATACTCTAGTTTATTTGCTTGCAGAGATTAATTTATTTAAAATATTTATTTAAGTGGAATAAATATATATGGATACAAACAAAAATTACTTTCCTTTAAAGTAATATTTTAGTTTTGATTTTAAAAAAACGTTTCTTTACACCAATGAAATATAATTTTGATTCTAACATATAAATTTGTATATAACGAGAGATTTATTTCGCTTAAAGTAATATTTTGTCTTTGGCTTAAAAATAGGTTTACTTCCGCCAAAGAAATCATATTTTGATTAAAATAAATATATTTTTACACAAGAAGATATTTATTTCCTTCAAAGTAATATTTTTGTTTTGGCTTTAAAATAGGTTTCCTTCCACCAAAGAAATCATATTTTTATTCAAATAAATATATTTTTAATGTCATCCAACTGTATTGTTAGATGGCGCTGTAAACTCTCTCCTCGCACTTCGTACATATCGAGAGTATAAAGCCGCGTGATCGACAGTATAGAACTTATAGAGTACAGTGCCTGCAGGTTCAAGATGCGATTACAAATCAGAGTACACTTTACTAACTTAACCTTGACTATATGTTGGGTTGGGAAGACCAAGCACTGGTCGAGGATGTGCGGCATCCCAAAAAGGAGGTGACACATGGCGAGTCTTCCGAACAATTCTTGTCTGTTAATTCCTTCAACAAATTAATAATTTTAAGCATTTTGACCCGACCAACATTTTGTTAATTTTAAAAAATTTAATTCTTTCACTCAACACAATCATAATTATTTGATGTAAATAAATCTCATTTCTTATAATACACAAATTGCAAACTTTAACTGGAAACATAAGTTGTTTGACACAAATCAACGTTCTTTCTACCAAACAAATATTTCAAATAAATGCGTTTTTATCCGCAAATAAATATTTCTTTGCCTCTATTGAAACAACAAATTTCTTTGAGTCAATGCATATTTATTTGAGTTAAACAAAAATTTCTCTCTGTGTATGCAGCAGGCACCACATAGTCCTCCAAGATATTTTTAGTAATAATATAACAAGAGAGTGAGAATAAATTGAAAATAATTTGACAGATTGTTTGAAAACTTGTTGCCAGGCAATAGTCACGAGAGCCCGCAGGGCTCGAGTGGCTATTGCCAAATGGCAACAAGTTTGAACAAAATCTGTCAAATTATTTTCTAATTTATGGAACTCTCGAGTTATATTTGACTAGATTATTTTTTGATTCACAAATTTTTACAATAAAAAAGATCAATAAAACTATCATAAAATTATTGAAAAATTTTATTTAATTAATATTACTTACAATATATGAAAATATCGTTGACACATTGTGAATATATTATCTGACAGTTGCTAGGCAAATTAAAGCTACAGTGATTATTCCCGAGAATAATCACAAGAGATTTATTCCCACTATAATAATGACATAATTGGTTGAAACTTACCCTTGTGACAAATAAAGAAGCATTTCATTGGTTTTAAGAAACGCCAAAAAATAATCGATGTAATTCATGGTATTTAGTCTACCAGGAACCACAATAAGATCAGTTCTGTTGTCTATACATGATTCCAGCCCAAACCATCGCAGATCCACGGTCAAATCTATCCACTTCCTGTATAGTAGTTTGTAAACAGTATAGACGTCCAGCGACGAAGTTGCCAATCTTAGTGATCCAGAGCAAACTTCATTCCCGCTGCTTTGTGATGCTGCGTAAGGCGTGGTACGCGGACTGGTCTTCTTGGTTTCGAATTCGCTTCTTTTAATCTGTTTTTAACAGTTTGATCAGAAATTTCTATTCCATGTGCTCGTCTTAGGTCGTTTAGGAGGTCTCGTGCTGTGGCAGTACGCTGACGTAGAGAGGAAAGGACAAGAAATCGGTCTTGATTTTGAGTAGTTTTTCGAATTCGACCTTGTCCAGCTCTTCTAACATATTGGCCAGTTCCCCGAAACCGATTCCATAAACGCTTAATAACACAAGGGGAAACTTGAAGGTCCCTGCTAACATGTTGAGTGGACTGGCCATGTTGAATAAGGGCGTTATCTATTCAACGAAAATTGGCAACTCAATTCATTTGTCATATTTAGTAGGCTTTCATACGTGAATTCAAAGCATATTTGACATTTTTTCTGTTTTGTTTTGCGTTATTAATTTACATTTTTACTTTATCATACGCAGTATAATAAAGTATTGTAATCGTGCCGAAAAAAAAAATTTTGATTTTAGCGAAATAGGTCTTTTTGGGTCCCCTGAACATTTTTGACCAAGTTACAAAAAAATGTCTGTGTGTGTGTGTGTGTACCCGTTTTTTTGTGGAGACAATTCCGGAGAAACTACTAACGGTATCGGGACGAAAGTTCATATTTAGAAGTTTCATGACTAAACTTAGAGCTGAAAAGCTTTTGGTTCAAAAGGGTCCAAAGGAACTGGCTATGTACTCTTAGCATTTTGCAACGATTTTGAAATTGAGCCGCCATTACTGTAATTTTGTCAAAATAGATAAATAATAAATTAAAGCAGAGGAAATTTTGTATAATTTATGTTTATAACATTTTTTGGTAAAATTAATAGTTTAGCTGCAGGAGCAAATTCTATTTGATCGAAATCGTGTCTGTATTAATAGCAGGTAGCCAGGATATTTTGAAACTTTTGACAGTATTCAGAACGTCAGCGGTTGCGAAACGTCAATTCAACACGCAAATACATGGAGAATGCGATGAAGAGGAGAAACACGCGCGCACATAAACTGCAACAATATTAAAACGTCTTGGTGTCAATGTGTATTTCGATTGCCGATAGCCATGTTCTTATGTTTTCGCGAATAAATACAAGAAAGATTGTAAGACGGTATGGTAACATTAAAACTTATTTAGAAAATTCAGCATAATTCTTTATGAACTTTTGTGCTTGGCACTGAAGACGTGGTAATACCCGAAAATATAGTATGCTAGAAGCCAATATAATATATTAATCATCAGAACCAATAAGGTTTTTACTTTATCATATGTAGTATGACAAGGACGTTTAGTCTTAGCATTTTTGAAATATTTTGCAAATAAGCTGCTATTTCTGGAATTTCGTCGAAATAGTTAAATAATAAATTAATGTAGAGGAAATTCTGAATAATTTATGACTATGAAATTTTTTGGTAAAATAAATATTTTAGCCGCATGAGCAAATTCTATTTCATCGGGATCGCTCGTACTGCATTAAAACACTAGTATTACAACTAGTTCGCCAGGATTTGTCAGATATTGCGATTCTAAAACGCGTAAAACGTGTAAAACGCTCATGTTTTGACATTACATGCTGTAAATATAATAAAAATATCTGTCTAGTTCTAGTAGTTTGATTTTAATGCAGACGTGGCCGATCTCGATCAAATAGAATCTCATGCAGCTAAACCATTAATATATGGTATGAATCAGACTTTTAAGAGTAACTAAGAGTTGTACCATTTGCCTAGAACTATTATTTCAAAAAGTTACAGGTTTCGAAAAACTGTTCCCCTAATTTATTTGTACAGTGTACTATTGTTATTAATTTTAAAAAATTGACAGAGTTTTTTAGATTTATTTTTCTCGGAAAATGAACTTAATAAACTTGAAACTGCAAACAGTTCCAGATTTGTAAAGATTTGTATCGATGGTTTATCACGTTGTCTTCATGATTTATTGCAACCATTGCGTATCCGTTTGATCTTAAGTGTCATCAGTTTTATCGATTGTTTATCTCGGTATATCTCGACAATAATTTAGTTCGTTTTCTTAACGATGCTAATCGGTTAGACTCCATTATGCCTAATCAAGAAGGAAAATTTTTTCTTTCAAAATTATGATACCAACAACAAAATGTATTGACATTGTATCGACTTTTTAAATATCCAAAAAATTACACAAAGATAACACAATAAGTACAAATTCAGTGTTAAGCATAGGTATACAAATACATAACCTCAATAACCCGATCGACCGACAAAATCACCGGGTATCGCAGGCAATTGTTTCTAGGAAGTGACCCCCCCCCCCTCCCCGCCAACACACACACAATACGCTCTTCTAATCACTAGCCAAATTCGACAAACACATCGCGAAAATCAATTTGGTCATGTCGAATAGCACTCTGATGATAAGCAAAGTCGATCGATAAGATTGACCTTACGTTTCAATTAATGCGAAATCGCGCTCCGCTCGAATCTCGAGTCTAGAGAAAAAGATTGCGCGGACCGGTCGCGAAAATCACAAACCGTCGGACCTAAAACGAAAAAACTGTTTTCGAAATAATCAATAGCGAATTAAAAGAAAAAAAAAAATGGGCGACAAAAACATTGCGCGATGTCTAAGCTTTCTTTTTTTATTTCGGTAGATTAGATAACGTTGAAAGTCTATACCCATGAAAGTAATTCACGGGCATATATAGATTAGTTTTGAAATTTCGTCCGGTTCGGATAGTTGTGTCGTTTTTTAGTGCGTGCAGTGCTAATGGTTTAAAAAGTGACGTTTCGTGGTTTTCTGTGCCTGTGTAGAGATGGAACTTAACGGTTCTGGATTATTCGGCTATAGGAGGGCGCCACCAGTCAAAGTGTCAAGGAAAGATAGGTTAGAATCGTCCGTAACGTCAACTATGATTTTATAATATAAGAAATCTGTACGCATATCGTACCTAGTATTCCCATGTGTGCATTACGTATTATATCATAACGATATTCAACGTTTTATTATACCTAGTGTCTCGTGGTGACATCACAGCGTATTTATAATTAAATTATTGTCGCGAAATGCTAAGTTATTGTCTCCGTACGAATGCGGGTATTTTGGGCGTAGGTTTTCTGTTACCTTGACATTAGGAGTGCACAAATTTCTTTTTTTCCTATTGCTAATCTTGTCTGATGATGTTTCTGGTCAGTTTTGGAGACATTTTGGTTTGTCTTTGTTCGTGGAATCGCGTTTTTATTCAGTGTGAAACAATTCGTTTCCATAATTTCTTATCTAATCGTTTAAGCTGGAATCGCGAATACGCCCGGTTTGTGGCATTCCGTTTACGCAATTTATTGTATATGTGTGGTTTTGTGTGCGGTTTGATGACTGGTTATGGAAAAGTTGGGTTGGAAATGAGAAAATTCTGTTATTTCTGTTTCCTGGTTCTTGTCGATTTTATTCATTTTAGTTATGAGGGGTCTGCTTAGCCTTCTACTGTTATATTTAGTAGTATTGTCCAATTATAAGTTCAATTAAAGGCATTATTTTAGGATAACTATGTGACCATGCGCATGACTTTATCATACTATACAGCAGTGTCAAACGCTGATGTGCTGACAATACTGTCAAAATAGAATCAAAATATCTGTCAAATCCTGGCTAACTAGTTTTATTTCAATGCAGTACGAGCGATCTCGATGAAATAGACATAAATTCTAGTCGTAGACATAAATTATAGTAAATGTCCTCGACTTTAATTTATTATTTAACTATTTTGACGACATTACAGAAATCGCAAAATCCTAAACAACTATACAACATCTAAATACGAAGTTTGGGTAAAAATAGGTACACAGATATAGACACCCACACATATAAAAGGACATATTTACGCTAAAATCTCACAGAATCCTGTCGCAATCAATTACCCAAAATTCCCGAATCCAAATCCTTTTGATGGTAAATTTTGTCTGCTACAGTGTGGTATTTTTATTTTTGCTGTTAAGAGAGTGAGATTCGAGGAATGAAGGATTATTGTCTAACAGGCACAATTTTCCAATGGTTTTTCGTTAGATAAAAGAATTCCTATCAAATATGGTTCTACACATTTTAATATGTTACTACGGGAAGCATAAGAATAAGTATTTACAGTTTAGATAGGCTCTATCGGTTGTCATCCTCGTTGTTTTTGTTTCATCACGCGAACGAGAAGACTTGGAACTAAACAATTATAATGAATGGTTAAAAATAGTAAAAATCGTGTCAATGTCATCGTCATATGGCAATCGGTAGTATCACGTAGTTTGTTACCAACATTACTAAAAAACTTACTTTTTTCGATTTCCACCTACCCTTAACATTCTATTAGGCCGACATTAGGCTGCATTTGAATTTACGAATCCAAATCTAGAATGACTGGATTAAAATGTTCTCTCTGATCGAGATCGATCGTGTTTGCGTTAAAATAGAACAAGGTACCTAGGATTTGACATATATTTTGATAATATTGACAGTAGGTGTTGTCAAAAAACCAGCGTTTGACACTACCTACTGTAATTAGAATGAAAATAATTGTCAAATCCTGGCTAACTATGTAGTTTTAATGCAGACACGATCTCGATCAAACTGAATTTCGTCATACAAGTAAACGTTACCATAAAATGTCATAAATTATACAAAATGTCATCTACTCTAATTTGTTATTTAACTATTTTGACGAAATGTCAGCTCATTTACAAAATATTGGAAAAATACTAGACGAAACATCTAGTTCCTTTGGACCATTTTGAACCAAAAGCTTGTCAGCTCTAAGCTTGGTCATTAAACTTCTAAATATGAAGTTTCGTCCCGATACCTTTAGTAGTTTCTCCGGAATCGTCGCCATAAAAATCGGGTACACACATGCAGCTAAACTATTATTTTTATACATGGAGGAAGATGGAGTCGCCATACGCTATACTTTTAGCAGCGAGAAAATATCCCTGGGGGCGGGGCTAACATGACACTCAAGTACCCTGACAGTTGGCCGCCTGCCAGGTCCGGATTAACTCTGAAATGGGCCAGAAATATCAAAACATTTTTCCTGTAATATATTCTAATGTGCCGAGTATGTATACATTATATTAAAACGCTATAATATGAATACTTTTAAGTATTTATTTAATCTACTTTTTATAACCAATACGTAATAAACATATTTCAAATAATGTCCGTGCGTGCGGCCTGTACATCTAGTTTATTGCTGATTTTGTGCTGTTGCAGCGCAATTAGACTTTAGTTTTTTATGTATATCTTCATACAACGTTGCGAATGTCACTTTGACATTAAAAGTCCTCCGGAGTGGGAAATGTGGTCCCATATCCGAGCGCATATGCCGTCTCCTCCTTCCTCCATGTTTTTATATATGGTATGATATAGTCATCTGCCTGGCAACATCATATTTTTTTACTACAACAAATTTACATCTGATATAAAATGATAAGGAGAAAAGGAAATGCCATTGACGAATCAACCAATTCCGGCCGAAACAATGTTTAATTATGCTAATTAGCGACTAAAACTGGGTATATCAGTAAGCTAGGGTTTGTCGGATAAAAAAAAACAGGTTTATAACCGTCTTTTTGTGACATTTAATAACTGGGTTGTAAGTTTTAGAAAAGTGGGTACTAAGGGCTACTCAATGGGCATTCCAGCAGACTCACCGGTGACATACCGGTTAGTTACCGGTGGATCAGCGGCGATGATAATCGGAATTTTCAGCCTGGATTCATTCCTGAAGTTATTTTTCGGCCGCTGTGACAACTCACAGTGGCACAAAGAAGAAATTCAGGATTGCATTCAGGCTGAAAATTCCGAAAACCATCGCCGCTTATTCACCCGTAAAATTAAAATTATTAATTAAATTTATCGCGATCTTTTAGAAAATGAACTGCCAACTCTTTTAGACGATGCGCCGTTGCTCACATGCAGGTCAATGTTGCTTTAAAATTGTTTTTAATCGAATTTCGAATAATTGAAATAATTTTACAATAAGCTGATTTTGCAGTAAAATAGTCAATATCTTTTTTTTCTATAATATAGGATAGCAGGTTTTGCAGATATCATATCTTGCATTAGACAAATTGTGAATGGAGGGCGTTATTTTCAGCTTCTATCAGCAGAATTGACATTGCAAACTCCTTTATAGTCATTGCCCATTGTTTGGCTTAATATTTTCATCCAAATACCTTGCGGAAAGAACAACTGATTTTTTTTATGTCGGAATTTATTGCGAACTAATCGTCGGCATACAATACTATCGCTTGCGATTCGCAATTCGGTATATTAGTACGTCAGTAGTTTATGGTCAATTTATGAACAATGTTAAAGTATTCCAATGTCAAATCGATAAGTTTCATTAAAGTGTGTTGCCAGTTTATGACATTGGTGACAACGAACTATACGCATAATATGAACTATGGATTAGTTAGTCGTAATTTCTCCTTTCAAAACGTATATGACAAAACTGAAAAGTACCACAGATAGAAAATAAGCATAAATTTATACTCTGGCTAAGAAAGTTAATTAATAATTCAAGTTTTTATGTAAAAATTTGACAATATGTTTCAAATTCTTTATAGAAATTTTGAATTTCCGCCAGTTGTAGAGATTCTATCGCATTCATTATTTTTAGTTTTAATAGGTCTGCATAGTCTTGTAATGGTTCCCTGTTCAAAAAAATAAGGGGAACGCCTTTTTCGAAACCTGTAACTTTTTAAATAACAGCTCTAGGCAAATCAAATGTGGTATACTTCAACGGCATATGTTTAACTAAAGAAAATTACAAAAACAATGTTACAACTCTTAGTTACTTCTTACAGTTAAAAATGTAAATTAAAAATATACATTTTTTTACACATTTGGAAGCCTTTTATGGTTGCCTACATACAACCATTTTGTTGAAATCGGTTGAGTGACTGCAGCGCAAAAAATAAAAACAAATAGAAAAAAAAAATTGATTCTGCATTGTTGGGTTTTAAAAATGAATTGCTACTCATTAAGAAAATTTTGCGACATGCATATTAAGTTAGATCTAGTAGTCTCGTTAACCAAGTGTTATTGATCCAAATTATACAGGCTGACCAAAACCTAGTGTCAAACTTGTCAAACTTCAAAGCGTGTTAATTGTCCTTATTTTGAATTGGAACCCATAAATTTTTTTAGGTGATTCGATGCAGAATTAAAAATATTTTACTATTTTATGAAATAAATTGTTTTTCAACGATATTACGATATTTATAACCTAACATTGCCTTTGTTTACGTTGAAAAATGAGTTTTTGGCAAATAACTTTTAAAATATTGGGAATTTTGATGGGGTTGTATTTAGAAACAATGTTTATCTTTTAATTCTGCATCGTTTCACCTAAAAAACTGTATGGGTTCCAATTTAAAATAAGAACAATAACAAACACGCTTTGAAGTTTGACAAGTTTGACACTAGATTTTGGTCACCTGTATAATTTGGATCAATGACACTTGGTTAACGAGACTACTAGATCTAACATAATAAGCACGTCGCAAAATGTTATTAACGAGGTGCAATTTGTGGTTTTTATTGATTTTTAAAGCCAACGATGCAAAATTATTTTTTTTTGTTTTTATTTTTTTTTGCGCTGCAGTCACTCAACTGATTTCAATAAAATTTTAGTGGTATGTAGGCAACCTTAAAAGGCTTCCAAATGTGTAAAAAAATATAGCATGCAATTTAAAAAAATATATTACCATGGCGTTGCAAATTTTTGGAACACCTTGTATAATAAAAAATAATTTCTTGAAATGTGCCTTGAAGTACAGCGTAAGTCTGCAAAATGTCAAACTCTTAGCTTAATTAGTAAAGGAGCTACAGAAGACGGGAGCTGAGTTGCAGGACCCTGTACAATACATATGTAATAAGTAGAAAATAAAAGCTCTTCCTTTGTTGTGTATAATTTTAATGGGTACTAGTTTCGTCGTTTAGATATTTTCAGCCGAAATCTACAAATGGAATAAATAACAGCACACGTGGTTAAAATTTACATGTTATCTTACGGTCAGTTTATAAAAATCACAAGTAAAAACAAACATACATGCGTTCAATTCAAACAAACGGAGACGAATGACATGGGACACGCGTATTGAAGATTGATAGTTTGAAGCAGAACGATAGCAGACACCAGGGTTAGCAAGTTTAGGGAAAGAACATCTGCATTCTGTTATTGAAAATTAATTGAGTAGTTTATTTCGTTCTATCTCAGGTTGTTGTAAAAGATTCATCTTATAAATTTTTTACATTTGTGGATTAATATTGGCTCACTGTAATTAATACAGTGCCCTGTATCTAGTCTATGTTGATATAAATTTGATGAAGATCTGTTTTTATGTTCCGCTATTCGTTTTGCCAACTTCCTTCCGGTTTGACCGACAGAAAGTGCATTGCAATCGGAACAGTTGACAGAGTAAACGCCTGACTCTCCATGTTATGTTTGGGGGTTTATAAAATTTGAAAGAATTTTATATATTCTATTGTTGCTCTTAAAGGCAGGAAATATATTGAATTTTGGTAAAATTTTATTTAGTTATTCCATTTGTAGATTTGGGCTGAAGATGTCTAACGACGAAACTAATACCCATTAAAACTATACACAACAAAGCAAAAGAGATTTTATTTTCTACTTATAAACTATATATGTAATATACTTTATTTTGTAGTTTACGAGAACGTTTTTTTTCCTTGTCGCTATATTTCTCGGTGTGCAATGGAATGAATCACAAAGTAAATATTTTTGTTTGCGTAACTTTCATATATTTAACCATCGATTTGCAATATGCACTCGATGACTGTAATTGTGTATTTGCTTTTTATATACGTACATAATATGTAGATAAGATGGCAGATAACATCCGTATCTCGTCTTGCATATTTCGCGAGGTTTTTGCACTTACACATTTGATTAGATAAGTGGAGTTGGCTGTAAATGTAAATTGATCAAAGCAATGCCGCACGCATACGCTGTAATTATTGTTTGCATTGTTGATGTTGATCTGGTGCTTAATTGAGTGGTTTAATCAGTATTGAGCAAGAAAAATTACTTATTATTATTGTTAAAATTATTGTACTATAAGCGTTTGTATTAACAAACCCAATAAAGTAATCGAGATAACCCCATTTTTGCTTTGCCGTTACATTTTGGGTACATAAAAATACAATCAATACCGGATATAATGTATTAGCAACTAATCTGAAGTATGATATAATGGAGATCTGACCTTACAAATGTACGCATTTGTTTGGGAGTGATTCTTGTCAAGACTTTTTGATAACAGTGCTTGTAGTGAAATTGTTAAATTCCTTAGATTTGTCATGTTTATTTGTCAATGATAAAGATAATTATTTTGAAAATTACATTACATAATTTTGGTCTGACTGGTTCTATTATAGCGAATCCTCCGATAATGACAATTGGTTAAAATTACAACAAATCAATACTAGCATTCCGATAGAACTTTTTAAATTATAGTGGTAATTTAGTATAATAAAGTGTTCCAATTTTCAGGAAACGAAACATATTTTATTAAATATTATGTGCTTATACATTATTTAAAATCAGAAACATTTCGACTGTCGGTCTAGTAGAATGTTAAGGGCAGGCGAAAATCGAAAAAGAAAAAAAAAATGTAAAGTTGGTATAACAAACTACGTTTTATCGATTGCCAGATGTAGATGACCTTGAAACGATTTTTTTTTTAGTATTTTTAACCATTCGTTATAATTGTTTATTTCCAAGTCTTTCGCGTTCAGGTGATGATACAAAAACAAACGAGGATAACAGATAGAGCCTATCTAAACTGTAAATACTTATGCTTATGGTTTCTGTAGTAACATATTCAAATGTTTAGAATCATAGTTGATAGATTTTTTTAATTAACGAAAAACCATTGAAAAATTTTGCCTGTCTGACATTAATCCTGCATTCCTCGAATCCTTCTCGATTAATAGCAAAATTAAAAATACCACACTGTAGCATACAAAATTTACCATCAAAAGGGTTTGGAAACCTATTGGGAGGGTGCGTGATGCAAGCGCCTCTCCCAGTGTAGGCGAGTACTATGTCCACGAGGCGTAAATGGAGCAGTTCGCAACTATATGTTACAGTTATCTGTACTGTTCCTGTAGTGGTCCAATCAAACTTGTATTATTATATTGTTTTTTGAAAATAAGTGTTAATAGTGAACTTCATTAACGTAATTTAATTTACAATATATTATAAAATATAATTATAAACAACTATTAGGTAAGGTTATGTTTTAATGTTTTTTGATTAATAAACTAGCAAGGCTGTGCTGTAGGGTCCGAGATCTAGCTCATATTCGCACAGTCACTTTCAATTAGCCGGCAAAACAAGTGCACAACACAAAATGAGGTTAGTTTATGTTTTGAGACTTTTAGGTTATATTGTAATTATGTAGAACACGTGCACAACACAAAATGAGTGTACTTTATGTTTTGGGACTTTTAGATTATATTGTAACTTTCTTATAAAACAAGCAATAAAACTAGACAAACCCTTTTACTCAAACTTAATAATAAGATTATATTGCTGAATTCTGAATGTAATTTGAAAATAAATTTCTTTTTTAGCTCAACATGAGTGTAATAATCTCAAAATCTATAAAATTTGCATTTCTTGTTCTTTCTCCTATTATTCGTACATTTGTCAATACAACACTTATAGTATCCCCCATTACGAAGTTATCGATGAACGATCTGTTGCTGTGAACCACAGAATTGTATACTTATGAGTTATGGTAGCTAGGCATCAACATAATGCGCCGCAAACTACTGAACCTTGAAACTACTGCACATCTGTAGGCCGATATTTCTCCGTTTCTCCGCCACGGGCGCCTAAACCGATTTTCGTCTCCCTTCCACGGGGCATGCACGGTGCCAATAAGAGAAAATTAATTTTGTATAATTGATTTAATAGTATTTTTTTACGATTTTAAGTCAATTGGTCAGATGACATTAGATAGATCGGGTGACGTGGAATTGACAAAAATTAGTTGAATCAATTATAATTGATTATATACAGGGTCCTGCAACTAAGCTCCCGTCTTCTGTAGCTCACTTACTCATTAAGCTAAGAGTTTGACATTTTGCAGGCTTACCCTGTACTTCAAGGTACAATTCAAGAAATTATTTTTTATTATACAGGCTGTTCCAAAAATGTGCAACGCCATGGTAATATATTTTTTTAAATTGCATGCTATATATTTTTCTACACATTTGGAAGCCTTTTATGGTTGCCTACATATCACCAAAATTTTATTGAAATCGGTTGAGTGACCGCAGCGGAAAAACATAAAAACCAAAAAAAATTGATTTTGCATCGTAGGCTTTAAAAATCAATAAAAACCACAAAATGCACCTCGTTAATAAAATTTTGCGACGCGCTTATTAAGTTAGATGTAATAGTCTCGTTAGCCAAGTGACATTCATCCAAATTATACAGGGTGACCAAAATCGAGTGTCAAACTTGTCAAACTTCAAAGCGCGCTATTGTTCTTATTTTAAATTTGAACCCATAATTTTTTTTAGGTGAAACGATGCGGAATTAAAGAATAAATATTGTTTCTGAATACAACCCCATCACAATTCCCAATATTTTAAAAGTTATTCGCCAAAAATAAATTTTTCTACGTTTCCAACGGCAATTTTAGGTAATAAATATCGTACGTGGCGTTGAAAAACAATTTATTACATAAAATATAACGCAGAGAGGTATTTTAGATTTTACTGTACTTAATTAAGTAGTTATTCAATTGCTAAATTTACTGCAAAATTTACCTATAGCCACATTTCCGTCCTTACCGCTATAGGTAAATTATGCAGTAAATTTAGCATTTGAATAACTACTTAATTAAGTACACTCAAATCTAAAATACAACTATTATTTTTTATGAAATAAATTGTTTTTCAAAGCCACGTACGATATTTATTATCTAAAATTGCCGTTGGAAACGTTGAAAAATGAGTTTTTGGCGAATAACTTTTAAAATATTGGGAATTGTGATGCGGTTGTATTCAGAAACAATATTTATTTTTTAATTCTGCATCATTTCACATAAAAAAATGTATGGGTTCCAATTTAAAATAAGAACAATAACACGCTTTGAAGTTTGACAAGTTTGACAGTCGATTTTGGTCACCCTATATAATTTGGATCAATGTCACTTGGTTAACGAGACTATTACATCTAACTTAATAAGCACGTCGCAAAATTTTATTAACGAGGTGCATTTTGTGGTTTTTATTGATTTTTAAAGCCTACGATGCAAAATATTTTTTTTTTGGTTTTTATTTTTTTCCGCTGCGGTCACTCAACCGATTTCAATAAAATTTTGGTGATATGTAGGCAACCATAAAAGGCTTCCAAATGTGTAGAAAAATGTATAGCATGCAATTTAAAAAAAATATATTACCATGGCGTTGCACATTTTTGGTACACCCTGTATAATAAAAAATAATTTCTTGAATTGTACCTTGAAGTACAGGGTAAGCTTGCAAAATGTCAAACTCTTAGCTTAATGAGTAAGTGAGCTACAGAAGACGGGAGCTTAGTTGCAGGACCCTGTATACTAAATTAATTGATTATTTTCTCGTGTAGGTTTCAAAATCATTTTGATGGTAAATTTTGTCCGCTACAATGTCGTATTTATAATTTTGCGATTATATGTGCGTGAGATTCGAGGAATGGAGGATTAAAGTCTGGCACACACAATTTTTCAGTTGACTTTAATTAATTATTTTCGTATTAACTATGATTCTAAACACTTTAATATGTTACTATTAGAACGATAAGCTATCGGTTGGTATCAGTCTCATCGACTGTTTTTAATCTAAGTAATACAATGTAGGAATATAAAAAATCTAGTATGATTGGACTAGGGGGAAAACTGCTGTATACGTTTAGTCAAATGAATGAATAGTAGAATACATTTCCTGGTCTTACTAATGCAATATTGCCACATAAAGTGTAGGTATACTCGAGCCAATATTAGTAGAGGGGTGACAGAGATAGAGATAGTGACATTTCGTATTTTGCAGCAACTTACGTCTATAGGGTGCGTGCAACAAGTTTTTGCTGGTGAAAAGTAAGATGCATGAGTTCATGGGCTGAAAAGAACCGCCGTGGTTACGTTTACGTTCAAAATAAGCTATTAATTTACCAATCAGCTTTATACTTTGTTTGCTAAGGTCTCGGCAATTTAATATTATTTCTACCAGCGCAATATACAACATTTCTGATCACACCTCGTATAAGGTCTTACCTTGCGTCAAACTTCAAAATTCAATCCTACAAAACAAAATTTGTATAAATATGCATTTTTTCAAAGTCTTGCAGGAATTATCAGGAAATATAATGATAACATTAAATAGCAATTTAAGACGCATACTTTGTGCGCATTACTGGTTGCTTTAATTGCATTTTGTTACTTTGTTTTTAATTTACCTGAAGTTGGTAATGAAAGCATGGTACATTTAAATAGCTATATTCCAACCCGTCTACTTAACTTGGCCATAGGATTTTGAAATGTTGCTAAAAATGAGGACTGAGTTTTTAAGTAAACCAAATTGATTGTGATTGATTTTAAGTTTTAATTGATACTTACATAGGTACTTGTAGTCAAATACCTACTTTGTTTTTTTTACTCCCGGCCTAGTCCACATACTTCAAAGCAAACTATAACTTGTTTGGTCTTTTTCCACATGTCACAATATATCGTATTATATGATATCTCAATAATCTTCGGCCAGAGTAAGTTTGAGAAAAATTGGAAAAACTGATGTCACAATTGTCACAAGACTCACAAGTATAAAACAAAATTAAGGATATTGCTATAGGATTTTGTGTAAATATTTATATTTAAATAAAAATAGTCGACTTTTTTTATGAAAACAATGGTTTAAAATTATACAAAGTTATTTAAATTTTAAATTAAGTTTATTTTGAATTAATTACGTTACTTACAAATTATTTTAACGTGGTTTCGTATACCTCTTGGGTCAGAAGGACATGGTGGTTATTATCTTTATTTTATCTCCATTGTATCCATTTTATGCGGTTATTTGATACTTAAAAATCGTCAATAAATTGCGATAACTAAAATGAGATGTTCAGTAATAATCGTGCCAATTAAGATATCAATTTAATGGTCTCTCACACTCTCCTTGTACATTTTGCTTTTATATACGATGTCTGTAAAAATCAGCTTATAATCGTCAGATTGGGTAAAATAGCCATTTAATTTTGTATTGCTCATCAATCATTTCCTAGGTGGGCCTTTATATTGTATATGTGACCCTGCACGAGAGAATCGCCCTAACTACCATCTCTAGTTTCGATACTATTGACTCCTGTGTTCCAAGGCGTATAACACTAAAACTACTAAAGAGAAAAGATTTAAATAAAGTGTGTCATACTACTGAATCATTTCTACATAAGTTGTATGACATCACAGAGAGAAATTTTTGTTTGATTCAAATAAATATGCATTGACTCAAAGAAATTTGTTGTTTCAATAGAGGCAAAGAAATATTTATTTGCGGATAAAAACGCATTTATTTGAAATATTTGTTTAGTAGAAAGAACGTTGATTTGTGTCAAAGAACTTATGTTTCCAGTTAAAAAGTTTGCAATTTTGTATTATAAGAAATGAGATTTATTTACTTCAAATAATTATGATTGTGTTGAGTGAAAGAATTACATTTTTTTAAATTAACAAAATTGTTAGTCGAGTAAAAATGCTTAAAATTATTAATTTGTTGAAGGAATTAATAGACAAGAATCGGAGGACTCGCCATGTGTCACGTCCTTTTTGGGATGTCGCACATCCTCGACCAGTGCTTGGTCTTCCCAACCCAACATATAGTCAAGGTTAAGTTAGTAAAGTGTACTCTGTTTTGGAATCGCAACTTGAACCTGCAGGCACTGTACTCTATAAGTTCTATACTGTCGATCACGCAGCTTTATACTCTCGATATGTACGAAGTGCGAGGAGAGAGTTTACAGCGCCATCTAACAATACAGTTGGGTGACATTAAAAATATATTTATTTGAATCAAAATATGATTTCTTTGGTGGAAGTAAACCTATTTTAAAGCCAAAACAAAAATATTACTTTAAAGGAAATAAATCTCTTCTTGTGTACAAATATATTTATTTTAATCAAAATGTGATTTCTTTGGCGGAAGTAAACCTATTTTTAAGCCAAAGACAAAATATTACTTTAAGCGAAATAAATCTTTCCTTATATACAAATTTATATGTTAGAATCAAAATTATATTTCATTGGTGTAAAGAAACGTTTTTTTAAAATCAAAACTTAAATATTACTTTAAAGGAAAGTAATTTTTGTTTGTATCCATATATATTTATTCCACTTAAATAAATATTTCAAATAAATTAATCTCTGCAAGCAAATAAACTAGAGTATTCAATGAAGTAAATATTGTTGGCGTCAAAGTAATATGTTTTGAGCCAAAAGAATAAATTCAAATAAATACATTTATTTGAAACAAGAAATCTTTTCTATCTGTCCAGTAATGAATATTAGCACGGGATATGCACGTAAACAATAGTCATATTGTATTTAATGCGACTGGTTAAAAAGAATTGGATTATAATCTTTAAGTAATTTTAAAAGCGATTTAATATTAATGAATGCTATAAATTTCGTGCAGGGGGCACTACGTCAATCGTAACGGTAAATGGAAACGTAGCTGGGACAGTGGAAGATTATTTTTATTAGTACGATACGAGCAGAACAATTTAATTGCGGAATTTTGAATAGTAGTGCGAGTTAAATATAGATAATAAATTTAGATGTACAAGTAATTATACCCGCATCTCGTTCGACTGCCTCGCACCAAAACCCACAAGCGAGGGAAGCCAAACTGCGCAAACTATTGTTCATGGTTATTTCGGTCTTAAAAGTTAACAAATAGTCGGAATGCTATTAATATTAAATTCAAGGGATGTGTATCGCAGTAAATAAGGATTATTTGCATGCTAACTGCGTTGTCCTGCCTACATTCGTTACTGAGATATCGGCATCCATCAAAATCTTGTTCGTAACATTTATTACGTGAAAACTGCAGAAAACAAAAACGCCAATCTATAGAAGAGACTCTAAATGCAACCTGAACAAAAACTGAAATAAATTTTTCTTTTCTCTCGTGTGGGGTGGGGTCACATATATTCTGTGTCGATTCTTGCAGCCTAGTAGTGTTAAATGTTTGCAATATCGGCTTTTATAAACATAAAAGTTAGAGGACGTTCATAGAACGCAGGATATAAATAATGACTTACAAGAAAAGATCGTAAAATCTAAATGTAAATCGCTGGTTTTCCGACGTTTTCCGGCAGCGTACAGCAGAATCCAGAAAACTTCCGACCCACCCAGAAATAGAAAAGCTAACAGTAACCGATACTATCGGTAATTTATTGTATTTTTGTTTCTACGCAAAAGTTTTATAGTATGTACTAGAAAATTCATATAGGCCAAAATTCTTAAAAGTATTTGCGGAGAATCTCTTTCGTTAGAACTTATTTGGTAGAAAATAGGAGCTATCCTTGAAGATGTGCAATCTGATCTAGTGAACTCTGATAGCCTGGAACGGGGGAAAAAAATGCAACAGGCCGCGCCATATGTTTTGATTGGGCCAAGAGCAGATGTGCTTTAACGAACATTTCGAACACATGACGGTGACGGCATCTGCCCTTCTCGATTGCTATATTTTCTTATGATCGAATATTAATTTTTCTCATCTTGATGTTTGTATACGCCTTTGGTAGGACGTTTAATATAACTTAACGTAAAAGATGAAAGTTTGATCGAATTGCGTTTCTTAACAACCTCATGATTTCTGTTGAAAGGACGACAATGAGTGTTATAAGGGAATTTCTATATGACTTTTTTTTTCTTCAGAACTTGTTATATCGAAAATGGCGAACTTTTGACTACTACGCGTTTATTCGACTTTTTTTGGATAATAGTATATTACTCTATGAGCAAGTAATGTAAGCAATTTCTCACGAGAACGAAGTTTGCAGCACGAGCCGTAGGCGAGTGTTGCAAAGCGTTCGAGTGAGAAATTGCCATTACTTGCGAATGGAATACTATACTTTTTCTACGACCATGCAACGAAATTTTATAAATTAATTTTTGTGCATATAGGGACAGCTGTATGTCACTATGACGGTTTACAGGATTTTGACAGATTAAAATTGTTTGGTGCGCCTTCTCACTTAGCGACGTTGTCAATGCCTTGACAATGTCGCTAAGCAGTGTATCAACAATTTGGAAATGAAAAATCCAGAGCTGTGATTGGTGCTAAAGCCGTGAGGAATGAAATATTTCACACTACTGGCGGGGTATGAGGAGCCAAGAATGAAATATTTGTCATGTGTGTGGGGAATGGTTAGTATTACTTATCAGAAATTACCATGATAATGAATGAATTCCTCAATAGGAGTAGAAAAAATATGATGTTGCCTCCTACCTGATGACAATGAATGACAGATTGAGACTGATAGATCTTTTAATTTTCTATAATAAAGGTTTTAGTGACAGTTTTTACGTTATAGTGCTAAATAACGTGTACAACAAGTAGCAATGAACACATGGGTGAATACAATCACTTAAAAAAAAACTGAATAACTCGATTTTTGACCTAAACTTAATGTCTTATATTATATAAATGTTTATTTTTTGTTTATTTGTTGGAGAGTAACTCTTATGTCTATCAAAAAAATTTATGTTTGTTTTTTCAGTGTATCGTGATTGTTATGGAAAAAGAGTTTTTCTTTATTTTTGACACACAGGATGAGAATAAGGGAAAAACGTGGTTCCAGTTTTTCTACTACTATCAAGGATACATTGAAAAAACTTTCTCCTCTTTAATTGTTTTTTAAAATTAAAAGAATTGCCTACCAGCAAATAAAAAAAAATATAAAAATTGTCCTGGTGGTTTAAAAAATATAAGACATTAAAGTTAAATCAAGTGCGTCACTTTTTTTCTAATTGAGTGTATATTATATAGGACAATTCGCGTCTCTAGAAGGCACAGAGTCATTTTCAATGGCAGCATAATTTTTTATGCTTTTTTTAATTTAAAATAACAGATATTTGAAATTTTGGCATAAAGAATGAGAATCATACTACTAAAAGACTGTTTTTTTATTAACATTGTGCGTGTGACGTGATTTCATCAATTGATTTTGTAATAAAAATTGAATATATATTTTATTTACATAAAACACAAACCAATAGGTACACCAAATTAAAGGTGAAACATGTAAATTTGTTTGTTATTATTTAAATTTTATTTATTAAAAATCGTTAAATAATTTACCACTAGAATTTGCTAGTTTAAAATTTTTTCTTTTACTGAAATCACTGGTTATTTTTGTAATTTGACTCAATTAAACACTAGCAATAGTACATTAACCCTATTCTAATTTGTATAATATTAAAGACAAATATTCAAATTTGACATCTGAACATTAATTAGTATATTATTTGACGAGCACATAATTAAGGATATAAATCGCGAGCCTGAAGTTTACACGCGAGCCGTAGGCGAGCCGAGGCGTAATCATGCGAGCGATTTATATCCGTTATGTGCGAGTCAAATACGACGTTTTATCTACGACTCAAAAATTCCGCTTTATGCAAAATATTTTAAATGTATTTGTCAATGATTGCGAGGCGAACTGTCAAAGAACTGTCATCCACGTAGGTTTTGACAGGCTTTGACACTAGCGTCATATAATGATGACAGTTCGTTCAAATAATGAGGTCATTATTTGAACGAACTGTCATTATTATACAACGCTAGTGTCATTATAATCATTGGCGCGTATAATGATGGAGATTATATAGTCGTAGATACATATGCAATGAACTTATTATATGTGAGTCGTAGATAAACTAAATTAAAAGTAAAAAATTTGATGTGGCCAGGCACGTGACTTTATCATACTATATACAAAATTAATAGTTTAGCTGCATGAGATTTGTTCGAGATCGGTCGTGTCTGCATTAAAATAAAATTAGTTAGCCAGAATTTGACACATATGTTTATACTATTGACAGTAGGTGTTGTCAAAACATCAATCATTATCATACTGCGTATGATAAAGTAAAAGCTTTGTCACATGCAACCCTACAGTTCAATGCCGTATAACCAAATCGGTTTTAGTACTTGGTTGTAAAGTTGTAGTTTGTTCTGTACTGACAACTGAGAGTTTCTTCCCAAACGCCAGTACAGGTCTCTGTACTTAAGGCCAAGCTCTATTCGTACTCTTTTCTTCTTTACGTGTTCTTTCGATCTTAGTTTGTATCCAGAGTCATACCCAAACAGTACGTAGTGTTCACATATGGAACTATGGCGTCGTTCATCTCGACTCTATTATAGTAAACTGAGTTAAACGATTTTCTCTCACCAATTGACGTGCGAAAAACTGACATCTTAATTGCTGATGGAAAATTTGGAGAGGACTTTTCGGCGACTGTCGCACTATATGAACCATTTTACGTTGCGGGACTTTTCGAAATCGACGCAAAACGGCCTCTCGGCCGTTTTTGCTTCAAAATGTTGGCTACCGGCTATAGACGTCAAAAACGCAGCCATAACCTTTTCATATGGCAGTAAGTAGGTACACTAGTGTAGAGGATTGGTTCCAAGACACAACCCTGGAGTATCCCTGATAGTATTTTTAGATACAAGTATTCTATTTGTTTGATTCTGAATAGTCTATCTGATATATTAGATATATAAGATGTTAGCAGTTCGACAAGTTTCTAATTTTTTATGTATTTCTTTCTAGTACAAAAAGTCTTCCGCCCGCCCAGTCTGACAAGAAGAAGAACTCGAGTAGTATAAATCGCTCCGAGAGCGTGAAGGAATCTTCAGAAAAACAGAAGAAACAGAGGCGAAATTTCAGCGACCCTCTGCGGCCCCATAACATCGGGTATGTTATCTAAAATACTACTTCATTTTGTTATTGCGTTTATAGGACTCACTTTTTGTGTTCTTGAAAATTCTCTATATTAGATGTTAATAAATTCTGTATTAAAAATTGCTTCTTATCAATTTTAGCGACTCGGCAAATCTAGACACTGCAGCTTTCTGGTCTGGCAGTACTGGCAGTTCTTCCAATAGCAGCATAAACTCCAACTCACGGTAAGAGAACTAACCCTCTTCTTAATAAAGTCTTAATAAAAACTTTATAGTAATTTTATAATTTTTTGTTTGTTATTCTTTTATATTTTCAGATGTTCCAACGACAGTCCATCGATGGGAAACACAGGATGTGATAGCGATGGCATCAACGAAGCGGACCTCAACGACTGGCAGAGCGGCCTAACGCCCGAGGAGCAACACAGGATACCACCGCACGAAAAACAAAGACAGGAGATAATAAACGGTTAGTGGAAATGGGAGAAAAAGTTAACAGACCAAGAGCTAGTGAACGATTTACCCACCCGACATTATACCGCTTCAAATTTTGCACAAATACCTACAGCTCCTCCACAAAATTAATCCTAAAAAATTCTGCACTGAACGGTGTATTACACTACATATTTCTTTTATACAGTGGTGCTCACACTGAGACAGTACGAACGCGATAAGTCAGGAAGGGGTCAGTGAGGCGGAGTGGGGTTATTTGCGATAACACTCTGTTGAAGAAGTATTCTGTGGGCTAGTTTTCATTTGCTACCCATAGATGTAGCGTTATCGTGCTTGGCGGCAGTTTGCCATGACTCTAACCTATAAATTTTCGATTACTCTTCGCGCTTGCTATTTTACGGCACTTTGAAGTGTTACTTGTCACCTTCACTTGTCAGTTTACCCCTAATCAGTTGACTATTTTTCAAAGAGCCGTAAAATAATAGGCGAAGACTCGAAATCGTGACAGTCTTCAAAGGGCCCTATCCACGGTCATACTATATTGTGTTTTAGAATAAATAGTCCACACAAATTTCACTTCGAAAAATATCCAACCCGGCTGGACTTTTGATACACTAGGGATGATAGTCGGTGGCGTTAGTGTAAAAATATTTCAGTGCCGGATACCAGCACCAAATTTTGCACACATCTTGTACACATATTAAGGTTTTAAAAACCACCGGGAGACACTCTACTGGTGGTCAAGATCATCCCTTGATGACGTCATGAAAATAGCGGATTTACGTATAATGTTAACGCACGTATCTTCGTACATTATTAACCAATTTGGAAGTTTAATATATCATTTTAAGGCTCAAGTAAGGCTCTTTAAAAAGTGTTTTATTCAATTTTTGTGCATGAAGGGTGGTTTTCGCACAACCCTCTAAATTTCGTTTGTATTATTTTATGTACGAAAACCAATAAAGCCTTTTTATTTATTTATTTATTTATTTATATATAAAATTACTGCTATTCTAAGGAACTGAGGTAAAAAAATATTTCCGTACGGAAAAAAATATTTCCGTACGGAAATATTTTTTAAGTTGCCTAGTATGGCAGTGATTAGAACAAACAATATTCATTTGTTTTCAGGCTATTTTAAAAACATTTCTATTTTCATTTTTGGTCACGAGAAAACTGTACTTTTCTGGTAATCAAAAATATTTCGTTTGGATTTTTGGCAAAAAACTTAGTAAAGATGGGTCTGCTTATTGGAAAGCAAATAGTTTGCATGTATGCGAGAACCGTGTGGTTGGGTCCAATAACAAGGAAGTCTACGACCATATATCTCCAATTTTTCATGAAGAAGCACACGCCCGTCTATTGCTTCACGTGTGGTATGCCAGCACCTTCGAAGGACATACCAAAATTACCATTAAAACAGTGGACAGCGATGTAGTTGTCATTGCGATGTACGCGTGTTCTAAGTTAGATAAAGTAGAAGAATTATGGATTGAATATGGAACAGGAAAACATCTGCAAATCTTCCAGTCAACCAAATGCAGAGAAAACTTTCACCTGGGGTATCAAGCCTGCTTCCTTTCTTTCATGCTTTTACTGTGGCAGACACTGTTTCAAGTTTAGGGGGTATCGGCAAAGCCACTGCATACAAAACGTGGATGGCATTTAGAAAATTTGACAAAGTTTTGGCGAATTTTGAAATATGCGTCACACGCAGTCTCTATCAGAAAACGAGCATGCTTTCATGCTTCTTCAACGTTTCATGCTGCTTATGTATCATTCATCAAGCTCAGCTGAAACCGTAAACGAATCAAGGTGAATCTAACTTTGTCAATTTGATAGGTCCATTAAAAACATTCCGCCTATGTGTGAGGTTTCATTCAATCGCCTTAAGAGTACAATACTTCAACGTGATGGAGAACAGACAGATCCAAACGATTGGGGATGGAAGAAAATTGGCGATAATTCAGAACTCTTAGTACAATATTTATATTATTACTTTTCGCCTTAAAGCTTATATCCAACACTGTCAAATAATACACACATCATGGTATCATAGTGAAATACCTCGTTTTATGAAAACTTGGGTTAGTTTGGATTATTTCGTGAACAGCTTGGCCGGCGTTTCATGAAATGACTATGCTATATATTATATATTTCATTTTTTATTTTTTTATTATATATACTATGCTATATACTATATATTTCACTAGTGGCGTATTTCATGACATTTACATTAGTCTTATATTTATAGAGGTTAGCAGAAGTTTGTAGGGGTTTAGTGGGGGCTAAAAAAATATTAACATTTAAAAATGTGGATACATTAATACCAAATTGTCGTACGCAGATATTTTTTACATAAACTTAACTGCTTATAGCAATACTGAATTGCTTATCCAACAATTTACTGGAATTGAGAGAGGTACGCAAAAACTACCTTTCGTACACAAAAATTAAATAATACTTTTTTTAAAGAACGCTACCTGAGCTTTAAAATGACGTAGTAAAACTCAAAATTGGTTAAAATTAACAATAATACATGCGATAACATAATTCGCTACTCTGACTTCAATCCGCCATTTTGATGACGTTATAAAGGGATGATCTTGACCCCCAGGAGAGTGTCTCCAGGCGGTTTTTTAAACCTTAATATATGTACATGCTGTGTGCAAAATTTGGTGCTGGTATCCAGCACTGAAATATTTTGGTGCTTAATGTTGCTAACGCCACCGACTATGAGTCGTTCGCGAACGAACCGTTCAAAATGAACTGGTCAAATGTCCGAACCGTTCGATCTGGTTCACCGCTAGCAAACTGAACGGGTCAGTAGTTCGTTCGTTTACGGTGTGGTTTACGGCGTTTACGCACTCGGCTCATTTCTGCTCAACGCACAGACGGCTTAAGGCAAACACAGTGCAGCTTTTTGCAACGACCGGCGTCTTTGATGCTCATGTTCAATTCATTCCGGTGCCGCGGGAAGTATAAGAAAAAATTAATGTCGTTCGTTTATTTCTGGTTTGATTGAAGAATGAAGATTCGTCAAAATACTATTAAGTAATTAGTTTTAAATATGTTTGGGATATTATATTGAATCGCGAGATTAATAATGAAACCCATTAGTTTTAATAAATATAATTTATTAAAGAAAATAATAAATCTAGCAATTTTATTTGAACTTTTACTCTCGCCAGGTCATGGGAAGAAAGGTATTGATAAAAAGCGATTTTGAAAGATGAGTAAAATCGTGTATATGACATTAGCTTCCTTCCTATTTTTCTGACGACAATAGAGGTTAGATTGAGATTGATAGATTTTCTAATTCTCCACAATAATGGCTCCCATTGTGGGGCACAATTCGATAAATGCACTGCTGTAGAATCACCAATAATTCTTAAACTGAAACTCGCATATTGGTCATTTCGTGTCAGTCTAAAAAATCTAATAAATGTGGAAAAAAAAATACTACTAAAGAAGCGTCCAAATCTGCCGCTCCCTCCCCTACACATTCCTGTAGAAATGTTCCCCCTTTTTGGTCGAATTGTGCACTTTCTTGTAGAAATGTTACTTTGTTTGATCTAACTATACTAAAAGCGAAATGATCGACGTACGCGCGCGGGATTTTCGCGTCTTTCTTCGCGACAACAGCGAAGAACGAAATTAATTTTTTAATATTATTTTTATTCTTTAATTTCTCACTAATTTCTCTCTTTCTCCATCAACAGAACTACTATCTACGGAAATCTCTCACGTCCGCAATCTCGGCATCCTCGACCGCGTCTTCCTCAGGGGCATCAAGGAGCGCGGCCTCCTCAAGGAGGACGAGCTACAGCTGATCTTCCCCAACCTGCCCGAGGTCAAGAAGATCCACTCGAACTTCGCCAAACTTCTCCGAGCGAAGAAAACGTCGGACGGCGCGCTATGGAAAGATATCGGGGAGATTCTGCTGGAGATGTTCAACGGCACGCTGGGCGAGTCCTTCCAGAAGGCGGCGGCGACCTTCTGCGAGAAGCAGCAGGTCGCGCTCGACCTCATCAAGGAGAAACGTCGGAAAGATCCGAAGTTTAGCGTCGGCCTAAATGAGCTGGAGCAGAATCGCGAGTGCCGGCGGTTGCCGCTCCAGGGATTTATATTGACGGAGATGCAGCGGTTGTCGAAGTATCCGCTGATTATTGAGAGGTAATTATTATACTTTACATATTTTTTTTTGTACAGAAATTATTTGTTTAATCCTAACACTAAAATTTTCCGTTTCTAACTTGGATACGAGAGCAGAAAGTAGTTCTTTACCTCACCTCAAGCTGATTGTCATAGAAACGCGTAGGAGATTTATTTTTTCACTCACTCAGTTCCATTACAATCAGTTAGCCTCTACTAAAATATCGTCTTTAAGCTCACTATTTATTGACCACATGACGTCATAAACCGTCACCTGCGTCGACAGATATCAAAATTATTTAATTATAATGACTATTTCTTTAAATTTGGTGGCAGGATTGAACAAACGTGTGTGAAAACACGTGGTTTATTCATCTGTACTGTAATATACTATTTTTCTACTCCTATTGACGCATGCATATGTCGTAGGCAAATGGTTATTTCTGGCAAAAGGCTTTTGGCTAGGCAAAAACTATTTGCCTGGTCAAATAGATATGGAGTCTTCATGGATATTTCTAACGCTATTTGCCTAGGCATAATTATTTCCCAAAATCGATGATTGGCAAATAACACTTTGTTTTCTATCGTGTTTCTAATAAAATTACGTGAGGTTATGTGCGATTTCGTTTCGAATACTTTTTAATTAAAAGTTTGTTGTTGATTATTTCTGGGTAATATCATATTCTGATCATCATGGTTCTAATGAAGTTACGCCCGATTTGTATGACAAGTGACCATACTCATTAATGCACAGATACGATTAACCTAAAAGAAGATTTTTAGGTTAGGAGTGTTTAGTTTATCTCTCACAAGGAAACAAAGTCGTGCTAGACTTGAAAACAGCAAATGTCTCAATTGTTATCGACGGCAATCTAACGTACTGATGCAGAAAGCATTTTCAAGATATTTTTGTGGTTCTTCCGATGTCACTACAAATATAAAATAAAATTGATTCTAATGTAAGAATGTTAAGAATAAATTTTACCTGACAACAACATGACTGTGTTATTAACTTTATCTCCGTTCCTTATTACAACATTATATAGGTATGTGGTTTGGCTATTGTGTTTGGACCATCACAGTGGCCTCCCAAGTAATATCGCCAAACCATAGGGAACACATGCAAAACGTTTCAGCACACCAAATCTTCATGAGTTGTATATTAGTTATGCATAGTTCTCAAATTCTAATTCAAATAGGAGTTAGGTGATATCATCTGCACCAATACGTCAAATCACCCAGGCAATAAAAATTCAGAAATTTACTGGTTTACAGTTTAGCACAACGGGTGCTTGTAAAAAGGAAACTAACCATTTCTAACCTAAAATTTTTAATTTAGGTTTAGCGCATCTCAGGAGTATTGACGCTTGTCATACCAAATCAGGCGTAACTTTATTACAACCATAAGAGTACGTTATTACCCAGAAGTAAGCAGCAACAAAATTTTTAATTAAGATATATTCGAAAACAAATACACGGATTGCACATAACCTCACATAATTCTATTGCGAACGCCATTGAAAACAAAATGCTATTTGCCTTTAAAAATATCAACAAGGACTCCATATCTGTTTGACCAGGCAAATAGCTTTAGCCTAGGCAAAAGCCTACGATTCGTACATACCATGGCAATTGAAGAATACTAACCGTTCCCCACAGACAAGACAAATATTTCATTTCTAGCTCTTCTTACCCCGCCCCCGCCGGTCGCGAGAAATACTTCATTTCTAACGACTTTAGCACGAATTACAGCTCTGAATTTTCATTTTTCTATTCTTATTGATGAATGCATTCATTCATTATCATGAAATTTATGATATATATTAGTCATATTAACCATTCCCCACACACATGGCAAATAAGAAGAAGAAATATTTCATCCTCACGACTTCACGACGAACCAATCACAGCAATGGATTTTCATTTCCATCGTGTTTTGATACACTACTTAGCAATATTGTCAAGGCATTCACAACGTCTCTAAGTGACAAACGCAACAAGCAATTTTAATCTGTCAAAACCTGTATAAACCGCCCCATAGCTTACGCAATAAATTAATTTATAAAATTTCATTGCATGGTCTTAGAAAACGTATAGTATTCCATACTCAAGTAATGGCAATTCCTATTTTTCTTTTTTTTTTTTACTTTTTTTCATGTTTTCAGGTTAATAGGTACAATTGAGAAGAACGCGAATGAGCAAGATGGTGTGGAGTATTCCGACGCCGAGTTGGGCAATTTGACGTTAGCCGCTGAGAGGGCAAGAGAGATCATCAATCATGTGAACGAGGCGGCGAAGAGGGCCTGGGGCAAGTTGAGGCTGCAAGAGATCCAGAGCCATCTCGACACTACGCAGTTTACTGCTAGTAAGGATTTCGCGATTGTTAACGAATTTAAGGTTGGTGTTTTTCTTGTATTTCTCTTAATATGCTAGTGTTTTATTCTTAAATTAATGTAGATTTGATATTAGTTTGAGTATTTTTAATTTTGAAGTGAAACTTTATAAAATGTTTTACTTTATCTCTCCATAAAGTAACATTTCGTGTAAGCTTTAACTTAACAGCGTTTCAAATTGCAAAGGAAATTATGTATCTTCTATATACATTCAGATTATTGGAATGAAACAATAACAAAATGTTTAAAATTTATATGGCTTTCTAACTTTGGAACTTGCTCTAGCCAACAATTCAATATCTGATTGAAATGTTCATCAAACCTTTTGAAAAATGTAACAATTATTTTCTTTTTTTAGACTATTGATTTAACTACTTACACGTTACTCCACGAGGGTCTGGTACAGCTGAAAAGACAGAACAAGGTGCACCAGCCTCTGCACATGCTCCTATTGGAGGAGGCGGTCATCTTTCTCGTTAAGGACGGCGACCAGCGGTTTGTGTTGAAATTCTTCCAGTGCGGGAAACCGGGACAGCCACTCTTACCGCCTATTATCAAAATATCATCGACGTTGATCTTTCGACCTAACGCAGCCAGTAAGTCAGTCTATTAATTTTAAATTTATTCCAACAAAATATGCTATTCTTATTATTTCCAAAAAGGACTTCAAGTACATATAGTAGAAAAAATATCTATTATGTGATTAAAAATAGTTCGTTAAAAATATTTGTTTGTTTTTTCAGCCGATTGCTCCCTGTTTCTGGTAAACACGTCGACGCAGAATAGCAACATGTACGAGCTGCTTACAAAAGACAACTCGGAAAGAAAAACGTAAGTACTGCTATTAAAACGTATAGTGCTCTTGTCTATTTAAAAACCAGGAGGATAAAATCCGGAAGCTAGGTTCACACTAGAACAAATCACGAAAAATGTCACCACATATTTCAGCAGTTTTATTTTTAGCAGTTTTGAGGTTAAATGTACGTATTTTAATGGTTCAAATTATAACTATTTTGTCTCTTCTTAAACCTGTAAAGCCCTCAAATGTACTTCTTCAATATGTCAAAATGAACCTTGTAGAATATTTAGTCCTGGACGGAGCGCTCGCAATACGTACTTTCTTTTTAAATTGGCGAAAGAGACGCTGGTTGTCCACGGCGCATATCTATTATTTTCCGTTGAAAATTCTTCAAACTAAACCTAATTATAGTTGCGTAGTTACCAGGAAAGCCTGCCACAACATTTTATGCATATTCTGGCCGCTATTTAAGCCATTTCGAACAAAACCATAGCACACGGGCGAACAGCGTTGTAGTTTTGAGAATGTCAAACACGGAACTCTCATGTTGTTGATCCGTCGTCATGGCGACTCGTGTAGAAGTACACTCACAAACCGATATCCATAAATATACTCAAATTGAAGGAAAAAAATACGAAAACTAAATGCCGCGGTAGAGCACCCATTGTTGGTGCTCCAAATATCCTTTGAGGACTTAAGGTCTCCAATTTTCGGGAAAGTGCTGAATGGGGTGTTGTACCCGCTCCAAAAATTTTTGCAATGGATTTCAAGCGGCGAAATCGTCGTACGTCGATTTTTCGAGAAAAATTAAGAGATACGGGCGCGTATTCGGCGATTCGTGAGTCCACGCAGCAGCGAAACGGCATTTTGAAGGCAAAACCGCGGCCGCGTTCGCGGTTTTCACGAAGAAAGACGCAAAACTCCCGCAAAGAGTACGTCTGTGATTTGTTTTTAGTTATATAAGATTAGTAAAATGGGCAGGCCTGATGGATAGGCCTGCTGGTCGATCTAGGTAGATCGCCGAAGCCGGGCTCTCCGCGTTGTTGCCGGTTGCCAGGAGACGGGAGCAACGATACAGTCCTCATTTAAAAGTTCAGATATTTAGCCAAAATTAATCAGAACAAGTAAGAAAATTATCTTCAGCCGGGCCGAAATTAAAATACCCCCCACCGTTTGATGTGGAATTTGAAAAAACTAAGTTACCGTTTTTGGCCATTCACGAATTTCTTTTTAAGAGATAAGCTTGTATACCGAATTTCAGATCAATTGCTCTAAAATTACGACAGTATCGCGTGAATTTGAAAAAAAAAATTACTAAAAAAAGTTGTTTATTTGGCGTACAGAATTTTTCACAAAATCAACCTTTGCAGCCGTCACTTGTCTCCTCCTTCCTTTTTATCTTTATACCTTGCAAAGTAGAAGAAAGTGGAACGTTGTTATTTGGATTTATTTCTTAAAGATACTGGGCCTGTTGCCATTTTTATTTTTGAAATTCCACTTTGCTGTGCTTAGGGTTGTCGGATCGTCGGTTTTAGCATCTTTGTTTATTTTTTTGCTATAATTGAGAAAAATCGACGTACGACGCTACTGGATTGTACTCTTGTTTGAATTCCCATTAGCAATCACTTACCATGTACCACATGTCGTTTTGAAGATGATTTTAAAACTCAAATCGTTTTAAAAACGATTCTGTATATATGTCCGTTTCAAATCAGTGTAAAAATAGTTCTTAAAAACGCTGTCGAGATGGCGCTGCACGTCACTGAACTCCTATTCGTATATACATAAAAGTTCTATTGTATGTCAATTCCGGTCCAATGCTTCAATTGTTTCTAAAAGGCAAGGAATCATTCTTTAACAGGGTGGTGTTTGAATGAAGTAAACACAGTAAGTGGAGGTTATGTAGACAAGTCCCGACCAAGAGTCGTTCACGTATGCCTCAAAACCGTTTCGGCATCGAAAACATTACGTGAGCGTTCTCAAAACTCGAATCGATACCAGAAATTTGCGTTTCGACCTGTATATTTCAAAACGGCGTTGACACCGTATACATGACCGTTTTCAAAACTCAATACGTTTTGAAAACGGTTTGAATTCTATTCCTGCGGTGCTTAGGCTGCCGAATCATCGCTTTCTATCGTCTTTTTCGTTACTTTTTGTGACACATCGACAACACTGGATTGTACATGGCGATTTACGCGTATGGGCGATCTACGCGGATGGGCGTTCTACCCGTTTCGGCGATCTACGCGTATGGGCGATCTACGCCGATCGGCGATCTACGCGTATCCGCGATCTACGCGAATCGGCGATCTACGCGGATAGACGATTATTACGGTTATTGCTTATTTTAGCAGAAGTCAAGAATAGTATCGAACACAAATGGGTGCAAATCGTTTTGAACGTTTGTTTACATGCATTGCATCAGCCATTAACGTGGTCATTCAAGAACCACCCTAGTAAGGAAATTGAAACTGTCATCCTGGTTTTTAACTAGACTGTTGCAGGAAAGTTAGCCTCAAATATTTACTTTGTTATTAAAATTTTCTTTTCTTATAGGTGGATTATGCATCTGTCCAAGGCATTAGAGCCATTTAGTGCGCGCGACGGCAAGGCAAAGAATCCAACGGAACCGTCTTCGGAAGGGGAAGAGACGGTAGCCGACCTGCCCAATATTGGCGACGTGGCTGAACGAGCGGAGACCATTGGTGGTGTCGAAGCCGCGCCTGGTGAGACTGAAGAACCGCAGAACAGCGAATCGGGCAACGAAGACAAGCCCGCGTCGTCGGCGGAGAATGAGGACACGTCATCCGATAATGACACCGGTGAGTACCGATTATCTTATTACGTTTTATTTGACGCAATCAATAGATAATTTGTAGCGTAAAGTAGTAGATTTTGTTTTCTTTAAATGAAAATTGAGTATTTGCTTCTTTCACTATAAATTGCTGCGCTTATTAGGTTTTAAATAGAAAGGAAGGAAAAAAGAAATGATGAATATGGTATTTTTTAGTTGGTGGTGGAGTATCGACAAAGTTCACTGCTGATGACTGGCCCCTTATCCAACCTTCCGAAGTGCACGCCAATATTCCTCCTGTACATTACGCTGACGCTGTTCTCACGCCTATAGGTATGGGTCACTTTTATATTACTATTTTTACAAATGAGTTTTCCGCTCGGTTTATATTTTTAAAGTTATTTCAAGTTGCTGCAAAATATGGATTTGTTTGCATATTTTTTCTCTAGAGGGAGATAGAAGTCGACATTTTTATTCTCCTCCTACCAATGTAGTTTGAATTATTGTTGTGGCAGAAATTCAAACAACAAACATAAAAAACATTTTTATGATTATTATGATTTAAATAAATAGGATAAATATCTAATTTTTGACTTTGTTATTGCCCAGAACAATTGAACAGGAAGAACGATGAGGTGCGCAAGGCATTGGAAGATAGGGAGAAGCTGGTTGCGGATATTTTCAACATACCTCGTGACGACTATCACCACATAATGGACATGGCGAACGAGGAGAGCAAGAACGAGACGGAAGTCGTTTCCAAAGAACCAACGGAACTTGTCCTAACCTCTCTATATCAACGTGAGTCACGAAGAAATTTTTTACCCGAATATATTGTCAAATTTAGATTATTTCTTTACTGATATATTTTTTTATTTGTGCAGTTGATCAACTATTAAAGGCTGTGAACGAATCGTACGTAGTGACTGACGCCGATGAGGTATTGTTGAAATCTGGAGGCAAGGGACAATCTTGCGCGAGCAACCCAAATCACGCCAAGAAGGAATTTATACCACAGGCGGCCTCGATAATCCACGGAGTGCAGGGATCGCTCACACAGTTGCTGGTAAAACAACGAATTTTTTGAATTCATATGAACATATTGCATAGATTTAAAATATTGAAATAAGCTTAATGTAGTTTTACCATGTTTTCACAGCAAATAATGACGTAGACCTTAGCCGATGAAAATCTATAAACCAAAAGTCGGTTGCTAATGATTTGACTAAATGTAATTTTAAAAAGTTTCGACTATAAAAAATAAATATTAGATTTTTTATTTTGCCCAAGATGGATTTGTCAGTGTTTATTATTATAAACATAGGGACGATTATATGAATCTTAATATACTAAACGTGACTCACATTCACCTCGACAATTTTAGCAAATGGGGGAAGATTGCGGTCACTAGATGGCGCCACGTTACCGCGCCGAACGCAGGAGCATAGTCACGATGCGCGAGCATGGAACCTTAACGCGTCCGAACTTTTGTCTCTCTCTTAACGCTTCGGCGATCTACCTAGGTCTAGCAGCAGGCCAATTAGGCCTGCACATTCTCCTAGTATTGCATACTATATATAAGTATATCGTCATTTTTTCTTTGTGTTTGTAGAGTGTTATGAAATCAAGGGAAGAGGAACGTACTTTGCTGCGGAAGGAATTGGAAAGGACGAGAGAACAGCTGCACGCGAAATTGGCGTTGGAGTGTTCAACGTACACGGCAGATACGATGGAAGAAGGGCCCCCGGATTTAGTTCAGTCCGGTGACTTGGAAAGCATACAGGTTAGCATTATATATTTTTTTGTCGATTGTAACGAAGATTTATCTATTTTGTCCGTATGTTTTAGGAAAGTCTAACGGAGAACGATGCAAACTAAGTTTGGATACCATATGAGCAATTTTTGATTATATTAAGTTATTATTTAAAACAGGAAAGTATTTGTATAGTTATTATTATTGTTATAAGTTTTTATTTATAAGAGATTTCCATGTTATAACACTAATATAAGTGAAAATATTGGTTAAAAACATGTTCGCTGCATGTACGCATTCAATGGAATTTGAATTTGAGAAAATATTATTTTTGTAATATATATTTTTTAAAGTTCTGTGTTTTTAAAAGAAACTTTATAGTGATCTAACATATTATATTCGAGTAACTTATTTTTTTCTATTTTTATTTTATTTTTTCGATCTTTATTACCATATCGTGTCCTCAATTTGTGCACACTACTGTCTTCTGTCTACCATTTTTTATATTTATATCCAAAAACCTCGAATCTTAAAAACTTTTCCCATTGTGTTCGTTTCTTTTACGTTCTTTTGTTGTGTCCGAAAACCAGTTTTAATCATGAAGTACTTGTATTTATAGACTGTCGCAAAACGCTGTTATAACGCTAAAGATTTTTAGAGGTAATATAAACGAAGTGCAATTGTAAAAAATCTATTTTAATAAAGTTTTATAGCGTAACGTAGCTAGGCGAACCGTATATTACAATACAATACATTGACCGTAGTGTGAGCATTTGTTATGTAACGAACAGTGCATTTTTATCCATAATCGGAATTTTACCAGGAGCGAGTCCTATAACGGATGAGCCGTCAATTTTTATTGTATATAAAATAGAACATTGAAAATATGAATGTCAATAAAACGATTATAAAAGTCCATTTGTATGCTTTAGTAGTTTATTTACATACGGAGATAAGTCGTCAGAGTGATAAAATTGGATTTCACAAACAGTGCTTAGCAGAAAATTCTCTTGCTTGGACGCTTGGTCATTCACCTGGCCCAACCGGGTAGGGTTGCCAGATCGTGACAGTCGAGAATTGGAAATTGCAGCCTTACCTCGGGGTAGGGTTGCCAGATCGTAACAGTCTGAATTAAAAATCTGGTTAGGGTTGCCAGATTGCTGCGGTCGGGGATTGCCTTCGCGTCGAGAAATATAGGATTGCCAGATCGTGACAGTCGAGGATTGGAAATCTGCAGCCTTACCTCGGGGTAGGGTTGCCAGATCGCTACGGTCGGGAATTGCCTGCCTTCGCGTCGAGAGCTATAGGATTGCCAGATCGTGGATTGGAAATCTGCAGCCGTACCTCGGGGTACGGTTGCCAGAGCGCTACGGTCGGGGATTGCCTGCCTTCGCGTCGAGAACTATAGGATTGCCAGATCGTGACAGTCGAGGATTGGAAATCTGCAGCCGTACCTCGGGGTAGGGTTGCCAGATCGCTACGGTCGGGGATTGCCTGCCTTCGCGTCGAGAACTATAGGATTGCCAGAACGATCTGTAACGAGACAGTCGAGGATTGGAAATCTGCAGCCGTACCTCGGGGTAGGGTTGCCAGATCGCTACGGTCGGGGATAGCCTTCGCGTCGAGAGACATGGTAGGATTGCCAGATCGTGACAGTCGAGGATTGGAAATCTGCAGCCTTACCTCGGGGTAGGGTTGCCAGATCGTAACAGTCGGAATTCAAAATCTGGGTAGGGTTGCCAGATCGCTACGCTCGGGGATTGCCTTCGCGTCAATAATAAAACAACAAATGTACAGAAACTTCATATATTGGCTCAGTAAAAATGATTGGAAATTACATACACTAGCGCATACATAGCCCACGATAAACAGTCTTAAATTAATTAGCTTAAAAACCGTAATTCTATATCGAAAAATACATCCACACTTTTGCGTTCTACAATATATCAAATTGTATCAAATATACAGTCTTAGCGAAGGCACTAGTTCCACTTATCCTCGTAAAATTAAGTATATCCATATACGAGACAATACAAATTAAGTAGACTATACCAATTTAAATCAAACAAAAATTATCAGTAAAATTACAGACTAAACGACTAAAAAACAGAACATCGTAAAGAAGCTGTTTACAGCAACCATTCGGCTTGCCACCCGTGACAACGGTATGACGTGGTTCAGATCATTCCGTCAAAACGAACGGAGTTAAATCTTATTTCAGAGGAGATAATTAAAAAATAATTTCAGGTTTATTTCTCAAGTGCCGTGTTCAAATTCTTGGTAGCCTTCCGCACCGGTAAATATAACGTCAATCCATATCCTCATAGCTTCTGGCGAAGGGGCCATGAGATGGTAACTTCTTTCGTGGGTTTTTACGATGAACGTCAGCTGAGGGTTTGGTGATTTCACAGAATTTGAGTGGTCGAGGTAAACCTCTTCGATAGCCTGTAACGAACAAAAGAAATAACGTTAGTTGAAATATTTTGCTGGTAAAAATGTCTACGTAAAGCTTGAATTACATTAGTTTCGTGCAAGTTTCAAAACTATACCCTCTTGTATGATTTAAGGTGGCTCAGAATTGTACCTGTAAGGGGTTTTTGAAAAATTCGCCTTCCTGACGGTAAAAACTAATCAAATTGCAACCCGCGCACCTTTTTGACGGCAGAAACTAATCAAATTGCATCTCGCGCACCGGCCTGCCGGTCAAAACTAATCAAATTGCAACCCGCGCACCTTCCTGACGGCAAAAAGTAATCAAATTGCATCCCGCGCACGTGCCTGCCGGCAAAAACTAATCCATTTGCAACCCGCGCACCTTCCTGACGGCAAAAACTAATCAAACTGCAACCCGCGCACATTCCTGACGACAAAAACTAATCAAATTGCATCCCGCGCACTTTCCTAACGGTAAAAACTATTCCATTTGCAACCCGCGCACCTTCCTGATTGCAAAAACTAATCAAATTGCATCCCGCGCACCTGCCTGATTGCAAAAACTAATTAAATTGCATCCCGCGCACTTTTCTGACGGAAAAAAACTATTCCATTTGCAACCCGCGCACCTGCCTGATTGCAAAAACTAATTAAATTGCATCCCGCGCATATGCCTGGTTGCAAAACCTAATCAAATTGCATCCCGCGCACCTTCCTGATGGCGGAAACTAATCTAATTGCATGTAAAAGTTCATCGTTACAAAAAGGACATGTATCTACACAGATAGAATTTCTTTTTCAGATTTTTAATTCAAAAAACTGGTCATTATAAATGATTATAGTCGAAGATTTCCAGTTGCAGTTCCGTTTGAATTGTATACCACTATTCTACACGCATAAGTTAAGTTGGTTGCATAACCTATTTCAAGACAGTTGTTTGTGTATAGCGCCAAATATTTTCCTACATGGACATAGCCTACTTCGACTACAATCATTTATAATGATCCTGTAAATATGCTTCGACTCCAACAAATCTGGTGTTTCAATAGAGGCAAAGAAAAGTTGCTCTATACTGCTGATCGCACGGCATTTTTAGCAATTTAGCCAGAAACATGACATCAACTCAGCGGAAGGCTTTCACCGGTCTACTATTTATACTGAAGATACGGTTGAACTGCGAGGAGAGTTTACAGCGCCATCTAACAATACAGTTGGATGAGGTATTCGCACTAAAAATTATTTGACTTAAAATATGATTTCTTTGGAGGAAGTAAACCTATTTTTAAGCCAAAGCAAAAATATTACTTTAAAGGAAATAAATCTCTTCATTGACAACATTTTTACCCAGATACTACTAAAATGTGAATTAAAATTAACCTTAGATCAGAGCCGGTGTTTTCTAATAATATTTACACTTAACCTTAAATAATATTATTTCTCCATGGCTTTGTAAGTTGGCAATACTTATATTTATTATTTAATTGGTTCAAAGGCACTTCTAGGGAAGCAAAAGTTGGAATCTCTTTCCAGTTTTGTGCAGTTTTTTCTAGTTTACATGTCACAATTTTTAGTCAGAAATACAAGCTGAAACCAATTTACAAAAATAGAAAAAAATCTTTTTGACTTGGGTTTGAAATATTCCATTATTATATTGTATATTTTTTGAAAAACTATGCAAGAAAATAAAAAAATCATCTTTACAAAAAAAGAAATCAAAATACACACCTGAAAATAGGCTCCTCCCCTGGCTTTTTTCTCAGTTTTGTCCGAGTAATAAACCAGCGTTCTCTTGTTTCTATCAAAAACAAACCACCGTCTCGACCAGCCATTTAATTTCGAGCCCCTTTTGTGCAAGAAACCTCGACAAGTTGAAGAATTTATTGTTACGTGCGGACACAGAACAACCTGGTGACCTGTAAGAAACAAACAAACAAAATTAATAATTAAATTCCAAAACTGATTAATAATAAAGCTCAGAAAAACTACAATAGTATATTATTTGACGAGCACATAATTAAGGATATAAATTGCGAGCATGAAGTTTACATGCGAGCCGTAGGCGAGCGTGTAATCATGCGAGCGATTTATATCCGTTATGTGCGAGTCACATACGACGTTTTATCTACGACTCATAAATTCCATTTTATGTAAAATATTTTAAATGTATTTGTCAATGATGGCGAGGCGAACTGTCAAATAACTGTCATCCACGTAGGTTTTCACAGACTTTGACACTAGCGTCGTATAATGATGACAGTTCGTTCAAATAATCAGGTCATTATTTGAACGAACTGTCATTATTATACAACGCTAGTGTCATTATAATCATCGACGCTATATAATGATGGGGATTATATAGTCATAGATACGTATGCAATAAGGTTATTATATGTGAGTCGTAGATAAAGGTATTTTAAGTTTCGACACTACTCTTGAAGTTTTAACATCATTTCAGAATAAAACACTAGTACTCAAAGACGAAACGTTTTAAAATTGTCACTTTTCTGGATACTTAAAAAGTATGTCACCACAATGGCGCAGTATTTAGAATTGTCGCATTTTTGTTGATGAAGTTGTGTGTGGTTTAGTTGTTAATATCATAATTTAAACAAAATATTCGGAAAATAAAAGTAAAAATCCATCTTTTATATAATATATCCCAATCATCTATTTGATTATTCAAATATTTAAGTTGATTAAAATTTTGGGTTTTTACCTGCAGATTCGATGTGAGCTTTCAAGTCAAGATCGGAACTCCTGATTGGCAGATATCTCGTAAGGGGGCGGTGCTTGTCGGCAGCTGGACGATTGCGTTTCTTGTTTAAGGTGCCAACTTCAACGCTGATATCGCTGGTTTCAGACAGAGGGCGCGGTGAGTCGATCCCTTCCGATCTTGCCCGTAACTGCAAGAGAAATCAAAAATTTAATTATAACACATAACACTTAAAATCAGAAATCAATATTTCTGTTCAAACCAATGTTTTAACAGTACAACTTTAGTCTGACTAAAATATTAGTCAGGTGTTGTTTAATAAAACACGTTTTACTTCTGGTCTGTGTAGTGTAAAATACGTATAGTAGGAATCTGATAGATGCAATAAATAGTGAGATCCAATAATAGTATGATGGTTTACTACAACAAAAATATTATGCAAAATTGATGCATTAGTCTAAAATTAAATCTTGACTAACATGGTCGCGATGTTTTGATTCTTGAACAAATACAAGCGCATAAAATGCATGACATATCGTGTAAACTATCTTCTGTAAACTGTCTTCTCAGAACACTGCAAACAACACACATACTCTGTTAAATTTGGTCATATTCATAATAATAATATTATTGAACGAACGAACGAAACTAAGTGAATTTTAATCACAAACAAACTAAAAAAAAACGACATTGTTAATGAAATAATCATTCAATACGAATCAGTTTTAATCATACTAATATAATTAATTATCCTAATGTTATCGCTTTGTAATTACATACAAACTTAGATACAAAATAGATTATCAGCCATGTGCGACGGAAAATGTTTATTGATATAGGAATAAACAAAAATAGAAGAGGCTGTAGCAAAAATGCTAATATTATATCGTTTTGTAAACATTTATTTAGTATATTCTTTTATTTAATTTTATACGACGTACATGGCTTGAAACAGTGTCATGTAAGTTCTCGTTAAATGTTAGGAGTTATTACTATTGCATATGGAAACTATACTGAGAACTGAACACATAAACTCAACCTCTTTATTTTACGTAGATCTAGAATATAGATCCATTATTTTTGGAACGTTTGTCCTACATAATAATTTTAATCCAGTAGACATTCGGAATATTATTTTTACTTTATCATACGCAGGATGATGAAGTACTGTAATCGTGCCGAAAAAAAAAATTGAGATTTTAGCGGAAATAGGTCTTTATGGGTCCCCTGAACATTTTTGACCAAGGTACAAAAAAATTTCTGTGTGTGTGTGTGTGTGTACCCGTTTTTTGTGGAGACGATTCCGGAGAAACTACTAAAGGTATCGGGACGAAAGTTCATATTTAGAAGTTTTATGACCTAACTTAGAGCTGAAAAGCTTTTGGTTCACAACGGTCCAAAGGAACTGGTAGTTTATCCTAAGCTTTTTTCAAGGATTTTGCAAATGAGCCGCCATTTCTGTAATTTCGTCAAAATAGTTAAATAATAAATTAAAGTAGAGGAAATTTTGAATAATTTATGCTTATGACACTTTTTTGTAAAATTCATAGTTTAGCTGCAAGAGCAAATTCTATTTGATCGAGATCGGTCGCATCTGCATTGATATGAAACTACATAGTAGCCAGGATTTTGACAAATATTTTTTTGTGCTGTCACACTCGAAAACAGCTGATTTCATCAGAGGTTGGAGAACCGCTATGGAACGTTGCTGCTCTAGTGCGGCAAATTACAAAACACAAATTTCAAATAAAATTTTTTTAATTTGCCTGTTTGTTGATAAGAAATATCAACCCGTCTTTATATCTACGTGGTTAAATATTTTGGAATGTAGATATTTTTCACATAAAAAGTACAAGCTATAGTGCAAAAATCTATCATTCGGAAAAAATTTCAATTTTATTTCGATCGTGTTCAAACGCTGCTACCTACCTGTAGGTACAAAATATTAGATACACATCTTTATGTTTTTATATAGAATCTTAATAATCAATAGAAAAATTATCTTTTCATGTAACAGAAAAAAAGCGCGACAAGCTTTCACAGTAGATTTTTACACAAACCATGTACAAACAGATAGAAACGCTTTTTTGTTGTTGTTAAGAAACATTTTTTTTTTTTTTAATTTATTCTTTTGGATCAAAACATATTTCTTTGGCACAAAACATGTTTACTTCATTGAATACTATATTTCTTTTTTACTTTATCATACGCAGTATGAGATTTTAGCGGAAATAGGTCTTTATGGGTCCCCTGAACATTTTTGACCAAGGTACAAAAAAATGTCTCTGTGTGTGTGTGTGTGTGTGTGTGTGTATGTATGTGTGTACCCGATTTTTGTGACGACGATTCCGGAGAATTTATAAGTTTTATGACCAAACTTAGAGCTTAAAGAAACTTAAAGCTTGTTCCTCTAAGCATTTTTCAAGGATTTTGCAAATGAGCTGCCATTTCAGTAATTACGGGAAAATAGTTAATAAATTAATAAATAATAAATTAAAGTAAAGGAAATTTTGAATAATTTATGCCTATGATATATTTGGTAAAATTAATAGTTTAGCTTCAAGAGCAAATTCTATTTGATCGAGATCGGTCGCATCTGCATTGATATGAAACTACATAGTAGCGAGGATTTTGACAAATATTTTTTTGTGCTGTCACCACAGAAATGTCTATGGCTGTCACACTCGAAAACAGCTGATTTCATGAGAGGTTTGAGAACCGCTATGGAACGCTGCCGTTCTAGTGCGGCAATGTACAAAATACAAAATTCAAATAAAATAAGATCACCAATTTGATTGTTTGTTGATAAGAAATATCAACCCGTTGTTATCTCTAATTGTAAAAACGATAAATTGAGAAAATTGTAAATAAAGTATAGCGATGAGTGGTTATATTTTAGTATGTTGGTACGGATGTGACATCTACAGTGGCATGAACGAATATAAATCTGTCAGAATTTGAATTAGCTTTTTAAACTTGACGTTTCGTAGAAGTGGTATCAACCTAACAGAAATATAACAGAAATATAACCATTTTTGAATATTTCGTATTTCGTATTTCTCAAAAAGCAACACAAAGAACGTTGATGTCACTCCGGCCGAAAACTACATAGCGCGACTCGCTCACATGCGACGGCGACGCTCCGCCATCGGTGACGCGCCGCATCACCGCTCGTCGCGCTATTCCGTACTTTCGGCACTTGTGAGATAAATAACTATTATTCTGATGACAGTGTCAAATGCAGATGCTTTGACAATACCTACTATTGATACTATTGACTATCAAAATATCTGTCAAATCCTAGCTAACTAGTTTAATTTTAATGCAGACACGATTTATCTCAATCAAATAGATTCTCATGCAGCTAAGTATTAATTTTATATTTTGTATGATAAAGTCATGTGCCTGACCACATCAGATTTTTTAAATTAAAAATACTCTTCCTTTCGCCAAAGAAATCCAATTTTGAGTCAAACAAATATATTTTTATACCAGAAGAGATTTCTTTCCTTTACAGTAATATTTTTATTTTGGTTTAAATAAACTTTTACTTCCGTCAAAGTAATCAAACCTATTACCTATTCAAATAAATGTATTGTTAGTGCACAAACCTATAAAATATAATGCAATAGTATAATTGCTATCAAAATTACACAGCACATTATTGTTATGTACTCTTAAAATTTGTTAAATGAACAATGTTGAAAACTACACTAATTCAAGACGAAAACTATGATAAAACACTAATTGATTCAGTTTCCAGGCCGCTTTTTAGGAAACAAAGCATTCTTTTATTATAGCGTTATTATGATTATACATATACATATTCCCCTAGAATTGCAAATCACTCTGTATGTATACTTTTATTGATTTCCTATGAATGGTACCGCCACAGTTTCTGTCACAGAAGCTCAGAACATGTCTGGCAATAGATTAGTAATCTGCAGTATAAGATCATATTGAGATCTGCAACGCACATGACAATTGTGATCTCCGAAAAAGAAAATTGTTGTTTCATTTGAATATTTATTCAAAATAAATATTGTTAGATTTTGACCAATACATCTGCCAGGAGTTGTTTTCCAGAAATAATTTTGTTTTTATGTAACTGATAATCTTGTCAACACATGCCAATAAAATGGTTGAATTTTAGATTGTTTTTTTTAAGGGAATGAGTGGTGTTTTATCTGTAGTTTTCGAGACAAGAACGGTCAAAGGTTTTGGTTAAAGCTGTCAAAGAACACAAATATACACAAACATACACATACACACACACACAGACATTTTTTCTAGTTTGATCAAAAATGTTCAAGGGAATGGACATATTTCCGCTAAAATCTCAATTTTAGCTCTTTGTAAACCCTGGCAAAACCCAAATATAAAAAAAAAACAATATCACAACACCAGTTATCCTTTACATAACACTAAAAAAATCATCAACTTACTACACATAACGAAGCCGAAGAGTTCCTGTTATAAACCTTAGCACTAGTAGTTGTAACTTTGCGACTTTTACACCCACTTTTCACATAGTTCATCCATATAGACATCTTAAATGTTATATAAATATCAAATATAAATCCTCAACAAAATCCTTCCTCCAAAATTATAACCGCCAAAAACCGTATAACCACACTGTATCGTAATTAGAACAGCAATCGCGTCCACGCGCGTTCTCAACACAACTTGGGCGCTAAGGATAACGCAGTGTGACGCTAATCTGGACTATAGGAATAAAAATGATCCTTTAATTACGGCAGGAGCACCGGTGCGCACGCAGACTCCGAAGAGAGTGCTCTAAAGTGAGAAGGGAACATAGCGAGAGAAGATTGAGTAGTTCTCAGGACCTAGAAATAGTTTCGCCAAATGTTTTCATTAAATAATCTGATTAATGAGCTAATTCACTTTGGACGTAGCTCGACCAAAGTGGCAGCACAACTGTTTCACGCCAAATTAACCACTTTCGAGTATCGTAGAAACGTCGTAAAGATAGGAAAATTAGGTGCCGTACATGTAAAAGCTCGAGTTAAAATTGGATAGACGTTTTAATGATTGGTTTAGCAAGCTATAACAACATAGTTTAACGACGGTGTCTAACTTCGTATTTTCGATTGAAATATTACATTTTCCATGGTTCTTACAAAAATACTTTGAAAAGTTATTAAGCATTTAATTCGACATTTGCAACTTATGCACAATCTCACAAAAATATAACACAAGCATACTAATATGTTAATATGACAAAAATGACTCATAAATATTCGTTTTCTACTGTGCATTCACAATGCACTCATTGTAACACTGTTTTCGGTATTACAATTAACAAATTGTAACATCGTTTTATATATGTCCATATGTCCAACGTACAACACGTAACCACACACTCCCTTATTTTAATCGCTTGCTATCGAATAAACTGCAAAATATCAATATTCTATTGACAATATTTTGGAGACTGTGGCGAACTTAATAATAAAATTATAAACCCCTAACCACAACAAGTATTTTAGAAACCTAAATACGTATTTCAGCAACTATGTTGCCATCTTCAGTAGAACCTAAAAAAGAAAAGAGAGATTAGCACTTCATAACTTCCGGACAAGCACTTCCGGAAACTTTGGAGTTTCTTAGGGAATTATTGAGCAATAACAACTTTGACTGCCCTTTGTATGTCTCAAAATTGTTTTCAAATAAACGGAAAGTTTTTTGAACAACTTGAGGGAACTACAATGGGTAACTGTCTCTCCCCTTTTATTGCCAACTTGTTTATGAGCAGATTTGAAACCAATGTAAAGTCTATAGCACCATATTTCCCTAAGACTTGGGTTAGGTATGTCGACGATATTTTTGCCATTTTTGACACCAAGAAGTGCAGTATTCAAGATTTTCTTCTCGTTTTGAATTCTAAATTCAACACCATTAACTTTACTGTAGAACAAGAAGTTAACGGCCAACTTCCATTTTTAGATACTCTGGTAGTCAGGAATAGCAAAAATATAATAGAAATTGACGTGTATCGGAAAGATACTAACACAATCAGGTTTATTCCTAATGATTCACAGCATCCTTTTCAACAAAAATTGTCTTTTATTAGTTGTTTAGTAAATAGGTTATTGAAATTTCCATTGTTCGCAGATAGATATCAGCAAGAATTATTGTTTATTAAGAATGTTGTCATACATAATGGGTACCCTGAGAAAATAGTTGATAGAATGATTAAGAAGCAGAATCAAAAAATGTATGTAAATCAAATATCTACTTTAAATACTTTGTCTGTAGAAAAGAAGAAATATGTTAAAATACCGTTCGATTGTGCATATACAAGGGGTTTGAGAAGTATTTTTACATCACAAAATCTCTGTATAGCATATTCGACTCCTAATAACATAAAAAACCTTCTTGGAAACCCAAAGGATAAGGTAGATGTACTTGATAAATCTGGTATATATTGTATCAAATGTCATGACTGTGAAAAAGAATACGTAGGCCAGACTAGAAGAACAATTTTAACTAGGTTCAAAGAACATGTAGCTCATTTTAAATATAATCGTTTTGAAAAATCTAGTGTGGCTCAACATATTTTAGACACAGGTCATAAAGTAGTTGTAGATGACTTAAAACTTGTAAAAGCTGTGTCAAATAATAGGGAACTAAACAGCTTGGAAAGTATCTTTATTCACTTGAATAGAGAAAAATTAATAAATTCAGACAGGGGTCCTATACCTAGTTCGCCATTGTTTGACCTGCTTTAATTAAAACATGTTTTTTACGCTTCAATGATCAAAATTCACTGAGGTGTGACCAACAAATGGGTATATATAGGGTAATTTTTAACATGGACGTCACTTCCACTAGTGATTTGCTTGGACAATATCCAGTAAAGATACTATGAAGTGCTAATCTCTCTTTTCTTTTTTAGTTTCTACTGAAGATGGCAACATAGTTGCTGAAATACGTATTTAGGTTTCTAAAATACTTGTTGTGGTTAGGGGTTTATAATTTTATTATCAATATTCTATACATATTTAAACATACGTGTAGTCCGCTATAGTATGGCGAAAGGATTGGGACTTTCTTAGTTTTGCTGTGTTCATCAAAATACGCCAGCATAACATTTCGGTGATGTTTTGCGACTCGGGTAAGTGCTCGTCATCATTCTTTTCAACTAAACATCAAATCTCCGTTTCAGATACAATTCAAGGACCGCATTTACTTTAATAAGGTATTATGCGAAGATCGAACCTACATCGTAGATATGAACGATTTTAATTACTGCTGCGAGATTGTATATGCCCAACAAATGGTTTATTGAATATCAGCATACACGTAGGAAGCTATAGTACATTTAAAGTGTTGAGGATTTCTTAGTTTATGTAACGTACAAGTTTTTGGTAACATTTTGGACCGAATTCTGCACGTTTCATTACCGTATTCGCTTTTGTCCGTCGCTTTCGACTTCATCTTAGTTCTGGTTGTGTGCAACTTAGTTGTATTACCTCCATCACATGTAATTTTACTAAGTATAATTTATTCTAATAAATTGTTACACCGAAATTAGAATTTGGTTTCAATTATAAGCCAGCGGTACTAGGTAGAAACTGCTATAAAATGTTAACCGTTATAACAATTCTTTAGTAAGTGCTTATTCTTTGAAGTACCTAAGCAGTTGCCGCCAAACACGTCTATTCAGAATATTATACTTATGAAACCATTCTTTTAAAGTTACTTTTTAGGTTATGTATCATGTATTTATCACAGTAGGGTTAAGTTTTGCCCAAGCTTATGATATCAAATATTTGTCATTCAAGTTGTAAATTTTAAGTCATCACTCATCACTGTCAACTATTGGCGATTAAGGTTATAAGTTTAACAATCAATTGTCTGTACCTCGGGGCATAAACATCCGAGTAATGCCCTTGGTATATATATAATTAATTATAGTTTCATTCAAACTTTCAATGTACATAGGAATAAGGAGGGCATAAATTTAAAACATCAATTGTAATCAAAACATCCATAGAAATTAGAAGAAATTATCGTTTTAGACAAACCGAAGTGATATCAGTACATAAACGTCAAATATATAAAATAAGAAACCTGCTTAAGTGCTATGCTAGTTTTTACAGTGACTATAAAATACTGGGGATTATGCTTTTTTCTTTCTGGAAGTAAGTTTATGTAACAGCTCTAAATTTTCGGCATTTTCTTGTCTGCAGATTCCAACGCGTAGTTATTATAAACAATGTAAGAAGCTACTTAAAATTTCTTTCATTAAGCCAGGCATGTTCTAAAATTAAACTTTTTAAAAAGCACGTAGTCGCCATGAGGTTTGAAAAAAAAAATTCCTATTGTAAACTTTTCAAACAATATATCAACTTTACACGTTCAGATTTTTTAGCAGTTTCTTTCAAATTTTCGAAATTTTAAATTTATCGTCGCTTGTTTTTACAGCCGTCTGTATATTTTTTCGTGCGTTTAGTACCACAACTGCACGATATTATTAGTAAACGCTTATACTGCTTCTGTGTACTATAAAACCTCTTAAACATTATAGCGGTAAGCAAAAAAATATCGTCCACATTTCCATCGTTTATTTTTCTAAAGAAGAAAAATATAGTATTATTTCTTCAAACAAACTACTGAAAAGAAGTTGCGGGAGATTATCAGAAATTGTTCAGAACTTCGCAAAGATCAAATCCACAACCACTATTTTTTTAACGCCCCACCCTCTCCTGCAGTACCCTAAAAATGAGTCAAATGTATCCCCAAATTTACAATTTTATAAAGTTACATGATTTATTATTTTTCTGACAGAATTTACTATTATTGGATTATTGACATGTTTTAGGTAATTTATTAACTAATTTAAAAATAAAAAAATTGTTTAAACAATTACCATTTGTTTAAACAAAAATATACGATGTTACGAACTCATTTTTCCATTTGTTTTTAAAATTATTAAATTATTGCTTTTTTGTCATGTATTAACTAATTAGCACTTGTTTAAACAATTACCATGTGTATAAAGAAAAGTAAATGTGATTACGCACATATTTTTCTAATTTTGCAAAAATTATTAGATTATTGATACAATTTTTTGTCATTATTAACTAATATGCAATTGTTTAATACCATTTGTGCAACAAATATATACATTGTAATGGTCATAATATTCTATATTTTTGCATATTATTATTAGATTATTGGCAGTTTTATGACATTATTAACTAATTTGTAATTGTTTAATAGTATATTATTTGACGAGCACATAATTAAGGATATAAATCGCGAGCATGAAGTTTACACGCGAGACGTAGGCGAGCGTGTAATCATGCGAGCGATTTATATCCGTTATGTGCGAGTCAAATACGACGTTTTATCTACGACTCATAAATTCCATTTTATGTAAACTATTTTAAATGTATTTGGCAATGATGGCGAGGCGAACTGTCATCCACGTAGGTTTTGACAGACTTTGACACTAGCGTCATATAATGATGACAGTTCGTTCAAATAATGAGGTCATTATTTGAACGAACTGTCATTATTATACAACGTTAGTGTCATTATAAGCATTGGCGCTAAATAATGATGTGGATTATATAGTCAGAGATACGTATGCAATGAACTTATTATATATGAGTCGTAGATAAACAAATATATACATTGTTACGGATTTTTTTATATTTATTGTAGAAACTATTATTAAATTATTGGCATTCTTTGTCATTTATTAACAAACATGCAATTCTTTAAACAAGTTCCATTTCTCTGAAACAAATATTTGTTTGTTTTTACTTTTGTAGAAATTATTATTGTTACATTGCTGGCATGTTTTTTGTAATTTGTTACTTACTGTGCAATAGCTTGAACAAATAAATTTGTTTAAATAATAATATACAATGTTAGTACGTATTTCTTGACGAAAATTATTATAGGATTTTTCGTATGTTTTGTAATTTTGGAGGTTTTACGATATCGGTCAAACAAGTATTGTGGTTGCAACACTAATTATTATTATAGGTTATGCAAATTAGTTAACAAATTTGGCAAGAAAAAAAAAGACAAGAAATACGGTAATAATTTTTGACAAAAAGATACGTCAGTACCATTGAATGTTTTTGTTTAAATAAATTGCATTTATTTAAACAATTGCAAGATAGTTAATTAAAGACAGACAATGCCAACAATCTAATAATAATTTCTCAAGAAAAAAAAGATAAGTCCGTATCATTGTATATTTTTGTAAACAAATGGTATTTGTAACAATTGCAAATTAGTTAGTAAATGACCAAAAATGCCCCTAATAATAATTTGCCTTAAAAAAAGACAATTCCTAATTAGTTAATAAATGTCAAAAAGCCAATAATTTAATAACTTAATAACTGTTAAAAAATATATAAATATGTTCGGACCATCGTATATTTTTGTTTAAACAAATGTTAATTGTTCCAACAATTTCAAATTGGTTAATAAATGGCAAAAAAATATGTCAATAATCCAATAATAATCACTTCTGCAAAAAACAATAATAAAACACGTAACATAGTAAAATTGTAAATTTGAGGAAACTTTTGTCTCGTATTTAGGGTACTATGGGGAGGGTAGGGGGTGCTGAACAAAAAATTAGTGGTTGTGGATTTGTTCCTTGTGGAGTTCTGAACAATTTCTGATAATCTCCCGCAACTTTTTTTCTAAATCCGTTTCTATAATGACGTTTTTAATCAACTGAATTCATTTGCCATCTTTAGTAGGCTTACATACGTGAATTCAAAGCATACCTGACATATTTTCCAACATTTTTTAATAATTTTCTTTAGTTAAATATATGCCCTTAAAGCATACCAAATTTAATTTGTCTAGAACTATTATTTCAAAGGTTAAGGTTATTTTTAAACTTAATGACGCAACGTAGAAAAAAATATATTTTACACTCGTATTACCGTTAAGACATCTTGGCAGATTTGTCATATAAATCTCACATAATACTATACTTACATACAAATTTTACCGCCTTTGTCAACCAGTCAGCAGAAAATAATGCTAAACTATAAATACCGTTAAGAAATAACGAATAATTACCGCAATAAACCTATCTCTACGTGTCACATATAACGCAGGAACAAACGTACGTATTTTATTAAATTGCACAATTTTCTTTTGACGTTTAGAAATAGAGACGGCTATTTCGAGAATAGCTTGCGACTGCAGACTGACTATAAAGTTTGTTTAAAATAGTGGACATCTGTGCAATTAATTGTATTGTCCTGACCAGAGATACGTGTTTTCAGCCAGTCTTTCAGTGTTTACGACTTGTTTCTGAATAGTTATCGATACGTGCGTTATATTTATGGTTTTCGGCAACCACACAAAAGCGATTTAGAGCGCGGAAATCGTTAATGGTTTCCTTTGAAAACAAATAGTTTGATTTTAATGAACCTTAATAGCTTCTTCTAGAATTTATGTGAATGAATGTTGGTGGTAACTATGCTTTTACATTACACTGAACAAAACAAATTTCATCTTTTGTCCTGTATTTAGGTTATTTTTAGGTGAAGAGAATTGAATTTTGGCTATCCAAGTCAAAATATAGATTTTTCGGACTCATTGATGTTCATTATTAAATAGTATTTCTTTTATTTTGATATCAAGTTATTAAAGGGTAATTCCATGTCAAATCAACACAGTTTTGTTCCTCGGATTTTGATGAAATTTTTTACAATTGTAGTCTTCTTTAATTATTTATTCAAAACCAAGAGTAGCTAGATGATTGAAACAAAAACATTCTACAGTTCCTTTTTAACAAGGAATGTTGTGTTTTGGCATTTTCCGATAGTCGCGTTTCTCTCATTTCCGCAATGTATAACATGGTATCATTCCTTTTTAAAATAATGGTGTAATAATCAAAAAACCTTCAGGTACCCAACTGGTACTAATTGTGGTTGACTGTGGATGTAAACTGCCGTTTACTAATAACGAAAAACGAAAAGCGTGATATAGTTAAGAGTTTAATTGAATTTTGACATTTTCCGATAGTCGTCTCTTTTCCCATTCTCGAAAAATATAACGTGTTGGCATTATTTTTTAAAACAATGGTTTAATAATAAAAAACACGTTCTTCTTTTTCTTGTTGTTTGTCGTGCTTATCAAGTAACCAACTTGGTTACAGACCGCCGGCGCCGGACTGACCAAGAGTCCTTTGGATTAAAAACATTCAGATTGTAAAAGAAGCAAGTTTATACAACATAAAGATTATTTTTTAAGTAAATGTTCAAATTCGCCGCTATTTTCTTGAAGGCATAAAAGCGTACCCGCTTTTTTACATGTTGTTATCCTCTTCTAACTGTTCTTCCCGGAATAGCATTGACCGCATTTGTTATTCGATCCCGCAGTTCGTCGATATTTCTGCGAGTATCGTGATAAATTTCATGGTTCACAGTTCCCCAAAGAAAATAGTCCAGAGGACTTAAATCAGGGGATCCACCACTCCACCATTACCAATCCAGCGATTTGGAAATTGTTGATTTAAATAAGTTCGTACAATGGCAAAGTTGTGTGGGGTTTGTACGGTTTCAATTTCTTTGTTCGTAATTGTCTGCAAACACGTGTTTGCGGCAATTCCAAATTAAGGGCTACTTCCCGCTTAGAAATCCGAGGATCGTCATGTATCTAAAAACCCGTAGTTGAAGCATTGCAAATTATGGTAATTTAACATTTACCATTTCTAGAATACCTCTTTGATCAGTTTCAACATTTCCATGAGGATTATAAGAATTGCAGGGTATACTAAACGATCCATGGCCGCTAAATTTCCGTCCAATGTTAGGAATATTGTACGATGCGACTTTTCTAAGAGAACAATAATAAACCCGTATTATATCAGGCCTTTCGTTATTGGTAAACGGCATTTTACATCCACAATCAACCACAATTAAGGTTTATTTGGTTAAATGGCACACCTAACGCTGAGGGCGCCGCTTGATCCAAGTGCATTTTGTTGGCGTTGATTGGCAACGAGTCCGGCGGTCTGTAACCAAGCTCCCCAGTTGGGTACCTGAAGGTTTTTACTTTATCATACGCAGTATGATGAAGTATTGTAATCGTGCCGGAAAAAAATTGAGATTTTAGCGGAAATAGGTCTTTATGGGTCCCCTGAACAGTTTTGACCAAGGTACAAAAAAATGTCTGTATGTGTGTGTGTGTGTATGTGTGTAAACGATTTTTGTGGCGACGATTCCAGAGAAACTACTAAAGGTATCGGAACGAAAGTTCATATTTAGAAGTTTTGTTACCAAACTTAGAGCTGAAAAGCTTTTGGTTGAAAAGTGTCCAAAGGAACTGGTAATTTATTCTAAGTCTTTTTGAAGGATTTTGGAAATGAGCCGCCATTTCTGTAATTTCGACAAAATAGTTAATTCATAAATTAAAGTAGAGGAAATTTTGAATAACTTATGCCTATGACATTTTTTGGTCAAATTAATAGTTTAGCTTTTTAGGTGATTCTAAGCCTTTTTGAAGGATTTTGGAAATGAGCCGCCATTTCTGTAATTTCGACAAAATAGTTAATTAATAAATTAAAGTAGAGGAAATGTTGAATAATTTATGCCTATGAAATTTTTTGGTAAAATTAATAGTTTAGCTTCAAGAGCAAATTCTATTTGATCGAGATCGGTCGCATCTGCGTTGATATGAAATTACATACTAGCCAGGATTTTGACAAATATTTTTTTGTGTTGTCACATTCGAAAACAGCTGATCTCATCAGAGGTTGGAGAACCACTATGGAACGTTGCCACTGTAGTGCGGCAAATTATAAAATACAAATTTCAAATAAAGTAAGATCACCATATTGATAGTTTGTTGATAAGAAATATCAACCCGTCTTTATATCTAATGCTAAAAACGATACATTGAGAAAATTATAAATAAAGTATAGCGATGAGTGTAGTTTTATTTTAGTATGTTGGTAGGGATATGTCATGAACTAATATAAATCTGTCAGAATTTGAATTACCTTTTTAAGGTGCGTTTTCATTAGTGATAATGGCAGTGGTAGCGGACGCCGTTATAGTATTTCCAATAGAAAATTGCTAGTGACTCATGTTTATGTACATGCAAACTAATATGTGTCATTATCACGATATGTAAGAAATACTATAATTTCGTATTCTACCACCGCCATTAGCTACCATTACCTACCAATCGGAACGCACCTTTAAACTTGACGTTTCGTCAAAGTGGTACCAACCTAGCATTTACTATACAGAAATCATTTATTTATTTTTTTAAATACGTATTTGTTAAAAAGCAACACAATAAACGTTGATGTCGCTCCTGCCAAAAACTAGATAGCGCGACTCGCTCATATGCGACGGCGACACTCCGCCTTCGGTGACGCACCGTATCACCGCTCGTCGCGCTATTCCGTACTTTCGGCATTTGTGACATAAATAACTATTATTGTAATGACGTAGTGTAGGTAGTGTCATCATCTTAAAATTTTTACTGCATGTCTAAGAAACTTTCCTTTTACTACTGGATGAACCCAAAACTCACTAAATTATGTATTTTTTCATGACAAACCAAACAAAACATCGACTTTGACGTCACCATTTCAAAAATATAAAACCTGTTTTTCACTTTACGATTCCTCTCACGTATTTTGACAATATTTCAAAAACCTCCAAAGCTATTGTCATGCCCGACCCTTAAACCATTCTTTTTAACGTTGCGGATAAATTTTTCATTCGCTCAAGCCCGCGCGCGCTCGTGACTCACTAAATCCCGCGATCCGTGTACCCACTTAATCTAGAGCAAAGTGAAGAGTGTATTTTGGCAGACGGACCCGACGGCTATCACGTCAGTTTCGCGCGTACAATAATAATAATAAATTACGAGGTACGCCCGGCCCGGCACGGAACAAAACAACGCGAACGCCCGCACCAGCGGCGCATACAACATAACAAAACGTGCTGTTGGTCGGAAACTACACAAAATGCTTGCGAAACTTGATAAATCGAATAACTAAAATAATAAATTGGACCGGGCGTGAGTCACATTTTGAAGATCACGCGCGGGTCATCTATATAATATGTAGTAGGTACAACAGGAAATGCGGAAAATAGATAAAAGTAGAACTTGCGCATGAATGAATGAAGCTTTTATATGCATCGATTGTCAAATATAGCACGGTTCGTTTGGCAGCGGTTTATATCTGCTTAAATTAAATTATGATATTCATCATCGCGGTCTGGTTCGGTGAAAATCTGGGATAGTTGTTGTTATAGGTGATGGATGTTAAAGTTGATGGTATTGAGGTGGGATGCCAATTTGATATTAGACGATTTGGTGTGAAAATTGTTAAGATTAATGGGTTAAAACTTACCGGTTCTAGTTCGTTTTGGTTGTTGGTTTTTCCGTTCATGCTGGTCTTTTCTTGGTCCGGTTCATTTCCGCATGAAATGCTGAAGAGAAAAAGAACAGAAATAAATATCTAATGGTAACAAAATGCACAGAAAGGTTACAGAAAAAAATCTGATGTGGCCAGGAACATGACTAAACTATTGATTGTACCTTGTACCAAAAAATGTCATAGTCAAAAAAGTATTCAGAATTTCCTCTACTTTAATTTATTTTTTAACTATTTCGACAAAATTCCAGAAATGGCGGCTTATTAGCAAAATCTTTCAAAAATGCCCAAAAAGACCTATTTCTGCTAAATTTTTTTTTTCGGCACGTAATACTTCATACTGTGTATAATAAAATAAAAATAAAAACTTATGGGAGAATTTGTCACTTCAAGGAAATAATGCCAGGATTTGAACATAAGCAAAGCAAACGGTACAAACCGGTATAGTGACACCTATTGGGGATAGCTGGAAGTATATTGAACTAGAACTACTATGTGTTTATTGCCGTTTCCAGCACTACATAATAGTTATTTATGTAACAACGACATTAAACGGATGTTTATGCCCTGAGGGTGTCCTACAACGGTTTTGCTCCTCCGTTTGAATAATATTAATAAATATTTTGACGTTATCAAGTGACATGCGTATCTACGGAGTTGAATAACAATACAAACAATTCGAAGTTGAGTGATAAGACAATACAGACAATTAATTGTCAAACTTATAACCTTAACCATCAATAATTGACATTGATGACTTAAAATTTACAATTTGAATGACAAATATTTGATATATTGGACATATAACCATGGCAACCCTTAATGCCCGCGCGGATCCTTAACGGGCGAAGAAGCTGTTTTTGCCCCGGTATCTAAGAAATAAAATGTCGCTTTCTGATCATGTAGGGCATAAAAACACAAACAATACAGAGTTGACTGACATTACAGACTGATGCAGACAATGAATTGTCAGACTGAATCACTACTGACCTTAGTCTTCAATAGTGGATTTACAAAAACGTTGTTAGTTTATCGTTTATTGGGGTAAAGAGTTAATGTTTTGATATTGCAAATATTATGTCCCACTATGGTTTTATTACTCAAAATGAACTAATATGAATGCCAATTGGCGATTTACAATTTGAATGTCAAATATTTGATGTATCTGACATATCAACCACTGCAACGTTTAATGCCCGTGCGGGCATTAAAAATGCGTAATGCCCTTGCGGCAAAATATCACTTTTTATAGTTTGCGTTAGTTATAAACTCATAACGAAACCGCTTTCGGTGCCGTTATAAAAACACTAGGTCACAAACTTTTAGTAATTTTGTTTCCCAAGATTGATGATATTCACGTCAAGTGCCAAGTAAGGCTGACATCATGCTGACATCTCAAGCGCTATTAGCCACGCTATTATATAGTAGTGATGTGCAAAAAGTATCTATCGGATACAAATGATCGGATACTTCAGCAAATTGAAAGTATCGGATCTTTCTATAAATGTATCGATTACAAAAGATACTTTTATTACTACTAGAAATTTGAGTAATCTGTAATCTTTGACGATTTATGTTTATGCGACATGCGTATAGATATAGCGGAATTACTCGTCAACCTCGTTATTTTGTTGTCATTGCGTCTCTTATTGGTGCGTATTTGTGCGCTAATAATGTGTGTTCAAAGCAGGAAAAGTGTAGTGTGGCAGCATTTCAATTTAAAGCAAGCCACAAATAAAGCCAAATGTAAAATCTGAGGGAATATGTTTTCATACAAAGGATCTGCTTTATCCAATTTAAGGAAACACTTAAAAGTTATGACCGAACCCGACGATTTTTGGTCTTTATATTTATGTTATACAGGGTTAGTCAAAATTACCGGAACACCTAAATTATTCTCCAACCGTAGACAATATCAAAAAGTTTCACAAACAAAGTTGTTTGCCTTTAAATATCGTCTAAATATATTTCTATATACATTGTGTTCATTTTAAGAATTTTTTGTAGGAATCATTTTTTATAAAAGCGTTATTTTTAGTATTTAGTATATTAAAATTATATTTAAGCACGAGCTTGTTTAAACCCAAAAACTTTAATTTCAAAAAAAAATTGAAATTTTTTACGATTGGAGGTGTATTTACTTGTTTTCCTAATTTTGACTAATTTTGATTAAAAGCTTTTCACTCAATAATGATGCATTTTATAAAAGAATTTTTTTCACAACAAATTCTTCGAATTTATCTTACAACTAAAAAATGTAAAAATATACAAATATATCAAATTTCCATACTCAAATGTACACAATCACACAATCATTTACAATCATCTATACTCATTGATTTAAAAAATGCTTTGTTGGATGGTATCAAGACTAGATTTCCTAGTTATGAATATATCTTAGCCCATTTAACATACCTAGATCCTAGGTTTAAAAAGGAAGCATTTTCTGAGTCATCAGCTTTAGATAAAATAGAACAAATGATATAAGTGAAATTGCTGGATACTGCAAATAGATTCTGTTGAAAATAACGCTGCATCAAATATAGCTTCTGCACCTAACAATGATGACTCCATTTCCCAAGATTTTGAAAAAATAATAATCAAATATCCCGGTACCCCCACTTTCTAATAGTGCAATAAGTTGCTGCAATACAATGAAGAGCCTGTTATTGGGAGACATGACAATGTGATGCAATGGTGGAAGTGCAGAGAGATAATGTACCCTAGACTACATCTGTGCCTAGTGAAAGAGTGCTCTCAGGCAGGTCAACTCTTGAATATGAAACTACTGTAGATTGTAAGATGACATCCGCAATTTTCAAAATTTATGTAAATTTAATGTCGCAAAGTAGAAAAAATAGAGTATTTCATATTTAGATATTTTATGACTAAACTTAGAGAGCAGTAAGAAGTTTTGTTCAAAAGGGGTTCCAAAGGAAGTGGAGATTTATTCTTCAACGATTTTGCAAATGAACCGCCATTTCTGTAATTTCGTCAAAATAGTTACATAATAAATTAAAGTAGAGAAAATTTGGTATAATTTATGTCTATGAAATTTTTTGGTAAAATTAATAGTATAGCTGCATGAGCAAACTTTAACTTTGAAAATCATGCATAGCAGTTGACTCTGTTGGTCGCTCTATGCTTTATAATATAATGCATACAGCGACCATATTAGAGCGAGAATAATAGAGATGGCTGTAACTTTTTAAGGAAATGGATACCCAGCATATTTGTCTGAAATTACAGAATCATCACAATTCTAGAATACTAACACATTTCCCTAGGGCTCCGCAAGAGTAAAAACATTGATAAAAGCTGCTTTAAAGTGTAGAACTCAAAGTTTAAAGAGTATTTAATAATAAAATGGTAACGTTCTTCTTAAAATGCACTCATTCTTTTAACATATTAGGACTACCTACCATCTAAAACAATTTTTTTTAAATTTAAAAACTAGGTTTCGAATGTCTAAAAAAAATCTCATGTGGCCAGGCACATGACTTTATCATACAAAATATAAAATTAATAGTTCTGTCACGATCTGGCAATCCTATATTTAGCTACATGAGAATCTATTCTATAGAGATAAATCGTAGGTATTGTCAAAGCATCAGCATTTGACACTACCTACACTACGTCATTAGAATAATAGTTATTTATGTCACAAATGCCGAAAGTACTGAATAGCGCGACGAGCGGTGATGCGGCGCGTCACCGAACGCGCCGCTTTTTAAGAAACACGTATTTAAAAAAAATAAATGATTTCTGTATAGTAAATGCTAGGTTGGTACCACTTTGACGAAAGGTGCGTTCCGATTGGTAGGTAATGGTAGCTAATGGCGGTGGTAGAATACGAAATTATAGTATTTCTTACATATCGTGATAATGACACATATTAGTTTGCATGTACATAAACATGAGTCACTAGTAATTTTCTATTGGAAATACTATAACGGCGTCTGCTACCACTGCCATTATCACTAATGAAAACGCACCTTAAAAAGATAATTCAAATTCTGACAGATTTATATTTGTTCATGACACATCCCTACCAACATACTAAAATAAAACTACACTCATCGCTATACTTTATTTATAATTTTCTCAATGTATCATTTTTAGAATTAGATATAAAGACGGGTTGATATTTCTTATCAACAAACAATCAAATTGGTGATGTTATTTTATTTGAAATTTGTATTTTATAATTTTGCGCACTACAGCGGCACGTTCCATAGTGGTTCTCCAACCTCTGATGAGATCAGCTGTTTTCGAATGTGACAACAAAAAAATATTTGTCAAAATCCTGGCTACTATGTAATTTCATATCAATGCAGATGCGACCGATCTCGATCAAATAGAATTTGCTCTTGAAGGTAAACTATTAATTTTACCAAAAAATGTTATAGGCATAAATTATTCAAAATTTCGTCTACTTTAATTTATTAATTAACTATTTTGTCGAAATTACAGAAATGGCGGCTCATTTCCAAAATCCTTGAAAAAGGCTTAGAATAAACTAAAAAGCTAAACTATTAATTTTACCAAAAAATGTCATAGGCATAAATTATTCAAAATTTCATCTGCTTTAATTTATTATTTAACTATTTTGACTAACTGATTTCTAAAATCCTTGAAAAAGGCTTACAGTAAACACCCAGTTCCTTTGGACCCTTTTGGACCAAAAGCTTTTCAACTCTAAATTTGGTCATGAAACTTCTAAATATGAAGTTCCGTGCCGATACCTTTAGTAGTTTCTCCGGAAATGAATTAACAAAAATTGGGTACACACACACACACACACATACACACATACACACACAGACATTTTTTTGTACCTTGGTCAAAAATGTTCAGGGGACCCTATTTCCGCTAAAATCCCAATTTTTTTTTTCGGCACGATTACAATACTTTAAAGTAAAAACGCTTTAACAAAACGACAAACCCTACTTGACATTCACCCACCACACTGACATATGACATGTTTTCAGTCAATTTCTTTTAGCGCACCCAAAACTCATTAGAAACAATATTTTTTCCCGAAAAATTATAATTTAGGTTCATTCACTGTATATGTAAGTATCAAGAACAAAAGCAAAAATCAAGAACGTTTTACACTAAAATTGTGTTTTTGTTTATCAAATTGGCATTATTATGTTTTTTGTTTTTTTTTTCGTTTGCATCTACAACAATACAAGAGTGAAACCCGTTGCAATTATAGCGGTTTTCCCTACTAATCTTCGGGTTTACCGAGAATTGACAAATATTTGCCAACAGACGCCCAAAACAATAAACGAATTACCAATCGAATTTCACTGTTGACTTTCCTACAAGCGATCGAGCACACGTTTTACGATGTGTTGGACACACGGCTTGCGAACACGGGTGATAAATTGACCTCGGTTGAGTTTAAATATTTGCCCGAATATCTCGAGGTATGTTTTGGGTTTCGGGTGTGTCGTTCCTATAGTCGTGCGTCAGCCGGCGCGAAAAAGGCGTATCCCCATTTAGCACCAGACGTACGTACGCCGTTTCCAAACGTCCACCTGTTCACTATAGCGTTCCTTCTCGAACGCGTCTTTCAGTTCTCCGTTCAGTTTGCGATTCAGACACCGATTATAATGTCGGACGGACGATGCGTCTAAAGAATGCTCGCGGTTTTAGTCATCGTCCACGCGTGTGGGCCAGGATGTGGCCAAGCGTCAACTAGGAATATTATATTTTATGGTTTACGTAACTCGAGGAAATCACCTAAATTCTTGATATGAAATTCACTAAATATAACAACACTAGTGGACAACTTTTTATGTCATATTGAAACCCATTTTCCTATACTATCCTATACATCTATAGGAAACGATAAGAAACCTCATATTAATAACTCCTAAAGTTACTATAGTCCATTTAATAACCAGGAGGAACTTTTCAAACGTGTTACTAGGATGACCTCGCCTGTGATTGGCTGGATCCCAGACGGTTATACACCGGGCAAATTTAATTTACTTTAAATTATTTCCTTATTTTTTGTTAATTAACAAAATGTGGGCACTGACCTACAATAAATCAATTGAGCTGCTATTTTTTAAGTGTCAACATCAGTCTATAACATCACTCTTTCTGATTAAATTAAGTATCAAGCAAAAAATGGTTGTTTACACCAACATGTTGCTATAATAGGAAGAACAGATTTTGCAAGCGCTAGATATAAATTAATATGGAGACAAACATGAACCTTTTCAACTTGCTTAAGTCTTTTTAGTTATTTTACCCTCAACAACACAAAAAAAAACATAAACTTAAAAATAAAGAAATTTGTGGCGGATTTCTTTACCTGGATTCAGTAATGTACTACAGAATATAAAATTAGTAAATAGGTAATAAAATACCTACAGCGAAACAGTTTCTTCCACTTTAAGGATTTTACCATAAACTAAAAAATGTAATATTTTGGGCCTCATTTTCACCGATTGCAGCGCCATCTGCAATGAAACTGATATCGTCATTTCATTTCCCCCTTTGAGTCCTACAAGTATATTTAAGACACTTTTGTCGTACCATGCATATTTCACGAGATATTTAGGAGTCTCAAGTTAAAACGATCACCCGGTATATATTTTTATTGTTTGTTTTTCTACGCACCAACAAAATGCAAAAAATGACATACTAAATTCTTCGGCTGTAAAAATGATTTAATTAGAGTTTTTTATTAACGATAATATAATAACCTGTAGTGTAAATATCTAATTTGTTTTATATAAGTATATTAATTTATATTCTACAAGCTTTTTGGATCTATTTAGACATGTATTAAGACTTTCCAGCGAAAACATAAATGTTAGTTTATAGACATGATTCCAAATTTTTCTGGATTAAGATTTGAATTTTTTTCAGTAGGGAGGTTTGGAAGTCAAAAATCAGTAAGACTTTTTGATGATGATGATATTTTGATGAAATTTTGATAGTGATCACTACATATAGAAATTAACGAGTATATCACACTTTATTTTGTTTGCTTTTGATGAGTAGGTTCAGAGTTACGGATATTCAAACACATTCTTTTACACAAGTCCAAGTCATTATTAATATTAAATACATTCGATAACATGTTTTGGCAATTTTCAGCTTTAACATTTTAAGTGCGAGTCTAATTCACAAACACTAAATTCTAATATGTTATTGCGCGGTCAGTTTGCGCTCAAAAAACGGGCAATTGCTTTTTGTGACCCCAATTTGGCATGCAATCAAAATACACTTATTTCTAAAATTGGAGACCAAATGGCATAAATTATACGAAGTCGTGACAGTTTTTTGGGGGGGAAATACGGGCGATATAAACGCCGCTTTATAAATATTTTCGTTTCAATGCGGAATTTAGCACATGTTTTGTTCTAGCGTTTGTTCGCATATTCGATGTAAGTGCGAGTTGAAATACTAAAGACTGCGAGGCCGTGAACTAAATGCGTTGCTTGTTGTTGCCGAAATTCTGCATACCCAATGCATGCTAATTGAATCCTGAAAGTACCCGATCTTATGATCTGAGAAATCAATTTTGATTCAAATAATTTGACTGTTGTGTTGTTTTTTTTTTACTTGATAACACGCAGGTTTTTCAAACTATAAGGTTATATTTGCAGACAGATAATTACAAAATTATATGCTTGTCATCAACTAAACAAAACTTCGTAGTCTAACTATATATAATACTTTTTGGTTATTAAATTTACTATCCCAACATCCCCCTGTAAATTTATAAATCTGTAACTATTAGCTTTCTAAATTTTTCAAACTTAACGCGTTCCAATGATAATATATATAAGTATCGCCTTATATGTCTGATCGTCCTTAATTCTGAACACCCATTTATTACTTAATATAGTTTCTTTCCTTCAACACATTTTTCAGTTACAAACTCCCAGATCTTATTTTCTTGCAATGAATTTTTCTCCTATTGCTTTTTGCCATTTCTCTTTATCTTCTCCGTCTCATATGTACTTTTTTATATGTCAAATAAACATAATCGTTAAAATTTTCCGGTTATCTTCTTAGTCTGTTACTACTACGAAGTTTACATTGTTCTTCAATGTTCTATTCTTGTTCCATGCATCTGTTCTTCGGCTTCATCTTCTAAATTTTCATTTTCGTTTTCATCTTGTGTCACATCTTCTTCAAATTCGACATTATTTTATTATTTTCCTATATTCTTACTCCATTTTTGTTACTACTTTCATCCAGGTTTATTTGATCTTCAAGTTTCTTTGGTTTTTAAATACAAACATCTTTATAAATATGAATTTTACGGTTTTTTTCGTCCCAGAGTCTGTAACCATTTATTTTTTCCTATTTCCTATTTCCTATTATTCCACATTTCAAATGGTGTTTTAGGTGTATTACTGTATTATCCATTACAATTCCTTTTTTTCGACAAAATACATTGGTTTCATTATTAATAAATTCTTTACCATTGTCGCTTCTTAACTTTGACACTCGTTGTCCCGTTGTATGATTCCATTTCTTCTGCATAATCTTTTATACATTCTAACGCTTCATTTTTATTTTTCATTAGGTAAACTACGGTATAATGGGTATAATCATCAAGCATTGTTAAGAAATACCTTTTATTGTCCCATGTCATTGGTTCTATGGGTCCTGCTACATCAGTATGCACTATTTCCAGCGGTCTATTACCTCTCTTTCTGATGGTGTTGAATGGAATTCTTGTTTGTTTGGCTAAGAGGCATAATTGACAGAAAATTTGAAAAAATGACGTCATAGTATCGACGACAGTCTGGTTTTCTGTGGTTTGGTGTGGTTTAATACAGTGTATGCCCTCCACGCATCACTTCCTCACACCTGCGTGGCATGTTTCGCACTAGTGTGCGAAGAGATTTTTTGGGCATGCTTACCCATTCCTCAATCAGGGCTTGTGTCAGCTTATGGTTAGTGGTGGATTAGGGCGCTTGCGAACACGTCGGTCAAGCTGATCCCACACGTGTTCAATAGGATACAGGTCAGGACTTAACACCGGCTATTCTATGACCTGAATTCCACGTTCTTGTAAAATATTTCTGGTGATGCCGGCGGTATGCGGCTTTGCATTGTCCTGCATTAGGATGGCATTTTCACCGACGCCATATGCAGCACGCACCACATGGTCCTCGAAGATGTTTTCGATGTAATTCATGGCATTTAGTCTACCAGGAACCACAACAAGATCAGTTCTGTTGTCTATACTGATTCTAGCCCAAACCATCACAGATCCACGACCAAATCTATCCACTTCCTGTATAGTAGCGGCTGCGTAGCGTTCACCAGGACGTCTATAACCAGATACTCGACCGTCGCAACGAGTTAAACGAAATCTGGACTCATCTGTAAACAGTACAGGCATCCAGTGACGAAGTTGCCTATATCTGTGATGCAGAGCAAACCTCATTCGCGCTGCTTTGTGATGCTGCGTAAGGCGTGGTGCGCGGACAGGTCTTCTTGGTTTCAAATTAGCTTCTTTTAATCTGTTTCTAATGGTTTGATTAGAAATGTCTATTACATATGCTCGTCTTAGGTCGTTTAGGTCTCGTGCTGTGGCAGTACGCTGACGTAGAGAAGGAAAGGACAAGAAATCGGTCTTCATTTTGAGTAGTTTTTCGATTTCGACCTTCCACTTTACTAAGATGTAAATTGTAGAAGAAGAAAGTAATATTTGTAACATTGTTTATGTAATTTTCTTTAGTTAAATATATGCCCTTAAAGCATACCAAATTTTATTTGTCTAGAATTTTTTTTAGTAGTGTATTTGAACACTTTCTTTCCGACAATGTTAAAAAATATTTGAAACAAATTCTCCCAGTAACGCCTAAAAAATACAACACATCTTCTTCAAAAATTACTACTCTCTAATATCACCGGTTCCAACAAATTTAATTATAATCAAAATAATTGATATGCCAAGCCGTTTAGCCACGCCTACTTCTTGTAGGCAAGTTAGGACCTTCGCAAAAACAATTATTAATGATTTCGGCGCAAAACAGACATAATTGTTGTTAAAAGTTTCTTGGCAACGCTAACTACTACACGGCCAATATAACAGAAATACAAAATTAATCGTCCTAGCTGACAGGAGTATTTTATTTTATTTTTTTCGCTGGTCTCTCGGTTGGGCCCGGCGAATTTTATAATAAATCGAGACAAGGCAGCTTGAAGCTAAAATAACATTTTGATTTGCGTATCGAAAACAAAAGTGGCGACTAGTGAGTGAATCACTGGACATTTGTTGGACGCACCAAATAAAAATTCCTTTTGTCGGCGGGTTTTTCCAAAATTACGACGCACCAGGAAGGATTTATTCGATATATAAAGTCACGACTTATATTCCTTCAGATATATACTAAATTAATCTGAAACTAAACACTTTCTAATGCCGTATAGAGCCTAACACGATGAAAGTTTTCGCGATTTTCTTTGAAAATTTCTTGCCAAATATCTTTTGAAAACATTTAGAGTTGAAGTAAATAAAGACTAAAACCGAGATACTTAGAAAATAGTGTCTGGCAAGCCAGATGTTTAACACAAAACTTCACTAAACTTTCTATGAAATATTTGAGGAACTCGTCACAGAAAATTGTTAAAAATTTGATAGTGTAGACACTATACAGTATAAGTATATAGTACAGTACTATACAGTACAGTAATACAGTATAAGTCTAATCTAGACCAGTGGTTCGTAACCAGTGCTCCGCGGAACACTGGTGCGCCGCGAGCTTGATGCAAGTGCTCCGCAAAATTATGAAAGCCGAAATTGTTGACTCATTTATCGTATGTGATTGAAATAATAATATTTGTATTTGTATATTATTACGTACAAAACATTCTAACTTCAACAAAACTAACAATTATAGTATATTATAATACAAGAAGACCCAAAATAAGAGATGGAGCAGGGCAGGAAGACCTAGGTCAATAGCCCGTTCGAACACCAAATGAAATTTATTAAATGAAACTAATTGTGTAATAAACCTGTACAAAGCTGGATATTGCAATAAAGATTATTATTGCTACTATAATACAAGTTTTAGAAGACAAAAATTGGCGCACGAGTTGATTTGTTATATACTATTTCTTCTACCTTGCGACATTAATTTTACATAAACTTCGAAAAATGCGGTACTTATCTTACAATTTAAAGTAATTTTATATTCAACAGTTGGTAGTTAGTGTAAAATTCACAACTGCGACTAACGCGAACCAATAGCGATTAGATGTCAGCGTTATTTGACACTTGACGACTGACGTCAATATCATAATCTTGGAAAACCAAAAGTTATTAACAGTTTTTGATCTAGTGCTTTCATAATGACACCGAAAGCGGTTTATAACGAACGCAAAGTAGACAAGACGTTTACAATTTTCAAATAGTAATAAATATGAATAAAATGAATAAAGAATTTAGAACATAATACAATTAAAATAAAAATGCGTATAGCTCTGCTACACATGCCACATAAAAAGTTCTGAAAATATGTAAACATTTTCAAATATATTTCCTAAAATAAAGATAATAAATATGATGTTTTGATAATATATATTTTTGCCCTCATCTACATATCATCCACATGTTATGGGCGGATTTATTAAGCCTTAGATTAGTATAAAGTTGTATTAAGAATGAGCTTATCAAAACTACTTGAGTAGGTGGTACGAAACTGCTAATATAAAGAATCTAGCCAAATTACCTAAATATTTGACAAACTAAGAAGGTTTTGAAAGTTTTATTATATTTAAGTTTATGTTACCGCGAACATGTCAGATGCTTGGAGGAACTATCACAATATACCAAATAGGTGGCGGCATTTATAACCACCAGGTGATAGTTCACGAACAAAATTTTGTGGGGCCAGAAAATCAAAACATACACACACAGAAAATGTGGAATTATGTGAATACGAGCAAAAAGAAAACTTCGGAAGCAATTCGGTACATCGAGAGTGCTTTTTCCCTCAAACATTCACGAGTTGGTTTGTAGAAATAAATTCCAAAATTCCCGTTATGTTCTAAATTTATACAGAAATATATCTTTTTCCTTTCTGTATCAGACTAATGATTTTCGCTGCAAATAAACTTCTTTCGAGTATTCATTTTTTCAATTCGGTAAAAAGTTAGAGCTGATAAAAATATCAATAAAACCGTATTTTAAACGGCTACAACTTCTTAAGGAATTGAGAAAACCAATAAGTCAATATGAACCTTTTACGCGGAATGACATTTAGTTTTTAGAAGAAAATCTGTAAAAAGTTTTATGTAGATTTTATTTTGTTACTTAAATTTATTAATTTTGTATTGTTGTAATGGGTATTGATTATGTTATTTTTTCGTTGCAGCATTGTTTGATATGTATTTTTAATCTTTTATTTTTCTTTGTTTATTAACATTTCAAACGGCTGTAACTTCTTAAGGAATAGAAAAAACATATAAGACCATATAAAACATTATACTCAGAATGACATTTGATTTCTAACAATAAATTCTGCTGAAAAAAGGGTAGACTATTAATATATTTATATTTTTTCTAATTAATGTTATTCTGTAACTGTTATTTAATAATCGTTTTAATTTTGAGTAAAAGTTAAGTCAATATTTTTGGTGCTCCGCGAATTTTTCGTATGGTCAAAAGTGCTCCCTGACTTCAACAAAGTTAAGAACCACTGACCTAGAGTATACGGTATACATTATTGCCAAATTTAAAACAGTCTAAATAGCTTGAGAAAAATATACGGCATAGTTGTTATTTTGCAAATATGATCATTTTGGGGCATAATAATAAAAAAATGCAGAAATATTTACCTATTAGTCCTTAGGTACTGAAATTTAGTGATATAAATTGTATTGTTTTGGTATTCTACCTCCATCATCAATGTAATTTTCTATTTTCTATGTTAATTCCATTTACCGACTAGACAAGTAAAGGAAAACGGCGAAAATTTGAAATTTTTGGTACCGACGTATTTCGAAACAGTCGCGACATCTCTTAGCTGAACAACAAACTAAAACAAACGCTGGCGCTGTAATTTCAATTTTCTGTAATCCCATACTAATAGGAGAAAAGCCCACATTTATTATTGTATCAATTATATAATTCATCTGCTGATTTTCGCCTAACAACCGTAATATTTCGTAATCAATTATCATTAGAGGAATTCAAAATTTTAGACTTAAAAGTGATATCCACATTACCGACATATCCACCCACTTTTATACGCAAAGAAATGTGTATTTTTAGGCTATCCAATTGAGATAAAACAAAAATTCAGCAGTTATAGGTAAGTATTACGAAAAATCTTTTACCAAAGTTCCCATGGTGTATAAAGTTAACACATTTGCATAGGAAAATTGAATAATAGTGTAAGTAGTAACATAAAATTGGTTAGAAGCTTACCATTTACAAAAACAGTCCATGCTAATGATGTACACCGACTATATTTTGCTAATGCACTGTTGACAACCTGATTACAAGTTTACGTACTGTAATAATCAATACTTTTCGCCGATTGATTAGATAACAGTCAAACTTATCTATCTATAGATAAACAGTTTGGCCATTACTGATCATAAAATAACACAAAATAAACATCTGCTATGACGAATTATCAATTTTATATTTGTTAAGGTACTTAACATTACCAGTATTGTAAAAACTAAAAAGTATTTCAGTTTTTAGATGTAGATTTTAAAAATACATAGGAATTGATTATTCTTGAAAGGGATTAAGTCAATTCTCAGCCATGTTGAAGGATTTATTTTTTGCGGTTACCTATATCCTGTAAACTCTATTTTTGGTAGACAAAGTTGACAATATCAAAATAATCGCTTGTAAATATTTATTGAATTTTAATTTTTATTATTACTCCTGTCAATCCTGATATTTTGTACACATACTGATTCCTATTTATTTTATTGTGGCTGTCAGTTTTAATTACTTCAAAAAATTAGATTTTAGCGGAAATATGTCCTTTTGGGTCCCCTGAACATATTTGACCAAGGTACAAAAAAATGTCTGAGTGTGTGTGTATGTATGTATGTATGTGTGTGTGTATGTGTGTGTGTGTACTCAATTTTTGTTAATTCGATTCCGGAGAAACTACTAAAGGTATCTGCACGGAACTTTATATTTAGAAGTTTCATGACCAAACTTAGAGTTGAAAAGCTTTTGGTTGAAAAGGGTCCAAAGGAACTGGTTGTTTACTCTAAGCCTTTTTCAAGGATTTTAGAAATGAGCCGCCCTTTCTGTAATTTCGTCAAAATAGTTAAATAATAAATTAAAGCAGAGGAAATTTTGAATAATTTATGCCTATGACATAAAATTAATGGTTTAGCTGCAAGAGCAAATTCTATTTGATCGAGATCGGTCGCATCTGCATTGATTTAATACTATATAGTGACCCAGGATTTGCAAATTCTTCAGTCTAATGACAGTACCGGTAGTGTCAAATGCTGATGTTTTGATATTATCTCACAATTAATATTGACAGTAGTTAATAGTATCAAAAGATCTCATATTGTGATACCGTGTACAGTCCTTGCCTGATGGCGTCGGATAGGCAGCGTGTTCACCGTGTCCAAAATGCATGTGTTCTGCTTGTTTTTGGTTTGACGAAGTATGATCATGTATCGAAAGGGCTGGGCGACTTGGGGTGGTTGAACATGGATCATACCTCATGCCGGAGATATGCTGTAGAACGGATGTCCATAACCTTAATTTAAGATTCGGCGGTTTGTTTGCTGCACCTGCCCATCGCACTGAGCTGTATAAACGGTCATTCTCTTACCAGGTGAGTCACATATACAATGGTCTCAGGGAAGATATAAAAAATTTATCGTTAAACAGTTTTTGGGGAAAGGTGAAGCGTTGTCTGTTTGCTCAACAGGGGGGACTTTAGGCATCGAGCGCACATTGGAGGCTGTTTTAATTTTTATTTTTTATGAGCAGGTGCAATGTTTTGTTGAGTTGGATTTGCTGCAATTACGTGTAATTAGACTCTAGAGTATTTTTTTGTTTGTTTTTGTTTAAATAAGTTCTCGGAATTATTTTTATATTATTGCTACAATTATGTCTTAGTTCTAGTTTGCGTAAGGGGTTGAGTGGAAGAGTAAGGCAATTTGGAAACAAGTGTGCTGAACTGCGCCCTAAATATAAATAATATTTTGTTGCATTTAATATTGTCTTATTTTAATAAAGAAATTATTTATTTATTTAATTATTTATTTATCTGTTAAATCCTGGCTAACTAGTTTTATTTTAATGCAGACACGACTGATCTCAATCAAATAGATTCTCATGCAGCTAAACTATTAATTTTATAGGGTGTTTCAGAAATAACGGCTAACCTTGAAGGAGCATATTCACCAAGGACAGAGAAGAAATTTTTGTCAAATAACCTATAGTCTATTTCAAAGTTTTCAGTACTAACAAAATTGAATTGAAGAATTCGTCTAAGGCCGGCCCTGGTAAGGTGCGGATTTACAAACATTGTGATTATTAAGCGTTATCGTCGAACAAGACAAACCGATTTAACACAGCAACTACGCGTCTCGACCGATCAATGTTATGTCGCATTCTAGCCATAGAATTGCTATTCATCCGTCTCTGGTACTACACAATCACTACACAACTACACCGACATTAGGATTCCACAATCCAAATGATTTTTATTGTTGATAAACCAACTAACAGCTGATCGACCGTGACCACGCTTGTGTGCGTTCATATCAACCTGACGAATGTAGGTCATTGTCACGCTCAGCGAGAAGTGGTGGGAGCCGATATGTTCTCGGCGACGTTGATTTGTCACCAGTTGCAACACAACTGTAGTGGAGTGCTGTCGATTGTCTTCCGCTGGTCAGGGACGGACTCCGTCTTTCTTCATTAATTTTCTCAATAATGCGTTAAGTTAGACCATACATTATTTGACAAAATATGCTTATTACGTCCTTTGGCGTATGCTCCTTCAAGGTTAGCCGTTATTTCTGAAACACCCTGTATTGTATGATAAAGTCATGTGCCTGGCCACATCAGATTTTTTTGTCAAATATCATAACATTTCTGTAACAGATTGTGTTACTCCTAATTTTTCTCAATATTTTTCATTAGAAGGTGTAATTTTTACGTGATAAACAAAAAGCCAAGACCTGACCAACATCAGACAAACAATCAAAAACGGCCCAACTGACAGCTCTTTGGGTAAAAACAATGAAAAAATTATGCTTCAAAACTTTACTTTGTGTATGACGCTATATAAATCTCTATTGGGTTTTGTTTTACTAAAACAAAACAAATCCCACTATAAGATGCCGTTTTTTAAAGAAATATTTGAAATGACTAAATATGATTGTTATTTACTTCTTAAAATATCTGTCTGTTTAGTCATGTTTATATTTTATTTTTTAACCTTTAATACACCAACAAATAATCATTTCATCTTATAATTTTAAGTTAATTTTATTGGTGAACTATAAAACAAAATCATTTTTCCCTCTTTTTTACAATAATTTTCACAGACTAAACTTGGACTATTTGATAAAGGATCAAGATAAAACTTATAGAGAATACAATAATAACAATATATCCTAAAAGGTTGATCTTTATAATTGAGTGTTATGCTAAAAGTTTCTTTTTTCCTTATAAGGTAACTGCAATTCGACTTCTTTTTACATCCCTACAAGATAACAGTAATTAAGAAAATTCCCATAATATCTATTTAGATTGACTAAAAATGCTTTGTCTTTTCATAATATTACGGTGTACTACTCTTTTAACACTTCTTAATAATAAATTTTATTCAACAATATTTAAAACACCTAATATATTAACTTGAATGTTTTTATTTGTAGGAATAATGTTCATACTAGTGTTGGGAAAATCGATTTTTCTCCCGGTCCGGCCCGGCCCGGCCCGACATAATCACGACCTGGCCCGGCCCGACTGCCTGGTTTCGCCCGGTCCTGCTCGAAACGCCAAAACCCCGACTCGGCCCGAAGCACGACACGGGCCGAAGCCCGACTCGGCCCGAAAACCCGACTCGACCCGAAAACCCGACACGGCCCGAAAGCCCGACTCGACCCGAAAGCCCGACTCGGCCCGAAAACCGGACTCGACCCGAAAGCCCGACTCGGCCCGAAAACCGGACTCGACCCGAAAGCCCGACTCGACCCGAAAGCCCGACTCGACCCGAAAGCCCGACTCGGCCCGACAGCCCGACTCGGCCCGAAGATCAGTTAGATGACAAACTCTATACTATAATAGGGTATTAGACTGTATTAAAACTATGGCTGCTTGTATTATAGTTATCCTAATAGATTGCAGCCTATTTGTTAATACTTTTCAAAAAAATTTGCTTTATTTGTATTAAAAACCAAAATAAAAATTGAATCACGTGATTGAAAACGCTCTATACTTTGCTCCGTCTCCAGTAGCGTCATTCGTTAGTACTAATCTGTGGTTAGTACGCTATTGCTTCTCCCGTTTGAATTTACTCGTTAGTTTGCAAACAATAGAAAACAACTTTGTTAAAGCGGTTAGTGGTAATCTACCGAAGGTTAACGCTTTGATGGTGGGATTCTTCTTTAAACAAAAACCTTATTTTTACGCTCCGGAACTAAGCAACGTGTAAAACGTGCCGTGTAAGCATAACTTTGTAGGTTAGGTTAGTCCTAACCTCAAACTGTCAGATTATACCTGGATCCAGAGATTAGTAAAAAAAGATGGGAAACGTCCATAAGCCACCTATGGTGAAATTCGACCACATTTTATTAACTGGTTAACATCTGAGACGTTAGGTGGCAGCACGGTGGCGCTCTGGGCGATTCGGCGGGATGTGCCGGTAAATTTTAATTTGTGTGCATTTCTTATATGCTTTATTATAAGTTTTCCTACACAACGTACAAAACTTAGTTGTACATTATTTATTATATAATAAATATCAATAACAAATAAGAACAGTGTTACTAAAGTAATTCAACACTAAGCTATAACAACAACAATAGAAAGCTTAGCTTCATAACTGCTGCTGACCTGCTGCTCTTCTCTGCTGTTCGTAGCAACATCCATATTATCTGCAGAAAGTAAAGGTACAGGGTACAGCTCCTGCTTTCAAAAGCAATCGCGGATATGTTTTCTTGAATTGCTCGACAGAAAAATGATCACTTCATATGTGATAGTTTTTTGTGTCATCTTGCAAAAGGTAAATTCGGCCTATATTTAACATTGCTTGGATCTGCAAAACCAAAATCTATGCAGATGACTAATTTCAAAGATTGATTTTTACTTACAGCGAACGATCCTTTGGTATTATTGCAAAGAATGCCACATCCCTATTATTGAATTTATTTTTGTAACTTGAATTACAAATGCAATGAGTGCCACGACTCATGGTGTAACTCTTGGTAAATAATGAAACTCCGGCGTTACCACTAAATGCAACTTAAGTCAAATGACATTTCAAATTGCGTTTTGAACACTTGAGATGACAAGACATGACATTTCAGTCACGTCATAGAGCGGTTAGTTAACATCTGAGACGATAGATGGCGCTAACCTCGACACGGTCGCATCGCTTCCTATCTTTATTTACTAATCTCTGCCTGGATCGAAAATACGACAGATAACTTATTCTATAATATATTAGATAACTTATTATAGTCAGTCTTACTTATGTCGACGTAATCTTGACAAAAAACACTTGTATTGGCCGCTATTTATTTCATTTGGATTTCTACGAGTCAGTCTCAACCACTTTCTTCGCAGTTTCAAATCTTGCGGAACACCTACAAATAGTTTATCCGGAGTTTTTATGGACGTATTTCTACATTGTGGATTTATACACCATTGACAACGCATTTTTATGTAGAAATTGTGAAAACAACACATCATACAACACAATTACCAAACACAATTACCAGACCATATCGGCCGATTGGACATATAGTATCGTGTCACGTCACAAGGATCACGTGATCTACATACAACAGAAAGTATCCTTTTGGCGGGACTTTTCGTGATGCAATTTTTAACGCTGCTTTTTATGAAATATTGAGGAAATAATTACGAAAAATTATGCATTTACAAAGTCGACACTAAGATGGTTTTCCAATAATAGTCAAAATACCCTATTATGCTGTTAGCTTGTCCTTTTATAAATTGCTGATATAAATAGTATTTTTATTGTCTGTTTTTATTTTAATAATGAATTGCCGCTGGTAACTCAGAAAAATTATCCGATATTGGTGATTGTCTACAAAATAATGAATTTTTAGGTTGTACATAAGTAGATATCATAACTTTCTGTCATCGGTAGTTATCATTTGGAATTTGTAATTGCCAGCTAATATAAGAAAATATAATGTATCTTTTGAATTTTTAACTACGTGGTAAGTTAGTAGTTGAAGGTAATAATTTTAGCTTTAGCAGTTATTTACCAAAAACATAAATTAATTAATTACCGAAATTTAACATTCCTAGATATAGCTACCGGCCTGGCCCAACTATGGCTTCTTAGTTATATGTACCTTAGTTTTAAAAACATCAAGTTTGAAATAATGTCACCTACCTATACTGGGTGTCCTCGGAACCAGTGGAATGCATCGACGAGCAATCCTGCGATCTCTGAGCCCATTTCACTCGCACTTCATGCTGCACCCTTTGCTTCAAAGCCTGCACCCTCAAACGTTCAGTTTCAATCACTTGACAACCTAAAAAAATAAAAAGAAACAATTACCTTCACACCTACCAAAAAAAAAACTTTTGTTTACGACTCACATGTAATAAGTTGATTGCATACGTATCTATGACTATATAATCCTATCATTATACGTGCCAATCATTATAATGGCACTAGCGTTGTATAATAATGACAGTTCGTTTAAATAATGACCTCATTATTTGAACGAACTGTCATCGTTATACAATGCTAGTGTCAAAGTCTGTCAAAACCTACGTGGATGACAGTTATGTGACAAACCGCCTCGCCAACATTGATAAATATTTAAAATATTTGATATAAAATGGAATTTATGAGTCATAGATAAAACAATGTATTCGACACGCACATAACGGATATAAATCGCTCGCATGTTTACACGCGAGCCGTACGCAAGTTCCTTCATGCTCGCGATTTATATCCTTAGTTATGTGCTCGTCAAATAATATACAATACCTTGTTGCTCCAAATGAAGCTTCCTATTTCTCTCTATTTCCTTCAACGACTCGATCGTCTTTCGATTCAACGATCCAGTCTCGTTATTATAATTCATTGGCGAATCGCTCGTAACTTTGCTGATCCTATCGATATCGTCCTGACTAGGATATTTCCTATTCGTACCACCGTCTAAAATATTCTTCTCTTGGAACATCTTCTCGTTAAACGACTGGGAAATATTATAGAGATCATCGAAACCTTTAACGTTAGTTTCTAACATGGAATGGCTCATATCAGAAATTTTTGGAAAGCTCGGTCGATCTTTATTTCCTTTATCACTGTCGCTATCGCTCGAGCATTCCTGTTCGGATTCTTGGTTCGAATACTTCAATAATTCGTCATCGATTATTTTTATCTTCGATCGAATCACCTCGATTTTTTTCGATAACTCGATCTTTTCTTGTTCGATTTTCTTGTATTCGTTTGCGTTTGTCTCGAAAGTAATCCCTTGTTGGTTTTCCAACTCTAAGATTTGGGTGTTTAATTCTTCGATTCTTGCCGATAAATCCATTATTTCTCTTTGTAATTCTTCACGACTAGCCAACCAATCAGCTTCTTCTTCCAGATGGTGGAATTCTAAGTCTTCGAAGGCTTTTCGTTCGTTTTCTAAGACCTCTTGAGCTGCGAGATACTCCTCGAACGCTTCTTCGTATTCGAAAGTGCCTTTGCTTAATTCGGATAGTTTCTTTTCAGTTTTGTGGTAAGTTTCTTGCGCTGCGCTCAGTTTCTCCTTGCATAAGCGTTGGTCCTCTTCCTGTTTACCCTGGCAGTCCTTCATCTTGTCGTCGATCTTCTGCGCTCGTTTCTGAAGTTTTTCCTTTTTCGTTTGGATTTTGTCCATTTCGACCTGTTTCGATTTATACTCGCCCAAGATGAGGGCTTTTTCCATCTGTAACTGTAAATAACATCAAAATTAATTAGGAATTGTTATATTATCAAATTGTTTTAGGGTAACTATCAGGTATTGGGACAATTACGTTTCATGCTAGGTGGTTTTGTTGCTCCGTTTGAATAATATTAATAAATATTTTGACGTTATCAAGTGACAAACGCAAGGCAAAGTTTGGCCAAACACGATTACTCTTGCACGTGAATATAGTGTTAAATGTTGTTCACACAAATTTTGGAGTTTCTTGCTGTTATAAATTAATAAATAGCCATGAAAGTTGTTCTATATATTTACTGAATGAAATCATGCAATTTAGGCGCCAGTACATGTTGTAATACAACTCCAGTTGACCATAAATGTTATTACTGGTTTAATAAATGTTATTCAGGCGCCAGTAGATAGATAGATAGATAGATAGATAGATAGATTTATTCAAACTCAAAAAATACAGTTTAAAGTCAACAAAATAATTTCAATATTTGAACAATATTATTGATGAAGAAATTCTTCTATGGAGTAGTAGGCCCCTTCAATTAGATAATTTTTCATTTTCTTTCGAATGAGGTGATCAGGGCCAACAAGTATATTTGTAGGTAGTTTATTGAGAACCCTCACTCCCACAGACAGTACTTCAGTTGCTCTTAGTCGGTGGAAAGGTGGAATAAACTTGGTTTTGGATCTGGTATCATGATCGTGTACATCGCAAGATCTCTGCACAATCGATTTTGATTTCCTTTGTTCAAAAGCAGTTTGCAGGATAAACTCACTGGGTAGTGTAAGAATCCTGAGTTTTTGAAACCAGGATCTACAGCTGGTTCTTGAGTCAACACCAGCAAGTGCTCTCACCGCTCGCTTCTGCAGTCTAAAGATTTTTTGTGAATGTGCAGACCCTCCCCACACCATTATTCCATACGCCATACGTGAATGGAAAAGAGAGTGGTAAGCCAGCAAACCCGCAGAGACATCAATACATTGGACAATTTTCCGTATGGCAAAGATTGAGGCAGACAGCATTTTACTTAGGTCTTCAGCATGCTGTCGCCAGGTCAAACGAGGGTCCAATGTGATTCCAAGAAATTTTCCGGTGGCTCCGTTTGTTGCCTCCCGACGGGATGCTAGGAAATGGACTATGGATGTCTTGTCCACATTCAGCGACAGCTCGTTTGCTGAGAACCAAGTTTGTATGGTGTCTGTAGAATGTTTGGCTTTTACTGCTGCCTCATCTCCGTTTGAACATGTATTCAGGAAAGTCACGTCGTCTGCATACAAAACCATATGACCCTCTGTAGTGTTTGCAGGAAGGTCATTTAAGTAAAGTATGAACATTAATGGTCCAATCAAGGATCCTTGGGGAACTCCTCTTTTCATAGTGTACTCGGTACTTTTACTGCCAGCAAAGTCAACCACCTGAGAGCGGTCACTCAAGTAGGATCTCAGGATGTTCAGTGTTACTCCCCTTAATCCGTATCGGTCCAACTTTTGCAGGAGCAGCTCATGCGACACGCAGTCAAATGCTCTACTCAGATCATAGAGAACCGCAACGCACTGCTCTCCTCTCTCAAACGCTTCTGCAATCCAGCAGACCAAACTCACAATAGCATCACGGGTTCCCATACCCTTCCGGAAACCAAACTGGCGACCATCAAGAATTTTCCTCGAACTAACAAAGGTGGTGATGCGTTCCGTCAACAAGGATTCGAAGATTTTACCAAATACCGTTGTTATCGTTATAGGTCGATAGTTTGCTGGATTTGCAGGATCTCCCTTCTTGTGCAGTGGTATCACTCTCCCAATCTTCAGACACCGTGGAAAAACACCCTCACTGATGCATGCGTTGACAATATGCGCTAAATGGTTGGATATGATATCTTCAACTAGCTTGACAACTTTTATGTTCATGTTATATATATCCCTACTTGGTTTGTTCTTTAGTCTTTTGATATGTCGGCTGATTTCATCTGGAGTTGCGGGAAAGAGGTACATAGACACTTCTGAAGATCTTATATTGTCCATGCTGTCCATGGGATCTAACGTGGAAGGTGGAATTTGGTGCAGTATGTTTTCGATTGCCTGTGGGAACGCTCCAGCAAAATCTTGACATGTAGGTCGATTTTCCATATGCCCACTGGCTTTACCTCGACCAGTCTCACGGTTGATGATGCTCCAGGTTGTTTTTTGTTTGTTGTCCGATGTTGTCAACTCCTGGATGTTGCGTAGTCTTCTTCTTTTGTTGCATTCATCCAAATAGAATTTTTTATAGTTTTTCCATAGTTGATAAATGGCAGGATCATAAAGATGTTTGAAACTCGCATACATCAAGTCAAGGGTTTCTTTTATTTGAAAAAGCTCTGCATCGTGGTGTATGTGCTTTGACCTAGTTGGGCACTTTCGGTTTGGAAAACAATCATTGAAGTGGCCGAGAAAACAGGAGAGAAATTTATTGAATTTTAGCTCTGGATCTTGCGTGTCTGTCACCTCCACCCAACCTTCACTCTCAATGGCATTTCGGAAATTTAAACAATTTTGTTTGGACATGCTCCTAGTCCTGCTGTAATAGTACCTGCTGTAATAAATGATCAGCTAGCCATGAATTATATTTTCTATTTTCTTTTCAATTTAGGCGCCAGTACATGTTGTAATAAAACTCCAGGTAACAGTAAATGTTATTACTGGTATGTTGAATGTTATTCAGGCGCCAGTACCTGCTGTAATAAATGAACAGCTAGCCACGAATTATGTTTTATATTTACTCAATAAAATTATGCAACTTAGGCGCCAGTACATGTTGTAATAAAACTCCAGGTAACCATAATTGTTATTACTGGTCAATAAAATTACTACTCAATAAAATTATGCAATTTACGCGCCAGTACCTGCTGTAATAAATGAATAGCTAGCCATGAATTATGTTTTATATTTACTCAATAAATTATGCAATTTAGGCGCCAGTACATGTTGTAATAAAACTCCAGGTAACCATAAATGTTATTACTGGTATCTTGAATGTTATTCAGGCGCCAGTACCTGCTGTAATAAATGAACAGCTAGCCACGAATTATGTTTTATATTTACTCAATAAAATTATGCAACTTAGGCGCCAGTACATGTTGTAATAAAACTCCAGGTAACCATAAATGTTATTAGTGGTAAGTTGAATGTTATTCAGGCGCCAGTACCTTCTGTAATAAATGAACAGCTAGCCACGAATTATGTTTTATATTTACTCAATAAAATTATGCAATTTAGGCGCCAGTACATGTTGTAATAAAATTCCAGGTAACCATAGATGTTATTACTGGTATGTTGAATGTTATTCAGGCGCCAGTACCTGTTGTAATAGATGAACAGTAGCCATGAATTATGTTTTATATATTTACTCAATTAAATTATGCAATTTAGGCGCCAGTACATGTTGTAATAAAACTCCAGGTGACCATAAATGTTATTACTGTGTTGTTGAATGTTATTCAGGCGCCAGTACATATTGTAATAAAACTCCAGGTAACCATAAATGTTATTACTGGTTTGTTGAATGTTATTCAGGCACCCGTACCTGTTGTAATAAATGAACAGCTAGCCATGTTGTATACAACGTAATCAATAAAATTATGCAATTAGGCGCCAGTACATATTGTAATAACTCGTACACTTACATCTCTATGCAACTCCTCCCCTTGGATCTCAATCTCAGCCATCTGCCTCTTGATCTTAGCGATAGCACCCAACTGTTCCTTCTTCTCAGCTCGCAACTCCTCCACCCTTTTCACATTCTCCTCCTGCTTCAACTTCATCTGCGACACACCCCCACCCGTAGACAAATTCCCCAAACCCTCATTACAAAAACTACCACCATCGCTAGCAAACATCCCATTCTCAGTCCTAGCATTCCCGTTGACTCCCAACGGCATGATAAACTTGATCGGAGTCGGCTTCCTGTGCTCGTCGTCTTTATTCGGCGACTCCAGCGACAGACACAAATTATTATGCTCGATCTGCACCGCTGCGAATTTACTTTCGATTAAATCGATCGTACTCTTCATCTCTTTCGAATCTTTATTCGTTACGAATGTCTTTATGCGGGTCCTCGGTGATTGCTGGAAGTTGTTCTGCGGTAAGTTTAGGTTCTCGTATGGGCTAGAGCACGGTGAGATGCGCTGTATTTCGAATGGTTCAGTTGTGGATGATTTGGGGGTTATGTTTTCGTAGGATATGTTCATCGTGGATATGGAGACATTCTCGTAGGAGTTGTTCTGTTTCGGGGTTGTGTGGTCCGTATCGAATTTGAATATGTCGTTGGAGAGGTGCGGTGAGCTTGATGCCAACGTTGGGGATTGGCTTTTTAGGAGGTTCGGAGAGATGCATTGTCGCTTGTCTCGTGGTAGGGAACCGTTTGTTTTTATCCTGCAAAAGAAAAAATATAGTTAAATATAACTTTTTATTTGATAGAATGAATGTTTCTAATTTTGATAAAGTAAGTTCAAACATTCATAACTTGGGTTAGAATTATGTGAATAATGAAGAAAGTTTATATTATGTATATGTACTACTACTAATGAGTACTACAGGGCAATATTTTCCGCACTATTTTTACGATTCGAGGATCTAATATGTATGGTAGGGTTGCCAGATGTAATATATTTAATGTAAGTACCATAAATTAAAAAAATCTGATGTGGCCAGGCACATGACTTTATCATACAATATATAAAATTAATAGTTTAGCTGCATGAGAATCTATTCTATAGAGATAAATCGTAGGTATTGTCAAAGCATCAGCATTTGACACTACCTACATTACGTCATTAGAATAATAGTTATTTATGTCGCAAATGCCGAAAGTACGGAATAGCGCGACGAGCGGTGATACGGCGCGTCACCGAAGGCGGAGTGTCGCCGTCGCATATGAGCGAGTCGCGCTACCTAGTTTTTGGCAGGAGCGACATCAACGTTTATTGTGTTGCTTTTTAAGAAATACGTATTTAAAAAAAAAATAAATGATTTCTGTATAGTAAATGCTAGGTTGGTACCAAATGACGAAAGGTGCGTTCCGATTGGTAGGTAATGGTAGCTAATGGCGGTGGTAGAATACGAAATTATAGTATTTCTTACATATCGTGATAATGACACATATTAGTTTGCATGTACATAAACATGAGTCACTAGCAATTTTCTATGGGAAATACTATAACGGCGTCTGCTACCACTGCCATTATCACTAATGAAAACGCACCTTAAAAAGGTAATTCAAATTCTGACAGATTTATATTTGTTCATCACACATCCCTACCAACATACTAAAATAAAACTACACTCATCGCTATACTTTATTTATAATTTTCTCAATGTATCATTTTTAGAATTAGATATAAAGACGGGTTGATATTTCTTATCAACAAACAATCAAATTGGTGATCTTATTTTATTTGAAATTTGTATTTTATAATTTTGCGCACTACAGCGGCACGTTCCATAGTGGTTCTCCAACCTCTGATGAGATCAGCTGTTTTCGAATGTGACAACACAAAAAAATATTTGTCAAAATCCTGGCTACTATGTAATTTCATATCAATGCAGATGCGACCGATCTCGATCAAATAGAATTTGCTCTTGAAGGTAAACTATTAATTTTACCAAAAAATGTTATAGGCATAAATTATTCTAAATTTCTCTCTCTACTTTAATTTATTAATTAACTATTTTGTCGAAATTACAGAAATGGCGGCTCATTTCCAAAATCCTTGAAAAAGGCTTAGAATAAACTAAAAAGCTAAACTATTAATTTTACCAATAAATGTCATAGGCATAAATTATTCAAAATTTCCTCTGCTTTAATTTATTATTTAACTATTTTGACGAAATTACAGAAATGGCGCCTGATTTCTAAAATCCTTGAAAAAGGCTTAGAGTAAACAGTGAACCAAAAGCTTTTCAACTCTAAGTTTGGTCATGAAACTTCTAAATATGAAGTTCCGTGCCGATACCTTTAGTAGTTTCTCCGGAAATGAATTAAAAAAATTGGGGACACACACACACATACACACACACACACAGACATTTTTTTGTACCTTGGTCAAAAATGTTCAGGGGACCCATAAAGACCTATTTCCGCTAAAATCCCATTTTTTTTTCGGCACGACTACAATACTTTACATACTGCGTATGATAAAGTAAAAAAATAATAAACTCCTGGCTCCTCGATGTACGGTGCAGTTAGCGACGTTTTTAGGTTATGAGTTTATGACAGTTAACTGTCAACATGCAAGTTGTAAGAAATCGTATTTCGGCAGATTAAATATACCAGTATTAATTTGAATTTTGACGTTTGACACTCAATGTGTGTACACCGTTTACCGTAGCAACCGGACCTTAGCAACCGAGCGTTTGTATATTTCGTTACACTTAGCAACTGCATATACCCTCCAAGAAGAAGATTCACTCTCAAGTTTCCACGATTACATACTTCGTGAGTAGAGTGCAATGCTACTGATTTCTATCAAACGTGTAGTAGATAAATACGAATACCACGAAAAACCTAAATCAATATTGAATGTCTCATAAGTGATTGAGAAAACATCAGCATTTCATAGATTGGTCATACTAATTGTAAAGATACTAAAAATAGTATCTAATAAAAATCTAATAACAGTCCATTACCCTATAATTATTATGTTCATTTTAAAGGAACAAATACAAATATTTCACGAACAGAGTCAAACCATCAAAAACATACCACACAATTTTGTTTAAAAGTTTCTCTAAAATTCTTTGTTACAGATCACGTAGAAAACATCAGTTATCACTTTGTACACTTTACTTCATTTCCACTAACAATACATTTCAACACAATTACACTTTTTGGTAGTCATGACAAAACAGCCAAAAACTAGGTTATAATTTTAGATTCAGCTCACCTGTTGGGCGTCATTGGCTTATTGGACTTCTCGCACTGCACTTGTTTCTCGTATTCGGCGCACATGTTCAAAATCTCCTCCAATCTGAGCTGTTCGGCCTTTTCGGCCTGCTGCTCTATTAATCTGTTCACTTGCGCCTGCAATTAAATAAAAACAATTTACAATCACCGCCGATAGACTCTACTCTTGTGCGAACGGTATTTTGGTGAGAGGTGACGCTCAAATGTGTAAACATTTACTGGGTAGATAACCGCGGTAAATATTGATAAGAACCTCAAGCGTTGTATTCACCTCGATCTTTGCATTTTTAATAGGAATTTCGCGCTGCGTCGGAGCTAATGGACTAAACGCTGCGCCATTGGATTATAAATATGTATTGCGGAGTATATATAATCTTTATGGATTTCTAGTTTGGAAATATCAAGTGTTCGAGTTATGTTGATAAAAGTAATATTGGTGATTATTATAGATTAATGTAGGTATTCCATGAATGGTGTAGTTCTTTTTTTTATAGAAATATTATAAAATTCAAATTGGTTCAAGATAATTGTAAATTCTTTCCTGACATAACAATAACGATTATAGTTATATATGTACCAAGGGCATTACACGGATGTTTATGCCCGAGGTGCATACAAAATTTTATGTCCTTTAATGGTTTTGTTCCTACGTTTGAATAATATTAATAAATATTTTGACATTATCAAGTGACATGCGTATCTACGGAGTTGAATGACAATACAAACAATTCGGTGTTGAGTGACAATAAAGACATTAATTGTCAAACTTATAACCTTAATCGCCAATAATTGACATTGCCGAGTGACAGTACAGACAACATATAACCATGGCAACCCTTGATGCCCGCGCGGGCGTTAAGAATCAGTTTTTGCCCCGGTATCTAAGATGGAAAATGTCACTGTATGATCATGTAGGACATAATAGTATATTATTCTATGAGCAAGTAATGTAAGCAATTTCTCATGAGAACGAAGTATGCAAAGCGTTCTCGTGAGAAATTGCCATTACTTGCGAATGAAATACTATACTTTTTCTACGACTATGCAACGAAATTTTATAAATTAATTTTTGTGCATATAGGGACAGCTGTATGTCACTATGACGGTTTACAGGATTTTGACAGATTAAAATTGTTTGGTGCGCCTTGTCACTTAGCGACGTTGTCAATGCCTTGATAATGTCGCTAAGCAGTGTATCAACAATTGGGAAATGAAAAATCCAGAGCTGTGATTGGTTCTAAAGCCGTGAGGAATGAAATATTTCTCACTACTGGCGGGGTATGAGGAGCCAGGAATGAAATATTTGTCATGTGTGTGGGGAATGGTTAGTATTACTTATCATAAATTGCCATGATAATGAATGCATTCCTCAATAGGAGCAGAAAATAGTATATTATTCTATGAGCAAGTAATGTAAGCAATTTCTCACGAGAACGAAGTTTGCAGCACGAGCCGTAGGCGAGTGCTGCAAAGCGTTCGAGTGAGAAATTGCCATTACTTGCGAATGGAATACTATACTTTTTCTACGACCATGCAACGAAATTTTATAAATTAATTTTTGTGCATATAGGGACAGCTGTATGTCACTATGACGGTTTACAGGATTTTGACAGATTAAAATTGTTTGGTGCGCCTTGTCACTTAGCGACGTTGTCAATGCCTTGACAATGTCGCTAAGCAGTGTATCAACAATTTGGAAATGAAAAATCCAGAGCTGTGATTGGTTCTAAAGCCGTGAGGAATGAAATATTTCTCACTACTGGCGGGGTATGAGGAGCCAGGAATGAAATATTTGTCATGTGTGTGGGGAATGGTTAGTATTACTTATCATAAATTGCCATGATAATGAATGCATTCCTCAATAGGAGCAGAAAAAATATATAAATCGATATTTACTTTAATCTCAAAAAACAGATAAATTAAAAATAAACTAACAAATAAAGCAAGTCTTTTCAATTTAATGTAAAATTTATTACATTTGTAATGCAAATTTTTTGTTGTTTTTGTTATTGCTGTACAAGATCATATGGTCTAATCCTTGATGTTTTCCAGATAGTAAATGCCACACTGAGCAAAAAGTTTTATATGGATATTATTTGTTTTCATTATTTCTTAAAAAGTTAAAGCCGTTTGAAATAATAGCAAAGCTGCATTTTAAACTGCTCTACCTTTTTGAAATTGAAAAACTCAATAAGTTGACATGAAACTTTTTACTCAGAATGACATCTACTTGTAGATAATATTTTGAATTTGTTTGCATAAATCTATTTACTTCTCTTGTTGTTATGGGTATTCATTGTGTTCTTTCTTCGCTTTCGCATTTTTTGATACGTATTTTGTTTATTGTTCTTGTTGCACTTGTTTTCGAATTAAAAAACTCAATAAATCGATATGAACCTTTTTACTCAGAATGACATTTACGTATAGACGAACAAATGTCCAAAACTTTTCATATGTATTTTGTTTCTTCCTTCATTAGTTTATTTATTTTTTAATAATTTTAATGTCTTTGCTTAAATTTATTTACTTTTTTGTTGTAAGGTATTGTATGTGTTCTTTCTTCAGTTTTGGATTGTTTGATATGTATTTTATTTATTTTTCTTTTTGTTAATATTTCAAGCAGCTGTATCGTTTAAGAAGTTGAAAAATAATTGGGTTCATATGAAAAGTTTTACTCAAAATGACATTTCTTTTTAAAAATAATTTTGGTGAACAGTGTTGGTGATAAATTATAAATAGGTAACTAATTTAGCAATAAATTCGGTTGAATAGGCCTTATTACTTTATCATACGCAGTATGATTTGAATAATTTATGTCTGCGACATTTTTTGGTAAAATGTTTGGCAAATTCTATTTGATCGAGATCGGTCACATCTCCAGTGATATAGTACAAAGATATAGTGAGCCAGGATTTTCCAAATATTTTCAGTCTAATGACAGTACCGGTAGCATAAAATGCTGATGTTTTGACAGTACCTCACTATATCTACTGTCAATAGTAAAAAATCTCATATTGTGATACCGTGTACGGTCCTTGCCTGACGGCGTCGGATAGGCAGTGAACACGCGTGTTCAGAGTGTCCAAAATGCATGTATTCTGTTTGTTTTTGGTTTGAGGAAGTATGATCATGTATCGAATGGGCTGAGCGACTTGGGGTGGTTGAAAATGGATAACACTAGGGTGTTGCATGCAGCAATATTATATCATAAGTTGGTATCCGGGAGGATCCCACAATACCTCATGCGGAAGATACGCTGTAGAACGGATGTCCATAACCTTAATTTAAGATTTAGGGTTTTTGTTTGCTCCACCTGCCCATCGCGATGAGCTGTATAAACGGTCATGCTCTTACCAGGTCAGTCACATATACAATGGTCTCAGGGAAGATATTAAAAAATTATCATCAAATTCATCAATCCTCACCTGATTTCTCTGCAATTCAGCTTCGGTCTTCCTATGCTGCGTCACCGCATCTTCCGAATACGAGATATTCGAAATTATACTATCGTCACCGTGAAAATCGCTAGCATTCTGCGCGAAGTTATTCGAACAATTCGAACTCCCAAAACCATTAAAGCTATTGTTAAAACTGGGCGAAGAACTACTAGTCCTACCAACATTAACAGTCTTATTCAGATGTTGACCAGTCCCATTCCTATTATTCATGATATTCAAATCATTACTCAGCTGCTCAGTGCTACTCAAAATCGCAATATTCCTCTTCGGAACGCAACCATTCTCATAGATAACCACCTTATTATTTATACTTTTCGTCTCATTTAGAGTCACGTTCACATAATTCGGCGACTTCCTACCGAAAATCTGCCGATCGGGAGTCTTAATCTTCTGTTTTTCGTTATGATTCAACTCGGAATAATTCAACGCGGATTGTGGCATACTTTTCGCGAACGTCTCCAAATCTGGCGGAGTTTTTCCCAAGACCTCCTTAGCCGGCATATTAACAGTGACTAAATTCGACGAGAACACTTTCGGTGATATGGATTTCTTCATATTTTGAGCTGCTAGGTATTCGAATTTTGTTACTTTGGTCATAATGCTAGATGGCGCTTCTTCGTCCGAAAAAGAATCGCGTGAGCTCTTTCTGGGCGCTACAGGTGGTTTTTTGGTATATTTGGGGGTTATGTAGGAAGGTTCCATGTCGAATGTCATCGGTGTCATCGAGATTCTCGAGTTTGGTATGGCCGCCTTGATCAGTTTCGCTTCCGCTGGATGGTTGAACCGCATGTAATTCGAACGGCCTATTGTTAGCATCGCTCCTGAAAAATTATGGTAAATGGGTGTGTTAGTTCTAGTGTTTGAAATACAAGAAATACATGGGGAGTATTTATAACATAACGGGAAGTCGTTGGGACACGTATTTAGGTCTCAAGTTATGGGGAATATAGGTACAATATAAATTACATCATGATACTCTGCTTAAGAATCCTACACAGAGAGAAATTTTTGTTTGATTCAAATAAATATGCATTGACTCAAAGAAATTTGTTGTTTCAATAGAGGCAAAGAAATATTTATTTGTGGATAAAAACGCATTTACTTGAAATATTTCTTTGGTAGGAAGAACTTTGATTTGTGTCAAACAACTTATGTTTCCAGTTAAAAAGTTTGGAATTTGTGTATTATAAGAAATGAGATTTACTTCAAATAATTATGATTGTGTTGAGTGAAAGAATTAAATTTTTTTAAGTTAACAAAATTGTTGGTCGAGTTAAAATGCTTAAAATTGTTAATTTGTTGAAGGAATTAAGAGAAGAATTTTTCGGAAGACTCGCCCCATGTGTGACCTCGTTTTTGGGATGTCGCACATCCTCGACCAGTGCTTGGTCTCCCCAACCCAACGTATAGTCAAGGTTACGTTAGTAAAGTGTACTCTGATTTGGAATCGCAACTTGAACCTGCAGGCACTGTACTCTATAAGTTCTATACTGTCGATCACGCGGCTTTATACTCTCGATATGTACGAAGTGCGAGGAGAGAGTTTGCAGCGCCATCTAACAATACAGTTGGATGACATTAAAAATATATTTATTTGAATCAAAATATGATTTCTTTGGTGGAAGTAAACCTATTTTAAAGCCAAAACAAAAATATTACTCTAAAGGAAATAAATCTCTTCTTGTGTACAAATATATTAATTTTAATCAAAATATGATTTCTTTGGCGGAAGTAAACCAATTTTTAAGCCAAAGACAAAATATTACTTTAAGCGAAATAAATCTCTCCTTATATACAAATTTATATGCTAGAATCAAAATTATATTTCATTGGTGTAAAGAAACGTTTTTTTAAAATCAAAACTAAAATATTACTTTAAAGGAGAGTAATTTTTGTTTGTATCCATATATATTTATTCCACTTAAATAAATATTTCAAATAAATTAATCACTGCAAGCAAATAAACTAGAGTATTCAATGAAGTAAATATTGTTGGCGTCAAAGAAATATGTTTTGACCCAAAAGAATAAATTCAAACAAATACATTTCTTTAAAACAAGAAATGTTTTCTATCTGTGTACTGAGAGATCGGTCACTATTTCAGAGGAGATGGTCATTATTCACTGTAAAATTGGCGGTGTTTAATGGAGATTTAGTGAATGGTTTGAGAGGGAATTTGCTGATTTAAAAGTGAGAAGGAATTCCTCCCCAGACCATACATATTAATTACCTAATCATCCACCATCCTTTTTTTGTGATTTTACGACTGTTTTACTATGAATAACGCTTTCGGATTAGGGCTTCCAGTCCCGAGATTACGTGATCCCGACAAATAATAAGTTCATTCGGGATCCCGGGATTATAAATCTAAATCCTGGGATCCTAAAAAAGTTAACTTTAATTTATTTTCTCATTTTTTGCTAATTAACGAAATGTGGGCACTGACATACAATAAATCAATTGACCTGCTATTTTTAAGTGTCAATATCAGTCTAGAACAGCACCCTTTCTGATTAAATTAAGTATCAAGCATAAAATGTTCGTTTACACCAACAAGTTGTTATAATAGGAAGAACAGATTTTGCCAGTACTAGATATAATTCGATATGGAGACAAAGCTGAACCTTTTCAACTTGCCTAAGTCTTTTTAGTTACTTTACCCTCAACAACAGGAAAAAAACATAAACGTAACAATAAAGAAATTTGTGGCGGATTTCTTTACCTGGATTCAGTGATGTACTACAGAATATAAAATTAGTAAATAGGTAATAAAATACAGCGAAACAGTTTCTTCCAGTTTAAGGATTTTACCATAAACTAAAAAATGTAATATTTTGGTACGAAGCATCTCGAGTTTCTAATGAGCTGTGATGTGATAGAGGTAATACTGTCACTTTTGGCATTTCTTCATCGCACAATTATCGCTTTTTTTAGTGGACAAGTTCTGTCAGAAAAGGCACTTAGATAAACAAAAATCTATAATGTATGGTACGGCTATTTGAACTGTATTTGAGAAAATCGAAAAACGTACAAGTATCCAATATTAATTTTTTTCATGACAAGGAATTGAATATTTAATATTCAAAGAAGTTGCACTGAATATTTCATCAATTTTCAACAATAAATAACGTCTTCACATGAATAAACATCCATGACATATGAATTCTAAAGTTATCCAATTTTATCTTAAAGAAGAAAACAAAAATTCGCCAAAATGTTTTATTGGCATCAACATGGAAATTGAAAGTTTGGCTCGATCAAACAATTTCTTTTGCCGTGACTATTCTTGAAACATTTTACAAAAATGCGAAATGTTTGAACAAATTTAAGATGTAAGAGCAATTTATTCTCTAATAGAGTATATATTTTGTCTATTATTGATGTCAATTTTGGTTTTCTACTTGTAAAATTTGAAAACGTTGATCAAGTTTCCGGATAATAGATATTTTAGGCGTTTCTTACTGACTGGATTTGTCATCCCAGGCGTTTTTCGCTTTTCTCATCAATCCCGGGATTACAAAATCTTTAATCCCGAAATCCCGAGATCAGTATACTGTCCGGGATTGGAAGCCCTATGTCGGATCCGCTATTTTTATAAATTCGTATTGTAATTTGGCAAAATTTTGGCGTAGTGAACTATGAGGAGCCATGGATGAACCCGAATTTGACAGTTCTGTGTATTGCGCGTCACCGTCTTGATGAAAAATAGTATTTATTGTATTTACAAAGGGCATTTTTAAAATTGCAATTGGAACAACAATAATCACGATGTAAACAACAAATTAAATAAGACGCTACATTAACCAACAAATAATTACGAACAATAATTCTATTAGTAATCGAAAATACTTGGCAATAACCTCAAATAATAAGCATATACAGAGAACTGTCAAATTCGGATGTTTTACAAGAAGTTTTTTTTTATGTTCTGACATGACTGATGAAAGAATTGCTGTTTTGGAGCAAAAAAAGCAATAATCTACTTTACTTTACCTAAAATATCATGTAAAATTGAACGATTTTAAATTTATGATTATTTTTTGATCGGTTTACTGATATCTGATAATGTGCATTCAGAAAAAAATTATTTTTAAAAGCAAATTAACCTTATAACAGTACAAATCTTATTAGTACGTAAATGTTTTTAAATAATAACAAACAATTTTAGTGGTTTTGTTTTAGGTACATAGAACATTTTCTATGGATATTTTTTTTTTTAGTTTATTTCTCTACAGATGATTGACATACCTTGAGATAAGCGTGTAGGACAAGTGACTCTAGCACCATCTATGGACAAATTCTCGGACTGTGGATAAATAGTGACGACTCCACCACAATTTTCAATGTGGCAGTGCATAGGTAGAACCCCAGTTCCTTGGACATTGATATCAGCAGCAGGACTGCTACCCAATGTTACTCGTCCTGAAAAAAAAAAAGAAATAAATACAATACAAAAGACATAACACAGTAAAAGAAAAGAAGTGGATAAATTTCCCTAATAAATAAAAAAAACGCGAAAAACTAGATTAAAAAAAAACAAAATCCATATAAATAAATCGAATCTTTGATGGCTGAAAGCTGCGTTCAGCTTGTGTTCTTCTCGTGCCCTATTTCCTAATGTTTTTCAGTAATTTACATCGTTCCTAATAGGCTGTAACTTACAAAAATATTTCAGAGCCACGGGACAGAAATTGCTGTTTCCGTCAAGCATTGTTTATTTGTTTTAGTCCAAACCGTAATATATGTAAAACGCAGCGGGCTATGGCTATTTTTGACCGACATCAATCAGACTTATGCCTAGAGCTGACAGTAATTACACAGCTTTTCAAGAGCTAAACAATGTAGACTTTGTATTGATTACACACGACAACAAAATTAGATCGATTTCAAATTGCCGGACAAATGACAACTGATTCCCATATCAAGTTTTTGCTTAAGATCCAAGTATGAAGGCTTAAATACTACACAGAGAGAAAAGATTTCTTGTTTCAAAGAAATGTATTTGTTTGAATTTATTCTTTTGGGTCAAAACATATTTCTTTGGTGCCAACAATATTTACTTCATTGAATACTCTAGTTATTTGCTTGCAGAGATTAATTTATTTGAAATATTTATTTACACCTTGAAATATAATTTTGATTCTAACATATAAATTTGTATATAAGGAGAGATTTATTTCGCTTAAAGTAATATTTTGTCTTTGGCTTAAAAATAGGTTTACTTCCGCCAAAGAAATCATATTTTGATTAAAATAAATATATTTTTACACAAGAAGATATTTATTTCCTTCAAAGTAATATTTTTGTTTTGGCTTTAAAATAGGTTTCCTTCCACCAAAGATATCATATTTTGATTCAAATAAATATATTTTTAATGTCATCCAACTGTATTGTTAGATGGCGCTGTAAACTCTCTCCTCGCACTTCGTACATATCGAGAGTATAAACCCGCGTGATCGACAGTATAGAACTTATAGAGTACAGTGCCTGCAGGTTCAAGTTGCGATTACAAATCAGAGTACACTTTACTAACTTAACCTTGACTACATGTTGGGTTGGGAAGACCAAGCACTGGTCGAGGATGTGCGACATCCCAAAAAGGAGGTGACACATGGCGAGTCTTCCGAAAAATTCTTGTCTATTAATTCCTTCAACAAATTAATAATTTTAAGCATTTTAACTCGACCAACAATTTTGTTAATTTAAAAAAATGTAATTCTTTCACTCAACACAATCATAATTATTTGAAGTAAATAAATCTCATATCTTATAATACACAAATTGCAAACTTTTTAACTGGAAACATAAGTTGTTTGACGCAAATCAATGTTCTTTCTACCAAACAAATATTTCAAATAAATGCGGTTTTACCCGCAAATAAATATTTCTTTGCCTCTATTGAAACAACAAATTTCTTTGAGTCAATGCATATTTATTTGAATCAAACAAAAATTTCTCTCTGTGTAGATACCGTCTAGGTTGAAAGTTAAAACAATGTCAAAAATGTGTAAAAATACGTTATTTTCCATTTTTATTAGGTAGTAGAAAAATAACGTCAGGTGATAGAAGCTTTTAAGTAGATTGAAATAAAACATATTTATTTGAAATACGTTTGCTATTCGAACGGACATTATCGCGACTTAGGGGTTCTTGTCGATGGGGTTAGACTCTGAGGGTCTGACGGCTACTAGAACTTTTAATTACCTACAATTTGAGGTAATACAGAAATTTATTCAAAAATTTTTGCAAAAGTTATAGACATTTTGCTGCAGCAACTGAATGAAAAACGTTTGCTATTCGAACGGACATTATCGCGATTTAGGGGTTCTTGTCGATGGGGCAAAACTCTGAGGGTCTGACGGCTACTAGAACTTTTAATTACCTACAATTTGAGGTATGATAGAAATTTATGCAAGAATTTTTGCAAAAGTTGTACACATTTTGCTGCAGTAATTGAATGAAATACGTTTGCTATTCGAACGGACATTATCGCGATTTAGGGGTTCTTGTCGATGGGGTAAGATTCTGAGGGTCTGACGGCTACTAGAACTTTTAATTACCTACAATTTGAGTTTTGATAGAAATTTATGCAAGAATTTCTACAAAAGTTATAGACATTTTGCTGCAGCAACTGAATAAAATACGTTTGCTGTTCGAACGGACACTATCGCGATTTAGGGTTCTTGTCGATGGGGCAAAACTCTGAGGGTCTGACGGCTACTAGAACTTTTAATTGCGTACAATTTGAGCTATGATAGAAATTTATGCAAGAATTTCTACAAAAGTTATAGACATTTAGCTGCAACAACTGAATGAAATACGTTTGCTATTCGAACGGACATTATCGCGATTTAGGGTTCTTGTCGACGGGGCAAAACTCTGAGGGTCTGACGGCTACTAGAACTTTTAATTACCTACAATTTGGGGTATGATAGAAATTTATGCAAGAATTTTTGCAAAAGTTATAGACATTTTGCTGCAGTAACTGAATGAAATACGTTTGATATTCGAACGGACATTATCGCGATTTAGGGTTCTTGTCGATCCAACCCAACTCTGAGGGTCTGGCGGCTACTAGAACTTGTAATTACCTACAATCTGAGGTATGATAGAAATTTAGGTAAGAATTTTTGCAAAAGTTATAAACATTTTGCTGCAGCAACTGAATGAAATACGTTTGCTATTCGAACGGACATTATCGCGATTTAGGGGTTCTTGTCGATGGGGCAAAACTCGGAGGGTCTGACGGCTACTAGCACTGTTAATTACCTACAATTTGACGTATGATAGAAATATATGCAAGAATTTTTACAAAAGTTATAGACATTTTGCTGCAGCAACTGAATGAAATACGTTTGATATTCGAACAGACATTATTGCGATTTAGGGGTTCTTGTCGATGGGGCAAGACTCTGAGGGTCTGACGGCTACTAGAACTTTTAATTACCTACAATTTGAGGTATGATAGAAATTTATGTAAGAATTTTTGCAAAAGTTATAGACATTTTGCTGCAGCAAATGAATGAAATACGTTTGCTATACGAACGGACATTATCGCCATTTAGAGGTTGATGTCCATGTGGCAAAACTCCGACCTTCTAAGGGCTACTAGGTCTTTTAATTGCCTACAATTTGAGGTATGATAGAAATTTATGTAAGAATTTTTGTAAAAGTTATGGAGATTTTGCTGCAGCTACTGAATGAAATACGTTTGCTTTTCGATTATCGCCATTTAGAGGTTGATGTCCATGGGGCAAAACTCCGAGCGTCTAAGGGCTACTAGGTCTTTTAATTTCCTACAATCGGAGGTATTATAGAAAGTTTTGCAACAATTTTTGCAACAGTTATTAAAACTTGTCTGTAGCTACTAATTGAAATACGGTTGCGATTCGAACAGACATTATCGCCATTTAGGGGCTGTAGTCATTGTTTTCTAACTTCTTCTATTATGTATTTTACTAAATAATTTGTTTACTATTCACATACATAATAAATTTTCCACGTTCTCTAATTTCAAAGTATAGAAGAACTTTTATTCTTAGAACTCTGTAAATGTGGAGTCTAATTTCGACGTAGGTAATGAGTATTTTACGTTTATTTCGGTAAACGTCACTCTGCCGGAAACAGACGTTGCGGCGGATATATAACACCGCTCTGTTGATTTTTAAATTTAGACGGAAGCCGCGTTTCGCCGACTAAGCGAAATAAAAGTTACCAGCTTGGAAAAATAATGATAATGAACGCTTCCATCAACAACAACTGGCACGTGCTCCGCGACAAGACTCTCGGTGGAAAGTTGACACTTTCAATTCGGCGTAAACTCGTAAACTGCATGATGTACCTAAACTTTCTTGGTAATCCCATATGAAGCAAAATAAAAAAAACCTTCAGCTATTTGTGAAGCTATCATGAAAAACAGTGAATAAATTACGAGTCAATTACTTAAGAATGATGACAAAAACTTGTTTAATAAGAAATAAATAGTTTAGACATAAAAAATAACAAAAACAGTTTCTGTTGACGTAGGCAGGGGGTGCAGGATGGTGCACCAAGCGCTTTTGCACAAAGTGGGGTAAGATTAACAATAAAAAAGTCACGAAATAAAAGCTGATTGATAACTAGTGTTAAAAATTAAACTGCAGAATTTAAATAAAAGTTAAAGAAAAATTATCTGTTACAAATACTCGAATACGAGTAACAATTCAATTCAGTTTTCTAATTTCTACCATAAGTTTTGCATCTCCGTCGGTCACACATTATTATCAGGAAATTTTAGTCTGTCATTCCCTAAGTTTTACAGATTTTTCAGCGAAGTATGTTGATCAAGAGTATAATGTTAAGCTAACAATAAAAATGACTATATAACTGTATAAGAACGCAAGTTACTTGGATGAAACTTTTTCAATTATTCTGCAAGCTTTTTTACAAGAAGTCCTTCGCCGAAACTCAAAATGTTAGGTATTGTAAAGAAATATAACCGACAGTTCTCTGCATATTTGCAGGTGAAAATTATTTGAAAATTTAATTGAGTATGTATTATTTTGAATACATAAAATTCAAGTACGGTAAGTTTGCTGTCCACAATTATTAACATAATAATGAAATCTTAAATAATACCAACCTAACCAATACAAAAATCTGATGTGGCCAGGCACATGACTTTATCATACTATATGAAAAATTAATAGTTTAGCTGCATGAGATTCTATTAGATGGAGATCGGTTGTGTCTGCATTAAAACAAAACTAGCCAGGATTTGACAGATATTTTGATTCTATTGACAGTAGGTCTTGTCAAAGCATCAGTGTTCGACACTACTTACTGTCATTAGAATGAAAATATTTGTTAAATCCTGGCTAACTAGTTTTATATTAATGCAGACACGACCAATCTCAATCAAATACAATTTGCTCATGCAGCTTAACTAATAAATTTACCAAAAAAACTCAGACATAAATTACACAAAATTTCCTCAACTTTACTTTTATTAATAAAATTATAAACCCCTAACCACAACAAGTATTTTAGAAACCTAAATACGTATTTCAGCAACTATGTTGCCATCTTCAGTAGAACCTAAAAAAAAGAAAAAGAGATATTAGCACTTCATAGTATCTTTACTGGATATTCTCCAAGCAAATCACTAGTGGAAGTCACTTCCACTAGTGATTTGCTTGGAGAATATCCAGTAAAGATACTATGAAGTGCTAATATCTCTTTTTCTTTTTTTTAGGTTCTACTGAAGATGGCAACATAGTTGCTGAAATACGTATTTAGGTTTCTAAAATACTTGTTGTGGTTAGGGGTTTATAATTTTATTATTAAGTTCGCCACAGTCTCCAAAATATTGTTATTTACTTTTATTATTTAACTATATTACAAAAAATATATTACGAAATTACAGAAATGGCGGCTCATTTGCAAAATCGTCGAAAAATGCTAAGGGTAAACCACCAGTTCGTTTGCATTAAAACAAATTAGCAAGAGTTTGACAGATATTTTGATTGTTACTATAAGTATTATCAAAACATCAACGTTTGACACTGCTGTATAGTATGACAAAGTTATGTGCCTGGCCAAGGATTGTTGTTTAAAACAGTTTGTTTTAAAACAGTATCTTAAACATGTTTTAAAACACATATTTTGTTTCAAACCACCGATATTTGAACAGTTTTTGTTGTTTTTCATATACAATATCAGTGGTAGCAAGTAAGATAAGGAATGAAAAGATCCTAATTTAAAGAAAATAATTGCATAAGTTAAAACATGTTTAAAACGATTTTGTTGTGAGTTATTTAAAACATGTTTTACAAAAAACAGTTTGTTTTGTTTAAAATAAAAAAAACGTTGTTTATAACAACCCTGGCCTGGCTACATCAGATTTTTTGTTGTTTACACACAAGCAAGTAAATTTTATTTCTACGGATTCTACCGATAAATATTGATATTTTTGACAAATTATGTATTTCAGAATCTAAAAGGTATTATTATTGTGTACTGCAAATTAATGGTAGCTTAAAAATTACAAATGTTGTTTATAATACAAAATTAATTAATTTTTCTTAAGTTTTCACATAAGATTGAAAAAAAAAAACGCGCAATATATAGCTATACATAGTTATAGAACTTATGACATGAATAGCAAGTATTGTCAAATAAGAAGATGTAACGTGGACTCAGGATATTGGTCGAGAAATTCTAACCTTACTATATAAACTTCATTGTTCATTGTTTTTTCGAATCATTTCCACATAAGATTTTACCATTTCCAAACAAAAAGAGCGTCGACCAGTTGATATAACAACAAATGTTAACTAAAATTTTGACTTAAGAACAAACGTCAAAATAAACACAAATAATTAAATCAAAAGATATCAAAATTAAGATACGATTTTCAAATTTAATATCTGAGCAAAACATAAATTCAAAACAACTTTTCCAGAACATCCAAAACTCTCTATATAATAATCAGCATTTTCTCAAGAAAAAAAAAAACATTCCCGATCACTGATAAATCGATCAAATATAGCATATTTATCAGTTTTTTTTTTTCAATTCACCCTCCGATGTACAACAGTGGGCTAAATAACGTACCTTGCGGTAGCGGATGCAGCGTGACAGCCGTGCTGAGACGTCCTCCGCCCATGCTGACTAGATGGGGAGCATCCGTTTGAAGTTTTAGGGCCCTGCCGCCGCTCTCCGTCAGTTCAACGGCCCCCGCGTTCACTGAGCCCCCTGCGCCACCTGTTAGGGTCACCCCCGACATATCTGGAACATTAGTAAACGTGATTTAGTCACCAAAGCCTATGGTCTCTGCGATGATGATTCATCGCATAGATACGAAGAGACCAACGCATCATAATAGCTTCATAAACCGCATATTTATATAACAGAAGAGGCTTGGTATTGCCTATTAAGATTCTTATGTGAGTCACTTATTTACAGGTTGGATAATTTTAGAATAAAATTATATAACAACAAAATAATAATAAATAATAATAATAATAATAATAAATAATCAACAATATATGTAAATATGAATAAGAAATACCAGCTCTACTACGCAAGATGTGTTATTTGAGAAAACAGAATTGTAGAAATAAAAAAAATATCTCACCGTAATTGAAGGTAAAGGTTTTAAAATATTTACTGAACATAGCAATATGCTTCATTCAACAGTACTCTCTGGGTGCCGAATGGTAACTGAGGATAAACCGGAAGACCGAATACGAACACGTCAAAAGAACGTTAGTTAATCAATTGACATTCAATGAGAATAGCCCGCAATTTCCGTTACAGAAAAGAAAAAACAAAACACTAGCACATTCGCGAAACAGTTAAGTCCTCGGTATATAATTAAAAATTCCATTTCGTTCGGTAATGTATGCAGTTAGAATTTTATTAGTATTCTAACCATGTTCGTATGCTATACAATAAAATTGCATAATGTAACAATAAAAATCTGATTGCTTATCATATTAGTTTATCATACAGTATATATAATTAATAGTTTAGCTGCATGAGAATCTATTTGATCGAGATCGATTGTGTCTGCATTAAAATAACACAAGTTAGTAAGAATTTGACAGATTTTTCGCAATATTGACAACTACTAAAGGTATCAAGACGAAAGTTCATATTTAGAAGTTTTATAACCAAACTTAGAGCTGAAAAGATTTTGGTCCAAAAGGGTCCAAAGGAACTGGATGTTTCCTCTAAGCATTTTTCAAGGATTTTGCAAATTAGCTGCCATTTCTGTAATTTTGTCAAAAAGTTAGATACTCTGGTAGTCAGGAATAGCAAAAATATAATAGAAATTGACGTGTATCGGAAAGATACTAACACAATCAGGTGTATCCCTAATGATTCGCAGCATCCTTTTCAACAAAAATTGTCTTTTATTAGTTGTTTAGTAAATAAGTTATTGAAATTTCCATTGTCCGCAGATAGATATCAGCAAGAATTATTGTTTATTAACAATGTTGTCATACATAATGAGTACCCTGAGAAAATAGTTGATAGAATGATGAAGAAGCAGAATCAAAAAATGTATGTAAATCAAATATCTACTTTAAATACTTTGTCTGTAGAAAAGAAGAAATATGTTAAAATACCGTTCGATTGTGCATATACAAGGGGTTTGAGAAGTATTTTTACATCACAAAATCTCTGTATAGCATATTCGACTCATAAATAATAACATAAAAAACCTTCTTGGAAACCCAAAGGATAAGGTAGATTTACTTGATAAATCTGGTATATATTGTATCAAATGTCATGACTGTGAAAAAGAATACGTAGGCCAGACTAGAAGAACAATTTTAACTAGGTTCAAAGAAAATGTAGCTCATTTTAAATATAATCGTTTTGAAAAATCTAGTGTGGCTCAACATATTTTAGACACAGGTCATAAAGTAGTTGTAGATGACTTAAAACTTGTAAAAGCTGTGTCAAATAATAGGGAACTAAACAGCTTGGAAAGTATCTTTATTCACTTGAATAGAGAAAAATTAATAAATTCAGACAGGGGTCCTATACCTAGCTCGCCATTGTTTGACCTGCTTTAATTAAAACATGTTTTTTACGCTTCAATGATCAAAATTCACTGAGGTGTGACCAACAAATGGGTATATATAGGGTTCCACTAGTGATTTGCTTGGACAATATCCAGTAAAGATACTATGAAGTGCTAATCTCTCTTTTCTTTTTTTTTTAGTTTCTACTGAAGATGGCAACATAGTTGCTGAAATACGTATTTAGGTTTCTAAAATACTTGTTGTGGTTAGGGGTTTATAATTTTATTATTAAGTTCGCCACAGTCTCCAAAATATTGTCATCAATCAAAATATCTATCAAATCCTGGCTAGTTGTTTTATTTTACAGGCAACCAAAAAATAATATAATAATATCGGCCAAAATTGATTTAGTTAGTGTTTATTTGACAATTTTCGACTATTTCCACGAATTCACAGCCACCTAGATTAATAAACACAAAGAATATCTTTTCGTTTCCTTGGTGATAAAGATTGACGATCGATATGTTTGTGTGTGCAGTATGTCATACTGATTGAAAATGTCACACATATAATTAATTTTAAATTTAAAATTTCATTTCCGGAAAAACCGGAAGTCACACCAACTTCAAGCGTATTCAAAAAAATTGCATTTTTTGTCTAATAGCACTTCTCGAAATTTCATTCGTCCAGCGTCAGAATTAAAAAAATAAATAAAAAGGCGTACCTATAACGTGGGTCACGCGGTATGTTTCTGATAGGTTTTGTTTAATGTCGAACAGATGGGAATGCAATAAAATTATCTTCATTAAATTTACTATGTCAATGTTTGGGGACGCAAGCTCCGATAAGATAATCTAGTTTGTTGAAACAATATTATTAAACTGTGGCTGTTGTCATAGTAGAAAACTGTTAATATTTTATTTAATAAACATCATGTGGATGAATTAGTAACAATTTGATTCATTTTCTGCATGTCTTATTTATAAGATGTCTACAAAACTGCGGGCGAAAAAAAATACTGATATTTTCTAAACCTAACTTCAATAAGTTTGGTATTTTTTACCGATAATAATTGATTTTTGAACGCATCGTAAACAATGAACTGTGAAATATATTGCGCAAAATAAATAAATTCCGATAACATATAATGAAAACCTACTTTTGTTTTTATCATAATCGTAAGAAAGTGGGTTAAAATATGTAGCAGTAAATTTAAAGTATATTCCATACTGTAGAACTGCTGTGGTACCTTTATAGTTCATAAACGACGACGACCAGGCACTAGTTGTTACATTGAAATCATTGAAAAACGTAAAATTATCACGCATCACGCTATATTTAATTACAATCTGTATTATTTAATTACAATAAAGATAGTGTAATATTTCCGCCAAATTCTTGTAAGATCACAGTGCGAATATACAATGAAAATGTAAAAACAAATGGGATGTAAAATTACACTGATTCTCTGGGGATAAAACAAACTATACTATTCCGACTGTAAATCTACAACATTTTTACTTTATCATACGCAGTATGATGAAGTATTGTAATCGTGCCGAAAAAAAAATTTGAGATTTTAGCGGAAATAGGTCTTTATGGGTCCCCTGAACTTTTTTGACCAAGGTACAAAAAAAATGTCTGTGTGTAAACGATTTTTGTGGCGACGATTCCGGAGAAACTACTAAAGGTATCGGGACGAAAGTTCATATTTAGAAGTTTCAAATGAGCCGGTATTTCTGTAATTTCGTCAAAATAGATAAATAATAAATTAAAGTAGAGGAAATTTTATATAATTTATGTCTATAACATTTTTTGGTAAAATTAATAGTTTAGCTGCAGGAGCAAATTCTATTTGATCGAAATCCTATCTGCATTAATAGTAGGTAGCCAGGATATTTTGAAACTTTTGACAGTATTCAGAACGTCAGCGGTTGCGAAACGTCGATTCAACACGCAAATGCATGGAGAATGTGATGAGGAGGAGAAACACGCGCGCACGTACGTTATGTGAAACAACTGGAAACAGCTTGGTGTTTCCATGGTGTTTACAAAGTCAATGTGTATTTCAAGTGCGGATTGCGGATAGCAATATTGTTATGCATTTTTCAAGGATTTTGCAAATGAGCCGCTATTTCTGTAATTTCGTCAAAACAGTTAAATAATAAATTAAAGTAGAGGAAATTTTGTATAATTTATGTCTATGACATTTTTTGATAAAATTAATAGTTTAGCTGTAGCAGCAAATTCTATTTGTTCGAGATCGTGTCTGCATTAATATAGGATTTGCCAGATATTTTTATTCTAATGACAGTAGGTAATGTTAAAGGCTGATTTTGTGACAATACCTACTGTCAATATCTGTCAAATCCTGGCTAATTCGTTTTATTTTAATGCAAACACGATCGATCTCGATAGAATCTCATGCAGCTAAACTATTAATTTTACACATTGTATGATAAAGTCATGTGCCTGGCCACATCAGATTTGTTTTATTTTAAATGATTTCTGTGTGGTCAGCTTAATCTGTTGCCGACCCTTAACATTTGAGTCTTGATAACAGAGTATTTCAACTAATTTCATATTAAATAAATAAATATTATAAATATTGTTAACCTTCTTGCTAATTTATTTAGTTTGTTTGATTTCTATATCAGTATCTACTTTTTTTATTTAATCAATCACGTTTTCTATGAAGAGATATGACTTGTTGGCTTTCTAGAATCAACCGATATCCGGTTCAATAAATAATTATTAGCAAAATGTCATAAGTTAGCTTCATACAAAATACCTCAAAAACACACAAAATTATAAATTAGAATCAGAAACAAACACCACATATATTAAAAATCAGATATTGAGATGAAATAACACTTAAGAACCTGACCGAGTCCTTTCATCAAAACACTGTGATTTAGAATTGATTTAGATAAACGCAACATTGTGACATGGCGCAGTCGGCAGAATTTTTTTTATAGAAAACCCCAAATAACCGTGGAACATATTATATAAAATACAGTTTTATAACGGTATAATTATTACCGTGATATAAAAATGTATTAATAAAGATAACTATCACGACAAAACTATTTGATAACGTGCCAGGAACGCTAATTAAAAAAAGAGCGTCGACCAGTTGATATCATTAAGCAAACTCGTTCCCAGTGATGACACACCTAATTAACGCTTTTTTATCCAGTCAAAAGAATTTCTTTAAATGGTAGACCGCATATTCAAATGCCGTTGATAGTCCGTGTACTGTGTCGGCTTATTCTGACGCTTGTTAAATTTATCAATTTAAAAACTTGCAGCTATACAGTAGGGACGAGACTATTAACGCCCAAGGTTGTTCCAATCGTGACAATTATTGTGATTTTGTATCATCTCTATTTTAAAAACAATTTCCTACGTTTGTCTTTTCATTCTTATTGTTTGTCTTATTGAAAAATATTACTGGAGGACTTTTATAAATGAAATTAAATCTACATAACTTTTGACGTGGTTGAAGCCCAAAAGTTAGGTACAGAATTTACATTCAAAAATAGGGACAATATTTGAATTCTGCTATGGTCTGGGTGATCTTTGGAGTCATAACGGCACATCTATCAAATGATTAAGCCAGCTAAATGGGTTGATGACCTCGCAATATGCAATTAAGTTCATAGTTCATGGATGCTTCAATTAAGAAACTTGACGAGTGCAGCACACATGTGTTATGTATATCGCAGTACCAATTTTCAGCTTCACTAGCACTCGATTATTGTATCAACAAAACAAATGAGAGTAAATAAGCATCACGAGCAGATGCGTTCTTCGTATCTATTTTGCTCTCTTCGTTGTATGTAGTCAATAAGCAATCAACTTCTTTTTCTTTTTGAAAATAACTAACTGAGACTAATAAATTACCAGTATACAGTAATTCCTAAGTAAGGTCCAGTAATGATATAGTGAGATTAAAAAGTACCTTCACATGAGGATAATTTATAAAAAAAGAATTCACATTGATAATACTGGGAACCATCAATTTTTTTATTAACAAATATTCTCTCAAAGCATTAGTTAATAATGTTACAAAAGAACAGTTTCCTTTTACTTTATTTGGGTGTTTCAGGCCAGAATAATGATTTTTTTGTTGGCGTCATATTTGGCAAGTCAGTGAGACAGATGTATAGGCCAGTGCTGAAGCATTTGAAAATTGTGAAAAGTAAAAAAAACATAATAGTAGAATGATTCCCATTGGAAAAGAACTGGCAGCAACAGATTGGGGCTGGAACTAACATCAACGTGGCATTATGCCCAAATTTACAGAAAAGGAATTAATTCCGGGAATATTGCTCAAAACTATTTGCTGCAGCTGTGAAACTGTAATGTAAACTGTATGTAACAGTTTAAAATGTGGCTGCCATTAACATGGTTTCAAATGCACAAATATATGCTCAAATTGTTATTGTACTGAAAAATGCTCCAATGTGGAAGAAAAAAGCTACGAGGAAGTTAGTAATTCAGATGAAATTGAGGATGAAGAACCAATGCAGACTGGAAATAATCTAACGATGAAGAAATGCCATCAAAGAGACAAAAAGTAATGGGATAGTAACAAATGTAAATGGAATTTATTAAATCAACAGCAGGCACAGCAGACACATTTTTTAGATGAAATCCCCTTTAAATCCTACCTTTAATTATATTTAGAACAACTATTTTCGCATATTTTTTGCAATCTTCATGTTTTATGGATTTGTAATTTTTTTTGTTTATCAATGTAACATGGAATCTTACGTTTTTCGAGTAATTAAACTATACATTTTAATAAATATCTCAAAATTGTACATAATGATTAAAAAAATTGGATTCGATTTATTTCATCTTTTTGCATTTTTTGAGAACATTTACCATAGTAACGTATATTTTTACACCATCAGAAAGTAGAGATTTCAACGAACAAAAATCCCACCGACTTTTTTTTAAAAAAAGCAGGTACTTAGACGTGGGAATTTTCGATTGAAAATTAGGGTGCTTTTTCGAAACCAAAAGAAACAAAAAAAAACTAAAACTTGGCTATTTGAATTTTTCACATACATTTTGAGGTTATGTGAAAAAAGTGTAAATACAAAAGTTGTAGATCTTTTTATTACCTACAACTTTGCCATTTAACTTTTTTCCAGAGGACTTGTAGTTTTGCCGGAAATCGAGATAAACCGTTTTCTACCCTTAAAAACTCACCCTCTTCCACTTCCCGACCTTAGATCGCCCGTAAATTATTTTCCTTTTGTTTGTTATATTCACTTCCTTTTCCAATGAGTTTCATCCTAATATCTATTATTTTTTTGGTTTCAAATATTATCGACCCTGGTCTAGTAGGTCTATTAGAATAGAAAATGTAAAGCCAAACAAAATATAAGACCATACACATCAGAACACCTGAATTTAACAATGTAAAAAAGAGCTTTATATTTATGTTGTTACAATCATTCTCAATTTCTCAATATCAACAGAATCGACCAAGTCAATTCTTTGGAATTAGTATAAATAAGCACCATGGTGCAATTTATCATGCGGGGTGAGGTTGAAGACCCGGTATATTTACGAGTAAGGCAATAAACATAAAAAAGGATATTCTTTGGAAATTGGTATACAGGGTCCTGCAACTAAGCTCCCGTCTTCTGTAGCTCACTTAGTCATTAAGCTAAGAGTTTGAGATTTTGCAGGCTTACCCTGTAGTTCAAGGTACAATTCAAGAAATTATTTTTTATTATACAGGGTGTTCCAAAAATGTGCAACGCCATGGTAATATATTTTTTTAAATTGCATGCTATACATTTTTCTACACATTTGGAAGCCTTTTATGGTTGCCTACATATCACCAAAATTTTATTGAAATCGGTTGAGTGACCGCAGCGGAAAAAAATAAAAACAAAAAAAAAAAAATGATTTTGCATCGTAGGCTTTAAAAATCAATAAAAACCACAAAATGCACCTCGTTAATAAAATTTTGCGACGTGCTTATTAAGTTAGATGTAATAGTCTCGTTAACCAAGTGATATTGATCCAAATTATACAGGGTGACCAAAATCGAGTGTCAAACTTGTCAAACTTCAAAGCGCGCTATTGTTCTTATTTTAAATTGGAACCCATAATTTTTTTTAGGTGAAACGATGCGGAATTAAAGAATAAATATTGTTTCTGAATACAACCCCATCACAATTCCCAATATTTTAAAAGTTATTCGCCAAAAACTCATTTTTCAACGTTTCCAACGGCAATTTTAGGTAATAAATATCGTACGCGTTGAAAAACAATTTATTACATAAAATATAACGCAGAGAGGTATTTTCGATTTTACTGTACTTAATTAAGTAGTTATTCAATTGCTAAATTTACTGAAAAATTTACCTATAGCCACATTTCCGTCCTTACCGCTATAGGTAAATTATGCAGTAAATTTAGCATTTGGATAACTACTTAATTAAGTACACTCAAATCTAAAATACGTCTATTATTTTTTATGAAATAAATTGTTTTTCAAAGCCACGTACGATATTTATTATCTAAAATTGCCGTTGGAAACGTTGAAAAATGAGTTTTTGGCGAATAAGTTTTAAAATATTGGGAATTGTTATGGGATTGTATTTAGAAACAATGTTTATTTTTTAATTCTGCATCATTTCACATAAAAAAATTTATGGGTTCCAATTTAAAATAAGAACAATAGCGCGCTTTGAAGTTTGACAAGTTTGACACTCGATTTTGGTCACCCTGTATAATTTGGATCAATGTCACTTTGTTAACGAGACTATTACATCTAACTTAATAAGCACGTCGCAAAATTTTATTAACGAGGTGTATTTTGTGGTTTTTATTGATTAATAAAGCCTACGATGCAAAATCAATTTTTTTTGGTTTTTATTTTTTTCCGCTGCGGTCACTCAACCGATTTCAATAAAATTTTTGTGATATGTAGGCAACCATAAAAGGCTTCCAAATGTGTAGAAAAATGTATAGCATGCAATTTAAAAAAATATATTACCATGGCGTTGCACATTTTTGGAACACCCTGTATAATACAAAATAATTTCTTCAATTGTACCTTGAAGTACAGGGTAAGCGTGCAAAATGTCAAACACTGAGCTTAAGGAGTAAGTGAGCTACAGAAGACGGGAGCTTAGTTGCAGGACCCTGTATAATTGGTATTTAAGATAATTGGTATTTAAGATAATTCTCTCTTTCTTTTTCACAGTTCTTGTCTATCTGCTTTAGCTATTAATATAAAATTTAGCGTATTAATTTCTAAAATATGTCGGTCCTTTCGCCAAATATAAACCTACCCTCTGTTTACAGTAATCAGCGAAATCTCTGTAATAAGAGACGATTTTGAATCACCTTGTATGTATAGGACACCCAATAACAATTTTCTATTATAAGTTATTGACCTGAAGTAAATAAAACCAAATTCTTCCATTCCCTACTCGGGTAATACTTATTGTCGAACTTCCCTCGTCTGTTAGGGCTGGTATTGTGCAAAATCACCCCTCTTGAGTCATAGGGGATTTCAATTCTCAATCCCCACACTCTATATTTCACGCCAAATCTCGTAAACACAGTCGTTTGTTTAAGTACGTCATGACTTCATCTATTATTAGTTTTTCATTACTTAAACACAGTCAGCTCACCTGATTGGATAACATTTTCTTACATACAAAATTCTTACCTTACATTTTACGTAACTATCTAAAAAATGTACCATTAAACATGGCTATACATATCTAGTCTGTTTAAAATACCTACACGTTTTACTCGATAAACATGCAAAATTCCAATCATTGAAGGGCAAACTGTCTCTTTGAAAATTTGCTGATTGAATTAGGTATTTTATACGACCTGAATAGGTCGTAGTTAATTGCGAATTGCTATTGCTTGCGTCGTTCGGCATTCTTCTTGTGTATGAATGGCTTATTGTTATGTGCGTGCATTAAAATCGTTGACGCAAAGCGTTTTATTTACTGCTCGCTGCATGTATGCCCCCCCCCCCACGACATATAAAATTGTTCAATTAATACCGAACAGGTTTACACGGTGCAGTCTCGGCACTGTTTGACCTTAGCCAAGGCCATACCTACTCTTGATCCACCGACCACCTCTGAATCCCTACGTGTTCGATTTTGCCGCATGTAAATCTTGTTCTATTTGGTTATTTTATGATAGAATGAATATTAGTTTAGGTAGTAGTATATTGGTATGTATGTAATCACTGTTCAAATACAACTTATACCACAATATACAGGGTCCTGCAACTAAGCTCCCGTCTTCTGTAGCTCACTTACTCATTAAGCTAAGAGTTTGTCATTTTGCAGGCTTACCCTGTACTTCAAGGTACAATTCAAGAAATTATTTTTTATTATACAGGCTGTTCCAAAAATGTGCAACGCCATGGTAATATATTTTTTTAAATTGCATGCTATACATTTTTCTACACATTGGGAAGCCTTTTATGGTTGCCTACATATCACCAAAATTTTATTGAAATCGGTTGAGTGACCGCAGCGGAAAAAAATAAAAACAAAAAAAAATTATTTTGCATCGTAGGCTTTAAAAATCAATAAAAACCACAAAACGCACCTCGTTAATAAAATTTTGCGACGAGCTTATTAAGTTAGATGTAATAGTCTCGTTAACCAAGTGACATTGATCCAAATTATACAGGGTGACCAAAATCGAGTGTCAAACTAGTCAAACTTCAAAGCGTGTTATTGTTCTTATTTTAAATTGGAACCCATAAATTTTTTTATGTGAAATGATGCAGAATTAAAAAGTCAATATTGTTTCTGAATACAACCGCATCACATTTCCCAATATTTTAAAAGTTATTCGCAAAAAACTCATTTTTCAACGTTTCCAACGGCAATTTTAGATAATAAATATCGCACGTGGCTTTGAAAAACAATTTATTTCATAAAAAATAATAGACGTATTTTAGATTTGAGTGTACTTAATTAAGTAGTTATTCAAATGCTAAATCTACTGCATAATTTACCTATAGCGGTAAGGACGGAAATGTGGCTATAGGTAAATTTTGCAGTAAATTTAGCAATTGAATAACTACTTAATTAAGTACAGTAAAATCTAAAATATCTCTCTGCGTTATATTTTATGTAATAAATTGTTTTTCAACGCCACGTACGATATTTATTACCTAAAATTGCCGTTGGAAACGTTGAAAAATGAGTTTTTGGCGAATAAGTTTTAAAATATTGGGAATTGTTATGGGGTTGTATTTAGAAACAATGTTTATTTTTTAATTCTGCATCATTTCACATAAAAAAAAAAATTATGGGTTCCAATTTAAAATAAGAACAATAACACGCTTTGAAGTTTGACAAGTTTGACACTCGATTTTGGTCACCCTGTATAATTTGGATCAATGTCACTTGGTTAACGAGACTATTACATCTAACTTAATAAGCACGTCGCAAACTTTTATTAACGAGGTGCATTTTGTGGTTTTTATTGATTTTTAAATCTTACGATGCAAAATCAATTTTTTTTGGTTTTTATTTTTTCCGCTGCGGTCACTCAACCGATTTCAATAAAATTTTGGTGATATGTAGGCAACCATAAAAGGCTTCCAAATGTGTAGAAAAATGTATAGCATGCAATTTAAAAAAATATATATTATCATGGCGTTGCACATTTTTGGAACACTCTGTATAATAAAAAATAATTTCTTGAATTGTACCTTGAAGTACAGGGTAAGCCTGCAAAATGTCAAACTCTTAGCTTAATGAGTAAGTGAGCTACAGAAGACGGGAGCTTAGTTGCAGGACCCTGTATACCTGGTATAAGTAGAATCTGACATGTTGTTACTGTTACTCAAGAAATTTATAAAATTGATTTCTTTATCGCAAAAATTCTCAATCAATATTATTAACATATCCGAAACTTCTTATTCCTAATTTTTTCCTATAATTTCTAATAAATTTTCACGCTGAGAAAGCAGTTTTTTTTTTACTGTGGTTACTTACTTCTATAACTGCCATATATCTATAATAACTCATATAACTCGTAACACATAATGTCATTTTTGTGTAAATCGTATTGAACAGCTGCGACGGAGTTGGACAATGGATACTGGAAAATGACTCTTACAATTGTAATTTTAAATATAATTTCAGCGCCTTCAGTTTTAGTATTGTTTCTTGCCAAGCATTTCTTTGATAAACTAATTGCTTATATTGTAAAGATTGAAAACATACCATAATTGCAATAATTGAATGTTTTAATCCAACGTAATGTTCCTTTATGTATGGCTTGGAACATTTCTGATAATATCGGGTCAATTTAATGTGAAATGAAAGGTGTAATGAAATTAGTAGCCAATGACATTTGTTTTCTTTTTTGGCCAAGAGGGACAGTAGAGATTTTATAGAAGCGTATACAGGGTGATTTTTTAGTTTACAGGGTGAAATTTTGAAACATTTCAGTTTTTTTGCTGTTTTTACTCAAAAGAGCAGTTGAATTGGACGTTTGCATAGATCAAAAACATTTCCATTGCATATGCACGAAAAAGTCCAATTGCGAACTTAAGTTATCTTTAAAGATGGTGGATTAACTATGGCCAACGTTCAGTTTGAGTGTGAAATTTTTGAAGGATTTCTCTTACCCTTTTTCCATATTGTACTACAATTATTGGTCTACAGATTTTTTTTCAAACTTTTGTTTTTTCATAAAAATAAAATTTTGCGTTTGGAGTGCTTTGGTACGAAAATCAAGATCGTTTTTTATTGAATTAAAATTATGGCAATTTGGTTCCACTTGTCTGACGGTCAGGTCTTTCTTGTTCGTTTTTCACGTAAAAATTACATATTCTAATAAAAAATATCTAAAAAAAAGCAACAACACAATGCATTCAGGCTGCTGTTTGAAGTGCTCTTTATTTAAACATGACATAAAAATAAAAAAGAAGACTTGGTTTAAAGTGTGACATTCAATCTTAGTAAAAACAAACAGAAGAACAAGAACAGGTAACATACGTCTAAAATTTACAGTAAAGAACAAGTATGATACTTCATAATTGAAAATGACGAAAAGACCACCTAAAATGATAAATTCAAACATGCTGCCCATAACAACACCAATGGTTTCTCCACGATCTTTAAAGATAACTGAAGTACACAGTTAGATTTCTCTTGTCGTTGCAATGTTTTTGTTACAAACGTCAATATTCCACTGGTTTTTAGTAAAAACAATAAAAAAACATTGTTTAAATATTTCACCCTGCATAAGAAACCTGTATGCCGGTGTTTACCAAAACAAGACAAATGTCATTATTACCGATTGGTTTTAAAACACCTTTCTTTTCATATTAAATTGACCCGATATTATCAGAAATGTTGCATAGCCAAACATTGGATTTAAACGTTCTATTATTGCGAATGTGGTGTGGGTTTAATCTTCACACTACAAGCAATTAGCTTTTTAGGGAAACATTTGAATTGACTGACTATTATTGAAGATATGAGTGATTAAGAATTTGCACCGTTTTTTTTTTTTTTTGGCCCACAGTGTATTATATCAGCTCATTTGACGTCGATTTTCTCGCAAATCTAGGGGTATTTTTTTAAATTCTTTGGCTGTCCTGGTTTAATATGCTACAACTCACAAAAATTAGAAATCTGTATATGTTGGCGTTTACCCGATTTTTCCAAATTAAGAAGAATAGGAACCGTTTTTGTCCAGTAAATTTAATTCGTTTAACTTTACCAATTAATTACTCCGGAAATAATGCATTGACTTCAACGAATTAAAAAGTAAAATCACCTGCGGAATGCTAGCTTTCAATATGCTTTTTTGTAAAATGATCGGAATAGTGGTTGACCCACAAAAAGCTATATTATGCAATTCCAACAATTACGTTATTAGGACAGCTAGAATAATGAAATACACACTGTAGGCTACTATAAAATGACTTTACTATTTGTTGGCATGTAACATAACATAAACAAACTTATTTTCTGATAAGTTTGAGCAAAAACGGTAATTCCTAGAATTACCAGCAGTTTTATCGTATAAACAACACACTATTGATGATATTTTTCAAATGTTTCTGTTCTAAAGTGTACCTAATTCTTCAGGGCACTGAAAGGACAGTTCAAAGACACCGAAGACGAAAATCAGTCAGTTTTTTCACCAATACTGCCAATAAAACATTAAAAAATGTATATGGACTTATTATTTACTGCTGTGATATCGAAGGTTTTTGTTTTTAATCTGTTTTAATCAGTTTAATTCTGTATCTAAAATAACAACAATATTATGTAAGTATTTGTTAACAAGAGAAGCTGGTTTTTAACTAATAAGTATAAACTGTAACTGTTAGTTTACCTTTAACCCGTAAGATATTATTTCTGCTTAATTATATTAATTTTCTGAGAAATCAATAATAAAAAATCATGATAACTTTATAAAATAGTTTAAATCAATATTTCCTGCTTCAAATTACACAAAAATCAAACAATTACTTTACATGCAAAATTACTAAAAGTTCGAATGTGTTCAATAAATAAAAACACGTGATGTTAAGAGTTTAAGAAAATATTTATAGTAATACTGAATAGACCAACGTTAATTTTATCAATAGAGTTCCTATAAGGTTAAAGTTTGCATAATATTTTTAGCAGTTTATCACGAATCCTTGAAACACACTGATCCGACAACATAATATTATGTATGCATGATTATCTTTCTGTGGATTTATTCAACAAAGTTTGCATTTTAACGTACTCCCATAATACTTATAGTAATCTCAATTAAATTTATAAAATATTTCCTAGTTTTATTCAATTCAAATCTGAACGCAATGAAAGTGTTTGCAATTTATACCGTCAACCAAACCCACTGTTGTATGTAGATGTATGCAGATATCAGCGAGTGCTGAATATTAAAAAAAGTCGTAAAATAAAGGATGACGCAAACTGCATGACCTAAATCAACTGCAACGAATTATGTAAATTGTAAATACCGTACAGAGACAGACAGCCCCACATGTTTACAAAAGACCCCTGTATTAAATCACATATAAGGAAGCAATATTTGTAAACAAACCTTCACAAAATAGTATTACATCATATTTGTTTATACAAGACAATATTTTAAAACCCATGCATTCAAAATTATCGATATACTCAAAGTTATAACCTTAAAATTTGTGTTATCAAACAAAACAAAACATAACAAAAGATAAGAAAACAAAAACAAACTAATGTCATCCGCGTATAAAAACTAACGACCTCTATATTTAAAAACTGTACAAGTGCCACAAAACCGAATAATAAGTCTAATTTTGAAACATCGTATGCACCTGGTCAGTTTGTGTGTATTGTTATAATTACCTTTGCGTTTCCCCTAGCAAAACGTCCGGTCCAAAACTATATTCGAAAATCTTGCCGCTATTTACAGCTACATCCGCTGTACGCTATTTTTCATCAGAGCGCGGAAGACGACACATAAACATAGCGAAATAAAGAACACCCACACGCAACAACACGCGGCGCAGAAACATGCAACAACACAACGAGCACGGCTCTATGAACTGGCCCCTCGAGTTCACCGAAGTAAACAGAAAAATTAAACCGAAGCGTGCTTTTTCTGTTACCGACGGCCACCGCGACACCAGCGCCATCTCTTAACGCACTCCCGAACTACAAATACCGATTTCTGTATATAATTCGTTACTTATTTAGTTTTAATTTAAAAATTACTCCCTATTGAGCTCATAAGCAAATAGTAAGTGTTAAATATTAAAAATAAACTAATTATTCACAAATAATCCAGTTTGTAGTTGTGACTAACTTCACATGATAACAAAGAGTGACATGACAGGACAACGTAACCTAACTTTTTTTGTTTATACTGTTCTTCTTACCAGTTCTTACGGTTTAATTCTACATGATGAGCCGTCGATATTACTGTGATTATTGTGATAAGACGTTTATTGATGATTTAGACGCTAGAAAGAAACATCTCACCAGCAGTCATCACATAAAACTAAGAAAACTTCATTATGAGATGCATAGAGGTAACCTAACCTAACTTTGTAACCGTAAAACATTCAAAACTCCTATTTTTCTTCATACAATTCCAGATCTTAGGACTATTCTAGCTGAGGAATCTGTAAAATTACCCTGTCGCAGGTTCTTACAAAGCGGTAGTTGTCAATTTGCGGGTAATTGTAAATATACGCATTACACTCCGGAAGAACTGTGGCATATTAAGCAGAGAAGTGAGTTGTTTAGTGTTTTTTCAAATGAATCGTTATTGAAAGTTATGATTTTAGTCGAATACGAAGATTACGAAAAGAAAATGGCTAAGTTAAAAGTGCCTGAAGTCCCGTCAATGGAATCGTGGCTTGAGAAGTACTATAAGACGCATAATAAAGCGAAAGATCCGGATTCCGTTGATGTTTTTTGGACGTATCCGGAGATTTTGGAGAGTCGGACGGATTTGCCCCCGTCTATAAAGAAATTCCAGCCCGAGCATTTTACGGACGACCAGTTCGAAGAATGGGGCTAATTTTTATTGATAATAATTAATGTGTTGTAGATTTGTGTGAATGTGTTACAAAGTTACTAATAAATTTAATTTTATTCATTACTGATTGTATTGTTATACGGTTCACTTTTCAAACTTTTTCTGCTACACCGCTTGACGAAAAAAATTCATATTTACATAGAGTATAACTCAAGATCTTGCCTACAGACTGGCTTTTGTATTTTTCTGATTTTCTTTGCAATAAAGGCTATAAACAAGATTTTCATGGAAGCGGATATCTAATAATAATTTTTGTCTAATGAGACTATTGAAATAGAAACACATTTCAGATGTTCATTAATTTTATAAAGCGACAAAAAATCGGATGTAAGTTTGTTTTGATATGCATTACAAAAGCAGTTTGGGATTACAAGCAAAAACGATCAAGTTTATTTGTAATAAGTATTTATTACTATCATCTTGAATAAAGCAGGGAAACACTAAAATCATTACAAATACAAATTTTATATACGCTCTCGTAATTCCTATAAATAAAATAACAAATTTGTGGGACACACTAAGAAAAACACTAAACGGTATTGTTCAAAGTTATTGCACAGTTGTTTCCTTTTTCTCATAGTATATCGACATTTGAATGCAAAAGAAACGGAATATAATATCCGAAATAATGAGTATTCTTGCTCACTTCTTTTGTAATTTGACAACGTTCCACGAAAAGAACTCTGGTATAAAAATAATAATATTCTCAGTCGTAGTATACAATATTGTTATAATGTTCATATTATAATATGAGAGTATGTTATGTTTTATTTTGTTGATTGTTAATTTTGAATACACGTCGATGAAATATTGTTTTGGTCAATTTTGATGTATTGATTGAAAAACAAAATATGATATTTGCTTTTGTGGAGCTGTCCCAATACTCTTAATGTTTTTGCATACTTAAATTAGTTAATCTTGGGAACAAAGTATAGAAATTTAAATTAATTTTTGGGTTTTTAATTGACAGATTATCTAATGACTGGGACGGCTCCTTTAAAAGGTATGCGATACAGAAATTTGGTTATAACCAACAATATTTTATTTTTGCATTTGTATATACTTAATATATATTATAATAATTATAGGTTATAACTTTATTTCGTTGACACTCTGTATAGCACGTCATAGAAAATGGGAAACGTCAGTATGTCTCCTTTACTTGTTAAGAGCAGTAAATTATTTAGCATTGCGTATTCAAAACAAAAGATATTGACGATTAGTATTATTATTATAAATTATCGTATAAACAAGTACTGGGTGTTTCTTTTTCTATGCGACGCAGTTGTATTATTTATAATCTAAATCTAGAGATCTTGGTAAACTTTCTTAAGTACATTTTAGCCCAGGATTTTTTAAGGAAGAAAATGATAAACAAATTTTGATGTGAACTGGTATTGTAATTTATATTTTTAAGTTAAAATGGCTAAAATCGGTTTAAAAATCTATTGTCTACTAACAATTCCTCGCTGTTCTACGCATTTAGGCCTTTTGTACGAAATTCCAAAGGAACAACAGGGGACTCCGTTTTGCTACGGTTTGATATTCAATAATTTTTGTATTATTTACCCGATTTTTCATTATTTTTTCGAGATAGTGTAAAGAAATTCATCAAAATTATCACATGTCACTGTAATTTTGAATAAAAAAGTTTTACACTATACTGGGTGAACATAACTGTTCTGAAGTATTCAATTCACAATGATTTGTTTCCAATTTCTGATTTTTTGTGGAAAATTTACAATTTTATGTATGGTAATGATAAAAAATAAAGAACCGATACAGCGATGTGTCAAAAATTACACAGACAAAATTTGACTGTCTCTGAGGTATGTCCATCAGAAGGTTAAGAAAAATTCGATAAAATGGGAAACAAAATTATTATCTATCAAGTTTTCAGAAAATTTTATTTCAGTAAAAGGTTATATAGTCTTAAACCTAAAATGCAAACATCAAGATTTAATTATCTGCTTGCATATACTGGGTGTTACAAAATCAAGAAAATGACTATGACTAAAGAGTAAAGTACCTCTATACTGAAAGACACGAAAAAAATTATTAGAAAAAGGTATTTAGAAGCATTCCAAGATATCAAATACGAAATTAGAATTACTTTCGTAAGGTTTTTGTTTTTGATCACAAGTTAACATTTTTATCAAATTTATAAACTAAAAAATAGAAATGTAGTATTAAAAAGTTAACTAAGCAACATATCCTAACATTTCATTTTGATAACTGACAACAGAAAATAATTAAAAACGAACGACAATAAGCAACAAAAACAGGCATTGATTGTAAAAATATTAAAAAGATAACACATTCTAACATTTTGCTTTAATGAATGAAACGAAAAAAAAAATACTAAAACGAATATAACCTTATTTTTCTTTATTAACTACATATCATACCTCCGTTTTCAATGCATAGTATTGTACATTTGTTCATCGCTTTATGCACATTTCTGATTGTTTTACGAGTTATGTTATGTTATTGTTTGTTATGTCAAACTAATAACTATTGCGGCCTCATTGCTGTTGCTAAGCAACACCAGTGAAGATCACGAAGAAGAAGAACACATTTTATAGTTTCTTACACGATCCACTACACCGGACTGCTTACTTCGTATCCCAAATTCGTTCATTTCTGCGCATGACGTCACTGCGAGAACGATGTTGACATTGACACCTAGGCAACCAAATACATCCTTAAGTTTTTGACTTTTGTAATTGTTTTAGGTTAACAAGTTGACAACCATGACAACGCTTTAATTGTCAAAAAAGCTTGAACGTCACAACGACATATTAGTTACCATGGCAACGAACGCTACTTCTCGCAATGACGTCACTTGTAGGCGTGGCCGATGCGCGCAAGCAGACCGCTGATCGTGGTTTTTACGTGTCTTAATATTACTGTACGTAGTTCGCAGTCTGAGTGATTAAAACGTTTAAAAATGCATGCAAAAAAATTAACCTTTGAAAAAATGAAAGAAATGATAAACTCTGTTGTTACTTATGGTATTGCTATTATTTTTTTTTGTTTATTAAATCAAACAAAAAAATGTTAGCTTGTGATTAAAAAAAGATCTTTCGAAAGTAATTCTAATTTTGTATTTGATACCTTCTATGTTGCTAAATACTTTTTCGGATAATTTTTTTGCGTATCTTTAAAAATACAGGTTCTTCACTTTTTAGTCATTTTTAACACAGACACGTTTTACTGAAATAACATTTTCCGAACAATTGATAATATTTTCTTTTTTTCCATTTGAGTCCAAGTTAGTGCTGAAATATCCTAGAAACGGCCAAGTTTTAACTTCACGTGTATTTTTCCTTTTTATCATAAAAAATCATTCTTCTGAAATTTCCCCTATAAATTTGCAGGACTCAAAACTGAATTTTGGAACTTCTGTACAAAAGGCCTTCCCCAATTTTTTTTATCAAATCTCCTTGGACGATATCCTATTAAATATATTTTTTCTTCAAAACTGGTGCGGTCTTACTCATTTATAATAATGCAAGCAAAAAGGTGCATCGTTTAAAAATGTTATTCGTAAGGATGGTGCAAAATCAGCAGGATACAATTCTCTCTAAGGATAAAGTTATTATTAGTCCTTTATTTCATAGTTACGCGTCTCTATGAGTTTCATCAATTTTTTTTTGGCGGATTGACATTTCTAGCCCCAAACAAGTTTTTTTTTTTTCATTAAATTATTAATATATATTTATACCGTGTGATCTCGAAGGGGTGCAACTCAAATCCTTCGACACATAATCCTGCTTTAAAGGATCTAAAAAACATTCTTATGTACATACAGTAAAATAGTCGAGTAACTTGTTATTACTATTATCATTATTATTATTAATATTATTATTATTTTATGTTTTATTTTTTTTGTACGCCTACAAAAGGTATCGGAAATCACAAATGTGTATCGAGAACACAAAATCCTGCAGGACATACTCGGGGAAGTTCTGAAAAGGTCCTTGGAGAGGGCCTTTTACTCGTCCTTATTTCCATGTTTCATGTGGCTGCGAAAAGTTGCCTGGATTTTTGTGGCAGCTTTGTTTAGTTCGGGGTCTGCCATGTCGAAGTCAAATTCTTCTTCGTCGTCATTAGGCTAAAAGCAGAGATACGAAATATCGTTAATGTTTTTTTTTTTTTTTGGGGGGGGGGGGCAAAGCGTGGGTTGTTGATATTTATAGCCTTACGTGATGTTTTTCATCTCCCTTGTCATCCCCTTCATCGTCCTTGTCGGCGATCTTTTTCCTGGCCATGTGCCCGCGGAAGGACGCCTGAATCTTGGTAGCAGCATTGGATAACTCTGAAAAGGAAAACATAAAAAATATAGACATATTTACTATCGCTTGCCAATGCGTTGAGCCCTGTATTTGAAAGCATTTAACTCTGGAATGACTTAACAAAAAAAAAATCTGATGTGGCCAGGCACATGACTTTATCATACAATATATAAAATTAATAGTTTAGCTGCATGAGAATCTATTCTATAGAGATAAATCGTAGGTATTGTCAAAGCATCAGCATTTGACACTACCTACACTACGTACTTAGAATAATAGTTATTTATGTCACAAATGCCGAAAGTACGGAATAGCGCGACGAGCGGTGATACGGCGCGTCACCGAAGGCGGAGTGTCGCCGTCGCATATGAGCGAGTAGCGCTATCTAGTTTTTGGCAGGAGCCACATCAACGTTTATTGTGTTGCTTTTTAAGAAATACGTATTTAAAAAAATAAATGATTTCTGTATAGTAAATGCTAGGTTCGTACCACTTTGACGAAAGGTGCGTTCCGATTGGTAGGTAATGGTAGCTAATGGCGGTGGTAGAATACGAAATTATACTATTTCTTACATATCGTGATAATGACACATATTAGTTTGCATGTACATAAACATGAGTCACTAGCAATTTTCTATTGGAAATACTATAACGGCGTCTGCTACCACTGCCATTGTCACTAATGAAAACGCACCTTAAAAGGTAATTCAAATTCTGACAGATTTATATTTGTTCATGACACATCCGTACCAACATACTAAAATAAAACTACACTCATCGCTATACTTTATTTATAATTTTCTCAATGTATCATTTTTAGAATTAGATATAAAGACGGGTTGATATTTCTTATCAACAAACAATCAAATTGGTGATCTTATTTTATTTCAAATTTGTATTTTATAATTTTGCGCACTACAGCGGCACGTTCCATAGTGGTTCTCCAACCTCTGATGAGATCAGCTGTTTTCGAATGTGACAACACAAAAAAATATTTGTCAAAATCCTGGCTACTATGTAATTTCATATCAATGCAGATGCGACCGATCTCGATCAAATAGAATTTGCTCTTGAAGGTAAACTATTAATTTATCCAAAAAATGTTATAGGCATAAATTATTCAAAATTTCCTCTACTTTAATTTATTAATTAACTATTTTGTCGAAATTACAGAAATGGCGGCTCATTTCCAAAATCCTTGAAAAAGGCTTAGAATGAACTAAAAAGCTAAGCTGTTAATTTTACAAAAAAATGTCATAGGCATAAATTAGTCAAAATTTCCTCTGCTTTAATTTATTATTTAACTATTTGGACGAAATTACAGAAATGGCGGCTGATTTCTAAAATCCTTGAAAAAGGCTTGGAGTAAACACCCAGTTCCTTTGGACCCTTTTGAACCAAAAGCTTTTCAGCTCTAAGTTAGGTAATGAAACTTCTAAATATGAACTTTCGTCCCGATACCTTCAGTAGTTTCTCCGGAATCGTCTCCACAAAAATCGTTTACACACACACACACACACACACACACACACAGACACACACACAGACATTTTTTTGTACCTTGGTCAAAAATGTTCAGGGGACCCAAAAAGACCTATTTCCGCTAAAATCTCAATTTTTTTTTTCGGCACGATTACAATACTTTACATACTGCGTATGATAAAGTAAAAACATTAAATAGTGTGTGGGATATTCCTCAATTATTTCAACGAAATCTGACTGAGTATCAACAAATTCTACCCATCAGTTTAATCAATAGTGTAAAAGGTTTTTAACGATTCTTGCTGTGTTAAACGAAAATACGATCAATAAATGGTATTAAAATAAGTTTAATAAATTCTTAAAATCTATTAATTCTCTGGAAAATGTCATTATATTTATTGGTATTCTATTGTAGTCACGTTTTTGTAATTATTTGAAATGTTAGTTAGTTACTTTTACTTTCAACCAGACGATATGCAGACAGAGACTCTTTGTTGAATTTTACATATTCAATGTTATTCAAATTATTTTACACTACGCAATTTATCACGCAAAATGTTCTACAACTTTTAAAGCATTAAAAAATTGCGTATAGTGCCAATAACAATAGTGTAAAACCGCTACTATACAGTGAGAAGACAACGTATTGAAACATGACAAAATCTCTAAATCGGTCTGTTATTTAAAAAAAACTCGGTTTTTAATTATCAAAATATGTACACATATTTATCGTAAACTAAATTTCTGACCTTCAATGATGGTTTTTGAATTAAGACGGAATCGACATATTGTTTAAATGGCACCATTGGCTTAATAACAGCATATAATAGTATGATGGCCGTACATAGGAAAATTTTCTAGAAAAAGATAGGTGAAAATTAGTGTTACATTGTGTATTTTATAAAACAGATTTTGAGGTTTCTGGGAGATTGAATTCAAATTAGTAAATATACATTGACTAATGTTGCTAAAACTACAGTTTTTACATTTGACCTCACTTTTCCGGATGTCTTACGTATTCAGGGCAAATAAAGTTTCAGAGTACACAGATAGAAAAGATTTCTTGTTTCAAAGAAATGTATTTGTTTGAATTTATTCTTTTGGGTCAAAACATATTTCTTTGACGCCAACAATATTTACTTCATTGAATACTCTAGTTTATTTGCTTGCAGAGATTAATTTATTTGAAATATTTATTTAAGTGGAATAAATATATATTGATACAAACAAAAATTACTTTCCTTTAAAGTAATATTTTAGTTTTGATTTAAAAAAAAAAACGTTTTTTTTACACCAATGAAATATAATTTTGATTCTAACATATAAATTTGTATATAAGGAGAGATTTATTTCGCTTGAAGTAATATTTTGTCTTTGGCTTAAAAATAGGTTTACTTCCGTCAAAGAAATCATACTTTGATTAAAATAAATATATTTGTACACAAGAAGAGATTTATTTCCTTTAAAGTAATATTTTTGTTTTGGCTTTAAAATAAGTTTACTTCCACCAAAGAAATCATATTTTGATTCAAATAAATATATTTTTAATGTAATCCAACTGTATTGTTAGATGGCGCTGTAAACTCTCTCCTCGCACTTCGTACATATCGAGAGTATAAAGCCGCGTGATCGACAGTATAGAACTTATAGAGTACAGTGCCTGCAGGTTCAAGTTGGGATTCCAAATCAGAGTACACTTTACTAACTTAACCTTGACTATATGTTGGGTTGAGAAGACCAAGCACTGGTCGAGGATGTGCGGCATCTCAAAAAGGAGGTGACACATGGCGAGTCTTCCGAAAAATTCTTTGTATTAATTCCTTCAACAAATTAATAATTTTAAGCATTTCAACACGACCAACAATTTTGTTAATTTAAAAAAATGTAATTCTTTCACTCAACACAATCATAATTATTTGAAGTAAATAAATCTCATTTCTTATAATAAACAAATTGCAAACTTTTTAACTGGAAACATAAGTTGTTTGACACAAATCAACGTTCTTTCTACCAAACAAATATTTCAAATAAATGCGCTTTTATCCGCAAATAAATATTTCTTTGCCTCTATTGAAACAACAAATTTATTTGAGTCAATGCATATTTATTTGAATCAAACAAAAATTTCTCTCTGTGTACATTTTATATTCCATTTACAACCTCCATGCTACTCAAAGTTATCAATATTTGCAATTTCAATTATGGTCTTTAAGCCATAAATTTTCTTCCGCTACCATTAAAACAATTAAATGTTATATTAAAATAACTTTCAAATATGGGATTGCCATTAAATCAAAATGTTGTAATTTTATAGTAAAAAATCGACGTATTCTAGGCGTTTTTTCTTACCCGTATAAGAAAATTTAAATGGAAACAAAATTAAAAAGTGCAAAAATATCTGCAATCCTGTAGAACGTAGCTTTTGGAAATGGAAACTGAAAACATCGTAACGAAATATTTCGGTTCGGAGTTGCGATGTTTTTGAAACGGAGCCTTAAGGAAATAAAAGCAGGAGCACCGCAAGGTAGAGTTTTAGGGCCGGTCCTTTACCTACTCTTCACCAGCGACCTCCCAAGATTAGAAAATAATACTGTAGCAACGTACGACAGACAACACGGCTATCCTAGCTGTAGGCAAGAGCAATGGAGAAACAACTCGGAACTTCTAAACAGCTCTTGATCATTTTCATGTCTAGACAAAGAAAAAAAGATTAAACTGAACGAACTCAAGTCAGTACGTGTCACCAACAAAAGAGTACAACATATCTTGGTTACTCATAATAACCAAATAGTACCGTACGCAAACAGATTCAAATATATCGGCATTCCAATAAGCTTCTCTTGTATCAGCAAATTCTAAAACCCGTGGGGACGTATGGTACTCAATCCTGGGGTTGCACCGAAAAAAGTAACATTAAAATTGTCCAGACTATTCAAAATAAAGTATTGCGATGCATTGTCACTGCACCTTGGTACATTTGGCATGGTAATCTCCGCAAAGACCGGAAAATGGAGTTTGTGTGCAAAGAATTCAAAAAAATAGCAAGAAGTCACGAGGAAAGGCTTCACCATCACGTAAACGTTGAGGCCATCCAGCTCCTCGACAACACCGTATTAATCAGAGGACTCAAGAGAAAGAAGCCTTTTGAGTTAGTGTGAATGTGAGTCAGTGACAAAAGCAGAGTAAGTGCTGGTTGTAGATGTTTCTTTTTAAAGCAGAGTCAGTGCTACGTATTGCGATAGAAAAACATGCCCAGTATACCAGACTAACTGCGAGACATCGATGGGTGGGTGTTAGGTTAAGATATACTAGTAAAATAAGAATTAAGTTACTCATTAGTCAATTTCTGACTAGTTTTTTCTAATTTAGTGTTCGTTTTAACTCAATAGTTAATTTATGTGAAAGAGCTTTCAATTTCCAGTATAATTAATTAGTAATTCAAAGAAAGCATTGTAAATAATTACCAACTGCAAAATCAATTCTCACATCAGTTTTATCTAAAAATACAACGATTTCTCGTTATTACTCATTTCGAATACTTCGCAAACTTCTTAAACTACACCAATTTTCTCGCACACTTCCCACACCCTTATTATACAGGGCACAGAGCAACGATAGCAATCTGCATATTTACGTATATTCTGCGGACCACACGAACTACCATAATAAGATAATGGTACGGTACAGCGGTTCTAAAGCGGTTCTGAACTGCGAACCGCTCTGGGAAAATTATCAAACGAACCGGGAAACTGGGTTATGTGTATTACTCGTGTACGGAACGTGTCACACGACAAAGGGGGCGCTGTTTTTGCGCCATAATACCCGTCCCGGCAAGGGCAAAAACTGCCATTTAAAGCGACATGATTAATTGTTAGGCCATGCGGCCGGTTTTGTGACTCGAATTGCTCGAAATCGTCCAACAGGGAAAATAACAGCGCAGTATGCCTAAATAAGTTAAAAACAGAGTATATATCGTATAATTTTAATTGATATACATATGGGTGGTATAGACTACTATTTTGGTTTGGTTGTGCTTTAAAAAATCCAAACATAATGGAATAAATTGATTGTAAATAAAATATGACGATTATTTACGTGTATATCCTGTTATCATGCTAATATTTGTTACTAAGATATCTCCGCTTCCATCAAAATCTATAGACGAGGCTATAATGCAACCTGAACAAAAAAATTTATTTTTGTGGCAAGTGGTTTACTAGGAAAAAATTGGAAAGACGACCGTTAATTTAAAAGAGCAAAAATTTTTCTTATTTCTCTCGTGCTCGTGTTTACACCGAAAGTTGACAGTCATACAACTTATGTAGAAATGGCACTTTATTACCATTTTATCTGTTCAATACTTTAATAGTTATGCGCCTTCAAACACAAGAGTCAATATTATCGAAACCAGAGATGGTAGTTAGGGCGAATCTTTCGTGCGGGGTCACATATACAATTATTTATCAAACAACTATACTTATACTAAAATGAGCCATTTAATGGTCGAGACTTTTTAACGCACGAGCGATAGCGAAATATGCATTTGTAGATTAGTTTGAAGATTATTTTTATTATTTCGTGCCTCAAACATAAATTTTGATTTTCAAAGTATTTTGTTGCTAACTTGTAAGAGGCGGAAGGAATTTTCAGTATACTGTTTCTTATGCAAAATATTTAGCTTTTCAAATAGTTTCTTTCACTGAACAGAGACCCGAGCCATGGCTTTTAAATGAAGAACATTATTTTTATTAATAAAAAAAAAAACAATAACACCACCAGAAACTTCTTACTCAGAATAACATTTACATGTAAATATGTAAACATGTAAAGGTTTCATGTGCATTTGGTTATTTTAATTATTGTTCATTACTGTAATGTTTGTCTTCACAGTATTAAACAAGTATGTATTTCTTTGTTTTACTTTACTTTTTAATATTTTTCTTGTTAATATTTCGACTGTAACTTTCCATTGGGTTCTGAGTTAAAAATTCTTTGTTTATATACAAAAAATTAAATCAACGAGTTGCAGTTGCGCTCAAAATAAACACGCTGAATAATTGGTTCACATTCGTGAGTCATGTTGATTATGATTTCCGACATAATTTGGTCTACTAATCTAAATATGATTATTCTTTGTGTTTTTTTATACAAAATCTAAGAATTTTTACTTAAATAGTATCAAATTGTGCCATACTATGAAGCCCTATTACATTTAATTTAATTTAATTTAATTTAGTTGTTTTTTTTTATTACACCATCGTCGGTAATCTCCGAAAACAGCGTATGTACAGGCTGGGCCAGATTCGATGTTACTATAGGAGATCTCGGTAACTATAAGAGATATCGAAAAATGAGTAAGGTTGTTGTTTCGTCTTTTTTTGAGAGAAACTCAATGATGAAAACCAAAACTAGCTATCGTCTTTTGTTTTCGAGTTATAACACAAAACTCGATTTTTTGCCATTTTGATACTTGTCGATATCTTTGTAGTCTGTTAAATCAGACGAATGATATTTGCACGTTTTTCGGGCACTTTTTCGATTAGAATTCAGTGGAATTCATTTCCCTTACCCTTCTTATTTTGTGAGGTGGTGCACCGTCGTGCTGGAAGTATATAGTTCCCCTTTCCATTAGTGGCAAATTGTCCAAAAATTCATTCACAATATGATGGGCTACAATATCGTAGTACCGGTCGCCATAAAGATGTTCCTCGAAAATATGGTACGCTCGCCAAGCACGGCACACTAAACACTAAAACCAAAAAGTCCTTGGGTTTGCACGTTGACGGTACGGTGAGGATTGACATCAGACCAATATAATAGTGCTCATTGTGCCTATTAAAAATTCCGGCACTGCTGATGAAGGCTTCATCAGTCCAAATAGCTTTTTAAACAATAATGGATTCTGCTGAAGATTTTCACGGTACCACTGGCAAAACTTCATTCGTTGCTGAGGGTCTGTTGGTTGCAAATGATGTTGTTTTCTTAAAGCATATGGCCTAAATTTATGCTTCTTGAGGATTGTCAAAGCTCGACGTCTTGATACCCCAGATTCAGTTTCTTTTTCACGACTTGAAGTTGAGGAATTTGCAACTGTGGCTGCAACTGTGTTGGTGGCAGCTTCTTCAGCATTTTCAATATGGTAATGTTTGGGTCTTGGCATACTAAACGACCCGTGATTGATGAGATTTTCATTTAATCTCTCAAAAATAGATTTGTGAGGTTGTGTTCTTTCTGGATAACGATAGAAGTATGTTTCGGATGCAATTTCAGCATTGTTATTACTTTGAATAAAGCATTCGATCATTGCGTATTTTTCATATGATTCATACGGCATTTCGTAACTTTTAATTGAAATAAATATTCAAAAGAATGCAAATTCAATACTTAAGTCACTGATTAGTAGTGTCAAATCACTAGTGACATACGCCTACTCGGAGAAATCTCGAAGACATAATTATAATTTCTCTGATATATACTAATTTCATGTTATACAATAAAACATTACTTTTGGAATATTTTGGACCGACATGTTATATTTCGTTGAAAAGGGGAAAAAAGGCTCTATTTATTTGAGTCATAGCCAACTTTATGTTATATCTACAAAACTATTACATATATTTAAAATCTCTGAATTCTACTGAATTCAAATCGAAAAAGTGCCTGAAGAACGTGCAAATATCATTTGTCTGATTTAACAAACAACAAAGATATCGATAAGTATCAAAATAGCGAAAAATCGAGTTTTGTGTTATAACTCGAAAACAAAAGACGACAGCTAATTTTGGTTTTCACCATTGAGTTTCTCTCAAAAAAAGACGACATAACAACCTTACTCATTTATCGATATCTCTTACGGTTACCGAGATCTCCTATAGTATATCGAAACACAAACAGTTTATTCTTCTATATGACTGCCGAATGCAAGTGAAAATAAACGGGTTTACGATTACCATGAACACAAAATCCAAGACAAAATCCTAATTAGAATTTCGAATGCGTAAACATTTTTATTATGCCATTTCTGTAGCGTCCCGTAAACGTCTCCAGTTTCGGCGGTAAAGCTCTTGTCGCAACGCCAAAACGGCCATAATTCTGCGCGTAAAATACTCTGGCAGTTTTATGGTAATCGTACGACCCTGTTAGGCAAGTTAATTTACAGGAACAGCCACTATCCCCATTGCAGGATCAATATTACGTACTAAAAACAGGCAGAGGCTAAAATAGGAAGACGCCGAACTCAATTTGTATTCAGCGTCGACCCTTCTATTTCTGCCTTATGAAAAATAGTTTAGCACCACATATATGCCATATAGGCATTTCGGAGAATATATTATGTACAGGCCTATTCATTCGCCGATTCACATCGGATCTATAGAAATATCTATAAAACGGGAGTGTTTTTTTAAAGTAATTTCATGTAGATTTCCTATTATTAGTATATCTACTATGTAAGAGTATAAGATACTTTTTAGGAACAAAGAATATTGATATGCGTGTCCTTTCACATAATAAACTTGGTTGCCATAGCAGTGAAACTAAAACGGATATAGATAAAACAAGAACTCACGTTTGCACATCGCATGTCAATAAAAAATTCTCCAGATAACTCGAAAATTGGATTTTTTATGATGTTTTTCCGTTATATTACATTATTTGCACTATTCGTTCTGGAGGGCAATAAAAAATTTCAAATAATTCAGATTCAGCCGTTCAGAAAAGCTCAAGGAAGTTGGGTATAAGAATAACGAACAAAAAGCCCAAAGATTTCCTGAGCAATTAGATAACATATTTCTACCTCATGATCGAGAAGATAAAGAAATCCATATGGAGGAAAATGTCCAAAAAGCAGGGAAATCATGCTTACCTAACCATCACAACTTAATTTAAAACGACATTAATCTCCAAAAAAGTTCCAGGTTATGACTACACAGAGAGAAAAGATTTCTTGTTTCAAAGAAATGTATTTGTTTGAATTTATTCTTTTGGGTCAAAACATATTTCTTTGACGCCAACAATATTTACTTCATTGAATACTCTAGTTTATTTGCTTGCAGAGATTAATTTATTTGAAATATTTATTTAAGTCGAATAAATATATATGGATACAAACAAAAATTACTTTCCTTTAAAGTAATATTTTAGTTTTGATTTAAAAAAAAACGTTTCTTTACACCAATGAAATATAATTTTGATTCTAACATAAATTTGTATATAAGGAGAGATTTATTTCGCTTAAAGTAATATTTTGTCTTTGGCTTAAAAATAGGTTTACTTCCGCCAAAGAAATCATATTTTGATTAAAATACATATATTTTTACACAAGAAGATATTTATTTCCTTCAAAGTAATATTTTTGTATTGGCTTTAAAATAGGTTTCCTTCCACCAAAGAAATCATATTTTGATTCAAATAAATATATTTTTAATGTCATCCAACTGTATTGTTAGATGGCGCTGTAAACTCTCTCCTCGCACTTCGTACATATCGAGAGTATAAAGCCGCGTGATCGACAGTATAGAACTTATAGAGTACAGTGCCTGCAGGTTCAAGTTGCGATTACAAATCAGAGTACACTTTACTAACTTAACCTTGACTATATGTTGGGTTGGGAAGACCAAGCACTGGTCGAGGATGTGCGACATCCCAAAAAGGAGGTGACACATGGCGAGTCTTCCGAAAAATTCTTGTCTATTAATTCCTTCAACAAATTAATAATTTTAAGCATTTTAACTCGACCTACAATTTTGTTAATTTAAAAAATTGTAATTCTTTCACTCAACACAATCATAATTATTTGAAGTAAATAAATCTCATTTCTTATAATACACAAATTGCAAACTTTTTAACTGGAAACATAAGTTGTTTGGCGCAAATCAATGTTCTTTCTACCAAACAAATATTTCAAATAAATGCGTTTTTACCCGCAAATAAATATTTCTTTGCCTCTATTGAAACAACAAATTTCTTTGAGTCAATGCATATTTATTTGAATCAAACAAAAATTTCTCTCTGTGTAGATAACAGTAGAGGTTTAAGCAGCTTCCAAGAAAGGCTATAGTAAATAAGGTTACCAGATCTCATATATTTGATATGCGTCTCTCATATATTTTAATAGAGTCTCATTTAACTAAGATATTACATATTTTCTTGTCGAAACGGAAACGAATTAAGAAATCTCGTAAAAACCCGAAGACAATTTCTTGCAAGTAGAAAGAAGTATTTTGCTAAAAAACATAAATGTGCAATATGAATATTTATAATATGTGCACCAGAATAAATAATTGTACATTTATATATTCCTTTCAATTCCTTTTCGAATGTTCCTTTCATAATATATTTGTGCGCTTAAACAAATAAATGTGCAATACAATCGTTACCTCTATAAAAATATAATGTGCATCTCAAAAAATAATTGTTAATTAAAAAAATATATATGTTCAATAGTTTAAATAAATCAGCATTTGAAAATTTGGTAAAAGCATTCAATAATCTAAATTGTACCATGAGAAAATTATAATGCGCCCTGGAGAGATTATAGTGTGCATTAAGTTCACCCGTACCGCATTTATGTGTATCGTACAGCTTAGTCCTGTCGTTGCTCTGTGGTTTTAGTGTCAGCTAAATAAAACTTTATAACTGAGTCATAAAAATTGGTTTGACAGGTAAGTAAACTGTTTTATTTTCTTTGAATAAATCAGTACATAGTGTAAATATAATTCTAGTTACAATCATAATCTCAAATATACCAAATCGCGCATGTTTGAGGAAAGGCGATTTTAGTAATAGTTTAAACCCTTATAATATGTATAAGAATATGTGTGTTGTATCATATGTATCCTACGTCTTGTTCTACTGCTTGTTGTTATACTTGTTTATTTTTTATTGTTTAAGAAACTATCGTATTACGACATATAATAAAAATTCTTTTTGCACACGTATTTAGTAGAATTAGATGCTGTACAATTACGTTAATATTTTTTTCCTTTTGGTTGCTATGATAATCAACATTGTTTAATACTAGTACCTTTTCAACTTGTTATCTAATAATTATATATATATATATACATCATATCTGCTGGGGTTCAATGAGGTTCATAAAAGCGCGTGAATCAACGAAATAGTGGATGAAAGCTTTGATATAAAAAGGAAAAGTTACTGTTACACCTGAACCCTTCCCATTGATGGCGAAAAGTAGATAGATGGCGAATGTATTATTTTAATGCACAAGTCAGCCATTCTAGGGTACAATATGAATTAAATATTGCTTAGGATAAAATTTTTTATGTAACATATTCATATTTATTTAATGCTCAGTATTTATTCTTTTAATGCACAAGTCAGCCATTCTAGGGCACAAAATGAATTAAATATTGCTCATTATAAATTTTTTTTATGTAACATGTTCATATTTATTTAATGCACAATATTTCTTTTGTTAATACACAAAGTATCAATTTTAATGCACTTATCTATTTAAATAATGCACGCTTAAATCGCACCCAATATACAGGGTCCTGCAACTAAGCTCCCGTCTTCTGCAGCTCACTTACTCATTAAGCTAAGAGTTTGGCATTTTGCAGGCTTACCCTGTACTTCAAGGTACAATTCAAGAAATTATTTTTTATTATACAGGATGTTTCAAAAATGTGCAACGCCATGGTAATATATTTTTTTTAAATAGCATCCTATACATTTCTCTACACATTTGGAAGCCTTTTATGGTTGCCTACATATCACCAAAATTTTAATGAAATCGGTTGAGTGACCACAGCGGAAAAAAATAAAAACAAAAAAAATTGATTTTGCATCGTAGGCTTTAAAAATCAATAAAAACCACAAAATGCACCTCGTTAATAAAATTTTGCGACGTGCTTATTAAGTTAGATGTAATAGTCTCGTTAACCAAGTGACATTGATCCAAATTATACAGGATGACCAAAATCGAGTGTCAAACTTGTCAAACTTCAAAGCGTGTTATTGTTCTTATTTTAAATTGGAACCCATAAATTTTTTTATGTGAAATGATGCAGAATTAAAAAATAAACATTGTTTCTAAATACAACCCCATCACAATTCCCAATATTTTAAAAGTTATTCGCCAAAAACTCATATTTCAACGTTTCCAACGGCAATTTTAGATAATATCGTACGTGGCGTTGAAAAACAATTTATTTTATAAAAAATAATAGACGTATTTTAGATTTGAGTGTACTTAATTAAGTAGTTATTCAAATGCTAAATTTACTGCATAATTTACCTATAGCGGTAAAGACGGAAATGTGGCTATAGGTAAATTTCGCAGTAAATTTACCAATTGAATAACTACTTAATTAAGTACAGTAAAATCTAAAATACCTCTCTGCGTTATATTTTATGTAATAAATTGTTTTTCAACGATATTTATTACCTAAATTTGCCGTTGGAAACGTTGAAAAATGAGTTTTTGGCGAATAACTTTTAAAATATTGGGAATTGTGATGGGGTTGTATTCAGAAACAATATTTATTCTTTAATTCCGCATCGTTTCACCTAAAAAAAATATGGGTTCCAATTTAAAATAAGAGCAATAGCGCGCTTTGAAGTTTGACAAGTTTGACACTCGATTTTGGTCACCCCGTATAATTTGGATCAATGTCTCTTGGTTAACGAGACTATTACATCTAACTTAATAAGGACGTCGCAAAATTTTATTAACGAGGTGCATTTTGTGGTTTTTATTGATTTTTAATGCCTACGATGCAAAATCAATTTTTCTTTGTTTTTTATTTTTTTCCGCTGCGGTCACTCAACCCATTTTAATAAAATTTTGGTGATATGTAAGCAACCATAAAAGGCTTCCAAATGTGTAGAAAAATGTATACCATGCAATTTAAAAAAATATCTTACCATGGCGTTGCACATTTTTGAAACACCCTGTATAATAAAAAATAATTTCTCGAATTGTACCTTGAAGTACAGGGTAAGCCTGCAAAATGTCAAACTCTTAGCTTAATGAGTAAGTGAGCTACAGAAGACGGGAGCTTAGTTGCAGGACCCTGTATATTAAATGCACCAATTTGAAAAAATACCTTTCAATAATCTTACGTTAGACTTGCTGCATCTGAAAGAAATAACAATATGTGCGAAGGACTACCATCAAAAACTTTTTTTATTCGGTTTTCACGATATCGCAAATTATTTCTGCTTTGACGGTATCGCTAAATGTTGTTAAAACCAGAAACTGCGTTGACGGTTGCCGTGGATTTACCGTACCAACAATGAGATTGACCACACATTTACCCTTTACGTCAATAGTTTCGTCAGTACTGATCCACAAGTAATTCTTAGCTATTGTTGTTTTTATGCCTGTTATTATGATGGATTATTTATTTTATGTAATGGAATATTTGCCGCAATAAGTGCTTCACATAAGTCTGCAAAAAAACTCTTTATTTGATATCCCATCAGATGCTCGTTGTTTTTTAGTATGTAAATGTTGTTTTTAACATTAGCTTCCATTAAATTTAAAATTTTAAAAACACATCTTGAATGTTTTTGTACCTTCCTGTCATTAATAACTGTTTAACAGTCAAAATCCGCCAAAACGGTTTCCATTTCAATTACTAAATTTAATTGACTAAAAGGAAATACACGTACCAACAAATGTTAGTTGAAAAACGGGTAAACAAGAACAAAAAACAATAAATTAATAACAAAAATAAAACCGCAAGTGTTGGTTGTGAAAAATTAGAAATATTGACAACAAATGCTGGTTAAAACAAAGAAATAAGCCTATGAGAATATTACCACAGCTTATGCTATGTAATATAATGTCTTTAAAAAGAACCAATATTGTCACAAAATGATCTACACCAAATTAAAATAATAAAATGTATGGCCAATAAATTGGAATCTACTAGAATAAACCTGATAGCCACAGAGACTGAATCAGAATGAAAAAGTGCGTGCGGTGCAATATGCCAGTGTCTATCTATGTGCCTTGCATTTATGTTGCCGGTTTGCGCGCTACGCCCATGGAACGACCACATGACCGTCAAGTCACTATTTTGTCCGGTCTTTGTAATAACTACACAGAGAGAAATTTTTGTTTAATTCAAATAAATATGCATTGACTCAAAGACATTTGTTGTTTCAATAGAGGCAAAGAAATATTTATTTGCGGATAAAAACGCATTTATTTGAAATATTTGTTTGGTAGAAAGAACGTTGATTTGTGTCAAAACAACTTATGTTTCCAGTTAAAGTTTACAATTTGTGTATTATAAGAAATAAGATTTATTTACTTCAAATAATTATGATTGTGTTGAGTGAAAGAATTACATTTTTTTTAAACTAACAAAATTGTTGGTCGAGTTAAAATGCTTAAAATTATTAATTTGTTGAAGGAATTAATAGACAAGAATTTTTCGGAAGACTCGCCATGTGTCACCTGCTTTTTGGGATGTCGCCTCGAGCAGTGCTTGGTCTTCCGAAACCAACATATACCAAGGTTAAGTTAGTAACGTGTGCTCTGATTTAGAATCGCAACTTGAACCTGCAGACACTGTACTCTATAAGTTCTATACCGTCGATCACGCGGCTTTATACTCTCGATATGTACGAAGTGCGAGGAGAGAGTTTACAGCGCCATCTAACAATACAGTTGGATGACATTAAAAATATATTTATTTGAATCAAAATATGATTTCTTTGGTGGAAGTAAACCTATTTTAAAGCCAAAACAAAAGTATTACTTTAAAGGAAATAAATCTCTTCTTGTGTACAAATATATTTATTTTAATCAAAATATGATTTCTTTGGCGGAAGTAAACCTATTTTTAAGCCAAAGACAAAATATTACTTTAAGCGAAATAAATCTCTCCTTATATACAAATTTATATATTAGAATCAAAATTATATTTCATTGGTGTAAAAAAAACGTTTTTTTAAAATCACAACTAAAATATTACTTTAAAGGAAAGTAATTTTTGTTTGTATCCATATATATTTATTCCACTTAAATAAATATTTCAAATAAATTAATCTCTGCAAGCAAATAAACTAGAGTATTCAATGAAGTAAATATTGTTGGCGTCAAAGAAATATGTTTTGACCCAAAAGAATAAATTCAAACAAATACATTTCTTTAAAACAAGAAATCTTTTCTATCTGTGTATGCGTCTATGTGCATGCATCTATGTGCCTTGCATTTATGTTGCCGGTTTCCGCGCTACGCCTATGGAACGAGCACATGACCGTCAAGTCACTATTTTGTCCGGTCTTTGTAATAACTACATATGTGACCTGGTCTACGGAAAGGGGGTTTATGTGCGAAAACCGGTTACCGAGATAAGCGCTGGCAAAGTTTTGAACAACGGTGCGCTCGTTTTCTTCCACAAATCTACACACTTGGTGATCAGCTGTGTTGATGTTGACACCCCCCCGCCCCCCGCCGTCAATGTGTCTAATATGTTAAAGATTTTGAATAGGCACGTTCTAAGTATTTTTTTAATAGTTATACGTAAAGTACAAGTGTAGTGATGTGTTTAGAAGACACGTTATAATTTGTCAACGATATGTATTTCGGGAAAAGTATGAACAGCGACATCGAAATAGACGAACCAAAACCATCTACTGGAGATACAAAGGTGGGTTTCGGCTTAAGTTATACGGATGATAATGATTTGAAAATTGTGTCCCAATTCTTTGATGAAAACTCTGTTGCACCCGAGAATGTATTTCCAAAATTCCTCGTGGGATACAAGAGATATCCAGAATGGATTTTTTAGAACTATTGAAAGTAGGGAAACCTGGGTCATTCTTAGCTTAGAACAAGCAGGAAACTCTAACAATGAGTTAGAACAGGGTATTCTGAATTATCTGGACGAAAGAAGTATGGAAGTTGGAAGGATTGTGACGTTTTGAAAAATAAAATATTGTACATGTATCACAAGGTACCTATCTTCCACGGCCATAACAAACCAGTTCCGGCTAAGCGACCCAGCGGCCCTTGAAAGGTATAACGCAATACAACTATTTTATAATTTGTGAAAATTGAATGGTAAAGATGAAAAAAATTGCGAATAGTTAAGAATTTGAGCAGGTTACTCTTATTTTTGAAATATTGAGCGAATAAATGCCAGACATTTTCTAACCAGTTGGATTGTAACTCGAAAGGCAGTGGTACACATTCAACATCGTTCGTAACTTAGCAACTGATGCCAGAAAAAAGGGGTAAGTAGCGCCAGAACCGCTGAAAAAGTTGAAGAAAAAGAAAAGTAAAGGTATCTGCGAAACAAGTCCTCATGTAGGTACATCACAGGCTAAAATTGACCAAACAAATCATAAAAAGAAGCGGAGTGAAAAAGTCGATGCTAAAGACACCAAGAAGACGAAAAATTAGAGAGGTTGAATTTAATATAAATATTGTTTCCTATAAGAATAGATTATTTATTATTTTGTAAATTATCACTTGGTTTGTATTTTATAAGAAATTTTATTTCTCTAATTTATTTTACTACGTACAAGAAAAAATAGTTAAAATAATATTTTTTTTTACATTTTGTGTTTTTATTGAGTGTACTCTAACTAAACAAACACGAATAATTCGGCCGTTAAGAAAGCTACCAAGCTGGGCTTAGGTTCGTTAGAAAGAGGGGACTTTTCTCTCTTTGAATCACCCAAAACCTCAAAATCGACCTCTTGACATATAAACTCCTTCTTCGTAGACCAGGTCACAATTATATTTCCCTCATAGTATGATACAGTCATGTGCATGGCCACATCAGATTTTTTTTTTATATTAACGATCTTTTTTTTAATTTTATGAAAGGCTGACTTGTGTATGGATCGATGATTGAAAAATTACCAACACACATGATGAAAGTATGTTTCATACGTGTCACATAACTTATGCAACGGTTGGTCAACGCGTAATACGTATATTATAGAAAAATCGACATCGGTTATGATTAGTGTCATACATGTGCGATACGCTACTACGTAGTGGTAATAGATTAACTTCTAATGTTGGCTGACAGTATCACGGTGTAATTTTCGTGACAGTATTGCGTGTTCGCTGACATTTACACTAATGTTTGTCCTGTTGGCAAATTACCTAGATGACTCTCTTTTGATATAATAATAATAAGGACGACTATTTTGGTAGAATACGGCTTTCTGGCAGCGTTACTTTTAATTATTATTACGTAGTTATGATTATTTAGTACTTCATTATTCTACGTTTGGTTGTGAAATAATGAAAAAAATATGCTATCTGGGAGTTTCTACTATAAGAGGTAGGTAGAACTTTTTATGTTTATTGCAAAACAAAAATTAGAATTAAGTGCATGTTTACGTATGCTTCCTTTAAAATAACAACCCGTGTACTATTGTGGCCATATATTATGTCCCCTCTTTTGACGTCCATTTTCTCGCACATCTAGGGGCGAAAAAATTTAATAAATTATGATGCTGTCCTTGATCAATATGCTACAACTCGTAAAAATTAGAAAGCTGTATATGTTGGCGCTTTCCCGATTTTTCCAAATTAAGAAGAATTGGCGCTGCTTTTGCCCCGTAAATTTTATTCGTTTAACTTTAGCAATTAATTACTCCGGAAATAATCCATAGATTTCAAGGAATTAAAAAGTAAAATCACCTGCGGAATGCTAGTTTTCAATGTGTATTTTTCTAAAATCATTGGATTAGTGCTTAACCAACCAAAAGCTATATTATGCAATGCCAGCAATTCCTTTATTAGAAGAGCTAGAATAATGAAATATAGACTATACCCACTAATTCACAGGTTCAAAGTTTATTCCATAATCATTGTTTATCTTGCATTTTCCCTACAAAAGATCCAGTTGAAGCATCTCATGATTGCTGCAATTGACGCGGCGCACTTCGGTCTTAGGGGCGAGCGGGGGAAGGGATGGACATCGACGCTGCCAGTAGTGGCAGATCGCACGTGCATTAGTTACTAGGAGAACAGTGTTTACGGACACTATACATATAAAGACACAGCGATTATGCCTCGCCAAAAAAATTTGGATATCCGGCGACAGATTACCGAATTAAAAAATAATGGCAAAATCAGTCAATACGATAACAGAACCACCAAGAGGCATTTGGAAGTCCCATGAGAATTCTTGGCAATATAAATCGGGTTTCGGGATTAGCAATTAAAATTAATACATGATCTGCAAAATATTCGATGTGTCTACAAGTTTACGATGCTAAATTTGTTAAAGTTTTTTGATATTTTGAAGTTTTATACGCTCAGAGCTGACGTTTGTAATATATCTAATATATCAAGGGTTGTATTTATTTTATATTGTTTGTGCATGTATTTAAATATTATTAATAAATAAACTGTTGAAACTGTTATAATAGTTTGAATATTTATATAACAAAATCGGCCATACTTTTTAAATATTTTTTGGGTTTATCAAGCAAACTTAATTTAGTATTCACCACTAATCGGAAAATTTGCTAACTCCATAGTATTAGATCTACCCAATTCCACCAAAATCTTGTTTACAACCTTATTGTATAATAACTGAAGAAAACATAAACGCCAATCGATAGAAGAGATTTCTCTCGTACCGGGTCACATATTATAATCAAAATTATGCAAAAATTAAGAATTTAATTGTTAGTAAACATTACTACATTGACAACTTATAGTTCTTTTTTGTGTATTGATAATAAGCGGCCCCGGTTCTCTCGGCTGTGTCGGTTCTCTCCGACATGACAGCACCGCTAACGCCTCCCTTCCCCAGCACACCAAAGACCGTGTATAAAAAATGCAAGATATACAATGATTATGTAATAAACTTTAAACCTATGAATTATTGGGTAGCATATAGTCTATATTTCATTATTATAGCTCTTCTAATAACGGAATTGCTGGCATTGCATAATATAGCTTTTTGTGGGTTAATCCAATGATTTTACAAAAATTCACATTGAAAGCCAGCATTCCGCAGGTGATTTTACTATTTAATTCGTTCAAATCTATGGATTATTTCAGGAGTAATTAATTGCTAAAGTTAAACGAATGAAATTTACGGGGCAAAAACAGCGCCAGTTCTCCTTAATTTGGAAAAATCGGGAAAACGCCAACATATACAGCTTCCTAATTTTTATGAGTTGTAGCATATTAATCAAGGAAAGCACAAGAATTTTTTCAAATTTTTTCGCCCCTATGTTTGCGAGAAAGTGGACGTCAAAAGAAGGGACATAATATATGGCTACGATAGTACAGCCTTTGAAACAAATTTCAAAGCAGTAAATATTTTATTTTCCAAAAAACGCCTTGTTTTTATCAACAAACCGCTAATATTATTAATATTTCTCAATTATATGAATAAAATTAACACCCTCATGCATAAAGAGAAACAAATCAAAAATACTTATTATTTTCAGTTTTTTTCTGATTATCACCGGCGCCTTCGCCATACTTGACACATCGCTAAAATCTCACCTGGATCGTCCGGTTTGAACTCGTTCGCTAGATCTTCGGTGGCATCGGTTGATGCGTCTGGTTTATCCGCTTGTTTCATGCTTTTTCGAGTTTTATGACCTCTGAAAACCGCCTGGATTTTAGTTGCCGCCTGTTCTAAGTCCTCTTCGACACCGTTTATCACTTCTGACGCTTTATTTTCGATGACAGCAGGATCTAATTTCTTTTTGGCGGATCCTAAAGTTATCGTCTTCGAGGAAACTGGCTTCTCTTCTAATTTATTTTCTGTAAAAAAAGAAAAATATAATATATCGATAATAAGTAAAAGTGTTAAGAAGAAAAGTTATGTTTCTATAGTTTGAACAGTATTGGTTTACAATGCCTATATTTGGTTGCATATATTGTTGAGAGTGTAGTACAATGCAGAAATAACTTGAATCCTTAAAATCAGATAACCAGTTCGAGAGAGAATCAATTTTTAACACATTTTCGACTTGACAATGTTTTAACAATTTTCCAACTTTCTAATGAAGTTTACTTGAAAGCACTTAAAATACCAAGCCTTGACGGCTCGTTTATGTCGTCCATTATTCACGTCAAGATTTGGAAGGTAGAGCTTTCCTGTGAATACAACAGTTTGTCGTAAATAATAAATCACAAGGAGACAATAAACCGACAGAAGGTTGTTCCCAAACTAACAATTGAAACATTAAATATGCAAAAATAGCTACTACATTATAGCCACAAATATGACTCGTCATCTTTCAAGTATAAACCAATAATGTGTAATAAGACTCATAAGTAATAACAGAGCTATGTAAATGAATCGATCAAGACGTTATTGTGTTAGATTCAATACAACACAAATCAGTCATTGGTTTTTAATTTATAATTTGAGGCAAAATAAAAAAGTATGAATACAATTTCTGTCTAAACATACATCAGATACTAAAAAAACCGACCAGTACATGATTTGTTAAAATTGTGTTTTCTTGTATTGATTTGAAGCCATAATTGTTAAAAAAATGTTCTATGTTGGTCGATGTACGATGGTTTCACGTAAAATTATATTTAATATTTAGGGATTATTACTTATAAGCAACTGAGTGTCAAATGGTGACTTACCAATTATTTATTGTAACAATATTGTATATAGACCGCCAAACATTCACATTATAGTGTGTTGCCCGTAAATCACAATAATCTGTATAGACTATCTAAGTAAAATGTTTATAACTTTTCCAAAAATGGCTGAAAAGTTTTCTATATTATCTGAACATGCATGCATTGTTGTATAAAGGGCTGTATAACCATTTGGTATTGAATTCTAAACATTATGTACATAAGTTTATATTATGATTGTTTATACACAATTTAATATATTTAAACAAATGCGAAAATTTAGCAGCTTCCTACTGATTATACAGAACGGTTAAAAATGTTAAAATCATATCTGAAAGACCGTCACTTCAGGGTGAAACAGGATGACGAATACTCCTCGCAACGCAATATCAATGCCGGAGTACCACAAGGAAGTGTATTGGGACCACTTTTGTACCTACTGTATACTTATGATATTCCTGTTCCGGGAGAAAGCACAGTAGCAACATTTGCAGAGGACACGGCTATTTCGGCGATTAGTGACAGTATCGAAGTAGCATCTGAAAAATTACAGATGGCTGCAAACAAAATCAACCTTTGGACTAAGAAATGGCGCATCAAACTAAATGAAGGACAATCCACGCATGTAAACTGCACCAATAAGAGAGTTAACTATATTCCAGTAACCATTAATGGGAACGATATTCCATACGCGGATACAGCGAAATACCTCGGCATGACACTGGATGCCAAGCTTAGATGGAAAGTACATGTCAAGAAAAAGCCGAACGAACTCGACCTAAAATTCCGCAAAATGTATTGGCTAATGGGACGGAGGTCAGCTCTGTCAGTGCAAAATAAGCTCCTATTGTACACGCAATGATTAAAGCTCGTATGGGTGTATGGAATACAGTTATGGGGGGATGCACTAAGCAGTCCAATATCAACCTCGTTCAGAGGTTCCAAAATAAAGTTCTAAGGGCCATTATTGGTGCACCATGGTACATCAGAAACACCAATGTTCATCGGGACCTTCGCATGGGGATGGTAACTAGCGAAATATCAAAATTTGTAAAGAAACACGAGGATAGTATACTCCACCACGACAACATTGAAGCCATCCAGCTGCTAGACGACAGTGCGCTAGTGCGTCAGCTGAAAAGAACTATATCATTCGAACTAGTGCGGGAGTGGTCAAAAGCAGAGCACCCGTAGTGTATTCACAGTGATAGTATAAGTGAAAACAACCGCCGTCTACTTGAGTGGTAAAAATTGACAGACTAAAACAACTTGGGCCATTGGGTCAAAATTGTAGAAATACTCATTATTTTATCAGTTTAGGTTAAGTGAAAATAACTAAAATAACTCGTTAGTCATTGACTAGTTATTATGGCACAAACACTCTATGTTTGAACAAAATTAAAATATGATACAGGATGTTTACGGTCTTGTGATTGTGGTCTTGTGAAGGGGTGATTAAACATCTTAAAAGAAGCTGATTAACGAAAAAATTTCTAAAAAAGTAGCATAATAAGAGAGATATTGGTAAAAAAAAATCACTGATAACTTATCGTTTGAATTTAGATTTACTGTGCACAAGTTGCTGATCAATCGTTTTAGCGTTAATAACCATTTTTAAGGTAACCGTAACATGTCTCTTATTATGCCACTTTTGTTAAGATTTGTACGTTAATTACCTTCTTTTAAGACCTTTAATTACTCCATGATAATAAAATCACAAAACCGTAAACACCTTCTATTTAAAAAAGTAAAATCTAGCGAAAAACTACGAGTAGTTCCATAAGTAACTAAACTTTTTGCTCAGTTTTCTTTCTCACACAAGGAAAGATCATTTCGATGGGGTTTTCTGAAAATGTAACACTTGAGTTGAACTTTTGAACACCCTGCATAAGATGTAACTTCAGTAATACATTTTCCGAAGTAAGCCTAGCTCTAAATTAATTTTTATCGATTCCAGTATTGACTGTAAGTCCTGAATTTTCTAAACTAAAAAAATCACCTTAAACCCAAAATTAATTTTATGAAATAAACACGATTATACAGCTTGGTTATGTTAGGGCAAGTTAACAGGTACAGGTAAGTTTGTACCTATTTCTATCAAATAAACCTGTATAAACAACAGGGAATGCCTCTGCTAACAGAATCAGTTCAATCGTTTGCAAACAAACGGTCGTACGCGAACAAATTCAGTGCCAAATAATGGAGAATGTGTACTCAATATGTGAGGGGAGGGGGAGCATTGCATTGATTGGCCAATAAAATGAAATCCAGTTGGCAGTGAACAGACTGTACGCGTAAGGCTGGTTGCCATTGAACCGTTTGATACTGGCCTACTACTATAAATAGGACGTCGGTTTCCGCGTTGTGTCCGGCGATGCTCCTGATCAATAACTTACGTCCTATCTCTCTGAACTGTAGGAAGCTCCCTCCGAGCGAAATAAATCTTCGCGAAATGTGTGTGTTTTTCCCTTCTTTGTCCGCTTTGGGCTTGCCTTAATGTAATAAGTTTCCCGCGTTCCGCTATTATTATTTATTATCGCATGAATACGAGAACATCAGAAGTGGGATAGGCATTGGATGTTAAAACATTGACGATGTTGTTATAGCGAGACGAATTGGAACCGATTTTGATTGGTTTGGAAAATTATACACTATTTAATTTAAGAGTGATGTGTTTTCTGACTACAGTGTACGGTGGATGATTTAAAACAAATATTTTTGTTTAAAAAAGCTAAACGTCCGATAAAATAAGAATTCTACAACATTGAACAACATTGAATCAGGCGTCCGGTTTGCTGATTTGACATTACATTTATCAACCCACAATCGTTTCTTATACTACTAATATTCTAACGGTCAGAATGTAACCTAAAAGTTTGACTGACCTTGATAATTGAGTGTTATGCTAAAAGTCGATTTTTTCCTTATAAGGTAACCGCAATTCGACTTCTTTTCACATCGCTACATGATAACATTAATTAAGAAAATTCTAATAATATCTAGTTACGTCCTTAAATCAGACATGTGTGTCGGAATTACATGTGCGGAATTACGTGTACAGTCATGGAAAAAAGTATGTTTGTATCGCTATCGCAGGACTTGAAAATAGTATGTCGGTTATATATTCGGTTATATATTCCCTCGGCCCGGCCGCTTCGCAAAAAGTTGTCCGTCACGAGGTGGTTTTTCGATGGATGTAATGTAACGGAATTTAGTTTATTTTGAGCGTGTCCGATCTTTTCCTTAATGTGATACCTTCATTGCAATGTACTAAATGTAATATGACCACAACATTTAAGTTTACCAGTAGTGCATTTAATTAACTTTAAAATTACTTTTATAATAATATTAATAAACATGAAATTTGATAATATGATACGAAAATCAGATATTGCGTAATATCACGACACATTATTTAAATTTATTTTATCTAATACACATATTAATTACGTAAGTAAATGCCTTTGCCCAGCAGTGGGATGACGGGCTTAAGTTAAGTAAGTAAGTAAGTAAATGCACAAATCATCTTGTTGCCAAGGATTATCACTGAATATAGACTATTTCAGAATTGTAATATTAAAATATATTCACTAAATGTTAATAAATTCTCTAAATTTAATTTAAATTTATATTTAGGACGGAGCATGTATTTTGTATGAAGGGACAATAGAAATATATCTGTATTTACTTTATAGCAGTTAATGTTTCAATTATCTTTCATGAGATCTAATACATGCTTGACAACCAAAATAATATAAAATTATAGCAAGAATATATGCAGGCTGTCCCACGTTTCTTCTGCAAAACATTTTTTCTGTAAGCAAATTACCTTTTCAATGCATTAAAAAGTTACAGCCGTTTGAATTATTAACAATATCTTATTTTAAACGGCTCCAACTTCTGAAGGAACAGAGAAAACCAATGAAACTTATTACTTTCTACTTTCTAGAAAAAAAAAAACATTCTAGTTTCATCTTTTGTTCATTTATAATTCGAATTATTAAAATTTTACTTATAATTAACTAACAAATTACTTAAGAATACCGAAAATTAGTTTATTATGTCAATAATGATTAATGTCAAATCTTTTTTCAAATCTCAAATCTGTACTAGTTTTGGACATAGAGGGAACTAATTTTAACAATAATGTCATCTAAATGTTCTTTTAGATGGTCGTATATTTTGGTTTATTTATTTTTTAATACTAATTATTTCATATTTACATTCCATCAAAATTCGCCGGAAATTTAGAGCTTGCTTCTACAAGCAATTATCAATTTTTGTAAATTAGTGATATACATAATTCTCATTATTTTCAGTTGTCAAATATTTGAAAAATATTGCTGTAAAGTAAATACAAAATAATAATATAAAAGGATTGTAATGATACATTCATGCTATACAAAATACATCCTTTCTGGTTATTAAGTTAAACTGCAAAATATCGTTGAAGCTAAATACCAGTAAATCACAAGTAACAAATTACCATAAATACAAATTTAAAGCAATTTAATTTTATTAATTTATTTCTATATTGTGAATAAAATGTTAATACATAAAAGTTCTGAAATAACCTTCAGTAAAAATATTCACCACAAGAAATTGATTTTTGTATTTATTAACGAAAAAAGCTTTTAGATGCAATAAGTTTGTATAGTTTGTTGTGTTTTATGCAATATCTTGAAATGAAATTTTCATTTTATGTTATATAATAAATTATATTTAATAAAAACACAATTACATTGCAATCTAGGAATTACATTAATTTATTACACATGAGGCTAATAAATAGAAATATATAAATCATTATAAACCAATTCAAAGCATTCGAACAAGGTTTCTCAAATAATAAATTTCCGATATACGAGTATTAGCGGCCGACCGGCCGACTAGAGTAACAAAAAACTCGTACATGGATGTAACACCGACACACTGCTGAAATACAGATCAGAACATACTTTCCACGAGTGTACATGGTTAGAAGTAATACATATGGATCTATTGCTGTCTTTACAGAAGAAAATAACATATTTTACATAGTTTGCTAGACTGCAATTAATTGTACGCATTTTGTCCAAATTCCGATTGATACACCACCATCTCCATTGAAAAAACCATTATTCAGGCCTGAAACACCCAAATAAAGTAAAAAGAAACACTGCCGTCCAACGGTAAAGCGCCGTATGTACATACAAAAAAACTGCTACAATTTTTCTGTTTCAATGCAAAAACCACGCACATTTTGTACATTTTAAGAAATTTACCTTAGTCTAGCATGTTACCTAGCTATTTGTACGTAAACGATGCTAATTTGTTTTAACTATTAACGTCATATTTAAGAGAAAACGGGAAATATTTCAATCAATGTCATTTTTTACATACGGCACTTTACCATTGGAGGGCAGAACTGTTCTTCTGTAACATTATTATCTAATGCTTGGAGAGCATATTTTTTAATAAAAAAGAAGAAAGCACAAAAGGTAATCATTCTAGAGATATAACAAAGGAAGTGAAAACGGCATAGAATAAAAAGCTGCGCCAAGAAAACCACTAATTCCACATGTAAGAAACATTAAAATACAGATAAGTGAGAGAGGGCATATTGAAGAAGATTAAGGACTTATTTTACACTGTGTTTAACTAAAAATGGTAAAGCATAAATGTTTAACATTTCCTAATAATATCTCTTATTTAACAATATTTAAAACACTTAATATTTACTTTAATGTTTATATTTTGTGTTTTAAAAAGTTGACATAGTCATTATCATCACATAAATGTAATTCTACAATTCTAGAGCTACAAATGTAACAAAATTCCTAAACCTGTCTGAATTTTGGGCGTTTACCTTAGTAGGTACAGTGCTAACTAGACGAATAATGGTGTATTAAGAGAAATAAATCTAATGCAGTTGCCCTTTTGAAATCCGACGCGGCAAGTGTTGGGTTGCAATTTTCTACGGCTTCCGCAGATTTTATTAGAGCCTTGAACTTCTGAAAGCCACCCCTAACGCGCACGTCCGCGTTTTTTGCATTTTACCGAAAAACGGTAACGATTTTGGAGGTTTAGCTTCTATATAGTATATTATAACTATATTTTTATTATTTCAATATTATTAACCTCAAATTTGCCAGCAGCCACCATTTCCAGGCTTCATCCATACAGGGGTATTTCAATGTCAACAATTGTGAATAATTTTATATTTACCTACATTTAAAACTAATCAATACATTTTAGACAATTTTACAGTAGAGCTAATTTCAGTAGGCTCAAATTTTGTTTAAAAAAAGAAAACATTTGGGATTACCTGAATTACTTAAAAAAATCTGATGTGGCCAGGCACATGACTTTATCATACAAAATATAAAATTAATAGTTTAGCTGCATAAGAATCTACTTGATTGAGATAAATCGTGTCTGCATTAAAATTAAACTAGTTAGCCAGGATTTGACAGATATTTTGATAGTCAATAGTATCAATAGTAGGTATTGTCAAAGCATCAGCATTTGACACTACCTACTGTTATCAGAATAATAGTTATTTATTTCACAAGTGTCGAAAGTACGGAATAGCGCGACGAGCGGTGATGCGACGTGTCACCGAACGCGGAGCGTCGTCGTCGCACGTGACCGAGTCGCGCTATGTACTTTTCGGCAGGAGTGACATCAACGTATTTTGTGTGGCTTGTTGTGAACTACGTATTTAAAAAAAATCAAAAATGGTTATATTTCTGTATAGGAAATGTTAGGCTGATACCACTTCTACGAAACGTCGTTTAAAAAGCTAATTCAAATTCTGACTAAAATATAACTACACACATCGCTATACTTTATTTACAATTTTCTCAATGTATCGTTTGTACAATTAGATCAACCCGTTGGTTGATATTTCGTATCAACAAACAATCAAATTGGTGATCTTATTTTATTTGAATTTTGTATTTTGTTCATTGCCGCACTAGAGCGGCAACGTTCCATAGCGGTTCTGCATCGGCTGTTTTCAAGTGTGACAGCCATAGACATTTCTGTGGTGACAGCATAAAAAACTATTTGTCATATCCAGGCTACTATGTAAATTCATATCAATGCAGATGCGACCGATCTCGATCAAATATAATTTGCTCTTGAAGCTAAACTATTAATTTTGCCGAAAAATATCATAGGCACAAGTTATTCAAAATTTCCTCTACTTTAATTTATTATTTAACTATTTTGACGAAATTACAGAAATGGCAGCCCTGGCTACTAGTTTTTGTGCAGACACGATCTCGATCAGATAGAATTTGCTCTTGAAGCTAAACTATTAATTTTACAAAGAAATGTCATAGGCATAAATTATTCAAAATTTCCTCTACTTTAATTTATTAATTAACTATTTTGTCGAAATTACAGAAATGGCGGCTCATTTGCAAAATCCTTCAAAAAGGCTTAGAATAAACTACCAGTTCCTTTGGACCATTTTCAACCAAAAGCTTTTCAGCTCTAAGTTAGGTCATGAAACTTCTAAATATAAACTTTCGTCCCGATACCTTTAGTAGTTTCTCCGGAATCGTCGCCACAAAAATCGTTTACACACATACACACACACACACACACACACACAGACATTTTTTTGTACCTTGGTCAAAAATGTTCAGGGGACCCATAAAGACCTATTTCCGCTAAAATCTCAATTTTTTTTTTCGGCATGATTACAATACTTTAGCATACTGCGTATGATAAAGTAAAAATACTTAACTAATCTTAAATACTTCAATATGAGACTATTACTTTATCATACGCAGTAAGATAAAGTATTGTAATCATGCCAAAAAAAAAAAATGAGATTTTAGCGGAAATAGGTCTTTTTGGGTCCCCTGAACATTTTTGACCAAGGTACAAAAAAATGTCTGTGTGTGTGTGTGTGTGTGTGTGTGTGTGTGTGTGCGTGTGTAAACGATTTTTGTGACGACGATTCCGGAAAAACTACTAAAGGTATCGGGACGAAAGTTTATATTTAGAAGTTTTATGACCAAACTTAGAGCTGAAAAGCTTTTGGTTCAAAAGGGTCCAAAGGAACTGGTAGTTTATTCTAAGCCTTTTTTAAGGATTTTGCAGATGAGCCGCCATTTCTGTAATTTCGTCAAAATAGTTAAATAATAAATTAAAGCAGAGGAAATTTTGAATAATTTATGCCTATGACAGTTTTTGGTAAAATTAATAGTTTAGCTGCAAGAGCAAATTCTATTTGATCGAGATCGGTCGCATCTGCATGGATATTAAACTACATAGTAGCCAGGATTTTGACAAATATTTTTTTGTGCTGTCACCACAGAAATGTCTATGGCTGTCACCACGCTGTCACACTCGGAGACCCGCTATGGAACGTCATCTACAGTGTCATGAACGAATATAAATCTGTCAGAATTTGAATTAGCTTTTTAAACTTGACATTTCGTAGAAGTGGTATCAACCTAACATTTTCTATACCGAAATATAACCATTTTTTAATTTTTTTAAAAATACGTATTTCTCAAAAAGCAACACAAATAACGTTGATGTCACTGCTGTCGAAAACTACCTAGCGCGACTCGCTCACATGCGACGACGACGCTTCGTCATCGGTGACGCGCCGCATCACCTCCATATCACCTCTCGTTGTGCTATTCCGTACTTTCGGCACTTGTGAGTTAAGCAACTATTATTCTGATGGCAGTAGGTAGCGTGCTTTGACAATACCTTCGATTGATACTATTGACTATCAAAATGCAGACACAATTTATCTCAGTCAAATAGATTCTCATACAGCTAAACTATTAATTTTATATATTGTATGATAAAGTCATGTGCCTGGCCACATCAGATTTTTTTTAAATAGCTTAGACAAAAATAATTAATTATACAAACAAATGCTTGAAACTTCGCGGCTCTGTAAGAATTTTTGTACCTTATAACTAAACCTTAACTTTACAAATAACAAAAAAATTAAAATATTTCCTTTTATAAAGGTATTTAAGCGTGGTGAAAAAAAATTTTTAAGTTGGCTTTCCAACTGTATACTGTTGAAACCTTGTGAATTGTTTCTCAGATATATGCATTTGTTTTTTACTTTATCATACGCAGTATGCTAAAGTATTGTAATCATGCCGAAAAAAAAATTGAGATTTTAGTGGAAATAGGTCTTTATGGGTCCCCTGAACATTTTTGACCAAGGTACAAAAAAATGTCTGTGTGTGTGTGTGTGTATGTCTGTGTGTAAACGATTTTTGTGGCGACGATTCCGGAGAAACTACTAAAGGTATCGGGACGAAAGTTCATATTTAGAAGTTTCATGACCTAACTTAGAGCTGAAAAGCTTTTGATTGAAAAGGGTCCAAAGGAACTGGTAGTTTATTCTAAGCCTTTTTGAAGCATTTTGCAAATGAGCCGCCATTTCTGTAATTTCGACAAAATAGTTAATAAGTAAATTAAAGTAGAGGAAATTTTGAATAATTTATGCCTATCACATTTTTTGGTAAAATTAATAGTTTAGCCTTTTAGTTTATTCTAAGCCTTTTTGAAGGATTTTGGAAATGAGCCGCCATTTCTGTAATTTCGACAAATTAGTTAATTAATAAATTAAAGCACAGGAAATTTTGAATATTTTATGCCTATGAAATTTTTTGGTAAAATTAATAGTTTAGCTTCAAGAGCAAATTCTATTTGATCGAGATCGGTCGCATCTGCATTGATATGAAATTACATAGTAGCCAGGATTTTGACAAATATTTTTTTGTGTTGTCACATTCGAAAACAGCTGATCTCATCAGAGGTTGGAAAACCACTATGGAACGCTGTAGTGCGGCAAATTATAAAATACAAATTTCAAATAACGTAAGATCACCAATTTGATTGTTTGTTGATAAGAAATATCAACCCGTCTTTATATCTAATTCTAAAAACGATACATTGAGAAAATTATAAATAAAGTATAGCGATGAGTGTAGTTTTATTTTAGTATGTTGGTAGGGATGTGTCATGAACAAATATAAATCTGTCAAAATTTGAATTACCTTTTTAAGGTGCGTTTTCATTAGTGACAATGGCAGTGGTAGCAGACGCCGTTATAGTATTTCCAATAGAAAATTGATAGTGACTCATGTTTATGTACATGCAAACTAATATGTGTCATTATCACGACATGTAAGAAATACTATAATTTCGTATTCTACCACCGCCATTAGCTACCATTACCTACCAATCGGAACGCACCTTTAAACTTGACGTTTCGTCAAAGTGGTACCAACCTAGCATTTACTATACAGACATCATTTATTTTTTTTAAATATGTATTTCTTAAAAAGCAACCCTATAAACGTTGATGTCGCTCCTGCCAAAAACTAGATAGCCGCGTGCGCTCAGATGCGACGGCGACACTTTGCCTTCGGTGACGCGCCGCATCACCGCTCGTCGCGCTATTCCGTACTTTCGGCATTTGTGACATAAATAACTATTATTCTAATGACGTAGTGTAGGTAGTGTCAAATGCTGATGCTTTGACAATACCTACGATTTATCTCAATAGAATAGATTCTCATGCAGCTAAACTATTAATTTTATATATTGTATGATATAGTCATGTGCCTGGCCACATCAGATTTTTTTATTTAAGAATATATAGCTTACGGCGGCATTCATTTTTAAAAATTATTTGGCTGATTGTTGGCAATGTTGGTAATATACGGCTTAATGACATCCCGTATCAGCCCCTTTAAAAACTGTACGTCGAAGCACTAAACACCCTGTATACAAAGCAATGTTAACGTAGATAATTTTATTCAATTTCAAATCCAGTAAACTGGTAAAAATAAGTCACTATATGACAGACTATATGACATACAATATAATAAATTAAAGGGCATTAACAGAAAATTATTGAATCGAAATAGTATAATATTATTTGACGAGCACATAACTAAGGATATAAATCGCGGGCACGAAATTTATACGCGAGCCGTAGGTGAGCGTGTAAACATGCCAGCGATTTATACCTCTACTACAATATATATCGAAAAAGATCATATTGTTGACACAAATATAGAACCTATTATAATAAACTTGCGTGAAGATGATGATGACGACGAATCATTAGACTACAACGACAGCAGTACAGATAATGAGGAGTGCGATGGTCAGCTTCTAATTAATGTCTTACTTAGCTCTTATTAATTTTTGTATGATTTTAGATAATGATACTGAAATTGCCGGCGGTAGTTCAAATGTTGGTGGCTCTTCTGGAACTGAACAAATCGTTCAAAGTTTCGGACAAATACTTGGCGCAATACAAACATTTGTAGAGAAAACCGGACCGTTTGGTTTGGCACCCGAACCCAGAACGTCATCATAATCAACTACTGATTTTTGCCAGAAATAATATTGTAAAATAATAATATATCACAAAACAGAATATGTGTACAATTCCACAAATAAAGAAAAAAAAACACGTATGCTAGTTTAAAAACTAACACCGAACGAGAAAATTACATAAATATTGAATACGGTCCTGAGAGTTGATCGTTTGAAATCGTCGCGCGAATGCGTACGTCGCTTCCCGCCAGTAAGCCCCTTTCCCCGAGGGGAACCATCCTGCGCACAGGATCGATTACATTCATTTCACTCTTAAAAATTCGCAAATAACTTTTATGTTATAATACATCAATGGATAAGTATTACATTAAATAAGGATTGTTTACGTGCTAACTGCGTTGTCCTGCTATCGTTCGTTTCCGAGATATTCGCGTCCATAAAAAGCTCGTTTACAGACTTTATTACATAAGAAATCAAGAAAATAAAAACACCAATCTATAGAAGAGATTCTAACTGTAACCAGAAAAAAAAATTTATTTTCTTTTATTAACTGGTTTAGGAGAAAAAAAATCGGAAAGTCGAGTATTATTTTAAAACCCCAAAAATCGGGTACCTTTTTCTACTTCTCTCGCGCTCGTGCCTAAACCGATGGGCAAAAAAATTTGATAGTCACTACTGTTATGTAGAAATGATTCAGGAGTATAACAGACTTTATTTCAATTTTTTTTGTTCAGTCATTGCAGAGTTACGACTCTTCAAACACAGGGCTCAATACTTTTGCAACCGATAGTAGTGTGCGAGTCGAATAAGACCTTTTATCTACGACTCAAATTCCATTATATGCAAAATATTTTAAATGTATTTGTCTATGATGGCGAGGCGAACTATCAAATAACTGTCATCAGGGCCGGCCCTAGGCGGTAGGCAAGGTAGGCAACTGCCTACGGCGGCAAAGTTTAGGGGCGGCAAAACCAACTGAACTACAATAAAAGAGGCTCTCAAATATTGCCTGAATCTAGAAAATAAAGGAATAGTAAAATAGAATCAAATACAATAGGAATTGACAGGCTTCATTCCTATATTTTAAGATGCATAGCAGCCAATAAAAGAGATATTTAAATAAAATAGCTCATTAGCTTTTATAAAGAATTAGGATCAATTAGGAAAAATAATATGAAAGTGTACTGTAGTGTAGTGATCCTATACAAAAAACAAAAGAGAAATATAAAATAGTCCAAACGATCCTTTTGAGTTTTTATGCGATATCCACAAACTTAAAGAAAATGTTATAATTAAAAATGATTTACTGGCACATTCCAAAGATATAGAAACCGCTTTAAAAGTTGGCGATTCCTCCAGCTTAACGGTTTAGCATTTGCTGCCGAAATGGTAAGCTAGTTAATTTTTATTTGGGTAGACACATAATTTGCCCGCCTATAAAAATAATATTAAAATGTACTGAGTCTTTGATGATATTATTATTGAAATTAATTAAAAACTATCAGTGATTAAAAAATTCCCCATGAAATGCTTGCATCAATATCTCCGAAAATGATACTCTTAGCAGAACAAATTAAATACATCATATTAAAGATAAAATTTTGATGAAGATTTGGGTACATGATAAACAAAGAATTACTTAAAATATTGAAAGATTTAGATTTGGGAAAATGTAAAGAACGGAGATATTATGTCAATATCTATCCTGTCAAAAACGACAGAAGTTTGCTGATGACAGATTACTTAGTGTAGATATTGACATAATATTTCGGTTCTGAAAACCCGTTTTTTAACCTTCTCCCAAATCTACATCTTTCAATATTTTTAAGTAATACTTTTCATCTTTAATATGGTGTACATTTTGTTCTGCTAAGCTTAATACTTTCGGAGATATTTGATGCAAGTAGTTCATGACAAATTTCACTGATAATCACTGATAATTAAAATACATTTCAATAATAATGTCTTCATTCAGCAAACATTTTGATAGTATTATTGGTACTATTTTCATAGTCGGGCGAATTAATTATGATGTTAAATGATTTTGCGTCCATAGACCTTGTTTCCAGAAGGTCCAGTTGACGTTTTTAAAAATTAATTACCTGCCTTAACATTGGGCCAAAATTAAACATTGCTTAGCAGTTTTTTTCTAACCCTGCCTATAACTGTTGCTACCTGAGCGGGCGATAAACAGTTTGCTAAACTAATATTAGTAAAAAAAGTACTTAAGAACCATGTCTACGTAAAATTGTCTTAATGGGTTAGCAATGAAGGCCACTGAATATGAATTGAGTAATACATTAGATCAGAAAGAAATTACTCGCGATTATGCAGAAAAAAAGGTTCGAAAGAGCTAATTTTAATTTAGGGTTAAACTTTGTATATTGTACTAGTATTCTTTATTCTTTGTTGTGTTTTTATTACAAATAAATTTCGTAAATATTGTCTCAGTGTTGACTATATTTTTCTGGATCATGATTTTTGTATAAATCTGTTTTTTTTTGTATAAATCATTTTTGAGTTAGGGTTTTTTTGAGAGAAACTCAATGGTGAAAACCAAAATTAGCTAACGTCCTTTGTTTTCGAGTATTATTATCCTATTAATTTAAGCAAATTGCACTGCGAGATATGCACTGTCAAATATTTGTACCGAAAGTACCGAAAATATGAACATTTAATTCCGATTCGTAACATCGCACATCTGGACTTGCAAACACGTTGCAAACTCTCGAACGCATCGGCTGGCTCGACAAAAACTTGTAGTTCTGTGGCCGTAAAATACCTTCTACGCCGGTATTGGGCAGACTATTTGAGGTAAACATATTAATGCCGCATGAATGCACCGGTGAAAAATACATTCTTATGCCTGCAAGAAATAGTTTTCGCGCTATAGAATTCTTAATACGTTTTACTTTCGGCAAGAAAATAATATCTTGGTACGTAGTGTGTAGGATGTTTGCTTTCGCTACATTACTAACGCGTCTTGCAAAATATAATGAAAAATAATACACGCAAGGACTCATGATGCATGAATTTATTATTTGATAATAATTATTTCAATCATTTGCAGTTGGTTTGTTATAAAAGTAATTAATCAATTAATCAGGGGGCAGCACTATTGAGATTTGCCTACGGCGGCAAAAACGCTAGGGCCGGCCCTGCTGTCATCCACGGGTTTTGGCAGACTTTGACACTATCGTTGTATAATGATCACAGTTCGTTCAAATAATGAGGTCATTATTTGAACGAACTGTCATTTTACAACGCTTGTGTCAATATAATCATATCATATCGTATAATGATGGGGATTATATAATCATAGATACGTATGCAATGAACTTATTATATGTGAGTCGTAGATAAACATTATTTTGTATAGATTTTTGAGGTAAAATGTAAAAACCTTAAACGTGCACGTCAGGTGGGGGCTTTTAGGCTCTAATGAAATTTACGGACGCCATAGAACCAAGGAGTTTCCCCCTCGGGTTAAAAAAACTGTATAATTTATATTTATTATGTGGTGTAAGTCCATTTTGCAATCAGTATAAATTAAAATGCAATAAAAAAAACTTTTTGCCAAATAAGATTTAATTTACTTCGGACGCGTTTCGGGTTTTTTTCGGCGTTTCGGGCCCATCATCAGCGTGTAGAAATCTACAAATTATATAAGTACAAAATACACATTAAAACACATTAAAACGTATTTTAATGTGTTTTCTGTACGTTTATAATTTGTAGATTTCTACACGCTGATGATTCGGGTTCATAACCCGAAACGCGTCAAAAGTAAATTAAATCTCATTTTGCAAAAAGAGGGTTTTTATTCCATTCTAATTTGTATTTATTAATTTCACTGTACTACTATTCTGATTTAATGTTATTTTGAGATCAATATTTGTTATGACCGTTAGTAGTTAATGTGCCTGTAATAATACTATGTCAAGTGCAATCGATTACAATGGTTGTGTTACATGTTTGTAAAACAACTTTACAAAATACTCTCACGTCAGGTAGATCGTCACCTAGATAGCTACTTTTAATTTCCCCCGAAGGATTGATTTTCAGTTTCCTGCTTTAGAGTTGATTGCTTCACAGATTACTGTATGGAAATTAATGTAGTTCGCTCATTCCCGTCTGTCATAATTTGTATTGATTATTTCATTTACAGCGCATTTTATAACCCTCAGCATAGGGTTAAACATACGGGAATAAAGCCCTATGTTCAGTTCTAAATTGCCGTGTCAAATTATCGAGGTAAGTACTATCGTGGCCATATATTATGTCCCTTCTTTTGACGTCGATTTTCTCGCAGAACTAGGGGCAAATTTTTTTTTTTAAATTTTCATGCTGTCCGTCAATTAATTAGTCCGGTAAAGTAAAATCACCTGCTAGCTTTCAATTTGTATTTTTGTAAAATCATTGGATTAGTGCTTGACCCACAAAAAGCTATATGATGCAATGTCAGCAATTCCGTTATTAGAAGAGCTAGAATAATGAAATATAGACTATAGGCTACCCAATAATTCACAGGTTTAAAGTTTATTACATAATCATTGTTTATCTTGCAGTTTTCATACAAAAGATCGTGCTGAAACTCCGCGTGAATTCCGACGCTCTAAGGTCTTTGGTGTGCTGCGGGGAAGGGAGGCGTTAGCGGTGCTGTCATGTCGGAAAGAACCGACACAGCTGAGGGAACCGGGGCAGCTTATTAGCAATACACAAAAAGAACGATAACTTATCATGGTAGTAATTTTAACTAACAATTAAATTCTTAATTTTTGTATAGTTTTGATTATAATATGTGACCCGGTACGAGAGAAATCTTCTATCGATTGGCGTTTATGTTTTCTTCAGTGTTTATACAATAAGGTTTTAAACAAGATTTTGATAGAACCGGATATATGGAGTTAGCAGATTTTCCGATTACTGGTGAACACTAAATTAAGCTTGCGTGATAAACCTAAAAAATATTTAAAAAGTATGCCCGATTTTGTTATATAAATATTCAAACTATTAGAACAGTTTCAACAGTTTATTTATTAATAATATTTAAATACATGCACAAATAATATAAAATAAATACAACTCTTGATTTATTACATATATTACAAACATCAGCTGTGAGTGTATAACTTAAGAATATCAAAAAACTTTTACAAATTTAGCATCGTAAATTTGTACACAGAATATTTTGCAGACCACTCATTGATTTTAAATGCTAATTCCGAAACCCGATTTAAATTGTCAAGAATTCCCATGGGACTTCCAAATGCCTGTTCGTGGTTCTGTTATCTTATTGACTCATTTTGCCATTATTTTTTAATTCGGTAATCTGTCGCCGGATATCCAAATTTCTTTGGATATCCGGCGACATTTCATTTCATTTAATTTTCTTCATGAGTTGCTTCAACTGGATCTTTTGTAGGGAAAATGCAAGATAGACAATGATTATGTAATAAACTCTAAACCTATGAATTAGTGGGTAGCCTATAGTCTATATTTATTTATTCTAGCTCTTCTAATAAACGAATTGCTAGCATTGCACAATATAGCTTTTTGTGGATCAAGAACTAATCGAAAGATTTTACAAAAATCCACATTGAAAGCTAGAAGTCCGCAGGTGATTCTACTTTTAATTCGTTGAAATCTACACACATAAAAATTTTACGGAGAGAATTTGCACGTAGTTAGTTGTACACAAAAAAGAGTAATTTTTTCTCCGAAAATCAGTTGATTGTGTGCTAAAAATTGTTGATATACGTAATATCGGAGTTAATTTAACTACACAGTACGGAGTTGAAAATAGTTTATATCCGAAATGGTGAAAATTTTCACTGGAGCTGTGAAATGAAAATTAACACCATGCAGGGTGTTGAAATCACTGACAAAATGAGAGAAAGTACACTTTTTGGAGTTGATATGACTGAACATTGTGACGGAGTGATAAAACTCCTAAAAGTAAACATTAATTCCCTGTGTAATATTGATTTCTAACTCCGTTTTGGAGTGAATAATCTCCAAAAAGGTAAGATTTATACTGTAAAGGCAAAAACTTACGGGCGTCAACATGTCGCCACCAAGACGGTTTGCAGTTTGCTTCGCAGTGTGTTGTGGTCGTCACTTATACTCCTAAGTTTGCGGGGTGCAGTTGAGAGTGAGTTTCATTTCCATTACTTCAAATATTTTATATGTAAGTACTTACATTATTATTTCAAATGGAGCAGTGTATTTTCATACGAGTTAAATACGGCATATAAAAAAATGGGTTAGAATTATCAAAGATGTATTAAATTTCGACACAATTAATACTACAGGTAAGTTACTTATATTACTACATATGTATGTATGTACGTAGACATATGTATGCGTGTACATTACTTATTCGTTGTGCTCACATGCTTTTATAATTTTGTAGTTTATAAAAATGTTACGCACACTACTAATGTACTATAGAAAAAAGCTTGTGAAGATACCGGCTAGTCAAATGCGCAGTACGTTTGTTGCCACATTTGTGGTACCTTCATACCGAGTATGACACTGCATTGTACCTACAGAATGCATGTCGATTTTTGTGTTTTTTTTATGAAGTAGTGTGTATTCCTTTGTCTGCCAATGCGTTTTTTTTTTTTTTATTTTTTCTATTTGCCTTACAACATACAAAAATATAACAATTCTGCAGATATTTCTTTTTTTATGTACAGTTGGCAAGCTATTTAAAATAGCAGAGACAAAATATCAAGATATCAAGTATTATGATGACGCGAGTTATGGAATCGACAAGGAGTTATTGCTAGACTTCATATGGCACAGTCAACGAGATATTACTTTGGTAATAAGGACGGGCGAAGAGGATGACGATGTTAATACAAATCCTTATACACATTCCTTATAATAAGGCGAATGATATGTATATAGTTACCAATTATATTATATGTACTTAGTTATTAATGAAAGTACTCTAGACTTTATGTACTCTGTTATATTTGATATTAGTTATTAATTTATTATTATTAATATTTATACGGAGATTATTGTTGCCTATATTTAGGATAAACTGTATTTTATTTATTGAGTATTGTGCAAACACGTATATTCATTTACTTGTTTTTTTTCGAAAAATAAATTGTTAAAATGTATTTTTGATTTTTACTGGTCCCCGTCATATTCCTAATAAAGATAAGAACCGCTCTGAAAAAAAAAAACAACTCTATTTGGTACATATTTAACTTCATTACGTACACAAACAACTCTTTTAGGGAAAGAATAATTTCGCCAATAAAAGAAAAGCACCCCGCAACAGGGTAATTTTAACACTAATAAAGGAGTTACGTAACATCTCCACGGATGTATTTCACTACTACAGAAGAACTTTTGCACTCCGGAACGCGGAAGTTTGACACGCGGGGAGATTATTTTATGTCTATAAAGGAGTAAACCTGCATTTCCCTCAACATATATATTCAACTCCGTTACAAATAATAATAACTATAAAAAGAGTGAATGAGCTCTGTAAAAATTCAACTCCGTCTGATTTAACTACATGCGCAAACGGTCGCGAGGGAGATCCATAGCGGTGTTGAATCGGTGTTAAATCCAACTCCGTATTTTTATGTGTGTATGGATTATTTCCAGAGTAATTCATTTCTACTGTTAAACGAATGAAATTTACGGGGCAAAACCCGTACCAATTCTTCTTAATTTGGAAAAATCGGGAAAACGCCAACATATACAGCTTTCAAATTTTTATGAGAATTTCGTCTCTAGATTTGCGAGGAAATGACGTCAAAAGAGGGGACATAATATATGACCACGATAGTACATAAATATCTATATTAAATTAATTTTTTATCGTTTTTGTCCGTTATTTATTAAAGGATACGAATATGTTAAAACGGTAAAAATGACACAGGCAAAGATTGTAATCTATATCAACACGACGAGTAAGATATACAGTAATTATAGTAATACATCACTATGGGGCAAAGAGGTCATAAACCAAAATAATACTCTCATACCAACATATGTAATTTCTGTGAATTATTTACGAAATCTATTTTTAGTTAAATAACAGAAACAAATCGATCGCGTTGTCTATTTTGGTAATTCCGAATGATGTCGACCCACATAAGGTCACAAAAAATTAAATAATCAAAACATTATTGCTAATTTGTATTAATTATCATGTTGTTGTATAACAAAACCGTTACTTATCTTAATGGTAATGACTCTCACAACAAACAATGTAAACATTTCAAAGAAGATTATGCTCGTAAAACAATGTTAAGGGCCTAAGTTATCTTAGTAGGTTAAGTAACGTCATTATATAACCCAATTATAATATTATAACAGTATTACTCATATACGGCCCATATGAGTTTTTAGTACCTAAATTCCAAGGTCTACTCAAGCAAAAAAAGCTTTTTTTCAAACAACAAAACAAAAAAGGAACAAAAATCCGGTCAGTCCGTTATTATAACCAACTTACCCACAAAAAAAACGTAAACTTTCGCTTTTTGGGATAAGTGAGGTTAGATACCGTACTAAATTGTTGCCACGGAAATATTTTAAACTAAACTTTCGCTGACAGTAGTTCTAAAGTTCCAAAATTTAGGACGGTAAACCCTCCAGAACTTCACAGCTGTTGTCGAACGCGAACAATACGTGAATAAAGTTTCTGTGTTCAGATACCATGTCCTAAATTGCATTTGTGCGAAAAGTTCGAAACACTTAAGGCGCGATTCTCATGTAATCAGTTGGAAAATCGATTTTTTTTCTTTCATGTTTTAACAGCTTGAATTCGTATAGAAAACAACGTTTAAAAAGTATAATGTTTCTACCTTTTCATAGAGTTTATTGCAGCCCTACAACAAACGCGTTGTGCTAGGAATACGATCTTGCAAACTGGTATTTGCAACCTGCTTTTGAATCGTTTAACGGATCGAGTTATTCTTCTTTTCCTTTAGAAAAATTAGTATTGGAGGTTGAACCTCATAATAAGATAAACTTTTAAATGATTATATTATTTGTAACGATTTAAAAACAAAAAAAGCTGTAAAGAATCAATCTGAAAATTCAAACAACAGCCATATTGTCAATTTTCAACTTTTTTAATAAAGTGTTGGTTCAACCTCCAACTAATTTCGTCTAGTTTCACATCGCTTTGAAAATTTCGATTTCAATTTATTTTTATAGGAGCTATCGTGCACGTCGCACATCACCATGTTCTTAGATAACCAAATGACTTAAAACCAATCAGTTTGCCGCCCTGGAAAATTTAGATAACGTACACTGTACTATCGTGGCCATATATTATGTCCCCTCTTTTGAAGTCCATTTTCTCGCAAATCTAGGGGCAAATTTTTTTTAAAAAATTCTGTTGCTGTCCTTGATTTATATGCTACAATTCATAAAAATTAGAAAGCTGTATATGTTGGCGTTGTCCCGATTTTTCCAAATTAAGACGAATTGGCGCTGTTTTTGCCCAGTAAATTTTATTCGTTTAACTTTAGCAATTAATTACTCCGGAAATAATCTATAGATGTCAACGAAATAAAAAGTAAAATCACCTGCGGAATGCTAGCTTTCAATGTGCACTTTTGTAAAATCATTGGATTAGTGCTTGACCCACAAAAAGCTAATTATGCAATGCCAGCAATTCCGTTATTAGAAGAGCTAGAATAATGAAATATAGACTAAAAGCTACCCACTAATTCATAGGTTTAAAGCTTATTACATAATCATTGTTTATCTTGCATTTTCCCTACAAAAGATCGAGTTGAAGCATCTCATGATTGCTGAAATTGACGCGGCGCTCTTCGGTCTTTCGGGCGAGCTGGGGAAGGGATCGACAGCGACGCTGCAAGTAGTGGCGGATCGCACGTGCATTAGTTACTAGCAGAACAGTGTTTACGGACACAATACATATAACGACACGGCGATTATGCCTCGCCAAAGAAATTTGGATATCCGGCGACAGATTACCGAATTAAAAAATAATGGCAAAATGAGTCAATAAGATAACAGAACCACGAACAGGCATTTGGAAGTCCCATGGAAATTCTTGGCAATTTAAATCGGGTTTCGGGATTAGCATTTAAAATTAATGAACGATCTGCAAAATAATCTATTTGTCTACAAATTTACGATGCTAAATTTGTAAAAGTTTTTTTGATATTTCTATACGCTCAGAACTGACGTTTGTAATATATGTAATATATCAAGAGTTGGTATTTATTTTATATTGTTTGTGCATATATTTAAATATTATTAATAAATAAACTGTTGAAACTGTAATAATAGTTTGAATAATTATATAACAAAATCGGGCAAACTTTTTAAATATTTTTTGGGTTTATCAAGCAAACTTAATTTAGTATTCACCACTAATTGGAATATCTGCTAACTCCATATTATTAAATCTATCCGCTTCCATCAAAATCTTGTTTACAACCTTATTGTATAAACCTGAAGAAAACATAAACGCCAATCGATAGAAGAGATTTCTCTCGTACCATATTATAATCAGAATTATGCAAAAATTAAAAATTTAATTGTTAGTTAAAATTACTACCTTGTTCTTTTTGTGTATTGACTCCGACATGACAGCAGCGCTAACGCCTCCCTTCCCCGCAGCACCCCCAAAGACCGTAGAGCGTCGGAATTCACGCGGAGTTTCTGCACGATCTTTCGTATGAAAAATGCAAGATAAACAATGATTATGTAATAAACTTTAAACCTATGAATTATTGGGTAGCCTATAGTCTATATTTCATTATTCTAGCTCTTCTAATAACGGAATTGCTGGCATTGCATAATATAGCTTTTTGTGGGTCAAAGACTAATCCAATGATTTTACAAAAATGCACATTAAAAACTAGTGTTCCGCAGGTGATTTTACTTTTTAATTCGTTGAAATCTATAGATTATTTCTGGAGTAGTTAATTGCTAAAGATAAACGAATAAAATTTACGGGGCAAAAACAGCGCCAATTCTTCTTAATTTGAAAAAATCGGGAAAACGCCAACATATACAGCTTTCTAATTTTTATGAGTTGTAGCATATTAATCAAGGACAGCATCCGAATTTTTTCAAATTTTTTCGCCCCTAGGTCTGCCAGTAAATCGACGTCAAAAGAAGTGACCACGATATGCCCACGATAGTACATCAATTTTATTTAATTTTTTAATTTATTTTTAACGATGTTTATTAATAAAAAGTTGTACTTTTGAAAACTGATTGGCTATTAAATTACGTCTATTACATACGTATTTGAACTTCAAACACAGCTGATATTTTCAATTTATAAAATTATTTGGTTAGTTATTTGATCTTGAACTTAAACCAGTATCTCGTATAGGGAAAAAACCAAAGCAAATTTTCTAAAGTATTTTTACAAGTTAAATATTGTTAATCATCAATTTGTCCTGTCAGCACATCAAAATTAATACCTTTGTGTGGGTGCGTTGGAACAGGGGCTTTCAAACGGTTTTTTCCCTTTTTTTCTTAACCAATTTGGTGAGAAATGATTCGCGTGAACTTTTTGTAATAAATCACGAGCTGTCCGCACGTTCAATTTTCTGGGTCTCGACAAAGCGCGCGGCGCACAAAGTATCTTTCAAACAAAAGAATCGCTAAAAAGGAGCACAGCGCGCCTCGACTATTGATGTAACACACATAAAAGATCCAACCGACTACAGGATTGCGGAATGGCAGCACTCACTTCCTTCACTTTTGCCTTTCCATGCCATTTTACGAGCAAGCTAAACAATAGCAAAAATTCCCCTTTTTTTGTTTTTAATCCTTCAATGTTCACGGGAGTCTTTAGTTTTTTTTTATTTATTGATTACAAGGATATATGGAACTGTAAATCTGTAAAATGACAGTTCTTTCCCAGTCAATAAAAAGGAAATAAAATCAGAATGTTTTAAACTTGATAAATAATGCTTTAAACTTGATAAAACGTCTGTTTGACGTTTTTATTGAACTTGTTAAACGTTCTGAAACATTCAAGGTCAGTTGGTAAATAAAATGATTTTGAGCAGAAAACAACGTGTTAATGAAAACTTTCCCTTTTTTAATACGGTCTAAAAATTGTAAAATAAAATTTTCTGAAAACTCTGAACGTCATAGGGATATTAGGTCTCTTAATCACCTACAATTTGAGGTATGATAGATTTTATGCAAACATTTTTGCAGAAGTTATAAACATTTTTCTGTGGAAATTGATTGAAATACGTTAGCTTTAGGAACGAACACTATCGCGATTTAGGGGGGGGGGGGGGTGCACAACTCAGAACGTCATAGGGATATTAGGTCTCTTAACTACCTACAATTTGAGGTATGATAGAAACTTATGCAAACATTTTTGCAGAAGTTATAAACATTTTTCTGTGGAAACTGACTGAAATACGTTAGCTATAGGAACGAACATTATCCTGATTTAGGGGGAGGGGGCAAAACTCTGAACGTCATAGGGATATTAGGTCTCTTAATTACCTACAATTTAAGGTAAGATAGATATTTATTTAAACATTTTTTCAGAAGTTATATACATTTTACTGTGGAAACTGATTGAAAAACGTTAGCTATAGGAACGAACACAATCGCGATTTAGGGGGGGGGGGGGCAAAACTCTGAACGTCATAGGGATGTTAGGTCTCTTAATTACCTTCAATTTGAGGTATGATACAAATTAATGCAAACATTTTTGCAGAAGTTATAAAGATTTTTCAGTGGAAACTGATTGAAATACGTTAGCTATAGGAACGAACATTATCGCGATTTAGGGGGTGCAAAACTCTGAACGTCATATGGATATTATGTGTCTTAATTACAGTAGAGCGTCGATAATCCGAACCTCGGTAATCCAAACATTCGCTAATCTGAACGACCAAAAAGAAATAATAATAAAATAAACCACTGAGTTGCTTTTGTACTCGTATTTTCCACTATTAAATAAATAAATAATAAATAAATCATAGTAAATCACAATAAATCATAATTAAATTATAAATAAATCCTTTCGATATCCCTCCGATTTTGATTTTGCCTTTTTGGCATTCTTATAGTTTATGAAGAGCGGGATCGAATGGTGTTGGTTTTATTAGGATTGAACTTCTGTCTAATACTCGTACTTTCTACTATTCATATTTCATAATCCGAACAATTACCGGTCCCAATTAGTTCGGATTATCGACGCTCTACTGTACAAGCATAAGTGATGTACACAAATCATTGAAAACATGACAGAGCATCATATTTCACAATAAGAAAAGCAATATGTCTTATGTAATACGCTATTTTTTATAGTTACAAGAATTTGTTGTTATTCTGCTAGAAAACAAGGTTTTTTGCGCTTTTGCGTTTGTTTTAAGAGCTAAATATAAAGACATCCTATACACTACACCTTGCTAACTGGCTTAGATTTTGTTGAGTTTTTGATCTTGTTTTCCAAAATTATTAGCTTAGTTCGCTCAGCAAATCCGAACTAGTTCAATTGCCCTGATTTCCCTATTGTTATCATCCTAATACATCTGGTCCAATATAAGGACCACAACACGCTCTATACTCAAGATAAGGCCGAACTGCGAGGAGAGAGTTTACAGCGCCATCTAACAATACAGTTGACTAAGGTATTCACACTAAAAATATATTTATTTGAATCAAAATATGATTTCTTTGGCGGAAGTAAACCTATTTTTAAGACAAAACAGTCTTTGTGGGATTCAAATTTAGATTTCTTTGGTGTAAAGAAACGTCTTTTTAAAAATACTTTTCTATCCGTGCAGGTTAAGTAGTTTAAGAAGTTATCCAGCTAAAACAGTCCCGCTTTCACCCAGGATTCGAGGTTAATTTAAATTTCAGCTTTTCAGGAAAATATGATTGACGGGTAGCGGCGGTCTTTTCGCGACAAAACGATCGAATCTTTTGATTAAAACGTCAGGTCTTCTTCTGTCGTAGGATATCGTGTGATCGCCGTGCCGGCTCATTTAATTTTCTCGTCCTACTTTCTGACAGACAGCGTCGTCGTGCTGCCTTTATTAGCGGCGCTTTCTTCGCCCCCGTGCGGCCAAGCCTGGTACCAGATCAATATCTCAAAAGCACTCCGCTAGTCGACAGGCATTCGTTCGCAAAAATCAGCTTAAAAAGCATTTTGTAATATATCGTGCGGTGGTGAGAAACTTACGACTCGAATTTTATGAAGAGAGCAAAAATTTGCAGTGAATAAATAAAAAAAAAAAGAAAAACTCGTACGGAGACGATGAATACAAACTTTTTAATCAGCATAGTGGTGAGAGTAGTAGTGAAATATCATCGAATAGATAAGTTAAAACGAATAATAATAACATAAAATTTTTGTTTGAATTTGTTTACCATTTCATGGCCTTTAAGATAGTTAAAGACTACTTTGATGCTCAATAACTTGTAATCCTGTAATACATTCAATAAACAAAGAATTGCTTTAAAATATTTAAATATGTAGGTTTGCCAGAATGTTAAAAAATAGGGTTTTAGAGCCCAGATATTAAGTTAATATCTATTCTGTCAAAAATACAGAAGTTTGCTGATGACAGATGACTTGACAAAATAGATACTGACGTAATATCTCGGTTCTGAAAGCCAATTTTGAACCGTCTTCCAAATCTACATCTTTCAATAATTTTAAGTAATTCTTGTTCATCATGTACCCACATCTTTCGTCTTTGATATGGTGTATAACTTGATCTGGTAAGCTTAATACTTTCGGAGATATTGATGCAAACATTTGACGAAGAATTTTTTAATCACTCATAGTTTTTAATAAATTTTAATAATAATATATTGATTTAATAATAATAATAAAAATTAACCTTGATAATTTTCTGCTTTTATTAAGTGATTAGTATTGTTGGTTAATTATGTATTTATTTGTCGTAATAGGGAAGATTTCAGAAAAAAAATACCTGGATCTATGAAAAATAAATAACGATTATTTGCTCATCGCTAAGAGCACATGGCGGCTTCTACTGTCTGTATTAAGTGTACAATAAGATAGAACACCACGATAAAACATCTAATCATCTCACTTTACAGTAAAGCTACTTTGAATTTTCGAGTTTATAGCGAACTTGATGAGGTAGAACTGATTAATTATAGTACGTAAGCTTTCAAGGCCAGAATCATTTAGAAACAAACTTGTTAGAGACAAACTTGTTCCTAATTCACCTGACAATGTAAGCCACTTCCATAGAATTAATGATGGAAATAGAACAAGACAATCAGCTGTAATTTTTGGCTGTGCTGGTTTACAGAACGTCAAAGGGTAGGCATACAGTCTACCGTAAGAAGGCACATACCGATCGGTACTTGCACGCCAAATTACACCACCATCACCAACAGAAGAGAAGTGTTATTAACACTCTGTTCAACAGAGCCAAGAAGGTATGCGACTTTAGTACCTTGGATGACAATCGGAAACACTTGGAGTGGGCGTTACGTCAGAATGGATACACCAAGTCTGACATACGGGGTGTCACAGAAAAAGACACCGCAAAAGGGTGTGATTGATTACCATGCGTAAGTAGGGTATCAGAAAGAATCGGTAGAAGACTGAAGAAATCGGGTATCACGGTAAGGTAAGGTACAGAGCACCAGCAAAGGTAAATGATCTTTTGCCTAATCCAAAGGATATCACACCACTCCTGAAGAACGAAGGGGTATACAAGATAACATGTGTGTGGGACATGCCATGTAGGACAGACAGGACGAAGTATTGAATGTCAAATCAAAGAGCACAGTAGAGACACCCGGCTAGGCAAGATTCAACAGTCCGATATTGGTTAACACTGCCATGAGTGGGGACACACAATGGACTTCGATGACGCGAAGATGTTGGCAATAACATTAATAATGAGGACGGCACTGACATCAGTAGGATCTGGAAGTCGTTCGTAACGCGGTCGAATGGGAAAACACATGGGAACGGTAGCACCAGATGTATGCAATGAGGTGTAGACTAGATGAACAGCGAGCGCGTAAAGTATGGAAACATGATAATATCTGAAACGGTTCTATTACATGAAAACATTTTAGAGAAAAAGACAGTTGAAAATTGGGCAACATTAATAACTTTTGTTTGTTTATGGAAAGCGTATAGGCGTTTTTGGTTGATTTATTTGCGCTGAATGCCAATGTGAGCTCAAAAGTTACATACATCACGCCAGGTTATTGCGTTTTTTAGGTTACTTTTTTGAAACAGTCCGTTACTCCACTTAAAGAATCGCGCTGTAAATGCTTCAAAAACATTTGGTAGCAAGCTTTTGGAATTTTTGATAAAAGTGCAAAGATTAAGGGTTACTATGAGAACTTTTAAATTTGTAAAACTTACCAAAAAAGCGTTTTTTGACACTTTGACCCCACTTCTTTTTCGAAAACCTTGCGCGATAGAAACTTTTGGAGCCCAGATTTGTTTTCAGGGAAACTAATTCTACTCAAAACGCAATTTCATATTCAATTTACAAAAGCTATTTTCCATAAAGTTATCAATATTGTACCTATAATTTTCAATTGTCTTTTTCTTGAAAATTTCAGATGTAAGGCCATAAAATATTTCCGATACCATTAGTCCAGTAAATGAATGATCTACCAAAATCAGTAACAAAATAATGGGGTTGCCGTTTAAAAAACCTTTCGATAAATTTTTCACAGAAATGTGTATTTTAATAATTAAAAATCGACGTGTTCGAGAATTTTTAAAATAGCATAAAGTCTCAGAGTATTTTTCTCATGTTTTCATACTTTTCGCGCTCACTGTATGAGGTAGGGTTCTTTAGTAGATTTTTAAGTATTCAGTTAGCTCTGAAGAAGCGACCAACATGGTTCGCGAAACGTCAGCAGTTTCGAATTTTTATGCACAGCATAATCAGGCACAACGTATTTTCTAAATTGTTGGATTATATTACCACGATTCATAATTAATAAAAAATAATTTCCAATTAAATGAATAACTTTAAAGAAATTAATAAGTGAATTAACGAAGTATACCGGCGCCTCCGCCTTTTCTGAAAATGACTCAAAATGTTTTAAAAGTGGGTTTTCTATAGTGGCTTTTAGTGGCGTCCAAATAGCTTACAAGTCACCAAAAAGTTTTACCAATTTTTAGTTTTTCTATTTCAATTTTCACGAAAATGGGAAGCAGTCATTTTTTTACAATCAACTACCTTACAAAACATATTAAACAGTTAGTAGGTAGATAATTTCACGCGTATGGACTACGTTCGCTCATAAAACACCAACATTTTCCCACCCCATACAGAATTCTCATTTCACTTAACCGTAAAAGTCACCCCATTACATTAATTTCAGCCTAGGGCGCATCTTTACCTGCCAACCTAATAATAAATCAATAGGTTTCATATCGCGGATCAACCCAAAATTTCAACCCCCACATACACCCTCACCCTCACCATCATTCCAAAACTACCCCTATCATCCCAAAAACCCTTCCAAACCCCAATAAAGTTCACTTACCGAGGACGACGCGCAAAGCACAACGATCGAGGTGGCACTGTAACCTTCTATGGTGAAAATTCTCGCAGTACGGATGTTAAATATACGTCAAAGTGATACACTGTGAAGCTCAGACTTACGTCTAGCAGGATTTCCCGCGAAAAGCTCGACGTTACGAGACGACGTAAGCGCTTGCTAGATAGTTTTCGGAGGTCGTCGTTCGGGTAGCTTCGCGCGTTGTCGTGTATATTATCGAGGGGCTTTGCCAGGTGACCCCGATTTCGCTTGCACCCCTCTACATAGGCGAGCTTTTGTCGTACACGCCGCTTTTTCGATATCGCAAAAAGCTCATGATCGCGGCACCTGTTGATATTGGTGTCGTTCAGACCTCGTTAGGAGTTAGATAATTAATCGAATATTCACTCGTCGGTGAATAAATATTGTTACTCTTATCGATGTTTAGTTTGGAGTAGATTTTGTTATACGTTCTTGCTTTAGGGTAGTGGGTTCAGATAGTTTAGTTATTATCAAGTAAAATTCGGTCTATAGATACCAGTTTTTCGGGCTAGATAATGGTTAGCACTTTATAAAATTTTCCCCACAATTAATCATTTCAGAGATATTAGCATATAAATGTACTCATATAATATTTTTTTCTGGACGACATATCTCGAAAACCGACAACTTTAGACTACATGGTTATTGTTTTTACTTTATCCAATTTCTTTACAAAACGACTGAAGCCAATATTGGATGAAGGAAACATCATACCCACTCATCAGTTTGGATTCAGAAACAAGCATTCCACAATAGATCAGGTGCACAGACAAACAATGATCATAGAAAGAACTTTAGAAGAAAAAAAGTATGCTCCTCCATATTCCTGGTTGTCGCAAAAGCCTTCAACAAAGTTTGGCACGAAGGTCTACTCTATAAACTGGATCGGCTATTACCCTTCGAGTATAGTAAACTATTAGGATCATATCTTCCTGACAGATACTTCCGCACAAAGCAAGATAATAAGTACTCAACCCTCAAATGTATTAAAGCTGGAGTACCACAAGGTAGTGTATTTGGCCCAATTCTTTACCTTCTATATACACATGACCTTGCGCAACCAGATGGTGTTACCGTTGCCACGTTTGTTGTTGACACTGCTATCATGGCAGTAGATACAAATGTTGAAGGAGCAACACTAAAACTGCAGAATGCTGTCAACGATATTAGTGATTGGATGCAACGATGGCCAATTACATTGAACGAAACAAAATCCGTTCACTTAAACTTTACCAACAAGCGAATACGATACGTTTCAGTTACCATAAATATCACCACCCTACCCTACTCGAACACAAAATACTTCGGTATGACGCTAGACACCAAGCTCCGCTGGAAAGCACATGTTAAAAAGAAACGAGAAGAATTGGGCATAAGATACAAAAAAATGTACTGGCTTATTGGTAGGAAGTCGTCTTTGTCGACATATAATAAACTCCTACTGTACAAGCAGATACTTAAAACTGTGTGGACCTATGGTGTCCAACTGTGGGGCTGCACTAAGCCAAGCAATATCACCATCATTCAACGCTTCCAAAATAAGGTGCTAAGAAAGATCGTGGGTGCACCGTGGTATATAAGAAACAGAAATCTCCACAGGGATCTTGAAATGGAATTAGGAACGAAATTGGAAAGTTTGCAGAGAATCATCAGAACAGACTATCAAAAAAAAAATATTGACAACCATTGTCATTAAGATTAGTAAAGTTGGTCAATAATAATCGCTGTAATGCTCGCTCTTGCTTCATACGGGATTCCCAGCAACAACATGATTATCTATTAATACAAATTAGCAATATTTTGATATGTTGATTTTTCGATAATGTGACCTTAGCTCCGTTGGTTTCTCGTCTTACTTCATCCGTATTCCCCAAAATAGATTAGGCGGTCGACTTATTTCAATAATTTAAGTCTCTAAAAATAGATTTATAATTAATTACATCAAAGAATTACCGGATAAATCAGTCGTACAGGAGGACATTCTTTTAGAAAGGCTTATTCTGCTAAATCGCTTAAAATGGCTAAATTCGAAATATACAGGTGTTCCGTAAAAAATACTTTGGTCTGATCCTTTACAAATAAACAATCCTGTATATTCAAAAGTATTTCAAATTTCTAGATTACGTCATTTCCTAAAATTTTTATTTATACTCTTTTTCTTGTATGCTTTTTAGAGGGCAAGATATTGACCTATGTTGACCTATGTAGACCTATGTTATCTCTCTCTAACATTTTGTAATTGATTTCTTTTTTTGACTTGTAACTTTCAAACTAATGGGGACTAGTAGGAACGTTTTCACATCTTAATATGTACTGACAAAAACTGGATAATACGGGGTGGTCTACTCTGTATGTACACAAGTTGTAAACTAAAATTTGGTAGCTAAAGTGAATTAAAACTTTCATTTGAATTTTTTCTTGTAAACTTTTTAGAGCGCGAAATATTGACAGGTAATATATATTTCTTTTGTACACGGAGTAATTTCTAATAGTGAAAACAAACCAAATTTCATCACTATTGGATTAATTACCCCTCCAATACTATTGGAAATGTCTCTTGCTTCAAACGGGATTCCCAGCAATTATTACGCAGACTTTTATTTTTGTACACGTCTGGAGTCACTTTTAGATTTATATATCTATAATAACATGATTATTTATTAATACAAATTAGCAATAATATTTTAGATATGTTGATTTTTTCATTATGTGATTCTGTTATTTCTAAGCTTACTTCATCCGGAATTTCCAAAACAGATAACGAATATAAGAGTAAAATTAATTATAGTTTGTGACCTTAGAGTTCATCGCAGAGCATATAAACAGCAATCGATTAATAAATATGCAGCAGTTAAAACAGCAGGAATGAAGATGATGTTTAAGCCGTTCGTTCTAGTTGTGTTTATCGGCATGACGGTGACAGCAACAGAAAATTGTACATCAAAGAAAGTGAGTATAAACGATGCGATACGATTAATAATATAAATAATCAATTTTATTATTTAGATTTTAACTCATTATGACGAAACGGAAACAAAAATGACATTAGAAGAACAACTTTTGGTTATTAATGCTGTTACAAATGCCACTTTAACAGGTGGCGATGATTGGGATGTTGTCAATAGTATATTTCATATTGTAAATCCCATTTACAATCAGGAAAAGATATGGACCGTTATACTGAAACCGTTCACTGCGCAGTACTGGCTCAAAACTAAGATGGACGTTACAGCGTGCTTATGCGATAAATGCAAGGAGTATCGAGTATATTATGTTCAGAATTAGCTACTAACAAGAAAGAAACTCGCAATTAAGTACTAATATACGAACCCAACGACTCCCCATATAATTAATTCTGTAATAAAATATACCGTTTTCATCTCAAAAAAGTGTTCCATCAGTTATAAGTGTTCCTTTCAAAATATGAAAAAGACTAGGGTTAAATTGATCTCCAATATACAGGGTGAAGTTACGAAAATTCGCTAAATTGATTTCAAATATACAGGGTGAAGTTAAGAAAATTCGCTTTTTGTTTCGTATTGACTCAAATAGACGTGGAATTGCGTAAGGTAAATACTACAAATTCCGACAGGTTAAGGAATCTTTGTTACATTGGGAACGGTAGAATTTATGTATGTGTGCCTAGTAGGGCTTCCAATCCCGGAATACGCATCAAAAAAGTACAATTTAATGCTTTTGCAGGAGTTAAACAACATTTATGGTGGGCTTGTCAGGTTCATTGAAAAATGTCTAAGTAACAAGATTTTTCAGAGTCTTAGATTTCATCGTTTTAGTACAATATAGTAATATATAGTAATTCAGTAAGCGTAGTAAATTCGTAATCGGAAATTAATAATAAAAATTAATTATTCATCCTGATATTTTTTGTGTTCAGTTTTCACGATACAAATAATACAAATAATATGTATTATCAACTGCCAAGTAAAGATTATGCGGATCAAAACATCTTATTGCTATATAATTGATAACTTTATTACACTTTGTGACCTTAGACTCCGTAAACTTAATCGCGGAGCATATATACTGCAAATGATTGATGAAAATGCAGCAGTTAAAACGGCAGCAATGAAGATGATGCTCAAGCTTTTCGTTCTAGTTGTGTTTATCGGCATGACGGTGAAAGCAGAAGAAAATTGTACATCAAAGAAGGCGAGTATAAATACAGCCTAAGTGATATAAAGAATAATATCGGAGATTATTCCAATTTTCTTATTCAGATTTCGACTTCTATTGACGAAAATGATATGGCAGAAGACGAACAATTTCTTGTTATTAATGCTATTACAAATGCCACTTTAAAAGGAGGCGATGATTTTGATGTTGTCAATAATATATTTCGTGCACTAAATCCCGAGCACAATCAGAAAAAGAGGTGGATTATTACGAAGGAGCCTGCAATTCTCCAGTTTTGGTACGCTGCGAAAATACAAATTACTGGGTGCTTATGCGATAATTGCAACGTGTATGGCATATATTATATCAACACTTAACACTACCAACAAAAATCTCTAACTCAAGTAGTATTATATATGAATTTTTATAATAAACATTTATTCTTTCAGTATGAGTGTTGTATATTTTCCAAAGTATAACCATTGTTGTGGCCTATTTTTAAAATATTTTTTATTTCTTTTTCATATTTTTTTCTTTAACAATCAGGTATCTGAATGCAACATGTTTGTGAGATGATGGGTTATACGAATAGTATGGTATTATTGTGTCTGTACTAGTTGTTTTTCTGTAAATATTAAATAATAAATATTGTTTACCTTATTCAATGTCTTTAATTATATTTAGGTCTAAAAATTGTGGTCTGTTGTTTTTCTTTTTTGAGGGTGCATCAGTCCCACCAAAAATAATAAATATGTCGTCAACATATCGTCCGTAGAAGACAATATGTTTTGGTATCATTGTGTATTTATCAGAATATAGTAAAACATAGTATAAATTACATAACTATTATCAATTTTCTTTCAAAATAAAAAGTCAGATATCTTTAGAACGAAATATTTGTTTAAAAAAAGTTGACATTGTCATTAGCACCACATAAATATAAATTCTACAGTTACAAATGGAACAAAAATTCCTTAACATGTCTGAATTTGGGGCGTTTACCTTAAATACCCGAACATTCAGTTATAAGAAATCATTAAAATAAAACAGTTTCAACGACTTTTATCAGTTTATTACGTCATTTTCTCTTGCGAATGACAAGGTAATTTTTGAGCATACTAAATCTTTCTTCTCGATTTCATATTCGGCTGAAAAGTTTGTTTTTCTTTTTATTTTTACTCAAAAAGACAATTGCGTACTTGAAATTGGGCGCTGTTTGTTTGATTTTCATATTTGTATCACGGCTTTTTCTTCAGTTTCAAAAAACCTAGTTAATTAATTAATAGTAAAAATAATAATAAATTCACAGAAGTGGTTTTAAATCACCACTTCAAAATATGGGTATGTATTTTAACTTTTAAGGCACACAAAATGCGATAAAGGGTCATATTGAAGGATCTTACGTCGCGAGGATTTTCGAAATCGACCCAATAGGACCTTTTATGAGTCTTTAATTTAATAATTTACCAGATTTTGTCAATAATTTAAGTATTTAACCACAGTATGATGTAATAGTATAATCTGTGTAAAAGTATAATCTACAGTCTGCTTATTTAAGCTGTCAAAGATATGTATAATTTCTATTATACACGTCAACACAGACAAGTCATTTTCAACTATGCTAAGAAACGCCAACTCTCGCCGAGATGGGACGATGTATCAAAATTATATTATCCTTAATTTTTAATATTTATGTGGTCGATTAGTGAAATTCAGGTAATAAGTATATATAGCATCGCTAGCAGCCTCTAGTGTGAAATAGTGGCAACACGACATGAAAACCTTCGAAGCAAGTGGCGCCTCCACCATTCGCGTTGTAGAACGAGCACACGCCGACAGAGGGAGCTTATTAATTCTGTTAATCAGTTGAATCATCGTGGAAGATATTATTATGGGATTGTGTCATTATTTATTCAGGTCTTACACACCTGTAAGCACACAAAATTTATTGATTAAAAGGTTAAAACTACCGTTACGTTTACTAATGTTGTACACTACTTGGCCTTCTTTCTAGTAGCTTAATTTTGAATAGAAACTAAAAAAAACTAAAAAGAAAGAGAGGATGTTGAGCTACGAAAGACTAAAAGCAATTAACAGTGTTTCTAAGGACTTCTTCCAAATGTTTACACTTTTTATTGACAACCATTGTTATTAAGACAAGTAAGATTGGTCAATAATAGCTGTAATCTTCGCTCTTATCGAAATGTTAGTTACCTTCCGGGATAAATTTAAATTTAATAATACATAATATTAAAAATAAATCTTGATAATTTTCTACTTTTATTAAGTGATTAATTAACTATTGTTGGTTAAATATTTATTTATATGTCGTAATGGGGAAGTTATCCGAAAAAAAAAGATTTGACTGAATCTATGAAAAATAAATACCGATTATTTGCTCATCGCTAAGAGCTAAATCACCTGAAATAATGATGGAAATAGAACAAGACAATCAACTGCAATTATTTGCTGTGCTGGTATACAGAATGTCAACGTGTAGGCTTGGACATACAGTCTACCGTAAGAAGACACATACCGATCGGTACTTGCACGCCAAATCACACCACCATCCCCAACAGAAGGGAAGTGTTATTAACACTGTTCAACAGAGCCAAGAAGGTATGCGACTTCAGTACCTTAGATGACGATCGGAAACACTTGGAGTGGGCCCTACGTCAGAATGGATACACCAAGTCCGACATACGGAGTGGTCACACAAAGAAAACCGGAAGTCTCAGAGGAGCGGCAAGAGTCAAAGGGGTTTGCTTGCTTACCATTCGTAAGTGGGGTATCAGAAAGAATCGGTAGAAGACTGAAGAAATCTGGTATCACGGTAAGGTACAGAGCACCAGCAAAGGTAAAGGATCTTTTGCCTAATCCAAAGGATGTTGGATGTTGGCGAAGATGTTGGCAATAACATTAATAATGAGGACGGCACTGACATCAGTAGAATCTGGAAATCGATCCTAACGCGGTCGAATGGGAAAACACATGGGAATGGTAGCACCAGATGTATGCAATGAGGTGTACACTAGATGAACAGTGAGCGCGTAAAGTATGGAAACATGATAATATCTGAAACGGTTCTATTACATAAGAAAACATTTTAGATAAAAAGACAGTTGAAAATTGGGGCAACATTGATAACTTTTGTTTGTTTATGAAAAGCGTCTTGTTTGATTGATTTATTTGCGCTCAATGCGAATGTGAGCTCAAAAGTTGCATACATCACGCCAGGTTATTGCGTTTTTTAGGTTACTTTTTTGAAGCAGTCCGTTACTCCACTTAAAGAATCGCGCTGTAAATGCTTCAAAAACATTTGGTAGCAAGCTTTTGAAATTTTTGATAAAAGTGCAAAGATTATCGGTTACTATGAGAACTTTTAAATTTAGGAAATAGGGCGCATCTTTACCTGCCAACCTAATAATAAATCAATAGGTTTCAAATCGCGGATCAACCCAAAATTTCAACCCCCACATACACCCTCACCCTCACCATCATTCCAAAACAACCCCTATCATTGCAAAAACCCTTCCAAACCCCAATAAAGTTCACTTACCGAGGACGACGCGCAAAGCACAACGATCGAGGTGGCACTGTAACCTTCTATGGTGAAATTTCTCGCAGTACGGATGTTAAATATACGTCAAAGTGATACACTGTGAAGCTCAGACTTACGTCTCGCAGGATTTCCCGCGAAAAGCTCGACGTTACGAGACGACGTAAGCGCTTGCTAGATAGTTTTCGGAGATCGTCGTTCGGGTAGCTTCGCGCGTTGTCGTGTATATTATCGAGGGGCTTTGCCAGGTGACCCCGATTTCGCTTGCACCCTTCTACATAGGCGAGCTTTTGTCGTACACGCCGCTTTTTCGATATCGCAAAAAGCTCATGATCGCGGCACCTGTTGATATTGGTGTCGTTCAGACCTCGTTAGGAGTTAGATAATTAATCGAATATTCACTCGTCGGTGAATAAATATTGTTACTTTTATCGGTGTTTAGTTTGGAGTAGATTTTGTTATACGTTCTTGCTTTAGGGTAGTTGGTTCAGATGGTTTAGTTATTATCAAGTAAAATTCGGTCTATAGATACCAGTTTTTCGGGCTAGATAATGGTTAGCACTTTATAAAATTTCCCCCACAATTAATCATTTCAGAGATATTAGCATATAAATGTACTTATATAATATTTTTTTCTGGACGACATATCTCGAAAACCGTCAACTTTAGACTACATGTTTATTGTTTTTACTTTATCCAATTTCTTTACAAAACGACTGAAGCAAATATTGGATGAAGGAAACATCATACCCACTCATCAGTTTGGATTCAGAAACAAGCATTCCACAATAGATCAGGTGCACAGACAAACAATGATCATAGAAAGAACTTTAGAAGAAAAAAAGTATGCTCCTCCATATTCCTGGTTGTCGCAAAAGCCTTCAACAAAGTTTGGCACGAAGGTCTACCCTATAAACTGGATCGGCTATTACCCTTCGAGTATAGTAAACTATTAGGATCATATCTTCCTGACAGATACTTCCGCACAAAGCAAGATAATGAGTACTCAACCCTCAAATGTATTAAAGCTGGAGTACCACAAGGTAGTGTATTTGGCCCAATTCTTTACCTTCTATATACACATGACCTTGCGCAACCAGATGGTGTTACCGTTGCCACGTTTGTTGTTGACACTGCTATCATGGCAGTAGATACAAATGTTGAAGGAGCAACACTAAAACTGCAGAATGCTGTCAACGATATTAGTGATTGGATGCAACGATGGCCAATTACATTGAACGAAACAAAATCCGTTCACTTAAACTTTACCAACAAGCGAATACGATACGTTTCAGTTACCATAAATATCACCACCCTACCCTACTCGAACACAAAATACTTCGGTATGACGCTAGACACCAAGCTCCGCTGGAAAGCACATGTTAAAAAGAAACGAGAAGAATTGGGCATAAGATACAAAAAAATGTACTGGCTTATTGGTAGGAAGTCGTCTTTGTCGACATATAATAAACTCCTACTGTACAAGCAGATACTTAAAACTGTGTGGACCTATGGTGTCCAACTGTGGGGCTGCACTAAGCCAAGCAATATCACCATCATTCAACGCTTCCAAAATAAGGTGCTAAGAAAGATCGTGGGTGCACCGTGGTATATAAGAAACAGAAATCTCCACAGGGATCTTGAAATGGAATTAGGAACGAAATTGGAAAGTTTGCAGAGAATCATCAGAACAGACTATCAAAAAAAAAAATATTGACAACCATTGTCATTAAGATTAGTAAAGTTGGTCAATAATAATCGCTGTAATGTTCGCTCTTGCTTCATACGGGATTCCCAGCAATAACATGATTATCTATTAATACAAATTAGCAATATTTTGATATGTTGATTTTTCGATAATGTGACCTTAGCTCCGTTGGTTTCTCGTCTTACTTCATCCGTATTCCCCAAAATAGATTAGGCGGTCGACTTATTTCAATAATTCAAGTCGCTAAAAATAGATTTGATAATTAATTACATCAAAGAATTACCGGATAAATCAGTCGTGAAGGAGGACATTCTTTTAGAAAGGCTTATTCTGCTAAATCGCTTAGAATGGCTAAATTCGAAATATACAGGTGTTCCGTAAAAAATACTTTGGTCTGATCCTTTACAAATAAACAATCCTGTATATTCAAAAGTATTTCAAATTTCTAGATTACGTCATTTCCTAAAATTTTTATTTATACTCTTTTTCTTGTATGCTTTTTAGAGGGCAAGATATTGACCTATGTTGACCTATGTAGACCTATGTTATCTCTCTCTAACATTTTGTAATTGATTTCTTTTTTTGACTTGTAACTTTCAAACTAATGGGGACTAGTAGGAACGTTTTCACATCTTAATTTGTACTGTCAAAAACTGGATAATACGGGGTGGTCTACTCTGTATGTACACAAGTTATAAACTAAAATTTGGTAGCTAAAGTGAATTAAAACTTTCATTTGAATTTTTTCTTGTAAACTTTTTAGAGCGCGAAATATTGACAGGTAATATTTCCTTCGTACACGGAGTAATTTCTAACAATGAAAACAAACCAAATTTCATCACTATTGGATTAATTACCCCTCCAATACTATTGGAAATGTCTCTTGCTTCAAACGGGATTCCCAGCAATTATTACGCAGACTTTTATTTTTGTACACGTCTGGAGTCACTTTTAGATTTATATATCTATAATAACATGATTATTTATTAATACAAATTAGCAATAATATTTTAGATATGTTGATTTTTTCATTATGTGATTCTGTTATTTCTAAGCTTACTTCATCCGGAATTTCCAAAACAGATAACGAATATAAGAGTAAAATTAATTATAGTTTGTGACCTTAGAGTTCATCGCAGAGCATATAAACAGCAATCGATTAATAAATATGCAGCAGTTAAAACAGCAGGAATGAAGATGATGTTTAAGCCGTTCGTTCTAGTTGTGTTTATCGGCATGACGGTGACAGCAACAGAAAATTGTACATCAAAGAAAGTGAGTATAAACGATGCGATACGATTAATAATATAAATAATCAATTTTATTATTTAGGTTTTAACTCATTATGACGAAACGGAAACAAAAATGACATTAGAAGAACAACTTTTGGTTATTAATGCTGTTACAAATGCCACTTTAACAGGTGGCGATGATTGGGATGTTGTCAATAGTATATTTCATATTGTAAATCCCATTTACAATCAGGAAAAGATATGGACCGTTATACTGAAACCGTTCACTGCGCAGTACTGGCTCAAAACTAAGATGGACGTTACAGCGTGCTTATGCGATAAATGCAAGGAGTATCGAGTATATTATGTTCAGAATTAGCTACTAACAAGAAAGAAACTCGCAATTAAGTACTAATATACGAACCCAACGACTCCCCATATAATTAATTCTGTAATAAAATATACCGTTTTCATCTCAAAAAAGTGTTCCATCAGTTATAAGTGTTCCTTTCAAAATATGAAAAAGACTAGGGTTAAATTGATCTCCAATATACAGGGTGAAGTTACGAAAATTCGCTAAATTGATTTCAAATATACAGGGTGAAGTTAAGAAAATTCGCTTTTTGTTTCGTATTGACTCAAATAGACGTGGAATTGCGTAAGGTAAATACTACAAATTCCGACAGGTTAAGGAATCTTTGTTACATTGGGAACGGTAGAATTTATGTATGTGTGCCTAGTAGGGCTTCCAATCCCGGAATACGCATCAAAAAAGTACAATTTAATGCTTTTGCAGGAGTTAAACAACATTTATGGTGGGCTTGTCAGGTTCATTGAAAAATGTCTAAGTAACAAGATTTTTCAGAGTCTTAGATTTCATCGTTTTAGTACAATATAGTAATATATAGTAATTCAGTAAGCGTAGTAAATTCGTAATCGGAAATTAATAATAAAAATTAATTATTCATCCTGATATTTTTTGTGTTCAGTTTTCACGATACAAATAATACAAATAATATGTATTATCAACTGCCAAGTAAAGATTATGCGGATCAAAACATCTTATTGCTATATAATTGATAACTTTATTACACTTTGTGACCTTAGACTCCGTAAACTTAATCGCGGAGCATATATACTGCAAATGATTGATGAAAATGCAGCAGTTAAAACGGCAGCAATGAAGATGATGCTCAAGCTTTTCGTTCTAGTTGTGTTTATCGGCATGACGGTGAAAGCAGAAGAAAATTGTACATCAAAGAAGGCGAGTATAAATACAGCCTAAGTGATATAAAGAATAATATCGGAGATTATTCCAATTTTCTTATTCAGATTTCGACTTCTATTGACGAAAATGATATGGCAGAAGACGAACAATTTCTTGTTATTAATGCTATTACAAATGCCACTTTAAAAGGAGGTGATGATTTTGATATTGTCAATAATATATTTCGTGCGCTAAATCCCGATCATAATCAGAAAAAGAGGTGGATTATTACGAAGGAGCCTGCAATTCTCCAGTTTTGGTACGCTGCGAAAATACAAATTACTGGGTGCTTATGCGATAATTGCAACGTGTATGGCATATATTATATCAACACTTAACACTACCAACAAAAATCTCTAACTCAAGTAGTATTATATATGAATTTTTATAATAAACATTTATTCTTTCAGTATGAGTGTTGTATATTTTCCAAAGTATAACCATTGTTGTGGCCTATTTTTAAAATATTTTTTATTTCTTTTTCATATTTTTTTCTTTAACAAGAGGAATTTTTGAGGCTCTGTTAATCAGGTATCTGAATGCAACATGTTTGTGAGATGATGGGTTATACGAATAGTATGGTATTATTGTGTCTGTACTAGTTGTTTTTCTGTAAATATTAAATAATAAATATTGTTTACCTTATTCAATGTCTTTAATTATATTTAGGTCTAAAAATTGTGGTCTGTTGTTTTTCTTTTTTGAGGGTGCATCAGTCCCACCAAAAATAATAAATATGTCGTCAACATATCGTCCGTAGAAGACAATATGTTTTGGTATCATTGTGTATTTATCAGAATATAGTAAAACATAGTATAAATTACATAACTATTATCAATTTTCTTTCAAAATAAAAAGTCAGATATCTTTAGAACGAAATATTTGTTTAAAAAAAGTTGACATTGTCATTAGCACCACATAAATATAAATTCTACAGTTACAAATGGAACAAAAATTCCTTAACATGTCTGAATTTGGGGCGTTTACCTTAAATACCCGAACATTCAGTTATAAGAAATCATTAAAATAAAACAGTTTCAACGACTTTTATCAGTTTATTACGTCATTTTCTCTTACGAATGACAAGGTAATTTTTGAGCATACTAAATCTTTCTTGTCGATTTCATATTCGGCTGAAAAGATTGTTTTTCATTTTATTTTTACTCAAAAAGACAATTGCGTACTTGAAATTGGGCGCTGTTTGTTTGATTTTCATATTTGTATCGCGGCCTTTCTTCTTCTCTTCAGTTTCAAAAACCTAGTTCTAATTAAATAAATTCACAAGTTTTAAATCACCACTTCAAAATCTGGGTATGTATTTTAATGCACACAAAATGCGATAAAGGGTCATATTGAAGGACCTTTTATGAGTCTTTAATTTAATAATTTACCAGATTTTGTCAACAATTTAAGTATTTAACCACAGTATGATGTAATAGTATAATCTGTGTAAAAGTATAATCTACAGTCTGCTTATTTAAGCTGTCAAAGAAATGTATAATTTCTATTATACACGTCAACACAGACAAGTCATTTTCAACTATGCTAAGAAACGCCAACTCTCGCCGAGATGGGACGATGTATCAAAATTATATTATCCTTAATTTTTAATATTTATGTGGTCGATTAGTGAAATTCAGGTAATAAGTATATATAGCATCGCTAGCAGCCTCTAGTGTGAAATTGTGGCAACACGACATGAAAACCTTCGAAGCAAGTGGCGCCTCCACCATTCGCGTTGTAGAACGAGCACACGCCGACAGAGGGAGCTTATTAATTCTGTTAATCAGTTGAATCATCGTGGAAGATATTATGATGGGATTGTGTCATTATTTATTCAGGTCTTACACACCTGTAAGCACACAAAATTTATTGATTAAAAGGTTAAAACTACCGTTACGTTTACTAATGTTGTACACTACTTGGCCTTCTTTCTAGTAGCTTAATTTTGAATAGAAACTAAAAAAAAACTAAAAGGAAAGAGAGGATGTTGAGCTACGAAAGACTAAAAGCAATTAACAGTGTTTCTAAGGACTTCTTCCAAATGTTTACACTTTTTATTGACAACCATTGTTATTAAGACAAGTAAGATTGGTCAATAATAGCTGTAATCTTCGCTCTTGCTTCATACAGAATTCCCGGCAATTATTAAGCAGACTTTTATCTTTGTACGTCTGGGGTCACTATTTGATATAAACAATAACATGATTAACTATCAATTAACACAAATCAACAATAATATTTTGATATGTTCATTTGTTCATAATGTGATCTTAGCTTCTTGGATTTCTCAGCTTCCTTCATCTGGAATTCCCAAAACAGATAACGCGGTCGATTTATTACTATAATAATTTAAGTCGCTAACAGTAGATTTGATAATTAATTACCGAATAAATCATTCGTAAAGGAGGACTTTCTTTTAGAAAGACTGATTCTGCTAAATCGCATAAAAATGCTTGAATTAGAAATATACAGGATATTCAATAAAACAAATACTTTCGTCTGCATTTCCTAAAACTATTATGCCATTTTTTTTATTGTAGCCTTTTTAGTAGACAAGATATTGACATAAACGTTACCTTTTTCTTTAACATTTTTTTGGATTGTAACTTTAAACTAAAACTTAGGGGCATGTTGTTTTTCCAGTTTACTCTTAAGTAGAATTTGCCCAATTATGGGGACTATGCGTACTGTCAAATCTAGGAGCAAAAAAATTTGAAAAAATTCTGATGCTGTCCTTGATTAATATGCTACAGCTCATCAAAATTAGAAACCTGTATATGTTGGCATTTTCTCGATTTTTTCAAATTAAGAAGAATTGTCGCCGTGTTTGCCCTGTAACTTTAATTTATTTAACTTTAACAATTAATTACGCCGGAAATAGTCCATAGATTTCAACGAATTAAAAACTAAAATCACATGCGGAATGCTAGGCTTCAATGTGCATTTTTGTAAAATCATTGGATTTGTGCTTGACCCACAAAAAGCTATATTAAGCAATGCCAGCAATTCCTTTATTAGAAGAGCTAGAATTATGAAATATAGACTATAGGCTACCCACTAATTAATAGGTTTAAAGTTTATTAGATAATCAATGTTTATCTTGCATTTTGCTTACAAAAGATCGAGTTGAAGCATCTCATGATTGCTGCAATTGACGAGGCGCTCTTCGGTCTTTGTGGCGAGCGGGGGAAGGGATCGACAGCGACGCTGCCAGTAGTGGGGGCCCGCACGTGCATTACTTACTAGAAACACAATGTTTACGGACACACGGCAATTATGCCTCGCCAAAGAAATTTGGATATCCGGCAACAGATTACCGAATTAAAAAATAATGGGAAAATGAGTCAATAATAACAGAACCACAAACAGGCATTTGGACGTCCAATGGGAATTCTTGGCAATTTAAATCGGGTGTCGGGATTACCATTTAAAATTAATGAGTGATCTGCAAAATATTCTACGTGTCTACAAAATTTGCGATGTTAAATTTGTAAAAGTTTTTTTATATTTTTAAGTTTTATACGCTCAGAGCTGATGATTGTAATATATGTAATATAATATATCAAGAGCCGTATTTATTTTATATTGTTTGTGCATGTATTTAAATATTATTAATAAATAAACTGTTGAAACTGTTATAATAGTTTGAATATTTATATAACAAAATCGGGCATACTTTTTAAATATTTTTTGGGTTTATCAAGCAAACTTAATTTAGTATTCACCACTAATCGGAAAATCAGCTAACTCCATATTATTAGATCTATCAGCTTCCATCAAAATCTTGTTTACAGTCTTATTGTATAACACCTGAAGTTAACAAAAACGCCAATCGATAGAAGAGATTTCTCTCGTACCGGGTCACATATTATAATCTAAATTATGCACAAATTAAGAATTTAATTGTTAGTTAAACTTACTACCTTGACAAGTTATCGTTATTTTTGTGTATTGATAATATGCTGCCCCGGTTCTCTCAGCTGTGTCGGTTCTCTCGGACATGACAGCACCGCTAACGCCTCCCTTCCCCGCAGCACAGCAAAGACTGTAGAGCATCGGAATTCACGCGGAGTTTCAGCACGATCTTTTGTATGAAAAATTGAAGATAAACATTGATTATGTAACAAACTTTAAACCTATGAATTATTGGGTAGCCTATAGTCTATATTTCATTATTCTAGCTCTTCTAATAACAGAAAATCATCAATAGGGAAACAGGTAAGGGGAGAAAAATTGAACAGGAAACCAAACACATACCTGATCAGTTTAACTCCTTCTTTACCACCATTGCATCAACTTTACAATCAAAACTACCAACGGCTACCCACGACCCATTGAAGAATACTGAGAGGGTTCGAGTAAAAGGTATGTCGTGCTTTCTCAATCCAACCACAGCAGAAGAGGTAATCAATACAACTAACAAGTTAAAGAGTAAAAATACAAGGGATTGCTATGACATTGACACCGAAATGCTGAAATTTGTGATACCAGCAATTGCAGAACCTCTCCAGTTTATCATAAACTGTAGTCTCACAACTGGAGTATTCCCAAACAAATTAAAAATAGCCAAAATAAGGCCGATTTTCAAAAAAGGGTCCCCAGAAGATATCACAAATTATAGACCGATAGCTATTTTACCGGCATTCTCAAAGATATTTGAATCTATAATATGTTCGCAGATCGGAGAGTTCCTCGAAAAAAATGATTCCCTGTGTAAAGAACAATTTGGATTTCGAAAAGGTCACAGAACAACTGATGCTGTTTCGCATTTGCTCACCACTATGTCGGAAAGCTTAGAGGAAGGGAAGAAATGCAGGGCCCTCTTCTGTGATTTAACAAAGGCTTTTGATTGCATGGATCATGGTGTCCTCCTCGGGAAACTTGATCACTACGGTTTCAGAGGGATACCCCTTCAGTTAATTCAATCCTACATGAATGATCGAGTCCAATACGTTAGCATCAAGGACAGCACCAGTAATCGGAAATCAGTTACAGCGGGAATCCCACAAGGGTCTCTCATGGGTCCACTTCTCTTTATTTTGTACATCAACGATCTGCCACACGCATTAAACTATGAAAGTCTGATGTACGCAGACGACACCACCTTAATCCTCAAGGAGAATCAGGACACAAAATTAGCACAGCAGGAAGTGGAAAAGTGGTTCACAGCAAACAAACTAACAATAAACATCAACAAGACAACTGAACTAGAATTTAAAAGTGACAGAAGAGACCTGAACCCCATGCCAACAAAATTTCTGGGAATTTTTCTGGACACACTTCTGACATGGAGACCGCACGTGGAATACCTGTCTGGAAAACTATCATCGGCAATCTACGCAGTGCGTCGAATATCCAACGTCATCAGCAAAGAAGCAGCTAGAACAACCTATTTTGCTCTAGTCCACCCTCATCTTGTGTATGGTCTCTCGCTCTGGGGAGGATCCAGCCATGCCCAAAAGATACTAATCCTTCAAAAGAAATCCCTTCGTGCAATTGAAAGAGCTCCCAATATTACCCACTGTAAGCCCCTGTTCATCAAATACCGCATCCTTACTCTCACTACCCTTTACATTTTGCAAATCCTGATCGATACAAGAGAAAAGCTAAAGTCCTACCAACGCATAAGTGATCGACATCAATACCGAACCAGGAATAGTCAGAACATCGATGTTCCCTTTGTGCGACTGAGAACCAATGATTGGACCATCAAGGGACGGCACCTCTTCAACATTCTACCAGAACAATGGAAATCACTACCTACAAAGTACTTCAAAAAAACAGTCAAACAACACCTACTGGACCGAGCATGTTACACACTAGAAGAATTCACCTTATCACTGAACGCATAATATTTGTTGCTGTTATTATATTGCAAAGTATTGTACGTAATTATTTGACTTGCTATTTCTTATTGGCTAATAAAGGATTATTATTATTATTATTATTATTAATTACTGGCATTGCATAATATAGCTTTTTGTGGGTCAACCACTAATCCAATGATTTCACAAATATGGCCACGATAGTATACACCAAACGTAAGTGAAAAAGTCAAATCAACATAGGTCCTAAAATAAACGGCTTTTGAGATAAGGTAGGAAATTCTTGATGTGGACATACCTTTTTAAAGCATTAGAAAGTTATCTGGAAATTACATACGCATCAAAAATGTTGCAATTTAATGCTTTTGCAGGAGTTAAACAAAATTTATGGTGGGCTTGTCAGGTTCATTGAAAAGTGTCTAAGTAACGAGATTTTTCAGAGTCTCAGATTTCGTCGTTTTAGTACAATATAGTAATATATAGTAATTCAGTAAGCGTAGTAAATTCGTAATCGGAAAGTAATAATAAAAATTAATTATTCATCATGATATTTTTTGTGTTAAGTTTTCACGATACAAATAATACAAATAATATGTATTATCAACTGCCAAGTAAAGACTATGCGCACCAAAACATCTTATTGCTATATAATTGATAACTTTATTACACTTTGTGACCTTAGACTCCGTAAACCTAATCGCACAGCATATATGCTGCAAATTATTGATAAAAATGCAGCAGTTAAAACGGCAGCTATGAAGATGATGCTCAAGCCTTTCGTTCTAGTTGTGTTTATCGGCATGACGGTGACAGTAACAGAAAATTGTGCATCAAAGAAAGTGAGTATAAACAATGGGATACGATTAATAACATAAATAATCAATTTTATTATTTAGGTTTTAACTCATTATGACGAAACTGAAACTCAAATGACATTAGAAGAACAAGCTATTGTTATTAATGCTGTTACAAATGCCACTTTAACAGGTGGCAGTGATTGGGATGTTGTCAATAGTACATTTTATATTGTAAATCCCATTTACAATCAGAAAAAGATATGGTTCGTTATACTAAAACCGTTTACTGGCCAGTTCTGGAGCAATACTAAGATGGATGTCACAGCGTGCTTATGCGATAAATGCAAGGAGTATCGAGTAGCTTATGTTAAGAATTAGCTACTAACAAGAACGAAACTCGCAATTAAGTACTAATATACGAACCCAACGACTCCCCATATAATTAAATGTGTAATAAAATATACCGTTTTCATCTCAAAAAAGTGTTCCATCAGTTATAAGTGTTTCTTTCAAAATATGAAAAAGATTAGGGTTAAATTGATCTCCAATATACAGGGTGAAGTTACGAAAATTCGCTAAATTGATTTCAACTATACAGGGTGATGTTAAGAAAATTCGCTTTTTGTTTCGTATTTACTCATATAGACGTGGAATTGCGTAAGGTAAATGCGACAAATTCCGACAGGTTAAGGAATCTTTGTTACATACATTGGTAACGCTAGAATTTATGTATGTGTGCCTAGTAGGGCTTCCACTCCCGGAATCCCGACAAATAATGAGCTTTTTCGGGATCCCGGGATTGTAAGTCTAAATCCCGGGATCTCGAAAACGTTAAATCTAAATTATTTTCTTATTTTTTTGTTAATTGGTGAAGTGTGGGCACTCATCTACAATAAATCAATTGAGCTGCAATTTTTTAAGTATGTACTTCAATCTATAACAGCATTATTTCTGACTAGTATCAAGGATAAAATGTTCGTTTATACCATGTAGTTATAATAGGAGGAACAGATTTTGCAAGAAGTAGATATAATTAAATATGGAGGCAAACATCATTTTCAGCTTATTTTCGTCTGTTTATTTACCCCAACAAAAAAATCAGGCTTTATTCAAGACAGAAACAATAAACATAATCGTAAAAATTAGTGGCGGATGTCTTTACCTGTATTCTATGATACTATGGAATATAAAATTTGTAAATAGGTATAAAATACAGTAAAAAAAATATTGAAAATAAGTAGAAAATAAAGATACAAATTAATCCCGATATATTTAAGTGTAAAATGAAACTCAAATTGTACTAAAAATGATTTGTTATTAATCGTTGTTATTAATCTTTCGATGGTTCACTCCAATCGAACGAACGATGTCATTTCTTGTTCCGATTTTCAAGTTTCTTCCAGTTTAAGAAATTTACCTTAAACTAACGAAATATTTAGGTACGATGTTTTTCCATCATGAAGTGCATGTACGCCATAGATTGCGTCTCGGGTAAAACATCTCGAGTTTGTATTGAGTTTGAATTTTTTCATTTTAATGGTTCTTATACCATGTTGCTAATACCGTGTTAGATTAATTTCATCAGTATGTTAATTTTTGATATGTTTGATGACTCACATCAATATTTTGCATTTATCTGTGCGTGCGCATGCGAGCACAAGTTCGGAGTTAACAAAATAAATAAAAGTTGAATAAGAATTTTGTATCAAACATTTTTCATTTGTAATTTAGAATTACCTAAGAAAATTGAAACTACAAATTGAACATTAGTTAGTTAGTTTTTTACAATTTAACGAAAATCATAGAAAATAACATCAACTAAAGAAGAAAATAATTAAATCTAGATGAGGATAATGGAGGGTTTCTGGTTCAAATCTAGGTGGAGGTGTTTTTTTTTTTTTTTTTCAATAACTTATCCTCACTTGGATTAATTATCATTCGCTTCTCAAGTTGGTCCGACGACTACGTTTCGGTTAGATTTAGTAATAATAATTAATATAGGTGAGGATAATGGAGGGTTCCTGGTTCAAATCTAGGTGGAGGTGTTTTTTTTCCAAAAATATTATCGTCACTTGGATTAATTATTATTCGCTTCTTTAGTTTATACTACATTACGTACAACTTTAAGTAATAACCATTTTCCTTTGAGTTTATACAAAATAGCTTATAAACTTGACTACACATTCACCTTTCATGTTTAAAAACAATTACTGCAGTACGCTTTTAATTTGAACCCCCATTCAAATGATATTAACGAAAATATTTAAAAGGAATCAATTTCTAATATTTTGTTGTCAAAAAGATGTAAACCGACTAATTCTTTCTCCCCGTATATGTTTAAAACGGAGGAATCAACTCACAGGTGAATAAAAAAATCATCGAAACCAGTTAATCGGGTCTAGAGAAAATCAACTTTGAAATCGTGTCATTTTATTGTTACCTACTGTTCTTGTTGTGACCTTTAAAAACAAAGATAATGAACTGAATCGAAAATCAACATGTTCAAAAAATATTACAGTGTCATTCCAATTATTGCCAGTTTGTTATAGCTGGAACTCCATATAGTACTTCAAAGTTCAGGCAAAAATCATAACATCATTCTTACACCCTGTCTATATTCAAAACTGAAAGTTGAAATACAAATCCTTCATCCGTACATCTTCTGAAGATTTAGACTACCAGTAAGTCATCAAAATGGTTGGGAAGAAAATCAACTTTCAGTTTGTAACATTACTTTTCATTAACCCTTAAATCTTTTGACCAATTGAGTTCAGAATCACAAACAATCTCTAAATACGGAATGATGAACATTAAAAACGAATGATGAATCATGAACATTAAAAATCTCAAAAATTTTAATCTTAAAATCCCTTTCAAATGACATTACGAAAATATTATAAAAAAATTTCTATTTTTAATCATGATTTTACAGTATTTAGGGCATTCTGTTCATGTTGTTTCTGGGCTGTTACTAGTAAATTATTTAATAAAAGCTTGAAATGGTGTTATACTATTCATGGGTGCAGTTGCACAACAAGTCAAAAATGTCTTTAGTTTCATATTTGAGAGTAAAATTTCGCGGCGATGAACAACACAAGTGGACGCGTGGGTTGAACTTTTCGGTGGATGACATGATAGGGAACTTTGAACACAAGGTTCATATTTAGCGCATAGAATGTTCCGAGAACTCCTTGTGACATGCATGAAATATGTGAAAATTGCACTTGAACAATATATTTACAAAAATTCTACCTTTAAATTATTTACTTTATATTTATAGTAAGCCCAATAATGTAGGAATACCCAAATAAAAATGGTTACTGCTCTGCTACTTAATAAGTAATAACTAGTATCCCTGCTCCGAAGGAGAAAATTATTGTCGGGCAATTCCGTCTCCGAAGCTCATTGCAAACTAAGTAATTAAAAAATGTTACAAATCAGTTTTATATTTTTTAAATTTTATTGTTTTGTAAAACAACTTTAGCGAGGGCTCGCGGGCCGCAGGTTTGACAGCACTGATGAACACCATACCAACGCACATGTCTGATTTAAGGACGTGCTATATTTACATGTACCTAACTCCGATACCCATAAATTTGTAAATAATAATCTTTAAAAGAGTAGTACACCGTATTATTATGAAATTCTAAAGCATTTTTGGTCAGTCTAAATATATATTATTAGAATTTTCTTAATTACTGTTATCCTGTAGCGATGTAAAAAGAAGTCGAATTGCAGTTACCTTATAAGGAGAAAATCAACTTTTAGCATAACACTCACTTATCAAGATCAGTCAAACTTTTAGGTTATATTCTGGCGGTTAGAACATTGGTAGAATAAGAACCGATTGTGGGTTGATAAGTGTAACGTCAAATCAACAAACCGGATGTCCTATAATAAAGTTCAATCTTGCAGATTTCTTATTTTATCGAACTAAACAGAAATGTCAGAATTTAAGACAGTGTCCGAATTTAGGACGTTTACCTTAGTCATTAAAAATTAATTGATAAAAATCAATATTTATTGTGGGCTTGTCATGTTCAATCAAAAATGTCCAATCAGATTTCGTAATATAAATAATTTTAATTATTTAGCATAATATTTTTAGTATGAGTTTTCAAAATACAAATACATTATAAACCGCCAAGTAAATATATAATTATTATAATTGATAAATTTGGTGACCTTAGAGTTTATCGCAGAGCATATATACTGCAAATGATTGATGAAAATGCAGCAGTTAAAACAGCAGTAATGAAGATATTGTTTAGTCCGTTCGTTCTAGTTGTGTTTATCGCTATGACGGTGATAGCAGAACAAAATTGTACATCAAAAAAAGTGAGTATAAACGGTGGGATACTATGAGTAATATAAATAATTAATTTTATTTAGGTGTTAACTCATTACGACCAAACTAAAACTACTATGAAATTAGAAGATCAACTTTTGGTTATGAATGCTATTACAAATGCCACTTTAATAGGTGGCAGTGACAGGGATGTTGTCGATAATATATTTCATGGCGTAAATCCCATTTACAAAAAGGAAAAGATATGGACTGTTATACAACTACCTTATATGGGCCTGATGTGGAGCAAGGCTAAAATGGATGTTACAACGTGCTTATGTGATAAATGCAAGGAGTATCGTATAACTTATGTTGAGACTTAACTACTAACAAAAAAGAATCTCTTACTTAAGTACTATTATACGAACCCTACGACCCCCTTTTAATGTGTAATAAAACATACCTTTTTTATAATAAAAATATATTTTTTTCAGTTATAAGTGTTTCTTTCCAAATATGAAAAACGTTTAAGGTGGGGGTTACATTGATTTCAATTATACAGGATAAAATTATGAAAACTTGCTTTTTATTTTGATTTTACTCAAATAGCTGTGACTTGCGTAGGTACTTGAAACTTTGTACAACTTAAGACTGATAGTACAAATATGAATTGAACAATCTAAAACATGTCAATAATTGTAGTATCCATTTACATAGTTTATTTAAGCGATCTAACAATTTTCAATTTCTAATATACACGTCAACACAGAGAAAAATAATTTTAAAGTATGTAGAGAAATGTCAACAACTCTCGCTGAGATGAGACGCTGTATCAACATTATATTATCTTTAGTTGTTAATAATTATGTAATCTATTAGTGGCTAATAAGAATATATAGCATCGCTAACGGCCTCTGGTGTGAAATAGTGCCAACACGATACGAAAACCTGCGAAGCAAGTGGCGCCTCCACCACCCGCGTTGTAGAACGAGCACACGCCGACAGAGGGAGCTTTCTAATTCTGTTAATCAGCTGAATCATCGCGGAAGATATTATTATGGGATTGTATCATTATTTATTCAGGTCTTACTCACTTGTAAGAGCTCGGAATTTATTGATTTAAATCTTGTGGGTACACAATTTTAATTAATATTGGATTACGTCGCGCTATATTTACCCCAGCTTACGCGAGTTACGCTTACAAGGTTGTATACTTTACTTGCTTTTCCTTTTTTTATAGTTTAACTATAAAAGCAAAAAAATCTACATATTTATTGAATCAGATAATTACAAGAAATAATATTATTACGAATAATACTCATATTTATGAAGATTTTCTTACGATGGTGAGTTTTTGGCGAAGGCGCCGGTGAGAGTGAAAATTAGGGGTTTCGCCTGAAATTTTCGGGGTGAGATGAAAGGAAGAGTGAGAGAAATACGTAAGCCATCGTGTGATCAATACCCATAGGAGGCTAGACAGTGTCTGGCACGTTAGAGGCGGTTGCACCCGCCAGAAGATTTTAAATTCCAGACGCGACTCGCATATAAAACGAAACTCCCATGTTTAGAGAGAAAAGTCTGGACAAGTGGTTTGGATTAATTACTGCAACATATAGATAGCAATATACTACAGGCATTTTTGGAAATGTATAAGATCTCGAATTAAACCTTTGAGTTTCTACTTAGACCTGAAATGCTGAAATATTGTGTAGTAATTAAGTAGACTGTTCTAGAATCATGTTGGAAAAAAACGTAAAATAATCAAAAACGCAATAATCTGCCCTTGATATAACTTTCTAGTCCGAATTTGTTTTCAGTGCAAAGAAATCTATAGAAAACGACCATTTCATTTCCATTCAGAAAATTCATAATCCAGTTATAAAAATTATACTGTCAATTAGGTCATTCTAGAATGGTTTCTGATTCATATTGAAAACTGAGCATTATTAATATATTAATAAAGTTTATTATATATAATATTATTATTATTATTATTATTATATATATATATATATATAATATTAATAAAGTTTTCCCACGAAATGTTTCATTTAGTTGTGTAAAACTGATACATGCACTGATGATACATTCTTTAACAAATTTATCAATTTCTTGTTTTACAACCAACCTGTATGTTGAACCCAATATTCTGTGTCGTTTTTAGGACAATATTTTTTATCTAGAGATGTGCTGTAGGCGAGCGTATAAACATGCGAGCGATTTATATCAGTTGTGTGCGAGTCGAATACGACGTTTTATCTACGACTCATAAATTCCATTTTCTATCTAATCTTTTAAATGTATTTAATGGTGAAAACGCGAAATGTCAAATAACTATCATCCACGTAGGTTTAGACTGACTTTGACAGTACGTTCGTATAATGATGACAGTTCGTTCAAATAATGACTTCATTATTTGAACGAACTGTTATTATACACGAATGTTATTATACAACGCTAGTATGTATTGATTTTGATAACAAAATGTATGTTTTTATCAAGTATGATCAAAACTCCAGTAAAAAAATATCAATTTTAAAAAATTAGTCCCTCGAAAAGTTGTTATTTACAGCAAAACTAAAAAAGTACTAAAAAATGACATAATTAGTTTTTGCCTTTCATGCGTATTTCATTTCGCATTCAGCGTAAAGAAATATTTTTATTAACAATTTTCAGAAAATTTTATTTCAGTAAAAAGTTTCTGTATTGTCTAAAACCTAAAATGCTAGTATTAGAATGTAATTATCTGCTTGCATGCACAGGGTGTTACCAAAACTATGAAAAAAGGTTGTTTGCATAAAGTATTTAGAAGTATTAGAGGTCATAAATACAATATTATAATCACCTTCTCCTTTGCATATAAAGGGCGTTTTTATTAACAATTAATATTTTTATTATGAATACTCAGAAAATTTCATTTTTCATAAAACTGTCTGGATAGTCTTAAAACTAATACCTAAATTGTATTAGAATGGAAGTATTTGCTGGCATGTACCGGGTGTTACTAAAACCATGAACATACTGAAGAGTAAAGTACTTTTATGTTCAAAGCTATGCAAAATTGTTATTTGAAAAAAGTATTTGGAAATGTTAGAGGTATTTTCATACGAAATTATAATGACCTTCTCCGTTACATACACCGCGTGTTGCCAAAGAAATCAAATAGACATAAGAATAAAATAAAAATATTAGATGGCATTAAATATGATGCAACGACGATATTTCTACACACTTTTTCAAATAACGTTTTTGCGTAGATTTTAAAGCAAACGTACTTTGCTCTTGAGAGTTTTTCATAGTTTTGGTAATACCCTGTACATGCAAACAGATAATTACATTCTTAAATTTTCATTTTAGGTCTAAGACAATCCAGAAACGTAATAAACAACTAAACAACTAACAACGTTAGCTAGAAAAGTATCAGTATCAGTTTAATAAGTAACGAATACAAAGTAATGAATACTCCACTAGTAACTATCAGATATTCGCTATTCAAAGGTTCATATTGTCCTTGGTCCTTCGATTATTTCGGATAATTGAGTTTTCAGTAACATTTTCATGGAATTACCTGACCATTTTCTATCGACTTTTCCTCTTTTTTGCACCGGCGTGTTCATATATCAAGCCTAAGCATACATTGTCTGACAGGTACCGTTATACACACATACAGGTAGCATGGATTTTGTCATGTACATCAAATATTATGACTGCGCAATCTGTGTCAAGGCCCTCTTCGTTCACCTGATGACGGAAACACGAGAATTCACGGATCGAAATTGTTTGGAGACACGATAGGCAATGACGTATCACCCGTATACAGTCCGTCCGAAAATGTTAAATTTACTCATGAAATATAGGTTTCACAAAAAATAGTAAAACACCTTTTTTATAGAGAATCTAATGCTCTTTAATTTATGTAACCACATTTTTTTCCGTAAAGTTAATAAGTAACGAGTTAAATATAAAAAACCATTAAGGTGCGCTCTTCTTCAAAGTATGGCTAACGAAACATTAGTTTGACTGCTGGGACGGCTGTATATCATTCGGGCGAGGCGTATTTAGAGGATTGTCGGTTCCGTCATGACGTAATGTAAATTTATGGTGAATTAATGAAGATTAGGCGCGGCCTTTACTACATATGCCTTTGTTCTTCGATTAGTGTGTTAACCAGGCTTGAATCGGTTTATTTATAACTTGCGGCCGGTAATTTCTGTATCGCACCAGTTACTGCCTAGCACCTTGATGGAAACAGTGTCACTCCATCGCAGGATAACCATGAAATCGTCGAGGGAACAGTTGAAAAGCGAGAAATTAGCCGAGTTATGAAATGTCGAAGGTGCCTGATTTCTAATCAAGTTTTTCCTATATATATATATATATATATATATATATATATATATATATATATATATATATAATAGAAAATATCCTGTGAAATAAGTGAAATTGTTAGTGTATATTATACTAGAATTTTTTCACAATTATAGGAGGAAATATGTAATCTAAAGCGCAGAAGAAGCAATAATTGCTTTATAGGCTGATGATGATCACTTAGCTGATCGAAACCGGTTCCTATCAAAATAAATAACATGAGCAAATTCTATTTGAACGAGATCGGTCGTGTCTGCATTGAAACTAGTTAACCAGAGTTTGACAGATATCTTGAATCTATTGACAGTACTGTCAAAACATGAGCGTTTGACACAGTTTGGCACTACTGTATAGTATGATAAAGTCATGTACCTGGGCATATATTTTTTTTCTATTTTCCTGCTTTAGACGACATTTCCACGTCACCATTTTCAGCAAAATAACAAGTATTTGGCGTCGTTGTAATCTGAAAATTATTATCTATTGAATAATCAGGGTGTTCTCGTAGAGCACACGAAAAAAGAAATGAATCATTGACCAAAAGCTAATAAAATCACGCGAGACAGCATCAGTAATACATAATTGATAATTTTAGACTGTTTTTGTGTTCACAATGTCATCCTGATTGAAAATATTACAGAAATAATATCGAGTGCCGTTTAAATTTCAGTAATGACGTCATTTCCGGGAAAACAGGAAGTGATGGTAACCTCAAGAGTTTCCTAAAAATGGATTTTTCGTTCAGTAGCACTCAATATAGTACTCAATATAGCACCTTAAGAACGAAATTATTTCTGATTTGCTAGAAATTTGTTTGATCTATCAATTTCAATCAGAGGACAACTAGTTTATACACAGCGTGTTCATAACAGTGATAGCAAATCGGTTGTCCTGTCTTGAAATTGATAAAACTTTCCATTCTAAATGGAATATCTTCATAAACCACTTCACGTTTCAGCTCACACTTCAGTTTTCACTTTCTACACGCAAATTGGTATCCAATATAGATTTCCAATGCACAATATCCTCTGGATCGTAAAGAGGAATCATAAAGGGATAAAAAAATCGTTACTTTATATTGAAATTCTGGTCATTTCACTGGAGGGACAGAAAAAGTTAACTGCAGTACTACTTTATATTCCTTTTTAGTAACAAAGCACCTTTCATGTCAGCAGTGCATTTAATCCTAAAGCTCTAAAGTTCAATAAAAGGCCAAGTAACGTCACACAACTGCAGAATTAAACTTGCAGAATTGTTAAGTAGATACTAAAGTATACAGAGGTAAGGCATGTGTTTTATTGTATGTTGCTTATTCACAAATCCAATGGAATATTTTTCGCACTTTTTTATACAAGAAAGAAACGTCATTTTTTTAGTTTTGGTCTTTTTCTAGACTTAGCAAATCTAAAATACAAAAATACTGTAAGTTCTTGAGGCATTTCAAAATATTTGAACGTCATTTCAACTACGTACCTATTCTATACGTACAACTTAGTGCTCATAATGTGGTGCAATAAATCCTGATAATGACCAAGATATTCACACAGTCGGCATATTTGCCATACACAGACGTACTAACTTGACAAATATAATGCGCTGGGGCAGTAATAAAGGACCAGCAGTTGCAATAAAGTACTTTTATAGCATGCTTACGGGCTTACGACTTGACCAATGTCATTAGCGTGTCCTACATATACACCATCAATAGACAATAATGGGTAATAATTGAGCGAATGATACAAACATAGGTTTCAACGGAAAAGAATTATACTCTATGTCGCCAATACAGGATAGTATTGTCCAGGTGAATTTCTAAGATTACCAAAAGTTGCAAAGTTGCACTAAAACTAGAAATAAATCATCAAACTCAATCAATACAATAATCAATTTGAATTAATAATGATAACTGCATATCACACCATATCTATAGTTTATGGTTATTCTCAATAATTTGTTTGTATCGCGCTGTATTTTATTACTGATTTTACTAATTTTGTGTTGTACAAACATTATTGAATTTAGGTAAAAAAATCCGCCTCTAAATCATAATGAATGTTTTTGATTAACTATACAATCGGATGAATAATATAATTATCAAACTAGTTATTATCAATAAATTCCATCCATCATTAATTCATTATCATTACCCTGTATAATTATATTTTGCAAGACATACTACATACCAAGATATTATTTTATCGTCGAAACTAAAATGTATTAAGAAATCTCTTACTAGACCGAAAACAATTTTTTGCTAAAAGAAAAAGGTGTTTTTTGGGGAGCATTGACGGAATGTCGTCATCGTAATTCGTCTATTAGGGCTATAAAATAACAAGTTTTTTGTCCAGCCCGTTGCTGCGTTCGAGAAATTGCAACGTGTTTGAATATCACCACATGTGCGATGTCTGGAGTCGATATCAAATGTTTATATCTTACGTATTTCCGAGTATATTTGATTTATTTTCAAAACGGTAATCCCACATTGCAATTTGCTAATATTAATAGAATAATATATTGGGCGTAATACCAACTGATTTCGCGTAATTTTTGTCTCGATTTCATAAATACAAAAACATGATTTTCAATAGTAATATGTTTCATGTGCAACAAGTTATTACAAAATTTAAAAAAAATCTGATGTGGCCAGGCACATGACTTTATCATACAATATATAAAATTAATAGTTTCGCTGCATGAGAATCTATCTTATTGAGATAAATCGTAGGTATTGTCAATGCATCAGCAGTTGACACTACCTACACTACCTCATTAGAATAATAGTTATTTCTGTCACAAGTGCCGAAAGTACGGAATAGCGCGGCGACCGGTGATGCGGCGCGTCACCGAAGGCGAAGCGTCGCCGTCGCATGTGAGCGAGTCGCGCTATGTAGTTTTCGGCAGGAGTGACATCAACGTTTTTTGTGTTGCTTTTTGAGAAATGCGTACTTACAAAAAATTAAAAATGGTTATATTACTGGATAGGAAATGTTAGGTTGATACCACTTCTACGAAACGTCAAGTTTAAAAAGCTAAATCAAATTCTGACAGATTTATATTCGTTCATGACACTGTAGATGTCACATCCGTACCAACATACTAAAACGTAACTATACTCATCGCTATACTTTATTTACAATTTTCTCAATTATCGTTTTTACAATTAGGTAACAACGGGTTCTTCTTATCAACAAACAATCAAATTGGCGATCTTATTTTATTTGAATTTTGTATTTTCTACTTTGCCGCAGTAGAGCGGCAACGTTCCATAGCGGTTCTCCAACCTCTGATGAAATCAGCTGTTTTCGAGTGTGACAGCCATAGACATTTCTGTGGTGACAGCACAAAAAAATATTTGTCAAATCCAGGCTACTTTGAAGTTTCATATCAATGCAGATGCGACCGATCTCGATCAAATAGAATTTGCTCTTAAAGCTAAACTATTAATTTTACCAAAAAATATCATAGGCATAAATTATTCAAAATTTCCTCTACTTTAATTTATTATTTAACTATTTTGTCGAAATTACAGAAATTGCGGCTCATTTGCAAAATCTTTTAAAAAGGCTTAGAATAAACTACCAGTTCCTTTGGACCCCTTTCAACCAAAAGCTTTTCAGCTCTAAGTTTGGTAACAAAACTTCTAAATATGAACTTTCGTTCCGATACCTTTAGTAGTTTCTCCGGAATCGTCGCCACAAAAATCGTTTACACACAGACATACATACGCACAGACACACACACACACACACACACAGACATTTTTTTGTACCTTGGTCAAAAATGTTCAGGGGACCCAAAAAGACCTATTTCCGCTAAAATCTCAATTTTTTTTTTCGGCATGATTACAATACTTTATCTTACTGCGTATGATAAAGTAAAAATATTATTTGGACATTTAATATCGACATCATATTAGGAACATAAAATAAATGAATACAAAACTGACTAATAAGTAATTACTACATAATTTTCCACCAGGGAGTTTTCAACGTGTCGATGTAAAAATAAACAAATTATCTATAATTTATTACATCGCTCATTTCAGAAAAATAATGTACTTGTTTTACTGTCCAATTATTATATAAACCGGGTGACCCACACCATAGGTACTCCCGTTAATTTTTGGTATTTATAAAACTGGGCGAATGAAATTTGGGAATAGACAAAAAATGCCATTCTTGTGGATACTCTTGAGGTTAATATGACTTCCGGTTTTTCCGGAAATGACGGCATAATTGAAAACTTAAATGGCACCCTGTATTCTATATGTGATATTTTCAATCAGGATGACATTCTGAACACAAAAACCAATCAATCGTCAATTTTCATCACCAAGGCAGCGCAAAAATAACTTTTTGTGTATTAATCTAGGTGACTAGAAATTGGTGAAAATAATCGGAAATTGTTAAATAAACACTAACTAAATCGATTTTGGTCGACATTGCATTACTGGCGCCCTCTAGCGTGATTTATTTGGTTTTTGGCCAGTGAGTAATTTTTTCCACAGGTACATCATGGCCACACCCTGATTATTCGATAGAAAACAAGTTTCCGATTACAATGATACCAAAAATTTGATATTTTATTGAAATTCTTAGCGTACAAATGTTGTTGGAAGAAAGGAAATCGAAAAAATATTGACCTAATGATCAAAGTCAGCGTAACAGTTCATAATGGAGTATGTTTATCATTTGTGAGAAAAACAAAAATTATTAAACTACAAAATATGTACAGTTGCAATTGTCATTATTAAAAATAATAATGTGTTTCTGTGCAACAATGACACCATGATAAAGTTGATCAGTATCTCATATACTTTTTCATGGTCTCATATATTTTTACTAGTACATACTCTCATAAATTTTGATTTTGTAAAGTCTGGCAACCCTACCCACGTTATAAGTACGCCCGCTTTATATTTTTATTGATGATGCTATACGAATATTTTGAGGTGTGCTGATACACAGAAACAGCAATTTTATGGGGAATTCTTGATTTTAGTATAGCTTCCGGGTTTTCCGGAAATGACGTCATCATGTGAATTTTAAATGGCATCCCGTATTGTTTTTGTGATACATTTAAGCATGGCGACAGACTGGACATAAAACATATTTAATCGTTATTTTTTATCACCAAAGCTGTGGAAAAAATCGTGGACAATTTTTTACTATTTACACCAACTTAGCTACCCAAATTAATAAACAAAAAATTGATATTTTTGGTTTCCTTGATGATAAAAATTGACGAGCGATGTGAATTTGTGTTCAAATTAACATTTAAAATTTCAATGACGATCTCATTTCCGGAAAACTGGAAGTGTTACTAATCACAATAGTATCCCAAAAAAATCTGATGTGGCCAGGCACATGACTTTATCATACAATATGTAAAATTAATAGTTTAGCTGCATGAGAATCTATTTGACTGAGACAAATCGTGTCTGCATTAAAATTAAACTAGTTAGCCAGCATTTGACAGATATTTTGATAGTCAATAGTATCAATCGAAGGTATTGTCAAAGCATCAGCATTTGACACTACCTACTGTCATCAGAATAATAGTTGTTTATCTCACAAGTGCCGAAAGTAAGGAATAGCACAACGAGCGGTGATGCGGCGCGTCACCGATGGCGGAGCGTCGTCGTCGCATGTGAGCGAGTCGCGCTATGTAGTTTTCGGCAGGAGTGACATCAACGTTTTTTGTATTGCTTTTTGAGAAATACGTATTTAAAAAAAAAATCAAAAATGGTTATATTTCGGTATAGAAAATGTTAGGTTGATACCACTTCTACGAAATGTCAAGTTTAAAAAGCTAATTCAAATTCTGACAGATTTATAGTCGATGGTTCTCCGAGTGTGACAGCGTGGTGACAGCCATAGACATTTCTGTGGTGACAGCACAAAAAAATATTTGTCAAAATCCTGGCTACTATGTAGCATATCAATGCAGATGCGACCGATCTCGATCAAATAGAATTTGCTCTTGCAGCTAAACTATTAATTTTACAAAAAAATGTCATAGGCATAAATTATTCAAAATATCCTCTGCTTTAATTTATTATTTAACTATTTTGACGAAATTACAGAAATGGCGGCTCATTTCTAAAATCCTTGAAAAAGGCTTAGAATAAACTACCAGTTCCTTTGGACCCTTTTGAACCAAAAGCTTTTCAGCTCTAAGTTTGGTCATAAAACTTCCAAATATGAACTTTCGTCCCGATACCTTTAGTAGTTTCTCCGGAATCGTCTCCACAAAAATCGAGTACACACATACGCACACACACACACACACACACACACACATACACACACACACACACAGACATTTTTTTGTACCTTGGTCAAAAATGTTCAGGGGACCCAAAAAGACCTATTTCCGCTAAAATCTCAATTTTTTTTTTCGGCATGATTACAATACTTTACCATACTGCGTATGATAAAGTAAAAAGAGCATTTTTTAGGTATAAACAAAAAATTAAGAAGAATTAGAAAATTTTCGAGAAGACAGTTCAAAAGCAAGGTAATTCTGGTAAATTATCTTTGTGTATGGAAACGCCTATTTGCGTTTTCGATTGATTTCTTTGCGCTGAATACGAATCTGAGTTCAAAAGTAACTTAGCCACCCAGATTAATAAACAAAAAAATTATATTTTTAGTTTCCTTGATGATAAAAATTGACGAGCGATGTGAATTTGTGTTCAAATTATCATTTAAAATTTCAATGATGATCTTATTTCCGGAAAACCTGGAAGTGTTACTAACCACAATAGTATCCCAAAAAAAGAGCATTTTTCAGGTATAAACAAAAAATTAAGAAGAATTAGAAAATTTTCGAGAAGACAGTTCAAAAGTAAGGTAATTCTGGTAAATTATCTTTGTGTCTGGAAACGCCTATTTGCGTTTTCGATTAATTTCTTTGCGCTGAATACAAATCTGAGCTCAAAAGTAGCATATCACGTCAGGTTATTACGTTTTTTTAGGTTACTTTTATGGAGCCGTCAGCACCCCACTTAAAGAATCGCTGTAAATTCTTCAAAAACATTTGGGAACAAACTTTTGGGATTTTAGGTAAACCTGCAAAAATCAAGGTTTACTATGAGATCTTTTTGAGGTTCCTAGCACAATGGGTTCATTTGGTCCAAATGGAGCTTTTTTTGCCCCCAGATCCGTTTCCTGGGAACATAATTCTACCCAAAACGCAATTTCATATTCAAGTCACAAAACCTACTTTCCCTAAACTTATCAATGTTTTACAATTTTCAATTGATTTTATCTTGAAAATTTTCTTATGTAAGACCATAAAATATTGGCGATACCGTTTAGACAAATAAATGATTTACCAAAATCATAAAGAAAAACTTGGGGTGCCATTTAAAAAAGTGTCGAATACGTCATAACTCAGTAATAATTAAAGGTCGGAAATTAAACTTTTCACAGAAATGTGTATCTTAATAATTAAAAATCGACGTGTTCAAGGATTTTTAAAATAACAAACTTCTGGATTTTTAATTTTTTACACATTCACGGTTATTTTTCAGATTTATTTTGACAGAAGAATTCTAACCTACAAAAATTTCAGTTGGTACCACCGCCTTAAAAATAACCGGTTGCACTTTTGCTTTTATTCTCTTAGCGGCTACGTTTGAAAATATGATGACGTCACTGACAGATCATTCATTGCGTGGGCAAAGAGGCGTACCGATATATCTCAGGAATCCCTCAATTTTTTAAGAAACAAAAAAAACATCGACTTACCATTACTACAGTTGGCATTATTTTCTTTCATATTCTTGTCGTCTGCTATATTTATGTCATTCTCTTTTTCTTCCGTTGTAGGTAGCGGTTCTTTACTCGTATTGCACCCCATATTGTCAGTGAATAAACTGATGTATTTATTAATCACAACCCTATTTATTATTTATTTATATATAAATATTTAAACAACTAAATAAATACACCACCAAGTGTGTTGAACTATTAAACCATATATATTAAACGTAGGTGTATTATTTATTTATTTTATTTATTTATGAAGCACATGGGGCGCACTGGAACCTAATTCCACTTGATCTATTCGTTAGGGGTGTTTTAGGAGTGTCAAAAGCCGACACGATGTTGTGTCGTCAGAAACGCACGATACTATTGTCTCCCCTACTGATATAGAAAATACTCGGTACATTTCAACCCCATTCAAAACGATGGGATGCGCTTCGCGTTTGCGCTTTTTAAGGGTGGTGACGCATCGCCGGGACACTGGAAAACAACCCCCATACCACCCGCGGGCTGGCGGAATTCCATCTGAACCATACCCTTACTCATTTCGATATCAAAACAGTTCTCAATCGATTTTTAGCTGTACGAGAAGATTATTATTGGAATATTTTTACGAAAATATCATTTGGAGAAGTTGTAGCGTTTGATTGTTTGATGAGGAAATGGAAAAAGGTGAATATTTATTTAAAAGAAAATGTTTGTTTTAAATAACATCTGATGACAATACAGATGTTTATTTAACCTAACAAAAAAATGTGAGAATATAACCTAAAAGTTTGACTGATCTTGTGTTGCTGAAAGTTGATTTTTTCTTTATAAGGTAACTGCAATTCGACTTCTTTTTACATTGCCACAGGAGAGGATAACAGTAATTAAGAAAATGCTAATAATATCTGTTTAGACTGACTAAAAATGCTGTAAATGTTGATAATAATACGGTGTACTCAGACATAATACGGTGTACTCAGACATGTGTGTCGGAATTTTGTACATTATGGTGGTTCAAAAATGCATTGCAAACATTTTTGTGATGATAGAAAGCAACGATCCCCCCAAATCGTTTCCAAATCCAAAAAAATCTGATGTGGCCAGGCACATGACTTTATCATACAATATATAAAATTAATAGTTTAGCTGCATGAGAATCTATTCTATTGAGATAAATCGTACGTATTGTCAAATCATCAGCATTTGACACTACCTACACTACGTCATTAGAATAATAGTTATTTATGTCACAAATGCCGAAAGTACGGAATAGCGCGACGAGCGGTGATGCGGCGCGTCACCGAAGGCGGAGTGTCGCCGCCGCATATGAGCGAGTCGGCTATCTACTTTTTGGCAGGAGCGACATCAACGTTTATTGTGTTGCTTTTTAAGAAATACGTATTTAAAAAAAAAATAAATGATTTCTGTATAGTAAATGCTAGGTTGGTACCACTTTGACGAAACGTCAAGTTTAAAGGTGCGTTCCGATTGGTAGGTAATGGTAGCTAATGGCGGTGGTAGAATACGAAATTATAGTATTTCTTACATATCGTGATAATAACACATATTAGTTTGCATGTGCATAAACATGAGTCACTATCAATTTTCTATTGGAAATACCATAACGGCGTCTGCTACCACTGCCATTATCACTAATGAAAACGCACCTTAAAAAGGTAATTCAAATTCTGACAGATTTATATTTGTTCATGACACACCCCTACCAACATACTAAAATAAAACTACACTCATTGCTATACTTTATTTATAATTTTCTCGGGAGGGTCGATGGCGTATAGGATAGAGCGGCTGCTATCTACGCTGGAGGCCCGGGATCGAATCCCGGCTCGGGCTAAAATCGACTGTCCTGGTATTTTAGGCAGGGAACAAATACCTTTGCATGCCGCCTTCCATCGGATGAGGAAGTAAAGCCGGTGGACCCGTGTGCTGTCATTATGCGACGTGCACGTTAAAGAACTCTTACTGGAGGTTGGAATTCCTTCAGTAGGACAAAATTCCTGGGTGTGTGTAGCCTGCCCTCAGCGTCGGTGATTGGCCTAAGTTGCGGAACTAGACCGACGTAAAATAAACAAGTAAAAAAAAATTATTTTCTCAATGTATCGTTTTTGGAATTAGATATAAAGACGGGTTGATATTTCTTATCAACAATCAAATTGGTGATCTTACTTTATTTGAAATTTGTATTTTAAATTTTGCCGCACTACAGCGGCAACGTTCCATAGTGGTTCTCCAACCTCTGATGAGATCAGCTATTTTTGAATGTGACAACACAAAAAAATATTTGTCAAAATCCTGGCTACTATGTAATTTCATATCAATGCAGATGCGTCCGATCTCGATCAAATAGAATTTGCTCTTGAAGCTAAACTATTAATTTTACCAAAAAATTGCATTGGCATAAATTATTCAAAATTTCCTCTACTTTAATTTATTAATGAACTATTTTGTCGAAATTACAGAAATGGCGGCTCATTTCCAAAATCCTTCAAAAAGGCTTAGAATAACCTAAAAAGCTAAACTATTAATTTTACCAAAAAATTTCATAGGCATAAATTATTCAGAATTTCCTCTACTTTAATTTATTATTTAACAATTTTGATGAAATTAGAGAAATAGCGGCTCATTTGCAAAATCCTTGAAAAAGGCTTAGAATAAACTACCAGTTTCTTTGGACCCTTTTTAACCAAAAGCTTTTCAGCTCTAAGTTAGGTCATGAAACTTCTAACTATGAACTTTCGTCCCGATACCTTTAGTAGTTTTTCCGGAATCATCGCCACAAAAATCGTTTACACACACACGCACACACACACACACAGACATTTTTTTGTACCTTGGTCAAAAATGTTCAGGGGACCCAAAAAGACCTATTTCCGCTAAAATCTCAATTTTTTTTTTCGGCATGATTACAATACTTTAGCATACTGCGTATGATAAAGTAAAAAGTGGACACGTATTTTTTTCTTAGAAATTTTGATTTTTAATGGTGCCTCGATACATCAAATTTACATAAGAAAAAATGCATGGGAAAAAGACATTTTTTGGCATTTATCGAATAATTGTTCTTTTTTCTCGAAAATCTGTCTGAATTCTGTTTTCTGAGGTCGAAATGGCAGTTTATTATCTTAGAGTGACATTATTCATTAAAAAGTTTCTTCCTATTGTTTAAACAATCAATTATTATTCATTTTCTCTTTTTACTTTATCATACGCAGTATGTAAAGTATTGTAATCATGCCGAAAAAAAAATTGAGATTTTAGCGGAAATAGGTCTGTATGGGTCCCCTGAACATTTTTGACCAAGGTACAAAAAAATGTCTGTGTGTGTGTGTGTGTGTGTCTGTGTGTGTGTGTATGTCTGTAAACGATTTTTGTGGCGACGATTCCAGAGAAAGTACTGAAGGTATCGGGACGAAAGTTCATATTTAGAAGTTTCATGACCTAACTTAGAGCTGAAAAGTTTTTGGTTCAAAAGGGTCCAAAGGAACTGGCAGTTTATTCTAAGCCTTTTTCAAGGATTTTGCAAATGAGCCGCCATTTCTGTAATTTCGACAAAATAGTTAAATAATAAATTAAAGTAGAGGAAATTTTGAATAATTTATGCCTATGACTTTTTTTGGTAAAATTAATAGTTTAGCTACAAGAGCAAATTCTATTTGAACGAGATCGGTTGCATCTGCATTGATATGAAACTAAATAGTAGCCAGGATTTTGACAAATATTTTTTGTGCTGTCACAGTCGAAAACAACCGATTTCATCAGAGGTTGGTGAACCGCTATGGAACGTTGCCGCTCTAGTGCGGCAAAATACAAAATTCAAATTTATAATAAAATAAGATCACCAATTTGATTGTCTATTGATAAGAAATATCAACCCGGTTGTTATATCTAATTCTAAAAACGATAAATTGACAAAATTATAAATAAAGTATACCGATGAGTGTAGTTTTATTTTAGTATGTTGGTAGGGATGTGACATCTACAGTGTCATGAACAATTATAAATATGTCAGAATTTGAATTAGCATTTTAACCTTGACGTTTCGTCAAAGTGGTACCTACCTAACATTTCCTATACAGAAATATGTCCATTTTTTAATTATTTTTTTTTAAATACATATTTTTTAAAAAGCAACACAAAAAACTTTGATGTCACTACTGCTAAAAACTAGATAGCGCGACTCGCTCACATGCGATCGGTGACGCGCCGCATCACCGCTCGTCACGCTATTCCGTACTTTCGGTACTTGTGACATAAATAACTATTATTCTAGTGACGTAGTATAAATAGTGTCATATGCTGATGCTTTGACAATACCTACGATTTATCTGAATAAAATAGATTCTCATGCAGCTAAACGATCAATTTTATATATTGTATAATAAAGTCATGTGTCTGGCCACATCAGATTTTTTATAATTATGATAGAATTATTTATTTTTTGAAAGCTAACTGTCTTCTCAAGTGACATCATTTATATTTGGAATTGTTTTCAATATTTCATCAAATTAGAGTACAGGGAACAGTTTCCAGACAGCAACTAATTAACATTAACATTAACATCTTGACATACAGTGGTAGGAAATCAGAAATATGATTAATACAATTGGTTGACTTTAGGAAATTTAATATTTAAAAAAATGTAACTCCCCAATTTCCCTAAAAAAAGGATTTTAATCAATCAATTTTTTTCCAATAAATGATGAGTTTTGAAACTCATCCCAAAATATAAATGATATCACTTGAGATATCTCGAACAACTTTTCTACCAGACTGAGAAAAAAGTTGAAAATGAATAATAATTTATTGTCTAAATAGTAGGATTTTTTTAATGAATAATGTCACTCTAAGATAATATAAACTGCTATTTCGAACTCGGAAATCAGAATTCAGACGGATTTTCGAGAATCACGAATTATTTAAACAAATAAAATGTATTTAAACAAATGGAAATTAGCTGATAAATGTTTATAAACATCCCACTAGACTTATAATAATGATTTCTATGAGAGAGAGAGAGAAAATCAAATAATTAAAATCGGATTTTTTTTTTTAATTTGGAACCAACTTATTGCCCAGTAGAAACTTTTATATGTGGAAACTGATGGTATTTGAAAAATAAGGAAAACAAGCAAAATCATTTGATCAAATTGTTGAACATTTTAAGATGCCTACAATAAAACAGCAAAACCAAAATGCTTACAACCCGCCGTCTAGTTATCATTAATAATGATGCTATAATTCTCTCCATTGGTACTTTGGTGTAAATACTCAGTTAGAATAAAATGCAGGGTTGCAGTGGTTCCAAAGTAATCTTTATTTTGTCTTTCTGGCTACCGGTTTCGAGATAATCTCGGTCCACTCGTTTGTTCCGTATGACCACATGTATGCAAGCTAATCTCATAAAACAGAAATAGAAGAGTAACAATATAGAGATGTATAAAATGGCGAAACATAACCTAGAAAGATCACGCATCGTATAGCAATTTGACGTTGGGGCCTGAAGACGAGATTATCTCGAAACCGGTAGCCAGAAAGACAAAATAAAGATTACTTTGGAACCACTGCAACCCTGCATTTTATTCTAACTGATCATTAATAATATTATCCAAATAATAAACCAAAAATTCCTGATGTCAAAACTCTTTCTAATGAGACAACTAATGAGATTATCTATCTCAATCTATCTAGCTAAATTTTAAGCACACACAAAACATTGTTTTCCTCTATTAAAAGTAGTTATAAAACTCAACAACTATTAAAAAATAAACGCAATATAACCACAAACTAATAAAATAAATAAACCAGAATAAACATCAATCTAAAAAAACAATCAATACATCACTCGATCGATATTACAGCGTCCTTCACTTAACCCGCGCATTGGGTTGCCTATACACGACTCCAATAAAACGATAAAAACGCTAAGGTTCAGCGACATAACCTCTCTTATCTCGCGTTACAAGTGGTTTTAATAAACGAAGTGTCATTGTAGAGCTACCGTTCCGTAGTGGTGACAGTTCAACAAAATATAACCTACAAAATGTGCTTCAGCGGATAAATAATTCACGCCGTTTCAACGACAATCGCAACAGAAAACAACACCAAAGGTACCAAAACATTTCGCACGTAGACACAACTGTGGAGACTCAGCGGTTCCCAAAATGTACGCAATACTCGAGAACGAGTATGTCCGGCTAATATTCTACGCATCTAAGATACGATTTCAAGATTTTCCGTCGTATTTCTTCCCGTTTCACATGTACGTTGTATACAAACAGATTTGCAAGAGGAGGAAGTATTTCTGTATTAAAGAAGTTCCGGATACAATGATCGAAGACATCTGCGATAAACACTCAAAATTGCCGAATCACGATTGCTTAAATTGCGTGATAGTATCGAAAATATACAAGCTTGAAGTTGAACTAGACGATTACGCAAGAATTATCGATCAAAACAGCACAAGAATAGTCCAAATTTTACCTTTAGACATCCCGTATGATAATATTTACATCGGTGAAACGCTACGTCACAATTTAACGAAAGATGGCGTTGGTTTGACAGCTAGGGTAAGCCTTTTGAGGTTATGTAACATACAAGTGGCTGACGAGGTTGAAATTTGCTTGATAAACAACCATAATGACCTCAGTACATACGTAACGGATACTTTATTGAAAAATTACTTCAGAGGGCCGAAATTAATTAGAATTGATGATATTTTAACGATAAATTTGAGGAAATACGCCCCTGAATTCTATTTTAACAACCACAAGACGAATGGTGTCGAATGTGTTTACGCGAAATGCACCAAAATAAACGATAGCAATACGAAGAGGTTGACGTATTTGTGTATTGGAGGGGAGACGAATTTGAAGCAGTCCGCGCATGTGCAGGACCGTTTACCGGCGAGATGTCAGTTGGAAAAAGGCGGGAGATTTGAATATTCGAGGGATTTATGTGAGGATTTAATAAATGCGTGCCCGGTGGGGTTGCAGAATCGTGTGGATATGCTAGAGAAAGCGGTATCACCATTTCTAAAACACAGTAAGTTTGTTAAATATGTATATTTTAACTTAAACTTGTGATTTGTTAATTGAAAAGTGTGTGAAAAGAAACCGTTATATAACTGGCTACTTGTTTATGGGAATAATAGTAAACGAAGTAATTTTTTTAGCAGGAATTTTGTAGGAATTATGGGCTTTTATGAAAAAATAGTTGTTATACATCTCAAAAAAAATTGCTACAAAAAGATGTTTTATTTTCATGTTTTACCACTAAAACTTTCAAATTCAACAAACTTCAAATTTTGAAACAAGAAACAGGCTAAATTTGTTTAGGATTTTTTCCAAGATTTGACAGTTTTCAATTTCTATTGAGTTGTTTAAAACTCGATAAAATTACAAAATGCATTCATATGATGGGATTGCCATTTGAAAAATTGAATTTTAGTACTTTTCTTGAGTTTAACTGCTGTTAAAATTTGAACACCCTGTATAACTTTTCGAAGAACTCTACCGATATGTCGATAAAATACATTCACAACAATTTTGTAACATTTTTCAAAAGATCACAGCGGATAATTTATAAATAATTGAAAGTAGCCTTGCAGCTGTCATTTTCTACTGAAAAAAAAAAATCAGAAAAATGACACCTGTTAGGTATAGGACAAGATTACTAAATTATATTATATTATACAGGGTTAAACAAAATTACCGGAACACCTAAATAAGTTTCCAACGGCAACAAATTTAAAAAAAAAAACTTCTAAGAAAAGTTTTTTGGCTTTAAACAAGCTATCGTTGAAATATATTTTCAATATATTGGGTGCTTATTTGATTATAGAAATTTGGTAACCTTTCCTTTTTACTTTATCATACGCAGTATAATAAAGTATTGTAATCGTGCCGAAAAAAAAAATTGAGATTTTAGCGGAAATAGGTCTTTTTGGGTCCCCTGAACATTTTTGACCAAGGTACAAAAAAATGTCTGTGTGTGTGTATGTGTGTGTGTATGTGTGTGTGTACCCGATTTTTGTTGAGACGATTCCGGAGAAACTACTAAAGGTATCGGGACGAAAGTTCATATTTAGAGGTTTCATGACTAAACTTAGAGCTGAAAAGCTTTTGGTTCAAAAGGGTCCAAAGGAACTGGCAGTTTCCTCTAAGCATTTTTCAAGGATTTTGCAAATGAGCTGCTATTTCTGTAATTTCGTCAAAATAGTTAAATAATAAATTAAAGTAGAGGAAATTCTGAATAATTTATGCCTATGACATTTTTTGGTAAAATTAATAGTTTAGCTGCAAGAGCAAATTCTATTCGATCGAGATCGGTCGCGTCTGCACTGATGTGAAAATGCATAGTAGCCAGAATTTTGACAAATATTTTTTTGTGCTGTCACCACAGAAATGTCTTATAGCTGTCACACTCAAAAACAGCTGATTTTATCAGAGGTTGGAGAACCGCTATGGAACGTTGCCGCTCTAGTGCGGCAAAGCACAAAATACAAAATTCAAATAAAATAAGATCACCAATTTGATTGTTTGTTGATGAGATATATCAACCCGTTGTTATATCTAGTTGTAAAAGCGATAAATTGAGAAAGTAAATAATGTATAGCGATGAGTGTAGTTATATTTTAGTATGTTGGTACGCATGTGACATCTACAGTGTCATGAACGAATATAAATCTGTCAGATTTTGAATTAGCTTTTTAAACTTGAGGTTTCGTAGAAGTGGTATCAACCTAACATTGCCTATCCAGAAATATAACCATTTTAATTTTTTTTTAAATACTTATTTCTCAAAAGGCAACACAAAAAACGTTGATGTCACTCCTGCCGAAAATTACATAGCGCGACTCGCTCACATGCGACGGCGACGCTCCGTCGTCGGTGACGCGCCGCATCACCGCTCGTCGCGCTATTCCGTACTTTCGGTACTTGTGAGATAAATAACTATTATTCTGGTGACAGTAGATAGTGTCAAATGTTGATGCTTTGACAATACCTACTATTGATACTATTGACTATCAAAATATCTGTCAAATCCTGGCTAACTAATTTAATTTTAATGTAGACACGATTTATCTGAATCAAATAGATTCTCATGCAGCTAAACTATTAATTTTATATTTTGTATGATAAAGTCATGTGCCTGGCCACATCAGATTTTTTAAAATATAACAGCCTGTATATTATTACATGTTTTAATTCTAAGATGAATTCTAGAATTATTTATAGGAATCATTTTTTATAAAATACATTATTTTTGAAGTATAAGCTATTTACTAAAAATAGTCAAAATTACCTAACACCTAAACAATTCTTCAACTCCAAAACAATTTTCAAATAAAAGTTGTTTGCGTTTAAACAATCTCTCGTTTACATATACATAGTTTGAATATACAGTGTGTTCATTTTATTATGGACATTTGCAAACCTTTCCATTTTCTAATATAACACCCTGTATTTTTTTCGATTCTAAGATTAATTCTAAGAACATTTTGTAGAAATATTTTTTTAAATGCATAATTTTTCAGTTATGAGCTCACAATCCACATACATACACATTTATTTTATTTTGGCAGTTTGAACATTTAATTTAAGTTTATTTAATTGTATTGTTATTTTCTCTTGGATTTTTTATTTTTCCCCTTTTGGTTCAAGTACAAGTTTATGATTTTTGATTAATTGCTAATAACTAAAAATAACGCATTTTATTAACAAATAATTCTCACGTCAAATTCTTAGAATTAAACAACATTTAAAAATATAAAATATACAGAGTGTTCTGTTAAAAAAAGGCAAATTGCAAATTACTAAAAGAAAACAAACATCCTGTATATTAAAATTACATTTGAACGAGAGGCTGTTTAAAACCAAAAAACTTCTATTTGAAAAAATTTTTGAAATTTTTTGTCGTTGAAGAATTATTAAGGTGTTCCGGTAATTTTGACTATTTTTGGTTAATTGCTTATACTTAAAAACAATTTATTTTACAACAAAATATTACTATAAACATTTCTTAGAATGAATCTTAGAATTAAAAAATTTAGTAATATATAGGGTAAAGGAAAGTTAAAAAAGGAAAAGTTATTAAATTTCTATTATAAAATGAATGTATATATATTGAAAATATATTTAGACGATAGCTTTGATTGCTTAACAGCCAAAAAACCCTTTGTTTGAACAATTTTTTGAAATTTCTTACGGTTGGAGAATTATTTCGGTGTTCCGGTAATTTTGGCTAACCCTGTATAATTTAGTCATCTTAGGTATAGAGGGTATGTAACAAACAATCTACCTAAAATTTATCACAGATGAAATATCATAGTTGTCATCATTTCCGGTGTAACCGGAAGTAACCAAAAACTGAAAAAATCATGTACGTCAATCATACGTCAGTTGTGATTTTGATTAAACCGCGTTTCGAATTAAAAGCATAAAAAAAACAGAATCCGTTTTAACAGGTGTTCAATTAAAATTGTCCTCGAGTTCGCCTTGACATAATTTTTTGCGAAGATTTTGCGTTAGTATGATTCGGTATGACATGTGTTTACTTAACCTCTCTTTTATGTTTTCATTTATGAACAAGCCAACAGTTAACAAACACACTGTATGTTGTAGAAATTTCCAAACTGAGGCCAGTCTTTTTGATACAAGGCAACAAAGGATCGGGGAAAAACTTTGTGACGTCAGTGTTGGCCGATAAGTTAGGACTGACGCTGTTTAAAGTATCCAGCGGCGATCTGTCATCACTGGCATACGCGCAAACCGAAATTAAGATCAAGAACGCCTTGTTCAAGGCCAAGTTGGCTGCGCCATGTTGTATGGTAATAGACAATTTTGAGGTTAGTACGTTTGAACTAAAGTATGGACGCATGGCAATATGTCAAAATGGTTGTCGTATTAGCGCCCTCTAGCGTAATCTAACCTGTTCTGTTTTTATTTTCTAGAATTTTGGTAAAAACAACGAAGGCGTTTACGACCAACGCATAATAAACTATTTCAAGGATGAATTGACAACAGTTTTAACCGAAAATACACCACCTGTGTTTGTATTTTGCGTCAGTAATTCCAAAGATCTGCCAGCTGATTTAGGTAGAATTTTCTTGGAAACTTTCGATTTTGGAGCTCCTACTCAAGATGAACGGTCTAGTATCTTGCGGTGGCTGACAGAGGCTCAATACAATGAGAAGCAGGTGGACTGTGATGATTTAGCAGGAAAAACTCACGGTTTCTTGTATGAGGATCTCAAAGCTCTTGTCTACTATGCTCACAAGGATAGGTGTGGGAAAAATGAGAATGAGTTGAGCGTTGATAGTTTTAATGTTGCGTTAGGTAAGGTTTAATAATTTATTGTTAAGTTGCGCTAATACGTATTTTAACTGTTTTTTTTTTTGTTCTTTTTCGTAGATGTACTTCAGTCAAATTACACTGAAAGTCTTGGGGCCCCAAAAGTACCTAAGGTACAATGGTCTGACGTGGGGGGTCTTGGCGATGTCAAACACGAAATTATCAGGACCATTAATCTTCCGCTAAAACATCCGGGGATACTGAAGAATTCAGGGCTCAAAAGATCAGGTATATACAGTGAGCGCGTAAAGTATGCAAACATGACAGAATCACAAGACTCTGCTATTTGCTATTTCAAAAGATTCTCGAACTCGATGATTTATAATTATCAAAGTACTACTTATGATATCAAATAATTTTTTCTTCTTCTCCACTATCGTGGCCATATATTATGTCTCTTCTTTTGACGTCCATTTTCTCGCAAACCCAGGGGCGAAAATTTTTAAAAAAATTCTGATGCTGTCCTTGATCAATGTGCTACAATTCATAAACCAGACAGCTGTATATATTGGCGTTTTCCCGCTGTTTTTGTCCCGTAAATTTCAAATGTTTAACTTTAGCAATTAATTACTCCGGAAATAATCCATAAATTTCAACGAATTAAAAAGTTAAATCACATGCGGAATGCTAGCTTTCAATGTGCATTTTTGTAAAATCATTGGATTAGTGCTTGACCCACAAAAAGCTATATTATGCAATGCCAGCTATTCCTTTATTAGAAGCGCTAGCTAGAACGATGAAATATAGACTATAGGCTACCCACTAATTCATGTGTTTAAAGTTTATTACATAATCATTGTTTATCTTGCATTTTCCCTACAAAAGATCGAGTTGAAGCATCTCATTTTTGCTGCAATTGACGCGGCGCTCTTCGGTCTATGGGGCGACCGGGGGAAGGGATCGACAGCGACGCTGCCAGTAGTGGCGCATCGCACGTCCATTAGTTACTAGGAGAACAGTGTTTACGGACACAATACATATAACAACACGGTGATTATGCCTTGCCAAAGAAATTTGGATACCCGGCGACAGATTACCGAATTAAAAAATAATGGCAAAAAGAGTCAATAAGATAACAGAACCACGAACAGGCATTTGGAAGTCCCATGGGAATTCTTGGCAATTTAAATCGGGTTTCGGGATTAGCATTTGAAATTAATGAATTATCTGCAAAATAATCTGTGTTTACAAATTTGCGATGCTAAATTTGTAAAAGTTTTTTGATATTTTTAAGTTTTATATGCTCAGAGCTGACGTTTGTAATATATGTAATATATCAAGAGTCGTATTTATTTTATATTGTTTGTGCATGTATTTAAATATTTTTAATAAATAAACTGTTGAAACTATTATCATAGTTTGAATATTTATATAACAAAATCGGGCATACTTTTTAAATATTCTTTGGGTTTATCAAGCAAACTTAATTTAATATTCACCACTAATCGAAAAATCTGCTAACTCCACATTATTAGATCTATCCGCTTCCATCAAAATCTTGTTTACAACCTTATTGTATAAAAATCGAAGAAAACATAAACGCCAATCGATAGAAGAGATTTCTCTCGTACCGGGTCACATATTATAATCAAAATTATGCAAGAATTAAGAATTTAATTGCTAGTTAAAATTACTACCTTGACAAGTTATCGTTCTTTTTGTGTATTGATAATAAGCTGCCCCGGTTCTCTCAGCTGTGTCGGTTCTCTCCGACAAGACAGCATCGCTAACGCCTCCCTTCCCCGCAGCACACCAAAGACCGTAGAGCGTCGGAATTCACGCGGAGTTTCAGGACGATCTTTTGTATGAAAAATGCACGATAAACAATGATTATATAATAAACTTTAAACCTATGAATTATAGGGTAGCCTATAGTTTATATTTCATTATTCTAGCTCTTCTAATAACGGAATTGCTGGCATTGCATAATACATATAGCTTTTGTGGGTCAACCACTAATCCAATGATTTTACAAAAATGCACATTGAAAGCTAGCATTGCGCAGGTGATTTTACTATTTAATCCGTTGATATCTATGGATTATTTCCGGAGTACTTATTTGCTAAAGTTAAACGAATGAAATTTACGGGGCAAAAACAGCGCCAATTCTTCTTAATTTGGACAAATCGGGACAACGCCAACATATACAGCTTTCTAATTATTATGAGTTGTAGCATATTAACCAAGGCCAGCACCAGAATTTTTTCAAATTTTTTCGCCCCTGGTTCTGCGAGAAAATCGACGTCAAAAGAAAGGACATAATATATGGCCACGATAGTACATGATCAACAAAGGACGACTTAAATACTGAAAGATGTAGTTGTTTCAAAAACGGATTTTCGGAGACTTTACGTCAATTGTTATTATTATTGTAGCGAAAAATTGAAATTTGTGGGAAAATGCCTGTTGTTCTGGCTGGTTATTTGGTTTATAAAAAGTCGAACGTATTAGGGAATTTGCGCTCACCGGTGGTCGTTGATTCTGAGGTTACCTTGGCCGTAGTGGCCGACAGTGTAGTTTCCACTCTGGGGCCAGGTGAGAGTAGTTCACTGGGTTACACGCGAGAGGGTTGTCCGGGCAAATGTATATGTTTCTCACAAGACGGCACAATATATGTCACATACACAGATACACATACTTTGAGTCAAAAAGGTATCGTAAAGCACGGTAGAACAAAGAATAAACACATGCGTCGATCTCTATAACCCTCGTACACTTGATAAGCGTCTAATGCATACTGATAACAGGTTTTCGTTCTTCGTCCGTACAGGTATTTGGGTAATGTGTTTGGTGGGGCGTTAAACTGGAAATCCTGAGCAACTTTTGAATGTAAGCAAATGATCCAAAATATGTTGCGTTGGCCGCAACAATTACACTGTGCTAGTAAAAAAAAAAATGAACAAGCCGACTTCAAATTTTTAGGCGGGACTCGTTGTTGATAGAAATTTTACGATTTTTGATTGCTCTCAAAATTCGTATTGGAGTGTTTTTTTTTTTGGTGCAAAGAATCCAAATTTAACATTATTTTTGCGGTCCGACAAGTATTTACTACAATTTGCATACAAAAAACATCAAAAAATGACCGAAAACGGCAAGAAACGTTGATTTTTGTATGTAAATGGCCCAAAATGTGCAGGAAAAAAAAATTTATAAATGAAATTATGCTTATTAGTAGTGAATAGAATTTTTTCATCTTTCACAATATCAAAAAACTAAAAAGACACAACTTTGGTAACGCAAGCACGCAAATTTCTAACGGTGAGAAAGGCCGATGTGTTATCTGGCTCCAGTGCTGTACTTTGGTTGTCAAGCCAAGCTCTGTGTGTTATTTTTTTAATGGGCAAATTAATCAGTTCGCAAAATAAATTATTTCAAAACATTCAGAATGGAGTTTGTAGTTTCAATAACTTTTGTTATGTATGTGGCAAATTTATTCTTATGCCTAGTCGGCGTAAAATTATCCAGGAAATCGTTCAAATATATTATCAATAGTTCAATCAAGAATTCATTCGTGACGTCAATTGAACACCGAGCACGCTATGTATATCAGCATTGAGGCAGTGGTCTAAAGGTGATATCGAATACATCCGTTTTGGTATACTAGTAATATGGATAATTTAGGGTGGTCCAAAAGACGGACTTTTAGCTGGAGGGCAAGGATCCCCCAAATCTGCTCGTTTTCCGGAAAAAAAAAAATTCTCCCCAAATTTGAGAAAAATCGGTTAACGTTAACACGTGCCACCGAGCACCTCAAATTTCCCATTTAAAATACATTGCAAAAATGCATATTTTTTCCTTTTTTTTTCTTATTTCGAATTTAGAAAAAAAGTTGCGGGAGATTACCAGATATTGTTCAGAAGTCCCCAAGGAATAAATCCACAACCAGTATTTTTTTCACCACCCCCACCCTCCCCTGCAATACCATAAATATGAGGCAACATTTTCTCCAAATTTACAATTACGTGTCAAATTGTTCAATTTGTTTAAACAATTAAAAATTGTTTAAACAAAAATATACAAAGTCACGAACACATTTTTATATTTTTTTTGCATAAATTATTAGATTATTGGCGTTTTTTGTCATTTATTAACTAATTTGCATTGTTTAAACAAATACCATTTGTTTAAACAAAAATATGCAATGTTACTGACATATTTTTTCTATTTTCTTGCAGAAATTACTATTAGATTATTTGTATATATTTATTATTTATTAACTAATTTGCACTTGTTTAAACATACTATTTGTTTAAACAATGATATACAAAGTTACGTACATATTTTTCTATTCATTTTACGAACATTCCATATAAAAAAAGCTCTCGACTTTGATATCGAGACGATATCGAGAATAGATGCGAGACAATTTTTTTGATAACTCGAACAGCCCTAGTCTTATATTGCTTAGCTTATACTGCTTACGGTATTTTGATTTCGATGTTAGCTGTTTCGACTTGTGTGTTTGCACATTGCATCATTGAGAATGTTAGGTTCTAAAGAATTGCGAAAAACCATATATTTGATTAATCATTATGATCACCAAATTATCGGGAATAAGCTTCCAAGCAATATGCAAGTAATGAGAGTGTTGTTTTACAATATGAGCACCTGCTTTAGAACTAAGTTTAAAAGCAGGTGCTCATCTTGCGGTCGACAAGGTGAAAGTTTTTTAGGGCAAAAGCAAGCTTTCCTACGCAAGATCAGCAACGTTGCGTGGAAAAGCTAGAAGATTTATATTCCCAATACAGAACAATACAAAAGAGAGCGGGACAAACATCGGCACAAACTAAGAAAGAAGATGATTTTCTGGAAGCTGGATGGGCTTTTTGATATTGCACCACATGAAGTACTACAGGATGCTAATGTATCAGAAGAACAGAAAACATTTCTGATGAACCAAAGGAAGAAAGGCCGAGAAGGATATATTTCTAGCTACAGATCATATAATACTTCACAACGTAGGCAACCGGAACGCTTATTATTGTTAGTAGGAAGCAAATGCATACATTATCAGTTTTTATATATAAAACTGAGAAATCCAGTGTTTCATATAATAATAGTTTCTGCAACAAATACAAAAATGTGTCCGTGACATTGTATATTTTTGTTTAACCAAATGGTATTTCTTTAACAATTGCAAATTGGTTAATAAATGACAAAAAAAAACATTAATTGAAATAATAATTTCAGCAAAAAATAGTAAAAATTTGTCCGTAACATTGTATATTTTTTGTTTACGGTTGCAAATTAGTTAATAAATGACAAAAATGCCAATAATCCAATAATTTGTGCAAAAAATATAAAAATGAGTCAGTTACATTAAATATTTTTTTACAATTTGTAATTGTTTAAACAATTTGAAATTAGTTCATAAATGACAAAGGAACATATCAGTAATCCATTAATAATAATTTATGCAAACAAAAATAAAAAACACGTAACATTTGTAAAATTGTAAATTTGGAGAAAATATTTCCTCATATTTATGGTACTGCAGGGGAGGATGAGGGATGGTGAAAAAAAAATAGTGGTTGTGGATTTGTTTGTTAGGGAATTCTAAACAATTTCTGATTATTTCCCGCAACTTTTTTTCTAAATACGAAACGTGAAAAAAAAAATGGAAAAAAGGTGCATTTTTGCAATGTATTTTAAATGGGAAATTTGAGGTGCTCGGTGGCACGTGTTAACGTTAACCGATTTTTCTCAAATTTGAGGGTAATTTTTATTTCTGGAAAAGGAATAGATTGGGGGGGATCGTTGCCATCCAGCAAAAAAAAAGATTTTGCTAGGTATAAATTCTAACGAATGTTATTCGTGCGCGAAATATGTTTTTGGAACAACAGAAATAAGTTACGTTCGATGACATACAAAGGAACGAGATTTGTTCAGTTGACAATCCGCACTCTGAAACCGTACCCATCCCAAAAAGACCGAGCTCTACGGATGAATATATCTCGACGACGCGACGTTTGAATCAGCTGGAGACATAAATGTATTCAAATTTTTACCGACCAATTTTACTTCAGGTTGCAACCTCATTGAAATTTCACAAAACCGTCTTGATATTATGAAGTTTCATGACCAAACTTATAGCTGAAAAGCTTTTTGTTCAAAAACGTCTAAAGGAACTGGGTGTTTCCTCTAAACATTTTGCAAGGATTTTGCAACTGAGCAGCCATTTCGTCAAAATAGTTTAATAATAAATTAAAGTAAAGGAAATTTTGTATATTTTATGTCTATGACATTTTCTGTAAAATTAATAGTTTAGCTTAGCTGTATGAGCCAATTCTATTTGATCAAGATCGTGTCTGCATTATAACCCAGTTAACTAGGATTTGACAGTAACGATAGTAGGTAGTCAAACTCTGAAATTTCGACAATCCTGGCTTACTAGTATCATTTTAATGCAGACACGACCGATCTTGATCAAATAGAATCTCATGCAGATAAACAATGAATTTTATATAAAGTATGATTAAGTCATGTGCCTGGCCACATCAGTTTTTTTCTTCTCTGATGGAAAGGAAATTTTTAGGAACGTATTTTTATAAACAAAATAAAATTCTAACTAATTTCGGACCATTTTCATAAAACAAAAATCTGATGTGGCCAGGCACATGACTTTATCATACAATATATAAAATTAATAGTTTAGCTGCATGAGAATCTATTTGATTGATATCAGTCGTGTCTGCATTAAAATAAAACTAGTTAGCCAGGATTTGACAGATAAATAATTAAATAAATAAATAATTCCTTAATTAACAAAACAATATATTAAATGCAACAAAATAATATTTATATTTAGGGCGGAGATCAGCACACTTGTTTTCAAATTGCCTTGCTCTTCCACTCAGCCTATTACGCAAACTAGAACTAAGACATAGTTGTATCAATAATATAACAATACTTCCGCGAACTTATCAAAACAAAAACAAACAAAAAATTACTCTAGAGTCTAATTACACGTAATTTCAGCAAATCTAACTCAACAAAACATCGCACATGCCCATAAAAAATAAAAATTAAAACTGCCTCCGATGTGCGCTCAATGCCTAAAGTCCCCCCTGTTCAGCAAACAGATAACACTTCACCTTTCCCCCAAAACTGGTTAACGATAATTTTTTTCATATCTTGCCTGAGACCCAGTGTATATGTGACTGACCTTGTAAGAGAATGACCGTTTATACAGCTCAGCGCGATGGGCAGGTGGAGCAAACAAACCCCTGAATCTTAAATTAAGGTTGTGGACATCCGTTCTACAGCGTATATTCCGTATGAAGTATTGTGGGATCCTCTTGGATAGCAACTTATAATATTGCTGCATGAAACACCCTAGTGTTATCCATGTTTAACCACCCCAAGTCGCCCAGACCATTCGATACATGATCGTATGTACTTCCTCAAACCAAAAACAAACAGAACACATGCAGTTTGGACACGCTGAACACGCTGCCTATCCGACGGCGTCAGGCAAGGACCGTACACGGTATCACAATATGAAATCTTTTTACTATTGACAGTAGATAGTGAGATATTGTCAAAACATCAGCATTTGACACTACCGGTTCTGTCATTAGACCGAAAATTTGAAAAATCCTGGCTACTATGTAATTTCATATCAATGCAGATGCGGCCGATCTCGATGAAATAGAATTTGCTCTTGAAGCTAAACTATTAATTTTACCAAAAAATGTCATAGGCATAAATTATGCAAAATTTCCTCTACTTTAATTTATTATTTAACTATTTTTTCGAAATTACAGAAATCGCGGCTCATTTGCAAAATCCTTCAAAAGGGCTTAGAATAAACTACCAGTTACTTTGGACCCTTTTGAATCAAAAGCTTTTCAGCTCTAAGTTTGGTCACAAAACTTCTAAATATGAACTTTCATCCCGATACCTTTAGTAGTTTCTCCGGAATCGTCGCCACAAAAATCGTTTACACAGACATACACACACACACACACACACACAGACATTTTTTTGTACCTTTGTCAAAAATGTTAAGAGGACCCATAAAGACCTATTTCCGCTAAAATCTCAATTTTTTTTTCGGCACGATTACAATACATACTTCATCATACTGCGTATGATAAAGTAAAAATGCTTTTTGTCGTTTTCGGTCATTTTTTGATGTTTTTTGTATGAAAACTGTGCTAAATATTTGTCGGAACCAAAAAAAAAACTCCAATAGGAATTTTCAGAGCAATAAAAATCGTATAATTTCGCTCAAAAACGGGTTCCGCCTAAAAATTTGATTTTGATATTACTCGGTTAAATGACCTAACCTAGGGAAATGACTATCACCACTGATTTCAGCGTACCCGAATTGACTTTACTGGTAGGTCATCGTTCAAAAAAAAACTTTGATTTTCGTGCACAGTGTTATTATTCATTAAAGACGTTACGCGTAATTAATCAAAATAGCGTTTTTTACCGTCTTCTTTTTTAAGAAGTTGTATTTATTAAATTTGTAAATAAATATGTTTGTTTTTTAGGAATATTATTGTACGGTCCCCCAGGTACAGGTAAAACTCTGATAGCCAAAGCAGTTGCGACCGAATGTGGTTTGTGTTTTTTGTCGGTGAAAGGTCCTGAGCTGCTGAACATGTACGTCGGCCAGTCGGAACAAAACGTCAGAGACGGTAACATTTTAAAACTTTCGGACCATTTTAGTAATTTTAGGAAGTAATTTGATTTTTGTATTTTGTACAGTTTTTGAACGGGCTCGAGAAGCGTCGCCCTGTATAATATTCTTCGACGAATTGGACTCCTTGGCGCCCAATAGGGGAATATCTGGCGACTCTGGAGGCGTTATGGACCGCGTTGTGTCGCAGCTTTTGTCCGAGATGGACGGTTTGAACGAGGCAGCTACAATTTTTATCATTGGTAAGATATTTGGTGATATCTAGTCTGATTTTTTTTTATTGGCTTAAATGGCGCCCCCCCCCCCCCCCCAATCGGGTTCTATTCCGGGAAAACAAATTCACTCTAAATTTGAAAAAAAAACACGTGCCACCGAGCACCTCAAATTACCCATTTAAAATACATTGAAAATGTGCATATTTTTTTTCCTTTCTTTATGACGTTTCGGATTTAGAAAAAAAGTTGCGGGAGATTATCAGAAATTGTTCAGAACTTCCCAAAGATCAAATCCACAACAACTATTTTTTTTTTCACCGCCCCCACCGTCTCCTGCAGTACCCTAAAATTAAGTCAAAATTATCCCTAACTTTCCAATTTTACAAAGTTACATGATTTATTATTTTTCTGACAGAAATTACTATTATTGGATTATTGGCATGTTTTTTTGTCATTTATTAACTAATTTAAAAATAAAAAAAAATGTTTAAACAATTACCATTTGTTTAAACACAAATATACGATGTTACGAACTCATTTTGCCATTTGTTGCAAAAATTATTAAATTATTGCGTTTTTGTCATGTATTAACTAATCAGCAATTGTTTAAACAATTACCATTTGTATAAACAAAAGTATATGTGATAACTACATATTTTTCTAATTTTGATAAAATTATTTGATTATTTGTATTTTTTGTCATTTATTAACTAATCTGCAGTTGTTTAACTAACACCATTTGTGTAACAAATATATACGTTATAATGGACATAATTTCTATATTTTTATTATTCTATTTTTTATTATTAGATTATTGGCAGTTTTATGACATTATTAACTAATTTGTAATTGTTTAAACAAATATATACATTGTTATGGATATTTTTTATATTTATTGTAGAAACTATTATTAAATTATTGGCATTTTTTGTTATTTATTAACGAATATGCAATTCTTTAAACAAGTTCCTATTTTTTAAACAAATATTTTTTTGTTTTTACTATTCTTATTGTTACATTGCTGGCATGTTTTTTGTAATTTGTTACTTAATGTGCAATAGTTTGAACAAACAATTTGTTTAAACTGTAATATACAATGTTAGTACGTATTTCTTGACAAAAATTATTATAGGATTTCTGGTATGTTTTGTAATTTTGGAGGTTTTACGATATCGGTCCAACAAGTATTGTGTTTGCAACACTAATTATTATTATAGATTATAATTGAAAATTAGTTAACAAATTTGGCAAGAAAAAAAGACAAGAAATACAGACATAATTTTTGGCAAAAAGATATGTCAGTTTGTTTTTGTTTAAATAAATGGCATTTATTTAAACAATTGCTAGCTAGTTAATTAATGACAGACAACGCCAACAATTTAATAATAATGTCTCAAGAAAAAAGAAAAATATGTCCGTATCATTGTATATTTTTGTAAACAAATGGTATTTGTAGGTATGGTATTTGTAACAATTGCAAATTAATAAATGACCAAAAATGCTCCTAGTAATAATTTTCCTTAAAAACTAGAAAATATGTCCGCAAAATTGTATATATATATATATATATATATATATATATATATATATATATATATATATATATATATATATTGTTGAAACAAATGGTATTTGTTTAAACAATTGCTAATTAAAAAAGCAATTCTAATTAAAAAGCCAATAATTTAATAACTTCTGCAAAAAATAGATAAATATGTTCGGATCATCGTATATTTTTGTTTAAACAAATGCTAATTGTTCAAACAATTTCAAATTAGTTAATAAATGAAAAAAAAAATATGTCAATAATCCAATAATAATCACTTCTGCGAAAAGCAATAATAAAATACGTAACATTGTAAATTTGGGGAAACTTTTATCTTATATTTAGGGGTACTATGGGGAGGGTAGGGGGTGGTGAAGAAAAAAACTAGTGGTTGTGGATTTGTTCCTTGGGGAGTTCTGAACAATTTCTGATAATCTCCCGCCACTTTTTTTCTAAATCCGAAATTTCACAAAAGAAAATATACAGAAATGTGGGGTATTCTACTCCATTAAAAATATACCTTATTTACGTACAATAGACGATAAATCAACAATTCTACCTCAATGGAATAAGGAAGAAATCAATAAAGTTATGTCTAATAATTAATTTTTTTTAGGGGCAACCAATCGTCCTGATTTGATAGATCCCGCTTTACTTCGACCAGGTCGTTTTGACAAATTACTTTACGTAGGGCCGGCGCAAAACCAGGAAGCCAAAGCTAGCGTACTAAAAGCTCTAACAAGAAAGTAAATATCCTCTAAATACATATAAGCTATAATCAAATTTTAACCATGTTTGTGTTGGTTGTATTCCAGGTTCAAATTACACAAAAACGTTGATTTGGACGAAATCGTCAAAAATTGCCCGGAGAATATATCAGGAGCTGATTTCTATGGCGTCTGCTCAACCGCCTGGATGTCCGCAGTCAGAAGGTTAATTAAACAAATAGAATGTGGTAAGTTTTTTTTTTTATCTGATGGTTATATATACTACTCAAAAAAATTAGGAGAACACGTATTTCGAAACGTGTAACATTTCTAACTAAAGAAAATTACAAAAACATTGTTACAACTCTTAGTTACTTCTAGTTACTTCCCCTTCTGTTATTCAGCATTTATGGAATCGGTTTCGGGAGAAGAGCCAATATGCTAGAAGAGCTGGAGAAGGTCGAAATCGAAAAATATTCAAAATCAAGACCGATTTCTTGTCCTTTCCTCTCTACATCGGCGTACTGCCACAGCACGAGACCTCCTAAATGACCTAAGACGAGCACATGGAATAGAAATTTCTGATCAAACTTAGAAACAGATTGAAAGATGCGAATTTGAAACCGAGAAGACCTGTCCGCGCACCACGCCTTACGCAGCATCACAAAGCAGCGCGAATGAGGTTTGCTCTGGATCACAGAGATTGGCAACTTCGTCACTGGACGCCTGTACCATTTACAGATGAGTCCAGATTTCGTTTAACTCGTTGCGACGGTCGAGTACGTGTATATAGACGTTCTGGTGAACGCTACGCAGCCACTTCCTATACAAGAAGTGGATAGATTCGGTCGTGGATCTGTGATGGTTTGGGCTGGAATCAGTATAGACAACAGAACTGATCTTATTGTGGTTCCTGGTAGACTAAATGCCATGAGTTACATCGAAACCATCTTGGAGGACCATGTGGTGCCTGCTGCATACGATGTCGGTCAAAATTTCATCCTAATGCAGGACAACGCAAAGCCACCTAAGTCCTGACCTGAATCCTATTGAACACGTGTGGGATCAGGTTGACCGACGTGTTCGCAAGCGCCCTAATCCACCATTTATTTACATCATTTACATTTTGTTTTGCGTTATTAATTTACATTTTTAAGTGTAACTTAGAAGTAACTAAAAGTTGTAACATTGTTTTTCTAATTTACTTTTGGTAAATATATGCCGGTGAGGAATACCAAATTTAATTTGACTACAACTATTATTTAAAAAGGTACAGGTTTTGGAAAAGTTCTCCTAATTTTTTTAGCAGTGTACAAACGGTGTCTAAATAAGAGGGCAAGATGGGAGATAGTAAACATTAAGCGCTGCATGGAACAGCAACGGGTCCTTATTGTCAAATATTACTATCAAAATGGTGAAAGATTTGGTTGCAACAATTCGTAAATTGCGTCCAATTATAACTCACAAAGACGAAAACCCATTAAAATCCAGTAAATGTGGCTATGCTTGTGCATCTGTAAATACTTCACTACTACGCTAAAGGAAACAATATTTAATTTCAAATTCAAATCTTGCGCTCTTATTAGACAGAAACACTCTTTATAATGGCTTTTTGTTTGTCTTTATTTTAGGGGATGCAGCCGCTGATCAGTTTAGTCACGAAGATGTAATAGTGTGTACAAGCGATTTTGAATCTGCTGTTAAAACTGTTAAGCCATCCATTAGCGCAGAAGATTTATTATACTTTGAGAAGTTGAAAGTTGAATTAAGTGCTAAAAAGTAATAACTACAAAGTTATATCAACATTTGTACGTTTGTAAATTTTCAAATACAGCCTTTTGGCATAACGTTGGTTGTTTATGTGTGTGTTTATTGGTTAATAATACAACTTTGACTACCTTTTAGTGTGTTCATTGTATATAAGAGCCGTCTTACAGAACAGTCCTCTTTGACTCCATCAGAATAGTTCTTGCTTTCTTTCTTCACCATAGCAGTTCGGAATGATTGTACGTCTCGGGAGAAACCCAGGACAATACATGGACATCTTTGATGATCCCTTCGCGGATCATCTCTTCGCAGATGCAACTCCTAATTCTACCAATGCTGCATCTCACCAGAACCGCTCCAGGACCGACTTCTTTTCCTGGTTACAGCTCCTGTGGTCAATAATGATCGTACTTGATGACGGACCTGTGATGTCCCCACAAGTCTCCTGACTCAGTGAACTCGACAATAAACCATCCTAAAAAATAGCGAACACACACGAATAAGAAAAACTATTAACATTCGGGATTTCTCATACTTACTGATGGACCTGAATTATACTTTAGGTACTTACTATCAATTAATTACTAATACATTATCTATAATGATAATTATAGATAATATTTATAGCATTTTGGTGTTGTAACTGTCGTGACGACGTTCAACTTGTAGTATAACAATACTAGAAACGTGGCAGACCTAATAGGTCTGCGCATCGCCTAAACGGGTAGATCGCCGATACGGGTAGATCGCCGATACGGGTAGTTTGCCGACTCGGTAGATATCCCATCCGGGTAGATCCAATTACATTTGGTTTTTCAAATACTACAAATATCGTAAAGATTAGCGAACCGCGTGTAAGAAGTTGTTTACGGAAGTAACCAAAAGAAACACGATTTTTGTTACTATAACCAAGAAAACTCAAAAGAGAGTCTCTAGAACACGACAACCGACAAAACCGCAAAATATAGAATCTTTAAAATCCTACCTTAAAACGTTTTCATCTACCTTTCGCTAGGTCACTCTACCTTTCGATGTCTTCCTGTCTTCTCATCATTCCTAGAAGCTTCCTCTGCGTTAAAGTCCTTCCCTACGTCCAGCTCCTCCTGCCCTATGTCCATCTCCCTCTTCCATACGTCCAGCTCGTCTACAGTTGTCCGTCCTTCTTGCTTGACCATCTTTGGCTTTTTCCAACATAAAAGGGCCATTTGAGCATCCCGTACTGCTAATAGTCCACCTGTAATAAAATAACAAATATTGTAATTTTAATATAAGTACGAATTCATATCCAAATAATTAAAAATATAATATTAATTACTTCATGGGCAAGTGATTTATCGCCTTGGTCACTATAGATCTGACACTAAGTTGTTCTCTGGGAAGAGATTGTTGTCAGCGGAAGATGAGTGATCTTCAGAATATTCATTTCCGGGTGGAAACCGCGTTGAGGACTTTGAAGTAGTCGACGTTTCGCGCTCTGTTGCAAGAGGCATCTTCAGGACTAAGTTATCAAACCAAGCGCTAAGAAGATCATCTTCATCTTCTTAGCGCTTGGTTTGATAACTTAGTCCTGAAGATGCCTCTTGCAACAGAGCGCGAAACGTCGACTACTTCAAAGTCCTCAACGCGGTTTCCACCCGGAAATCAATATATCATTGACTCAGACCGCGGAAGTCTACAATTTAGATATTCAGAATATTCATTAATTTCTTCGCACCAGCGGTGCGGAATGATTTTCCGACTCAGGAGAAACACAGAAATTCTAATCAGCAGTCCAGAATAATTATACAGTTGAACTCCTTCGCTACGTCCATCTCCTCTTCAGTTGTCCTTCTTGCTTGACCATATTTTGCTGCTCTCTACATTAAAGGACCATCTGCTCATCGCATACTACTAATAGTCCACCTGTAACAAAATAACCAACATTAAAATTATAAAATAACTGCGAATTAATATCCAAATAATTAAAAAGATAATATTAATTACCTTATGGACAAGTGAATTATCACCTTGGTCGGTATAGTTCTGGTACTAAGTTGTTCTCTCGGGGAAGTTTGTTGTCAGCCGAAGATGAGTGAGGCAACCTTCAGAATAGTCATTAATTTCTTCGCACCAGCAGTCTGGAATGATTGTCTGACTCCGGAGAAACACAGAACAATACAGGAACATCTTTCAAATAACTTTAATAATGTTAAGAAGGGTCATTTCGTGGCACAGTCTTCTTTGAGTCTATCTGCAACAAAGTACAAAACATTGGTAATTTTCAAATAACCACGAATTCAGATACAAGTGATTAAAAAGTTTGTATTCATTACCTTGTGGATGAATAGATATTAGCCATGGTTGCCTTAGTTCTAGTACTAAATTGTTCTCTAGAAAGAGATTGTTGTCAGCAGACGATGAGTGTGGCAATCTTCAGAATAGTCATTAATTTCGTAGCATCAGCTGTCCAGAATAATTATAAAGTTGAACTCCTTCGCTACGCCCAGCTCCTCCATCCCTACGTCCAGCACCTCCTTCCCTGCGTCCAGCTCCTCTTCAGTTGTCCTTCTTGCTTGATCGTATTTGGCTGCTTCCAACATTAAAGGGCCATATAACCATCGCGTACTACTAAAAGTCTACCTGTAATAATATTACAAACATTAAAATTTTAAAATAACTACGAAGTCATATCAATATAATTAAAAAGATAATATTAAATACCTTATGGACAAGTGAATTATCGCCTTGGTCACTATAGTGCTGGTACTAAGTTGTTCTCTGGGAAGAGATTGTTGTCAGCGGAAGATGAGTGAGTCAATCTTCAGAATAGTCATTAATTTCTTCGCACCAGCAGTCCGGAATGATTGTCCGACTCCGGAGAAACACAGAACACTAGAGGAACATCTTTCAAATAACTTTAATAATGTTAAGAAGGGTCATTTCGAGGCACAGTCTTCTTTGAGTCTATCTGCAACAAAGTACAAAACATTGGTAATTTTCAAATAACCACGAATTCAGATACAAGTGATTAAATTAGTTTGTATTCATTACCTTGTGGATGAATATATTATAGCAATGGTTGCCTTAGTTCTGGTACTAAATTGTTCTCTGGAAAAAGATTGTTGTCAGCAGACGATGAGTGTGGCAATCTTCAGAATAGTCATAAATTTCTTAGCATCAGCAGTCCAGAATACTTATAAAGTTGAACTCCTTCGCTACGCCCAGCTCCTTCATCCCTACGTCCAACACCCCTTCCCTGCGTCCAGCTCCTCTTCAGTGTCCTTCTTGCTTGATCTTATTTGGCTGCTTCCAACATTAAAGGGCCATCTGACCATTGCGTACTACTAAATGTCTACCTGTAACAATAGTACAAACATTGAAATTTTAAAATAACTTCGAAGTCATATCAATATAATTAAAAAGATAATATTAAATACCTTATGGACAAGTGAATTATCGCCTTAGTCACTATAGTGCTGGTACTAAGTTGTTCTCTGGGAAGAGATTGTTGTCAGCGGAAGATGAGTGAGTCAATCTTCAGAATAGTCATTGATTTCTTCGCACCAGCAGTCCGGAATGATTGTCCGACTCCGGAGAAACACAGAACAATACAGGAACATCTTTCAAATAACTTTAATGATGTTAAGAAGGGCCATTTCGAGGCACAGTCTTCCTTGAGTCTATCTGCAACAAAGTACAAAATATTGGTAATTTTCAAATAACCACTAATTCAGATACAAGTGATTAAAAAGATTGTATTCATTACCTTGTGAATTAATAAATTAGAGCCATGGTTGCCTTAGTTCTAGTACTAAATTGTTCTCTAGAAAGAGATTGTTGTCAGCAGACGATGAGTGTGGCAATCTTTTGAATAGTCATAAATTTCTTAGCATCAGCAGTCCAGAATACTTATAAAGTTGAACTCCTTCGCTACGCCCAGCTCCTCCATCCCAACGTCCAGCACCTCCTTCCCTGCGTCCAGCTCCTCTTCAGTTGTCCTTCTTGCTTGATCTTATTTGGCTGTTTCCAACATTAAAGGGCCATATAACCATCGCGTACTACTAAAAGTCTACCTGTAATAATATTACAAACATTGAAATTTTAAAATAACTACGAAGTCATATCAATATAATTAAAAAGATAATATTAAATACCTTATGGACAAGTGAATTATCGCCTTGGTCACTATAGTGCTGGTACTAAGTTGTTCGCTGGGAAGAGATTGTTGTCAGCGGAAGATGAGTGAGTCAATCTTCAGAATACTCATTAATTTCTTCGCACCAGCAGTCCGGAATGATTGTCCGACTCCGGAGAAACACAGAACAATACAGGAACGTCTTTCAAATAACTTTAATGATGCTAAGAAGGGCCATTTCGAGGTACAGTCTTCTTTGAGTCTATCTGCAACAAAGTACAAAACATTGGTAATTTTCAAATAACCACGAATTCAGATACAAGTGATTAAACAGATTCTATTCATTACCTTGTGGATGAATAGATTATAGCCATGGTTGCCTTAGTTCTGGTACTAAATTGTTCTCTGGAAAGAGATTGTTGTCAGCAGACGATGAGTGTGGCAATCTTCAGAATAGTCATTCATTTCTTAGCATCAGCAGTCCAGAATAATTATAAAGTTGAACTCCTTCGCTACGTTCAGCTCCTCCATCCCTACGTCCAGCACCCCCTTCCCTGCGTCCAGCTCCTCTTCAGTTGTCCTTCTTGCTTGATCTTATTTGAACCAAGTCCTCCTCATGGAATCGATTACAGCCAGCTGGAGATGATCCAGCACGATTGACTCCACAGTATTCCAGCATAGAACAAAAGAAAATCAGGTGTAGTATAATGAAAATTCCATTATGCAGGTTTTTACCCGTGACTTATAGCTGAATGTTTGTCATCTTTACTCGAAAATTAGTGTAATAATCCAAATGTAAAAGGTGTTATCCACAAGAGAAGTGATGCACGAAGCACACGCGAACAAACCGACCATTTCACAATCGCGCACGAGACAAACAGAAGCCCTAAGGGCAATCTGACTTCACTCCACAGATACAACTCCTAATTCCACCGATGCTGCATCTCCTCTGGTCAATGATGTTGGAGCTTGATGACGAAGCAGTGATGTCCTAATAAGTGTCCTGTCTCAGAGAACTCGACAATAAACCATCCAGTATAATGGCCACCTTCCCTACATCCAGCACCTCCATCCCTACGTCCAGCTCCTCTTCAGTTGTCCTTCTTGCTTGATCATATATGGATGCTTCCAACATTAATGGGCCATTTGTGCATCGCGTACTGCTAATAGTCCACCTGTAATAAAATAACAAACATAGTAATTTTAATATAAGTACGAATTCATATCCAAATAATTAAAAATATAATATTAATTACTTTATGGACAAGTGAGTTATCGCCTTGGTCACTATAGTTCTGGCACTAAGTTGTTCTCTGGGAAGAGATTGTTGTCAGCGGAAGATGAGTGAGGCAATCTTCAGAATATTCATTAATTTCTTCGCACCAGCGGTCCGGAATGATTTTCCGACTCCGGAGAAACACAGAATAATACAGGAACATCTTTCAAATAACTTTAACGATGTTAAGAACTCCCATTTCGTGGCACAGTCCTCTTTGAGTCTATCTGCAACAAAGTACAAAACATTGGTAATTTTCAAATAACCACGAATTCAGATACAAATGATTAAAAAGATTGTATTCATCACCTTGTGGATTTATAGATTATAGCCATGGTTGCCTTAGTTCTGGAACTGAGTTCTTCTTGTGGAAAAGATTGTTGTCAGCAGTATACGAGTCAAGCAACCTTTAGAATAGTCATTAAGTTCTTCTAATCAGCAGTCCAGAATAATTATACAGCTGAACTCCTTCCCTAGATCCAGGTCCTCGTCAGTTGTCCTTCTTGCTTGACCATATTTTGCTGCTCTCAACATTAAAGGACCATCTGCTCATCGCATACTACTAATAGTCCACCTGTAACAAAATAATCAATATACAAATTATAAAATAACTGCGAATTAATATCCAAATAATTAAAAAGATAATATTAATTACCTTATGGACAAGTGAATTATCACCTTGGTCGGTATAGTTCTGGTACTAAGTTGTTCTCTCGGGGAAGTTTGTTGTCAGCCAAAGATGAGTGAGTCAATCTTCAGAATAGTCATTAATTTCTTCGCACCAGCAGTCCGAAATGATTGTCCGACTCCGGAGAAACACAGAACAATACAGGAACGTCTTTCAAATAACTTTAATAATGTTAAGAAGGGTCATTTCGAGGCACAGTCTTCTTTGAGTCTATCTGCAACAAAGTACAAAACATTGGTAATTTTCAAATAACCACGAATTCAGATACAAGTGATTAAATTAGTTTGTATTCATTACCTTGTGGATGAATAGATTATAGCCATGGTTGCCTTAGTTCTGGTACTAAATTGTTCTCTGGAAAGAGATTGTTGTCAGCAGACGATGAGTGTGGCAATCTTTTGAATAGTCATAAATTTCTTAGCATCAGCAGTCCAGAATACTTATAAAGTTGAACTCCTTCGCTACGCCCAGCTCCTCCATCCCTACGTCCAGCACCCCCTTCCCTGCGTCCAGCTCCTCTTCAGTTGTTCTTCTTGCTTGATCTTATTTGGCTGCTTCCAACATTAAAGGGCCATCTGACCATCGCGTACTACTAAAAGTCTACCTGTAACAATAGTACAAACATTGAAATTTTAAAATAACTTCGAAGTCATATCAATATAATTAAAAAGATAATATTAAATACCTTATGGACAAGTGAATTATCGCCTTGGTCACTATAGTGCTGGTACTAAGTTGTTCGCTGGGAAGAGATTGTTGTCAGCGGAAGATGACTGAGACAATCTTCAGAATAGTCATTAATTTCTTCGCACCAGCAGTCCGGAATGATTGTCCGACTCCGGAGAAACACAGAACAATACAGGAACGTCTTTCAAATAACTTTAATGATGTTAAGAAGGGCCTTTTCGAGGTACAGTGTTCTTTGAGTCTATCTGCAACAAAGCACAAAACATTGGTAATTTTCAAATAACCACGAATTCAGATACAAGTGATTAAACTGATTGTATTCATTACCTTGTGGATGAATAGATTATAGCCATGGTTGCCTTAGTTCCGGTACTAAATTGTTCTCTGGAAAGAGATTGTTGTCAGCAAACGATGAGTGTGGCAATCGTCAGAATAGTCATTCATTTCTTAGCATCAGCAGTCCAGAATAATTATAAAGTTGAACTCTTTCGCTACGTCCAGCTCCTCCATCCCTACGTCCAGCACCCCTTCCCTGCGTCCAGCTCCTCTTTAGTTGTCCTTCTTGCTTGATCTCATTTGAACCAAGTCCTCCTCATGGAATCGATTACAGCCAGCTGGAGATGATCCAGCACGAGCACGATTGACTCCACAGTATTCCAGCATAGAACAAAATAAAATCAGGTGTAGTGTAATGAAAATTCCATTATGCAGGTTTTTACCCGTGACTTATAGCTGAATGTTTGGCATCTTTACTCGAGAATTAGTGTAATAATCCAAATGTAAAAGGTGTTATCCACAAGAGAAGTGATGCACGAAGCACACGCGAACAAACCGACCATTTCACAATCGCGCACGAGACAAACAGAAGCCCTAAGGGCAATCTGACTTCACTCCACAGATACAACTCCTAATTCTACCGATGCTGCATCTCCTCTGGTCAATGATGTTGGAGCTTGATGACGAAGCAGTGATGTCCCAATAAGTGTCCTGACTCAGTGAACTCGACAATAAACCATCCAGTATAATGGCCTCCTTCCCTACATCCAGCACCTCCATCCCTACGTCCAGCTCCTCTTCAGTTCTTCTTGCTTGATCATATATGGATGCTTCCAACATTAAAGGGCCATTTGTGCATCGCGTACTGCTAATAGTCCACCTGTAATAAAATAACAAACATAGTAATTTTAATATAAGTACGAATTCATATCCAAATAATTAAAAATATAATATTAATTACTTTATGGACAAGTGAGTTATCGCCTTGGTCACTATAGTTCTGGCACTAAGTTGTTCTCTGGGAAGAGATTGTTGTCAGTGGAAGATGAGTGAGGCAATCTTCAGAATATTCATTAATTTCTTCGCACCAGCGGTCCGGAATGATTGTCCGACTCCGGAGAAACACAGAATAATACAGGAACATCTTTCAAATAACTTTAACGATGTTAAGAACTCCCATTTCGTGGCACAGTCCTCTTTGAGTCTATCTGCAACAAAGTACAAAACATTGGTAATTTTCAAATAACCACGAATTCAGATACAAATGATTAAAAAGATTGTATTCATTACCTTGTGGATTAATAGATTATAGCCATGGTTGCCTTAGTTCTGGAACTGAGTTCTTCTTGTGGAAAAGATTGTTGTCACCAGTATACAAGTCAAGCAACCTTTAGAATAGTCATTAATTTCTTCTAATCAGCAGTCCAGAATAATTATACAGTTGAACTCCTTCCCTACGACCAGCTCCTCTTCAGTTGTTCTTCTTGCTTGATCTTATTTGGCTGCTTCCAACACTAAAGGGCCATCTGACCATCACGTACTACTAAAAGTCCACCTGTAACAATATTACAAACATTGAAATTTTCAAATAACTACGAAGTCATAACTAAATAATTAAAAAGATAATATTAAATACCTAATGGACAAGTGAATTATCGCCTTCGTCACTATAGTTCTGGTACTAAGTTGTTCTCTGGGAAGAGATTGTTGTCAGCGGAAGATCAGTGAGGCAATCTTCAGAATAGTCATTAATTTCTTCGCACCAGCAGTCCGGAATGATTGTCCGACTCCGGAGAAACACAGAACAATACAGGAACATCTTTCAAATAACTTTAATGATGTTAAGAAGGGCCATTTCGAGGCACAGTCTTCTTTGAGTCTATCTGCAACAAAGTACAAAATATTGGTAATTTTCAAATAACCACTAATTCAGATACAAGTGATTAAAAAGATTGTATTCATTACCTTGTGAATTAATAAATTAGAGCCATGGTTGCCTTAGGTCTGGTACCTACTGAGTTCTTCTTGTTGAAAAGTTATTGTCAGCCGAATTCGAGTCAAGCAACCTTTAGAATAGTTATTAATTTCTTCTCATAAGCAGTCCGGAATAAATGTAAAGTTGAACTTCTTCCCTACGCCCAGCTCCCCCATCCCTACGTCCAGCTCCCTCTTCCCTACGTCCAGCTGCTCTTCAGTTGTCCTGCTTGCTTGACCATATTGGCTGCCCTCAACATTAAAGGACCATCTGACCGTCGCGTACTACTAATAGTCCACATGTAATAAAATAACAAACATTGAAATTATAAGATAACTGCAAATTGATAGCCCAATAATTACAAAGATAATATTAATTACCTTATGGACAAGTTAATTATCGCCTTGGTCACTATAGTTCTGGTAGTAACTCTTCTCTGGGAAAGGATTGCTGTCAGCAGGAGGTGAACTAAGTAGCCTTTAGAATAGTCATTGATTTCTTCTCCTTAGCAGTCTGGAATGATTGTACATCTCGGGAGAAACATCGAAAAGTCCAGCAACCTACTCCTCATGGAATCGACTATAGCCAGCTGGCGATGATCCCTTCGCGGATCATCTCTTCGCAGATGCAACTCCTAATTGTACCAATGCTGCATCTCACCAGAACCGCTTCAGGACCGACTTCTTTTCCTGGTTACAGCTCCTGTGGTCAATAATGATCGTACTTGATGACGGAGCTGTGATGTCCCCACAAGTCTCCTGACTCAGTGAACTAGACAATAAACCATCCTAAAAAATAGCGAACACACACGAATAAGAAAAACTATTAACATTCGGGATTTCTCATACTTACTGATGAACCTGAATTATACTTTAGGTACTTACTATCAATTAATTACTAATACATTATCTATAATAATAATTATAGATAATATTTATAGCATTTTGGTGTTGTAACTGTCGTGACGAAGTTCAACTTGTAGTATAACAATACTAGAAACGGGGCAGACCTAATAGGTCTGCGCATCGCCTAGACGGGTAGATCGCCGATCAGGGTAGATCGCCGATACGGGTAGATCGCCGATCAGGGTAGATCGCCGATAAGGGTAGTTTGCCGACTCGGTAGATATCCCATCCTGGTAGATGCAATTACATTTGGTTTTTAAAATACTACAAATATCGTAAAGATTAGCGAACCGCGTGTAAGAAGTGTTTACGGAAGTAACCAAAAGAAACACGATCTTTGTTACTATAACCAAGAAAACTCAAAAGAGAGTCTCTAGAACACGACAATCGACAAAACCGCAAATATAGAATCTTTAAAATCCTACCTTAAAACGTTTTCATCTACCTTTCGCTAGGTCACTCTACCTTTCGATGTCTTCCTGTCTTCTCGTCATTCCTAGAAGCTTCCTCTGCGTTAAAGTCCTTCCCTACGTCCAGCTCCTCCTGCCCTATGTCCGGCTCTACCTTCCCTACGTCCAGCTCCTCCATCCCTATGTCCATCTCCCTCTTCCATACGTCCAGCTCGTCTACAGTTGTCCGTCCTTCTTGCTTGACCATCTTTGGCTTTTTCCAACATAAAAGGGCCATTTGAACATCGCGCACTGCTAATAGTCCACTTGTAACAAAATAACAAACATTGTAATTTTAAAATAACTACGAATTCATATCCAAATAATTAAAAAGATAATATTAAATACCTTATGGACAAGTGAATTATGGACTTGGTCACTATAGTTCTGGTACTAAGTTGTTCTCTGGGAAGAGATTGTTGTCAGTGGAAGATGAGTGAGGCAATCTTCAGAATATTCATTAATTTCTTCGCACCAGCGGCGCGGAATGATTTTCCGACTCCGGAGAAACACAGAATAATACAGGAACATCTTTCAAATAACTTTAACGATGTTAAGAACTCCCATTTCGTGGCACAGTCTTCTTTGAGTCTATCTGCAACAAAGTACAAAACATTGGTAATTTTCAAATAACCACGAATTCAGATACAAGTGATTAAAAAGATTGTATTCATTACCTTGTGGAATAATAGATTATAGCCATGGTTGCCTTAGTTCTGGAACTGAGCTCTTCTTGTGGAAAAGATTGTTGTCAGCAGTATACGAGTCAAGCAACCTTTAGAATAGTCATTAATTTCTTCTAATCAGCAGTCCAGAATAATTATACAGTTGAACTCCTTCCCTACGTCCATCTCCTCTTCAGTTGTGCTTCTTGCTTGACCATATTTTGCTGCTCTCAACATTAAAGGACCATCAGCTCATCGCATACTACTAATAGTCCACCTGTAACAAAATAACCAATATTCAAATTATAAAATAATTGCGAATTAATATCCAAATAATTAAAAAGATAATATTAATTACCTTATGGACAAGTGAATTATCACCTTGGTCAGTATAGTTCTGGTACTAAGTTGTTCTCTCGGGGAAGCTTGATGTCAGCCGAAGATGAGTGAGGCAATCTTCAGAACAGTCATTAATTTCTTCGCACCAGCAGTCCGGAAAGATTGTCGGACTCCGGAGAAACACAGAACAATACAGGATCATCTTTCAAATAACTTTAATAATGTTAAGAAGGGTCATTTCGAGGCACAGTCTTCTTTGAGTCTACCTGCAACAAAGTACAAAACATTGGTAATTTTCAAATAACCACGAATTCATATACAAGTGATTAAAAAGTTTGTATTCATTACCTTGTGGATGAATAGATTATAGCCATGGTTGCCTTAGTTCTGGTACTAAATTGTTCTCTGGAAAGAGATTGTTGTCAGCAGACGATGAGTGTGGCAAACTTCAGAATAGTCATAAATTTCTTAGCATCAGCAGTCCAGAATACTTATAAAGTTGAACTCCTTCGCTACGCCCAGCTCCTCCATCCCTATGTCAAGCACCCCCTTCCCTACGTCCAGCTCCTCTTCAGTTGTCCTTCTTGCTTGATCTTATTTGGCTGCTTCCAACATTAAAGGGCCATCTGACCATCGCGTACTACTAAAAGTCTACCTGTAACAATAGTACAAACATTGAAATTTCAAAATAACTTCGAAGTCATATCAATATAATTAAAAAGATAATATTAAATACCTTATGGACAAGTGAATTATCGCCTTGGTCACTATGGTGCTGGTACTGAGTTGTTCTCTGGGAAGAGATTGTTGTCAGCGGAAGATGAGTGAGTCAATCTTCAGAATAGTCATTAATTTCTTCGCACCAGCGGTCCGGAATGATTGTCCGACTCCGGAGAAACACAGAACAATGCAGGAACATCTTTCAAATAACTTTAATGATGTTAAGAACTCCCATTTCGTGGCACAGTCTTGTTTGAGTCTATCTGCAACAAAGTACAAAACATTGGTAATTTTCAAATAACCACGAATTCAGATACAAGTGATTAAAAAGATTGTATTCATCACCTTGAGGATTAATAGATTATAGCCATGGTTGCCTTAGTTCTGGTACTAAATTGTTCTCTGGAAAGAGATTGTTGTCAGCAGACGATGAGAGTGGCAATCTCCAGAATAGTCATTAATTTCTTAGCATCAGCAGTCCAGAATAATTATAAAGTTGAACTCCTTCGCTACGTCCAGCTCCTCCATCCCTACGTCCAGCTCCTCTTCAGTTGTCCTTCTTGCTTGACCATATTTTGCTGCTCTCAACATTAAAGGACCATCTGCTCATCGCATACTACTAATAGTCCACCTGTAACAAAATAACCAACATTAAAATTATAAAATAATTGCGAATTAATATCCAAATAATTAAAAAGATAATATTAATTACCTTATGGACAAGTGAATTATCACCTTGGTCAGTATAGTTCTGGTACTAGGTTGTTCTCTCGGGGAAGTTTGTTGTCAGCCGAAGATGAGTGAGGCAATCTTCAGAATAGTCATTAATTTGTTCGCACCAGCAGTCCGAAATGATTGTCCGGCTCCGGAGAAACACAGAACAATACAGGAACATCTTTCAAATAAGTTTAATAATGTTAAGAAGGGTCATTTCGTGGCACAGTCCTCTTTGAGTCTATCTGCAACAAAGTACAAAACATTGGTAATTTTCAAATAACCACGAATTCAGATACAAATGATTAGAAAGATTGTATTCATTACTTTGTAGATGAATAGATTATAGCCATGGTTGCCTTAGTTCCGGTACTAAATTATTCTCTGGAAAGAGATTGTTGTCAGCAGACGATGAGTGTGGCAATCTTCAGAATAGTCATAAATTTCTTAGCATCAGCAGTCCAGAATACTTATAAAGTTGAACTCCTTCGCTACGCCCAGCTCCTCAATCCCTACGTCCAGCACCCCCTTCCCTGCGTCCAGCTCCTCTTCAGTTGTCCTTCTTGCTTGATCTTATTTGAACCAAGTCCTCCTCATGGAATCGATTACAGCCAGCTGGAGATGATCCAGCACAACTGACTCCACAGTATTCCAGCATCGAACAAAAGAAAATCAGGTGTAGTATAATGAAAATTCCATTATGCAGGTTTTTACCCGTGACTTATAGCTGAATGTTTGGCATCTTTACTCGAAAATTAGTGTAATAATCCAAATGTAAAAGGTGTTATCCACAAGAGAAGTGATGCACGAAGCACACGCGAACAAACCGACCATTTCACAATCGCGCACGAGACAAACAGAAGCCCTAAGGGCAATCTGACTTCACTCCACAGATACAACTCCTAATTCAACCGATGCTGCATCTCCTCTGGTCAATGATGTTGGAGCTTGATGACGAAGCAGTGATGTCCCAATAAGTGTCCTGTCTCAGTGAACTCGACAATAAACCATCCAGTATAATGGCGTCCTTCCCTACATCCAGCACCTCCATCCTTACGTCCAGCTCCTCTTCAGTTGTCCTTCTTGCTTGATTATATATGGATGCTTCCAACATTAATGGGCCATTTGAGCATCGCGTACTGCTAATAGTCCACCTGTAATAAAATAACAAACATTGTAATTTTAATATAAGTACGAATTCATGTCCATATAATTAAAAATATAATATTAATTACTTTATGGACAAGTGAGTTATCGCCTTGGTCACTATAGTTCTGGCTCTAAGTTGTTCTCTGGGAAGAGATTGTTGTCAGCGGAAGATGAGTGAGGCAATCTTCAGAATAATCATTAATTTCTTCGCACCAGCGGTCCGGAATGATTGTCCGACTCCGGAGAAACACAGAATAATACTGGAACAGCTTTCAAATAACTTTAACGATGTTAAGAAGTCCCATTTCGTGGCACAGTCTTCTTTGAGTCTATCTGTAACAAAGTACTAAACATTGGTAATTTTCAAATAACCACGAATTCAGATAAAAGTGATTAAAAAGATTGTATTCATCACCTTGTGGATTAATAGATTATAGCCATGGTTGCCTTAGTTCTGGAACTGAGTTCTCCTTGTGGAAAAGATTGTTGTCAGCAGTATACGAGTCAAGCAACCTTTAGAATAGTCATTAATTTCTTCTAATCAGCAGTCCAGAATGATTATAAAGTTGAACTCCTTCCCTACGTCCAGCTCCTCTTCAGTTGTCCTTCTTGCTTGACCATATTTTGCTGCTCTCAACATTAAAGGACCATCTGCTCATCGCATACTACTAATAGTCCACCTGTAACAAAATAACCAACATTAAAATTATAAAATAATTGCGAATTAATATCCAAATAATTAAAAAGATAATATTAATTACCTTATGGACAAGTGAAGTATCACCTTGGTCAGTATAGTTCTGGTACTAGGTTGTTCTCTTGGGGAAGTTTGTTGTCAGCCGAAGATGAGTGAGGCAATCTTCAGAATAGTCATTAATTTGTTCGCACCAGCAGTCCGAAATGATTGTCCGGCTCCGGAGAAACACAGAACAATACAGGAACATCTTTCAAATAAGTTTTATAATGTTAAGAAGGGTCATTTCGTGGCACAGTCTTCTTTGAGTCTATCTGCAACAAAGTACAAAACATTGGTAATTTTCAAATAACCACGAATTCAGATACAAATGATTAGAAAGATTGTATTCATTACTTTGTAGATGAATAGATTATAGCCATGGTTGCCTTAGTTCCGGTACTAAATTGTTCTCTGGAAAGAGATTGTTGTCAGCAAACGATGAGTGTGGCAATCGTCAGAATAGTCATAAATTTCTTAGCATCAGCAGTCCAGAATACTTATAAAGTTGAACTCCTTTGCTACGTCCAGCACCCCCTTCCCTGCGTCCAGCTCCTCTTCAGTTGTCCTTCTTGCTTGATCTTATTTGGCTGCTTCCAACATTAAAGGGCCATCTGACCATCGCGTACTGCTAAAAGTCTATCTGTAACAATAGTACAAACATTGAAATTTTAAAATAACTACGAAGTCATATCAATATAATTAAAAAGATAATATTAAATACCTTATGGACAAGTGAATTATCGCCTTGGTCACTATAGTGCTGGTACTAAGTTGTTCTCTGGGAAGAGATTGTTGTCAGCGGAAGATGAGTGAGTCAATCTTCAGAATAGTCATTAATTTCTTCGCACCAGCAATCTGGAATGATTGTCCGACTCCGGAGAAACACAGAACAATGCAGGACCATCTTTCAAAGAACTTTAATGATGTTAAGAACTCCCATTTCGTGGCACAGTCTTGTTTGAGTCTATCTGCAACAAAGTACAAAACATTGGTAATTTTCAAATAACCACGAATTCAGATACAAGTGATTAAAAAGATTGTATTCATCACCTTGTGGATTAATAGATTATAGCCATGGTTGCCTTAGTTCTGGAACTGAGTTCTTCTTGTGGAAATGATTGTTGTCAGCAGTATACGAGTCAAGCAACCTTTAGAATAGTAATTAATTTCTTCGTATCAGCAGTCCGGAATAATTATAAAGGTGAACTCCTTCCCTACGACCAGCTCCTCCATCCTTACGTCCATCACCCCCTTCCCTGCGTCCAGCTCCTCTTCAGTTGTTCTTCTTGCTTGATCTTATTTGGCTGCTTCCAACACTAAAGGGCCATCTGACCATCACGTACTACTAAAAGTCCACCTGTAACAATATTACAAACATTGAAATTTTAAAATAACTACGAAGTCATATCTAAATAATTAAAAAGATAATATTAAATACCTAATGGACAAGTGAATTATCGCCTTGGTCACTATAGTTCTGGTACTCAGTTGTTCTCTGGGAAGAGATTGTTGTCAGCGGAAGATGAGTGAGGCAATCTTCAGAATAGTCATTAATTTCTTCGCACCAGCAGTCTGGAATGATTGTCCGACTCCGGAGAAACACAGAACAAGGAAGGAACATCTTTCAATTAACTTTAATGATGTTAAGAAGGGCCATTTCGAGGTACAGTCTTCTTTGAAACTATCTGCAACAAAGTACAAAACATTGGTAATTTTCAAATAACCACGAATTCAGATACAAGTGGTTAAACAAATTGTATTCATTACCTTGTGGATGAATAGATTATAGCCATGGCTGCCTTAGTTCTGGTACTAAATTGTTCTCTGGAAAGAGATTGTTGTCAGCAGACGATGAGAGTGGCAATCTTCAGAATAGTCATTAATTTCTTAGCATCAGCAGTCCAGAATAATTATAAAGTTGAACTCCTTCGCTACGTCCAGCTCCTCCATCCCTACGTCCAGCACCCCTTCCCTGCGTCCAGCTCCTCTTCAGTTTTCCTTCTTGCTTGATCTTATTTGAACCAAGTCGTCCTCATGGAATCGATTACAGCCAGCTGGAGATGATCCAGCACGATTGACTCCACAGTATTCCAGCATAGAACAGAAGAAAATCAGGTGTAGTATAATGAAAATTCCATTATGCAGGTTTTTACCCGTGACTTATAGCTGAATATTTGGCATCTTTACTCGAAAATTAGTGTAATAATCCAAATGTAAAAGGTGTTATCCACAAGAGAAGTGACACACGAAGCACACGCGAACAAACCGACCATTTCACAATCGCGCACGAGACAAACAGAAGCCCTAAGGGCAATCTGACTTCACTCCACAGATACAACTCCTAATTCTACCGATGCTGCATCTCCTCTGGTCAATGATGTTGGAGCTTGATGACGAAGCAGTGATGTCCCAATAAGTGTCCTGTCTCAGTGAACTCGACAATAAACTATCCAGTACAATGGCCTCCTTCCCTACATCCAGCACCTCCATCCCTACGTCCAGCTCCTCTTCAGTTGTCCTTCTTACTTGATCATATATGGATGGTTCCAACATTAAACAGCCATTTGAGCATGGCGTACTCCTAATAGTCCACCTGTAATAAAATAACAAACATAATAATTTAAAAATAAGTACGAATTCATATCCAAATAATTAAGAATATAATATTAATTACTTTATGGACAAGTGAATTATCACCTTGGTCAGTATAGTTCTGGTACTAGGTTGTTCTCTCGGGGAAGTTTGTTGTCAGCCGAAGATGAGTGAGGCGATCTTCAGAATATTCATTAATTTCTTTGCACCAGCGGTCCGGAATGATTGTCCGACTCCGGAGAAACACAGAATAATACAGGAACAGCTTTCAAATAACTTTAACGATGTTAAGAAGTCCCATGTCGTGGCACAGTCTTCTTTGAGTCAATCTGTAACAAAGTACCAAACATTGGTAATTTTCAAATAACCACGAATTCAGATACAAGTGATTAAAAAGATTGTATTCATCACCTTGTGGATTAATAGATTATAGCCATGGTTGCCTTAGTTCTGGAACTGAGTTCTCCTTGTGGAAAAGATTGTTGTCAGCAGTATACGAGTCAAGCAACCTTTAGAATAGTCATTAATTTCTTCGTATCAGCAGTCCAGAATAATTATAAAGTTTAACTCCTTCCCTACGACCAGCTCCTCCATCCTTACGTCCATCACCCCCTTGCCTGCGTCCAGCTCCTCTTCAGTTGTTCTTCTTGCTTGATCTTATTTGGCTGCTTCCAACACTAAAGGGCCATCTGACCATCACGTACTACTAAAAGTCCACCTGTAACAATATTACAAACATTGAAATTTTAAAATAACTACGAAGTCATATCTAAATAATTAAAAAGATAATATTAAATACCTAATGGACAAGTGAATTATCGCCTTGGTCACTATAGTTCTGGTACTAAGTTGTTCTCTGGGAAGAGATTGTTGTCAGCGGAAGATGAGTGAGGCAATCTTCAGAATAGTCATTAATTTTTTCGCACCAGCAGTCCGGAATGATTGTCCGACTCCGGAGAAACACAGAACAATACAGGAACATCTTTCAAATAAGTTTAATGATGTTAAGAAGGGCCATTTCGAGGCACAGTCTTCTTTGAGTCTATCTGCAACAAAGTACAAAATATTGGTAATTTTCAAATAACCACTAATTCAGATACAAGTGATTAAAAAGATTGTATTCATTACCTTGTGAATTAATAAATTAGAGCCATGGTTGCCTTAGTTCTGGTACCTACTGAGTTCTTCTTGTTGAAAAGTTATTGTCAGCCGAAGACGAGTCAAGCAACCTTTAGAATAGTTATTAATTTCTTCTCATAAGCAGTCCGGAACAAATGTAAAGTTGAACTTCTTCCCTACGCCCAGCTCCCCCATCCCTACGTCCAGCTCCCTCTTCCCTACGTCCAGCTGCTCTTCAGTTGTCCTGCTTGCTTGCCCATATTGGCTGCCCTCAACATTAAAGGACCATCTGCCCGTCGCGTACTACCAATAGTCCACATGTAACAAAATAACAAACATTGAAATTATAAGATAACTGCAACTTGATAGCCCAATAATTACAAAGATAATATTAATTACCTTATGGACAAGTTAATTATCGCCTTGGTCACTATAGTTCTGGTAGTAAGTCTTCTCTGGGAAAGGATTGCTGTCAGCAGGAGGTGAACTAAGTAGCCTTTAGAATAGTCATTGATTTCTTCTCCCTAGCAGTCTGGAATGATTGTACATCTCGGGAGAAACATCGAAAAGTCCAGCAACCTACTCCTCATGGAATCGACTATAGCCAGCTGGCGATGATCCCTTCGCGGGTCATCTCTTCGCAGATGCAACTCCTAATTCTACCAAAGCTGCCTCTCACCAGAACCGCTCCAGGACCGACTTCTTTTCCTGGTTACAGCTCCTGTGGTCAATAATGATCGTACTTGATGACGGAGCTGTGATGTCCCCACAAGTCTCCTGACTCAGTGAACTAGACAATAAACCATCCTAAAAAATAGCGAACACACACGAATAAGAAAAACTATTAACATTCGGGATTTCTCATACTTACTGATGGACCTGAATTATACTTTAGGTACTTACTATCAATTAATTACTAATACATTATCTATAATAATAATTATAGATAATATTTATAGCATTTTGGTGTTGTAACTGTCGTGACGAAGTTCAACTTGTAGTATAACAATACTAGAAACGGGGCAGACCTAATAGGTCTGCGCATCGCCTAGACGGGTAGATCGCCGATACGGGTAGATCGCCGATCAGGGTAGATCGCCGATCAGGGTAGATCGCCGATACGGGTAGATCGCCGATGCGGGTAGATCGCCGATCAGGGTAGATCGCCGATAAGGGTAGTTTGCCGACTCGGTAGATATCCCATCCTGGTAGATGCAATTACATTTGGTTTTTAAAATACTACAAATATAGTAAAGATTAGCGAACCGCGTGTAAGAAGTGTTTACGGAAGTAACCAAAAGAAACACGATCTTTGTTACTATAACCAAGAAAACTCAAAAGAGAGTCTCTAGAACACGACAACCAACAAAACCGCAAATATAGAATCTTTAAAATCCTACCTTAAAACGTTTTCATCTACCTTTCGCTAGGTCACTCTACCTTTCGATGTCTTCCTGTCTTCTCGTCATTCCTAGAAGCTTCCTCTGCGTTAAAGTCCTTCCCTACGTCCAGCTCCTCCTGCCCTATGTCCGGCTCTACCTTCCCTACGTCCAGCTCCTCCATCCCTATGTCCATCTCCCTCTTCCATACGTCCAGCTCGTCTACAGTTGTCCGTCCTTCTTGCTTGACCATCTTTGGCTTTTTCCAACATAAAAGGGCCATTTGAACATCGCGCTCTGCTAATAGTCCACCTGTAACAAAATAACAAACATTGTAATTTTAAAATAACTACGAATTCATATCCAAATACATAATTAAAAAGATAATATTAAATACCTTATGGACAAGTGAGTTATCGCCTTGGTCACTATAGTTCTGGCACTAAGTTGTTCTCTGGGAAGAGATTGTTGTCGGCGGAAGATGAGTGAGGCAATCTTCAGAATATTCATTAATTTCTTCGCACCAGCGGTGCGGAATGATTTTCCGACTCCAGAGAAACACAGAATAATACAGGAACATCTTTCAAATAACTTTAACGATGTTAAGAACTCCCATTTCGTGGCACAGTCTTCTTTGAGTCTATCTGCAACAAAGTACAAAACATTGGTAATTTTCAAATAACCACGAATTCAGATACAAGTGATTAAAAAGATTGTATTCATTACCTTGTGGATTAATAGATTATAGCCATGGTTGCCTTAGTTCTGGAACTGAGTTCTCCTTGTGGAAAAGATTGTTGTCAGCAGTATACGAGTCAAGCAACCTTTAGAATAGTCATTAATTTCTTCTAATCAGCAGTCCAGAATAATTATACAGTTGAACTCCTTCCCTACGTCCATCTCCTCTTCAGTTGTCCTTCTTGCTTGACCATATTTTGCTGCTCTCAACATTAAAGGACCATCTGCTCATCTTATACTACTAATAGTCCACCTGTAACAAAATAACCAATATACAAATTATAAAATAACTGCGAATTAATATCCAAATAATTAAAAAGATAATATTAATTACCTTATGGACAAGTGAATTATCACCTTGGTCGGTATAGTTCTGGTACTAAGTTGATCTCTCGGGGAAGTTTGTTGTCAGCCAAAGATGAGTGAGGCAATCTTCAGAATAGTCATTAATTTCTTCGCACCAGCAGTCCGGAATGATTGTCCGACTCCGGAGAAACACAGAACAATACAGGAACATCTTTCAAATAACATTAATAATGTTAAGAAGGGTCATTTCGAGGCACAGTCTTCTTTGAGTCTATCTGCAACAAAGTACAAAACATTGGTAATTTTCAAATAACCACGAATTCAGATACAAGTGATTAAAAAGTTTGTATTCATTACCTTGTGGATGAATAGATTATAGCCATGGTTGCCTTAGTTCTGGTACTAAATTGTTCTCTGGAAAGAGATTGTTGTCAGCAGACGATGAGTGTGGCAATCTTCAGAATAGTCATTAATTTCTTAGCATCAGCAGTCCAGAATACTTATAAAGTTGAACTTCTTCGCTACGCCCAGCTCCTCCATCCCTACGTCCAGCACCTCCTTCCCTGCGTCCAGCTCCTCTTCAGTTGTCCTTCTTGCTTAATCTTATTTGGCTGCTTCCAACATTAAAGGGCCATATAACCATCGCGTACTACTAAAAGTCTACCTGTAATAATATTACAAACATTGAAATTTTAAAATAACTACGAAGTCATATCAATATAATTAAAAAGATAATATTAAATACCTTATGGACAAGTGAATTATCGCCTTGGTCACTATAGTGCTGGTACTAAGTTGTTCTCTGGGAAGAGATTGTTGTCAGCGGAAGATGAGTGAGTCAATCTTCAGAATAGTCATTAATTTCTTCGCACCAGGAGTCCGAAATGATTGTCCGACTCCGGAGAAACACAGAACAATACAGGAACGTCTTTCAAATAACTTTAATGATGTTAAGAAGGGCCATTTCGAGGTACAGTCTTCTTTGAATCTATCTGCAACAAAGTCCAAAACATTGGTAATTTTCAAATAACCACGAATTCAGATACAAGTGGTTAAACAGATTGTATTCATTACCTTGTGGATGAATAGATTATAGCCATGGTTGCCTTAGTTCTGGTACTAAATTGTTCTCTGGAAAGAGATTGTTGTAAGCAGACGATGAGTGTGGTAATCTTCAGAATAGTCATTAATTTCTTCGCACCAGCAGTCCGGAATGATTGTCCGACTCCGGAGAAACACAGAACAAGGAAGGAACATCTTTCAAATAACTTTAATGATGTTAAGAAGGGCCATTTCGAGGTACAGTCTTCTTTGAATCTATCTGCAACAAAGTACAAAATATTGGTAATTTTCAAATAACCACGAATTCAGATACAAGTGGATAAACAAATTGTATTCATTACCTTGTGGATGAATAGATTATAGCCATGGCTGCCTTAGTTCTGGTACTAAATTGTTCAATGGAAAGAGATTGTTGTCAGCAGACGATGAGTGTGGCAATCTTCAGAATAGTCATTAATTTCTTAGCATCAGCAGTCCAGAATAATTATAAAGTTGAACTCCTTCGCTACGCCCAGCTACTCCATCCCTACGCCCAGCACACCCTTCCCTGCGTCCAGCTCCTCTTCAGTTGTCCTTCTTGCTTGATCTTATTTGAACCAAGTCCTCCTCATGGAATCGATTACAGCCAGCTGGAGATGATCCAGCACGATTGACTCCACAGTATTCCAGCATAGAACAAAAGAAAATCAGGTGTAGTATAATGAAAATTCCATTATGCAGGTTTTTACCCGTGACTTATAGCTGAATGTTTGGCATCTTTACTCGCAAATTAGTGTAATAATCCAAATGTAAAAGGTGTTATCCACAAGAGAAGTGATGCACGAAGCACACGCGAACAAACCGACCATTTCACAATCGCGCACGAGACAAACAGAAGCCCTAAGGGCAATCTGACCACTCCACAGATACAACTCCTAATTCTACCGATGCTGCATCTCCTCTGGTCAATGATGTTGGAGCTTGATGACGAAGCAGTGATGTCCCAATAAGTGTCCTGTCTCAGTGAACTCGACAATAAACCATCCAGTATAATGGCCTCCTTCCCTACATCCAGCACCTCCATCCCTACGTCCAGCTCCTCTTCAGTTGTCCTTCTTGCTTGATGATATATGGATGCTTCCAACATTAATGGGCCATTTGAGCGTCGCGTACTGCTAATAGTCCACCTGTAATAACATAACAAACATTGTAATTTTAAAATAAGTACGAATTCATATCCAAATAATTAAAAATATAATATTAATTACTTTATGGACAAGTGAGTTATCGCCTTGGTCACTATAGTTCTGGCACTAAGTTGTTCTCTGGGAAGAGATTGTTGTCAGCAGAAGATGAGTGAGGCAATCTTCAGAATATTCATTAATTTCTTCGCACCAGCGGTCCGGAATGATTGTCCGACTCCGGAGAAACACAGAATAATACAGGAACATCTTTCAAATAACTTTAACGATGTTAAGAACTCCCATTTCGTGGCACAGTCTTCTTTGAGTCTATCTGCAACAAAGTACAAAACATTGGTAATTTTCAAATAACCACGAATTCAGATACAAACGATTAAAAAGATTGTATTCATTTCCTTGTGGATTAATAGATTATAGCCATGGTTGCCTTAGTTCTGGAACTGAGTTCTTCTTGTGGAAAAGATTGTTGTCAGCAATATACGAGTCAAGCAACCTTTAGAATAGTCATTAATTTCTTCTAATTAGCAGTCCAGAATAATTATACAGTTGAACTCCTTCCCTACGTCCAGGTCCTCGTCAGTTGTCCTTATTGCTTGACCATATTTTGCTGCTCTCAACGTTAAAGAACCATCTGCTCATCGCATACTACTAATAGTCCACCTGTAACAAAATAACCAATATACAAATTATAAAATAACTGCGAATTAATATCCAAATAATTAAAAAGATAATATTAATTACCTTATGGACAAGTGAATTATCACCTTGGTCGGTATAGTTCTGGTACTAAGTTGTTCTCTCGGGGAATTTTGTTGTCAGCCAAAGATGAGTGAGGCAATCTTCAGAATAGTCATTAATTTCTTCGCACCAGCAGTCCAGAATGATTGTCCGACTCCGGAGAAACACAGAACAATACAGGAACATCTTTCAAATAACTTTAATAATGTTAAGAAGGGTCATTTCGTGGCACAGTCTTCTTTGAGTCTATCTGCAACAAAGTACAAAACATTGGTAATTTTCAAATAACCACGAATTCAGATACAAGTGATCAAAAAGTTTGTATTCATTACCAACCATGGTTGCCTTAGTTCTAGTACTAAATTGTTCTCTAGAAAGAGATTGTTGTCAGCAGACGATGATCGTGGCAATCTTCAGAATAGTCATTAATTTCTTAGCATCAGCTGACCAGAATAATTATAAAGTTGAACTCCTTCGCTACGCCCAGCTCCTCCATCCCTACGTCCAGCACCTTCTTCCCTGCGTCCAGCTCCTCTTCAGTTGTCCTTCTTGCTTGATCTTATTTGGCTGCTTCCAACATTAAAGGGCCATATAACCATCGCGTACTACTAAAAGTCTACCTGTAATAATATTACAAACATTGAAATTTTAAAATAACTACGAAGTCATATCAATATAATTAAAAAGATAATATTAAATACCTTATGGACAAGTGAATTATCGCCTTGGTCACTATAGTGCTGGTACTAAGTTGTTCTCTGGGAAGAGATTGTTGTCAGCGGAAGATGAGTGAGTCAATCTTCAGAATAGTCATTAATTTCTTCGCACCAGGAGTCCGGAATGATTGTCCGACTCCGGAGAAACACAGAACAATACAGGAACGTCTTTCAAATAACTTTAATGATGTTAAGAACGGCCATTTCGAGGGGCAGTCTTCTTTGAGTCTATCTGCAACAAAGTACAAAACATTGGTAATTTTCAAATAACCACGAATTCAGATACAAGTGATTAAACAGATTGTATTCATTACCTTGTGGATGAATAGATTATAGCCATGGTTGCCTTAGTTCTGGTACTAAATTGTTCAATGGAAAGAGATTGTTGTCAGCAGACGATGAGTGTGGCAATCTTCAGAATAGTCATTAATTTCTTAGCATCAGCAGTCCAGAATAATTATAAAGTTTAACTCCTTCGCTACGTCCAGCTCCTCCATCCCTACGTCCAGCACCCCTTCCCTGCGTCCAGCTCCTCTTTAGTTGTCCTTCTTGCTTGATCTTATTTGAACCAAGTCCTCCTCATGGAATCGATTACAGCCAGCTGGATATGATCCAGCACGATTGACTCCAGAGTATTCCAGCATAGAACAAAAGAAAATCAGGTGTAGTGTAATGAAAATTCCATTATGCAGGTTTTTACCCGTGACTTATAGCTGAATGTTTGGCATCTTTACTCGAAAATTAGTGTAATAATCCAAATGTAAAAGGTGTTATCCACAAGAGAAGTGATGCACGAAGCACACGCGAACAAACCAACCATTTCACAATCGCGCACGAGACAAACAGAAGCCCTAAGGGCAATCTGACTTCACTCCACAGATACAACTCCTAATTCTACCGATGCTGCATCTCCTCTGGTCAATGATGTTAGAGCTTGATGACGAAGCAGTGATGTCCCAATAAGTGTCCTGTCTCAGTGAACTCGACAATAAACCATCCAGCATAATGGCCTCCTTCCCTACATCCAGCACCTCCATCCCTACGTCCAGCTCCTCTTCAGTTGTCCTTCTTACTTGATCATATATGGATGGTTCCAACATTAAACGGCCATTTGAGCATGGCGTACTCCTAATAGTCCACCTGTAATAAAATAACAAACATAATAATTTAAAAATAAGTACGAATTCATATCCAAATAATTAAGAATATAATATTAATTACTTTATGGATAAGTGAGTTATCGCCTTGGTCACTATAGTTCTGGTACTAAGTTGTTCTCTGGGAAGAGATTGTTGTCAGCGGAAGATGGGTGAGGCGATCTTCAGAATATTCATTAATTTCTTTGCACCAGCGGTCCGGAATGATTGTCCGACTCCGGAGAAACACAGAATAATACAGGAACAGCTTTCAAATAACTTTAACGATGTTAAGAAGTCCCATGTCGTGGCACAGTCTTCTTTGAGTCAATCTGTAACAAAGTACCAAACATTGGTAATTTTCAAATAACCACGAATTCAGATACAAGTGATTAAAAAGATTGTATTCATCACCTTGTGGATTAATAGATTATAGCCATGGTTGCCTTAGTTCTGGAACTGAGTTCTCCTTGTGGAAAAGATTGTTGTCAGCAGTATACGAGTCAAGCAACCTTTAGAATAGTCATTAATTTCTTCGTATCAGCAGTCCAGAATAATTATAAAGTTTAACTCCTTCCCTACGACCAGCTCCTCCATCCTTACGTCCATCACCCCCTTGCCTGCGTCCAGCTCCTCTTCAGTTGTTCTTCTTGCTTGATCTTATTTGGCTGCTTCCAACACTAAAGGGCCATCTGACCATCACGTACTACTAAAAGTCCACCTGTAACAATATTACAAACATTGAAATTTTCAAATAACTACGAAGTCATAACTAAATAATTAAAAAGATAATATTAAATACCTAATGGACAAGTGAATTATCGCCTTCGTCACTATAGTTCTGGTACTAAGTTGTTCTCTGGGAAGAGATTGTTGTCAGCGGAAGATCAGTGAGGCAATCTTCAGAATAGTCATTAATTTCTTCGCACCAGCAGTCCGGAATGATTGTCCGACTCCGGAGAAACACAGAACAATACAGGAACATCTTTCAAATAACTTTAATGATGTTAAGAAGGGCCATTTCGAGGCACAGTCTTCTTTGAGTCTATCTGCAACAAAGTACAAAATATTGGTAATTTTCAAATAACCACTAATTCAGATACAAGTGATTAAAAAGATTGTATTCATTACCTTGTGAATTAATAAATTAGAGCCATGGTTGCCTTAGGTCTGGTACCTACTGAGTTCTTCTTGTTGAAAAGTTATTGTCAGCCGAATTCGAGTCAAGCAACCTTTAGAATAGTTATTAATTTCTTCTCATAAGCAGTCCGGAATAAATGTAAAGTTGAACTTCTTCCCTACGCCCAGCTCCCCCATCCCTACGTCCAGCTCCCTCTTCCCTACGTCCAGCTGCTCTTCAGTTGTCCTGCTTGCTTGACCATATTGGCTGCCCTCAACATTAAAGGACCATCTGACCGTCGCGTACTACTAATAGTCCACATGTAATAAAATAACAAACATTGAAATTATAAGATAACTGCAAATTGATAGCCCAATAATTACAAAGATAATATTAATTACCTTATGGACAAGTTAATTATCGCCTTGGTCACTATAGTTCTGGTAGTAACTCTTCTCTGGGAAAGGATTGCTGTCAGCAGGAGGTGAACTAAGTAGCCTTTAGAATAGTCATTGATTTCTTCTCCTTAGCAGTCTGGAATGATTGTACATCTCGGGAGAAACATCGAAAAGTCCAGCAACCTACTCCTCATGGAATCGACTATAGCCAGCTGGCGATGATCCCTTCGCGGATCATCTCTTCGCAGATGCAACTCCTAATTGTACCAATGCTGCATCTCACCAGAACCGCTTCAGGACCGACTTCTTTTCCTGGTTACAGCTCCTGTGGTCAATAATGATCGTACTTGATGACGGAGCTGTGATGTCCCCACAAGTCTCCTGACTCAGTGAACTAGACAATAAACCATCCTAAAAAATAGCGAACACACAGGAATAAGAAAAACTATTAACATTCGGGATTTCTCATACTTACTGATGAACCTGAATTATACTTTAGGTACTTACTATCAATTAATTACTAATACATTATCTATAATAATAATTATAGATAATATTTATAGCATTTTGGTGTTGTAACTGTCGTGACGAAGTTCAACTTGTAGTATAACAATACTAGAAACGGGGCAGACCTAATAGGTCTGCGCATCGCCTAGACGGGTAGATCGCCGATCAGGGTAGATCGCCGATACGGGTAGATCGCCGATCAGGGTAGATCGCCGATAAGGGTAGTTTGCCGACTCGGTAGATATCCCATCCTGGTAGATGCAATTACATTTGGTTTTTAAAATACTACAAATATCGTAAAGATTAGCGAACCGCGTGTAAGAAGTGTTTACGGAAGTAACCAAAAGAAACACGATCTTTGTTACTATAACCAAGAAAACTCAAAAGAGAGTCTCTAGAACACGACAATCGACAAAACCGCAAATATAGAATCTTTAAAATCCGACCTTAAAACGTTTTCATCTACCTTTCGCTAGGTCACTCTACCTTTCGATGTCTTCCTGTCTTCTCGTCATTCCTAGAAGCTTCCTCTGCGTTAAAGTCCTTCCCTACGTCCAGCTCCTCCTGCCCTATGTCCGGCTCTACCTTCCCTACGTCCAGCTCCTCCATCCCTATGTCCATCTCCCTCTTCCATACGTCCAGCTCGTCTACAGTTGTCCGTCCTTCTTGCTTGACCATCTTTGGCTTTTTCCAACATAAAAGGGCCATTTGAACATCGCGCTCTGCTAATAGTCCACCTGTAACAAAATAACAAACATTGTAATTTTAAAATAACTACGAATTCATATCCAAATAATTAAAAAGATAATATTAAATACTTTATGGACAAGTGAATTATGGACTTGGTCACTATAGTTCTGGTACTAAGTTGTTCTCTGGGAAGAGATTGTTGTCAGTGGAAGATGAGTGAGGCAATCTTCAGAATATTCATTAATTTCTTCGCACCAGCGGCGCGGAATGATTTTCCGACTCCGGAGAAACACAGAATAATACAGGAACATCTTTCAAATAACTTTAACGATGTTAAGAACTCCCATTTCGTGGCACAGTCTTCTTTGAGTCTATCTGCAACAAAGTACAAAACATTGGTAATTTTCAAATAACCACGAATTCAGATACAAGTGATTAAAAAGATTGTATTCATTACCTTGTGGAATAATAGATTATAGCCATGGTTGCCTTAGTTCTGGAACTGAGCTCTTCTTGTGGAAAAGATTGTTGTCAGCAGTATACGAGTCAAGCAACCTTTAGAATAGTCATTAATTTCTTCTAATCAGCAGTCCAGAATAATTATACAGTTGAACTCCTTCCCTACGTCCATCTCCTCTTCAGTTGTGCTTCTTGCTTGACCATATTTTGCTGCTCTCAACATTAAAGGACCATCAGCTCATCGCATACTACTAATAGTCCACCTGTAACAAAATAACCAATATTCAAATTATAAAATAATTGCGAATTAATATCCAAATAATTAAAAAGATAATATTAATTACCTTATGGACAAGTGAATTATCACCTTGGTCAGTATAGTTCTGGTACTAAGTTGTTCTCTCGGGGAAGCTTGATGTCAGCCGAAGATGAGTGAGGCAATCTTCAGAACAGTCATTAATTTCTTCGCACCAGCAGTCCGGAAAGATTGTCGGACTCCGGAGAAACACAGAACAATACAGGATCATCTTTCAAATAACTTTAATAATGTTAAGAAGGGTCATTTCGAGGCACAGTCTTCTTTGAGTCTACCTGCAACAAAGTACAAAACATTGGTAATTTTCAAATAACCACGAATTCATATACAAGTGATTAAAAAGTTTGTATTCATTACCTTGTGGATGAATAGATTATAGCCATGGTTGCCTTAGTTCTGGTACTAAATTGTTCTCTGGAAAGAGATTGTTGTCAGCAGACGATGAGTGTGGCAAACTTCAGAATAGTCATAAATTTCTTAGCATCAGCAGTCCAGAATACTTATAAAGTTGAACTCCTTCGCTACGCCCAGCTCCTCCATCCCTATGTCAAGCACCCCCTTCCCTACGTCCAGCTCCTCTTCAGTTGTCCTTCTTGCTTGATCTTATTTGGCTGCTTCCAACATTAAAGGGCCATCTGACCATCGCGTACTACTAAAAGTCTACCTGTAACAATAGTACAAACATTGAAATTTCAAAATAACTTCGAAGTCATATCAATATAATTAAAAAGATAATATTAAATACCTTATGGACAAGTGAATTATCGCCTTGGTCACTATGGTGCTGGTACTGAGTTGTTCTCTGGGAAGAGATTGTTGTCAGCGGAAGATGAGTGAGTCAATCTTCAGAATAGTCATTAATTTCTTCGCACCAGCGGTCCGGAATGATTGTCCGACTCCGGAGAAACACAGAACAATGCAGGAACATCTTTCAAATAACTTTAATGATGTTAAGAACTCCCATTTCGTGGCACAGTCTTGTTTGAGTCTATCTGCAACAAAGTACAAAACATTGGTAATTTTCAAATAACCACGAATTCAGATACAAGTGATTAAAAAGATTGTATTCATCACCTTGAGGATTAATAGATTATAGCCATGGTTGCCTTAGTTCTGGTACTAAATTGTTCTCTGGAAAGAGATTGTTGTCAGCAGACGATGAGAGTGGCAATCTCCAGAATAGTCATTAATTTCTTAGCATCAGCAGTCCAGAATAATTATAAAGTTGAACTCCTTCGCTACGTCCAGCTCCTCCATCCCTACGTCCAGCTCCTCTTCAGTTGTCCTTCTTGCTTGACCATATTTTGCTGCTCTCAACATTAAAGGACCATCTGCTCATCGCATACTACTAATAGTCCACCTGTAACAAAATAACCAACATTAAAATTATAAAATAATTGCGAATTAATATCCAAATAATTAAAAAGATAATATTAATTACCTTATGGACAAGTGAATTATCACCTTGGTCAGTATAGTTCTGGTACTAGGTTGTTCTCTCGGGGAAGTTTGTTGTCAGCCGAAGATGAGTGAGGCAATCTTCAGAATAGTCATTAATTTGTTCGCACCAGCAGTCCGAAATGATTGTCCGGCTCCGGAGAAACACAGAACAATACAGGAACATCTTTCAAATAAGTTTAATAATGTTAAGAAGGGTCATTTCGTGGCACAGTCCTCTTTGAGTCTATCTGCAACAAAGTACAAAACATTGGTAATTTTCAAATAACCACGAATTCAGATACAAATGATTAGAAAGATTGTATTCATTACTTTGTAGATGAATAGATTATAGCCATGGTTGCCTTAGTTCCGGTACTAAATTATTCTCTGGAAAGAGATTGTTGTCAGCAGACGATGAGTGTGGCAATCTTCAGAATAGTCATAAATTTCTTAGCATCAGCAGTCCAGAATACTTATAAAGTTGAACTCCTTCGCTACGCCCAGCTCCTCAATCCCTACGTCCAGCACCCCCTTCCCTGCGTCCAGCTCCTCTTCAGTTGTCCTTCTTGCTTGATCTTATTTGAACCAAGTCCTCCTCATGGAATCGATTACAGCCAGCTGGAGATGATCCAGCACAACTGACTCCACAGTATTCCAGCATCGAACAAAAGAAAATCAGGTGTAGTATAATGAAAATTCCATTATGCAGGTTTTTACCCGTGACTTATAGCTGAATGTTTGGCATCTTTACTCGAAAATTAGTGTAATAATCCAAATGTAAAAGGTGTTATCCACAAGAGAAGTGATGCACGAAGCACACGCGAACAAACCGACCATTTCACAATCGCGCACGAGACAAACAGAAGCCCTAAGGGCAATCTGACTTCACTCCACAGATACAACTCCTAATTCAACCGATGCTGCATCTCCTCTGGTCAATGATGTTGGAGCTTGATGACGAAGCAGTGATGTCCCAATAAGTGTCCTGTCTCAGTGAACTCGACAATAAACCATCCAGTATAATGGCGTCCTTCCCTACATCCAGCACCTCCATCCTTACGTCCAGCTCCTCTTCAGTTGTCCTTCTTGCTTGATTATATATGGATGCTTCCAACATTAATGGGCCATTTGAGCATCGCGTACTGCTAATAGTCCACCTGTAATAAAATAACAAACATTGTAATTTTAATATAAGTACGAATTCATGTCCATATAATTAAAAATATAATATTAATTACTTTATGGACAAGTGAGTTATCGCCTTGGTCACTATAGTTCTGGCTCTAAGTTGTTCTCTGGGAAGAGATTGTTGTCAGCGGAAGATGAGTGAGGCAATCTTCAGAATAATCATTAATTTCTTCGCACCAGCGGTCCGGAATGATTGTCCGACTCCGGAGAAACACAGAATAATACTGGAACAGCTTTCAAATAACTTTAACGATGTTAAGAAGTCCCATTTCGTGGCACAGTCTTCTTTGAGTCTATCTGTAACAAAGTACTAAACATTGGTAATTTTCAAATAACCACGAATTCAGATAAAAGTGATTAAAAAGATTGTATTCATCACCTTGTGGATTAATAGATTATAGCCATGGTTGCCTTAGTTCTGGAACTGAGTTCTCCTTGTGGAAAAGATTGTTGTCAGCAGTATACGAGTCAAGCAACCTTTAGAATAGTCATTAATTTCTTCTAATCAGCAGTCCAGAATGATTATAAAGTTGAACTCCTTCCCTACGTCCAGCTCCTCTTCAGTTGTCCTTCTTGCTTGACCATATTTTGCTGCTCTCAACATTAAAGGACCATCTGCTCATCGCATACTACTAATAGTCCACCTGTAACAAAATAACCAACATTAAAATTATAAAATAATTGCGAATTAATATCCAAATAATTAAAAAGATAATATTAATTACCTTATGGACAAGTGAAGTATCACCTTGGTCAGTATAGTTCTGGTACTAGGTTGTTCTCTTGGGGAAGTTTGTTGTCAGCCGAAGATGAGTGAGGCAATCTTCAGAATAGTCATTAATTTGTTCGCACCAGCAGTCCGAAATGATTGTCCGGCTCCGGAGAAACACAGAACAATACAGGAACATCTTTCAAATAAGTTTTATAATGTTAAGAAGGGTCATTTCGTGGCACAGTCTTCTTTGAGTCTATCTGCAACAAAGTACAAAACATTGGTAATTTTCAAATAACCACGAATTCAGATACAAATGATTAGAAAGATTGTATTCATTACTTTGTAGATGAATAGATTATAGCCATGGTTGCCTTAGTTCCGGTACTAAATTGTTCTCTGGAAAGAGATTGTTGTCAGCAAACGATGAGTGTGGCAATCGTCAGAATAGTCATAAATTTCTTAGCATCAGCAGTCCAGAATACTTATAAAGTTGAACTCCTTTGCTACGTCCAGCACCCCCTTCCCTGCGTCCAGCTCCTCTTCAGTTGTCCTTCTTGCTTGATCTTATTTGGCTGCTTCCAACATTAAAGGGCCATCTGACCATCGCGTACTGCTAAAAGTCTATCTGTAACAATAGTACAAACATTGAAATTTTAAAATAACTACGAAGTCATATCAATATAATTAAAAAGATAATATTAAATACCTTATGGACAAGTGAATTATCGCCTTGGTCACTATAGTGCTGGTACTAAGTTGTTCTCTGGGAAGAGATTGTTGTCAGCGGAAGATGAGTGAGTCAATCTTCAGAATAGTCATTAATTTCTTCGCACCAGCAATCTGGAATGATTGTCCGACTCCGGAGAAACACAGAACAATGCAGGACCATCTTTCAAAGAACTTTAATGATGTTAAGAACTCCCATTTCGTGGCACAGTCTTGTTTGAGTCTATCTGCAACAAAGTACAAAACATTGGTAATTTTCAAATAACCACGAATTCAGATACAAGTGATTAAAAAGATTGTATTCATCACCTTGTGGATTAATAGATTATAGCCATGGTTGCCTTAGTTCTGGAACTGAGTTCTTCTTGTGGAAATGATTGTTGTCAGCAGTATACGAGTCAAGCAACCTTTAGAATAGTAATTAATTTCTTCGTATCAGCAGTCCGGAATAATTATAAAGGTGAACTCCTTCCCTACGACCAGCTCCTCCATCCTTACGTCCATCACCCCCTTCCCTGCGTCCAGCTCCTCTTCAGTTGTTCTTCTTGCTTGATCTTATTTGGCTGCTTCCAACACTAAAGGGCCATCTGACCATCACGTACTACTAAAAGTCCACCTGTAACAATATTACAAACATTGAAATTTTAAAATAACTACGAAGTCATATCTAAATAATTAAAAAGATAATATTAAATACCTAATGGACAAGTGAATTATCGCCTTGGTCACTATAGTTCTGGTACTCAGTTGTTCTCTGGGAAGAGATTGTTGTCAGCGGAAGATGAGTGAGGCAATCTTCAGAATAGTCATTAATTTCTTCGCACCAGCAGTCTGGAATGATTGTCCGACTCCGGAGAAACACAGAACAAGGAAGGAACATCTTTCAATTAACTTTAATGATGTTAAGAAGGGCCATTTCGAGGTACAGTCTTCTTTGAAACTATCTGCAACAAAGTACAAAACATTGGTAATTTTCAAATAACCACGAATTCAGATACAAGTGGTTAAACAAATTGTATTCATTACCTTGTGGATGAATAGATTATAGCCATGGCTGCCTTAGTTCTGGTACTAAATTGTTCTCTGGAAAGAGATTGTTGTCAGCAGACGATGAGAGTGGCAATCTTCAGAATAGTCATTAATTTCTTAGCATCAGCAGTCCAGAATAATTATAAAGTTGAACTCCTTCGCTACGTCCAGCTCCTCCATCCCTACGTCCAGCACCCCTTCCCTGCGTCCAGCTCCTCTTCAGTTTTCCTTCTTGCTTGATCTTATTTGAACCAAGTCGTCCTCATGGAATCGATTACAGCCAGCTGGAGATGATCCAGCACGATTGACTCCACAGTATTCCAGCATAGAACAGAAGAAAATCAGGTGTAGTATAATGAAAATTCCATTATGCAGGTTTTTACCCGTGACTTATAGCTGAATATTTGGCATCTTTACTCGAAAATTAGTGTAATAATCCAAATGTAAAAGGTGTTATCCACAAGAGAAGTGACACACGAAGCACACGCGAACAAACCGACCATTTCACAATCGCGCACGAGACAAACAGAAGCCCTAAGGGCAATCTGACTTCACTCCACAGATACAACTCCTAATTCTACCGATGCTGCATCTCCTCTGGTCAATGATGTTGGAGCTTGATGACGAAGCAGTGATGTCCCAATAAGTGTCCTGTCTCAGTGAACTCGACAATAAACTATCCAGTACAATGGCCTCCTTCCCTACATCCAGCACCTCCATCCCTACGTCCAGCTCCTCTTCAGTTGTCCTTCTTACTTGATCATATATGGATGGTTCCAACATTAAACAGCCATTTGAGCATGGCGTACTCCTAATAGTCCACCTGTAATAAAATAACAAACATAATAATTTAAAAATAAGTACGAATTCATATCCAAATAATTAAGAATATAATATTAATTACTTTATGGACAAGTGAATTATCACCTTGGTCAGTATAGTTCTGGTACTAGGTTGTTCTCTCGGGGAAGTTTGTTGTCAGCCGAAGATGAGTGAGGCGATCTTCAGAATATTCATTAATTTCTTTGCACCAGCGGTCCGGAATGATTGTCTGACTCCGGAGAAACACAGAATAATACAGGAACAGCTTTCAAATAACTTTAACGATGTTAAGAAGTCCCATGTCGTGGCACAGTCTTCTTTGAGTCAATCTGTAACAAAGTACCAAACATTGGTAATTTTCAAATAACCACGAATTCAGATACAAGTGATTAAAAAGATTGTATTCATCACCTTGTGGATTAATAGATTATAGCCATGGTTGCCTTAGTTCTGGAACTGAGTTCTCCTTGTGGAAAAGATTGTTGTCAGCAGTATACGAGTCAAGCAACCTTTAGAATAGTCATTAATTTCTTCGTATCAGCAGTCCAGAATAATTATAAAGTTTAACTCCTTCCCTACGACCAGCTCCTCCATCCTTACGTCCATCACCCCCTTGCCTGCGTCCAGCTCCTCTTCAGTTGTTCTTCTTGCTTGATCTTATTTGGCTGCTTCCAACACTAAAGGGCCATCTGACCATCACGTACTACTAAAAGTCCACCTGTAACAATATTACAAACATTGAAATTTTCAAATAACTACGAAGTCATAACTAAATAATTAAAAAGATAATATTAAATACCTAATGGACAAGTGAATTATCGCCTTCGTCACTATAGTTCTGGTACTAAGTTGTTCTCTGGGAAGAGATTGTTGTCAGCGGAAGATCAGTGAGGCAATCTTCAGAATAGTCATTAATTTCTTCGCACCAGCAGTCCGGAATGATTGTCCGACTCCGGAGAAACACAGAACAATACAGGAACATCTTTCAAATAACTTTAATGATGTTAAGAAGGGCCATTTCGAGGCACAGTCTTCTTTGAGTCTATCTGCAACAAAGTACAAAATATTGGTAATTTTCAAATAACCACTAATTCAGATACAAGTGATTAAAAAGATTGTATTCATTACCTTGTGAATTAATAAATTAGAGCCATGGTTGCCTTAGGTCTGGTACCTACTGAGTTCTTCTTGTTGAAAAGTTATTGTCAGCCGAATTCGAGTCAAGCAACCTTTAGAATAGTTATTAATTTCTTCTCATAAGCAGTCCGGAATAAATGTAAAGTTGAACTTCTTCCCTACGCCCAGCTCCCCCATCCCTACGTCCAGCTCCCTCTTCCCTACGTCCAGCTGCTCTTCAGTTGTCCTGCTTGCTTGACCATATTGGCTGCCCTCAACATTAAAGGACCATCTGACCGTCGCGTACTACTAATAGTCCACATGTAATAAAATAACAAACATTGAAATTATAAGATAACTGCAAATTGATAGCCCAATAATTACAAAGATAATATTAATTACCTTATGGACAAGTTAATTATCGCCTTGGTCACTATAGTTCTGGTAGTAACTCTTCTCTGGGAAAGGATTGCTGTCAGCAGGAGGTGAACTAAGTAGCCTTTAGAATAGTCATTGATTTCTTCTCCTTAGCAGTCTGGAATGATTGTACATCTCGGGAGAAACATCGAAAAGTCCAGCAACCTACTCCTCATGGAATCGACTATAGCCAGCTGGCGATGATCCCTTCGCGGATCATCTCTTCGCAGATGCAACTCCTAATTGTACCAATGCTGCATCTCACCAGAACCGCTTCAGGACCGACTTCTTTTCCTGGTTACAGCTCCTGTGGTCAATAATGATCGTACTTGATGACGGAGCTGTGATGTCCCCACAAGTCTCCTGACTCAGTGAACTAGACAATAAACCATCCTAAAAAATAGCGAACACACACGAATAAGAAAAACTATTAACATTCGGGATTTCTCATACTTACTGATGAACCTGAATTATACTTTAGGTACTTACTATCAATTAATTACTAATACATTATCTATAATAATAATTATAGATAATATTTATAGCATTTTGGTGTTGTAACTGTCGTGACGAAGTTCAACTTGTAGTATAACAATACTAGAAACGGGGCAGACCTAATAGGTCTGCGCATCGCCTAGACGGGTAGATCGCCGATCAGGGTAGATCGCCGATACGGGTAGATCGCCGATCAGGGTAGATCGCCGATAAGGGTAGTTTGCCGACTCGGTAGATATCCCATCCTGGTAGATGCAATTACATTTGGTTTTTAAAATACTACAAATATCGTAAAGATTAGCGAACCGCGTGTAAGAAGTGTTTACGGAAGTAACCAAAAGAAACACGATCTTTGTTACTATAACCAAGAAAACTCAAAAGAGAGTCTCTAGAACACGACAATCGACAAAACCGCAAATATAGAATCTTTAAAATCCTACCTTAAAACGTTTTCATCTACCTTTCGCTAGGTCACTCTACCTTTCGATGTCTTCCTGTCTTCTCGTCATTCCTAGAAGCTTCCTCTGCGTTAAAGTCCTTCCCTACGTCCAGCTCCTCCTGCCCTATGTCCGGCTCTACCTTCCCTACGTCCAGCTCCTCCATCCCTATGTCCATCTCCCTCTTCCATACGTCCAGCTCGTCTACAGTTGTCCGTCCTTCTTGCTTGACCATCTTTGGCTTTTTCCAACATAAAAGGGCCATTTGAACATCGCGCACTGCTAATAGTCCACTTGTAACAAAATAACAAACATTGTAATTTTAAAATAACTACGAATTCATATCCAAATAATTAAAAAGATAATATTAAATACCTTATGGACAAGTGAATTATGGACTTGGTCACTATAGTTCTGGTACTAAGTTGTTCTCTGGGAAGAGATTGTTGTCAGTGGAAGATGAGTGAGGCAATCTTCAGAATATTCATTAATTTCTTCGCACCAGCGGCGCGGAATGATTTTCCGACTCCGGAGAAACACAGAATAATACAGGAACATCTTTCAAATAACTTTAACGATGTTAAGAACTCCCATTTCGTGGCACAGTCTTCTTTGAGTCTATCTGCAACAAAGTACAAAACATTGGTAATTTTCAAATAACCACGAATTCAGATACAAGTGATTAAAAAGATTGTATTCATTACCTTGTGGAATAATAGATTATAGCCATGGTTGCCTTAGTTCTGGAACTGAGCTCTTCTTGTGGAAAAGATTGTTGTCAGCAGTATACGAGTCAAGCAACCTTTAGAATAGTCATTAATTTCTTCTAATCAGCAGTCCAGAATAATTATACAGTTGAACTCCTTCCCTACGTCCATCTCCTCTTCAGTTGTGCTTCTTGCTTGACCATATTTTGCTGCTCTCAACATTAAAGGACCATCAGCTCATCGCATACTACTAATAGTCCACCTGTAACAAAATAACCAATATTCAAATTATAAAATAATTGCGAATTAATATCCAAATAATTAAAAAGATAATATTAATTACCTTATGGACAAGTGAATTATCACCTTGGTCAGTATAGTTCTGGTACTAAGTTGTTCTCTCGGGGAAGCTTGATGTCAGCCGAAGATGAGTGAGGCAATCTTCAGAACAGTCATTAATTTCTTCGCACCAGCAGTCCGGAAAGATTGTCGGACTCCGGAGAAACACAGAACAATACAGGATCATCTTTCAAATAACTTTAATAATGTTAAGAAGGGTCATTTCGAGGCACAGTCTTCTTTGAGTCTACCTGCAACAAAGTACAAAACATTGGTAATTTTCAAATAACCACGAATTCATATACAAGTGATTAAAAAGTTTGTATTCATTACCTTGTGGATGAATAGATTATAGCCATGGTTGCCTTAGTTCTGGTACTAAATTGTTCTCTGGAAAGAGATTGTTGTCAGCAGACGATGAGTGTGGCAAACTTCAGAATAGTCATAAATTTCTTAGCATCAGCAGTCCAGAATACTTATAAAGTTGAACTCCTTCGCTACGCCCAGCTCCTCCATCCCTATGTCAAGCACCCCCTTCCCTACGTCCAGCTCCTCTTCAGTTGTCCTTCTTGCTTGATCTTATTTGGCTGCTTCCAACATTAAAGGGCCATCTGACCATCGCGTACTACTAAAAGTCTACCTGTAACAATAGTACAAACATTGAAATTTCAAAATAACTTCGAAGTCATATCAATATAATTAAAAAGATAATATTAAATACCTTATGGACAAGTGAATTATCGCCTTGGTCACTATGGTGCTGGTACTGAGTTGTTCTCTGGGAAGAGATTGTTGTCAGCGGAAGATGAGTGAGTCAATCTTCAGAATAGTCATTAATTTCTTCGCACCAGCGGTCCGGAATGATTGTCCGACTCCGGAGAAACACAGAACAATGCAGGAACATCTTTCAAATAACTTTAATGATGTTAAGAACTCCCATTTCGTGGCACAGTCTTGTTTGAGTCTATCTGCAACAAAGTACAAAACATTGGTAATTTTCAAATAACCACGAATTCAGATACAAGTGATTAAAAAGATTGTATTCATCACCTTGAGGATTAATAGATTATAGCCATGGTTGCCTTAGTTCTGGTACTAAATTGTTCTCTGGAAAGAGATTGTTGTCAGCAGACGATGAGAGTGGCAATCTCCAGAATAGTCATTAATTTCTTAGCATCAGCAGTCCAGAATAATTATAAAGTTGAACTCCTTCGCTACGTCCAGCTCCTCCATCCCTACGTCCAGCTCCTCTTCAGTTGTCCTTCTTGCTTGACCATATTTTGCTGCTCTCAACATTAAAGGACCATCTGCTCATCGCATACTACTAATAGTCCACCTGTAACAAAATAACCAACATTAAAATTATAAAATAATTGCGAATTAATATCCAAATAATTAAAAAGATAATATTAATTACCTTATGGACAAGTGAATTATCACCTTGGTCAGTATAGTTCTGGTACTAGGTTGTTCTCTCGGGGAAGTTTGTTGTCAGCCGAAGATGAGTGAGGCAATCTTCAGAATAGTCATTAATTTGTTCGCACCAGCAGTCCGAAATGATTGTCCGGCTCCGGAGAAACACAGAACAATACAGGAACATCTTTCAAATAAGTTTAATAATGTTAAGAAGGGTCATTTCGTGGCACAGTCCTCTTTGAGTCTATCTGCAACAAAGTACAAAACATTGGTAATTTTCAAATAACCACGAATTCAGATACAAATGATTAGAAAGATTGTATTCATTACTTTGTAGATGAATAGATTATAGCCATGGTTGCCTTAGTTCCGGTACTAAATTATTCTCTGGAAAGAGATTGTTGTCAGCAGACGATGAGTGTGGCAATCTTCAGAATAGTCATAAATTTCTTAGCATCAGCAGTCCAGAATACTTATAAAGTTGAACTCCTTCGCTACGCCCAGCTCCTCAATCCCTACGTCCAGCACCCCCTTCCCTGCGTCCAGCTCCTCTTCAGTTGTCCTTCTTGCTTGATCTTATTTGAACCAAGTCCTCCTCATGGAATCGATTACAGCCAGCTGGAGATGATCCAGCACGATTGACTCCACAGTATTCCAGCATAGAACAAAAGAAAATCAGGTGTAGTATAATGAAAATTCCATTATGCAGGTTTTTACCCGTGACTTATAGCTGAATGTTTGGCATCTTTACTCGAAAATTAGTGTAATAATCCAAATGTAAAAGGCGTTATCCACAAGAGAAGTGATGCACGAAGCACACGCGAACAAACCGACCATTTCACAATCGCGCACGACACAAACAGAAGCCCTAAGGGCAATCTGACTTCACTCCACAGATACAACTCCTAATTCTACCGATGCTGCATCTCCTCTGGTCAATGATGTTGGAACTTGATGACGAAGCAGTGATGTCCCAATAAGTGTCCTGACTCAGTGAACTCGACAATAAACCATCCAGTATAATGGCCTCCTTCCCTACATCCAGCTCCTCCATCCCTACGTCCAGCTCCTCTTCAGTTGTCCTTCTTGCTTGATCATATATGTGATGCTTCCAACATTAAAGGGCCATTTGAGCATCGCGTACTGCTAATAGTCCACCTGTAATAAAATAACAAACATTGTAATTTTAAAATAAGTACGAATTCATATCCAAATAATTAAAAATATAATATTAATTACTTTATGGACAAGTGAGTTATCGCCTTGGTCACTATAGTTCTGGCACTAAGTTGTTCTCTGGGAAGAGATTGTTGTCAGCGGAAGATGAGTGAGGCAATCTTCAGAATATTCATTAATTTCTTCGCACCAGCGGTCCGGAATGATTGTCTGACTGCGGAGAAACACAGCACTATAAGCAAGTTAATGACGGACATCCAACTTGATGACGGAGCTGTGATGTCCCCACAATTCTCCTGACTCAGTCAACTCGGCAATAAACCATCCTAAAAAATTGCCAATAAGAAAAACTATTAACATTCGGGATTTCTCATACTTACTGATGGACCTGTATTATACTTTAGGTACTTACTATCAATTAATTACTAATACATTATCTATAATAATAATTATAGATAATATTTATAGCATTTTGGTGTTGTAACTGTCGTGACGAAGGTCAACTTGTAGTATAACAATACTAGAAACGGGGCAGACCTAATAGGTCCGCGCATCGCCTAGACGGGTAGATCGCCGATACAGGTAGATCGCCGATCAGGGTAGATCGCCGATACGGGTAGTTTGCCGACTCGGTAGATATCCCATCCGGGTAGATCGCCGATTCCGGCAGATCGCCGATCCGGGTAGATCGCCGATCAGGGTTAAACGTTGAACCGGGTAGATCGCCGATCCGGACAGACTGCCGATCCGGGCAGATCGCCGATCCGGATAGACCGCTGACCGGGTGTCGTGATGAAGTTCAACTTGTAGTATAACAATATGGAGAACCAAATGAAATGAGGTATCGAAAATTAGTAAACGTGTTGTTAGATAATAACTTTTAGTCTAAAACGTTCAGTTCCTGGCTAGGTCTGGTTACAACTGAAGTATAGTCTCAAATTTTATGTTTCAAATGGAACGCCCAGTGTTCCTTTTTTTAAACATAGCCAGTTGATACCTCCATCAGTGTAATCACAAATGACTACAAACTAAAAATATTTTAATTAATAGCTCGTAGCCGAGAGCATGTCTCAACCGTCTCAACAACACCCCAATCGATTAGTTGTTGATTCTTGAAGTTTTGTAATTGTGAATATCGAACTATTCAACAATATGCAGAGACCAAAGGTAGACTTTTTTTATCTTGCGAATTCTGGCGCAATACCCTGTGACCCTGATGACTGGTCTAAAGTACCCTTTCAAGGCAGACATCCTTATACAGGGTCCTGCAACTAAGCTCCCGTCTTCTGTAGCTCAAGTACTCATTAAGCTAAGAGTTTGACATTTTGCAGGCTTACCCTGTACTTCAAGGTAGAATTCAAGAAATTATTTTTTATTATACAGGGTGTTCCAAAAATGTGCAACGCCATGGTAATATATTTTTTTAAATTACATGTTATACATTTTTCTACACATTTGGAAGCCTTTTATGGTTGCGTACATATCACCAAAATTTTATTGAAATCGGTTGAGTGGCCGCAGCGGAAAAAATAAAAACAAAAAAAAATGATTTTGCATCGTAGGCTTTAAAAATCAATAAAAACCACAAAATGCACCTCGTTAATAAAATTTTGCGACGTGCTTATTAAGTTAGATGTAATAGTCTCGTTAACCAAGTGGCATTGATCCAAATTATACAGGATGACCAAAATCGAGTGCCAAACTTGTCAAACTTCAAAAGCGCGCAATTGTTCTTATTTTAAATTGGAACCCATAATTTTTTTTAGGTTAAACGATGCGGAATTAAAGAATAAATATTGTTTCTGAATACAACCCCATCACAATTCCCAATATTTTAAAAGTTATTCGCCAAAAACTCATTTTTCAACGTTTGCAACGGCAATTTTAGGTAATAAATAACGTATGTGGCGTTGAAAAGCAATTTATTACATAAAATATAACGCAGAGAGGTGATTTTACTGTACTTAATTAAGTAGGTATTGAATTGCTAAATTTACTGCAAAATTTACCTATAGCCACATTTCCGTCCTTACCGCTAGGTATAGGTAAATTATGCAGTAAATTTAGCATTGAATAACTACTTAATTAAGTACACTCAAATCTAAAATACGTCTATTATTTTTTATGAAATAAATTGTTTTTCAAAGCCACGTACGATATTTATTATCTAAAATTGCCGTTGGAATCGTTGAAAAATGAGTTTTTGGCGAATAACTTTTAAAATATTGGGAATTGTTATGGGGTTGTATTGAGAAACAATGTTCATTTTTTAATGCATCATTTCACATAAAAAAATTTATGGGTTCCAATTTAAAATAAGAACAATAACACGCTTTGAAATTTGACAATTTTGACACTCGATTTTGGTCACCCTGTATAATTTGGATCAATGTCACTTGGTTAACGAGACTATTACATCTAACTTAATAAGTACGTCGCAAAATTTTATTAACGAGGTGCATTTTGTGGTTTTTATTGATTCTTAAAGCCTACGTTGCGGTCACTCAATAAAATTTTGGTGATATGTAGGCAACCATAAAAGGCTTCCAAATGTGTAGAAAAATGTATAGCATGCAATTTAAAAAAATATATTACCATGGCGTTGCACATTTTTGGAACACCCTGTATAATAAAAAATAATTTCTTGAATTGTACCTTGAAGTACAGGGTAAGTTTGCAAAATGTCAAACTTTTAGCTTAATGAGTAAGTGAGCTACAGAAGACGGGAGCTTAGTTGCAGGACCCTGTATATTTGATACCGGTATACAATATCCCCACCGTCAGAACCAGGAACCTTTCTCGTCGGAAGCCAGTATTTAGACCTTATTGAAATGCCTACATTGGGCAAAGAATCTGGGTGACCATATTTGGTCGATATTCAGGGCCGACTAAGATAAGTTGTATCGCAAGGTCGAGCAATTCTTCTGATCAGTATCTGCCCTCAAATTTTCTTAAGAAATAAGAACCGGGTGGCTCTAATAGTAAAACAAATTTAGTGGAGATTGCGATTTGTCATCACTTTCCAAAATTGGAAAATTCTGTTCGTGAATTATAGCTCTATTACTCTAGTAATTATTAAAATCTAACTCTAAATATTCAGAGAGAATATTTCAAAATAATGTAGATTGGCAAAATTTTTAATGTTGCCTTATATTTTGAAATATATTTCGGTTTATATAAGACTATATTTTAAAGAAAGTGTCTTGTCTTTTAAGCAACATTCCTTAGCTACCATATTCTTGCCTTGAGTGCTGTCATTAGATGACTCTATATAAGGTGGTTCACTCCGTATAAAGACTGAAATTTTTTCATATGATAACTTTTAGATATCCCTATCGCAATACGTGTATCAATAAAATTGCTGGTGAGCATTTGTCAGATTAAACAAACCATCCCAAGGATGTTTACACAAATCCACAAATTCTCCTAATTTCCATAACCAAAAGAAACACACTTTTTGTTAATATAACCAAGAAAACTCAAAAGAGAGTCTCTAGAACACGACAACCGACAAAACCGCAAATATAGAATCTTTAAAATCCTACCTTAAAACGTCTTCATCGCCTCCATCGATGGTAGACATCTCTGAACCCTACCTTTTGATGTCTTCCTGTCTTCTCGTCATTCCTAGAAGCTTCCTCTGCGTCGAAGTCCGTCCCTACGTCCAGCTCCTCCTTCCCAACGTCCAGATCCTCCTTCTTCTTCCCAACATCCAGATCCTCCTTCCCAACGTCCAGAAGGACCATTTCACGGCCAGTCTTCTTTGAGTGTATCTGCAACAAAAAGACAAACATTGAATTTTCAAAATTATACAAAGGGAGCACTTTTCGAAAAGTAAATTCTTTCGAAAATGTTATTTTTTATATATAAAAAAAAAACTTTATAGATCAGTGGTTCCCAATCTTTTTCCTATGGCGGCCCCCTTTTGAGTTCATGAAATCCTCATGCCCCTCATAATGAAGACAACAAATTTATTTACCAAAAAATAACTAACTACAAAATCGTTAATGTGACGGGTGGTGCTGAATTTCGTTAACGAGATGTAAAATTCTTAGTGCTATATTTGAAAGGCGCTAGCAACATCAAGCTTAATAATAAAATTATAAACCCCTAACCACAACAAGTATTTTAGAAACCTAAATACGTATTTCAGCAACTATGTTGCCATCTTCAGTATTAGAACCTAAAAAGAGGAAAAGAGAGATTAGCACTTCATAGTAGATATCTTTACTGGATATCGTCCAAGCAAATCTTTAGTGGAAGTGACGTCCATGTTAAAAATTACCCTATATATACCCATTTGTTGTTCACACCTCAGTGAATTTTGCTCATTGAAGCGTAAAAAACAAGTTTTAATTAAAGCAGGTCAAACAATGGCGAACTAGGTATAGGACCCCTGTCTGAATTTATTAATTTATCTCTATTCAAGTGAATAAAGATACTTTCCAAGCTGTTTAGTTCCCTATTATTTGACACAGCTTTTACAAGTTTTAAGTCATCTACAACTACTTTATGACCTGTGTCTAAAATATGTTGAGCCAGACTAGATTTTTCAAAACGATTATATTTAAAATGAGGTACCTACATGTTCTTTGAACCTAGTTAAAATTGTTCTTCTAGTCTGGCCTACGTATTCTTTTTCACAGTCATGACATTTGATGCAATATATACCAGATTTATCAAGTACATCTACCTTATCCTTTGGGTTTCCAAGAAGGTTTTTTATGCTATTATGAGTCGAATATGCTATACAGAGATTTTGTGATGTAAACTTCTCAAACCCCTTGTATATGCACAATCGAACGGTATTTTAACATATTTCTTCTTTTCTACAGACAAAGTATTTAAAGTAGATATTGATTTACATACATTTTTTGATTCTGCTTCTTAATCATTCTATCAACTATTTTCTCAGGGCACCCTTTATGTATGACAACTCTGGTAATCAGGAATAGCAAAAATATAATAGAAATTGACGTGTATCGGAATATACTAACACAATCAGGTTTATCCCTAATGATTCGCAGCATCCTTTTCAACAAAAATTGTCTTTTATTAGTTGTTTAGTAAATAGGTTATTGAAATTTCCATTGTCCGCAGATAGATATCAGCAAGAATTATTGTTTATTAAGAATGTTGTCATACATAATGGGTACCCTGAGAAAATAGTTGATAGAATGATTAAGAAGCAGAATCAAAAAATGTATGTAGATCAAATACCTATCTACTTTAAATACTTTGTCTGTAGAAAAGAAGAAATATGTTAAAATACCGTTCGATTGTGCATATACAAGGGGTTTGAGAAGTATTTTATCACAAAATCTCTGTATAGCATATTCGACTCATAATAGCATAAAAAACCTTCTTGGAAACCCAAAGGATAAGGTAGATGTACTTGATAAATCTGGTATATATTGTATCAAATGTCATGACTGTGAAAAAGAATACGTAGGCCAGACTAGAAGAACAATTTTAACTAGGTTCAAAGAACATGTAGCTCATTTTAAATATAATCGTTTTGAAAAATCTAGTGTGGCTCAACATATTTTAGACACAGGTCATAAAGTAGTTGTGTCATATAATAGGGAACTAAACAGCTTGGAAAGTATCTTTATTCACTTGAATAGAGATAAATTAATAAATTCAGACAGGGGTCCTATACCTAGTTCGCCATTGTTTGACCTGCTTTAATTAAAACTTGTTTTTTACGCTTCAATGATCAAAATTCACTGAGGTGTGACCAACAAATGGGTATATATAGGGTAATTTTTAACATGGACGTCACTTCCACTAGTGATTTGCTTGGACAAATCCAGTAAAGATACTATGAAGTGCTAATCTCTCTTTTCCTCTTTTTAGGTTCTACTGAATATGGCAAGATAGTTGCTGAAATACGTATTTAGGTTTCTAAAATACTTGTTGTGGTTAGGGGTTTATAATTTTATTATTCTTCATTGTAATATAAATTAGGAATATAGCATTGAAATTCATCTAAAAGGCCTTCTGAATGAGAGATAATGTCTTTTGTGATTTCTTCATTTGCAGCAATAATACCAATCATTTCATTATCCATTAACGACGCAAATTTCGGAAATGATGAAAAATTGGGGGCCTCAGCTTGCAGACGGCGTTTCCACACAAGTATTTTATTATTTCTAAAAAAGGTTTGATAGCATCATGATGTGTAATTATGTTTGCTGAAATTTTGCCTTGTAACTTCAAATTAAGCACGTTCAGTGCCTCAAAGATATCAGCTGATAACCCAATTTAATCTGAAAAGTATTTAGTAGTTTTTTCTGCTGGTTCAGAAATAGCTGTACTGCCATCCTTAATTCAAACAGGCTTGATAGCATGTTTCCTTTTGAAAGCTAGCGTACTTCTGTATCAAATAACAGTTTTTTTTTGTACTCTGAACTCAAATCTATGCAAAGAACTTCAAAAAACCTCGTGTTTAAGGCACTATTTTTAATAAAATTAACTATTTTAATAGCTATGTTTAGTGATTCGTTAAAGTTGTGAGGAATAGTTTTAGAATTTAGTTTTTGAATTTAAATTTTTGTCTAGGTGTAGTCTGTGGTCTCACGCCCCCCAGTTTGGGAATCGCTGTTATAGAAGATAATTTTTACAAAATGGCACCAAGATTTTATCCACCAATGACGAGCGAGGACGCCTTAGTAATTGCCGAGCCAGGGCCGGCGTCACTCCATTCGTCTCCCACCATCATCAGAGGGAACTCCAGCTGTGAGGGAGACGCCCAGACATTTAGTCGCGCTACCTGGCCTATATAGGTTGGTAGATATAGCATTTATCATTAGAGAAGGAGAAAAATTTTAAGATAAAAGTTGTTTGGCCTATCATTTTTTTCGACTTAAAATTATTTTCATGTATACAGGGTGTTGCATTTCGGCGTGTCAGAAAAGACGTATACTTTTTTAAATGGCATGCCCTGTATATTACAACATATTATGATTGCGAAGAAAATTGTCTTACCAATTGTATTTGGTGATATTGACGTAAAGCTAATAGTTTCTGCAATATTCAATTTTTTACTTAAAATATTGCTGTTGCAGCCGTTTTGGAAAACTACGTAATAAGGACATTTTTTGCATATATTTTCTTAAAACTTTGTCAGAAACTAACCGAAACTAATAGGGAGGTAATAGTGCTCAAAGAAACTTGATACACTATACAGGGTGTTCCTAGCACGTTGTCAATTTAGGCACTTTTTAAATTGCGTTTAAATTCTCTTTAATTTATTTTAAGTATGGCATATACATATTTCTACCCGTTTACGTGATATTTGGAATTTAAGAAAAAATGTGTAATAAAGTATTCAATATCGTGCTGCAGTATTAACCTTGTATAATTCGGTTCCGTTTTTTATTCATTAATTTTCTTGTGAAAAGAACTTTGAGAAGAAATAATAATAGTTTTGTTAAAGTTGTTTAGTTTTGTGTAAAAAATTGCAAATTTGCTCAAAATAAGTATAGGTACGTAGGCTTTCACGGCCAGAAGATTTCTAAATGCTGACGTTTCGCGAACCATGTTGCTCGCTTCTTCAGAGCTAACTGAATACTGAATAAAAATACACTGAAAAGCAAGGAAAAATGAGTTACCCTTTTATTAAAGTTACCTAATATAGAAAATTAATAGAGTTTGAGACAAATAACATTTGCAAACTCATGTTTTTAACTTGATACACATTAACTTTAAACTGGTAAAAACTATTACAGTTGCTTAGTTATATTTTTACCAGTTTATAGTTAATGTTCATCAAGTTAAAAACAAGAGTTTAATCTATGTTATTTGTCTCAAACTATACATTAAATTTCCATATTAAGTAACTTTAATAAAAGTGTAACTCAATGTATTTTCCCTCGTTTTCATTGTACACACATAAAAATTTTACGGAGAGAATTTGCACGTAGTTAGTTGTACACAAAAGAGAGTGATTTTTTCTCCGAAAATCAGTTGATTGTGTGCTAAAAATTGTTGATATACGTAATATCGGAGTTAATTTAACTACACAGCACGGAGTTGAAAATAGTTTATATCCGAAATGGTGAAAATTTTCACTGGAGCTGTGAAATGAAAATTAACACCATGCAGGGTGTTGAAATAACTGACAAAATGAGAGAAAGTACACTTTTTGGAGTTGATATGACTGAACATTGTGACGGAGTGATAAAACTCCTAAAAGTAAACATTAATTCCCTGGGTAATATTGATTTCTAACTCCGCTTTGGAGTGAATAATCTCCAAAAAGGTAAGATTTATACTGTAAAGGCAAAAACTTACGGTTTGACAACAACAGGCGTCAACATGTCGCCACCGCCACCAAGCCGGTTTGCAGTTTGCTTCGCAGTGTGTTGTGGTCGTCACTTATACTCCTAAGTTTGCGGGGTGCAGTTGAGAGTGAGTTTCATTTCCATTACTTTTAATATTTTATATGTAAGTACATTATTATTTCAAATGGAGCAGTGTACTTTCATACGAGTTAAATACGGACAAATAAAAAAATGGGTCAAAATTGTCAACGATGTACTAAATTTCGACACAATTAATACTACAGGTAAGTTACTTATATTACTACATAATATGTAGGTATGTATGTACGTAGACATATGTATGCGTGTACATTTGTGGTACCTTCATACCGAGTATGACACTGCATTGTACCTACAGAATGCATGTCGATTTTTGTGTTTTTTAATGAAGTAGTGTGTATTCCTTTGTCCGGCAATGCGTTTTTTTTATTTTTTCTATTTGCCTTACAACATACAAAAATACAACAATTCTGCACATATTTCTTTTTTTTATGTACAGTTGGCAAGCTATTTAAAATACCAGAGACAAAATATCAAGATATCAAGTATTATGATGACGCGAGTTATGAAATCGACAAGGAGTTATTGGTAGACTTCATATGGCACAGTCAACGAGGAATTACTTTGGTAATAAAGACGGGCGAAGAGGATGACGATGTTTTGGATTATTTGTTTTGAAACTTTAGACCATATAGTTCCATATGAGGTACACATTCCTTATAATAAGGCGAATGATATGTATATAGTTACCAATTATATTATATGTAGGTACTTAGTTATTAATGAAAGTACTCTAGACTTTATGTAGTCTGTTATATATGATATTAGTTATTAATTTATTATTATTAATATTAATACGGAGATTATTGTTATATTTAGGATAAACTGTATTTTAGTTATTGAGTATTGTGCAAACATGTATATTCATTTACATGTTTTTTGAAAAATAAATTGTTAAAATGTATTTTTGATTTTTACTGGTCCTCGTCATATTCCTAATAAGGATAAGAACCGCTCTGAAAAAAAAAACAACTGTATTTGGTACATATTTAACTTCATTACGTACACAAACAACTCTTCTAGGGAAAGAATAATTTCGCCAATAAAAGAAAAGCACCCCGCAACAGGGTAATTTTAACACTAATAAAGGAGTTACGTAACATCTCCACGGATGTATTTCACTACTACAGAAGAACTTTTGCACTCCGGAACGCGGAAGTTTGACACGCGGGGAGATTATTTTATGTCTATAAAGGAGTAAACCTGCATTTCCCTAAACATATATTTTCAACTCCGTTACAAATAATAATAACTATAAAAAGAGTGAATGAGCTCTGTAAAAATTCAACTCCGTCTGATTTAACTACATGCGCAAACGGTCGCGAGGGAGATCCATAGCGGTGTTGAATCGGTGTTAAATCCAACTCCGTATTTTTATGTGTGTACCTACCTACCTATTTTGAGCAATGTGCCATTTTTTGAATCCATCAACACTATAATTATTTCTTCTCAAAGTTCCCTTTACAACAAAATACACGATAAAAATGAACCGAATTATACAGAGTGTAATATTGCAGCACGATATTGGATACTTTATTACGCATTTTCCATAAATTCCAAATATAACGAAAACAGGTAGAAATAAGTAGGTATTTGACAAAACCTAACATAAATTAAAGACGATTTAATGGGAAAAGCAACCAGCAAATAATATACAGTGCGTTACATTCAAAAACTAAAAAAAAAAAACATTTAAAGAATCTCAAAATTGACCAAGTGCTAGGAACACCCTGTATACTGTATCCAATTTCATTTTGTACCATCACCTACCTCATAGTTTCGGTTATTTTCTGACAAAGTTGTAAGAAAATATCCGCAAAATGTCGTTATCGTGAAGTTGTCGAAACAGGTCTGCAAGGACAACTTTTTTAAACAAAAAATTGAATTTTGCAGAAACTCTTAGCTTTAGGTCATAATATGTTATAATATACAGGACATTCCGTTTAAAAAAAGTACATTTTCGTTCTGTCACGCCTAAATGCAACACCCGGTATAAATTAAAATCATTTCACGTTGTAGAAAATGATTGGCCAAACAGCTTTTGTATTACACTTAAATATTTTTAGAACTATGTTGATTGATTTTAATCAAATATCTCCAAAATTATGTCCAAAAAAGTTAAAATGGTTTCATCTGGCGAAAACCCCCCTCTCAAAGTAACTCCAAATTACTTTTAAAACCTTTGTAGAGAACATAATTAACTAAAATTCATAATGCCAAGAAAAAAAACATTTACAGAAAGACAATATTCTCAACGATAATATCTAAAAAAACTATTGATATGAATTTTGATCGGACTTTCGCATACAAATACTTTATAATACAAAGAATAATTCGGAGAACACCCGATTAAAATTTATTGAATATTTTTTTCCGTTATAGGTATCGTCACACAAATTGCAGGAGCATTTTTTTTCTTGAAACATGAACAAATCTGTGAAATGGTTTTTTATTTTAGAAAAAATCCTGAACAAGTAGAGGTTCATTTATTAAAATAGACAATTTTACGAAAAATAAATGTGCGACCGTCAGTTGTAACTGACTTATTTCGTTATCGACACATTTTTTAATGACTACACCCTATATATTTTACCAATTTTGGCAGTACTCAGTACTATTAATTGCATTAATGGTAACGGAAACATTTTATGGCAGCACATCACCACTAAATCATTTTGTTCTTTGATAAAGTATCTGAATTTTTGTAGAGATACACCGTTAACTTCAACTACAGTGAAGGATGTGGCACAATATATTTGATTTACACGGCAAACCACAGTTTCACCGTTTGCTGATAGCACAGATATTGCAATAGTTTACTTAAAACAGTATTTCTTCTACAAAAATTTAGATATCGGGACGAATCAAAAAACAAGATGATGAGAATAGATGGATGTTTGTAATAGAGTACTTCAGACTCCGAACAAGGTCCTTATTTACCGGTTAGGACATCTTAAACTTACGCAACAAAACACCATGTTGGTTTTCCCAATATAATACCTAATCCGCAATTTTTGAATACGCATAATTACTGTTATACGTCCGTATACATACACGGCCAAAATATTCAACGGATGCCATTAAAAATGTTCAATAAAATCATAACTAACCAGAAAAACTTACCTATACATGCAGCCCGGCAGAAATCAAATTTACATAAAACCGCGAAAATCCACTTGAAATCCAGCACAAAACATCGACGATCGCATATTAACAACTTTTACAGACATTTCGCAAGATAATTGACCATTTTTACCGTCAGAATCCGATAAGAAACGCGACCGAACACAAAAATTTCCGGCGTCCCTAAGATGGCGTCAAAAAAAAAATTGAACATCGCTAAGCGAGGTAGCAAAATACACACAACTGCTCATCTCGACCGCCGGAAGAAGAATAAGTTCGGATTAGTTTTGCATCGCGCTTGTTTGCAAATGCACCTATTAGAATAGCGTGCGGTCACAAACGACCAATTACAGCGTTTGTTTGTATTCAGTAGCGATTCGGTTGCCCCGCCGTCCTGGAGGGGAAAAAACTATAACAATTAGCCGGTAGCGGGGTTAGTGTTATTGCTAGAAACACTATAGAATATAAACGGGTATTTTTTAACGGAAACTAAATAGATCGTAGGTATATAAATACATACAAAGAGTAGTTTTTCCTGTGTCAAATACGAAAAATTATTGATATTAAACAATAAATTGCACCAATGACCCCAGATTGGTTGGGTTCTGGGCCCTACTAAGTGTTTTGAGCATGGAATTCACGACTTGATCGATCATTTTAATTGTTAGCACGATTTTACATACGTTAGTAAAAATAATACATTGGTTTTATGACATTTACTGCCCCGGAAAAGAGATAATCTATATCGTATAGGTATCTGAGAGAGATATCAGACATCTATTTCTTTATAAAACACAAACAGACTTTCGGTAACTGAACTAGTAATCGGAGTAACACTCCACACGCAAAAATCCAAGACAACACACCGATAAAATCATATGAACTAACCAACTAACCTGTAATACAGCCAAAACCTCCAAAAACCTACGGCTAGGGTCACTTATTTCTTAAGATAATCGAGTTTTATGCACATAAAACCACCACAACCGAACTATAATCACTCTACAACATGATAAGAAACGCGGAAATGAAAACCGTCCGTACTTTGTGACTACGAAACAAACTATAAAAATGACCGTTAAATTGTGTAGAAAACATCCCATTTAAAACAACCAATCACGGGGCGATAGTTATAAACATGCAATGCAAACGGAAGAACGGGACAACAATACCTACTACCTAACTATATTATCGAATAAAGATCATGACATTAAAAATACGGAAATCTTCCGGAAAACGCGTTTCTCGCGGTAAACTGGCGGATAAATACCCCTAAAGAATACCCCCGATACAGTTTGTACTAATTCGCGACAATGTCAAGACGATAAGTTCCCGGAAAAACGTCTGCACCGGGATATAAAACCTTTCGCAACAGCGATAATTATCGCTAAAATCACTGAAACACCGATAAATAAATCCACAACATACCTTGCATGATACCTTTCCGCAGAAAAACTTTCTTGTAATTTGTTTCTTCTCATTTCTGTGGCCGAGAACACAACACTGATCCAACCGCAACAAAGTACACTTAAAAACTAAACGTAAAAAGGAACTAGGAAACACACTTCTGCATATACACGAAGCGACTTGTTGGTTTTTGTTAGTCCCTATGCCTTAAAAAACATAATTTGTTGATTTGGGCCTTTGATACAAATGATCGACAGTACTATAATCGACAACCGAACGATTGTGTAAAAGTTTTTCTTCGGACTTGCAAGGTGGTTTGGCGCTAAATATGATTTAAGCCAATAAGGGCGGTGGGTCACTAATCACGTGATTATTGTACTGACGCGATCTGTAGACAAGTGATGCAGGGCCGCGTCTAGGGTTTTGCTGGCCCTAGGCCCACCTGAAATTCCGGGCAGCTCAACCTCACTATCGTATATGATATAACACCAATAATCAAAATATTTTGTTAAGAATGACATTTTAAAATGTTATAACAACTTAAAAGTTGTTAAATTGTATTAAAATTTTTAATGAAAATATAGTATTTTACAAACCTAAAATGTTCTTTTTCTGATTTTGGCTTCAATAAATGTTTTGATGGTATGTATCATCATAGATGGTTTTTAGAAAATCCTTTTGTAGTTTGGCAAGCGCGATAAGGATTTACTGATTTACTCCGAAAGTGTACCGCGAAAATAAATTTTTGCCAGCTTATTGATTCTGCAATTTACGTTACAGTGTTCCTTATTTTTTCTCCTTAGATAAAAAGCAATTAAACGTAAACCTTAAATACTGGATAGTCGCTTTTTGCTCGTTTATTTGAAGAGATACAAGACTTAAATTTGGGTAAACGCATTTTTTACTGATCAAATAGGCATGCAATTGTATTTGGGTGTAATAAATTGTATTATTATTGGTATAAAGTATTTTTGTTATATAATTTTCAAAAATCTCTACGCTGAATAGATCACATTACAAAAGGTGCAAAAAGTTATATACAAAAAGTTTACTTATAAAAACGTGCTAGTAAAGTATTCATAACTTTTTATTCATTTACTTTTACTCATGATTTTTTTGTTAATTTTTTTGCCTGACGTTAATATAGAAAATTCAAAGTGTGCTTTGCATTTCACTATTTAAAAAAATCATTTATGATATAACCCAGTGTTTACAATGTGCTATTAAAACTTTTGAAAATCTAATAAATCGAAATGAAACGTAATTTACGTTCAAATCACACGAATTGCCAACCTACCGCCAGCAGCATCCAGGCAGTGGTACCACTGACAGTTACCAGAATATATGCAACTAACCTAACCTAAAAAACAACACAAGCAGACACGGTTTGCTGTTGTTATTCCTAACCTAAAACCGGTATAACCCGAAAAATACTTCGATAACAACAATAATAACTACAATTCAGCGAAGTTATGAACTAAGAAGAGACAATGAAGTAATCCAATAACCACCCAATACTTAAATTCGAACAAAACTAACGAAATTTCGTATTTTTTTTAGGTTAAGTGTTGACGATCTAATAGTTTATTTCCCGTACGATTACATATACCCCGAGCAATATGCATATATGTGTGAGCTTAAGCGAGCCCTTGACGCCAAGGTATGTAATTCACATATTTAAAAGTTATCGTTAATCATTTACGATGTTTCAGGGGCATTGTCTTCTCGAAATGCCTTCCGGTACGGGAAAAACTACAACGTTACTATCGCTAATTGTAGCGTATATGCTCCAACATCCGTTGGACATTCGGAAGTTGATTTATTGTTCACGTACGGTTCCGGAAATTGAAAAAGTGATCGAAGAGCTTAAGAAATTGTTGGATTATTACGAGAAACAGGACGGCCAGTATCCAAGGCTCACTGGATTAGTGTTGAGTTCGAGGAAGAATCTGTGTATTCATCCAGAGGTATAATATTAATTATATTTTGAGTTTTGCATATGAAAAAATTTAAAACAAATGTGCTACGTACATCGGCCTATAAATTCAAGAGAAAAATCAGTGTTTTGCAATTATTTCGGAAAGTAAAACTTTTTGAAAAATGGTTAATATCTAAATTATAGCTTGCAATGATTTTATAAACTGCTTTGTCGCTTTTTTTGTACAACTAACGTACAAGTGTTATTTTTAGATAAATATAATTGTTAAATTTTTACTGTATATAATTGTAATTTAAGTTAGCTATATCGAATCCACACTTTCATTATTGTAATTTAACGCCAAGGTTCTTAACATATCCTAGGATTTTTTTTATATATATATTTTTGGTCTATGGATTTTACACTATATGTTATCGTTTTTATACCATTATGGATTTTATATTGTGATTTTATATTTGGAATCTGAGAGTTTCAAATAACACAGAAAATAGGGTTCATGCATTTTAGAGTTTTTGCATTTTTTGTCACTATATTACCATATTTGATTATTTGTCAAAATCTTCCCAATTACAGTTCAAATTTGGAATAATTGATGTCCAAATATCGCTTAGCATAAAATTTATGCAAAAATGAGTAGTTTTTTAGAATGAGCACTATTTTATTCATATTGTGCCCTAAAATGAAAAACTTGTGCATTAAAATAATAAATATTACTTGATCTACTGCGCATCAAAATTAATGATGATCTGATTTTGACGATTCGTATGTTAATGATACCGCGTACTTTTAATAATAATTAATTAATTAATTCAAATGGCTCACCCTACATATTATATTAAATAAAAATTCAATTGTTTTCAACTTATGACGTCATCGACACATTTTTTAATGGCAGCCCCGTATTTTGTGTACTGATATTGATAAATCTGTGACTTGTTTGAAAGATATTTTCGAGAAAAAGACAGTTGAAAATTAGTGTGGTATTGATAACTTATTTGTTTATGGAATGCGCATAGGTGTTTACAATTGATTTATTTGCACTGAATACGAATCTGAGCTTGAAAGTTGCATATCACGTTAGATTATTGCATTAATTATATTTTTATAGAGTTAACTAAAGATTGTGTAAAGATTGTATTGCACGTTTATTTATTTAAGTGTACATATATATTTTGGAAGGAACATTTAAATATATAAATGCACATTTATTTTTTTAATGCAGGAGTGTTTCTTTGCATTGCTCAAATATTTTTTGTAGTGGAGAAATATATAATAAATATATAAAGAATATAATATAATATTGGTCAAATATTTTATCAAATAGTTACACTAAATGCACAGTTTATTTTATTTATTGCGCATAACAGTTGTGTTGAATGTTTACTGAACCTGTGATGATATTATTATTGAAATTGATTAAAAACTATCAGTGAATAAGAAAGTATTAAGCTTAGCGGACCAAATTTTTCACCAAATTGAAGACGAAGGATCTCGGTACATGATAGACAAACAAAAAATGACTTAAAAATATTAAAACATGTAAGATTTAGAGAAGTTAAAAAAGGGATTTTCAGGACCAAAAATAGTACATACTTGAATGCTTTAATAAACAAATATTGTTCAAAACGTTCTCTGTTTTCACATTAAATTCAACGGTACGTGTTTAGATTGATTGTTTTGATCATAGCGCTGCTGTTAATTCAAATATAAAGAAGATATGTGATCCATTTTATTCTCACTTTCATATACTTTTCAAGATATTCCACCAGCAATGTTATTTCGTTAATTTTCTCATAGTTTTGTTTCCGGATTTTAGGTTAGTAAAGAACGTGAAGGTAAAATTGTCGACGGCCGATGCCATTCATTAACCGCAAGCTACATCCGAGATAAACACCAATACGACGACACAGTCCCGATCTGCCAATATTACGAGGAGTTTACGATTGACGGCAAAGAAAGTACGATACCTTACGGAGTATACAATATCGACGATCTTAAAGAATTTGGCCGGAAACGAACCTGGTGTCCGTATTTCTTATCGAGATATGCCGTAAGTAACAAGTAATTACAAAATTGCCTAATTACTTAATAATTATATGAAAATTTATGATTGTAGATTACGTATGCGAATATCGTTGTGTACAGTTATCATTACTTGTTGGATCCGAAGATTGCCGAGGTGGTTTCTAAGGAATTGGCTAGGGAGTCCGTTGTCATCTTTGACGAGGCGCATAACATTGATAATGTTTGCGTAGACTCGATGAGTGTGAAGATTCATAGGAGGATTATTGATAAGTCGGTTGCTAATATAAATGTTTTGGAAAAATCTGTTGCTCGGTAAGTTAAAATTTATGTGTACGAATATATTTGGTATTTTTTAAATTCGCATAACGAATGTCTGCTTTCATACAGTATATTATTGGCTTATTATATATAACTCTTGTCGTAACATCAAAAGTTGTCTCGTTTGTGACTTTTAATCCTTGATTTAATTGAAAGAAAACTCATAATTTTATTCTTTGCAGTATTCTTGCTTACACTTAATTCAGTAGCAATTTCTCGAAAGCTGATTCCATCATGCAGTCGAATTTGAACTGCCTTCTGAAGTTAATTCAACTACAGCAGTTTTATTACTTACATTAAAATTCAAGATATCATTAATGTGATAAGACAAACGCACTGACAACAGTTTCATTAGTTGAAATTTGAGTGTCCGCGTTTTTTATGCTCACGATAGTACATGTATTATTGTAAAAAAATTTCATAAAATTCCTAAACCAGTGTTTGAATTGTACTCCGCCCGCCAAAAAAACAGTTGTGCACTACTTATGCAACCAAATATACTGAATAGATTGTTTCTTAGCTTTGTAGAAGGTGCTTTTCAAAACCTAAGCAGTCATTCTGACAATAATCATCTCACAACAAATAGAAAAAGTGAATTAGATGATGAAAAAATGAGCTGTACAACATTTGGCTGGATGCGCTTTGTATTTGGAAGCTTTTTCGATTGGTTAGGGGAACTTTAAAGGGGAACCCCTGTGGTTTTTACGTAATATCAGCCTTATGAGAACCAATTTTAGAAACAAATGAAAAATTAGGTTGTGTGAGGTATCATAGGATAGTTCTGTTAAAACCAAACACGTGAACTTTTTTTTTCAAATTTAATATCGCTAAAGACTGCATTGTTGAAGGTTGAATTTAAGGTGCTTCTCATTTTGTCTAAATTCTTTTTCTAATTCTCATATTTTTTTTTATTTTTGTTTAACTACAATAAATTTCCTTACCAAATGTATTAGCTCAATAATAGAAATAATCCATAAACTGTCTACTGTTGATATCAGAATACATATTTCACATATTTGGCAAAAATACACTAATTGGGACTAAACTATAACAACCATGGTCGACAACAGAAGTAATCAAACATTTGATTCTGGTGTGCCTTTTTTTCCGTAGAATCTGGATTTAGAAACAGAAATTTGTTAAATTGAGTGTAGATTTTGGGAAATACAGTGCAAATAAATGCAAAAATACTAGTTTTTTTTTTTTTTCGAAAAACAAGGATATTCAAGATCACGCCTTTAGATTCAAAATTTTATTATTCATTTAGAGTTTAGATCTTTTTATTGAGATAATGCTATAATAATAATACTAATAACAGCAACTTTATTCAACACATATTATTTCAAATCTATAAATACAATTAATGATAACACAATAGCAATAAAGTACGACCTACAGTAGAGCGTCGATAATCCGAACTAATTGGGACAGAAGATGGTTCGGATTATCAAGTTGTTCCGATTATCAAATATTGCAGCTAAATAGTACAAAATATGAGTATTGGATACGAGAAAGATACAAAAGCAAATTTTTTCTGTCACAGCAATCAATAAAAATGGCTTATTTCATTATTATTTCTTTCTGGGCGTTTGGATTAGCGAACGTTCGGATTAGCGAACGTTCGGATTAGCGAACGTTCGGATTACTGAGGTTACGATTATCGACGCTCTACTGTAAATACACGATCAACAGCATTCATCAATTACAAATCAAACCAAGGTTTTTTTTAAATCTTTCGAAACTAAATCTAAGCAAAGCAAAGCTCTGTATCTATCAAAATACTGGTTGCAAATAACAGAGCAATACTCCAAGATCTAATCAAAGAACAGAATATGAGCATTGACGGTTATCTGTTCTGTAACTAATATTTTAGATTGTCAGCACATAGTAAATATTTATTTTAGTTAAAATTTTATCCATTATCATTCACAAGGATGCTAAAAAATATAGGGCTCAAGTGAGATCCTTGAAGGTCAGTTTGTTTCTACTTAAACAATATGTAATAGGGTAATATGGTCCGGTGGAAATTTGCTACAATCACTAAACAAATGATTCTACAGCATGTTTGATGTCAAGTAGAGAAGATTTTATCTGTGTGCGTTGGTTTGTTTTGGTACTCTATTAAAATTCTGATCATTATTATTCAGTATGCGTGAGGACGACCAGAAGCGTCTACAGGACGAATATCAACGTCTAGTGGAAGGTCTGCGGGATGCCACTGTCGCCCGTGAGACAGACGTCATATTGGCGAATCCAATCCTGCCAGATGACGTTTTACACGGTAAAAAATGATTAATTAATTAAAAAATAATAAATTAATTAAATGGTAATTAATTAATTAAAAATAGTTAATTAAAAAAATGATTAATTAAAAAATAATTAATTAAACAATAATTATTTAATTAAATGTTAATTAGCTTAAAAATAATGAATTAATTAAATAGACAACTAATTAATAAAAAAATACAAATCTTGTAGAGGTTGTCCCGGGAAACATCCGCAACGCGGAGCACTTCATAAGCTTCCTGAAGCGATTCGTCGAGTACCTGAAGACGAGGCTCAGGGTGCAGCACGTAGTCCAGGAGTCGCCGGCCGGCTTCCTAAAGGACGTCCAGACAAAGGTGTGCATCGAGCGGAAACCGTTGAAATTCTGCGCCGAACGTCTCGCTTCACTGTTGCGGACGCTCGAGATCGCGGACTTGACAGACTTTAGCCCCCTTATCCTGATAACGCACCTCGCCACGCTTGTTTCGACGTACACGAAAGGTTTTACGATAATCGTCGAGCCGTTTGACGATAAAACGCCAACTGTTTCTAATCCAATCCTGCATTTTAGGTATGAAGAATTTTTTTTTAGCTGGTGTTTTGATGGAGTTTATGTATAATGAAGTTTATATTCAATTTAATATTGTATATTATAAATTTTAAACATATCTAAAAAGATTTTTTAAATTTTGTTTGTTTTGTTTTACAAAGTAAACAGTTTTAACGTGAGGTACTTGTCACTAGATGGCAGGGTTGGTTTAATATAACTACTGCTAACTACTTGAAAAAATATGCTAGAAAAACCCTAAATGAAAATTTGTTTTTTATTCTTTTAGTTGTTTGGATTCTTCGATAGCAATCAAACCTGTCTTTGATCGATTTCAGACTGTCGTTATAACGTCCGGAACCCTGTCACCCTTGGATATGTATCCGAAAATTTTGAATTTTCACCCGGTTATTATGTCGTCGTTTACAATGACACTCGCAAGACCTTGCTTACTGCCGATGGTAATTATAAACTTTTTCTTGTAAAGAAATTGCGATTTTAATTCATATTCCACTTATTTTTTTAGATTGTATCGAAGGGCAATGATCAAGTAGCCATATCGTCAAAATTCGAGACGAGAGAAGATATAGCAGTAATCAGAAATTACGGACAACTGCTAGTTGAGGTTAGTTCTATTTCAATTTTCTATATATTATACACAAAAATACTACAAACAGCAAAGAAAACCTATCTGTGCTTCAAAGGACAAGTTTATAAAGCGTTTACGTTTAATATCTTGAAATCTGCAAATTTGAATAAATCTGGAATATTTGATTAATTTTCTGTTGATGATACAAATTTTTATTATCTAAACAATTAAACAAAAGTCTGATGTGGCCATGCACATGACTTTACCATACTATACAGCAATGTCAAATGCTGAGGTTTTGACAAAACTGTCAATACAATCAAAAAATCTGTCAATTCCTGGCTAACTAGTTTTAATAGAAGACCGATCTCGATCAAATAGAATTTGGTCACGCAGCTAAACTATTAATGTTACCAAAAAATGACATAGACAAAAATTACACAAAATTTCCTCTAGTTTAATTAATTATTTCACTATTTTGACGACATTACAGAAATAGCGGCTCATTTTCAAAATCGTTGAAAAATGCTAAGAGTAAACGACCATTTCCTTTGGGCCCTTATGTAAAATACTTCTTTCAGCTCTAAGTTTAGTCATGAAACGTCATACTCTGTATGATAAAGTAAAAATATTTTAAAAATTAATATGGGTGTTTCTACGGTAACAGGTCACCTTTTTTTATGATTTGTCGCAAAACAAATTCGTTGTTAAGTTTAGCATTTTTCAAAATTCTATCTTTTTAACAGTTACTAGGAGTATATCTGCAAGTAGTAGAAATTGAAATTGATTAATTTTAGTCAAACTTATTTATTTATTATTGTAATTATTTTTTTACTTTTTTTGGGGTATCTAATTTATTTATTTTTTTAGTATACTGTGCCTGGCAGATAGTTGGACTAATAGGAAAAAAAATTATTATTAACTTGTCGGAAAATGTTATTCTTCATAAAAGCTTCTGTTTTGTCTTAAACCTGAAATGCAAATATGTATTAGAATGTAATTATCTGCTTGCATGTACCGGGCGTTACCAAAACCATGAGAACCCTTTAAGAGTAATGAACCTTTATGTAAAAATGGTATTTGAAAAAAGTATTTGGAAATATTACAGGTCTTTAAACACGAAATTATAATCACCTTCTCCATTACATATATCACGTGTTGCTAAAACTTGAAAATGACATAAGTGTAAAGTACGTTCATCTTCGAAGGTATCCCAAAATATTATTTGAAAAGGTATTTTAAAGTATTAGAAGGCATTAAATATGAAATTATAGTCACCTTCAACATTCCATATGCAAAAACGAATGAGATTATAGTATTATTATTTAGTATTTAATGCAATCTGTTGGCCCCTGCTTTAGTTATTTATTTGCAGCCTTGTATACTATATCGTAGAAACAATTTTAGTATTTAGAAAGTTATGCAAATATTAATGAGAAGTAGTATTAATTTTATATTTTCTAAGAAGGAAACTTTCTTCTTACAGGTGGCTGCAAATGTTCCCGACGGAGTGGTTTGTTTTTTCACTTCTTATCTATATCTGGAGTCCGTTGTTGCAAGTTGGTACGACCAAGGCGTAATCGATAATTTGCAGAAACATAAGCTCCTGTTTATAGAAACGCAGGACTCTGCGGAAACCAGTTTTGCCCTCATGTACTACATTAAGGTACTATTTTTTTATTTGTATTTTGAAATATTTTAAAGATGCTCTAAATATTATTTAAAAAACTTATATTTTGTTTTTATTATTATTAATATAGTAAGTATCTAAATACCTACCTACCTTCTCTTTTCAAATATTTAAATAATTACAAAAGAAATATTTCAGGCTTGTGAATCAGGTAGAGGTGCCATACTACTCTCCGTTGCCAGGGGAAAAGTCTCCGAGGGCGTGGACTTCGATCACCATTTGGGCCGAGCAGTACTCATGTTTGGCATCCCCTATGTCTACACGCAGTCTCGTATACTGAAAGCACGTCTTGATTATTTAAGAGATCAATTTCAGGTAAGAAATTCCCATGTTTTAAAATAGACTGTATGGTAATTTGTCAGCTATTTGAAGACAGGTTTGGTTAGTAGTGTTGACAGTGTAAAATTAACGGAATTGTGTGATTTAATTAAATATTCTGTTAGTTTGAGAAATACTCTTCACGCAACCTTTGAAATCAGGCTTTACTGTGTTTTTTTCTGACTGCAGGCACCAACTCTTCCTACAATTGCAATTTTTAATTTTGTTCTGTTTAATGTCTTCATATTTAATTATTCTTTTTCAACAATTGAGTAATATTTAATTAATTTTGTTCCTCTGCTATTGTGTTTAATCTGCTATACAATAATAATTTCAGTAGTCATGAACGCTGATCTTAAGTTTGAGTTTTATAATACATATACACTTCTGTCATTTTATTGCATTTATGGATAATTCAGTTCATATTTTATACAACACTGTTCATTTTCATTCTGCTATTCAATAATAACATAAAAAACCATAAACCTTGATCCTAGATTTTGTATTTTTAATTTTTTCTGTTGTTTCTTGTTTCATCTAAACATTTTTCTTGACAATTGAGAAAAAATTATACCTTTCGTATTGTTTATTAACCTTATATTCAATAATAACATGAAAAAACATAAGCCTTGAAGATAAGTTAGTAAATAGTTAAGCAAAATTGTTCATTTTCTATTGCTTCTTAATCTGCTATTCAAAAATAACTTTAATCTTGATCCTGTGTTTTGCTTTTATTATTCTCAATTGCTTCTTTTTAAATTCTTTTTCAAGCAAGTTGACACCAGACTGATTATTTCCTCACTATTCTGTAAATCTTTCTGCAGTGTACAAGGTATAAAAAGTACCTATTTTATTAATTTCAGATACGAGAAAATGACTTCCTCACCTTTGACGCAATGAGGCACGCAGCGCAGTGCGTTGGCCGTGTCATCCGTGGTAAAACGGATTACGGAATTATGATCTTTGCGGATAAGAGGTTTTCTCGATCGGATAAGAGATCGAAGTTGCCCAAGTGGATTCAGGAACACCTGAAAGATTCATTGTGTAATTTGTCGACTGAAGAATCGATACAGATCGCTAAACGTTGGTTGAGGCAGATGGCGCAACCGTTCACAAGGGAAGATCAGCTCGGAGTGTCGTTACTGACGCTGGAACAGCTCGAGAACTCGGAAGCTAGTAAAATCGAGAAGCAGGCGCAGCAGAATTAGTTTTAGTGTGAATAAATGATGTTTGATAAGAAAGGTATGTTTTTTTTCTTCTCCTATTTGTGACTGAATGGTTTATTTCTAACCCGGTGGTTAACAATTTTTTAAGTTTTGTACCACTGAAATGAAAATTAAACATGAAGTCTCTTAGTTTAGACTCAATAAAGTTCAAAACGGATGATTTATGGAATCAATTTCAATTTTTGTTTATCTTCTGTTGATTCTTTGAGCTATATTCCAAAACCAACTTCTTTTTTTTTTAGCAGACCTCTTAAATATATAACCTTTTAAAAAAAATAATACTCTGTATTTGACTACAATCCAAATGCACTGAATTATATGCTGAAAATACGTAAATGATAATTGCTTAAATACCAGCATAATTGGAAACATAACTTTATTTTTTATTGACGTTCAAACTCATCTCAACGTCTCAATTTTAATTCACATTTCAAATATAATAACACCTTATCTCGCTGCATTGTATACCATCAGATTTGTTTCAAGATTTTTATAAATTAATAACAAATAACTCACACACTGTAGAATATCTTGCAACTCTTTGGGTAAGGTCAAATAAGAAACGCTCATTTGGAAAACAATAATTATATTTTTTTGTTAGACAATGTATTTACAAAACATGTTAATAAATCTTATCGCTACCCAACGTTTCGCCCCGCGTTTCCTATGAGGATATTTACTCTGTAAAAACTTTACATAAAGGTACGTATTATAAGAATAATAGATTCGATAAAAAATTGCTCCTCGTATAACCAGGACACTATATAATGATATATAGATATAAAAAATAATTTCATCAGATACAAGTACATACATCAAATATACATATAGGGTGTTTCAAAATTAACAGCAAGAATTTTAATAAACAGAAAATTTTAACATTGTATGCCAACATAATTACTAGAATAGTTACGTTCAATTTTGAAACAACATGCATAATATAGATCATTTATCATAACAATTTTACACAGTATACATAACAGACATTGAAATACGTAGTATTTATAGGCACCTTCGAGTTTCTCGGATCAATTAATTATTAAACATATATAGCACGACAAACAAACCATTTCTTACATACTACAAACAAAAAATATAATGGCCATCTCAATATAGAAATCACAATCATTACGCATGAAACACAAAGAGAAAAGAGAACATTTCTATGTACACGTCCGAAAAAGACATCTCGAAAACTGTTTTTGAGGTTAATTGAGCATGTAACGCCTAATAATTAACAACAATATTGGCACTATTTTTGCGATTCCCCGTCAGTTACGGAAATATTGGTAACCGAATCCGACGGATTGAAAACCCACTGCTTAAAACTATTCTCGCCGTTCCCATTCGATGACAGTTGAATGACACCTGTCATCTCCGAACTGTCGCTTTTCCTAGGGGGAACCGGCGGCCGGTTCCCGTACGTTGGCAGACCCGACGGGATCTTAGAGTTGCGTATCGACGTCACGGTGACGTTTCTGCTGGTCGGTTTAGGTTGGTACTTCGACGGAATACCGGAAGTCATGATCTCGATGATCTCTTTGTCGACTTCCAAGTCTAAATTTCTGGAATCGCGACGTTCCGGGGACGTTGGTGGAGTTTTGCTCGTCGCTATTGGTATGCGTGACTTGGTCGGTGTCGTTTCCGGTTTCTTCGGTGGGCTTTTTTCGAAATTCGAGCGTAGGAGTTCGATTTGCGATTGACGCTTCTCGGGAACTTTGGATGGTTCGTAGCTGGACGTGGAGAATCTCATTTCCGGTAGCTTTTTCAGTTGCTCCTCTACGATTTCTTGGATTTTATGGAGTTCTTTCTCAGGGTCGATTTTCTCGTTTATCGTGATCTGGGTCTTTGTTTCTGGTAAGCTGTCGACGATATTCTACAAATCAAAGTGATATGTGTTAAAACTAGTACACGAAATAGTAAAAAGGAAAAAATATCTCTATTTTTAGTATAAGTAGAAAAAAATATGAATAATTTATGGCTATGACATTGTTTGGTAAAATTAATAGTTTATCTGCATGCGCAAGTTCTATTTGATCGAGATCAGTCGTGTCTGCATTAATATAAAACTAGTTAGCCAGGATTTGACAGATATATTCATTCTAATGACAGTAGGTAGTGTCAAATGCTGATGTTTTGGCAATACCTACTGTCGATAGAATCAAAATATCTGTCAAATCCTGACCAACTAGTTTTATTTTAATGCAGAGGCAACCCATCATGATCAAATAGAATCTCATGCAGTTAAACTATTAATTTTATGTATAGTATGATAAAGTCATGTGCCTGTCCACATCAGATTTTTTTTTTACAATAAAATTAATGCCATTATTGTTTTATCGTAATGTCAAAATAGAATAAAAAAAAATCACGGATAACTAACATAATAACTCAAAATAAAGCTGAATAAAGCTTTAAGTAGAGAAAATTCGATATTTAATGTAACAAAAAAATATTTAGATCATATTTTATGATGAATCAATCTTATTTTGTTGTTTTTTTCATACGAAATCGTACCAGTTTTAAAAAGTTGCAAGGGTACTAACTCGCAGTAATTAATGATAATTAATTGTTCGAAATATGAACAAAATTGGTTAAGAGGCACAGGCGTTATAACAAACAAAATAATTTTTGAAAGGCGCACTTTGAAGCAAAGTAACATCGAAATGAAAAGGAATAGCCTGTATATATCACTTGTTTTTGTTAAAATCTCAAAAAGTACGCACTATATAATAATAGTTCCTTAAAAAAATACTTTGGCATAATAAACAGAAATTGTATAAGGAGTAAGACACAAAACCATTACCGTACAGCAAATCGTGACAGAAAATGGGTTAATAGGATAATTTGTCTTGTTATTTTTAATGTCTAGTTACAAAAACAACAATTAACATGTTTTGAAAGAATATTTAACAGTGGATTTCCTTGGAAATAACGTAATAAACGTAAATTAAACAGTTAAGTTACAATAATAACTGTTAACAATGCTGAAGCAATAACTCTTATAATCATTACAATTAAATTCCGATTTTTTTGTTTTTTTTTAGTGAACCTTTTTATGGGACGAGTAAAAGTGCTTGCTAGCGGGACAAAATAAACAAACGTCCGGTTGCTATCATCAACAATGCAGGTACATTGGTTGCACACACAGCACATGGAGTTGCGATGACAGTCTCTGACAATATTTTAGGTTAGACCAGTTTTAGAGATACATATTGACATCGATTTTCCACGATGTTAATCAACTTTGAAAAGGTTATTAAGAAAAAAATGACATTACCTGTAATTCTGGCGACTTGGACGTTTCAAAATTCTTCACGAAATTCTCAAAGGCGTTGTCCAAATTCTTCGGATTCGACACAACTTCCACCTCGGACACATTCTTATGATTATTGTTGTTATTCGGCGTAACTTGAATCTCAGTGATGTACGTCAAGCTAGAGTTAGCTTTAGTTGGCTCCAGGTCTCGATTAAGTTCTCGATTCTCAACCTGCTTCAAGTTACCATTGCTCAAATTCGTTATGGAACGCACCCCAATATGCCCAGAACTCTTCTCCTGCTTCTCAGGCGTTAACATCTCGTTAACCTCAAAAGTAAGCGAAGTTGGACCCTCAATGGTCACCTCATTATTCAAATCTCTTATCGCTTCCGCAATACTAACATTTTTTATAAGATCCGGCGTCGAAACCAACACTTTATCATAAGTTATCGTAAAGGAATCATCATTTTTATCTTCGCTTGTTCGGTCTTCATCGTACAATTTGAGTTTTCTTTCGACGAAATCGTCTGAGATTGTTATGTTGCTTATGTTATCTTTCAGTTGGGTTGTGGTTATGGGAATGTCAAATTTGGACACTTCTAGGTTGCTAAGGGAATGCCTCGAGACTTTTATGTCATCTGAGACGTTCGTGTCTTCTAGTTTGTGGTATAGGTCAACGTTATCGTAATAGGTTCTTTCTGAATTTAGTAGGTCTAGTGAGGCGTCAACAGCTTTGGTCAGTTTACCTTCTGGTTCATAGATGGCCCCTTCAATATCTTTGTTGGGTATGGTCACTGTTTCTGGTAGTTTTTCTTCTTCTGATTCTTCGTTTTCTTTATTTTGGTGTTGCAAACTTGTAACGGCATTCATGACATCAGTCACAAAGGAGGAATCGCTCAGGATTTTGCTTCCATGGGAATATAGGTCTTCCTCTTTTCTGATGACATCATCCTCAATTTTTTCCACTTCATCCTTGAGGTTGTGTTTGGTGTCCTCAATGTTTTCTTTGATATCCTCAACTCTTCCTCTGATATCCACAACATTTTCTTTGATATCCACAACCGTAGCATCGACAGTTTTCGAAGTTTCTTCTTTTATCTCTTTGATTTTGTTAACCACAGCACCAAAGGCTGGTGTGGCTATGGCTAACTCATCAAAATCCCCATTATCTATGGAGGTTTCGCATCGCTCCCCAGTTTCGCTATTTTCAGAACTGTCACTCCTATTAAGTATGGCATCTTCTAGATTCCCCCATTCAGTAGACTTCTTCAGCCTACTCCTCTGGAAGGTGTTCAAACCATCCAATATCAGAGATAAACGCGGTTCTTTACTGACCACGGCATCTCCTTCCAAGGAAGTGTTGTTGGAATCAAAAGATTCTTCAAATTTCGTCTGTTTTCGACTCTTTGATAGCACTGGCATCCCAGTATCAGTGATGTCCAAACTTTGGGCTCTTTCCAAAGTCCCACTGCTGGTTTTGCGAGCTCTCTGGATCTTAGATAGGTCACCAGTGCTTGCGGTTCTTCTATTTTGTTTCTCCTCGTTGTCTTCAGTCTGGTGGATGGTGATGTCACTGGAGTTTAACTCAATGGTGTTCACCGATGAGTGGTTATCACCTTCTTGGTCGGAATCAGATTCGTACTCTTTAGTCTTCTCGAAATCTTCTGGTCGCTTCGTGGCTTCAATGCTGATTTCTTCAATTTCGTCCTCTTTCTCTGGGGGTGGTGCTGGAGCTTTCCCCTTGGGTTTCTTTGGGGTTTTTGAGTCGTCCACTAGATTCTCTTCGGAAGGTCTTCTGTTTCTCCTAGCAGCAACTGCTGCGTTCATCATATGGCTTGGTATCTCTTGTGGGATACCATTCTCGTCCCTCCTGATTCCAGAACTGGTGAGAATACCACCTCTGTCGAAACTGTCAACTGTTTTCTCAACTGATTTCTTCTCAATCTCAACTTCAACCTCAACCGTCTTCTTATCTCTTTTCTTCACTTGAGGAGCTGTTTTCTTATCAACTTCATCAATACTACGCATCCTCTGGAGTTCTTCAGCATCAGTCTCGATGTTGATGTTGTTATCGTTCTGTTCTGCAATCTTAGGACTCTTCTGTTCTTTGTTTTCCATGGGCAGTACCCTGATGCCGAATTTTTGGAAACTGGCTTCGGTTTTTTGGGTTTCCGATTCGACTTTGACTCGGTCGAAGTCTTGCTTGGTTTTGAGGTTATGTTTGGAATCTTCTAGGATGGTCTGTTCGAGTTGCGATTTGAGTTGTTCTTGGTTCAAGGCGCTTTTGTTGGGTGTTTTCTTGATGTTTTTATGTGGTGGGGAGTTTTGTCGTTCCAATGTTGTAGCGGTGCTTCTCGTTTTTTGGAGGCTGGAGTGGTTGGATTCGTTGGATTCGTTCGCTTGGAATAACCGCTTCTTTGCTGATTTTCCAATCTGAAAATGAGAACATAGTGTAATAAAGTTTTGCTATATTTCGTTAGTATTTTTTTATTATAAACTTTTGATGTTACTTTGGAAGAATTCCGGATACTACTGGTAAATAATACTTGGATGTTTAAATACTTTTGAACTTTTAAATTTCTCGCATTAATTTAAAAGAATTATTTTTTAAAAACAAGTGATCTTTTCTATCTGCGCAGGGTACAGAATTTAAGTTTTGAACTTAGGTTAAATGTAAAATGATTTAAGTACATCCAAAAATGATAAAAAAGTAATGTGGATTAAAAACTAGTATAGCGAAAAACAAGAACAGGTTGAAATATCGATTAAAGAGAATATCAATTTATTCAAATATGGATCATAATTGACCTATTTGCGTATTGATATTAATCCAAATATTTTAGTTTTGAAAGATAAAAGAAATTTTAACCCAACGAACACTTTCGTTGGTCTACAATTTACACAAAAGAATTTACTTCGATTACATTAAAAATCTATTAAACTTTAATAAAATTTGTTTACTTACATGGACTAAATCATGACTGGAAGAACTCTTGTACAGCGGATGGCCAGGCTGGCCAACATGAGAAGTACCAGCATGCATCTTCCCATTGGCCGATTTCGCCTGTACTATAACCTCATAAGGACTAGCATAACTCAAAATGGTCAAAGCATCCTCATAGACGATATGCTCGAAGTTGATGTTGATGCTAGTTATTCTATCCCCAGGACTCAACTTTCCAGATTCTGAAGCTGGACCGCGATGAAGGACATCCTTGATGAATATGCCTTCTCTCATGTTGCCGAAGATGTTAAAACCAAGACCGGTGAAGTCGTGGCTTCGTAAAGATACTACTTTGACTTCTTCGCCCAAAGCTAGGTCATCTAGTGACTTCTTCTTCTCGTTTTTTGTGGTCAAGGCGCCTAATGCTGACCATTGTGACCATTTTGGTTTACCGCTGGTCTCCTGGTGCGTCTTTTCGACGACTTTTGCGATTGGTGTCAAGCCAGGGTCTAAAAAGATAAGGAATAATTGGATTAGTTTGTTTTTGTTTGAAGGTACATGAAATAAATAGAATTTTGGACCTCACTACTTTTGATTTGGATAAAATTTGGTATAATTGTTGTCATATTTCTATTTTTTAGAAGAACATGATAATTTGATATTTTATGCCTACATTCAGACACTTATCTATATATTTGAAACGGTATACAAAGCTTTTCTTGGAAGTTGTTATTGACCCGCAGAGTATGCTCGTAAGTTTCGACGTAACATCACTCTTTACGTGTGTTCCGATTAAGGAGGCAGTCGAAGGCCTTCGGACAACACTTGTGCCTCTAGGTCTACCGATCGATGTACCGGATCTTGTAGAGTATTGTCTCTCCACCACATACTTCAAGTGGGCGGGAGCGATGTATGAGCAAGTAGAGGGTGCTCCCATGGGATCACCTCTTTCACCGGTAATCGCCAATTTCTTCATGGAATTGTTTGAAGAAAAACCCATAAAGTCAAGTCGTTACAAACCCAAGCATTGGGTCAGATATGTTGATGATACCTTTGTGGTTTGGCCACACGGTAGATATAAACTTACTGAGTTCCTTAGCCACGTGAACAATGTTAATTCTTCTATCAAATTCATGATGGAAATAGAAGAGCATAATCAGCTGCCGCATTTGGTGATGTGCTGGTATACAGAACGTCAACGGGTACGCTTGGACATACAGTCTACCGTAAGAAGACACATACCGATCGGTACTTGAACGCCAAATCACACCACCATCCCCACAAGAAGAGAAGTGTTATTAACACTCTGTTCAACCGAGCCGAGAAGGTGTGCGACTCCAGCACCTTGGACGACGAACGGAAACACTTGGAGTGGGCTCTACGTCAAAATGGATACACCAAGTCTGACATACGGGGTGTCACACAAAGAAAAACGCAAGTCTCAGAGGAGTGGCAAGAGTCAAAGGGGTTCGCTTGCTTACCATACGTAAGTGGGGTATCAGAAAGAATCGGTAGAATACTGAAGAAATCGGGTATCACGGTAAGGTACAGAGCACCAGCAAAGGTAAAGGATCTTTTGCCTAACCCAAAGGATATCACACCACTCCTGAAGAACGAAGGGGTATACAAGATAACATGTGAGTGTGGAACATGCTGTGTAGGACCGACAGGACGAAGTATCGATTGTCGAGTCAAGGAGCACAGTAGAGACACCCGGCTAGGCAAGATTCAACAGTCCGCTGGTGCTCAACATTGCCACGAGTCGGGACACACAATGATTTTCGATGACGTGAAGATGTTGGCAAGGGTTGGTAATTATCATCGAAGGCTTATTAGAGAAGCCATCGAAATTTACAAACATCCTAACAACATCAATCGCGAGGATGTGATCACCCTGTATAGTAAATTGTTCTACAATAAAATTTGTTTAGCGATATAAAAGAACAGGAAAACCGATACAAATCAACCGTATTAGACTGAAGACGGAGTGGTAATTTCTAAACCCGTTTCTTGGTTCGCTGGAAACAATTAAACATCTTCGGGTTAGTGTGTTAGTTGTGCATTGAAATCTCTAATACATATGGCGATTTCTCGCCGTCCTGGTCGTTATGCAAGATACCCGCAGACTCTACAATACCGGCCAACCCGTTTGTTGTACAATACCCGACATGTGTTGCTCTTACAATTACAATTTTAAATAAGAACGTGTAGACTGTGTCCCAAATTCTACTCGTGGAATGTATTGTTGAAATCGTCGCTTTGTAATGTTGAATTTTCAAGAGAATTTGTGGAATATTTTGAGTTATTGGTTTAAAATTGTGTATCAGTGTATTAGGATGATTCCTATTTGATATTTTATAGAAAGTAAAATAGTTTTGTTCTTTTGACTTGTCCCTGTCAATTTTCAAGAAAATAATGTAATAATGTTAACGAAAATATATTCTGGGTATATAACTTCTTAAAAAGAGCATCTTTAAGAACAGTAAGTATTTTAGACGAAATACCACAGTGTATAATCAACAATTTGTTAAAATAATGTAAATGTTTGGTAGGAAGGTCCTTATATATCTATTTATTTGTTGTTTGCGACCCTCTCAAAATGTTCCTTTGTATGTAGGTATTTCCTTTTTGTTTTACTACAATACCTACATTTACATAACACAGTTAATACACAACTTAATAAAAAAATACTCAATTACCTTCTGAGTCTAAAGATATGTCCAAAATACAATTATCTATGCTGAGTGACTATTCTGGCCAACATTTAACAAGTGAAAACTGTTTCTGGCATTCCTATTGTCCATAGAATCGGAATCTGAGCAGAAATTCTGAAATGAGTCTAGTTTTTGAGAAAATCTGTGATAAATACTGTACTAGATAAAACAAAAATGCCTCCAAAACTCAAGTTGTTAAATGTCTAAGTAAGTAGTCAAAATTACCGGAACACCAACTACACAAAATAAATAAAAGCTTATTTGCAAATCCATTTACTAATAGAACACCTATATATTTTTATTTGTTTAATTCTATGATAAATTGTTAGAACTTTTTGTAGAACTGAGTTTTTTTTGAAAATTCATTATTTCTGGGTTATCCACATTTAATTTAATGGGGCAGTTTTGAACATACAATTTTATTCTATTTAATTGTGTTGTTATTTTCTCTTGATTTTTTTATTTTTTACCAGTTTGGTTAAAGTAAAAGTTTTGATTAATTGCTTATAACTAAACGATAATGCATTTTATGAAAAATAAAGCATACATAAAATACTTAGCATTAAAAAATGTAAAAATATACAGGATGTTCTGTTTTTGTTCTGCTTTTGGAGAATTATTTAGTTATTCCGGTAATTTTGACTATTATTGGTTAATAGCTTATAATTAAAAAATAACGCGTTTTATAAAAAAATGACTCCTATAAAAAATTCTTAGAATTAAAAATATAATAATATATAGGGTGTTCTATTTAAAAAAAGGAAAGTTACCAAATTTCTATAATAAAATGAGCACCCTGCATATTGAAAATATATTTCAACGATAACTTGTTTAAAACTAAAATACTTTTGTTTGACAATTTTTTTCAAATTTCTTACGGTTGGTGAATTATTTAGGTGTTCCGGTAATTTTGGAAAAATGAAGTTAATTAGCTGTTCAATTGCATCTGATTCAGTTATTTTTGATCACAAATTTGAAATACTTGCTCCCTATTGGTGGAATCAGTTTGACGCAGATGCCAAACAAGCAATCAAACGTCACTTTAACAAAATGATCGCGTATAAGAAATCGAATACAAGTATTGTCCACAAATAGACAAAAATCAAGATGTAAGTCAGAAACGTTATACAACACATTTTTTATATGAGAGACTTTATTATTTTTAATTAATGAAATGGCTCTTAATTCTGTATATTTTTAACTCTTTGGAATCGAAATTGAATCTATTTAGATTTATATTAATAGACGACTAAAACAATAACTACAAAAATATAAGATCGTACTATCGTAATATTAAAAAAATACAGAAAAAAAAAACAGGCGATTTTAATTAAAACATTCAAAGTTGAATGAAGTTTTTACGACACTAGCGACATCTACGAAATCAGAGACAAAATCAAGAAATCTGATGCAAGGTTACGGGACAAATTGATTAAAGAAATAGGACATAAATTGAAATAATAAATCATATTATTATTTTTAAATTATATTACCTTTGAATCCTGGATTGTCAAACGCAAAATCGCCACCTTTCTCAGGGTCAGTCTCCAGGATGAGGTGTTTTTCTGAAATAAAAATTACAATATTAAAGTTACGTGCAAAACAGAACGATCATAGTTATTCGTAAGACTTAGGAATATCCATGATTCAGAAACTTGTGCATCTACAGTGATGTTAATTGATACCACTAGAATGACTTTTCCAATTCAGAGAAGAGATTACGTACATACATGAGGTATTTAGATTGAAACAAGAAGTTTATTCAAAAAATATTTATCTATCATAAAATACGATATAAAAATAATCGTTCTATATAGATAGGAAATTTAAAACCAATAGAAGTTAACTTCTAAAGTGGCGTTTCGTTCTCCTACAGGTATAAACGCAAACAATCATCGGTTTGGAATGTTCTATAGACAAAAACAAATATGTTTTCGCGTCGACATGATTAGAAGTAATGCAAAACACACACAAGTTAAAACAAACTGCGTATACCATCTAGACAAGGTCAGGTCAATAAAGGATTATTTATAACTACTTTATTAGCCAGACTGTTATGGTGCTAATATGTACAAATCTGTTTTTGTAGTTCGATCTGATATACTACATACCTTGAAACTCAAAGAACAATCAGTTCGTGAGATTCATGCAAAACAATAAATATAATGATATGTAGTGTACAATGGAAAATATGTATACCTATTTTTATTGTATATGTTCTGTTTAGATAAGTAATATTATTTTTTTATAGTAGATTTTACATATATTTACATCAGATTTATATCCCCCCCTCCCCCCCCCCCGTTACCAACTTCGTCGCTCAACCCAACCCAAAATATGCTTTACATTATTGACTCTCGATTATTTATCATCGATTATTAAAAATCGATTATTCATAAACAATTTTTAAGAATCGATTATTAAAAATCGATCATTAAAAATCGACCATTAAAAATCGATCATTAAAAATCGATTAATAATCGATTATTAGTCGAGAACAACTCGAGAACCAATTCATACGATTATGCGAATCACCCGAATACTGAAAATCGATTCTTGAAATAATACGATTGTGCCCATCACTAATCATAAAGCGATATTTTACATCCTATTTACCTGGGCACAAACTGCTTCTTAACGCCCGCGCGGGTATTAAGGGTTGCCATGGTTATACACAGAGAGAAATTTTTGTTTAACTCAAATAAATATGCATTGACTCAAAGAAATTTGTTGTTTCAATAGAGGCAAAGAAATATTTATTTGCGGATAAAAACGCATTTATTTGAAATATTTGTTTGGTAGAAAGAACGTTGATTTGTGTCAAACAACTTATGTTTCCAGTTAAAGTTTGCAATTTGTGTATTATAAGAAATGAGATTTATTTACTTCAAATAATTATGATTGTGTTGAGTGAAAGAATTACATTTTTTTAAATTAACAAAATTGTTGGTCGGGTTAAAATGCTTAAAATTCTTAATTTGTTGAAGGAATTAATAGACAAGAATTTTTCGGAAGGCTCGCCTGTGTCACCTCCTTTTTGGGATGTCGCACATCCTCGGCCAGTGCTAGGCCTTCCCAACCCAACATATAGTCAAGGTTAAGTTAGTAAAGTGTACTCTGATTTGGAATCGCAACTTGAACCTACAGGCACTGTACTCTATAAGTTCTATACTGTCGAACACGCGGCTTTACACTCTCGATATGTACGAAGTGCGAGGAGCGAGTTTACAGCGCCATCTAACAATACAGTTGGATGACATTAAAAATATATTTATTTGAATCAAAATATGATTTCTTTGGTGGAAGTAAACCTATTTTAAAGCCAAAACAAAAATATTACTTTAAAGGAAATAAATCTCTTCTTGTGTACAAATATATTTATTTGAATCAAAATATGATTTCTTTGGCGGAAGTAAACCAATTTTTAAGCCAATGACAAAATATTACTTTAAACGAAATAAATCTCTCCTTATATACAAATTTATATGTTTGAATCAAAATTATATGTCATTGGTGTAAAGAAACGTTTTTTAAATCAAAACAAAAATATTACTGTAATGGAAAGTAATTTTTGTTTGCATCCATATATATTTATTCCACTTAAATAAATATTTCAAATAAATTAATCTCTGCAAGCAAATAAACTAGAGTATTCAATGAAGTAAATATTGTTGGCGTTAAAGAAATATGTTTTGACCCAAAAGAATAAATTCAAACAAATACATTTCTTTGAAACAAGAAATCTTTTCTATCTGTGTAATATGTCAAATATAACAAATATTTGTCATTCAAATTGTAAATTTTAAATCGTCAATGTCAATTATTGGCGATTAAGGATATAAGGTTGACAAATAATTTTCTGTATTGTCACTCGACTCCGAATTGTTTGTATTATTATTCAACTCCGTAGATACGCATGTCACTTGACTACGTTAAAATGATTATTAATATTCAAATTGGAGGAACAAAACCATTGTAGGACATACAATTTTGTATGTACCACGCGCATTACTTGATGTTCATACCCTCGGGTGACTTAAAAACCTCGAGGCCCGATAGGCCCGAGAGAGAGAGCGGGATTTGACAGATATTTTCATTCTAATGGCAGTAGGTAGTGTCAAAAGCTGATGTTTTGACAATACCTACTGTCAATAGAATCAAATGTCTGTCAAATCCTGGCTAACTAGTTTTATTTTAATGCAGACACGACCGATCTTGATCAGATAGAATCTCATGCAGTTAAACTATTAATTTTATATAGAGTATGATAAAGTCATGTGCCTAGCCACGTCAGTTTTTTTACCTTGGTCAAAAGTGTTCAAGGGACCCAAAAGGCCATATTTCCGCTAAAATCATAATAAAACAATAATAATAATTATAATAATAATAATCACAATAATCATTTGATATGTTTTTGTGTTCAGAATGTCATCCTGACTGAATTAATAGAGTGTCATTTAAAATTTCATTAATGACGTAATTTCCGGAAAAACCGGATGTCATACTAATTCCAACAGTATCCCAAAAAATATCACTTTTTTGTCTAGTAGCACTTATGTATTATATTACTCACCACGTAGGTATTAATATTATCCATCATACGACAGAAAATTGTACATTCTGTAACACTAATTTGTTGTTCTGCTTTTCCAAGATTATGTAAATAAATACCTAAGGTCTTGACAATATAGTGTTATATATTTTATTTATATCCAGGATCATCACAATAAAAGGGAAGAACAATTATCATTATAAAACGTGAGTAACATTTCTAATTTTTGCTAAAATGCTGCATGACCATGCATGTCACATGCATGATAGATGCGTTCCCCTTATCATACCAATAAAAACGAACTACAGTATTCCACTTAAAATTCTCGTTCACGCACAATTGTTTCAGCAATAATTCTTACTCCGCTCGCAACATCAATTGTGCGATAACAGCAGCGTATTCCACATTCTTAAAATGTTCTACCGATGACTAAAGCGTCAGACAATAACAATTTGTAACGCAAGGAATTACACGTACCGAAACCACAATGCTAACGAACGGTGTCTCCTTATCTTGGCAATTATCAAATTTATGCTAAGCAAACTAGGACGGTGTCATCGCCTGTAAATATGATTCGAAAATAAAGAAAAGTGGTCTCAGAACACACCCTTGGGGAACGCCGTTTCTTTTTAAAGTTGTCTAGTCTATCTCTTGATTCGTTTCTTTAGAATCATAAATTGTAAATTATGAAGACACATGGAGCAATATTGTCGTTGATCTTGTATATTTCAGTATTATTTTGTTTCATAACATTAAAATATAGTTTAGGAAGAGAAAGTAGACTGAAGAAGACTAAGGACTTATTTATAATCCTGTTTCATTAAAAATTGTACATGTTGGTATGGAATTCATAGATTCCTTTGCATAGATCAATTTGAGAAGACCGGTTCCGTTTGATGCTGCTGTGGCTGCTACTACTTGCTCGATAGTATCGCCTGTGGGTCAGTCCAAGCCTGCTGGAAGAATGGGCAACAATTACGGCCATTTCTGGCTATCCGCATTGGAAGGATCCACCTTTTTCAGCTCGCAGTTAGTTGATGTAACACAGTTAGCGCGCTAGGCAGTCTGCCAAGGAGAACTTTCTAACACTTGTTTGGTGACGGCAAAGAAGGACAATCCGCGTCCAAACATTCAATAGATAGTCTCTTTTTCCTGTTATTTAATTACACTACAATGAATTATTCAAGCATCTATACTGTGCTTAATATTGTATGAATTCTCAGATGTTATATATCAATTTTATAGATAAAGGTTTACTACATGTTATGGTTATTCAATTTTAATCATTTTTTTGTTATTGTATCCATTTCGAACTTCTGCAAAGATGAGAAACAAAAAATAACAACACTACAACAATACTACTAACATGTGAGAATTCATACAAAATTAAGCTCACTATGGATGCTTTTTTGGATTCTCTTAAGGTTATAAAAGTTTATTTTTATTGTGAAGTGTGCTGTGATATCTGGTGTATAGGTACGGAATTAATTGCTGGTCACTTTCATACGGGATTGTTTTGTTCTATGTGGCCGAGAGAGACTCTGGCCGCTATCGTGTATGTATTGCGAATTAAAATGCAGTTTACCTTGAATTCTGAATTTAACGATCTCGGTCGAATTCAGTCCTTATCGACTGTTTTCGCGTATTTGTTTAGGTTTTGTTTTTGCTTTTACAATAATGTGTGATGTGTTCGATTTGTGGATATATTTGCTCCTCAAAATTGCGCCTGAACCGTTTTAGTTTATTTTAATGCATTATTTATGACAAGACATAACATTAATGTATTGTTTTTACCACCTTTCTATGTTAGTAAAAATAATAAATCACAAAAAATAATTCTGCGATATTTGGTTTTGTGCAGAGTTTCATGTTGTAATTTAATATTTAGTAATATATTATTTGACGAGCACATAATGGTCATAATGCTACAATTAGCGAGCATGAAGTTTAGACAGGAGTCTCCTCATAAATTACATATGTTATAATTTTTATTAATAAATTATTTTATGATTATACATAGAGAAAAAAATTAAAATTTGTGTTACGATGTGTGCATTCACAATGCACACATTGTAACACTGTTTTTTAAGTTTTTAGTAACTTTTTTCTAAGATTAGTCACATTGATATCAAATGCCATTTGTCAAAAGTAAATATCGATAACCACATACTGCCTTTTTGGCATCGCTTGGAATCACAAACTGCGAAATATCTATATTCTATACATATTTAAACATGCGTGCAGCATGTTATAGTATGGCCAAAGGATTGGGGTTTCCTATTTTTGCTCCGTTCACCAAAATACACCAGCATGATGTTTGCTTTTTCTTTATCTATAAATTTTTTACAATTTAGTCTAAATATACATTTTTTGTTTAATTAAATTTGTACCGACATTTGGTTTAAAAGCTTTAAAATTGACAAATGGTTACTGGTTACGAATTTTTAGGTCAATTTGTCACACTCATTTTCCTTAGATCGTTTTAAAAATATAATTATTTGAAAGGTTTACTTATCACAGGTTCAACTTCCAATAAAAACTATTTTCTTTAAGAAAAGAAACAATCGATTTGTTGAAAGATTCAAAAGTTAGAGGATCCGTCAATTTGAATGATGGTATTTAGAGATAAACGCTTTGGTTGTGCCGGTGTAATTCATTTTATATGAAATGGTAGACAAATTATACTTTTTAACGTTCTTTTTCAATCTGAATTCATTAAAAGTAATAATTTACTCAATTTTCCGCAATATTACTTCAATTATTTTAGAAACAATTAATAGTAATATATTATAGTTTCTAGCTTAATTTAGATAGATTAAGATTTTGGCTTTAATTCATATATGTATAACAGAAAATAACAAAATTTTAGTTAAAAAGTTACAAAAACAAAACTTTTCGAATTTTTAGGTCAATTTTTCACACCCATTTTTCTTAAATCGTTTTAAAAATCTAATTAGTTGAAAGGTTTACTTATCACAGGTTCAACTTCCAATAAAAACTATTTTCTTTAAGAAAAGAAACACTCGATTCGTTGAAAGATTCAAATGTTAGAGGATCCGTCAATTTTAGTGATCGTATTTAGAGAAAAACGCTTTGGTTGTGCAGGTGTAATTAATTTTTATATGAAATGGTAGAAAAATTATACTTTTTAACGTTCTTTTTCTATCTGAATTCATTAAAAGTAATAATTTACTCAATTTTCCGCAATATTACTTCAATTATTTTGGAAAGAATTAATAGTACCTAATATATTATAATTTCTAGCTATTAATTTAGATAAATTAAGATTTTGGCTTTAATTCATATATGTATAACAGAAAATAACAAAATTTTAGTTGAAAAGTTACCAAGACAAAACTGTTCGAATTTTTAGGTCAATTTTTCACACCCATTTTTCTTAAATCGTTTTAAAAATCTAATTAGTTGAAATGTTTACTTATCACAGGTTCAACTTCCAATAAAAACTATTTTCTTTAAAAAAAGAAACACTCGATTCGTTGAAAGATTCAAATGTTAGATGATCCGTCAATTTTAATGATCGTATTTAGAGAAAAACGCTTTGGTTGTGCAGGTGTAATTAATTTTATATGAAATGGTAGAAAAATTATACTTTTTAACGTTCTTTTTCTATCTGAATTCATTAAAAGTAATAATTTACCCTATTTTCCGCAATATTATTTCAATTATTTTAGAAACAATTAATAATAATATATTATAGTTTCTAGCTATTAATTTAGATAGATTAAGATTTTGGCTTTAATTCATATATGTATAACAGAAAATAACAAAATTTTAGTTATAAAGTTACCAAGACAAAACTGTTCGAATTTTTAGGTCAATTTTTCACACCCATTTTTCTTAAATCGTTTTAAAAATCTAATTAGTTGAAATGTTTACTTATCACAGGTTCAACTTCCAATAAAAACTATTTTCTTTAAGAAAAGAAACACTCGATTTGTTGAAAGATTCAAATGTTAGAGGATCCGTCAATTTTAGTGATCGTATTTAGAGAAAAACGCTTTGGTTGTGCAGGTGTAATTAATTTTTATATGAAATGGTAGAAAAATTATACTTTTTAACGTTCTTTTTCTATATGAATTCATTAAAAGTAATGATGTACCCAATTTTCCGCAATATTACTTCAATTATTTTAGAAACAATTAATAATAATATATTATAATTTCTAGCTATGACTATTAATTTAGATAGAGTAAGATTTTGGTTTTAATTCATATATGTATAACAGAAAATAACAAAATTTTAGTTAAAAAGTTACAAAGACAAAACTTTTCGAATTTTTAGGTCAATTTTTTACACCCATTTTTCTTAAATCGTTTTAAAAATCTAATTAGTTGAAAGGTTTACTTATCACAGGTTCAACTTCCAATAAAAACTATTTTCTTTAAGAAAATAAACACTCGATTCGTTGAAAGATTCAAATGTTAGAGGATCCGTCAATTTTAATGATCGTATTTAGAGAAAAACGCTTTGGTTGTGCCGGTGTAATTAATTTTATATGAAATGGTAGAAAAATTATACTTTTTAACGTTCTTTTTCTATCTGAATTCATTAAAAGTAATAATTTACCCAATTTTCCGCAATATTACTTCAATTATTTTAGAAGCAATTAATAATAATATATTATAGTTTCTAGCTATTAATTTAGATAGATTAAGATTTTGGCTTTAATTCATATATGTATAACAGAAAATAACAAAATTTTAGTTAAAAAGTTACAAAGACAAAACTGCGAATTTTTAGGTCAATTTTTCATACCCATTTTTCTTAAATCGTTTTAAAAATCTAATTAGTTGAAAGGTTTACTTATCACAGGTTCAACTTCCAATAAAAACTATTTTCTTTAAGAAAATAAACACTCGATTCGTTGAAAGATTCAAATGTTAGAGGATCCGTCAATTTTAGTGATCGTATTTAGAGAAAAACGCGTTGGTTCTGCCGGTGTAATTAATTTTATATGTAATGGTAGAAAAATTATACTTTTTAATGTTCTTTTTCTATCTGAATTCATTAAAAGTAATAATTTACCCTATTTTCGGCAATATTAGTTCAATTATTTTAGAAACAATTAATAATAATATATTATAGTTTCTAGCTATTAATTTAGATAGATCAAGATTTTGGCTTTAATTCATATATGTATAACAAAAAACAACAAAATTTTAGTTAAAAAGTTACAAAGACAAAACTGTTCGAATTTTTAGGTCAATTTTTTAGACCCATTTTTCTTAAATCGTTTTAAAAATCTAATTAGTTGAAAGGTTTACTTATCACAGGTTCAACTTCCAATAAAAACTATTTTCTTTAAGAAAAGAAACAATCGATTTGTTGAAAGATTCAAAAGTTAGAGGATCCGTCAATTTGAATGATGGTATTTAGAGAAAAACGCTTTGGTTATGCCGGTGTAATTCATTTTATATGAAATGGTAGAAAACTTATACTTTTTAACGTTTTTTTTTCTATCTGAATTCATTAAAAGTAATAATTTACTCAATTTTCCGCAATATTACTTCAATTATTTTAGAAACAATTAATAGTAATATATTATAATTTCTAGCTATTAATTTAGATAGATTAAGATTTTGGCTTTAATTCATACCTATATGTATAACAGAAAATAACAAAATTTTGGTTAAAAAGGTACAAAGACAAAACTGTTCGAATTTTTAGCTAAATTTTTTACACCCATTTTTCTTAAATCGTTTTAAAAATCTAATTAGTTGAAATGTTTACTTATCACAGGTTCAACTTCCAATAAAAACTATTTTCTTTAAGAAATGAAACACTAGATTCGTTGAAAGATTCAAATGTTCGATGATTCGTCAATTTTAATGATCGTATTTAGAGAAAACGCTTTGGTTGTGCAGGTGTAATTATTTTAAATGAAATGGTAGAAAAATTATAGTTTTTAACGTTCTTTTTCTATTTGAATTCATTAAAAGTAATAATTTACCCAATTTTCCGCAATATTACTTCAATTATTTTAGAAACAATTAATAATAATATATTATAGTTTCTAGCTATTAATTTAGATAGATTAAGATTTTGGCTTTAATTCATATATGTATAACAGAAAATAACAAAATTTTAGTTGAAAAGTTACAAAGACAAAACTGTTCGAATTCTTAGGTCAATTTTTCACACCCATTTTTCTTAAATCGTTTTAAAAATCTAATTAGTTGAAAGGTTTACTTATCACAGGTTCAACTTCCAATAAAAACTATTTTCTTTAAGAAATGAAACACTCGATCCGTTGAAAGATTCAAATGTTAGATGATTCGTCAATTTTAATGATCGTATTTAGAGAAAACGCTTTGGTTGTGCAGGTGTAATTAATTTTAAATGAAATGGTAGAAAAATTATACTTTTTAACGTTCTTTTTCTATTTGAATTCATTAAAAGTAATAATTTACCCAATTTTCCTCAATATTACTTCAATTATTTTAGAAACAATTAACACTAATATATTATAATATCTAGATATTAATTTAGATAGATTAAGATTTTGGTTTTAATTCATATATGTATAACAGAAGATAACAACATTTTAGTTAAAAAGTTACAAAGACAAAACTTATTAGTTTTGTTTCACTTTTTCGATAAATTTGTCTGAGAACTTCAATAACACTTTGAAAGAAAAGTTTGTTGAACTCCATCATTTGTTGATTTTATTTATTAAGTGTCAAGTATAGCCAAATAGTTTGCAGAACAAATCGTGTTTCATTCTTTATTATTTGATCAACTGAAAACTAATGGAAGCTTGCATTAAGAAGATTCATAGAATTATGTAGTTCTTCTAATGTTAACAAACAATTGGGTAAAATGACCATCACATCTTTTTAACACCGCATAGGCAAGATTTCATTCGTCAACAACTTTTTTCTTCAAAAAACCAACCACAAATCCGTCCGACCTCCATCAAATCGCACACCACTTTGCGTATTGTTGCCATCAGAGTTCCGATACCACTGAGAAAAAAAAAATACATAGGAACGTAAGTCTGTGATTATAATCACTGGCGAGCTGCCGAGCTCTTGGAATGTTAATTGCCGCAGGTGATGGCATAGACCAGCAAGCAGCAGCAAAGGGGGTCTACCCCCCCACCACTCATGATTATTCGAAGGTGTGTTCCGTATAGCCAAGACGCTCGTCTACATGTGCTCGTAGCGGTGTCCACGAAAGAATGAAGAAACTCAGTTCATATCATCTCATGAAACACCTTCCTTGTTCTTCTTCTTCTTCTATTTCTTCTACTGCTTCTTCTACCTCTTCTTCTTCTTCTACATCTTCGTGATCGTCATCTTTTCTCCATACATCTTCTCCATTCATTTGATTAATGCTCGTACAGGTATTTACACACAATATCGGTGTTGGTGTCGATCTATATCAGAGCGACAACGATATCGCCTTGTAACAATTGGCGATCGGGCTTGATGGAATAATTGATTTGTCACGGATCTATAATGTGGGCTCTATAATATGGGAGATTATGGGAGATAGTCTACGAGAGACACTTGCGTTCCATCGTTGGAACTACACTCCTCAAAATAATAAAGTTTAAGTTAACTTAAGTCTCAGAGGAGCGGCAAGAGTCAAAGGAGTTCGCTTGCTAACCATACGTAAGTGGGGTATCATAAAGAATCGGTAGATTACTGAAGAAATCGGGTATCACGGTAAGGTACAGAGCACCAGCAAAGGTAAAGGATATTTTGCCTAACCCAAAGGATATCACACCACTCCTGAAGAACGAAGGGGCGGTATACAAGATAACATGTGAGTGTGGAACATGCTATGTAGGACAGACAGGACGAAGTGTCGAATGTCGAGTCAAGGAGCACAGTAGAGACACCCGGCTACGCAAGATCCAACAGTCCGCTGTTGCTCAACACTGCCACGAGTCGGGACACACAATGAATTTCGATGACGTGACGATGTTGGCAAGGGTGGGTTACACAAAGAGAAAAGATTTCTTGTTTCAAAGAAATGTATTTGTTTGAATTTATTCTTTTGGGTCAAAACATATTTCTTTGACGCCAACAATATTTACTTCATTGAATACTCTAGTTTATTTGCTTGCAGAGATTAATTTATTTGAAATATTTATTTAAGTGGAATAAATATATATGGATACAAACAAAAATTACTTTCCTTTAAAGTAATATTTTAGTTTTGATTTTAAAAAAACGTTTCTTTACACCAATGAAATATAATTTTGATTCTAACATATAAATTTGTATATAAGGAGAGATTTATTTCGCTTAAAGTAATATTTTGTCTTTGGCTTCAAAATAGGTTTACTTCCGCCAAAGAAATCATATTTTGATTAAAATAAATATATTTTTACACAAGAAGATATTTATTTCCTTCAAAGTAATATTTTTGTTTTGGCTTTAAAATAGGTTTCCTTCCACCAAAGAAATCATATTTTGATTCAAATAAATATATTTTTAATGTCATCCAACTGTATTGTTAGATGGCGCTGTAAACTCTCTCCTCGCACTTCGTACATATCGAGAGTATAAAGCCGCGTGATCGACAGTATAGAACTTATAGAGTACAGTGCCTGCAGGTTCAAGTTGCGATTACAAATCAGAGTACACTTTACTAACTTAACCTTGACTATATGTTGGGTTGGGAAGACCAAGCACTGGTCGAGGATGTGCGACATCCCAAAAAGGAGGTGACACATGGCGAGTCTTCTGAAAAATTCTTGTCTATTAATTCCTTCAACAAATTAGTAATTTTAAGCATTTTAACTCGACCAACAATTTTGTTAATTTTAAAAAAATGTAATTCTTTCACTCAACACAATCATAATTATTTGAAGTAAATAAATCTCATTTCTTATAATACACAAATTGCAAACTTTTTAACTGGAAACATAAGTTGTTTGACGCAAATCAATGTTCTTTCTACCAAACAAATATTTCAAATAAATGCGTTTTTACCCGCAAATAAATATTTCTTTGCCTCTATTGAAACAACAAATTTCTTTGAGTCAATGCATATTTATTTGAATCAAACAAAAATTTCTCTCTGTGTAATTATCATCGAACGCTTATTAGAGAAGCCATCGAAATTTACAAACAATTTACAAACGGTACTGACGTTAGTAAGGTCTGGAAATGGATCCTAACGCGGTCAGGTGGAAAAGCACATGGGAGCGGTAGCTCCAAATGTTCGAAGTGAGGTGTAAATTGAGGTATATAAGGGAGTTTTTCTTGGTAGGTCTTCAGTATTCACAAATATTTGTTTAAAAAATGTTGACATAGTCATTATCACCATATAAATCTAAATTCTACACAGAAAATTGTAACAAAAATTCCTTAATCTGTCTGAATTTGGGGCGTTTACCTTATGTCATTATACCTTATGGCTTATTGTTGAGTGTCTGTGTAAATTGTTGATGTGGTTGTGTCGGACGGACGGTGCGATGATTCACAAAGCCTGGATGGAATTAATCAATTCGTTGCATAATTATTAACGCAATCGCTTGGACACTTGTAGGTAGATAATTGCAAGTCGATGCTAAATTCTATTTGCTCATGCAAGTCCTCTCGCTTTCATAAGTACGTCTTCAATTTTCCATTACGGTCATTGCAACAGATGGGTAGACACGTAGACTCAACTGGCTTATCTGTACTACTTAATAATATCACTTAACTTTATCAGAGATTTTTTTCAAATTAACAACGTGCTATTAGTACCGTGTCTTATAGAATAAATACTCAATTAGAACGCGCTCTGATGTTGTTAGGAAGATGGCGTCACGTAATAATGACAACAGTGACATATCCAATGTATACAGTTTTAAGAGAAATTAAATTTTCTACTATTAATTGTATTAATTTTTACTTTATCATACGCAGTAAGATAAAGTATTGTAATCATGCCGAAAAAAAAATTGAGATTTTAGCGGAAATAGGTCTTTTTGGGTCCCCTGAACATTTTTGACCAAGGTACAAAAAAATGTCTGTGTGTGTGTGTGTGTGTGTGTATGACTGTGTGTAAACGATTTTTGTGACGACGATTCCGGAGAAACTACTAAAGGTATCGGAACGAAAGTTTATATTTAGAAGTTTTGTTACCAAACTTAGAGCTGAAAAGCTTTTGGTTGAAAGGGGTCCAAATGAACTGGTAGTTTATTCTAAGCCTTTTTGAAAGATTTTGCAAATGAGCCGCCATTTCTGTAATTTCGACAAAATAGTTAATTAATAAATTAAAGTAGAAGAAATTTTGTATAATTTATGCCTATGACATTTTTTGGTAAAATTAATAGTTTAGCTTCAAGAGCAAATTCTATTTGATCGAGATCGGTCGCATCTGCATTGATATGAAATTACATAGTAGCCAGGATTTTGACAAATATTTTTTTGTGTTGTCACATTCGAAAACAGCTGATCTCATCATGATCAGAGGTTGGAGGACCACTATGGAACGTTGCCGCTGTAGTGCGGCAAATTATAAAATACAAATTTCAAATAAAATAAGATCACCAATTTGATTGTTTGTTGATAAGAAATATCAACCCGTCTTTATATCTAATTCTAAAAACGATAAATTGCGAAAATTATAAATAAAGCATAGCGATGAGTGTAGTTTTATTTTAGTATGTTGGTAGGGATGTGTCATGAACAAATATAAATGTGTCAGAATTTGAATTACCTTTTTAAGGTGCGGTTTCATTAGTGATAATGGCAGTGGTAGCCGACGCCATTATAGTATTTCCAATAGAAAATTGCTAGTGACTCATGTTTATGTACATGCAAACTAATATGTGTCATTATCACGATATGTAAGAAATAGTATAATTTCGTATTCTACCACCGCCATTAGCTACCACTACCTACCAATCGGAACGCACCTTTAAACTTGACGTTTCGTCAAAGTGGTACCAGCCTAGCATTTACTATACAGAAATAATTTATTTATTTTTTCAAAAAACGCATTTCTTAAAAAGCAACACAATAAACGTTGATGTCGCTCCTGCCAAAAACTAGATAGCGCGACTCGCTCACATGCGTCGGCGACACTCCGCCTTCGGTGACGCGCCGCATCACCGCTCGTCGCGCTATTCCGTACTTTCGGCATTTGTGACATAAATAACTATTATTCTAATGACGTAGTGTAGGTAGTGTCAAATGCTGATGCTTTGACAATACCTACGATTTATCTCAATAGAAGAGATTCTCATGCAGCTAAACTATTAATTTTATATTTTGTATGATAAAGTCATGTGCCTGGCCACATCAGATTTTTTACGTATGACGTTAGCAACACTGTTTCAATGGCAACCCAGTGTTTTTAATAAGTCAGTCATTTCTGAACAAAACATCTAATTTATTAAAATTAAATTAAATAAATAAAGAACATTTCTGTTAAAACTGCAAGTTGATTGGTTAGCTTTTAAGGTCTTGGCGTAGGTTTTTGGCGTTCTACTCAAAACTAGTTATATGTCAAATGTCTGCTTTTGCATTAAAAGTGCACACATTGTAACACTGTTTTTAGTAACTTTTTCTAAGATTGATACACAGCTACAAAGTACACATTGATTGTTGATATCAAATGCCCTGGCCATATGTCAAACGTACAACACATAACCACACACTCCCTCTTTTTAATCGCTGTCTATCGCATAAACTGCGAAATATCAATATTTCATACATATTTACACATACGTGTAGCCTGCTATAGTATGGCCAAAGGATTGGGGCTTTCTTAGTTTTGCTGTGTTCATCAAAATACGCCAGCATGACAATTCGGTGATGTTTTGCGACTCGGGTAAGTGATCGCCATCATTTGTTTCAACTAAACATCAAATCACCATTTCAGATATAATTCAAGGACCGCATTTACTTTAATAAGGTATTATGCGAAGATCAAACCTACATCGTAGATATAAAAGATTTTAATTACTGCTGCGAGATTGTATATGCCCAATAAATGGTTTATTGAATGTCAGCATACACGTAGGAAGCTATAATACATTTAAAGTGTTGACCAATATAGTAACCACAATTTTTAAATTTATATAAAATTAATGACGCAAAGTAGAAAAATAATATATTACACTCGTTTTGTAGACGTATTGGCGCACTGGTCGTGCCCAAAACAACTCGTGCGCCAATTTGACGTCTTATAAAACTTATATAATAATATACTATTATTTAGTATAACTTCCAACAATAAAATTATAAACCCCTAACCACAACAAGTATTTTAGAACCTAAATACGTATTTCAGCAACTATGTTGCCATCTTCAGTAGAACCTAAAAAGAGGAAAAGAGAGATTGGCACTTCATAGTATCTTTACTGGATATTGTCCAAGCAAATCACTAGTGGAAGTGACGTCCATGTTAAAAATTAGCCTATATATATATACCCATTTGTTGTTCACACCTCAGTGAATTTTGATCATTGAAGCGTAAAAAACAAGTTTTAATTAAAGCAGGTCAAACAATGGCGAACTAGGTATAGGACCCCTGTCTGAATTTATTAATTTATCTCTATTCAAGTGAATAAAGATACTTTCCAAGCTGTTTAGTTCCCTATTATTTGACACAGCTTTTACAAGTTTTAAGTCATCTAAAACTACTTTATGACCTGTGTCTAAAATATGTTGAGCCACACTAGATTTTTCAAAACGATTATATTTAAAATGAGCTACATAGAATAGAAATATATTAGAAATTGACGTGTAGAATAGAAATATAATAGAAATTGACGTGTATCGGAAAGATACTAACACAATCAGGTTTATCCCTAATGATTCGCAGCATCCTTTTCAACAAAAATTGTCTTTTATTAGTTGTTTAGTAAATAGGTTATTGAAATTTCCATTGTCCGCGGATAGATATCAGCAAGAATTATTGTTTATTAAGAATGTTGTCATACATAATGGGTACCCTGAGAAAATAGTTGATAGAATGATTAAGAAGCAGAATCAAAAAATGTATGTAAATCAAATATCTACTTTAAATACTTTGTCTGTAGAAAAGAAGAAATATGTTAAAATACCGTTCGATTGTGCATATACAAGGGGTTTGAGAAGTATTTTTACATCACAAAATCTCTGTATGGCATATTCAACTCATAATAGCATAAAAAACCTTCTTGGAAACCCAAAGGATAAGGTAGATGTACTTAATAAATCTGGTATATATCAAATGTCATGACTGTGAAAAAGAATACGTCGGCCAGACTAGAAGAACAATTTTAACTAGGTTCAAAGAACATGTAGCTCATTTTAAATATAATCCTTTTGAAAAATCAAGTGTGGCTCAACATATTTTAGACACAGGTCATAAAGTAGTTGTAGATGACTTAAAACTTGTAAAAGCTGTGTCAAATAATAGGGAACTAAACAGCTTGGAAAGTATCTTTATTCACTTGAATAGAGATAAATTAATAAATTCAGACAGGGGTCCTATACCTAGTTCGCCATTGTTTGACCTGCTTTAATTAAAACTTGTTTTTTACGCTTCAATGATCAAAATTCACTGAGGTGTGAACAACAAATGGGTATATATATAGGCTAATTTTTAACATGGACGTCACTTCCACTAGTGATTTGCTTGGACAATATCCAGTAAAAATACTATGAAATGCTAATCTCTCTTTTCCTCTTTTTAGGTTCTACTGAAGATGGCAACATAGTTGCTGAAATACGTATTTAGGTTTCTAAAATACTTGTTGTGGTTAGGGGTTTATAATTTCATTATTAAGTTCGCCACAGTCTCCAAAATATTGTCATTAACTTCCAACATCTAAACTAAGCATTTTGCAATATTCTCACGTCACATATCAGGACTATAAAGATATAACAGTTCGTCCTGATTTGGTACCTCAAAGGCATTAATCAGAACGGACAACAGTCTATCCAATAAGGCCAATTAGCATCGGTAAATATTTACAAGGACACGGACCTATATTTGTTTTGGATTCTAACGGAAGAAAAAATAATTTATACGCATATCGTAGCGCAGGTATGGCACGAGGAACTATCGCTGTATTTGTCGAGTGTATTAGGAGTCAGATATAGAGGAGAGGCATGCCTCCTCGATTAATATTCATGAAATTAAGGAATTTTCAATTGGCGACATCGATAGCCTAGACGAGTGACGCACACTATCTGGTATTTACTATTCGCCGACGAGCGCGCAGTCAGATTGTGTGAGAAGCAACCGGAGAGAGAAGCGCGTTGACTTGAATTAACATAAAACGAAATGCCCGAGGCGTTAGTCCTACCCAGAGGAAGCACTTCAGATAAAATTCCATCTGGTCATAAGCATACAAAAGAAGCGTATACTCAACTAGCCAGGAGGTGTATACATTATACAATTAGCTTTCGTATATGTGTATGACTGTATCTATTTAACTATGTTCGTTGTTGTGTTCAAAGATTATAATATTATATGCAATGCTCCAAAGTATAGATACTTTACCATGGAAGCAAAAAAAAATAATAAGAAAAACACTTATACTTTGCTGTATATGTCAGTGGCGTAGCTACCATGGGTGGCACCCTAAGAATGAAAAGTTAAAACCGTTAAAATTAGCAAAAATCCGATAAACATAAAGTTTATAAAGATAATTTTATTTAATTAATACACTACTATACTACTAAGTCCTAATATTATGATAATAATAGTACTAATGATTATAGGTACTATCGTTACCCCTTAAGTTTTATTCGTTTAACTTTAGCAATTAATTACTCCAGAAATAATCTATAGATTTCAACGAATAAACAAGTAAATCACCTGCGGAATGCTAGTTTTCAATGTGCATTTTTGTAAAATCATTGGATTAGTGGTTGACCTACAAAAAGTTATATTATGCAATGCCAGCAATTCCGTTATTAGAAGAGCTAGAATAATGAAATATAGACTATAGGCTATCCACTAATTCATAGGTTTAAAGTTTATTACATAATCATTGTTTATCTTGCATTTTTCATACAAAAGATCGTGCTGAAACTCCGCGTGAATTCCGACGCTCTACGGTCTTTGGGGTGCTGTGGAGAAGGGAGGCGTTAGTGGTGCTGTCATGTCGGAGAGAACCGACACAGCTGAGAGAACCGGGGCAGCTTATTATCAATACACAAAAAGAACCATACCTTGACAAGGTAGTAATTTTAACTAACAATTAAATTCTTAATTTTTGCATAATTTTGATTATAATGTGTTACCAGGTACGAGAGAAATCTCTTCTATCGATTGGCGTTTATGTTTTCTTCAGTTTTATACAATAAGGTTGTAAACAAGATTTTGATGGAAGCGGATAGCTCTAATAATATGGAGTTAGCAGATTTTCCGATTAGTGGTGAATACTAAATTAAGTTTGCTTGATAAACCCAAAAAATATTTAAAAAGTATGCCCGATTTTGTTATATAAATATTCAAACTATTATAACAGTTTCAACAGCTTATTTATTAATAATATTTAAATACATGCAGAAACAATATACAATAAATACAACTCTTGATATATTACATATATTACAAACGTCAGCTCTGAGCGTATAAAACTTAAAAATATCAAAAAAACTTTAACAAATTTAGCATCGTAAATTTGTAGACACTTAAAATATTTTGCAGATCACTCATTAATTTTAAATGCTAAACCCGAAACCCGATTTAAATTGCCAAGAATTTCCATGGGACTTCCAAATGCTCGTTCGTGGTTCTGTTATCTTATTGACTCATTTTGCCATTATTTTTTAATTCGGTAATCTGTCGCCGGATATCCAAATTTCTTTGGCGTGGCATAATCGCCGTGTCCTTATATGTATTGTGTCCGTAAACACTGTTCTCCTAGTAACTAATGCGCGTGCGATCCGCCACTACTTGCGGCGTCGCTGTCGATCCCTTCCCCCGCTCGCCCGAAAGACCGAAGAGCGCCGCGTCAATTGCAGCAATCATGAGACCCTTCAACTCGATCTTTTGTAGGGAAAATGCAAGATAAACCATGATTATGTAATAAGGTTTAAACCTATGAATTAGTGGGTAGCCTATAGTCTATATTTCATTATTCTAATAAAGGAATTGCTGGCATTGCATAATATAGCTTTTTGTGGGTCAACCACGGATCCAATGATTTTACAAAAATGCACATTGAAAGCTAGTATTCCGCAGGTGATTTTGCTTTTTAATTCGTTGAAATCTATAGATTATTTCTGGAGTAATTAATTGCTAATGTTAAACGAATAAAATTTAAGGGGCAAAAGCAGCGCCAATTCTTCTTAATTTGGAAAAATCGGGAAAACGCCAACATATACAGCTTTCTAAATTTTATGAGCTGTAGCATATTAATCAAGGACAGCAAATTTTTTCAATTTTTTTCGCCCCTAGTTCTGCGAGAAAATCGACATCAAAAGAATGGACATAATATATGGCCACGATAGTACACATCACAGTACAGCCACTCATAAAAATTCGCAAAACTGTAGTGATTGCCACTGGTAAATATTTTAATCTGCTGTAATTATTTATTTAATAACTTACAAGCATTTATACATTATCACAATTGATAACTAAATCTTTTACTATGGATAACTGGTTAAAATGGCTTCAAGTCTGAAGTGATTTATAGTTGAAAAACATAATGATGGTTGTTATTTTCACGGTCGGGTGTCACCCCAAAACGATTAGAAAGATTTGTTCTGAAATCCTCGAAAGTGACAATAATGAATACAGAAACACAAAAACATACACCATTTCTTTCATAAACAAACGATATCATCAGACAGACAATTATCAGATTTTCAAGTACTTACCACTACAGGCACATAAGTGGGTACTTATCTATAACATTCCACCTTCATAAAGTACATATGTGCACTCAAAATAGGCAAACACAAACATTCATACCTGTTAATACAACGGTCGTACCTCACATTGTTTTTACGACGATCAGGAACGTATTTACTATTCGTTTTTAACCTAAGCGTTTCTCGAGACGAAAATAGCGATATTTGCTATGCGAATAACCCCCCCATAAGTGAAATAACTTGTACGACTGAATACCTTTGCAATGAAAATGGTTACCTCTGTATGTCTGACTACCATCTCGTGGAAGTAAAGGTACACATAGGTACCGAAGCCTGTATATGCGAGTATGTGAAGTTGGAATGTAACTTGCATATTTCCGTCGGTGCAAAAAATGGCGTTTCGTGACGTCACAAGCGAACGTTACGTAATAAAAATGATAAATATTTTGCATGCTGCCGCTTATCTCTCCGTACGGGTATAATAGGTTGAATGGGTTGAACAAATCCAATGTCAAACTGGTAATGGTTTTGCGCAAGCCATGGTCATTATGTTATATTGCGCTTATATACTATCGAGTTCACATATTATGGCGAAAACAACGTCGTGGTAATCTATTTTATATTGTTAAAACGTGTTTGTATGTGTTATTATAGGATCACGACTAAAGTTGGAAGTATGGAAATGTTTATTTTTCATGTCTAGCTTACTGATGATTTGCCTAACTATTCCTGAAAACTGCAACTGTCTAGAGAATAAGTTTGAATTATACTCAGAGAATATCGAACGTACATATATGAGTATAAACTCTAAACTCAAGAATGGATATTACAACTGATAGGTTTCATATATGGAGTTATTGCTTAATATAAATCATAGTTGGCCACACCCTGTAATCAATTAAACAGTTGAACACTCGTATTTAATTACTTTAGGATCGGGTTTCTCAACCGCAAACCGAAATTGACAAACATCCTGGTTGTGACATGGATAGAAGGATGAAAATATTCGAAGAGAACACTGTTAGTATTTATTGATATTTTCGGACTATATTGTCAGGTTGACAAAAATCAATTGATCAAAAAAAAAAAAACATCTCAAAGTTGTTAAATTTGCTCAAAAGAAACTTTTTTTTTAAATCAGTAGTAAGATTCAAATTACAAGAAAACTATGCCCCAAAACATAATTCTTTTATTCACATTTTGCATGTTACATCACAGGCTACTGATTTTTTAAACACAATTCGAAAAATTTGTTTGTTAATAAAATCGAAGACTGGAATTGTGCATATAATTACGTAAAAAATGACCCTAAACTAGTTTTTATTACATGAAAAGTACTGCTTTGCCAGCACAAGTATCCCAAAACACGCAAAAGTTTTTAGGGTTCTTTTCATTATTTTGACACAGAATCGCAAAAGCACAAAATGAAGAATGAGAATGAACGAATGTACAATTTTCAGTCTTATAGAATAGTAAAAAATAGTAAATGAATCTCTCATAAGAAATTGTTAATTTTAACATAATTTTATGTGACTTATATTAATGTGTCAATTAGTCAACATTATCAAAAGTATATGATAAAATATCGAGGATGTCCCACTTTTTACTCAGCAAAACTGTTTTGTAGATAGTAAATATAATGCTGAGTAAACATTTTCATATGGACTTGTTCGTTTTTTTTTTTTGCAGGTAGGTAAATAAAAAGTTTCAATATTTCAACTGGCTGTTACTGAAGAAATTAAAAAAAATATGTAAGACCATATTTTAAACATTTTACTCAGAACGACATTTTCTTTCTAAAAAATAATTTTGCGTAGAAAAACTGGAAAACCCTGTAGTTCGTAATAATAATATCGACTTTAGATCAGATTGTAAAAGTAGAATAAACGAAAAAACAAACAAAAGAAGAAATATTAAAGTTGATATAAAATCTTGATTCTTTCGAAATATTTATTCACTCTTTATTCGCAAAAATCTTTGCTGACAGTTTATTTTGTGATGTTTCCAAGCATTAAAAAAGCAAAAAAACTTGACATTATATGCAGGTTTTTAGTTGTATCTGGATTTGAGAGACATAGCAGTATTTTTTCTAATGAAAAAAAAAAAATTCTTCTGGTGAAAAACAAAATTCCTATAGAAAAAAGAATGACTTTTAGAATAGCTGTCAAGTCCAATAAAAATGACATGCACGAAAAAAAACGTAAATTGTCGTTTTTTAACTATTTTGCTTACAAAAACTATCAGCTTGATAAAAAAAAATATTTAGTATAAGCGAACAATAAACCATTTATTGACTTATTTAGTTAATTTGTCAAACATACAATAATTGAAATTACATGATCTGATACTAGAAATAGTGAATTAGTTTTTGAGAAAATCAGTGCAAAAATACTCAAAAAACCTGACACAACTCAACATTTTTGCCTCCAGGTTAGGGTTCAATGGAAACCAGATAAGTTGTAACTCGTTCAATTTTTTTATGTTGACCAGAGTAATTATTTAATTTCAATGATCGTATTTTTGACAAATTAAGTCCTTACGAATCTATGGTCTGATATCTAAATACAAGGGTTTATCGATTTTTGTATTAAGATAATTATCGTGGCTTACAAATATATTGTACACATTTAATTATTTTTTTAATTTAATTTTAATTTACTTTGTAAAATTGTGAAAAACTACTGTAATTGTTTGTGAGGTCAAATAACATTTTGAAGGAGTGGCCAGGCCAGAAAGGATACGCATAACCTCAATGTCCCATCGACAAATAGTGAAATATGTCAATACAAATTCCCACATTACTAGTCTAAAGTACCAATTACGTTCAGACGACTCAAAATTGATGACGTAGGTTCATTAGCTAAATTATCTATAATTATTACACTATAAGAGTATAAATATCACTAATTGGCTGTATAATTTTTCATATTAATTCAAATACAAACGACTCGTAATTCTATCAAGTTGTCATCAAGTTTTATTTGCATTGTTGGCCAGCCGTAATAGATGGCCGGTCAAGATGACTGGATCTCGTTGACCAGCCGACTCGATCTGATTTAAATCAACTCTTGGAATGCCGTCCGGTAAACGATTTGCAATTTACCGACATCAATCTCGATACTTGACCGGTACCGTTAACGAATTTTCTGGCCATGGTGAATCCGCATGGACATTGCCCTTGCAAAATACACACTCAAAGCAAATCCTTCCATCTTACCACTTACAGAGCAAATTTGAAGCAATATAAATGATTATTATACAGGGTCCTGCAACTAAGCTCCCGTCTTCTGTAGCTCACTTACTCATTAAGCTAAGAGGTTGACATTTTGCAGGCTTACCCTGTACTTCAAGGCACAATTCAAGAAATTATTTTTTATTATACAGGATGTTCCAAAAATGTGCAACGCCATGGTAATATATTTTTTTAAACTGCATGCTATACATTTTTCTACACATTTGGAAGCCTTTTATGGTTGCCTACATATCACCAAAATTTTATTGAAATCGGTTGAGGCACCGCAGCGGAAAAAATAAAAACCAAAAAAAAATTGATTTTGCCTCGTAGGCTTTAAAAATCAATAAAAACCACAAAATGCACCTCGTTAATAAAATTTTGCGATGTGCTTATTAAGTTAGATGTAATAGTCTCGTTAACCAAGTGACATTGATCCAAATAACACAGGGTGACCAAAATCGAGTGTCAAACTTGTCAAACTTCAAAGCGCGCTATTGTTCTTATTTTAAATAGGAACCCATAATTTTGTTTAGGTAAAACGATGCGGAATTAAAGAATAAATATTGTTTCTGAATACAACCCCATCACAATTCCCAATATTTTAAAAGTTATTCACCAAAAACTCATTTTTCAACGTTTCCAACGGCAATTTTAGGTAATAAATATCGTACGTGGCGTTGAAACACAATTTATTACATCAAATATAACGCAGAGAGGTATTTTAGATTTTACTGTACTTAATTAAGTAGTTATTCAATTGCTAAATTTACTGCAAAATTTACCTATAGCCACATTTCCGTCCTTACTGCTATAGGTAAATTATGCAGTAAATTTAGCATTTGAATAACTACTTAATTAAGTACACTCAAATCTAAAATACGTCTTTTATTTTTTATGAAATAAATTGTTTTTCAAAGCCGCGTACGATATTGATTATCTAAAATTGCCGTTGGAAACGTTGAAAAATGAGTTTTTGCCGAATAAGTTTTAAAATATTGGGAATTGTTATGGGGTTGTATTTAGAAACAATGTTCTTTTTTTTACATAAAAAAAATTATGGGTTCCAATTTAAAATAAGAACAATAACACGCTTTGAAGTTTGACAGGTTTGACACTCGATGTCAAATGTCGAATGTCACTTGGTTAACGAGACTATTACATCTAACTTAATAAGCACGTCGCAAAATTTTATTAACGAGGTGCATTTTGTGGTTTTTATTGATTTTTAAAGCCTACGATGCAAAATCAATTTTTTTTTGTTTTTATTTTTTTCCGCTGCGGTCACTCAACCGATTTCAATAAAATTTTGGTGATATGTAGGCAACCATAAAAGGCTTCCAAATGTGTAGAAAAATGTATAGCATGCAATTTAAAAAAATATATTACCATGGCGTTGCACATTTTTGGAACACCCTGTATAATAAAAAATATTTTCTTGAATTGTACCTTGAAGTACAGGGTAAGCCTGCAAAATGTCAAACTCTTAGCTTAATGAGTAAGTGAGCTACAGAAGACGGGAGGTTAGTTGCAGGACCCTGTATATGTTACGGCTAAAATGGATACTTCGCTATAGTTTCAATACTAACTAGCTATTTTGCAAACTAACTAAAAGCGCTGTTATTTTGAAGGAATTCGCTCATTCTCGCAAAATAGCGGGTAACCAGCCGCCCGTTTACAAACTAGCTGGTTAGTTTGCAAACTGTCTACAAAATCTGGTTAAAATGGGGATTTTATATGAGTTTACTGATTAGCCACTAGTTTAAATACTAGCGGAAGTAGTTTAAAAAATTTCTTCCTTTTTTTTATTAATGTAGAATCTGTGGGTAGGTAGGTTAGGTTCATAGTAATGTGATACATTTTAATTTTGTCTATAAACTTAATTCAAAAATAAAAAAAAAGATTCACAAGACTTATTTAGTAGCGCGGTCTTTGCTTTGGTGGCATTTACTGTTACATGTTAATCCAGAGCTTACACATTTGCATTTCTTGTTGATACACTTTTTGGTACTTGACATCTTACGTAAGCCCGAGTGTATCCCGAGACTGAAGTACACCCAATAGACCAGGGTCGATAATTTTTAAAACCAAAAAAAAAAAATAAAAGTAGAATGAAACCCATTGGAGCAGGAAGAGAATATAACAAAAATGAAAGGAAAAATAATTTACGGGCGATCTGAGGTCGGGAAGTGGGAGAGGGTGAGCTTTTAAGGGTAAGAAACGGTTTTTCTCGATTTCCGGCAAAACTACAAGTCCTATGGAAAAAAGTTAAATGGCAAAGTTGTAGGTAATAAAAAGATCTACAACTTTTGTATTTACATAACCTCAAAATTTATGTGAAAAATTCGAATAGCCAAGTTTTTGGTTTTTTATTTTTATCTCTTACAACGAAAAATTTTCTTTCACGAAATTTGGTGAAAACTTGCCTTGTTATGTCCCAAACACACTGTAATTTTTTTTTGATTTAAAATATTTATTTTTTCATCTTATTTTGACTTAATATCGAAAAAGCAGCCTAATTTTCATTCGAAAATTCTCACGTCAAAATATCTTCTTTTTTAATAAATCCGGTGGGCTTTTTGTTCGTTGAAATCTCTACTTTCTGATGGCGACAAAAAAAGTATACATTACTATGGTAAATTTTCTCAAAAAATGCAAAGAAATGGAAAAAATTAGAATCTGAATTTTTTTAATCGTTGTGTATAATTTTGAGATATTTATTAAAATTTATAGTTTAATTACTCGAAAAACGTAAGATTCCATGTTACATTGATAAACAGAAAAATTACAAATCCATAAAACACGAAGATTGCAAAAATATCCGAAAATAGTTGTTCTAAATATAATTAGAGCTAGGATTTAAAGGGTACTTCATCTAAAAAATGTGACTGCTGCCTTTTTTATCAGTAAAAAAGTTAGTTTATTAAATTCTAATTACATTTGTTAGTATCCATTACTTTTTGTCTCTTCTTTGATGGCATGTCTTCATCGTTAGATTCGAGTAGATCTTCGAAGTCTTCAAGACCATCACCGTCTTCGTCTCCAATATTAGTTCCAGTCTGTGTTGGTTCTTCATCCAGAATTTCATCTGAATCACTAAGTTCTTCGTAGCTTTTTTCTTCTACATTGGAGCATTTTTCAAAACAATGACAATTTAAGCATAAATTTGTGCATTTGAAACCATTTTTTCGGCAGCCACATTTTAAACTTCTACATTCAGTTGCACAGCTGCAGCAAATCGTTTTAAGCAATAGTTCCGGAATTAGTTCCTTTTCTGTAAATTTGGGCATAATGCCACGTTGATGTTGCTTCCAGCCCCAATCCGTTGCTGTCAGTTCGTTACCCAGCCAAGTTTGAAGCTGATAATATGCCCTGTAACAATGTTGTTCTGCTGCACCTTCTGTGGGTGGGAGATTTGCCAATATGAAAGATGATTTAATTTTTGCCAATTGATATTTTCGAAATCTGAATTGATTCAGTGTTATATTATCATTTTTTAAAAAATCGGTTACGAATTCTTTCCATTTCTTTGCATTTTTTGAGAACATTTACCATAGTACTGTATAAATTTTTTTACACCATCAGAAAGTAGAGATTTCAACGAACAAAAAGCCCACCGACTTTATTAAAAAAGGAGATATTTTGACGTGAGAATTTTCGATTGAAAATTAGGCTGAATTTTTTTTGTAATAGGTAAGGATAAAAAACCTAAAACTTGGTTATTTGAATTTTTCACATAAATTTTGAGGTTATGTAAAAAAGTGTAAATACAAAAGTTGTAGATCTTTTTATTACCTACAACTTTGCCATTTAAGTTTTTTCCATAGGACTTGTAGTTTTGCCGGAAATCGAGATAAACCGTTTTTTACCCTTAAAAACTCACCCTCTCCCACTTCCCGACCCCAGATCGCCCGTAAATTATTTTTCCTTTCATTTTTGTTATATTCTCTTCCTTTTCCAATGGGTTTTATTGTACTTTTATTTTATTTCATTTTTTTAAATTTTCAAGGGCATCAGCACTGGTCTACAACTGCAGCCCGAAGGGTAATTTCAGTATCCTTCACATCTTCAATTGACAAACATTACTGATTAGTGATTACAAATATCAAATGGATTGCGCGAGAAAAGTTGCCACAACAACCTTCTACTTTCTACATAACCTCACACTTACAGTGCAAGTAAACTAATGTTGCAGGCAGTCCATTCAGTTTATAGACTAGCCAGGAATGTTGCTATTTTGGGTGACTAAAATGACTAATGTTACCATATTAGCCAACATCATAAATGCTTGTTATACAAACTATCTAAAATACTGGGCTAATATTAAAACAATTGTATAAAATAACGACATTAACCAAAACGAATACATATATAGCTTGCATACTAACCAACTAGTTTGTAAACTAGCTGCTGTTTACCCGTTATTTTGCAACAAACGGCAAAATACTTCAAAATAGCGGCGCTTTTAGTTAGTTTGCAAAATAGCTATTTAGTTTTGAAACTAGTTATGTATCCATTTTAGCCGTAACATATACAGTATTTCCTCGGATTGAGTTACAAAAGCAAAAAAATTATATTACTGAATAGTCAAGCATATCTCAGCAATACATAATTCGTCGGATATACACTACTAAAAAACTGAGGGGGAACACATTTTTCGAAAACTGTTTTTTTTTATAAATAATAGTTCTAGGCAAATCAAATTGGTGTGCTTCAAGAGCATATATTTAACTAAAGAAAATTACAAAAACAGTGGTACAACCCTTAGTTACTTAAGAGTTACATCTAAAAACGTAAATTTATAACGCAAAACAAAATGAAAAAACAAAATTTCTAGTATGCTTTGAATTCACGTATGAAGCCTGCTAAAGATGAGAAATGAATTCAGTTGTCAATTTTCGTTGATTAGAAGCATCATTAGAAGTAAAATGAGGCATCTTAGTGATTTGAGATTTCAGATTCGTTATCCTTTGAACTAAGACGAGCAAATGCAATAGAAATTTCTAATCAAACTGTTAGAAACAGATTAAAAGAAGCGAATTTGAAACCAAGAAGACCTGTCCGCGCACCACGCCTTACGCAGCATCACAAAGCAGCGCGAAAGAGGTTTGCTCTGGATCACACAGATTGGCAACTTCGTCACTGGACGCCTGTACTGTTTACAGACGGGTCCAGATTTCGTTTAACTCGTTACGACGGTCGAGTACGTGTATATAGACGTCCTGGTGAACGCTACGCAGCCGCTACTATACAGGAAGTGGATAGATTTGGTCGTGGATCTGTGATGGTTTGGGCTGGAATCAGTATAGACAACAGAACTGGTCTTGTTGTGGTTCCTGGTAGACTACATGCCATGAATTACATCGAAAACATCTTGGAGGACCATGTGGTGCCTGCTGTATACGACGTCGGTCAAAATTTCATCCTAATGCAGGGCAATGCAAAGCCACATACCGCCGGCATCACCAGAAACTTTTTACAAGAACGTGGAATTCAGGCCATGGAATGGCCGGATTCCTGACCTGACTCCTATTGAACACGTGTGGGATCAGCTTGACCGACGTGTTCGCAAGCGCCCTAGTCCACCACTAACCATACATTAAGGTTTAATTTTATTTTATTTGTCAATTCTGGATAATAAGCAATTTATTAATTACATGTTGTAACCCTCGTCTACCTCATTCAGTATCTTTTTCTGGTTCTTTATGGTTAATCTAGGTCTTAGATAAATTACTCAAAATATGTATAATTAATTCTTACCTTTCTTGTATTTCCCATACTTCTTCCATCCAACATATCCAAGACCTGCTAGCGCCAAAAGGATGATAATTGTAAGAATCACAGCGGTGGCTATGGAACCTCCGCCGTAACACGTGGCTTCAGCTTGAGCTGCCACAATTCCGACACAACACAAGAAAGTTACAAACACAAACTGCGACCACATGGTTACGGAATAATTTCTTTTTCTTAGGCACAACAGTCTTTAGAAAACTTTAAGCACTATACCACCTTGGAACCATCGTATTTCTTTAGGATCTTCAGCATTCCATCTAAAAGGAAACATACAACAATCGTCAGTATTTTATAAAATATTTATTGAATTAAACTTAGAACTATAACTGAATGGATTAGTGGAAGTACAGAATAAGTCCAAAATTTTACGTTTCAAAATAAGATTTCAAGAAATTATTTTTGATTGTGCAGAATGTCCCAAAAAAGTGCAATATAATATATTAAATGTCATATAATATAAACTGTAATATATTTTTGAAATTGCAACTATATATTTTTTACACATTTGGAAGCCTTTTATGGTTACATACCACCAAAATTTTATTGAAATCAGTTTGAAATGGTTTTAAAACTCAATAAAAACCACAAATTGCACCTCGTTAATCAAATTTTGCGACGTGCTTATTAAGTTAGGTCTACTAGTCTCGTTAACCAAGTGTTATCAATCCAAATTATACAGGGTGACCAAAATCTAGTGTCAAAGTTCAAAGGGTGTTATTGTTCTTATTTTAAATTGGAACCCATAAATTTTTTTAGGTGAATTGCAGAATTAAAAAATAAATTTGTTTCTAGAAATAACGCCATCACAATTCCCAATATTTTAAAAGTTATTCGCCAAAAACTTATTTTTCAACGTTTCCAACGGCAATTTTAGGTAATAAATATCGTACGTGGCGTTGAAAAACAATTTATCTCATAATATATAACGCAGAGAAATATGTTAGATTTGAGTGTACTTAATTAAGTAGGTAACTCGTTTCGTGGTAACAAACGTCAACAAAACTAACCTCACTTTTCTATTGAACTGTCACATCGGGATGTACTAACATTATTGAAACACTATTATTTATATTTCACACTTAAATGTTCATAGATAATTAGTGATAAAATTGTAAAACTAATAAGATAATCGTTGTAATTTTGAAGTGAAATAAAATACATACATACTAAATGGAAAATACGCTATACATAGAGATTGTGGGTTTCGCTGATTATATTTAATATGGAAATAATTGGCAAAATAGTCACTAAATGCTAATTGACGTAGGTAGAAGCATAAGTAGGCGTGTAGTATTTAAACAAATAGTAAAATGATGACACACCAAACAGCAAAGGCGGTTCTGTATCCGGTATGATTTAAAATTGAGATTTGATATTTGCAACTATAGGTAATTTTATGCAGTGTGATCGATATGAAAAAATCTGATGTGGCCAGGCACATGACTTTATCTGACAATATATAAAATTAGTATTTTAGCTGCATGAGAATCTATTTGATCGAGATAGATTGTGTTTTCATTAAAATAAAACTAGTTAGCCAGGATTTGACAGATAAATAATTAAATAAATAAATAATTCCTTTATGAACATAAAACAATATTAAATGCAACAAAATAATATTTATATTTAGGGCGGAGATCAGCACACTTGTTTCCAAATTACCTTGCTCTTCCACTCAACCCCTTACGCAAACTAGAACTAAGACATAATTGTACCAATAATATAACAATAATTCGGAAAACAAAAACAATCAAAAAAATTACTCTAGAGTCTAATTACACGTAATTGCTGCAAACCCAAGTGAACAAAACATCCAAACCTCCGATGTGCGCTCAATGCCAAAAGTCCCCCCTGTTGAGCAAACAGACAACTCTTCACCTTTCCCCCAAAACTGTTTAACGATAATTTTTCATATCTTCCCTGAGACCATTGTATATGTGACTGACCTGGTAAGAGAATTGCCGTTTATACAGCTCAGCGCGATGGGCAGGTGGAGCAAACAAACCCCTGAATCTTAAATTAAGGTTATGGACATCCGTTCTACAGCGTATCTTCCGCATGAGGTATCTTGGATAGCAACTTATGTTATAATATTGCTGCATGCAACATTTTCTCTTGAAGCAAAAGGTGTATGCTAACGAATTTAATGAGAAAGTAAATAATCTAGTATCAAGATTTAAGGGACACACTGAATTTTACAAATACATTATAGTGCTACTTCTTTCGAAAGATATTCCAAGAACACTTCAAGGTACACCCAAGGTCAAAAATTTGAATTAATTCGTTCTTTTTATGCTTCTCACGCCGGAGTGATATAATCATAACAATAAATGGGACTGTTGTTGTGAGTCAGTGTTTACGTCAAGTAACAACATGATGCCATTCAAATGTAGAATTATTACTAATTACTTACGGTAAGCGGTAAGTATTAATTTATTATGAATTTATTAATCGGTGAATTTAGCGGTCTATAAAATTTATTTAGGTGAACCGGAAATGCTGCCACAATAGTCACCGGAAATTGGCGCATAATTGTTCTGAAAAACGTTTTAATCGTCCGTATATAGAGAGAAGTTAACAGTAAACGGATTGGCTTATTTGGTGAACTTCCAGTTCGATGATTCGACAACGAAATACGCATGGGTTTTAACAATGATTGTGACAAATGAATTCTATACTGATCTCGAATCTTTTTTTTATTTATTGTAGGCAGCTTAGACAATTTTTGGTGGAAATAAAAGCCAGATAAGTAAAAAATTTAATTTAGAGATAAATTGCGTTATATTTAAGACCAGAATTTTATTAAAAACCTAGCTAAATGAAAAAATTCTTATTAATATGGTTTTTAGTTTAGTTTTGTACACAGATTTCTTTCTTTTAACAGTATCACATATTCCTTTAAATTTTAGTGTTTATGATCAAAATAAAATATATTTAATAAAATGTAGAGAAATTAGTGATATGCAGGTGGGAAATAAATTTGAAATAAATAAAAATTATTGCCACAACCTGGATTTGAACCAGGGACGTTCTGTAGTTTAAAATATCATTACTTTATTAAATACTCGACATTATTAGCGATTAAATATATCAAAACATATTTATTTAAAAAAATAAATATGTTGACGTTTCGCGAACCATGTTGCTCGCTTCTTCAGAGCTAACTGAATACTGTAGTTAGTATTCAGTTAGCTCTGAAGAAACCCAAAAGTTACTAAAAGTTTGTGACCTAGTGTTTTCATAACGACACCGAAATCGATTTCGTTACGAGTTCATAACGAACGCAAAGTAGAAAAAAGTTTATTTCGTTATCGTTTCTCATAGGAATTCAAGTTATATGTGTTAATTCTTTTCTTTAACGTAAATTCTTCAAATTATACCCTTTGGTCGAAATAAAGATTGTAAATACATTGTTATCAACTAATAAATATAGTAGGAAGACCATCTTAAAAGAATCTTACGGTTTTGTAAGTTTTGTAATCTTTAACCGACTTTCAAAATGTTTTCGATGCATTTTAAAGAAATTAAGTAAGCTAGCACATACTATTGTAAATTGGAGAATTGAGAATTTGACCATAATTTTTGACCTGCTTTCGTGACACCCTGTAGAATGCCTGAGGATCTTGGGCAAGTTATAAAGTACTGTTACAAAGCGATCTATATTGTCAACAGTTTGTTTTTGGTTCATTCCAATATCCGTATTTTGTAGATACACAATTGCAAGACAATCTTTACAATATGAACTGGTGTTAAACCCTGCAGATATTCTTACTTGATTAAGACCATTGTATTTAGTACCAGAAACAAATTAATTTAAGGATAATGGCCATAAACAAACAGCTAAACCGATGGGCAAAAAAATTAAATTTTAATAAGCGAAACTTAACATGTATTTAATACTTTAATAACTTGTGTGTTTACCACAGAAACAAAAAATAAATTTGATAAATTTCGTTACATGTTGCGAAAAATAATGAAAATCGGCAAAAAAATTGAAAAGATCCATAATTTTTTTAACAGATTACAATTACGATTTTTTAAAAACCAAAAATTATCAAATATCCACCGTTATATAGAATAGAATTTTATATATCCTTTATAATATATTAATTATATGTATAATAAATTTATATATTTTTCTTTGTAAAAAATACTAATTTTGAAAACTGGTGGTGACGACAAAATGTTGATTTAAAGTTATAGAAATGTTACTGTGTTTCAATGAACGATTTGAAAACGTGAACCAATTAACTCATGAAAAAAATAACATTTTTTTCACATTTTCAAAACATTCTGTAAAAAATAACTACTTCATCATTAACCACTGATTTTAGGCAGAAATAATATTGCGAAATATTTAGGATAATAAATCACAAACAAATTGTATAATTCCATAAATAAAGAAGAAAACGTCAAGTAAGAAATATTGTGCATTAAATAAATATGACAATTTTACATAAAAATGTTATAATCAGCAATATTTTACTCATATTGTGCTCTAAAATGACTAATTTGTGCATACAGAAACTATTTAACAGTGAATATACTGCACAATTGCAGTATATTGCGGATTATATTATTTCAAGGCCGCATTATAATTTTCTCATGATATAACTTAGATTATTTCATGCACTTTTAATTATTTTTAATTGCCGATTTATTTAAACTATTGGAAATATTTTTTAACTGGTATTTTTAGCTGCTCATTATATTTTTATGAAGGTAACGGTTGTCATTTAAGTCATTTTTTGCATTGCTCAAATATTTTTCGTAGTGGTCAAATATTTTATCAAATGCTTATTAAATATTGCGCATATAATTTGTACTGTTTTTATTTAAGAGTATCGTATAATATAAAATAAACCGTAAAATCTTTGAAAGAAAACTATATAGGTAACCTTTTCGTTATTCGTCAATTTTACACATGACACATTTTCTAGACGAGAAACCATTCATTAATATTGATTTAAATCAGTAATAATGAGCGTTAACATTCTTCCGAGAAATCCAGGTGTAGAAAGTTCGTAAATATATTTATGAAGCATATGTTCATCTACCATAATGACTGTAAACAAAACTCTTCAACTCTGGTCCCAGTGAAATTTGACTGTTAACTCCAAGTTAAATTTGACGATAAATAATTTATTTTTGCGATGTAATATCCGCACAAGAACTACGTAATATTATACCAATGCAATAGAAAACCACAATACATAAACTGCGTCAAATTAAATAGATCTCAATATACAGAAGACGTATGAAGGTTGCAAAGAAACCGCAACCTTTTTACTCGTTTATGGTTATGCATATAATAGGTATAGGTAAATACGTTGCGTCATAAAAACAAATGAATTCTTGACACGTAGAGCGGTCGGCATTGACAAATTTGCAATTCTTTCGAGGATAATGGGCGAATAATGATAATGATAACGAGTTGTAACATGCAGTTTGAGCGAAGTTGGATTGAGTGTCATGTCATTTGTGAAATGTCACTTATTGCGTGTGCATATACTACTATAATATGCGTTTAAGTGGTCTCAAATTGCATTTAATTGCTTCTTCAGATTTCCTTGCGTTATACGAAATATTAGTAAATTAATAAGAATTCAGTAACTAGGTATACTTATAAGTGATTAATTACTAACTGTTAAGTAATTACTTATTAAGTAGTAAATTTAAATGGTACTTAAACAAATGGGCTTCAATTTTATTTAAAAAAAAAACAAAAATTGCGAGTAATCTAATAATTTACCATTTCGTTTTTGGCAAATTACGAAACTACATAATAATTTGCCATGTCGAATTGTTGAATGTACAATAATTTCTCAAATTCTTCAATTGCTCAATCATAATAATTTGCCTGAAAAAACTACCAAAAAGGATGAACTGTTATGTATTAATTGACTAATAGAAACCTTCTGTTCCTTTATAGCGAGTCGATAGGTGGGTTCGACCTCGCAAAATATTGAAAAAAATTTACACTTTTTATAAAGTCACTCTAATTTGTTCGCACTAGTTTTCAGTACAATTTATAGATAATAAACCACACATGGAAGGCTGTACAGTTCATATTCCATAGAAGGAATTAGGTTCAAATATGAAATTAATTCCAATTTAGTACATAATAATTTTTAATTTTAACCAGCCACTTTAATTTTGTGCGATGCTGTATATGTAAAAATGTAATAACTTGAAATTCTTTTTATTATTTGGGCCATTTTCAAGCTTTTACGTGACGAAGACATTCAAAAGGAGTTTTGAGATGTCAAATATCGAAAAATGTTATCTTTCGTTTAGTAAAAAGACGCTAGTTTTCGAAGTATTTGGCGCTTTTATGAATCAATTTTTCGAGTGCCAGAGCTACAAAATCCATATTATATTTGGAGTCGTCATATCTAAACCTGGGTAACATGGCAAGTTATTTTAAAATATTGTCCATTTATTGTAGATATTAAAATAATATAATGCTTGCTATGGTTAGATAGATAGATAGATAGATAGATAGATAGATGTTTATTGATTGTTGCCAATAAGTCACAAAATATATGTTTTACTATATGTAGATAAAAGATATTGCTATTTTACTGCAGAATAGGCTTATTTTTAAAGTAACAATTCGAATAAAAGAAAAAAGAAAAAAAAAATACGGTTCCGATTTTGGTATAAAAAGCTAATCATTTATAACTTTTACAAACATTGTTGCATAAATTTCTATCATACCCCAAATTATAGGTAAATAAAAGACGTAGAACGGAGTTTTGCCCCATGAAAAACTAGCCCTAAATGGCGTTAATGTCCGTTCGAATAGCATGAGTATTTCAAACACTTGCTGCAGAAAAATCTTTATAACTTTTACAAAAATTCTTGCACAAATTTCTATCATACCTCAAATTTGAGGTAATTAAAAGACCTAGTAGACCTTCGATGATCGGAGTTTTGCCCCATGGACAACTAGCCCTAAATGGCGTTAATATCCGTTCGAATAGCAAGAGTATTCTAAACATTTGCTGCAGAAAAATGTTTATAACTTTTGCAAAAATTCTTGCATAATTTTCTATCATACCCCAAATTGTAGGTAATTAAAAGACCTAGTAGCCGTTCGATAATCGGAGTTTTGCCCCATGGACAACTAGCCCTAAATGGCGTTAATATCCGTTCGAATAGCAAGAGTATTTCAAACATTTGCTGCAGAAAAATGTTTATATCTTATGCAAAAATTCTTGCATAAATTTCTATCATACCCCAAGTTGTAGGTAATTAAAAGACCTAGTAGCCCTTCGATGGCCGAAGTTTTGCCCCGTGGACAACTAGCCCTAAATGGCGGTAATGTCCGTTAGAATATGAAAAGTATTTCAAACATTTGCTGCAGAGGAATGTTTATAACTTTTGCAAAAATTCTTGCATACATTTCTATCATACCTCAAATTGTAGGTAATTAAAAGACCTAGTAGCCCTTCGATGATCGGAGTTTTGCCCCATGGACAACTAGCCCTAAATGGCGATAATGTCCGTTCGAATAGCAAGAGTATTTCAAACATTTGCTGCAGAAAAATGTTTATAACTTTTGCTAAAATTCTTGCATAAATTTCTATCATACCCCAAATTGTAGGTAATTAAAACCTAGTAGCCCTTCGATGGTCGAAGTTTTGCTCCATGGACAACTAGCCCTAAATGGCGATAATGTCCGTGAGAATATCAAACGTATTTCAAACATTTGCTGCAGAGGAATGTTTATAACTTTTGCAAAAGTTCTTGCATAAATTTCTATCATACCCCAAATTGTAGGTAATTAAAAGACCTAGTAGCCCTTCAATGGTCGAAGTTTTGCTCCGAGGACAACTAGCCCTAAATGGCGTTAATATCCGTTCGAATAGCAAGAGTATTTCAAACATTTGCTGCAGAAAAATGTTTATATCTTATGCAAAAATTCTTGCATAAATTTCTATCATACCCCAAATTGTAGGTAATTAAAAGACCTGGTAGCCATTCGACGCTCGGAGTTTTGCTAAATGGCGATAATCTCCGTTCGAACAGGAAACGTATTTCAATCAGCAAACTTTTGCAAAAATTGATAACATAATCAGTTGCCACTGGTTTGTTTCTATTATTTTTTTGTCATTGAACATCTGTGAGTTTTTATGTGTAAATTCAATTTATTAGTTATTTTATTATTAAGTTCTTTTATTTTTTTTTTCAGTTAACCCAGAGGTGTACAACTTTGCCCCTCTCTGCGGGCGCCCATGAATGTGTTCGAATTGCTTGCCACCAAACCAAACGCAAGCTGCCAAATCTGTTAGAAGATGTCCTATTGCACACTCTCAGGTCAGTGTTTATTTTTGGAGAAAGATATATAATAAACAACCGCTCCTCATACGCTTTAGTCAAAAATTGATTACGTTGACTTCATGCTTCATGTCTAATGCCATCAAAAAACCGCATGTTTAAACCAGAACCCCAAAATGTAAGCCCAAAACATACACAAACAACAACAAACAACTTATCACCAACATTTCAATTCCCATTCAACCGAAAAACACCAGAATAAACCACAAAATTCGATTTCCCAAGCTGGCTTATGTTTGTGTTTACCATCAGGCTTACTCAAGCGCATCTCTTACTCAGCAATCTAACCTAAAACCCGGTAATCCAAACACCAAAAATTTACCTGCAAATCCAACGAGAAAACCACAGCAATTCTCCAGAGTCTATACGAAAACACCTCACTGGTAAATCCAAAAAATATCCTCACCAGGTTAGTACACTTTTATCTCTGTGGATGATGGTATGCGCGCTTAGAAGAGTGAAGCCAACAACACGCTTCTTCGTCGTTTCGTACCCAAGAACAGGTAGAGGAGACCGTACAGGTGACCACACGATAGTATACTGAGTCGAAAGCAGGTGTCCCACTTGCCTCCGTGTACGTGTGTACGTGTGTGTGTGTGTGTGTAAATGTGTCTATAGCTGTCCTCTGCTGTGGATAGGCGCGTCTCTGTCGTTTGGTGCGTGCTTGTGGTACCTCCAGGTTGACCGACTGCCGTACGTACCAATCTTTGGATCGAATTCCAGCCGGCCACAATTGAAGAGATTTCTTTTTCGAGAGAGGTTCTCATCGTTCCATATTGTTGACCTTCTTGCTGCTCGAGAATTTTATCCCCCGGGCTACTACAGGTGGTAGAGGAATGATGATTGTTTGTTGATGGAAACATGTTGACAAATCTCTGTTGCCACAGGCGAATCTTTCATCTCCTACCAGTTTGATAGAGTGAAAACTTATCTATGGCAAAGGAAATCTATTGATTTTGATGATGAAGAGGCTTTAGTCTTCAGTAGGTATATGGAAGACTTAGCTGGAATGCCATATATGTATCATTAGAGATATAGGACAGTTGTTTTAAAACCAAATAATGATTATCTGTAATGTGTCTTTTGGTTAGTATACAACTGATCACTATATTTATCTCTTATCTGTAAAATCTGGGTTGAAAAGAAATAAAGAGAACTTCAAAAGGTCTACAAGTTTTTTTTTAAATTTCAATGAAGATGCTGCCATCTAGCGGTGAGTAGGGGAAGAGAAGCTGAAAAGCCGCAGGTAACTGTTTCACAGTGCTGACATCTGTTATAAAAAACGGTTTAGTAAATCTCCTTAGCATAGGCAACTACCTAAGCGAATAGGGTGCATATTTGGTACACTATACGCATACAGATCACGATTTTATCGACATGACATCGGAAAAAGCTCTGCTTGAAAGATGACGCTAGTAACTGGTTTTGGTGAGCTTGAAAGTCGTAAATTATCTAATTTCTAATTCATTGTTTGATAAAAATTCCTTATGAAAGTGTGTTTTTTGTACATAGGTAATTGAGTTTAAAAGATAACTGGCGTACATATCTACAAAACTAGGTTATTTTGATTACTTTTTCGGGTTCGTCGCTCCATGCATCGTTGAAGTCTCCGTGTAAAAAAAGAACAAAAAAAGCCAAAAATAGGTGGATAATATTTTAAGACGATATGATGATATATTAGTTCTGTTATTATTCTGTTGTTTTAATGCAAAATCCTTCGCTAAAGAGAAGAAAGAGAAGAAATTATATTTGTCGGTAAAGTTTTTGTTGTAAATTGGGACGAATCTATTTGGAATTGAGACCTTCAAACCACTGTTGAGGACCGTCTCAACGGTCATGCTTATTATATAGATTCCTCTAAAACTGCGTTATTACAGAAATCTGTATGTGTCTCGGCTACCCCTCATGAGATGGCGCAACAATATCGATTTAGGCAAAAAAATTAAACAAAAAAAGCACTTTGTACTTATTAGTTACTATACTGTTATTAGTACAAAATGCTTTTACACTTGACTAGATAAACTACTTTTAGTTGCAATTTATATTTTTTAACAGCCTAATATTGTATTCTACGCTCTTTTCCTTTGTTACAACATGAAAAAAAAAATATAATAAAAACAGTTACGGGGACAATATTGCATTGGTTGCGGTGATGTGATTTATTATTCTTTATTCTACGCTTAGAAATATACACATAACTGTAGAAATACAGGTCCTTTATGTTTATTGGTGTTATTGTAGTTATGTAAGTAAGTATGTTTATCTGTCAATTCATGTTATATAATTGTTCCCGTCAAAAGATAATTTATTCTCCATTTTACACATATATCTAACAAAGAATAAAACAAAAACATGATGAAATAAATATACTAAACATTGTACCTACTAACAACTTTGGGAAAGTCATGTGGAAAATACCTCGGAGAAGTTAGCCATAAAAGATATCCATAACTTTTTTTATCGAATTTTTTAATGAAACATATACCAAACGATAGAGCTGTTCAAGTAGTATATCCCACAGTTTCGCACCAAAAATTTATCGAAGGATTTTGCCTAAAATTTGATTTAATTAAGAGACCGGTACCTAATAAGAGCGCCCGACGTTTATATACACAATTGCAAATTACTCCGTCCACCGACATCAGTGAGAGTCGACGTCAGCCAATTCGTAAAGCACATGAAATAGTGCATCCGACGACGGTATTAACAGGATACTACCCTTAAGAGATCCTACCCTAATGCGTCTGTAAAATGAGAAATTGCTGCGCAATTCGCCAGGTGAATGCTATAAATATTTATAACTTTTACAATTGTTATTGCATAACTTTCTTTCATACATCAAATTGTAGGTAATTACAAGGGCTACCCACCCACGAACGCTCGGAGTTTTGCACCGTTGCTAACAACCCCTAATCGGCGATAGTACATAACCACCCACATAGTAAAAATTCGCCGGCAGCCAGAGATAATTGTTTATAACTTTTACAAATATTATTGCATAACTTTCTTTCATACATCAAATTGTAGGTAATTATAAGGGCTAGCCACCCACGAACGCTCGGAGTTTTGCGCCGTTGCCAACAACCCCTAAATGGCGATAGTACGTAACCACCCATATAGTAAAAATTTGCCGGCAGCCAGAGATAATTGTTTATAACTTTTACAAATATTATTGCATAACTTTCTTTCATACATCAAATTGTAGGTAATTATAAGGGCTAGCCACCCACGAACGCTCGGAGTTTTGCACCGTTGCCAACAACCCCTAACTGGCGATAGTACGTAACCACCCATATAGTAAAAATTTGCCGGCAGCCAGAGATAATTGTTTATAACTTTTACAAATATTATTGCATAACTTTCTTTCATACATCAAATTGTAGGTAATTATAAGGGCTAGCCACCCACGAACGCTCGGAGTTTTGCACCGTTGCCAACAACCCCTAAATGGCGATAGTACGTAACCACCCATATAGTAAAAATTTGCCGGCAGCCAGAGATAATTGTTTATAACTTTTACAAATATTATTGCATAACTTTCTTTCGTACATCAAATTGTAGGTAATTACAAGGGCTACCCACCCACGAACGCTCGGAGTTTTGCACCGTTGCCAACAACCCCTAAATGGCGATAGTACGTAACCACCCATATAGTAAAAATTCGCCGACAGCCAGAGATAATTGTTTAGAACTTTTACATCTGTTAGCGTATCAGGGGTCTACTGCTATGAGGAAAAGTCAATTTGCGGGAAAACTATTAGGAGAATTAGGCGAAAATATGAAATGGCAATCGGGCAAAACGATGAGAAATCGATTCCTCGTTGTTACTTTCCATTTCGACCGAATTGATAATATGGGGGGGGCTAATTTCACACAAGATTTCGGAAAAAACCATAATTTGTTTATGATGGGAAATAGGAAAAATCGGTTTGTGAAGCAAAAGGGGCAACCGAAATGCTGTTAATTTCATGTATGTATTTGAATTTCTGAAAATTAAAAATTGATGATTCAAAACGATTTTTTTGGAAAATTAATAGTTTAGCTGCATGAGCAAATTCTTTTGCTCGAGATCGGCCGTGTCTGAATTAATATAAAACTAGTTAGCCAGGATTTGACAGATATTTTCATTCTAATGACAGTAGGTAGTGTCAAACGCGATCAAATAGAATCTCATGCACCTAAACTATTATTTTGTGTAGGTATAGTATGATAAAGTTATGCGCCTGGCCACATCAGATTATTTTTGTATTTCGACAATGTTGTATTTATTGTTATAGTATTTTTGTTCCGCCAAATGTAGCCTGTATTATATTTATACTTGCCCCTTCCAGAACTTAAAACTAGCTTATTATTCGGACAACTTTTTTAAAGATTAATGTAATTTTTGCTATAAATGTACTGTACTTTAGCGTACGATATACATTGCTTTTGTACGAGCACAAGGTAGATGCTGTTTTTTGATGCATGTTAAAATTATCGTAGTATAAATTTCAAAAACGGCCCGAAACTAGATGGAATTTATTGGAGATCGATCCACCATTTCATGTAAAATGATGATAACTGACCAAATGGCTGGTGTTTGAACTTTTTCGGTTGATTTTTCACCACTTTGTTCATTTTCAATAACAAAAAATCTTTAATACGGGCAACATATGACTTAGAGCTGAAAAGCTTTTGGTTCAAAAGGGTCCAGAGGAACTGGTACTTTATTCTACGCCCTTTTCAAGGATTTTGCAAATGAGCCGTCATTTCTGTAATTTCGACAAATAAGTTAAATAATAAAATAAAGTAGAGGACATTTTTAATAATTTATACCTACCCATGATATTTTTTGGTAAAATTAATAGTTTAGCTTCAAGAGCCATTTCTATTTGATTGAGATCGGTCGCATCTGCATTGATATGAAATTACATAGTAGCCAGGATTTTCCAAATATTTTCAGTCTAATGACAGTACCGGTAGTGTCAAATGCTGATGTTTTGACAATATCTCACTATATCTACTGTCAATAATAAAAATATCTCATATTGTGATACCGTGTACGGTCCTTGCCTGACGGCGTCGGATAGGCAGCGTGTTCAGCGTGTCCAACATGCATGTGTTCTGTTTGTTTTTGGTTTGAGGAAGTATGATCATGTATCGAATGGGCTGGGCGACTTGGGGTGGTTGAACATGGATAACACTAGGGTGTTGCATGCAGCAATATTATAGCATAAGTTGCTATCCAAGAGGATCCCACAATACCTCATTCGGAAAATACGCTGTAGAACGGATGTCCATAACCTTAATTTAAGATTCAGTGGTTTGTTTGCTCCACCTGCCCATCGCGCTGAGCTGTATAAACGGTCATTCTCTTACCAGGTCAGTCACATATACAATGGTCTCAGGGAAGAAATGAAAAAATTATCGTTAAACAGTTTTGGGGGAAAGGTGTGTGTTGTTGACTCGTTAATTATTAATTTTATGCATTCAATTCAATTGTGGAAAATCCTCTATACAGCTCACGAGTCTTAGAAACTCATCATAAACCTATTAAAACTCATACATCCATTCAAAATCGCACAAATAGAGACACACTGTCAAACGGCAGCACCAAACGTCAAGTTTTACACATTCGAACAATCACCCATAGTATTCACACATTCCTACCAAAAATATCAACGGGGCGTCAACATGAAAGCATCGTGAAATCTTAATTGAAACGCCAATTCCCATCGACAATTCACCAAACAAGTCCTGCCAACCCATACACATCCCCTCAACGCAAAACTCCCCATCGACATGCGACAATTGTCAGTCGAAGAAATACCATCAAAAGATTCCGCATTTCTGTTCGAAAAAGGCACAACGGGCCTTCGGTTGTCACGAAATTGGACCGATAATAACCCTCGGAGTATACAAACAGAGACCAGTGGCGTGTCAACGTGACAATGGGGTGGGTAACGCGCCCACACTGCCGCCCTCTGACGGACAAAACGCGAACCTCACGGCGTGTTTCTTGTCGCATTAGCCGAGCGGGCCCATGTCACGGCGCTGTCTGTCTGCGGGTCCGTTGTTCCGTAAGCCAGACGGGCCCTGTGGGCCCCAAAAACCGTCTGTCGATAATAAAAAAGGGATAAAAAGCCAAGGGGTAGGTACGATGGGCGGGTTCGATTCATTGTCGAATTATTTTCGGCATTGATTTCGCGTGTGTAAATGAATATAACGTTATTTTTTTGGTTGCTGGTTGTGGAACATTTTTGTATTCGTAAACGTTTGTCTATACGTTGCTTTTATGTTTTAGAATAATATTTCAAAAGTCCTAATCAATAACACCACCGAAAAAATATAAGATAGATATATAGGGGGCAAAAATCAAATAGATAAAAAAACGCTTAAAAAAGAGTTGAAAGCGGATTATGTTCAATTGCCAGTAAGATATGAAGCTGCACATCTCAAATTTTGTTAACACCATAAACAACATAAAGTCCAACAGATCGATAATTATTAACCACAAACGCCGGCAAAGAACTATGTTTATGCAACGCGAAGAAGATAATAATAATTACAAAAAATTCCTGACGAAACAAAATGCCTAGATCGACATCAAAATTAAAAGTAATCTGAATCAAATCCTAAGCAAATGCGAATTAAATCTGAAATCGTTGTACATATATACAAAGGAACCTGAAATTCTATAATCAGCAGTTAGAATCCAAATCCTACAAGAGTAAGTCATAAAAGTTGTTTTTGCTTTATCATAATCGTATGCTTTTGGATCCCCTGTACATTTTTGATCAATGTAAAACTGTCTGTATGTGTGTTCCCGTTTTTGTGGCAACGATTCCGGAGAAACTACTAAAGGTATCGGGACGAAACTTTATATTTAGAAGTTTCATGACTAAACTTAGAGCTGAAAGAAGTTTTGTTCAAAGTGGTCCAAAGGAATTGGAGATATTTACTCTTAGCATTCAACGATTTTGCAAATGAGTCTCCATTTCTGTAATTTCGTCAAAATAGTTAAACAATAGTAGAGGAAATGTTGTATAATTTATGACTAAGACATGTTTTGGTAAAATTAATAATTTAGCTGCATGAGCAAATTCTATTTGATCGAGATCGCTCGTGTCTGCAATAAAACTAGTTAGCCAGGATTTGACAGATATTTAGATACTACTGACAGATATTCTTGATATTCTTACTACGGTAATTTATTAATTACATAATTAATTTATAGTTTATAAAAGATTGATTTTGGTCCCCAACCGGCAGGAGGGCAAATAGTAAAATTTACTATTTTTGAGACAACCATTGTTTTGGATTATCAGATGTTGCTTTGAATTGAAACAACGGTTCGTGTGAACATCCGCGTTTGTGTTGGAAAACACTGCTGTAAAGTATGATAAAGTCATGTGTCTAGCCACACAGATCTTTTTTTAAAGTTTACATGTGACGTCACAAGCTCTAAACTTTTTTAGTTTGAATGTTAGTTTAAAAATACATATACAAATAAACAAAAGAATACACATTTTGTAAAATTCACTACAATAGTTCACTTGGTTCGCCTATAGTAAACTTCTATTATAATTTATAAATAAAACCAGAATTTATTTAAATGACGGAGTACAGAGGTTTTCTCTGTCCCATCAGTGCATCGCCGTAATTGTTTATACTTGTAGCCATAACGGTACAAAATTGCTAAAATTAAATTACAATCCAGAAACTTTCGGTCGACTATTTTGTAAATTTAAAAATGTACGTAGGATGCAGAGGTAAATACGTTTTCAGCCGACATGCTTTTCTCAATACCACACTAGGCCGAGCCGCATAGAAAAACTGGTCGAGTGACAAAAACATCAAGTCCAGTCTCGCAGTTTTCTAATAGACAGCTCCAACGAGTTAACCTCTGAATATACTTATGTAGGTATTTTAGATCGGTACATTTTTGATGATTAATTTACCACTAATTATTGTTATTTTTAACTATTATACGTTATCGGTATTAGTGTTCGTGTGTCGTGAACATTTGTGTCGTGAAACCGTTCAAATGAAGAAGAAAATAAGTATCAATCAATTACCAAATTTTGATAGCGTAGTCTGTGGAAATATAATGTGTTGCTGTGTGTCCATAATGTCCATAATTTTTGAAGAACGGCGAAGAGCAGTGATGGGGATTGGAGAACACTAAGGTAATAAATACATTGATATCTGTATTGTGTTATATTTAGAAGAAGAAAAACACTGATTGTTTATCTGCGACCAACCTCTGTGAACTTAGCCCCCCATATTGATTTTTTACAGTTTGTTTTTGTTAATTCGTTTGATAGTCGTTTGATAGGGTTTGATAGGCTATTCCAGAGGTTTGATTATTTTTCGTTTTTCCGGAAAACAGAAAATAAAATTTGGTATGAAGTTAGCCCCCCATGTTCGAACTCTCGGGTTTTTTAAGTTGCAATCGATTACTTATGGTTTGGTTAGGTTTGGTTGTCCATTCCCGACGTTTGATAGTTTTTCGTTTACCTGAAATCCGCAAAATTACAATTTGTAGGTTATTGTCCGAATTTATTCCTTTCTAAAGGCTATTTTAAGCGGGAGTTGTTTGATTGTTGTTTCATTTTGTTCGCTCGTTAGTTCTGAACTTATAATTGTTCTTAGTAACGGCATGATTGATAATATTGTAAAAATTAATTATCCTTATAAATAGTATTTTAATAATGTTCGAATTTTCGGGTTTTTGAAGTTGCAATTGATTGCGTTTTTTGTTTTTCTAATATCCGCGAAATTAGAGTTTAGTTTATTACTTTAGTAATTAGTTATCTTATTGAATTGATTCAATGCGATGGGCTATTTTAAACGGGAGTTGTTTGATTTCGGTTAGAAAATGTATCATAATTCATAGTTCTACTTAAAAGTAAACAAATAGTAAGTGCGTTTTTCTTGATTCAGCTTTTTGCGATAGGTTGGCATGGTATATCAAAAGCAATTGGTCTGATCAACTTGAAATTTCTATTACATGTTCAACAACTACTGCTTTATTGTTTGATGAACCAGACACTCAATGCGTTATGTATTTTTTTTATACTAGCCAAAAAACACAATCAAATTTCAATTTGTGAGCTAAATCGAAAATTCATCAAGCGTTAACTACTTATGTATAGAATGCTGTATTCGACATTTTTTTACTTCAGACAGTAAAAAATGAGTGGGCTATAAATTAATAGCTGTCTAATTGTGATTAATCACAGTTGGAGATATACCCAAAGAACACTTCCAAACAGATGGACTAATATGTATAGGAATTTAAGTATTTCCATCCATTCAAGTAAGTTTGACGTTACAAATTTCACCAGGAGAAATCTAACCGATATAATAGAACGATTAATGACAATTAATATTTGTATCACGGCAATGGCCCGAAATAGCCAGCAAACAAGATTATGGCTCTACCATTCGATGTCGGGAGTTTAAATGTGTAGTGAAGCAATAAAGTAGTGCGATGGATTCAATTGCGGACGACTCTTTGAGAGGCGATTTAAAGAGGCTTTAAGAACGCTCGCCAAGCCCTAATTTTATTCACAGCTAACTCCCATAATGAAGGTTTAAGCGTCATTCCTAACCCCACTTAAAATGGCCACTTTATTATTTCAGTTATTATGCAAACAGCACGTGGTATTGCGCTGTTGTTACTTCTTAGTTACTACATACCAATACAAAATTCATCGACAGACGTTACATGCTAGTCTATATTAGTTCTTAATTTAATAATTTGCTAGATTATTCTATGATGTTCTTATGATGTGTCTGAAGATAGTTTTCTCAAATACTAATTCTACATGGTTTTATCTACATCACAATATTTTCTAAAATTAAAAAACCAGGACGACGCAAACATGATTATGAAGATGCACATCATCAGTTTCTGCATCTATAAACAGTTGTTCTTGTGTTATATCGAATAAAAGTCACTCGTGGCACAAGTTGTTCTTGTGTTATATTGAGTAAAAGTCACACAAAGAGAAATGGCTGTCTACATTATTCTCTGTCTTAACATTCCTAACATAATTTGTTTGTTTTAAGACAACACATACTTGTAATAAGAATGTTTCTGTAATATAAAACAACCTAACGTTACTTTAAGAAAACTTGACTGAGAAAACTGATTTGCTTTAAGAAACACGTTGTTTTGAAAATAATGTGAAAGATGCCGATAGATGGCGCTTTAGTTTCTCGTCGTAAGAGAGATCTCCTACAGGATTTGTGGGATTGTGCCATTTATTATACCGTCAATCATGGGCGTATTCAGGGTGTATTTTGTTGTTATGTTTATTGCATAGCACGCTTTTGGCGGAATAGCCCTTTTAAGACTGTGTAGGTTTGTAAGAAGATTCTACAATTTGTCCAAAAATTCTTCTTCAAAGCGTTCGATCAAAAGCAGCAACAATATTTTTATTAATGTAGCTATATAGAATACTTTCCAAACAACGTTTTAAATGACTCATCATAGGCACTTACATACCACAATAAGTGTAATGATAAGTTAATAATAATAATAATAACAAAAAGTTAATGTTGGTTACTTTGTCAAAATCCAATACTCGCGGTTGAATTACTATAAACTTCACGTTCCATTTGTACGTTGTGATCATTTGGTTGAAAAGCCAAGCGTAGCAATTTGGCAAAATTAGCAAAAATAACTAAACAAAACTGTAATAATAATAATAATACACTTACCGTATTCCAAGAATATGGGTTACAATTTTTAATTTAATCTAATTTGTACCTAGGTTTTAATAACACGATAATAATTTGAAAAAGATAATAATATCGTGGTATTTTTGGAATTTGCGCAATGTATTTTCTTATCTCACAAAAATAGAGTCAACTCCGTTTTCATTTCACTGCTAAGCTTTGATAGAAACAATAGGTAGCCAGAGGTAAATACAATTCTCAGTCTTGCTAACATAATTTTTCTGTTGACCTATTAAGTTGAAGAAAATCTACGAACAAACAAATTATTGACTTATTTTTATTGTTATCCTGTCATAGATTAGGATGAAATTAAAATTGCAGGGATAATGTGTAGAATTTTTTTTAACTTTTTTGTGGAACTTTTGATATTTTCATCTTCTTTTGTTTTTAATCTGTAATGGAATCTGACAAAAGGATTTGCTTTTTTTAGACCGTAGTTTTCAACTTGGCATATTTTGTTGTATTATTCAAAGCCAGCGAATTAGAGCATTTGTTTACCATCTCCCTGGAACTTAAAATATTATTTAGTCTTTCGTCATACCTCCACCAAAAATTTTGCATTTAGTTCCTTAATAGACACTGGGGCGATATTTTGTATAATTAAAATTAATAAGATACTTCATTAGACACAAAAATATATTTATTTCTGGATAAAAATGTATTTACATATTCAGTAAATTTATTTGGCACAAAAAAACGTATATTTGAAGAAATTATTGTAAGGAACAGCTAAAAGGAACAGTTAACAATAACTACTTGAGTTATTTAAAAGATTGATGAAATCTAATTAAAAATAGAAATAAGGTGAAAACAATTTCTGTTTAAATCAAAATTCAAAAAGTTAACGATAAATTATAAAATTGCGTTTGTTTAAAAATCAAATGAGTTATCTAAAGTTTGATATAATGTTGTCTTTACGGACTTAATATATCACAAAAACAGTTATATAATTTTTTTTAAATTATAGGTCTATCGCAAGGGGCCTAAACATTTACAATTTTCTTCAAAAAAATAGATTCCAAGATTTATCTTATTGAAATAAATATAGAACGAAAAATGCCTAGAATTTTTGGTGAAAAGTAAGTAGATATGTTTTGATCAGCATCCAATTAACGTAAAATTATATCTGTCGATCCAACTCAACTTAAAATCATATCGATAATACAAATATTTAAAAAAACCTGGAATGCGTTGATTTTAGACTTTTACTAAAACGCAAGCAGTTGGTTTTAATTAGTATTTTCTCAAATTACCTCAGGAGGAATAAAAAATATATAAACTTCTATAGACAATTGTTCTTGTGTAATATCTAGTAACAGTCAACTAAATATTAGGAATATCATCGAGGCAGATGAATTTTGTCGAGGAAAAGCTATTAAGGGTTGAATACGAATCCGGTCTCTACAGTTTCCTATCCCGAAAGAGTTTTGAAAAACAAAACAGCTGACAAAACATTGTAATGTTTGTTAATTTAGATCACATATGAACCGACAAGTTTCATATAGTTCCGACATAGTGACAAGTTTCTTCAGCGCACTTCTCGACTACACCAAAAAAAATAAGCCATGCCCATATGGTCATATATTTGTTCTATATGTTTTAACTTGTTAGCCTAGTATTTTAATAGAGGGTCAGTTTGTTTGCACGTGAAGAGATATTCTGCGTTTAAACTTGAACATTATGATATAATTGGAATCTATGATAACGAAAATATTAGTCTATGACTATGTTTTTGTTTAGTTTGTTTCTGCAAGCGTGCACATCAATATTAAGAAAAACCAGTAAATTCGTTATAATATCGAAAGTTAAATTAACGTTTCGAATATTTGCTTGGTAGAAAGAACGTTTACTTGTGTCAAACAATTTATGTTATCAGCTAAAACAAGTCCATATAGTGTAGGTTAGGGTAGATGCGCTTATTAGGTGTACCTACGCTTATTTGGAAACTCCAAATAAATTAATCTCTACAAGCAAATAAGCTGAAGGATTCAATGTAGTATTTTTTAATGTGTCATTTTTTCAACACGGAGGCTAGGTTATTTTTCGTAAATATATGTCTACAATCCATAGTGGAATGATCATGTAAATCATGTTTTTCCGATCGCACAAATTGAGTTATATCTCCGCTGTCATACAAAACCACCCTGTCCACAGTATCCATTATGCTGCCAACAATCTAGAAAAACGATCAACGCAAGTTTAGCAAAATGTAAACAAGGGTGAACTGTGAACACAATACAAGAAGATTTCCTCCACTATTTGCAGTAGGATTCGGTTTCTTATTTCTTCTCGAAGCCAATTTTTACCTGATGGGCGACACGTCTGTAATATGAGCACGACTCGCCGAGGGTTAGCTGTTGAAACGGTATCGCCAATATCGCATAATATGGACAATATAATATTATATCGGTATCGGTATTCAATAACGGACGTTTTGCGGATGACGCCTTCGGGCTAGGAGGGTATTGTGGCCGTATTTGTTTACGATATTCGTTGTGTAAGTGAGGGTAATATTTCCACACCCGGAAAACTACCCCCTTACGTGATATAGGTATGCCTCCCATTATGTGCTCTTTTGTGCGACGTGAATGGTTTTTGGGTGCTGGGTTTGCGTGAAAAGAGATACGCTTGAGTTCCGTGGTCTATATATTTATTACATTATCATATTTTAAGAAGGTACTGATTTGGAATTTACCAATGTATTGCGGAAACATTTGAATTTATGATAAGAGTAATGTACATACAATTATTTTCAATAGAACCGAAACCGTTATTTGGAAAAGTTGCTTAGAAGTGAGAATTATAAGTCAGATTTTTAAATTGTAGCCTATATTATTTTTAGTTATAGTCATTTTGGTGTTATATTTGGAAGAAATATTTGACATGATGATTATAGATCCCACATCTAATAGCATATTGGTGCAAGTGCAAATCTTGTGCATACCTACATAATTTATTATATTATATTTATTTATTAAAAATATGTAGCCCAGCATATGGAATATCATTAAAATGAACCATCGCAGCTTTTCAAATAATTCTAAAACCATGTAAATATACCATCTGGACGAGTAGTGCTAGAATCAGAACCAAACAATTAGCATAATTGTTAATGCTATTACCAATCAAGATACACAAAAAGAAAAATACTTAATAAGTTTATAACTCACTAAAATGTTCTTGTTTTCTTTTATGTTTACTCATCTATGTGCATGTTTTAGTTTACTGTTTTGTGATTAAACTTCTAAACTATCTCTTTAGCAAATGTGATCCCGCACGAGAGAATCACCCTACACAGAGAGAAATTTTTGTTTGATTCAAATATATATGCATTGACTCAAAGAAATTTGTTGTTTCAATAGAGGCAAAGAAATATTTATTTACGGATAAAAACGCATTTATTTGAAATATTTGTTTGGTAGAAAGAACATTGATTTGTGTCAAACAACTTATGTTTCCAGTTAAAAAGTTTGCAATTTGTGTATTATAAGAAATGAGATTTATTTACTTCAAATAATTATGATTGTGTTGAGTGAAAGAATTACAATTTTTTAAATTAACGAAATTGTTGGTCGAGTTAAAAATGCTTAAAATTATTGATTTGTTGAAGGAATTAATAGACAAGAATTTTTCGGACGACTCGCCATGTGTCACCTCCTTTTTGGGATGTCGCACATCCTCGACCAGTGCTTGGTCTTCCCAACCCAACATATAGTCAAGGTTAAGTTAGTAAAGTGTACTCTGATTTGGAATCGCAACTTGAACCTGCAGGCACTGTACTCTATAAGTTCTATACTGTCGATCACGCGGCTTTATACTCTCGATATGTACGAAGTGCGAGGAGAGAGTGTACAGCGCCATCTAACAATACAATTGGATGACATTAAAAATATATTTATTTGAATCAAAATATGATTTCTTTGGTGGAAGTAAACCTATTTTAAAGCCAAAACAAAAATATTACTTTAAAGGAAATAGATCTCTTCTTGTGTACAAATATATTTATTTTAATCAAAATATGTTTTCTTTGGCGGAAGTAAACTTATTTTTAAGCCAAAGACAAAATATTACTTTAAGCGAAATAAATCTCGCCTTATATACAAAATTATATGTTAGAATCGAAATTATATTTCATTAGTGTAAAGAAACGTGTTTTTAAAATCAAAACTAAAATATTACTTTAAAGGAAAGTAATTTTTGTTTGTATCCATATATATTTATTCCACTTAAATAAATATTTCAAATAATTTAATCTCTGCAAGCAAATAAACTAGAGTATTCAATGAAGTAAATATTGTTGGCGTCAAAGAAATATGTTTTGACCCAAAAGAATAAATTCAACCAAATACATTTCTTTAAAAGAAGAAATCTTTTCTATCTGTGTAACTGCCATCTCTCGTTTTGAAAGTATTACCACCAATATTTGAAGGCCCATAACTCATAAACTAATGAACAGACAAAATTTAAAAAAATATATCTTATTACTGAATCATTTCTACCTAAGTTGTAAGTTGTGTGAATGTCAAAATTCTTTGCCACTCGGTGTAAACATGAGCGCGAGAAAAGTAAAAAAAGTACCTACCCGATTTTTGAAATTTTAAATTAACGCTTGTCTTTCCAATTTTTTTTCTTTTAAATCTCTTACCACAAAAATTTCAGTTTTTGTCCAGTTTGAATTTAGAGTCTCTTCTATAGATTGGCGTTATTGTTTTCTTCACTTTGTATGTAATAAAGGTTGCAATCATGATTTTGATGGAAGCCGATATTCCAACAATGATGTAATACCTAGTAGGACAACGCTGTTAGCATGCAAATAATCCTTATTTGCTGCGATACACGTCCCTTGAATTGAATAGCAATTCGACTATTTGTTAATTTATAAGACCGACATAAATATGAACAATATTTTGCGCAGTCTGGCTTCCTTCGGTTGTAGGTTTTGCTGTGAGGTAGTCGAACAAGATACGGATATAATTAATTACACTGAATTCATTATCAAATATTTAACTCGCACTACTATTCAAAATTCCGCAATAAAATTGTTCTGATTGTGTTGTACTAATAGTAAATAATCTTCCACTTTGTTAATCCAAAACAACGGTTGTTTTATATATACGCAAGAGTATATATCGTTCATTGAAGAAACCCGTTGGTTTGACCGGTTGTGTTACTTTAAGAATGCACAATTTTACATGGATACCTACTGTTTTCTTCAATAATATTTTACATGGTATACAATTAACGCATCTACAAAGAATTGTTATTTTCCAACTAGAGAAGACACCCGGTGTGTCCCTTCTTAGTCCCTTCCCATCAATATTAGAACTGATGGACATTTCTACGTCAGGTACATTGACGAAACAATAGCACAATCACCGACATGTATTATGCGGTTATATACCCTCTAGGAGACCTCTCTTACGACGAGAAACTACAGCGCCATCTATCGGCATCCTTCAAATTATTTTCAAAACAACGACGTTCTTAAATCAAACCAATCATTTTCTTAAAGCAAATATTTGGTTTGTTTTATATTAAAGAAATATTCTTAGTATAAGTATTTGTTGTCTTCAAACAAAAACATTAATTTAAGAATGCTTTTTTCTTAACATTAGACAACCACATCTCTGTGTGTAGTTAGAGTGATTCTCTCGTGCGGGGCCACAAATGCAGTAATTGCATCTCAAAAACAACATATATGAAAGAAGTAAAAAATTGTTTGAGAAAAATGGAATTGAAAATTGTAAATTAACACAGTTCTTTATAGATTTATTTACGCTGAATACAAATCTGTACTCAAAATATCGCGTTTTTGTTTGTTTCTTAAGTGAAACTTTTTACTGGAGGAGTAAAAGCAGTTGCGAATGGAACAAAATAAACAAACGTCGGTTGCTAAAGTAATCAATGATGTGTGTCTCACTGTTGTGTTGCTTTAAACGCTTTCGGTATTGCAAGGACCCTTGCGAAAAACACATACCTACCTACAGGATTTCAAGGTTACCTTTCCAATTTTTTGAAAATTAACACTGTTCTTTAGAGTTATAATATAACTGTGTTTCTGTATATATTTTTTTAGAAAGGAAATAGATAAATGATTCACGTCAATCAAAAGTTCAATAATTCAGAAAAAAAATCTATTACATTTCGGAAAAAATATATACCTACCGTGAAAAATAAACGAACATAATCATCTACAAAATTTAAAAAAATAACTGAATTATTCGTTACTTTGTTTACTTTTTGTTGTATTTGATTCTATAAAGCCTTCAGAATTTGGTATATCTGATCATTCGCTTGATATTCTGTGTGTCTCAAATACTAAAAATCAGCCAGATATATGAATTAGATACCTATTGATTCTTAATTGTTATTTCTTCTTAGTAGGTACCTACCTAATTAAAAATGAAGTAATTTTATGACATAGGCCCCTATACACACAACGAAACGTCTCAATTCAAAGCATTCTTTGTTCATCCAAAACAACGCTTGTTTTATATATATACGTTAGAATATATATTGGTCATTGAAGAAAACCGTTGTTTTGACTGGTTGTCTTAGTTTAAGATTGTACAATTTTAAATGGATACCATACTTATTTGACTTAAGAATCTGTTCTTTTAAATCAAAAGCTGGGTAGTTAGATTAATCAGCTCACATACTTGGATTAAACATTCTACTTCTCGGCTCTCGCTACTTTTTTTAAATATGAACATGTAAGTAATTATGAAAGCAATAATGTTTTACATGGAATGCAATTAACGCACTCAAAGAAGAATTGTTGTTATTTTCCAACTAGAAAAGTCACTCGGTGTCCCTTCTTAGTCTATTTCCATCAATATTAGAGCTGTTGGACATTTCTACCTCAATTTAGTAAATGCGTCAAGTACATTGACGGTACAATACCACAAACTGATGCTGTATAGACATGTATGCGGTTATATACCCTCTAGGAGACCTCTCTTACGACGAGGCACTAAATCGCCATCTATCGGCATCCTTCACATTATTTTCCAAACAAGTAAGTTTCTTAAATCAAAACAATCTTTTTCTTAAAGCAATCTGTTTCTTAGATAAGGATCTGACTTGTCTTCCTTGTCTTGTCTTGATGTCAATGTATAGAAAAAATAATCGAAATAGCTAAAAAACTACAGTTTTTAAATAAAATACCAACTCATTTTTCATCCAATGTAAGTACATGTACGATATTAGCAAAAAAGTGCACCAACAACTCTTCTTATTCCTTTTTCCATAAACAACCTTTCGCGCAAATCGCAATTTACAAACCCCTCGAAAACAAAACGAACAAAAAAAACAATAATACAAAAAGACATCGCGCCACGACGACGAGGGGACAAGATATCAACATGAATTTAATATCATATTTTGTAACAAGCCCCACGGGCTCCGTGCAGAAAACAATAAAAAAGCTTACTCCACACTCGCTAACACCGCGCTCCGGGGCCCCGGACTTCGACCACGCCCCCTACACTCGAACCGACCAATCGCGCGCGCGCAGCATCCGCCATCTTGAATGCGAGATGAGGTTGTCGAACCCAGCGCCCCTACCGGCTGACCGCGGAACTATACCTCACAGCGTATGACCGTTCCGTTGCTACACGCACGTTTTTGCCCGTACTCGGTAGAAAAATACGTTTTCCCAGGTGAAAACGGCGCGGAAAATTGAGGAAATCGCGGTTTATCGCCGGGTGTATACAGGGTGTTGTGTATCCGATGGAAAAACTGTGTAATTAGACTGTTCGTAACGGGTTTTGTGGACGGTAAATAAACGGTTGTTGTGCTATGAAGATTCGTTGGGGAAATTGTGGAGTGCTTTTATTATAATTTGGATGAAAAACGTAAGTTGTTGTTTGTTTTTTTGTGTGTGTGTTTGTATGGTTCGTTATGTTTTGGTGGGTATTTGGTTTTTTGATACTTGGTTGATTTCATTATTGTTGGCATATTAGCAAAATGTTGGTTGTTGTTTTCTGTAGTTTTTGGAGTTAGTGTGTTTTTGTTGTATGTTTTTTAAGACGAATAAAAGGAAATATAATCCTGAATAGTGGAAACAAAACTATTGAACTAGTTTGTATTTTTGATTAATTATTATTTCAATAATTTGCAGCCAATAAAAAATAACGGTACCTAGCTAATTTTTCTCTAAAGTACCTATTTAAACATTCTTTCCATATGCTAAAGTAATTCTGCTTGTGATAAACCTGATTTAATAAGTAGGTAACCATTAGAAATATCAACATAAGGGCAGCTGAATTTGTTGGGTAGATTTGGTTTTTCCCAATTAACAGTTTTTTTAACAGATTAGGTGAATTTATGATTACCATTTTATAAATAAAACAGAATGTAATAGAATCAATTAACTCTTCAACAACGTTCAAACAACCTATCAGATCTCCGGATAGTTTAGTAACGAAGTAAATCTACATATACTAGAGGCGTTAATAGTTTATTCGGTTATTCTAAATCAATGTGAGGTAAACGTCCTAAATTCAGACACTGTCCTAGATTCCGACATATTTCTGTTTAGTTGAATAAAATAAGAAATCTACAACATTGCACTTTATTTCTTATTCTTCCAATGTTCTAACGGTCAGAATATAACCTAAAAGTTTGACTGATCTTGATAATTGAGTGTTACACAGAGAGAAATTTTTGGTTGATTCAAATAAATATGCATTGACTCAAAGAAATTTGTTGTTTCAATAGAAGCAAAGAAATATTTATTTGCGGATAAAAACGCATTTATTTCAAATTATTGTTTGGTAGCAAGAACGTTGATTTGTGTCAAACAACTTATGTTCCCAGTAAAAAAGTTTGCAATTTGTGTATTATAAGAAATGAGATTTATTTACTTCAAATAATTATGATTGTGTTGAGTGAAAGAATTACATTTTATTAAATTAACAAAATTGTTGGTCGTGTTAAAATGCTTAAAATTATTTGTTGAAGGAATTAATAGACAAGAATTTTTCGGAAGACTCGCCATGTGTCACCTCCTTTTTGGGATGTCGCACATCCTCGACCAGTGCTTGGTCTTCCCAACCCAACATATAGTCAAGGTTAAGTTAGTAAAGTGTACTCTGATTTGGAATCGCAACTTGAACCTGCAGGCACTGTACTCTATAAGTTCTATACTGTCGATCACGCGGCTTTATACTCTCGAAATGTACGAAGTGCGAGGAGAGAGTTTACAGCGCCATCTAACAATACAGTTGGATGACATTAAAAATATATTTATTTGAATCAAAATGTGATTTCTTTGGTGGAAGTAAACCTATTTTAAAACCAAAACCAAAATATTACTTTAAAGGAAATAAATCTCTTCTTGTGTACAAATATATTTATTTTAATCAAAATATATTTCTTTGGCGGAAGTAAACCTATTTTTAAGCCAAAGACAAAATATTACTTTAAGCGAAATAAATCACTCCTTATATACAAAATTATATGTTAGAATCAAAAATTATATTTCATTGGTGTAAAGAAACGTTTTTTTAAAATCAAAACTAAAATATTACTTTAAAGGAAAGTAATTTTTGTTTGTATCCATACATATTTATTCCACTTAAATAAATATTTCAAATAAATTAATCTCTGCAAGCAAATAAACTAGAGTATTCAATGAAGTAAATATTGTTGGCGTCAAAGAAATATGTTTTGACCCAAAGGAATAAATTCAAACAAATACATTTCTTTAAAACAAGAAATCTTTTCTATCTGTGTATATTACAATTAATTGTACGCATTTTGTACAACGGACATCAATAATACGTAATTATGACACTAGCAGCAGAGAGTAGCGATTTTGGCATTAATACACCACCTTTGGAGATAACAGTTGAACTCATGCCATCTGTATTAAAAACAAACGTTATTCTGGCCTAAAACACCCAAATAAATTAAAAAGACACTGTTCTTCTGTAACATTATCATCTAATGTTTGGAGAGAATATTTTCTAATAAAAAAAGAAAGCACAAAAGAAAATCATTTTATAGAAATAAGAAACAGAACAAAAAGCTGCGCCAAGAAAAACACTAAAAATTCCAGGTGCAATAAACATTAACGTAGGTACAGATGAGGGAGAGAGGGCAGACTGAAGAAGACTAAGGACTTTACTGTCTGAACTGAATAATGAATAAGTTTTAAAAGTTGTAAAATGTGCGACTAGAATGTACATTTTGATGTAAATTTTGTGACAGTGTTATATTCTGTTTGTGGATTAATGTGACTCAAATATGTTCATCGTCTCTTTTTATTATTATTTATTGTTTTTCTTTGCCCAAGATTATATTTTAATATGTATGCCTGCCCATTTCTTGTAAATGGTTAATTTTTAAGATCTCTCTATGTACCTAACATGACAATATCAATATCTGTATTAGGGATCCTATGACAATAAAGTTTTATTATTATTATTAATATAAATTACATATACATTATCAATTTTCTTTCAAAATGAATAGCCAGATATTTTTAGAAGGAATTTTTTGTTTTAAAAAAATCCCTAACCTGTCGGAATTTGGGGGTTTTACCTTACTGTTTTTTGTTTATTTTGGTAATCTGAAGTGGTTCTTTTGCCGAGTATTATATTCATGCTGCTGACTATTGTATGTTAATGAATTGCTCAAATAATCTGGTGATTTATTGTTTATACATTTATATACCAAATATAATTTACTCAACATTGACTTGATACTGGTTAACCTGGAGCATTGTAATATAATTCTAAGTGCACAATTTTGCTGTACTACACAAAAATTTTAATTGGTATTAAGATATTCTAGCTATTCATGTTAGTTTATTAAATATTCTTCGTAAGTAGCTAATCTTTCGGCTCACCTTTTTAACGATACAATCCTAGAAAATTTCAACGTATTGTGTAATATGACACCTAGATATTTAAATGTGTCCACTATCTCAACTAGTTTCTTATCGATAACAATTTCTGGTTTAGGGTTTACCGAATTTCCATTTCCCAATATCATAGGTTTCGTTTTCAATACATTAAATCACTGTTTTCTTTATATACCAATTTGATATCGATACTAGTTCAGAGTTCAATGTAGCGATTACATCAGGTAAGTGATCTACCACAACTGATGCTAGTGTTTCGTCTGCAAATGATTTACAAGATTTAGCTAGTGCCGCAACATCGTTTATGTACAAATTAAATAAAACAGGTCCCAGAACAAAACCTTGTGGTACCCCCAAGCTGTTTACTAATTTACTTGAATCATTTTTTCAAATACTAACCATTTGTCTCCTGTATATTGAATGGTTTTCAAACCTCTTCAATTCTAAGCAATTTACGTTAATTTTTGTAAAGTTTTTGTAAAGGAGTAAAAATGTGTTTGCCAAGCAAATTATAAATAATATTATTTAGTAATATTGATGATAATATCAAGAACTGAAAAAAAAAAACAACAGGGATTTAGAAATATATTTAAAAGAAAGTTAGATAAACTTTTTATCTCTTTATTGTTAATAATAATTGTTTCGGCTCGACAACTGGGATGCAGTTAAAATTGGTACACAACACGGTAAAAGAGAAAATAAAGACTAATGCTGCTGACAAGATGGAATCTATATTGTATGATAAAATTTGCACTAGCTATACGATGAATTGACGCTAGACACTTGAAGTAGGTAATAAAAATTTAATAGGTATTAGTAGTACGCAACCAATCTGTTGACATTTGCATTTTTTTATTAGATTTTGAATACAAACCGTGTCAGGCATTAACTTGGACACAAATGGGAAACATTTTTAAAATCATTTTATCAGAAAATTTAACTATCCATTTAATTCTCTGATTGTCGTAAACCTAAAATGCAAATATTAGAATGTAATTATCTGCTTGCATGTGTTACCAAAACTATGAAAAACTTTTAAGAGTAAACCACCTTTATTTTAAAAGCTATGCAAAAGTGTTATTTGAAAAAAGTATAAAATACGAAATTATAATGACATTATTGCAAATTAACAATTAACATTTTTATGATCAATTTCTCAGAAACTAAAGAAACAGAAGAAAGAGTAGACTCTTAAGAGTTTTTCATGGTTTTGGTATCACTCTGTACATGCAACTGCACCCTGTACATTTTAAAAAACAAAAAAATTTTAATAACGAAAACCATTAAAAAATTGTGCCTGTCCAATCTCACTCATTTTATCGCAAAACAAAAAATACCACAGTGTAGCAGACAAAATTTACCATATAAGAGATTTGGGAACCTATACGAGAAAATGAACAGTTAATTTTGTATAATTGACCAAAGTATGTTTTTGCGATTTCACGTCAACGTCATCAGATGACATTAAAAATCGGTTGACCTGGAATCACGCAAAATTATTTGAATCAATTATAATCGATTATACTAAATGAGCCGTTCATTTTCTCGTATAGGTTCCAGAATCATTTTGAAAGTAAAATTCGACAGGCACAAATTTGTTTAATGGATTTTAATTAATTACATATTTTCCTATTAACTATGATTCTAAACATTTTAATATGATACTATTTATTGGAACCATAAGCTATGGATTGGTATCAGTTTCCTTAGGTGTTAATAAGAAAAGTAATATTAATCAATTCAGTAAGAATATTACCTAAGTATAAGTATTACCTAAGTTTATATAGACGCTGAAAACAAAGTAAACAAATCTTCTGTTACAATTAACACATTTCATTTCCTACTTTTCTAACTCGTTCGCGCCATGGCTTTGCTGTTCCTCCGGTAGCTCATTATTGAAAAAAAAAACAATGTGAACAATGAGAAAAGAATCATTAAAATCAAAATGTTCAGTAAATGTTGTGCTACTGTTTGATTCTAGTATACAAATTTCGATATAAAGAATTCTTACGCCCAAAATATATGCTCGTACCTGAAATTTCAATAAAAAATACTATCGCAGCACTGTTGTTGCCTATTGAATTGTCGATTGAACAATTGGTTCAAAAGATACGAAAAAAAGACGTAAAAATTTTGTAAGCAACTTGCATATTAAACGGCGATTAATGATCTCGACAATTAACGCACTCGCTAATCGCTCGTGCGTTAAACAGTCTCGATCATTAATCGCTCTTTTTAATATACTTGTTGGTTAATGAACTATATACATAAAGTGGAATTTATGAGTCGCAGATAAAACTTGTATTTGACTCACACATAACGGATATAAATCGCTCGCATGATGACACGCTCGCCTATGCCTGGCAAATAAATATTTCTATTAGGTTTCTTTTATTTAAACTAGTTTTTTTGTGTACCCGGTACCAGAAAGTGTAACATATCCACTTTTTCAAGTTAAAAATTTATTTAATTCCGAAATTCTGACATTTCTAATAGACAATTTTCAAATTTTCACTATATTACCTCACTGCACACAGAGAAAGGAATGCTCAATTCAAATAAAATTGCTTTGCATCAAAACAACGGTTGATTTCCATATCCACGAAATAACTATCCACTTCAACCAAGACAATATTTTCTCAGTACAAATGTGTTAAGTGCTTCATTCGAGATAAATTGAGTTGCAACGAGTAAACTGTTGACTTGCACCAAATAGTCATCAACTCGAAAGGACTATATATGTTGTTTTGAATGAAACTTTGTAGTATTATTTCAAATATTTCAACATTTGGACCAAACTAATATTGTTTTAATTCAACCATATGATGTCTTAAAGAGAGTAATAGAGCTATCAGAATAAGTAATAGGTTATTTTGCTTGAAAGAACCAATGTTTCAGAGAAAGATTTGTAATTTTGGTTCAACACCTTTAGTGTTCTGAATAGAGTATTTTGTTCTCAAAGCAAGTAACTGTCATTTTAAACGAAGTGCGTTAAAAATTCAAAGTAAGTAATAGTAATTTACATTCAACATAATATATTGATTTGAAGTGAATGTTTTTGTTATTTTGTTAAAACTATCTACCGCTGCTGCAAAGGTTACATAAAAAAATAAGTCTATCAAAACAAATGCAGAAAGAACTACACGATTATAATAGCACATTACTTTCTTAATCATATTTACTAGCAAGAATAATTCTTCTGGCTGACAAATCTAATCAAAACATAATATGTGCTATTACATCTTCGTTCTTTAAGCAATTATTTTGTAAGACATATATTTTTTTAGTCATGTAGCAAATACAATGGGTAAAAAAAAGTTCATATATACCAATACATTAATTCATTATAAAAATAAAAATACATTTCAAACAAGTAGGTGTCATACTGATATAAACCCAATAACTCGTTATAAAAGAAAAAAAATACATTCAAAAATACAAAAAAAATGTCATCCTGATACAGTAATTAGTACAGTAAGAGCTAAGCAGTCAATAAGACTTGAAGGGCCTTTCTGCAACTAGCCATTATAATACGGTTTCTCACCTCAGATGTTTCTAAATCTCCTCTTAGCTTCACCGCTTCCCGGAAAACAATCCGATCTCCAATAGCCGGAATAAGTTCTTTTACCTCTTCTTCTGTAAGTTTTGTTATGTTTTGGACAGTTTATGGTCTACAAAACATAGAATGCACATAGTGTATTAACATTCGCATAAAAAGTAGATATACGCATATACTTACTGTCAAATATCGTTTTAAGATGATCTAATGAAATTGAAAAATCATCCACGCTGTCCATTATCACATGTAAAACTGCAGATACAATCAAGCGTATATCAAAGCGACACTGCTTACCACTATAACCAATATATTTGCATGGAGTTAACGTTGTGAGGGTTGTGATTGAGACTGGAGAATGTAGTCCTCATATACTGCGTATCTAAAAACTGTCGCCGTTCTACGTCGCGTCAGTGTGGTGCCACAAACCGCGCAAACTCTTAAGTTTTCCGCACAATGAAACCACCCGATATTTTAAACTAAGTATTTGGTTACTTGGTTCACACAAAACGTCTCTTGCATCAACCAACTAATTTTACTTGTTTTGAACACCATATTTTACATATATGATCTTGTTTCAATGCAATAGTTGTTTTCATTGGAATATATTGAATTGTTCAATGCAAAACACTATATTCTTAAAAACACTCATAAGAACTTTTAAAATTATGCAATATAGTTTTACTTGGAAACAAAATGTTGTGGCTTCAAAGGAGAAATTTGTGAGTTTTGATTCATAAAGCTCATCTAAATTGAAAACTTTATTGATTTGTTCGGAGTAAATTTCGGCAAGACAACGAATGTCTTAAACATTTCTCTGTGTGTGGAAAGTATGAAAAATTTACCCATGGTGTATGTAGGTATTATCTTCATACACGCATTTTTCCATAACACAACTAGAAGAGAGAACTATTGCATGGAAGAACAATTCAAAGCCAATTAAGTTCTAACACGCAATGACAGAAAACATTAAACGGAATAAGAAGAACTGACACAGAAAAAAAAGAACGACTGCCCGCACATGCGTGCGTGTATTCGCCACTCTATATGTGTATGGCAGAAAAAAAAAATGAACAGCGGCTCGTCGACCGTACAGTGAGGTGAAATTATGCGAGATGCATATCTAGATTGCATATATGCACTTTTAATTGTACACTTATTTGGTATACGTTCCTCCAGGGCATTATTAATGTAAGATAAAAAGCGCTGTAATATTTCATAATATTTATTTTATTCAGAATTGTGTGTATGTGTGTGTGTGGGGGGATCACATAGTGTGCGTAGGCCATTGTTTTAGTGCATTGTTGGTAATACAGGGATCACTAGACTTCTGGTTGCTACCGTCACCAAGATTTGTTAGGTTACGTATAGAAGCAACTGTCAAAAATGAACTTATAATTTTTGTTTTCAAAATGTTTTTCACACGTTAATATTCTTTAGAAATGTTTGACATTATGATACATCAAAAAGTAACGAGCAGTCCAAAAATACATGTAATTTCAACTCACATTCATTAACTGCTTATCGAGGTAGACAATCTCCAGTAGTTAACATGATCACAATTAAGTTAATTAAATTACAAAGAACCCTCATAATACTAACAGGAATTGCGTGAATGCTGATGACACATGTTGGCAGCAAGACAATGAGTATTTTTATGGTATTCAGTTATGTGCATATACCATACATAAATAAACGTAACAATATGAAAAGTAATAAAAGTCACAAAACTTGTCAAGAAAGATTCCTAGTTTTGAAGCATATATTTTGGAGATATACATCTCCAACCGATGCAAAACAGTTTTCCGACGGCTAAATAAACTTTTTTTAGCGCCTTTGTCACGTAGTGGCTTCGCTCACTTCGCCGCATCTACACAAATGTGTCGAGTAAACAAACATTAATTTTCTCGAAAGTATGCGTCGTTTTTTTATTGAAAAATACGTTTCCATTTGTCAAAGAAATCCAATTTTGATTCAAAGAAATACCTATATTTTTAGTAACATTTTTGCTCTTACGTTAATTTCCGTCAGTGTTAAAACTGTATTGCTAGATGGCGCTGTAAGCTCTGTAATCAATGCATCCTCTAAGTATATATACAGGTCTTTCACGATGAGTTGCCATTAGATGTATATGGAGCACCAACTGAAATAAGAAATGGACTTTTTTGTTGTTGGATACGATCTAAAATATTTTGAGTTTCTGGTTTCACCGGAAATGGTATCAACTTTCATATTTCAATATAAACATCCTGTCATTTTGTGTCATCTTTGACATATTGAATTTTTTCAATAATAAATGACAGCTGCTAGATCACTTTCAATTATTTACAAATTATTTGTTGTGCCTATTAAAAAAATGTTTGGCAAAATTATTTTAAAGATAACATATGTGTTGTGTATCGACGGAGGTTTTCGAAAAGTTATACATGGTTTTTAAATTATAAGATCAAAGCTAAACTCGAGAAAAGTAGTAAAAGTCAATTTTATAAATAGCAACCCTGTCATATAAATGCATTTTAAATTCTATAGGAAATCGTAGATCAACGTTGTCTACCATGTTCTGTACCTAAAATGTTTACCTACTTACATCGTGTTTTAAACATAACAATAGAAACTCAATCGTCAAATCTAGATTGCATTGGAAGACAACTGAACAATTATTATAAATAAACAGAAATTTATTGAACAAGGTTTTAAGTCATTATTAAAGTTAGTTTGAAGATAGGTGGATTGCGCTTAATGGGCCATACAGAAAGATATTCACCAAGTTCCTCAGAATTTAAGCTAAGCCACTGGATTTTCTCATCTAGGTATCTATGAAAGACAAAATATATGAGGAGAAAACGGCAATATTTTTGAACATTTACTAAATTAGGAATAAATAGTTTTCTAGATTTAGCAATGATTTCAATTTCTATTAAGATATTTAACAATCGATTTAAGTAGGTAAAAACGACAAGACATTTTACATAAACTCGGGCTAAAATTTCCTAAAATTCTATTAAATTTTATAAATTTTCGATAATTCCAAAATGCATTCATGTGATAGGATTGCCATTTGAAAAATCTTTAGTAGACTTTTAGTACTTTTCTCGAGTTAAAATTTCATCTTACAATTTGAACACAATGTATTAACCAACTAAAGAAGTGAATGATAATTAAGCCAGGTGAGGATAATTTTTGGAAAAAACACCTCCGCCTGGATTTCATTCGCTTCTTTAGTTGATTCTACATTACTGGCGAGTTTACGTAATAACCATTTTCCTTTTGAACCATTTATAAACTTCATAGCCGATAATGTGTAACTAATAGAAAACAACCTATAGCAGCTATAATTTTTGATTGAAAACTGAGTATCTCAAAAATGACACATTAGATATAGGTTATGTAACATACAATTGACCTAAAATGTAACGAAGATTTCAAAAACTGCCATAAAATACAGGGTGCAAAATGTGTAAAATATGAAAGTTGATTCCACTTCCGGTGTAACCGGAAGTAACCGAAACCTAAAAATATTTCAGCAAAGAAGATGGTATGTATCTGTATTCTCATGAATCACCGTATATATAAACTTGCACAAAGTTGTTCATTTAATTCAAATAAATATGCATTGAGTCAAACAAATGTGATGTTTCAGTAGAGGCAAATAAATATTTGAAAATACACATGTTGTCCTTATTTTCAATTTATTTCTACTCGCTACATGTTTCGCATCTCGCTCGATGCTTCTTCAGGCGATTACGTCAATTTCTTAAGATCACATACATATATTATAAACACACATTTGCGCCCAATATACCGATTTTAAAAACGAAAACTTTTACAAACGTAGTGGCGACAATTGGAGTACTAATTTCTAATATTTGATTTCTAATTATTTGTCACGTGGGAGTGATTGTCGGGCTCAGTCAGTGGCCGTCTACTAAAGTAAAAAAGTTAAGTTTTCTTTTTTAAATCAGTGTATTCTGCGTAAATGTTTATAATGAATAAGTCAATAAAGTAAATATTGTTAGTGTCAAGAAAAATATGTTTTGATCCATCTGTGTGCAAATCCTTACAAAATAAGTATTAGCCATGCTTTCAGCTCATATATTTTTTTAAATTGACCATCTATCGATACAAAAGGTACAACTATTAATAGCATTAAGCCACAGTTTACTGCATATCATTATAACGCAAAAGACTAGCCCGTATGCAGTTCGACGTCGACAAAACATCAACCGGATGCCCGTCTGCATGCGCAACACTTGTTATAAAGCTCATTTAGGCGTAAGAACTGTCATCGGAATTTTCGCAGCTCATCACGGCCTCCCTTATTACCATCACATATTGATAATTATAATAAATAATTCATGACCGCCGTGTTAGTACAGCTTAATGAGTTAAGCTTAATTATCTTTTGTTTCCGCATAAATTGCTAAAAGAGAGTTCTCTATCGCATTATTTATATCTTGTTATGCTAACTGGGATGGTAAAGAGGTATATTTTGCCATAACATTTACACAAAGGTAACATCAAAGGTATTATGTGGATGACGGGCTATATAAAAACCGAATGACTTGTAGATTTTCGGGACTTGTCTGTTTATGATGGACAATTCGAAAAGGTATGGCATTTATGCTTTGTGGCGCACGGAAAACGAACAAATGACGGTGGAAGTGAATGAAATACTGTTGGATCGATCTGATAATTTTAAGCCAGATTACGTTGCTGCTTGTACCGCTACTTCAGGACTTACTACTGACCACCATAATAATATACAACACAGAGCTTATCATCTATGAGCTATGCAGTGGCTATAGGTCATTGATTATGGAGATTATAATATTATAGTTTCATTGATGTAGTGGTAATATCTGCACATTATAATCAGTTTGCAATACACTAGTTTGTGAAGTAAAGTAAAATTGTGCAGGCACTTTACTTTATTAATTTATTTAATTTATTGTATTTAATTTTTTATCTAGATTAAGTAATCTATTGAAATAAGAAACATTGAGTCATCGTTTACAGGAGATATTATGATTTGTTACAAAATAAAATGTCTCAAAAATGTTTAGATTTGTTTAGTTAAGTACTTTGTTTTGAATGGAGTAGGTATAATCATATTTTGTGATACTGTAGTAGTTCCATAAAGTATTAAAATATTTATGATTGTTCTTTTTTTAGGTACTGCTTAATTATATTGGCTTTGCCGAAAAACATTCGAAAACCGGGTTCAACCGTTTTTTTTTCTTTTTATTTTGGGAATTTTGAATTAAAATAGGGTTTCTTCCAGACCTAGCTGTGACGTCTTGTGACGAAAATAACATTTTGTACAGTCTTGTAGTTGCTTCTAATTTCTGATACCAAAATTTTAGATCTTTATTTTTTAATTATCGTCGTGTCTGCATTAACATACAACTAGTTAGCCAGGATTTGACAGATATTTTTTTTTTCAGCGATTGACAGTACAGTCATTAGAATGAAAATATCTGTTAAATCCTGGCTAACTAGATTTATTTTAAAGCACACACGACTGGTCTCGATCAAATAGAATTTCCCCATGCAGCTAAACTATTAATTTTATCAAAATATGTCATAGACATAAATATCAATTATTGAAAATCGTCCTCAACTGTAATTTATTATTTAATTATTTTGACGAAATTACAGAAATGGCGGATCAGTTTGGTCATGAAACTTCTAAATATGATGTTTCCTGCCCGTACTTTTAGTAGTTTCTCCGGAATCGTCGCCACAAAAATCGGGTATACACATACATACACACACCCTCACACAGACATACATACATTTTTTTACCTTGGTCAAAAATGTTCAGGGGACCCAAAAGGACATTTCCGCTAAAATGTATTTTTTTTTCGGTAATATTGCAATGCTTTATCATACTACGTATGATAAAGTAAAAAATCTGATGTGGACAGGCACATGACTTCATCATACCATACATAAAATTAATAGTTTAGCTGCATGACATTCTATTTGATCGATATCGGTCTGCATTAAAATAAATCTAGCTAGCCAGGATTGTCAAAAGATCAGTGTTTGACACTACCTATTGACATTAGAATCAATTGTTGTTCTGCATGATTACAATACTTTATAATACTACGTATAATAAAGTAAAAACAAAATTGAGGGGGTTCCGCAGAAAATAAATACAAAGTTAATTTTTTTCTGTATAATTTGATATTTAATATGATAACACTGTAATTTTGCGGGGTTTTGGAAATGTAAATTTTGAACTTTCTTGGTACTTCAGTAGAATAAACGTTGACGGCTTCAAGAAGTAATTTTATCATATTCTGAATCGCAAAACAGTGACCACCTAATAATTAGATAATTTGCTAAACGCTCAATGAGGTTTTCGATGTATTACAAAAAAATTCAGCACTTTGGCAATTTTGAAAAAAAGGTTCCACAAAAATTTTCTTCCACAGCAAGCGTTTAGCAAAATATGAAGTGTCAACTTTTCTGGCCACTTTAAATTTGATACCATAGTTGGCTGTGACTTCCTCTTTTCAATGGTATATACAGTGCGTCCCCGGGTAGTTAAAACGACTCTTATAAAAGGTAACATTTTTTCGATATTGACTGTCATTTTTTGGCGTTTAGCCCTGGATAGTTAAAGACTAATTTAGAACATATTTTCAATTTTTAAAAGAGTGTGCAGGTGAATAAAAAACTACTTTTGTGGCAGGTAAAGTACCCTTTCTGTTTACACACGTCAACATCTTACTTAGAAGTTTTGTCCAGAACAAATACCTATGGTTACGTGCAGATTTGAAAAATGATCAGCCTACTTTGATAAAATAGCAAACAATGGGTGTTATTTTCGTCAATAGTACTTTAATACTGTTTTTTTGTGTCGACATTCAGGTTTTGATAAGTTTCACAGATTAACATTGATAGGGACGCAATTTTGTTTTTCCATGACAATTTTGTTTTACCATGGCACTTTCTGTGAAAAATAAAATTAATTAATATCGGTTTACCAAAGTAGGCCAATCATTTTTCAAATTTTAGCTTTTTGTTCTGAACAAAACTTCTAAATAAGATGTTGGCGTACTGTAAACAGAAAAGGTACTTTACCTGCCAGAAAAGTAGTTTTTTTTTCACTGTCAAGCCTCACTTGTCTTCTAAAAATTGAAAATGTGTTCGAAATTAGTCTTTAACCATTCAGGGCTAAACCCCAAAAAATAAAAGTCAATATGATCCAACACTGTATGATTTCCTAAAAAAGTTAGGTTATATATCTTTCTATCGTCACAAATGTCGCTTCACTGGATTTTGATCAAGAATATACCTATAACAAATTCAAAACTAGAAAAGTTTAGGTTCACTTTACTCCAATTTCAGCACTTTAAAACCGGGAAAAATGACAGAATTGAATAAAAAAAAACATCATACGTGTGTTGAATTGAGCAAAATCTGACAGAAAATATTGTTTAGGCCCAAAGTTAGGGCTATAATTTTCAATGTGCACTGTGAACGGTTGTGAAATTTTTGTCGTGAACAGACTGAACAGCCAGACATGATCTAATCTCGATTGAGCAAATTTTTGAGAATTTTGCGATTATTCTCCTTTTTTGTCTCAAATATTAAACCAGTGATCAATAATCGCGGTTACAACGTCAGAACCTAGCGCCACCAGCAATTCTTAGGCAAGCAGTTTCTTACAATTTGATATAAATACAGTTAATGTTTATTAGCGCACCGAACTCTGGTTCTGTAGCCAAATCTAACAAATTATTAATAATAATCTTGTTGAATTATTTAAAAAAAACTCGCAACGTACAATGTAACAGTAGTAACAAAATTGTTCATGTTTTTTACACTATCTTATTTCGTTTTGTCTATTCAATATTTATTTATTTATTATATCAAATACCATTGAGACCTCCTGTGAATTTCGAGCGTAACGACGATGCAAATATTGGATACGTTATCATTCACAGCCGAAAGATCAAGATAAACTCTTAATCCTGAACCATTTGACGCTTGTTGTGGTGGGATATCGCCTGCCTATAGAGGTAACACCAGACCGATAGTCGTCAACTCTGGGACTGCAGCTATCGAAATTCCAGCATAGATAATTTAGATGCCTGCGCGCTGCCTGCGAGAGGAAATCCCCAGTCAGTCAGATTGTCAAGGACCGAAATAAGCGACACTATCGGTCGAAGGCGATCGGAACGACCTAACCCATGCCTTGAATCTGTTTATACATTTTTTAATGATCATATCTGCCGGATGGAAATCCATTTATATTGAGATTCAGAACGTTTTCTGTCGCGTCATCCACCAACTTGTATGTGTGTGTGTGTGAGTTGGCCTTTTGCATTCATAACTTCGACGGTCCTCACTCCTATGGAGACATGGCTGTCGCTTCTGATGCCCTTATAACTTATTTATTATTGTTGGACAGTTTGTTGGAGCCATCGTAGAAGAAGTTATATCGATAAATATGTCAGTGGAGTTGACTGGCCATGAGGTGTCTTTGGTGCGAGTTTATTTGAGTTTTATTGGTTGTGCAGAAGTTGGTAAGGTGTGTAGGTATGCGTGCGTGAGGTGGCAGTTGATAATTTATGGGGAGATATTTACTGCTATGCGTGTTTCCACTTAAATCATGCGGCATAAATTTGCGATTGAAGCAGTAAGAGTCCTGTCGATGCAGTATTACGTGTATTGATGACTTTAGTGGTAAAGAATGTTGGTAACTGTTTTTGGTTTACCGATAGCACTGCTGCTACCCTTTTTATGTGGTATGAAAGCGTTTAGATTTTTACTTTATCATACGCAGTATGATGAAGTATTGTAACGTGCCGAAAAAAAAATTGAGATTTTAGCGGAAATAGGTCTTTATGGGTCCCCTGAACATTTTTGACCAAGGTACAAAAAACTGTCTGTGTGTGTGTATGTATGTCTGTGTGTAAACGATTTTTGTGGCGACGATTCCGGAGAAACTACTAAAGGTATCGAGACGAAAGTTCATATTTAGAAGTTTTATAACCAAACTTAGAGCTGAAAAGCTTTTGGTTCAAAATGGTCCAAAGGAACTGGTAGTTTATTCTATGCCTTTTTCAAGGATTTTGCAAATGAGCCGCCATTTCTGTAATTTCCCCAAAATAGTTAAATAATAAATTAAAGTAGAGGCAATTTTGAATAATTTATGCCTATGACATTTTTTGCTAAAATTAATAGTTTAGCTGCAAGAGCAAATTCTATTTGATCGAGATCTGTCGCATCTGCATTGATATGAAACTACATAATAACCAGGATTTGACAAATATTTTTTATGCTGTCACACTCGAAAACAGCTGATTTCATCAGAGGTTGGAGAACCGCTATGGAACGTTGCCACTCTAGTGCGGCAAGTACAAAATTAAAATTTCAGATAACGTAAGGTCACCAATTTGATTGTTTGTTGATAAGAAATATCAACCCGTTGTTATATCTAATTCTATACGATAAATTGAGAAAATTGTAAATAAAGTATAGCGATGAGTGTAGTTTTATTTTAGTATGTTGGTACGGATGTGACATCTACAGTGTCATGAACAAATACAAATCTGTCAGAATTTGAATTAGCTTGTTAAACTTGACGTTTCGTAGAAGTGGTATCAACCTAACATCTCCTATACAGAAATATAACCATTTTTTAATACTTTTTTTAGAAATACAACATATTTCTCAAGAAGCAACACAAAAAACGTCGATGTCACTCCTGCCGAAAACTACATAGCGCGACTCGCTCACGTGGGACGGCGACGCTCCGCCTTCGATGACGCGCCGCATCACCGCTCGTCGCGCTATTACGTACTTTCGGCACTTGTGCCATAAATAACTATTATTCTAATGACAGTAGGTAGTGTCAAATGCTGATGCTTTGACAATACCGACTGTCAATAGTATCAAAATGTCTATCAAATCCTCGCTAGTTTAAATCTAACTAGTTTAATTTTAATGCAGACACGATTTATGTCAATCAAATAGATTCTCATGCAGCTAAACTATTAATTTTATATAATGTATGATAAAGTCATGTGCCTGGCCACATCAGATTTTTTTCTATCATTTCAGATAGGTACTATATTATTTTGGGACAGAATAGCTAACGACTGAAAAATGGCTCGGGATGCTTTGAAAACAGTTAACTTCATTGGCAATACACTTACAATAATGTTTGAGGAGGTAGTGTTTATGGGATTTGATATATTGTTGGAAACAGTCCGGCCCATTGCTATTTATCGACACTTAGCGACAGTTTGTGGTGGTCATATTGATTTGGACCAAAATTGGCAGTTGTCACATGTTTTGTTCATGTGAATTTTCGATTTTGGACCATTTATGTATCTGAAGCTTAAAAGTGAGTGACCTATTGATTCGTGCAAGAAATTAAATTTTAAAAACGATTATTAAAAAGAAAACGTATGAAAAATACACAAACTAACTGTTAATTTAATTAATAGAGTCAATTAATATGCACTAAGAACATCGTTTGTGCCAAAATTGACAGATTTTAAGGGACTGGTGATATTGACGCCCACTTTTGAAACATCATAGGGCGAGTAGGTCGTGCGAAATTTTTTGAAACTTATTCTTTTCAGTCACTGTTTTTTCAGTGTGATAAAGTATTGTATCGTGCAAAAAAATGAGATGTTAGCGGAAATATATGTTTTTGGGTCTCCTGAACAATTGTATTGTATTTGATTGAGATCGGTCGTGTCTGCATCAATATAAAACTAGTTAGCCGGGATTTGACAGATATTTTCATTCCAATGACAGTATGTCGTGGCAAACGCTGTTTGTTTTGACAATACCTACTGTCAATAGAATCACAATATCTGCCTAATCCTGGCTAACTAGTTTTATTTTATTGCAGACACGATCGATCTGGATCAAATAGAATCTCATGCAGCTAAGCTATTAATTTTATATATTGTATCATGTGTCTGGCCACATCAGATTTTTTTTATAAAATTAATAGTTAACTGCATGAGGAAATTCTATTTGATCAACATCGCTCGTATCTGCATTAATACTAGTCACGATTTGACAGTATTATATATTATTATGACAGTATAGTATGATAAAGTCATGTGGTTGGCCACATCAGATTTTTTATGTGGAGCTTCATTGTATCAGATTTATAATCTATGGGAGAAATCTACAAAATCAATATTATCCATAATTTCTTTAAACAAATGAGTGTTAACTGTTTATTTAATTAATAGAGTGAATCAATATGCACCGAGAAAATATTTGCTGCCAAAGTTGACAGGTTTTAAGGGAGTGGTGATATTGTCGCCTACTTTTGATACATCATATGGTGACAGGGCGTAGGACGTATCATATGATAGCTCTTTTAAAACTAAGTATGATCTTTTTGAAATCTCTTTTTATTAAACATCACTGAACAGAGTTAGAGTGAACCTAAACTTGGAGGTATTGCAACCTTCGGAAACAGAATCGGAAAAATTGATCTTGTGTGGTATCGTTGGATAAATATTTTTAAACCTAATAACGTTCTAATCGTCTTATAACTTTCGTCTGAAGCTATTATCATATCAAGTCACTGGAGATACCGTTGTCTATAAATCTCTTCAGTAACGTTAATACAAAAAAAAAACTCACAGGCAGAACTTATTTTTTTAAAAGACACTGCTATCTTACACGTTTTTTCTAAACGATGGAAAAACGACAAAATGTTCTTGTATTAACAAATGTAACTTTGCGACCTTCAATTGTTTTTCAGTAAATGATGTCGTCGACATTGTTTTAATTCTTGACACAATATTTTCGTTGCTGATTTTGATAAAATGGTGAATTATCACAATGGAAACATACTAGTACGAAAAATAAAATTAGGATAACTTTTTCTTATTAATGGAAATAGTTTTCTTAGCGCTGATTACGCATTGAAAATTGCATATCACGGCAGGTTATTGCGTTTTTTGTCGTTTCTTGTATGTAGACGCCGGAGGTACACCACATAGAACACATAAAGAATCTCTGTAAATACTTGAAAAACATTTGGGACCAAACTTAAAAATATGAAGCCCTTAGGTTTCAAGGATAATACATTCAAGTGGAAAATTTAAATTTGCAAAAATTATCAAAATCGCATATTTTTTTGTCTTGATTCTTTTTCAAGCCAAATAATTTTACCAATAGTTAGCAATTGAATTTTCCATTCATAAAATCTAGGTTACCTATAGAATTATCAAAGTGTTATAATTTTTAATTGTCCTTTTCTCGAAAATGTTTTTCTCTAAGGCAATTAATTTTTTCCGCTACCATTAAGACAACTAACAGATCTACCAAAATTATTATTAAAAAGAATATAAGGTCGCCATAAAAAGCATGTCGATGACGCCAGAAACAGTGGCTGTCAAAAATTAGTTTTTCATAAAAACATGTAATTTAAAAATTAAAAACTCTATCAACATTATTTCATGTTTCCATATTTTACTCGCTCAATGTATCACGTATAGATTTTTGACATTTACTGAACAACCACTTAACGTCTTCATTACTCAGTTGTTAAACAAGTGGCGACTTCAATTACCATAATACAGAAACTCTTCCTTTTTTTCGCGTGAGCCACGATTGCAATCGTACACAGCCTACTATTTCTAATTACCTGGTAGATCGTTGTCTTTATTTGATATCTACACACATACCTCGCATGAGGAATGCCATACACGAGGACAGACAATAACCCGTTATTAATTTATTCCCTCTGTATAACCGATAACGATCAGCAACCAACGTACTTTATAATATATAGATAATATAATTATAGCAAGGGTGGCGTCAAATAATTCCGAAGCTATTAAAAGAAAAGCGAAAAGTATGTATAGAGATGGACGGTGTCGATATACGATTAAATATTTTCTTAATTAATTATTTTAATCAAATATGTGTTGAGTGGTGTGTGGCGGAGTGAACAAGTAGGTGGGAATGAATTGCTTGAGTGTGGTCGTTGGTATACCAAAAGGAAGGAAGAAAATCCGCCAAGTGTATATCCGACATGATCGTGGTGTGCGTGAATGAAAACGGCGACTTGCACGCAATTGTTTTTGCGATGAGTTTTTATTTCGCTGTGCGTTTTGTGACGTATTCACTACAGGACGTCACAGGATAACAAAACTTTATTTTTAATAATGATTATTTTTCTTTCGATGGAGTATTTTTTTCTCTAATTGATGGAACTCCTATGGATATTTCAATAGCTCCCATTTTGGCCAAAATTATTATGGATAAAAATACATTAGATTATTTTAATAGTTTTAACAATAGATTACAGTTGAAAAAAAAATTATTTGTGTTTCATTTTTAGATATAAATAATATTAGGACAGATGAAAGTATGTTGCTTTTAGATTGGTTTAGAAAAGCTACAAATTCGGGTAGATATATTAATTTTTTCTCTTATCATTCCATTAACCTAAAAATAAACACAGTTTTGGCACTAAAAATTTGCAATTCTAAATTTAAACACAATTTAAAAATTTTGTTTTCGATATTGTTGAATAATGGTTTTCCAAAAAACTTACTTAATCATTTATTGTATGTTGTTCTTGTTGCAATTTATTGTATGTTGGTCAGAGTGATAATTATTTAAAAACTAAAATTTCGTTACATAAGTCAGACATAAAGAGAAATAAATTAAGGTGCGGATTAGCTCAACATGGTTTTCAGGAAAACCATAGTTTTGATTTTGATAATGTTAAAATTTTTTGGTGTTTGTAAAAATCAACCAAATAGATTTTTTTTTTGGAAATGTTGTTTATTAATGAATTAAATACTTGTAATTTTAAAACTGATGTAGAAAATGTGACCATAGTTTATAAAAATGTATTAATGTTATTGAAATCTTGCATTTTTGATAAATTTGAAGTATTTTTTTTGACATGTTCAGAAGTTTAAGAAAGTTTTGTGTGTTTTTGTAGTTTATAGATTATTTAGTTAGTATTTATAAATTTATTATATTCTTTGTATAAAAAGTTCCTTCTTGTAGATAGGTATTTGACTGGCCAAATAGCTATGGAACCTTTATTTATATTTTTAAAGCTATTAGCCTAGGCAAATGTATTTGCCAAGACCGTTGTTAGGCAAATAGCATTTAGTCTTCAATCACGTTTGTTTTAAAATTATGTGAGGTTATGTGCAATAGTTCTCAAACACATTATAATTAATATTTAGTATTTTTTTGGAAATGTTGTTTATTAATGAATTAAATACTTGTAATTTTAAAACTGTACTAGAAAACGTGAGAACAGTTTATAAAAAATTAGTAATGTTATTGAAATCTTGCATTGTTGATAATTTTTTTTCACGTATATTGCGGTTTCATATTATTTTACGTTATTATGAAGTATTTTTTTTGACATGTTCAGAAGTTTAAGAAATTTTTGTGTGTTTTGGTAGTTTATAGATTATTTAGTAAGTATTTATAAATTTGTTATATTCTTTGTATAAAAAAGTTTCTTCTTGTAGTTAGATATTTGACTGGGCAAATAGCTATGGAACCTTTATTTATATTTTTCAAGCTATTAGCCCAGGCAAATGTATTTGCAAAGACCGTTGTTAGGCAAATAGCATTTAGTCTTCCATCACGTTTGTTTTAAAGTTATGTGAGCTTATGTGCAATCGTTCTCAAATACATCATAATTAATATTTAGTATTTGATTTGAGTAATATCGTATTCTATTCATCATGATTCTAATGAAGTTACGCCTGATTTGTTGTGACAAGCGTCAATACTCATGAGTGCGGAGATACAATCTCATATGGATTTTACTCCACTAAAACAAGACTTTTAGGTTAGGAATGTTTAGTTTCCCTTTTATCAAGAAAAAGTTATACTAGACTGGAAAACACTAAATTCTTATCGACTGGACGATTTGGAAATCATGCGGGACAAATGTACAACTCAGTGAACATTTGGTGTGTTGAAACGCTTTGCATGTCTTCATAATGGTTCACCGATATGCTGCGGAGGTTACTGTGATGTTCCAGAACACAGTAACCGAACCAAGTGCCTATTGTTGTGATAAGAAACGAAGATGAAGTTAATAACGCTGTCAACAATCACATAACCTCACATAATTTGAAAATCGAACAGTATGCTGACTATGCGCATGGTCACTTGCGATTACGGTTACACTCAGTTTGATAAAACCAGTGGCTTAAGTCATCATTTTTCTCCGTTTGAATCAAATTGGCACAGAAAAATAAAAAAATATTGCCTATTTGCCTAACAACGGCTTTGGCAAATACATTTGCCTAGACAAATACCTTTACACATATAAACGTAGAGTCAATATCTATTTGCCATGGCAAATAGCTTTTGCCTAGGCAAAGGTCTCTTATTATTTAACTAAATATATTTATTATATTTTTACATTTATCGTAATATGATATGTAAGATCGGTAATCAAGTAGGTTATAATGATTGCACGTATACATAATTTATGATAATCGTATCGGATTTATCCTGTGCAAAAAATTGTTAATCGGCTACAGAGCGCGATAAAAAGATAATGCACTATTAATTACATATCGTAAACCCAATTACTGTAAGTGTAATGTATCGCTTAATAACAAGATCCGTAATCCTATAATCGATTCTGTACAATTTACGATAAAATCAATAAAATGCTTGAATACCGCTTTAGAAACAGGACGTTACATCCAGTCCAATTCATTTGTTTGTGAAAGAGTCTCTGTTATAAAATAATAGCACGAATATATATTTGACAGCTGAAGCCATAGGTTATATGTCATAATAAATTAAATAAATTAGACAATAATAAAAATTCCTAAATTAATTTTCTCCCGAACAGTTAATAAGATTTTGATAGTCTTGACAACAGAAGATTTTCCAAGGGCCGGAAAACTCATATTATCATACATGTCTTTATAAAAATGATTCAGAAGTATTATACAATTAATTTCAAGTTTTTGTGTTAATTTGTTTCAGAATTAAAAGCCTTGAAACACAGGCATCAATACTTTTGCCATCGATAAATAAATAAATACATGTATTTTCGCCGTCTAATGCAGGAACAGTAAAAACCACGAGGGCCAAAAACACATTTCAAAGAAAGCAAGCCTCGAGGTGTTGCTTATTCCGAATATATATTTCGAAATACCTATTTCATTTTTCTACGCGTCAAATGTAAAATAAGAACACGTTTTTCTGATTTTCAGCGCTGTTAACGTCGTAGAACACATTCCACCAGCTAGTTTTTACTTAAAAAGATCGAACGAGTATTCAAGACACAGTCGCACTGATAAAACGCGATACCAACCGGTTGCAAGGTTAATGCACACCGATTAAGGTATGCTTATAAATTATAATTCATTAAAACGATATCTAAGTATACTATTCTATACCTAATATTCATGTAACAAATTACTATTCTAAATTAAATTTAAATCTAATATGCCTTGTATAATTATACAATTTAAATACAAAAGCTAAATTTGCTCTTTAACTCAGCATCTTTACAAATGTTTCCATATAGGGACAAATAAATAAATTTGCTTTGATTATGCTAAAGAAAGAACTAAAATAAGTTAATGTTCACTGAATTTTGAACTATAAAGCTAAAATTGCAATGTTTTACTTGTCAATCCTGTAAAATCTAAATTTATATCATCAATTACAAAATTTGGTTGACTAATCCTAGAAGTTTAATGATATTATTACAGATTTACACGTATTTTGCACAGTGCCACTTATGCAACATTTTTTGCAATCTTGTTGTTTAGCACCCATTCTATCTCAGTCACCATTCTAGCTTTGAAGACGACGCCTGACTTAAAAATATAAGAATACTAGACGGAAAGAAAACAGTAAGAAATTGGAAATCATAAATAAAACACAATAAATTACAACTTAGGTACATACCTTATTATTTCCTCGATAATTATCAATACGAAATGTTCCAATTAAGCTGTCACAACAAGCAAGAGCACCACGGCTCTGCTAAAACTGGCATACTTACAACCGACAATTATTTCTTGCTTAATTTTGCTAAATGTTAATCAATATATGTGTGGCATTACCCTAACAAGAACTGATTGCGTCCTCCGATTACCGAGAACATCTGTCTCTGCTACCAATGCGGCCGGCCGTTCTTCAGCCTGCACATGGCTGTGGGATGGTTTTTTGTACGCAGAGCCGAAGCTTGTAGATCGAAGAAAGAAGATCAATCGATCGAGTAGGTTGCACCAAACCAATTAAGATCTATTAAATGTGGAACGAATTTTGTATTAAAAAAGTATGTTCTTGGGAAGTTCTTGGTGATTGTGTTTTCTGCTTGTGTTAACTGAGGACACTTTTCTTCAAAGTTGTGATCTTATAAACTCCTATTTTTAGTTTTAACTTTGTTTTTAAGAAAATACTACCTCTGGCTGAGGGCAATAGTCTCATCGAAAGGTTTCCAAAGTATACTAATTAATGTCGGTGGTACACAAGATATTTGTTCATCAGTTTTGTATAATTCAGTTATGAGGCAAGTATTGAATAATTTTAATTCTAGCAAATTACGATTTAAATAAAAACTGTTGAAATGTTGAAAAGTAGGGTATAATATTGATAACTTTAGTTGTGAATGGAAACAAATAGGTGTTTTTGATCAATTTCTCTGTTTAGTTTTAGTTTTTGTTGTTTTTTTTATAGAAGATGCTGCACAACACTTTTAGGACTTCAGATACAAGTACAAAGTTTAAGCTTTACTATGAGCATTCTTTATGGTTTTTAGGGCATTCACTCAGCTGGTATAAAATAGCAAAAAGAGAAAATTTGCGTTATTTTAGTGCTTTTTAGTGTGTTTTAGTGTGACTTTGGTTTTGTAACAAAATCCGGCAAATTATTAAATTAAAGACGTTTAAAAAGCTGTTTTGAGTTAATTTTGCATTTTGAGCCCTAAATAGCCCTATCCAAATTGTCTAGAAGCTATTAAGATTTCCTATTTGATTAGCTGAACTGGTGATACAAAGACGATATAAATTCACAAAAATACGCAATAGAAATCTATGAAAAACACCTAAGTATTATAAACTAATATTAATTTTCAGTTTTCTGCTGTGTATTTAAATCTTCTTATCTAAGGCCACGCAATTTGAACATTACACTTATGCAAAAAATATGGAAACATTACGTTTAGTTTTAGGACCACATTGCTTTTTAATTTTTACCGTTTTATATTGTATAATCATACTCAGGATGTCCCACTTTTTTCCCTTAAAAAAAAAAGAATATTTTTAAATGTAAATGCCATTCTGGTTAAAACTTTTCTTATGGACCTAATTGTTTTTCAAATACCTGACCTAATTAACCTAACTCTTGTTTTGATTGTATTCACACCTGTATTTGATGGCTCATCTCTAGAACTACTAAACAAAAGAAATTTAAATATACCCTGTTATAACAGGGTTTATCAGGATTATAGTCCTGAATCTTTTCTACATAAGATATTTGGCTATCAACATTTTCTGCCCTTTCGTTTAAACATAGGCATGACAGAACTATATATAGACTTGTTTTATGTAATAAAGCTAGTAACAAGACTTTGATATGCCAGTAAACAATAGTATTTATTTGATGCAGTTTAAAAAAAAATCATATACAAGTTTTTAAATAATTTTTTAGAACAGTTTTATCTATAAACGTAATAAATTTCTATCTGGAACAACCGACGCGACAAAGAATAATTTACTATTATAATAATAGTAGTGTGATTATAAATAGTAGTAAAATGATTTTTTTTATAATAATACACTATTGATTGTTGGTACATATCATTCCATGATTTTTTTAACATGGAATGATGAATAAAATAATCGCTCAAAATTGAACTATTAAAAATTATTGCACAAAAAATTGTTCAGGTCTATTTCTATTCTTAATTCTTCTATTGATTTATTACATTGATGTTTGAGAAAAAACGTCAATCCATAGATGAGAGTTTGAATCACATTTAGGTCTCTTTAGGGGGGTATAATTTTATTACGTTACCAACCTGTTGTATCACTTTCAGGGCCTCTTTCACCTTAAAACTAGTTCTAAAATTTAACCTATTATTTCAAATTCTTATTTATATGGTAAAAAATACTTAACATGTTTGAAGATTTCACTAAGGGCCTTTTCACACGGGGCACGGCGTCCGTGCACGGATTTAAAACGGCACGGCACGGTACGTGTGAAAGCTACCATTTAAACTCATACACTTCGAACCGTACACGGCGTCCATGCGGATTCGACCGTCCACGGTCGTTGTGTGCTTACAGACAGGCACGGATTTCAAACGGCACGGCGCGGCGCGGCGGCTCAGTTGCTGCTGGCAGTTGGCTGACAGTTGCGCAGTGTTTGCGACGCACGGTTCAGTACTATCTCATTCGCTATGGAGCGTGCACGCATAATTGCGTTATGGTTTTTTTACCGACGTCGGCAACGGCAGAAACGCAGACAAAGAATTTATTGGGTGCACCCAATAAATCTTAAACGTGAAAACTTGACAATTATTCTCAAATTTTGTTATTAATAGAGATAGAATGATTGTAGTCGAAGTATGCCATGAAATCAAATGTAAATATTGCTGGTTGCTGATCTATTTGAATGGAACACCACTGTTCTATACACAAAAGCTAATTTGGTTACATAACCTATTTCACTTTTGACAGTTGTTTGGGTATAGCGGCACAAAAATTATTAACATTGACACGGCCTACTTCGACTACAATCAACTATAATCATCCTGTATATATATATAATACATTTATTACGTAAACAAGAGTTTGTGTCACAAGACAATATTGGATCTTACGCATGAAACTAGTAACTTCTAAGGCAGTAATTGTTTCAACACTGGTACTGCACAATATTGTCTGCAACCGAAATAAGTAATACCAGATCAAGACAAATGGTATGATATTAGTACCTAATCAAAATAATTGTTTCGATGGTAACAGTTAATACTCGATTATTTTTCCATATACAATAAATAAATAAATAAACATGTTCTCCTAGTCTTATTTTTTAAAAAGTGTAGAATGATAATTATTGTAAGTTCTCTGATAAGTATTTTGTGGACGATGATATACGAATAACAGTGAGTATTAATGTCAATTGGAAACATGGGCGACGTTACAAAATGTTCCAGGGGGGGGGGCAAGATTTTTTTTAGTAATAAAAGGTGACTATACTATTAATTATTTTGTAGCGTTTTCGTTGTTTTATTTGTTATAAATGGCACTGATAGAGACATATTCGTATTTATTAGTTCGGATTCTAAAATTAACACACAACAAACATAAAAATATAAAAAATATAAAAGAATACCCAACAGCCCATATTATTCGTCAACTTTAAATTGCATGCACCCTGAAAATCTCTGTTGCTTTTATGGTTGTGTCATTTTTTACACATTATTTTATGTCATTAGTCGCGGTTGATACCCCTGTATGCTCGGCAACTTATGTATGGCATATTGATATTAAGTGAATTGCAAGAAAATTTGCTGCCTTTTTATCGTTTATTAATGTGTAATTAATAATTTTTATTAAGAATATTATTTGTATTTATATTTTTGTTTCAGAATCATTGAACTTTTATCCTAAAATTTTAGATTTGGTCTGATTGCCAACCAATATTGATTTTTTTTTATTACTTTGGAATATTTTGGAGGAAACATTGCTCATTTTTTATAAGCATTTTCAGCTCGTGTTCATCGAGCAAGGGCTAATGTATAATGAGCAACTGGCACCTTTCAAAGCCAAAAATACAGGCACCAAATGAACACAATTGATATATTAACTCTATAATCGTATCAATCGAGCATCCAACAAAAAGTAAGTAATAAGAAATTGGTAAACAATAAAAGGTGAAAATATGATTTTAAAATGGACGAAAAACAATGACTAAATATAAAGAAAAGTTGACAAATTTGATAATTCTGTGATAACGATTATTATCGACAACGAAATTCAACATTACTATCATTACTATTATACGTAAACACTTAAACGGCGACAATACTAAGTTAACTAGTTAATAATATTTGTTGTTATATATAAGCTATGAATGGTCTGTATGACCACAGTAGACACATTTTTGAATGAACTCATGTCCGGAAATGTATTGTTTGAACGTTGGAGAGAGTCGGAAGATTGAACCAATTTTACAAACAGCATAGGAAAAATAGTGCCATGTATCATAGGACGGCACTTTTAAAGTCAAATAACATTTGTGTGACTTTTTTTATTATTTATCGTCTGTGAAAGGAGTTAGTGACAACCGTTTTGTAATTTTGATACCAATTTTGACAAATTTGGGTTATCTTGAATTCTTTATAGAGACGTTAAACATATAAAGTTTTACATACACATTATTTATATATTCTATAATATATTAAAGCTCTATGCAGTACCTAAACGGTGTCAGGCGTGTGAACATGAGTTCGATATCATAAGTTCAGTATATTTTACCTATATTTTACACTTATTTTGAACACCCACTATATTTTAGATAAACAGCTGAACAGTGCAAAAAGATGCGAAGTAGGTACAGTAGAGCGTCAATTATCAGAACTAATTGGGACCGAAAGTCATTCGGATTATCAAATTGTTCGGATTACCAAATATTGCAACTAAATAGCAGAAAATAAGATTGGATAGAAGTTCAATCTTAAAAAACCAACACATTTCGATTCCGCTCTTCATAATCTATTAGAATGTAAAAAAGTCAAAATCGAAGGGATAACGAAGGGATATCAAAGCGATATGAAGGGATATCGAAGCATATCGAAGGGATATTGAAGCAATTTACCGATATCGAAGGGCTCTATTTATAACTTTTTTATTATTAATTATGATTTATTTCTTATTTATTTATTACAGTAGAGCGGCGATAATCCGAACTACTTGGGACCGAAGGTGATTCGGATTATTAAATATTGCAGCTAAATAGTAGAAAACACGAGTAGTGAATAGAAGATATCAAACAAAAACAACATTTTTCTGTAAACAGGAACCGAAAACAAAGTTCTCTAGGTTACTCAGTGGTTTATTTTATTATTGTTTCTTTTTGGGTGTTTGGCACTGACTCGTGACTCTTTCACGACGAAAACTGGAGGTAAACAATCTAATGAAACTGACATTGTGATGATTATAATCGGCAGAGTCATCATTAGCATAAAAATGATGTGTGCGCCGCGCAAAAAATGATTTCGGGGCCTCAAAATGTGCCCAGCCTCGATTAGGAATCAGTTTCTTGTCTTACTACACAATATACTATAGTACCTATATAAAATGTCAGTAGGATTTTTTTTAATTCAGTACGGGGGGAAAACGCCCATATATCACCGAATAGTTTGGATATAGTTGGGTTCAAAATCCAGGGGGGGGGGGGGGCACGCGCCACCCCCTGCCCATATGTAACGGCGCCCATGATTGGAAATACAATGTATTCTAGCTAATCCGTACGAAACCAAACGCCCTCGAACACTCCACTCCCTTGCAATCTGAACCTAGGTTTATTTTTAGACCTATGTCCAAGCACCTATATGATATTAGCGTGATTATGCTGTAGTATTGAAGGGATTAAGAAATTTTTTGTAATGTGAAGCAATTGGACCATAACGTAAATGAATCAAAAGAAACGAAAAGAATTTTGTTAATTAATTTATGTATATTAGTAGGTTTGTTCGAGCAACACCAAAATAGGTGCATAAAGCACTTATTCTTACTTCTGCGCATGCAGAATGGGTGTTTTGCCCGTCTAAAACCATCATTGCGCATGCGCAGAAGAATACCCAATTGTTTTTACTGCTGCTCGAACATACCTATTATCACAAACATAATCAAAAATGATACATAATCATAATCATAAATATGTAAGTTACCACCAGTTTATGTAATTAGAACAGAAACAAAAGAACTTGGTTTAAAAAAAAAACGGCTACTCCATTATTTAAAATTGATGCAATGGCTATCGACGTATGACGAAAACTAGTAGAATTAGCGATTTTACAACGTACGTTGATATTATGAGGCTACTTTTGGCGTTGTATTTGTTATTAATATATACCTATTACCAGTGCAAGAATACAAACCGTGTGAAAAACGCACGGTGCGTGTGAATGCTACGATTTCACTCAATGCATTTTCGAGCGGACTATTGCCGTACCAAATCCGTGCCTTCGTTGGTGAGGCACGGCGACCAGACGGTCGACGGCGACGGCACGGTACGTGTGAAAGCTATGATTTAATTTCATACATTTCGAACCGTACATGGACAAAAACGCACGGTCGCCGTGCCCCGTGTGAAAAGGTCGGCACGGAATCCGTGCCTTCCTGGTGGACGGCGACGGCATGGTACGTGTGAAAGCTATCATTTAATCTCATACATTTCGAACCGTACAGGTATAAAAACGCACGGACGCCGTGTCCCGTGTGAAAAGGCCCCTAACTGAGATATTTTCTTTTTTCCTTTCTCTATTTTCTTGTCGAAAATACCCTACATAACTACAAAGACAATATAGGTACCTTCTAAAGCACTAATTACGACGTTTATCCAGCAAAAGCTGAGACAAGAGTCTAATTCATCCGTCATCTTTGACTCTCACGTAACGATTCAGTCAGAAATACCTCTTATCAACTAGAACAGCGAGGCTGTACGCTGCAGGGAGACCGAGGTAATTAAACGTCAATAATTGATGTTTCTCTCGATTTCGATGCGATTAATTGAGCTCGAATGGAGTTTCGAACACCTTAATTAACTCGATTTACATATTATAACGTTGCCTTACATACGGAAATATGCTGATACGTTAACGCTATGCGTGCTTATGGCGCTGGAATGCAGAATGCTCAACATGCCAATTGTATACTGATTATGTCATAATTGGATAGAAATTGCAAGTTTGTTTTTTCCGTTTGCGAATTGCTATTTAAAAGAGAATCGTCGATAGATAATTATGGTAATGAGTTTAGGCAAATGTGTGAGCGGTTTTAATAAATATAAAACCAATTCAAGTTTAATTTTTTTCTAAAAAGCTGTACTGGAATGTTATAAAAATGCTCGAAAGGCTTATTAGGAATTATTACTTAATAAACTGAAGCCAATAATAGAGTTAAGCAAGGTGATGCATGCCACGTGCTCAAGGTAATAAAAGAAGGGGTACCGCAAGGTAGTGTTTTAGGGCCAGTCCTCTACCCGCACTTTTTAATATTCTTGTTGGGTAACGAATTATTTTCGTCGATCGTCTGGTTATAAGTGTTATTTCCGAAACCAGAAACGAAAAAAATTTTTGCAATGCTCGGTAATATTCACATATGACTGTAGGGAACAAAGGTCCACGAGGCCGAGAGAGACATGTTTGCCATCGAGTCGGCAAACAAATATGAACTACGGATCCATTGTGGCTGTGACCGTGATCCGTCAACACAACAGTTTCGACCGAACACGCTGCAACGCCAGTCCATTGAAATTTGCCCGTAAAAATAAATAATACTACTGGCAGTACGTATGTACGGTCCGGGCATCTGTACCGAAATATGTAATTGATTTGTCATACCGAGTTAGGCAAATATTTGTTTTGGCTCCTCGTACAATGCAATACAGAGGGACAGGGGCGGGATTCGATTCACATATAAAGAGAATGAATGAGTGGTGGTTGATGTATTCCTATATCGATACCTATAGGATATATTATTGATATATTATGTGTATACAAACACAGCTGATCGAAGTTATTGACGTAGGATGATGGTTGCATAACTTTGCACAACGGTTTTTTGGGTAACATACAGTAAAAAAGACAGTAAAAATTTTTTTTGTACTATAGATTTGTTTAATTATTTCTCGAGACTGTAATTTTTACTTTATAATACGCAGAATGATAAAAATATAAAAACAAAATCAAACAGCAAAAGAATTTATACTAAAATTTCTTGACTTCTTTGAAGATGCAGATGAAGCCCAATCTTATCAAATTTAAAAATAGAGAATTGGAAATTTCTGGCTTTTGTTGAAGAATGTTGTTTGTTACTCAGCAAATAATGCGAGTATTAATTTTGGACTCACCACTATACATGTCAATTAATAATTTTTTTTTTAAGTTTGTTTTTGTCACTAGCTAAAGATATATACAGATAGATATAACATTCTTGGAAGATACTGATACAAGTGAAAAAGATAAAACTGAATGCTATTTATGTTTTTTTTTTTCAAAACATTCAGAAAATTAATTTCAAAACAGAGCAGAAAGTTGAAAAACAGATCTTCTTAGCCTTGAAGTTTTTTCAAATCTAAAAATCTCTTAGAGAGAAAATTAACCGAAAAGTTGGTCATAATTTTAGTAATAAATTATAATTGCTATTTGATCCAAAATATTGTCAATTATATGAATTTCAAATTTGCTTTTACTGGCAAGAACTTGAAGTTCAACCTTCATATAATATCCTTAAATCATGTATTTACTTATCTCTTCGAAATATTGGCATTGAATTATCGATTGCTATTTTTTTAATAATCTGTTATGACACTCTATGCAGGTTATGTACTGTGTAATTAAACCAGTTGTTGAGATGACAGGCATAGCTACTAGTTCAGTGATTGAAAATTGGAGTAAAAAATCTTGACAAATAGCGAATTAACAATTTTTTTCTGAAAATTATTTCATTTTATATTGCTAGAATGCTACAAAAGCTGGCTCAGAAACTGTTTGTCGAAATATTTGTGTAAAACATGTTTAAAACAATGTTTTAAAACAAAGTGTTTTATACATTCAAAACAAACTGTTTTAAACATGCATGTTTTAAAACAACACATATTTATAACAACAATATTTTGACTTTATCATACCTATAATATTAAAAAGATTTTTGTTCAAAAGGGCCCAAAGGAACTGGATTTTCACTCTAAGCATTTTTCAAGAATTTGCAAATGAGCCGCCACTTCTGTAATTTCGTCAAAATAGTTAAATAATAATTTAAAATAGAGGAAATTTTGTATAATTTATGTCTATGATATTTTTTGGTTAAATTAATAGTTAGCTGCATGAGCAAATTCTATTTGATCGAAATTGGTCGTGTCTGCATTAATATAAAACTAGTTGGTCAGGATTTGACAAATATTTTCATTCTAATGACAGTACATAGTGTCAAACGACGTTTTGAGAATACCTAACGTCAATAAAATCAAATTATCTCTCAAATCCTGGCTAACTCGTTTTATTTTAATGACATGATCGATCACAATCTAGTGGAATCTCATGGAGCAAAACTTTTCAGATTTTTACTTTATCATACGCAGTATGATGAAGTATTGTAATCGTGCAGAAAAAAATCTGATGTGGCCAGGCACATGACTTTATCATATAAAATATAAAATATAAAAATATAAAATAGTACGTATTGTCAAAGCATTAGCATTTGACACTACCTACTGTCATCAGAATAATAGTTATTTATCTCACAAGTGCCGAAACTACGGAATAGCGCGACGAGCGGTGATGCGGCGCGTCACCGATGGCGGAGCGTCGCCGTCGCATGTGAACGAGTCACGCTATGTAGTTTTCGGCAGGAGTGACATCAACGTTTTTTTGGTTGCTTTTTGAGAAATACGTATTTAAAAAAAATCTGAAATGGTTATATTTCTGTATATGAAATGTTAGGTGGATACCACTTCTACGAAACGTCAAGTTTAAGTTCAAATTATGACAGATTTATATTTGTTCATCATATAGATGTCACATCCGTACCAACATACTAAAATATAACTACACTCATCGCTATACTTTATTTACAATTTTCTCAATTTATCGTTTTTACAATTAGATCTATCAACGGGTTGATATTTCTTATCAACAAACAATCAAATTGGTGATCTTATTTTATTTGAATTTTGTATTTTGTACTTTGCCGCACTAGAGCGGCAACGTTCCATAGCGGTTCTCCAACCTCTGATGAAATCAGCTGTTTTCGAATGCGGCAGCCATAGACATTTCTGTGGTGACAGCACAAAAAAATATTTGTCATATCCAGGCTACTATGTAGTTTCATATCAATGCAGATGCGACCGATCTCGATCAAATAGATATTGCTCCTGCAGCTAAACTATTAATTTTACCAAAAAATGTTATAGACATAAATTATACAAAATTTTCTCTACTTTAATTTATTATTTATCTATTTTGACAAAATTACAGAAATGACGGTTCATTTGCAAAATCGTTGAAAAATGGTAAGAGAAAATAGCCAGTTCCATTGGATCCATTTGAACCAAAAGCTTTTCAGCTCTAAGTTTGGTCATGAAACTTCTAAATATAAACTTTCGTTCCGATACCTTTAGTAGTTTCTCCGGAATCGTCGTCACAAAAATCGAGTACACACATACACACATACACACACACACACACACACACACACACACACACAGACATTTTTTTGTACCTTGGTCAAAAATGTTCAGGGCACCCAAAAAGACCTATTTCCGCTAAAATCCCGATTTTTTTTTTCGGCATGATTACAATACTTTACATACTGCGTATGATAAAGTAAAAATGAGATTTAAGCGGAAATAGGTCTTTTTGGGTCCCCTGATCATTTTTGACCAAGGTACAAAAAAATTTCTGTGTGTGTGTATGTGTGTATAGGCAAACCTGGGAGAGCTGAAGGTGATTCATCGCTTAAAATCGTATGAACCAAGATATGAACGTACCGCGTGAATTGGTTATTAGCTGTGTATATTAAGTTGCCTACTAGGTAGTTCGTTCAAGATTAATATTTAATTATTAAAAATACTGTCATTTAATTGTGATAATTGTCCTATCTAATTTATATATCCATCATTAGTATGTTTAACAGAAGCAAAGTGAAAACATACCAACGAAAACATCTTGTTCACATCACACGTTCGCGCTCGAATTGGAGGTTAGGTTGCTACCGCTGTCATTCGTTCTTATGGTTCTAAGAACAGACGTACTTTTTTGTCTTGCCCATTTAAATTATACAGCAGACGTATGAAAAGTATGCTATTTCGTTTTAACACGCGTCAATATTTAGAAATATTCTGTAACGTATGTCTAAAATAACAGCTGAAATCTATGAGTAATCTTCAGCTCTCCCAGTTTTGCCTATACCCGATTTTTGTGACGACGATTCCGGAGAAACTACTAAAGGTATCGGGATGAAAGTTCATATTTAGAAGTTTTATGACCAAACTTAGAGCTGAAAAACTTTTGGTTCAAAAGGGTCCAAAGGAACTGGCTATTTACTCTTAGCATTTTTCAACGATTTTGCAAATAAGCCGTCATTTCTGTAATTTCGTCAAAATAGATAAATAATAAATTAAAGTAGAGGCAATTTTGTATAATTTATGTCTATAACATTTTTTGGTTAAATTAATAGTTTAGCTGCAGGAGCAAATTCTATTTGATCGAAATCGTGTCTGCATTAATAGTAGGTAGCCAGGATATTTTGAAACTTTTGACAGTATTCAGAACGTCAGCGGTTGCGAAACGTCAATTCAACACGCAAATGCATGGCGAATGCGATGAGCAGGAGAAACACGCGCGCACGTACGCTATGTTAAACAATGTTGAAACAGCTTAGTGTTTCCATGGTGTTTACTAAGTCAATGTGTATTTCGAGTGCGGATAGCAAAATGTAATTTTGCTATTTTTGTAATAAATCCTTCAGTGTGTACAGTAGTGCAATAAACAGTCAATAGCTCTTCGTTTGAATCTCAACACAGCATCATCATCACTCTTCTAACCAACCATACAAAACAAACGAATCGCAGAACCTCCTTCACCAACCTAAAAAACAAAAATCCGCGCTTTCTCTTTTTCTCGTCTCGCGTCTCGACACAACCACCTCAGCAACATTTTAATGGTAGGAACGAACCCTCGCATTGTACCTCCAGATATGATTAATGAAAATTCATAATCTCCACCTGAGATACTCTCAAAGATGCACACCTGACCACTGCCATAGCTCTCATCGACACAATTCTCGGAAACCAGAAGTTCCGCTTGCATTGTCGCCTTGTCAGAAGACGATTTGCCTTCGCGTTTTCTTCACGCCAACAGAAGACGCGGTAGCCCCGGCAACTCAACAGTCACTCAGAGTCCGCGAACAACTCACGAGAGTCCCATTCGGACCATTACAATTAGTGGCAGCCAGAAACCAGCACCGGTGATGACTCGGCTACGATTGTGTGGACTTGATCACGACTTAACAGCCTTGTTAGGTCCTCAGCGAGGCGTAATAGTGGTAGTAATAAGACGTCAACGGGAAGATTAATGGTTATATTTCAATTTGCCTCGTTAACAGCGGCCAGCAAACGTTCAACCGGACGTTTTTCTTTTGTCGAGCCATGGAACTATTGGAAGCAGCGAGTCCCAGACGGTTTGCCATCAAATGCTCGTCTTCGGTGGACAGAGTGGTATTGAGAGATGCGGAGGTTACCTTCTTGTGGTACCACGCGTACCACTTAAGGACGACGTAGTGAGAGAGGTAATGCCCTAATGACACCAGGGAATAATTAGGCGTGTTTAATGGTAGAAGAAGTGCGTATTATTGTTGTAATGGGAAGGTTTGAGTGGAAAGGACTTAATTTTCTATGATGATTTTGGTAATAGTTGTGGTAGGTGTTGTTATGACCTGTGTGAATATTTGAACACTCTTTCGATTTGTCTTAAGAGGAATCTGTAGAGGCTAGTACGTTCTGTAAAACAACACTACGTTGAGGAATCCATACTTATCGATCCTTTTTTTATTACAGGAATCAGACATATATAATAAGTGATAATTTATGTGATAATTTATCACGTAGCGCGGACACAACAAAAAATTAATACATAGACATTACTACAATAAGTAATACACCTTTATCATTAATTTAATGTATAACATGTGCTTCTTAAGTTAATCTTTTATTTGAATCTTTCTAAATTTGTGTATCAGTTTCGAATTAAACTAGCAAATGGGAGCTAGTACGTCGTAATTTTGAATTAATTCTCAAATATTATACATGAAATTATAGATAAAGAGGTATTACTTGTTATGGAAATATATATATATATATATATATGCATTAATTGCATCCACTATACGTGACAAATATTTTCTGATTCATGTACTCAAAGAAGTTAAAGTTTTGAATGAAAAAAAAGCATGCATGTTAAATATTGATATTTTTATATGTAATTTTGTACACTTATAAAAGCAGGTATAATCGCACAGATCGTCAATTTTATGTCAGATTGATCAAAAACTATCAAAAATTATAAAAATCTACAACTAGGCGGAAAATTATCTTTAATTTGGTGTTGCTTTTACGATTCTGTGAACTAATACATGAGAAAACTTTTACGAGTAGAATGTAGAGCAGTGGTGTCAAACTCATTTGTGGGCGCGGGCCACAAAATTCTGATCTAAAGTTCGACGGGCCGCATACAAAAAAACTTTAAAAAGTGATTAACTGGTAAAACAGTTTTTTGTCTCATTTGAATTTGTTTATTTTAATGGTTCTTATATCATGTTGCTAATACCGTGTTAGATCAATTTCATCAGTATGTCAATTTTTGATATGTTTGATGACACATCAATATTTTGCATTTATCTATGCGTGCGCATGCAAGCACAAATTCGGAGTTAACAAAATAAATGAATATTCAATAAGGATGTTTAATCAAACATTTTTCATTTGAAATTTAGAATTACCTAAGAAAAGTACCATGAACATTAAGAAAAGTGTTAATTCTTTACAATTTAACGAAAATCATTGAAAATAACATCAACTAAAGAAGAGAATGATAATTAAATCCAGGTCAGGTATTCAAAAATGTATACTCACCTGGATTAATTATCATTCGCTTCTTTAGTTGGTCCTACATTACTGACGACTATGTTTCGGTTAGGTTTAGTAATGATAATTAATACAGGTGAGGATAATGAAGGGTTCCTAGTTCAAATCTAGGTGGAGGTGTTTTTTTTCCAAAAATGTATCCTCACCTAGATAAATTATAATTCGCTTCTTTAGTTGATACTACATTAGGTACGACTTTACGTAATAACTACTTTCCCTTGAATTTATACAAAATAGCTTATAAACTTGACTACACCTTCACCTTTCATGCTTAAAAACAATTACTACAGTACGCTTTTAATCTCAAACCCCCATTCAAATGATATTAACGAAAATATTTAAAAAGGATCAATTTTTAATATTTTGTTGTCAAAAAAATGTATACCGACTAATTCTCTCTACCTGTATATGTTTAAAATGGAAGAATAACTCACATGTGAATAAAAACTCATTAAAACCAGTTAATCGGCTCTAGAGAAAATCAACTTTGAAATCGTACCATTTTATTATTACCTACTGTTCTTGTTGTATGGCCTTTAAAAACAAAGATAATGAAGTGAATCAAAAATCAACATGTTCAAAAAATATTACAGTGTCATTCTAGTTATTGACAGTTTGTTATAGCTGGAACTGCATATAGTACTTCAAAGTTCAGGCAAAAATCATAACATCATTCTTACACCCTGTCTATACTCAAAACTGAAAATTGAAATAAAAATTCTTCATCCGTACATCTTCTGAAGATTTAGGCTGCCAGTAAGTGAAAGAATCATCAAAATCGTTGGGGAGAAAATCAACTTTCAATGTTTAACATATTTTTCATTAACCCCTTAATCGTTTGACCAGTTTAGTTCAGAATTAGCTACAATCTCTACAGAATGATAAACATTAAAATAAATGATGAATGATGATAAATGATGTCGATGGCGTGTAGGATGGAGCGGCTGCTATCTACGCTGGAGGCCCGGGATCGAATCCCGGCTCGGGTTAAAATCGACTGTCCTGGTATTTTAGGCAGGGAACAAATACCTTTGCATGCCGCCTTCCATCGGATGAGGAAGTAAAGCCGGTGGCCCCGTGTGCTGTCATTATGCGACGTGTACGTTAAAGAACTCTTACTGGAGGTTGGAATTCCTTCAGTAGGACAAAATTCTTGGGTGTGTGTAGCCTGCCCTCAGCGTCGGTGATTGGCCTAAGTTGCGAAACTAGGCCGACGTAAAATAAACAAGTACAAAAAAAAATGATGAACATTAAAAATCACAAAAGTTTTATTCCCAAAATCCCATTCATCTGATATTTACGAAAAGATTTTAAGAACATTTTTATTTTTAATAATGATTTTTGATTTTACAGTATTTCAGGCATTCTGTTCATGTTGTTTCTGGGCTATTACTAGTAATTTTTTTAGTAAAAGATTGAAATGGTGCTATACTCTTCATGGGTGCAGTTGCGGTCGTAAAATGGGGTAAAATGGGTGCAGTCGTAAAATGTCTTTAGTTTCATATTTGAGGGTAAAATTTCGCGACGATGAACAACACAAGTGGACGCGTGGGCTTTTCGGTGGATGACATGATAGGGAACTTTAAACACAAGGTTCATATTTAGCGCATAGAATGTTCCGAAAACTCCTTGTGACAGTCATGAAATATGTACTTGAACGATTTACGAAAATTCCACCTTTAAATTATTTACTTTCTATTTATAGTAAGCCCAATAATGTAGGAATACCCAAATAAAAATGGTTACTGCTCTGCTACTTAATAAGTAATAACTAATGTCCCTGCGCCGAAGGAGAAAGGTATTGTCGGGCAATTCCGTCTCCGAAGCTCATTGCAAACTTGGTAATTAAAACATGTTACAAATCAGTTTTATATTCTTAAAATTGAATACTATTGTAATACAATTTTAGCAGGTTTGACATCACTGATGTAGAGGGTACAGATTCACTTTAAACTAAACATGCTTTAGTACATATACATATACATATACAAAACATTTGTATATAATCCCTATAATTTTAACCTTTAGTTTTTCCAAACCCCGAACAATTAATCGAAAAATACCAAAAAATGTCTTTTTCCCATGCATTTTCTTATGTAAACTTAAGGCCTAGACAGGCACCATTAAGAATCTAATTTTCAAAAACGTGTTCACTTTTTTTTACATTTGGAAACATTCTGGGGGGATTGTTGCTTTCTAAATAAAAATAGCCAATTTGAACCACCCTACCGGGCGGATAGATCAGAAAAATATAGTGTTTGAGATTAAAAACTGTCAAAGTAACAACATAAAACTCTCGAAATAGGTGTTCGAAGGATAGGTAATGTTTTGCATTTTCCGTTTTTCCTTCGTAACAGTACTAATTTAATAATAATTATTATCCGCCCTGTTCTCGCAGCCGCTCCCGCGTAATAGTGGTAGGCGTTAGTTCCTCCTTAAGCAAGGTCGTCGCACCCATCCGCTAGAAGAAGGTAGAAGACGCATTTTTCGAACTATACACCTCGCGTCCCCAAAAAGCCAACCCGACCATTTTATCTCACCCTTCCCCTCTCTACCCAATACTCCTCATACCACACATTAATATCAGAAACGGTTGTCCGATGTCCACTTGACGAAACGCGGTACCCTCTTTGATGCCGACCGCGCGCATCACGCATCCTCAAGACGGAACATCTCTTATCGACGGCGCCGAATTTTAGACTCGTGTCGTGTCCATCGAGGCCTCAAGATAAGAACCGTCAACCGGATCAATCAGAAGAGGCAGAAGGAGAAGAAGAACCGGTGCCGGTGGTTATCTGATCGCGACCGCATTCGAATTCCGCATAAACGTTAAGTGACCAATTAAGTTCCGCTCACACACGGGCGAGCGTTGCGAGAGAGGTCTTAATTAGGCGCGTCGGATGCACGGTGACGTGTTAGCGCATAGATAAATGTCGCGCGATTATTGAGACATTTCTGGCGCTGCGATGCGATGGATGGTCGGGTTTTTGACCGAGCGAAGAATTTGCGATCGGTGTCAATTAGGGCATTCGATTTGATGTGATTTTGGTGATTTTTGCTATTTTTTTAAGAGAAAATAAAGTTTTAAGCTATTCAACCAAATTAGTATATTATTATACAAGTTTTATAAGACGTCATATTGGCGCACGAGATGTTTTGGGCACGACGAGCGTAGCGAGGAGTGCCCAAATGGAACGAGTGCGCCAATACGTCTTATAAAACGAGTGTAATATACTATTTTTTCTACTTTGCGTCATTAATTTTATACAAATTTAGTAATTTTGGTTACTATTTTGCGCTAAATTAGAATCTAGGGTATTTTGCACGTTCCACACTACCAGGTGGCAGTACTGTACTAACTGGCACATGTTCAAAGAATAGTTAATAGTTAACGTTTACTAGCAGTTTCTACCTAGTACCACTGGCTTATACCAGTTTACACGCACATATAATTGAAACTAAATTGTAATTTCGGTGTAATAATTTATTAGAATGAGTTGCACTTAGTAAAATTACATGTGATAGAGGTAATACAAGTTCGTTGCACACAACCAGACTTAAGACGTAGTCAAAAGCGACGGACAAAAACAAGTACGGTATTGAACCGAGCAGAATTCGGTCTAAAATGTTACCGAAAACTTATACGTTACATACACTAAGAAATCCTCAACACTTTAAATGTACTATAGCTTCCTACGTGTATGCTGATATACAATAAACCATTTATTGCACATATACAATCCCGCAGCAGGAATTAAAATCGTTCATATCTACGATGTAGGTTTGATCTTCGTATAATACCTTATTATAAAGTAAATGTGGTCCTTGAATTTTATCTGAAAAGGGGATTTGATGTTTAGTTGAAAAGAATTATAACAATCACTTACCCGAGTTGCAAAACATCACCGAAATGTCATGCTGGCGTATTTTGATGAACACAGCAAAACTAAGAAAGCCCCAATCCTTTGGACATTCTCTACACATATGTTTATATATGTATAGAAGATTGATATTTCGCAGTTTATGCGATAGCAAGCGATTAAAAAGAGGGAGTGTGTGGTTATGTGTTGTACGTTTGACATATGGGATATGGCATTTGATATCAACAATCAATGTGTACTGTATCAGTGTGTACCAATTTTAGAAAAAAGTTACTAAAAACGATATTACAATTTGTTAATTGTAACACCGAAAACAGTGTTACAATGTGTGCATTGTGAATGCAAAGTAGAAAAAAATTATTATAATATTATAAAATTTAGCTCAGACGACGTTCTTGGTAGTTCCACGTTCCATCAAAAATAGAAAGAAAACATACTTAAAAAAATCAAAATGAAATGTTGTTGGCCGTCTTTAAAATGATCTCAAACTCAAGAATGCTACAACTGGATATGTGACTGTTTTTTTTTTCTTTTTGTTTGTACAAACGTCCACCTCCATTGCTTTTTCAGTAAAAACATAAATGAATAGTATGATATTTCAAGATTTTGCCGGCATGCGATGCTATAAAATCTTTACTACGACCATGCAATGAAGTTTTATAAATTAATTTATTGCACATGGGCACGGCTGTATGTCACTATGACCGTGTACAGGATTTTGACAGATTAAAATTGTTTGTTGCGTTTGTCACTTAGCGACGTTGTCAATACCTTGACAATGTCACTAGGCAGTGTATCAAAACATGATGGAAATGAAAATCCAGAGCTGTGATTGGTTCTAAACTTATGAGGAGTGAAATATTTCTCACGACTCACGGATGGACAAATGATCACGGATGACGAGCCAGGAATGAAATATTTGCCATGACAATGTATGCATGCATTCATCAATAGGAGTAGAAAAAAGTCAGGAGCTATTAATTTGAAAATATCTTTCATTTCACAATAAAGTAAACAGATTTCATACATTTTTAGCAGTAAAAAGAAATTGCAAACGTCAATTGCAAACAAAATTGTTTTATACGGACTTTTTTGTCAATTCCTTAAGAAGTGACTGCCGTTCGAAACATTAACAAAACAAAGAAAAATAAAAGATAAACAACATATCAAAAAATATGAAACCGAAAAAATAACTCAATCGATTACTACAATGAAAAGAAAATGAATTTAACTAAAAATATTGACAATAAATATATGATAGAAATAAAATCCATCTCAAACCGTTTTAGCCATTTCAAGCCTTTTAAAATACGGTTTCCTTAATGTGTCAAATGGCTGTAGATATTTAAACAATTGAAAGATACAAATAAGTCGATGTGAAACGTTTTACTTATGCCCGTATTCACAAAGAATCGTATAACCGTTTGTTACGTAATAGCTTCTTATAAATTGACGATCTTTTTAAATGTTATAAAATTGGATTTAGGGTTTTGTAGAAACCAGTTTTCGATGTCCCGGTTTCAAAAAATTTACTTAATATTTGTTCATCTTCTAGAAAACAAAATATATTATATAGTAAATAGAAAAAGATCTCCAACTGGCTACTCAGCTTGGTTTAATTGTTCTCAGAGCAAATAGAGATTGCTATTTTTATTTGGTCTTTTATTAGTTGCCTCACGCGACATTTGGATGCGACATTTTCGCATTCAGTATCTTTAAACGATTAGATCTCCAGGTGCTTGAAATAAGTACCATATGAATTATTGTTATCATTACTATTATGAAATACGTCGGAAAATGGCAAAAAAGTGTAAAAAAAAACTTTTTCATTAAGTAATCATCGTACTGAGTAAAAAAATTTATAACGACTTATTTGTTGTTTTCAGTTCCTTAAAAGGTCGATAGTGGATATAAGTGAACACGTAAATTTATTGAAATTTTTTTTAGTACAAGAAGTGAATAATATGTACAATATTCTAAGCAATAAAAAAATTGCATTTTTTCTTCATTTTCCTTCCACATTATATTACCCAATTATAATTGTAAACAGGTTTGAAAAAAGGGATCAAACCTAATAGAGTTGAAACATTCGTTTGTAAAAATGGTATGTTTTCAAACTTTGCAATATAAGATATAAGCAATTTGTTTAGAAATATTTGAATTAACATAATATTGGAAATGTAACTAATTAAAAATTTGTGTCGCTTTTTTACTCCACAAGGACAGTACCGAGCAACTTTATAAAGGTAACAGGGAAATTTAAGCATCAATAAAAAGCCAATAAATAAACTTCAAAATGTTTTATATTCTATATGAAATCGGTTGAGCGAAGTTATCAAACGCCCAGCAAATGACGGTATATGTTTACGTACTATATATTATTTACATACTTCCTCTTGTATACATTAATTTATCCGTCTATAAATCGTATGAAAAAATATGTTTCCTCCGGTTTGTCACATATTTTCCATTATCGTGCGCTGTATAGTTATAGTAATCATAATAATCACGCAAAAATAGAATACTAAACAGTATATCGGTCTATTTATGAAAATTATAAACCTATCAGCATATCATGTTAGTTAGCTAATTGCAACATCAATTAATTTTTACACGAGTATTCAATTTGTTAAAATTAAATTACGTTACTTATCTTGTCGCTTCTAACTGATTATATTATTATTATGACGATACAACCACTATCCAATACTTTTCATTCATACATATGAACCCAGACAAGCCAAATCATCATCATTCCTTCACCAATTTCTACTGAATACATTAACAAGTGCATTCCCATTAATTCGTCTACTTATAATAAGTATTCCATTTCCACATCTTCGCATGATTAAAAGCATCCAGCGAGAAGTTTGACCGCGCGTACGACAGATTCTACCCACGCCTGTCCCGACCAGTAGTAGCACCCATGAGTATAACCTATAAATTATATTCACACAATTAAATGCTTATTGTGATGCGGTCTTCCTCTTTTTTCCCTCTCGGTCTCCGTCCTTCTCTCTACACCTTAGCGTTGGGAAGGAAGAAGCCTTAATGTCATACGCGACTAATTTATAGAGTTTGAATTCGGCAGCGGCAACGTGTTTACTTCTTTATTTGTCTGGGTATGGGGCAGCACCAGAAGCGAGAACCTGAAAAATAACATACATGCGGCGGCGGTGGCCACTGTGTTAGTGTAGAGGAGAGCCGCTTTTCATCCGTATGGTGATTTATAGTGTGATTGTGACTAAAGGGTACGGTATTTTTTCGATTTCTTCGCCGGAGAGTTTTGAAGAGAGATGCGGTCTGGAGAGATGGTTGTTTGTCTTCTTTTTTTCGTGTTTTTCTTCACACGGTTGAGTCATTGTCCTGCTACCGGATACTGGATAGCCTTAAGGGCAATTAAGCGTGAGGAACAGCATGTGAAGTTAAATAGAAGGGCTTGGAAATATCGAAACTGATGATAATTCATAACGGACAAGGAAAAAAATTATTACTATTTTAGTCCATATGGATAAAAATTACGTCAATTTTACAAAATATATAAGGGCAAACTTAAATCTTGCAGCACAAATCTACCAGAGGTCCTTACAATGGTTTCTATGTTCAAAGACGTTTCTTTAAACTAAAGAAATCTAATTTTGATTCAAACATATATATTTGTGTACAAGAGATTTGTTTCCTTCAAAAACATATTTTTTGCTTTGGCTTAAAAATAGGTTTACTTCCGCCAAAGAAATTATATTTTGATCCAAATAAGTTTATTTTTTGTGAATACCCCATACAACTGTATTGTTAGATGGCGCTGTAGACTCCCTCCTTACAGTTTGGCGTTATCTTGAGTTAAGCAAAATACATTTAGAGTTATAATTAAAGAAATTTTTAGTAGTGCTTTGTAACGTTTTTCTCTCAACAATCCTAAAAATATACTTCGAAACTGTACATAATTAAATAATTATTGGGTATTAGCAAAATCTACATTTTTTGTAATGCATAGTATTCCTTATATAATTCTTTCAATGGCATCTTAGGAATTCTTCAAATCTGAACCGGAATCTGTCGGTAGAGATCAAAATATGTATGAGTCTCCTTCCCTTGGCGGTCACCATGGCCTATTACCTGGGCCATTTGTCCGAAAATGTGTGAAGGCCCTTGACGTAAACACCTGAAATTTGTTCGCGTCCTGCTACTGTTGTAATATTTCTACCTGTGATCAAGATGAGGGTAAATCCTCCATGCCCATAACCTTTGATGTCGCCTCCCAACAGCCCAATAATACTAAAAAATCTGATGTGGCCAGGCACATGACTTTATCATACAAAATATAATATTAATAGTTTAGATGCATGAGAATCTATTTGATTGAGATAAATGGCGTCTGCATTAAAATTAAACTAGTTAGCCAGGATTTGACAGATATTTTGATAGTCAATAGTATCAATAGTAGGTATTGTCAAAGCATCAGCATTTGACACTACCTACTGTCAGAATAATAGTTATTTATCTCACAAGTGCCGAAAGTACGGAATAGCGCGACGAGCGGTGATGCGGCGCGTCACGGATGGCGGAGCGTCGCCGTCGCATGTGAGCGGTTGGTTTTTGAGAAATACGCAATTAAAAAAATCAAAAATGGTTATATTTCTGTACAGGAAATGTTAGTTTGATACCACTTGTACGAAACGTCAAGTTTAAAAAGCTAATTCAAATTCTGACAGATTTATATTCGTTCATGATACTGTAGATGTCATATTCGTACCAACATACTAAAATATAACTACACTCATCGCTATACTTTATTTACAATTTTCTCAATTTATCGTTTTTACAATTAGATAAAACAACGGGTTGATATTTCTTATCAACGAACAATAAAATTGGTGATCTTATTTTATTTGAATTTTGTACTTTGCCGCACTAGAGCGGCAACGTTCTATAGCGGTTCTCCAACCTCTGATGAAATCAGCGGTTGCCGAGTGTGACAGCCATAGACATTTCTGTGGTGACAGCACGAAAAAATATTTGTCAAATCCAGGTGACTATGTACTTTCATATCAATGCAGATGCGACCGATCTCGATCAAATAGAATTTGCTCTTGAAGCTAAACTATTAATTTTACCAAAAAATGTTATAGACATAAATTATACCAAATTTCGTCTACTTTAATTTATTATTTATCTATTTTGACCAAATTACAAAAATGACGGTTCATTTGCAAAATCGTTGAAAAATGCTAAGAGTAAATAGCCAGTTCCTTTGGACCCTTTTGAACCAAAAGCTTTTCAGCTCTAAGTTTAATCATGAAACTTCTAAATATGAACTTTCGTCCCGATACCTTTAGTAGTTTCTCCGGAACCGTCGTCACAAAAATCGGGTACACACATACACACACACACACACACACAGACATTTTTTTGGACCTTGGTCAAAAATGTTCAGGGGACCCAAAAAGACCTATTTCCGCTAAAATCCCAATTTTTTTTTTCGGCACGATTACAATACTTTACCATACTGCGTATGATAAAGTAAAAAATCTGATGTGGCCAGGCACATGACTTTATCATACAATATATAAAATTAAGAGTTTAGCTGCATGAGAATCTATTCTATTGAGATAAATCGTAGGTATTGTCAAAGCATCAGCATTTGACACTACCTACACTACGTCATTAGAATAATAGTTATTTATGTCCCAAATGCCGAAAGTACGGAATAGCGCGACGAGCGGTGATGCGGCGCGTCACCGAAGGCGGAGTGTCGCCGTCGCATGTGAACGAGTAGCGCTATCTAGTTTTTGGCAGGAGCGACATCAACATTTATTGTGTTGCTCTTTAAGAAATACGTATTTAAAAAAAATAAATAAATAAAAAATTTCTGTATAGTAAATGCTAGGTTGGTACCACTTTGACGAAACGTCAAATTTAAAGGTGCGTTCCGATTGGTAGGTAATGGTAGCTAATGGCGGTGGTAGAATACGAAATTATAGTATTTCTTACATGTCGTGATAATGACACATATTATTTTTGCATGTACATAAACATGAGTCACTATCAATTTTCTATTGGAAATACTATAACGGCGTCTGCTACCACTGCCATTATCACTAATGAAAACGCACCTTAAAAAGGTAATTCAAATTCTGACAGATTTATATTTGTTCATGACACATTCCTACCAACATACTAAAATAAAACTACACTCATCGCTATACTTTATTTATAATTTTCTCAATGTATCGTTTTTAGAATTAGATATAAAGACGGGTTGATATTTCTTATCAACAAACAATCAAATTGGTGATCTTACTTTATTTGAAATTTGTATTTTATAATTTGCCGCACTACAGCGGCAACGTTCCATAGTGGTTATCCAACCTCTGATGAGATCAGCTGTTTTCGAATGTGACAACAAAAAAAAATATTTGTCAAAATCCTGGCTACTATGTAATTTCATATCAATGCAGATGCGACCGATCTCGATCAAATAGAATTTGCTCTTGAAGCTAAACTATTAATTTTACCAAAAAATTTCATAGGAATAAATTATTCAAAATTTCCTCTACTTTAATTTATTAATTAACTATTTTGTCGAAATTACAGAAATGGCGGCCCATTTCCAAAATCCTTCAAAAAGGCTTAGAATAAACTAAAAAGCTAAACTATTAATTTTACCAAAAAATGTCATAGGCATAAATTATTCAAAATTTCCTCTACTTTAATTTATTATTTAACTATTTTGTCGAAATTACAGAAATGGCGGCTCATTTGCAAAATCATTGAAAAAGGCGTAGAATAAACTACCAGTTCCTTTCGACCCTTTTGAACCAAAAGCTTTTCAGCTCTAAGTTTGGTCATAAAACTTCTAAATATAAACTTTCGTCCCGATACCTTTAGTAGTTTCTCCGGAATCGTCGTCACAAAAATCGTTTACACACGCACACACACACACACACACACACACACACACAGACATTTTTTTGTACCTTGGTCAAAAATGTTCAGGGGACCCATAAAGACCTATTTCCGCTAAAATCTCAATTTTTTTTTCGGCATGATTACAATACTTTAGCATACTGCGTATGATAAAGTAAAAAAGACAAAAAGTGATCACAGATATTATTTGGATGTTGGAAAGTAGCTTTTTGTATCAAACCAATATCATTTTCAATGTTTTTTATGTTAAATGTTTAGTATGATAAAGTCATGTGCCTGACCACATCATATTTTTTTAACACTGAAAATGTTTTGCAAGAAATTTCAGAAAAAAGGATTTTTTTGTCAAATTTTGTAATATTTTCTCATAGATATTTATAATAGTGCTATGATTGGGAGGACATCTGTCGATAGATACCTATATGTGGTTTCGAATGGGTGATCGAATGAGTGCCAGGTTCTGGTATGGGTTGAACGTGAAGTGAAGAAAGCGACGGCGCGTGCATCACTTAGGCCCGGCCGCCTCTGATTATATGCCACTTATCTCGCCAACAAATCACTAAACATTGTTAAAGCGGCGGGAGGCAAGTTACCACGGCCTGCTCTTTTCTAGCGGGGACTGTGGCGTGGCCCAGTTCCAGATGCCTATCGATCGGCACTTTCCTCTATATACGAACTTGTCACCGCAACCCTTGATTTTGAAACCACGGAATTCCTTTAAAAATTTTCCCTCTATCGAATATTTAGTGGGGTTTTAATATCTTGTAAATGTTTAAGTTTTTTTATTTATTTATTTTTTAAATCGAAAGAAAATACGTTTTAAGGAAGGTTACACCAACAACAGTAAGCAAAGTATAACATTGGACCGATAACACGGCCCTGAAGAACTTCATTCTTCATTCTTAAAATTGAAGAAGAAACAAACTGTTTCAGTTGAAGGATTTCAGAGATAATTACTAAAATTGAGATTTCTGCCCTTTTAGATGTTGTTTAAAATGCCAGATTAAACTCTTAAAATTTAATAAAAATATTTATTGGAAAAGTTGTAGTAGATAAAATTTTACATTTTTGTTCAAATATTTTTTCTAGCCGTTAGGGGTACGTCTAGGTACGTCACGTGAATTTAAAGGCATCTGTTTAAAATGTTAAATTATCAGAAACATAATTACATTATTCTTATTACAATTGTAAAAAATATTTGACTGTTGCAATAAAGTTTTAAATATTTATACCACCCACATTTACTGTTGAGTTTGCCACAATGTCCGTCTGTCCGTCTGTGTACACGATAACTGCCGTAATTTTAAAGTAATTGTCCTGAAATTTGGTATACAAGCTTACCTCTTAAAAAGTAAGGACAAGTTCGTGAATGGGCAAAATCGGTTCCCATTTTATTTTATATTTTTCGGTGAGGGGTATTTTAACTTCAGCACGGCTGAAGATAATTTTCTTACTAGTATTCTTCTGCATTGGTTTTGCCAAAACCTAGACTAAATGCACAATTCCAAGCTCAGTCTAGTTATTGAGAAAAAAAATATTTGCTCAGAAACAATACTCAGTTTTTGCCCTAAGATTCACATTATACGAAAACAATAATACCAGAATTTCTTTTGTAGTCATTTTACCTTGTATTATTACCTTTTTGGCAAATTAAATAATTGATGTGGGGTGTTCTGATATGAGTCGTTTATTTCCAAAACCCGCCTCAGAGGACTAAGACTGTGATTCTGATAGCCGGTTCAATAAATTAGAACTCATATATTATATAGCATCTAGTTTAATGATTTTTTATCCATACTCCATAGTCAGATACTAGTCCATCCTTATATATTATCTATAAGGATGGACTAGTATCTAACTATGGAGTATGGTAAAACAATAAATGCAAATTGAAAAAAAAACTATGATACAAAAACAAATAGGTATTACAAACTACATTGTTAATTTTCTTTTCTTAAGTTGACTGCCGATAGTAACCACTAAATATTTTTCAGCTATAGAAAAAAAATAGTAGGTACAATAGTAATTCTGATTAACAATTTTGAAAACATTTAACTTGAAAAAATAAAATAAAATGTTTTTCTATTGATTACTGATTTTTTCTTGCACTAGTTTTCTATTGATTACATATTTTTCTTTGCAGTAGTTTTCTCAAACCCTAAAGTAAAATCACAATTGCGAAGTCAGTCTAGTTTTCAAGGAAAAACGATTTTCTCAAAAACAATACGCAGTTATTGCCTTAAGATTCAGGTTCTACGAAAAAAGTACACCAGAATTACTTATTTTTATTTTGTGTGTATTATTACAAGGTAAAATGACTAAATTTTCGACAAATTAAGTAACTAATGTGGAGGTTCCTAGTTTAGTTTTTCTTTTTTTAGTTAATAAGTCTGGACTGCAAATTTTTTGCAAATAAACAATAAAGATAAAATGAAAATACAAAGATATAAAGACAAAGATAATATGACAATAAAGATACATACTGAAAATATTTTTTTTTTCATAAATACGTACTACAAAGTTAATCTACTTTTCTTAACTTGGTTGCCGCTAGAAACCATCAAATATATTTTTTGCTGTAGAAAAAAATGGCACAATTGTGATTCTGATAAACCATTTTGAAAACGTTCAGAATGTATTTAGAAAATTAAGAATAAAATCCTGAAGATAATCATGAAACACAACCGACGAATCAAAACCATGTTTGGTTTTACTATTTAAATTTTTTTAGACATTTCATCGTTAAAATATTTATTATTAATAAAACAGTTTTCAACAGTAGTTATAAATCATCCTGTATAATTACTAATTATTAGAGGGCGTATAGGTGTAATAATAATAGCGTTTATTTTTGTGGTAACACTGTATATATCAATAATTATAATTTATAATAGAAAACTCAAACAGATCAACAAAATATAAATTATATAAATTATCGATAGAGAGTTTAGTTATGATTAATTTAATGCAAATCATACAAAAGAAAATCATCTAAAACGATTCTGCTCATGAATTCCGTAATAAAAACCTTTATCGACTACTGAATATCTAACTAAAGTACAAGTTTTATTCCAACTGTTGTTTGACAATTGAATGTTTGACAACTCTCACTTCAAAACGAAACACCGCACCCAACAACAAAATGAACAAAAGACACATCAAACAACCCGAAACCTACAACATCCAAAAACCACCCAAGTTTTCCAACAACTATTCACCCCCTCGCCCGCCCATCCCTTCACAGTTTTGCATGCCCATTCTTCCGAATTTCTTCAGCCACTGTCGTCACTGTCCTTCGCCACGAACAGGTGAACAATGAGGGTCTTAAAAAATCTATTAGCGCGGCGCAGGGCCCATGCTTTGGCCCGCATCTTCCCCGGGGAGGTTGTCTTGTTACTTCTGCACCGTTGCTCGTATTATTCGTTAAACATTTTGGGGTCGTGCCACACGGTGCGGAAAATTATTTTGCGGGCGCGCTGGCCGAAGTTGCCGCATTATTGCGCCCCCGTAACAACCCTCCACGTCCCTTCCCCTGGTAACCCCTGTAAGGCTGTGAATGTGGAGGTACAACGTTGGGGCACAACAGAGGAGGTTAGAATGATACATCTGCGACTGAAACGGCCTACTCTCATGGTGGATTAGCGCCTTCGAATCAGGGCTGAGGTCTTTTCGTCGTGGGGTATATAATATGAATTTATGTGGGGTGTAACGTTGCGTAAGGGCTCTTCGTACTTTGTTAATTAAATTTGATGATGGTGTATCAAGAACGGCGCAGACAATTTTATGTAAGGTATAATAATAATAATAATAATAATCTTTATTGGTGTTATTACAAAGAAAATTGTTTACACAAGTCAGAACAGAAAAAGAAAAACACTATGCACTACATATTTCTACGAAATTACAGTTAAAGTATTCATCGTAATTGAATATACATTTTTCAACCAAGAATTGTTTCATTACTGTCTTAAATCTGTTATTGGAGTAACACTTAATTGCTGGCGGCAGAACATTAAAAAATTTTAGAGCCCAGTAATTTGATGCGTTGCGCGACTTCGGCAATCTCAGAAAAGGTCGGCGATACTGCTGATTCTCACGAGTGTTGTACGAGTGAATTGCATTCGATGTCACAAACGTACTGGCATTGACCTTAGCGTACATTAAACATTCCAATATGTAGGCGGATGGAAGTGTCAGAACATTGAGATTTCGGAAGTGTTCACGGCAATCTTCCCTCCAACCGACTCCGAGTACTACTCTTATGCATCGGCGTTGTAGAGAAAACAATTTATTGCTGTGACCTGAATGGCCCCAGTTAAATATTGCATATTTCATCAAGGAGTGAAAAAAGGCAAAGTATGCAACCCTAAGACATCTTATAGAGATTGATTCTCTCAAGATTCTCAAATAATGAATCACCCTCGCAAGTTTTCCTGAAACATGTCCGACATGACTTTCCCACTTTAATTTGGAGTCAAGAATAACACCCAAGAATTTTACACTCTCATTATCGTCCGTACTGGAACGCGCTTCATGTCGCAATGTAAACAATGCCGATAAGCACTTATCCTGATTGATGCAAAGCGCATTTGAAGAAAACCATTCTTTAATATCTCTGTCACATAGGTCAACTGTATTAAGAAGCTGTTCATAATCATCACCTCCGTTAACTACCGTTGTGTCATCCGTAAATAGAATAAGATCAGTTGCTTCAGTAGCACAATTAATGTCGTTGATATAAATTAAAAAGAGAATGGGGCCCAAAACTGATCCTTGGGGTACCCCGTAACTGCAAAGTCTGTTCGATGAAATTGAATTGTTCACTTTTACGTGTTGGTAACGATTACTCAGATATGACTCCATTAACCCAATTCTCGATTTCGAAAAGTTATATTTCTTAAGTTTTTCTAATAGAACATGATGTGTGACACAATCGAAAGCTTTCGAGAGGTCATAAAACGTGGCAACTGAATGGTATCCGCGCTCAAAGTTGTTTAAGATTTTATTTATAAGAGCATTGATAGCTAGACTGGTAGATTTGCCATGCCTAAATCCAAACTGAGATTCACTAAACAAGTTGTTCCCTTCAAAATGTATGTATATTTGTTTTTTTAGTATTTTTTCGAATATTTTTGATACGATCGGTGTTAATGGTATGGGTCTGTAGTTGTTACAGTTGCCCGTGTCATTTTTCTTATGTATCGGTATCACTGTCGCAATTTTTAAACATTTCGGGAAACAACCTTGTTCAATGCAGTCATTGAAAAGGTGTGTAAGTGGATATATAATAATATATAGTATCTTCGTATGATTTTGAGATAAAGATTTGCATTCCGAGTAGCATTTCAAAGGTTTTTACCTCCGAAATTTAGTGGATAGTATTTTTTAAATTTTAGTCTACGATGTTCAAACTTAATGTTCTTATATACGAATATCTTGTGTGTCAAAATTTGTAAAAGCTGATGTTTCGCGAACCATGTTGCTCGCTTCTTCAGAGCTAACTGAATACTGAATACTGAATCCTTTAGACAAATTAAGGTTTTTTATGATACAGTTAAGAACTGAGCAACGTCATAAAAATAGTCGTGTATCTTACTGTACCTCTTTAAAAAAATATAAATATTTTGGGACTAATACAAAATGGTCAAAGACAAAATGGTGGGATATTGTTGTATCCACATTGTAAAGGTAGTTTGTTAGATGTTCGAGGTGATTAAATAAAACCTCTTCTTCTTTAGTTGTTTTAGTATTTTGTTTACTTGAAGTCGTTGCATTACACTGACTTATATATTTATAAATCTATATATTTTAACAATTTTGAGCTCTACAAACGGTTCTGTGATGTCTTAAGATATACATATCTTGTTATAAAATTAAAAACAATAATTCAAAATTGCTTCTTATTTTGCGGTTGTATTTTGCAATGTCGATATGTTTATATATTTTTTACGTTACCATACGTAGTATGACAAAGTATTGTGTGTGTATGTGTGTGTGTGTACCCGTTTTTTGTGGTGACGATTCCGGAGAAACTTCTAAAGGTATCGGGACGAAACTTTATATTTAGAAGTTTCATGGCCAAACTGAGAGCTGAAAAGCTTTCTGTTCAAATGGGTCCAAAGAAACTGGGTTTTACTCACAGCATTTTCCAAGGATTTTGCAAAAGAGCCGCCATTTCTGTAATTTCGTCAAAATAGTCAAATAATAAATGATAGTAGAGTAAATTTTAAGTAATTTATGCCTATGACGTTCTTTAGTAAAATTAATAATTTAGTTGTATGAGCAATTTCTATCTGATCGAGATCGGTCGTGTCTGCATGAATATAAAGCAAGTTAGCCAGGATTTGATAGACATTTTTATTCTAATGACAGTAGGTAATGTCAATCGTTGATGTTTTGACAATATCTACTGTGAATAGTATAAACATATCTGTCAAATCCGGGCTAACAGTTTTATTTTAATGTGGACACCACCGATCTCGATCAAATTTCATGCAGCAACTATTAATTTTATATATATGGTAAAGTCATGTGCCTGGCCACATCATATTTTTTATTTTTATCAATATCCTATGGAGTTTGGTAGCAAGTAGGCCATTCAATTTTAAGTTGAGTAATCAATTTTAAGGAAGGCAAGTTTAAGCAAAAATGTCAAACGCGGGAAATGTATAAAATAGTTGTTTTCAATCTGCATCTTTCACCAATGTTTAACCTAATAATACAGAAAATAATCGGCAAACTGTCAAAACAACGGCTGATTTTCTAAAAAACTAGCGTTAATTGAGAATTTCTGCTATTATATTCTTATTCTGCTGAAAGCCACTCACCCTGTATAGTTTATTCATAATAGCTGCTTTTATTCACATATGTTAAATAAAATTAGACAGCGACTGCCTGCAAATAGATATCCTTTGAATGCGAAATTCCCCAGAAGTTTCGCAGAATAAAAATTACTTGTCAGATCTGCTTATGGATTACCCATATCTGCAGTGCAAATTAAACTACTTAACTAGTAAAAAATAAGGAAACTTAGTGACTGCTTGGTAACATCTTAAGATCACAGATTACGAAATTCCCCAGAAATACTAAACGAATAAATTTTACTTGCCAGATTTGACCTATAGTATAACCAAATCTGCAGAGTAAATTAACCCACTTTAGTAAAAAGTAACTGCTTAGTACTGCTCAGATTTCCAAATCAAAGTGCTAAGGGCCATTGTTGTTGGTATTAAATCTTCTTCGCATGGAGATGGTATCTGCGAAATATAAAAAATTCACAAAAGTCGCAAACTTTCAAATTTCGTATTTGTGTGCCGTTATTGGTCAACAAAAATGTTGGTTTGTTTTCTCCTTACATACAACCCAATAATCGTAACAAAATTACACCAATCAACCACAAAAAAAAACGATAGAGAATCGAATCACCATTTCTCGGTTAAGTTGGCGCTGTAATAAAAAAGTGACACTTCACTGACGTGAATAGACACATCAAAATACGAATTTACGCCCCAGCAGCCGCCCCGGCGCGGCTCGATATCAAACAGAAGAGGAACGGCAGGACCACCGTCCGTCCGGGGCGTGAAGACGCGGCGAGTCTATGGTGTCGACCTCTGGTGGTGTCCCGAGGTTCCATTCCGACTACTGGTTTTATATAAAAACGAACTTTACGAGCGCCTTAATTTGAAAATACGATTCAACCGACGTAATTCATAATTTAACATTAGCATTTCAGTGGCTCAGTGGTGCCGCTGTCCTCAACCACCCAAAGAAGATGCAGATAGAGAAGGATGGATGAGGAGATAGAGAGGGATGGGTGGAATAAGAGTGTCAAGCGATTTATTTATTTTCTCTTTCCTTTTCCTTTTTTTTTCGTTTCTTAAACGTTCATTTTTGTATTGTGGTCGGTAGGTTTGGGGACGGAAACGAAGTTAAAAAGAAGAACGGACGAAGGGGAGGATGGAGGGGAGGGCCAAATTAAGGAGCGATGCAGGACAATTGGAGACCTGTATATTGTATTTTCATAACTATGGAATATGATGATATATACAGTAGTTTTTTTTTGGGCTGGCACAGGTGTGTTTCTTTTTCTGTGCGTTTGTGGGGTTAAAATACCGCGGTCTATGCTTCAGATGGTTCTCTAGGTGTGGAATTTTATTGGTTTTGACGAACGCCTCACGCGATGGGGAGTCATATGGAATAGAGTGTTTTTGGGTTCGATACTGCTGGTATGTTGTATAAACTAAGAAATCCTCAACACTTTAGATGTACTATAGCTTGTGTATAGCTACGTGTATGTGACAGTAATCGAAATCGTGGTAGATATGGTGTAGGTTTGTCCGCAAGAGGGGATTTGATATTTAGTTTACGAGGATAATGCACGATAACTTAATACCGAAATAATCAGTTGCTCTATTTATTACTATTTAATTATTACTAATTGATGAGTAATTTGCCCTTCAAATAATAATTATTTTTACTCGCAACTAAACCTTCCATAAATTTTTAACGTATTAATTAACGTACCTAGTATACTATATACTAGACCTGTTGGACATTTCTACATCAGATACATTGACGGTATAATTGGACAATTACTGATGCTGCACAGATAGAAAAGATTTCTTGTTTTTAAGAAATATATTTGTTTGAATTTATTCTTTTGGGTCAAAACATATTTCTTTGACGCCAACAATATTTAGTTCATAGAATACTCTAGTTTATTTGATCGCAGAAATTAATTTATTTGAAATATTTATTTAAGTGAAATAAATATACATGGATACAAACAAAAATTGCTTTCCTGTAAACAAAAATTTTTGTTTTGATTTAAATGAAAAAACGTTTCTTTGCACAAATGAAATATAATTTTGATTCAAACATATAAATTTGTATATAAGGTGAGATTTATTTTAAATTAATATTTTGTCTTTGGCTTAAAAATAGGTTTACTTCCGCCAAAGAAATCATTTTTTGACTAAAATAAATATATTTGTACAAGATATATTTGTTCAAGACAACGATTTTCTTAAACCAAAGCAACAGTTTTCTTAAAGCGGATATTTAGGTTGTTTTACATTAAAGAAATATTCGTATTACAAGTTGTTTTAAAACATACAAATTATGTAAAGAATATAATTTTCTAAACATTAGACAACAATTTCTCTGTGTGTAGTAATAAATATTGCAACATTAATAGATAGATATATAGATGGATAGATACCATTTATCTCCAAATACAACTACAAGTTAGGAGTAACTTGTAAAATTAATTATTTTCTTCTGTATTCAAAATTGCCTGTGACATGAACTACCCTACAAAACAACACTGTAACTTACCAAACTATAAAAATTGGCATAGTAAAGTGATACAGCGCTGTATCCAGGTTTGTCACTTGTTTGATCGTTCTTATTTGGAACACCACATTAAGCCTTCAACACAGATCATCAATATGTGAGCCCCAACACAATGACGAATCAATGCCTACACCTAAAAACCTTACTGACTCTAGCCCATTTGCAGTTCTTATTTCTGATGTACTTTTTTGCGGTTTTTTGCTGAATTAACCTTCAGTTTGTTTGCTAGTTGATTCTCTCCGCAGTAGTTCACCCATTGTTTAGGCTGTACTAATTAAAGTTGTGTCATCCGCATAAATAATTGGTTTGCAAGAAGTTAAGTTAGAGCTAAGATCATTAATGTAAATAAGCAATAAAAAGTGGCTCATAATTGAAACCAGTGGTACTCTATGTTTTATAATTAAGGGTGACGATCTGCTGTTTTCAGTGTCAACGATATGTCTCCTGTTTGTTAGATATGACCGAAACATTATCAAAGAGTGACTTCTGATCCCATTGTATTACAACTTACAGAACACGATTATCAACGATAGATCATTATCAATTTATGCATAAGTTGTATCAAACATTTCAATACATTATTTTGAAACATAAAATATTAATTTCTTACAAATTCACAACTGTAACATTTTTTTACAACATACCTAAGATTTATTAGGTATATTTAATCGTTATACAAATTACCATAAAATTTAAATAATTTAGTCATTTGTCATCTTTCATAGATTTAAAAGTTATTTAAAAAAATTCTAAATTCCTTTGTATTCATTATTCATTTTAACAAATCTAATATCAGAAGTATGGGCAACACCCCTCTTAAAACTAATACCTAAATTACGATGGATGCACAACAATAATACCTATACATATTATAACATCAAGATCAATAGACGAAGTACCCTTGACAAATTAGGATCAAATCATTGAACACCTCCTCCATGAGCACTGATCTATAACTCAAGTTCTCGAATTTTATAGAATGGCCCCAGAGAAGCTATTAGAAAGTACTTGGAAATCTGCGTGTGTTCAGGCCTCTATAGCGGTGAGGCAATGAAAATCCACCTCTATATTATAACGGCAGTAAATGTCAAATGCGCTGATAGGCATTCGCATTGTTCAATTTCTACTTCATTAACATATAAATTAACACTGTAGTCGAATATACAGATATATCTATCTATTTCTGTACGTTATGTATAAATATCTATACGTTCGTTTATACAGTGTGACAATTTTAGAGCACTCAACACTTTTTATAAAGCAGAGAATTTAAATTTAGAGAATGGACACGTATTCTGCAGTATTATACTCTATTACAGTACTTCAATTATGTTTACTTTGTCCCAATATCAGAATATTTTTACAAGATAGACACATTTATAAGAAACACAGTGTATATTTTCTTGTGTATATACATAATTATGCGTTTGTAATATTGTAATTAAGTAAACAAACAGGTGTGTTGGCCCGGAAAAACAGTCGACCATATTCAATTATCGATTTTTTGTGCTCTTGGACACAGGCAAATGTGTACGTACGATTGCTATCAAGATTAATTTCTCAATTAACTCGCCAGCATTTTTAATTGTGTACTCGCTTTCCTCATTAAGTGGGAATGCAGGTATGTTAATTATATTCATACTATGCTGTGTGTCTGTATTTGCTTATTTACTGTAATCGTCTCATTTCCTTTGGTTACCTATATTATTATTATTATTATATTGGGATAATTATTAAATAAGTTGTGGTCAAAAATATACAATACCTAATAATTCTTTTTATTTTGTTGCAGGTCTTAACGGACAAAATCCTATTTAATCGAATTCGTTGAACAACGAATAGAAAATTTTTCGTCATACAGGTGAGTCGACTCTTTTTTATCTCTGTTTTATATTGCTTCCATATTCTATTGGTGAGATCATCATAATTTATGGCTTTTGTCGAAATTCTTGACGGTGTTAAGGCTTCCGTCTCAACGACCTTCACCCAATACACCGCCTGATATTAGCCTGAAATATTCAAGCATAAATACCGGCGCATACTAAATCTAGTACGTGTCGTTTCAAGAGAGTTCGATGATACAATAATCGAGAAAATTGTTCCTTTTTAGTTTTTTGCTCAAATGAATTATTTTTTAAATAAATCTTGCTCTTACGAGAATTAGAGAGATTTTGAACAAATAAATGCTAGATACATGTATGTACGCATCTATTATTTCTATTATTTATTAAATCATTATTTCATTTATTTGCAAATTACACCAAGTACTAAAAAATGCTAATATTGCTAAAGCAACGACAGATTTTCAATTACTTAATGGGTAATAAACTATTTCAATTGTCATTTGTCTTCGATTGTTGCATTTTTGACAAATTAAGTCGTCTGACTTAATTTTGTCTAAATTTGTCTAAATTTAGAAATAAAATGTACGTAGGCATTAGAATTATTTAATGATTATGATTATTTTTTTGAATAGGTTACTTTTGTAATTGCAGTGTTACAACAACATTGTTTGAATAAGAAAGTTTTGGGTAATTATTCTTTTTTGACGTTTTTGCCATGCTTGTAACTTTTTCGGTTTTCTTGCAATAGCAACTATTTTGTTTTTACTTTATCATACGCAGTATGGTAAAGTATTGTAACCGTGCCGAAAAAAAAAATTGGGATTTTAGCGGAAATAGGTCTTTTTGGGTCCCCTGAACATTTTTGACCAAGGTCCAAAAAAATGTCTGTGTGTGTGTGTGTGTGTGTGTGTGTGTGTGTGTGTGTATGTGTGTATGTGTGTACTCGATTTTTGTGACGACGATTCCGGAGAAACCACTAAAGGTATCGGGACGAAAGTTCAGATTAAGAAGTTTCATGACCAAACTTAGGGCTGAAAAGCTTTTGGTTCAAAATGGTCCAAAGGAACTGGCTATTTACTCTTAGCATTTTACAACGATTTTGCCAATGAGCCGTCATTTCTTTAATTTCGTCAAAATAGATAAATAATAAATTAAAGTAGACGAAATTTTGGATAATTTTAGCCTATGACATTTTTTGGTAAAATTAATAGTTTAGCTGCAAGAGCAAATTCTATTTGATCGAGATCGGTCGCATCTGCATTGATATGAAATTACATAGTAGCCAGGATTTTGACAAATATTTTTTTGTGCTGTCACCACAGAAATGTCTATAGCTGTCACACTCGAAAACAGCTGATTTCATCAGAGGTTGGAGAACCGCTATGAAACGATGCTGCTCTAGTGCGGCAATGTACAAAATACAAAATTCAAATAAAATAGGATCACCAATTTGATTCTTTGTTGATAAGAAATATCAACCCGTTGTTATGTCTAATTGTAAAAACGATAAATTGAGAAAACTGTAAATAAAGTATAGCGATGAGTGTAGTTATATTTTTTTTCTACTTTGCTTTCGTTATAAGCTCATAACGAAACCGCTTTCGGTGTCGTTATGAAAACACTAGATCACAAACTTTTAGTAACTTTTAGTTTTCCAAGATTGATGAAATTGACGTCAAGTGTCAAATAAGGCTGACATCTCAATCGCTATTGGCTCGCTTCAATCGTATTTGTGAATTTTACTACAACTACCAACTGTTGAAGAAAAATATTACTCTAGATTGTAAGATGACAACCGCAATTTTTGACATTTATGTAAAATTAACGTCGCAATGTAGAAAAAATAGTATATAACACTCGTTTTATAAGACGCATTGGCGCACTCGTTCCACTCGTGCGCCAATTTTTGTCTTATAAAACTTGTATTATAATATACTATTTCTACTTTGCGTTCGTTATGAACTCATAACGAAACCGGTTTCGGTGTCGTTATGAGAACACTAGGTCACAAACATTTGGTAACTTTTAGTTTTCCAAGATTGATGATATTGACGTCAAGCGTCAAATTGAGGCTGACATCTCAATCACTATTGGCTGGCGTCAGTCGTATTTGTAAATTTTACTGCAACTGCCAACTGTTGAATATGAAACTACTCTAGATTGTAAGATGACAACCGCAATTTTCGAAATTTATGTAAATTTAATGTCGCAAAGTAGAAAAAATAGTATATAACACTCGTTTTATAAGACGTATTGGCGCACTCGTTCCATTTGGGCACTCCTCGCTACGCTCGTCGTGCCCAAAACTCCTCGTGCGCCAATTTTTGTCTTATAAAACTTGTATTATAATATACTATAGTATGTTTGTACGGATATGACATCTAGACATCATGACCGAATATAAATCTGTCAGAATTTGAATTACCTTTTTAAGCTTGACGTTTCGTAGAAGCGTCAACATTTATATACAGAAATATAATATTTTTGATTTTTTTTAAATACGAATTTCTCAAAAAGCAACACAAAAACGTTGATGTCACTCCTGCCGAAAACTACATAGCGCGACTCGCTCACATACGACGGCGACGCTCCGCCATCGGTGACGCGCGGTCACGCGCCGCATCACCGCTCGTCGCGCTATTCCGTACTTTTCGGCATTTGTGAGATAAATAACTATTATTCTGATGACAGTAGGTAGTGTCAAATGCTGATGCTTTGACAATACCTGCTATTGATACTATTGACTATTAAAATATCTGTCAAATCCTGGCTAACTAGTTTAATTTTAATGCAGAACCGATTTATCTCAATCAAATAGATTCTCATGCGGCTAAACTATTAATTTTATATTTTGTATGATAAAGTCATGTGCCTGGCCACATCAGATTTTTTTTTTTTTAATATAAATGTTAAACATAAAAAGTGGTTCAAATATAATCATATCAGCGATTAACACGAGAAAAAAAGTATTTAAAAAAGTTTTATGAAATTGTGATAATATTCTAAATACGAATGTGTGCTAAAATACTTCATGCTTTATTTTTCTTTATCATACGTCGTATGATGTCCAAAAAAACTGAAAATCAATTGGTCTTAAATCGCACATCGTTATTAAAATATCAAGTTCTTATCATATTTTCATTAATTTATTGTATAATGGTAAAAAATAAATAATAAAATACTTTAGCAAAACTTCGTATTTAGGTATTCTTTATTATAGATTTCAAGATGCATCTTTGTTGCCTCTAATACTTCTAAAAAGTCAGATTAATAACGAAATATTTAATAACAATATTTAAAATATATCATCATATAGAAAATTTCGACAAAGTGACAAATTGAAAATGCTAAAATACTGGTTGCTCTGGGGAAGTTATATCATACTAAGTAGATTGAAGCAGTAGCAAGAGAAGACCAAAATGAGTATCTTTTGTTAGTAAACTTTTGACCTAAACACATAAATTAGGAAGTTACACCAATTTAAAGTTGCATATATTAATAAACAATCATTACAAACTATGCTAGAAAGAGACGTCATAAACTGAAATTGAAGAAACCTGAATTCTTAAAACTAGCTACTTGTCTCTAATAGGCTTATCCACTGATGTCCTATATTTTCTTTGTCCTAAACAAGAAGCACTAACACTTCACTCACTGTGCTCTGCTTTTTCACATTTCACTGAATCACTAGTTCGAAGGCTTTAGTTCTTTTGAGTCTTCTCACTAGATTCTGGTTGTCCAGTACCTGCAAGGCCTCTACGTTGACGTGGTGGCTTAGGCGAGATTCATGTTTAGTGGCGAATCTTTTTATCTCTTGGATGACTTGTGGGACACCAAGATCACGATGTAGGTCACTATTCCGTATGTACCAAGGAGCGTTAACCATATTCCTTAGTACTTTATTTTGGAAAGTCTGGATTCCTTGTATGTTGGAGTTTTTCGCGCAACCCTAAAGCTGGATGCCATATAGCCAAATCGGTTTTAGTATTTGGTTGTACACTTGTAGTTTGTTCTGTACTGACAACTGAGAGTTTCTTCCCAGAAGCCATTATAGTTCTCTATATTTGAGGCCAAGCTCTACTCTTTTGTTCTTAACGTGTTCTTTCCACCTTAGTTTTGTATCCAGAGTCATACCCAAATACTTAGCAGTGTTCGCATATGGAACTATGGCGTCGTTAATCTTTACATGAGGTATGTCCTCGATTGTTTTATATGTAAAGTTAATGTGGACAGATTTCAGTTCGTTGAGCTTGGTCTTCCATTTTTTGGTCCATTTATACATTTTATTAGTAGCTTGTTGAAGATTCCTAGTAGATTCTCCGAGAGTTGATCCCACTGCCATTAAAGCCGTGTCATCTGCGAATGTGGCTACTGTTACATTTTCCAGCTGTGGAAGGTCACTTGTATATAGTAGATAGAGAATTGGTCCCAATACACAACCCTGGGGTACCCGAGCTTTTACTTCATTTAGATCCGAGTATTCATGGATCTGTTTTATTCTGAATAGTCTATCAAATACATAGGATGTTAGCAGCTCGACGTATTGTAAAGGTAGCATACTCTTTAGTTTGTGTATCAATCTTTCGTGCCAAACCTTATCGAAAGCTTGTGTCACATCAAGAAAGATTGTTGAGCAATTTAAAATGAAGAAAAATATATAAATTTTTAAATTGTAGTAATTTTGTTTATCTTTTAAATGATGAAATAATTGGAGTTAACTTGTTGAGAACACTGACTTGTTCATTAAACTACATAGTATTGGAAATTAAATGACAGTTTGAATATGACACATTTTAAGTGGCAGTATCTGTTGCTGGTACATGCCTGATTACAGTAATAAATATGTCGACATGATTATTGCTTTTAGAATAATTCCTCCAAATTATTTAGTTGAGTGAAACGATGAGAATAATTATTTCTGAAACTATCAGAGGTACTCAAAAAGTGGCAAAATTAAAATAGTTTAGTGTGGCCTCTTACATAGTATATATTTAGATTTTTAATTCCTAAGATAAGGGAAATTATAAGAAGTGATAGTTGGGTTAAAAATCAAATAAATAATCTAAATTATTTGTTCTTCCGTAGTCCTCAACTGTGCTGATTAACAGTGTCTCTGTATGATAAATATTCTTCATTATAATTTTAATTCTTATAGTAAAAAAGTTTGAGCTTCGTAATATGTTTTACTTTTTATATACTATCTCCAGCAAAGTTCAACTTCAGAGCTACACCTAACACGAAAATTTCATATTTAAATATTTATATTCACTCCGCCAGAAGCTACTATAGCCTGCCAGTAGTCGGTTCGGAATATTTTTGATTCGTTACGCCTTGTCAGGTTAAATTCACCATGGCGTTATTAATGCAACTTGTGCAGCCCGACCAGCAGCCTCTCCGATTGTGTTTATTCAACGACGGTGCCATTTGCATCTCCTCACCAAATACATACATATACATGTGTGCTGAGTATCAGATGAGATGCGGTGGCAGTACGTATACTTCGTCGTCGGTGTTCCACCTTCCCACACACACCTGCATCAAATCACAGAATATAATCAAGCACAATGAAGATTCAAATGAAGGACATATGTCGGGAGTAAAGTGGCTGTTGTTGATTTCGTATTTCGTGATAAAAAGAAATGGGGAAATTTGGAATGATGATGTGGTAAGAATGGAAAATATGCTACTGTATGTGGGGTTTATTGTGTAAGTTTACAGAAAAGATTGCTATTAATTAATTCTATAACACTACAGTCAATTAATGATCAAAAGGGCCCATAAGTTTCGGGATAGTTTTGATGTCGTCCATTTTATATGTTTTTTGGGATGCTGAATCCGAATCTAAGGTTTGCTAACAAAATTTTAACAATTGCATTTGATCTGTTTATTTGCTTATAACTCGGAAACTGTCAACTTTTCGTTAATAACCAATTAATCAATTAAAATAGAAAGTGCATGAAAGTTCCTACAAACTATTTCACTATTTATTTTCTTATTCCAAAGCTCTAATTTATTAAAGGTTGTCAACTCTTGACTTCCTCCCAGTTCCCTGCACATATCTTATTAAGATCGTATGTGTACAAGTACAAGTAATTTTTTCAAAAATTACGTATTTTTCATAAGTTAATTAATGAAGTCCGAAATATAACAAATTCAGTTACAAAAAATATCAAATTCTAACAGAAAATTTTGATAAAAGACACTAAACAATTTGTGCCTTTTTGCATGTTGTGTGACGAAATTTTATTGGCAAACCTCAGATTTGGATTCAGCACCCAAAAAATCATAACCTATGAAAGACATCTAAAAACTACCCCACAACTATCCTGGTAAAAACAAAATCTGGCTGAACTTCAAGTTACCTAGTTATAGGTAATTTGAAATTTGTGGTTCTCACAAAATTTATTTATTTTTTAAAAGCGATAGAATTAATTTTTTTACCCCTTTAGAGAAATTTACTTATAAGTCAATATATTCCACACATACGATAACGTTTTATATTAAACTCTAGAACATTTTTGGTTATTTTGTTTTGCTTGCATCATCACAGTCCAGTCAAAATATACTATATAAAGAATTATGATTTTTGTTGCAATATAATTTTAATGGTGAATATGGTATCTAAAATATTCGGCAATATCATCCGCGTAAAAAATATCATCTGTAAAACGGTTAGTAATACGAAAAAGAAGACAAACAATAGTTTTTATAGCAAATGTCACCATCTACAGTGTTGATTGTCACTATTTATTTAAGCAAACTAATAGTTTTTATGTAAAGCGTACAATAAGGTACATCAATTTTCTATGTAGACACAGGACGAAAATGTTTTAGACTATACTAAATATTACAAATCATACAAACTATACTATATATGACATAATATAACGTATTTCGTTAACGGATTTAATAACGCCAATAAATCTCTTATTAGTGTGATAAATTTCTCCATATTTTGACGTGGCAACCATGAATAAATAAAAAGCGACAAGTCAAAGACAGCACTTTTTTTGTCAAACTTCAATAATCTTAACACGATCGATTACTGTGGAATCATCATCAGGTATAGCTAAAAAAACAGAGCACAATAATAACATTGGTGATCTTTTATGGTTAAAACTACAACGATTTTTCTCTTCTTAAGATTGTAAAACTTTAAAAAGTGCCTAAATTGATCAAAATGAGGCTTGTAGAACATAAATTAGTATATTTACATGAAACAGATTAGTTATTTATAGTAAGATTTGGTGCATAGTCCCTTCGACATCTTTTTAGTGATCGCGTAAAGTATGGAAACATAACAAAATCTCTGAAACGATTTGTTATTTGAAAAAATCCACGGAGACGTCGATATTTAATTATCAAAATATACATATTTACCTACAACATTGATGACGTCATTGATTCTTTTTTAAATGGCACCTCCATATTTTTGGTACAGATAATGATAAATCTGTTGATTATCTTAAATACTTTTAAGAGTACTTAATTTATATTATATATGTATATATTCTCAAAAATTTGTCACCTTACATAAGAGAATTATCTAAAAAAAGACAATTGAAAATTAGGGGTTCAAAGACATTTAGCAACAAACTTTTCAGGTAAAAGTGATTAAGATTAAAGTTTACTATGAGACCATTTTGATGTTTCTAGGACAATGGGTTCAGCTAATATAAATTTGTTAAAATTACCAATGAATCGTTATTTGACCTTTGCGCGATAGAATATTTTGCTTTGCTTTGAGCCGAGATTTGTTTTCAGAGCAATTAATTCCATCCACAACGCAATTTCATATTCAATTCACAAAACCTATTTTCGTAAGTAAATAATTATTTTATTCGGCCAGTTTTTATAAACAGCCAAACAAGGTACAACTGTACCTTACTCAGTAACTTGAGTAACTTTTAAGATAAGGCATCAAACTGCCTTTATAGCATTTTCTACAAAATTTGGATGCTTTGGTGTCTAAATTATAAATAAAAATGGATTATTCAACCGCAAAATCCTTAGTACACTAATTAAGTCGAATTCTGGAGATGCTATACTACAGAAGCAGCGCTCTTACCAATATTTACAAACAGATGCGGTCCAAAGGAGGACTCCTGCGGTCAAGTTTCGGTCAATACCATCAGCCACCGTCAGCGTCGAGCGCACGGTCGAAAGAACAAACGCCATTAACAAACCTCGACGAATATGAGAATCCAATAAATTCAGATTAGGGAGGCATAATCCACGGTAGCAGTCCGCGTAGGTAATTCAGTGTGCTGCCTTATCGGCCTCGCACTAAGAGAGCGAAGGTTGCCCTCGGCGCTGGCTGCTCAGCCTGCCAGCCCGACTGCCTGCGTCGGCTGATTTATAAGCGGTCCATTGTGAAACTGGACGAGCATCCTTTATAATTGTCAACTCTTTTCCACGCGGCCAGTGGCGTGGAAACGCCGACCCTGTCCCTCCCTCGCTTCTTCTTCTTCCCTGGAAGCGGTGCCGAGCAGAGTCTGCTCGAAGGACCGAAAGATGAGCCTTGCGGTGCCTGGCTTGAGTCTCGTCGTCGTTGACGACGAATTTGTTTATGTTAATCGCTTAAGGCGATTATGATTTAACAGTTTTGAAATAAACAATTACATTTAGGTGCGTGAATAATGCATGTGTTTCTTCCTTTGCGTTTTGTATATATAAGGTGAAGTTTTCTTGTTTCTCCGCCGACAAGGAAGATGAATATCTTGCGATGTATATGAGATACAATCTATACAGCCGATAAATGTGCCGATATTTGGAAAAATACCAATCTGAAATCTTAATTAACTAATGAAAATGAATCCATATATTCTTTTTGATAAGGAACCTCTGCAAACGTGTCGTAGGCAGTGTCTTGATCAGAGTGAATAAATCATTTTGTGTATCTACACTAATTACATAAAATTAAAGCATTTGGTCATATTGCATTTTGAATATTTTTCTCATTTTTAAAACATTTTATAGAACTACATTGTAGGCATTTCTATGCATAAATTGTAATAGCTTGCAGAAAAGAAAATCATATAATAATTAATACGAACATAGTGCAACAATATGTTTACTGACTATTTTTTAAGATGAAAAGAGTAAAATTATAGAAGTAATTCAAGTAATAGCTAATTATTTCGTATTGTTGTGGATGATACAACAGATTCTTGTGGACGATATATTGCAAACTAGTTATTGGAACACTAAATGAAAGTTGTGCTAACAAATCGTATTTAATTGTCGCATAAGAGTTGGCTAGAGCTAATAATGTATCTGACTCGCAATTTGTAATCGATTGATATTCAGTTGATATTCAGAAAGTAGCAATTGATATTAAGATATTACAACTGATATTCAGGCAGTAGCAATTGATATTGAGATATTACAAATAATATTCAGATAGTAGCAATTGATATTTGACATATTACAAAGATGTGCAGAATATAATTGTAATTCCGAAAGTTAATTTAAATAATTATAACTGTATTATTACATTTTATTTTGACAATTTCTGAGGAAATTATAAATATATTGTTAGAACCAGTTATCTCTTGATTTTACTTCTATGTATTAAGCTAGAATCATAATTTGACGTTTTAAACTATTGTTCAAAAATAATATAATAAAAATAAAATTAGATAAATGTGTAGAAATATATAATCACTTGAAGAAAAGGAAATGTTGGGAATTACATACAAAAACATCTACACCTTTTTCAGTTGATATTCAGAAAGTAGCAATTGATATTAAGATATTACAAATGATATTCAGATAGCAATTGATATTGACTTATTACAAATGATGTTCAAATTGAATTGTAATTCCGAAAGTAAATTTAAATAATTATAACTGTATTATTACATTTTATTTTGACAATTTCTGAGGAAATTATAAATATATTGTTAGAACCAGTTATCTCTTGATTTTACTTCTATGTATTAAGCTGGAATCATAATTTGACGTTTTAAACTAATGTTCAAAAACAATATATTAAAAATAAAATTAGCTAAATGTGTAGAAATATATAATCACTTGAAGAAAAGGAAATGTTGAGAATTACATACAAAAACATCTACACCTTTTTCAGTTGATATTCAGAAAGTAGCAATTGATATTAAGATATTACAAATGATATTCAGATAGCAATTGATATTGACTTATTACAAATGATGTTCAAATTGAATTGTAATTCCGAAAGTAAATTTAAATAATTATAACTGTATTATTACATTTTATTTTGACAATTTCTGAGGAAATTATAAATATATTGTTAGAACCAGTTATCTCTTGATTTTACTTCTATGTATTAAGCTAGAATCATAATTTGACGTTTTAAACTATTGTTCAAAAATAATATAATAAAAATAAAATTAGATAAATGTGTAGAAATATATAATCACTTGAAGAAAAGGAAATGTTGAGAATTACATACAAAAACATCTACACCTTTTTCAGTTGATATTCAGAAAGTAGCAATTGATATTAAGATATTACAAATGATATTCAGATAGCAATTGATATTGACTTATTACAAATGATGTTCAAATTTAATTGTAATTCCGAAAGTAAATTTAAATAATTATAACTGTATTATTACATTTTATTTTGACAATTTCTGAGGAAATTATAAATTAATTGTTAGAACCAGTTATCTCTTGATTTTACTTCTATGTATTAAGCTAGAATCATAATTTAACGTTTTAAACTAATGTTCAAAAATAATATAATAATAATAAAATTAGATAAATGTGTAGAAATATATAATCACTTGAAGAAAAGGAAATGTTGAGAATTACATACAAAAACATCTACACCTTTTTCAGTTGATATTCAGAAAGTAGCAATTTTAATTCAGCTATTTCAATTGATTTTAAGAAAGTAGCAATTGTAATTGCGCTATATCACAATTATTTTTCAGAAAGAAGTAATTTCCTCTGAATTTGTAAAAAAAATTATAACACAGTGACTTAATTTAATATGAATCAATTAAATCGCTGCAAAAATTGAGGTATTTTTGGCTGGAGAGGTTGGAGAATTCTGTATTATTACAGTGTATTACATTTGATTAATGTGATATAAGTTTGCACTTTCTGAATTACATTTGCTACTATCTTAAAATCTACTGGAATAGCTGAATTACAATTGCTACTTTCTGAAAATCAATTTCAAACTTCAAAATTACAATTTCTACTTTCTTAAAATCAATTGGAATAGTTTATCCCATACTGAAAAATTATATTAAATAACATTTAGCTTCTTCCTCATGATTTAGTATTTGTTAAAGCCAATTATGATTGTTTTGCTTAAACTCAAGATTTAGAACTCTCTGTATCATTTGAAATGGTGCGAACCTTAAAAACAAGAATCAACAATAGTAAACGTCCAATAGCAGAGAAGCTAAAAACCAAAATAAGGGATGTTTCAATTGGCAAAAATTGCAAAGATTTTGCAAGGAAACCAGGAAGAAAATTTTGAGATGGATTCTACAATTATCGCTAAATTAAGATTCACGTCTGTTGATGTAGAAAGAAGTTTTTATCCAATAAACAATTATTGTTTGTTTCTATATTTAAATTCCAAAAATTTGCCTATGCTTTTGCTATTATTGATTGCGAATCAACCACAGATCATCATCCTAAAGGCAAACGTCCAAATTTAAACAAAAAACTGATCATTTCTATTAACTTAGCTAATTTTTAAGATTTTACTTCGCATTATTTCGAACAATTTTCACGCGAATCAATTAAATTAATATCCATTAGAGTAACAATCGAACACACACGCCATTTAATAAGGATAATCCCTCAGATCGAATTATCCGCGCGCAGTAAAACTCCAACCCCTCTCTCGCACCGAACATAATCATTATCGTTTGTCGGATCGCGGGACCATATGGCAGCGCGGGACTACGCACATTGACGCGTCCATCGCGCCTCCTACGACTTCGTGAACCTCTTCGCGTTGGACACCGGCGTGGAATTTTAATAGAAATAATAAAACGACAGTAAAAACGTAACAAGCGAATAATTCATGCCTCAATTAATGTATTTCGGCGGCCGAAGAGGACCCCAGCGCAGGACATCGGCTCCTTCGCCTTCTCTCTACCACACTTCTTTTTGTAATTAAGAAACAGTTAGAAATGCCGACACCGCATCTTCTGACTCGGCTACCGAATCCAGTCCTCTCCGGTCGATAAATCGTCTTTTTATGAACTTATGTAAATGCGATGCTGATGCATATAAGTAGTTGAAGGCTCCACGGTATACCTATATATGTATTTGTATGGATATATGTACGTGCCGACTCAGACTGGGACATTTCTTTTCTTTCTCTATCCTTCGTAAGTTTTCTGGTATCGTCTGTCTTGCTTTTATGGTCTCGGGTGTAAAATTTTGACGCGGCGTTAAATTATAATCATGACCGGGCCCGTGTGGCGGTTTAAAAACGTTGGTGGACCGTGGTGGACCCTGGTGGACGATGGTGGACGACTAATACCTTTTTCGGGTTTAATAAAAAGCGAAATCGGTGCGATTGACAGCGTTGTTTATGTCCTTCTGGCCGATGGTCTTCTTAATTTCAATTAGTCCGGGTGACTGTTAATGTCTTCTTCGATTTTTTTGGTTTGTAGCTGCGGAGAATTGTGTTTGACGTGCTTGGTTTGATGGAGGATGGGGATTGGCAAAAAGATCCAAATTAGTATGCTGCTAAATAAAGAAAAAAGCAAGATATACACCCACACATGAACATTTTATGGAGTAAAAATTGGTAGAAGTTAGGGGTATAGAAATAGTTGTAAGGATACACATTAGAGTGGGTATTTTCGACAAATTAAGTCAAATTTCAATAGAGTTAAGTATGGATATAAAGAAACAAATTGAGATGTCTGCATTATATACATAATTTAAACAAAATTACATTCTTGGATTAAACATTCACCTACTTCTTTTAAATATGAACCTGTTATTATGGAAGCAATAATATTTTACAAGAACAGAATTAACATATCCGAAAGAATATTGTTATTTTCCAACTAGAAAAGACACACGGTGTGGTGTGCCTTCTTTTTAGTTCCTTTCCATTAATATTAAAGCTGTTGGACATTTCTACTTCAGGTACATTGACGGAATAATACCACAATCACTGATGCTGCATAGATATGTACGCGGTTATATACCCTCTAGGAGACCTGACTTACGACGAGAAATTAAAGCGCCCTCTATCGGCATCTTTCACATTATAGTCTCCAATATATTATGAACTATATAAGATACAAATTACAACTACAGTAGATTATCAAGTATGACAACTAAATAGTAGAAAATACGAGTATTGGAGAGAAGTTCGATCTTAACAAAACCAACACCATTCCATTCCACTCTTCATAAACTATAAGAATGCCAAAAAGTCAAAATTGAATGGATATCAAAGGCATATTGAAGGGATATCGAAGGGATATCGAAGGGATATCAAAGGGATTTATTTATAATTTAATTATGATACATTGTGATTTATTATGATTTATTATTATTTATCATAATTTATTATGATTTATTATGATTTATGATTTAATTATGAATTATTTATGATTTATTTATGATTTATTTATGATTTATTTATTATTTATTTATTTAATACTGGAAAATACGAGTACAAAAGCAATATTTGTCTCTAAAAAAAGGACCGACAAAAATGGCTAGGCTCCCTAGGTTACTCAGTTATTTATTTTATTATTATTTCTTTTTGGGCGTTCGGATTAGCGAATGTTCGGATTACCGAGGTTCGGATTATCTACTGTAATAGTTATATGTCATTACATTACTACATTAAACGTTTTGTTTGACTCAAATAAATCACAGCAAGGATATATTTATTTGCGAAAACAATGTATTTTTGAGCCAAAGAGCATTTGTTTGGAGTAAAGTTATATTTTTAGGATCCAAATAAATATTGTGTGTAGCAAATACAACGTTTGCGTCTATTAAAACAACAGTTTACTCGATTTAAGCTTATACAAAATATATTTGATATTATATATAATTATAATATACAATATAATTGTTTATATATTTTTTTATAATTTCGACCAACTTTTTTTCAGGCTGTCATATCTCTTGAAGAACAATTACAGTATCGATTTCATTTTTTTTTGCAGTTATCCATGGTAGTCATTTAGTTTCGATTATTTTGCCAAATGCTTTAATATCTAAACTCTAAATGGTATGAACATATATTTTACCTAGTTAAAAACATGACACAAATTACCTCCAAAACGTTTCTAAAACTATAAAAGATACTGTAAACGTCTGTCAGGCCATATCATATTTTGAAAAGCTGGAAAAAAATCTTAAAACCAAAAGCACCCCATAGATACCCAACATAGTGTATGTCAAATGTTATAAGACAAAACCTAAATATAAAAAAGATGCCAAAAACTACAGCCAATACGTGATAATAAAAGTTGACCATGCTGATTTTTCTCTGTTTAAAGTTGAAAAATCTTCAATCCAATTACACTACTAAATTTTTCTTGAAAAAGATTTTATAATCATGTTTGAGTAAAACATTCAACTGAAACATATCAGTTTCTTATTTTGTACGCCAGAATTTTCTTTTACATTACTTATTTTTATTGAAAAATTAATTACCATCTAGAAAGATTGTATATTTTAAAAACCAATGAAACTTATTCTATTCTAATATCAGTAATCACCTAAATCCTTTAAAAAGTTATTGATTTCTTTAATGGAATTAGACTAAAATTTAAAAAGTCCAGTATCTATTCATTTTGACCTAAAAGTTAACAGCGATATAAATTGAGCGCTATTAACACGCTCAAGCATGACTGACAGAGACATCAACAGAACTGAATACACATTCATTCCAAATACACACTATCAAAAGTAGCGATCTCTCTCTCTCACAGACGCATACCTATATAACATATCAACCGATAATATTTCGTAACCCAATACTACTACCACAGAAACGACACAACACACAATAAAAATCAGACACGGGAATGTAAAGTGTGTTAAAAGTATAGTTATGTCCGAACCGTTCGACCCGACTGACACCTGTCAATGGCGTGATATGTCGCCACTTTACACACACACACACACACATACACACACACACACACCAGATTATCGATCGACTGGCATCAGGTATATATAAGAAGAACCACAAAAAATATGAAAACAAAAAAAATCGAACGTCTGGATCAGCTGTCTCTTTAACGGATCAAAACTAGCACACACACATACACACACACACTCAAGGAGAGTAATTATGTATTATTTAGGAAATTACCAGTGTCACGGCGTTCTTGATTTATGGCGTAAATGGCACCGGGTAACTGCATCAAGTTGCCTATACGCACTGACAGCGTCGAGAATTTATTTCTCGGCGGAATTTGCATAAACACCGACCTTACCTATAATTATGATGTCTCTGTCAAAGTTGGCTTTGGTCGACGGACGTATACAGCGGAAGTTTCTCTTTTATAATAATCGAAGCCTGCTGTGATGCAGTTAGTGTTATTTGTCGATGGACAAACGAACTTTTCAGAAGATTGACGATGAAATGTGTGCTTAGTGATATATTAATGGAAACTATACAAGAAGTTTTGATAAAACATTTGTTACACACAATAGTTTTTGTACTAGTAAAATGTCTACTATGAAAAAGTAAAATGCCTGAAAAATAACAGAAACTGTGCGCTCAATGCCTAACAATTGACCAAACAATTCACCTTTCCCCCAAAACTGTTTAACGATAATTTTTTCATATCTTCCCTCAGACCATTGTATATGTGACTGACTTGGTAAGAGAATGAGCGTTTATACAGCTCAGCGCGATGGACAGGTGGAGCAAACAAACCCCTGAATCTTAAATTAAGGTTATGGACATCCGTTCTACAGCGTATCTTCCGCATGAGGTATTGTGGGATCCTCTTGGATAGCAACTTATTATATAATATTGCTGCATGCAACACCCTAGTGTTATCCATGTTCAACCACCCCAAGTCGTCCAGCCCATTCGATACATGATCATACTTCCTCAAACGAAAAACAAACACAACAGATGCATTTTGGACACGCTGAACACGCTGCCTATCCGACGCCGTCAGGCAAGGACCGTACACGGTATCACAATATGAGATCTTTTTACTATTGACAGTAGATATAGTGAGATATTGTCAAACCATCAGCATTTGACACTACCGGTATTGTAATTAGATTGAAAATATTTGGGAAATCCTGGCTACTATGTAATTTCATATCAATGCAGATGCGACCGATCTCGATCAAATAGAGTTTGCTCTTGAAGCTAAACTATTAATTTTACCAAAACATGTCCTCTACTTTATTGTATTATAACTTATTTGTAGAAATTACAGAAATTGCGGCTCATTTGCAAAACCCTTGAATAAACTTAGAATAAACTACCAGTTCCTCTGGACCCTTTTGAACCAAAAAGCTTTTCAGCTCTAAGTTTGGTCATAAAACTTCTAAATATGAACTTTCGTCCCGTTACCTTTAGTAGTTTTTCCGGAATCGTCGCCACAAAAATCGTTTACACACACACACAGACCTATTTCCGCTAAAATCTCAATTGTTTTTTTTGCACGATTACGATACTTCATCATACTGCGTATGATAAAGTAAAAAGAAAGTACATTTACAATTATATGTAATAAATTACAGCAAAAATGGTGTAAACAAATAATTCGCAGTTATTTACCTGTACTGTTGCCAAGAAATATGGAAATTTTATTAAATAATCACATGAAAGTACTGCTACACCTTTATGTTTTACACATAAACTTTGTAAAGCAATTTCCTCGTGCCAGTACCGTAATCTTTTTTTGTACGTCGCTTCCAATTTCGTCTTTAATTGTAGTTGTAGGTATGTAACTATCTGTGTTACCTCCATCGCATGTAATTTTACTGAGTATAAGTTTTAATAGAGATTAATGTGTAGATTAACGTACTTATTTTTGTGAATCTGTTTGTTGTTGCACAGATGTGTTGTTACCATACAAAAAAACAATTTTTGCCTCAAAATTTACCAAAAAAAAAATCATTTCTGTTGGCATTGGAGTTGATGTTTCAATAGCAAGGAATATTGAATAATATTGAACAACAACGAGAACTTGAAAAAAAGGTATATTTGATTATTAAAACTTTTCGTATACGTTTGTATCACACTATGTTGATGTTTTTTACAATAACATATGTTTTAACAATTTATTGTTGAAAACTACCCAACATTGAATAAAAATGAAGTTTTAAAGACAAAATATGTAAAGGTACAGTTCTTGATCGTATATAAAGTATTGTAATTGTATTGTAACTTCATATTTACAAGTTTTATGACCAAACCTAGAACTGAAAAGCGTTTGGTTCAAAAGTGCCCAAAGGAACTGGATGTTTCCTCTAAGCATTTTTCAAGGATTTTGCAAATGAGCTGCCATTTCTGTAATTTCGTCAAAATAGTTAAATAATAAATTAAGGTAGAGGTAATTTTGTAGAATTTATGTGGTGCCCGGGATCAAACTGCGCATTCGTGGCCAGTAGTTATTAGGGCCGTCGACAGATGGCGCTATTGTAGCTTAAAGTGCACGGTCGGTATTACCGCGGCCGTTAGCCGGTAATATTCGGCATCACTAACGCCAAACCAGCGACAGCCCATAGATAACCTTATACTTGTGTCATTTTTCACCAGTGTGTAAACACTCGACAAAATTGTAAATTTACATTGCATATGTGCACATGTTACAATGAAATTACGATTTTCGACATCAACGTCGCTGATCATTTTATATACAAGCCATATTGCAGTAACTTTTTACAATATTTCTTTATGAGGCAGGATATTTTTACAATATCACAGGAAAAATACTGTAATACCACAGTGGAAGAGATATTTTACATACAGCTGCGTTTCTTTACAGCAAATTGGCACAAACAAAGTTTCAGTGAAACATTATTTTGTTTTAGACGAGATATCCACACAATTTTTTAAAGAAAACCATAAGAACTAATCAAAAACAAATCCTATTTGAAAAATTTCAAACATAATCAATTACCCACCAAAACCGTCCAACTTTAATTCAATCTCCAGATCGCGAAAACTTCGCTCCAACCCCGTACACCTATACCCACCCCAGAAACTCACCCCCCACCCCTCCTCAACCCCCGCTTCAAAATCACCACCACCACCACCCATAATAATTAAAATCTGAAACACATTTCCAATCTAACTTGACAACCGTGCCTCAGTCTCTCCCCTAGCAAGCTACTCTCACCACCAGCCTTCCATTGTTTCAATATTGACAAGCGAGAAGGGCCACGACGAACAAAAAAATCGTTGCAGCTGCTCGTGGGCGGAGCCTAGCGACCATAACGCGCACGCGCCACATGTAGGCGTGGCCGGGGTAGTGGAGGGGATACCGGGCCACGCCTACTCTTTCTATTGGCGTGTGGAGCGCGCCGCGAGCACGACGGGAGATATTTCCCGGCCTGCTACGATTTTCGCCGTCTTCTTTATGATACGTTGACGTTTTATGAAAGTAAATGTGCTTGTTAATCAAGATACGCAATTAATTTCTATTCATTAGCGTTTGTGAGGTCGGGACGCGCGGTTTTAATTAGGGAAATTGATGGGGAAGCTCTTAGGCGGAAATGGCGAAGCCGCCGGCCGCCGGCTTGTTCAACTGTTTTAATAGAGGTTGTGTATTTGAACGGGGTTGGTGGTTTGATGTTTAGGTTTAAAGGTGCAGTTTTCGTGATGAATTTAATCTTTTTGACGGTTGTGGTATGCTTTGAAGGTCTTTTTGGATATTAAGGATATGATTTGAAATGGGGTTGAAATGTTATTGGATGGGAAAATGATTTTCAGTTGGGGTTTTATTTAAATACTTAACTTCCTTTTATTCACTTAAATAAATTGCTTTGTTTTAATCGATTGTGATTGTGTCGAAATGATTTAAGATTAAGAAGTAAAAGGCCTCTGCTTCTTTGCTATTTTCCTTGTTATATACTTCCTTAATCATATAGTTAAAAATTCCAAAACAAAATCAATCTGTTGCAGTTAATCTTTGCAGAACAGAATTCTATAAGACAAAAAGTGTTAATTTGAAGAATTTATGGAGATTTATGCTATCTAACTGCATCTTTTACTACTGCATGCATTTGCGAACGTGTCTTTTCACTTTAACTCCAAATTACTGAAAAGTGACTTTTAACACGTTTCAGCAATAATTACAAATACTTATAACAAAAAAAATATGTCTTTTATAATGAGATTTGGGAAAAATGCCTTATATAGGTACAGTGTCCGGAAGAAAGTTAGACTTTAATCGGAAAATGTGTTATCATTAACTTTTCAGAAAATTGTATTCATCATAAAAGCTTCTGGACTGTTTTAAACCTACACACATAAAAATACGGAGTTGGATTTAACACCGATTCAACACCGCTATGGATCTCCCTCGCGACCGTTTGCGCATGTAGTTAAATCAGACGGAGTTGAATTTTTACAGAGCTCATTCACTCTTTTTATAGTTATTATTATTTGTAACGGAGTTGAAAATATATGTTTAGGGAAATGCAGGTTTACTCCTTTATAGACATAAAATAATCTCCCCGCGTGTCAAACTTCCGCGTTCCGGAGTGCAAAAGTTCTTCTGTAGTAGTGAAATACATCCGTGGAGATGTTACGTAACTCCTTTATTAGTGTTAAAATTACCCTGTTGCGGGGTGCTTTTCTTTTATTGGCGAAATTATTCTTTCCCTAAAAGAGTTGTTTGCGTACGTAATGAAGTTAAATATGTACCAAATAGAGTTTTTTTTTTTTTCAGAGCGGTTCTTATCTTTATTAGGACTAGGCCGGGGACCAGTAAAAATCAAAAATACATTTTAACAATTTATTTTTCGAAAAAACAAGTAAATGAATATACATGTTTGCACAATACTCAATAAATAAAATACAGTTTATCCTAAATATAACAATAATCTCCGTATTAATATTAATAATAATAAATTATTAACTAATATCAAATATAACAGACTACATAACGTCTAGAGTACTTTCATTAATAACTAAGTACATATAATATAATTGGTAACTATATACATATCATTCGCCTTATTATAAGGAATGTGTACCTCATATCAAAACAAATAATATATTATTTATAAAAATTAATATTTACTTAAAGGATTTGTATTAACATCGTCATCCTCTTCGCCCGTCTTTATCACCAAAGTAATTCCTCGTTGACTGTGCCATATGAAGTCTACTAATAACTCCTTGTCGATTTCATAACTCGCGTCATCATAATACTTGATATCTTGATATTTTGTCTCTGCTATTTTAAATAGCTTGCCAACTGTACCTACATAAAAAAAAGAAATATGTACAGAATTGTTGTGTTTTTTATGTTGTAAGGCAAATAGAAAAAAACAAAAAAAACGCATTGCCGGACAAAGGAATACACACTACTTCATAAAAAACACAAAAATCGACACGCATACATATGTCTACGTGCATACATACATATGTAGTAATATAAGTAACTTACCTGTAGTATTAATTGTGTCGAAATTTAGTACATCGTTGATAATTCTGACCCATTTTTTTATTTGTCCGTATTTAACCCGTATGAAAATACACTGCTGCATTTGAAATAATAATGTACTTACATATAAAATATTAAAAGTAATGGAAATGAAACTCACTCTCAACTGCACCCCGCAAACTTAGGAGTATAAGTGACGACCACAACACACTGCGAAGCAAACTGCAAACCGTCTTGGTGGCGACATGTTGACGCCTGTTGTTGTCAAACCGTAAGTTTTTGCCTTTACAGTATAAATCTTACCTTTTTGGAGATTATTCACTCCAAAACGGAGTTAGAAATCAATATTACACAGGGAATTAATGTTTACTTTTAGGAGTTTTATCACTCCGTCACAATGTTCAGTCATATCAACTCCAAAAAGTGTACTTTCTCTCATTTTGTCAGTTATTTCAACACCCTGCATGGTGTTAATTTTCATTGTACAGCTACAGTGAAAATTTTCACCATTTCGGATATAAACTGTTTTCAACTCCGTGCTGTGTAGTTAAATTAACTCCGATATTACGTATATCAACAATTTTTAGCACACAATCAACTGATTTTCGGAGAAAAAAACACTCTTTTTTGTGTACAACTAACTACGTGCAAATTCTCTCCGTAAAATTTTTATGTGTTTAAGATGCAAATATTAAAATGAATTTAGTTGATTTTGTTTGTTGTCCTACTATACGTAACAATTGGTGTCTTGTTTTTGGGAAAAAGGGCGTTAAAATTCTTTACTCCGAGTTAATTGACAATTTTATTAGTGTTCAATATTTCGTTGACTTGTTCCAACTTCCTCAGGAACTGTAACAGGTACCTGTTACAGTTCCTGAGGAAGTTGGACTGTAACGGTTACCTGTTACAGTTCCTGAGGAAGTTGGAATACGCCAACGAAATATTGAACACTATTAAAATTGTCAATTAACACAGAGTAAAGAATTTCAACGCCCTTTTTGCCAAAAATAACACTTAACAGTTAAGTACATACCTGTATTTTAAAAGCAAAGCAAACATTTTATTTGAAAAAATGACATAAAATACGAAATTATAATCTCATTCGTCGGCGTTGTAATATTTTCAAATACTTTTCAGAAAATTTTATACTTCATAAAAGCTTCTGGACTGTTTTAAAAAGATGCAAATATTAAAATGAATTTAGTTGATTTTGTTTTTTGCCCTACCATACGTAACAATTGGTGTGTTGTTTTTGGGAAAAAGGGCGTTAAAATTCTTTACTCCGTGTTAATTGACAATTTTATTAGTGGTAAATATTGCGTTGGTTTATTCCAACTTCCTCAGGAACTGTAACAGTTACCTGTTACAGTTCCTGAGGAAGTTGGACTGTAACGGTTACCTGTTACAGTTCCTGAGGAAGTTGGAATAAGCCAACGAAATATTGAACACTAATAAAATTGTCAATTAACACAGAGTAAAGAATTTTAACGCCCTTTTTGCCAAAAACAACACACCAATTAAAATGTATCTGCTTGCCTATACTGGGTATTACCAAAACTATGAATACCACTTAACAGTTAAGTACATACCTGTATTTTAAAAGCAAAGCAAACATTTTATTTGAAAAAAATGACATAAAATACGAAATTATAATCTCATTCGTCGGCGTTGTAATATTTTCAAATACTTTTCAGAAAATTTTATTCTTCTAAAAAGCTTCTGGACTGTTTTAAAAAGATGCAAATATTAAAATGAATTTAGTTGATTTTGTTTTTTTGCCCTACTATACGTAACAATTGGTGTGTTGTTTTTTGGAAAAAGGGCGTTAAAATTCTTTACTCCGTGTTAATTGACAATTTTATTAGTGTTCAATATTTTGTTGGCTTATTCCAACTTCCTCAGGAACTGTAACAGTTGCCAGTTACAGTTCTTGAGGAAGTTGGACTGTAACCGTTACCTGTTACAGTTCCTGAGGAAGTTGGAATAAGCCAACGAAATATTGAACACTAATAAAATTGTTAATTAACTGCACAGAGTAAAGAATGTTAACGCCCTTTTTGCCAAAAATAACACACCAATTAAAATGTATCTGCTTGCATATACTGGGTATTACCAAAACTATGAATACCACTTAACAGTTAAGTACATACCTGTATTTTAAAAGCAAAGGAAACATTTTATTTGAAAAAATGACATAAAATACGAAACTATAATCTCATTCGTCGGCGTTGTAATATTTTCAATACTTTTCAGAAAATTTTATACTTCATAAAAGCTTCTGGACTGTTTTAAAAAGATGCAAATATTAAAATGAATTTAGTTGATTTTGTTTTTTGTCCTACTATACGTAACAATTGGTGTGTTGTTTTTGGGAAGAAGGGCGTTAAAATTCTGTACTCTGTGTTAATTGACAATTTTATTAGTGTTCAATATTTCGTTGGCTTATTCCAATTTCCTCAGGAACTGTAACAGGAACCTGTTACAGTTCCTGAGGAAGTTGGACTGTAACAGTTACCTGTTACAGTTCCTGAGGAAGTTGGAATAAGCCAACGAAATATTGAACACTAATAGAATTGTCAATTAACACGAAGTAAAGAATTTTAACGCCCTTTTCCCCAAAAACAACACACCTATTAAAATATATCTGCTTGCATATACTGGGTATTACCAAAACTATGAATACCACTTAACAGTTAAGTACATACCTGTATTTTGAAAGCAAAGCAAACATATTATTTGAAAAAATGACATAAAATACGAAATTATAATCTGCTTCGTCGGCGTTGTAATATTTTCAAATACTTTTTCAAATAATATTTTTGAACAGCTTTGAAGGTGCGTTAATCTTGTGTGTCATTTTCATGTTTTTGGCAATTGTGGCGTGGACTATTATTTCTTGGAACTCTCTGATACATCTCATTAAGTATATTAAACCTATATAATATAATCTAGATACAACATAAATACTATAAATACTACTATATTTCTAATTACTTTCTTTCATATAATAATTTTGCACAGCTTTGATCATAAAGGTATACGTTACTTTTAGGAGTTTTTCATGTTTGCTTTTTTAATTGTTTATTTTATCAGAATGAGCATATAAATTATATAATGTTAGCAAAAGCTTGGAAGGGTATATATCCCCTAATTTTATTTTTACCTTTTTAACTTTTAATTTAATTTAACTAGACATTCATATACATATTAGCCTAACATTTATTTAAGCACATAAAATAGTGTGTCTTAAGGAATTGTAGAGTAGCCAAAATATACTCAAAGGGATAACGAATAATACATTTTTGTTTTAATTCAAATCATCTAAAATCAGCATCTATTAATGGTTTCCTTGAAATTTCCTTGATTTTTTCTTCAAAATTCGCTAAATCCGATTCACACTATCCATAAACTTCACATCACACAACAAAAACTAACCTACATATTATCGATTAGCATAAAAACCGAAAGCCCCATCGCACTAACCCCTTTCACTCAGACTACGTATTTATTTTCACTTCGAACCCTTCAAAAACGGGGCACCGGGACATTCAAGAAGCCATTGAAACTCCCCCGTGACTGACTTAGGACACTCGGCCAGCGCGGCGTGCCGACGGTTCCTCAAGGACGACGCTTTGGACCCTTGCCTTATGTAGCCCAAGTCCAAAGTCAGTCAGAGAGGCCGGTGGCAGTCACAATCAACATAAGTAATAAGGATAATCGCTAAGCCTCCGTCTAGCGAAGTGTGCGCCCGTTATTGGGTCATTTTACTATGGACGAATGAGAGAGAGAAGGATAACAGAGAGGATGAGCCCTGGTAATCGGATATACCGGGCGTTATTGCCATTTATCTGTTTGATTTTCGGTTTATGCCACCGAAAGTGGACGATAGCTACTCTCGTGGTTACTTGCTTTTAACTGTTTGTGTGTTTGAGTTTTTTTTTCGTCGGGCTGTTATAAAGTCGTTTTTGTGGTATCTTTTGGGACAGTTGTGTCAATAAGGTGAAGTAAACAGATTTTATAGTTATTTAGATATAAGGTCCAGTTTTTGCCAGCAGAGACCCGTAACACAATTATTTCACAAATAGGTACTAGCTAAAAATTCTTCACTTGTAGTAATTACTTAAACCAAAGTAGGTATATTTTTTACACTCTTATTCGAGAATTTGTTAAATTTTGGATCATAACGGTTGTGACATTTCTACAAAAAGCACTGATAGAACATTTTGTGTACTTCAAATAAGTACATATGCATTGTGTTATCTGTTGTATATAGTAGATAGAGAATTGGCCCCAAGGCACTACCCTAGGGTACTTCAGTTTTTCGTTCTCTCAATTCAATTTTAAATTTTACCTTCAAGCCTAATATTCTTTTTAAATTTTAAAAGCAAATATTAAATAAACTCACCAGATTATCCGTATATTTGTCTGTTCCTTAAATTCCAAGAATTTTGCAACCATGGACGTCCGACTGTTTTTGCAAAGAAAAACGTTTAGAACCAACCATTGTTATGCGTACAGTAAGTGTACCTGTATTGAAGGGTTCATGGAATTATCTATTCGTGTTCAAAATTGTTGAACTGCACGGGTGGGCAAAATCCTTTGTAAAAATACTATGAAGCTTGCTGCGCCGTGCTGGCACGCAACTGTTTCTTATCACCACACCAGCGTTGCCAACCAATGGTCTCTTAGACCCGTCGAAATATTACTCACAAAGATCCAAAGGTGACAATGAATTGCTTTGAAAGAAATCGTTATTTTCGATAATGCTTCTTGGTAGGAGGTATATATAGTTAAGTTACTCTAGGTAAAATGTATTGGCTGAAAATAAAGCCTGTTTCTTAAAATATTAGGAAGGTATTTTCAACTATGTTGCTTGAAGTTAAATTAACTCAAGCTTATAGTTTCCAAGTCTAGCACAAGTTTGTTGCCTTTGTAAGATGGAACAATTCTAATCTAAAATTCTTCTTCCATATTTCACTAAGTAAAATATGGATGTGTATATGATTACTGTATAGTGTATACCTTATGATTTAGCAGTATACCTAAATGCTGTTCTCCTATACTAGATAGTTTCTTAGAACAATTGCTTTTCTAGGAACTATAGACAAGTCCTTTGTTTGAAACACACTGTCTGCAGTAAATTCATAGGCTTTGCACCCCTTTCCAGGCTTTTGAGTATTTTTTGATAACAGTAAAAGGAATATTATAATAGGTATACCGTTGTTATATTGTTATATCCATAAGTGACTCATCATTGCTATTGTAGACAGGTATTGATAGCATTGAATTTTGAATCCTTTATGGTACTTAATAATAATGTACAACTCTGGTATTGTATGTATTTGTACTTACAAACAATAAATCCGAGTTCTTAGTAAAGATTAGTTACACAGGTACAGACACTCTTCTGTATTGGTAATATTCTTTGGTATGAATATTCAGTTTTCTATCTATAATATTTAATACAGACAAGTATAGACTAGTAATTCTGAAACTAAATTACTTTAGTCGTAAAATAAACCTAAACCAATCAGCATAAACGATCTGATACATTTTATTATCGCTATTTCTATCAATTTATAACGTGACATGTATTACTAGGTAATCAAAATAATTCGATCGTATTGAAAATGATTTCCTTCTATCTACCTGTATATTATCCTTGAACTACTAACTGCAGAATATTCGAAAGGATTACAGGATTAACAATATCGGATGGACGAACCCAATATAATCCACTTTCAATTTATTTCGCATTAAAACGATTTTGAACAGGGTCACATGGAAGAGTTTTTTTGTGTTTTCAATACGAGATATATTTTGACATCGCTGGATTTTGCTCGTTTTTTTTTTGTAGCAGATTTTTTTTCGTTTTGTTCCGACGGGATTACAATAAATTTGGATATGTACAAAAATGGAATAATGTGAAAAAAGGGCGAGAAAAAACCGATTTACAAATATTTCGAACAAACATATCTCACGTTGGGGCTCGGAAACATAATAATATATTATTGTACATAAGTTTTATAAGACGTTAAGGGGGGGGGGGGGGGGGGGTTATCGTTTGATGAACCAGAAAATAAAACTATTGATATTTGCAGAAATGGTGAGTTGTCAAAGTCAAAATATCGATTTTTATCATCAAAATTGACAATGTTTTCTCTATGAAAAGAAAAGTATATAACATATTGCATTTCTGGTTCATCAAACGATAAAGGGATGTTTACTTAACATCCACTTTGAAGTCAATCCGTCAAATAGATTTTGAAATATCATGCCAACCGTTCGCGAAAAAAACTTACAAGAAAAACACGTTTAAACTTTCAAGTACAGTTTATAACGTGACATCGAGTAATTACAGTATTTTTCTGCTAATATGTTATACCAGGGCCATACTTTATTCCTTCCTCCTCTTCGTAGAATATATTTTGACATATTTGCTCATTTCTACGCCGTGTTTAAGCTTATTTTGCAGAGTGCACATCTCCACGACCTCACCAGACGCTGTTTTTCGCGCACATTTGCAAATATCTTCGTTTCCGTGCCAATAACGATTCCTATTGTTGTCATAGTTTTAAGGACGGCAGAAAAGCAATTTTTATAAATTCCTGCTGCTGCATAAGCCGCAATTTTGATAGGTTTTGAGCCACGGTAAAGATGTTTGGGCCACACAGTAGAATTGAAGCTTTAGGTTGTTGCTTTGAGTTTCTCCTCCCCAAACACCGTTCTAGCAACTCTCTCGACGACAAGTTGTTGTAAATCGGCTTGGTGGCATTATCGACATTTTTATCAAGTGTTATTGAATGCATCTAGAGTTTTCTCGGCTTCGGTTTTTCGCATTTGTATCAACACTATGATTCCGCAGGGCAGTACATATGATAGGGATTTTCATTCGTCCAGATCTTATGATAGAATTTGATCCACTTAGCATTGTACATATTATCAACAGTCTGGATGTCTTCTGTTTGGTAAAACATAGAAAGTTGTCTATTCTTTTCAATGTACAAGCCGCATTGGACCCAGTGCTCCAACCCACACACAGAGAAATGTTTAAGACATTCGTTGTCTTGCCGAAATTTACTCCGAACAAATCAATAAAGTTTTCAATTTAGATGAGCTTTTTGAATCAAAACTCACAAATTTCTCCTTTGAAGCGACAACATTTTGTTTCCAAGTAAAACTACATTGGATAATTTTAAAAGATCTTATGAGTTCTTTTAAGAATATAGGGTGTTGCATTGAACAATTCAATATATTCCAATGAAAACAACTATTGCATTGAAACAAGATCATATATGTAAAATATGGTGTTCAAAACAAGTAAAATTAGTTGGTTGATGCAAGAGACGTTTTGTGTGAACCAAGTAACCAAATGCTTAGTTTAAAATATCGGGTGGTTTCATTGTGCGGAAAACTTTAGAGTTTGCGCGGTTTGTGGCACCAGACTGACGCGACGTAGAACGGCGACAGTTTTTAGATACGCAGTATATGAGGACTACATTCTCCAGTCTCACTCACAACCCTCACAACGTTAACTCCATGCAAATATATTGGTTATAGTGGTAAGCAGTGTCGCTTTGATATACGCTTGATTGTATCTGCAGTTTTACATGTGATAATGGACAGCGTGGATGATTTTTTAATTTCATCAGATCATCTTAAAACGATATTTGACCGTAAGTATATGCGTATATCTACTTTTTATGCGAATGTTAATATACTATGTGCATTCTATGTTTGCAACCATAAAATAACTGTGCAAAACATAACAAAACTTACAGAAGAAGAGATAAAAGAACTTATTCCGGCTATTGGAGATCGGATTGTTTTCCGGGAAGCGGTGAAGCTAAGAGGAGATTTAGAAACATCTAAGGTGAGAAACCGTATTATAATGGCCAGTTGCAGAAAGGCCCATCAAGTCTTGTTGACTGCTTAGCTCTTAACTGTACTAATTACTGTATCAGGATGACATTTTTTTGTATTTTTGATTGTATTTTAAATGTATTTTTTTCTTTTATAACAAGTTATTGGGTTTATATCAGTATGACACCTACTTGTTTGAAATGTATTTTTATTTTTATAATAAATTAATGTATTGGTATATATGAACTTTTTTTGCCCATTGTCTTTGCTACATGACTAAAAAAATATATGTCTTACAAAATAATTGCTTAACGAACTTTGATGTAATACCACATATTATGTTTTGATTAGATTTGTCAGCCAGAAGAATTATTCTTGCTAGTAAATATGATTAAGAAAGTAATGTGCTATTATAATCGTGTAGTTCTTTCTGCATTTGTTTTGATAGACTTATTTTTTTATGTAACCTTTGCAGCAGCGGTAGATAGTTTTAACAAAACAACAAAAACATTCACTTCAAATCAATATATTATGTTGGATGTAAATTACTATTACTTGCTTTGAATTTTTAACGCACTTCGTTTAAAATGACAGTTACTTGCTTTGAGAACAAAATACTCTATTCAGAACACTAAAGGTGTTGAACCAAAATTACAAATGTTTCTCTGAAACATTGGTTCTTCCAAGCAAAATAACCTATTACTTATTCCGATAGCTCTATTGCTCTCTTTAAGACATCATATGGTTGCATTAAAACAATATTAGTTTGGTCCAAATGTTAAAATATTTGAAATAATACTACAAAGTTTCATTCAAAACAACATTATAGTCCTTTCGAGTTGATGACTATTTGGTGCAAGTCAATAGTTTACTCGTTGCAACTAATTTTATCTCGAACGAAGCATTTAACACATTTGTACTGAGAAAATATTGTCTTGGTTGAAGTGGATAGTTATTTCGTGGATATGGAAATCAACAGTTGTAAAGCAATTTTATTTGAATTGAGCATTCCTTTCTCTGTGTGCCCTGTATGTACTTCGATACACTTGTCATGTTGGTAGATTTTGATTCCCAAAACTTACAGGCATGACAATACGAACATTTCACGGCAAACTCAACCACTTTGTTAGTATATTTCTTCATAAGTAGGTAATGTGATCCCATACAACGGAAGTGTAATCTGTCTTCTTCCATATCCCGTCTCCAAACCCATGCACTATAATTTCTTCGTCTTCCGCTGTCGACAATATATCGGCAGACGTACTAGCGAATGCTTTTCTTTCACGTGTGTGAATTCCCAGAAAATTTTCTTTTTTGTTGTCTATCAGCACGTGAAGGAGTTTTTTCTTGAGTGTTTCTTATCCATGACTGTTGGCGAGAGAATTTCACAGCATAATAAGCCACACACTGCAAGATCTCTTGACTTGAAAAATTTTTAACTCGTGCGGAAAAATTGTTGAGCGCGCGATCCGACCGATCCGCGCGCTCCGTATTTTTCTTGGCTAAATTTACAAATATTGCCTTGTAACTTCGTACATATATTCTTAAGATCTTAAATAATAAAATAACGTGTAGAAATTAAATAGTAATGATATGCTCGTCAAATGGTATAGTACTATATTTATAGATACTAAAATCAAATAATAAACAGATTACAAGATATAAATAACAATTTGCACGGCTTTATTCGAGCACTTGTTAAGCTCCCTCAGACTATAAAACGAAACATCATCAAATAATATGATAAACAAGCTTAAACACCTTAAACTTAGCCTATTAGGATTATTATCTAAGCACATTACAAAGTCAACAGATTTAAAACTGTTTAGGACTTAGTCGCGAAAACTAGACGCACTATACCAAACTCTATATACATTTTTTCTCCTACCAGTGTCAAGAGGGGTTGGTTCGGTACGTCATCGTCAAACGGAATAGAAAACTGCATATAAGCACGCCTCGGCCCCAACACAATACAATAAACAACCAATAAGTGTTCATCCCTTCACCCCTGTTTGGGTGTCTCGCTCCGTACAGCAGGTAAAAACGTTACCCTCTCCCTTCATAATGATCCTCCGCACTAAGGGTGCACCCGACGGCCGAAAGCTAACTATTTATAACTACCTAGACATCCTAGATGGTCAGTTGTGGATTAGCGTGTCCTGGTCGTTTTTAAGTCGAAAAATTTCGGTCGAAAATTAGTGAAACTTTGCAAAAAATAAACTTTTGAGGACTTTGTCTACCTTTTAAAAGAAAAACTCGGTTATATATGAAAGGTGGACGCGTATATTTGTGTTTGGAGCAGTTCGTTTAGTGGCTTGTGTATACAGAGTGATTTGTGGTTACATCGACTGATTTTGTATTTGGACTGGTTACTCGACAAGCTATGACAGTACATAACAGGGGTGAGTCTGAACTATATTGAATTGAGAACTGTTGATACAATACAAGGACTACATTTACCTGAATAAGGAGTCTAATACTGCGACTAAGTCTATTACCTCAATCGCATCTACTTTTACTAAGTATAATTTGTTCTAATAAACTACTTCACCGAAATTAGAATTTAGTTTCAAATATAAGCGTCGAAAACAAACGGACAAAGTTTGGTTTTTTCATTTGAAAGGAGTTTTCCAAATGATCTCAAATTGTACAAATTTATTTTGTACGTCGTTTCTGTTTCAAATGTGAGTACCAATATACAAAAATTACGTCGTGTGAGGTATCATTAGATAGGTATCATTGGAAGAGTTAGGAGTTTATTCTGTTAACTGCTCAAATTGTAATGCTCTTTATGTCGGTCAAACCGGAAGGAAGTTAGAAAAACCAATATCAGAACATAAAAACAGATCTTCACCAAATTTATATCAACATGGATTAGATACGGGGCACTGTATTAATTGCAGTAAGCCAAAATTAATCCACAAATATACGAATAGTTATCAAATGGACCTTTTAGAACAGCTAGAAATAGAAAGATATAAAACAAATAGAAATGCCACTACTAAACGATCAATTAAATTTCAATAACATACCGCTATTCGTGTACACTTTATTTTCTTAAAGTTGCCTACCCTGGTGCCCGCTATTACGCTACTGACTTCACTAAGCATGTCCCATGTCATTTATCTCTGTTTGTTTACATTGGACATATGGTTGTTTTAAAAGTAATTTTTATACTCCGACGGGAAGTTGCCATGTAAATTTCATTATCATGGATGATGATGTTGTTTATTCTCATTGTAGAATTGGACTGAAAATGTCAATGCAAAAGTACTAGTACCCATTAAAATTAAAATACAACAAAGGAACATGGAATATGCGGCAAAAATTCAAGGGGTTATACCCTGGACCATTCTAAAAATATTTTGTGCTTTGATGATCTTTGAAAAGCCGTTTTATTTCGAATATACTGGACGGGAAAATTTTTAATTTAATTTATATTTTTCTTAGGTTATAAAATGTTATTGTTGGAATTTTTTTTTTACCTGTGTATTCGAAACAATATTACTGCTCAATAATCTAAATTGAACAAAATATTCGTAAACTAGTTCAAGGAATAACTCCTTGAATTCTTGCCGCATGTTTTTAATAAACACGCTGTATATATTCACCTTTGTACCAACATGGACAGCTTCAAGATAATAATATTAAATTGCATATAGACACACAACTTTTGTGAGTTTTTTTTTTTTCATGTTTCCATTGTTTTTACAAACAAAATTTCTAAAAAAAGAAAATATGCAATTATGACGGTAGATTTTCATGGTAGAATTGAGGTGTCCAGGATCAGAACCGGACATCACATTTTCACACAAGTAATAATCTAAAGAATATGATGTATGGTAGTTTGAGCCTGTCACAAATTTGCTAAAAAATGTAACCAAGTCCTAGTGATTTTTATGGTAATGGGAAAGTTTGATATCAAAACTGGACATTAGTAATAAAAATTACGATCAAGAAAAATACGCTTGTAATATATCTAAATTTTTGTTTTAAGCCATACAGAGTGTGGCTATTGCTATCGGTAATTAAAAGGCAAAGCATATGATCATACTTTTCCACACTTTTTACCTTTAACCAAGAAACATATTCCAATAATTTCAATATTTAGTTTGGTTTTTAAAAGTCTCTAAAATAAATCAAAGAAATCTTCCATCTGCTGTATACCTCTAGCAATATGGATGCTGACGCTTCTAAACAAATACACCATGTACCTTCACTTGTTTGACATGTCCGACGGAACTAGAATCACAAAAGCTGACCGACAATACCGACGGCGTCTATTAGGGTTTGTTTCCTTAACCCACAAAGTTAAGCAAACAAATAAATAGAAAAAAGGACGTTTCAAAACAACACTGTGGCATCAATATTGTCCCTTGCGACCCAATACAATCCATATTATGACTTATATTGATCATTCTGTGCAATTATTTAATGTGAATTATAGGAAAATATGGCAATTTATTAGCGATTTATGTACTTACGATTACGATTTATGTAAAACCATTAGTAAAAATGAAAAATGATTGGGAATTTTTGAAGCGGTGTAACTCAAAAACTATCCAACCGATTTTAACAAATCTTACACTCCTGTAATCCTTAGACTTTCAGGATTACAGAAACACTTTCATAATCACCATCAATTCAATTGTTTTCGAGTTATGCCTTCACAAAGACGTGCATGCTTTTTGACGATGTTGTTTTTGTTCGTTTCTCTACAGGTTTTTTTTTGTTTCGTTGTCCACAGGGAACATAAATCCTAACAACACGTCTCCTCTAAGCCAGGACCAGATCTTGCCACCGCCCTGTTCGGCTGGATATAGCGCCCAAATGAATATGGCGGGCTATCTGAGGTCCAGTGCTGCTCCGCATGGACATCTGCCGGCGCATCCCGGACTTGGGTCCGGGTTATCGTCCGGACTGCCCGGAATGCCCATGCCCAGTTTGAGCCACTTCAGTCTGTCGCATCCCTTGGAACAGGTGCCCTTTCCACAAGGTAAGTCTCAAGAGCCTTCGTCTAGCCGTTGGATAGTTTTGAGCAAAAAGAAACAAACGGAAAATAATATCAATTCATAATAGTGTTATAATAGGGTATACCCGTTACGTCTCCTTTTGGGAAATTATATATATATATATATATATATATATATATATATATATAATTTCCCAAAAGGAGACGTTTCAGAAGAAAAGGTGTTGGTTTCTCTTATGTATAGCTTTTTATTGCATCTTATTGTCAAAGCTATACATAAAAGCTATACATAAGAGAAACTAACACCTTTTCTTCTGAAACGTCTCCTTTTGAGAAATTATATACCCGTTACCAACACTATTTATACCAATCCCAGGTCAAATTTGTTTACATTTCAATTCATAATTATTGAAAGATAGGGCGTAAATGTATAGTAGTTATATCAGATGGCTTCCAGGACGAAATTAAGTGTTCCCCAGTGGTTTAAATTAAAGTTTAAACCACGTTGCTCTGAAGCAGGTCAAAAAGTTTAGTTCTTTTGAGCACTATGTAACTATTGACAAGGAGCTGGATTGCCTCGACATGACATTCGTGTGCCGAAAAGTATGTTCTGATGTTTTTTTACAAACTTTTCTATTTGTTTTATGTCTTTCTATTTCTAGCTGTTCTAAAAGGTCCCTTTGATAACGTTGTTACATTTGTGGATTAATTTAGGCTTTTTGTCCAATTTCGTTGGTTGCCAATTCCATCTGCTAAATGTTGCTGACATTGCTTGGCTTAGTGCAGCCTCACAGTTGGATACTATAAGTCCAGACAACTTTAGTATCAGCTAGTAAAGTAGTAGTTTATTATGTCGACAAAGCGAACTTCCTACCTGACGTGTTAGTAGATTTTTTTTCTATCTTAATAATAGCACTACAATGATAAAACTAGCGCAGACATATCCGGGTGTTGGAAGACATTATAACAAATTGATAAATACTAAATAAGCTATTGTTTTCTAACACTATAAACTACGTAAGCACATGAAACTTTTTTAAACTATTGACAAATGTCAAACAAAATACTTCATAGCAATATAAAATAATATAAAATCACAATATCCGTGAAAAAATAAATTAATCAAAAATTAAGTCGACCATCACAAGATTTCAATAACATTTATAATTTTTTATAAATTATACTTACATTTTCTACGTCAGTTTTAAAATTACAAGTAATTTATTAATAAACAGCATTTCCAAAAAGTTTCTATTTCGTTGATTTATACAAACACCCAAAATGTTGAAATTAACATTAATTTACTAATTTTTATGTCTGACTTGTGTAACGAAGTTCTAGTTTATAAATAATTACCAGTTACCAGTCTGCCAACATACAATCAATGACAACAAGACCACGGAATAGAATAAACAACCCCAAAATTTCAAACCAAAGACATTTTACCTCTAACAAAAGAAAAACAACTGTTATTTTTAACAATTTATATTTTGCAAATCTAATGTTAGGTATCTATTACCTACATACTAATATTTTAGTTAAAATAAATGTTAAACCCATTATATAAGGAATTTTTAAAAACAAAGGAAGTTGTTGGAAAGGAGGAACATTATCTGACCAAGAACCAAATAATAAACAATTAAGTAATTTTCTTGGAAAACTATTATTAAACAATATTGATAACGTAATTTTTTTATTTTTGTGTTTAAAATTAGAATTGCATTTTTTACTTTATCATACGCAGTAAGATAAAGTATTGTAATCATGCCGAAAAAAAAAATTGAGATTTTAGCGGAAATAGGTCTTTTTGGGTCCCCTGAACATTTTTGACCAAGGTACAAAAAAATGTCTGTATGTGTGTGTGTGTGTGTGTGTGTGTGTGTGTGTGTGTGTGTGTGTGTGCGTGTGTAAACGATTTTTGTGACGACGATTCCGGAGAAACTACTAAAGGTATCGGGACGAAAGTTCATATTTAGAAGTTTCATGACCTAACTTAGAGCTGAAAAGATTTTGGTTGAAAAGGGTCCAAAGGAACTGGTAGTTTATTCTAAGCCTTTTTGAAGGATTTTGCAAATGAGTCGCCATTTCTGTAATTTCGACAAAATAGTTAATAAATAAATTAAAGTAGAGTAATTTTTGAATAATTTATGCCTATCACATTTTTTGGTAAAATTAATAGTTTAGCCTTTCAGTTTATTCTAAGCCTATTTGAAGGATTTTGGAAATGAGCCGCCATTTCTGTAATTTCGACAAATTAGGTAATTAATAAATTAAAGCACAGGAAATTTTGAATAATTTATGCCTATGAAATTTTTTGGTAAAATTAATAGTTTAGCTTCAAGAGCAAATTCTATTTGATCGAGATCGGTCGCATCTGCATTGATATGAAATTACATAGTAGCCAGGATTTTGACAAATATTTTTTTGTGTTGTCACATTCGAAAACAGCTGATCTCATCAGAGGTTGGAAAACCACTATGGAACGTTGCCGCTGTAGTACGGCAAATATAAAATATAAATTTCAAATAAAGTAAGATCACCAATTTGACGTTTGTTAATAAGAAATATCAACCCGTCTTTATATCTAATTCTAAAAACGATACATTGAGAAAATTATAAATAAAGTATAGCGATGAGTGTAGTTTTATTTTAGTATGTTGGTAGGGATGTGTCATGAACAAATATAAATCTGTCACAATTTGAATTACCTTTTTAAGGTGCGTTTTCATTAGTGACGATGGCAGTGGTAGCCGACGCCGTTATAGTATTTCCAATAGAAAATTGATAGTGACTCATGTTTATGTACATGCAAACTAATATGTGTCATTATCACGATATGTAAGAAATACTATAATTTCGTATTCTACCACCGCCATTAGCTACCATTACCTACCAATCGGAACGCACCTTTCGTCAAAGTGGTACCAACCTAGCATTTACTATACAGAAATCATTTATTTTTTTTTAAATACGTATTTCTTAAAAAGCAACACAATAACGTTTATTGTGTTGTCGCTCCTGCCAAAAACTAGATAGCGCGACTCGCTCATATGCGACGGCGACACTCCGCCTTCGGTGACGCGCCGTATCACCGCTCGTCGCGCTATTCCGTACTTTCGGCATTTGTGACATAAATAACTATTATTCTAATGACGTAGTGTACGTAGTGTCAAATGCTGATGCTTTGACAATACCTACGATTTATCTCTATAGAATAGATTCTCATGCAGCTAAACTATTCATTTTATATTTTGTATGATAAGTCATGTGCCTGGCCACATCAGATTTTTAGTTGATAACATTATATTTATTTACAATATGTATTGTTGAACAATTTATGTTAAATGAAAGTGTTAAAATTTATACCTAAAATCTCTATAAGAACGATAACGAAATAACTTTTTCTTGTACCAAACAATATTATTTCTTTTAGATAAATATAGCAAAACAATAAAACACTAATAATGCAAATAATGTCAAGTATTCAATGATATATTTGTTTAAACAAATATGTTTTTTTGACAAAAACAAACATTTAAAGGAACATGTGCTAATGTTTCTTTCTGTGTACCCAACCAAGCTAAAAACCATAGTAATAATAATTTTTGTGTTAAATATTTATCAAAATCCTATAATTTAGCGATTTTCGACTTTTGCGAGGAAGGTAGTATTTGATTTAAATATTTACCCCCCCCCCCCCGCCCACCACATGCTACTGTACCCCTTTACTACAATAAAAGTCTGGACACCTTATGCTTAACACCAAGCTTTACTTTTTTATTTTCTATTCTCTTTTTTACTGCCAAAACTGTATTAATTTTTTGATTATTGGAATAATATGAGAAACAATTAATATATCTACCCAAATTTGTAACTTAACTAACCAATCTAAAACCAAAATATGTTCATCTGTCTATTTAATGAATTGAGTATCTGCAATTTTAAAACTGATATAGATTGTATGTATAATTTATAAACATTTATTGACATCTTAAATGGGTCCACATAGGTTTTGATTAATATATTATTTTAGCGGATATTGTGATTTTATATTATTTTACGTTGTTATATGAAGTATTTTGTTGGACATTTGTGAAAAGTTTAAAAAGCTAAAAACGAATATTTATTTGGCAAATTGGAAAGGAGAATTAGAAGACGGTAAAACGATATTTGCAGTTTTAGTAGACTTGAAAAGAGCCTTCGAGACTATTTGTCGTCAAAAGTTATTAGAAAAATTGGAAACTTACGGAATCAGAGGAAAAGAATTGACATGGTTTGAAAATTATTTAACAAACAGGAAACAGAAAGTTAGGATTGAAGAAAATGAGTCAAGTGAATTAATAAACAGCTTAGGGGTTCCGCAAGGTTCTGTTCTGGGGCCAGTTTTGTTTAATTTATATGTAAACGATGTTGCTTCACTAGTTAAATCTTGTGATATGCACCTATTTGCAGACGATACAGTTATATCAATTGCAGGAGATAGCATACCTGATGTAATCGCGACATTGAACACTGAACTGGTTTCGATATCAAATTGGTATAAAGAAAATAAGTTATGTTTGAATCTATTGAAAACAAAAGCTATGATATTGGGAAGTAGAATTTCTGTAAACCCTACAGCTGAAATAGTTATCGACAAATTTAAATATCTAGGTGTCATTTTAGACAATTCTGTTTAGTAAGAATATCTAATAAACTTACCTTAAAATGCTAGAATATCTTTGTACCATACGATTATAGAACCAAACTTTAACTATTGCAGCAGCATACTATTTTGGTGTACAGACAAAGACATTAAAAAAATTCAAGTACAACAAAATCTGTCACTCAAAATTTGATTACAAAGCTCCAGGTTAACCAGCATCGAGTCAATGTTGAGTAAATTAAATTTTCTGAATGTTAAACAAGGAACGGTATATCAGGCACTGATCTTGGTATAAAAATGCATAAATAATAAACTCCCAACTTATATGAGTAATTATTTAACATACAATAGTCAGCAGCATGAATACAATACTCGGCAAAAAGACCACTTCACATTACCAAAATATATCAAAAGCTGTACGCAAAATTTAGTTTATTATAAAGCACTGAAGATGTTTTAAAATATCGAGTAAAAGTAAAAAAAAAAAACTAAAACTTTTATTGTAGCCAATTCCCAAAAAACACATTGAAACTAATACAACAACACAGCGAATACAAATAATAATATAATAACGATAATAATAATAGTCGAAAAGTTTGAGAAAGAACATAATTTAAATAACATTAAATTATTTGAATTGACTGATATTAATACTAGCTGGAATTTCATATGACCAAAGGTCACTACAGGTCGCCAGGCATATCGGAAAATCTATACACACAAGGAAGCCCTTCATCGCAGCAGACTAACTTCAAAAGGTTTCACTATAGTGTCACTGCATCGGGCTAAAGAAAACACACACACACACCGAACTGTACGGCCAGGAAAAATATACAATAGCAAGTGGAGATGTGGCTTTGCGGCTACCGCTGAAGGAAAACATCCCCTTAGGGGGTTGTTTCGGCGTACGCGGGCGGGACAACCCCTCGCACAATCAATTGGGGTTTTCCTGGGGCCAACGTAATAAATATATAGAGCGCTAATAGATCCGCAAATAGATGCGAACAACCCTCTAGGGAGATGAGAGATGGGCCCATCCGTGAAATTTGATACTGGACGCGCTAAGGGTTGTTAATAGTGGAGGCAGTAAACATTTGTTCGGGGTTGATTCGAGACTAATTGCTGTTGAGATTTCGCTAATTTTGCATGTTTTTTTCGGTCGTTGACAACGCTAAAATTGCTTGAAGTTAAACAGCGATGTTACTAATTTGGTTTAGTTTTTCGGTTAGCGGAAAAGTTATAATGTTTGGGCTGAAATTGTACTTAGATAAGATAGTTATTTAACCAAGAAGTACATTAAAAAGAGCGTTTAATAATCGAGACTGTTTAACGCACGAGCGATTAGCGAGTGCCTTAATTGCCGTTTAATATCCGAATTGGCTACAAAATTTTTTACATAGACTTTTCTTCGCCGATGTCTTTTTAGGTTATATGACAATTTACGTAATTTGACACTGACAGTTCTACAGGGCGGTATGTTTTGATTGGAACGTTTCGTTTTATATCTGTTCGATTGGCCAATCAAATGACGTCATTACGCATTTGAATGGCTTTAACAAAGCATGCATTAATAGAAATAGTGCATTTATAGAGGTGTTTAATAAACGATATCCTATTCACTAAACTCATAATGACTCATAATGACTCATAATGAGTCATAATGACTCATAAATAAACGATCGACGGAAAAACCTATTATTGTATTGTGTTTGTTTGGCTAGTTTGAAGAAAGAGAAAGATGTAGAAGTAAAATACATTTTTATCTTACTAAAAAATCTGATGTGGCCAGGCACATGACTTTATCGTACAATATATAAAATTAATAGTTTAGCTGCATGATATTCTATCGAGATCGATCGTGTTTGCATTAAAATAAAACGAATTAGCCAGGATTTGACAGATATTGACAGCAGGCATTGTCAAAAAATCAGCCTTTGACACTACCTACTGTCATTAGAATAAAAATATCTGGCAAATCCTATATTAATGCAGACACGATCTCGATCAAATAGAATCTGCTTCTACAGCTAAACTATTAATCTTACCAAAAAATGTCATAGACATAAATTATACAAAACTTCCTCTACTTTAATTTATTATTTAACTATTTTGACGAAATTACAGAAACGGCGGCTCATTTGCAAAATCCTTGAAAAATGTATATCAACATTGCTATCCGCACTCGAAATACACATAGACTTTGTAAACACCATGAAAACACCAGGCTGTTTCAATATTGTTTTACAAAGCGTACGTGCGCGCGTGTTTCTCCCCCTCATCGCATTCTCCATGCATTTGCGTGTTGAATTGACGTTTCGCAACCGCTGACGTTCTGAATACTGTCAAAAGTTTAAAAATATCCTAGCTACCTATTATTAATGCAGACACAAAATAATATTGATAACTCTTAATATTTGTTTGAAAACTGTCATAAAGTTGAGCTATTTTTTCGGTCTCTACGGGCCTCCCCTTAAATACTTCATCTATATTCATTTGGTTTCGATGGATTTATAAACGTCATTCTATGTTAAATTACCTCTCTGAATGTTAAATGTTTGTAAATAAAAAACACACTAAGGGCCGGTATATTCACCTACCCATATCATAACCGAAATGACACTAAACAGCTGCTTATAAAAATATTTCTTATTAATAATTATTACTTATTATAAAAACAAAAGTCTCTATAAAAAAACTAACTATTGTTAAAATGCACGTATAGATTATTTGGTTTTTCACTGGTGAGTTCGCTATTAGCATAGAATGCTCTTAATCGAAATCTTGGTAGATATGGTGTAGGTTTGTTCTTCGCATGACTCTTTATTCATGTGAATGCGGTCCTTGTATTATAGCTAAAAACGGGAGTTCATGTTTAGTTGATGAGAATAATGGACGATACCTTATCATTCTGTTGTTCATCGGCTGTATTAAGAGGTTATTTCTTCAATGTGACAAGATCAAATAATTCACAATAGAAAGAAACAACTTGAGACTATATTCTTCTGCTTTAAAAAAAAAACGATGAAATCCAAGAACAATAACCACCAAAAAAATGTGGCCATCTATGCGCTTTTACTTTTGATGTTTGCCATCAATGCCACCAATTTTACAAACACAAAAATAACTAAACATAGTATTAAATTTGCTAATTGTAACACCGAAAACAGTGTTACAATGTATCAATTACGAACGCAAAGTAAACAAAAGAAAGAAAACCCACATCAGAATCAAAACTAAAACAAATACAAATAAAATCCCTCAATTTTAAATTAACTTCCATTCCATCATAGCCAACTATAAACAGCGTAATATTATACAGCTAGTCCGGTAGTTTTCAGCGAACTTTTCAGACAACAGATCATTATTTAACCGTCGGCGTCGGCTCGAGCGAGACTTGACAGCGAAAAACTTGAAAACGACGAACGAAACGCGATTTTCCCGGTCGGAAAATAAGCAGCGAGCGGTTCGTGTTCAACGCCGTTCCTATGGCAACCGCCTCCCACCCTCGTAATCCGCTCAAGGCCTCCCCCGACCCAAAATGCTACGTCCTGAAATGCTCGCGATACGCTCCCCCGAACCCCCCGTGAAAATTCACCCCCTTCCCGACAACGGGGGAAAACCTCAAGAGGAATGGTATAGGGAGGCATTATACTAAAGTTCCCCCCCCCGCCTCTATTTTATTCCCCCCTTTTAACCAGACGTAAGGGTAGAAATTATTTGGACACGAGTCTTGAGAAAAGCATTGTTTATGGTTGAAAGGAAAAATTGAATGATGTAATTTTTGTGTTGTTTGGGAACTGTGTCGTGTAGAACGTGATGGATGACGCGCGCCACTGGTTTAATTGCTAAATAAAAGCCGGTATAATTACCGGGAGATTAACATGCTGATTAGATACTTAGTAGTGTCGGTAAGATCGTAAATAAACGCGTTTTGGTTGTTTATGTAGGTCTATAATAAAATGGCATTTGCAATGTTTTGTTTGAGTTATAAGTATAACTTATAACAAGATCTTTGAGAGCAACAAAAAATTAGTACTGTGTACTATTGTCACCTTGTCAAGTGTATTTCAGGATTAATTTAACAGAATTTGTTGAGGTAATTTCAGTAGCATCACATTTATAGGAATATTTTGCCTAATAATTAAAAAAAAAATGCTTTATTAAGCGGCATGTTTAGAAAATGTGATAACAGTATCACACTTGCACTATTTTTTCAAATTTTATTTTAGATTTAGGGGTTCCTATCGACTGTCAAAGTTAAGAAAAATAAATTTGCTTTGCATTAAAAGCTAGTTTTTCAACTAAAATAAATAGACATTTCAATTTAGATATCAGTAAATTTCATAGATTTTATTACTTAATTCGCAAAACGATCATCGCCTATTTCAGTAGACCAGGGTTTGAAGGCAGGAATTAAGAATTGAGTCAAGTTTTTGATGACTAAAATGTGTTTTTTTCTTATTTTGCACTTATGGTCTGGCAGAAAAACAATCACAACTTTTGTTTCTCTCAATTATATTGTCAGATTTCATTTTGTAGGAGTATTTTGTAGCATTTTGTTGGAGTAATTCAGCATGCATTATTGTATTTTTGACAAATTAAGTAATGATATATTTTCATTATTTAATAAGTGTAAAGTATCAATTTTTGTTCGTGTAAAATTGGATTTTGTTGTAACGTAAAGCAAAATTTATTTAATTGTTTCTTAACTTTGACATAGTCAAAAGCAAAGCGCCCGTAGTAAATTTATACACAGTGAAAATTAACAGTGAAATTTTGTATGTAGAATAGGGTGACCAACTTTTTCAATTGCCAAATCGGGACGCTTGGGGATCGGGGTTGGGTTGGGTTGGGTTGGGTTAGTGGAAAACATTAAACAAAACGTGCTGAACTATAAACAAATTGTAGCATTGGGTAAATTGACAACAGCAAATGCTTACTTTGACCTATAATATACGATTCCACTTTCAATAAAAGAAAAGAAGCTTAAGAAATAACAGTATAAATAAAGCAAACATTCTTTAACTTTCACTAGTTAAAACCAAAAAAGAAACATAACACAACATAAATCAAACACAATTCTACAATTTTTACAAATTGTACCACAAGAACCTAACTTAAAACAACATTTTTATTATGATAGTATTTTTTAACTAAAAATAATCATTAAATAAACTGTATGCAAATATTGAAACATACCTATATCAGAATAAATATAAAATAAAACAAATTATAATAAAATTTAATAAAGTTTCTTTAACTTTTACAAATTGCACTATTACTTGACTCTATTCTTCCCGTCTAGACGATCTCTAATTTTTTAAAAACATTGTTCTCTGCTCTTTGTTCTGTACCGCCAAAATTTGTATTTGTACTGTCTGCTCCAATGAATCCATAATTTTATTGGACAATTCTTCAGCCGTCTCGCGAATATTTTCGTGAACATTTAAAATATTTATTTGAATACATTTTTGGACATCAAAGTATCTAACCAGGAGAGGAAGTATTTTTATGTCTCTGGCTAGATGTGTCGGGAAATATCGTCACGAAATTGCATTTTCTCACATTTCTTCTCAACTCTTTCTTTACTAGAGGATAAAATACATTTGTTATACTTGCTTCTGTGTTAGTTCGTACGTGACACTTCTTCTTTTCAAACATTTACATTAGAAGTTTTGACGTGCAGTCTATTAATCGAAAATTGTGGTTGTGATACACACAGTGGTATGCATATGTGCCTTGTTTGCAAGCCAAAATCTTTTCTGGTTCCCCTTTGTTACGGCTCTAAAACAAGTACTTAATTTCGATGTACTTGCTACATCATGCATTGCTTCTGTTTATTCGATGTATGTTTTGCAATATCGTTTCGGCGACCTCCGCCGATGTAAAACTGCATTATAGTTCTGATTGGAAATTAGACCTAGGAATTTTCAAAAAAACTAAATTGTTTTTGTAAGTTGTCATTGAACGTGCATTTGCGTTTTCTGTCTTTGTGTTCCATATTTTTGGAAGAAATTAATCTAGATAGAAGAAATCCCATGAACAGAATTTAATAAATCCGTAACATATATTTTTCTCTTTCATTCCAAATTATTAGGATCAATATATCTGTGATTTGCTATGGCGCATTTTATGAATACCAACAAATGTGTAAAATAGAAATCTGATCATAACAAAAATATGTTTTGTATTGTGTTGACTGATTCAATTTGAAAATCAAAAAATAAAAATGATCCGACGCGACCTTGCCACTAAATCTTAACCCGCCCAAACGATTCCACAAAAGACTAACATGCATTTTTATTTAAGTCAGATTAGTTTTCTATTATAACCCATATGCACCGTTTGTACACAGTCACAAGGACTAGATTGTCACCCACCAACCGGCTATTCACTACGCGTGTTCACATAATTATTATGGTCGCTAAGGTTGCGCTTAAAATTCGTTATAGATAGACAACCCTTCTTTCAGATAATAATTGGGAATCTAGTTTATGTTCATGGATATCTTGGAAATCGAATTGTATTACAAAATCCTGGACAAAAGGATAAAATTTTCAAAAATCGGTACAAAATTCGGGACGCTTTACAAGTCGGGACGAGTTGTTAAAATTCGGGACTGTCCCGCCCAAATCGGGACGGTTGGTCACCCTAATGTAGAACAATGTGCAGGTGAAAATGCCCGCCGTCAACTTACGGGGTAAAAAGTATAAGACTATAATTTGCTCCAATGGGTAAAATTGTAGAAATACACATTATATACACTGTTAAAAAAATTAGGGGAACACTTTTTTCGAAACCTGTAAGTTTTTAAATAATAGTTTTAGGCAAATAAAATTTGGTATAATTCAACGTTACACCTCAAAATGTAAATTAAAAACGCAAAACGTAGTTAATGGAATAAAAGCCTCTTGGAAGTCATACTATTAATTACAAAGATGTCACTCTTCTATACAAATTCCAAAAGGGCTTCAAACTGGACTTGCTTGAACAACTTCAAATTGAACGACATAAAAAATCACCATACCATCTCATTAATGACCAACTTGAGTTCCAATATAAACCTTTGTTCACTTATTTGTAGTTCACGCCTTCTGTTTGTTTCCATTTGGCTTTCCCTTACCCTTCTTGGTGCTTTTTTTCTCTTTTTCCCGTGCCAAAAAATTGCCTGCAGTTCTCCACTGTCTTTACTTGTTGAGACCATTTTGTCCACCACCTTGTGAGCTCCTTTATACTTTTAACTCCCCTGTTTGTATTTATTCGTCTGTTTTTCCCCCACCTTTCGTTTAGTTTTCGCGTTTTGTGCGCTCTTATTTTGTTACTTATTTTTGCCGGTTTTCAGCGTTGAATGTTCGTTTATCATTGTATATTACCGTTGTAGCTACTTTGCCCATTATTAGGATAGCACGTGATCTAATTTATGTAGTTTTCAGACTTTTTTGGCTGTAAGTGTTTCCTTTTAGAATATTTACTTATTATGTCAGGTACTTATTGTCTTATGTTTTGTATTTTGTAGTTTACTTACACAGTGGATGGCGCGAGCCGAAACATGTATGTAGCATATAAATGAACAATCTGCAAAGTTCCAAGAGGCTTTTATTCCATACTTTGATTTATATTTTTGATAATTACTTCAATTCAAATGACAAATACTTGAATTCAAATGACAATTTCATTAATGAAAAAAAAAAAAACAATAAAGATCTAATAAATCTCAAAGAATTTCTGTTTCTGTTAATTGCCTTTTGTTAACAAAATGTTTTTTTAAAGCCCATTAATACAATTAACGAATCTATCAAAATCGTCCAGAAAAATAAAGGGATGCCATAAAAAATATGTTGTATCTATTCTACAGTATTTATTCTATAATCTAAGGTATTTATTTCTTCTTATATTCTCCATTTGTACGCCCAAATTTTTTTTTTTTTTTAATAAGCATATTGTGCTTAACATATTGAAACTAATCTGAAAGATTAACCATCAATTTAAATCTGAATTCTTAAAACTAGGTACTTGTCTCTAATAGGCTATCCACTGATGTCCTATATTAACTTTGTCCTAAACAAGAAGCACTAACACTTCACGCACTGTGCTCTGCTTTTTCACATTTCACTGAGTCACTAGTTCGAAGGGTTTAGTTCTTTTTAGTCTTCTCACTAGATTCTGGTTGTCCAGTAGCTGCAGGGCCTCTACGTTGACATGGTGGCTTAGGCGAGATTCGTGTTTAGTGGCGAATCTTTTTATCTCTTGGATGACTTGCGGGACACCTAGGTCACGATGTAGGTCACTATTCCGTATGTACCAAGGAGCGTTAACCATATTCCTTAGTACTTTATTTTGGAAAGTCTGGATTCCTTGTATGTTGGAATTTTTTGCGCAACCCCAAAGCTGGATGCCGTATAACCAGATCGGTTTTAGTATTTGGTTGTACACTCGTAGTTTGTTCTGAACTGACAACTGAGAGTTTCTTCCCAGAAGCCAGTAGAGTTCTCTATATTTGAGGCCAAGCTCTACTCTTTTCTTCTTAACATGTTCTTTCCACCTTAGTTTTGTATCCAGAGTCATACCCAAATACTTTGCAGTGTTCGCATATGGAACTATGGCGTCGTTAATCTTTACATGAGGTATGACCTCGATTCTTTTATTTGTAAAGTTAATGTGGACAGATTTCAGTTCGTTGAGCTTGGTCTTCAATTTTTTGGTCCAGTTATACATTTTATTGGTAGCTTGTTGAAGATTCCTAGTAGATTCTCCAATAGTTGATCCCACTGCCATTAGAGCCGTGTCATCTGCGAATGTGGCGACTGTTACATTTTCCAGCTGTGGAAGGTCACTTGTATACAGTAGATAGAGAATTGGTCCCAACACACTACCCTGGGGTACCCCAGCTTTTACTTCCTTTAGATCCGAGTATTCATCGATTTGTTTAATTCTGAATAGCCTATCAGATACATAGGATGTTAGCAGCTCGACGTATTGTAGAGGAAGCATACTCTTTAGTTTGTGTATCAATCCTTCGTGCCAAACCTTATCGAAAGCTTGTGTCACATCCAGAAAGATTGTTGAGCAAATTAGGTTTTCTTCTACGCCCAAAATGTAAAAAAATATTCCAGAATCGGTCAACTACGACATCTCAGCTTTCGTCCTAAATTAAAATTCTCCAATTAAAATTCATAACAACCCCCGACCCCCCCAAAAAAAGGTACTTTAATGAAAACAAAACATTTACTTTCCTAATCCGCCGGTTGTTGTCCATTCACGTTCAGCCTATTAGCATCTACTGAGCAAAAACAAACAACTGCCGACGCCACCTCGTATAAGCAATAGCCGTCGGCAAGCGGCGTCCACCAAACGCCGTCAAACGCCCGCCGTCGCGACGGCTACGCTTAATCGAAAACAAACGAATGACTGGGCGACTTCTAATCGCTGGCGGGGAAGGTGAACGCACGCCTGCCAACCGAAGATAAAATATGCGAGGATTTGTTTTCACGGTAGAGATGCTCCGAAATTGAATGATCCGAGAGTGATTCCGCTGCTGCTATCAGAAGTGGGATAGGCGTAGCGTAGCTAGTGGGAAAATCGCAGCTGGCCGTGCCGACACGGCGGGGTGTAAAAGTGAAACGCGTTCGTGTTTTATTTATCACCGGAGGCTGGCTACCCCCAACACGTGAAACTCGCACGCGTTTTTTTTTGGTTTTGTTTATTATTGGGGTAGTAACCAGAGTAGTCGGTTTGAAAATTTTGTGAGGGCTCGAATAGGAAACGGTTTTGGTGTGATATATCAGACTCGTCAAATATGTGTTTACTACTTTTACTGAAAGAAATGTGGCGTTAGTGTCAGTTTTTGTCTAAAAACAGCATCATAAGGTCCAACTTATGTACTATCGTGGCTATATATTATGTCCCCTCTTTTGACGTCCATTTTCTAGCAAACCTATGGGCGAAAATTTTTTAAAAAATTCTGATGCTGTCCTTGATTAATATACTACAACTCATAAAAATTAGGAAGCTGTATATGTTGGCGTTTTCCCGATTTTTCTAAATTAAGAAGAATTGGCGCTGTTTTTGCCCCGTTAATTTTATTCGTTTAACTTTAGCAATTAATTACTCCAGAAATAATATATTTCAACGAATTAAAAAGTAAAATCATCTCCGGAATGCTAGCCTTCAATGTACATTTAAAAGAATTCAAAATTTTAATTGTTGATAGACACTTTAAAAACTAAAGAAAGCTATATTTCTTTTGAATTCCAAATTAGCCGTTCTTTTTACTTTATCATACGCAGTATGTAAACTATTGTAATCGTGCCGAAAATTTTTTTTGAGATTTTAGCGGAAATAGATCTTTATGGGTCCCCTGAACATTTTTGACCAAGGTACAAAAAAATTTCTGTGTGTGTGTGTGTATGTGTGTGTGTGTGTGTGTACCCAATTTTTGTTAATTCATTTCCGGAGAAACTACTAAAGGTATCGGCACGGAACTTCATATTTAGAAGTTTCATGACCAAACTTAGAGTTAAAAAGCTTTTGGTTCAAAAGGGTCCAAAGGAACTGGGTGTTTACTCCAAGCCTTTTTCAAGGATTTTAGAAATCAGCCGCCATTTCTGTAATTTCGTCAAAATAGTTAAATAATAAATTAAAGCAGAGGAAATTTTGAATAATTTATGCCTATGACATTTTTTGGTAAAATTAATAGTTTAGCTTTTTAGTTTATTCTAAGCCTTTTCAAGGATTTTGGAAATGAGCCGCCATTTCTGTAATTTCGACAAAATAGTTAATTAATAAATTAAAGTAGAGGAAATTTTAAATAATTTATGCCTATAACATTTTTTGGTAAAATTAATAGTTTACCTTCAAGAGCAAATTCTATTTGATCGAGATCGGTGGCATCTGCATTGATATGAAATTACATAGTAGCCAGGATTTTGACAAATATTTTTTTGTGTTGTCACATTCGAAAACAGCTGATCTCATCAGAGGTTGGAGAACCACTATGGAACGTGCCGCTGTAGTGCGCAAAATTATAAAATACAAATTTCAAATAAAATAAGATCACCAATTTGATTGTTTGTTGATAAGAAATATCAACCAGTTTTATATCTAATTCTAAAAATGATACATTGAGAAAATTATAAATAAAGTATAGCGATGAGTGTAGTTTTATTTTAGTATGTTGGTAGGGATGTGTCATGAACAAATATAAATCTGTCAGAATTTGAATTACCTTTTTAAGGTTCGTTTTCATTAGTGATAATGGCAGTGGTAGCAGACGCCGTTATAGTATTTCCAATAGAAAATTGCTAGTGACTCATGTTTATGTACATGCAAACTAATATGTGTCATTATCACGATATGTAAGAAATACTATAATTTCGTATTCTACCACCGCCATTAGCTACTATTACTTACCAATCGGAACGCACCTTTCGTCAAAGTGGTACCAACCTAGCATTTACTATACAGAAATCATTTATTTTTTTTTTAAACACGTATTTCTTAAAAAGCAACACAATAAACGTTGATGTCGCTCCTGCCAAAAACTAGATAGCGCGACTCGCTCATATGCAACTAGTGTCCCTGTATTTATAGAGTACCGCAATTGGCTATGCCACTACTTGGCCTCAAAATGGCTGCTAAGTATTGACAGCTGGCCGAATTGAAAAGTCAACATAACCTTACTATAACCTTTCGCCCATAAGAAATGGAGCCAAGATGGCGACTATTGCGGTACTCTCTAAATACAGGGACACTAATATGCGACGGCGACACTCCGCCTTCGGTGACGCGCCGTATCACCGCTCGTCGCGCTATACCGTACTTTCGGCATTTGTGACATAAATAACTATTATTCTAATGACGTAGTGTAGGTAGTGTCAAATGCTGATGCTTTGACAATACCTACGATTTACCTCTATAGAATAGATTCTCATGCAGCTAAACTATTAATTTTATATATTGTATGATAAAGTCATGTGCCTGGCCACATCAGATTATTTTATTTTATTTACGAAGAAATCTATATTGATTAAGAATTTTTATTTTGATCTCTTTAGTGTTTGAAACTAAATTATAAGATGTGTGTCCCTGTTCGTCGACAACGTTACAGTCATTTGAAATGTAAACAAAATCGAATTTTAATTTCTAGCTTATGCTGTTGGGCTAATTATACCCTTAAAAATGTATCACAAATCAAAATTCACGCTTAAAAAACACTGGATACAAACGACTTTTCTATTCAAGAATACATCCAGAACGACACAAGCAAAGACCTAGAAATGAAAAGTAAATATATCAGTATCCCACTGGAGCAATTGGCAAATCAACTGAGGTAATGCCCCTAATGTATCCCAGCGCCTACTTGGGCAAACAAATTCAATTTGGCAGAGCAGCAGGCACATAGCCACCCCTTGTTTTCGCAGTGGCAACTCGAGGCGTGAGATTTAGCACTTGGTAGCTGTTTCCGCCGCCACCGCTGTCATTGTTTGCGTATTCCTCGCCTTGCTACACAACCACCACCCCCACCCCTCGCCCTAGCCCTAATTTTGAAACACAATTTAACCATTTGCTGTGTACACACGCCACGTTACGCCACTGATTCGATTGGATTTTTTCGAAGGGAGCAATGATGATGCTGTTTAACTTAAAACAGTAACTTAAGACACTTTATTAAAAACTTTACCATCGGTAGCTTTACTGGTTTCGGTAAAACTGTCATCATCAGAGTAAAATCTGTAGAAGAAAATTGATGTTGTTTTCCGTTTATTACAAAAAATACTATGGTTGGTTGCGAATCAATTCGCTTAAAGACGTTTGCTTGAGCATAAACCCTAGTCTGCACCTATTTTCCAGGGGTGAATCCTAGGAAGCAGAGGAGGGAGCGTACCACCTTCACCAGGACTCAACTCGACATCCTGGAGTCCCTCTTCACGAAAACGCGTTATCCTGACATCTTCATGAGGGAGGAAGTGGCCGTGAAGATTAATCTACCAGAATCTAGAGTCCAAGTAAGTATTTTGTGTTTATTTTATTACCAGGAAACACTAGCTAAACTACTATTTTCGATAGTTTTTTTCCCTAGTAGATTACAAAACTTTCCGTGGTCACATTTTTTTAGATAAAGGGTTTTAATTTATTTATCTAGGTCCAAATAAAAGACCACATTGCCACTGGCTAGCGTTTCTCTTCAAAACTATGTTCAAATTCAGTGCTCAAGCTTTTATTTCAGCCTACTTAAAGTATTCTTTCCGGTCACGTTATTTGCTTAGAGCACTATTTCTCAAACTTTTCACCCTTTCGGAATCCTTGCATAAGGTTTGGAACCCTAGGGAGGCCCCAACAAAAAAAAATATTATACATACAAGCAGTTCTATTTATTCTGCAAAATTGCAAAAACATTTTGTAGAATACTGTGCTAGCGCTGTACTTTTTTGCTGTAATTCATTGCAAACATATAAGTTATAGGTTTATAAGATTACAGCTAATTTCACAGCGTTTTTGCTGTAGTTTATTACATTCAGTTTCTGTAATTTTACAGACATTTCTCTCAGCGTGTAAACTTATTTGTTTTTTTAATTACTTTTCAAAAGTAACAGAAGTTTAAAATATAAGGGAGGAATAAGAAAATACATATCAAAACTATGCAAAACCCATAGAATAAAATAAACTATTTACAATAATGAAAACTCAATAAATTATTTAATAACTAAACACAATCATACAAATAAAATTAACCAAAAATAAAGAAAATATTATTGTGAGAACAAGTTTCATATGTTGAAAAAGTTTTTATGAAACATTATACCCAAAATACAAAATCTGGTGTGGCCTGGCACATGACTTTATCATACCATATATAAAATTAATAGTTTAGCTGCATTAGACTTATTTGATCGAGTTCTGTAATTTTGTCAAAATAGTTAAATAATAAATTAAAATACAGGAAATATTGTATAATTTATGTCTATGAAATTTGTTGTAAAATTTACAGTTTAGCTACATGAGCAAATTCCAATTGATCGAGATCGGTCTTGTCTGCATTAAAATAAAACTAGTTAGCTAGGATTTGATTTGATTTTGTGCAAAAGGGTTAAAAGGAACTGGAAGTTTACTTTAAGCATGTTTCAAGAATTTTGCAAATGAGCCGCCATTTCTGTAATTTCGTCAAAATAGTTAAATAATAAATTAAAATAGAGGAAATTTTGTATAATTTATGTCTATGACATTTTTTGGTAAAATTTACAGATTAGCAACATGAGCAAATTCTAATTGATCGAGATCGGTCTTGTCTGCATTAAAATAAAACTAGTTAGCTAGGATTTGATTTGATTTTGTGCAAAAGGGTTAAAAGGAACTGGAAGTTTACTTTAAGCATGTTTCAAGAATTTTGCAAATGAGCCGCCATTTCTGTAATTTCGTCAAAATAGTTAAATAATAAATTAAAGTAAAGGAAATTTTGTATAATTTATGTCTATGAAATTTTTTAGTAAAATTTATAGTTTAGCTGCAGGAGGAAAGTCTAATTGATCGAGATCGGGGCATTAATATAAAATTAGTTAGCCAAGATTTGACAGATATTTTCATGTTGTTTTGACAATAGTTGCTGTCAATAGAACCGAATATCTGTCAAATCCTGGCTAACTAGTTTTATTTTAATGCAGACGCGACCGATCTCGATCAAATAGAATCTCATGCAGCTAAACTATTAATTTTATATGTAGTAATTAAAGTCATGTGCCTGCAAAATTAGATTTTTTATTACCTACCAAAGTGACTTCATACATGTTTTTGCAATTTCTCGAGACCTATCATCCGTTTTAGCAACTGATGATCGCGGTTTATTCAAAATTTTAACGAAAACCGTAAGAAAAGACTTACGGGGTGTCAACTTATTAAGGATATTACATAAGAACAATGTTTATACGCACTTAATACAGAATAAATAAACTTCTGTTAGTACATATTCCATACTAAAATAATATTTACTGGTCGAAACTGAAACAAAAACGAAATCTCGTGCTAACCCGATAACAACTTCTTTCAACTAGAAAAATGTATTTATCTGTGGAGCATTGACTGCATCAGTTTGCAGTTTGTTTTGCTCAAATAATCTTGTATTAAAGTAATTGATGATACAAATTTCGCTTTTTAGTCAGACCTAAAACAAAAACTTATTTAAAAATTTTCTTCCTCATGGTAATCTTGTCTACCCAAAAATGTTCAACACTCACCCCAAGCTCGAATAACGAATCTCGACCAACAAGAGACTCACCGATTCGAGAGACACGAATCCGAATAACTGTATATATAGAATATATTGTACCCACCATCCGTAGATATATTTTATTCAATGGGGAAAGCTCCCGATATAATGGTGGTACGCAACAACCGTATATAGGGGATAGTTTCCATTAGTTCGAGGGATTATTTAGGGTTGTTCCGTGAGCACACAGACCGCCCCTAAGGTCACAATGCGCGTATACACACCCTGCGTAACGGGGCTGGAGGGAGGAGGGAGCCGCCGAGCTTTGAAACGCTGCGCTGCACAAAAAGCTGACGGCCCATTGTGTGTACAGTAACAATTTTTGCTAGGGGGTGCTAGCGGAAATGTAATAGAAATTGATAGGGAAGTGCGGTGGTAGGAATTGGTGAATTACTCAGTCATGGGCTCAGGATGTGATTTTAATGCTAATTCGGATTAGGATTTGACGATGTTGCTCTTTGAGAGACGGGCTGTCTGGACGAAGAACCCCATTGGCAAACGTTAGAAACGTCAACTGCTGATAATGGGAATTGGAAATGCAGAACAAACGTAGGTGCTTAACATCTGTACCGTTACAAAAAGAAACTGACGATTTTTGTCGACGAAAAGGTGCAGGACCTTTGAAGTAATGTTCTAATCACTAATAACATGCTGATAAACTCAGAGTCAACAGTTGGAAACAGTTGGAACAGACTTTGCAGTTACGGGGTACCCCAAGGATCAGTTTTGGGCCCCATTCTCTTTTTAATTTATATCAACGACATTAATTGTGCTACTGAAGCAACTGATCTTATTCTATTTGCGGATGACACAACGGTAATTAAGGGAGGTGATGATTATGAACAGCTTCTTAATACAGTTGACCTATGTGACAGAGATATTAAAGAATGGTTTTCTTCAAATGCGCTTTGCATCAATCAGGATAAGTGCTTATCGGTATTGTTTACATTGCGACATGAAGCGCGTTCCAGTACGGACGATAATGACAGTATACAATTCTTGGGTATTATTCTTGACTCCAAATTAAAGTGGGAAAGTCATGTCGGACATGTTTCAGGAAAACTTGCGAGGGTGATTCATTATTTGAGAATCTTGAGAGAATCAATCTGTATAAAATGTCTTAGGGTTGCATACTTTGCCTTTTTTCACTCCTTGATGACATATGCAATATTTAACTGGGGCCATTCAGGTCACAGCAATAAATTGTTTTCTCTACAACGCCGATGCATAAGAGTAGTAATCGGAGTCGGTTGGAGGGAAGATTGCCGTGAACACTTCCGAAATCTCAATGTTCTGACACTTCCATCCGCCTACATATTGGAATGTTTAATGTACGCTAAGGTCAATGCCAGTACGTTTGTGACATCGAATGCAATTCACTCGTACAACACTCGTGAGAATCAGCAGTATCGCCGACCTTTTCTGTGATTGCAGAAGTCGCGCAACGCATCAAATTACTGGGCTCTAAAATTTTTTAATGTTCTGCCGCCAGCAATTAAGTGTTACTCCAATAACAGATTTAAGACAGTAATGAAACAATTCTTGGTTGAAAAATTTATATTCAATTACGATGAATACTTTAACTGTAATTTCGTAGAAATATGTAGTGCATAGTGTTTTTCTTTTTCTGTTCTGACTTGTGTAAACAATTTTCTTTGTAATAACACCAATAAAGATTATTATTATAATATACAGAAATATAAAGGTATCTTGATGTCCACTTCAACTTAAAGAGGTTAATTAAGATATCAAATTCGTTTATTTAATTTCTTAAAATGTGGTTATATGTATATGCGGTTGTACGTTTGACGTTTGATATCAATACCACCAATCTTGAAAACTTAAAGTTACTAATGCCCAGTTTTTCTTTCTCTGTTCAAACTGTACTTTCAGTTCAGATTAAGTTAAACGGTGTTTACCCACGGTTTAAACTGTAAACTAAACATAACCTAAAATATTACACTGAATTTTGATCGGTTAGATGGGCTTATCAAATCATATTTAGCGTTGAAGGAATCTTGGTTTTATATTCGTTTCAGGTTATGAAATTGAAATTGATACATTGAGATTAGGTTTCATGCTTATTGAAGATGAAACTACTACTAAATGTCACGGAAACAATTCAACCAGACCTATTAGTACAGTACAAATTCTGGTTCGTATTGTGCTTAGTAGCAAAATGTTGAAAAGTTTTTAATTGACAAGATATGCGAAAAAATGGCTTGTGGCTAGGGGTACAATACCGGTCCTAACAGATTCCTATAAAAAGTACATTCTAACCATTGTTTATACTGACACTTTGAGAAATTCGTAGGGAAAATTCGTAATTTTAGGTTATAGAACCTAAAAAACCGATACATATAAGTTTAAAGTTGATGTGCTGCTCAATTCAATTATTCACATTGGTTCAATTATTGAATGAATTCAATGGTTTGCCATACGCAATACATACAAAAAAAAAGTTTTGAGGTTCACAGTAAAGGAAAATACAAAGCTTCCACATAACTTCCTAACAGAACATTTTTACTTTATCATACGTATGACAAAGTATTGTAATCAATTTTGGCGGAAATATGTCTTTTTAGGTCCCCTGAACATTTTTGACCAAGGTAAAAAAAATGTCTGTATGTGTATCTGTGTGTACAGTACATACCCATTTTTTGTGGCGACGATTCCGGAGAAACTACTAAAGCTATCGGGACGAAAATTCATATTTAGTAGTTTCATCAGCAAACTTAGACCTAACCAGCTTTTTGATCAGAAAGGTCTAAAGGAACTGGAGGTTTACTCTTAGCATTTTCAACGATTTTGCAAATGAGCCGCCATTTCTGTAATTTCGTAAAAATAGTGAAACAATAAATTAAAGTTGAGGAAATTTTACATAATTTATGTCTATGACATTTTTTGGTAAAATTGATAGTTTAGCTGTATGAGCAAATTCTAGTTCACCGAGATCGCTCGTACTGCATTAAAACTAGTTAGCCAGGATTTGACAGATATTTTGATACTATTAACAGTATTGTCAGAACATCAGCGTCGGTCGTTATCTGTCACGTAAATTTTTCGACAAATCTGAGGTTAAAATATCAAAAATTGTGATGTTGTCAATGTTTGTGAATTTATAGTGGTTAAAAGTATAAAGTTGTATGTTTATACTTTGATACTATCTTGAAGATTCTCGAGCACTCGGTTCAGGGGCAATAAATTCACACACAAATTCCAAAATTACAATGTTTGATATTTATGACCCCAGTTTTTTCGAAACCCAGCTCAAAGACGTGATACCAAGCTTCTGTGTTTGTGATCAGCGCAATCAAATCCATTCACAAACTCCATGTTGACTAGAGTATGTATATCCATATTTTCTTAAAGCCACACAATTTGCACATCATCATATTCAGAAATAAATCCTCTACTTAATTTTGTAGAAACAAATATACCACTAATTTATACTATAGAAAAAGCCATTATGTTCTGGTTTCTTCACTCTCATAATGTCACAATAAGTAGATGAAAATTTAGTAAGTAAATTCTGTGATAGTAATATTAATACCGGTATTGATATTTCTGTTCGGTATTGGTGGTATACTTAACTATTTCATAATATTATAAGTTAAACAATAAAAGTAAGTAATAAAATGAATAAAATAATAATTTACATAACGAAAGATTTTAAAGTAGTTATTTGCTTTGATTTGCTTTCATAGTTAATTAATATTTCGATAACACTAACGCCAAAATGTTGCTATTTCAAATGTATAGCTTACTAGGTTGCCTAACCAGATCTGTTTAAACTGTCATTTATTTTTGGGATTTTTTGGACCTGTTTGAAATATCATTTTTGTCATGGATCTTTTGCAAATTTATATCGTTTATGGAGTCACCTTAACAACACCTTGGATAAGGCAGAGACCTCTGCTGGATGTTCTGCAAAACATTCAACCTTCTATTAATTGTCTTTGCTCCTCAAGCCATCTTCTCGTCTTAATTCGAGCACTTACTATTTATTTTCTATTTATTCCATAATCAAACGCAAAAAAATTAAACCAACAAATAGTTTGCTTGCAATGTGTGAGTTTGCTAGTCGAAAAGAGTTATTGTGCTTCACAACTGCGCCCATAGTGGCAGATGTGGACTAGTGAAAAGGCTAACCAGGCTGCAAATTGAATCATTACCAGGAAGGTTGGCAAACATACCGCCCCTAACAGTTAGGGGTAGGTACGCTCAGCAGGGGGGTTGACCGCACAAAAGCTATACGGAGGCGCGTATAGAACACAAAAGCAGTGCTCATAGCTTTCAACAGAGCCTTATACAGCCCCGATATTTATTGCATCTTTAACGTATCTCTTTGAGGCTCTCAATAGTTACAGCTACAGAGTTTTATAGATGGTGATGATTTAGCTGAAGCATTTCAAATTACTATTGGGCAGGGGAGACAATCATGATTTATTATGGGATTTGGCTTCTGAAATTTTCTTTGTCTTTGCGAGCCTAAACACAGAAAAATAAATACTTTAAACAAAACAATGCGTTTCCTTCAAGTAAATGATTTGTTTGCTATAGGAACATGATGACATATGGGATTGAATAAAAATTACTCTGTATAAAAAATTATTTATTGAATCAATGTTTCAACCTTTCAAACAATTACTTGATTCAAGATATTCATCAATTCATTCAGAATTTTAACATCTTTGTTTCAACCCTTTTCTCTATTCAATACGTGTTTTAAAACTCCCTTAAGCATCTTCTTCTTCTTTCCAGGTTTGGTTCAAAAACCGCCGGGCGAAATGCAGACAGCAACAGACGCAGCAACAGAACAAACCGTCCTGCAGACCTCCTGGTAATGGACCAACAGGTTCCTCAGGAGGTGCTGGAACATTAAAAGGAGGAAAGACAACGAAAGCATCACCAGTGCAACAACCCATCCAAACCAACGTACCAGTACCATCCACGTCCAACTCACCGCCGGTCTTAAACGTCAAAAAAGAGTCACCACCCCAGTTGAACTACCGCACCAATGGCAACCTAACGCCAATCGGCAGTAATAGTAGCGTGGTGACCACACCATCACCTCCCATCACGCCATCGAACAATCCAGCCTTGGCTTATCAACACGAAGCCTACAATGGGTTCAACTGGCCACCCAATGGCCACAGTTCATCACCACACCATTACTATGGACAGAACTACAACTATTACCAGATGGATTACTTCAATCAACAGTCGTCTGCGCAGAATCAGATGCAGATGCAGAACCATATGACGCCTTCGTATCAGATGGGCGGTTATTCGTTGGCGGGGCCTTCGCATCATCAAAATTTCAACCCGAGGACACCCGACTGCAGCATGGACTACACGAACCAGCTGGTCTAGTGGTTGTATAAGCATACGGAACACCCAGTACAAAGCAGAAATAGTGATTTGACGAAACAAAGAAACAGAACTCGAGGAGAGCGGCCTTGAGTACATATCAATCGGTGATCTTTCGTTATCAGTGGCCTAAGAAGTAATTGCGAAGAAAAAGTGTAGTAGTGGAGCCACTAGACAGTATTCGGGTCTCACGTGCAACGTTTTTATACATTTTAGAAGACGATAGTTAGTGGAAAAGGATGTTGATGATATTTATTTTGAATTGTGTTGTCCCAGTGTACATAACCTATCTCTACAACACCTCTTGCGTTTTTTTAACAGTCAAATTTGAAATTTTACGTTACGTCTACGTTACGTTTACGTTACGTTTACGTTACTTCTTACGTTACGTTACGTTACGTTACATTACGTTACGTTACGTTACGTTACGTTACGTTACGTTACGTCTTACGTTACGTCTTACGTTACGTCTTACGTTACGTCTTACGTTACGTTTTACGTTACGGCTTACGTAGGCTGTTACGTCAACGTAACGTATTGAATCTACTTTTTCAATAGTCACTCCTATCGAATACTACAATTCTGTTATATTATTTTATATTTTACATGTTTTAAGATATTTTACTTTTAGTCCTTAGGGTATGTCGAATAGGTTTACATTGTAAATACGGTTAGTGTAAGGTTCTGATTGGCGTAAGTGCGTCACCCGAGAATCCTAACCTCACTTTTTGTACTGCGTAGACGTAAAAGTGTTGAAGTTCTCGGGTGGGGCGGTATGCTGATTTAAAATTCGGGGTGCTTGTTTCGTCGGGTTTTTTGAAATTTTGTAATTTTTTCGATCCTTTTTGTTTACTTCAGGATTTTCGTTTTTTTGTTTTTCCGTTTTGATTTGGAACCAGCAAACATCCCGTAATTCTATGTAATTCTGTCGAATGCGTTGTAACATTTAACTTGTACATAAATAAAGACTTATATAGAATTGCAGTATTGGCTTTTTTGTTTAATTCTGAACATGAACGATATAATGGAAATAAGACAGAACTCAGTCGCAAGTAAAAGGTAAGTAAGAAATGTTTAGTTTGTTCATACGACTAAATACAGATAATTCGAAAAAGTAAAAAATCAGAACAGATGAATCATAATAAATAATTAATATACGGAAGTACGTAGGCTTTCGGGTTATGCCGTGTGTCAAGATTTGTAAATGCTGACGTTTCACGAACCATATTGCTCGCTTCTTCAAAGCTAATTGAATAGTTAAGACCTACCAAGAAAATCTCCCTTATATACCTAAATTTACACCTCACTGCGTACGTCTGGAGCTACCGCTCCCATGTGCTTTTCCACCTGACCGCGTTAGGATGGATTTCCAGACCCTACTGATGTCAGTACCGTCCTCGCGATTGACGTTGTCAGGATGTTTGTAAATTTCGATGGCTTCTCTACTAAGCCTTCGATGATAATTACCCACCCTTGCTAACATCTTCACGTCATCGAAATTCATTGTGGGTCCCTACTCGTGGCAGTGTTGAGCAACAGCGGACTGTTGAATCTTGCGTAGCCGGGTGTCTCTACTGTGGTCCTTGACTCGACACTCGATACTTCGTCCTGTCTGTCCTACATGGCATGTTCCACACTCACATGTTATCTTGTATACCCCTTCGTTCTTCAGGAGTGATGTGATATCCTTTGGGTTAGGCAAAAGATCCTTTACCTTTGCTGGTGCTCTGTACCTTACCGTGATACCCGATTTCTTCAGTAATCTACCGATTCTTTCTGATACCCCACTTACGTATGGTAAGCAAGGGAACCCCTCTGACTGTTGCCGCTCCTCTGAGACTTGCGGTTTTCTTCGTGTGACACCCCGTATGTCTTGGTGTATCCATTCTGACGTAGGGCCCACTCCTAGTGTTTCCGTTCGTCGTCCAAGGTGCTGGAGTCGCACACCTTCTCGGCTCTGTTGAACAGAGTGTTAATAACACTTCTCTTCTGTTGGGGATGGTGGTGTGATTTGGCGGTCAAGTACCGATCGGTATGTGTCTTCTTACGGTAGACTGTATGTCCAACCGTACCCGTTGACGTTCTGTATACCAGCACATCCAAGAATGGCAGCTGATTATCCTCTTCTATTTCCTTCGTGTATTTGATAGAAGGATTAAGATTGTTCAGGTGGCTAAGGAACTCAGTAAGTTTATCTCTACCGTGTGGCCAAATCACAAAGGTATCATCAACGATAGTAACAGTATTAACGATATGAATTAGCTACGGTTGCAATATTGTAGCCATGAACCATTGAACATACAATTTATTGATTTCTTTTTATAGTTTTCCTGTCATAGATCAGATCCCAATTAAAATTGCAGTGATACGTAGATTTTTTTAACTTTTTCCTGGAAACTTTTGATATTTTATTTTGTAAAACAAAACTAATTCTTCTTAATTTAACATTGTATATTGAGGCCCCCAAAACCAAAATTGCCCAGGGCCCCATGATGGCATAACGCTCTTCTGCCGATAACCAGGAGCTTTCCAAGTCTTAGGCACCTTGTGGGGCATCTCAGCAACTTATGGAGGTTTTCAAGTAGTCAGTTACAAAGCCATGTCAATTCTTAACGTTTTGGTATCTAATTTATCCCGATATCTGATTTTTGATACACAGTTTCATGAAACGTTTTGCACTGTTTTGCTGTCAGAAACAGTGTTAGAACTGAGTTATGCGTTAAAAGTCAGTTGTGTGAGGATTTATTTAAGCATTATTTGTTAATGTTTACAAGATCAAGGACATTCAACGAAAATTATCTGTATGTTAAACCTAATTACAATATTTCAGCAATTATGAATAAATGTCTATAATAGAAGGATGGCAACTCATCCTGACGTCCTCCCCCTTTTTGCATTTTTTTTTTTAAATATTTTGAAAGGAACTTTGATTTACTACCATTTCAACTAAAACTGTATTGAAATTACCAAAATTAGAATCATGGTAATTCCCCGAAATATTAAAAACTATACAACCTAATCCCTTCTAATTTTCATTGTACATTTCAAGGTTTTAAAACACACTCAAACTTCATTTTGATTAAATCCAAGGATTCACACCAAATTCTCACCAAATTACTTACTTCATTACCTACCATTAACATCATCCACTAAAAAAAAAAACTCTTTCACGACCCTCCCCATCGAAATTCTAATGCACCGAAAATAACTCGATAAGATAACCATTTATCAGGACTTTTCGTCGTCTACCGAGGAAGGACGATATGCTCGAAGCTAATCCAGTCGGAATCACCACTCGGCATTATTCAAATCGAGGATAAATCAAATTTTCTGAGTGCCATCGCGCATAACCTCTGTAATACGCAGTCGGACTGCATCAGCGGTAATCGAATGCTTCGCTCTACTCCCTGCCCTACCGAACAGCGCGACAGGACTTTGCTTTTTACCGTGACAGTAATCTGATACACAGCGCGACCTGATCGATAGGACATTCTGGTGGGGCTTTAGGTACGGCCGCTTTTGCCCCACGCTGATATTGGAGGCTTTTTTTTAAATATCGGAGCCGAAAAGGTCGATTCCAGAAAATCATTAGTTCAGGAAGAAAACATGGCCATCATAAACGGTTATGTAATGTCAATGAGTCCATTTAGCAGCGAATATGTTAATAAAAAACTTCCAAACTCTGTAATATATTTAAAAACCCTAAACCTAAACCTTGTAGGTACTTTTAGGTTGTTTTTTGTACTAAATACAAATCCGTTCACAAACGTTGCTCATCAAGTGAGGTTTTATCGTTTTCTTTTAGTTTGAAATCAGCAATTGCGTTGCAGTTTGAAGTTGCAGCGAATAACGCGTGTTCGTCACGTGTATATTCTGTTTTGTCAACATGCGAGTGACCAAGAACTAAGCTTAAAATTTGTCAGAGAGGTGGAGATCTACGTAGACTGGACAATAATAAACATCCTGGATATTCAAGGAAAGAAATGACGAAGAAAGTATGGCAGAAGTGAATATGAATAAGTGTGTATAAATGTAAAACAATGGTTTCTAATCTACTACTGAAAACAATTATTTAGTTACTAAATTGATCAGACCGATCGATCAATTTTTTGCTCACAGTTTTGCTTACTAACTTCTGATAAGATTCCTTCGACATTTTGTAAAAAGCTATAAACTTTCATTTTTTAATCTGTCTGACAGAGTTCCCCTTATGCACTAGTATACTGAAAATTTTTTTTTTCGAAATTAGAAATTTCAAGTTGATAAAAAGTAGTACTTAGTAAAAAGTTCAACAGTAAGGTGTGAAATGAACGTATATAAAAATATATTACTCTAATACAACATTTAGATCGCCTGCAGTTTATTTAAATTCGATAGGACTTTTAGAAAAATGACCATTTTTTTACTTTATCATACGCAGTATGTAAAGTATTGTAATCGTGCCGAAAAAAATTTTTGAGATTTTAGCGGAAATAGGTCTTTATGGGTCCCCTGAACATTTTTGACCAAGGTACAAAAAAATGTCTGTGTGTGTGTGTGTATGTGTGTGTGTGTGTGTGTGTGTGTGTGTGTGTGTGTGTGTGTGTGTGTGTGTGTGTGTGTGTGTGTGTGTGTGTGTGTGTGTGTGTGAACCCAATTTTTGTTAATTCATTTCCGGAGAAACTACTAAAGGTATCGGCACGGAACTTCATATTTAGAAGTTTCATGACCAAACTTAGAGTTGAAAAGCTTTTGGTTCAAAAGGGTCCAAAGGAACTGGGTGTTTACTCCAAGCCTTTTTCAAGGATTTTAGAAATCAGTCGCCATTTCTGTAATTTCGTCAAAATAGTTAAATAATAAATTAAAGCAGAGGAAATTTTGAATAATTTATGCCTATGACATTTTTTGGTAAAATTAATAGTTTAGCTTTTTAGTTTATTCTAAGCCTTTTTCAAGGATTTTGGAAATGAGCCGCCATTTCTGTAATTTCGACAAAATAGTTAATTAATAAATTAAAGTAGAGGAAATTTTGAATAATTTATGCCTATAACATTTTTTGGTAAAATTAATAGTTTACCTTCAAGAGCAAATTCTATTTGATCGAGATCGGTCGCATCTGCATTGATATGAAATTACATAGTAGCCAGGATTTTGACAAAAAAAATTTTTGTGTTGTCACATTCGAAAACAGCTGATCTCATCAGAGGTTGGAGAACCACTATGGAACGTGCCGCTGTAGTGCGCAAAATTATAAAATACAAATTTCAAATAAAATAAGATCACCAATTTGATTGTTTGTTGATAAGAAATATCAACCCGTATAAAGATATCTAATTCTAAAAATGATACATTGAGAAAATTATAAATAAAGTATAGCGATGAGTGTAGTTTTATTTTAGTATGTTGGTAGGGATGTGTCATGAACAAATATAAATCTGTCAGAATTTGAATTACCTTTTTAAGGTGCGTTTTCATTAGTGATAATGGCAGTGGTAGCAGACGCCGTTATAGTATTTCCAATAGAAAATTGCTAGTGACTCATGTTTATGTACATGCAAACTAATATGTGTCATTATCACGATATGTAAGAAATACTATAATTTCGTATTCTACCGCCGCCATTAGCTACCATTACCTACCAATCGGAACGCACCTTTCGTCAAAGTGGTACCAACCTAGCATTTACTATACAGAAATCATTTATTTTTTTTTAAATACGTATTTCTTAAAAAGCAACACAATAAACGTTGATGTCGCTCCTGCCAAAAACTAGATAGCGCGACTCGCTCATATGCGACGGCAACACTCCGCCTTCGGTAACGCGCCGTATCACCGCTCGTCGCGCTATTCCGTACTTTCGGCATTTGTGACAAATAACTATTATTCTAATGACGTAGTGTAGGTAGTGTCAAATGCTGATGCTTTGACAATACCTACGATTTATCTTTATAGAATAGATTCTCATGCAGCTAAACTATTAATTTTATATATTGTATGATAAAGTCATGTGCCTGGAGACATCAGATTTTTATTATTTAAAAAATATGCTTAAATGTTGATAAAAGTTTATTTGTCATTAAATATTTTATTATGTGCGTACCTGTGGGCATTAAGAAATAAAAATCACTTAATTTTTCATTTAAAAAAATATGAAAAACTTCGAATTTTTAATGAAAATTATATGCTTTAGGTCTCCTGCGGGAAACCTAAATATTTTTCACTTTGTCAATCTTTTCCTGGTATATTTCGGTCTATAGGGACAACCATATGAACCCAATGCTCCCTCTGCATCCTGCGTTCCTGCATAGCCTGCTCTGCGGAGCTGAAAGCGGAAGCGGAAGTAAAAAGAACATTTATTATAGTAACATAAAAACAATATCAAATTACAACAAAACTTACAACACAAACGAGAAATTCAAGAACCTACAAATTAAATTACTCATTTTCGTGAGGTGTACTAAAAATTATGGAACTGCGGACAGGTTTAATTCTGAATAAATCTAGTTAAGGTTCTAAAAAAGATTGCAGTTAGCAAATAATATGCACTATTTAAAAATCTCAAGAAAAAGTTATTTAAAAATCTTAAAGAATTCCTATAAACTGCGATGGCATCAACATCTAGCTATAGTTTTGTCACTCTCAAACGTCACTAAACAAAACGCCGATAATAACATCCTCCGATCAAGCAAGTTAATCACAACTAATTAATTCGATTTCTTTTTCAACCCTCTCCGCCCGTAACGGATAATTACGTTACGCTAACGGCTTACGTACCGCCCTATCCGTTACCGCTTCTATCCGGTCCATCTGACCATTGTTCGTATCCACTATACCTCTATCTCATTCCTCGCATACAACGCGCATTCAGCATCCGTGTGTGCTGTGTGAGATAGGAACGTGTGCGGTACTTTGACAGATTACGTTGCACTAAATAATAGATTACTCGTTAGGCCGTAGTGAAGCCTACTACCAGGGAGCACCGAGAGGGCGCGCGCGTTTGTGTTCGTCCATAGCGAGCGTCGGAACCAAACAACGTATCTGGAAAGCCTGGCTAGCAACGCGTCCGCTAATCGGGCATCGGTTGCGATGACAGATGTGTGACGCAAAAACAAACAACCTGTTTACGTCAAGAGAGATGCGAGCCAGAAGGCTGAAAGGTATTTTTCCCTACGGCGATTGCAGTTTAAGTTAAGTCTGTCAAGGTAGATGGCTGACGTGATAGGGATTTGCGAGGGTGACGTCGTCTGTGATCTTGGAAATTAATGGCTATTTGGATTTTGTTGATTGGTGTGTTTGATGAGTGTTGCTTGGAAAAATATGGGTGTAGTTTGTAAATGAATTAAATTATTTGATTGGGAGCTAAGCCGTTTATAGATAGGAATAGAAATCCAAACGAGTTACTTTGCCAATATTGAATTACTTTTCGAAATGTTTGATGCAATAACTGATGTAACAATCGTTTACTTAATAGCGTTTACTTGATAACGTTTACTTAATAGTCAACTTTTGATGCTGAACTCATCTCCAGAAACACTCTTGACAACTCAGACCCTATGCTGGCTGTAAACTTGGTTCCATCTTCCAAATCTCTTCAGTGTTCAAACAATACATTTCGGGGCATGAGTTCATTAAAAAATGTGTCTATGGCCTGTATACTGATTTCTGTATACAGCCTATACGTATATAAAACAATTATTATCATTGGGGTTTGTATCGACTGTGGTGATGTACTGGAGGGTGTAATAAAAGACGCTTGTCAGTCAAGGGTTGTTTTACTTCAATTATACTTCCAATTATTATCATTTTGTTGACTTAAGTATTCTCGCCTTTCAAGTGTTTTAAATTTGTTATTACAATTAAGTAATAATAACAAATTTTTATTTCGTTGTCGATGCTACATTTTAATTAAAATTGTTTCCTTTTATTGTTTACCAATTTGCTATTAAGACTTTTATCGGATACTCGACTGATAGGATTATATAATTGAATTATCAATTGTGTTTTCTGTTTTCTGCCTGTATTTTTGGTTTTAATCGTTCTCTATTCTATAAAAATTGTTAGTTCGTGTTTATCGAAAGGAGTAAAATGACGACAATTTTAGTTTGCAACCATTCGAATTTGTGAAAGATAATGTTTAAAACATAAAATACAGACAAAATGGACAACATTGAAAAATCGATGAACACAAGCTGGAAATTCTTATAGGCAATTAACAATACTTACTCCAACATAGTAATAAGTAATAAATATTCAACAATATTGGTTGACAATCAGACCAAATCTGAAATTCTACGATAAAAGCTCAACGATTCTGAAAAAAAAAATATAATTACAAACAATTCTTAATAAAAATTATTACTTATACATTAATAAACGATAGAAAGGCAGCAAATTTTCAGCAAATTTTTAAGTCCAAAATAAGTATGTAAATATTTAATTAAATATTTGCACTCTCATAATGTTGTTTATGCAATTTCAGTTGAAAACAAGGATAATCAACAATTGCCTTGTTTTCAGCTTACATCTATGGAAATTATTCGAGATAAGTAATTATTACTTATTTGTTATGCAAAAAATTTTCAAAATTTTAAAAAATATTTCAAAAAAATAGAACTGTTTTGATAGAGGCGTGTGTTTTTCAGTTGTCTTCTCTAGCATTACTAAGAATGGTCTGAACATATTATTGCTTCTAGCATATATTCTTCTATATGGTATAGGTAATATAATAAATATTATCGGCTATAAAAATCGTACACAGGCTCACCTGCTCATAACCGTAAGCAATTTTTATTCCACATTTTCTGAATATTCCTATCGTAGATCTATCGAAATTAAAACACCAGACAGACACTCGCACCGAATTGAAAGATAAACGTAACGGGGCGCACGTTTGTCCTAATAGGAAACTTAAAACCATTCAGTTGATTGAAACGTACCCCCAAATTAATCTGTACCAACAATAGGGCACGTGCCATCACGTGACTGCAACTGGAATCCCACGAACGCCGCTCTATTCGATTCGTATTCCATCTGAACGACGCTAGGGCAGTAATGGAAGACTTGGCGATTGTTGAGGGTGGAAATAGAAGCGGTCCTAGCTATCAGCGGACCGCACCATCCCCTTACGCATAAGCAAACACTTATCGAGATTCTTGCGGTTATTAATTTTTGAAATTTGTCGGGCGTACTGAAGAGTTTGGACACGTGTCTGGGTTTATGGAGTATTGTTGGTGTATTGTTGGGATGAAAGGTATTGGAGTGTACCAGGGAGTTTATTTGGCTTTGCATGTTTCATTAGTTTTGCGGATATGTTTGAATTTGTATACAGTATGTAGTCCTAGAGAAAATGTTGATTTCTTCTGATTTATCTATTCTGTCATTCTTGGGAATGATTTGTCCGACGCACCACTACAAAGGCAAGTCCTTGGCAAGTTATATAGTAAACACAAAGGATATTCCGGAGACAGTCAGAGCAAATGATACAACGTTTATATGTATATAAACAGTTGTATCATCTAAAGTGCCGTTCGATTGCTCGTTTGACGTGTGACACAAACTGATTTCATCAATAGGATGCAAGTATTTCAAATTCGCGATCAAAAAGATCCAAATCCGGTACATTTGAATAGATCGCGACCAGCAATCGAACATAGCTAATAATAGCTAATAATATAAGGTAAACACATCTAACGTTGCTCTTTCTTGTTGTGTTTTTTCTACCCTTAATACATTTTATTGATCACTTCACCTCGAGTGAAGAGAATAGAGCAATAGAGCAGAAAATGACTGAGTTCGTGACAAAAATAGTATCAGGAAGCCGACGGTCTCAGGTCACGTGGAACTATCCGTAGATGTATTGTGATGAACAATGCCTCATTTGCTTTATTTTGCAATCTGTTACTCGTTTCCAGCTCCTGGGAATATTTTACTGCTCTGAAGATATAATTTGGAAGAATTGGAATATTAGGTTTAGCCCAGTAGTTTAATCAAGTAAACCTGCCCTGAACAAGATACTAAAAGTTCTAAAATATCTTGTGTCTGCGTCATGGTTTGTTGGAGTAGTTTACCCCAAAAACTACCCTACTTTATCTAAAATCGCTTATAACTCTTTCAAATATGGCAATTAGGGATATCGAATGAATGACGCTGTATCCGATAATAGCATTTAATAGCAAAATTTAAAATGGCGGATTCAAAATGACGGATTCAAAATTATAATTAATATACTCTTGCAATTTTTATGAAGCGATTTTTTATGACGTTTCGAGGAACGCCGAGAGGGGCAATAATCGTAAATGTTGTAAATACGATATACAATGATTTGTCATCAATGATTTGTCAAAATACAACAAAATCTTCAATTCTACTGTCTGGCGCCTCCATAGCTTCCATACAAGTTTCATATGGTTGAAAACCCATCAATGCCAATCAATATTGCGGATTATATAGCAGCAGGCCTTTAATGAACCTTTTCTGTCGTTTTTAAAACGGTGACAACGATAGGAATCGGCAACATACAAAGATGATTGCAAATGTGCGCGACAAACAGTTGATTGGTAAAAAAACCAGCGGTTGACACTACCTACTGTCAGAATGAAAATAATAGTCGAAATCCTGGCTAACTAAGTTTTAATGCACTATCTCAATCAAAAAGAATTTGCTCATATAGCTAAACTATTAATTTTACAAAAAAATTCATAAACATAAATTATACAGAAACTGGAAAAACTGGACCTCTCCTTTCACTAAATTTTCTAATACTACAGTTTGGATCGGTTATTTTTTTGCAATATTTATGCCAGATTGTGATTCGAGCGTCCTTAATAATCTATATTTTACCCCTAAAAGCAATGCAGAAACAGGATTTTTAGGCCTTTTAGTTGCTGTATCGCCAACTAAATAAAGCAACACCAATTTGCAGATTTGTTTTATTTATTTCAAAGTTTTGGTCAACTCTAGTCTAAAGAGAATGGGCTATATGTGACAACCCTCATTTTGAATGTACTATAGCTGCATCCACCGTAACTTTACATTTTTTAAATTGTTTGTTAAATTGTCTACATGCTAATTCATTATTTGTTTTTTCTCCAATAGTTACAGGTTTGTTCCTAATAACATTACACAATAGTTTCATGGACACATTCATCTAAAACTAATTTTAATCACATGATTCATGTACATATAAACCACCACAGTACTGCAATCATTCTCCCATACGTCAACAATAAACTTATACCCATTAATTGCAACCAGGTTAATCTCAAGCACCCTTAAATCGGAAGGTATTGGCTTAGTACTAGCGACCGGACACAATGGGTGTTTTCACTAACCCTGAGAAGATTACCAGAGCAAAGTACACACACACACACACACACCAGTGGATAAATACGGCAATCTAAAGTTACACTGTCAATTGGACAAGGCACGTGCATGCAACCAGCACGCTAAGCTACGCAGATTACCATGGCCACGTGACCATCTCATTAGCCAGCCACGTGGACACCAAACATACACCGTCTTGTTTTTCTTACAATGAGGAATGCAAAATAAATATTGGTAACTACAAAAATTGAAGGATTTTCAATGGAAGACATATTAAATCACAAATAAAAATGATTCTACACACTGTTTTATGATCCTAAAGATCTATAAGCATTAATTGACAATCCATCATCTATTCATACGAACATCCTTACCAAAGCGTGCCTTATTTCGGTATTCAATCCTTTTGGCAACATAGGAGGTATGGTGCTTTTGGAGAAGTGAAAAAGCAACGGGACTTAGTGTACCTGTAGTGAGCTATAGTTGTTGTAAGAGATAAAATTGTCAAGGGAATAGCGAAGATGAGAGGGTTTGGCCACATAGATGATTACCTGTGAGGACAACGAGTACCACACACGTTGCAAAACTCCCTAACGGTATATTTCGGTCACGGTGATCATTGACAGGTTTTGTTTACAACTTGTCCAGTCTCACTACAAGCTGTGACTTTAAGTGACGTTTCAATACCTTTTTGTGGTATTGAGGACCAAAGACCGTTGAAGGTGTAGATTAGAAAGTTGATTGCAGATGTTTTAATGGTGAAGACTATGGTGTCTTCTTTGAAAGTAAGGTCTGGAAGGATATGAAGTTTATTAGAATAACATGGAGCTTTCTGAATTCATGACAATAGTTAGTTTATCCTGGTTTCTGTTGTGGTAAATTCTTCTGAGATAATGAATACAATATTTCTGCTTTTGGGTGTATCGTCTTTTATCTCTTCTGTATAATTTTGCTCAAATAAGTTATTATGAATTATTTTCTTTGAATAATTATATAGATTAGGTAGTTTATCCTTATCCTGTCTACACATTTCCAGTTTTAAAATTACTTCCTCTGGGAACTATCACTTAACCAAGGAGATAAATTAGGATCAAGAAGTGACCAAGATCTCTCTCACAATAAATAAGAAAGAAGGGTGGTTTCCTCAAACTGCACCCCATAGAACTTGGGCATGCCTCGATATCCTGGATTCGTATCAAGTGACCAACGGTGCTACCGGGGATTACAAGGTAATTTCCACGGTTTTCGGTGATATTGCGGGTGCAAAATTGTCCCCTTGTCACCGCTAAAATAAAATATGTGGGAGTTCCTCCGCAACTCGGAACAATATCCTCAGATGCAGTGGTTATAATATGATGGCGATACGGTAGCAATCCGGGCACAATAACGTAAAAAATCGGCACGATTTATTATATCTTAAGCGAGTCGATGAGAAACGTTTCATCTAACAATATCTGACCATTATATAATATAGATATAATTTGTACAAGTTAGTACATAAATCGAATACATAATCTTCTTTATAATTATCTATAAAGGGTATAAAGTAAATATTAACGTACCGGTTGGTGTATTTTGATTACATCAAATGCCAAAGGTAGGATATTCTATATAATAGCACCTGTTTTCCCATAGGGACTGACATGGAAATCGAAAGTCCTCGATAGTATACGGACGATGTGGACTATAGATGTGACAAACATTGATAAATGTAGGAAATGGTGGTTGTATATTCGTTGTCACGGAGGGTGTCTGGTGTCTGTTGAATTTCTAATTTGCCATGTAATATTGGGACTATTGTCGATACCTGAGAATGGCATTTTTGGCAGGTAGATTGTGTCTGGAGATACGGTATTTACTACGTGCGTCGTGTGAATTGTGTGTTCTTCTTCATATTTTGTGTTCGTATAACACAGTTGATATGGAAGAGTCTCAATATTTATATAGTGAGAAAGAATAGTAGACAAATGTAATAATAATGTGTAGAATAAAATATTGTCAGTGATCAACATATTTTAAAAATAATGATACAAAATTATACTTTTCTTAATGCAATGTAACTCTCGTTTAGCTATGTAGTGCAATGAGTTTGATATGAATTTAAGTTTTCTTTGTTCCCATGAGTGAATTTTTTTATCAATTTTAAGAATTTTCACGTACGTTCCATTAGTCTAAAACTATGATTTTGCAACCGACAATGACACGGAAATGGACAATATTTACACTGCAAAATCATTTCATTTCGTCAAACTGATTTACCTATAAAGTATATTATTATCAGTCTTGAAGAACTTGCAGTGATGAACCATTGTTTGTGGTTTTAAGATGCAATATGTTACAGTTTTCGGAAACAATATAGTATATTTTGAATGTGACAGAGATACAAAAGTCAAACCGATTTTATAGATTTTAATTTTATTTATTTATTGATTTTAATTTAGACAAATAACACTGTTACAAAAAAAAACTAAATATACTTTTTACAAGACATAGAGGAAGTTGTTGAAGTGGAAGTGCTGAAATAATGGCATAGCTGAAATATTCCAAACACCCACAAAATCTCGTTAAAAAAGCGTTTTTAGGTACTTGCACTTGTATTATCGATTTCCAAAATAAAAAATCTGATGTGGCCAGGCACATGACTTTATCATACAATATATAAAATTAATAGTTTAGCTGCATGAGAATCTCTTCTATTGAGATAAATCGTAGGTATTGTCAAAGCATCAGCATTTGACACTACCTACACTACGTCATTAGAATAATAGTTATTTATGTCACAAATGCCGAAAGTACGGAATAGCGCGACGAGCGGTGATGCGGCGCGTCACCGAAGGCGGAGTGTCACCGTCGCATGTGAGCGAGTCGCGCTATCTAGTTTTTGGCAGGAGCGACATCAACGTTTATTGTGTTGCTTTTTAAGAAATACGTATTTAAAAAAAATAAATAAATGATTTCTGTATAGTAAATGCTAGGCTGGTACCACTTTGACGAAACGGCAAGTTTAAAGGTGCGTTCCGATTGGTAGGTAATGGTAGCTAATGGCGGTGGTAGAATACAAAATTATAGTATTTCTTACATATCGTGATAATAACACATATTAGTTTGCATGTACATAAACATGAGTCACTAGCACTTTTCTATTGGAAATACTATAACGGCGTCTGCTACCACTGCCATTATCACTAATGAAAACGCACCTTAAAAAGGTAATTCAAATTTTGACAGATTTATATTTGTTCATGACACATCCCTACCAACATACTAAAATAAAACTACACTCATCGCTATAGTTTATTTATAATTTTCTCAATTTATCGTTTTTAGAATTAGATATAAAGACGGGTTGATATTTCTTATCAACAAACAATCAAATTGGTGATCTTATTTTATTTGAAATTTGTATTTTATAATTTGCCGCACTAGAGCGGCAACGTTCCATAGTGGTTCTCCAACCTCTGATGAGATCAGCTGTTTTCGAATGTGACAACACAAAAAAATATTTGTCAAAATCCTGGCTACTATGTACTTTCATATTAATGCAGATGCGACCGATCTCGATCAAATAGAATTTGCTCTTGCAGCTAAACTATGAATTTTAATGTCATAAACATAAATTATTCAAAATGTCCTCTACTTTAATTTATTATTTAACTATTTTGACGAAATTACAGAAATTGCGGCTCATTTGCAAAATCCTTGAAAAAGGCTTAGAATAAACTACCAGTTCCTTTGGACCCTTGTGAACCAAAAGCTTTTCAGCTCTAAGTTAGGTCATGAAACTTCTAAATATGAACTTTCGTTCCGATATCTTCAGTAGTTTCTCCGGAATCGTCTCCACAAAAATCGTTTACACACACACGCAGACACACACACAGACATTTTTTTGTACCTTGGTCAAAAATGTCCAGGGGACCCAAAAAGACCTATTTCCGCTAAAATCTCAATTTTTTTTTCGGCGCGATTACAATACTTTACATACTGCGTATGATAAAGTAAAAAACTAAATATACTTTTTACAAGACATAAAGGAAGTTGTTGAAGTGGAAGTGCTGAAATAATGGCATAGCTGAAATATTCCAAACACTCACAAAATCTCGTTAAAAAAGCGTTTTTAGGTACTTGTACTTGTATTATCGATTTCCAAAATAAAAAATGCAAATGAAAGAGAAAGCATAGACCATTATAAAGGTGTCCAGTTCGGTTAGATCCAATACCAAATCGAAAATTTATGGACGTTCAAGTTTCCGATTAGTTTCGGATTTTTACAATTTTAACAACAATTTGATGACTTGTTTGAATGCGTAATATCTTTTTGCTATTTTTTTTTAATTGAAACCCCATTTAAATTTGCGTCTAAAACGCGTCTGTTTATTAGAAACATTTAAAATTGAACAGAATTATAAAATTCTATTGAAAATTCTAGGCTAGACACATCACACTACGGAGAAGAAATATACATTACATTTGCAGGTAAATTTGGGTTCAAAATAAATTGCACCAACAGTAAAATTTTCACTCGTTTATTGGACCAGTACTGAGTTACTATCGTGATTGATGCAAAATAAGAAATACAACAAACCTTAAAAATGTTTACTCGGTCTCCGTCGTTTATACTATACAATACATCGTCTGTTTCGCGTTTAAGTGACCAGCAGTAGTCTGCGACCATGTTGATAGTGTTTTTTTCCTTGAAAACGTTTTTCAATAGTTTCCATTTCCTGATGAAATCGTTCACCTTGTTCGCCACTGAGTTGGCCAAGACTGCCCGGAAAGAAATTCAAATGAGAATGCAAAAAGTGAATTTTGATAAATACCAATTCCAGCCAATTTCAACGTAGGCACTTAAACTATTCCAGGCTCGTCTTTCCACTTCATTCAGTTTATTGCAAAATCGTTGTCCCGCATAATTTTCCAAACTTGTGGCCCAACAAATATTCCTGTAAATAGATGAGTTGAAAAACCTAAATTCTTACTATCAACGATTGATGAAATGTAAAGGTACCTTCTTTAATTTTAGGTTCAATCAATCTAGGAAATGTTACTTTAAGGTGACAGAATGCTTCGCTGTTGACGTCCAATTGTTGCACAAACTGCTTCATGTATCCAAGCTTCAAATCCAATGGCGGTAAGATAATATTTTCGTGCCTCACCAGTGGAATGTTTACAACATTTTTTAGCCAATTTGAAACGATGTACGCGATGGCCACTCGCTTTGTTCATATTTTCTCCTATTAGGTACACGACTATCCCATTCACACATATAACATGGATACTTCGTGTAACCGCCTTGCATTCCAAACAAAACTGTTAAAAATTTCAAATCACTGACTATTTTCCATTTATGTGTAGCGTAATTGATAAAACGAAATATTTTTTCCATTGTATCGTATGTTTCCTTCATACCGGTTGCGTAGGCCAATGTGAATCAAGAGCATGGATTTATTACAGTCGGGCCGTAGGTATATTCCTTCTGCCTAGTGTGAATGTCAAGACGGTGATTAAACTTCGATAACTGAGTCAAATTTCAACCGATTCTAATAAACAAATTCGTATTAAACGCTTATTTTAAATGGGCTTTCAATAAAAAAATAGAAATTAAATATTATACATTAAAACAGGTCATCAAACTGTTGTTGAAGTTCATAAAATCTGAAAATAATGGGAAACTTCTGAATTAGAACGTCCATAACTTTTCCATTTGTTATTGAATCTGACCGAACAGTACAAATTTATAATGGTCTATGCTTCTTTCATTTGCATTTTTTATTTTGGAAATCGAATGGAAAATGACGGTGTTTTGAATTTTTATATACATGCGAGTACCCAAAACAAGTTCTTTTGAAAAAAATCGAAATTTTGGGGGCGTTTGGAAAGTTTCGGATGTGCCGTTATGTTCAGTTCTACCACCTCAACAACTTACACTATGTCTCGTGAAAATTATATTTTCACTGGAACACAGTGTAATGAATGACAGTTGTGTAATGTCCTTCGGAGACGAACCTATGTCAGGGCCGGCCCTAGCGTTTTTGCCGCCGTAGGCAAATCTCAATAGTGCCGCCCCCCTGATTGATTGATTAATTGCTTTTATAACAAACCAACTACAAATGATTGAAATAATTATTATCAAATAATAAATTCGTGCATCATTAGTCCTTGCGTGTATCATTTTTTTATTATATTTTGCAAGACGCGTTAGTAATGTAGCGAAAACAAACATCCTTCACACTACGTACCAAGATATTATTTTCTTGTCGAAAGTAAAACATATCAAGAATTCTATAGCCCGAAAACTATTTCTTGCAGGCATAAGAATGTATTTTTCACCGGTCCATTCATGCGGCATTAATATGTTTACCTCAAATAGTCTGGCCAATATCGGCGTAGAAGGTATTTTTAAGGCCACAAAACTACAAGTTTTTGTCGAGCCAGCCGATGCGTTCGAGACCTTGCAACGTGTTTGCAAGTCCAGATGTGCGATGTTACGAATCAACATTAAATGTTCATATTCTCGGTACTTTCGGTACAAATATTTGACAGTGTATACCTCGCAGTGCAATTTGCTTAGATTAGGATAATAATACTCGAAAACAAAAGACGATAGCTAAGTTTGGTTTTCACCATTGAGTTTCTCTCAAAAAAAGACGATCTTACTCATTTTTTGATATCTCCTATAGTTACCGAGATCTCCTATAGTAACATCGAAATTAGCCCACCTGTACATACTTAATTAATTACATACTTACCAAATAGCAGTTCAATTGATTAATTACTTTTATAACAAACCAACTGCAAATCATTGAAATAATACTGGGTGCAGGGTCGGCAGTAGCGCTTTTGCCGCCGTAGGCAAATCTCAATAGTGCCGCGCCCCCCTAACTCCAAAATGAATTATACAAAAAAAACAGATTTATACAAAAAATCATGATCCAGAAAAATACGGTCTCACGCAATATTTACGAAATTAATTTGTATTAAAAACACAACCTTTGGAGATTATAGTAGTACAAACAATCCTTTTAAAACAACAAAGAATAAAGAATACTAGTACAATATACAAAGTTTAACCCTAAAATAAAATTAGCTCTTTCGAACCTATTTTCTGCAAAATCGCGAGTAACTTCTTTCAGATCTAATGTATTACTCAATTCATGTTCAGTGTCCTTCATTACTAACCCATTACGACAATTTTAAGTAGACATGGTTCTTAAGTACTTTTTTTTATTAATATTAGTTTAGCAAACTGTCTATCGCCCGCCAGGTAGCAACAGGCAGGGTTAGAAAAAACTGCTAAGCAATGTTTAAATTTGGCCCAATGTTAAGGGAGGTAATGAACTTTTAAAAAGGTCAACTGGACCTTCTGGAAACAAGGTCTATGGACGCAAAATCATTTAACATCATAATTAATTCGCCCGACTACGAACATAGTACCAATAATACCATCAAATTGTTTACTGAATGCAGACATTATTATTAAAATTTATTATAAATTATCAGTGATTGTCAGTGAAATTTGTCATGAACTACTTGCATCAAATATCTCCGAAAGTATTAAGCTTAGCAGAACAAAATGCACACCATATTAAAGATGAAAAGAATTACTTAAAAATATTGAAAGATGTAGATTTGGGAGAAGGTTAAAAAACGTGTTTTCAGAACTGAAATATTATGTCAATATCTACACTGTTAAGTCACCTGTCATCAGTAAACTTCTGTCGTTTTTGACAGAATACATATTGACATAACATCTCCGTTCTTTACATTTTCCCAAATCTAAATCTTTCAACATTTTAAGTAATTCTTTGTTTATCATGTACCCAAATCTTCATCAAAATTTTATCTTTAATATGATGTATAATTTGTTCTGCTAAGAGTAATATTTTCGGAGATATTGATGCAAGCATTTCATGGGGAATTTTTTAATCACTGATAGTTTTTAATTAATTTCTATAAAGATATCATCAAAAACTCAGCACATTTTAATATTATTTTTATAGGCGGCCAAATTATGTGTCTACCCAAATAAAAATTAACTAGCTTACCATTTCGGCAGCAAATGCTAAACCGTTAAGATGGAGGAATCGCCAATTTTCAAAGCGGTTTCTATATCTTTGGAATGTGCCAGTAAATCATTTTTTACTTATAACATTTTCTTAAAGTTTGTGGATATCGCATAAAAACTCAAAAGGATCGTTAGGACTATTTTATATTTCTCATTTGATTTTTGTATAGGATTACTACACTACAGTACACTTTCATATTATTTTTCCTAATTGATCATATTATTTTTCCTAATTGATCCTAATTCCTTATAAAAGCTAATGAGCTATTTTATTTAAGTATGTTTATTATTGGCTGCTATGCATCTTAAAATATAGGAATGGCGTGAAGCCTGTCAATTCCGATTGTATTTGATTGTATTTTACTATTCCTTTATTTTCTAGATTCACGCAATATTTTAGAGCCTTTTGATTTTAGTTCAGTTGGTTTTGCCGCCACTAAACTTTGCCGCCGTAGGCAGTTGCCTACCTTGCCTACCGCCTAGGGCCGGCCCTGCCCATGTGAATACAAATGCCCAGGGATGTCAAATTTAGATATCTAGGAGTCATATTAGACAACACGTTGAGAATTAGATGACCTATATAGATTTCCTGAAGTACATAGGTACTCCCGAACCAACTAGGATGAAGAGGGAATTATAATTTTCAGAATAAATATAAATATATTAAGGATTTATAAGACCTACTGAATATCAACAATTAAAATATGCGCATAGCCAGGTTTCAATAATATCACAGCGAACCGTGTCTGTAACACATTGTGGTATGAAGTCTTTTATTCATGTACAATTTAGGCAACTCTATTTACATACTTCGAATGTATGATAAAAAAACAGACCTGTACCTATCCTGTATGATGTGTATGGTATATGCGTTCTACAGAGATTATTGTAAAAAGTACTATGCACGAGAATGGTTGCATTATTTATAAAGGCTAATCACGCGTTCTCATGTCAGTCCCTAGTATTGCTTTGAATGCTCGCTAAGAGTGTAGCTGCTAGCTGGTAATGACCGGCTGATAACGGTTATGCGTTCCCCTGTCAAAATCAGTCGTTTTTCAGACATTGTTTGTGCGACGCGTTTTCCACATTGATCTCACTCGTGTTTTGTTATTGTTTATGTGCTGTTCGTGTAATAAACGGCGATTATGATTGTGTACTGACTACTGATATAACCACGGTAGTGATTTACGGGATACTTTAGGAGACTTCGAGCGTTTTATGAAGTCCTGTGGAAAGCGCTGTGATAAAAGGTTAGTTTTTTGGTTTTATGTTTTAGTAGTTATATATCTGTACTGACACTAAGGTTGCCAGGTGTCCTGGATTTCGCAGGACATCCTGGATTCAGCCCTACATTTCTTGCGTCCTGCATAAGACCTCCGCAGCTCTAAATATCCTGGAATTTTAGGGATGTGCACATTAGCGCTTAAGAAGTTGTCAAAACATCAAAAACAGCATCAATATATCTCACTATGTGCCTATAGAACGTTAAATTATGTTTGCATGACTTCTTTGAAGATGCAGATGAGACTGCGAAGGCAATCTTTTAAAGTGTTAGGAACGAAATTGAAAAATTTTGTTGGAACATGTTGTTACTCAGCAGATAATGCGTGTATTATCACGCATTGGAAAATGCATGTTTGATGTAAAATCACTAATGTTAAAAAGTCACTAGTCGTCTTGTCGTTTTGCAACTCGCTGCATTGTTTTAGTTTATAGTGTAAACTTGTGTTAGTCAGTTTTATTTATTATGAGTTTATTTTATGTATTTATTATATTATTATGTATTTTGGGTCCCTTTTTTGACATGTGACTGGGATTTTTCTGACCTTCGTCCTGCAAACTCGATATTTGGACCTGGCAACCCTAACTGACGCAGAATTATTTGATGTTAGTATTGACGGTTTATTTGATGTTAGTATCGGAGGTTAACTAGTATCGAATCATTTATGAGTAAATTAAATTTCATTAATGTTAAACAAGCAACGGTATATGAGGCACTGACTTTAGTATAAATAATAAATGTATAACTAATAAACTATCGAATTATATTACTAATTATTCAACATACAATAATAGTCAGCAGCATAAATACAATACTAGGCAAAACGACCACTTCGTATTACCAAAATATATAAAACCTGTACCTACACAAAATTAATTTTATTACAAGGCATTTAAGAGTTCACAAGACATTTATAGTGATTCCAGTGTTCTATGTGACTGTAAAATAGAGGTAACAATAATTTCTATTTGTGAAACTTGACTTAACGGGTCATATACCTTTCACCCTACTAAATATTGTCTATTTTCAAGATACTTTTTTTTTTTAAAAAAGGAAATAAACCTTACAGGTGGTGGTTTTTCTGCAATAATGCGAACGTTTTGTACTAATGAAAAACATTTTGATTATCGAGAATTCGTTTCCAATATCCCCCCCCCCTCACCTCTTTTGAAATTGGTCCTGCAGGTGAAGTATGGTTTTGCGGTACCAATGATTTCTGCTATCTCGGTCATCTAAACAAAAAAATACCAATGCTATTTTAAAATATGTTAAATTATCTAGTCATTGTCGTATCCGATTTTAGAATTTCCAATTTTTTAGAAAGTGGTGGACTTGCAAACTTAAAATTCCCATTTTTTTAAACAAATTTCATTTGTTTTCGCTAGAAAAAATATAAAGAATGCTAATTTGAAAAATCGGATACGACAAGGACTAGCGATATTTACTAGCTTTCTACAAAATTGGAAGTTGGTTGATCCGTCTAGAAAAATCATTGGTACCGATTTTGAAAACATGGTTTTGAGAAAACACGGTTTAAAGTTTTGAAGCAAGTTAACAGTGTAATAAAATTAAAAAATTTTAACTTACTAATATCATTTATTCACGGTAGAGCTTGGCAAAAAAAGCGATCGATGTAATCAATTTGTTTTTTATCTTTTCGATCTTTTGATGATGCGTACGTTGAAGTCGTCGGACCCGTATGGTACGTATATGGAAGAACCAAAAGATAGAAAACAAAAGATCGATCTGTTCGATCATCGAAAGATTGATCTGATCGATCATCAAAAGATCGATCTGCTCGATCATCAAAATATTGATCTGAATTATCATCAAAAGCTCGATCATCAATAGATCGATTTGATCGACCATCAAAGGATCGATTTGATCGATCATGTACACTCGATCGATCTCTAATTGTGATCGAAGATCGATCACAAATTTTCAAGATCGCCCACACTTAGTCCATTCGTTAATGTTTTGAATTTCTTAAAATAGTTTTAAGAACAACATTCTTAAATATTTATACTATAAAAAAGACCAACAAAAAAAATCATAAAAAATCATACAATGGTATATAACTCCTTAAAACAACTTTTTACCTTTTATTTAAGTTGAGAAGTTTTTTAAGTGAAAACTTTTTGAATTAATCTTTATAACGGAAGCTGCTGCAAACTGAACATTTTTATATAGATTTCTTTTGTGATCGCTAATAATAATGGAACAAAATTACCCTCTTTAATATAGATTTACATCACAAGTGCAAAATTGAACCTAGAACTTCAAAGTTGTGATATACACTAGTTAAAACTATTTGATGTGCATTTCACTACTGTCAAACGTGAAAATGGGCTATGTTTAGCTTTAAAGTTGTTGGTAAATCTTTCATTTGAGTCTACTAAACTATTTAAAAAAATACCAAAACTCTTTTTTGGACATTTTCCGCCCATCTCATTTCGATATGAAACCTTCGCTATCTTACTAAAATGATTACGCTGATTACGAAATTACATAGAACAGGTCTCTATCTCTACTAGTTACCGAGTTGTGCTCAAATAACGTTTTTTTCGAATAACACGAAAATACAACTTATTGGATAACTTAACTTCGAAATGGTACTTCTTAGGCATATAAAAGTCTACATATTTTTGATGTACTCGTTGAGCGCTAGCATTTGGTGGTGGGTAAAACTCTCTATCACTAACAGTTGCAAAGTATTTTTTTTTTAATTGTCTGTCTCAATGTGCTAAAAATGTAGATAGAAAAAAAATATTTTTTGCGAGAGAGCTGTTTAATGGGGTCATGCTTATGCATTGCTCGGTTTTCCCGTAAAGCGTACGGTTTGTCCAGAAAATCGAAAAAATTGATTTTCTCGGTTTTTCGCGTTTTTCTCACAAACCACGCAACTTAGGTCTTCAGAAATGATTTTCTCGGCCAATTTTCTATCCACTGACGTATAAATCATCAAAATCAGATGGCTAGATGGATCACAGTTGATGTGCAATTTAACCAAATCTATTGATTCCGACTAAAAAGTATTTTTTTTTCTCTTTTGTCTGGTTAAAAAGAAATGCGAAACACTCCACCACATCGCAACATCAATGAAGACGGTTAGTCCTTTGCTTTTTTTTTAAACTTCCAACCCAGTAGGTTATTAATATTATTATTATTGTCTCCATTCCCGGCTACCAAACGCAGTAAATCACCCTAATTCGCTTTATGGTTTGATATCAGACTTTTTTCTCCGGCTCTATAGAGCGGCTCCCGAAAAAAGTCGGATATTTATGAAGGTCCGGGGCACAAAGCTAACGAATAATGGAACCCCGGTTCCATTTCATCGTCCGGAAACTATAATTCAGGCTGCAGGTAGACCTTACTATACCATATACCAGGTCCATAAATACATATTTACTTTAGTGGCCTCAACCACCGGATATCAAGGAATATTTTCAGGGAGGGTTATTTATAATGGTCAGATATCGTTAGATAGAACGTCTTGGCTGGTATTTTCTCATCGACACGCTTAAGATGTAATAAATCGTGCCGATTTTTTACGTTATTGTCCCCGGACTGCTACCGTATCCTCATGATATTATAACCACTGCATCTGAGGATATTGTTCCGAGTTGCGGAGGAACTCCCACATATTTTATTTTAGCGGTGACAGGGGACAATTTCGCACCCGCAATATCAACGAAAACCGTGGAAATTACCGTGTAATCTCCGGTAGCACCGTTGGTCATTTGATACGAATCCGGGATATCGAGGCACGGCCAAGTTCTATGGGGTGCAGTTTGAGGAAACCACCCTTCTTTCTTATTTATTGTCGGAGCGATCTTGGTCGCTTCTTGATCCTAATTTATCTCCTTGGGTAAGTGATAGTTCCCAGAGGAAGTAATTTTAGAACTGGAAGGTGTAGACAGGATAAGGATAAATTACCTAATCTATATTATTATTCAAAGAAAATAATTCGTAATATATTATTAGAGCAAGCTTATACAGAAGAGATAAAAGACGATACGCCCAAAAGCAGAAATTGTATTCATTGCCTCAAAAGAATTTAGCACAACCGAAAACAGGATAAACTAACTATTCGCATGCATTCAGAAAGCTTCATGTTATTCTAATAAACTTCATATCCTTCCAGACACTACTTTCAAAGAAGACACCGTAGTCTTCACCATGACAACATCTGTAATCAACTTTCACATCTACACCTTCAGCGGTCTTTGGTCCACAATACCACCAAAAGGTATTGAAACGTCACTTAAAGTCACAGCTTGTATTGAGACTGGACAAGTTGTAAACAAAACCTGTCAATGATCACCGTGACCAAAATATACCGTTAGGGAGTTTTGCAACGTGTGTGGTACTCGGTGTCCGCACAGGTAATCATCTATGCGGCCAAACCCTCTCATCTTCGCTATTCCCTCGACAATTTTATCTCTTACAACTTCTATAGCCCACTACAGGTACACTAAGTCCCGTTGCTTTTTCATTTCTGCAAAAGCACCATACCTTCTATGTTCCCAAATGGATTAAATATCAAAATAAGGCACAATTTGATAAGCAATTACGTATGAATAGATGTCAATTAATGTTTATAGATATTTGGAATTATAAAACATCGTACAGAAATGATGACAATACATACTTGGAATGTGTCCATATCGACAAATGTATATATAATAAAATAAAATACGGAATAAAAACCAGCAAGAAGGATGGTTGAAAATTACTATAAGGTAGGCGAATTAAGATTCAAAAACTTAAACATTAATAATTCAAAAGTGAACATGAATAAAGTTTTTTCTTGAAAGTTTAATTGATCATTTAGTAAGGTGATATTGTAGCCTTTTCTATGCTTTTCTATTTCAAGTTGCTCCAATAAATCTAATTTGTGGTTATTATTACATTTGTGAAGCAATGTACGTTCATTGTATTTTATACAATGACCTCTTAAAATTTTATGTTAATGTGTTATTGTTTTCAAGCTTAAGAGTAAATTTAAGTTTGTTGTTTTTTACATAACATAATATAATACATAATAACATAATAATACATAATTGTGATGCTGTTTATGTTAGTCACACCGGAAGGAAATTGGCAAAACGAATTGTAGAACATAAATATAAAACTTCTTCTAACATTTATCAGCACAAAATTTTAACAGGTCATTGTATCAAATACAATGAACCTACAGTACTTCACAAATGTAATAAAAACTACAAATTAGATCTATTGGAACAACTTGAAATAGAAAAGCATAGAACAAACCACAATATCACCTTAGTAAATGATCAATTAGACTTTCAACAAAAATCTTTATTCAGTTCACTCTCTGTTTTGGCCTTAGGAATTCAGTACAAAAAAACAAGTTTATTTTAATTCATTTTCATTTGTTTAATCTCTTCAGTTTATTGAAACGATATTTTGATGTGTTCAATTAACACAAGTTCTCACATCCTGAATCGCCAGTTTCGTAAGGTGGTAAGTTATTCGCATTTCCTCTGAAATGAAAGAAATTGGTACATTGTAGACAGGGTGCTTAAAACATATGCAAGCTTTTATGTATTTTCTCTTACCCAGGGCCATAGTTGCAGACGTACAACTTATGATAATCAGAACCTTGAAGATATTTCGAATAACCACAGCCCACAAATTGCGTATCAGCCCAGACAACCTATAATAACGACAACAAAAAAGCATGTTATTCCTAAAATGTCATGCAGATTGTGTCTCAATAATTCTACTAAAACGAAAATGTCTGCAAGCTAACCTGTGTGTAATGTCCTGTGTCTTCAGAAAATCCATTCGGATATTGATATTTTTGGTGTTCATTTATCCAGTAATTTACAGCAGCACTCCAATCGGCAGTGTCAGTTTCATGAGCATCGTTGATCCAGCTCATAAATATATTTTGGCCGACACCCGCAAAACGACCTGGTGAAAAGAATTACAATGATTCAAAATCGACTTGTTTTCAATAGTTCATATATTCAACTGAATTTAGTATGTGACCTATATCGATTATTTTAACCAAAAATCGATTTAATAATAAGTAATAGATCATAATGTCGCAGGGAAGCTATAGTATCTTTGTGTCTACAGCGTCAATACAAGAAATCTATAGGAGTAAATTGAAGGAATATGTATATTCAATGTTGAGGTAAGAATCCGGTAAATTCAAATAAATCTAAAGAAATATTTACCATCTAGCCTCACCGTGACAGACCCACGTGACCCAGCGCTTGCATTATAAAGGTTGTTTGTGCAGTTTGTGGTCGTCTGTACAGTGTTCCGGTTGGATTGGGATAGCGTGTTATGGAAATGACATATAATATCTACCTGAACAATTGAACTTTTGAAATAAATTAATTCAATGAATTCTAAACGTTCTAAACACATCATACCATCAACTTTGAATATATTTAATGTCTTGGTTGAATACGATATTTAATTCCTTAAGCACATATATTCATGCCAAGTATTTCTTTTTTAGTGTGTAGAGGATATCGTTTTTACTTACTATCTGTGACAGACTTATGTGCGAATTCACATGTGTTGGCTATGTGTTGGGCTTCGTTCGCCAAACTTTGATCCCAATTCTACAAAAACGAAAACAATTACACACAATATCCACTTACGAAAGAAACTAACACATAACTAAAACGTTGACACTAAAATTTAATTCAGAAGTCACAATTTTTAGCTACATTTTCTATGGAACCCATAACATGATGTGGATGATTTTTCTTTTTAGTTGTATCTTTATTTGCTTGAAACTGCGTTGCGAAAGATACTTTAAGTTAAGTTTCAGTTTTGAGCATGTACTATCGTGGCCATATATTATGTCCCTTCTTTTGACGTCGATTTTCTCGCAGAACTAGGGGCGAAAAAATTTGAAAAAATTCTGATGCTGTGCTTGATTAATATGCTACAACTCATAAAAATTAGAAAGCTGTATATATTGGCGTTTTCCCGATTTTTCCTAATTAAGACGAATTGGCGCTGTTTTTGGCCCCGTAAATTTTATTCGTTTAACTTTAGCAATTAATTACTCCAGAAATAATCAATAGATTTCAACGAATTAAAAAGTGAAATCACATGCGGAATTCTAGCTTTCAATGCGCGTTTTTGTAAAATCATTGGATTAGTGCTTGACCCAGAAAACGCTATATTATGCAATGCCTGCAATTCCTTTATTAGTAGAGCTACAATAATGAAATATGGACTATAGGCTACCCACTAATTCATAGGTTTAAAGTTTATTACATAATCATTGTTTATCTTGCATTTTCCCTACAAAAGATCGAGTTGAAGCATCTCATGATTGCTGCAATTGACGCGGCGCTCTTCGATCTTCTTGGCTCTTCGAAATTCTTGGCAATTTAAATCGGGTTTCGGGATTAGCATTTAAAATTAATGAACGATCTGCAAAATAATCTATGTGTACAAATTTACGATGCTAAATTTGTAAAAGTTGTTTGATATTTCTAAGTTTTATACGCTCAGAGCTGACGTTTGTAATATATGTAATATATCAAGAGTTGTATTTATTTTATATTGTTTGTGCAGGTATGTAAATATTATTAATAAATAAACTGTTATAATAGTTTGAATAGTTATATAACAAAATCGGGCATACTTTTTAAATATTTTTTGGGTTTATCAAGCAAACTTAGTTTAGTATTCACCACTAATCGGACAATCTGCTAACTACATATTATTAGATCTATCCGCTTCCAATAAAATCTTGTTTACAACCTTATTGTATAAAACTGAAGAAAACATAAACGCCAATCGATAGAAGAAATTTCTCTCGTACCGGGTCACATATTATAATCAAAATTATGCAAATATTAAGAATTTAATTGTTAGTTAAAATTACTACCTTGTCAAGTTATGGTTCCTTTTGTATATTGATAATAAGCTGCCCGGTTCTCTCAGCTGTGTCGCTTCTCTCCGACATGACAGCACCGCTAACGCCTCCCTTCCCCGCAGCACCACAAAGACCGTAGAGCGTCGGAATTTAGGCGGAGTTTCAGCACGATCTTTTGTATGAAAAATGTAAGATAAACAATGATTATGTAATAAACTTCAAAACTATGAATTATTGGGTAGCCTATAGTCTATGTTTCATTATTCTAGCTCTTCTAATCACGGAATTGCTGGGATTGCATAATATAGCTTTTTGTGGGTCAACCACTAATCCAATGATTTTACAAAAATGCACATTGAAAGCTAGCATTACGCAGGTGATTTTACTTTTTAGTTCGTTGAAATCTATAGATTATTTCTGGAGTAATTAATTACTAAAGTTAAACGAATAAAATTTACGGGGCAAAAACAGCGCCAATTGTTCTTAATTTGGAAAAATCGGGAAAACGCCAACATATACAGCTTTCTAATTTTTACGAGTTGTAGCATATTAATCAAGGACAGCATCTGAATTTTTTCAAATTTTTTCGCCCCTAGTTCTGCGAGAAAATCGACGTCAAAAGAAGGGACATAATATATGGCCACAATAGTACGTACGCTACTGCACTACTCGCAAGATCGTTTATGACAAATCGATCTACAAATGAATATAAGAATCATCAGAATCGGATTATCAGTTCGAGAGAATTTTATCTGTTGAATGTAAAAAGGCCAATGAAGAATACGATAAACGAAAATTAGTCACCATTCGTTTAAGGTTGATTCCTCTTGGTTGTCCTGGTAGCTCTCCTCGAGCGATCTTCAATCTAACGTCGTTGTGAAGATTCACAATCTGCGTGGACTCGTCGTTATTCACACCACTAACTAAAATCAAAGAGCGTGTTGATAATTTTATTGGACGTCTAGTGTATTTGTTCTAATAGTGATTTTTCCTAGTCCAGTCAAATGGTGTTTTGGCCAGGATAAAAATATTGATTTTTTTTTTCATTCTATATGTTCTGTGGGGAGCTGAATCCGAATTTCAACTTCACAACGAAAATACTGTATGTATTTACTATAATAGTGCATTTTCAAATCTATGTGCGAAATTTGCCTCTAATTTTGAATGTCTGCTGAATCAAAAAAATTTGTTGAACTTACCTATAATTCCATTAGGGCAATCTCCAGTTATAACGCTGAAACAACATGTCATACCGAACAATATCAATGTTACGAACATCATTGCGAAAGATTTGTATTATTTTTCCTTCGTTAACGTTAAATGTTGGCTTATATATAGTCCTTCCACAGTTAATTGCAATAAACAAAGTAACGCATACCATTCTGACATACCAACAGAAATGTTTGTATTATCCATAACTTTGTAGAACGCAAAATGGGATGTCTGAAATGTCAGGTGATACAAAAAGAAATATTTCAGGTAAAAGAACCTAGAAAATTTGTAAACACCATGTGCGTGTTAGACTTACTTTCCCAAGAATTTCTTTTTAATTGATATTTGCGTACTTAAACAACGTTTGAAAGTTTATAAAAAAACAAGTTTGCATTTTTGCACCAATAATTACACCAATATATCAAAGTGTAAAGGGTGTATAGACTTGACTGTAGTTTTTAACGGATGATCAGAATAGATTATTTAGAACTTGGTGTTTAATATAAAATTGTTGAAATTAATTGTGTTTTTAGCTAATTTTGGCACTTTGGTCTATTCAAATGGAATGGTGTGTTATTTTCTTCGAAATTCAATATAGGATTTTTTTAAGACTCTTTAAAGAAAGAGTTTTATGAATGGAAAGTTAATAGATGCGTTCGATAGTGTTTTTATGCCTCCCACACCACGTAAAGAAATGCTGTCAGTGCTTCAAATACGCAATTGAACTATCTATCAGGATTTTACGTAAAATAATAAATTTTAATGTTGGCCTCAAGTTATTTCAGAAATCGTATGTCACTAAGTACAAAATATTTCATGATTTTGAACGGTTTTTTACGTATATAATAAGTAATAAGAATAACGTATAACAAGTTCTGGTATACCACCTTGTATATGCATTCAGTGTAAAAACTGCAAAATGAAGAAAAGAATGCACACAGTTTTGCGTTGAGAGATGACCGCAAAACGACTTTCCAGAGTATTTTCTCATTAATATACACGTGTTGAGGTGTCAGTTGGGAATGAACGATTTTGTTAGGAATTATTTTTGCAAAACAACTTTGCATATTTGCATTTTTACGTCAATTTGTAAGATAATATGTACATTATAGTAATCTATAATAGTGATAAACAAGAATATTTCAAGTTCCTGAAAATAAACTGAAAACAGATACATGAAATATTTTGTATACATAAAAAACTATTTAGTTTAATCTAAAAATTATTTAATGGGAAGACACGTTTTCTTGTACTCTATGAGTAATTTTAAAATGAGAAATCACTATAGCTTAAATGCAAGAAAAACTACTTTCATAGATAAGTGTATATAATTGTGTTCTCCGATACCACAATTTTTGTGAAATGTGAAGTTAATTGATCAATTTGTTAGTTTTTAAAAGAATAAGTAAATATTTAATTACGTTTTATTATTTGTATATCTTTTTGGACAGTGTGTGTGATAGTACTCTGACATGGAAGAAAATAAGGCTAAATATAAAAGAAACGATGAGCACTATCAAATCAGTTTGTATTTATTTAATTTTGGTTTATTTTAACATAACTTTAACCATAGTATTACAGAAAATATCTAATACACAAATATCCAATATTAATTTCTCTTGCTCTTTGGAAAACAGTACAATAAAACAAGATGTTCTTACTCCAAAGGTGAATTCCTGACGTAACAGTTTTGTAAGGTGCTCCATTATAGTTACCACTAAATATATACGGCCAAAATATGCGATCGACATGTTTTTGTTTACACAATGTCGCTCAGATTGAAAAAATCTCTCTTCCGGAAAAACCGGAAATCATACTAACCTAAAGAATGCCTTTCTTATATTGTCAAAAACTTTATAATTTAAACTAAATGGTGCCCGACATCAAAAGAAATCTCCTGCATTACAGAAATTAGGAATTAAGGTTAATTTTTAAGAATATCAAAATAAGATCACCCAAAAAAAAAATAAAGAGAAACTCGTTTTATCTCAATAACTGGACACTATTCATAATTTCTGCCTACAGCTTCAGATTCTAGCAGCTTCAGTACCTGTCATTTAAAATGTGGCATAATCAAAATGTCCCAAAATTTCCAATTCTACTTTTATGAAAACGTCAGCGGTTGTCAAGTTAACTACAATTATTTCATCATTTTAAAGATTAACAAATAGCTGTAACTTTTAGGTTTATAAATGTTTCATAATGTACAATTTTAAGTTTCATCATCAAAAGATGCCTGTATGCCTGTATTTCTTCACATTAACTCAAAATGGTTAAAAAGTGAGTTTGGCCATTTTTACTTACTCAATTGATTTCATCTTTTACATAACTTCAATAAATAAAACACTTAGCTTAAATCAGATAGTTTATTACTTTCATTTAACACAAGTTTTCACAGCCTGAATTACCAGTCTTGTATGGTGGCCAAGGATAGTTACCACTGAAAATACACAAACAATTTATTATCGTTTCAATCAGAGCTTAAATAATGTAAAATTAGTCTTAAATATGTATAAATCTGTTACTTACGCCGGTCCATAGTTGCACACATACAACTTCTTGTATTTCCACCGATCATCATTGCTCTGATAATGTGCGTAGCCACATCCAACGTGGGTGGTTTCAGCCCATACAACCTTAAATTAAGGCAAAATACACCAAATATTCATACTTAATGTTATCGATCGTAATTTAAATAGATAATAGTCGTATGCAAGTTGAACGAAATATAATAATAGCAGAACAATATTAGTAATTACAATTACAATGCACGTCTTATCTTTATCACAAACTAGCTAAGAATGACCAATCGCCCCCGGTAGACGATACAATACTCCAATATCAGAAAAACAGTCCACCAGTTAGTCAACGTTGGGCAGGTATACGAAACAGGGTTTTTCGCCGGCATCAGCGGTGACGCAAGGCCTGGATGTCGCTTACATTAAAATCAAAGTTACCTGTGTGTAATGTCCAGTTTTCAGAGAAAAGGCATCTCCATACTTATACTGGTTATGTTCGTTGATCCATGATGTAACTGCGGAGTTCCAATCAGCAGATCCACCCGGTGAGCTCTGCGAGAAGTATTTGGCAGCTAAATTTTGACCAACCGACGGCCAACGACCTAAAAAAGAAAATTTCTACAGAAATAAACTTCTACAATATGAAACAACTAGCTTATGAAGAAACACTGAGCAACAACAACAAAAAATCCTGCTGTGCTTTGGGTGTGGGTTATCTGTATGTTTGTAGTGTTTGTAAATTTATTGAATTTATTCAGTGATGAAAAAGCTAATAAATCCACATGAAGTTTTGATCAATGGCCACAGACAATAGAAATATTCCATCATAAGTAAAGAAAAAAACAAAAAGTTAAATTTGTTGCATAGTGAAATCAACCATAATATAAAGTCGGACTGTCATGCTTACACAAATTTATTTCATAGGTACCTGCATCAAAGGAAGTGTAAAACATACTTTGACCACACTTTTCGGTAGAAAAATAATTTAAAAAATAATAAAAAAACTTACCATCTGTAACCTTCTTATGATCGAACTTGCACAAATTTGCAATATCTTGCGCTGCTTTGGCCAAGTTTCCATCCCAGCGCTTTCATGAAAAAAAACATAGGTATTTAAATGTCAGAAAAATAACAAAAAACAATGATTTTGCTAACCATGCGTTTGAGATTTACACCCCTTGGTTGTCCTTGCAGCTGTCCTTTAGCAATTTTCAATCTAATATCGTTATGAAGATCAACAATACGCTGTTGTTCATTCTTATTGACACCACCACCTAAAATAATAAAAGATTTTGTTATGCTTTTCTTACACAGATTTACAATTGTTGCCCAACATTTGTTGTTAAATATTCAGTATTACTTACCAGCTACACCAAATGGACAATTGGCGTTTGCTAGGTTTGTATAATATATCAAAACGATCACTAGAATATGTGTTATCAACTTCATAATTGTTAACGTTTGTTATGCGTTGTATTCTGGTAAAACTATCGCATTTATAGCTTTTGTAGCATCTACAAATACTAAAAATTGAAACCGCGCATAACTAAAATACACAACGTATATATCAGCGCAAGTATTTGCATGAAAAGTTACTCAACTTTCCTGTTAGCATGTGTTAGGAAAAATATTTTTTACTTTATACAGGGTGAGTTATTAGTATCCCGGCGGTCGATAGCTATTATATCACTAGACAAAGAAAAAAAATTTTAAGACAAAAGTTGTTTGGCTCAATAGTTTGTATAATGACGTAAAATTATTATCATTTATACAGGATGTTGCATTTAGACGTGACGTACAGTATGTAATTTACATTAAATTGTTTTAAATGTAACGCCCTGTATATTTTATTATTGTATGAATACTAATAAATTTGGTTATCCAACGGTATAGGTTGCCAACTCTCAGCGTTAATAGTACCTGAGATATTCAATTATTTCTCCAAAATATGCCCGTTGCACGATCTTCTTTAGAACTATGTAAAAATGAAAGCAGATTTTGATTTTAAGATATATCAGACAATACTCAAAGCTAGTAAGCAGATGATAGTATCCAAAGATATTAGATTCACTATACAGGGTGTTCATACACAGAGAGAAATTTTTGTTTAATTCAAATAAATATGCATTGACTCAAAGAAATTTGTTGTTTCAATAGAGGCAAAGAAATATTTATTTGGGGATAAAAGCGCATTGATTTGAAATATTTGTTTGGTAGAAAGAACGTTGATTTGTGTCAAACAACTTATGTTTCCAGTTGAAGTTTGCAATTTGTGTATTATAAGAAATGAGATTTATTTACTTCAAATAATTATGATTGTGTTGAGTGAAAGAATTACATTTCTTTAAATTAACAGAATTGTTGGTCGAGTTAAAATGCTTAAATTATTAATTTGTTGAAGGAATTAATACACAAGAATTTTTCAGTAGACTCGCCATGTGTCACCTGCTTTTTGGGATGTCGCCTCGAGCAGTGCTTGGTCTTCCGAAACCAACATATAGCAAGGTTAAGTTAGTAACGTGTGCTCTGATTTGGAATCGCAACTTGAACCTGCAGGCACTGTACTCTATAAGTTCTATACTGTCGAACACGCGGCTTTATACTCTCGATATGTACGAAGTGCGAGGAGAGAGTTTACAGCGCCATCTAACAATACAGTTGGATGACATTAAAAATATATTTATTTGAATCAAAATATGATTTCTTTGGTGGAAGTAAACCTATTTTAAAGTCACAACAAAAGTATTACTTTAAAGGAAATAAATCTCTTCTTGTGTACAAATATATTTATTTTAATCAAAATATGATTTCTTTGGCGGAAGTAAACCTATTTTTAAGCCAAAGACAAAATATTACTTTAAGCGAAATAAATCTCTCCTTATATACAAATTTATATATTAGAATCAAAATTATATTTCATTGGTGTAAAAAAACGTTTTTTTAAAATCACAACTAAAATATTACTTTAAAGGAAAGTAATTTTTGTTTGTATCCATATATATTTATTCCACTTAAATAAATATTTCAAATAAATTAATCTCTGCAAGCAAATAAACTAGAGTATTCAATGAAGTAAATATTGTTGGCGTCAAAGAAATATGTTTTGACCCAAAAGAATAAATTCAAACAAATACATTTCTTTAAAACAAGAAATCTTTTCTATCTGTGTAAAACGTAGTAAATTTTGATATTTTTCAAATCGCTTTTCCTTGAGTTTTTTTAAATAGAACACTCTGTATTTTATGTATAAATAATATGTATAAATTATGTATCAAGCAAGTATGAAGTATAACGACTTATCAACTGAATAAAATAATTTTATTAGTTATAACAAATGGTATGCTTAAAATCAGTTAACACAAGTTTTCACATCCGGAACTGCCAGTTTCGTAAGGTGGTTGTCCAATAATATTTCCCCTGAAAATATATTTTTCATTTTAGATTATATTATCTATTTACATTGAATAGAATTGTTATATTCTTTTAGTGGGTAGTTACCACTGTTAATATATAACAAAAACCAAACTACGAATAGAGTAAATGACTGAAATTACCTAGGTCCATAGTGACAGACGTACAACTTCTGGTATTTCGAAGAATCTTCTGTGCGGAAATGTGTATAACCGCATCCCAATTGTGTGGAGTTAGCCCAGATAAGCTAAAAGCATCAAAATATGAAATCAATTACAAGAATAACGACGAAAATATATTTAGGAGATAGATACAAAGTACAAAGTGCTCCCAAATGTACGAAAATCAATATTTCTTAATATCCATGTGTACATCTATAGCTATACGCGTGTATATCATGAGAAAAATATCATGAGTTGGGCAAGATGTGTTATATTTGAAAAAAACCAAAGATGTAGAAATAAAATAATTTTTTTCTTTCCAAAAAATTAAGTTATTCTGAAAATTTTATAAAATTTGAACAATAAATAACGTTTTTATTTCAAAACGCGTTTTAGGAAAGGTAGAACTGTGTCTTAAGACTCACCTGCGTGTATTCTGCAGTTTTAAAAGAACCGTCATCTGGGTATGTATATACCTTATATTCATTGATCCATGTATTGACAGCCTCATCCCAATCAGCGGCGCCGTTGTTAGGCTTAGAATCCAATGTACCTACCAAATTTTGACCAACCCAGAAAGCAGCTGTCGGAAATTCAATCAGTAAGTATAGCAATGATAATAATAAACTTATAGTAATGATGATGAACTCACGGTGTTTGACGAGCTTGTGTTTGAACTCGCATATGTCAGCTACATCTTGGGCTAATTGGGCCAATTTATCGTCCCAGGTCTACAAAACCAAACAATACGTTGCTTGAGATAAAATTTTCAAAATTTCGAACATTTTCTTACATTTTGAAAATAAAACAAGTATTGATTTTAGCATCGTATAAGCGGAAATCTGTCCACATTCAAAATTTCAACTAGATTGGACAAATTTTGGAAATCTATTTAAATTTTGGATTTTTTATGGATTTTATGCATTGTCACCGGAAGTCTGTCCACATACAAAATTTCAACTCGATTGGACATTGGGAAGTGGGTAAAATATCGATTATACGATTTGAACGTAATAAACAAACCAAAAGTGAAGTTAATATAGCCGTAGTAATAATAAAATAAGTAATATTTTAGTCACCATGCGCTTCAGGTTGATTCCCTTCGGTTGTCCTGGCAACAGTCCTTTAGCAACTGCCAATCTAACATTGTTATGAAGATTAAGGATCTGTTGTGCTTCCTTCTCACTGACACCGCCATCTAAAATTACAGTTAATAGAACGTTTTAGGTACATTCCAATTATCTAGGTAATCTATAATAAAGTCATACTTAATTTTGTGTGTTTACAAACTGCGTTTGCAAACCTCGCACAATAGATGAAACCAATTACTAGTATAAATCTTGTGGACGCCATTATGAACAATGTGGACTGTCTGTACCGATCTGTGCTGAAACAGTATCTTTTATACCTTTCAGAAACAATAAATTTATAATTAAATCGCTCATAACTAAAACATATAACAAGAGAATTATTAAAAAAAAGAACACACACGAAAACAATGAAAAAAAAACAATAAATTTTGTAAAGAATAAGAGCACAACAGTTGATCTTTACGATGGTTATTAAATAATTGCACTTAATATTTACTGCTACATGGAAACCGTGCTTGGAATTATTTAAAAATGGGCATGGCGCGCAAAACAGGTTTGACTAATTTAACAAAAGTGTATGTTATTACAATAATTCTAAACGCAATATATTCCGAGTCTAAGGGGGTAAGTATGTATGTAGTTTACACGAAAAAAGTGGAGAAAAATGTACATTTGTCGAGTAAAAAGCTGGCCAAAAGTATGTTTTTGTTTGAATTATAAATGGACAAACTTAGTGGGCAAGTGTTGTTAAACATTCTATTAAATAACTGTAATACAACATTTAATAAAACATTTTTATTGTTGATAATATTTTTTTTCAGTTTTTGCTTGTACGATGTATTTGTCAATGACGGCGAAGCGAACTGTCACATAACTGTCATCCACGATCCTCGTAGGTTTTGACAACTTTGATACTAGCGTTGACTAGCGTACAACGATGACAGTTCGCCCAAATATTGAAGTCATTATTTGAACGAACTGTCATTATTATATAACGCTAGTGTCATTATAATCATTGGCATGATTATATTATATCATTGTCATGATGAGGATTATATAGTCATAGATACGTATGCAATGAACTTATTATATGTGAGTTGTAGATAAAATAAATATCAGTATGGGTGTGTGTACCCCTTTTTTTTGTGGCAACGATTCCGGAGAAACTACAAACGGTATCGGGACGAAACTTCATATTTAGAAGTTTCACGACTAAATTTGGAGATGAAAGAAGTTTTGTTCAAGATGGTCCAAACGAATTGGAGGTTTACTCTTAGCATATTTCAGCGATTTTTCAATTGAACGGCAATTTCTGTAATGTCGTCATAATACTTAAATAATAAATTAAAGTAGAGGAAATTTTATATAGTTTATGTCTATCACATTTTTTGGTAACATTAATAGTTTGGCTGCTTGAGCAGATTCAAATCGAGATCGGTCGTGTCTGCATTAAAACTAGTTAGCCAGGATTTGACAGATATTTTTTGACATAGTCCCACAAATTTTTTTTTTTAGGGACGGTTAAAATACTTTATAATACTACGTATGATAGTAGATTGTCAATTAGATTGAGTAAATTCACACTGCAGTGCAAAACCATCAATATATATAAAAAACAAAAAAAAAATAACAAAAAAAATTAAAATAAATAACACAAATTATACATTCAATTTACACTTATTGTATATCATGGTAAATTATGTATTTTTACAATTTAGGTGCAGAACTACTTTTCTCTTGTAATAATACATTTGCATTCGTATATTTACAGGTTTAGCTTTGTAAACATTAATTTACAGTTGTGCTGTACCCACGCAATGTACCAAAGAGTGAGTTCCTAACATATCATTATAATTTTTCAATAAAAATCCAATTTTTTATGTTTAATAATTTACCATCAGTTACCATATTAACACAAATTGTTGCTTAACTTTTTAAGCAAGTTGAATAAAAGTACTAAACTAAGAAATGAATAGAAAATATTTCCGTAGCTTCTTTGAAAATGTGGCTTATTTCAGAGTATGAAGACGAAATTATTATAATAAATTTATTTATTCTAGTTGATAGGTGGTCCAAGGAAAATTCATATATTTCAATGTATACAATTTAAAAAATAGGGACAAAATTAGATAGCACAATACAGCATTTCAAGTAGACATTGTCACTTCCTGACGCTCGAGGTGTGTGAAATGATAGTTGGGCCATTTCTGCTGCCGAGTCCTTTTCAATGCCGGGCCACAGTCACAGGTGTCCCCCCTCTCGGCGGCCATAATTATGAAGCTTTTAATTTTGTAAAAAAATCTTCTTTAGGCCACCTCGTAAAAATATAAAAGCCATGAAAAACAATTACAATATATATTTGTACAGTATTACATTATTTTCGCTATCGATTGTCATATGTTCAGAAGAATGTATTTCTTATATTGTCAAAAATTCATATAACTTAACGTCCACTTTTTGAAAACCAGGAATAAATAAATAAATACCAGAAATAATTATTCTCTTCGTTTCCATGGAAATACATCTTACCAAACCCTTTTATCCAACTTGATAATTTGGAGGAAGTATTCCATAAACAATTATCTTTAATCATGTCGACATATTCCTCGTTACTGTAAATAGGCATGTTAACCTAAGACCATATTGCAATATTACCAGCTACTATCAGTAACACGTAATGTCACTTAAAGTGTGTCATATTTAAACTGTCATAAACTTTCCAATTCTACGTTGATGAAAAAGTCAGCTGTTCTTAACAAGTGAATGCATAGACCAGGCAACAGAATTTTTTTTTAAATGGAGCACCCTGTGTCTAATTCTTTTTTGAATTCTATGCATCGTTATGCACAAAAAAGTACTAGTACACATTAATGCTAAAATAAACCATTGCTGAGATAACTAGTCTTCTTAATTAAAAAAAATCGATTTTTCTATCAATAGTGGCTTCTACACCTACATTAACAATTAAACCAGTGTAATATTTACCTAAAGTACTGTTTTCTCGCATAATTTCATCTTTTTTTAATAAAACAAAACATTTTACCACATCTGCAATTTAATATTATAATTTGAAAAATAAAATAAAAACTTCGCCATATTTCCCAAAATTATGTTAATCTAACTTAACAATCCTAACAATATCACCATCACTGATAGATACCTTTATAACTTGTTTAGCATAGTTTTTCACACAGGGTTCCTACAGGGTATAAGTAAAATATTATTTCAAATTATAATATTAAATTGCAGATGTGCTAAAATGTTTCATTTTATTAAAAAAAAGATCAAATCATTCGAGAAAACAGTAGTTTAGGTAAATACTTAGGTGGTCTAACAGTTAATGTGGGTGCAGAAACACTTATTAATCGAAAAATCGATTTTTTATGAAGATGACTAATTATCTCTGCAATGGTTTATTTTAACACTACACACATAAAAATTTTACGGAGTGAATTCGCACGTAGTTAATCGTACACAAAAAGGAGTGAAATTTTCTTCGAAAATCAGTTGATTGTATCTTAAAAATTGTTGTTATACATAATTTCGGAGTTAATTTAACTACACAGCAGGTAGTTGAAAATAGTTGATATCCGACAAGGTGAAAATTTTCACCGGCTCCAGCACGACGGTGTGAAATAAAAATTAACACCACCCAGGGTGTTGAAATAACTGAGAAAACGAGAGAAAATACTCTTTTTTATTCATTCAAACTCCGCGTGGAGTGAACAATTTCCAAAATGGTACGATTTATTTCGAAAGGTGAAAAATTTGCCCTCTTGGCAACAACAGTACGTCATAACGTCGCCACGAAGGCGGTCGCTTCGCAGTTCGGCCACGGGACTTGTGCTGTAGGTTAGGAGTGAGGTTAGTTTTTGATTACTTGTAATATATTACATATTAGTAACCTATTTGGCATGGAGCAGTCTATTTTCATCTCCGTGTTAAATACGAAAACAATAACAGAGAAATTTTAGGTTTCGTCGCATTTAATACGACAAGTATGTAACGACAGGTAGGTACTTGTGCATTGTATATTACCCATTGGTTGTGGTCACAAGCTTTTATATTTTTGAACATTTCAGCTACATTATAATCATAGTGACTGTCATTGAAGATTGAGACGTATTGACCGCACCCTGTGCCAGGGGATGAGGTTTAATTACCAATTAATAAAATATATGTTCGTAAGTTTTACTTACTACGAATGTATCTGATAAGTATTAATTCCCATTTGTATTACAGTTTTCGTGTCTTAAAAATTAAGTATAGAAGAAGAAAACGCACATTTTACTATTCCATGAACGTCACGGCAAGTGGAAAGCAAAATTTACACCAGTTTTTCACCACGAATTCAATACATATGTAGGAGAAGTCACCAACAACTTGCCACAAAGGTAGAGTGATACATTTTAAGCAATGTAAGATATATTTTCAAACAAAATAGTTATTGATATTGCAGCTTGAGACATATTTACCGCCTCCGTGTGCCAGGGGATGGAGTGACAGTAAAACTGATACATGTTTAGTCACGTAAGTATTATTTACTACATATACAACTGATACGCATTAATTTGGTTTTGTATTACAGGTTTCTTTACCATTAGAACTTAAAAAAGGAAGAAGTGGAGCATTGCCTTTTGCAGTTGACAGACAAGACGGTGTACTACTGATTATTATTTATAGTATATTTATATGTAAGTATTGTGGAATAGATATAATATTGAACAAAATAAAGGATTGATATCTAAATTACATGAGTATTTAAATTAATAACTTTTCTGTGTTACAGTCACTGTCACTAAAAAACAACTAACTAAACTGTTGTTTCTTATTGACTAGTGATCAGAACACAGAAAACTGATTAATTGGCATATTTTTTATTTTTGCTGGCCCCCGCATCATTTCTCCCTTTGGTATAAATTTAACTCCGTATAGGATAATTTTAACACCCGCGCGGTGAAAACAACCAACTCCCTAAAGATTTATTTTCAACTCCTTTTCAAATAATAATAACTACAAAAGGAGTGAATCTACTCCCTAAAAATTCAACTCCGTCCGATCTAACTACATGCGCAAATGGTCGCGAGGGAGATCCATAGCGGTGTTGAATCGGTGTTAAATCCAACTCCGTATTTTTATGTGTGTAGTGTGAACTAGTACTTTTTTATGCAGAGCGATGCGTGGAATCCAAATAATTAATTAGATATAAGGTGTTCCATTAAAAAAAATTAACTTTCTCAGTTTTAAAATATCTTCATTAACAGAGGCACAATCTTCCGAGATCGCATTGTTGAGACACCCTGTAGATAGGCGATTTTCAAAAACCATCATAGGACAAAATATTCTTAGAGTAGGCCAAGGAATAACTCGATGATTTTTTTCCGCGTGTTTGCCAAACACCCTGTATATCAGCACAAATATTTGCTTGAAAAGTAACTCAACTGTCATGTTAGTATGTGTTGGGGTGTGTTAGTATGTGTATTATTTTTTCAGTTCGCAATTAGAATTTACGTCGTAGAAGTAGTTAGTCATTGTTTAGCATTTGTCTTTGTCTTCAACTATGTAAAAAATTATGCATAAAGTAAGTATAAAGTATAACGACTTATCAACAGCATAAAATAATTTTATTAGTCATAACAAACAGTATTTTTAAAATCACTTAACACAAATTTTCACATCCTGAAGCGCCAGTTTCGTAAGGTGCTTGTCCACGATGATTTCCCCTGAAAACATTTCATATTTAGTTTCTAATATCTACTTACATTGAATAGAATTTTGATCTTATGGCAGTGGGTAGTCACCACTGTTAATATAGAACTAAAACCAATTTCGAAGAGAGAAAATTTCTGAAATTACCCATGTCCATAGTGACAGACGTATAACTTCTGATATTTCGAAGAATCATCTGTACGAAAATATGTATAGCCGCATCCCAATTGTGTGCAGTTGGCCGAAACAATCTAAAAGCATCAAAATATGGTATCAATTAAGAGAATATCAATGTAAAACGAGATAAGTAAACGTCCCAGATTAAGGCCCTGTCATAAAAAACAGACATGTGTGTCGGAATTGTGTACATGGTTAGAAGTAATACATATGGCTCTATTGCTATCTTTACACAAGCAAATATGAAATAACATATTCTACACCGTTTGCTATATTACAATTAATTGTACGAATTTTGACCAAATTCCGACACGATTGTCGGAATTACGGACATCAATATTCCCTAATTCCGTCATAAATATCGACACGCATCATAGGAGATGATGAAATAATACAGAATGATGCAACACTAGCAGCTGAGACTAGCGATTTTTGCATTAATAAAAATCATTATTCTGGCCTGAAACACCCAAATAAAGTGAAAAGAAGCTGTTCTTCTGTAACACTATCTCTGATGCTTGGAGGGAATATTTGTTGTGTAAATTCCAGATGCACCAGCCTACCGAATGGTCATGATGATACGTGAACAGTTGAACACATTTGTAGTGAATATTCATTGTTATGTTATCCCAGCTGGATCAATACTAATATGTGTTTGTTTATCCTTTCTGACGTTTAACTCCTGAAGATGGCTGAACAGGCCGAAAGAGCTCGTGTATAATATACTACTAAACATCTAGTTTCCAATAAAACATACTAAAAAATGGAGAACTTCATCAAAGTAATAGATATTTTATATTTGAAAAAACCCAAAGATTTAGAACTAAAACTAATTTTTATCTCTCCAAAAAATTCTTTTTCAACCAGCCGAACTCGTTATTTATCTAAGAAGTTACAGATGACAATATTTTGGAGACTGTGGCGAACTTAATAATAAAATTATAAACCCCTAACCACAACAAGTATTTTATAACCTAAATACGTATTTCAGCAACTATGTTGCCATCTTCAGTAGAACCTAAAAAGAGGAAAAGAGAGATTAGCACTTCATAGTATCTTTACTGGATATTGTCCAAGCAAATCACTAGTGGAAGTGACGTCCATGTTAAAAAATTAGCCTATATATACCCATTTGTTGTTCACACCTCAGTGAATTTTGATCATTGAAGCGTAAAAAACAAGTTTTAATTAAAGCAGGTCAAACAATGGCGAACTAGGTATAGGACCCCTGTCTGAATTTATTAATTTATCTCTATTCAAGTGAATAAAGATACTTTCCAAGCTGTTTAGTTCCCTATTATTTGACACAGCTTTTACAAGTTTTAAGTCATCTACAACTACTTTATGACCTGTGTCTAAAATATGCTGTGCCACACTAGATTTTTCAAAACGATTATATTTAAAATGAGCTACATGGTCTTTGAACCTAGTTAAAATTGTTCTTCTAGTCTGGCCTACGTATTCTTTTTCACAGTCATAACATTTGATACAATATATACCAGATTTATCAAGTACATCTACCTTATCCTTTGGGTTTCCAAGAAGGTTGAAACCAATGTAAAGTCTATAGCACCATATTTCCCTAAGACTTGGGTTAGGTATGTCGACGATATTTTTGCCATTTTTGACACCAAGAAGTGCAGTATTCAAGATTTTCTTCTCCTTTTGAATTCTAAATTCAACACCATTAACTTTACTGTAGAACAAGAAGTTAACGGCCAACTTCCATTTTTAGATACTCTGGTAGTCAGGAATAGCAAAAATATAATAGAAATTGACGTGTATCCGAAAGATACTAACACAATCAGGTTTATCCCTAATGATTCGCAGCATCCTTTTCAACAAAAATTGTCTTTTATTAGTTGTTTAGTAAATAGGTTATTGAAATTTCCATTGTCCGCGGATAGATATCAGCAAGAATTATTGTTTATTAAGAATGTTGTCATACATAATGGGTACCCTGAGAAAATAAATGATAGAATGATTAAGAAGCAGAATCAAAAAATGTATGTAAATCAAATATCTACTTTAAATACTTTGTCTGTAGAAAAGAAGAAATATGTTAAAATACCGTTCGATTGTGCATATACAAGGGGTTTGAGAAGTATACTTACATCACAAAATCTCTGTATGGCATATTCGACTCATAATAGCATAAAAAACCTTCTTGGAAACCCTAAGGATAAGGTAGATGTACTTGATAAATCTGGTATATATTGTATCAAATGTCATGACTGTGAAAAAGAATACGTAGGCCAGACTAGAAGAACAATTTTAACTAGGTTCAAAGAACATGTAGCTCATTTTAAATGTAATCGTTTTGAAAAATCTAGTGGGGCTCAACATATTTTAGACACAGGTCATAAAGTAGTTGTAGATGACTTAAAACTTGTAAAAGCTGTGTCAAATAATAGGGAAGTAAACAGCTTGGAAAGTATCTTTATTCACTTGAATAGAGATAAATTAATAAATTCAGACAGGGGTCCTATACCTAGTTCGCCATTGTTTGACCTGCTTTAATTAAAACTTGCTTTTTACGCTTCAATGATCAAAATTCACTGAGGTGTGAACAACAAATGGGAATATATAGGCTAATTTTTAACATGGACGTCACTTCCACTAGTGATTTGCTTGGACAATATCCAGTAAAGATACTATGAAGTGCTAATCTCTCTTTTCCTCTTTTTAGGTTCTACTGAAGATGGCAACATAGTTGCTGAAATACGTATTTAGGTTCTAAAATACTTGTTGTGGTTAGGGGTTTATAATTTTATTATTAAGAAGTTACGCTGAAAATTTCATAAACTTTGACCAATAAATTACGTTTTTATTTGAAAACGCGTTTTAGGAAAGGTAGAACTGGGCCTTAAGACTCTACGCTGAACTCACCTGCGTATACTCTCCAGTTTCAGGAGAACCGTCATCTGGGTATGTATATACCGTATATTCATTGATCCATATATTGACAGCCTTATCCCAATCAGCGGCACCGTTGGTAGGCTTAGTATCCCATGTACTTGCCAAATTTTGACCAACCGAGAAATCAGCTGGCAGAAATTCAATCAGTAAGTATAGCAATGATAATAATAAAATTATAGTAATGATGAACTCACGATGTGTGACGACCTTGTGTTTGTGCTCGCATATGTCAGCTACATCTTGGGCTAATTGGGCCAATTTATCGTCCCAGGTCTACAAAACCAAACAATACACTGCTTGAGATAAAATTTACAAAATTTCGAAAATTTTCCTACATTTTGAAAATTAAAAAAATATATTGATTTTTGCATCGTATAAGCGGAAATCTGTCCACATTCAAAATTTCAACACGATTGAACAAATTTTGGAAACTTATTTAAATTTCGTATTTTTTTATGGATTTTATGCATTGTCACCGAAAGTCTGTCCACATACAAAATTTCAACTCGATTGGACATTGAGAAGTAGGTAGAATATCGATTATACGATTTGAACGTAACAAACCAAACCAAAAGTGAAGTTAATATAACCGTAGTAATAATAAAATAAGTAATATTTTAGTCACCATGCGCTTCAGGTTGATTCCCTTCGGTTGTCCTGGCAATTGTCCTTGAGCAACTTCCAATCTAACATTGTTATGAAGATCAAGGATCTGTTGTGCTTCCTTCTCACTGACACCGCCGTCTAAAATTGCAGTTAATAGAACATTTTAGGTACATTCCAATTATCTAGGTAGTCTATAATAAATTCATACTTAATTTTGTGTGTTTACAAACTGCGTTTGCAAACTTCGCACAATATATGAAACCAATTACTAGTATAAATCTTGTGGACACCATTATGAACAATGTGGACTGTACCGATCTGTACTGGAACAGTATCTTTTATGCCTTTAAGAAACAATAAATTTATAATTAAATCGCTTATAACTAAAACATATAGTAACAGAATTATTTAAGAAAAAGAACACGCACGAAACAATGAAAAAACCAATAAATTTTGTAAAGAATAAGAGCACAACAGTTGATTTTTACGATGGTTATTAAATAATTGTAAGTAATATTTACTGTTACATGGAGAGCGTGCTTGGAATTATTTAAAAATGGAAACGGCGCGCAGAACAAGTTTGACTAATTTAACAAAAATGTAGGTATGTTATTACAACAATGCTAAACGCAGTATATTCATCCATTATTAGAAAAATATGACTACTCAACATATCTATCCTTGGCCGTTAAAACAAAATTTTAGAAAATTCCGTGTCGGGGTAAAGTATTTATATAGTTTACAGTAAAAAGTTGAAAAAAAATTATATTTGTCGAGGTAAAAGTTGGCCAAAAGTATTCCTTTGTTTGAATTGTAAATTGCCAAACTTAGTGGGCAAGTGTTTTTAAACATTCTATTAACTAACTTTAATAAAACATTTAATAAAATATTTTAAATGTTGATAATAATTTTTTTGTTTCAGTTTGTGATGTTCAGATATAGTGTATAATATAATAATTTAGTAATTTCTCTGTTTCCATTATATTATTATTATTAGTTTTTTATTGATTATTATAAATTATTATCCCACGTTCCCTAACTAATTTTAAATTTTCATTTTATTCCGACAATATTGGCGTTTTCTATAAACCCCCCTCTCAGTTCTGTAAAAATTTAGTCCAACTAATAATAAAATTTTCAAATAAAGGTATCGCTGTCGTCGTCTCCATGATTTACAAAATACTGTTTTATGGCAGACCAGTATGATACTTTTCTGTGAACTACCTTGGACAAACTCATATTGTTTGGACATTTCTTGTTATCTGAACAGCATACATATTAAAATAATTAACCAAAGTTTAAAACATATTTTGTTAATTAATGTATCATTATTGAATATTGATTTCTGACAAGCAAAATTCCTTCCTCTAAATAATACCCGTGTTTTTGAAAGTCATTTTTGATATTGGATTTGTCTCAGTACTGTATTCACTAGACATGTGACAAAATAAATAAAAATGCTATAATTATTACTTTAAAAGTTTCTCACATGCTCTCAAAAAGTAAATTTAAATTGTTGTGAAGATTTAGTAATAGAGTGCTTCTTATTTTGCGAAAAATTCCTGTTTTTTTCAAGCGTAAACTGCAAACTGTATGATTAAACAATTACTGTATTATCGAAATGTTTTAAAAATATTTAGGGGTCGCTATAGTTTCTCAAAAGGTCGCTGATTACCTTTCTAGTTAACCCAGAAAATTTAACTGAAAACCCAAACCCGAAGTCCCGGGTGAAAATCACCATTTTGGCAACCCTAGTTACATGGTGAAGTTGGTAACATAAGATTGGTAATATTTATATAACATAGAATTGCTAGACATCATAGGATAGCTTATTCAAACAACCCTCTCTTAAAAAGTTTATTTCTTTTTTACTTTATCATACGCAGTATAATAAAGTATTGTAATCGTGCCGAAAAACGAAATTGAGATTTTAGCGGAAATAGGTCTTTTTGGGTCCCCTGAACATTTTTGACCAAGGTACAAAAAAATGTCTGTGTGTGTGTGTGTGCGTGTGTGCGTGTGTAAACGATTTTTGTGACGACGATTCCGAAGAAACTACTAAAGGTATCCGGACGAAAGTTTATATTTAGAAGTTTTATGACCAAACTTAGAGCTGAAAAGCTTTTGGTTCAAAAGGGTCCAAAGGAACTGGCTGTTTCCTCTAAGCATTTTTCAAGGATTTTGCTAATGAGCTGCCATTTCTGTAATTTCGTCAAAATAGTTAAGTATAAAATTAAAGTAGAGGAAATTTTTAATAATTTGTGCCTATGATATTTTTGGTAAAATTAATAGTTTAGCTTAAAGGGCAAATTCTATTTGATCGAGATCGGTTGCATCTGCATTGCTATGAAACTACATAGTAGCCTGGATTTGACAAATATTTTTTTGTGCTGTCACCACAGAAATGTCTATGGCTGTCACACTCGAAAACAGCTGATTTCATCAGAGGTTGGAGAACCGCTATGGAACGTTGCCGCTCTAGTGCAGCAAAGTACAAAATACATAATTCAAATAAAATAAGATCACCAATTTGATTGTTTGTTGATAAGAAATATCAACCCGTTGCTATATCTAATTGTAAAAACGATAAATTGAGAAAATTGTAAATAAAGTATAGCGATGAGTGTAGTTATATTTTAGTATGTTGGTACGGATGTGACATCTACAGTGACATGAACGAATATAAATCTGACAGAATTTGAATTAGTTTTTTAAACTTGACGTTTCGTAGAAGTGGTGTCAACCTAACATTTCCTATACAGAAATATAACCATTTTTCATTTATATAAAATACGTATTTCTCAAAAAACAACACAAAGAAACGTTGATGTCACTCCTGCCGGAAACTACATAGCCCGACTCGCTCACATGCGACGGCGACGCTCTGCCATCGGTGACGCGCCGCATCACCGCTCGTCGCGCTATTCCGTACTTTCGGCACTTGTGAGATAAATAACTATTATTCTGATGACAGTAGGTAGTGTCAAATGCTGATGCTTTGACAATACCTACTATTGATACTATTGACTATCAAAATATCTGTCCAATCCTGGTTAACTAGTGTAATTTTAATGCAGACACGATTTATCTCAATCAAATAGATTCTCATGCAGTTAAACTATTAATTTTATATTTTGTATGATAAAGTCATGTGCCTGGCCACATCAGATTTTTACTTTATCATACGCAGTAAGATAAAGTATTGTAATCATGCCGAAAAAAAAATTGAGATTTTAGCTGAAATAGGCCTTTTTGGGTCCACTGCACATTTTTGAAGGTACAAAAAAATGTCTGTGTGTGTGTGTGTGTATGTCTGTGTGTAAACGATTTTTGTGACGACGATTCCGGAGAAACTACTAAAGGTATCGGAACGAAAGTTCATATTTAGAAGTTTTGTTACCAAACTTAGAGCTGAAAAGCTTTTGGTTGAAAGGGGTCCAAAGGAACTGGTAGTTTATTCTAAGCCTCTTTTGAAGGATTTTGCAAATGAGCCGCCATTTCTGTAATTTCGACAAAATAGTTAATTAATAAATTAAAGTAGAGGAAATTTTGAATAATTTATGCCTATGACATTTTTTGGTAAAATTAATAGTTTAGCTTCAAGAGCAAATTCTATTTGATTGAGATCGGTCGCATCTGCATTGATATGAAATTACATAGTAGCCAGGATTTTGACAAATATTTTTTTGTGTTGTCACATTCGAAAACAGCTGATCTCATCAGAGGTTGGAGAACCACTATGGAACGTTGCCGCAGTAGTGCGGCAAATTATAAAATACAAATTTCAAATAAAATAAGATCACCAATTTGATTGTTTGTTGATAAGAAATATCAACCCGTCTTTATATCCAATTCTAAAAACGATAAATTGAGGAAATTATAAATAAAGTATAGCGATGAGTGTAGTTTTATTTTAGTATGTTGGTAGGGATGTGTCATGAACAAATATAAATCTGTCAGAATTTGAATTACCTTTTTAAGGTGCGTTTTCATTAGTGATAATGGCAGTGGTAGCAGACGCCGTTATAGTATTTCCAATAGAAAAGTGCTAGTGACTCATGTTTATGTACATGCAAACTAATATGTGTCATTATCACGATATGTAAGAAATACTATAATTTCGTATTCTACCACCGCCATTAGCTACCAGTACCTACCAATCGGAACGCACCTTTAAACTTGACGTTTCGTCAAAGTGGTACCAACCTAGCATTTACTATACAAAAATAATTTTTTTTTAAGTACGTTTTTCTTAAAAACCAATACAATAAACGTTGATGTCGCTCCTGCCAAAAACTAGATAGCGCGACTCGCTCACATGCGACGGCGACACTCCGGTTTCGGTGACGCGCCGTATCACCGCTCGTCGCGCTATTCCGTACTTTCGGCATTTGTGACATAAATAACTATTATTCTAATGACGTAGTGTCGGTAGCTTCAAATGCTGATGCTTTGACAATACCTACGATGTATCTCTATAGAATAGATTCTCATGCAGCTAAACTATTAATTTTATATTTTGTATGATAAAGTCATGTGCCTAGCCACATCAGATTTTTTTTTTCAAGCGTAAACTGCACACTGTATGGTTAAACAATTACTGTATTATCAAAATGTTTTAAAAATATTTAGGGGTCGCTATAGTTTCTCAAAAGGTCGCTGATGTGTAATTAAGCTGAGTCTACACTATTAACTAAAATAAGGTGAGTCCACACTCCAAACTGATAACCCTATTAAATATTTTGCAACACCCCCAGCTGTTTGATAGAAATACAATAATTCCAAAAACAGTACTGAAGGCAACCACCAACAAACTGTTGCTCCTCGTACCATAATAAATTAGTTTAAACTTAGACTGTTGCCCCCAAACACTATAATTAATTGAATTTGCGTGCCAATACCCATCAGTACATCCCCTAGCCTTCAGCAGTGTCACATTTCAATCGAGGCTAAGCTTTTCTCTAATGGAAATAATGGGCGAGCTTCCAAACTTCATAGTGATTTTCACGGTGGTCCATTGAAGATGCGTCCCAGTGGTACCACTGCGTATCCAGCGTATTGAGTTATCCTGGCAGATGGTACGGTATCCTGCGTTCGTGCAAGCCAGGGCAGGGGTCGGAAAAATCGCGATTACTTCGAATCTATAGATGAAAGCGTTTACATGCGGTAATGTAATTTTGGGGAGCTGTACTCTCGCGAGACTACACAGCATGGGGGCGGTTTTCGCCCCCTTTTTCACGGCGTATTAGCTGGTGATTAGGTTTCCCACTTGGGGTTCACGCAGCTCTGCACCGAGTGATTGTTTTAAGATTTTTTTGTGGGGGAGATGGTAGATATTAAATTTCATATTAGAGAAAAAAAGGAGTTTTATAAGTTAGCAATATTTTAGTATCTTCAAGAATTTTCAAAGGAAGATCAATCAAATTGAAAAAAAATATAGAATGAAGTTTTATTCGAGAATTTCGAAGACTAGTTTTAAATCGGTGAGAATTATCATCAAAAAATGTAGTTTTATCTTCCAAATCTGAACCCAGGCTCAAGCCATTTTAACTTATTAATAAATATGGAATATGGTATATATCTTTTCTTCTTTTATCTTTTCTTAATAAATTAATTAATTAATTTTGCACTTTACGTGCTGCAAAACGTTCCTTTTCGTTATTTATATTTAGATACTTGACAATAAATATGCTCAATATGCCGTTTGTGAAATTAAAATATTAACATAATATTAACATAAATTAAAAATATTGAATTTAATTGAAACTGTCAATAATTCAGGTAAAGTAAGAAAGTAAATTCATAGTATAAAAAACACAGCGCAAAAGAAACAAAGAAATGCATAATAAAAATTAATTACAAATAAGAACAATACTAGAAAACTAATAAAAAAATCTGATGTGGCCAGGCACATGACTTCATCATACTATGTACAAAATTAATAGTTTAGCTGCATTAGATTCCATTAACCATTAACATAAATATATTAATTAAAGAACAGAAAGTTATGAATTAACATAATTTCAAATGCTATAAAAATGGTGCCTTGCGCTATGGGCGCTTATCCAAAATTGTATTTACAAATTTGAAATCTTTACGATTTACCCGCCAGTGAGTGAACAGCTTGGCAGGTAAATTTTTAATCCCAAAGGACGATAAAATAATAAAAAATGCTTTACAAAAATATTTAAAGAAACGTAAAACGTTTTGATCTACAAATTATTGAATAAAATATAGCACGCACACGCAGCTACCGCCACCGCCTTCGCCGTCTCCTTAGTTGATCTGGATCAACGTCATCTCCATTGCTGACGTCCACCTGAGCATCTAGTTGCAGAGGTCCTGCATCCGCATTGTCTTCGTGCTCGTCCCCAGGCTGATCTTGCGAATATTTTTTGACAGTAGGCACTGTCAAAACATCCCCCTTTGAAACTACTTACTGTCATTAGAATACATCCGTCATATCTGTCATAACATTTGTCAAATCCTCGCTTACTAGTTTCATATTAATGCAGACACGACCGATCTCGATCAAATAGAATTTGCTCATGCAGCGGCTAAACTATCAATTTTACCAAAAAGTATCGTAGAAATAAATTATTCAGAATTTCCTCTACTTTAATTTATTATTTAACTATTTTGACGAAATTACAGAAATAGCGGCTCATTTGCAAAATCCTTGAAAAAGGCGTAGAATAAACTACCAGTTCCTTTGGACCCTTTTGAACCAAAAGCTTTTCAACTCTAAGTTTGGTCATAAAACTTCTAAATATGAACTTTCGTCCCGATACCTTTAGTAGTTTCTCCGGAATCGTCTCCACAAAAATCGTTTACACACAGACACACAGCCGTACACACAGACACACACACACACACAGACATTTTTTGTGCCTTGGTAAAAAATGTTCAGGGGACCCATTATTTTAAATTAGCTTCATTTTTTTATCTCAGTATTTTCTAATTTTGCAAAAAGTCTTTGGAAATATTTTGATATTGTGTTCTACACATGGAAAATTTATGTCTTCCTGGTAACAATAAATATGGTAATATGACAATGATACTCCAAGATTATTAAAAACAAAACTAATTTGACATATGGAGACCACTAAAACTGTAATATTGATATAAATACAAGAATAAGATAATTTTGAGTGTGCATTTCGGACACAGGCAGTCATGAATACTACTAATATAATCATGCACTGAATAAGATGCAATAACAAGAAAATATTTGCAAAGCGTCTTTTTAAAATTAATGTTTAAAACTCGGAGTCCACTCTTCTTTAAAATAATCTAAATTGAAACTAAATTCATTTTGACAATTCACTTTTGAATGAAAAGAAAATACTTGAAACAAACTACACACAATACCGAATAGTTTCATATTTAATTTAAGTATGTTATATTTTAATACCGATTGTATTAATTATAATATCGTATAAAATTTCCACCTCACCGAAGCGACTGTCAAATTTAAGCTTTATTATCACAGATTTGCAACACACAAATCATTTTCCATACCTACCATTTAAATTTTCATTAAAAGTTATTTTCTATTCAACGATTTTTATATATTATGAAAATAACAAAACAGATATTTTACCATTTCTTTATAATTTTTGTCATTAAAACACATATTCCAATATTACACTTGCTAATGGCAAGTATTATAGAAGATAAATTTAGTTTAGATTAATGTTGAAACCTTGCAAATATGATAGCTTCTTTTTTTTCTAGAAGTTGTATATTTATTTTTTCTAATTAAAATCGAATAATTTTAACACGGTAATATAAATACAAGTTACACAGTTTGGTATCTAAATTTTGACTAATTATTAAGTCTATTGTACAAGTAATTTAGAAATTTTTAGCACACTGAAAAACTGACCTCTCTTTAAAAAATCTAAGATGACAGCTTGTTACGCCACATGTGAATTTAAGAAAAAATACGACACAGTCTTGTAGTATTTTGATTCTAATTCACTATTTCAAAACTCCATATCACTGTCATCATTTTTTCACGAGAAAGGAGAAGTGCCGCATTATTGACTCACCCTGTATAAATTGCTATTAGATGCAAGACTATTTTATTTACTGTACGTACTATCGTGGCCATATATTATGTCCCTTCTTTTGACGTTGATTTTTTCGCAGATCTAGGGGAGAAAAAATTTGAAAAAATTCTGATGCTGTCCTTGATTAATATGCAACAACTCATAGAAAGCTGTATACGTTGGCGTTTTCCCGATTTTTCCAAATTAAGAAGAATTGGCGCTGTTCTTGCCCCGTAAATTTTATTCGTTTAACTTTAGCAATTAACTACTCCAGAAATAATCTATAGATTTCACGAATTAAATAGTAAAATCACCTGCGGAAGTTTTCAATGTGTATTTTTGTAAAATCGTTGGATTAGTGGTTGAACCACAAAAAGCTATATTATGCAATGCCAGCAATTCCGTTATTAGAAGAGTTAGAATAATGAAGCATGGACTATAGGCTACCCAATAATTCATAGGTTTAAAGTTTATTAGATAATCATTGTTTATCTTACATTTTTCATACAAAAGATCGTGCTGAAACTCTTTGGGGTACTAAATTAAGTTTGCTTGATAAAACCAAAAAATATTTAAAAAGTATGCCCGATATTGTTATATAAATATTCAAACTATTATAACAGTTTCAAGAGCTTATTTATTAATAATATTTAAATACATGCACAAACAATATAAAATAAATACCGACTCTTGATATATTACATATATTACTAACGTCAGCTCTGAGCGTATAAAACAAATTTAGCATCGTAAATTTGTAGACACATAGATTATTTTGCAGATCGCTCATTAATTTTAAATGCTAATCCCGAAACCCGATTTAAATTGCCAAGTATTTCCATGGGACTTCCAAATGCCTGTCCGTGGTTCTGTTATCTTATTGACCAATTTTGCCACTATTTTTTAATTCGGTAATCTGTCCAAATTTCTGTGGCGAGGCATAATCGCTGTGTCCTTATATATATTGTGTCCGTAAACACTGTTCTCCTGACAATATTTTGGAGACAGTGGCGAACTTAATAATAAAATTATAAACCCCTAACCACAACAAGTATTTTAGAAACCTAAATACGTATTTCAGCAACTATGTTGCCATCTTCAGTAGAACCTAAAAAGAGGAAAATTAGCACTTCATAGCAAATCACTAGTGGAAGTGATTTGCTTGGACAATATCCAGTAAAGATACTATGAAGTGCTAATCTCTCTTTTCCTCTTTTTAGGTTCTACTGAAGATGGCAACATAGTTGCTGAAATACGTATTTAGGTTTCTAAAATACTTGTTGTGGTTAGGGGTTTATAATTTTATTACTGTTCTCCTAGTAACCAATGCACGTGCGATCCGCCACTACTTGCAGCGTCGCTGTCGATCCTTTCCCCCGCTCGCCCGAAAGACCGAAGAGCGCCGCGTCAATTGCAGCAATCATGAGAAGCTTCAACTCGATCTTTTGTAGGGAAAATGCAAGATAAACAATGATTATGTAATGAGCTTTAAACCTATGAATTAGTGGGTAGCCTATAGTCTATATTTCATTATTCTAGCTCTTCAAATAAAGGAATTGCTGGCATTGCATAATATAGCTTTTTGTGGGTCAAGCACTAATTCAATGATTATACAAAAATGCACGTTGAAAGCTAGCATTCCGCAGGTGATTTTACTTCTTAATTCGTTGAAATCTATATATTATTATATAGTACCTAATTAATTGCTAAAGTTAAACGAATAAAATTTACGGGGCAAAAACAGCGCCAATTCGTATTAATTTGGAAAAATCGGGAAAACGCCAACATATACAGCTTTCTAATTTTTATAAGTTGTAGCATATTAATCAAGGACAGCATCAGAATTTTTTCAAATTTTTTCGCCCCTAGTTCTGCGAGAAAATCGACGTCAAAAGAAGGGACATAATATACGGCCACGATAGTACATAGACGCAGCGGCAGACTCATTTGGTAAAAGTAATATAAGAATTACTGTAATATTAAAAAAAAAAACAGATGTATATGAACAAAACTAACCCTCGACAACAATATGAATTCTTCAAAATAACTGTTGAGATTGTCAAATTTACCTATCTAAAATGATTATTTAAACTTGCACTTCATTATATGAATTATGATTATATGAAATCTATCATGCATGGAGATAGCTACGGCTTCAAGCTTTGGTTGAAAAGAATAACAAACAACTGTAGTACAAATAACAATAAAAAATATTTATAATTTTCAATTTATTTGTGTTACACCCGGTATATTATCTTATTAGTCTTAACTAATTAGACTGTGAGATTAGATATTTTATAAATAAGTCATCGCTTGAAAATACCTAAAATATTAAAACTGTACATCACATAACAACGCACTTGGGTATTTCCAAAACACGTTCTCGAACCGCTGCGGCCGGTTGGACAAAAAACGTGTTGTTTTCGGCTCTACGCCGCATATTGCTAGAACATTTGAACAAAACATACTGATACCGTCAATGCTCCACAGAAATATTCATTTTTCTAGCCGAAAGAAATTGCTTTTGGGTCAGTTCGAGATAAGTTTTTATATTTCAGTTTTGTCGTGATAAATAATATCTTGGCATGTGGTATGCACGAATGCACGTGTTTGTTTGTGCTGCATTACAAACGCGTCTCGCAAAATATAATAACACGCAATGATTCTTTAGAATAATAGCAACAATAATATAAGTTATTGTATGATAATAATAATAACACAGAAATTTATTCCAGAAAATTCAATAATTCCTCCAAAGTTTCCAGAATTGATTCACCTATAACGTTTATAAGTTAATTTTCGATATCAAACGATTCGTAGTCAAACGACTTTCACGAAAATGAAACAGGGGTAAATCTTATTTCGATTCGCCGATACATATCAAGGGTATCAACCCCTCCCCAGGCCCAACGAACCGACGGAACTACAAAGCTAAAAATTTTAAATCTGGTTTAGAATGGTCACGCTTTGTTAGAGCCAAAATCGCGTCGCTCTTTGACATGCGATGCGTATAGTGCTGATTCCCTGCTATTCAATCACCACCTTTTTGCTTAATTAACAACGAATTATGGCAATAATTTCGTTGATTAAGAGGTTTTAAAAGAGCCACGAATGTCGGTAATGAAGTATGGTTGATGGTAATTACTGATTATATCCTTTTTTATTATTTTATTATTAGTTGTTTGACATTGTTTGACGAGTTTGACAGTTTTGACAGCCTTATGTATAAGGTGGCCATAATTATAAGTTATAACGTAGAAATGCGGAACAGTAGTGATTAAAACAAAATACTAGCTTCCACGCAAAATTTGAAAATCAACAAATTCTAGGATTTTGATAAATATTTAACACAAAAATTATTTTTAATATATCTTTTAGTTTGGATGGGTACAGTTTTTTTTTCTTTTAAGCAACATATAATCACATATTTCTTGAAATTGTTGTGCTTGTGATTAACACATATTTGTTTAACCAAAAAAATCTGATGTGGCCAGGCACATGACTTTATCATACAAAATATAAAATTAATAGTTTAGCTGCATGAGAATCTATTTTATTGAGATAAATCGTGTCTGCATTAAAATTAAACTAGTCAGCCAGGATTTGACAGATATTTTGATAGTCAATAGCATCAATAGTAGGTATTGTCAAAGCATCAGCATTTGACACTACCTACTGTCATCAGAATAATAGTTATTTATACACAAGTGCGGCGCGTCAGCGATGGCGGAGCGTCGCCGTCGCATGTCAGCGAGTCGCGCTATGTAGTTTTCGGCAGGAGTGACATCAACGTTTTTTGTGTCGCTTTTGAGAAAAACGTATTTAAAAAAATCAAAAATGGATATCTGTATAGGAAATGTAAGGTTGATATATCTTCTACAAAATGTCAAGCTTAAAAAGCTAATTCAAATTCTGACAGATTTATATTCGTTCGTGACACAGTAGATGTCACATCCGTACCAATATACTAAAATATAACTAAACGCATCGCTATACTTTATTTACAATTTTCTCAACTTATCGTTTTTACAATTAGATATAACAACGGGTTGATATTTCTTAACAACAAACAATCAAATTTGTGATCTTATTTTATTTGAATTTTGTACTTTCCGCACTAGAGCGGCAACGTTCCATAGCGGCTCCCCAACCTCTGATGGAATCAGCTGTTTTCGAGTGTGACAGCCATAGACATTTCTGTGGTGACAGCACAAAAAAATATTTGTCAAAATCCTGGCTACTATGTAGTTTCATATCAATGCAGATGCGACCGATCTCGATCAAATAGAATTTGCTCTTGCAGCTAAACTATTAATTTTACCAAAAAATGTCATAGGCATATATTCAAAATTTCCTCTGCTTTAATTTATCATTTAACTATTTTGACGAAGTTACAGAAATAGCGGCTCAATTGCAAAATCGTTGAAAAATGCTAGGAGTAAATAGCCCGTTCCTTTGGACCCTTTTGAACCAAAAGCTTTTCAGCTCTAAGTTTAGTCATGTAACTTCTAAATATGAACTTTCGTCCCGATACCTTTAGTAGTTTCCCCGGAACCGTCTCCACAAAAAACGGGTACACACACACATACACACACATACACACACAGACATTTTTTTGTACCTTGGTCAAAAATGTTCAGGGGACCCAAAAAGACCTATTTCCGCTAAAATCTCATTTTTTTTTTCGGCACGATTACAATACTTTACATACTGCGTATGATAAAGTAAAAATATTTAAGTTATTGAATACACGACATTATTTGGATTATTAGCGATTAATTGTTTTTCTATATTTATTTAAAATAAATAATTGTTGTTTGGTACAAGAAAAAGTTTATTTCGTTATAGTTTCTCATAGGAATTCAAGTGGTATATTCTTCAACATATTTTCTTCAAATGCCTTTTGCACGAAATAAACATTGTACATAAATAAACAATTTTGTCGATGCATTTTGAAAAAATTCATCAATATTATCACATACCACAGCAATTTTGAAAAATTTTATTTGACACCTGATTACACCGGGTAAACCAACTGGTTTTTCTTAAAAAAATGCAAACGTCCAAAATTTCCGATTTTTTTTAAAAATAGTATATTATAATACAAGTTTTATAAGACAAAAATTGGCGCACGAGTAGTTTTGGGCACGACGAGCATAGCGAGGAGTGCCCAAATGGAACGAGTGCGCCAATACGTCTTATAAAACGAGTGTTATATACTATTTTTTCTACTTTGCGACTTTAAATTCACATACATTTCGAAAATTGCGGTTGTCATCTTACAATCTAGAGTAGTTTCATATTCAACAGTTGGTAGTTGTACTAAAATTCACAAATACGATTGACGCGAGCCAATAGCGATTGAGATGTCAGCCAGATGCCAGCCTTATTTGACACTTAACGTCAATATCATCAGTCGTGGAAAACTAAAAGTTACCAAATGTTTGTGACCTAGTGTTTTCATAACGACACCGAAACCGGTTTCGTTATGAGTTCATAACGAACGCAAAGTAGAAAAATATTATTTTTTCTACTTTTCGTTCGTTATAACGAAACCGGTTTCAGTGTCGTTGTGCAAACACTAGATCGCTAACGTTTAGTAACTTTTAGTTTTCTAAGATTGGTGATATTGACGTAAAGTGTCAAATAATCGTGACAATGTCTATTGGCTCGCCTCTATCGTATTTCTTGAAGATAAAAATACTCTAGATTGAAAGATGACAACCGAAATTTTCTAAAATTGAACAAAGTGGAAAAAATAGTATATAACCTTCGTTTATAAGAGTCGTTCAATTTGGGCACTCCTCGCTGCGCTCGTCGTGCAAATTTAATGTTGGAAAGTGGAAAAATAATGTACTATACTATACGGATTCTTTAAGATTCTATATAATCTTTGTTTTGCGACTATATGGCAAGGGATACTAATTCCAATAAAATTTTGAAAATACTAAAAATTGTACATACGTTTTAACAGTGCAGTTTTGATTCCAAATCACAGAAAACTGAGTACATAATTCCTATTTTTCTTCTGACCACAAAATATTGTAAAATCATTGAAATGTTAACGCCATTCAACGATGGGTTTGAAAAAAGTGTTTTTAACAAAATAACAACTTGTATAATTTATTTTTCTGAGTAATTGTCCAAAATAATAGTTCCTAAATAGAGGGACATTTTAAAACACTGTGGGACGTAGGACATAATGTAGAAAGTCGGGACTGTCCCACTAAATGTGGACATCTGGTCACCTTACTGATGTATCAAGAGACACTTTGTAGATCAATTGAAAAAAAAGTCATTTTCTGTAATATTGTTATACCATTAGTAATACTAAACTAGTATTGCAAGTTAGCACCAGCATAGAGTTTGCGACATGTCTGTATTATATTTGTGGCTACTTCGTTAGCTCAATGGTAAAATACATAAATTAATAAATGTTCTAGGTATTGTGATGCCTCCTAAATCTCTCAATTTAATCTAGAATACAAATCTAGAATGACAGGACTTAAAACACGTGTTCCAGGTAGTAGTAAAAATTCATTAGCAATCATTTTAACAACCATCATAAAGACCAATTGTTTTGTAGAGGATATTAAATAACATCTTGTTATTCTATAAAATACTGTTTTTTTTTAAATAATTCTGTTGGTATGTGTTTTAGTAAGGAACGTTTTAACTATTAAATTTATTGTTTCTCAAAGGTATAAAAGATATAGATTGAGCACAGTTCGGTGCAAAAAGTATTGTTCATAATGGTGGCCACAAGAGTTTGCTAGTAATTGCTTTTATATATTGTGCGTTTTAAATATTGTGCCTAAAATGTTAAATTTATTTTTTATGACGTCATTAATATTTCATTTGTGATTACTATATGCATTCTTTTGTGTTCAATACCCAAAAGTCAAAAGTTACTATAAACAATACCTGTACAAAGATTTTTAGAAAAACGTATATGGTAAGTATATAATTACATATGTTCTTACATATGTCACAAAATTATCGTAATAAATGTTTATTATAATGCAATTGTAAAAAGTGGTTTTGTTTAAATTATTATTATCTTGCGTCATAGTTAATAAATTTAAATAAATTTACCTGATTATTTTGCAAGTTAAACAAATATAGATAATCGATCATTTGCGATGTAAATTTTCCGATTTGCGACAAATTCGGCTGTATAAATGCTTAAAAAATCGCGAATATTATAAACTGTACGCAGTGAACAACACTTACGGAGTTATTTTTACATTCAAAGTAATTCTAGTGAGTCACAACAAATATGTTGGTCAAGAATATCTTCGGCATAGTTTTGATACTATATTTCGCAAACTATACACAAGGAGCATGTCAGATCAGTGGTAAGTACCCTTCATATTTAGGCCGACTAATTTTTCAAATATTTTTTTCTTTTGCTATCGTTATATTTAAATTTCAGGTAGAGGAGTTAATGATAATGAGAAAAATCAAATTGTACGTGTTCATAACAATGCGAGACTGCGTATTGCAAGAGGTCAATTCGATGACCAACCTAAAGGAATCAACTTAAAGAAAATGGTGATTTATTATACTTATTTTTAAGCATTCGACCAAATAATAAAAATCTGATTTAATTTTTTATAGAGATGGGACAACAAATTGGCTGCCGCAGCACAAAAGATAGCAAATTCTTGCAAATTTGCGCATCAAAAAGTAAAGGACAGTAAGTATATCTGTACTTTTTGTTAGACCCTTCATGGTATTTCAGTGGAAAATCTAGATAACATACATAAACGTCCAAAAGTCAAAAATCGGCATCAATTCTCGATTGCCTTGCTAAATGTAACATCCTGTATATTATTTGTTTGCTGCAGTGGACCCTGAACTTCTCATTAATTTATATTAAGTATGTCATTGACCGATTGTTACTAATTTTTGTGTAATTTCGAATTTAAGGAAAATGTAATATGTATTATACAAACCTTAACACTGCTCTGTATACAAGGCGTTTAATAATTTGATTTCCTTATACAAATGTATTGCGGCTATCAAAATATTAACAATTTTATTTGAAATCTTTAAGTATATTTTGGACCTAAAACCTTCAAATTACTACTATTTTAAATTATCTCTCCAGAAAATAACCCATTTTGAACCAATGGCGGTAACTAAAAATTGTTGGTTATTTTTTTTTTACTTTTATCTCGGGAAACACTTGAAATTTAAATGTCTACGGGTTCGTTCGTTATTTTGTAATAACTTGATAACCGTAATACATAAATCTAGTTCACTATGTTCTAAATGACGTTTAAATGCAACCCTAAATACAACCCTTTAAATAATGAAACTACCCATCACACTTTATACAGAGCCATATGAAGGTACTATAATAGTGTACCACTGTTAAAAATTGATAATAAATATCACAAAAATTATCTAGTAAAACTAGTATGTCCTATATACTGAATATAAATTAAAAAGACCTTAAGAGGCACTGCAGTGAATAAATGATATACAGGCTGTTCCATTTAATAACAATTTGGAAGTATTATCAATTGCTACATGCATATAAAATTTTTTGTAATAACATTATCTTCCCCTTAGCTTTAGGTATTATCCGACAATATTTTTAGGACAAAATCTGTCCTCTGTTGCCAAGTTTGGAAAAATTAAGTAAAAACAAATCTTTACTTCACCAATTTTTTTACTTAACCAAAAAAAAAGCAAAATGCTTTTGGATGTAGATACCACACCAGACATTTCACAGATGTACGATTCCTTAATTTTTCAAACTACACTGTATGCCGTATTTTGCTTTTTACCCGTAGAACCTGAATCTGAAGGCAAATTGTTCTTTGAAAACTACAGCCAGAATTTAAATTATTGTGCGTTGAGTCAAGTTTTTAAAATTCTACAGAAAAAACTAAATGTTGACAATGTCCATTCGATTAGCCAACGTATTTCAGCCAATTGCTGCAGAAAAATGTTTATAACTTTTGGAAAAATTGTTGCATGAACTTCTATCATATCACAAAGTGTAGGTAAATAAAACACCCAGTACCTTTTCAACGCTCGGAGTTTTCCCTCATGGACAACAACCCCTAAATGGCGATGGGTTGGTACAGAAAAATGTTTATAACTTTTGGAAAAATTATTGCAGAAATTGCTATCATATCTCAAATTGTAGGTAACTAAAAGACCTAGTAGCCCTTCAACGGTAGGAGTTTTGCCCCATCTACAACAACCCCTTAATGGCGGTAATGTCCGTTCGTATAGCAAACGTATTTCAATCAGTCAACTTTTGTAAAAATTGATGACATAATCTGCTGTCACTTGTTTGTTTTGTTTTTTTTTGCTTATTGAACATCTGTGAATTTTTATGTGTAAATTCTATAAAAATTCTATAAATTATGAAGTTTATTAATTATTTTATTATTAAGTTTAAGTATTTTATTATTTTTTTTTTCATAGTCTAATCTAGTCATTTTTTTGAAGCGCATTTTCCAATCAACCATATGGGTACGTATGGGCGTGGCGCGTGCGTTATTGTTCTTAGCAACAAGCAAACTCGCTCATAGATACGTACCAAAAATAGGGCAACCGCTGATATCCCCACTCCCTCTCACAACCATTTGAAAAGTCTGGCATTCGCTTCAAAAAGATGACAAGAGTAGACTCCCAGGTTTCAATAACAAAACATTACTTATAAATCAGCATGTGTTATATCAGTTATATCATATGACCAGGGGTTGCAAGTACACCCCCTTGCGCCACTCTACTAAATGTATTTCTAAACCAGTCTCAAAACCCACCCCATCAGCATCTAAATTTGGAATAAACAAAATTAAACTCATGAAATTCACTTTCAGATCGTTGGAGGTTTGTTGGCCAGAACTTGTACACCTCTTACTCTAGCAGCCCAGGACGAACTGCCAGCTGGGCGCAAGCAATAAATTCATGGTTGGATGAAAGTAGATTATACACATATCCGAATGGATTTTCAATGGCAACAGGGCACTACACACAGGTAATAACATATTACAGTGTCAAATTGTTTATTACTGACGTTCATCGTTCGTGGAAAATTTTATATCAGTAAATATTGGGAGCTTATAGACGATATTCTAGAAGATTGTCATGGAAACGCGTGATTGAAACAATTTTCACCAACGCGTTGTTATGACAACCACCTTGAGTGAGGTAAAGAACTACTTTCTGCTCTCGTATCCAAGTTAGAAACTGACTATTTCCCTGGCAGGATCTAACAAAAAATATTCTCAGTTGTCTTATTTATTCATTGATTATGGACGAATATATTGAACAAGACTAAACTAAAGAGTATACTGAGTTTTTAACGTAATTTTTTAGGTTGTTTGGGCAGATACCAAGTTTGTAGGGTGTGGCTTTACGTATTATCGTAGCAATGGAAGATACCAAAAGTTATACGTTTGCAACTACGGTCCTGGGTAATCAGTATTTTCAGTAAAATGTGAGAGACGTTATTACGTTATATTTATTTTTTAGAGGTAATTCTGGCGGACCACCATACAAAACTGGAAACTCAGGATGTAGAAATTTGTGCTAGTGATGCTGTTGATGTGTTTTTGATGATATTTCTTTTCGGTGTTATGATGACTGTTTGATAAATAAGGATATTTCGTTGAATTGTGTGGTATTTTAATATTTCCTACTTAACCTAAAAGGCTAGAAATTAGTTAAATTTATTTATCATTTTCCAAATATTTAATAGCATAGCTCTACTTGATAAGACTTTTTCGAAAATTCATTCAGTTAACACACATCTACAAAGCTTTATTAAAAAAAAAACACAATTTTCTAAGATTCTAAGATTATTTTTCATTGATTTGTTGTCGGAAATTATCAAATAAAAGTATATTTAGGGTTGCCAGATTTAACATACTTATCAAAATATATGTGACTACTGATAAAAATATTTTTACTGGTAGTCTCGTATATCTCATATATATGAGATCATGAAAAAATATATCAGTATCAACTTGATCACGAATTCATTGTTACACAGAAACACATATTATTATTTTTGTTAATGCTGATAACTGTTACAGATAACTCATTACGTTGAGTTCTTTGAATATTTCTTAAAAAAATTATTTTGTAATTCAACACGTAATAAAATATTAGTGTGTCATACTCCTGAATCATTTCTACATAAGTTGTATGACTGTCAATTTTTTGCCTCTCGGTGTAAACATGACCGCGAGAGAAATGACAGTAATTGATTTTCTAATCATAGTTTGCAGCGACTTCCCTTGAAGAAAGGGAAATTTTCTCGAAATAAGAAGCACTCTATTACTAAATCGTCACAACAATTTAGTTTTACTTTTTGAGAGCATGTGAGAAACTTTTAAAGTATCAATTGTAGCATTATTAGATTTTGTCGCATGTCTCGTGGATACAGCAGGCATTCTGTAGCGGTACGACGACCGCAGAAGATTGTATCCTACCTCGATGATCATAGACTGAGACAACTCTAATATTAAAAATTGCCTTTAAAAAGACGGGTACTATTTAAAGGTGGGAATTTCGCTTCTCAGAAATCAACATTCAATAATGATACATTAATTAACAAAATAAGTTTTGAACTTTCGTTGATTATTTTAATATGTATATTGTTCAGATGATAAGAAATGTCCAAACAATATGTTTGCGTTTGTCCAAGGCAGTTCACAGAATACTATCATACTGGTCTGCCATAAAACAGTATTTTTACTTTATCATACGCAGTATGTAAAGTATTATAATCGTGCCGAAAAAAAAAATTGGGATTTTAGCGGAAATATGTCTTTTTGGGTCCCCTGAACATTTTTGACCAAGGTACAAAAAAATGTCTGTGTGTGTGTGTGTGTGTGTACTCAATTTTTGTGAATCCGATTCCGGAGAAACTACTAAAGGTATCGGCACGGAACTTCATATTTAGAAGTTTCATGACGAAACTTAGAGTTGAAAAGCTTTTGGTTCAAAAGGGTCCAAAGGAACTGGGTGTTTACTCCAAGCCTTTTTCAAGGATTTTAGAAATCAGCCGCCATTTCTGCAATTTCGTCAAAATAGTTAAATAATAAATTAAAGCAGAGGAAATTTTGAATAATTTATGCCTATGACATTTTTTGGTAAAATTAATAGTTTAGCTTTTTAGTTTATTCTAAGCCTTTTTCAAGGATTTTGGAAATGAGCCGCCATTTCTGTAATTTCGACAAAATAGTTAATTAATAAATTAAAGTAGAGGAAATTTTAAATAATTTATGCCTATAACATTTTTTGGTAAAATTAATGGTTTACCTTCAAGAGCAAATTCTATTTGATCGAGATCGGTCGCATCTGCATTGATATGAAATTACATAGTAGCCAGGATTTTGACAAATATTTTTTTGTGTTGTCACATTCGAAAACAGCTGATCTCATCAGAGGTTGGAGAACCACTATGGAACGTGCCGCTGTAGTGCGCAAAATTATAAAATACAAATTTCAAATAAAATAAGATCACCAATTTGATTGTTTGTTGATAAGAAATATCAACCCGTCTTTATATCTAATTCTAAAAATGATACATTGAGAAAGTTATAAATAAAGTATAGCGATGAGTGTAGTTTTATTTTAGTATGTTGGTAGGGTCATGAACAAATATAAATCTGTCAGAATTTGAATTACCTTTTTAAGGTGCGTTTTCATTAGTGATAATGGCAGTGGTAGCAGACGCCGTTATAGTATTTCCAATAGAAAATTGCTAGTGACTCATGTTTATGTACATGCAAACTAATATGTGTCATTATCACGATATGTAAGAAATACTATAATTTCGTATTCTACCACCGCCATTAGCTACCATTACCTACCAATCGGAACGCACCTTTCGTCAAAGTGGTACCAACCTAGCATTTACTATACAGAAATAATTTTTTTTTAAATACGTATTTCTTAAAAAGCAACACAATAAACGTTGATGTCGCTCCTGCCAAAAACTAGATAGCGCGACTCGCTCATATGCGACGGCGACACTCCGCCTTCGGTGACGCGCCGTATCAGCGCTCGTCGCGCTATTCCATACTTTCGGCATTTGTGACATAAATAACTATTATTCTAATGACGTAGTGTAGGTAGTGTCAAATGCTGATGCTTTGACAATACCTACGATTTATCTCTATAGAATAGATTCTCATGCAGCTAAACTATTAATTTTATATATAGTGTAAACTCAAATAAAACGCACTCACAAAACTTATAACGTATATTCACAAATGGAATTATCAATAAGCGAAGTAACTGTCACAAGTAATTCTGACGTAAAGGGGTCTCTTTTTATAAGTAAATCGTATCTATCTCACGCGTAACTCGTCCACAATCGTTGTACTCCGAATTATTGCCTCAATCCGTACTCCCCGCGTACCTCTCGCGACTCACGCGATACACCCTGTTCGCAATACGGTTTTCGACTTGACAACTAAAAATGACCACTGACATACCACTGACAATACTCGCGCCACCGCCTGTGTGATTTGTTACGTACGCACCTCGCGTTCGATACCCCTAACGCCAACTAACGCCTAACTAACAAAATATAGTTAACACTTGTATGATAAAGTCATGTGCCTGGCCACATCAGATTTTTTAAATTATGGCGATGACGACAGCGATACCATTATTTCAAAATTTTATTATTAGTTGGACTATATATTTACAAAGACTGAGAGATATAGTTATCATTTTTGACTAGAGACACATTTATTGTGGGGGTTTATACAAAACGCCAATATTGTCGAAATAAAATGAAAATTTCAAATTAGTTAGAAAACGTGCAGATAATTACTTCAAGCAAAAATACATGATCCCTTAAAAAATGCGCTCAGTACATCAAAATTATGCTTGGTTTAGGTGGTAATACTGTAATTTTATCTCATGTTGGTTGTGTCGTAAAAAAACTCAACAATAAGAGGCAGAAACGAAAACACGGAAAACTAGTAGACATTAATTGAAATAAATTAATTTACTTAGTAATTAGTACCCAGATTTCATCGTTTTCTACACTACCTATAACTAAACTTCACACCAAAGCGTTGCTAAAAAGTATGTGTCAAAGCCGCACATTTTTGTGGCACCTGTTATTAAATTAAAATAATGTTCTGTAATATATTTATGTTTCTCCGGGTCACAATGTTGGCAACCTAAAATTAATATGAGTCTTATCAATATTCTTTATAACATATTTTAATAAAACACTTAACAATACTGATTATAGTTAATTATTTGCAGTTATTTGCATTGTAAATTTTTCGATATTGCGATAAGCTCCTATGTATAAATTCTATAAAGTTGTGTAAGTTTGTTTAAAAAAAAATCGCCAGTGCAGTACACTTGGAGCAGTGAATAATATTACATTAATATTTAATTATACCAACAAAACAGGTAAGAATTCATTGTTATCTAATAAATGTAATGTACCAACTTATGTATATATGTAGTCAGATATGTGCAATTTTTATATATTATAGCAGACATATAAATACAAACATGATGCCTATCTATGTCTTTGCGATCGCTTCTATGCTGTATTTCTCAAGCTATGCCAATGGACAATGCGATGTCATGAGTAAGTTGACAAACTCTCGACCATTTTCCTATTTCCTTTGCTTTTAAATTTTTCTTTCGATGTTATTAAATTAATATTTCAGGCAGTGGAGTTAGCAACAAAGACAAAAACCAAATTGTACATCTTCACAATAATGCTAGAACGTACATTGCAAGTGGAGAGTTTATTGGTCAACTCAGAGGAATCAATTTAAAAAGAATGGTAATTCAGTTCTTTTTCTTAGCAGCGACAACATGATAAATATTAAAAATTTTAAAAAAAATGTGTTCTTTCTTTTGTAGAGATGGGATTCCAAACTAGCAACCGGAGCACAGAGATTAGCTAAATCTTGCATATTAACACATCAAAAAGTAACTGACGGTAAATTTTTAGACATATTATTTTACTTTAAGTGTTCACACCTAAAACCAATGCACCCTTTATTTCTTCATATTGTTCATTAATTTCGTATATGTATTAATTGTTTGAGTTGCTTGGCCTAGACATAAAAATGTTAAAAATAAAAACTGGTACTATTAAAATCAAATTTCAAGGAAAGGAATTAGATTCAAATTACTACAAGACAAATATGATACAAAACATCTGTTTACTTACGCATGATAACTTAGTATACAGAGTGTCCCCCGATGGACCTAACTATACCTATACTGGGGGTAATTTTTAATTTCTCGAGAAACAGTCTTTTTTTATAAGGAGTTTTGGATGTCCTAAAAAGTCGAAAACCATTGTTAATATTTTGATTTAATATACAGGATGGTTAAAAACACGAAAATGTTAAGTTGGCCGAATAATTGACCTGAATTAGATTTGATGAATTAGATTATTATAGGTAAAAGTTAGTTTGAATTAATTTTATGCTCAAATATCAAACTTGAATGATCTATTTCAAATTTTACATCTCGTGCCAGTGAAAAAACTCTACATAAAGGTGAAAAAAAAAATTTAGAGACCACAATTATGATTGAATTATAAGGTTCTTATAATACAAGAAAATTATAATTTTAATAACAGATGCCAACTTCCATTTTTAGATACTCTGGTAGTCAGGAAAATATAATAGAAATTGACGTGTATCGGAAAGATACTAACACAATCAGGTTTATCCCTAATGATTCGCAGCATCCTTTTCAACAACAATTGTCTTTTATTAGTTGTTTAGTAAATAGGTTATTGAAATTTCCATTGTCCGCAGATAGATATCAGCAAGAATTATTGTTTATTAAGAATGTTGTCATACATAATGGGTACCCTGAGAAAATAGTTGATAGAATGATTAAGAAGCAGAATCAAAAAATGTATGTAAATCAAATATCTACTTTAAATACTTTGTGTGTAGAAAAGAAGAAATATGTTAAAATACCGTTCGATTGTGCATATACAAGGGGTTTGAGAAGTATTTTTACATCACAAAATCTCTGTATAGCATATTCGACTCATAATAGCATAAAAAACCTTCTTGGAAACCCAAAGGATAAGGTAGATGTACTTGATAAATCTGGTATATATTGTATCAAATGTCATGACTGTGAAAAAGAATATGTAGGCCAGACTAGAAGAACAATTTTAACTAGGTTCAAAGAACATGTAGCTCATTTTAAATATAATCGTTTTGAAAAATCTAGTGAGGCTCAACATATTTTAGACACAGGTCATAAAGTAGTTGTAGATGACTTAAAACTTGTAAAAGCTGTGTCAAATAATAGGGAAGTAAACAGCTTGGAAAGTATCTTTATTCACTTGAATAGAGATAAATTAATAAATTCAGACAGGGGTCCTATACCTAGTTCGCCATTGTTTGACCTGCTTTAATTAAAACTGGTTTTTACGCTTCAATGTTCAAAATTCACTGAGGTGTGAACAACAAATGGGTATATATAGCGTAATTTTTAACATGGACGTCACTTCCACTAGTGATTTGCTTGGACAATATCCAGTAAAGATACTATGAAGTGCTAATCTCTATTTTTTTCTCTTTTTAGGTTCTACTGAAGATGGCAACATAGTTGCTGAAATACGTATTTAGGTTCTAAAATACTTGTTGTGGTTAGGGGTTTATAATTTTATTATTAACAGATAATGAACTATATGAAACAACGTGTTTTAATATGTTACTAATTATTCAAAAACCGACAAAAATCCAGTACAAGGCTGAAAATTGTACATCATTTAATCATTTAATTTTGTGCATTAAGACTGTGCATAAATACCTGAGAAACCCCCTCACCAGTTGTATGTGTTTTGAGTTTTGTGGGATATTTTTTTTTTTCGGAAAAAGCAGTAAACTTATGCAATAAAAATTACTTTACTGGCGTAGGTCTTCTACAGGATAGTTTCTGGCTTTCAGGTCGTTGGAGAACTGTTGGCCAGAACTTGCTCGTCACAAATGCTAGCAGAAACGACAAAAGTTCAGACTGGACAGTACCTATGACCGCATGGCTGGCAGAAAGTGCAAACTACAAATATCCAAATGGTTTTTCTAAGGATACGAGGCATTTCACGCAGGTAAAACAAAACTATAAGGTTTTTCTAACAAAATAATACCGAGAAAAATAATGCAGGCGAAAATGAATAACTTTTTTCTTGAAAAATTTCAGATTGTCTGGGCTGAAACCAAGTATATAGGCTGTGGTTTTGCGAGTTTTCGTAGGAATGGTAAATACCAAAAGGCATACGTTTGCAATTATGGACCTGGGTAATCAGAATTAGCTAAAAAAATACATGAAATACGTAATTAATTGATTTGTTTTTCAGCGGTAATACTGGAGGCCCTCCATACAGAACAGGAAAGTCAGGATGCGAAAAATTGTGCTGATGATGAATGCTAACGTCTTCTTAAGTTTTTGTTTTAAAACAAAATTGTTTGAATAAACTTATTTCTAGTAATTGTACTACATATTTTGGCATGTCTGTTTGTTTGTTTATAATTAAATGTATTTGTTTGGTTTTATTGCTAAGGCAAAGTAGTATAAGAAACAACAAAAGGCGAATAAGAGTTAACAACCGTCCTAACCGAATTGTGAATAACCGATATATCAGTAAGTTGCTTTTGTGCCGAATCAGCGCAATTTTCTGAAATACGGAAGCCATTCAAAGCCAATTGATCGATACATACGGTCGCATACGTATTGCGGATTAGTGTAATGTTATTGTTATGGGGCTGCAGTGCTGCCCCATAACAGCTTCTGACCATACAAAAACTCCTAGAATAGAAACTACAAATTTCACGTATCGTATTAGTAACATGTTCGTCATTTATACACAATATATTACAAATTAAATTCTAATCCACTAACAAGCCTAAACTCGAATGCATGTTATTTAATCATTACATTTCAACTTTATTTTTTTTGTCGATTGACCATTAGTATGGAGTCAATAAACGTTTTTTTTTGCTTTGCGTTCATAATGGACACAAAATGGTATAAATAATGCGGTTTCTCAAAAATCAGTCTGAATTCTGTTTTCTAAGTTCGAAATTGTAAATTATTCCTACATTATATGTTACATTGATCATTAAAAAATGTTTTCCTATTGTTTAAACAATCAATTATTATTTATTTTCAACCTTTTTCCTATTTATTCTAGAAAAGTCAGCTTTTTTGTGAAATTAACTTATAATTTCTTTTGCGAGATATCTAATATTAGCTATATTATCTAATAAACCAACTTATGATTAAACAAATAAATTCCATTTGTTTAAACTATTTTTGTTTGCAATTCACTTAAAATTGGCATTTTAGATCGGTCTGGCCAACTGTTATTCTCAAGTGACAGCATTTATATTTTTTGATGATTTCCATTGATTAAATAATTAAATATTATTCGTTTTCAATATTTACATTTATTCGAAAAAATTTAAATGATTATTTTCTTTTCGGGAGATTGGGGATTTACGTTTCTTTCTAAAATATAAACTTCCCCAGTCAACAAATTTTATTAAGCACATTTCTATCTCCATTTCTTATTCTGAGTTCGTACCACTGTGTGTCGCAAGATAATGTTGATTTGTTGCTGTCTGGGAACTGTACCCTGTACTCTAATTTGATGAAATATTGAAAACGAATATTATTTTATTATTCAAACACTGGAAATCATCCCAAAATATAAATGATGTCACTTCAGAATAACAGTTGGCCAGACCGATCTAAAAAACAATAATTTTACAGACTACATATCTCGAACATGAAATTTATAAGGCAATTTCACAAACAAACTGACTTTTCTACCATAATTAGAAATAAAGTTGAAAATAAATTACAATTGATTGTTTAAAGAATAGGAAGAAATTTTTAAATGAATTGTTCCCTCTAAAGTAATAAATTGCAATTTCGAACTGAAATACCTGAAATAAACATTCCACAAGACTTATAGTAATGATAATAATGATGAATTATCTTCCACTGTCCCAGCTACGTTTCCATTTACCGTTACGATTGACGTAGCGGACACAAAAACCGTAGAAAACTAAACACCAAGAAGAGGCATGAAATCTTATGGTTCTCGGGTCGCGACATTTTGTGCATTGCCATGCGATGGATAACTTCTCTAAAGTACATCAAACTTTTTTTAAATTTAGAGTAGTGATCAAACAGTTTCCTTTATTTTATGATTGCGTACTTTGAATAAAGATTGTTATCCCAGTATTTTATTACCAGGACGATCGAATTTACAAAAAATACACACACACACACACACACAAAATGATCCTGGCGTTTTTACATCACCCGCTGGTACTCCTGAATAGACCTCGAGAACCACGTTTTACCAATGGCGGAGGAGGTCATACTGCGATCGTGACTTGTCACTTGCCAGTCATAATAAGGTCGTTAGTATCGACTGACACCTTCACTGCTACTTCGGCTCGCTCGAGCGTCGTCTGCATCGGATCAATCGGTTCTGATTTAGGTGTTCTCATGGTTTACACACTCCGACACGGAATTGCATAGTCACTTAGTTATGAATATTGTTATGAGGCGTACGGCAAAGATTGACAACCGCACCAGTGTGTGGTATGATAAGCAAAAGCTTGTAATTCTTTGTGTCAAAACCGACCGGTTTGTAGATAAACAAATTATGTGAAACCGTTTGATGTAATGAAACATTGGAAGTACTTGGGTGCATTATTCTAAGGTGTTTTTTTTACCACTGCACAAATATCAAATAAGTTTGTAAGTAATTACATAGCAGAGAATATTTCTTATCAACTTAACACCCAGAATAACTTGAGATGTGAAGAATACCTACTAAATTAAAAAAAAATTGCTCTATCTCCAAAAAAATTAAATTTTTAAAAAAATTTAAAAAAGTTAATTTTATACGTTTAATTTTAGCAACTAATTACTCCGGAAATAATCTATAGATTTCAACGAATTAAAAAGTAAAATCACCTGCGTAATGCTAGTTTTCAATGTGCATTTTTGTAAAATCATTGGATTAGTGGTTGACCCACAAAAAGCTATATTACGCAATTCCAGCAGTTCCGTTACTACAAGAGTTAGAATAATGAAATATAGACTATACGCTACCCAATAATTCATAGGTTTAAAGTTTATTACATAATCAATGTTTATCTTGCATTTTTCATACAAAAGATCGTGCTGAAACTCCGCGTGAATTCCGACGCTCTACGGTCTTTGGAATGCTGCGGGGAAGGGAGGCGTTAGCGGTGCTGTCATGTCGGAGAGAACCGACACAGCTGAGAGAACCGGGGCAGCTTATTATCAATACACAAAAAGAACCATAACTTGTCAAGGTATAGTAATTTTAACTAACAATTAAATTCTTAATTTTTGCATAATTTTTATTATAATATGTGAGAAATCTCCGGTACGAGAGAAATCTTCTTCTATCGATTGGCGTTTATGTTTTCTTCAGTTTTATACAATAAGGTTGTAAACAAGATTTTGATGGAAGCGGATAGATCTAATAATGTGGAGTTAGCAGATTTTCCGATTAGTGGTGAATACTAAATTAAGTTTGCTTGATAAACCCAAAAAATATTTAAAAAGTATGCCCGATTTTGTTCTATAAATATTCAAACTATTATAACAGTTTCAACAGTTTATTTATTAATAATATTTAAATACATGCACAAACAATATAAAATAACTACAACTCTTGATATATTACATATATTAGCGTCAGCTCTGAGCGTATAAAACTTAGAAATATCAAATAACTTTTACAAATTTAGCATCATAAATTTGTAGACACATAGATTATTTTGCAGATCGTTCATTAATTTTCAATGCTAATCCCGAAACCCGATTTAAATTGTCAAGAATTTCCATAGGACTTCCAAATGCCTGTTCGTGGTTCTGTTACCTTATTGACTCATTTTGCCATTATTTTTTAATTCGGTAATCTGTCGCCGGATATCCAAATTTCTTTGGCGAGGCGTAATCGCCGTGTCGTTATATGTATTGTGACTAGGGAATCCAATCCCGCACCAAAACCTCAATCCCGCAAATCCGCGGGATTATAGCCATCAATCCCGCGGGATCCGCGAAATTGCGGGATCGAAAACACTAATAATATTCTTTGTGCTCAACCCAGTAAATATGCTAAAGTTTTTATGCAATTAAAAACAGCGTATAGTAGCAGGAAAATATTTTTAGCATATAGATAATATGCAAAATACAACAGTCGGAATAGTTTAAAAGTTACATTTTACATTGATTTAGGAAGTATTTTCGGAGAAAAGATAATATATATAATGTCTCATCTTTTACATTTGTTGGTTATACCTACGTTGAACGGCGGTAGATATAGGTCCGTAGTAAGCAATTGCGAATTGTTTTTAGATTGTTGTTATCATAGCAAATTTACATAATGTTTTATTGACTTTTTGTTAGTTTTAATTGTATGTAGAGTAATATATTAAGGTATAGTTTAGTGTTAGTATTAGTGTGTCTTTTCATTCTCTTTTCCTAAAACTTTTGTTTTAAAAGTACTATCAATAAATATATCTACTTCATAAAAATATTATTTTAAGTATTGTAATCTCTATCTGATGAAAAAAAATGTTTGTTTGCTGTTCGTTTCTTCAGTTTGCTGCTGTTTGCCGACATCGTTGGTAAAGTGGGGTAATAATTTCCAATAGGCCCAGTTAAACCAGTGTTTTTCGAAAACTCGTTATCAAATATGATCTGTTACCTTTTGGGTACGAAGCGATGTCTGTTTGGTCAACAGGGGGACTTTATGCATCGAGCGCACATTGGAGGCTGTTTTAATTTTTATATATATAAGAAAAATATAAGGCCTTAGTTACCGACTTGGCACGAGTCCGTAATTTATGATGAGTAATTTATTGCTTTCTGCGGCGCTATGAAAGACATGTTCGCTTTTATTGACGAATTCAGAAATTTGATATCGTATCCCGCAAATCCCGCAAATCCCGCGAATCCCGCAACGTTGTTCCCGCGAAATCCCTGCGGGATCCCGCATTTGCGGGATCCAGCATTTGCGGGATTGGATTCCCTAATTGTGACCGTAAACACTGTTCTACTAGTAACTAATGCACGTGCGATCCGCCACTACTTGTACCGTCGCTGTCGATCCCTTCCCCCGCTCGCCCGAAAGACCGAAGAGCGCCGCGTCAATTGCAGCAATCATGAGATGCTTCAACTCGATCTTCTGTAGGGAAAATGCAAGATAAACAATGATTATGTAATAAACTTTAAACCTATGAATTATTGGGTAGCCTATAGTCTATATTTAATTATTTTAGCTCTTCTAATAACGGAATTGCTGGCATTGCATAATATAGCCTTTTATGGGTCAACTAATCCAATGATTTTACAAAAATGCACATGAAAACTAGCATTCCGCAGGTGATTTTACTTTTTAATTCGTTAAAATCTATAGATTATTTCTGGAGTAATTAATTGCTAAAGTTAAACGAATAAAATTTACGTGGCAAAAACAGCGCCAATTCTTCTTAATTTGGAAAAATCGGAAAAACGTCAACATATACAGCTTTATAATTTTTATGAGTTGTAGCATATTAATCAAGGACAGCATCAGAATTTTTTCAAATTTTTGCGCCCCTAGTTCTGCGAGAAAATCGACGTCAAAAGAAGGGACATAATATATGGCCACGATAGTAGATGGACAGCCAGAGCGGAAATTAAAGGCACTAATGTAAAATTCTTCAGGGTCGGCTAAAATAACGTGCACAATAGGCACCAAAAGTAACAACTTCAAAATAGATAACTCGACAATCAAAAACAGCAGGGAAAACCTTACATAACAAGCTAAACATGCAAAAACTGAAAAATGATCAGGAAAAATACTTATCAATTGCATTTTAGGTTAGGTCGTTCAGATCGATACTTTTGCGTTATTTTGGTGTTCGATCTGTCAGAAATTATTCATAAACTAATTTCGAATTCTCTGCTCGAACAATCTTATAGAGACAGACACGCTATGTGAGTCGAACGCAAACAAAACGCATAAGCATATTTCTTATTATTCCAATAGATCTACCTAATCCCTGGCTGCTTCTTGTATTGTTTCTAGAAGACGTCTCCTTCTTCGCATGTGGTAGCTCTGGAACGGTACACTCTGGAACGTAACTGGAGGAGGTCCTAATACTGTTGTAATGCCGAAGAAGGGGCATACTGCCAGTCATCTTGCGCTGGTCCCAGCGGGACCAGCGAGCCCAACAAGGGTCCTGATTACCGGCCTCTAAGCCGTCACAGCACGCTACTGGCCCCACACACTAATTGTAATGCCTCTGCAGTTACAAGGCCCCCGTCCTAGACACCATCGATAATGAAGTCCTGATTACGAGATCCTTCCATTATTTCTGAACCACTTCTTCCCAGATCCAGTAAGCTGAATCGATTTTTATACTAGTACTTGTATAGGTACGACGGTTACAAAATACGTTACTTATATTTCGAGTGAAGTAAGTTAAAGTTTGACACCGGCTAACTGCTGAAGATCATAGAGAATATCGGTCCAAAGATAGTACCTTGCGGTACTCCACCTTTAATATTTCAGAGAATTGAGTGCGGATTTGCTTGGTTTAATTTTACATGAGTGCTTAATGCATACATTAGCATTTGTATTTCATAAATTAGCAATAAATAGTTAAAAAACCTACTGTCCCTACAGTTTTGTTTTATCTTTTTGACACGAGAGTTTGATGATGCGCAAGCGAACTAGTACCTAACTCTTAAGTTTAAATAAAAACCTTACACGAAAAACAGTGTCTGTTGATTACTCATTATTATGAGAATTATTATAGTGGTCCCTATACAGTTTTCTCAGTGTATCTTCATTTGATGCCACTTGAGCCTCTGAGCCACCGAGCCTCTAAGGGTTACAATTACTTAACTCTTACAATTAATTTTGTATCGCCCAGGCATTTTTTGTTCAGCTTTCTGTTGAACAGAGTTAGTATAACAATAAAATTAAATAAACCAAAAAATTCCTAGAAATAGTCGGGTCTCTTCAAAGGCGACGTTCTGTTTTGTTCCACCGTGACAGGAATGACATCGGTCACCTCTTAGAACTCTTTGTGTTGCAAAATTGTTGCTAAAATAAGCTGTTCTGCGTATATATAGGCTGCGGCTTTCAAATTTCAAAATGCGATGCGCTGAAGTGTTAACAGCCCTTTAAGTAACTGGGCCCAACTTCCCAGAATGCATTTGTGCAACATTAAGGTGGTCAAGGACACCCGCAGACTGGAGGAAAGGGTTTGAGATGCCGCGGCGTCCTTGTGATGACTCGAGGCAGGTGTGGAGGTGAAAAGAAGCAGCTACTTCCGGTTTATCTTGGATCTGTTAATCGGTATGCATTATTGACTGTCTTTTGATGCAAATTGTTTCTCTTTGGCATTTTATTAACTCTTGAACTTAAAACAATTTACGTAATAAATAAAATAGTACATTTGTTCTGTTTTACTGATTTTTATTATTAGGTATTTAATAATGAAAATCGATAATTTTGTCTTCAATTAAAGAGATGAATGGAAATGATGCTTTCTTAAACAAACTCTGTTTAAAAAAATTCCAGTTTGGTAGATGTTGCTTGTAGTAAAATTTATCAAATCAGTGTCCCTAATTTACGAAGTTAATACGCAAAACATAGCTACTTAATGTTAACCTCAGTTTTGTGTCTTGAAAAACTTCTTAGTTAAATTTGTTTTTAGCTAATTGATCAGTAAAATAAAATTCTGAAATTTACTTGACATCATTAATTCCTTTGCTCTATAGGTATTAGGGCTTCCAGTCCCGGGATTACGGGATCCCGGGATCCCAACAAATATTTTTTAAGTGTGAATATCGGTCTATAAAAGCACCCTTTCTGATTAAATTATGTATCAAGCATAAAATGTTCGTTTACACCAACATGTTGCGATAAGAGGAAGAACAGATTTTGCAAGTACTAGATATAATTCGAAATGGAGACGAACATAAACCTTTTCAACTTGCTTAAGTCTATTTAGTTACTTTAACCTTAACAACAGGAAAAAACATAAACGTAAAAATAAAGAAATTTGTGGCGGATTTCTTTACCTGGATTCAGTGATGTACTACAGAATATAAAATTAGTAAATAGGTAATAAAATACAGCGAAACAGTTTCTTCCATTTTAAGGATTTTACCTTAAACTAAAAACTTTAATATTTTGGTATGAAGAATTAGGACTTTGTGATGAGCTGTGACAGAGGTAATATGGCCACTTCTGACATTTCTTCATCGCACAATTATCGCATTTTTAGTGGAAAAGTTTTGTCAGAAAGGGCACAAAAATCTATAATGTATGGTTGGGCTATTTGAACTGTATCTGAGAAAACCGAAAAACGTACAAGTATCTATTATTAATTCGTTTCATGACAAAACAATGAATATTTAATATTCTAAGAAGTTGCACTGAATATTTCATCAATTTTGAACAATAAATAACGTCTTCACATGAATAAAAATCCATGATATATGAATTCGAAAGTTATCCAATTTTATCTTAAAGAAGAAAACAAAAATACATCAAAATGTTTTATTTGCATCAATATGGAAAATTGAAAATTTGGCTCGATCATAGAATATCTTTTGCCGTGACTATCCTTGTAACATTTTACAAAAATGCTAATTTTTTTAACAAATTTAAGATATAAGAGCATGTTATTATCTAATACAGTATAAATTTTGTTTATTATTGATTTCAATACGCAAACTTTGACACCTTTTAAACCGTCAATTTTGCTTTTCTACTTGTAAAATTTGAAAACATTGATCAAGTTTCGGGGCGAAAGATTATAACCAATAAAATATATTTTAGGCGTTTCTTACTGACTGGATTTGTCATCCCAGGCGTTTTGATGCGGCAGTTTCACAAAATCATTAATCCCGAAATCCCGGGATCAGTATACTGTCCGGGATTGGAAACCCAAATAGGTATGCCTGGGACACGGATTTGCTAGTACTGAACCTATTATAGTATTATGGTGTTATATATATTGCATATTGCAAGGTTTTTGCTTTAATATTGAAATAAAACGAAATCTCTTCTTCCTTGCACGGTTTTTATTTTATCGAGACGTTTATATGCCTACACAGATAGAAAAGATTTCTTGTTTTAAAGAAATGTATTTGTTTGAATTTATTCTTTTGGGTCAAAACATATTTCTTTGACGCCAACAATATTTACTTCATTGAATACTCTAGTTTATTTGCTTGCAGAGATTAATTTATTTGAAATATTTATTTATGTGGAATAAATATATATGGATTACTTTCCTTTAAAGTAATATTTTAGTTTTGATTCTTTACACCAATGAAATATAATTTTGACTCACCAATGAACATGTAAATTTGTATATAAGGACAGATTTATTTCGCTTAAAGTAATATTTTGTCTTTGGCTTAAAAATAGGTTTACTTCCGCCAAAGAAATCATATTTTGATTAAAATAAATATATTTGAACACAAGAAGAGATTTATTTCCTTTAAAGTAATACTTTTGGTTTGGCTTTAAAATTGGTTTACTTCCACCAAAGAAATCATATTTTGATTCAAATAAATAAATTTTTAATGTCATCCAACTGTATTGTTAGATGGCGCTGTAAACTCTATCCTCGCACTCCGTACATATCGAGAGTATAAAGCCGCGTGATCGACAGTATAGAACTTATAGAGTACAGTGCCTGCAGGTTCAAGTTGCGATTCCAAATCAGAGTACACTTTACTAACTTAACCTTGACTATATGTTGGGTTGGGAAGACCAAGCACTGGTCGAGGATGTGCGACATCCCAAAAAGGTGTGGTGACACATGGCGAGTCTTCCGAAAAATTCTTGTCTATTAATTCCTTCAACAAATTAATAATTTTAACTGTTTTTATTTAACTAATAATTTTGTTAATTTAAAAAAATGTAATTCTTTCACTCAACACAATCATAATTATTTGAACTAAATAAATCTCATTTCTTATAATACACAAATGGCAAACTTTAACTGGCAACATAAGTTGTTTGACACAAATCAACGTTCTTTCTACCAAACAAATATTTCAAATAAATGCGTTTTTATCCGCAAATAAATATTTCTTTGCCTCTATTGAAACAACAAATTTCTTTGAGTCAATGCATATTTATTTGAATTAAACAAAAATGTCTCTCTGTGAGGCATCATCATCAGTCGAGAATGGTCAAACTTGTTATAGTCTACCAAGATGCACTTCCTTGGTTGTTGTTGGAAACCCAACAACAAACGTGGTTCTCGCACGACTCAAATTTGGAAACAATAAACTTCATTAAATTAGAATGCATAAAATCAGAAGCATTATACGAAGAAAGTACATCAAAATGCATCTTGGTAGACCATAAGGAATTTGAGCATTCCTGCCTGATGATGATGATGCCTAGGCATCGAAACATGTCTCGATAAAATAAAAACCGTGCAAGGCAGAAGAGATTTCGTTTTATTTCAATATATTATATTATTATTGAACCCCTATTATTGAAAACCATTGTCGTTGTCGTCATACTGCACAACTTTATTAAACAATATGTCTCTTTCCTTCTGCCATATTCTCTCTATTCTACCAACATCCACCATACAAAAATAACCAAACATCAGCCTAGAACACATCCAATTACAGCTCCCACGTCATACCTCCATATCTCCAGCGAACACGGTAGCCAGGGACGACGCTTGAAAAATAAAAGAGAAGCACCAGCATCTGAAAAGAAGTAGTTACAGTAGAAGAAGAAAGTGGAGGGCTGCAGCATCGCCAGCATCCGAGCATCTAAGCTCCTCCCACCAATTGTCTCAACTTGCCATTGGCGTGCAGCGCTTGCGCGGTCACGTGCCCCGATATCGACCAATCTAAGTCTGGAGAGCCGGAGAATCAATTTTGTCGACTCCGAGACCGACCCCCAGGTGCGATAAGGAGGCCCTGGTATCGATCTCGCGGACGACAAGAGGAGCGAGAAGGAGTGAGAAGGATGCTGGCTGGCTGAGTGAATGGAAACGATGCTGTGTGGATGCTTGTGTGTGAGTGTGGATGCCTGTGTGTGTGTGTGGATGTCTGTGTGTGTGTGGGTTATAGTAGAGGAACTCCAGTCAAGTCTTCTGGCTCGATTCTTCTTGCATTTTGTCTGGTGTTTAAATATCGGTAATCCGTATTGATTTTGAGCTGCGTTGGAGTTGGTCCTTATGAATGATGTGGATGATGATACAATGGATTGTCTGGAAATGTACGGTTGATGTTGATGACGGTACGTTCGTTGTATGATCTATATGAAGTTTCTAGAACGTTTTCAAGACTCACACCATTTGATGGACAGACAATTTTGTCTACTAAGCATTCTTGAGAATCAGAGGTTAGATGTTCTGATATAACGAATCTGGTTTTAGTAGGTATATTAGCTTTACAAGCTAAGTTATGGAATAGAAATTTTGATACGGTTACCTGTAGTACCTATGTGGATGACGTAATGACGCATTTGTTTGATTTAGGTTTCATCGCGAGAATACAAATTTGGTTATTTTTGCGTCTATAAGTAAAATGAGGTACTTGAGCAACAAACAATAATAAAAGAATAACAAAAAAGGTAGTAGGTAAAGCTATTAGGTACTTACTAAACAAACTGAACATAACATTACCACGATATGACTTCATTTTCTGGATAAGGTAAATTTTGCTACTTTGAAGCTACCTAATCTGCTTCTGTCAAAAATATGAAAAGATTTTGGAGATTTGGTATGTCTATTGCGAGAATCTTTTGCTTCTAAGCGAGATGAGTTTACATGCTTTATCAAGTTTGTGCATGTTTTGCTCAAATTCAGCTACTTTGGCTATGTAGGTACCTTCTTTGTCAGCGGCCCCTTAAGAGACAAATTAAGCCATTCCTGTTGCAAATGTGTAATTAAAAAACCTCGTTCCCTTTGTTTTGTGAATTTTTTTTTTTCATTGTAATAAAACTATTGTACTAAGTATTACAAAACATTACTGAAAAGTATTGCAAAATGTGTCTACAAAATATAGCATTCTGCTTAATGATTCTGCTTAAACTTTGAACTTAAAAAACTTCAAAATTCTTGAATCCCATAGAAATTCTGCCTGACCAGCATATGCTTCAACTTCCTTTTGAACACGTCGATTTTTAATTATTAAAATACACATTTTCGTGGAAAGTTCAATTTCCTGTTACTCAGTCTTACTGATTTTGGTAAACTTGTAAAAATACTATTGGTAACTATACCAAACATTGATTTTATGAATTGAATATGAAATTGCGTTTTGAGAAGGGGTTTTTGACAAAAGTGGGTTCAAAATGTTAAAAAAACGCGGTAACAGTAACTTTTACAATAATGTATACCAACTGAACCAATTGTCCTAAAAACCTCAACATGGCCTCATAGCAACCTTAATCTTTGCACTTTTACCTGAAATCCTAAAAGTTTGTTCACAAGTATGTTTTTAAAACTTTTACCACTCAACGTAAGCAATAAATCAATCAATTAAACACCTATTCGCTTTTTGTTTATGGGAAGCGCCATTAATACAATTAACTACCATATCAATATCAGTACAAAATATATGGGGTTGTCAACGTCAAACGTCAAAGGCGTATGGACCTCAAAAACTATTGAAGGTTGCAAATTAAATTTGTTATAAATATATGGGATTTTAATTAAAATCAACGTGTTCGATGATTTTTTTCAAATAACAAACCGTTTCAGAGATTTTGTCAGGGTTCCATACTTTGCACGCTCACTGTATGTTTAATGTACATAATCTTGAGTAAAATAACCTCAAAAACTATTGAAGGTTGCAAATTAAATTGTTATAAATATATGGGATTTTAATTAAAATGAACGTGTTCGATGATTTTTTCAAATAACAAACCATTTCAGAGATTTTGTCAGGGTTCCATACTTTGCGGGCTCACTGTATGTTTAATCTACATAATCTTGACTAAAATAACATCAAAAACAATTGAAGGTTGCAAATTAAATTAGTTATAAATATATGGGATTTTAATTAAAATGAACGTGTTCGATGATTTTTTCAAATAACAAACCGTTTCAGAGATTTTGTCAGGATTCCATACTTTGCGCGTTCACTGTATGTTTAATCTACATAATCTCGACTAAAATAACATCAAAAACAATTGAAGGTTGCAAATTAAATTTCTTATAAATATATGGGATTTTAATTAAAATCAACGTGTTCGATGATATTTTCAAATAACAAACCGTTGCAGAGATTTTGTCAGGGTTCCATACTTTGCGGGCTCACTGTATGTCTAATCTACATAATCTTGACTAAAATAACCTCAAAAACAATTGAAGGTTGGAAATTAAATTAGTTATAAATATATAGGATTTTAATTAAAATGAACGTGTTCGATGATTTTTTCAAATAACAAACCGCTTCAGAGATTTTGTCAGGGTTCCATACTTTGCGCGTTAACTGTATGTTTAATCTACATAATCTTGACTAAAATAACCTCAAAAACTATTGAAGGTTGCAAATTAAATTTGTTATAAGTATATAGGATTTTAATTAAAATCAACGTGTTCGATGATATTTTCAAATAACAAACCGTTTCAGAGATTTTGTCAGAGTTCCATACTTTGCGGGCTCACTGTATGTTTAATCTATATAATCTCGACTAAAATAATCAACAGCAACCGACTACTAATAACGAAGAAGTAATAACAAACCATATATAATGTATAAGTAATGCAGCAAATAATTGTAAAATTCGGAGGTGCCTTTTAATTTTTTTTTTTCAATTACAGTGCCACCATTCTTGGGAACCTAAAAGTTACTGCAAACACTGTTAGAATTGGCAAAAATAATTCAATATTTTTATGGTTGATGTTTTGGACTATTTAGTAGATTTTGATAAGTCATTCTTGGCAGTGCAAAGAAAATTTATCAAGATTGTCACAAATGGAGCGAGCTTATTATACAGGGAGAATCAAAATAGTGTATTACATGGTATACAATTGTGTATTTTATGGTGGATTGTATGGTGTTGTCACTAAAATGTATCTACATAAATGGTTTAGGGTTCTCTCAAATAAACTAGTATGATAATTTTTAGGTTTAGCCAAAAAAATACCACAATTGCAACATTTAGACAACATTATTCATTGGGCCACAAATTTAACCGTACTTCCTTTTCTATCATCTATATTTAAATCAAGCGACTCTTTGAATCGAATCTCTCGTTTTTATATCCTGAATCATTTTCGACCTAATTTAAACATGTAATTCAATAAAAAATACCACTAGAAATTGGCAAGAGTACCTGTTACCGCTTACAGTAGTTAATGGTGATGAATGGGTCCAGTTTCTTGTTTGTCCTGAAGCAGTCTCATTGAGAGTATGCCCGTAATCTGTTCTAAGCAGTTAATGAATCATGATTGATACGGTGGAGGGGTCGAAGTGGCTTATGTGGGCCGGAAATAATCTCCTTTATTCTTGTTTATTTTTGCCAACTTGGATTTTTTTCAGGACCACACCATTTCGTATTTTATTACCACCATCTATCATATATCGTTCTTCTTCGTTCGTTGGTGAACTACAAACATTTTAAAACGTATAGATTAAATGTTTTATATTCGCATATAGTTATAAGTTAAATCTCTTTTATATGGTTTTGTTCTGGTCCAAGTCCAATATGTAACAGATAAAAATTTAACTAACTTTCAGAATTAATTTCCCTAATTTATCTATGATCTAAACATAAGATGAAGATTGATCAATACTGCTAAGGTGATGCTTCATTTCACAAGGCGAATTCGTAACATCGTTTAAGAATACTTTAAACGAATTAAGCTCGTAGATAAGTAAGTAATCAGGTATCGTTTATCTCCATTTCGATTTGAAAAAGAGATATTGGAATGGGATGATGACTAGTCTCATCTGATTACATTTTGAACAAGGTTCGTCATTCCGTTACAATCGTATTTCGATAAGCTCACTTCTGGATCGAAAGCTCTTCTCTCTCTCTGCTCTTTCGCGTTTATACGGAGAAAATGCCGTTCGTCTAGCTTTTGTTCCGCTCAAGCTGCGTCCTCACTTGCAGTACAATAATATGCTGAAATTACAAGAAGAAATATACAATGAATTGAAATTATTAAGTACTTTTGACAGGAAAGCTTAGTTACGAAAATTCTGATATATTTTAAATACTGTTTTTATAAAAATACGACCAATATAATTAGAGCCATTTTTTGTGTGTGAAAAAGTAATAACAAACTAACATCTATGATGCAAGGTTTCAACATAATTAACTGTCTTCTATAATTAGCTACTCTAAATTAGAAAATAAATGTAGCAGTAAAACAAAAAGTTTTCAGGAAAGATATATTGAGTAAGTACCTAATAGAAATCTTATAAATGAATTTTTACGGCGTTTTGAAAGCCGACAAGTTTTTTTTTATTTTCATTAGTGTTTAAAAAAGAAGTAAAATCTCCGATTTTTAAAAATAAAATGCTTTTCTTCCTTTTAAAACAAACGGTGCTCTGCCATGGGAAAAATAATTACAATCGAGTTACAGCCTTTTCTATAAAACGATTAGATGATAAACTTAACCTTCTATTTCTAAAACACTTATTTTTGCCCATAAAAAAATAATAAGCAAAAAAACAAGGATTTTTTGGCTTCTGAAAAAAAAAGATACAAACAACTAAATAATTATGTTTACTATCATAAATTTGGTTACTATAATTATTTGCTTAATTTAAAAATATAATTCATAACATTTTGAAAATGTTTCACAGATTTTCAATTAGTTATTAATTTGTCATAAATACAAGGTCAAAAATAAAAAAAAATCGTGACTGATTCTGATGTGTTTTTTTTCTCGAATCTTGAAAAGATATTCCAGTCTACTTCCCTCATTGGAATTGAAAAAGAAAATTGTGAATTGCATCCAACAAATTCACGTGCTTTTATTCACAAAAATTAAACAAAATTCAACATTTGTGACATCACATTCAGAATCTACTGAAATAAGTATACCGTAATTCGTTTGATTTTTGTGCTGTTGACCTGGGAAGTAATTTATTTTAAATTATTGTACTTTTTGACAAATTATCATACGCAATATGACAGAACATTTTTGACCAAGGTACAAAAAACTTCTGTGTGTGTTTGTATGTGTGTACTGTGTATGTGTGTGTGTGTGTACCTGATTTTTGTGGCGACGATTCCGGTGAAACTACTAACGGTATCAAGACGAAACTTCATATTTAGAAGGTCCATGACCAAACTTAGAGCTGAAAAGCTTTTGGTTCAAAAGGGTCCAAAGGAACTAGATGTTTACTCTAAGCATTTATCAAGGATTTTGCAAATGAGCTGCCATTTCTATAATTTCGTCAAAATAGTTAAATACTAAGTTAAAGTAAAGAAAATTTTGTATAATTTTTGTTTAGACATTTTTTGGTAAAATTAATAGTTTAGCTGTAGGAGGAAATTCTATTCGATCGAGATCGTGTCTGCATTAATATAAAGTTAGCCAGGATATGACTGCAATTTTTATTCTAATGACAGTATGTAGTGTCAAACGCTGATTTTTTCACAATACCGATTGTCAATATCCGTCAAATCCTGGCTTACTCGTTTTATTTTAATGCAGACAGGATCAATCTCGATCAAATAGAATCTCTTGCAGCTAAACTATTAATTTTAGACAAGCAATTTTTGATCAAATATGAAACACTGTAATAAGCAAAATCTTCATGGTATTGGATTTTTATTAATGCCCAAAATTTTATGTGAATTATTTCATGATAGCTTGCATTATGACTAATAAATACTATTATATTATGATTAATATAAACATTGAAACACTATTAAACACTACTACTTATCTTTTTCAGAAAAAAAATGCATTTTGATAAAAATATTGTTCGTATAATACAGTTGAATTAAACCGGATTGTATTTTCAATTGATGGGCAAAAGTGGCTAGTGTAAAAAGCTGAAAGTAATGTTATGACTATAAAACTCAAACAATATTACCCACATCCTAAAAATATACAGGCTGTTAACGGTCTTGTGATTTTATTTTTAATTGGTCATCTTAATTGGTGATCTTAATAGATGTTAACAAAAGCATAATAAAAGTGATATTACTGTTAATTTTGTTTTTGTTTTTAATTTTCGGTGACTAAACAGAAAGTTATTGACGCTAAAATGATTAATCAACAACTCATGTAATGGAAATCTAAATTCAAACGTTAAGTTATCAGTGAATCTTTTACTAAGTACGCTGATGTCAGTAACTTAATATCTCTTATTATACAACTTTTGTAAAAGCATTTTTTCGTAGTAACGATTATTCATCACCTAATAATCGAATTTAGATACTACAATAAAAAGAAACTTACAAACTTAACGAAAAATATAACATTTAAAAATATTATAACAAAAATTCCACAGATGAAAACTCAGCTTAACATCCTCGCTCAGCAACGCAGCGGAAAACGACGAGCGAGCGAAAGACAGACAGAGAAAAAGCGACACAAACAGAGAGAGAGAGAGAAAACTGGAAAACTGCCTCCACACCGCCATTGGTCGTAAATTTTCCCAGCAGGGGCCGGCGGTACGTCGGGGGACGAGAAAGTGAAAACGGTGGCCCGCCAGACTGAGATACTGCGAAGGGTAGAACCGTAATAATGGAACTGGGGGTGCGGGCGAGTTTTTCCGAGAGCCTCCTCTCTCATGTACCGGGAAACGAGACCCCTCCGCACTGTCGAAATAAATCACGTCTTGTTTGACTGCCGTCGAAACTATAGCTTTATTTATTGCGACGTTTACGTTAGCCCATGCCCGACTGCCAGAGAAGATTGGATGGCAGGCTCAAATGTTGAAACAATGCACTGGAAAATTTGTGGAAAATTTGTCGTATTTGGAAGTAACGGCTTGCCACGACTTGTATCAGTTTATTACACTATAAAACACTGAAAAATAATTTAATTACCGCCACTTATATTTGAGCAATCCCAACAAATATATAGAACAAATATATAGAAGGGTTATACAAGATAACATGTCAAGGAGCACAGTAGAGACACCCGGCTACGCAAAATTGAACAGTCCGCTGTTGCTCAACACTGCCACGAGTCGGGACACACAATGATTTTCGATGACGTGAAGATGTTGGCAAGGGTTGGTAATTACCATCGAAGGCTTATTAGAGAAGCCATCGAAATTTACAAACATCCTAACAACATCAATCGCGAGGATGGTACTGACATTAGTAGGGTCTGGAAATCGATCGTAACGCGGTCAGGTGGAAAAGCACATGGGAGCGGTAGCTCCAGATGTGCGCAGTGAGGTGTAAATACAGGTATATAAGGGAGAGTTTCTTGGTAGGTCTTCAGTATTCAATTAGCTTTGAAGAAGCGAGCAACATGGTTCGCGAAACGAAACAGCATAAACAAAAGTTGACACACGGCATAACCCGGAAGCAGTTTATTTTCTAAATGATTCTGGCCGTGAAAGCCTACGTACTTATTTACTTACGTTGCTTATTACTTACAATTCTGTTTTCCTTGTAGTTTATTTATAAATTTCCGAAATAGCTAGCTTATGGCCGGCCGGGATGATATAGTAAATAGACGTAATAAAATAGAGCAAAAAAGTTTTTTCCAGTTTGAGACTTTCAGCTTTACCTAAACCAAAAATTTGCTGTGACAACGGTAATATAGTCATTTTTGACATTTGTTCCATCCCACAACTATCATTTTTACTTGTATTTTAGAAAACCGAAAGACGAAATATTAATATTTTTCATAAAAGAAATTGAATATTTAATATTCTAAGTTGCAATGACTAAATAACAATAAATAATGTTTTCACTTGAAAACGTGATTCTTTGTAAACAATAATCGTTTTATTTAAAATGCAAATAGTCTACTTAACTACATAAGAAAAATTCTAAAATTAATCAACCTTATCTTAAAGAAGAAAACAAAAATTTGTCAAAATGTTTTATTGGCATCAATATGTAAAATTAAAAATTTGTCTCGATCTAACAATTTCTTATGCCGTGACAATTCTTGAAACATTGTACAAAAATGTAAAATTTTTGAGGAAATTTAAGTTGCAAAAGCAAGTTATTATCTAATAAAGTTTAAATTTTGGTTATTATTGATGTCATTACGCACACTTTGACGCCTTTTACCTTTCAAACCGTCAATACTGTATATTTTTCAATATTTTCCAAAAAAGTATATTTTAGACGTTTCTTACTAATGGCGTTTTGATAAATTAATTCAAGCTTTTTTCATGAATCCCGGGATCCCGGGATTACAAAATCTTTAATCCCAAAATCCCGTGATCAGTATATTGTCCTGGATTGGAAGCCCTAGTACATACGTATCTCCAATCGCCAACCGGGCGCAAACCCCCTCCAATTCGCTTCATCCAAAATTGTCAAATGTTGTCCGAACAAATGCGATATGAGTTACCGAATATTTAAAACCTGAACCAATAAATTTGTTGGTTAATACATTTTGAGTTTCTAATAATATCTTGTTGTCGCAATAATTACAATCTGAGTTGTTTGTCCGTCCGATTTTTGTGAGATGTTATCTCAATGGATTATGTTCTGCAAGGAGAGTCAGTTTTTTGTAGCTGGAGATACTGTTAGGCCTTGGAGACAGTGAAGATTATGTTAGCCTTTGTTTTTCTCATGCCAGTTGCTCGTTTAGCTTTATCTTTATCCCAGTTTAATACCATCTTCATAATGTGGGTTTTTGTGATCCCGCAAGATTGTCGGCTTGCTCATTGCCTTCGATCCCGGAATGTTCTGGTCCCACATCATCTTTACTTCTGCTAGTTTTTTCAGGGATCATTTGCAATTCCACACAGTTTTAGACTTGTAGGCCTTCGAAACTGTTTGATACACTTTCAGAAATAGTTTTTTTCGTCACATACAACAAAAACTCACCTGGTTTTGATCTGATAACAGGTGATATCTTACAAAAATTACCTAAAAAAACGCAGATTAGGTTCACATTGATCAGGTCCACAGAATAACAACGATAATAGAAGATAGATTTAGAAGAAAACAAGATATGGTCCTCGATATTCTTAAAAGAGGCAAAAGCAATAGACAAAGTTTGGCACGAAGGCCTTGCCTATAAGCTGGTATGACTACTACCCTAGGAGTATAGTCAATTAAACACATCATATCTTTCTGACAGATACTTCCGCATAAAACAAGTTGGTACTCGACTCTCAAACGCATGAAAGCTAAAGACCGCAAGGTAGTGTACTTGGCCCAATTCTGTGCATTCTTTACACACTTGATCTTCCGCAATCAGATGGTGTTACCGTTGCCACGTTTGCTGACGATACTGCTTTCATGGCATTAGCCCACGAATGTCGAGGCATTCCAGCTCCTTGATAATAGTGACAATATTTTGTTTCAGAATTTAAATTTAAGATGACAACACAGTATTAGTTTTTTTTTGTTTATCTTTTGCTACCGTTCTGTATTTTTTACGAATCTCCTAGAAAAAAATTAACATTCCATTCGTAGCCATCTCCAGTTTTGACTCTTCCAGCCTTCCGAGGTCCACCAGGAGCGTTCCAGGTCCAGAACCAAGAGTGGGACGTCTGACGTCGCCGTCGTTATGGCTGTCCCGATTTTCCGTCCAGTAGCGACCGACCGGACGCTAGAGGGAGGCTTCAGCGCGCTGCCTGGTGCCTCTCCGCGTCAACGCGGCGTCTCTGCTGCGATGCTCTGCGAGTGTGCGAGAGAACGATGGGGGCGCGCGATGCGCGCACGAGCCTCCCCGAAGCGGCCGGTGCGCGAGGGGCGTGGCCCGCGCGACGACGACGCGACGGCACGAAAAGTTAGGATCAATTCTACTTATTTAATACAGCTTGCGTATTAGGAGCGTGTATATAGTTAGGAATCCACTGTAAACCGATTTGCGCTAAACTCCCGGTTTTATCTACACTAAGTACCACGGCGGCGTTCGGCTTAGCTCGGCATTGTGTGACTAAAAGTGAACAAATAGATGGAGTGCTGCTGATACGTTATTGACTTCGACGATTTGACCCTTCTTATCATTTCCTCGCTCGTTTTTTCGAAGAAGCGACTCCACGCCGGACACCATCTTCGAGGATTTTTTGATCAACCCCAACCACTAGGTGAGTCACTCATTTTTTATTTTAACTACCCGGCTTATACTATATATATATACTACAGCCTACAATCTCCACTCTTATCTCTTTGTACGAGATTTAGCCACGCCTCTTCATCTCTAATCTATCCATTATCCATCACCACTGCAAAAGCTTTTCTAGTCCTTCTTAACTCTTAGTTAACATAACGATAATATTTAGTGATTGTAATTTTTGACGATTTGCAAGATATAGATATGTTTTTAAGCAACAGGTTGCGAATTAACTTTTTGTCCGCGGCGTTTTTGTTTTGTTTTGTTGACCGGGACGCCCGCCGAATATAAATTCCGCCGTATCGGATTTTAATGCCGTTTCTGCAATTCGCGCTACCGCGACAGCGTATCAATCCTGTTTAATGATTCGCGAGTCCTGTTGATTTTTGACGATGTTTTTGGCGAATTCGCCAGAAAAAAATAGTTTTGCGTGGTTGTTTTTTGCTTGGAGCGTGCGGCTGAACAGAAAATGTGCAGTGGGAATTTTAAATTGTGCAGTGGAAGGGAATAAATAAGTAATTTACCGGGGATTTGTTTTCTCATTACTACAATGATGGTAAAGATTAGTTCAGCCAAGAAGATTTGGATACGTGGAGTTTTCGAAACCTATTTTCATCACAAATATGTGAACAACATTAAAAAGTAATTTTTGGAGAATTTGTAACGAATAAATTGAACTTTCAGAACTTTTGAAAAGGTCTAACTGAAAAGGTCTGACTCGAAAACGCCAAGTCATGTTCCATTCTAAAATTATCACAATTTTCAAATTTCAATTTTGAGTAGGACTTCACTAGCTAACAAAATCATTCTTTATTGAATTTATTGTAAGCTTTTAATAAAATATTTGACCAATTCCAAAAATATTTGTCTAATAGACAAAATATTTGAGCATATCAAAAAGTTTCATGACCAAACTTAGAGCTGAAAAGCTTTTGGTTCAAAAGGGTCTAAAGGAACTGGCTATTTACTCTTAGCATTTTCAACGATTTTGCAAATGAGCCGTCATTTCTGTAATTTCGTCAAAATAGATAAATAATAAATTAAAGAAGAGGAAACTTTGTATAATTTATGTCTATAAAATTTTTTGGTAAAATTAATAGTTTAGCTGCAAGAGCAAATTCTATTTGATCGAAATCGTGTCTACATTAATAGTAGGTAGCCAGGAAATTTTGAAACTTTTGACAGTATTCAGAACGTCAGCGGTTGCGAAACGTCAATTCAACACGCAAATGCATGGAGAATGCGATGCGAAGGAGAAACACACGCGCACGTATGCTATGCTACGTACGGTATGTGAAACAATATTGAAACAGCTTGATGTTTCCATGGTGTTTACAAAGTCAATGTGTATTTCAAGTGCGGATTGCGGATCGCAATTGTCATGCACTTTTCAAGGATTTTGCAAATGAGCCGCCATTTCTGTAATTTCGTCAAAATAGTTAAATAATAAATTAAAGTAGAGGAAATTTTGTATAATTTATGTCTATGACATTTTTTGGTAAAATTAATAGTGTAGCTGTAGGAGCAAATCCTATTTGATCGAGATCGTGTCTGCATTAATATAGGATTTGCCAGATATTTTTATTCTAATGACAGTAGTATTAAAGGCTGTTTTTTTGACAATACCTACCGTCAATATCTGTCAAATCCTGGCTAATTCGTTTTATTTTAATGCAAACACGATCGATCTCGAAGGAATCTCATGCAGCTAAACTATTAATTATATATATTGTATGATAAAGTCATGTGCCTGGCCACATGAGATATTTTAAGGACCATCCATCCTAAGAATTTAAATAGAACTGTTTCCAGCTGTTTCTAAAATAGAACCATCGAACATATCGAAAAACAAATAATAAGAATTCCATGTTTTAACAAATGGGTTAAGAAATTTTGAAACATTAGACATAGATAAGCTTTCTCCAGAACAGTAAAAATTAGGTTTATTATTGATTAGTACAATTATGAGCTATGGATAGCCTACACATGTATATTTATGCAGCGGCGACATTTCGCAAAAAAATCCAAAAGATGGCGCTGCATTCTTCTCCTCACAACTAAAGCGAGATCCAGCGTACAAATACAAGTGCTCTTACCTATTCACCGTGAGAGTACAAGTAGTAATAACCCAGTAACCACTACAAACAAGCTCCAGCAAAGCCTTTAAGTTTCTAACTAGAATCCGACGGTTCATCCTGTCTCTCCTAGACTTCCCTTACATCCTGGAGATCGCAAGGATCTTCCAACACATAGACCAAGGACAAGTCTCTTCTTTCCTCGTTTAAGATTCATAGTACGAACCTTCTGTCTGACTGAAGTAGCTATGGTGTTGCTGCTTGCCTTGCAAGGGAGTAAAGTAGAGCCAAGCTCTCCGTTGAGTGATCCGGATTAGAAAAAGAGGCAAAATTCATATAAGAAGATTAGTAGAGTCGGCCGGGCAAATCCACACTGAATCCTGTAAAGAGTATTATCATTATATTATGATTATATTGGATTTACTAGTGCCGTTTCGGGCCTTCGTGATATAATTCAGTCTATCGCTGTTCGCGCTGACGTACGCACGTCACGTGTCTGTTGAATTGTCTAAGAATTTGCCAAAATTTGTTAGAGATATGGTTTGGAAGGAAGTGATTAATAATAAGTATTGTAGAGGTTGTGGTAATCGAGAAAAGTCGAGAGTGTTTTTATAAAATTGTGAAGGAAGTGGAATGAAGTATGTTTTACTTAATGTATTGTGGGAAATTTTTCGTAATGAGTTTAGTACAAAAATCGTAAGTATGTTTGATCTTCTTCAAATTTGTCAGAGACTGAGAATCTGAATTTATGTAAAAATTACTCAATTTCTAGTTCCGCCATGTTTAATTTTATCAACACGATAAATTTTTTCAGCAGATAACTTATCTATAATTGTAAAATATAACACGACGGAAAATGTATAATAAAACTTGGAGGTATTGTAGACGTTATGTGGTGACATTTTACATTTTTGTTTATTCCGATAGAGGCGCTAGTAGTAGGAATCTAGCAAATCTTTGCTGTTGAAATTGGTGTTGTTGAAATTAATTAAAAACTAACTGATTCAAAAATTCGTCATAAAATGTTGTCCACCTATGTTAGGATCAATATCTCCAAAAGTATTAATCTTACAAGATTGTTCTGCTATAGCAGAACAATTTTTTCACCTTATTCAGGATGTAGGTACATGATAAACAAAGAATTACCTAAAAGTTTTGTAGAAGTATCACTGATAGTTTTTAATTAATTTCAACAATAATATCATGAAGGAAGCAGTAAACAATATATTGGTATTATTTATGACGCTCAGTGATTTTGCGTCTAAAATGACTAGGCTATAAATTATATCTTACAAATAATAAAACTCTGAAAAATTAATTAAAAAAGCTATAACTGCAATGTTTGTACTTTATCATACTGCGTATGATAAAGTATTGTAATCATGAGGAAAAAGAATTAGAGATTTTAGCGGAAATATGTCCTTTTGGATCCCCTGAACATATTTGACCAAGGTACAAAAAAATTTCTGTGTGTGTACCCGTTTTTGTGGCGACGATTTACTATAATTAATAAACTACTGAAGATATCGGGATGAAACTTCATATTTAGAAGTTTCATGACCAAACTTAGAGCTGCTTAATGCGTTTGGTTCAAAAGGCTCCAAAGGAACTGGATGTTTCCTCTAAGCATTTTTGAAGGATTTTGCAAATGAGCTGCCATTTCTGTAATTTCCTCAAAATAGTTAAATAATAAATTAAAGTATAGGAAATTCTGTATATTTTATGTAAATTCTTTTTGATCCAGATTGTGTCTGCATTAAAACTTATGTTATAGCCAGGATTTCGACAATTATTTTCATTCTGATAGTAGGTAGTGTCAAACGCTGTTTCTTTGGCAATACCTACTGTCAATATTATCAATCAAAATATCTGTCAAATCCTGGCCACTTGTTTTGTTTTAATGCAGACACGATCGATCTCGATCAAATAGAATCTCATGCAGCTAAACTATTAATTTTATATATTGTATGATAAAGTCATGTGCCTGGCCACATCAGATTTTTTAACTGTGCATCTTTAACAATTATTCAGATATTGGCACTACAACAAAAACAAAATGTTGGGAATTGATATGGCTTTGGAAACGTAGCACTTGAGAGCCAGACCAAGCACGTTACTTTCTCCACAGAATGTCTCGAACTTAAACCACCAAACCATCATTTTGGTCTTCCAGGTATAATAATTTTTAAGTAATTTTTAAAGCGATTTAATATGAATGATATAAATTTCGTTCAGAGCGCACTACGCCAATCGCAACGGAAATGGAAACGCAGCTGGGACAGTGAAAGATTATATACTATTAGTACGATACGATTCTTATTCTACAGTCGGATTAAATAAAATATGACGATAGTTTACGTGCATATCCCGTTATCGTGCTAATATTCATTACTGAGAGAAATCCGCTTCCATGTAATTCTTGTTGTGGAAAATATTCGTATTAGGTTAAAGTTCACAACCGTTATTGAACGTTAAACTAAAATTGCAAATGTTTACGTTTAAGGTTGTATCTTTTACAAACATTCAGTTATGAGGACAAATCAAAAACAAAAAAGTTTGTTCTGGTTTTTAATGTCCCGGAATGTATCTTTCTGCCATAAAAAAATAAACGAAAAAAACTGTTCATGATATAAATCCGCCCCAATAATTATGTCCAACTGTCGCAATGTACCATACCACCCTTTGCAGGGTTGGGTTAGGGGGCGAAATATCTAATAAATATCCGTGAAGGGCCATAGTGCGTTCCGCCAGTGGAAAATAATCCGCGGCAAAATTCTAATATAGCGGCCTAATCCCGAAGAAGTGCTATAGTAGATTTGTGTACTCTGCCCAGCCGCGCGGCGCAGCGGGACAATGGGACAACACTTGTAGGCATGTTCGGCCCTTCTACAGGGCTAATAAAACAGCACGAGGAACGCGGAGCGATACCCACTCGAAAACCGCAGCAGCTTTTGTAAGTTGAGCTTTATTAAAACACGGCCCCGATAAATATCGCCCGACAAGTTTGTCGACTGACTTTCTATTCAAATTTCACCGCCGAGCAAATATTGGAGAGGTATTGGGGTATTTTCAGTTCCATGTCGATGCTTCAAACATTTCCGGGCGAGCTTTAGAAAAAAAGTATTTTTTGGTCGTTATTACTTTTTGTCTGTGAATGAACATCGCGAAATTCAGTATTTTTTAATCTGTATGAACAAATCGGAATATCTCATGAAAAGAGAAAAGTTAGAGAGGGTTGAGAATAGGGGATTATGGCGTTTTTCAAATAACAAATTTTCAAATTTCTAGAAGGAAAATGAGTTACCGGTAACTTACCGGTGTATCACCGGTGAGTCAGAATTCCGATTCGATATGTCATCCTCTAAAAATTCATTGAGAATTTGGTCGTTATACGAAATTTTTAACCTCTCTTCCACCACTATCTTTCAGATCAATTTTCGATATGGGGCGAATGCGTAACATGGCGTAAAATTGGTGTGACCTATTGTGGTCCTGCACTCACCGAAAAGTTACCTGAAGACCTATTGAAATTTCGTGTAGATTTTATTTTGAGTTGCACCCAGTAAAGAAAGAGCCTCTAGGGCAGTGGTTCTTAACCGATGCTCCACGGAACCCTGGTGCTCCGCGAGCTTGTTGCAAGTGCTCCACAAAAGTATGAAAGCCGAAATTGTTGACCGTATGTGTTTGAAATAATAATATTTGTATTAGTATATTATTAACTTACAAAACATTCTAACTTCAACAAAACTAACAATTAGATGGAGCAGGGCAGAAAGACCTAGGTCAATACCCCATTCGAACACCAAATGAAATTTATTAAATGAAACTAATTGTGTAATAAACCTGTACACAAAGCTGGATGTTGGAATAAAGATTATTACTACTAGTATAATACAAGTTTTATAAGACAAAAACAAAAATTGGCGCACGAGTTGTTTTGTTATATACTATTTTTTCTACCTTGCGACATTAATTTTACATAAATTTCGAAAAATGCGGTTGTTATCTTACAATTTAAAGTAATTTTATATACAACAGTTGGTAGTTAGTGTAAAATTCACAACTACGACTGACGCGAATCAATAGCGATTGAGATGTCAGCCTTATTTGACACTTGACGTCAATATCATAAATCTTGGAAAACCAAAACTTACTAAAAGTTTGTGATCTAGTGTTTTCATAATGACACCGAAAGCGGTTGAACGCAAAGTAGAAAACAACATTTACAATTTTCAAATAGTAATAAATATGAATAAAATAAACAAAGAATTTAGAACATAATACAATTAAAATAAAAATGGCTATAGCTCTGCTACACATGCCACATAAAAAGTTCTGAAAATATGTAAACATTTTGAAATATGTTTCCTAAAATAAAGATAATAAATATGATGTTTTGATAATATATATTTTTGCCCTCATCTACATATCATCCACATGTTATGTGCGGATTTATTAAGCCTTCGATTAGTATAAAGTTGTATCAAAAATGAGCTTATCAAAACTACTTGAGTAGGCGGTACGTAACTGCTAATATAAAGAATCCAGCTAAATTACCTAAATATTTGACAAACTAAGAAGGTTTTGAAAGTTTTATTATATTTAAATTTATGTTACCGCGAACATGTCAGATGCTTGGAGGAACTATCACTATATACCAAATAGGTGGCTGCATTTATAAACACCAGGTGATAAGTTCACGAACAAAATTTTGTGGGGCCAGAAAATCAAAACATACACACACACACAAAATGTGGAATTATGTGAATACGGGCAAACAGAAAACTTCGGAAGCAATTCCGAAGTTTTCTCTCAATTTCCCTCAAACATTCAAGAGTTGGTTTGTAGAAATAAATTCTAAAATTCCCGTTATATTTTAAATGTTTGCAGAAATACATCTTTTTCTTTTCTGCATCAGACTAATGATTTTCGTCGCAAATAAACTTCATTCGAGTATTCATTTTTTCAATTCGGTAAAAGGTTAGAGGTGATAAAACATATCAACAAAACTGTATTTTAAACGGCAACTTCTTAAGGAATTGAGAAAACCAATAAGTCAATATGAACCTTTTTACTCGAAATGACATTTAGTTTTCAGAAGAAAATCAGTAAAAAGTTCTATGTGAATTTTGTTTCGTTACTTAAATTTATTTACTTTTTATTGTCGTCATGGGTATTGATTGTTATTTTTTCGTTTTCGCATTGTTTGATATGTATTTTATCTTTTATTTTTCTTTGTTTGTTATCATTTCAAACGGCTGTAACTACTTAAGGAATAGAAAAGACATATAAGACCATATAAAACATTATACTCAGAACGACAACTGATTTCTAAAAATTAATTCTGCTGAAAAAAGGTAGACTATTAATATATTTATATTTATTATTTATTATATTTATTATTTAATAATTGTTTTAATTTTAAGTAAAAGTTATGTCAATGTTTTTGGTGCTCCGCGAATTTTTCGTAAGATCAAAAGTGCTTCCGGACTTTAAAAAGGTTAAGAACCACTGCTCTAGGGCCTACGCCCGTGTGGCACGTATCGTCGTTGATATTATTCCATAGGCAGATTTTCAATCTACAGTTCTCTTCGGCCAATTTTGACGTTTACGTCATTATTATTTAATTTTAACACTTTGAACCCAGGAAGAAGAAGATGTGAACGAAGAAGAATTTTAGGTTAGAATTGTTCCATCGTACAAAGAAAACAAACTCCTGCTAGGGTGGAAAACAATAAGCCTGTGAAGTTTTACTGGCTGGAGATTATAAGTATCGATGCAAAAGAACTTAACTCATTTTGCATACGGGAAACACCGCAGAATCGTTGTAGAGTGCGTTGATAGTGATACGTATTGCACGTATTTCTAATGATGATTATAATATATCTACGACTCACATATAATAAGTTCATTGCATACGTATCTATGACTATATAATCCCCATCATGATACACGCCAATGATTATAATGACACTAGCGTTGTATAATAATGACAGTGCGCTTGAATAATGACTTCAAGAAAGGAAATGTCATCATTATACAATGCTAGTGTCAAAGTCTGTCAAAACCTACGTGGATGACAGTTATGTGACAGTTCGCCTCGCCATCATTGACAACTACATTTGAAATATTTGATATAAAATATGAGTCGTACATAAAACGTCGTATTCGACTCTATATTTTACAAATACCTTTTGGTATTTCTACTGAAAATAGGTACATAGTTAAAGATTTTCCATTTAATACTATTTTTAGCATCTCTTTCACAGAAATACGATTCCATCGACAGAAACAAAAAATAGAAAACAACCTTCTTCAACCTAACATTTTAAATAAACATCCTTCATCAATGGGCTTTAAACCGCCAATAATAAACGAGCCAGAAAACCAGGTGTGCCAATAATATGATTCCAATTACTATCTCCTTTAGTAAAAAGGTAGCATCCTACTTAACTTCAGTTGCCTTTTGTGAGTCTTTCCGTGCGAAAAAATACCGACAGAGGCAACCAAGTATCGAATTCAATGAACCGTCTCGTCGATATGTAGCCGTGTTTAAAGCGGATGTTGGATTCATTGCCGATTCTCTCGTTCAAAATTCAACTTTTCTCTCCCTTCTTCGTCTTATTCTCTTATTATTCGCATCTCGTGTGCGGGGAGGTTGAAATATTCGGTACAATGGGGGGCTGGAGTGGTTTTCGAGATCGTTTTGTGGAATCAAGTGTGCGTTATGGAGATGAATGGATGAGAAGTAATGCCTTGATACCTCTTGGAGTATAAGAGATGGTGATATAACCATAGGAGTAGAGTTTCCGTTTAATATGGTCTGGAAGTGGTACGGATAGGTTCAATGGGTAGTTTTTCTTATATTAAGGCTTCTGTATAGTTCTTCCAAAACCCCACACAATAATTATTATTTAAATTGTAAAACTATAGCAACTATTTGATTTATGCAAATTATTCTGGCAAAATTTAGTGGTAAAAAACTAAACTACAAATATAGGAATTCTTTCTTGTCTGACTTGTGTATTATTATTGTGTACTGTAATATATTACGTGTTACGTATAACGATGGGAGTTAGTTTTTAGTGAACGTAACTAGAATAACATTCTGGGGGAGTTTTAGTCTGATGGCATTGCAAAATAGTTCAACGGTCTGTGGATAGATGGCGTTGATTCAATTAGAAAACGTAAATACAATATAAATAATTTATTTAGATGTGAAAACAAGACGTAACATATAGAATGCCGCTTTGGACTTTTTGTGTTAAAAAATATAAATCGTAGCTGTTCTCCTATTTATATTTGAAGGTTGTTTAATTTTTTTTTTAACTAAGTTGTAGGAATAATACCTTAAAAATCTGTTATTGTAATCAGCGCAAAATGTCACAAAAATTTTTTAACTTCGAATCAATCTAAATTCAGGCAGACGAACTTTAAATGCAGTTTTGTTATCTTACAGGTATGTAAAAATCACAGATGAACTGTAGTTTCCGATCAAAATGTGTTCAAAACAAAAACCTCGTTGATAATTTAGTCACAAAGCCCCTTTCTTCGGAGCAAAGCTGATACTATACTGTCATTGTAAAGTACAGGCCATATGACAGCTAAATAATCATACATTAAAACAAAAATCATTCAGCATTTTATTAGTATTTTTCTCTTTTTTCATTTTGTCATTCTTTTTTGCTGCTGAATTTCTTGTAAATAGTAAACAATATACAATTTTTATTAATTTCTATATTTATGTATAAGACCCTCTCTGATCTAAATTTAAGCCAGCAGCTAATGCCATGTAGTGTATTCAGAGTAAAGTATACAAGCTGCTGTCTTTGGATGCTAATGTAAAGTTGTATTCGGAAATGAAGCTCCTTAAACAATCTTCAATTAGAAAATATGAAAACCAGTGAAAGTGTGTTCGCGTCTATCAATAAATACCCCATAAACAAAATATCGATCATTATACATTCTGAGAAAGACTCTCATATAAATAAATCGCCCTCCAAAAGAATTGCTCACAATAACGAACATAACCTCTTCTTGGTCTGTGTTCTTGGTATTTGGCATGGTTGTCATGGTTATAGGCAAAACTGGGAGAGCTGAAGATTACTCATAGATTTCAGCTGTTATTTTAGATATACGTTACAGAATATTTCTAAATATTGACGCGTGTTAAAATGAAATAGCATATTTTTCATACGTCTGCTGTATAATTTAAATGGGCAAGACAAAAAAGTACGTCTGTTCTTAGAACCATAAGAACGAATGACAGCGGTAGCAACCTAACCTCCAATTCGAGCGCGAACGTGTGATGTGAACAAGATGTTTTCGTTGGTATGTTTTCACTTTGCTTCTGTTAAACATGCTAATCTAATGATAGATATATAGATTAGATAGGACAATTATCACAATTAAATGACAGTATTTTTAATAATTAAATATTAATCTTGAACGAACTACCTAGTAGGCAACTTAATATACACAGCTAATAACCAATTCACGCGGTACGTTCATATCTTGGTTCATACGATTTTAAGCGATGAATCACCTTCAGCTCTCCCAGTTTTGCCTATACAAGAAATTGTATACGGTTAGATACTTGTGGTGGGGTGTATTCTTGCCGCAAATAAAAATATACGCGGTAGTTTGAGATTTGGTTGAAGTGTAGCCATCTACATCTAGTAAAACTTCGTTTTGAAGCTTTGGAGAAAAGAACTGCAACCCAACGTTTGAATGTGGAATACGGGAGCTTTAAAAAACACTTTTAAAACACACTGACAATGATTGCATCGAATCTCCAGCAGGTTACACTTCTTAAGCTTATTGGTTTCCAGTCTAGCACAAGTTTGTTTCCTTTTTTAGATCGAACAATTCTTCTTCGCCCAAATCTTCAAATGAAGTCGAATTTTTGTTATAAATCTGTGGAATTTTATTATCTATTATTATTTTTATTAATTAAAAACAATTGCTTAGGTATCAATGTCTCTGTTACAAAACTCTCCATCACGTAGAATGTTTTTAAAACTGGTAAAAGGGAATGTGACAAACAAGGATAAGGGAAAAGACTGCTATATACTAACAACGAAGGACTGAGTGGTCAAAAACGAGCTTTGTCGAGCTAGGCACAGTTGGAAAATAATATAATCAACGTCGGAACTTTAAAATTGGCGCTTTCAGTTCATTATCCTAATTTTAATCGGCTTAAAAAAGACCCCCCGCTCTGCCGTCATTGCAGTGCGCCGCCCAAATAATACAATCGACCCATGGCGTTTTAAAGCGGAATGTTTCACATGTTTAAACTTTCAAATGTTTTTCCTGACAGTAACGCAAATGTCGCTATAGAACAAAGGTGTGTTTATATGCCCACCTTTATTATATAGCGACATTCGGATTACCAACCAAATGATATTTGGTCCTTGTAAGGACATGAGAGGTTGCTTTATTATAACTGTGTTGTTTGTGTATTCCTTTTTTGTGTTACATATATTTTTATGTACTGAGTACAAGATAAAATGTATTGTGTTTATTTTTTGAAGACAGTTGAATCTTGTTACTGTTTAAGTTCCTCTAGATTTAAATAACTATTGTGAATTAGTTTGAGACTAATTTGACCATTATTTTGTTCCAGGTTTACAAGTAGATGTGGCCAAACAGTCTCACTTCTGGGTAAGTTCACATAGATAATAAAAGAAAGATGGTGACAAAAAGGTGTAATGTAAATTTTAAAATAACAGACTTTATATAAAAGCAGGAATAAATACAAAAAAATCCTATATACAAAACATTATTACATTATTAGTAGAATGTCTATATTTTAAGTTTTTTTTGCCGAAAGTTTGCAAGTTTTGTTGTATTACGCCAACCGATAGTGAGTTTATTTCTCTACTACATTATTTCGCATTTGAACATTTGTCCTAATTGTAAGGGAAAAATCTGATTCTCATCAACTTCTTAATATACCTTTTAATAGAATTTGAAATAATAAAATTGTGGTAAAAAAACGGAATGCTTTTAAGTACGTTGTAATACAAAATAACACAAATTAATATTTAAGTACTATGAACAATATTATTGTCATTGTTATTTATTATTATTACTTATTTATCAATTGCATAATATCAATTAGAAATCGACATAAAATATTTCCAAACATCCGACGACATATGCGTTTCCAGATATAGAGTTGAAAACATTCTATTCAAGTTTGCAAAACGCAGAAAAAAATTCGTTTCAACGCTAGAGAATTTCTTCGGCAATGAATTTTAACAAAATATGTGAGATAAATACAATGTCGAATAACGTTGTAAGTGCTGCACAGAAAAATGCGTTCTCTTGCCCACAAAAAAAAAATTTTTAAGCACAACGCAGTATTGCCAGCGAGATACCATCGTGGTCCTTTTTTTGTCTACAGACATATAACTGGAATAATCTATACATAACAAATTATGTTTGTAATGCAAAATGGACACTATTTAATATACGTAATCTTGTGATAAACTAAATAAAATTCACCTTTACTTATTTTTAACTAGTTTCAAAAGCAGTATTCACTTGTCATTACTATTCAAAGTAGAGCATATCTCTTTAAACATTTGTAAAATTTTTTTATTGATGCTTATGGATTCTCAAGTTGCTCATGACACAGAAATTAAATCAACAAAACGTGAACATTTATAAAATTTTAAGAAATCGACTGCCTTCGTCGTGTTTCTTTACTTTGCACTGTTTAATATCGTCGATAATATACATGGTGAGTCACAAGAGTCGCGGTGGCAGATATAGCAGTTATCTTTGGATAACGAAAAAAATATTTAATACAAAACTTGTTTGGACGATCATTTTCTACAACGTTATGTTCATTTATACTGGGTGTTGAATTTAGTCGTGGCATATAAGAAATATACTTTTTGAAATGGAATGCCTGTATATTATAACATATTATGATATTATGAAAATTATTTTAATAAATTGTGTTTGAGAAGTAAGTAATAACGACATTTTTGAGATATGTTCATACAGCTTTGTAAGAAAATAACTGAAACTAAGAGTGTCCAAAGAAATTTGATACGCTATACAGGGTGTTCCTAGCATGTAGTCAATTTTTCTATTTTTTATATGGCTTTTTCTTGAGTTTTTTTTTTTATTGAATGCCTATTTTAGTAGTTTCGAGGTATATGATCAAATTCTGATCTTATTTTTACGTGAAATGGGAAAAAACTCGAATACACCAGTTGACGAATGTGTTCGTCAAGAGCAGTGGAACGGTTAATAATGGTATTAGTTTCTATTTTATTAGTTTTTATTATTTGTTTTGTTATTTAATTTTTAGTAAACTATTTTAGATTTGTCTAAAATTATATTAATTTACCATATACATAGATTCAGTTTAATAAAAGGCTAATTCAATGTATTTTAATTTCTTTTCAATGTATGTTGAGCAATTTTGCCATATTTTGGCAGTATGATAAAATATTGTGTAAACGTGCCGAAAAAAAAATGCGATTTTAGTGGAAATAGGTCTTTTGGAGTACCTACCCTGATCATTTTTGACCAAGATACAAGAAATGCCGTGTGTGTGTGTGTGTACCCGATTTTTGTGACGACGATTCCGGAGAAACTACGAAAGGTATCGGGACGAAACTTCATATTTAGAAGTTTCATAAGATGTTTATTCTTAGCATTTTTTAACAATATTGCAAATGAGTTACCATTTCTGTAATTTCGTCTAAATAGTTAAATTATAAATTAAAGGAGAGGAAATTCTGAATAATTTATATCTACGATATTTTTTGGTAATATTATTAGTTTAGCTGCATGAGCAAACAGTATTTGATTGAGATCGGTCGTATCTGCATTTTAGTAGCCAAGATTTGACAAATAGTTTCTATCTAATGTCAGTAGGTAGTGTCAAACGCTGATGTTTTGACAATACCTGCTGTCAATAGGAAAATATCTTTTAAAAATCTGCAGTCTCATATATGTTTGTTTGTGACCTTTGTATCTTGTTTTATGTTATCCAAGGGCCGCGCCTGACAAAAAGTTTCTACAATTGAGTTTTTTGGAGTTTGATTTGATTGTCAATTGTGTAATTTATATCTCATTTCCTATAGCGCTTGAAGAAGTGCCCAGTAGGACACGCAACATATAGCAATTGCTAAAATAAAACAAAAATAAAGAATCCGACCACTTTTTATTGTATTACAATATCTGACAAATCCTGGCTAACTAGTTTTATTTTAATGCAAATAGAATTTCGTTTACTATTAATTTTATTAATAGTATGATAAAGTCATGCGCCTGGCCACATCAGATTTTTTTAATTTAACGAAACTATTACCTTTTCTTCTTGATGTCCTTTTTACAACAAAACTCATGAAAAAATTAACCACATTATGCAGGGTGTAATATTAAAGTACGATATTGGTAAACGTTATTTTACATTTTCTTTACTACTTAATGCAAATTATTGACAACATAATGGGAAATGCGTCCAACAAATAATATACAGGGTTCCATTTAAAAAAGTCAAGAAAAATCCATTTGAAGAATATCAAAATTGACTACGTGCTAGGAACAGCGTGTATAGCGAATCAAATTTCTTTTGGTACCGTCACCTACCTATTAGCTTTGGTCATTTTTTTACAAACTTAAAATATAATTTTGGCCGTAAATTGTATGTATAATATGTATATTATCAAAATTATCTGCTCAATATAATTCATGCACTAGCAGGTTATTTTTGAAAATTCTTTTTACACAGACAAATTATCGACGAATATTATAAAGAATTGTTCCCCTAGAAAAGAATCAAGCAATATAAAACGACTATACCTGTAAGAACCGAACCAACTTAACCTAAAAAAAAAAAACTAAATAAATAACCCGCCCAGAAATCTCCTAAAATTTGTCACCTCGGCTCACCCGAACGACCATGAATTTGAAGAGACCCGATTACGGGTGAATAAAGTTTCTTAGTGTCATCAGTGTCGCGTGAAAGTAGAGGGCGCCGCATGCCAAGCCAGAAACGACAAAAAATAAGAAGAACAAGAAGAATATATGAAAAACAAGCCAAGAAAAAAAAAGAAAAAGAAACCTAAGGAGACGGAGAAAAGAAAAGAGGCAGCAGCTAGTTTGGTCGGCTATATTAGTTGTTTAAAATGTATTCTAATCCATCTTAATCTGGCAAGGTATGACGTGCCCTTTGTATTCCCGGATTAAGTGCGTTCGGCGACGCTCCTAAGGTGTGACTCCGGTGCCAGCATGGACGAGAGAAATTCGACCCCGTACGAAAGGACAATGCGACAAGGACTCGGCCAATCTATGTCTCTCTGCGTTTGGTGAAATTCGATGCTACCCATAAAAGAAAAAATATCGGCTCAATTTTTTGACGAGACGAATAGTTGACGCCCTGACGGTGTGAAGCGTTGGGCTTTGTTGTCTCGTCAAAAAGTACGTTGAAAAAAGCTTGTTGATGATGGTCATACTTGAGGGGGTTAACAAATACAAGAAGAAAAGTCGATTGGACTTATTTATTATACAATTGAGTACGAATTGTATAATAAATAATAATAATTATATATTTGTTATAATTTTATTACAATTTACATTTATGTGGTGAATATTTGTTTTAAAAAAGTCATTAGACTATGTCAACTTTTTTAAAACAAAGATTTCGTTCTAAAGAAATCTGGTTATTAATTTTTAAAGAAAATTCATAATAGTTATGTAATGTGTTGTTCCACGTCCCGAATATTGGAGGGGTGATAGAGCGTCTTATTTTATTAACAAAAGCATCAATGAACATATAGCCTAACGGCGACTTGATTGTATGGTGTGACCTTATGAAGGTCAAAGTGTTTTATGAACTACATACAATGGTTGTTGAGGAATTTCTTCAAAACAAGCATAACAATATTTTAAAATTATTATTCAAATATTCGGCCGATAAGGAAAAGAGACGATTTTAACCTCAAATATGATTCACCCAGGCGCAAATGGCATAAATGAGTAAATCACGCATAAATAAAAAAATTTACCCTTATTTCCCTGTCGAAAATTGCCCCAGTTGAAATGTCCCAATGTCCCCCAACATGAGTTTTATGAATTGAAAAATTCTAGAAAATTGAACTTTTGATTTCGTAACCGTCAATAGCGGTAATGTATGAAAAATATATGTATAATTATATGAATATACATAATATTATACAATATAACAATACAATATAACATATAAACCTGTGTAGAGTGTTATGAACAGACGTAGAAAATACTTACTTGGTTAACTAAAAACTGATACATTTATCAACAAAGTAGTTTCGACACCTAATTCCTACCTAATTCCGACACCCCTAAATGTTTAAATAATAGTGGTTAAAAGACTAGTACACCGTACTATTATGAAAATATAAAGCATTTTTAGTCAGCCCAACAATATCTAGATATTTTTAGATTTTTCTTAATTGCTGCTATCCTGTAGCGATCTAAAAAGAAGTCGAATTGCAGTTACCTTATAAGGAAAAAATCAACTTTTAGCATAACACTCAATTATCACGATGTCAAGCTTTTAGTTTATATTCTGACCGTTAGAACATTGGTAAAATAAGAAATAATTGTGGGTTGATAAATTTGGGACGTTTACCTTATAATGTTTACAATATTTGTGAATAAATTATAATTTTATCATGAAGAGTAACACATATTTACTGTGAGAATACCAGACCACAGTCACATTATTTTTCTGACAGCCATTTGTGACATTTTGTTTATCACGTGGAACGACATATTTTCTTTTCTTTAAAACTCAGTAGAGCATTTATATCTGAATGCAGAACTTTTCGATGAAAGAGAAAATTAAAATTTGTCAAATATTAATCCACGCCAACAAGAAAAATCACCTATTTGTTGATATTTTGACCTCAACTTTTCCGAAAACCTTACGTCAAAGGAAACTTTTTGTCCAAATTCCTCTGCAGAACAAAGAAGTCTATCAACAAATGAATAAAATAAGTCATTACGTTTACGTGGGTGTGTGTAACCTGATCTCAGCGTCGTCGATTGGCCTAAATAGCGGAAATAGACCGACGTGAAATAAACAAGTTAAAAAGTAATATGTCAAACCCAAACTTCTGTATTGTCCGATGTATTAAATTGTCAAACTGGCTTTGTTTAATTTAATTAATTTAATCACGTAATTAATTATATGGCCTTCCCCTCCCTAACGTTCAGGTGTAACATTTTCAAAAATTAATGAGTATTTATTGCATATTCAGATTGTACAATATTTAAAGAATGTAAACAATGTAAAAATTTCATAAAAAAAAACGAAAATTCAGCGATTCCACAGACAAAAGTCGAGGGGTTTGGCGAAGCCGATTATATATCTCGATTATCGGAAAATTTGTTAACCACTTTAAAGAGGTACATCTTTCAATATTTATCTGAAATTATTTTATGTAGTAGTATACCCATATTTCTCGTCTATAACCTGACGTATAATTTGTTGTGATAGCCTGAATAGTTTTGGAATAATGGATAAAAATATGAGTGTACAAGATTAAAAGTTCGTTAATCTCGTAACACGTCTACATATTAAACGCACTATTCCCTAACACTAGGGCACTGAAAAGTGGCTAATGTGAAAAACAATCCACACTGGAAGGTGGCTGCAAATAAATACACCATAATTTTTTACGTGTAACGTCTTTCCCCAAGTATCTGCAGGGAAAAATTTGTCATAAAATGTTCACACATGTTTGCTTTAATATCTGCAACACCATTAAGCTTATCACAACAAATTGTACATCATATTAAAGGGAAAATGTGGGCACATTTTAAGAAAAAAATTACTTACAGTTAAAGAAAGATTTTGTTATAAGAGGAGCTTGAAAAGGTTCCGAAAAAAAAGTTATTACGCGCTTCGAGGGTCGCTCGACTGTAGGCTGTGGAATCGTTAATTCTACGAATTTCTTTCTGACATTTTAACTGTGTATTCCTTAAATGTTGTATAATCAAAATACGGAAAAATAAACCCATTAATTAATAGTTTAACGATTTTATTTGACAATAAAGTAACCTGCAAACTTTGAATCAAACTTTGACCAACTCTAAACCAAGACTAAAATCATCGCAAAAAATTCCCAGAAGCACCTACGAAACCGATCTTATCGACTTCCGAGAACCCTCGATATAACCTCCGATGGGGTCGCGTGGGGATGATTTGTCCGTTCTACTTCAACCCCGTCGTCAAACTCTAACACACCCCCCCAATCTTCTACGGTTGTTATCTCTACTCTCCAGTGGCAATGTACATAACAAGCGCGTTGATGGTCATCGTGGTGGCGCAGAGGGAAGCAGGCAGGGGTGTGCGACCGTCGATAAGGCCCTTCCGCCCCCCCCAATGACTAGACAACTCTATTAGCGGCGCGTGCCTCCGATGTTTATTGTTTTTATTATCGCACCCTCTTCTTTTCGGCTATCCGCCGCAAGCACATCGCCACTTAACTCCAGTGCCATCTACCGGTTGAACGACGATCGTCAATTTAAATGACGCGTTGGTGAATGATGATGAAAACTGGTGGTAGTATTTTGAGGTTTGTTTTGTTGAGGACATGGTATAAAATATGAAATTTTGTAAATGCAAAAATATTATGAAATATTATTATAACACCCAAATAAACAAAAATTTAACTTCGTCATATTGTCTGTGTAAATCAATGACTTTAAGGTGGTTTATACAATTTTTGCCTGCAAGCCATCGACGAGGCGACGAACGTTCAGAATGAGATGGAGCTATACAAAGTAACCAGCCGACGCACAGTGGGGTATTTGACCTGAAAACCTGGCCAAAATTATTTTTTCCCCTAAAAAGGCTTTTGATGTGTTGTTTTATTTATGTATAACATTTTAATCTTCATACTAAGAATTTGAAGGTTAATAACTAAATAAACACAATAAAACAGTACAAAATAGGAAAACGCAAACTGTATTAAAAATTGTTCTTCACTGCACTACACCTATTGTAAATTAATTATTGCTACAACATTGGTCATCAATATTTTTTTGTGATTTTATTTCTGTTATGTTTTACCGTGTCAAATTCATAAAATAATATATAGCATGTCCAGTTTAAATACGCAGCATATACAGATTTAAAATTGAACAATGCATGTCGTTTTTGAGTTATATGAGATAACATGTTTGGGTCTATTATGTGGTAAGAAAATCCTGAAAAAAGTTTTATTTTTAAAGACCAGTGGTAGAGGAAGAAAATGAAAGTTTACACCAGTCGATATTGTGTATTGAAACGGTACATATGCTATTCATGCTGTTTTCAGTTCGATGCATTCCTTTTAAGGCGTGGTAGTAGAGGCAATTAAGAACCTATTTTACCATATTTATCACTATAAAATCTATTATTTTTAGAATTATTTCAAAATTGTCTAATATTTATACTTATTGTTTCCATGAAAACTTTCGAAATTTGATCATACTTCAAGCTGAAACGGTCGTTTTTTAGTAGTATGACTCTAATACGCATGTTTTGAACCCGCATTCGCATTCCGCATAAACACATTTATCGAAAACGCCTAACCAGTTTCTATTCACAAACGTACTATTGTCTCTCCTCAACAAGAATCCAATTTAAACCAGTGAACTGTGTAAGCGACTATGTGCTTTCGATGTATTTTCTTGCCTTGAATATGAATCCGATTGGCTTCAAGCAAATAATTTCCAACAAATGCATACACAAGTACAAAGAAAGGTTAAGGTTTTTTTCGGGTGATTTTTAAGAGTCTAGGTCATCGGGATTGTTTGCTACACATGATTCAAAACATACAAGATGCATTGAACATAAAGTTGTCAATATCTCGATAACCGTAACCATTTGTATATAGCAAAATATCGTTAAATATGTTCTAAATTACCTCTATTATCACGGTATCAAGAAATTGCACCAAATTACATATAAGCCGGTACATCAATTTCTGGATTTTCCTTTACAACGTATTAGAAATGAAATTACAAAAACCGAATCCGCACCTATCCGCAGCAGATTTTCCAGTAGTTGTAATGTCAAATATGTATACTATAATTTGAACAACTTTCAAAAGCTTAACAAAGCTAAACACTAAACTAAAACACTCAAGTTGTGCATAAAACAGTTTTTTTTTTTATAACAGCGAATGTTCTCGACCCTGCAATAAACAAAATTGTGGGTAAATGTTAATCAAAATAATGTCGAATGAAAGTTCATACTTGGTTCTAAAGAATGTATAACAAAAAAGTTGTTCCTGTAGACCGGAAGTGAGAGTCAATTCCAGAGTATTTTAATTCAAAAGTTTGGATCGGGTAGACCCGAATTCCAGAAATTCGAACATATAGAAATAGTGGTAGGTACATCAAAAAATTCTACTGGAACAGTTCCGTGAGACGTTCTGTATGGACGAGATTAGAATTTACGCAAATAAAGACATTCTTTTCTAATTTTGACGTAGTAATTATAACTACTATATACTCAACACGTTGTCTTACTGGGTTTTGTTTCATATTTTGTAATGTAATCAGATTATAGAGTAAAAATTCAGGAAGATCCCTTGTATGTATCGCAAGTACTTTGATCTGGTGTGTCAAAACTATCCAGCGAGGGTATAAATTAATTTAAAAATGCGCTGTTGAGAGGCTCAAAGTGGTAGAATTAGTTTTCTGCTTTCCTCTCAATTGCGTTGATCATTAGAACTCCAAACAATTAAAGCACAAAGCTATTTTTAATGATGCGTCCCATCCAAATAATCTCTTCCATCAGCTCATCTTCGACCCTTCAATCGTCAAAACAACTAATTAGACAAAACTCCCCCTCCCGTACGTTACAAACACAGACGGCTACTAAGCGTTTATTTGCAAATATCGCCGAACGTTCCCCAGCCCTTTCTCCGCTCTCAAAACTAATGGCCCATCATTAACTTTATCAAGAGAGGATGATCAGGTCACAGATAATTCAATTGTTACCGCCCCTACGTTTATCCGCAACCCCCGAACTCGTTTATAGGGTGCCTACCACCCGCTAATTGGCAGCAAAAATTATAATAAAATCTTTTGATCGAATCTTGTCGGTGTATCACTCAAAAGGACTCAAAAGGACTCAAAAGAACTCAAAAGGACTAAAAAGGACAAAAGCCACCCAATTTCTGGTGTGCTCAATCGTTCGTAGGTGAACATCTGACCGTTTGTGAGATATTAAATAGACAGGAACTCCATCTAGTGGCTTAAGACGACAATAAAGGGTGTTTTCTGAGTTTTCGGTGCGTGTGGATGGCCTATTGTGTTTTGGGAGGCTCCATGCTGTCTGGGATCAATGAGGAAAGGGCCTTGTTTGGATTTTAGGTTGTTTGAATAGGGCGTTGAGATTTTTTGGGTGTAACGAGGCGCAAACTCTGCAGGTTTTGCGTGAAGGAAACTTGCTTTCTACAGTAAATAATGATAGGTAACGTTAAGAGTACCTACCTAAGCTACGCTCTTAGGTGCTCTTAACTTTAAGTGAAGTCAAGGGTGCTTCCTCTCGAAAACTAATGAAAGGATGTGGGTATAGTAATCGAAATCGTGGTAGATGTGGTTCTTGTATTATGCCTGAAAATGGGATTTTATATTTAGTTGAGAAAAATAATGATCACTTATCAGTCCGTCGTTCATCGGCTGTCTTAAGATGCTATTGTTTTAATGCTACAAATCAAATAACTCAAATACACAGAAACAAATTTTGGCCATATTCTCCTGCTTTAAAAAAATCGAAATAGTGTTCGAAAAGTTCATGCTCAAAGAGATTTTGTACCCTTGTAATCTCCACAACAAAATGCTGTTATGTATGCGCTTTTACGTTTGACGTTTAACATCAGTACCACCAGTTTTACAAACCTAAAAGCTACTAAAAACAGACAATTATTTAAAACTATTACATTTTATTACAATGTTATTAACTTTATTCAGCTTAAAATAATTATAATATAATAATTACTTAATTGTACAACACACAAATTTCTAAATAATAAGATACATATAATATCAGTGAGAATATGTTATATTACTGCTTCTATAAAAATATAATGTAAATAAATAAATAGTTCCAGTAGGCTTAGATATTTTCAATATGTTAATTGGCCACTACTGGACTGTCCCCACCGCTCCCTTAGTTGTGAGCCTGTTCTAACAGGCTAACTAATGAGCTGAGCCAGAAGCCAGTTATATGTCATTTAACTAATTATATTAAACAAAATCTGTCAAGCATATCAAAAATTATATATTTCTCTGGTGGTGCAGCAAGTCAATACAAGAACAAAAAGAACTTTGCAAACTTATCGTATCATAAAAAAGATTTTGGGTTAGATGCAGACTGGCATTTTTTTGGATGTGCACGTGGAAAAAACGCATGCGACGGTATAGGGGGGACAACGAAGCGACTAGTGGCTAAACCCAGTCTTCAAGGATCACTTAATAGCCAAATCCTTAATGTAGAAAATATGTTCTCCTTTTGTAATGGACCTACCAGGGGTAAATTACATCTTTGTGGCAAAAGAAGAGGTTTTAGAACACAAAACCAGCCTTTATGATAGAGTTCAGAGATCCAAGCAGATAAAAGGAACTAGAAGTTTTCACAAATTCTCTCCTCAACCAACAGAAGGTGTAATAAGATGTTACATCATATCAACTTCAGAAACGTATGAAGATCACTTAGTTTGATAAGTCTCTTTGGTAAAAAATGACATAATTGCTATGAATAGTATGCTTTGTTCTGTATTTACTGAGAATTTTTAATTAAATTTAACATAAAAATGACAAAAATGTCGGATTCGCTGACACAAAACTGGTCGTCATTTCTGAACTGAATAAAATAATTAAAAAAATAAAATGGTTTTGCACTCCCAGAAGATAGGCAAATTTAATTAAAATAATGATTTTTTTCTAAAATGGTCAAGCGACCCACTTATCTTTTTCTGGACCTTTCAAGATGGATTCATTTTTTGATGGATTTGATGATTGTGTAATAATGATTTACCTATTTTGGTGTATTTACTTTTATGTGTGTATGTATATAAGTAGAAATTGTTGTTTTTGCAGATGCAACCCCGACAGCGAACTGTCATTTCCGGGATTTGGCAGTACTTGCGGTGGAAGTTCTTCCGGGATGGCTTACTTGAAGTCGGCCCCGTACCCGGTCCCGGGCCTAGGCCTCCACGGACTTCCGGTCGACTCGTTGCATTCGTCCATGGGATATCCAGGAGGTATGTCACTTTTCCATTACACAAATCGTTATTAGACATATTAAAATGGTCATAATTAAATATACAATATTAAATCATTACTTACTTTAACTTTGTTTACTTTTTCTTTATTTATCTAAATACCGCATCTTAAAAACCAAATTATTTCTGAATTACTAGACAATTGTTTGAAGTAATTTACGATAGTATTCTATTTAGAATTGGAGGTTCTATCAGTTTCTAGATATTGAACAAGTAGTTTGTATGCTGCATATTCTTAATATTGGACTACATGTATAAGACAATTTCCAATCCAAAATATCCCTTTTCTTTTTGGAACATCTTGTTGAATGTAGATTTTTTTATATTTTGTTCAAACACAGTGTTTGTGGCATAACACCTAGTCAATGACTAACAAGTTATTTTCACTTAACCTACCTGATAAAATAATGAGTATTTTTACAATTTTGCCCATTGGCCCAAGTTGTTTTAGTCTGACAGTTTTTACCACTCAAGTAGACGGCGGTTGTTCTCACTTGCACTTGTTTGAACTTTTCACGTACTGTGAATACACTACGGGTGCTCTGCTTTTAATCACTCCCGCACGAGTTCGAATGGTTTAGTTCTTTTCAGCCGACGCACTAGCGCACTGTTGTCTAGCAGCTGGATGGCTTCAAAGTTGTCGTGGTGGAGTAGACGATCCTCGTGCTTCTTAGCAAATTTTGATATTTCGCTAGTTACCATCTCCATGCAAAGGTCCCGATGAAGATTGGTGTTTTTGATGTACCATGGTGCACCAACAATGGCCCTTAGAACTTTATTTTGGAACCTCTGAATGAGGTTGATATTGGACTGCTTAGTGCATCCCCATAACTGTATTCCATACACCCATACTGGCTTTAATAATTGCTTGCTTGTATAGTAGGAGCTTATTTTGCACTGACAGGGCTGACCTCCGTCCCATTAGCCAATACATTTTGCGGAATTTTAGGTCGAGTTCGTTCCGCTTTTTCTTGACATGTACTTTCCATCTAAACTTGGCATCCACTGTCATGCCAAGGTATTTCGCTGTATCCGCGTATGGAATATAGTTAACTCTCTTATTGGTGTAGTTTACATGCGTGGACATTCCTTCATTTAGTTTGATGCGCCATTTCTTTGTCCAAAGGTCGATTTTGTTTGCAGCTATCTGTAATTTTTCAGTTGCTTCTTCGACACTGTCACTAATCGCCAAAATAGCCGTGTCGTCTGCAAATGTTGCCACTGTGGTTTCTCCCGGAATAGGAATATCATAAGTATACAGTAGGTACAAAAGTGGTCCCAATACACTTCCTTGTAGTACTCCGGCATTGATGTTGCGTAGCGAGGAGTATTCGTCATCCTGTTTCACCCTGAAGTGGCGACCTTTCAGATATGATTTTAACAGTTCTGTATATTCACTAGGAAGCTGCTGTTCCAGTTTCTCAAAGAGTCCATCATGCCACACCTTATCGAAAGCCTGAGCCACGTCTAAAAATATTGCTGAGCAAATTTTCTTTTCCCAAGAGCCTTTTCTATAACATCGGTAATTCGGTGTACGTGATCGATTGTTGAATGTCGAGCTCGAAAGCCGAATTGATGTGATGGAATAGTTTGATTTTTCTCAAGAATTGGATATATTCTCTTGATAAGTAATTTCTCAAACAGTTTTGAAATGGTTGGTAACAAAGATATAGGTCTGTAGGAGGCGGTTTACCGGGTTTGGGTACCATGATGACCTCAACAACTTTCCAGAATGAGGGCACATATCTTAACCTAAGTGCAGCGTTGAACAAATTTAACATCTTTATCACGGCTTTTCTCGGTAGCTGCTTCAGCAGGGCTCCTGATTTCACGTCAAATCCCGGTGATATTTTTCGAACTGAGGTTGGTTTTGATTTCGGGTATTAATTCTTTTGGTGAAATATGGGGTATAGGCTTTGACTCCAGTGCTGTCCAGGTGATAGACTCGGGAAGTTCAGAGGTATGAGTTTCATTCGGTGTAAATGTCTTTTCCAAGTGATCGGCAAAGATATCGGCTTTATCCTTGTTACTTCTAGCCGAAGATCCATCTTCCTTTCTTATCAGGGGAATTTGCATTATCGGTCGCTTTATGTTTTTCGTGGTTTTCCATAGAGAGTAGTAGTCAGCAGAGTCATTGCTTAGCCCCTCCAAATGCCGACCAATAGTTTGCTGTTTGATTTCTTCGGTAAGTTTGCGAAGTTTCCATTCCATATTATTTAGTTTTGTCTTAACTATGGGGTCTCTTGTAGTTTGCCAACGTTTGCGAACTTTTCTCTTCTTTGCTATAAATTCTCTGACTTCTAAAGGATAAATGCTGCTATTCTTGATATGGTAACTTATTTGGGGTGTAGCTAACCACGCAGCTTCCTGTATATCGCCGTGGAAACTACTCTGCACTGCGTCTTCCAATTCTTCGGGAGTTTTGAGTGAAACTGACAAGTTGATGTTCTGCTCTAGGCTTGTTTTGAAGAATGTAGATAGCTCAATTTTTATGTTAAAATCTACTGTTTTATAGATGACGCTAAGCGACCAGGTTTTGGAAACTTTAATGATTAATGGTCTCATTTCTGAAAAATCTACGTAATTTTAATAGTTTTACTGGGTTATTAACAAGTACATATCGGCATAAAAACATTTAAAGGCCGATTCACATTTAACCCAACTAATTCCTACAACTATAAAAACCAAACAAATTTTCCGGGTGCAATTCGCCAAACCGAAATCCCGAAATGCGATTAGAGCGATATTACACGCACACAAATATATATATATATATCTATAGATCGAATAAAATCTAGCGTGCGTGTATCGGGCGCGGCGGGCGCGCATTTGTCCATAATTCCATAAACGCCATTCGTGCGGTTAAACATATTTGTAATTGAAATTATTTATATTATATTCGATAATCCGGAGGGTATTTGGGTCAATTATTTTAAATTATATCGTTTCAATTAACGCGTATTTCGCGCAGATATTAATTAAAAAATAATTCGGCGCGTCCGGCGTCGAACTTATAGCGGCCGCCGCCGCTGCAGCGGCGGCGCTGTCATCGCTTTATTCGCAATATTTCACCGATATTTCGGTATTTTAATACGGCCGAATGGCGTTTTAATATATCAATATATAATTTTCGGGGAGGGGTATTAGTATTACGATAAACGCAACGTTAAATATTTAACAGCTCGGCGAGCATTATAAATATAAATATGGTGTATTTATTTAATAATAATAATAATTGTGGGATTGGGTTGGAAGTTTCGGAATTTCGGGATTGATACGGGATAAGTTTTTTTGTTTGTTTTGTTTTGGTTAGCGGGGATTTTAGAGCGAGCTTGGCGCGGATTGAAGTGATTTAAAATTGATGTTCGGCGCGAGTTAAACGGCGCTACCTAGCGTATTTCATCGGCAAAGCGCTTTAAAGCCGATATAGTTTCATCATAAGTTACAATTATTTGAAGCTTTGGTTGCATACTGCGCCAAATTTTCTATTTTTTGATCGCAACAGAAGACGAAAAAAGAATAACAATCAAACTCTCACTCTATGTATACAAATTATTATGGCTTTAGAGAGATATTGACTGCTTTATATAGGCAATTTACTATGACTACATTGTACAATAATACACCTTCTCAAGCTTTTTTCAGTAGATTTGGGTAGATATCTATATAAGGTTGAAGAATGTAATACAAGAAGCATGATGTAACACTTTTTTTCACATTTCTCTTAAGGTAACCAACGTAAACAGCGACGTGAGAGAACCACATTCACCAGAGCCCAATTAGACATATTGGAGTCCTTGTTTGCCAAAACTCGATACCCGGACATCTTTATGCGCGAAGAAGTAGCACTGAAGATCAACTTACCAGAATCAAGAGTACAGGTAATGAAATATCAATTTTACTTATCAAATAGTATGAAACTGAACCAGTATCGATATCAAATTGGTATAAAGAAACTAATTTATGAAAACACTACTCCAGAAATAGTCATCGATAATATAATTGTCGAGATACCTAGTCTACAAATTTAAATACATATCGACTATCACTTGCAAAAGTATTAAGCCCTGTGTTTGGAGATTGTTAACTCTGCAACTACTGAACAACAAAAAATTAATTAAAGTGTGTTATACTCGTGAATCATTACGACATAATATAAATAACTTTCAAAATTCTCCAAACCAAACCGCCAGGTTTGGACAGTAGCTCGAGAGAAGTGTAACAATGTACCCGACTTCAGCACTTTTAATAAACGCTCGTCTTTCCAAATTTTAATCTGGGAAACCGCATACCCAAAAAAAATCAAATTTACACAGTATAACTCAAGATTTGTCTACAGATTAGCTTTTGTATTTTTCTAATTTTCTTTCCGATAAAGGCTATAAACAAGATTTTCATAGAAGCGGATATCTCGGCAACGAGTATTGGCACGATAACGAGATAGGTACAAAAACAATCGCAAAATTTTGTTTAATGACACTATTGAAATAGATGTTCATTAATTTTATAAAGCGATATAAATATGGGCAATATAATTTTGGAATACCGCGCAAGTACGTCGCGTCGTCGTCACCGGCTCAGAATTCGAGGTCGGCTTACAACCTGCACCACACTTAGAATTAAAACGAACATCTTACATATTTATTGATGTAAGCAGAATTGAAATTGCAGGTTAGAATTGAAAGAATAGTTTGCACATGTACAGCGAAGAGCTATAAATGTTTTTTTTTTTCAGCGCATTTTGAATCAACAGCTGCAATCAAATTTCATATTATTAGGTAGCAGCAAACAAATAAAATAAGAAAACAAAATATTTTTTCTCAGACCCCAATAATATGCATAAGAGGTTGAGTGTGTATAAAATCAAGATAATATAAATACCTAAATATTCCATTCATTACCAATTTCTTGAATTAAGCTTCTTAAGTAACTGCGTTGCCAGCGTAGTGCTCGGCAAAAATTCTAAAGTACTATTTAACGGAAGTAAACAATTAAATATCAATGTCGGAAATTTCTTTCTCAATTAACTATAGCACAGCAGTAGTATCTATCAAACATCACCATCAAGAGAAGAAGGAGTTAATATCGCCAGTCTCCATAAAACATATAACATAAATGTATTGGTTATTACAACATCGGATATTGCGACCAAACTGATATAACGACTAAACAAACCTACTCGGATAGGGCATAGATATCGCATATATATTATATAACAACGAGCGGCGAAAAAAAAAACAGTCTGAATTAGGAGAGTTACCGAGTTTTGTGACAGATTGGTGCTGGCCAAATATTATTTCCATTTGTCACTTTACGCTGGACATTACAGCTGTGCGCGCAAAAAGCACAAAGCGCATGTCAAAGCGAAAACCTTTTAATTTAACTTTAATTAGGTATATAGCGGCCAATATTTCGGTAGACAAAGAATTTAATGAAAGTACATAAGTTCCGTACATGAGTCACTGAAAGCCACAGTGGCGTAAGTACAAAAATGCAAGTCCAGACTCCGCCAGTTCAACTTTAGAAAGGAGAAAATATCAAATCGTTTATTAAACAGCTCTATAACTGCACGATTTCTAATAATGCACGAGTTGTTATAATTAATTAAACGACTTCATTATAGCCAATCGAACATAAGTGAAATGAAACCATTCAACAAAAACATTCCGTCACCTAGAGGTATAACTGACCCATTGCGAGTTTAATGCAATTGAATTAACCTCGGCATACCAAAAAAAAAATAATGTTGCAAAAAGCCACAATACATTTAAAATTAAAGATATGTTAAATTTATGCAACGAAGCACTGTATCAAAAGAGATATGGCAAGATTGTGTTGCATAATATCATCAACAACTGATTTTCGGCAGAAATAATAATAAATCACAAAACATAATATGTATACAATTCCACAAATAAAGAAACAAAATCACGTGTGCTAGTTTAAAAAACAAAACCGAACGAGAAAATGACAAAAATATTGAATACGGTCCTGAGAATTGATCGTTTAAAATCGTCGCGCAATGCCTCGCACGCTTCCCGCGCGTAATCCCCTTTCCTCGAGGGGAACCATCCTATGTACTGATCTATTACATTGATTTAACTCATAAAAATTCCCAAATCATCAATGGATAAGTATTATAATCTAAGTGTATCTAAGTGTGAGCTGAAAAAAGTTTTTAAGTTATTTATGAGAAAAAAACAGGAAAAGTCAAGCAGACTTTTGGGTGCTCTAGCTAGAAAGTAGTCACAATTCGGGTTTAACAAACAGGACGGTCGATAAACATCAAATTGTTAAAGTTACCCAAGAATAATAAACTATCAGATTGTCACAACTAAATTTAAAAAAAAAGGCTTTAGGAAAAGTTATTCTAAATTTCACAAAAATAACTGTAATAACAAATTGGAATGTTATTAGTCATTTATCATAGAACAATAATCCGGAAGTAGTTTAATTCACATGTGACATCACAAGCAACATATCTAGTACAAAAGACAAAAATACCTCTACATAAACTTTGTAAAGTTAACGCAAATACATGCCAAAAATCGATCTACAGCGTCGTCACATCATCGACTCCCACGATTACCAACACGTAGAAAACGTCGCGTACGTGTGCCAACAATAAACTCAACAACACGACCCGGCGCATGCAAAAAGAACCACACGATGTGTCACGATAAATCACCGGCAAACGGTCCGGCAGAAAGTGATCCATTTAGACCGGTGAATAGATTGTTATATATGTGGGCAGGCCCTGCAGTGACTTATTAGGCTATTTAAGGGATGCACAGTCACGTACTTCACCCTATAGGGTATACTATACACTCGAACAGTCGGTCATGACTTCCGCTATACACTGAAAATGGAAATAAAAAAGAGAATACTTACGCAAAGCGTTGTTCTGAGCGGAGGTGAATGAATGTAAAGGTGAATGCTACTTTTGAAATGGCCCGGCCATCATTAGTTATGGTCAGACGTCAAAAGGAAACAGTTTAAAATGTATTACATGGCTGATTTTTGTGTGTATTTTGTTTGAGGTGTGAGTATAGAAAGTGAGTTTTGGTTTTGCTTATGTTTTGTGTATTTTAACTTATTATTCTGCATTGTTTTTCAATTATTATTATTCGCTCTAACTCAATATTCATTTCGCTATAACTCAGTATTCAGTAAGCTCTGAAGAAGCGAGCAACATGGCTCGCGAAACGTCAGCGTTCACAAATCTTGACACACGGCAGAACCCGGAAGCAGTTCATTTTTTATTACTTTTATTGTTACAATATAATATTTATTATTATATGTACTATATAAACGTAAAGTTAGAGTACTTCTTCTTATTAAATTAATAATTATTTCACTACGATTTTCATAACTGCACATATCAAAAGTTAAAAATTGTTTTGAAATTATTATAAATATTTTTTTAATATAATACATAACGCATATTTTCTAACTGTAGAGCAATTGAATATCCACAACTTTGCTAATAAAAGGGCGCTAAAGGCTAAATTTCTCAATACCAGTTTAAACCATAAACTGAGTTCAAATATACAAAATCGGCATTAAAACCCCAGTCCAAATGATCTGATACATTGGGTAATTAATTCTAAAAAGTACAGCCCTCTATCTATTTTAGTTTGTTCTGGAGGATTTTTGAAACTTAGATTTTACGTTGTTTATCGGTGGTTGAATGTTATTATTTCGCTTCATGTGCGATTACGAGCAAAGTAGTTGGGATACAAATTATTATTATACACGTTTATGGATCAGATACATTGGGTAATTAATTCTAAAAAGTACAGCACTCTATCTATTTTAGGTTGTTCAGGAAGATTTTTGAAACTTAGATTTTACGTTGTTTATCGGTGGTTGAATGTTAATAGTTCGCTTCATGTGCGATTACGAGCAAAGTAGTTGGGATACAAATTATTATTATACAAGTTTATGGATCAGATACATTGGGTAATTAATTCTAAAAAGTACAGCCCTCTATCTATTTTAGTTTGTTCAGGAGGATCTTTGAAACTTAGATTTTACGTGTTTATCGGTGGTTGAATGTTATTATTTCGCTTCATGTGCGATTACGAGCAAAGTAGTTGGTATACAAATTATTATTATACACGTTTATGGATCAGATACATTGGGTAATTAATTCTAAAAAGTACAGCACTCTATCTATTTTAGGTTGTTCAGGAGGATTTTTGAAACTTAGATTTTACGTGTTTATCGGTGGTTGAATGTTATTATTTCGCTTCATCTGCGATTACGAGCAAAGTAGTTGGGATACAAATTATTATTATACACGTTTATGGATCAGATACATTGGGTAATTAATTCTAAAAAGTACAGCACTCTATCTATTTTAGGTTGTTCAGGAGGATTTTTGAAACTTAGATTTTACGTTGTTTATCGGTGGTTGAATGTTAATAGTTCGCTTCATGTGCGATTACGAGCAAAGTAGTTGGGATACAAATTATTATTATACAAGTTTATGGATCAGATACATTGGGTAATTAATTCTAAAAAGTACAGCCCTCTATCTATTTTAGTTTGTTCAGGAGGATTTTTGAAACTTAGATTTTACGTGTTTATCGGTGGTTGAATGTTATTATTTCGCTTCATGTGCGATTACGAGCAAAGTAGTTGGTATACAAATTATTATTATACACGTTTATGGATCAGATACATTGGGTAATTAATTCTAAAAAGTACAGCCCTCTATCTATTTTAGTTTGTTCAGGAGGATTTTTGAAACTTAGATTTTACGTTGTTTATCGGTGGTTGAATGTTATTATTTCGCTTCATGTGCGATTACGAGCAAAGTAGTTGGGATACAAATTATTATTATACACGTTTATGGATCAGATACATTGGGTAATTAATTCTAAAAAGTACAGCCCTCTATCTATTTTAGTTTGTTCAGGAGGATTTTTGAAACTTAGATTTTACGTTGTTTATCGGTGGTTGAATGTTATTATTTCGCTTCATATGCGATTACGAGCAAAGTAGTTGGTATACAAATTATTATTATACACGTTTATGGATCAGATACATTGGGTAATTAATTCTAAAAAGTACAGCCCTCTATCTATTTTAGTTTGTTCAGGAGGATTTTTGAAACTTAGATTTTACGTTGTTTATCGGTGGTTGAATGTTATTATTTCGCTTCATGTGCGATTACGAGCAAAGTAGTTGGGATACAAATTATTATTATACACGTTTATGGATCAGATACATTGGGTAATTAATTCTAAAAAGTACAGCCCTCTATCTATTTTAGTTTGTTCAGGAGGATTTTTGAAACTTAGATTTTACGTTGTTTATCGGTGGTTGAATGTTATTATTTCGCTTCATGTGCGATTACGAGCAAAGTAGTTGGGATACAAGTTATTATTATACACGTTTATGGATCAGATACTTTGGGTAATTAATTCTAAAAAGTACAGCCCTCTATCTATTTGAGTTTGTTCTGGAGGATTTTTGAAACTTAGATTTTACGTTGTTTATCGGTGGTTGAATGTTATTATTTCGCTGCATGTGCGATTACGAGCAAAGTAGTTGGGATACAAATTATTATTATACACGTTCATGGATCAGATACATTGGGTAATTAATTCTAAAAAGTACAGCCCTCTATCTATTTTAGTTTGTTCAGGAGGATTTTTGAAACTTAGATTTTACGTTGTTTATCGGTGGTTGAATGTTATTATTTCGCTTCATGTGCGATTACGAGCAAAGTAGTTGGGATACAAATTATTATTATACACGTTTATGGATCAGATACATTGGGTAATTAATTCTAAAAAGTACAGCCCTCTATCTATTTTAGTTTGTTCAGGAGGATTTTTGAAACTTAGATTTTTACGTTGTTTATCGGTGGTTGAATGTTATTATTTCGCGTCATGTGCGATTACGAGCAAAGTAGTTGGGATACAAATTATTATTATACACGTTTATGGATCAGATACATTGGGTAATTAATTCTAAAAAGTACAGCCCTCTATCTATTTTAGTTTGTTCAGGAGGATTTTTGAAACTTAGATTTTACGTTGTTTATCGGTGGTTGAATGTTATTATTTCGCTTCATGTGCGATTACGAGCAAAGTAGTTGGGATACAAATTATTATTATACACGTTTATGGATCAGATACATTGGGTAATTAATTCTCAAAAGTACAGCCCTCTATCTTAAACATAAGCGGAAATGTATTTATATTAGAAATCAATGATGATGATAAAACAATAACAATTTCCCCAAATTCATGCTTGTACTGACTTTGTCAGCTTTAGTTGGAAAGCCTAGGCGCAGATCTTTACAAAGCATGTATCTCATAACGGTGGATAAAAATTCGCTGTAGGGAAAAGGACAAGTGGCGCCTCGGCGAACAGCAATAGAAACTTTTCCAATCTTAAAAATTACGTAAATGGACCAGGAAACAGGATAGTTAGGCCTATTATTACAGTTAAAAAAAGAAATTTTAAAAATTAAGGCTGGATGTGCTCCTTACAAATAAATATATAGTATATCTCCACGGAGTGAGGTACACAGAGGAAACAAATTTTCATTGTGATTTTTCAAAAATGCCAAACTCCTAGTTGCTGATTATTCCGCAGTAACGTGTCACACCCGTCACGGTAGTTTAACGACGATACATAAGCAATGGGGGCTTTTATTATTATTTTGTTGCAACATTATAACAAAAAGACGACTCATCTTTAAGAATTGTTGTCGATGGATGTTCAAACTGACCAAGTTTTATGAAAAACCGTTTTAAATAGCCGTGACGGTCGTTACCAGCACAGCGATCTCTTGCTTTTGTAACCCGAAATTAAAAATTCGCGGTATGACCATAGTGTAAAGTTTCTATTCTAATAAAGTTATTAATACTAGTTTTTAAGTGAAATTTAGGCTAGCTACTATTATATTGGTAGCATCATGTGTAGTAGCTAGAATAAGCATATAAACAAGCCAATTATTAATCTTGTCAAAGACATTAATAACAATAACGGTAGTTAAAATCAAAGTTCTATTACCTGACAATTTCAGATTATATTTTAGAGCCAATTGCCACCAAGGTAAGTATTTTAATCGCGCTACAAGACCGGTGGATTGGCAACTGATTTCTTTTCCGAATGGCACCAGAATTCTTTTCTCACACACTAGAAAAATATCACGAGCCGGGCCTGCGTATAGAGCAACCTCATTACAAGCTTCAATGATATACACTGACATACTCCAACTTTTATAGGATAAATCATCAAAAATGCACTGGTGGAAGCTGGCTATTCAAAAGACACAGAATAACAACTTTAGACTCTCGTAGGTATAATAATTGTAAAGTTGAGATGGCAAATGCCAGTTGAAATCTGGCTAATTATTAAATAAAACACGCTTAAAAGAGCGTTTTTGGTTAATTTCAAAAACTCGCGTGACGTAAAACTCTTCAAATAGGGCGTATATCGCGTTTTGAGTCCATAAAAAGGCCTATCAAGCTGGTCTATAAGCAATTAAGATACGAGGAAGAATGAACGTATAAAGCCTTCGAAGAATTAAAGAACAATTTACTCGATTTTATCTAGCATCTAGTCTATAATACATACACAATACAGGCATCCACTGTAATGCTTTCTAGAGTATAGAATTACCCCTAACAAATAATCAATAGGGTCGACGCGTGTCGGGGTTCTGATGTAAAGGAAGCCATACGCCCACAATGCGGCGCCACTGCTTATCACGAACGCGCAAAGAAACCCGAACGAAGATATTACTATTAAATTAACTACCGATAGCATACCACACCCACCTCTCTATTAAATTCTGTCCACGTGTCAAACAGAAGAGAAATACATATACGGCTTTTGAACATACGGTATTATACAGGGTCCTGCAACTAAGCTCCCGTCTTCTGTAGCTCACTTACTCATTAAGCTAAGAGTTTGACATTTTGCAAGCTTACCCTATACCTCAAGGTACAATTCAAGAAATTATTTTTTATTATACAGGGTGTTCCAAAAATGTGCAACGCTAAGATAATATATTTTTTTAAATTGCATGCTATACATTTTTCTACACATTCGGAAGCCTTTTCTGGTTGCCTACATATCACCAAAATTTTATTGAAATCGGTTGAGTGACCGCAGCGGAAAAAAATAAAAACAAAAAAAAAATTATTTTGCATCGTAGGCTTTAAAAATCAATAAAAGCCACAAAATGCACCTCGTTAATAAAATTTTGCGACGTGCTTATTAAGTTAGATGTAATAGTCTCGTTAACCAAGTGACATTGATCCAAATTATACAGGGTGACCAAAATCGAGTGTCAAACTTGTCAAACTTCAAAGCGCGCTATTGTTCTTATTTTAAATTGGAACCCATATTTTTTTTAGGTGAAACGATGCGGAATTAAAGAATAAATATTGTTTCTGAATACAACCCAATCACAATTCCCAATATTTTAAAAGTTATTCGCCAAAAACTCATTTTTCAACGTTTCCAACGGCAATTTTAGGTAACAAATATCGTACGTGGCGTTGAAAAACAATTTATTACATAAAATATAACGCAGAGAGGTATTTTAGATTTTACTGTACTTAATTAAGTAGTTATTCAATTGCTAAATTTACTGCAAAATTTACCTATAGCCACATTTCCGTCCTTACCGCTATAGGTTAATTATGCAGTAAATTTAGCATTTGAATAACTACTTAATTAAGTACACTCAAATCTAAAATTCGTCTATTATTTTTTATGAAATAAATTGTTTTTCAAAGCCACGTACGATATTTATTATCTAAAATTGCCGTTGGAAACGTTGAATAATGAGTTTTTGGCGAATAAGTTTTAAAATATTGGGAATTTCTATAGGGTTGTATTTAGAAACAATGTTTATTTTTTAATTCTGCATCATTTCAGATAAAAAATTTATGGGTTCCAATTTAAAATAAGAACAATAACACGCTTTGAAGTATGACAAGTTTGACACTCGATTTTGGTCACCCTGTATAATTTGGATCAATGTCACTTGGTTAACGAGACTATTACATCTAACTTAATAAGCACGTCGCAAAATTTTATTAACGAGGCGCATTTTGTGGTTTTGATTGATTTTTAAAGCCTACGATGCAAAATATTTTTTTTTGTTTTTATTTTTTTCCGCTGCGGTCACTCAACCGATTTCAATAAAATTTTGGTGATATGTAGGCATTCATAAAAGGCTTCCAAATGTGTAGAAAAATGTATAGCATGCAATATAAAAAAATATATTACCATTGCGTTGCACATTTTTGGAACAGCCTGTATAATAAAAAATAATTTCTTGAATTGTACCTTGAAGTACAGGGTACGCTTGCAACATGTCAAACTCTTAGCTTAATGAGTAAGTGAGCTACAGAAGACGGGAGCTTAGTTGCAGGACCCTGTCCGGCGTTTTCAGCAACATATTTTTAGAAAGAATATGCGTTACTGCGATACTGGTTTTACAAATAAAATGTTAAACTTTAATGAGTTATTTGTTTAGTGATTTTTGTCAAATTTCCACATAACCGTAATACCCTATAATTAAAGTGTCGTATTGTGTACTTATACAAGATAAAAAACAATGCGAATGTATAAAGAAATTGTATTAGAAATAGACGTACAAAATTACAAACGGGTTACAAACGGATTTATCCTCACTGAAAAATATATGCAGTATGCATACGCCCAGTTTGCATCTTTCTCTGTTGTCAATTTCTGCTTCTTCTTATTTGCGTTGTTCTTTTTTTGCTTGTTTCAGGTTTGGTTTAAAAATAGACGAGCCAAGTGCAGACAGCAACAGAAGCAACACAACCAGCAGCAAAGCGCCGAGAAGACGACGAGAATTAAGAACAAAACGACAACGTCCATCCTGGCCAAATCTTCACCGCCTGTTTCCAATAATACCAACACCAGGTAAGGAAATATACTAAAAATAACTAATGATCTGTAATTTTGTAATAATTTGTAATAAAGAATGGGTAATAATTGAGCCATTAACCAATGAGAAAGTAATTTTAACAAAGTTGTAATTACAGAAGAATCATCTCAGTTTAAGACAATGACTGTTCATCATCTTTATTCTAACGTTAAAAAAATAAAAATCAACTAGCTATATTCTATACCGATTGAAATAAATTTATAACAGATTTAATTAATGAGTCGCTGAATACGTGAACAGTACCTGACTCCTGGAAAGTAAGCACCGTTATACCAAATCAAAAATTTGTAAATAATACCACTAAATACGAACAGTTTGGGCCTCTCAACGTGTAACCAAAACTTGAAAAAAATACTAGAAATCATTGTTAAACAACAAGGCTGGGATGAAAATAAATTTATTGCAGGTTTTGGATAAGAGAATTAGAAGACAAAGAAACGATTGTTGCAGTGTTTGTAGACTTGAAAAGAGCGTTCGTGAACTATTTTTTTGAACTAATTTTCGCCGAAAATTATTACAAAATCCGGAAACTTAAGGAATCATACGAAAAGACTTGAAATGGTTTGAAAACTATTTAACAAACAGGAGACAAACGGTTAGGACTGGATCAAATAAGTCATTCGAAAATAATAAGTAACATCAAAATAACAGTTTTTATTGGGGAAGAATATTCCAGACTAGTTTATAATAAGTACCTAATGTTTGAATGTATTGAAAACAAAAGCTATGATATTGGGAAATAGAAATTCGGTAAAAAGACCCCACTCTACCAATTGCCATCGATAACGCAATTATTATCGATATAGTGGACAAATTTAAATATCTAGGTGCCATATTACAGTGCTAACATGAATGCGATAATGGAAAAAAATCACTTCAGATTACCAAAATATACAAAAAGCAGTACGCAAAACTCATTTTAAGGCTCCTGTCTCAATTGAAATAGCGAACAGTGGCAAACTTCTCTCCAAAGCTTCGAAATGAAAAGTCACCAGATGTAGATGGTGCTACTATAAACAAAAGTAGACACGTATTTTTTTTTTTCTTCGAAATTTTGATTCTTAATTGTGTCCTGTCGAGGCCTGAAATTTACAAAAAAGAAAAATGTTGGTATTTTTCGAATAATTGTTCGGGGTTTGGGAAAACTTAAGATTAAAGTTATAGAACTTGTAGAGGACTTTCCAAGAAAGAATTTGACCTGTCATACATATGGATTTTATCCCCCCAACCTACCCCCTCAGTGCCCTGAAAACTAATCTTAAATGAAAAAATGTAGATTCTTCAGAAAACTGACATAATTATTTCATTTTCTTCTTTTTTCTCATAGAAATCATTATTATAAGTCTAGTGGGATGTTTATAAACATTTGTCAGTTAATTATTATTTGTTTAAACAGATTCTATTTGTTTAAATAATTCGTTTTTCTCGAAAATCCGCCTGAATTCTGTTTTCTGCGCTTGAAATGGCAGTTCATTATATTAGAGTGACATTATTCATTTAAAAATCCTCCTATAGTTTAAACAATAAATTATTATTCATTTTCAACTTTCTTCTAAATCTGGTAGAAAAGTCGACATTTTTGTTAAAAGAACTTATAAATTTTATGTACGAGATAGCCCAAGTGATATCATTTATATTTTGGGATGACTTCCATTGTTTAGATAACAAAATATTATTCGCTTTCAATATCATTTACTCGAAAAAAATTGATTGATTAAAATCCTTTTTTTAGGGAAATTGGCGACTTTTTTATATTTATTTTCCTAAAGTCAACCAATTTTATTAATCACATTTATTTCGCCATTTCTTATTCTGATTTCCTTGTTAATTTGTTGCTGTCTGAAAACTGTCCCCTGTACTCTAATTTGTAGAAATATTGAAAACCATCACAAATATAAATGTAATAAAATGAATATAAAAGAACTTGAGAATAACAGTTGGCTTTAAAAATAGGAAGAAATTTTTTAATCAATAATCGCATTCTAAAATAATAAAATGCCTTTCGATCTCAGGAAACGGAATTCAGACGGATTTTCGAGAAAAACGAACAATTTAAACAAATAGAATTTGTTTAAACAAATGGTAATTAACTGACAATTGTTTATAACCATTCCACTAGACTTATACGAATTATTGCTATGAAAAAAAAAAGAATGAAATGATTAGAACGGTCAATTTTCTGAAGAGAATGTAAATTTGGTCATTTTAGGGTAGTTTTCATGGCACTGTGGGGGCGGGGGGGCGTGAAATCCATATGTATAATAGCCAAATTCTTCCTTGAAAAGTCCTCTACAAGATGTATATTTTTAATCTTCAGTTTTCCCAAACCCCGAACAATTATTCGAAAAATACCAAAAAATTTCCATTCCCCATGCATTTTATCACAAAAAATTTTGCAATGCATTTTTGGACCACCCTAATAGACATGTCTGTTTTTATTTCGTATTTATTACATTAGACGTATAGTATAACCTAAAGTAATTAATGTATTGCTTTCAATTTGTACAAATATTCAAACTGGACTGTGTTTGAGTTTTCTAGTCGATGATATAGTACATACTTTCACAATCGTCGCTATTGTAAACATGGTTGCCAACTTATTACAAACACGAACTACAATACTCCAGAGTGCAAGTCTAGAGAAGTTCAGAAGAAAACAACTTGTGCTCTTATAGTCGCAATATTTAATTATATTTTATAATGTATTACTGCAGGCAATAATCAGACGCAACTGCCATAGGAAAGCACATTTCTATATTTGTAGTCCACACCAAAATCTGCATATATAATGTTCATAAATATTGAAATTCCTTTCCAATGGCAATTACATAAGGAACTTCAGAATCGAATGGTAGCGAGCATTTCGCGATTGGCACAATAATTACGACGTGGGTTATTTTCGCGTTTTCAAGGTCGGAGACGGGACCTGTAAATTAGGGTGACCAACCGTCCCGATTTGGGCGGGACAGTCCCGAATTTTAACAACTCGTCCCGACTTGTACAGCGTCCCGAATTTTGTCCCGATTTTTGAAACTTTTATTCTTATGTCCAGGATTTTGTAATACAATTCGAATTTCCAAGATATCCATGAACATAAATTAGATTCCCAATTATTATCTGAAAGAAGGGTTGTCTATCTATAACGAATTTTAAGCGCAACCTTAGCGACCATAATAATTATGTGAGCACGCGTAGTGAATAGCCGGTTGGCTGGTGACAATCTAGTCCTTGTGACGGTGTACTATTGCTTATAATAAAAAAACTAATCTGACTTAAATAAAAATGCTTGTTAGTCTTTTGTGGAATCGTTTGAGCGGGGTAAGATTTAGTGGCCAGGTCGCGTTGGATCATTTTTATTTTTTGATTTTCAAATTGAATCAGTCAACACAATACAAAACATATTTTTGTTATTATCAGATTTCTATTTTACACATTTGTTGGTATTCATAAAATTCGCCATAGCAAATCACAGATATATTGATCCTAATAATTTGTAATGAAAGAGAAAAATATATGTTACCGATCTATTTTATTCTGTTCTTGGGATTTCTTCTATCTAGATTAATTTCTTCCAAAAATATGGAATACAAAGACAAAAAAAGCAAATGCACGTTCAATGACAACATACAAAAGCAATTTCGTTTTTTTGAAAATTACTAGGCCTAATTCCCACCAGAACAAAATGCAGTTTTACATCGGCGGAGGTCACCGAAACGATATTGGAAAACATACATCGAATAAACAGAAGCAATGCATGATGTCGCAAGTTCATCGAAATTAAGTACTTGTTTTAGAGCCGTAACATAGGGGAACCAGAAAAGATTTTGGCTTGCAAACAAGGCACATATGCATACCACTGTCTGTATCACAACCACAATTTTCGATTAATAGACTGCACGTCAAAACTTCTAATGTAAATGTTTGAAATATGAACATGTCTCTCGTACGAACTAATACAGAAGCAAGTATAACAAATGTGTTTTATCCTGTAGTAAAGAAATAGTTGAGAAGAAATGTGAGGAAATGCAATTTTGTGACAATATTTCCTGACACATCTAGCCAGAGATAAAAATTCTCCCTCTCCCAGGAGAGGGAGAATGTATATGATGTCCAAAAATGTATTCAAATAAATATTTTAAATGTTCACGAAAATATTCGCGAGACGGCTGAAGTATTGTCCAATCAAATTATGGATTCATTGCAGTACAAATACCAATTTTGGCGGTACAGAACGAGGAGGAGAGAACAATGTTTTTAAAAAATAAGAGATCGTCTAGACGGGAAGAATAGAGTCAAGTAATAGTGCAATTTGTAAAAGTTAAAGAAACTATTAAATTTTATTATATTTTGTTTTATTTTATATTTATTCTGATATAGGTATGTTTCAATATATGCATACAGTTTATTTAATGATTATTTTTAGTTAAAAAATACTATCATAATAAAAATGGTGTTTTAAGTTAGGTTCTTGTGGCACAATTTGTAAAAATTGTAGAATTGTGTTTGATTTATGTCGTGTTATGTGTCTTTTTTTGTTTTAACTAGTGAAAGTTAAAGAATGTTTGTGTTATCTATATTGTTATTTCTTAAGCTTCTTTTCTTTTATTGAAAGGGAAAGCGTATATTATAGGTCATAGTATACATTTGCTGTTGTCAATTTACCCAATCGTACAATTTGTTTATTATTCAGCACGTTTTGTTTAATGTTTTCTACTAACCCAACCCAACCCAACCCTGATCCCCAAGCGTCCCGATTTGGCAATTGAAAAAGTTGGTCATCCTACTGTAAATCCTTGATATTTGGTAACAAATTTTAATTCTAATGACTGAAATATCCCTTTCAGTTCATCGACAAGTTCGCCAGGAATACACACAACGCCACAGATACGTGACAGTCCGAACTATGCGAAAACGCAGATTCTCACCACCAGTGGCAGCACCAGCTCCCCAACGGTAAGCGTACAACCAGTGACCCTCAAACAAATTCCCGCCGATTTATAGTTTCGAATTCAAAAAAAATTTAAATCATTAATATTATTATTATTTCTTTGAATAACATAACATTATAGGTTAATCATATGGTGATATACAGGCGGGATGTAAATTTTAAATAAATCAAAAGTTACAGCCACCCTGGATTTGAACCAGGGACCTTTGCGTTTGTAGCACAATGCTCTCCCATCTGAGCTACTGAGGCATTGAGCTAGAAACGCAAAGGTCCCTGGTTCAAATCCAGGTTGTGGCTGTAATTTTTTATTTTTTTTAAATTTTAATCCCGCCTGTATATCACTATATTACTAACCTACAATATTAATTTGACAAAATCTGTCGTTAAACATCATCATTTTTAAGATAACACTACTTTTCTTTTAGGTTGTATCGACATCTTCGTACACCAATACGGGGAGTTCGAGTATCTGGTCACCTGCATCCATAGAGACATTTTCCTTAGACCAGCATCGTACGTGGTCTTCGCAATCTGGTGTTTTAAGTACAACGAACTCGAGCACGAACTGTTACAATAATTATCCTTATTATAGCAATATGGATTACCTGAGTTCGACAGGGATGGGTCATTCGCAATTTGGGGTAAGAAACTACGATGACGATTCATTTTGGGCATTTTTGATTGATGGAAATTGTTTTCGTTTTGTTGCGCAGGAGAATAGTTTAGAATCTACGTGGAGCAAAACTAGGGATGAAGCTTGGTTCTACAATTCTACAAGTTGGGACCGGAAATAATACCTTGTAGAATAGTAGGAGATTCTGGATGAACCTAACGTTTGACTTGTGGTGTCTTTATTGTTGATATTTGTGCAAGAATGTCTGTATAATGTTGTCTAAGCCTCCGATATAATACATATTGGGTGATTTTGCTGACTTTTAACTTATTTATTTTATGTTGACTTCATTTGTTTCAAAAACCTAGGGATATCGTATTTTTTAAATACACAATGTCCCTAGATTTGTGTATTGCAAGTTGCCTAAATCGAACAAGACAGCCATTTCGAATCACCCAGTACAATACGACGGATTGTATTCTCTAAAACATATTCTTCAATTACATTAATTTAATAATTATACACTGAGTACAAATTTTCAATTGCTCGCATTTCCATAATATTTAGTAAATATAAGTATTTCTTTAAAAAACGAATTGAAAATGAAGATTGAAAACATACCACATTTAAAATAATAGATTGTTTCAATCCAATGTTATGTTATGCGAAAGGAAAGTGTATTAAAATCAATTAAAACGTATAACTAGATAATGAATGACATTTGCTTTTTTTTATTAAAAACAATAGTAGAGATTATATAGCACCATAAACAGGATCATTTTTTTAGTATACAAACAGTGCAGTTAGACATTTGTAATGAAAACATTGCACATGCACGACATATCAAATTACACGTTTCTTTTAAGATGGTAGATAAACCATAGCTAATTTTTAGCTTTCTTATGGCCACCTTGTTTTATTTTGCCAATATTGAAGAATTTTTCTTGCTTCTGATACACGTAATAAACCACACTTGTTTGACTGCAGATTTTTTGACAAATTTCTCCATTTTTGTTTTTGCAGTGTTTTGGAGCTAAAATTAACATCTTTTATTGAACCAAAATTATGACATTTTGCCTTCACTTGTCTGACGATCAGGTCTATCAGTTTTTCCCATAAAAATTACCATTTCTAAATAAAAAATATCGAAAAAATAAGACTAATAGCTCACTTGTACATGAAAAATGAAAACGATTCGGGTTCAAGTGATATTCAAAAAACATTGATTTCATCTCCAATTCAATGTTTACAAAAACAAGCAAAAAAATAGTACCATGGGTCTAAAATTGTATGATTATTATTATTCTTATAAAAAACTATAAAAAATTTCATCCTGTATAAGAAAAACAAAATCACTATAAATGGCGCTATAAAATCTCTAGTGTTCTTTTGTACCAAATCCAAACAAATGTCATTATCTACTGATACACCTTTCATTTTACATTATATTAACCCAAATTATCAAAAATACTGAATGGCTTTACAAAAAAAGTAGTATGCACAACTTTGGATTGTAACGTTTTGTTATTGTGAATATGGTATGTTTTCAATGTCCATAATATAGGCAATTCCTTTTTCAAAGAAATATTTGAATACATATTATTGAAAATACGAGTAATTACAATTTTGTAGGTTTTTTTTTTGCTCACAGTGTTTCAAACAAATCTAACTAGACAAAAAAATGGCAATTTTGATCAAAATTTACGAATACAAACCGTTATATTCAACCTTAAATAAATTAAATAAGTGCAATATTGAGGTTTATAAAATAAACAAATTACAGACAATCTCAAGTTACAGTAGATATTGTGTATCGATTATTTTTGCAACATTAAATTTATTTGTATTTTTTTTTCTCGTAGAACTGATTAAATCTGTTCTCTACTAAGAATCGTGTGCCAAATAATATTTGTATAGCCGTTGGTATACAGGATGTTCCCAATGTAACCCTGGAAACAAAAAAATGTAAATATAAAATAGATTTTTTTCACCACATTTATAGAACATCCTGTATATCGCCAGTCCGAGAGCAAGCTGAAATGTACATATCTTAGAATTAGCCCTAGAACAAGGAACCGTACTTTATTATAAGAGTGATTGTTAGAAACGCTAAGATTGTTTCGTTCCGATGTTAATTTTAAGGCCTAAAGAATAAACGAATTTGTCATGTAGATATTTTTAAATTTAACGAAAACAAACAAAAATAAATTAAAGACACGATGTATAATCTCTGTAAAATAGTTTATTATATGACTCTCATTTGTTGATTATATACAGTTCTTAAACTGCAATAAAATATACTTTACACCGATACGCAAGTTTTTATTCTTCAATTTATTTTTAACTTCCGTCTTGGACCCTGGTTCCGTACAAGAGATATTCCACCATTTCTCTTGATTGTTTCGAATCAATAGTTTTTATTAATTCTTGTTTATTGTCATCGTCATCCGCAATCAAAACATCCTTTATACTCGTAAAATTTGGTTTGAATTTCTCGCATACCATATGTTTGAGGGGTATATCAAAATATAACAGAATCTAAAACATAAGAGTGTAAAATTAATTGTTAGAATTTAAACAAAGAAATTCTGTAAAGAAAACTGTAATAAACAAAAAAATGCATTTGATGTAACAGCGCCATCTCTTGATTAGTAGTTACATTAGTACTTTTCAAAAAACTGTAGAATGTAAACAGCGCCATCTCGTAGGTTATGGATGAATTACCTTGTTTCTGAAGGTTATGTATATGAAACAAGTGACAGGAGCGTTGCCTGGGACCAGAGTGTAGTAACCAACTTCAAAAGCTTGGACAGATTCATTAACCTGATACCGAACCGTGTTCTTTTGTTGATCCAAGATATACGTGTGGCCGTCCCAAGAACAAACAATAATTTCGTCCAATCCGTTTCCAGTAACGTCAAGTTTTGTCAGGGCAAAAAGTTGGTGATCAACCGCTATCGCCCTATAAAAATTTACTAAAATTACTAAAAATCACTGAATTTAGAAAAAAATAAGTAATTCTTTAGAATTTACCATAAAATAATTTCATCCTGAACCAACATTATGGTGCCATCAAGTGTGGCTACAGCATACGGAGTTCCCTTCACTTTTTCTTCGGAACCACGTTCGATATTACCATCCGAGTCCTTGTCAGTATCGGAATAGGTTACGTTGGGAACTGTCCTAAGATTGCCCATGATCTCCGTGGAGATGTTCGGATTTCTCATACGTGAGATCCCGAGGAATTGGTAGTCGACAGAAAAACCAGTCAAATTTTCCGTTGAACTTTACAAAAATTATTTTTTCTCAAGATTCTTTTACAAAAAACTTACCTGCTGGCTTCGTGCTGAACCATGTGTTCCGGTTCCGTAGAATGATCGTCCGATGCCCCCTCTGGTTGGTGCTGAATACGCATAAATGTACCACCGGGTTGGGCTATCAATAGCGACGGGACACCATCGAGTGAATAATGCAATGAGATGGACCCTATTTGTTGCGCGCATTCCCATTTGTTCAAAGCAACGAATTTTCCTGATTAAAACACACAAAATTAATTTAGGGGAAAAACTGTATGCGCCTCCACCATTTGTGAAAAATGTAAATAATTATAAAAGGAGGCACATTTGTATAAAGATAACAATGTTTGGGGATAAACTGTTTATATTTTGTGTTAAGGGAGTTATTTTATGTAGAAATTGGAATCAGTACAAATTATATGGGCTATAAATAGAATAATACGTGCATTTATTGTAAGCATTTGATAAAATATTTGATCAATACCAAATGTGTTTGTTTATATCTGTTTATATTTTGCATTACTCAAAAGGTTCAACCAAAAAAAATCTCAAAATTACCTATGATGTCAAAATCGTTGCTGGAATTTGTTTGGCCTGGTAGTTCCATCCACCTGTACGATCTGACAACCCTATCGGTTAAACCGAGCACCATTTCTATGTTTCCGTCGCCATCAATGTCGCCCAACAATATATCCTATACAAAAAGTTTGTAAATTTTAACATAACATACAGCAGGGTGATAAAATAACAATGATATATTGCTATAAAAGCTAGTCAGATACTCAGCTATCAAATTTACTAAAAAAATTTGGTGATTTAATGAGAGTACAATATGAATACGCAATAATATACAGAGTGTCTTCAGATTGACCCAGCAATACGTATAATAAACTAGAATATTAATTTCTCGAAAAAAGTTTGTTAACCTTTGTATTGGGTGGAATTCTTTGGGCGTGGATCTTCTTCATATACATCTTCGGTTCATCCTTGCCATCATCGGCTAGCGATCCACTCCTTGACGAACACAAGCTTTGAGTGGAAAACGCAAGCCCCTGTTCCGAATTTTTATCCGTTTGGTCAGCATCGTCAAAACTCTCCCCATGGTCCATAGTTGCTGCCGCATAGACATAACACCAACCATCAGCAGTAACAATAACCAGACAATTCCGTTTCTTATTCAGTATATCACCAACTATCACGCAGCTGACAAATCCCAAATTAGACAAAGTCTGCCATCTATCCAAAGCCTATAATAAAACAAAACGTAAGTAACTTAAAATCTTATCTTTATTTTTGATGTTCATTTTAAACATAACCGAACTTTTAAGTGCTAACTCAAACCTGTTTGACAGTTACCTAACTGTAACATAACCTATACATCTTGAACATAACCTAACTTTTAAATGACAGAAGACAAACCGGTTTGACAGTTACCTAACCATACATTAAATGTCAGTTAGTTTGACAGTTCTAACTAAACACAAACATAACCTTTAAATCTTAACCAGTCAAACACCTACCTTAAATATTGCGACATCTCCGGTCTCGTTCCCAACAATCAGCTCGTAGTTCCCGTCATTATCGACGTCCCCAAGAGCAACGCCATTCCTAACGACACTACCGTTAAAATTAAACTCTAAATGATTTATTAACGATATCGACCGCATACTATAATATTTATTTAAAACTTTATTCGATTTATATAACACTTTGTAGCATCGCATTTAAAGGTTGTCTACATTCTGGCACGAAAGATCGCAAGCACTGCCACCGGGAAGGGGGCCACACTATACAAGTAGCTTTTGCAGTAACTAAGCCGACTGAAACTGGTCCGAAGTTATTAGAGTCCATAGAATGCCCCGTGTGGTCGCCCTCGACCCAGCAGTGTCCCTCGGGAACCCTCAGGATGTCGGATTTGTAGCCCAAAGTAGCGATAACGTCACCTAAAACCCAATTTTTTAAACGATTGTTAGTTACATAACCTTAAAAATACCTTGTATTCCTACTATACGTTTGATAATTTTTTGTTCGGGGTCTTTTGGGGATATTAGGGATATTACGTCCCCCCTGCAGACTTCGTGGGTCCTCACAGCCCAACGGTTAAGGAAAACGTAGTCCGCTGTTGCCTTGTCAGGGTTAAGAACAGGTTGCATAGATATTCCATCCACTCTTGCTACGTAACCCACCGTGTCTATTATCGTTATCCCTATGGGAATCCCAAAAAAAATGCTCTTCAAGAAATTTGGAACTTTCATTGAAAAGGTGGATTGCCTTCACAACATAACCTCAATCTCTCAAGCTTGAAGTTAGGCGCGGAGCGGATACGGTAAGATAAGCATTTTATGTCAATTTTATCCCGGAATTTTGCTTCTGTGCTGCACAATTTCATATTTATCCATCATAATTTAAAATTTTTGGTATTCAGCAATGATTTGAAGTAGTAAATAAACAAACTTCCTAAATGATATCAACAATGGACTCCGTGAAACGTCAAACTTACGCGTGATATTAGGTTATAGTCTTTAAACAAGTGGCAATAAGGGCTACATTCTGTTGTGAAATCCCCCGAAAGCTTGGTCAATATTTTACTCCGTTTAGTTTGTAAAATGGCGGGCGACGAACAAGCAAACTACGATTTTATTGAGATCCTACGTAAAATCGAGAGAAAATTCGATATAACGCACGCTAAGTGGAGCGACGACAAGAATTTTGAGATTAAATTTCGGACGCAGATCCCGAGGGATAACGAGGATTTCAACGCTCTCTGTGATGAGTGGGTGGACCTTTTCTCCGGAATAACTAATACTGTTTGGGTGAAGAAAATATCGAACACCGGGCCGAAAATAAGGTTTAGAAAACAATATCAGTGCTGGACGCGAGGAGGTCATGTCGTCCAAAAGGAATTGCTGTTCGATGCCACACGATGTAAGGCTACGCTGGATGTTAAAGTGCTTACGGATAACCCACAAACTAGGAAGAAGAACAAGCATATTAAAATGGGTCTGAATGTAGTTGTCAAAGTAAGTCTTCATTTGTTTTGGGTTTGTTTAAACAATTGAATTGGGTTAGCGACCATACCAACAAAAAGCAAATTAACAGTGCTCAAATAATGTCCGGAGCTCGTAACACAAACAGTACAACTCCTACAACTGTAGGTAAAACTATAGAACTTATAGTGTTTCCGTAACACAAAGTTCACAAGTTCACAGTTCAAATTATAATTATTATTCTATACATGTAGACGTGTTCGATAAAATTTGCATGACATATAGTACTACTGTGGCAAAATAAAATGTGTTTTGTACGTAGTTATTCGAAAATTTGTTATTTTTGGGGTCAGAATTAGTAATAGGCACAATCGAGGTACAATAATCGAATTAGTTGATTATTACATATAACAATATTCAAATCCGCACAGTTTTTAACTAATTTCCATACTAGTGACCAACGTAAATTTTGTAAATGTAGAAGATATTTTCATAAAATAATAATCTTGACCTAAAATAACAAGTAATCGGACATCAAAAGTCTTGAAAAGTTTGAAATATAAAAATATTAACGAACTTTTTTTCATTTTAGATCAATTTTATGCATCTCCACCCTGTTGACACATCTAAAAAAGACGCATTTTTCGTGCACACTTGTGAACCGCAGCTTGAGGCCCCAAGACCACCCGCAGTTCAATCCACAGAAAAACTATCTCGGTTAGTGGCGGAAATGGTCCAAAAAGGTTTAGATTCGACAGCAAAAGCTACGAGTTTATCCTTACAACAAAATCAACCGACAATACAGGAAAATACGACGATGCTGCATCACGACACGCGAGATATTTTACAGGTGCATCACGATACTTTAATAGAAAATGCTTTACAGGGCAGCCAATTGGAGTTGCAAGGTTTGGAGTCGATTCATATCAATCAGTTGGTGCCACTGCACAGTATGGAAAGCATTAAGTTGGAAGTCCCGCAATTTCAGCAGGTTACGCAGGTTCTGGTAGGGGAAAACGATATCGGAGAGCATATTTTGTTATGCCAGCCTACGGTCATGTTGGATCCTATGCAAGTTATTCCCGTAACGGGGCACTCCTTGCAGTCGCATCATTTCGTGTTGAATTCGAATAATATGCATAATCAGCACGGTTATTTGTAATATGAACTTTGATGATCGAAGAATTGTATGCTGGGTTATTATAAAGTATTTTCTGAAGAATTTTGTCATTAAAGGAAAGAATTGATTAGTTTTTTTTTTTTTTTTTTTTCGGGAATGTTCTCTATGATAACTTGGTATAGATATTATGTATTGTATACAACGTACGATTTATTTCAATGGTAAGATGCGCATATTGGTAATTACGCAAGAATATTGTTTGATTTGTATAAAATTATGATTGATGATTTTGTTCTTTTAGATATTTTAGAATCCAACTTTTAACATACACTCAATTATCAAGATCGGTCAAACTTTTAGGTTATATTCTGACCGTTAGAACATTGGTAGAATAAGAAACGATTGTGGGTTGATAAGTGTAATGTCAAATCACCAAACCGGATGTCATAAACTAAAGTTCAATGTTGGAGATTTCTCATTTTATCCAACCAAACGGAAATATGTCGGAGTTTGGGACTTTTACCTTATTACAAAAGAATTGGCGCAGTCCACATAAAAACTCCAGAACGTTATTCTTGCGTATTTTGTCAGTTGTTCTTGCCGTTGCCGAAAAATTCCTGCTTGTTACATTATCCCTGTGATAGCGTAAGGTTGACTTTAGCGTATCGTCAAAGTTTTCTATTCGCATTTGAGAATTCAAAAAATTTAGTATTACCCTATATATGTATATTAGTTTGTAAGTGAGAAGACAAAAGAAGGTCGTGATTTGAGAGACTCGAATTGCTTTTTCTTTGACGACCGTGTATTTATAATATGACTCTTTTTTGAATTTTTATAAAGCATTATTTTATTAATCGAACTATAACCGTTATCGATAATAAAATTGATAATATTGTACGTCTGTTGTTTTTTTTTTTTCGTCTCCATTTTTATTCCGAAATATTGAATCTTGGTGTACTGGTATTTAGTATCACCAGCTTTTAACATGTATCCCATATAATTTAGCAATAAATTGTGTTCAATTATCAGCTAGTGATTTCTATAGTTTATAAAAAAAAAAAACATGGTAAAAGTTGCACTGACCAAAAAGTTTCATATAGACTTATTTGTTTTGTTTATTTCTGTTAAAAGTTACAGCCATTTGAAATAATAGCAAACCTGAATTTGAATCGCTGTAACTTCTTGTGGAATTAAGAACCCAATTAGCAGACATGAAACTTTTTGCTCAGAATGATATTTATTTGTAAACAAGTCAAAAAACTTGCGTTGGTATTTTGTTTTCTCCATCATTTGTCTATGTATTTAGTTTATTATTAATATTTTGAACGTTTTACTTAATTTATCTACTTTTATTGTTGTCATTGGTAGTAATTATGTTCTTTTTCCGTTTTCGCAGTGTTTAATATGTATTTTATTGTTTATTTTTCTTAATTTTTTTTCTTAGCATTTCAAGCAGCTGTAACTTTTTAAGCATTTGTAATTTTATTCCACTTGATATTCCACTTAATAGAATAGATACTAATCATTGTTCACAAAATTAGACTGATTCTGTAAAAAAATTGCATAGGAACAGAACAGAATTTTTCTATACACACTTAGGAAAAGACATTACACTTTTAAAATTACTTATTTTGTACATAAAGATATACGTTAAAGTGAATTTTGTACATTTGCTAATAATAAAAAATACCTCGGTCAATTCTGTCAAGTGTAGGTGACGAATTCTGTGAATATCGGCGTTTTTTTGTTGAACACAAGAAAAGTACAACATAACCACCAACAATCTTAAAATCCGTCACCTAGACTTGACAGAATTGAGCCGGATATTTTTTGTATTATCGGCAAAGGTTCCAACTTCAGTTTAACGTATAATTTGAATGGAAATACCTAATCATTTCGGTGGAATACCGATCACAAAATTACGAAGTATATTTGGTTGCCTACTCATTTCGAAGTCCACCTTAATTTCTAAACACATGGCCTTCAAACAAAATTGTCAGTAGACTTTCAATCTGGATTGTTTTCGACATTAGCAATTTTTCAACACTATTGCCTTCTGGACATATTTCGGGATAAGAAAAAGAAAAAAATAAGTATTTATATTGATATAGGCTAGCTCCAGGTATTTTTTATTTAGATATAACGACTCAAAGTTAGCTAAAAAAGGAAAAATGAATAAGTAATACCTGATATGCATTTTATATTCCAAAATACACGATATAAAAACTATATAAACTAAACAGGATTCTAATAAATAAACAAGATTCTTTATATTCAATTTACCAATATAAATTAAATGTAGGTGTAGCAATATTATATACAGACATGTATTTTATATTCACAAAACAATATTTTAAAGAATATAAAATTAGCTATGAAACTATACAAAATTTATAAAATAGAATACACATGCGCCGTGTATTTCTAAATTGTTATAATCTCATTTGTACAGGGTGATACCAAAAGTAATTTTTTTTAAACAAATAATTTATTCCGACTCTTCGTCTGGAAGCATCCACGTTTTATCTGTTATGCTGAATAATTTCTCCATAAGCATACTGGTCGTTCTATTATGTTTCTCAATAGTTTGACGCAAACTTTCCTCCGTTTTTGCGTTATCATTTGTCTTTAATGTGTCCAATTTACCTAACATATCTTCGACGCTTTCCCTGATAGGTTGCAGTCCCTCCAAAATCTGGAGTTCTTTCTGACACAAAAACTTAAACGTTCTTTTCTAAATACAAGAAAAAATTGAAACGAAAAACCATATTTTTTTAAAAAAATAATTATATTGCAGTTACCTTAACATACGCATTTTCCATTTCAATCAACTCTTCCTGCAAATCATCTATTTCTTTATCGGAATATTGCGACTCTTGATATTTATCTTCCGGCAATAAGACGTTCGAAGGAATCTTGAAAATTTCTCGAAGCCTAGGCTAAAATAGGATATTATTATTATGTGCCTGAAAATGGCCATATTTTTAACGTTTACCTCTAATTTCTGCATGACAACCAACGTATGCTTGGCGTACTCTTGAAATAGCGTAGCAAAATTATTCCGGCTAACTGTAACGTCCATATGTGGGTTCATTTCATTCCATACAGGCTCAAATTTGTCCAGCACTTTCTTTATTACATCCAGTACTGCTGCATGGACTAAAACGACAAAATTAATTTATGTTTTTGTTCGTATTAGGGTTAAACTACGGTATTGCCTATTGCGGTCCTTAAATGACTGTAACGGGGATCGTATAAATCCCAAAGTTAATTTAAATTAAGAAAAGTATTGGGTTATTAAAAATAACGTAGTATCCATACCAGTTGACACCGGTTCACCAACTGTTGACCCATAGTATTGCAGTTGATATTCGTCTTCTTGAGCAATTTCTTTAGCCAATTTATCTTCCATTGTTTCCTTGTTTTTAACTTAAAGTCTACGGTGTATTATTCCACGAGTATCCCAGTAACTTTGGTAAAATGTGGCTGTCCTGCTATATAAGTTTTTTTTATAGATAATTGCCAAAAGCAGTTTGAATTCGAACGGTTTTCATAGCTTGAGCTGTAAACACAAGTGAAGTTAGCGTCATGTTAGCATGAATTTCAAGTTAGTATAAGTGAGTCGCTAGTAGTGACATCTGCCGATAGACAAACATATTCAGTCAATAATACTAAAAATGATTATTATTTCTCATAAGATAACAATGATAACAAACGTTTGTTATTTAGGATGCTAATTTTGGTTTTGAATCGATAAAATCATAATGAGTAATTGGATTGTGCTCTGTCATTCAGCCTAGCGAACATAGATGGCGCCTCACGTCTACAATTTTCAAACTCGCTACTCGTATTTATTTATAATAAATGAGACAGTATTAAATTCAAATCATCGACAACGTCTGCTAAATTATTGAAAAACGCTGCCCTCCCTTTCGTATTTTGGTATTATGTTTATTAGATAGCACTCTTTCCCTTATGAACACTAGGGTGGTTATTTTTATTTAGAAAACCCTACTCCCATACAGTAAGTTAAATTTAGACTTATTATACGTTAAGTTAGATTTTGACATTTCTAGGTAGTAGCGTTGGTTGCACGGGTGGTTGCCTATACGGCAATTTTGGCAGACGTTTATTTTTAGCGTTTTATGCCTAAATACATAATACTATGTGAAAATAGACCAACGAAATAAATAAATCTTCACTGTTTACGTAATACACGTAATTATTTAATTGTTCGAAATGATTTTTGTGGATTCCCATTCAAATGTTTGACTTAGCGTTGTGTATCACTGCTGTTTGTATTACTATTCAACTATTCAGTATTATGTATGTATAGGTTGGCTTACACAAGCACAATTATCCCTAATTCTATTATCCACGCACCGGTAGACGGGTAGACAATCGAAAACGAAACGTTTCGCCGCTGAAATTCAACAAATCTGTTTACCGTGTGTCTACACGTATCACAAAAGAGAACAATCAAAGTCGCTCTCGACGGTAGTTTCGCACATCATGAATAAATTCTATTATTTACCGTGTGTGCTGGCTTCGTATATCGGCGGCGGTGTTGTCGAAAGCGTTTGGGAACTTTAAATTGGGTAATATTTGCTATTTAGAGGGGAATGCTTCTGTAAAATCTGTTGGATTTTTTTCGCAGAAGAATGGATATTCGCTGGCGTTATCTTGTGATGTGTTGTTGTAGTGGATGACCGGTTGTATTGTTTGTTTGTTGTTTAAGTCGAAATTGGAATGGTGAGTTCGAAATTTATTGGTGTTTTTTAAAGCATAGTGTTATGTATAATAAATAATATTATGTTCTTTATAATTTAATAATGTTGTTTTTAGTTAATGCTATATTCAGAGTTTATAAAACATAGATTTATTTGTGTACAATTCATATGCTCAAAATTAATTATTGGATACTACCAATTTCACAACTAGGTTTTCAAGACAAGTGTGGTCAATATGTCAAAAAGAATCGAGGTTTAGGTATTTTTTTGCAATTTTGGAGCGAGTAAACCTGCTGGAAACTTCAGACTTCACTGTTTCTATAATATCTTGATTAAGGGATAATGCCACTCTAGATTATTTGAAAAATCGATTTTTTTTGCTGAAGTGATGTCTTGATATCTTGATATCTTGATGACCTATACGCTCTTATCTTCTTTGGAGGAATTACATCCATGGTGTGAAATATAACACAAAATACTATAAAACACAAAGATTTTGTGGAAATATCCTCGGTACGTTCGTTGAACTGACGCTAACCGCACAATGTTATAGCTGTCCGATGTAACGTGTGTTGTTCTTGATTAGTAGGTAACAAATAGCAGAAATAATTAGTGACATTCCCGGAGTATATCGTGATCGAAAGGAGTCGAAAGGAAGCAGCAGGGTTTCAAATAGAACTAATATGACAAGCATTGAATCGTTTGGAACTAGAGTCGCCTCTGCCTGATCGTATCCACAGTGCACACCTGCAAAAAAGTAATGTCGGTTGAAGATAATTACAATGTTAAAGTGGATGACTTTTAATTATTTATTTATTTTTATTTTTATAAGATTATATAATCAATATTCACACCAACTAAACGTTGGCGTAAAAACGACTAAATTTGATTTCTTCATTTTAATTTAAAACAACTTAGGTCCATACGAAAAGTTGCTTTGTATATTCACTAAATATTTTCTTTTTAAAACTTAGTTTATTCCATTTATAAACTTTATACAGACTTTATAAACTATAATATTTACATATCATCACAGATAGAAAAGATTTCTTGTGTTAAAGAAATGTATTTGTTTGAATTTATTCTTTTGGGTCAAAACATATTTCTTTGACGCCAACAATATTTACTTCATTGAATACTCTGGTTTATTTGCTTGCAGAGATTAATTTATTTGAACTATTTATTTAAGTGGAATAAATATATATGGATACAAACAAAAATTACTTTCCTTTAAAGTAATATTTTAGTTTTGATTTTAAAAAAACGTTTCTTTACACCAATGAAATATAATTTTGATTCTAACATATAAACTTGTATATAAGGAGAGATTTATTTCGCTTAAAGTAATATTTTGTCTTTGGCTTAAAAATAGGTTTACTTCCGCCAAAGAAATCATATTTTGATTAAAATAAATACATTTGTACACAAGAAGAGATTTGTTTCCTTTAAAGTAATATTTTTGTTTTGGCTTTAAAATAGGTTTACTTCCACCAAAGAAATCATATTTTGATTCAAATAAATATATTTTTGATGTCATCCAACTGTATTGTTAGATGGCGCTACAAACTCTCTCCTCGCACTTCGTACATATCGAGAGTATAAAGCCGCGTGATCGACAGTATAGAACTTATAGAGTACAGTGCCTGCAGGTTCAAGTTGCGATTCCAAATCAGAGTACACTTTACTAACTTAACCTTGACTATATGTTGGGTTGGGAAGACCAAGCACTGGTCGAGGATGTGCGACATCCCAAAAAGGAGGTGTGACACATGGCGAGTCTTCCGAAAAATTCTCTTCTATTAATTCCTATTAATTCCTTCACCAAATTAATAATTTTAAGCCATTTAACTCGACCAACAATTTTGTTAATTTAAAAAAATGTAATTCTTTCACTCAACACAATCATAATTATTTGAAGTAAATAAATCTCATTTCTTATAATACACAAATTGCAAACTTTAACTGGACACAAATCAACGTTCTTTCTACTAAACAAATATTTCAAATAAATTTGTTTTTATCCGCAAATAAATATTTCTTTGCCTCTATTGAAACAACAAATTTCGTTGAGTCAATGCATATTTATTTGTACAAACGATATAATTCTAAACGTGCAATTTTAACGTACTTATTATATCCTTCTGTGGCCCAGGATCCTTCTGGTCTCAGGAGCATATATGCTAAAGTACCTATCTATATATACTTTATTAACACCTTGAACCGACAAAACAAATTCTTTCTTTTTACAATCTTGTATGCTGCTCTTTTTATGAATGGAAAGTTTTTATCTTGTACATAGGATTTTAGTACTATGTCTCGTTCTGAAGATCAAAAATCTGTAGTTTTAGTTCTTCTGATTCTGATTCTTTCTGATTCTATTGCGTTTTTCGTTGTTTCTTTTACGAAAGCACAAAAAATACAATAAGAAGGGTTTCAGTTCTTCTATGAGAATTCATTTAAATTAATTTAATTCATATTAAACTGATAATTCATAATCATTGTGCTTTTTCTTTAATGTTCTTTTAAAATGATCATTTATATACTGCTACCTAATACATAATTAGACAGTCACTATAATCTCTACACAATTTGTATCAATACTTCCCATCAACCTTAATCATCCACCATCCCCAATAATAACAGCATCCCCGCAAACCCAATCATCCATCACAAAACATCATCCCCAAATCCTCCATAATAATATATTCTAATCCACGAAATTTTGGGTCATCTTGAAATTGCAGGGAGTCGAATTACGAATGCGGTATTCCTTCGTCCTGTTCGGACTCGTGTTTGTGACGAGTTGTCGGTGCGAGGAAGAGTCGGTACCGGAAGCAGCCTTGCCGCCGCGCAATTTCAACCCTCACCCTTACCAGGCCGGATATGAAGGCAGGACTAGCAAATTTCTACCGGCCACCGGCGGTGCCGGCGGATTGCTGTTGTTTCCTTCCTCTACCCCTGCGCCCTTCGTCCTTGACCGTCGACAATACGTCGCGGGATTCGAAAAGCCCTTCCGGCCGTCTGCGGACGATCATCCCTATCACGTGTTAGCGTACAGAAGGAAGTTGCAGCAGCAGGCAAGGTTCCAGGATGTAAGGGTGAGTTTCTTTAAAAAAATGTACTGAAATTTGTTATGCAGGGGAGAATTAAATGAAATTTTAGGATGTTTTTAAATGTAAATATTTTTGGTTCCGGTGGCTTCCGGTTATACCGGAAGGAGTGTTAATTTTCGTAATTCAAATAGAACAACCTGTGTTTTATTGTGGGTTAGAAGTTGTTTTTCAATTCTTGGTTAATTGTATGTTGCATTCATCAAAATTACTTTACTTCAAACAACCAAATATATTTTTTTTTGGTTGAAAAGAAATATATTTAAGCAACGGATAACTCAATCCGTGCAGGTGAGAATTGCTCTAACTGTTCTCTCGTTTCAATACTACTGGCTCCAGTATTTGAAGGCTAATAAAACTAAAACTATTGAAAAAAAAAATTAAAGAAATTGTATCATACTCCTGAATCGTTTCTACATAAGGGGTATGACTCCAGGGCCGGCCCTAGGCGGTAGGCAAGGTAAGCAACTGCCTACGGCGGCGAAGTTAAGGGGCAACAAAACCAACTGATCTACAATAAAAAAAAGTTTTAAAAGTTGGTGATTCACACTTTAACGGTTTAGAATTTGCTGCCGAAATGGTAACCTAGTTAATTGCTTGCATCAATATCTCCGAAAATATTACTCTTAGCAGAACAAATTATACATCATATTAAAGATACAATTTTGATCAAGATTTGGGTACATGATAAACAAACAATTACTTAAAAATATTGAAAGATTTAGATTTGGGAAAATGTAAAGAACGGAGATATTATGTCAATATCTAGGTATTCTATCAAAAACGACAGAAGTTTGCAGATGAGTTGACAGATGAGTTAACAGTGTAGATATTGACATAATATTTTGCTTCTGAAAACCGTTTTTAACCTTTCTCCCAAATCTACATCTTTCAATATTTTTAAGTATTTCTTTTCATCTTTAAGATGGTGTAAATTTTGTTCTGCCAAGCTTAATACTTCGGAGATATTTGATGCATGTATTTCATGAGAAATTTCACTGATAATCACTGACAGTTTTTAATAAATATCAATAATAATGTCTTCATTCAGTAAACATTTTGATGGTATTAGATAATTACTGCTAAACGCTGAGCGTTAATATCGGCATTTTGTTTTCTTAACAATTGATACGTAGAGTGGTGAGTTCAATATTAACCAACAGAAATTTTTTGATCAGTTTACCAATTTTGCTTATTCAAATTACCGTAACCAATAACATAAAATGGGTGTGGAGTACGCTAACACGCCTCCGCGCCGGGTTCGAATTATTACCTGCACGGTGGGCGTGTCTCAAGCACTAGAAGGAGATTGTCCTTATCAGCGGCAAAAATTCAAACCGACCAGTTAGGGGTTTGCTGCTCACATGGAATATAGTGTTGTGATTGGTTGGTTAAGTACATAAAGCTGCATGAGCTCCATACACTCAAGTCGAGTCCAGACCGACAACTTCTTTATTGGTAATGCGCTCTGCCTTAAAATTCCAGGACATTAAGGGAAAAAATGTAGGGCTGAATCCAGGATGTTTTGCGAATCCCAGGATACCTGGCAACCCTAGCAGTATATCATAACTTATAATAAAATTTAAAAGTATTGTATTTAATTATTGTAACTGTCAATATTTCAGGTACATAAATTAAACATAACTTCATGGTATAAAAATACACATGCAAAATAAATAAAACCCAAAAATTGAATACGAATAAGAACAATAGATACTACGAAACTAATTTAAAAAAACAATTATTACGTATCTTTCCAGTCTTTTGTATTTTTCTAGTAAACGCCTTTTGAATATATTCGGTTTTGTATTCTAGACCTCTAAAGCGTATTTCCTCTTGATAACTATGCTATAAACGCTGTCTTTATGTAAGTATATTCCTTTTAAATTATTGCATGTGTACTGTGTAATAATAATGATAGTCCTTTACAGTCATTAGGATCTTGAGTAGATACTGGCACTGTCATATAATACAAATTTATAGATTCATCATTGATGCACAAACAGTCTGATGAATATGGTAATATGAATATGATATTCCAATAATAGGTAATACAAACCAAATCTAATCTGACGTTCTTTAAAATAATATAAACATTCTATAATTTAATTTTTTTTTCATTGATTCATTTTTACAATCGCATTAAATAAAAATGACGATTGTTTACGTGCATATCGCGTTATCTTCCAAATATTCGTTACTGTGAAATCCACTTCTATAAAAATCTTGTTCACAGTCTTTATTATATAAAAACTAATTTAAAAATGCATATTACGGGTACCGTTTTTCAGTTCTCTTACGCTCATGTTTACACAGAGGGGGCAAAAATGTTGATAGTCATCAGGGCCGGCCCTAGCGTTTTTGCCGCCGTAGGCAAATATCAATAGTGCCGTAAATATATGATTTATACAAAAAAACAGATTTATACAAAAAGCATGATCCAGAAAAAACATTCAACACACAATATTTACGAAATTTATTTGAATTAAAAACACAACCTTTGGAGATTATACTAGTACAAACAATAGGTACTTTTATAACAACAAAGAATAAAGAATACTAGTACAACATACAAGGTTTATCCCTAAATTAAAATATCCTCTTTCGAAACTTTTTTCTGAAAAATCGCGAATAACTTCGTTCAGATCTAATGTATTACTACTCAATTCATATTTAGTGGCCTGCATCGCTAACCCATTAAGACAATTTTAAGTAGACTTAAGTACTTCTATTATTATTTTTAGTTTAGCAAACTATCTATCGCCCGTTCCAGTAGAACAGTTATAGGCAGGGTTAAAAAAATTTGCTAGGCAATGTTTAAATTTGGCCCAATGTTAAGGGAGGTAATGAATAGGTATAGAAAATAAAATAATACAATTGATATTGGTATAATTTTGTCGTAATATTTATTGACTATAAAAGATGAGATGGTGGTAGTTGCTGGTATTGTTTGTAGAACAGCCAAAGATAGGTTAGTTATGGGGCTATAATAATAAAACGTTCAAAATATTATTTGAGGTAATAGGTAGATCGTTTCCGAAGTTGGGTAAATAAAAGTTAATGTCCTATACGACGCTACCGTAAGAACTTTTCGAATATCCTCTAGAAATAACTAATAATTTTGATATTTTGAGTGTTTGTTTTGTGCTTTTAATAAACTGTGTTATATAAAGTTATTATTATACAGTGTTTTATTTGTGATTACAGTAGGACTTCTTAATCTCTCTGTATAAAATTTTCAATGAGTTACACAAGAAAAAAATCGAGAGAAGCGGCCTTAAACTTTATATGTGAAGATCAATTTAACAAGTTTACAGCGGCTGTAAAACAAACAAACAATTATTTGACATCGACAGTTGACATGGCATCACAGTAAATACAAAGACGATTTAAATGACTAAAATGACTAAAGGTATCTAACTAGGTATCTGTTTCAAACTGGTGAGTGCATTTTATGAGTGTGTATAGAAAAATCCAGCAGCATTATTTAGTTTAGTAACAAATGATCTAACGACTTATCAGATATATTTTCGAATTCTTTCACACAAAAGTAAAAATACTGTTTTTGTTAAATTGTTGAACAGAAAATTTAAAATTTTTTAAGAAATTAAACTCATTCCTATCCAAACGAAAAATCAAAACTAGCGTTTGGTAATTTAAACAAATATCGATGACGTCATAACTCTTGCAAAAATCAATGGATTATTCTGACTCTGCTGTCATGCATGACAGAAAGGACGTAAAATATAAAAAAATAAATTCTGAAATGATAATTGGGAGAGTTAATTGAATTCCAAATCGTATCAGAACTATTGAAACAAAAATGTCAAATTAAGATCACCAGACACCTGTTTGTATTTTATCTCTTCTGTTTTAACTTAAAACCAAATATCAAATCGTCTCCTTAAGGGTCGGAAACTGATTAAGGTGGCCACATAGAAATCATGTAAAATAAAAATGTACAAGGCGTTCGTAAGACACAATTAAATTAATATCTGAATTGGCAGGATTGTTAATGAATATCTCGTTTCAATTGTCTCTATATATTGATGATTTTTAAGTATCGAACAACTGCATAAAATAGATACAATGGGGATAAAATAGAGATGTTATCACCCATGCTCTCCCAAACCGAATGGTATATACAACCACACTAAAATAAATTGTAATTAACGCGTCTTGTACATTAATCACATAAATAATGTGCTGTAATCGTGCTTATTGACACGTGGCCCCATCTCGTCATGCAAATTGTCACTACAAATTGGTTCTATATTTACAGTTTAGATAGGTTATGTCTGTTGTGATCTTTGTTCGTTTTTGTTTCATTACGTGAATGCAAAAGATTTGGCAATAAACAATTAGAACGAACGGTAAAAAGTGGTGATATCGTTTCAAGGTCACCGTGGATAGTGCAACTACAACCGGGTAACTTAAAATTACAAAAATTCGAGTTATCCAGTTGTAGTATTGAGGGGACGAAATAGTTTTAATTAATCCTCTTCGAATATTGCGTGACCGGCAACATTTCGCTTGCATTGAAACACAAGCAGATATTCACATGTATTCGAAAAGAAAGGCGTGTATTTAATAATAACGGCAGCACGCGTGTTCCCATTTTTTACGCATTGTTGTGTTGTATATCGAGTTTACACCGATTTCTTAAAAGCCGTGCGAACTAGAGCCTATTTAAATGTCAGACAGAATAAATTCATGTGTGAAATAGTTATTTTTAAGTTGGTTGCTGTAAATGCAGCCGAAATTGACTTCGTAAGTAGGCACTTCCAAAAAATTACTTGACCAATGTGTCAAGTATTTGTTAGGAAAGAATGATGATGTTTATATCTTTATTGGTTGACTTTTCCAGGAAGAACTATGGATTACTTATTTTTTACTTTCTCATACGCAGTATGATAAATAAAGTATTGTAATCGTACCGAAAAAAAAAAAAAAACAATTGAGAATCGAGCGAAAATAGGTCTTTTTCAGTCCCCTGATCATTTTTGACCAAGGTACATAAAAATGTCTGTGTGTGTGTGTATGGCTGTGTGTATGTGTGTACCCAATTTTTGTGGCGACGATTCCGGAGTAACTACTAAAGGTATCGGGACGAAAGTTCATATTAGGAAGTTTTATGACCAAACAGAGCTGAAAAGCTTTTGATTCAAAAGGGCCAAAGGAACTGGATGTTTCCTCTAAGCTTTTTTCAAGGATTTTGCAAATGAGCCGCCATTGCTGTAATTTCGTCAAAATAGTTAAATAATATATTAAAGTAGAGGAAATTCTGTATAATTTATTTCTATTACATTTTTTGGTAAAATTAATAGTTTAGCTGTATGAGCAAATTCTTTTTGATCGAGATCGTCTCTGCATTAAAACTTAGCCAGGATTTCGACAATTATTTTCATTCTGACAGTAGTTAGTGTCAAACGCTGGTTTTTTGACAATACCTACTGACAATATTATCAATCAAAATATCTGTTAAATCCTGGCTACTTATTTTATTTTAATGCAGACACTATCGATCTCGATCAAATAGAATCTCATGCAGCTAAACTATTAATTTTATATATTGTATGATAAAGTCAGGTGCCTGGCCACAACAGATTTGTTCTATGAAACTTAATACATATCTTCTTTTATATAAACAGTGTTTAAACAAAGAGTGTGTAAACAATTTCGAACACTATGCCCTAAACCTCAAAATAAATTGGTTTTGCTCCATTTTGCATGGTCTTCAAGTTTTTGACAAAAAAAACTGTTGTAATTGCTCATAATTAAGCATTTACTTTAAGACGTCTCACGAATTTACAAGGCTATAGATAACCCAAAATACCACCAATATATCCCGAAAAGACCATACGACACATCCACTTTAGAACACCCTGTAAACTCTCCCATAAACTCTACACAATCCACCCTGGAAGTTAATGACGACACCCCAGCATAATGAGAAGCGTTCTCTCGTCTCCTTGATTTATTACGAAACACCAGGGGCGTCACGCTCTGTGCGAGTAAGGGGGGTACACCTAGCCCACCCCTTGGAATCTAATTGACGTTAATAACGATACTGGGGGCATAAATTGTCACTAGCGTCGCACAGAGACGCTGTTTCGTAGTCTCTCAGGTGCTCATAATCTCGGTATGTTTATGGCGTGGACGAGACTGGAGCCTAGCATGCTCTTGGGCTCTTTCCTACCTTATAATTTATAGATTAAGCCGGCCCTGTACGTTATGTACACTAAGGTATTCGAGTGGGGCGGATGTCTGAGCAAGCCAGGGGAGTATGTCAGTGGTGTGTTGTTATTGGGTACTAGGTTTAGGTTGGGATTGTTGTAGGGTCGTTATGGTTAAGTGTGATGAAGATAGTTGTTGTTAGATCATTTGGAATTGAGTAATAATTTAGTTAGATAGTGGCGAAAAATGGTGGATTTAATGGTTTTGGAAATTATCATTTGCGTCTCCTGTTTTGGAAAGAAAAGTATTGCTGACGACACTGCTCTCATGAGAGTAGATGCAAATGTTGAAGAACCAGCATTAAACCCTGCAGAATTCTGTCAGCCGTTCACATTTTACCAACAGCCGAATACAATAGGTATTATAGTCGCTTTCCATTTGTGCATTTCTAAGTTTAACTAAGCTAATGTAACTTCTTAAAAGGGACGCTTCCGGTAAATCGGCAGTATGTAGGCTTTCCAGGTCCAAACATCGAGTTCGCAGGACAAGCGATCCAAAAATCCAGAAAGCGTGTCAAAAAGCAGGAGCATGTAGTAAGTTTTTATTGCAAAATTATTAAGTGCACATAGTAATAGAACTCTTTGCTTGAAGTTCTGCTTTAATATGCTCGATAAGCAGTTTGTTTCAAGCATCCGGCCAGGATTCTGTACATAACTAAAATAGCTGGTGGATGTCATCTCAAAAACTAGTTATGTATCTATTGATTAAATTTTGATGTTAAATCATTTTAAGTCCATAGACTTTGTTTCCAGAAGGTCCAGTTGACGCGTTTATACCTACATATTTCCTCTAAATAAGCTACAATAATCTCTAACTGCGTTATTATGTATATGTATACAGCATGGCCAGAATTGAGTTCCAAAGTAGAAAAAACTTTTCATATTTTATGGAGACATAAGAATATAATATAAATATATATAAATCAAGAAATTTCAGGAAAATGGCAACATTGTGTTTTGATTGACAGACATTACGCAATATAAAATAAATAAATGTAACAACTGGGTAAACGTATTCGGGTACAAGTGGCAGAAAATGCTCACAAAGCGACGACGAACAGACGTTGAGATTTTACGGTTCGTTTCCTTTTCCTTTTGCAGGATGACAGCATAAATCCGGTAGCGTACAAAGCCCTGTCCAAACAAGCAGCCAAAGTTCTCGCAATGCCTTCACAACTCTTGAAGGATACTTACAAAAACCCAAACTATGCCGACGTAAGTATATGTATTTATATTATATTATTCTTCTCATAGTGCGTAGTCATATTTTAAACCTCTTATTTTGAATTACAGTACTAGGTTAGGTACTTGAATAGTATATTAATAGTACAAGTGAAGAAACCACGTGTTTCTTCAAGTTTGCGTTCTTAATTTGTGCCGTTTCCTTCATTGTGCTTAATTCCAAATTCCAAATGTTCAGATCTCCGTCATTTGGAGCATTCTAAGGAGAGTTAAGGTGGACCAAACACCCTGTATTGTTTATTCGTTAAGGTAAGGGTCCAACAATATTGTTATGAAAGATTAATTTATTGTGTTTCAAATTCATAATAAAATATCATATAATTCAACTCAAATTGTAAAAAAAGAGTTATAAATTCCTATATATTTCTCTGTTACAGAGATCGGAGCTCACCATCCTGTATAGCAAATAGCAACACGATTTGAAACACAAATTGATTACTTTGAAATTCGTCAAATTTACTATACAATAAAACCACCACAATGCGATATATGTATGTCCGCCCTGGAGGTATTTCATTGATCTCTCGCAGTATTCAGTTAATTACCGCTTTCTATATTAAATTCAGACATTTAAAGCGCCATCCATATTCAATTTGGTAACAATCACGTCACAGGGCTTTAGTTTGCATGTTCGCGCCGGCTTGCGTCAGGTATTATAATTAATTGAGAACGTATTCCGCCTTCGTGCTGTTGACAGATCACTGGGAATGAATATCACCGCGGGCCATGGGCATTGATGCTTGTAATTGGTTGACCATATTGTCACAGCATCCCGCAAGAAACTTTGCAATGGACGGTTTATCTGTTTAGTTGTAGGTAAAATTTGTTTATAAGTTGTGTTTGTTGATCGTTGATGGTTGCTCAAAGTTTTTGTTTGTTATGAAATAAATTTGAAAGTAGTATTCAATGTAGATATGTAGATTGAACATTTTTTGTCCTTAATTGTACAGGACAAAATTTTCTTGATAATTACAATTTTTAAGTATGATCAAAAATAAAAATAACTAGTAATGTACAGTAGAAGAAAAGATAAAGTAAGTGTTATTTTTTCTGTGGATATATTTAACGCAAAAATTCCCTTAGAAATTCTGATCGGACTTTCATTAACACATTTTTTTTATTCCATTCGCTATTTAAGAAAATACAGTTATAAAATTTTTGGCAATTTTTATTGCTACGAGAACTGAATCATTCTTCTTCTTTTCCACGATTGTACCAAGCACAGTTATGAGAAAAAAGAACGATACAGCATTTTTGAATAATTTTTGAGTCCTTAGAACCCGAGTCGTACATTTTAAATGTGGTATTGCTACAAGGTTAAAAACTGAAAAAATAAGTAACATAAGAATTTTTTGATTTTAAGAAACGTATTTACCTCAATTTATTCTTTTGAATCAACTTCATTGAATAGTCTAGCTTATTTTCTTGTAGAGATTAAATTATTTGGAGTATTTATTTTAGCGAAACATGCAAATATTCCTTTTTTTAAAGTATTTTTTCAGCTTTGGTTTAAAAATACGTTTACTTCGGTCAAAGAAATCAAATTTTGATTGAAATAAATGTATTGTTAATGTGAAAACCTTATCTAACTATAATTTTAGATGGCGTTTCGGATGGAAGGTTTCGAATTTCAGATTGGCCCGATCCTCAGTATACAGGGTTAGCCAAAATCACCGGAACACCTAAATAATTCTCCAGCCGTAAGAACTTTACAAAAATTGTTTAAACAAATGTTTTTTGGCTTTAAACAAGCTATCGTCTAAATATATTTTCAATATATAGGCTGTTTATTTTATTATAGAAATTTGATAACCTTTCCTGGTTTTAAATGAAACAGCCTATAGATTATTATTTTTTTTATTCTAAGATTAATACTAAGAATTTTTTATAGGAATTCTTCAATTGCAAACAATTTCAATTTTCTTTTTCAAATATAAGTTTTTTGTTTTACCTTTTTCTAACAGAACACCCTGTATACTTTAAATTTTAAGAAATTCATCTGAGGATTAATCTTTTATAAAACTCGTTATTTTCTAGTTATAAGCAATTAATCAAAAATCATAAATTTTTACTTGAACCACACTAGTAAAAAATAAAAAAAATACAATAGAAAATAACAACACAATTAAATTGTCTTAGGAGGCCCATTAAAGACGATTCTAGAGTTAAATGTTAGAAACTTTCTCTGTATAATACGTTTTAAAAATTATCTCTGGATAATGCGACAATATTAGTTGCAACATTGTTGCAACATAATTATAAAATCCTAGTATTTAACTTCCTTTAATAAAATATCTGTATATTTAACAAATTCCTTCCTATCATTGTTTCAGCAAAAGAAAAGTTACTCATTCTCATATTCAGTTTCGAACCAACCGACAGGGGATGAATTTTCTCATCGACAATCCCAAAACGACGCCCAAACCAAAGGAGAATACAAAGTCAAGCTACCAGATGGACGAATACAGATAGTTTCATACACAGCTGATGACAACGGTTACAATGCAGACGTCAAATACTCCGACGAGAAAATTCACCAAGAAGAACAAGAAGACAAACCCAAATACGTTCATATCCCAAAACATAACATCGAAAGTAATCCAGGACATTATATTAATTATGAATTGAGTCCTATTCCTCGGCAGTACATCCAGTATGTTGCTGACCAGAGATACAACACTTTTGTGGTGGCTAAAGATAAAGTTCAGCACGTTATTCATGGTAATGTGTTGGCTTCTGTTGACCCTACAGTACCTAGTCTACAATATAGATCTACAGTACCTAGTTTTGGGGTAGTGTTACCAACTGTGTATAGTAATGTTGTGTCTACGACTTCTCTGCCTGTGTATGATGGTGGTTATCATAATACTGGTGTTGAACGAAGGTATATATCTCGTAAACCATATTTTATATGAATATGTTTGCTGTAGGTATTTGCAATAATAAATGTATGTTTTCGTAGTAAGTTTATTTCTTTTATTTTGTTGAATTGTGTAAAAACATCTAAATCATCGCTCTCGAAAAAAACTCCTTACAATAACGAACAAAAAAGAATTCAGACTTTTTTTATTTTGTAATATCCAACCAAAGATGAATGCAAAAGTCCATAAAATTATAAAAGTTTCAACTTATTTGGAAAACTGAATCGCTCCTGTTAATACCTTTCCCATAACTTTATTATCTACATAAAAATAATAAATAAATCGTTAAAATTGCGGTTTTTATTCTTCAAATTTTATATCAACCATCAAATAACTGCCAGAGCAGTTTTCGCAACCGTAAAACGCCGCGTGCGCTGAAAATGCGCATCTGAAAGTTTCGGTCTTTTTCGTTTTTCCCGGTGTCCGAAATTGCTCTGTTTCTGCGGCTCCCGATGCAGCGGAAGTTGTTATTTACCGACGGCGCAATAATTTCTGTATATTGGAGTTGAGTTCGAGTATCGAATCCTGATCAGAATTTTATCGTCGAGGCGCATTGAATTCGTATTGGCGGCTTGCGACTAAAATAAAGATAGAATTGATTCTGGATGCCATGAAAAGGAATAAGGGTGGTCTGGCTGATATTATTATGCACCCCGACATGCATCGTCCGCACAATTCCACAAGAAAAAATAATGCGAGATAATAAATCGTACAACTGGCGCAGTCGAGTAGGATTTTTAAGAGTTTCGTTTGGAAGCGTGAATTTTTAAAACGTTTATCGGGACATTTTCAAATTAGAATTAGATGAAGAAAATACACAAGATTTTGTGTTTTCAGTTTCAGGTGAGTTTTCAGGGATTTAAGGGTGCTTGGCATGAAATTTCCGGAGGGTGGGAATCTCAAAGCTCTCAAAGGTTGTTTGTAAATAAATATTGTAATTAATTATTACACGGTTAATTAGAAAAGTGCGGATGTTGATGACAGGAGCAGAGCTTCTTGCAATTAAGCTTGTTAAGCCTGAGGCAAGTTGTGCTCTTTGTATTTTAACGTGCAAAAGATTAGAGCGATCATGAACGGCGCTTCTCTGATTAAAGAATTTTTCGTTTATTAATTTTGGTGCTGCTTAATTACATGGTGATAGATAAAGTTTAAAATGGTTCGGTTTCCTTATGAAGATAAGTAATATTACTGAAATATACTTACGAAAGAAATTAATGCATCACTACACATTTTTCTCGAACAGATGGTTTGATTTTATTGATTCTTTTATTCAGGTGTAGCATGATTTAATAAAAAAATTCGGGTACTTAATTTATACTTTGATCTTTGATAACTTTTAAACAACTTCACCGATTTTTGTGATTTGTTCGGCAGATTGTAAGAAACATTCGGAGAATTGTAAAATTCTGTTACAATTTTGAATGAAAAAATACAGATTAGGTATTATGCGGGGAGAACCAAAATTGTGAACCTTAAATTGTGTCGTTATCGGTTTTTTTTTCTTTTCACAGAAAAGTATAGGTGGGACTGCAGATTCAGAATGTTGGAATCTTATACTTTAACATGTATGTCATTTATACGAGATTAATCGGACAAAATTTGACGCAGTTCCTGGGCGATGAAAGGAACTACTGCGGATTTTAGGAAAACAGAAAAATTGAGTGCTACTTTCAAAGAATTACAACTGCAATTACAAATATCGGGGGTTTCGACTTCTCTCGCGCTCACGCTTACACCGACCGAGAGAATATTTTGACATTCATACATATTATATTGAAATTACTAAGGAACATAATAAACTCTATTTTATTTCTTTTTGATAAGTAGTTTCAGAGTTATAAGCTTTCAAACACTAGGCTGAACGCCGAGCTACGCTGTACTCTTTAAACGCGTGTATCTCGAAAACTTGATTCTAGCAGTAAAACTCCTTTCTTCCGAGCGGGTCACATATGCTCCAAACACTTCGAAAAGGAAGAAAACCGATAAAACGTTACTAAAAACCTTATTAATTCAATGACTCCGTTTTACCAATAGTTCACTGTCACAAAGTCCATAGTTCTACAGCGAAGCGATAAAACCTTAAAAGACAAGCGTTCGAAACTAATAGCCCGTGGCGACATCATCAAAAGCGCTGACGTCCACTTTTTACGACGACAGGCCCGGCAGGTAGGTATCCCTAAAATTGATATCCTCATTACGGGAATCACTTTAAACGGGACAGAGTTCGTCCCATTATGGGGAGGCAGCGATGGCCCGGGTCGTACTTCCGGTTCCGGACGGGCCGCCCCGACAAAAGAAGTAATCGCGCGCAATTTAAAAAAGACAGCGACGGACGCTGAATAACAAATAGACGTCTGGGGAGGCCGCGGACGCGCGTGGAGGGGGTAAAGCTGGTCGGAGGGCGACGCAGACGCCATCTGACGTCGCCCGGACAATGGACCTGTAACGGGGGGAATTTCGGGTCTCTCGAACTACTTGATTGAACTGGAAACCTTTCCGAAATAGGTAATCTGGGTGACGTGCTTAAGGACCTTGTGCATGAAGGTACACGGTTTTGGGGGGATTGTTGTGGGCCTCTAAGGGGGGGGGGGAGGGGGTAATATAGAAGGAATTAGGGTAAAATTAAGTTGGAAAGAATTTTTTTTATAAATCCGGCACCTCCGCCATTTTAGAAAAGTATTGTTTTTACCCAATAAATTGTGTTAAATCGATTTTAAATGGGAAATTTTGATCCTCAAGGCTCTCGACAAATCACAGTATGAGTATAAAGTGAAGAAACAAGGCAATAACTGTCCCAGTTAGCAAACCTGAAAATGCTAAATTCAAGACTACGAACAGAATCAATTCCTGAAGAATTTAGGCACTTTTTGAGGCTGAAAAAGATATATATTAATGACAACATAATTGTTTAGTTACAAAATAAGATTAAAGCTTTTACCTTTTGCCTTAAATTTTTTTTTAACTTAACTTATAAGTACGGAAATTTTCTTCTGTTCTTAATTTCCAATATCAAGGAAACCTATAATATAAATGGAAATCTGGCAAATCGTAGTGGTAAATACGACTTAATCTACAATAAGAGCAACTATGTATTATTAGCATTAAACTATGTTATATTCCCGATAATAAATGTATTTTGACTTTATCATACTGCGTATGATAAAGTTCGTAATCGTGCCGAATTTTTTTTGAAATTTCAGCGGAAATATGAAATGTGCAACTGAGTTGTCTAAAATATGAACATATAACTAATGAACATCCTCGTGTTTCATCTTGGGAAATTTCTTACTGCTAAAGTCAAGAACTATGGCTATCAAAGATAAGCAAAGATTTGCCTACAAAATCTTCGAATTTTTCACAAAAATAATTACAGTTTTATGATTCGAACGTTTTCCTTGACCACACTAAATAATATAAATCCAATTCCAATTCGATAATAGTTATCCCAGCGCCTCCACCATTTCTGACCGAAGCATTTTTAGTCGATTTTCTTTTATTTTTCAACTAAGCAGTACCCTTACAGTCACACCCCAAGCAAAAGAAACCCCTAATTACAGCCATTTTGACGCCTATTTTCGTAAGATCGTCCACAACGACATGTTTTCGACCGTTTTAAGACTTCGGCAAGAGACGAAAGTCTTCAGTTTTTCTCCTCTTTCTCCATCATTAATTACGTTTTTCCTGGATCGTCGTCGGATTTAGAAAACGTTCGTCGCTTTTTTCCGCTCAAACATCTTCTCGGAAATTAGCATTTTGAAGGAAAGAATCGGTGAGAAAAACAGCCGATGCCGGACAGAGGCGAACGCGGTGAAAATTTAATTAAACTTGATAAATTACAATCTGCTGCAACGCAAAAACGCAACGGAGCGACGCTAGGCGGCGCGTCGGGCAGGAATGGCGTATCAATGGGGCGACACCGTCGGCTATTGTCGTCAACTATTATAAATGACGTCAAGTTGGCCGTGCGGAGGAAAAGTGGGCAAATCGACGGTTATCGCAGTTTGTTGAGCGTCGAGGTGGATGAATGAAGGACATTATCAGTATCGTGGTGAAGTTTGAATAAAACAAGAGATGATATAACGAGGTACCTGAGATAAAATGAACAATAAATTAATAATAATACTTTAACACTCATTCGGTAATGCCCGATTACTCCACGGATGCCGGAAAGGTTCAAGATGGATCTGCTCGAGCAATACCAGATCCACAGACATGTTCAGAACCCAGAAGTCTCACTAATGAACGAGCAATTAGAGTTCCACAATAAACCGTTTTATATCTTCCTAAACCTCCGATAATTTAACATTGAGTTTCATAACATCATTTATTTTGCTTTGACCAGAACTATGTTCTTGTATTTACTCTGCCCTTGGCATTTCAGTTCGCACATTTGGGCTGCATAATGAATGTATATGTATGTATTTGTTGTTTTATTTTAAATTTTATATTTAAAAAATTAATAACTACTGGCCACGCATGCACATCGATAGACAAAATATAATATCTCCGTCTCACATTGTTGGAACCGAGACTACACATTGGCGCTATAGGACAAGCTCCGTATAATCCGTAATAATAATAATAATAAATAAAATAATAATAATAAAAAGGCTTTATTGGTTTTCGTACATAAAATAATACAAAAGCTCCCCACAATAAAAAATAAACTCAAGTTACACAATAACAATCATTGATCATAAAAAAAAAGAAAAAAACAATATACAACAAAAAACTGAACAAGTGTTCATTCAAAAGTAAAAGAAAAACAATACCAATGCACGAATATTACCAATAAAGCATATCCCGCACTTGAAATATAATCGATTCAACTGACAGAGCAGGAGGGACACAACCACGTAACTGTCAAGCAGTTGTATGTGGTTTTCTCTTATAAATGGTTATGATGCATGCACAGTGGTTGACCCATAGGAAAAAAAAATAGGAAAAAAGAAAAGAAAATTCGGTAGGTTGATGTTATTTTACGTTGAGTATATGTAAATAGAGCCAATATCCGCATCCGACAACGATGCCACCCAACTCCTCACAATTTTCTTCCTGTTGCCATTATTAAGCACAACATTATTTGCCCCAATATGCGAGGCAAATCTATTATAAACGCGTGGCATATGAAATGAAAAGTGTCGCTGTGACTTATGTTTTGTTGTTCTGACAGTACGGACAGTGACACCGGTATTCTGGCGAGTGTGGTAGTTATGGTCGACCTTTTCCATCCCCAAACTGGTGTAATTTTTTAGGCAGTAATTAAGAACAGCCTTGGTGTACAACTTTTTTACATTAAGAACGTTGATATCCCTACAGATTAGATGGGTTGGGTGCAAGATGCTTCTCCCGCAGATGATCTTTAAAATTATGTTTTGAGTAGTCTGTAGTTTAGACATTACTGTTTCAGCGGCCGAACCCCATGCGAGAAGAGCATATTCAATGATTGATTCCACCAACGCAAAGTAAAATGTTTTTATTACAGCTATCTTCATTACATTTCGAATTTTTTTGAAAACGTGGATGGTTCTGCGTATTCTCTTGATTGTATTAAGAACATGCTCATCCCACCTAAGGTGACAGTCCACAATTACCCCAAGATACTTAACCCTTTCCGACGATAAGATCTTTAGAGAGCAAGCGCAGTCATTGCTCGTCACGCAGCCCAGGGCGTGAACCACCGATGCCGCAGAATTTGGGGAGTGCGTCTAATAGTAAACTGGACAAAGTTTGATTTTTCCACGTTAAGTGACAGAACGTTGCAATCGAGCCATACCTTTAACCTTCGCAGATCGTCAGAAGCCCGTTCCTCAACATCTTCCCAGGACGGCCCATCTATGAAAAGTGCTGTATCATCCGCATAAGATATTAGTTGTCCATTAAAATTAATCTGCAGCAAATCGTTCAGATACAACAAAAATAGGATTGGCCCCAGGACAGTGCCCTGTGGCACTCCACACTCGACCATCAATTTAGGGCCCAAAAAGTTGCCCACCCGCACAACCTGCGAGCGCTGCGAGAGATATGACCTCAGCAACTTCCACGGTGTACCCCTGATGCCGTAAATTTCAAGCTTTCTCAATAATAGTTCGTGATTCACGGTGTCAAAGGCTTTAGCCAAATCAAGAAAAACCGTCAAGCATGGATCTGATTTCTCCAAGGACGAATTAATTAATGAGGACAGAGAAGCAACAGCGTCCGTCGTCGACATTCCGCCTCGAAAGCCAAATTGGCTGCTCGACAAGACGCCGTTTGAGTTTATAAAAGATAGAAGCCTTTTTTTTATTACTTTCTCCAAAATCTTTGCAATATTGCTGATAAGTGATATGGGCCTGTAATTTTTTATATCGTTCTTAACACCGGATTTATGTATTGGTACCACTATAGCAGCTTTCAGTGCTTCCGGAAAATAACCGTCCACAAGACATTTATTAAAAATTTCGGCCAAAGGAGACGCAATTTCCTCTGCTACACTCTTCAGTGCTTGCACCGTTATTTCATCCGGACCAGTTGATCTCGTGTTCTTGAGAGATCTAATAGTGTCCATTATTTCATGACTGTCAGTTGGTGAAAGAAATAGTGTATTATTGTTTTTTTTCATTGCATTTAGCATTTCTAAGACATTTAGTGGATCAGATTTAATAGATTTTCCAAGCTCTTTCGGGACACTAATAAAATAGTCATTAAACTCCTTGGCAATACGACCAGGGTGTGATATTGTGTTATTATTTACCACGACTTTATTAATCTCAGTCTTTGGGCTTTGTTTATTTAACAATTGGGTCGTTGTTGCCCATAGTTGTTTTGGATTTTTTACATTCTGTTGAATTTTATTTTTGAAATAATTGTTCTTCGTTAAAGTAATAAGATCTCTAATATTGTTTTTGTACATTTTATAACTAGACAAAATTCTATTATCATCCGGGTTCAGTAAAGTCAATTTGTATAGTCTATCGCGAACGTTTATTGATTTAACTATTCCCGCAGTAATCCAGGGTGATCTCTTTCTTGTTTTGGCATTTATATGTTTTGTATAAGTGCATTGATCTAATTTGGCTTTAATATGGTTTGTTATGTTTAATAAGTTTTGATCAATGTCACTTGTTAATAGTTCACTAAAGTTAAATTGTTTTATAATTTGTTTGAACCTATCAAAATTGATTATTTTTTTTAGAGAAGAGTTTCCTTTAATTGGTTCGCGAAGTTTGTTTGGAAAATTTATTTGTAAAAAAACGGGATAGTGGTCTGTAATCTTTGAAAGTGAGACCACCGGTAAAATTCTGTCCGTCGGTATATCCGATCTAATAAATACATGATCTAAAAGCGTTTTACTCTGTTTCTCAACTCTCGTGTAGTAGTTCACGGCCGAGCAAAACCCATTTTCCGACATCACATCCAAGTATTTAGACTGAGTGTGCTCCAGTGACTTAGTACCCATTATATCAATGTTAATGTCCCCTGCAAAAAGCTCCGTTGCAAAAACACAATGACGCTGCATGTAGGTATTCAATATATCAATAAAGGCGAGCGAGTTAAAAGGCGGGGGTTTATACGCGGCCGTTACCGCTATGGTTTTACCGTCAATTTTAGTCCACATTCTAAGAAATTTGAAATTATCTACCTCCACAGTACTCACCTGGTGAGCCAGTCGACTGTTTACAAGCATAATAACTCCATCGTTCTGGTTAAAGCGACTGTTATTGTAGTAGGTGGTGTAATCGGGCAAAGATATGTCCCCTACGTCTGTCAGTTGTCTCGTTTCGGTTAATATAATTAGATCAAAATTGAACTCCAACGTCCGGAGCATCACTTCCAGGGAATCTACATTGGCTGCCGCACCTCTAATATTAACATTAAGCACTCTAAAATTTAAAGAAGTCTTTGTGAAAGAATTAACCAAACTTTTAAAATTGTCCAAAGTATCAACTACATTTGTTTCTGGTAAATCAGAATCAATAATATTAAAAAGATCAATCATATTAGTATTAAATGCACAAACAGAATTACCAAGATATTAAAACTAGAAGAAAGCGCATCAGTTGCCAGCTAGTGGTGTGCTGTCACCACTGTTGATGCTTATAATCTTCGCCAGATCATCCTCCGTCTGAATCTGGATAACAGGTTTCTTGTCAGCACTTCGCGCCAGGAGTCTCCCATTCTTGAACCATACATATTTGTATCCCATTTCGGATGCCCGACCTTTGGCCAGGAACATAAGGTGTTTATAATATGGTGACAAGTGCTCATTTAAAAATATCTTATCACCAACAGTACAGCCACGAACATTACGGTTCACCACAATTAGTTTTCTTGCACTTGTAAGAGCGTCACGCTTCTGGCGTGTTTTAAATTGCACTATTATTGGGCGGTGTAGCTTCTTGTTGTTGACATTTATTCTATGGACCACGTCCAGATCGTTTGCACAAATGTCAATGTTTAACTCCTTCGCAATGTCGATGACGACACCAACGCTATCCTCGTTCTCCATCTCAGGTGCCCCACAGATTTCTACATTTTTATTTCGTGTGTATTGCTCCAGACTACGGAAGGATGCCGTTAGTTCTTTCAGATTCTTGTTCTCCTCCTCACGTTCCCGCTTATTAATTGTTATTTCACGCTGTAATCGAATTATATCTTGCTTTGCATCCTTTAGGTCGTTCATTACTTTGTCGTACTGGTCAGACATGAATTCGAGGGCCCTCCTCATTTCTGCCAACTCGTTAGGTACATTATCAAGTTTCTGCAGTTTTTCATTAATTACCCCAAACATAAGCAAAACTTCCCCACCTCGTCCAGAGTCATCCCCACCGCCGGCGTTGCCATCATCAGGTGGACAACCAACAGACCCCGAGCGCGCCTTATCAGAATACGTATATGGATATAATTGACAGTAGGTATTGTCAAAAAAACAGCCTTTGTCACAACCTACTGTCAGAATAAGAATAACAGTAAAATCCTCGCTAACTAAGTTTTAATGCAGACATGATCTCGATCAAAAAGAATTTGCTCATACAGCTAAATTTTCAATTTTACCAAAAAAATGTCATAGACATAAATTATAAAAAAGTTTGTTTATCATACTGCGTATGATAAAGTAAAAATATATTAGGGTTCCACACCATAGAAAAAGCTAATGACCTTTGTATTAATTCACTGTTTGTATAATAAATTTTCAATCCACAAAATTAGTAAAAGGAAAAAAAGCAAACTTATGAATCAAACTTTTCATATCATATCAAAAAATTGTCAGATCTCCAAGTACTTAATCTGTCAAAACGACAAAGGTTTCCTCCATAGAACCTGAATCTGAAGGCAGATATTGTAAAATAAGTAAAGTTTAAAAAAATGCTTGTTCTTTCACTGGCATTTCCAAAAACTACTCGAAATTCATATTTTTTTACGCAGAAATTGTAAAGTCAGTCTGTTACTTAGCTTGGATTATTGTATTTTTGACAAATTATGTAGGTAATAATATATAATTACTAATCATAACAATAATGATCGATTTAATTTTTTTGGTACAATAGATAAAATCAATTTATTATTATTTTTTAACTTTGGCAGTAGGTAGCAACCCCAAAATATTTTGTTACACAATTGTAAGTATAATGTATCTAATTTTGTTTCTGATCATTATAAAATTTTGAAAATGTGCTACTTGAACAAGAATTATTGGCAAATTATCTTCCGCGAATTTATTAATTTTCCAAGATTTTTTGGAGTAAGCAACCCAACAAACAATATAAGGTATAATTTGCAAATATATTTTGTATTTCCTGTGTTATTGGCCACTAGTAAGTAAAAAACAATTAATATTCAACTGTTTAAACACAGCAAAGTTATTTACTTACATGATGCTTTTGACTGTTATTGAATTTCTTTTATTTCTTATTTTGTTATTTCTTTTTTTGTTACAGTTTACTCCGTACTGAATAAATCTAACTGAAAAAACGTGAAAAACTACAAGAGAAGTGATTATAATCTGCAAAATTCAGGGCTCCACCAGGATAAATAACGTCATCGCCCGAACGCCACCTATCGGCAATAAATTCGTTGAAACGCGAAACGTCACAATTAATTAGCGAATTTCTATATTGTCGAATTAGGGGCGCAATTAATAGCGACGAGCGAACGTAGGGGGCGCGATAGGCGGGCAGGCAGTAAGCCGCCTACGATAATTTTATAAAATGCGGTCGCGCAAACAAGCGACCGCCGCGGTTGGCAGCACTGCGGCTTGCTGTCGAACCGCGCGCGCCTCTCTCCAACGGTTTGCAGTTCCACCGGGATTCAAGGTAGGTAAATACTTGCCGGCTGTATTTGGAGTTGGAGTTGCAGCACGCTCTGTTTGGCGAACGGATTAAATAGTGCGGAAATATTACCGGATAATTTCTGTATTACCGACCTAATTTGCCCATGCATAATATTGCATATTGCTAGGAATTATGGATATGCAGGGTTTTGTAGATTAGTACATAGTCGCAAGAGTCTTCTACTAATGTTTATTGGTATTCACAAAAAACACAAAATAACTGTTGGTTACTATTGGGTACCTATATTTTATTTAACAATTAAGTTGTAGCATTTAATCTTACAAAGCTGTGAGTTTTTGATAGCTTGTAATGTCTGGTTTTTAATAGAGTAGTTTTGTCTGCAATTCTTTCTTTATAAATCAAAAAATGTCTTACTTCCTTCAAAATGATAAATATATTTTTATTTAAAACATATTTTAAGATTTTTAGATTCTAATAAATATATTTTCATTTTAAACAGAATTTTCAAATGTTTTCCCCGTAAAATGTACCCACTTTTGACTGTGTTGTGGCAATATACATAGCTAACTATTGATATGAATGAAGAAATACTAGTACTATCAAGGCAAAGATTTTGGAAAAATCAATTCATATTTTGTTTGCAAAACTTGAAGACATAATAGATCCATGAATGTTATAATAGAATAATTTGTGACCGCCAATAACAGACCAAAGAACTATTTAATGCTTACAATTAGACATGTATTCGGTTATATACCCTCTAAGAGATCCCTCTTACGACGAGACAGCTAAAGCTCCATCTATCGGCATCTTTCGCATTATTTTCCAAACAACGACTTTCCTAAATCAAAATAATCGTTTTCTTAAAACAAATATTTAGGTTGTTTTACATTAAAGAAATATTCTTATTACAAGTATGTGTTGTCTTTGATTTAATATCATGTCTTAATTTTGGGGTTATTTTCAGTAAAAAACAACGTTTATTGTTGTAATTAAAAACTACTATAGCGTAAACATTATGACAATATGTACAGTATTCTAAATAACTCATACTTCAAAAAATTTCATTGATAAATTAATAAAGATCCCAAACTTGATATCCTGATTCCAAAAGTCAAAATTAGTGATCATTGTCATTTTCAGGGATAACTTAAGGGTGTTGCTGCAGAAATTCAACTAGTATAGCTTATTTTAATAACTGAAGCCAATTAGACCAAGACAGTAACGCTTTCTCTAATTGTACTACAGGTATAACAAAATAGTTAGTATTAGGTGAACTGTATTAAAAAAATGTTTTAGATAGTCAATCATTTAGATATCAATATTGGTTTCAACATTGCAAGTTTACACCCACATCGTTAGAATTTAGAATGTTTACTTCACTTCACCATGGAAATTTCAGTTGATAAAACAGCATACAATCGGGAGACGAAAAAAAAACATCTAACTGATAAATCCATTTCAGCTGTAAAACACGACTGAACGAATTTACTAGCTTCTGTCGAGTATCTTTAAGGAATCACAAAACACATTACCGCCCGCCGCTCTCGCTGGCGAAGTATTCTTTCCATTCGTCAGTGTTTTGTAGTAGTGGATGGCGCGCGAGTCGCGTCGCCTCTCCCTTATCCAAACTAAACACGTTCCGAGTTGTCAGCGAACAATTCTGCCCGGTCCTAACTCGGATACCAGTTAATGCCAGCTAGTATGTCCGCCCGGAATCCTTCCTCACCCCTTTCCGTTTCCCCTTCCTTCCCACTGCGCTCTTCCTCTATTTAAAAATACCCCGCGTGACCGATTTTTATCGCCCGATTCAAGCCGGATGTGACGTGAATTTGCTTACGGCTCTCTGCGTCACTTCACGCGACAAGATAACAAAACACGGTACGAAGAGCAGTTTCACGTAATTTTACTTCGTAAAAATGAGGTTTTTGAAGTGAAATATCTAAAGGCTAATGAATAATAATCATAGTTATCAATTAACTGAAAAAAGTCTTGAAAGTGATTTTTTTTATGTAGTAAAGGCTGTAAACGAGGGTTTTAATGATGTTTTCAATAATTCTGTATGTGTAGACCTATGTGTAGACTTTATTTCTAAGAAATTTTGAAAAACCCGAATGTATAGAATTAAAAACCCGAAGTATAGTTTCATTACATTGTATAATTGAGGCCAGGTCATCCAACCCATCGAACCTGCAGACAGTTGCTTGGCCAGAAATGCAGACGTCAGGCTTTTCACATCGGAACAAAGACATTCCTTTCATATTTTGAATTATACTAGATGTTAATTTCAATTTTAATCAGTTCCTTGTTTTCGTCTTTTATATGGTGGATATCGATGGGAACTTCGTGCACGTTATTTGTAATGTCCAAGCAAACAACGCTGTATACTAAAACCTACCTAATGGGTTTGATATTTCAGCTTACTTCGTCCAATATTACAGGGCTATTTTCAATTCATCTTGACGTACATTTACAATATAACGAATCTCCTCCTCTATTCAGAACATCAAGGACCCCCCGTCTAAAATAAAATACCATTTCAAACAAATAACGACGGTACGTACGCAGACAACAGTCTGTAGAAACTTCCTCTTGCGTGATTTAGATGGCATGGCGGTTGAATATGCGCGCCCTCTCCGCGGCTAGGTTAAGAAAAACGATCAACAAGACGAGGAAGCTCGGAGAGCGCGCGTCCTTTGAGGCCGCTGGCTCCACTCCAACGCTCTGTTAGTGAACTGTAATAACTTTTGCCATGTTATTAATTTAATTCAGTTAAATAGGCTCGCGCGCGGCGTGATTCAATTCGGGCCTAGCTGGCTACAGGCCAACGGGGCTCATTGTCAGCCGAAACGGAAATTACTGACACCCCTGGCGACCCCTATAGCGAACCACCTAATACGTTCGTTCGTTTCGACCCTTGGCGGACACTTTGCACTTCCGGTGCAATTTTATTGTTCGAGAAGTTTAGAGTTCGATTGAGAGCTTGGAATTTGAATCGGGAAATAATTTGGTTGGGTTGTTTATGGTCCGTCGAGCCGGATTTATTAGATAGAACTTTATTGGATCTTTCATGTATTTGAATGAAGAAAGGTTTCCTTATATCTTGTTAGGCTTACTTTGCAAAATTGCCATAATAAAAAGTCATGTGCTCAAGATAAATTTTTAATAGCTGTTCAAATTTTATTATTATATACTAATTTTAAAACGAAATTAATTTGGCAAGGTTTTCCTGTAAGTGAGCAGCTATACAAACGTTTATACAGATTGTGTCCGTAAAAATTAGACATAGGTCTATAGAAACTAGCCTATCACGCGACAACACTGCTAACGTCGGTTGAGTGGGGCAGCGAATTTTAGTGGGACTACCGACTGGTGGGAGAGCAGGTCTGGTCAGGTCAGTCTGGTTTTGCGTTTCGGAGCACATGCACGCAACGGCAGAACTATCGCAGATCTAACTGGATTTGTTTGCAATCACTTTTGAAGGCAGACCTATCCCGTGCAGACAAACCATTTTCAATATTGTGCATCAATTTGAAAGATCTTTGTCTACAGAGCTGCAGTACTTGTCATCCAAGGGAGATAAGCCCACAAGAAATTGAGGCAGAAGAACGACGGGATGTACTAATCTGCGGTTCTGTAGTACTGGACGATAAGAAATCCACTCGAGGGATTGGCGAGGAATTGAGTATTGGTAACAAAACCGTTGCTAAGGCTCTGAAGAAGGGTGATTTCCGGAGTTATAAGTACTCAAAGACTCAGGAAACCTTCGCAGAGGACAGTATTCGTAGAATGGAGTTTTGTGAAACTGTAATGGAAAAGGCGAACGCAGATGAAAATTTTATACAAAATATTACTTTTACTGATGAATCGACTTTTCCGTTACATGGTAAACATAATCCTTTCATTCTTCGATATTGGGTCTAACGAAATTAGCACCGAAGTTAAAATGATCAAAATCAAATTCACAAAAGTTATTGATTTAAAGCTAGAATTGCAAAGTTTGTATTGTAAATCTGAATCTTTTACAAATATTCGGATATTGTGATAAAATCAAAATATTGGGTTTGATACGGTTTTCTAACAGTATAATTACTTATTCTCCCGGTATTGTAAGGTCTAAGAATTTCTTTTACAAACCTTTTAAGATGTGCAATAATCTTGTTGAATGTGTCTGCACTGTTGGGAAAAAACTTCTAAATTCATCATTAATTACAAAATCGTAAATTGTAAATTTTCGCAGTTCTTTGAAAGGAAGTTAATCTGACAAAAAGTAACAAACTTTTTTGGCAAAAATATAAAATAAATAAGTAATGGAAGTAGTTTACGAGAAATGCCAACTATTTTACATTTTCCTTTTCTCTATCATTTTGACATATTTTGGAGTAATATTGGAAACATTGGATTAGACTATTTGTCCATAACTTTCTTCATGCTTTTAACCTTTCCTAATACTACATTATAAAACAGTGTAATATATATAGTATATATTATAACACAATGAAAACTTGTAGTCATTGTAAGGGAAATGTCCCAAATTCAGACACTTTCCTAAATTCTGTCTAAATGTAACAAAAATTCTTTAATCTGTCTGAATGTGGGGCGTTTACTTTACTTGCCATGAAAAGATGCAAGGTTTTGTGGTTCCGAAACAGTCAAAATCGAAACGGGTCACGTCCATTCAAAAATGGCGGAGGCGCTGGACTGAAATCACCTCCATTTCCCACTCCAACTTTCTCTAAAACCTAAATTCCCGGTTCTTACACACCGAAGATTTAACAATAACCCAATTATCTTCCCTTAACAAGGACGGACCGAAGGACGGGTCGGCTAATCGAAACAAAAATACCTCTCGCATACAAACCCCCGCCCCCTCGTCGTCTGATTATACATGCGCGCTGTGTACAGTACAGAGGGCAACAACGGTAATATGATCCCGCTTACAAGATGCTTTTCACAACAGAAACCCGCCACTAGGTGCCTCCACCGTCGACGGCAGCGTCGGCGTATGAATAGAATATGAAATTTCCTCTTTGAGGATGCGAGCAAGGACCTTCTGCCGCTGGATGCCGACGGCGTTAAACCCAAAAACACTCTTTGCAGTATAAAGCGAACTCATACCCCTCACAACATCTACCCCTTCGCAACACCACCCTCACCCCTTTGCAACACCCCCCACTCCGTCTCTTTACTGTGTCTGTGCGAAACGACCACCAGTTCAAATTACATTAGAGATGCCCCCCGATTACATAATATGTACATTGTTCTAAATTAATTTACACCACGCGTCTGTCGTCGCCTCCGCCCTTCGTCCTGGCGGAGGCAGCGGCCTTATGCCAATCAAAGGATCCGGTAATTACCAACCGCAGGGGCCAAAGGATCTCGCGAAATTAGCCGCGAGCGACGATTTTAACGCGCGCCCGCGGAATCGACGGGAAATGTTTATGTTTAGCTAACAAACAGCGTAGACGAGTGGTAATAGTGATAATGGCGGTAGTTGTGTTGAAGATGGCGGTGGGGTTGATGTAGTTTTTGGTTTGGGTTGTAGAATTCCGGCGCATCCACCATTTTGTAATGTCTGCGAAGTTTGCTAAACCGTTTGGGCAATAATAGTAGAAGTAATGTTTATGCAACATAAATTGAAATTATATATAAAACGGAAAAAAGAAAAGCCTCGATAGCCATTGTAGTAAAAATATATTAATGGGTACCGGTTTCGGCAGTAATTAACTTGTCATCATCAGACCAAATCTACAAAATACACAACACATCAAGCACTTACAAATTAAAAATATGGGGAAAAGCTTACGGTCAGTAAGTGAATTCATACAAGCTAAACAACAATCAAAAAACACAATACATTACAAATAAAATTTCTGTGGATATATCAAAATAAGTGTCATATGTACGATCTATGAAAGGCGTACAGGTCGGTCAGAAAGTTAGAGAAGAAAAGAGTGGTCTGAAGGGAAAATTAGTCTGATCGTTCATTAACGTAACGTTGGATGTCTTATGAAATTTTTCTATTTCGTATTGTTCCAACAGGCGGTTGTTACATCGTTCAGGTCCATAGAATAACAGATATCATAGAGAAAGCATTAGAAGAAAAGCTTTTTTGCTCAAGAATCTTGCTTGATGTGACACAAGCTTTCGATAAGGTTTACCACGAAGGATTGATATACAAACTAAAGAGTATGCTACCTTTACAATACGTCGAGCTGGTAACATCCTATATATCTGACAGGCTATTCAGAATAAAACAGATCGCTGAATAATCGAAATGAATAAACTAAAAGAAGTAAAAGCTGGGGTACCCCAGGGTAGTGTATTGGGACCAATTCTCTATCTACTATATACAAGTGACCTACCACAGCTGGAAAATGTAATGACCTGCACCGTGATCTTGGTGTCCCACAAGTCATCCAAGAAATAAAAAGATTCGCCACTAAGCATGAATCTCGACTAAGCCATCACGTCAAAGAAAAGGCGCTGCACCTACTGGACAATCAGAATCTAGTGAGAAGATTAAAAAGAACTAAACCCTTCGAACTAGTGAATCAGTGAATTGTGTAAAAAGCAGAGCACAGTGAGTGAAGTGTTAGTGCTTCTTGTTTAGGACAAAGTAAATATAGGACATCAGTGGATAGCCTTATTAGAGACAAGTACCTAGTTTTAAGAATTCAGATTTAAATTGATGGTAAATCTTTTAGATTAGTTTCAATATGTTAACTATCTTATGTTTATTAAAAAATGTCATATAACGGAAAATGTTCAATTCTATTAATTCTAAAACAAGATTATAATAAAATTATTTGGATTCTTCTTTTTTCTAATGCAGAGGTGAATTTACTATTACATGTAAAGAATTCGAATAATTTTTAGAATTAGTTGTAATGAGAGTTATATTTCGAACTTTGTTTTATTAAAAATTATGTCTTTACACAACGTGATTTTTTGTATTGCATTAGGCTTGATTAAATTATAATTCAATTAAAAAATAGGTTCAGCTTAGTTAACAAATAGAATGTTAAATTGAAATCTGAATTTCTGACTAATTGGTGCATTTTTTTCTAATTGTAAATGTTAATTCACTCTTTAAATAATATAGACAAACCATTATGGCTAGTTTTTGAATCATATTAATACGATAATCACTTTTCTTGATCCTTCTACAAACTTATAACGAGATGATTAATTAACATTCATAAACTTTTACGTCTCTCAAAATCTACAATCTACACCAACAAATAACACCAACTATACTTAAAAAAGTTACCATCCCTCTCACAACAACCCTTCGAAACTAACCCCTTGATTAAAACTCTAATAATTCACGATCATCTATTTTTTCGCCCATAAAACTCCCCGATAATTGGCAACCGGCGTTAACGACTTTCCTCAGGGCGCCTCCCACTTAGGGGATGCAAAGCAGGGCTGCGATAAAAATTTATCGACTATTGCCGTGAATAATGACCACCGGACAACGATACACCGATAATTGGATTTGTTTTGTATTTAGGGCAAAAACCCACCCCCTACTTTTTCACCCCCAAACCACCCCCTCTAGAGATACCACCCCCTGTAAAGATCCGCCCCTATAAGGAGCCTTTTTAACGTGTAACTTGGCGCGAGCGTGCTTGCAAAACTTTTATAAGTGGAATGGGGGTGGCAAGGGGGCGTAAGGGGGCGTAAGGGGGTGAGAATTAACTAACTTGGAATTCAGGAGGGATCTACGAACACTGAAGGAGTTAATTATGTACGGCTGTGTTGTATCGAGCAAAGTGAGCACACTTACATGTTTCTTCGATGTTGCTTGAGCTTTGGATTTGCTGGTTCAAGTGAAGTTGGGGTTCAACTATTCGGTACGTGGAGTTTTTGGTGTGTGTGTGTGTGTGTGGATGATAGGGGTTGCACTATTGTACGTAGAGTAGTGTGGATGCGCGTTTTAGCGCTGCAAGTTATGGCGGAAATAATTGTAGCGGTATTTCGCAAGTTGGGGATAGTCTGGCGCTTAGAAAATCATTAAAACTTCTTGAACAGTGTAACACTGGTGGTTTATTGGGGGGATTATCCGCTAGGGATGGCGAAAGCGCGAACGGATGTTGCCTATTGTTGAAAACATGTGGAAAATTGAACTTAAAGTAGCAAACAAAATTGCAGCTTTAGACTAAACTGACAAATATAATACAAAGTTATATAAGTACACTGAAAAGAAATGCTCTAAAATTACACATAAATCGTGAAAATTACAATAGTTGTGTAGTAGTGTAATTACAAATGTGGTAAGTATAAAAATTGCACGTAATTCCAATTATTTTTACAAGACTGTGTACTATTACAGCTGATATTGCTGCTTTCATTTAATTATAAAGATCTTATAGTAAAAACACAATGGAAATATACCTCAAAATCGTAAACTTACAACGTATGTTGTCATTTTACTATTATAATAGTGGGTTTGTAGCGTAACACCCACACGCATGCGCGACGTATGATCAGCTGAAGATATTTCGAATTAATTAAGTACACTCAAATCTAAAATACTTCTTTGCGTTATATTTTATGAAATAAATCGTTTTTTGCCGCCACGTACAATATTTATTATCTAAAATTGCCGTTGGAAACGTTCAAAAATGAGTTTTTGGCGGATAACTTTTAAAATATTGGGATTTATGATGGGGTTGTATTTAGAAACAATGTTTATTTTTTAATTCTGCATCGTTTCACATAAAGAAATGTATGGATTCCAATTTAAAATAAGAACAATAACACGCTTTGAACTGAAAGTTTAACATTAGATTTTGGTCACTCTGCATAATTTGGATCAATGAAACTTGGTTAACGAGACTACTAGATCTAACTTAATAAGATTTTTAAAGCAAACGATGCAAAATCATTTTTGTTTGGTTTATATTTTTCGCTCAAACCGATTTCCATAAAATTTTGGTGGTATGTGGTATGTATCATAAAAAGCTTACAAATTTGTAAAAAATATATACCATGAAATAAAAAAAATACGTTACTAAGGCGTTGCACATCTTTTGGACATCCTGTATAATCAAAAATAATTACTTGAAGTGTACCTTGAAGTACAAGGTAAGCCTGCAAAATGTCAAACTCTTAGCTTAGTTAGTAACTGAGCTACAGAAGACCGGAGCTGAGTCTTATACAGAACCCTGTATAAGACTATTCATAATAAAACGAATAGATAAATACTCGGACCTAGAAGCAGTAAAAGCAAGGGCTCCCCCACGGTACTGTCTTGGGACCAATTCTCTGTCTACTACATGCAAGTTACCCACCACAACTGGAAAATGTAAAAGTCGCAGATTACACGCTTCTAATTGCAGTGGGACAAAATGTGGGGAATCTATTAGGAATCTTCAACAAGCTAGTAATACAATACACCAAGGAATCAACAAATTGAAGACCAAGATCAACGAACTGAAATCTGTCCACATTAACTTTACAAATAAACCATTTGCGAACACTACAAAATATTTGAGTATGTTTCTGGATACAAAGCTAAGATGGTAAGAACACGTTCAGAAGAAAGCTTGGCTTCAAATACAGTCCTAGCAAATATACAAGGAATCCAGGCTTTCCAAAATTCAGTGCTAAAGAAATTGGTTAACACAGTGATCTTGGTGATACACAAGTCATCCGAGACATAAAAAGATTCCCTGAAGCCCTGAAGCTACTGGACAACCAGAATCTAGTGAGAAGACTAAAAAGAACAAAACCTTTCGAACTGGTTCTTTTACAGAATTGTGTAATAGGTAGAGCACAATGACTGAAGTGTTAGTGTTTCTTCTTTAGGATCTAGCTTTAAGAATTCAGAATCAAATTGATGGTTAATCTTTTAGAGTCTCAAGAATATATATGTATATCCGATGTTCCAGGTATTCGACACCAAAGATTTTGAGCAACCTTGCATTCAATTCTCTTTAGTGAGGTTCAATGAAAGACAGTTTAAGGACGAAATTCATTTGGTTTAAAAAAACGTATCCAACCCCACACGACCTGCTTTTCGTATTGTTTTTAAACTTACAAAGTAAATTACCAATGTTGCCACAGTTCTCCCTACAATTTATTACAACTTATTACAACTTCAAACATACAAAACCCATTGACTACCACTAACAAAAACATCTCAATACGTGGAAATTGAGCCAATCTATCCAACACAGAGATACACACACACACAGACACAAAGGTCGATTTTGGTGGCAGGGGCACTCCAGACTGTCCCAACCGCTTCTCCACAAAGGAACGAAAAGGAACAATTTCATTCTCGGATGTTTGCACCGAGAATCGGGAGGGCGCCGGCACGCTAGAAAGGGCCCCGAGACCATCTAGCGTCGGTTGGCTCGGTTTGGTGGGAGATATTAAAATTCTTTTTGTCGGTGCGAAAGTTTTCCCTTTTGCGGTCGGTGCGCCACTGGAATTTCGATATTGAGAGGGCTAGGGGAGGAGAAACGGACCCCATTTCCTCCTCCTCCCCCACAACTAGCACCGAGAAAATTGGTCATCGGGTAGTTCCATGTCAAATTGACACAGTTTTATTCGGCACCATTTTGGATTTTTATGAAATTTTTTTACAATTGTTGTCGAATTTAGTTATAGAAAATGAAACTAGTAAGAAAATTATCTTCTGCAATGCTGAAGTTAACGATTTTGGCCATTCACGAACTTGTCCTTACTTTTAAAGAGATAAACTTGTATACCAAATTTCAGATCAATTATTTCAATATTACTGCGGTTATCGTCTACACAGACGGACAGACAGACATAGCTAAATCAATTCAGTTTTCAATTGTGATCAAATCCATGTACTATCGTGGCCATATATTATGTCCCTTCTTTTGACGTCCATTTTCTCAGATACCCAGGGGCGAAAAAATTTGAAAAAATTCTGGTGCTGTCCTTGTTTAATATGCTACAACTAATAACAATTAGAAAGCTGTATGTGTTGGCGTTTTCCCGATTTTTCCAAATTAAGAAGAATTGGCGCTGTTTTTACCACGTAAATTTTATTCGTTTAACTTTAGCAATTAATTACTCCGGAAATAATACATTTATTTGAACGAATTAAAAAGTAAAATCACCTGCGGAATGCTAGCGTTCAATGTGCATTTTTGTAAAATTATTGGATTAGTGCTTGACCCACAAAAAGCTATATTATGCAATGCCAGCAATTCCTTTATTAGAAGAGCTAGAATAATGAAATATAGACTATAAGCTACCCACAAATTCCTAGGTTTAAAGTTTAGTACATAATCATGGTTTATCTTGCATTTTCCCTACAAAAGATCGAGTTGAAGCATCTCATGATTACTGCAGTTGACGCGGCGCTCTACGGTCCGAGGGGGCGAGCGGAGCAAGGGATCGACAGCGACGCTGCCAGTAGTGGCGGATCGCACGTGCTTTACTATTAGTTACTAGTGTTTATGGACACAATACATAAAACGGACACGGCGATTATGCCTCGCCAAAGAAATTTGGACATCCGGCAGATTACCGAATTAAAAAATAATGGCAAAATAAGTCAATAAGATAACAGAACCACGAACAGGCGGAAGTCCCATGGGAATTCTTAGCAATTTAAATCGGGTTTCGGGTTTAGCATTTAAAATTAATGAGTGATCTGCAAAATATTCTATGTGTCTACAAATTTACGATGCTAAATTTGTAAAAGTTTTTTGATATTTTTAAGTTTTATACGGTCAGACCTGACGTTTGTAATATATGTAATATATCAAGAGTTGGTATTTATTTTATATTGTTTCTGCATGTATTTAAATATTATTAATAAATAAGCTGTTGAAACTGTCATAATAGTTTGAATATTTATATAACAAAATCGGGCATTATTAGATCTATCCGCTTCCATCAAAATCTTGTTTACAACCTTATTGTATAAAAACTGAAGAAAACATAAGCGCCAATCGATAGAAGAGATTTCTCTCGTACCGGGTCACAATATTATAATCAAAATTATGCAAATATTAAGAATTTAATTGTTAGTTAAAATTGCTACCTTGTCAAGTTATGGTTCTTTTGGTGTATTGATAATAAGCTTCCCCGGTTCTCCCAGCTGTGTCGGTTCTCTCCGACATGACTGCACCGCTAACGCCTCCTTTCCCCGCAGTACCCCAAAGACCGTAGAGCGTCGGAATTCACGCGGAGTTTCAGCACGATCTTTTGTATGAAAAATGCAAGATAAACAATGATTATGTAATAAACTTTAAACCTATGAATTATTGGTTAGCCGATAGTCTATATTACATTATTCTAGCTCTTCTAATAACGGAATGGCTGGCATTGCATAATATAGCTTTTTGTGGGTCAACCACTAATCCAATGATTTTACAAAAATGCATATTGAAAGCTAGCATTCCGCAGGTGATTTGACTTTTTAATTCGTTCAAATCTGTGTATTAGTTCCGGAGTAATTAATTGCTAAAGTTAAACGAATAAAAATTACGTGGCAAAAACAGCCCCAATTCTTCTTAATTTGGAAAAATCGGGAAAACGCCAACACATACAGCTTTCTAATTTTTATGAGTTGTAGCATATTAATCAAGGACAGCACCAGAATTATTTAAAAAAATTTCGCCCCTAGGTTTCTGAGAAAATGGACGTCAAAAGAAGGGACATAATATATGGCCACGATAGTACATAAGGTATATCTGCCACGCCTCCTTAAAGGTGTTACAAATGTTGAATCAAATTCAATATACTCTCACCACATTAAATGTGGTGTGGTATAAAAATTTGTATTAATATGTTATCCCGTTTTGGAATTATGTGTGTACATAAAATTCAAAAAATCATTCGCATATAAACGCCGATTATCCCTCATCTAAGTAATCTAGAGACGTGGTGTAGGTGGCATTCTATAGCTTTTGCCATGAGCTTTCTCCTGATATACGTCATGAACCGATTTCCATCCCACTTTCAAACTTTGGGAATTGACTAAAAATACTGTACCTCAATAACTGCTTAATTTTATTTCGCACGCTTGAGTTAGATTATGATTACGTAAGAAGCGTTCTATTATCATGATTATCTACCATATCCAAATTGTGTGCAGGGTGGTCATAATCTGCAGCAAAATAAAGCAAACAGTTTTTCCTAAGAAAGTTAATATTTTTAAATGGAACAGCCTGTATCTAATTCTTTCTTAACAGTTAAGTATTTACCTAAAGTACTGTTTTCTGGCATAATTTCATCATTTTTTAATAAAATAAAACATTTTATCACAACTGCAATTTAATATTATCATTATCAAATATTATCATTTGAAATACAAATTTACTTATACCTTGTAGGCCGTGAAAAACTGTGCTAAAGAACTTATTAAGGTATCTGTCAGTGGTATCTGTCAACTCTACTTGCCAATAAAGCATTTCTGTTGCATTTGCCAAAAACCCACACCATGTCAATTAGTTCCTCCTGGGAAAAGTTCGCCATATGTCCCTAAATTATGCAAATCTAACTTAACATCCCTAACAATATCACCACCACTGACAGATACCTTATTAACTTGCTTAGCACTGTTTTTCATAGCCTACAGGGTATAAGTATAATTTTATTTCAAATTTTAATATTAAGTTGCAGATGTGCTAAAATGTTTTATTTTATTTAAACAAAAGATGAAATCATTTGAGAAAACAGTACTTTAGGTAAATACTTAGCTGGTTTAGTAGTTAATGTAGGTGTAGAAGCAGTTATTGATAGAAAAATCGATTTTTTTTATGAAGAAGACTCTCTGCAATGGTTTATTTTAGCACTAGTGTGTACGAGTGCTTTTTTTGTGCAGAACGATTAGTGGAATCCAGAAAACTAATTATATATAGGGTGTTCATCACATCAGGTTCATTGTCGTAAAATTTTGCGAGGAATTCAAAATTGTGCCGAAATATAGGTTGTTCCCTTTAAAAAACACGGTAACAGTTCTGTATATGTGTGTGAAATCAGTTTTAAAATATCTTCATTAACAGAGGTACAATCTTCCGAGATCGCACTGTTGAGACGCACTGTTGAGACCCTGTATATCAGGAGAAAGAAAAAATCGGATAATTACTTACACTGTTTTTAGGTAATTCTCAAAGTTTGAACGCAAATGGGTTCATGTCTTAAAAAAATAAATGTCTTCAAATCAAATAAATGATTAAATCATATAAGTGGTACTATTAGATTATAAATAACTGTTCAGTTTCAATACAATTTGATGTTATATTGACTTCTTCTAAATATTATGTTTGTAGACATTTATTTTCTTTCAAAGACATTAATCTATTTCCACCGCACTATCAACTTTGGGTATTAACTGAAAACAGCGTATGCTGTTATATTCGTTTCTAAAAATAAAAAAAAATGAACATTATGAAATAATCTAAATTAAACTTTTCATTATTAATTAAGAAAACAAAATTCGCACTTATGCCACCTCACTAGATTAATTGCGATTTTTAAACTTTTGCATAGGTACCCATAATTCCAAGACGGGATAACATATTACCATAAAATTTGATATTTTTCTATAACTACATGAAGACAACAATTGCACAAAATTTCGTCAAAATCCAAGGGCGCGAGGAATGTTGATTTCACATGGAATTACCACATCCTTTCTGGCAGCACTTCTGCCAAAACATATTCATCAGCAAAGAACGAATCTTAGGGAACTTTGATGTCGTATTCCCTTTGACGACAACGAATTATCGCATCCATCAGCTCGTCCCTTCTCTGGCACCCTTTCCATGGTCGTGTATTGCATTATTTACGGCTTTGTCTGTCACTTTGCATACTGGGTGTGTCGTTAATTGCCAAAGTGCGATGTTGAAGGCCTGTATCGCTAGCGTCCCTAACCGTCGCGTCGTCCGGAACATGATTTTCACACTGATAAACCGTCACTCAACTGTTTTGTTTTCGGCGTGCGAGTGGGAGTATTCGATGAAGGGGTTTTAAAACCGAATTTGTGGATTTTTTTGTGTGTGCTTTTTCGTTTCGGTGTAGAATGTAGTAATATAGGGGTTAGAAATATTAATTCAATGTACTAATTGAAACATTTGGATGTCAAAAAGAAAATAATAACATTATCCTGAAAGTATGTTTAAAATTAAATTTAAATGAGCACAGTGTGGCATTTTTCCAAAAAGCAGGCCGAAACTCAAAAACGTTCTGTTCCAAAACGAAATGATTTCAAGTTCCTGCATGGCATTTTTGTTTTAGGAAGTTAAGGTAGGTTGGTGTTGTTAAATAGGTTCTAAATGGCTTCTTTTATAACCCTTTAAATATTTTCATCATGTTACTGTTCCTTTTAAAAATCTCAAGAAAAAGTAATTTAAAAATGTTTAAAAACTAGTGCATGCTACGATCAGTCTGTATTAGGAGGGTGCGTGATGCAAGCGCCTCTCCCAGTGTAGGCGAGTACTATGTCCACGAGGCGTAAATGGAGCAGTTCGCAACTATATGTTACAGTTATCTGTAGTGTTTTAGTGGTCCAATCAAACTTGTATTATTATATTGTTTTTGGAAAATAACTGTTAATAGTGAACTTCATTAACTTAATTTCATTGAACTTAATTTAATTTACAACCTATTATAAAATATAATTATAGACAACTATTAGGTAAGGTTATGTTTCATGTACAATTACTTCAGGTTAAGTTATTGTTTTTTGATTAATAAACTAGCAAGGCTGTGCTGTAGGGTCCGAGATCTAGCTCATATTTGCACAGTCACTTTCAATTCGCCTGCAAAACACGTGCACAACACAAAATGAGGTTAGTTTATGTTTTGAGACTTTTAGGTTATATTGTAATTATGTAGAACACGTGCACAACACAAAATGAGTGTACTTTATGTTTTGGGACTTTTAGATTATATTGTAACTTTCTTATAAAACAAGCAATCGAACTAGACAAACCCTTTTATTCAAACTTAATAATAAGATTATATTGCTGAATTCTGAATGTAATTTGAAAATAAATTTCTTTTTTAGCTCAACATGAGTGTAATAATCTGGAAATCTATAAAATTTGCATTTCTTGTTCTTTCTCCTATTATTCGTACATTTGTCAATACAACACTTATAGTGTCCCCCCATTACGAAGTTATCGATGAACGATCTGTTGCTGTGAACCACAGAATTGTATACTTATGAGTTATGACAGCTAGGTATCAACATAATGCGCCGCAAACTACTGAACCTTGAAATTACTGCACATCTGTAGGCCGATATTTCTCCGTTTCTCCGCCACGGGCGCCTAAACCGGTTTTCGTCTCCCTTCCACGGGGCATGCACGGTGCCAATAGCACATCTAATTTTTCATGACATTAGCATCTAGCTATGGGCTTAGTAATTATGTGACAAAGAATTTAGGATAAAATTTGCAAAAATGTAGTATTAACGTAGCTTTTAAGAAAGGCATGCAATTGCCAATTTTTTGACAAACTGTTGAATATCTCAGAGAATTTTTACTTAACTGTATCATTGTTTCTAAATATGCTGTTTAAAGACAAATAAAAAAGAAAATTAAAACTGAATAGATTAGTGTAGTACTGTCAATATGATAGTAAGTTCGATACTCACTTTCTGTGGACAAAAATTTAGCAAATAATTTGACACGATTCACAACAAAATATTGAAGGCTTTTTTTATCGAATTTTTCATCATTCATACATAAATTTATTTCTTTCGATATTTTTAATTAGGATATCGTTGGTGATCTTTGAAAACCCCGTATGTCGAGTCAGAAATAAAAATGATTTTTGTCTCTATTAGATAGGCACAAAGATAATTTCAGTTGGATATACATATGTGCATTTCTATATTTCAACAGTCTGAACAGAATGTCAATATTTTCACCCTAAAAATACGTATCCGTCTTTCCTAGGGAAAAAAATTGTAATCGTGCAAAAAAATTGAGATTTTAGCGGATCCTATTGGATTCCCATTGGGTCCCCTGAACATTTTTGGCCGAAGTATTAAAAAATCTGATGTGGCCAGGCACATTACTTTATCATACAATATATAAAATTAATAGTTTAGCTGCATGAGATTGACATCTATGAGATCTATTTGATCGAGATCGATTGTGTCTGCAGTAAAGTAACACAAGTTAGTAAGGATTTGACAGACATTTTGACAATATTGACAGTAGGTATTGTCGAAAAATCAGCGTTTGGTAAATCCTGGCTAACTATGTAGTTTTAATGGATCCACGATATCGATCAAAAAGAATATGCTCATACAGCTAAACTATTAATTTTACGGATAAATGTCAGACGTAAATTATACAAAACTACAGAAATGGCAGTTCATTTGCAAAATCATTGAAAAATGATTAGAGGAAACATCCAGTTCCTTTTGACCTTTTTGAACCAAAAGCTTTTCAGCTCTAAGTTTGGTCATAAAACTTCTAAATTTAAACTTTCGTCCCGATACCTTTAGTAGTTTCTCCGGAATCGTCGCCACAAAAATCGGGTACCTTAATCGTTGCACCTTCCTCTATGAGTGTGCAATATTTCATGTATAAATATCAATATCTTACATGCTTAATGCATATACATTACCACAACGAGTAATACTCATTTATCTATAATTTTATGTTTAACGTGTGACAATTGATTTAAAATTAAGCCCACTATGGATGCTTATTTTGTAGGTAAGTACAAATCTATTGATTTCTCGAAATAAAACAAAATTATGGCGATGTTGTACTATTATTACCAAGATAAACACGATAAACATGTCGTGGCATTTGACCTGGCAAACATTTAATTGCATTAACATTGCCCCATTCCAAGGAGATTACAGAACCCACGAGTGAAGTACCGAACGCTGGCGCGAAAAATTGCCACCGACAAGATTTTAATGGATGTAAAGCTAGCATTATGAGAGGCGTTAGCGTTAAGCCGATCTTATAGTTCTAATCGGGTTGCGCTGGCATAACAGACGAGGAATTAAAAGCACTCAGGGCCGCGCACGGCGAACCGAGGTCGGTCGTACGGTCTGGCCCAAATCCCCGCGGACCATTAATTAGCCTGGATATGTGAAGAACATGTCCGCTAATCGATCCGGCGGCAATCCATGCGGACATTTCAATTTTAGCGCAGACAACAGCTTGCCGCCCACCAACGCCGCCTCCCAACGGATATCTGAATAGGTCAGCGTGTTCTCCAATGATGTTTCTACCGTGTAAATTAAAAATCGAACGGCGGAGACTTTAATTCGCGAGGGAATATCGTTTCGTTAGTTTTGGCGGAGGCGCCGGGATTTTTAATCTATATACTTAAAATTGTTTTATTTTACTTACAAAAGTAAATTTTAGTAAAGAATGTTGTTCTCCAGTATTGTTGGAACCATGTAAATTAAAAATGGTACTGCGCAGACTGAAATTTATGAGAAAATATCATTTGGAGAGTTTTTGGTAGTTTTGGTGGAGGCGCAGGAATGTTTAATCTATACTTAAAATTGTTTATCTTACTAACTTTCGTAAATATTTGTGAGTAATATTGTTGAGAGTTAAATATATGAACGTTTATCGTTGTGTTTTAGTTACTTTTGACGGAGGCGGTGGAACTTGTAATCTATATACTGAAGATTGTTGTAATTTACTTACGAAAGTAAATCTTAGTGAAGTCTTAGTGTTAATCTCCAATATTGTTGGAGATGTTTAATCTACATAGTTAAAATTGATTTATTTTACTTATAAAAGTAATTCTTAGTTAGTTCTTAATGTTGTTCTATAACCGCCAATTGTCCTTCAGCAAATCTTTAACTAAAATTCTGCCTTTGGTTTGATATGATGATAATGCCAATACAAAATGGAAAGAATAATATTGATTGAAAGTATTGAAGTTTCGTTTTTGTATTGCATCTCCCCTCTCTTCCGTTCTGAATTATTTAAGCGATGGAAATGAAAATATAATTTTGGTTTGGAATCCTTAATCGGGCTTGCGGAATATTAAGCAAGAGGTAGCTGGAGTGTTGGAGGAGGAATCCTGCAGAAGTTGCCCGAAGTAAAATTGCGATTTAAATAATTTACGACCGTAGTCGTGGATTAAAAGTTCTTCTGCGAGATAATTTCCACCGCTGCATCTATAAATACGACGCAAAGTGTGTTTTCTTTTTGTCTAATTCCACCTACTTTTCACTCCTCTTAAGCTAAATTATTATTAAGTCAGTCCAAGCCGATTTAAGCTTATTTAGCAGTATGAAAATGCTTTCATCGCACAAAATATTTCTATATTCACAAATTTAGTAGTTAAGATCTTTTCTTTTTTGTTCATCTCTTTGTCACGAGAATATAATAATATTTGGTAATAATATTGTGCTATTTATTCTTTACATTAGTAAGTTTTAAAGTTTTTATGCAATTGGTAATTTGAATTATCTCTAGAAAAGGTATTTAGGTAACTAACAAACAAATTTTCTGTGTTTGCGTAGTTTCTTTGCATTAAGAACCCCAAAATCGAGAATTAGTTTAACTCTGTAATATAAAATAACAAGCGTATTTTGCTTTACAACAATAAATTTACAAATCAGTGTATTTCCCATATTTTCAAGTACTTAAATAATCAAAAATAGTAAGCTAAGTCTTATCCTGGCTAGTGATCAAAATGGAACAAGTGAAAACTGTTGATATGTTGCCTTTTTGATCAGATCCTGAATCTGAAGGCAGTCTGAGTTGGGTCTGGTTCCTTTATCAAACACTAAACACATTTAGAATTTAAAAGTCTGCCGTCAGATTCACAATCTACCTAAAAACAGCACACCAGAAACTGCTTTTACTTGCTCAATTTTGTTGTTAGGCAGGATAATCACTTTGTTTTTATCGTTGTATTTTTAACCTGATTTTTGGTTCGAGACCAATATTGTTCACCCATATCGTTGGAGCCTCGTAAATAAAAAATGGAACGGCGGAGACGTGAATATATGAGAGAATATCATTTGAAAACATTTTGCTAACTTTGGCGGAGGCGCCGGGATTTTTAAACTATATACTATATACGAGGGAATATCGTTCGGAGACTTTGTTAGTTTTTGCGGAGGCGCTGGAATTTTTAATTTATATACTTAAAATTGATTTATTGTACCTACAAAAGTAAATATTAGTGAAGAATATTGTTCTCCAATATTGTTAGAGCCCTGTAAATTAAAAACAGAACGGCGGGACGCAAATTATCCAGGAAATATCTATGTTATAGTTTTTGTTAGTATTGGCGGAGGCGCTGGGATTTTAATCTATACTCTTAAAATTGTTCAATTTTAATTACTAAAGTAATTATTGGAACCGTGTAAATTAAGCATCTAAGCCAATTTTTGACGTTTCTGAAGACAATTTAGGTCTGCTTTTATTAAACAACTTATTTAAGCTTTCTTATGTAATTCATAACAAAATTATGTAATCTTATGCAATCTTATGTAATCCGATGCAATCTTATTTGCAATTTTAATGGTTTTGTCCACCCGGACTAAACTCATCAAAAATTCATCCATAATTGTCTACTTTATACCCAAGTGTTCTCCTTGTAGACCCTCCGTAGCAGTAATTGTACCCCATCCTATAAGGACGAAGGATAATTGATTCCGTATTAGCGGTATAAACGTCCTCGTTCAACTTGATAAATTCCATTGTAACGGAAGAGTTATTCTCATCGCAAGAAGCGAGACGGGGTAAAACGAAGAAACTGGGGGTAGGGATAGGGACACAATCAAAGAACAACAATGTCAGCAAAGAGCCGAGAGCACAAGCGCCCTCTGTAGCAGCCGCCCCTAATTTGGGACGCCATTCACGAAAAGGAGCGTTTTAAAACAGTGAATAGGCTAATTTATTTGAGCGGGTGGTATGGTGGCGCCCCCGTCCGGTTTGCGATCGAATTAGTTCCCACTTGGAACGTCTAATTTGTATTCGGGGCATATTTAATTGTGTCCGGGGGATTTTGGATAATAATGGACTGTTAACAATAAGACGCCCGAACAATGGGAATTTCCAGTAGTAATCGAGTGCCATATTATTTGCCGTTTGAATTAGATGAGTTAATGGGATGATAATATCCCATTATGGGGATCGTAGTGGGGTAGTGCTGGGGAACGTATCAGTTTACAGACCGAGTGACTGTAAGTAGTTGAGATTCTAGCAGATTTAGAATTGTTTTTGGACGTTGAGATTGATTAGTTTAAGGAATACTCCAGCGCCTCCGCCAAAGTTGTTCGTATTGATCAAATTTGAAATTTTTGTATAGGAATAAGTTGAGCTGAAGTTGATGTTATAATTCTTGTGTGTCAAATAAAGTACAACAAAAATGCTGTAAAAGAAGAATTACGTGTTAACTGTAACAGTAAGAATTGCTGATTATTTGATACGACTAGCTACATTTCTGTAATGTTTTAGCAGAATCACGTATTCCACATACTCCACACATATTCCTGTGGATTCCTCCGGAAAACACTGACATTTACAGGAAAGGTACTGAAATGTTTTCCTTTTTTTTGTAGTGACTTAAAAATATCGAAAAAATCATACTATTTCTTTTCATGAACTTGTCTAACACAAAAAAAAAATAAAACGAAAGAATCTACTGTCACATTTACATATATAAGTCACCGAAATATTTTCCCTTTATAACGTTTTCCTTGTGTCCGCCTCTACTTCCGCGCGCTCAGCACAATATTGCACCAGCCTCAGTTCGTTCGAAGCTCCAGGCCAGTATTGTCGACAGTAACTTATCAAAAACTTTTAATAATATGCAGATGCTGAATTTGCTACGTCGGATCCTGCTGTATATCTCCCCAATTCTGATACCGCAGTAAATCTTGAGGTTTACAGACTGCAAGTGAATGCACCAGAGTTTTGCCATCGTAAAAGTTTATTAAAACCGTCTAGTCACTACTGCACCAAAATATAAAGCGAACTAAGCTAAAATCGGACAAACTAGATGACAAAATAGACAACAAAATATTATTATCCACCAAAGTTAGTTCCTTCTCCATTTTAAACCATTTTTTTGTAACAATCTGTTTCCATTTTTACATACGCTCCGGCGCATCCACCATTTCTAAAAGTTGTGTAAAGTTCGTTATTATTCATTTTTCGTTATTAGATTTTTTTTAAACTTTTTTTTTGCTTTATAAACAATAACGACCAGTCGTTTATTTCAGTCTACTTACATAATACCTTCAAGTAGAGGTACATATTTTATTTTGCGATCATCAAAAATGCATTTTTTATAGATATTTTGATAATCTATACTATAGTGTGTAATATTCATTATAGAGTCTTTTTTAATGTGATGTGATGGACCGGCTAGATATGTTCCTGAAAACTTGGCCCTGAAGCAAAATGCCTTTCAACGAATCATAATTTGCCATATAAACATATAAAGTCCAGAAATTGGTTTCAACAAAAAAGTTGAAAAGGTATCTGTAAGTCTTTCACTATTTTTCAGATAGTAAACTGTTATGTTCAGTAAAACATATACAAATATAAAAAAATATAAAACATATTCCTTTACATAACAAAATATACAAAAAAATATTATTATCCACCAAAGTTAGTTCCTTCTCCGTTTTAAATCATGTTTTTTTGTAACAATCTGTTTCCATTTTTACATACGCTTTGCATTTCGACGTCGCGTTACAAATAACACCGCTGAAAACAAGCTGTGCTACAGGCAGGATTGTTATAATGAGCTCTCTCAACCGATACAGCTCGGCGCTACCAACTGCCGCGCGATAACGACTACCCTCGGTTCTCATACCTCAAATACGTGTGCCCAACCTCTGCCACACCCCTGAAGAAGAAAAAAACTGACGTAATTTATTCAGTAGCGAATAAATTATCTTGGTGATGTACACGGGAAAACAGGCCATTAAGGAGATAGTGCTTAATGGGGGGTTAAGCTTGTCTTAGATGCAATTTATTAGTTTGCGAAATGTTTCCGTAACGAACGGGCGCATTTTATATGGAGCTCACCGTATGTACGCCACCTAGCGGTGCAAGTTTAAAGTAGACTGGCATGCATGCGGTCTCGTGCTAGTTGGAAATTCCAACGAAAGTTTAATAGGATACCAATTACGGTGTGTTTCACGGGGATAACATGTTATTCTGTCGTTCATGTGCAAATTGGTGTTGCGTGTGCGGATGGGTTGATGAATTGTGATGAATTGGATGGCCGAGATGTGGGCCGGAAGTGGGGATTAGCTGATACAGGGTGAATTAGGTTGAGAAAATTTACGGGAAATACTGAAAATAGTTGATTTTTGTAAAGCTCCGGCGCATCCACCATTTCTAAATTGTGGTGTAAAGTTCGTTATTATTCACTTCTCAGAAAATTTAATTCTTTATAAAAGTTAGGCAATGGTATAAAACAGTTGTGAGAACATCAAGAGTAATGTTAGTGTTTCACCATGGCCTGATTTACGGTGATTTATTTCATACTCAGTATTATTATAATTACATTTCATTTAAAACCAGTAACAGTACTCCTCTAAGTTGTAGATTTGGCTAATACATAACTGTTATTCTAAAATTATGGTTTAAAGTGGTTTAAAAACAATAACGTCCGGTCTTTTATTTTAGCTGACTTCCATAATACTTTTAAGTAGAGTTACTTTATTTTGCGATCATCAAAAATATGTACCTGTTTTAATAGATTTAATAACAGTGCGTGGAAAAATCGAGAGAAATTGTATCTAACATTGATCAAAATAACTATGTTGGAGTAAACTTGACCTGCTGATAACGTAAACGACGTTTAAATATTTCTATCACGTCAGGTTTACGAAAAAAATGAGGTTAATATGCGAAAAACATGTGATTTTGGCAATGTTATCATTACGATACAAATTCTGTGATAATATATATATTTTTCATTTCCCTGTGATACTCGTAATAAATAGATACCGTGTCCGGCAGAAAGTTGGAAACCAATGGAACATTTCTCTACTTAAAAAAATAGTTTTTAAAGCTTATATATATATACCGGGTGTTACAAAAACTATGAAAAATCTCTTAAGAGTAAAGTACCTTTTCGTTCAAAACTATGCAAAATGTTATTTAAAAAAAGTATTTAGAAATGTTAGAGGTAATCAAATACGAAATTATATATCACCTTCTTCATTGCATATATTCATTACTAATTAACATTTTTATTATCAATTTCTCATAAAATAAATTCTTCATAAAACTGTCTGGATTGTCTTTTACCTAAAAAATGCAAATATTAGAATGTATGTATTTGCTTGCATGTACCGGATGTAACCAAAAGTATGAACAACACTAATGAGGAAAATACCTTTATATTCAAAGCTGGGCAAAAAATGTTGATAAATGATCAAAAAAATATTTGGAAATATTAGAGGTCTTTAAATAAGCAATTATAATCACCTTTGCATATACTGCGTGTTCCTAAAAAGAATAAGATGACATAAGACTTCAACTTATGTAAAAATGTTTTGACAAAGAGTTTCGGATTCGTATTTATCCAAACTGCCTTCACCCTCATCAGTAAGTCAGCGCAGGTGGCTGTGATTTCATATTTTATAATGAATTTTGGTTTTAAAATGTCTTTCCAAATAACAATTTTTGGTAATTACTACAGTCAATTTGTGCTCAAAAGGGCCGCTAGCTTGCAAGTTGTGGAAACTGTTTCTTTTTGGGTTGCTGAATCAGTATCTGAGGTTTGCTACCAAAATATAGTGATGCAACATTGAAGAAAATGCAAAATACAATGTAAAAATATTAGTATAAAAAATAAGTAAGTCCGATATGAAAGATTTTGCACAGCATGGCATTTACTATCTGGAAAAAATCTACAAAAAGTCTCATATAAAGTTACTTGTTTTAACTTTTATTTTATAAAAAACCGGCTGGAACAAAAGTGGGACACTCTGTATACCTACTGTCGAATTACGAAGAATCAGCGTTTCACGAATTTATGGTGGATGCCTCTTCGTTGAGGTTAAATTTGTAATAATTTTAATAATAATGTAATCTATTCGTTTTGTCTATAATAATGTATCTGGTTATTTAAAAATATTTAATTACAATTTAATATGGAGTTCAGAAAATAACCGATCACCAAATATTTTCTAGATAAACCATCATAAACCTACAAATTAATAATTTTCAATTTGATCCTAGTCGGCTGAACAATCGATTGTTGGCAACGAAAACCGTATTAACCGCCGAATTATTTTCATACTAGCACTAATTGCAAACGGGCTCATAATTTATTTTATGGGCGCAATTTAGTTTAGCATGTTAATGATAATTGTATTTGTTTTATTAATTTAGCAGAGCGGTGTTACGCACATGCTCCCGTAACATTTGGCGAACGCCTCGCTGTACGCAGGCCAGCAATGAAAATCCGCCAGGACAATTATGTTAATCCTATTTGCATTGAAAAATCAAAACGCGCCCGCCGGTCAGGGCGCCGCGCCGGCCGGCTAGACTAGCAATTCGTCATATTAATGCGTTATCCATTTTAATATTACCGTTGTGATGGTGCAGGCACCATCAAACATTGCGATTGTTGAACGAAATATGCGTTCATTCGAGATGTTTAATTATTATATTAAGTATTATATTTTTGTTATTTAATCGTAAAATGTTTTTGTACGTATAGAGTTTCTTCTTAAAAACATTTTTTGCCTGTATTCATAAATATTTGAAAACAGAAAGCAAGAAATTTTCAATTAATTTTTCTTCAAAAACTACTGAACGGTTAAAGCTACTGGGAAAAGCAGTAGAGAACAATATTCTTGACAAAAAATATAGAATGTGTTTTCGTAATATAGTACAGTGAATTAAATTACAGTCATACGAAATAAAGTAAATAATAAAATAAGAAATAAGAATTTCTTTTATCACATGTTCGAAATGTCCACAATTGTTTGCTAGACAAAAATTTGTCATTTGTCATCTTTAATAAGCTTTCATACGTGAACTCAGAGCAGACTTGACATTTTTCAATTTTGTTTTGCGTTATTACACTACACTTTTCTGTGTAATGTTTTGTAATTTTCTTTAGTTGCATTGCTTAACTATTGATTAAGTTATACCAGAATTTTAATGACTCCATTATACATAAACATAGTAAAATGTAAAATAAATATTCCACGTAGTATTAACGTTAAGTCTCCCTTTTCATATAACCTTTACACCAATGGGGTTGTTCCGGTTTGCCACTTGGGTCGCATTCTCCCTCTGAACTATGCGAGGGGTTGTGTACGAAACTCGGAGAAAATAAGCTGCGAATAATAAATACTTTCCTATATATATATAAACGTAGTGGGTTGGTATACCTGCGTATACTCGCAGGACTCGGATGGGGGCTTATATCCCTAATAACTGGGACGACGTCGCTTCCGGAATTTACAAACAGGGGAGGCATTTCAATTATGCGCAAAATTTTACTCTTTGGTACAGGGCGATGAAGAAATATTGCTTTATACCGGGTAAATTGTCATGAAAAAAGATTATTTATATGTAATACGGCAAAAAAATAGCTCGAAAGTGTACTTAAACAGCAATTTATAAAATTGGCGGAGGCGCCGGAATACGAAAAACTCAAAGAATTCCGTTGGTTTTTTCGGATTTTTTGTCTAATATCATCTACTGCCCACTTTAGGAACAATATTCATAACAATGGTGCACTCAAAATGTGTTTTTTCGTCCTCTTTTGGGCACTATACTTCACACGTAAGCACCTTGCCAATTTCGCGTATTTTATTTCAGCAGCGGACCGGCCCCGAAATGGGTTGCTAATCTAAAATTAAATCAATGCCGGAATCTCAGCAGACCAGTATCCTCGCCGGCTCCTGTCGGCGCGCCAACAGCCCGGGAGGAAATATTATTTATTACCGTATCCCTTCGGAAACGTCCATATATCATGCCATTACTTTTATCTTTCTATCGAATTAAAAGTTTTATCCATAGCCTTTTTACAAATACGTTCTGGATATAGTAAACAACTCTCTGTATACAAGCACTCACAAAGTTATCTTATAAGATCCTTTCGAGAGTCAATATACAGGGTGATTCTTAATTCGAGGTAAAAAGTTAAAATAATTGTTATAAGGTCTTATTTTATATATGTGTATATATTTCGGTGATGGGGTGTGACAACATCTTGTTCAGATTGAAAGAAGGGGGGAAATTTTTTATTGAAAAGTGTAGGAAACAGTTAATATATAATTCACAGGATCTCGCACTGCACCACTCTGGGGGAAGGATTTCATAAATCTGCTCTGTAAATAATTTATTCCCATCGAGACAACGCTCGCGACGCGTTCTTATATTGAATGTGATAAAATTGTGCATGTATACGGGACCCTCCTGGCGCAATAATACATATTCTCGGCGAGACATATATGACGCCTACCTCGTGACTATATGCGAATATTGCACAAAGTATTTTTGAATCTCAGCCACTTGGGTAAGTACGTGATATTTCAGATGGGATGATTGTATCATATAATATATGAATATAATGAAATGTATTTGACATTTCAAATCAAGTGTAAAATATATGTAATAGAAAGTATGCATCTTCTCGTAATCGAGGTTCATTTTCAGTAGGTACTTATTAAAGAAAAAATCATACAGGTTAACTTGATGTAGTCAAATTCATAGAAACTTAACAATTAAGTAAGTATACCTACACCTTCTTGGTGCTTTATCCTGATGCTTTTGGGTGAAAGTCCGATCAAAATTCTTTGGGTAGTTTCCGAGTTATGTCGCCACAAGAAATGTTAGAGTGATAAATTATTTTTTCTTTGACAGTACCTTCTTTTTTTACTGAAAATCGGAACAGTGACAGACTTGAAATCAAAATAACTAAATACCCTTAATCTTATTCTTTTGGCGTAAGTAGTCTGTTTTTAATTTATGGTATTCAGGTTTTAAACCAAAGTATGCGGATCTATATTGATATGAAATTTTTGAATCTTAAAATCATCCAGGGCGTAACGCAATTCACGAATAATATAATATTATAAAACAAAAAACAACTACTGCTGTGATTCCGAAATCTATCTCGTAGCTATCTCTTTCCACCAACACAAATTTAGACCCTTCCACTATTTAAATTGTTTAATATATATCGGCCCGATAAATTAGGTATTCTCAACGACAAATTGTGCACGACAAAATATGTATTCAGCACGGCAAATTTGGTATTCCCCACGCCAATTGTTAACACGACAGAACATGTATTGAGCACGACAAATTAGGGATTCTTAACGACAGTTTAACTGACTAGTACGACAGAAAGACGTAATTTTACGTTTTAAGCTGTTTGCGAAAAGTATTGGTTATATTGATTTAATTTTTGACTTTTAATGTTTAAATTTTGGTTTTATGAAACTCAATTAACAGCTGTAGTGTGGGGTATGCAAATATTTAATAAAAACCCAAACGAAATTTATATTCTTGTATTTAAATAAAGACAAAATAAACAAATATTTGAATTATTGTCTTGAATTATTCTGTATTTGCATATATTTATCATTTGATAGAACGAGTCATACTTAATACCATACTTCATACTCATACTTCAAGAACTCTTTTGTTCGATTGTAGCCATTGATGTGGTTCGGTCCAGTCCTTTAATGAAGTTGGTTGTTGTGACTCAAATTGGTCATAGTTAGGTGACAATTAATCACGATATTAAAGCATTTCACATACATATTTGCAAGTATTTAATTTGTCAAAAATACAATGGTCGAAGCTAAGCTGACTATCCTGGCCAACAGTGAACAAAATTATAATTAAATTAAACCTATACTCTATTTTGTGCCCCTTGGGTTATGGTATGGTTTAATGTCCTGTATCGATCGATCTCAAATTTCACAGCAATTAAGTATTGATATAAATGAACAAATGGCATAAAAAAATTACAGTCCAAAAAACACCACCCTAAATGACATAATAAGAAATGTTACAGGGAAAAAACCCTGTTATTATTATATGGTCGAACTTGAACTGTAAAAAAAGTACTAAAAATTAAACTTTTGCTATTGATAAATATTTCAGTTAAAGAGATCATGTAATCAAACAGGAAATTGCCTACAACTGTTCGATTGCTAGTTGTATTCTGATGTCCAAATTTTCTCTTTAACTCAAATCATATATAATTTATAAATATAACTTGGCGTTGGGAATAATTTTCAATTATTCCCAACGCCCTTCTGCAAACTTCAAAACAAATTACACATAGCCACACTTTTTGTACGGCTGGCCTGGCTGCGTTGCTTTGTCATACTGCTGTCATTTATGGTCTTTGAGGTTAAATCACTTAGTTTGCTGATTTCATCGTTTAAATACAAATATTATCGTTAATTTAAATTTTTTGTCGTTAAAACATATGTTATGACGTTCGATTACATTTTCTGTCGTTAAAACACATATTTTGTCGTTCAAATGCATATTTTGTCGTTGAGGTACCGAAATTTGTCGTGGAACCCCTTATTTTTCGGGCCGACAAATGCCACCCATTTAAATCAACCCGTAAAACTGACCCCGAAGCTCCATAGTTAATCTACTGAAATTATCAAAAAAATAATATGACCCTAAACTTTTTATTCAAAAACCTAGATTAATTAAAACCTAGATAACAATATAAACCACGAACGTCCAAGTTATCATCAACTCGTCCAGCACTCTTCCACCCACCCAGTTTTAATTTGTTTCAGGTTATTTTTCAGCATTTCGCGCTGAATCCAGTTTGCGGTCCGCTTAATAAGGAGGAGACCTCAATTCCGCCGCAGTACTGATTGTTTTCAAAAGGTTTCATTAAACCATTATGCACAGTACATAAAATTTTAGTAAATCAAAATAACTAGAAACCCTTAATCTTATTTTTAGAGCATAAATTGTCGGGTTTTAACATAGGAGATTCTAATTTTAAACCAAACAAACAAGGCACTTTTGATTCGAGAACAATTCATTTCTTAAATTTTTACACTTTGTATTACAAACAAATTTTGATGAATATTGGTTTACTTAATATCATCCAGGGCGTAACACTACATACGAATAAAATAATTTCATAAAATAAAAAATAAAAACTACCACTGTGATTCTGCAATCTCTCGTAGCTATCACTTTCAATCAACACAAATTTCGACCCCGCATTTAAATTAACGCGTAAAATTGACCCCGAAGCCCCATTGCTTATCTACTACTCAAAAAAATAATCTGACCCCAAACTTTTTAATTCCTTTCAATCTTAATCTGAAACGTAGATAACAAAACGTAGATAACATCATCAACCATCAACCTCCAACTTATATCACCAACTCCCCCAGCACTCTTCCACTCTTCCACCCACCCAGTTTTAATTTGTTTCAGGTTATTTCTCCGCGTTTCGCGCCGAATTCAGTTTGCGGTCCGCTTAATAAGGAGGAGACCTCAATTCCGCCGCATTACGGATTGTTTTCAAAAGGTTTCATTAAACCATTATGCACAGTACATAAAATTTTAGTAAATCAAAATAACTAGAACCCTTAATCTTATTTTTTGAGCATAAATAGTCTAGGTCTAGGTCTAGTCTAGGTATTAATGTAGGAGATTCTAATTTCAAACCAAACAAACAAGTCGTTTTGGTTCGAGAGCAATTCATTTCTTAAATTTTAACACTTTTTATTACAAACAAATTTTGATGAATATTGGTTTACTTAATATCACCCAGGGCGTAACACTACATACGAATAAAATAATTTCATAAAACAACAAATAAAAACTACTACGGTGATTCTGCAATCTCTCGTAGCTATCTCTTTCAACCAATACAAATTTCGACCCCGCATTTAAATTAACCCGTAAAATTGGCCCCGAAGCCCCATAGCTTATCTACTATTCAAAAAATAATCTGACCGTAAACTTTTTAATTCCTTTCACTCTTAATCTGAAACGTAGATAACAAAACGTAGATAACATCATCAACCATCAACCTCCAACTTATATCACCAACTCCCCCAGCACTCTTCCACTCTTCCACCCGCCCAGTTTTAATTTGTTTCAGGTTATTTCTCCGCGTTTCGCGCTGAATTCAGTTTGCGGTCCGCTTAATAAGGAGGAGACCTCAATTCCGCCGCATTACGGATTGTTTTCAAAAGGTTTCATTAAACCATTATGCACAGTACACTCAATTTTAGGAAATCAAAATAACGAAAACCCTTAATCTTATTTTTTGAGCATAAATAGTCTGCTTTTAATATAGGAGATTCTAATGTTAAACCAAACAAACAAGTCAGTTTTGATTCGAGAACAATTCATTACTTAAATTTTTACACTTTGTATTACAAACAAATATTGATGAATTTTGGTTTACTTAATATCATCCAGGGCGTAACACTACTCACGAATAAAATAATTTTATAAATCAAAAAGCAAAAACTACTACTGTAATTCTGCAATCTATCTCGTAGCTATCTCTTTTTACCTACACAAATCTAGTAGACCCCCCCATTGAAACTAACGCGTTAAATTGACCACGAAGCCCCATAGCTTATCTACTACTAAAAAAATAATCTGACCGTAAACTTTTTAATTCCTTTCACTCTTAATCTGAAATGTAGATAACAAAACGTAGATAACATCATCAACCATCAACCTCCAACTTATATCACCAACTCTCCCAGCACTCTTCCACTCTTCCACCCACCCAGTTTTAATTTGTTTCAGGTTATTTCTCCGCGTTTCGCGCTGAATTCAGTTTGCGGTCCGCTTAATAAGGAGGAGACCTCAATTCCGCCGCATTACGGATTGTTTTCAAAAGGTTTCATTAAACCATTATGCACAGTACATAAAATTTTAGTAAATCAAAATAACTAGAAACCCTTAATCGTATTTTTTGAGCATAAATAGTCTGGTTTTAATATAGGAGATTCTAATTTTAAACCAAACAAACAAGTCAGTTTTGATTCGAGAACAACTCATTTCTTAAATTTTTACACTTTTTATTACAAACAAATTTTGATGAATATTGGTTTACTTAATATCACCCAGGGCGTAACACTACATACGAATAAAATAATTTCATAAAATAAAAAATAAAAACTACCACTGTGATTCTGCAATCTCTCGTAGCTATCTCTTTCAACCAACACAAATTTCGACCCCGCATTTAAATTAACCCGTAAAATTGGCCCCGAAGCCCCATAGCTTATCTACTATTCAAAGAATAATCTGACCGTAAACTTTTTAATTCCTTTCAATCTTAATCTAAAACGTAGATAACAAAACGTAGATAACATCATCAACCATCAACCTCCAACTTATATCACCAACTCCCCAAGCATTCTTCCACTCTTCCACCCGCCCAGTTTTAATTTGTTTCAGGTTATTTCTCCGCGTTTCGCGCCGAATTCAGTTTGCGGTCCGCTTAATAAGGAGGAGACCTCAATTCCGCCGCATTACGGATTGCTTTCGAAACGTTTCATTAAACCATTATGCACAGTACATAAAATTTTAGTAAATCAAAATAACTAGAAACCCTTAATCTTATTTTTTGAGCATAAATAGTCTGGTTTTAATATAGGAGATTCTAATATTAAACCAAACAAACAAGTCAGTTTTGATTCGAGAACAATTCATTTCTTAAATTTTTACCCAGTTTTATTACAAACAAATTTTGATGAATATTGGTTTACTTAATATCATCCAGGGCGTAACACTACATACGAATAAAATAATTTCATAAAATAAAAAATAAAAACTACCACTGTGATTCTGCAATCTCTCGTAGCTATCTCTTTCAACCAACACAAATTTCGACCCCGCATTTAAATTAACCCGTAAAATTGGCCCCGAAGCCCCATAGCTTATCTACTATTCAAAGAATAATCTGACCGTAAACTTTTTAATTCCTTTCAATCTTAATCTGAAACGTAGATAACAAAACGTAGATAACATCATCAACCATCAACCTCCAACTTATATCACCAACTCTCCCAGCACTCTTCCACTCTTCCACCCACCCAGTTTTAATTTGTTTCAGGTTATTTCTCCGCGTTTCGCGCTGAATTCAGTTTGCGGTCCGCTTAATAAGGAGGAGACCTCAATTCCGCCGCATTACGGATTGTTTTCAAAAGGTTTCATTAAACCATTATGCACAGTACATAAAATTTTAGTAAATCAAAATAACTAGAAACCCTTAATCTTATTTTTTGAGCATAAATAGTCTGGTTTTAATATAGGAGATTCTAATTTTAACCCAAACAAACAAGTCAGTTTTGATTCGAGAACAATTCATTTCTTAAATTTTTATACTTTTTATTACAAACAAATTTTGATGAATATTGGTTTACTTAATATCATCCAGGGCGTAACACTACAAACGAATAAAATAATTTCATAAAACAACAAATAAAAACTACTACTGTGATTCTGCAATCTCTCGTAGCTATCTCTTTCAACCAACATAAATTTCGAATCCCCATTGAAATTAACGCGTTAAATTGACCCCGAAGCCCCATAGCTTATCTACTACTCAAAAAATAATCTGACCGTAAACTTTCTAATTCCTTTCAATCTTAATCTGAAACGTAGATAACAAAACGTGGATAACATCATCAACCATCAACCTCCAACTTATATCACCAACTCCCCCAGCACTCTTCCACTCTTCCACCCGCCCAGTTTTAATTTGTTTCAGGTTATTTCTCCGCGTTTCGCGCTGAATTCAGTTTGCGGTCCGCTTAATAAGGAGGAGACCTCAATTCCGCCGCATTACGGATTGTTTTCAAAAGGTTTCATTAAACCATTATGCACAGTACACTCAATTTTAGGAAATCAAAATAACGAAAACCCTTAATCTTATTTTTTGAGCATAAATAGTCTGCTTTTAATATAGGAGATTCTAATGTTAAACCAAACAAACAAGTCAGTTTTGATTCGAGAACAATTCATTACTTAAATTTTTACACTTTGTATTACAAACAAATATTGATGAATTTTGGTTTACTTAATATCATCCAGGGCGTAACACTACTCACGAATAAAATAATTTTATAAATCAAAAAGCAAAAACTACTACTGTAATTCTGCAATCTATCTCGTAGCTATCTCTTTTTACCTACACAAATCTAGTAGACCCCCCCATTGAAACTAACGCGTTAAATTGACCACGAAGCCCCATAGCTTATCTACTACTAAAAAAATAATCTGACCGTAAACTTTTTAATTCCTTTCACTCTTAATCTGAAATGTAGATAACAAAACGTAGATAACATCATCAACCATCAACCTCCAACTTATATCACCAACTCTCCCAGCACTCTTCCACTCTTCCACCCACCCAGTTTTAATTTGTTTCAGGTTATTTCTCCGCGTTTCGCGCTGAATTCAGTTTGCGGTCCGCTTAATAAGGAGGAGACCTCAATTCCGCCGCATTACGGATTGTTTTCAAAAGGTTTCATTAAACCATTATGCACAGTACATAAAATTTTAGTAAATCAAAATAACTAGAAACCCTTAATCGTATTTTTTGAGCATAAATAGTCTGGTTTTAATATAGGAGATTCTAATTTTAAACCAAACAAACAAGTCAGTTTTGATTCGAGAACAACTCATTTCTTAAATTTTTACACTTTTTATTACAAACAAATTTTGATGAATATTGGTTTACTTAATATCACCCAGGGCGTAACACTACATACGAATAAAATAATTTCATAAAATAAAAAATAAAAACTACCACTGTGATTCTGCAATCTCTCGTAGCTATCTCTTTCAACCAACACAAATTTCGACCCCGCATTTAAATTAACCCGTAAAATTGGCCCCGAAGCCCCATAGCTTATCTACTATTCAAAGAATAATCTGACCGTAAACTTTTTAATTCCTTTCAATCTTAATCTAAAACGTAGATAACAAAACGTAGATAACATCATCAACCATCAACCTCCAACTTATATCACCAACTCCCCAAGCATTCTTCCACTCTTCCACCCGCCCAGTTTTAATTTGTTTCAGGTTATTTCTCCGCGTTTCGCGCCGAATTCAGTTTGCGGTCCGCTTAATAAGGAGGAGACCTCAATTCCGCCGCATTACGGATTGCTTTCGAAACGTTTCATTAAACCATTATGCACAGTACATAAAATTTTAGTAAATCAAAATAACTAGAAACCCTTAATCTTATTTTTTGAGCATAAATAGTCTGGTTTTAATATAGGAGATTCTAATATTAAACCAAACAAACAAGTCAGTTTTGATTCGAGAACAATTCATTTCTTAAATTTTTACCCAGTTTTATTACAAACAAATTTTGATGAATATTGGTTTACTTAATATCATCCAGGGCGTAACACTACATACGAATAAAATAATTTCATAAAATAAAAAATAAAAACTACCACTGTGATTCTGCAATCTCTCGTAGCTATCTCTTTCAACCAACACAAATTTCGACCCCGCATTTAAATTAACCCGTAAAATTGGCCCCGAAGCCCCATAGCTTATCTACTATTCAAAGAATAATCTGACCGTAAACTTTTTAATTCCTTTCAATCTTAATCTGAAACGTAGATAACAAAACGTAGATAACATCATCAACCATCAACCTCCAACTTATATCACCAACTCTCCCAGCACTCTTCCACTCTTCCACCCACCCAGTTTTAATTTGTTTCAGGTTATTTCTCCGCGTTTCGCGCTGAATTCAGTTTGCGGTCCGCTTAATAAGGAGGAGACCTCAATTCCGCCGCATTACGGATTGTTTTCAAAAGGTTTCATTAAACCATTATGCACAGTACATAAAATTTTAGTAAATCAAAATAACTAGAAACCCTTAATCTTATTTTTTGAGCATAAATAGTCTGGTTTTAATATAGGAGATTCTAATTTTAACCCAAACAAACAAGTCAGTTTTGATTCGAGAACAATTCATTTCTTAAATTTTTATACTTTTTATTACAAACAAATTTTGATGAATATTGGTTTACTTAATATCATCCAGGGCGTAACACTACAAACGAATAAAATAATTTCATAAAACAACAAATAAAAACTACTACTGTGATTCTGCAATCTCTCGTAGCTATCTCTTTCAACCAACATAAATTTCGTATCCCCATTGAAATTAACGCGTTAAATTGACCCCGAAGCCCCATAGCTTATCTACTACTCAAAAAATAATCTGACCGTAAACTTTCTAATTCCTTTCAATCTTAATCTGAAACGTAGATAACAAAACGTAGATAACATCATCAACCATCAACCGCCAACTTATCATCAACTTCCCCAGCACTCTTCCAGTCTTCCACCCACCCAGTTTTAATTTGTTTCAGGTTATTTCTTCGCATTTTGCGCCGAATTCAGTTTGCGGCCCGCTTAATAAGGAGGAGACTTCAATTCCAGCGCATTACGGATTGTTTTCAAAAGGTTTCATTAAACCATTATGCGCAGTACACTCAATTTTAGGAAATCAAAATAACGAAAACCCTTAATCTTATTTTTTGAGCATAAATAGTCTGCTTTTAATATAGGAGATTCTAATGTTAAACCAAACAAACAAGTCAGGTTTGATTCGAGAACAATTCATTACTTAAATTTTTACACTTTGTATTACAAACAAATATTGATGAATTTTGGTTTACTTAATATCATCCAGGGCGTAACACTACTCACGAATAAAATAATTTTATAAATCAAAAAGCAAAAACTACTACTGTAATTCTGCAATCTATCTCGTAGCTATCTCTTTTTACCTACACAAATCTAGTAGACCCCCCCATTGAAATTAACGCGTTAAATTGACCCCGAAGCCCCATAGCTTATCTACTACTCAAAAAATAATCTGACCGTAAACTTTCTAATTCCTTTCAATCTTAATCTGAAACGTAGATAACAAAACGTAGATAACATCATCAACCATCAACCTCCAACTTATATCACCAACTCTCCCAGCACTCTTCCACTCTTCCACCCACCCAGTTTTAATTTGTTTCAGGTTATTTCTCCGCGTTTCGCGCTGAATTCAGTTTGCGGTCCGCTTAATAAGGAGGAGACCTCAATTCCGCCGCATTACGGATTGTTTTCAAAAGGTTTCATTAAACCATTATGCACAGTACATAAAATTTTAGTAAATCAAAATAACTAGAAACCCTTAATCTTATTTTTTGAGCATAAATAGTCTGGTTTTAATATAGGAGATTCTACTTTTAAACCAAACAAACAAGGCACTTTTGATTCGAGAACTATTCATTTCTTAAATTTTTACATTTTGTATTACAAACAAATTTTGATGAATTTTGGTATACTTAAAATCATCCAGGGCGTAACACTACTCACGAATAAAATAATTTCATAAAACAACAAATAAAAACTACAACTGTGATTCTGCAATCTCTCGTAGCTATCTCTTTCAACCAACACAAATTTCGACCCCGCATTTAAATTAACGCGTAAAATTGACCCCGAAGCCCCATAGCTTATCTACTATTCAAAAAATAACGTGACCCTAAACTTTTTAATTCCTTTCAATCTTAATCTGAAACGTAGATAACAAAACGTGGATAACATCATCAACCATCAACCTCCAACTTATATCACCAACTCACCCAGCACTCTTCCGCTCTTCCATCCGCCCAGTTTTAATTTGTTTCAGGTTATTTCTCCGCGTTTCGCGCCGAATTCAGTTTGCGGTCCGCTTAATAAGGAGGAGACCTCAATTCCGCCGCATTACGGATTGTTTTCAAAAGGTTTCATTAAACCATTATGCACAGTACATAAAATTTTAGTGGGCCGTCAACGTCTCCGAGCCGCAGGCGACGGATAATAAGATTTATTCCGGACTCCGGGCTCGGCTCCGGGGACGGAGAGCGGAGCGGCTCCGGTCGTTATTTTAACGACGCCGAATGGATTCTTTTCCCTTCCTTTCATTCTTTCCTATCCATTCTGATTCCGGAGGCCAATCAAAACGGACCGCCGACCGACGCAAAAAAGGAGAAACACTTATGCAAACGGGAGAGTGGGAGGTCGTTATACCGCGGTATGCCGTGTTAAATAGCCGAGGAATAACTGATTAAAACACAGCGCTTAAAAGGTTTTTCCATCCTCTCTTAAATTTCTGCGGTAATTTAAATAGTCGTAATCCGTTGATGGTATTTTAGATGATGACGGTTATTAATGATATTACATTTTGTTACAATTTATTTCAATCGTACCCAAGATAAAAATCCATAATTTTCAAATCATCACTACATGCTGGCCGTAAAATAGGGTCATTTCGCACAATGGTTTTTGAAGAAATTGTAAATTTAACAATTCGGTCACAATGTTTGAATGGTGAGCTGGGCAACCAACGGTCTTGCTAAAAGTACATTAAAATAATTTTGTAAAACATGCAAATGTTTTTATTAATTACACTGTTCTGGAGAAATGTACACGCTCCTGGAAAAATGTACACTCGTCTGGAGAAATGTACACTCTTCTGGAGAAATGTACTGTCAGGTGGATTGTCTTTTTTACTAATAAAATTTGCTTGTTGGAAAGTCGGTGCTCTATGGTGCAACGAGTAGTGTTTACAAATTTGAGAAAAAATATTAAAAACTTCAACTTCCCCAACGTGAACAAAAAATTTATAGAATACTGTCTACAAGTATTGGAGTCATTTTTATGTCACCCAGAACAATCACAGTTGCTTGGTATAATAGTATATTATTTGACGAGCACATAATTAAGGATATAAATCGCGAGCATGAAGTTTACACGCGAGCCGTAGGCAAGCGTGTAGTCATGCGAGAGATTTATATCCGTTATGTGCGAGTCAAATACGACGTTTTATCTACGACTCATAAATTCGATTTTATCCTAAATATTTTAAATGTATTTGTCATTGATGGCGAGGCGAACTGTCAAATAACTGTCATCCACGTAGGTTTTGACAGACTTTGACACTAGCGTTGTATAATGATGACAGTTCGTTCAAATAATGAGGCTATTATTTGAACGAACTGTCATTATTATACAACGCTAGTGTCATTATAATCATTGGCGCGTATAATGATGGGGATTATATAGTCATAGATACGTATGCAATGAACTTGTTATATGTGAGTCGTAGATAAAAGTTTATTATTTCACGAGCACATAATTAAGAATATAAACCGCGAGCATGAAGTGAAAGACTCATTTCATTTTGTATCAAATATTTTACATGTATTTGTCAATGGTACTGAGGCGAACTGTCAACCACGTAGGTGTTGACAGGAGCTTTGTTTGATAATGATAGTTTCTTTAAGAGAAATCATTATTCAAAAGCACTGTCATTATTATACAAAGTTACTGACAGCATAATCATAGGCGTGTATCATGCTAGGGATTAAATAGTCTAAGATACATATACCGGGTGATTCAATTTCGAGGCTCACCATGGGGATCTCGCTTATTAGTGGAGATAAAGCCTGTTTAAATTTGGCAGTTTCCTATTTTTGTGTTGATAAATTATCTAAAAGAAATTGAAGCTATCATTTTTCATTTAGAAGATATAAAAAAAACTGAAAAGATTAGACATCGTTTTTAATTTTTTATTCAAAACCTAATGTAGCTAGACACTTGAAACAAAAACATGCTATTTTGAACAAGGAATGCAGTGTCATTTTTTAATTTGAAATAACATCTAAAATGGCGGCGTAACCATGGCCAACTTTTGTTTTTCTTATGGGAGCCATGTTGAATTTTGTCAGTTTTCGATTGTCGTGTCTTTTCTCATTTCTGCAATGTATTATATTTATAAAACAATGGATTAATAATTTAAAAACCTTCAGGTATCGAAATTGGTTACTAAATTGGTTACAGACCGGACTTATTCCCAAGCAACGTCAAGAAAATGCACTTGGATCAAGCAGCGCGCGCAGCGTTGCGTTTGCCATTTATCCAAATATTTGGTTGATTATGGATGTGAAATGCCCTTTACCAACAACGAAAACTGTTATATGATAAGGGTTTATTATTGTTCTCATAGAAATGCCCCATCGTACAATATTCCTAACATTGGACAGAAATTTAGCGAAGCATGGGTCGTTGTGTAAATCCCGGAATTCTTAAGCCTAATCCTCACATTATTTGGTCGTATGAGCCGAAGTTTACAAAGTTTCGAATGTTTAATCGGAACAATGAGCATTATGGAGTGAGAGAAAATCCTAGGCGCACCAGACCAATGAGGGCACTGCAACGTTTTGGAATTAATGTTTGGATGAGGATGTACCGGAACCATTTAATAGGACCATTCATATTCCAGGAAAACCAAAAAATAATTTTGGAAATTTTTCGCTGTTGTTTTTTTACCCCCTTGGGGGCAGTACAAAACATTAAAATGAAAATCAGTTACCCAAAAAAAGGACAATTAGAATTTATAATGGAATCTCTATAATAGTCAGTTAGGTTATCTAAATAATATCAGTTAAGTATCTAAATAATATCATTGTAATAATAGATATAGCATATTTAAGCAAACCTTAATCTTAGAACGGCCATAGGTGGTGAACTCTCAGCCCTGAAACAACTATTTAGTTTAGTTTTGCAGAGCGTGTCCTTTTCCTAGATCGTTTTGATGGTCTATTTTTCTGCGAAAAGCAGAAAATTCACCCCTCCACAACTTTGGGGACATTAATTCTTAAATGTCTGGTAATTATAATTTTTATTGTGGTCGTTATGAATGGATATTGCGAAAGTTGGTTAGTTTTTATTTTATTTATACGCCGAGATATTAATGAGGTAGGAGTTTTTCCTATGCCACGAGAGATATTAAAATAAACAGGGGAAACCAGTCAGCATATAATTTGTTTTGCGGCTTTGACCCGAAAACAAATATTATTTTATATACGACGTAAAAGAAGTCACTAATATTCTGTTATCTTGAAAGTTATAATACCCAGAACTTATTCTTTTAGATCAAAACATTCTAATAATGATAACAATAAAAATAATTTCTTTTTTAAAGTAAAGCTCAAAAATTCATTTGAATTACAAACTATCTATATATAAACCTTTACCAAATTCAATTATTTCAGATACTTCGAAACATTATTAGCTCTTGTCTAACTTTTGCATACATGAATATTGATAGCAACCGAGCTTTTCAAAAATAATTTTCACCGATTCAGTTATAAATTTGCATTTGAATCGGGACGCAGGCGTCCCACCCCGGGCTCTCCCCTAGCCTCCACCCCTTTGAACAAATAGTTTAAAGCGCCCGCTGATTTTTATCCCATGATTTTTTTTTTATTATTTTTCGTCCAGCTTTTGTAGTCTTTTATTCAATAGGGATTAAAAAAAGACCTGCTATATGCGTACGCTTCCCATGTGCTTGTAAAATATAACAAATTCCGGTGACGTGTCGATGTTATAGTAAATAAAAACGTACCGGAGGCGCGTTAGTTATTCCGAAACAATTGCGACTGGGATTTATTTTTATTTCGGCCGGGTGCTGGCATTGTGCGCGCTCTGGCGGTGTCATGATACGCAAAAATGTGCATCAAGTAGTGTTAATCTATTGACAAATACTGAATTTATTGGATTAATTCGCAAAAATAACTCCATAAAAGATATCCCGGCGCCTCCGCCATTTGTTACGATACCTTGTATTGCGATATCCCGGGAATCGTTAATTGTTATAGGGAGGTAAATCGATCTAAATCTTTAGTTGTTTTAATTAATTAAATATTATTGTTACCTACAATTATTTTATAGTCAGAACGATTTTTTTCGGACAATCATCCATATCGATCGAAATTTGGCCGTTTTGGAAAATGGAATGGTCGCGATTGTGTTCGCCTTTTGTTATCGATCTTGTCGATTATTTGTTGTATTTTTTCCATTAGGTATTTTGATTGCACAACATTTAGAGGATACACTGTAAAAGATTGAGAAAGATAATTGAAAAATTAACGATTCCATTGCCAAGAGTCAAAGCAGCTTGCCGAAGCGCATAATACTTGAATTTTCGGAACCATTTCTAAACCTAGCACGTAGCAACCAATAGTACATCTAAAGTGTTTAGGATGCCCCCCCCCCCCCCTTGCGTTTTGTTATTATGTTTACTACATAACACTCTTTCTTTTATGGACTCTACGGTGGTTGTTTTTATTTAGAAAGCAACGATCCCCCAAATTGTTTCTAAATCCAAAAAAGTGGACACGCATTTTTTTCGAAATTTTGATTTTTAATGCTGTTTATCCAGGCTTAAGATTACCACGGGAAAATGCATCTGAACAAACATTTTTTGTTATTTTTTGAATAATTCTTCGGGGTTTGGGAAAACTTAACATTAAAGTTAAAGGACATAGAGGACTTTCCAAAGAAGAATTTGACCTATTATACATATGGATTTGACGCCTCCAACCCACCCCCCATAGTGCCCTGAAAACTACCCTGAAATGAAAAAAATTACGTTCTTCAGAAAATTAACTGTTCTAACCATTTCATTATATTTTTTCTCATAGAAATCATCAGTCTAGCGAAATTTTTAGCGGTACATTTGTCAGCTAATTTCCATTTGTTTAAATAAATTCTATTGTTTAATTAATTCGTTTTTCTCGAAAATCCGTCTGAATTTAGTATTCTGAGCTCGAAATGGCAGTTTATCTTAGAGTGACATTATTCATTATAAAATTTCTTCATTTTGTTTCTACAATTAATTATAATTCATTTTCAACATTCTTTCCAATTATGCCTTTTGTAAAATTAACTTATAAATTTCATGCTCGAGATATCCTGCCTATGTTATCTAATATAGGCACACAATCAATGGACACTTTTACCCCATATAGCAAGATACATTTCGAGAACTACCCCCCCCCCCCCCCTTCCGATTTAAGGTGGATACGCCCGTGGTTGAATGTACTATTTTAAGTTATGTTCAGTTTACAGTTAACACCGAACTTATTCTAAACGTTAGTTTAAACTGAAAGTACAATTTAAACTAAGATGGAAATACTGGCCACTAGAGAGCGTAAAGTGAAAATTTATTTAAAAGATAATGCTGCGAAAATGCTTACAAAAATTCAGCTTCCGTTTCCAATTGTTTAGTTTATTTTCTCATATTCAAGTACCTACATCAAATAAAAGTTTATAGGAATAAATTATCATTTATCCCTTATTAACAATATTTTGGAGACTGTGGCGAACTTAATAATAAAATTATAAACCCCCTAACCACAACAAGTATTTTAGAAACCTAAATACGTATTTCAGCAACTATGTTGCCATCTTCAGTAGAACCTAAAAAAGAAAAAGAGAGATTAGCACTTCATAGTATCTTTACTGGATATTGTCCAAGCAAATCACTAGTGGAAGTGGACAATATCCAGTAAAGATACTATGAAGTGCTAATCTCTCTTTTTCTTTTTACTTTATCATACGCAGTATGCTAAAGTATTGTAATCATGCCGAAAAAAAAATTGAGATTTTAGCGGAAATAGGTCTTTTTGGGTCCACTGAACATTTTTGACCAAGGTACAAAAAAATGTCTGTGTGTGTGTGTGTGTGTGTATGTGTGTGTGTGTGTGTGTGCGTATGTGTGTACTCGATTTTTGTGACGACGATTCCGGAGAAACTACTAAAGGTATCGGGACGAAAGTTCATATTTAGAAGTTTTATGACTAAACTTAGAGCTGAAAAGCTTTTGGTTCAAAAGGGTCCAAAGGAACTGGTAGTTTATTCTAAGCCTTTTTCAAGGATTTTGCAGATGAGCCGCCATTTCTGTAATTTCTTCAAAATAGTTAAATAATAAATTAAAGCAGAGGAGTTTTTGAATAATTTATGCCTATGATATTTTTTGGTAAAATTAATAGTTTAGCTGCAAGAGCAAATTCTATTTGATCGAGATCGGTCGCATCTGCATTGATATGAAACTGCATAGTAGCCAGGATTTTGACAAATATTTTTTTTTGTGCTATCACCACAGAAATGTCTATGGCGGTCACCACGCTGTCACACTCGGAGAACCGCATGGAACGGCATCTACAGTGTCATGAACGAATATAAATCTGTCAGAATTTGAATTAGGTTTTTAAACTTGACATTTCGTAGAAGTGGTATCAACCTAACATTTTCTATACCGAAATATAACCATTTTAGATTTTTTTTTAAAATACCTATTTCTCAAAAAGCAACACAAAAACGTTGATGTCACTCCTGCCGAAAACAACATAGCGCGACTCGCTCACATGCGACGACGACGCTGCGCCATCGGTGACGCGCCGCATCACCGCTCGTTGTGCTATTCCGTACTTTCGGCACTTGTGAGATAAACAACTATTATTCTGATGACAGTAGGTAGTGTCAAATGCTGATGCTTTGACAATACCTTCGATTGATACTATTGACTATCAAAATATCTGTCAAATCCTGGCTAACTAGTTTAATTTTAATGCAGATACGATTTATCTCAGTCAAATGGATTCTCATGCAGCTAAACTATTAATTTTATATATTGTATGATAAAGTCATGTGCCTGGCCACATCAGATTTTTTAGGTTCTACTGAAGATGGCAACATAGTTGCTGAAATACGTATTTAGGTTTCTAAAATACTTGTTGTGGTTAGGGGTTTATAATTTTATTATTTATCCCTTGGCAGTTTCTCTAACATAAGCCAGACCCTGCGATAATATTCAATTCAATATCTCTCCATACCATGACAATTTAATGATTTACATTATTACAGCTTTAACTTTAGTATTCTATTCGCAAGTAATTGTTACTATTCACTAGAATGAATTACATCACTCGTTGGGATCGTGCTGCAAACTTCTTCTCGTTCCATTCCAATTTCTCCTATTAAATAATATCCAATTATGTTTCAACTCATCAAATTTACCTTGATTAATTCACACCGAACTTTCAAATCACGACCAACAAACAATACGTTACTAACAATATGCAGCAGCACCTTAATTACCCCTTAACCTGGCTTACGTAAGGCATATCGGATGGCTAAAGCCCTCCCATACATATTTATGAGGACACGTATGCATGGTAGATGGCGCTGTTTTGACGTGCAAATATTAGATATCGAAAAGCAATCACATGCACGCACATGAAGGCGGCAGGCGAGGCGCGGGCGACGCGAGCGCGAACCCCGACGCGGTGTCTGAATGCGGAACTCTGCGGTTGAACTTGAATGGGCCCGACGGCTGTACATCTAAATCACGTGCAAATGTGCGGTGTGCGCCCTCGTGACGCTCCTGCGTCGTACGCGCTCTGCTTTGCATCACCCGGATTTGGCGTATGCCGTATTGCATTTTGTTATACCGTGTACGTGTACGTACGGTTGCTTGCATGAAAAATGCAACGGGTACAGATGGCGTATGTAAAAGTATGTAAAGGTGAAGATATATAGTATGTCCCTGGACCTAGTCACAAAGAGGAAGGCAATGTTTATTACAGGTTTTTCTAATATATCTTTATTTAAGTAATGCGTCGGTTATGTTCAAACTTCTAAATAGTGAGAAAATGATACACTAACTATGGAAGTTAAGTAAATAATAATTCCCATTTTTATGTAAAAACTTGGACTTGGAAACGAGTTCTGTATTCACCATAAAGAAGCAGAAAAGACACTGAGTGACGAAGCTGCCGCTCTACTAGCATTACATAACGTTCGCGAAATTCCAAAACTATCGCTTCGAAAATGAACAAATTGAAATTAGTAAATCGCGTAAACCAGATGATTCAATTTCGTGGCTCACCATGGGGATCTCGCTTATTAGTGGAGATAGAGTCTATTGGGTCGATTCTGTGCACATCTATAACGTCTATAAGGTCAAACCTATAAGTTGTTATAGATCTATAAGGAATATTGCGATTCTGTGTGCCCTCATAAGCTATAGATACCCTTATAGATACTCGTAAATATTCTTATTGGGGTGTTTATGGGTATTCTAAGCGATTCTGAGCCGTCCTATAACGTCACTATGACAAAACCTGTAAGCTATTAAGTAATATGCGATTCTGTGAGCCCCAATAGACTATAGATCCTTTATAGATACTCTTACATTTACGTGAGGTCCGACGGTCACCGTAACTTCCTATAGATACTATAAGGATTGGAGAAATATGTGAACGATACTCGATCACATATGAACATGAATCTGATCAATCGATTGATCATAATCAATCAGATCGAAGATATCGATCTTTTGTTAATTGATTTGATAGATTTTTTAAATAAAAAAAAAATATAAAAAAATAACGTAATGAAATCGATCTGATAGATAATACAATTTTTTCCCCAGCACTGTGATTCTGTAAGCCGCAAACGATTTACCGTAAGCAACTCTCGAAAGAGCTGGCTTTGTGAAAAATACTATTGTGTAAATAAACATAGCAGTGGTATAATATAAAATATTTACTTTTATTGTGGGAATATTGTCAATATGTCCTGGTTCTTTTCTTTTGGAAAGGGAGTTCTGGGTAGTTTTTTTTTTTGGGAATTTTCCAGTTGTTAATTTTTTTTTTATTTTTTGTGTTCAGGTGATACCTATCATGGAAATGAAATATATAACAAAAGGACTTGGAAACAGGGTTGTTATGTTTAAAACACTGTTTTAAAACAAATATTTTGTTTTGAACTGTTTGGTTTTAAACAGGTTTGATTCTTTATTTAAAACTGTCTTTTTTTGGGGGATTTAACACATGTTTTTCTTTTCATGTTTAAAACATGTGATTATTTAAAAACATTGTTTTGTTAAAAAAACACAATTTTCTAAAAAAAACATTTGTTTTGTTTTAAATAAAAAAAAACGTTTTTATAACAACCCTGCATGGAAGGCAAAGTTTTGGTTCTTTTCCTATTAAAAGGCAGTTTTGGTTATTATAAGTCATTTTTTGAGAGTTTTTCAATTTACTTTTGATAAAAAAGATAATTAAAAATAAATAAAAAATAATTAATATATGTATATCTATCACAAAAAATTAACATTGTTATTATTATTCTTTTTAATTGTATTATTATATTTACCATAAATTATGTACAATTTAATAAGTTTCTAACAGTTTTTAACAAAATTTGTATATATTTCTTAAGTGACACTATATAAATATTCTGTTTGCATTTTGTTTAATATTTTTTTGTTTTATCGTATACACATAAAAGAATAAAACACAATATTTGTTTGTATTTTGTATGTTTTATTTGTAAATTTCAAACAGTTCAAGTGACATTTATGAACAAATAAAATCCTTAAACAATTATACGTAATGCAGTGTTCTAAATAGTTTCAGTTATAATACTAATGCATAATTGTTATTATTGTATGCATAAAATTGTTTTTGTATTCTTCGATATGCCCAGTGTGCCTTGCCCATATTAATGCATATTTGTTATATTATTTATAAATCTTGTATATTGTCTAGTCACTTTGTAATTATTAAACTTTATTAAATTAATTTATCACACAACAAAATGTACGAAACCTGACTAATGACAATAAATAGAATGATCGCCTCCACATAAGTTATTGTGCCTACAATTATTTTGTGTTTCAATCAAATGTAACAAAATGTTAGTTAATGACTTTTACCTTTAAGCAGACAATATATTATTTACAAGAATGTAAAACTACGCTCTTCATATTTGATTTGCCAGAATGTTTGAATGCCTGCCGGAGACCTGAGATTAACCTCAAATGTCGCATACTCCGGCGCAATGGCAGAGACCAGGCAACTCTGCTCTTAAATAAAGCTTCTAATGTAGTCCCAAAGCTTTGAAATCATAATATTTTGCATAGAACATTTGCACACTTTTTAACAGTACAATTTGACTCGCCTACGTGAGTCTCAACAATTCATCGCGATCATTTATCATGATCAAGTGTTTAGTGCCTTGCGTTATACCTTGATGTTAGGCCGAACAAAATTGGCCTGTGCAATTGGCAATCGTCTACGTGAGTCTCAACGATTCATCGCGATCATTCGATGATCAAGTGTTTAGTGCCTTGCGTTACACCTTGATGTTTGTCCGAACACAATTGGCCTGTGCAATTGGCATAACTTTTAACCATAGATTCATAGATTTTTTTATTATAATGTGTATTGTATTATATATATATACATCATAAATAATAATCGCCTGGTTCAATTATTGTGATTGATTCATTCCCATATCTACAATTAATTCATAATTAAAAACATGATTTACAATAACATGTAGAAATGTCGTACCTTCTTCAAACAAATGTTTTGATTGCTTGTTGTAATCGCAAGCAGCCCTATCTCGGAAGCATATTAATTATCACTTTGGTAGTTCCTATATGTGGATCCATTTTAACGATTGAATTCTTGTATATATTCTCTTGATTGCCAGTACAGTTTTTATAACCTCAATCACTGCACCAAACTGTGACAGAAGTATATGCCAATAGCATTGCCAACTGGCGCATGATTGCCAATCTTATAAGTTTTTAATTAAACAAAATTATCATTGAAGATACAAACAGTTTTGGCGTACCCAATTAACCGATTCATCTGCTTTGCCGCACTGATACAAATCCTAAACTACTACTGCTGAAATCAAACGACTGTTAGTAAATTCCGCCCAAACAGCTGATTCGGCTGTCCGCCATGACAGCCGAACTCGAACACAGAATCCCGTTTCTATGTGGTTTCTATAAGAGACTTATAGGCTGGTTATAAGGTTCTATAAGGATTTCTTATCGAAACCTATAGGCTATAGATCTATAACGTTATAGAATTTTACGAGCGAAAACACAGAATCGACCCATATATTTAAATTTGGCAAAGTTTGGTATTTTTGTGTTGATCAATTATCTAAAAAGAAATTTAAGCTAGCATTTTTCATTTTGAAGATATCCGCAAAAAACTGAAATGTTTAGATAACGTTTTAAATTTTTTATTCAAAACCAAATGTAGCTAGACATTTAAAGCAAAAACAATCTACTTTTTACGCTACTTTTTAACAAGGAATGCAGTGTTATTTTTTAATTTGAAATAACATCGAAGATGGCGGCGTTACCATGGCCAACTATTGTTTTTCTTATGGGCGCCGTGTTGAATTTTTACATTTTCCGATAGTCGTGTTTTTTCTCATTTCGACAATGTATAACATGTTGGCATTATTTTTTGAACAAAATGAAGAATGATAGCTTAAATTTCTTTTCAGATAATTGATCAACACAAAAATACAAAACTTTGCCAAATTTAAACATAGGCTCTAGCTCCACTAATAAACAAGATCGCCATGGTGAGCCTCGAAATTGAATCACCCGGTATATGAGCCAGCTTTAGCTTATTTAACAAATTTTAAGAGAAAATAACAATGACGTGCTGTGTAATTTTGATAGCAAATATACTATTCTATTATATTCTATAGAAATCTTGGGTGTTTATTCACAAACTATATTTTCACAACGCAAAACTCAATCGCACTAAATGTTTTTTTTTATTATTATTTATTTTTCAATGCCTTAAAAAATATAGCCGTTTGGAATATTAACAAAGATTAGCGAGGTTTAAAAGTTTCTTAAAAGCCGTTTGTATTCATTTCATTTTACTTCTGGTCTTTTTTTAAATTAATAATGAATTTATATAATTATTGCAAAAAATACTGTATTCTACATTTTCATATATTTTATTTTAATTTTCCCTTATCCAAAGGAAGAAATATCTTCCTTTGGCAATACTTGAAAAGACTGTAACTTTTGAATGAAATAAAAGAACAAATAAGTTTATACACTGGGTGGCTATTTGATACCAGCTATAATGCTATATTTTTATATCATTCGACATACATATTCCTGTGAAAATACGGCATTTTTACCGAAATTTTACAGATCATTTATGGCATTTTGCTGTAAAAGTGCTGCAATTGCATCGTAGAAGTAATTTTCAACCAATGAACAGAGTTTGATTACCTATACACACAATGGTGCTGATTATTTGATACAGCAAAATTGCTTTACACATTTTGTGTAAATTTCGTGTAATATTTCTTTTATTGTGTTTCCGCCGCGTCCCAACCCAATTTCGAGGGTTCCGCAAGACTAAAGAGGTTGAAAAACGCTGCTCTAGACAAAGCCAAACAATTAATTTGCTTATCCGGGTTCGAACTATATGCATTTCGTTTGCTGTATTGAGTGTATTGTTGTGTATATGTTGAAAAGAACCAGTAATAACAGTGACAATAATCGCCTCAATTGACCCTTTTAAACATTTTATGTATTTATATTTACCTAATGATTTATTTCTAAGACTTCAATTTGTAAGGAAATACATTTTAGGTTGGAACAGAATTTGAAAGTCTTATAAATAATTAATATCGTCATATTAAGGTCGTAAAACCTGTCGCTAACCTTCACACCATATTTTAATTTAAAAAAATCAAATATATAAAAAAAATTCCTCCTATTCTTTTTATGTGTTACAATACTTGTAATCCAAAAACAAGATACCAACGAAAATAATCACATAATCACCAAACAAAATACCAACCTTCAACAAACAAACAAGGCATACCGCGATCACCGTCGACCGTAGAAACCCGGGGCGGTCTACGATCAAAGAAGAAGGACCACCGACTCGAGTGCTAAGCTCGCCCGAAGAGAGACGGAGTCCGAACACGTCTCGGCGAATTTATTATGGAAATGCACGTACCGCGTTCAATTGGTACGTGATCGCGTTCGGAATGGGCGCATATTTTAGCCAAAGTTGGCGTAGAGGATTCGGCCTGAGGTCGGGACAGCCCCCGAAAACGAACGCGACGTTAGGCGAGGCTTTTGCTAAGACCGCTACTTTTCACTTAACTTTTGGCGGATGCGCCGGGATGATTTTTAATATTTATGTTCGTAACTTGGACGAGACGTTAATGTGTGCTAATAAGGTGGATCTGTGTTGAATCCTTGAGTTTGATTCTTATTTGTTACGTTTAGTTTGACGTTTGAGGTGAAAAAGTGCAGTTTTTCGTTTAGTTAACACTTTTCGTGCAAACTTAGGATGTTTGAGGATGTATGGTTGGATGTTTATCTATAATTGACAACCTGATTTAAATTCGTCACTTACGCTTACAGACTAGAACAAAACAAAATATAATTAGAAAAAAATCTGATGTGGCCAGGCACATGACTATCATACAATATATAAAATTAATAGTTTAGCTGCATGAGAATCTATTCTATAGAGATAAATCGTAGGTATTGTCAAAGCATCAGCATTTGACACTACCTACACTACGTCATTAGAATAATAGTTATTTATGTCACAAATGCCGAAAGTACGGAATAGCGCGACGAGCGGTGATACGGCGCGTCACCGAAGGCGGAGTGTCGCCGTCGCATATGAGCGAGTCGCGGTATCTAGTTTTTGGCAGGAGCGACATCAACGTTTATTGTGTTGCTTTTTAAGAAATACGTATTTAAAAAAAAATAAATGATTTCTGTATAGTAAATGCTAGGTTGGTACCACTTTGACGAAAGGTGCGTTCCGATTGGTAGGTAATGGTAGCTAATGGCGGTGGTAGAATACGAAATTATCGTGATAATGACACATATTAGTTTGCATGTACATAAACATGAGTCACTAGCAATTTTCTATTGGAAATACTATAACGGCGTCTGCTACCACTGCCATTATCACTAATGAAAACGCACCTTAAAAAGGTAATTCAAATTCTGACAGATTTATATTTGTTCATGACACATCCCTACCAACATACTAAAATAAAACTACACTCATCGCTATACTTTATTTATAATTTTCTCAATGTATCATTTTTAGAATTAGATATAAAGACGGGTTGATATTTCTTATCAACAAACAATCAAATTGGTGATCTTATTTTATTTGAAATTTGTATTTTATAATTTTGCGCACTACAGCGGCACGTTCCATAGTGGTTCTCCAACCTCTGATGAGATCAGCTGTTTTCGAATGTGACCACATAAAAAAATATTTGTCAAAATCCTGGCTACTATGTAATTTCATATCAATGCCAGATGCGACCGATCTCGATCAAATAGAATTTGCTCTTGAAGGTAAACTATTAATTTTAGCAAAAAATGTTATAGGCATAAATTATTCAAAATTTCCTCTACTTTAATTTATTAATTAACTATTTTGTCGAAATTACAGAAATGGCGGCTCATTTCCAAAATACTTGAAAAAGGCTTAGAATAAACTAAAAAGCTAAACTATTAATTTTACCAAAAAATGTCATAGGCATAAATTATTCAAAATTTCCTCTGCTTTAATTTATTATTTAACTATTTTGACAAAATTACAGAAATGGCGGCTGATTTCTAAAATCCTTGAAAAAGGCTTGGAGTAAACACCCAGTTCCTTTGGACCCTTTTGAACCAAAAGCTTTTCAACTCTAAGTTTGGTCATGAAACTTCTAAATATGAAGTTCCGTGCCGATACCTTTAGTAGTTTCTCCAGAAATGAATTAACAAAAATTGGGTACACACACACACACACACACACACACACACACACACACACACACACACACACACACACACACACACACACACACACACACACACACACACACACACACACACACACACACACACACACACACATACACACACACACACACACAGACATTTTTTTGGACCTTGGTCAAAAATGTTCAGGGGACCCATAAAGACCTATTTCCGCTAAAATCTCAAAAATTTTTTTCGGCACGATTACAATACTTTACATACTGCGTATGATAAAGTAAAAAGTGTTAACTGCAGGATAGTTTTAGTAGAGAACGAAAGTGGGTGGACTGTATCAGTTTAAATAATATGCGAACGTGTCCTCCGATTAAAGAAGAAATCAGAAATTTCTCAGAAATTCCTTAAAAATTTCCTCAGAAATTTCCGTAATTTGAAATATGTTTAATAAGTATTTTAGTAGTAAAACATTGAATCGACGACATATTAAATTATCTTCGTATGTTAAAAATATTATTAATTGCATTGGATTCATTGACGTAGCAGTTAAATTTAAAAATTGCTACAAAATTTAAAAATTGCTTCAAAATTTAAAAATTTTATTTTGTACCTCACGGCGCACAGTGGGGTATTTGACCTGAAAACCTGGCCAAAATTATTTTTTCACCTAAAAAGGCTTTAGTTGTGTTGTTTTATTTATGTATAACATTTTAACCTTCATACTAAGAATTTGAAGGTTAATAACTTAATAATCACAAAAAAAAAAGTACAAAATAGGAAAAGGCAAACTGTATTAAAAATTGTTCTTCACTGCACTACACCTATTGTAAATTAATTACTGCTACAACATTTGTCAACAATATTTTTTGTAATTTTATTTCTATTATGTTTTACCGTGTCAAATTCATAAAATAATATATGGCATGTCCAGTTTAAATACGCAGCATATACGGATTTAAAATTGAACAATACATGCCGTTTTTGAGTTATATGAGATAACATGTTCGGGTCTGATATGTTGAAAGAAAATCCTGAAAAAAGTTTTATTTTTAAAGATTAGTGGTAGAGGAAGAAAGTTTACACCAGTCGATATTGTGTATTGAAACGGTACATATGCTATTCATGCTGTTTTCCGTTCGATGCCTTCCTTTTAAGACGTGATAGTAGAGGCAATTAAGAACCAATTTTACCATTTTTATCACTATAAAATCTATTATTTTTAGTTTTATTTCAAAATTGTCTAATATTTATACTTATTGCTTCCATGAAAACTTTCGAAATTTAATCATACTTCAAGCTGAAACGGTCGTTTTTTAGTGGTATGACCCTAATACGCATGTTTTTAACCCGCATTCCGCATAAACACATTTATCGAAAACGTCTAACCAGTTTCTATTCACAAACTTACTATTGTCCCTCCTCAACAAGAATCCGATTTAAACCAGTGAACTGTGTATGCGAGTAGGTGCTTTCGAAGTAGTTTCTTGCCTTGAATAGTTGAATATGAATCCGATTGGCTTCAAGCAACCAATTTCCAAGAAATGCATATACAAGTACAAAGTTTAAGGTTTTTTTCGGATGATTTTTAAGTCGAGATCATCGGGCTTGTTTGCTATACATGATCCTAAAGGGAAAAATATACGTACGTAACGGCATTTACAACATACAAGATGCAATATCTCGATAACCGTAACCATTTGTATATACCTAGCTAAATATGATTAATTGTGTTCTAAATTACCTCTACTATCACGGTATCAAGAAATTGCACCAAATTACATATAAGCCAGTACATCAATTTTTTGATTTTCCTTTACAACGTATTAGAAATAAAATCACAAAAACCGCATCCGCACTTATCCGCACCAGATTTTCCGGTAGTTGTAATGTCAAATATATATACTATAATTTGAACCACTTTCAAAAGCTTAGCGAAGGTAAAGACTAAACGAAAACACTCAAGTTCTGCATAAAACTATTTGTTTTTATAACAACGAATGTTCTCGGCCCTGCAATAAACAAAATTGTGGGTAAATTTTAATAAAAATAATGTCGGAAGAAAGTTCATACTTGGTTCTAACGAATGTATAACAAAAAAGTCACATTTATCGTTAAAATACAAAATTGTAACCGTTTTTAAGAGCGTCAACTTATGTGCATCTATGTTCAGCCATAGTAAAATATAACTTTTGGCTGACAAGGACATGTGGCTTAGGGCTCAGGTGAAAAAATATTGCCGCCTTTTAATACATTGGTCTTTTACCTATCCCAGAAACTGGTTTACTTTTTGGAATTTAACAATTTAGAAATTTGATTTATGCCAGCTTTTTGAGTCTAATGCCCCAATGTGCGGCGGCCCTCCCTTATTAGGTAGACAATGGTTGACAGCACTAGGTATCAATATAAATAGTGATTTCCGAATAAATAAATTAGAGAATGCCAGCAATTAATTATTTTCAGCAAGATTTGGGACACATATTATATTTTGAAGAAGCATTGCCAATTAACCATAAACAAATTGCATATGACATTAAACGTGATAAATTGTTAAATAAAGTTTTAGGATATTGTTTGCATGGATGGCCTGAACATGATGTTTCAGAGGAATAAAAACCATATTTTTTAAAAACAGATCAATTGCATTTACAGCATAGATGCATTTTATGGGGATTTTGGGTAGTAGTTCCACCCAAATTAAGTGACAAAATATTGGAAATGTTGCATGAGTCACATTTAGGTAGAACCAAAATGAAATCAGTTACACGATCTTATTGCTGGTGGCCATTAATTGATAAAGATATTGAAAATAATTGTCAAGAATGCATAACTTGTAATACCTTTCGAGCAAATCTGCCAAAAAACTACAATTTATCAATGGCCAAGACCACCATAACCTTGGACTAGAATTCATTTAAATTTAGGTACAGTATTTGCTAGATTTGGAATACCGGAAACGATAGTTGATAATGGACCGCCTTTTACATCAACTGAAATGGCTAATTTGTTTAAACAACAAGACTTAAAACACAAATTTTCACCACCTTATCATCCCGCGAGTAACGGTCAAGCGGAAATAAATGTTAAAAATGTAAAATTCGCGTTAAAGAAGGCTTTCAGAGATACCAAAAATTCAGATTACGTGTTGGATAATTATTTGATTAATTATAGAATGTCTGAGCCTTCTCTAGCTGGTGTTTCACCTGCAAAGTTGATGTTTGGTAGAAATATAAGAACTAAATTTGATTTAGTTAGTTAGTTTAGTCCTAGGTGTCAAGGACTGAAACTATTGTTGAAAGCAAATTAGAAGCGCAAAATTTAGAAAATTTAAATAAAGATAAACAATTTGCAGAGGGAGAAAGGGTGGTGTAAAAGTTTTCAAAACCCTACTATTCCCACTTGGAAAGAAGCGGAAATAACACGAAAATTATGAAATGTTATGCATGAGGTTAAAGACGGAGAAGACAATACACACAAACGTCATGCAAATAAATTATTACCACATAGTAATGATAAAATTATAAACCCCTAACCACAACAAGTATTTTAGAAACCTAAATACGTATTTCAGCAACTATGTTGCCATCTTCAGTAGAACCTAAAAAAAGAAAAAGAGAGATTAGCACTTTCATAGTATCTTTACTGGATATTCTCCAAGCAAATCACTAGTGGAAGTGACGTCCATGTTAAAAATTACCCTATATATACCCATTTGTTGTTCACGCCTCAGTGAATTTTGATCATTGAAGCGTAAAAAACAAGTTTTAATTAAAGCAGGTCAAACAATGGCGAACTAGGTATAGGACCCCTGTCTGAATTTATTAATTTATCTCTATTCAAGTGAATAAAGATACTTTCCAAGCTGTTTAGTTCCCTATTATTTGACACAGCTTTTACAAGTTTTAAGTCACCTACAACTACTTTATGACCTGTGTCTAAAATATGTTGAGCCACACTAGATTTTTCAAAACGATTATATTTAAAATGAGCTACATGTTCTTTGAACCTAGTTAAAATTGTTCTTCTAGTCTGGCCTACGTATTCTTTTTCACAGTTATGACATTTGATACAATATATACCAGATTTATCAAGTACATCTACCTTATCCTTTGGGTTTCCAAGAAGGTTCTTTATGCTATTATGAGTCGAATATGCTAAACAGAGATTTTGTGATGTAAAAATACTTCTCAAACCCCTTGTATATGCACGATCGAACGGTATTTTAACATAATTCTTCTTTTCTACAGACAAAGTATTTAAAGTAGATATTTGATTTACATACATTTTTTGATTCTGCTTCTTAATCATTCTATCAACTATTTTCTCAGGGTACCCATTATATATGACAACATTCTCAATAAACAATAATTCTTGCTGATATCTATCTGCGGACAATGGAAATTTTAATAACCTATTTACTAAACAACTAATAAAAGACAATTTTTGTTGAAAAGGATGCTGCGAATCATTAGGGATAAACCTGATTGTGTTAGTAGTATCTTTCCGATACACGTCAATTTCTATTATATTTTTGCTATTCCTGACTACCAGAGTATCTAAAAATGGAAGTTGGCCGTTAACTTCTTGTTCTACAGTAAAGTTAATGGTGTTGAACTTAGAATTCAAAACGAGAAGAAAATCTTGAATACTGCACTTCTTGGTGTCAAAAATGGCAAAAATATCGTCGACATACCTAACCCAAGTCTTAGGGAAATATGGTGCTATAGACTTTACATTGGTTACATACGTATGTTACATAGTAATGAGACTAAAAAGCGATTGTCTTGTCCACCTATAATTTATCAACAACTTTTCTACAGCAAAGAAACGTGCATTGCGATGTTTAAAACCATTTTTTTGCCATAAATTACTTTAGATCGTCCTTTTTTGCCATTTGCATGTTAAATATCTGTTTCGTTTTTTGTAGAAAAACGGTAGTACGTAATATGTGTAGTACATGAAGTAATATGTGCATCAAACGCAGTAATAATTCTAAATTACACATGCAAATCGAGTTCAAATAACTTTCCAAGGTGAAATATGCTTACAAACATCAAACAGAATTAATAAAAAGCGTAATAAATTAACCGAAACGCGTTCCTTGCAACTACATGGAGAGCGTGCGGCCGAACTTGCATCGTTAGTTGAACTTTAAATTGCCATAAATTAATAAAAAGTTCGTTATTGCTCCTTAAGAGGGCGCCTACGCGTGCTCGCATCTCGACCGTCAAGAATTTTTTTAATATTAACCTGAGCCGCGTACACCCGTCTATATATAGTACAAGATTGTTTACGAAAATGTTGTTTGTGAAACCCTCACCGTTCGTAATTTTACGATGCTTACCTTATTAAAAAGCGATGGGCAAGCACTTGAAAAATTAATATAGACTTTGCCTCGACTCGTTCTTGATTAATTTAATAACTGTAATTAACAAGTTTTCTGTTGGGCGAAGAAAGTGATTTTTTTTTTCAGGAATTATCATTTTATTTCGCGTAACTAACTTTTCAACTTTGCTCTTCTGGTTTGTGCAACAGGTAGAAAACGTATCAACAAACTCAAATTAAAAAGTGATTGCCTGCAGATAAAATAAGCTTCCAATGTTAACATGGAAGCTGCAACACATGAGTTTTTCAAGAGTATCGGCTTTTCAAAATAGTAAGCAGTGAATGGATTAATAAAGATTAGAATATAACCTCAACTTCCAGTTGAGTGCTCTGACCAATTGAGCTACCAAGGCCCATGGATTTTTAAGTTTTGGTAGAACGGGTCCGCTAATGTTTTCTAAGAAACTCTAAGAATAAAATTGGGACAAATTTCGGTACCTTAACAACAAATTATGCATTTGAACGATAAAATATGTGTTTTAACGATAGAAAATCTAAACAAACGACATAATATATGCTGTAACGATAAAAACTGTAAATGAACGACAATAGTTGTATTTACAAAGCAAACTATGTGATTTAACCTCAAAGACCATAAATGACAGCTGTATCAGGACTCCTATGGAGTATGGCAAGCAGCGCTGATAGGCCAGCCGTACAAAACTTCTTCCATACTCATACAATGTGCTACCGTTAAAAGTGTGGTTATGTGCAATTTGTTTTTAACTTCGCAGAAGGACGTTGGGAATAATTGAAAATTATTCGGTGTATAATTGTTGTTCAGTCAGTCTTCAGGTAAGTTATAATTATATATTATATATGATTAGAGTTAGAGGTAATATAGACAACAAAATACTTGTTTGATTCATATGATCTTTATAACTAAAATTTTTGTCAGTTGCAAAAGTTCCACTTTTAGTAGTTTTTTACAGTTCAAGATCGACCGTATGGTAATAACAAGGTCTTTACCCTGTAACATTTCTTATTATGTCAATTATTGGTGCTTAGTTTTTGTATTGTTATTTTTTTATGCAGGATTTATTCTTTTATATCAATACTTAATTGCTATCACATTTGAGATCGATCGAGACTATTTCGAGATAATTTTAATTTATACGTTTATTCAATTTATTTTTCCGTCGATCGTTTATTTATGAGTATGTTTACTAACTAGACTCATTTATTAAAATACTCTATAAATGCACGATTTCTATTAACGCATGATTTGTTATAGCCAATCGAATATACGTGATATAAAACCATCCAATCAAAACATTCCGTTATCCAGGCACACAGTCCAGAACTGTCTAATTAAATAAATGGTCATATAACGTCAAACGACGTCGACGAATAAAATCTATGTAGACACTAATAGAAATCGTGCATTAACAGAGTTGTTTAATAAACGATTTCCTATTCACTAAACTGACTCATAAATAGACGATCGACCGAAAATTTATGTAACCAACCCGAATATTAAACGGCGATTAATAATATCGACAATTAACGCACTCGCTAATTGCTCGTGCGTTAAAGAGTCTCTCGATCAACAATCGCTTTTTTTAATATACTTGTTGGTTAAATAACTATTAGTTTTCATATTAATAAGGAAATATTTTTGGTGTGTTTACTACAATAAATGTACATACCACAGTTGTTAACTTATATACGAAAAATAATCAATAAACTATTTCCAAGTAGATACTTAATTTGTCAAAACACAATAATCTAAGCTAAATGCCATCAATAAACACAATCGAACAGTCTATGGAGAAAACGGTACACAAAATAGTTTTCCCTTGCTCGATTTTGTTTACTGTTGGCCAGGATAGTCACTTAGCGTCGACCATGGTATTTTTGACAAATTAAATACTCGCAAATATGCTTAAATGCTTAAATATCGAGATGCGTTGTCATTTAACTCTGAACAATTTTACTCGCAACAAACAACTTTATTAAAGGACTGGACCGAAGCATATCAATGGCTACAATTAAACAAAAAAAGTTCTTGAAGTGGGTACTAAATATTACACATGTTCTACTAAATCAAAAGATAAAAATATTCCTATACACAATAATTCAAGATAATAATTCAAATATTTGTTTTATTTTATGAAATGTACGGATGGTTATTTATTGTACTGAATTTTAGTTTTTGTTCCTTTATTTAAATACAATATTATAAATTTCATTTGTGTTTTTATAAAATTTTTGCATACCCCACACTACAGCTGTTAATTAAGTTTTATAAAACAAAAATTAAACCATAAAAATTCAAAAATCAAATCAGTTTAAATTACATAATTTGTCGTGCTAGTCAATTAAACTGTCGTTAAAAATCCCTAATTAGTCGTGCTGAATACATATTCTGTCGTGTTAACATATTTTGAGTACATATTTTGTCGTGCACAATTTGTCGTTGAGAATACCTAATTTGTCAGGCCGACATATATTCCCTAATAAAATTCTGTCTCAATAATCATCTTCAAGCCAGACATATTTCATTTCAATGCGCCGTGTTAGTTTCCCCACCCTGTAGTATACAGTTTTTCAGAGCGCCACAAATTACCAAGATATTGGGGCGCTGTGAAGTGTTCGCTGTTCACTTGATTAAAAACAGCAGTCGATATTACGAGAGCAACTTTGTCCGTCCGCTCTTTTCAGTACGCTTCGAGATAAAGTACGCGAATGAATTTATCACTTTCGGAAGCGCAAACTTCGCTGTTTGATCTGAGGTTTTGTTTTTATTGCTTCTTTCGTCTTCGTCCGTCGCCTGCCAAACAACTTTCCAAACGAGCACTTCTTTAACCGAACTTAGCCTGCGTGAGCGGGGAATTGCAAACGTCATCAATCATCATATAACCGAAGCGCTAATATTGGAACTGTCGATATGGAAGGAGAGCTAATAAAATTATATTTCGCCTTTATATTGGGTTTCCGTATGGTTTTCTGCTGGAGGAAGGGTAAAGTCTATAACTATACGAATGTGGAGCTTCATAGAGAATTTGTATTATACAGACTTGTAGAATTTTTTATTCAGTATTCAACAGTATAGAATCTTGAATAGGTTAGATAAGAAAAAAGCGAAAAAATGCGGCCTTAAAGTTTTTCTCGTGAAGATGGTCCCAAGGTTCCACCTTGGGGGTTTTCCAGTATATAATTGTCCCGAGGTTACTATTAGTTTTTGTAGTTTTTTTTTTCTAGCGGATATATAGAATAGAATATAAATTACTAGAACACGGTGCACCGAAGAATCTTCCAAAAACTGGATGATTGAAACGTTTAAAAATTAAAAAATGTGTATATTATAAAGTTAAATTAGTTCAGAAAATGACTTAGAGATACACAAGAATTCTGTGAACGAATGATGGATATTTGTATTTTCAATTCCATGTTCAACGTTTTATTTTCATGGGACTGTCAGTGGGCATAATATTGTCGATATTGAGTTAAGGAAAAATCCGCACTGGGTCCAGGAAGTCCTTACCCAATATCCACAAAAGCTTAAAGTATGGGCAGGACTTGTCGGTAACAGAATTGTAGGATCATTCTTTTTTAAAAATAATATCGAAAATCATTTTAGTTTATGTGTTTAGAATGATGCATGAAGAAATTTCACAAAAACGGTACACATTTTCAATTACTTCGACCTCCACTGATATCAGTAAACATTAAAAAATTTCTTTCAAAAACAAATTGCTTGTATTGTGTAGATTTTGTCTGGTTTTGGTAAAAGACAACAGTACAGATGTTATAGCATCGTATACAGGGTGAAGTTTAAAAATATCGTTGTTTTAGTGTTTTTATTCAAAAAAGCAGTTGAGTTGGACGTTGGCAACAATAACATTGTACAAGCACGACAAATCCAAATGCTTGCTTGAGTTACGCCCTTGTTGGGCTCTAAATTTTTTCTGAACACTTGTCTGACGATCAGGACAGGTTTTCACGTAAAAATTATGAAAAATATCGAAACAAACAGAAGCAATACAATGTATTCAGCGTTCCGGCTGATGTCGGAAATGCACTTCATTAAAAAATGCCATAACAAATTCAAAAGAGGACTTGGTTTGAACGGTTGTGACATTCTCAAAAAACGTTGATTCCAGCTTCGATTCAATCTTTGGAAAAACAATCAAAAGATGAAACATTCGTCTAAAATTAACAGTAAACACCACATTATAATTGAAACTGACGGAAAGAAAAGTGTGAATAGCGTATTAAAATCAACATGCTGACCATGACAAAACTAAAAGTTGGCAGGTCGGTTTCCCATGCCACTGCAACATTTTTGTTACAAATGTCAAATTCTGCTGCTTTTTGTAAAAACATAAAAAAACATCGTTTATATAAGAATTCTAAAAGCTATTTTTTACCGAAATAATATTGGATTGAAACGCACTGTTATTTTATTACGAACATGCACAGATAGAAAATATTTCTTGTTGTTAAGAAATACACTCCAGTTTATTTACTTGTCGAGATTAATTTACAGAATTGTAAGACCATTATTTTTTGAAAATAATATCCCAAATCATTTTAATTTATGTGTTTAGAATCAAGCCTGAAGATATTTCGCGATAAAAATGTTTATTAAATTAAATACGTTTAAAAATGTGGGTTCAATATGCATCTTCAAATAAAAAATATCGAAGCAATGAGAAGCAATACAATGTATTCAGCATTCCAGCTGCTGTTGGAAATACCGTTCATTCAAAAATGTCATAACAAAGTCAAAAGAGGAGTTGGTTTGAAGGGTTGTGACATTTTCAAAAAACGTTGATTCCAGCTTCGATTCAATCTTTGGAAAAACAATCAAAAGATGAAACATTCGTCTAAAATTTACAGTTAAACAACAAAATATAGTTGAAACTGACGAAAAGAAAAGTGCGAATAAAGTGTTAAAATCAACATGCTGACCAAGACAAAACTAAAAGTTATTTTCACATTTAATTTGCCCGACTTTTTCAGAAATGATGTCTAGCCATTTGTTTTTTTTTAAATAAATTATTAAATTGACTAAATATTATTCGAAATACGACTAACTAAAAATCTGTAATTTATTTATTTTTTTGGTTCACGATGTGTGTAAAATTCCTTCAAAATATATACGGTTGTAAGACGAACCGAGGGCTAAAAAGTTTATATAACGAGTTGGTGGTATGGGGTCGACAACCGAGAATAAATTTTAACCGTCCCTCATCACCGGAAGTGATATTGCGTCTTTTTATTATTCCCCTTTCGCACTTTGTAAACAGAGATATCAGCTGACACAAAGAGAGTAATGATAAGGACACATCGCGTTCGAAATGGGCCCTTGACAATGTTTTGGCTGCGTGCGGCCTCCTCAAGATATATCGCGGACCGCTACACACTGTGCCCCTTTGTCAACCTGTCAACGGGGGCGCTTGAAGCGTTTACGTGCCACTGCCAAACGATTTATTAATATTTGTCGCGTGACGTGCGCATATCTGAACGCGCTCTTTAAAGAAATCGTCTTAAACATGCTGAAAAGAATAATTTTTTTAACATTGTTGTCTTCAAAGACAACTGAGAGTCAAATTTTCAAGTAAAATATGTTTGAAGTGGATAAAGTTTCTACTGCAGAATCCCATATACTAAAAAAACAAATGCTCTGCTCAATTCAAATGTATATAGTTATTCAGAAATGTATATTTACTTTGAATATACACTGTGGGTTATGTAGTGAAGATTGAAACCATACCATATTCGCAATAACAGAATGTTTCTATTGAAAGTTATGTTGTTTTATCTTTGGCTACTCAAGTAGCCAAAGGTAATGTCGGGTCAATTTAATGTGAAATGAAAGGTCTATTAAAATCAATGGGTAGTGAAGTTTGTCTTGTTCTGGTCAAAAAGACAGTAGAGATGTTATAGCAGCGTATACAGAGTGATTTTTTTCTTATACAGTGTAAATTTTTTTTTGAGTTTGTTATTTTAGGTGGATTTTTGTTAGTTTCAACTTTGATGTATCACACTTGTTTGTTAGCTGTAAATTTTAGACCTATGTTACTTCTTGAGTTCTTCACGTGACATACCTACTCAACGTTTTTTGAGTCACATCACTTCAAATAAGTCTTCTTTTTTATGACATGTTTAAATGAAAAGCACTTTCAAGCACATCAGCCTGAACCCACCCTGACTATATTGTGTTGCTCCTTTTTTGGATATTGTTCATTGAAGATGTAATTTTTACGTGAAAATCAAACACTAAGACCTAAGCTAAGACCTGACAGTCAGACAACAGAAATCAAACTGCCATAATTTTAGTTCAATAAAAACCAAGTTGATTTTAGTTCCAAAACACTGAAAAACCATAATTTTATGTTGCAAAAGCACCGCAAAAACAAAAACACTAAAATTTACAGCCCAATACTATTGTAGTATAATAGTACATTATGGAAAACCGATTAGAAAAATCCTTAAAAAAGTTCAAAATCAAACATGGCCCTCATAAAAAATCACCTTGTATACGATGGTATAACACCTCTACTGTTTCTCTTCACCAAAAGAAAACAAATGTTATTACCTACTAATTTTATTTTACCTTTCATTTCACATTAAAATAACCCGAGATTATCAGAAATGTTGCATAGCCATACACAAAGCAACATTACATTGGATTGAAAAATTCAATATCGCAAATATGGTATGTTTTTAATCTTCACAATATAAGCAATAAGTTTTTCAAAGAAATGCTTGAACTTACTCAATAACTTTGGAAATTTGAGTAATTGAAAATTTGTACCGCTTTTTTTGTCCACAGTGTATGTATGATTCCACCAATAGGTTTCGATCACTTCAAATAAAACATGTTTCTTCCTACAAGAATAATATTTTAACAATTTACTTAATAGATTTAAGATTTGTGTTTGTTGTTTTAAATAGTCCATATATTCAATTGACTTAAGTAAGTGGACTATATCGATTAGATTAACCAAAAATAACTACTGTAATTCTATAACTACTGTATTAACCATAGTTGTTTAAGCTGTTATATTCTTATATTTTGATATTATTATTAATTATACATGTGTATTTATTTTTATATGATTGAATATTGTAGTTTATTTATTTTATAGATTAATTTCGATTTCTAATCCTAGTAATCTATAGTTGAAGTGTGCCTTTTCGCGCCTTTTCGATGCAATCTTACAATTGAAGAAAATGGAAGAAAAAGAACCTCATATTTATTATATTATATTTATAGAGATTAGCAATAAAGCACTCCATCCTCCATGGATGGAAATAAATTGAAATATAAGACGTTAGTTGTTTCCAAGGGGTTTTAATTTGTTTCTTTGGCCACTAGTTTCAAACTTTGTGATCCATTTGACGCTGGCCTGATGACTATTTGTAGTGATGAGGAGAATAAAAATGTTTTGGCATTCTAAATTTTTCTTCCAAATGACAGAAAACACATCAAATTAAACATATTAAACATTTTCGACAATACGACAGCATTTGCAGAAAAAAAGACAGCAAAAGACAGTATATTGCAATTTTAACCGCAGGTACGTATGGGACATTTTCATACATCCTTAATAATCAGTAATTTCTTACATTTCATCTAAAATTAACAGCAAAAAAATCATCCCGGCGCATCCACCCATTTTTCACCACCTAATACTAACGAATACCGATAAAAGGTGCGACCGGTGGTGCCCACCCTTTTCTTTAAGTAATTTGATTCGATGAATAAGCAATTTCGTTATCGCGAGACACGCGATAAGGCCGATTTGCCCCTGCAAACTCCAGACAACAAAAGGGCATTATTTCCGGCCGATTGTCAATTCATTTCATCCGTATCCGATGCAGCAATAACTTAAAATTGATACGACGCGAGCGCAAAAATGGAATCAATTTATTTCGACATTCGTTTCCTGCCGCGCCCCTCTACCCTCCGGGGCGCGCTCCCCCGCCCGTTCGCCCCAGCCTCCCACCGTGTTTATTTTTTGTTGCTCGTCGCACCGAAAATTCATTCCGTATAACCGATATGTTTGCATCAGGACCGTTCCATATTTTAATGCATCACTGTCGGCGCCACTTTTATTTCGTATTTATGCAGCACAGAGCGAAATCGGAACCGAAATTCTTCGGTGTAGTGATGGAAATTTACGGTTTCGTTAGCGATAATTTACATCATTAATGACGTATTTTTCTTTTACACTTACAGGACTAGACCAGTGCTGAAGGCTTTGAAAATGGTAAAAAGTAAAAATAAAATAATAGTAGAATGAAACCCATTGGAAAAGGAAGAGAATATAACAAAAAATTAAAGGAAAAATAATTTACGGGCGATCAGAAGTCGGGAAGTGGAAGAGGGTGACATTTGAAGGGTAAAAAACGGTTTATCTTGATTTCCGGCAAAACCACAAGTCCTATGGAAAAAGGTTAAATGGCAAAGTTGTAGGTAATAAAATGATCTACAACTTTTGTATTTACACTTTTTTCACATAACCTCAAAATGTATGTGAAAAATTCAAATAAACAATTTTTTTAGAGATTATCCGTTGTTTACCCTTAAAAACTCCCATAAAAAGCTCGCGTCCAGACTCCATTACATACAAAATCAAGAAAATAATAACGCCAATCTATGGAAGAGACTCTAACTGTAAGCTCAAGAAAAATTAGAAATTCTTTGTTATGGTTTAGGAGAAAAAATCGGAAAGTCAACCATTATTTTAAAACTGCAAAAATCTGGTACCTTTTTACTTCTCTCGCGCTCGAGGCTAAACGCATGGGCAGAAAAGTATGATAGTCGCTCCTGTTCTGTAGAAATTATTTAGTTACGGGTTTTCAAATACAGGGCTCAATACTTTTGCAACCGATAGTAGTAAAATTACGTATTCGTTTACAGAATAACAAAATTCGAATCAGACAGATTGTATGTTCCAAAACTACGTAGGACAATGCCAAATGGGTTGCCAAACTTACGGTATAAAATCAAGTCGGTAAAAACGAGATCATATTTGAGTAAGTACTGCTCAAATTATCAGTGACAGTTCTCAAATTAGAAGCATTTTTATTTATCTTTTCCAATAAATCATCTTCTTTATAGATCTGTTTCTATAACTAATCTTTTTATTTAAAACTTCTACATTCTGGAAGTCAATGCATCTTTATTAATGCATGGAGTGCATGGGTGGTTTTTAATTTTTTTCGTTATTATTATTACTTTATCATACGCAGTATGATGAAGTATTGTAATCGTGCCGAAAAAGAAAATTGAGATTTTAGCGGAAATAGGTCTTTATGGGTCCCTTGAACATTTTTGACCAAGGTACAAAAAAATTTCTGTGTGTGTGTGTGTGTGTGTCTGTGCGTGTGTGTAAACGATTTTTGTGGTGACGATTTCGGAGAAACTACTAAAGGTATCTGGACGAAAGTTCATATTTAGTACTTTTATGACCAAACTTAGAGCTGAAAAGCTTTTGGTTCAAAACGGTCCAAATGAACTGGCTATTTACTCTTAGCATTTTTCACCGATTTTGCAAATGAGCCGTCATTCTGTAATTTCGTCAAAATAGATAAATAATAAATTAAAGTAGACGAAATTTTGTATAATTTATGTCTATAACATTTTTTGGTAAAATTAATAGTTTCGCTGTAGGAGCAAATTCTATTTGATCGAAATCGGTCGCATGTGCATTGATATGAAACTGCATAGTGGCCTAGATTTAACAAATATTTTTTGTGCTGTCACCACAGAAATGTCTATAGCTGTCACACTCGAAAACAGCCGATTTCATCAGAGGTTGGAGAACCGTTATGGAACGTTGCCGCTCTAGTGCGGCAAAGCACTAAATACAAAATTCAAATAAAATATTTTGAATTAACTTTTTAAACTTGACGTTTCGTGGAAGTGGTATCCACCTAACACTTCCTATACTGAAATATAACCATTTTTGATTTTTTTTAAATACGTATTTCACAAAAAGCAACACAAAAAACGTTGATGTCACTCGTGCCGAAAACTACATAGCGCGACTCGCTCACATGCGACGGCGACGCTCCACCATCGGTGACGCGCCGAATCACCGCTCGTCGCGCTATTCCGTACTTTCGGCACTTGTGAGATAAATAACTATTATTCTGATGACAGTAGGTAGTGTCAAATGCTGATACCTTGACAATACCTACTGTCAATAGTATCAAAATATCTGTCAAATCCTGTCTAACTAGTTTAATTTTAATGCAGACACGATTTATCTCAATCAAATAGATTCTCATGCAGATAACTATTAATTTTATATTTTGTATGATAAAGTCATGTGCCTGGCCACATCAGATTTTTTTTATCTACGACTCAGATATAATAAGTTCATTTCTATATAAGCCCCATCATGACTATATAATCCCCATCATTATACCCGCCAATAATTATAATGACACTAGCGTTGTATAATAATGACAGTTCGTTCAAATAATGACCTCATTATTTGAACGAACTGTCATCATTATACAACGCTAATGTCAAAGTTCTGTCAACTCTTACATGGATGATAGTTATTTGATAGTTTGGCTCGCCATCATTGACAAATACAATCAAAATATTTTGCATAAAATGGAATTTATGAGTCGTAGATAAAACGTCGTATTTGACTCGCACATAACGGATATAAATAGCTCGCATGATCACACGCTCGTCAAATAATATACTATTAATCAGATCTTTCATGTTTGAATTAAGTTTCTCTAAATATTTCGTATTATATGTGACTATTTTTACAAAGTCAGTTTTTAGTATAGGGATCAGTTTATAAGTTTATGTTTATAAAGTTGATAACTTGATCTTTTTAATACGAACTTCCGAGACAACATAGAGAAAGTAGGTGAAGTAACGTATCATAGGATAGTATTTTTAAAATTAAATAAGTTTCGGTTGAAACTCTTTTTTATAACGCTATGAAAAAAAAAGCTAGAGAGGACCAAAAGTTGGCGATGTGTCATACCAACTTTAGAAACCGCATTTCTATACACAGCAAGTGAGTGAAGTGAGTTAGGAGATTCTCGGTTTCTAAACAGCGTGATTCAGAATAAATCTGAGATATTCGGGTTGTGAGAGATTGGATAATTTTAAACAAGAACATTCTTCTCATTAGATTCTGGTTGTCCAGTAGCTGTAGGGCCTCTATGATGGCGTAATGGCTTAGGGAATTACATTCTTCAAACTACAAAAAATCATATCAACTGCAAAATATCTCCATAATACCAATACAATTTTATCTGGTGAATCCCACTTCTAATGTTAAAGACATTCGCAAATTTCACCTTCCAAGCTATATATGACATCGCTACCACCTCATATCCCAATTATTACACAAAATTACTTCCCTAAGCTCCCAAAACTCACCGCAAAACTGATATTAAGTATGCAAATACACGAAAACATCCATCTCTAGGTGAATCGTATCAACGGTTGGACTTGCTCAGGCGAACAAGTTATTTAACGCAGTCGAAACTGACTGAGCGGTCGGTGGCTGACAGTTTCACGTTTTAATATATCGGCTGGTGGCGTTTTTCGGCCCGCTCAGCCGATGATAAATGCAGGGACATTAATATTTTCCTTTGCTTTAGGCGGCCGCGAGGGGTTTCGGCCAATGTTTACACGTGTCAACGGAATGATTGCGGAACATACTGGAAATGAGTCGGCGTCACTCTCGAAAATCGCTCCGACAATATGCTCTGCGTATTGGGTCGCATTACCGGAACGCGGAAAACATCGATTTCCTTTTTTTTGTAGGGTGAGTGTTTGAATTTATTATCGTTGATGAATTTTTGCTCTTTGACCTTTTTGCTCTAGAATTATGGACTAAAACCAAAAAGGTGACATTGTTTCAACACATATTGATTCTTTAAGCAATTGTGGAGACACTAAATGTTGAAGTTTTTCTCGGAGTTTAACAGTCAAGTCTAACACAACATGTTTTTACTTTTCTGTTATTTCATCAAAATAGTTAAATAATAAATTAAAGTAGAGCAAATTTTGTATAATTTATGTCTATAACATCTATTGGTAAAATTAATAGTTTAGCTGCAGGAGCAAATTCTAATTGATCGAAATCGTGTCTGCATTAATAATAGGTAGCCAGGACATTTTGAAACTTTTGACAGTATTCAGAATGTCAGCGGTTGTGAAACGTCAATTCAACATGCAAATGTATGGAGAATGCGATGCGAAGGAGAAACAAGCGCGCACGTACGCTATGTAAAACAATATTGGAACATCTTGGTGTTCACAAAGTCAATGTGTATTTCAAGTGCTGATAGCAAAGTTGTTATGTTTTCGCGAATAAATGCAACAAATATCGTAAGACGGTATGTTAACCTTATAACTTATTTGGAATATTGAGCATAATTCTTTATGATCTTTTGTAGTTAGCACTGAAGACGTGGCAATACCCGAAAATATAGTATGCTAGAAGTCAATATAATATATTAATCATCAGAATCAACAACCTTTTTACTTTATCATACGTTTATCATATGACAAATATAGTAATCGTGGCGAAAATTTTCTTTTAGTTTTTAGCGAATATATGTCCTATTGGGTCCCATAAGCATTATTGAGCCGCTATATCTGGAATTTCGTCGAAATAGTTAAATAATAAATTAATGTAGAGGAAATTGTTTAGCCGCATGAGCAAATTCTATTTCATCGAGATCGGTCGTACTGCATTAAGAAACTGGTTTAATCGGTTTAAATATGCTATATAGGGAATATGACGTAAATAGAATCCAAGAGAGAAGTAATTTTTAAAATTAATTAAAAGGATACGGTCTCAGCCCGGATTCGAACCGGGGCCTTCTTCTTTGCGGGGGAATTGCTCTACCGCTGAACTACTGAGCCCGGTCGCAGGATATAGATTTAATTCGTCATTTCAAACGATAGTAACAGTACGGGTTGCTGTCTAACTACTATTATCATGACATCTATTGGACACTGGTGGAAATTGGTTCAATGGTATGTCAATTTTATCGCAAATCTTGCTAGTGGAAAGTAGGAAACTGGTTTAATCGGTTTAAATATGCTATATAGGGAATATGACGTAAATAGAATCCAAGAGAGAAGTAATTTTTAAAATTAATTAAAAGGATACGGTCTCAGCCCGGATTCGAACCGGGGCCTTCTTCCTTGCCGGGGAATTGCTCTACCGCTAAAGCCCCGGTTCGAATCCGGGCTGAGACCGTATCCTTTTAATTAATTTTAAAAATTACTTCTCTCTTGGATTCTATTTACGTCATATTCCCTATATAGCATATTTAAACCGATTAAACCAGTTTCCTACTTTCCACTAGCAAGATTTGCGATAAACTTGACATACCATTGAACCAATTTCCACCAGTGTCCAATAGATGTCATGATAATAGTAGTTAGACAGCAACCCGTACTGTTACTATCGTTTGAAATGACGAATTAAATCTATATCCTCCGACCGGGCTCAGTAGTTCAGCGGTAGAGCAATTCCCCGGCAAGGAAGAAGGCCCCGGTTCGAATCCGGGCTGAGACCGTATCCTTTTAATTAATTTTAAAAATTACTTCTCTCTTGGATTCTATTTACGTCATATTCCCTATATAGCGTACTGCATTAAAACACTATAGTATTAAAACTAGTTAGCCAGGATTTGTCAGATATTGTGATACTAATGACAGTAGGTAGTGTCAAATGCTGATGTTTTGACATTACATGCTGTAAATCTAATCAAAATATCTTAATGCAGACATGGCCGATCTCGATCAAATAGAATCTCATTCAGCTAAACTATTAATATATGGTATGATAAAGTCATGTGCCTGGCCACATCAGATTTTTTTACTAGTTGTAGGATTTAAAATTCTAAGGAATCATCGCCACATTTGCAAATTGTGAAACGGGCTAAGCCTATAACGTATAAGTTTCAAAATGGGCTCAATTAATTTACCAGTTAGTGGCACCATAAGAACTTATATGAAGTTAATAACAATTTTCCAAACGCCCTGTATATGCTGTATTTGAACTATCTGACATTATTTATTTTAACATTAAATTTATAATCACCAGCTTCTGTATTAATTAAAATTATTTGATTTTATTCCACTGTCCATGGGAAAATATTAAACTATTCTCCTATACAAATTTAAATAATTTACAGATGAAATTTCTAAAATTAATCTTTTGAATAAAATCCATATAAACCGGGACTTAGCCAGTGAAGTGGACAACTATACAACGTCGATGACAAAACACAACGTTACAAAATCTAAATCATTTTGAAAATTGAGTTCTCCTCTCAATAATTTGGAATTTGAAACCATTTGCGTCAGTAGATCGAGTAGACGTGAGGAGATTTTACATATAAAATAAATTAAAAATATATTATGTCTCTATTTTGATTTTATTTGAGATTATTGATATTGCTTTTCGCCGGTCATCACAGTGAGAAAGATACCGAAAACGTGGTAAACACCCTTAGTTGTGTTTAAAATTTTATGAAATATGGTGTATAGGGGTATTCAAGGTCGCTGATTTCGAATTTGATATTATTGAAGAGAAAAATATAATGGCGGATCGAATATAGCCGAAAAATTTGTTAATTTGGCCGATAGTCAGTATGTGGGGCTTTTGAGGTCGCTGATTTCGAATTTTATTTGTCCCACACTTGCTTTGGCTTATCAATTATCAAACCAATATGTTCCCGAAACTGTCTTTGAACCACGGTTTTGTTTTCTTGTTTCAATCGCTTATTTTCTTCAGTAGTAGCTGACCGCTTCCGGAAGGAAATATTACAGGGAATGTGTAAAATCATCTCCATGCAACGTATCCAGGCATGCAGCGTTGATAGCGGGTCAACTCACCTCATACCAAGACAAGTCATACCCGGACAACTCATACCAGGACAACTCATACCAAGGGACAACTCATACCACGACAACTCATACCGGGACACCTCATACCAAGGGACAACTCATACCAGGACAACTCATACCAGGACAACTCATACCAGGACAACTCATACCAGGACAACTCATACCAGGACAACTCATACCAGGACAACTCATACCAGGACAACTCATACCAGGACATCTCATACCAGGACAACTCATACCAGGACAACTCATACCAGGACATCTCATACCAGGACAACTCATACCAGGACAACTCATACCAGGACATCTCATACCAGGACAACTCATACCACGACAACTCATACAACGACAATTCATACCAAAACGCCCATAACAAGCCGACAAATGATTGTTGTCTGGTACGGTATCATCTATTGTGATTAGGAAACTCTCTTTAACGAGTTATTATTAGGTAATTGAGTTTTTATCCTACACGATGCGAAAATGTCGTTTTCGCGTCTGTATGGAGACACGAAAGATGCTATTCGCCAGCCCGCCCCAGCCCGGCCTGTAATGAACACTTTTCGGGGCTAGCCCGGAAAATGCAATATCTCTGTCCAATCAAAACACAGTTTCGATTCGGTTTGACGTTTGTCATTAAAACGTCAACGGATTTTATTTGTCAAAAGCTAATATGTCAGAGATTAGTCTTTAGAAACGGATGATTTTATTACGATATTGTTGTGTAGGATAAAATATTATGTGTGCACCACGCCCAGAAAGTGGTTTTCCGGGCCTCAAGAAGTGCCCAGGCGCGCTACTAAGAGTTGCTAAGAGTTGCTCGCCTGTGCAACTCTTCTCTCGCCCGGAAAAGAACCACTTTCTCGGCTTGGTACACAATATACCATTAAATTTCTACACTGTCGCGTATTGGCAAACATATCACATTTTATACAACGCGGAAGGCTATCTAGTGAAAGACTAATATAGCCTAATAATCAGGCATGACATGATATACAGGTGTCTTGAATAACTTTGCTATTACAATAAATAGCAAGACGAAATGGTGTATTCTTACATATATACATTATACACGGGGGGCAAAAAAAACGGTACAAATTTTTAATCACTGTAGTGTGAAAATTGCAACCACACCATACTCGCAATAACAGAACGTTTCAATCCAAAGTTATGTTGCGTTGTGGCTATGCAACATTTCTGATAACATCGGGGCAATTTAATGTGAAATGAAAGGTGTAATAAAATTAGTAGGTAATGACATTTGTTTTCTTTTGGTCAAAAGGGACCGTAGAGATTTTATACCATCGTATACATGGTGATTTTTTTGTATACAGGGTGAAGTGTTGAAACATCGTTTTTTTCTGCTTTTACTCAAAAGAGAAGTGGAAGTGGAATTGCGAATATTGTATATTTTCAATCCTCACAACATAAACAATTAGTTTTTCAAAGAAATATTTGCTTGAATTTACGTAAAATTTTAGAAATATGAATAATTGAACATTTGTCCCGTTTTTTTGCCCACATTGTATATCTTACGTATATTCTTACACTCAGAAGCCATTTTTGGTATCAAAAAATGCTTTTGTCCATCAAATTTGGCTGGACAATATTCAACTTTTTTTATTTCTTATGGACACGTTATTGAATTTTTACAGATTATTGAATATAATATTATATAATAAATATTATAAATAGAATATTGAATATTTTAAATAGAATTGGATTTCAATAAACTTATTAATGAATTTTCCGTCATGTACCAATCTGAATCTTTTCGATTTCAGTTTATCCGAACTAATTATACGTATAAAGAAAATAAGACTTGGTTGACGCATTATTTATTGTATCTGGGTAATTCCATGTCAAATCAACACAGCTTTTTCTCGCCACCTTTGATTCTGATGATATTTTGTACAATTGTTGTCTTCATGTTGTTAAAGAAAAATTCAAAATTTTATGAAAATATGTTATCCCATAATTCCAAAACGGTTATGCTTATGGTTACATATGTTAATTCTTATGGGTAATATTACCGAGTTTTTTGCGGTAATATTACCACAATTAACATCACAATTAACAGGCGCTCGGTAATATTAGCGGTAATTTAACGTCAGTAGACTAGACGGCGCGGCGGTAGCCTTCCGCGTTGTGTAAAATGTGATATGTACTATCCGCGCCAAAAAAAAAAAAATCGTAGAGCTAATTTTTACATAATATAATTATGGCTTGTTTTTATTTTTCAATTTTACAGTTGATGCATGTATATATATTGTACTTAAGATTAATGTCAGAATAACAGCGCATAGGTTATAAAAGAGCCAGTTACAAAGTTAACAAAAACATTTTCAGTATATTTGATTGCATATGTAGTGTACGACCTTTTTGGCACGCGTTGTACATATAAAATGGCAATACTCGGTAATTTTCAAATACCTAATACGGCATTACAGAATATGTAGAGAACATCCACACATTGACCAAAATTTGTTAATCACACTAGATGACACCGTACGTGACAACAATCACTTGTCGGCTTGTAACGAGTGTTTTGGCATGAATTGTCGTGGTATGAGTTGTCGTGGTATGAGTTGTCCTGGTATGAGTTGTCGTGGTATGAGTTGTCCTGGTATGAGTTGTCGTGGTATGACTTGTCCTGGTATGAGTTGTCCTGGTATGAGTTATCCTGGTATGAGTTGTCCTGGTATGAGTTGTCCTGGTATGAGTTGTCGTGGTATGAGTTGTCCTGGTATGAGTTGTCCTGGTATGAGTTGTCGTGGTATGAGTTGTCCTGGTATGAGTTGTCCTGGTATGAGTTGTCCTGGTATGAGTTGTCCTGGTATGAGTTGTCCTGGTATGAGTTGTCCTGGTATGAGTTGTCCTTTGGGATGAGATGTCCCTTGGTATGACTTGTCTTGGTATGAGTTGTCCCGGTATGAGTTGTCGTGGTATGAGGTGTCCGGGTATGAGGTGCACCCGACCCCGTTGATAGACCATAGTGAAATACATTTTCATTTTCGGGTCTTGCTCCTACCTTATCCATATCATTCATTTGTCGTTGATTGGCACGACAAATAGTATACGTGGACCTTGAAGGTGTGTTTGTTATTACTTGGGCAACATTTTCATCTATCACTGTGAGGAATAGATCATGTTTAACTTGCACTTATTTTCCTTCTTTAGTAATTGGTGACGGGCTCAACGTATTAATCTGGCTTTTTATATTGTCCACAACAGCTTTAGTTTTAGCTAGAGGCTCTTTCGAAAACTCAATTGAAATTGGTCGACAAAAACTCACAGAAAACAAATATATGTTCGATCGTATTCTTTTTTTGGTCATAACTTCGAGGACAGCACGTTTCTGCAGTCGACTTTTACGTATGTTTTAAGTGAATACATAGGCTATAACATGACATACATTTTAGACCATTGGTAAACATTGCTAACTGCTAAAACTCTGGCCGAAACTAAGGAAACCCTGAAATTGACCGCGTCGGATAATCTGGCGTTTATTATCAAGACACAGTTATGAAATTTATTATTATTATCTGTTTTGAGTTCTCCGTTAAACTACCTTTTCGGGAAGGTATTATATTATACAGGTTTTATACAAATTTTTTTTGTAAGGAGTCATTGAAAGTTAGGACAGAATTAGCTGGATTACGCGTAGTCAAAAAAATATTTGTGTTGATTTTTTTTATTAAAGCGTTATTGTTCGTAGAGCGTGAGCTGGAGATGCAACACAATCTATGAGGCTTTACAATGGATTCTAGGTTATTTATGGCTTCCCGGTCATTAGAATCACACAGTAGACACACCAAACTAAGTATCTACGGCAAAACAATCCCTAAATCGAAACTTTGATGAAGTGGGTTTTGGCCACGTTTTCGGGTATTGTTCGCATTGTGCGACGTGTAAGAAGTTCTACTTACAAAATAAACGACGAAAATTCTACTTAAAGAATAAATGACGCAGGAAAAATTTGAATCATTCCTATCCTTGATGCAGCACACCATTCGCCGTAGTAGGGAATATCAATTGAATAGTCTGGACGATCTCATGACAGAGGAATGTAGCAACCAGGTCAAGGCATTTGGATCAGATCTCTCCAGTGGCACAGTTGAAATGTCAGCTGTGGAATTCTGTGATAAAGCCCCAATATCACTCGAGGATGTCAGTGATGAGGAAGAAGAAAACAGTAAACAAATGGTGGAAGAAAGTATGGATGAAAAAGATCAAGTTGAGGAAGATATGGCTGAAGATGAAGAAGACGAGGATGGTAACGTAATCGTTTTCATTCACGTTTTGGAAAGGAACAAGGCTATTCTATCGACGCATGGTGACACGGTCTTGCACAAGTTTAAAGATACCTTTCAGCGAAGGGGAGATGCAACGTCCGCACTGATGACAACATCGGCAGAAAGGATACATTGCCAACAGCTTGTCTAAACGGTAGAACGAACCTAATCAGGAAAAAGGCAATAGGAAGAAGCAAACTGAAGAGACAACCAGTACCATCTGGGTTGAGACGCATCAAGCCCGAAATCATACGAGACAGCTCCACGAGAAAGAGCGTTATGAAAGATGCGTCAAAAGACTTGGTGCTTGAGCAGTTCTACTACAAAATTACTAAATAGCCAAGTGCAAGACCTAAACCAAGAAACAGAAGAGTCCTGGTCCACCTTGGAGGCCGTATTGGTGGACCAGAGGGGGAGTATATTAAAGTTAAACTACAGAAGAGTTTCTAGAGACCCTACGTTCCAAAACATTTACATAACAATTCCCCCAGATCAAATACATCCACCCAAAAACAACGATAACACGGATAATTTCCGCTCACCTTAGGGCACCACCAGAGGTATACACATCCACCAAAAACAGCAAAACAGAAAACGAAAAAAAAAAACAAAAACATAATGAAGCCCTAACCAAACGATAGGATACGTTTGGGATATTTTCGTGTTTCAATCTGGCCGCGGAGAGCGGGCATAATGGAAAAACGGACCGAACACGCACGTATTTACACCATAAACACCCACAAATAACATCTGCGGTCGAAAAACAAACTTGGGAGATTTGGCCGCGAGGGGGCACCTCTGACCGTGCGGCCGGGCCCCCGGAAAATGTCAGAACGCGAGTGAAATACGATCCTGTTGCGACGTTTTCGGAATATGTATGATTCGGGCCGCCTGAATTTATGGTTTAATTCTCGAACAGAATGGTTACTAAAGCTACGGAGGGCGTTGATTGTAAACCCCTTTATAAAAGGTGTATGTATTGTTTTGTAGAAGGTTAGAGCGAGGCAAACTTGGAATATGTTGAGTATGTGTTTGAATAATTTACATGCACACAGAACAAGAATTACTTTACTCAAAGCAATGTGCTGCCATCCAAGTGAATGATTAGTTTGCTATAACTACAAGTAATAGTAGTTATAATCGATAATCGAAAATAATCGATAAAGTCTGGCATGAAGGACTGAACAATAAATTAGAAAGTATACTCCCAAAACAGTTTGCACAACTATTAAAATTTTACCTGACTTAGAGATACTTTAGAGTCAAACAAGGTGATGCATGCTCTGTCCTTAAGGAAATAAAGGCAGGAGTGCCGCAAGGTAGTGTTTTAGGGCCGATCCTTTACCTACTCTACACCAGCGACCTCCCAGCACTAGAAAATAATACTGTCGCAACTTTTGCTGACGACACGGCTATCCTAGCTGTTGGGAACAGCAATGAAGAAACGACGAGAAAACTCCAAACAGCTCTTGGTCATTTTCAGGTCTGGACAAAGAAAAAAAGGATTAAACTGAACGAACTCAGTACATGTTGACTTCACGAACAAGAAAATACAACACATCCCGGTTACTATTAATAACCAAATAGTACCGTACTCAAACACAGCCAAATATCTCGGCATGATATTAGACGCCAGGCTCCGCTGGATAGCCCAAAAGAAAAGAGAGGAACTAGGAATCCGTTATAGAGAGATGTACTGGCTGCTAGGAAGAAACTCTACGCTGTCTGTACATAATAAGCTTCTCTTATACCAGCAAATTCTAAAACCCGTGTGGACGTATGGTGCTCAACTCTGGGGTTGCACCAAAAAAAGCAACATTAAAATTGTCCAGACCTTCCAAAATAAAGTATTGAGATGCATTGTCAATGCGCCTTGGTACGTTAGGAATGATGATCTCCACAAGGACCTTAAAATGGAGTTTGTTTGCAAAGAAATCCAAAAATTAACAAGAAGTCACGAGGAAAGGCTTCACCATCACGTCAACGTTGAGGCCATTTAGCTCCTCGACAACACCGCATTAGTCAGAAGACTCAAGAGAAAGAAGCCCTTTGAGTTAGTGTGAATGTGAGATAGTGATAAAAGCAGAGTAAGTGCTGGTTGTAGGTGTTAGTTCCAAAAGCAGAGTCAGTGCTACGTAGTGCGCAAGAAAAACGTAAGTAAGTAAGTAAGTAAGTTATACTAGTAAAATAAGTTAGAATTAAGTTACTCATTAGTCAATTATGACTAGATTGTAATGCTCCTATTGAATAAAAAAAAATAACTACAAGTAGATAATTTCTCAAGTTAAGAATAAAGGGCTATTATTAAAGTGAAAATATCATATGCTTGATTATATAAGATACAACTTTTTACTTTATCATACGCAGTATGGTAAAGTATTGTAATCATGCCGAAAAAAAAAATTGATTTTAGCGGAAATAGGTCTTTTTGGGTCCCCTGAACATTTTTGACCAAGGTATCAGCCAAACCCTGAATACATTGTGCTGCTCCTTTTTTTCGATGTTTTTCATTTGAACATTTTTTAACGTGAAAAATGAACAGGAAAGCCCTAAGCGTCAGACAAGTGAGCGCAAACTGACATAGTTTTAGTTCAATAAAATACGATGTTGATATTACACACATAAAAATTTTACGGAGAGAATTTGCACGTAGTTAGTTGTACACAAAAAAGAGTAATTTTTTCTCCGAAAATCAGTTGATTGTGTGCTAAAAATTGTTAATATACGTAATATCGGAGTTAATGTAACTACACAGCACGGAGTTGAAAATAGTTTATATCCGAAATGGAGAAAATTTTCACTGGAGCTGTGAAATGAAAATTAACACCATGCAGGGTGTTGAAGTAACTGACAAAATGAGAGAAAGTACACTTTTTGGAGTTGATATGACTGAACATTGTGACGGAGTGATAAAACTCCTAAAAGTAAACATTAATTCCCTGTGTAATATTGATTTCTAACTCCGTTTTGGAGTGAATAATCTGCAAAAAGGTAAGATCTATACTGTAAAGGCAAAAACTTACGGTTTGACAACAACAGGCGTCAACATGTCGCCATCAAGACGGTTTGCAGTTTGCTTCGCAGTGTGTTGTGGTCGTCACTTATACTCCTAAGTTTGCGGGGTGCAGTTGAGAGTGAGTTTCTTTTCCATTACTTTTAATATTTTAGGTATATGTAAGTACATTATTATTTCAAATGGAGCAGTGTATTTTCATACGAGTTAAATACGGACAAATAAAAAAATGGGTCAGAATTATCAACGATGTACTAAATTTCGACACAATTAATACTACAGGTAAGTTACTTATATTACTACATATGTATGTATGTACGTTGTGCTCACATGCTTTTATAATTTTGTAGTTTATAAAAATGTTACGCACACTACTAATGTACTATAGAAAATAGCTTGTGAAGATACCGGCTAGTCAAATGCGCTGTACGTTTGTTGCCGCATTTGTGGTACCTTCATACCGAGTATGACACTGCATTGTACCTACAGAATGCATGTCGATTTTTGTGTTTTTTTTTATGAAGTAGTGTGTATTCCTTTGTCCGGCAATGCGTTTTTTTTTTCTATTTGCCTTACAACATACAAAAATACAACAATTCTGCACATATTTCTTTCTTTTACAGTTCTTTTACAGTTGGCAAGCTATTTAAAATAGCAGACAAAATATCAAGATATCAAGTATTATGATGACGCGAGTTATGAAATCGACAAGGAGTTATTGGTAGACTTCATATGGCACAGTCAACGAGGAATTACTTTGGTGATAAAGACGGGCGAAGAGGATGACGATGTTAATACAAATCCTTTAAGTAAATATTAATTTTTATAAATAATATATTATTTGTTTTGATATGAGGTACACATTCTTTATAATAAGGCGAATGATATGTATATAGTTACCAATTATATTATATGTACTTAGTTATTAATGAAAGTACTCTAGACTTTATGTATTCTGTTATATTTGATATTAGTTATTAATTTATTATTATTAATATTAATACGGAGATTATTGTTATATTTAGGATAAACTCTATTTTATTTATTGAGTATTGTGCAAACATGTATATTCATTTACTTGTTTTTTCAAAAAATAAAGTGTTAAAATGTATTTTTGATTTTTACTGGTCCCCGTCATATTCCTAATAAAGATAAGAACCGCTCTGAAAAAAAAAAAAAAAAAAAAACTCTATTTGGTACATATTTAACTTCATTACGTACGCAAACAACTCTTTTAGGGAAAGAATAATTTCGCCAATAAAAGAAAAGCACCCCGCAACAGGATAATTTTAACACTAATAAAGGAGTTACGTAACATCTCCACGGATGTATTTCACTACTACAGAAGAACTTTTGCACTCCGGAACGCGGAAGTTTGACACGCGGGGAGATTATTTTATGTCTATAAAGGAGTAAACCTGCATTTCCCTAAACATATATTTTCAACTCCGTTACAAATAATAATAACTATAAAAAGAGTGAATGAGCTCTGTAAAAATTCAACTCCGTCTGATTTAACTACATGCGCAAACAGTCGCGAGGGAGATCCATAGCGGTGTTGAATCGGTGTTAAATCCAACTCCGTATTTTTATGTGTGTAGTTTCAAAACACTGCAAAAACAAAAACATAAAATCTTTGCTAAAATCTACAGCCCGATAAGTGTAGTACAATAACCATTGTAAAAAAATCCTTTAAAAATTGCCAAAACAAACATGTCGCCCGAAAGAAAATTAATAGTTGGCCACAGTTTCTCCACCATGTATAATGATAACTTATGTACCCAATTGGCTTTGTCGTGCTCATGAATGATGTTATCGTTGCAATAAATTGTCCAGCTCCACTGCTTCTTTGCGAAAAACAACAAGAAGTCGATGTTTCAAAATATCACATTATATACTAAAAAACACCCTGTACAAAATCTCTACTGTTCCTTTTGATCAAAGAAAATATCACAGCCATTAAAAAAGCAACATTACATTCGATTGAAATGTTGCATTATCACGAGTATGGTATGCTTTCAATCTTCACAACATAAACAAATAGTTTTTCGACTAAATGATTGAATTTACTTAACATCTTGGGAAATATGAGTAAATGAAAATTTGTACCATTTCTTTGGGCTACAGTGTATAAATAAATATGAATATAGGAATACAAAAGGCAAAAAAACTTTCTAAAGGAACTGAATTTCCTTGCTTTTATACTTGCGAAATCTGCTATAAATTCTGATGTATCAAAACTCTCCAAGATTTTATGTTCTATTGAAACAATAGATAAATTATTAATCCTATCCTGATATAACTTCGGGATTCACATGTACATAGAACTGCAGCGCCGTATTTTACCCGCCATCTACTAGCCTCTAATTATAATTACAATTTAATTACTGGACATATTTTCAATAATGCCTGAAGAATAGGTGGCTGCGTAGCCTGTTATCATACATTTATTGAGATTTGTAGAACCTAATTCCGACACCCCTAAATTTGTAAATAATAGCGCATTCTTACGTAGTCAAATAGATATTATTAGAATTTTCATAATTTCTGTTATCACAGAGAGAAATTTTTGTTTGATTCAAATAAATATGCATTGACTCAAAGAAATTTGTTGTTTCAATAGAGGCAAAGAAATATTTATTTGCGGGTAAAAACGCATTTATTTGAAATATTTGTTTGGTAGAAAGAACATTGATTTGCGTCAAACAACTTATGTTTCCAGTTAAAAAGTTTGCAATTTGTGTATTATAAGAAATGAGATTTATTTACTTCAAATAATTATGATTGTGTTGAGTGAAAGAATTACATTTTTTTAAATTAACAAAATTGTTGGTCGAGTTAAAATGCTTAAAATTATTAATTTGTTGAAGGAATTAATAGACAAGAATTTTTCGGAAGACTCGCCATGTATCACCTCCTTTTTGGGATGTCGCACGTCCTCGACCAGTGCTTGGTCTTCCCAACCCAACATATAGTCAAGGTTAAGTTAGTAAAGTGTACTCTGATTTGTAATCGCAACTTGAACCTGCAGGCACTGTACTCTATAAGTTCTATACTGTCGATCACGCGGCTTTATACTCTCGATATGTACGAAGTGCGAGGAGAGAGTTTACAGCGCCATCTAACAATACAGTTGGATGACATTAAAAATATATTTATTTGAATCAAAATATGATTTCTTTGGTTGAAGGAAACCTATTTTAAAGCCAAAACAAAAATATTACTTTGAAGGAAATAAATATCTTCTTGTGTAAAGATATATTTATTTTAATCAAAATATGATTTCTTTGGCGGAAGTAAACCTATTTTTAAGCCAAAGATAAAATATTACTTTAAGCGAAATAAATCTCTCCTTATATACAAATTTATATGTTAGAATCAAGATTATATTTCATTGGTGTAAAGAAACGTTTTTTTAAAATCAAAACTAAAATATTACTTTAAAGGAAAGTAATTTTTGTTTGTATCCATATATATTTATTCCACTTAAATAAATATTTCAAATAAATTAATCTCTGCAAGCAAATAAACTAGAGTATTCAATGAAGTAAATATTGTTGGCGTCAAAGAAATATGTTTTGACCCAAAAGAATAAATTCAAACAAATACATTTCTTTGAAACAAGAAATCTTTTCTCTCTGTGATACTGTAGCGATTTAAAAAGAAGTCGAATTGTAGTTACCTTATAACGAACAAAATCAAGTTTTAATATAACACTCAATTATCAAGATCAGTCAAACTTCTAGCTGATTTCTGACCGGTAGAACATTGGTAGATTAAGAAACGACTATAGGTTGATAAGTGTAATGTCAAATCAACAAACCAGATGTCCTAAAATAAAGTTCAGTGATGGAATTTAGGACAATTTATGACGTGTAAGCTAAACTATTCTCCAAATTTATTCATCATTCTTATATTAGTCACCTATTATTGGTTGTGCGCCTTAGATTATTGTGATATGTGTTTATTTCTTTATCACTTGGAAAATTAGTACCTAAGCAAGAAATGGGATGCAGATTGACAAAAACTGTTATTTCAAAGTAATTCCCGTCGAACAAAACAAAGCGATTTAGCGCCGCAACTGCGCGCCGCGGTCGATCAAACTTATTTCGCATACGAGTCATCCGGCGAATACAATTTCCATCCGCCTGTCTCTGGTGCTACGCAAAGCTCTACACACACACACACACACACACACACACACACACACACACACACACACACACACACACACACACACACACACACACACACACACACACACACACACACACACACACACACACACACACACACACACACACACACACACACACACACACACACACACACACACACACACACACACACACACACACACACACACATACACACCCACATTAAGATTCTACAAATAAAAAAATTCTTATTATAGATAAACTAAGGAACAGCTGACTATGATGATAAGAACAAACTATTGCAAGTTAGTATCATTGTAAGCGAGAAACGCCAAAGTGGAGGGAGATAATTAAATTTTTGTTGACCATTTTCTTGCGCTGAACAGGGAAGCGAGCAACATGGTTCGCGAAACGTCAGCATTTACAAATCTTGACACAATGATTCTGACAACTGATTCTGGCCGTGAAAGCCTACGTACTTATTTATTATTATTATAGGAGCGGAGGTGGCCGAGTGGATAAGCCATTCGCCTTCCACTCAGAAGTCCAGGGTTCAAGCCCGGGTTAGGCAGGGGATTTTTCTAATACTCCGTCTCCCCGACTGCCGCACAGACAAGCCACCGGCTTTGTGCATATGGCAACATCCCCAAAAAAAAAAAAAAAAAAAAATTATTAGATTTTATTACGTCATTGAGAACATTATCATACGACATTAGCCGTTATGCTGACGAAATAGCCTGCATAGTGACCTTCCCGATTAAACTAGTTCCCTAAACTGAACTGCAGATGGGAGAGTTGCCAGGACTGACTTTATCGCCTACTTGGATAGAAATAGGGGGGGGGGGGTGGTTCACAATGCACGTCCGTGACGGCGTCGGTACCGCCCCATGGGTTAATTAACTTTAATTGTTCCGTGTTTTAATTAAGGCCGAAACGGCGGCGCGCAGCGCGCTGTTAAAAGATTTGCGTCGCTAAATTGTTTTGAGGAACGAGCGGGCTGCTTGATGCACTTCGCATCCTCAACGCGATTCGGAACTATTCTCAGCGAAGCCTATCACTTCCAAAGGGCTGAAAGGCGCTTAATTATACGCCGTTTTCAAAGCTTAATGCTGCCCTATTTCTATTATTTCTCATCAGCTTCTGATGCAACTGAATACCAAATCGGAACGCCAAAATCTGTAAGTCGTTAAGCTGTTTCTTTTCAAACGTTCCTATTTTGTTGGTTATTTATTAATTATCTCAATAATTCTGTGGAGATTGGTAATTTTAATAGCAATGTCATCACTAAAGTGCTAAGTTTTTTTTAAATAAGCATTTGGTGCTTATTGAAATTAATCTAAACGAAGATCTTCCACTTTAGTTTTGTATCCAGAGTCATACCCAAATACTTTGCAGTGTTCGCATATGGAACAATGGCGTCGTTAATCTTTACATGAGGTACGTCCTCGATCCCTTTGTTTGTAAAGTTAATGTGGACAGATTTCAGTTCGTTGAGCTTGGTCTTCCATTTTTTGGTCCATTTATACATTTTATTAGTAGCTTGTTGAAGATTCCTAGCAGATTCTCCAATAGTTGATCCCACTGCCACTAGCGCCGTGTCATCTGCGAATGTGGCGACTGTAACATTTTGCAGCCGTGGTAGGTCACTTTTATATAGTAGATAGAGAATTGGTCCCAATACGCTACCCTGGGGTACCCCAGCTTTGACTTCTTTTAGTTCCGAGTATTCATCGATCTGTTTTATTCTGAATATATCGGATACATAGGATGTTAGCAGCTCGACGTATTGTAAAGGTAGCATACTCTTTAGTTTGTGTATCTATCCTTCGTGCCAAACCTTATCGAAAGCTTGTGTCACATCAAAAAAGATTGTGGAGCAAATAAGCTTTTCGTCTAATGCTTTCTCTACGATATCTGTTATTCTATGAACTTGATCTATAGTCGAATGCTTTTCTCTAAAACCAAATTGGTGATTAGGAATTAGTTCCTATCTCTCAATGATAGGTTTCATTCTCTTTAGAAGCAACTTTTCAAAGAGTTTCGACTTCATTGGTACAGTGATATTGGGTGATATGATTATATTAAAACTATAAAATTAAAAAAATATATATATATATAATCTATTGGCACCCTCTACAACTTATTCAATTTATTTTTTTACTGTTTGTTCATTACAAGAACTAAATCATAAAATAACACCAGAATATTACAAAATCTTTGCTAAAGTATGCACCAAAAAAATACTGCAGCTTTTCTATTTAAAATCTACCTTTCCAGACACTATTTTCTAAAAATCTCGGAAGAACGGTTTCAATAAGTTACCATAATTTCACACTAACACAAATTTTCGCAAATTTTAACTCTGAAAAGTACCTTTATCTTTGTTTCAGAATCTACGTCATTCGTGAAAAATCACTAGCACGTTTGGAGGTCGCATCCGGTGCATTTCTCCCGTCCCCCCTCCCCAGACCAATTCCAGGACTATATCGGTCCTCCGGGATAGCCACGTCCTACGGGACAAACAATTGCCGTTAAGTTATCGCTTGTAATTCTTCCACGGGGCAACTCTTGTGTCCACAATTACTTGGGATTCTGCTAGAGGTTTATTTTAACCTTACTATTTTTCATGATGACGAACAAAAATAGTACTGACCAGTATAAATTCTGCTCAATAATAACCGGTAACAACCCCCCCCCCCACCCCCACCGCCCAAATTGATAAATACAAAAATTTTAATATTAAGTTTTATCGGAAATTGATGAAAACAAAGTTAAAAAATTACAAATTCAAAGGTTTTTTTAAAAATATTTTGTTTTTGTGTAAAATAGGTGGAATTTGCAAAAAGTTTGGTTGACCCCGACGTGATTTGAACACGCAACCTTCTGATCTGGAGTCAGACGCGCTACCGTTGCGCCACGGAGTCCTGGTGGTATCAATTGAAAATTGTAAAGTGGGAATTTCCAATATCATACAATTTGCTCTACATACATATTAGTTTATAATTATAAGTCGCTCGGCCTTCAGGTGTACCGATACGTGCGAGATACCTCGAGATTTGGAGTGAATGTAGATAAAACTACCAACTAAAGTGATTCTAATCGCGAGACAAAATTTTAACGGTGATGCTTAAGTAAATAAATAATTGTAGAAATGTACAAAAAATGATGGACAAGTACCATTAACAAATTTGTGAAGTTCAAGGCAATACATAATACACAAATAGGAAAAATTTATTGTTTTTAAAAACATATTCTTTCGACTTTATACTTAAAAAAAAAACATATTTCTTTAGTTCAAAAAATATTGTACTTCATATATCAATACTTCATTAAATACTGCCAGAAGATATTATGCCAGATCCATGCAGTTTTAGCATAGAAACTTTTTTTAAACTGATCTATTCTCGGTCCAAGAATCGGTTGGCCAACAATGTATGTTTTCAGCGCCCTTTCACTATTAACAACGACATATTCTCTGGTACGAGAATATTTCAAGGCTAATGACTGTCTGGTTTATAAATAATATATGCAATAACTGCGCCAATTATTGCAGATATTTGCTCGGGAATTACAATTTTAGACCAAGAGCACCAAGACTCCGTGGCGCAACGGTAGCGCGTCTGACTCCAGATCAGAAGGTTGCGTGTTCAAATCACGTCGGGGTCAACAAATATTTTTACAATTTTTTAACAGAATTTTTTGTTAAAAAATAATAGGGACATTAAATTACTAATGGTATTAATCATTAATAGATTATGAACTGTTTGAGATCAGTCAGAAGAACGTCAATGATACCTATCAATCTATCAGCTGATCAAGAATTAGTTTCCTACCGGTTAACTTTCAAGTTTATTTATTAAAATTTTGAAATCTAGTTTTAACTAGAATTTAACTTGATTTATCAGAAGAGATGATATAATTAGGAATTAGTTGCAATATTAACATTTGGGTGGATTAGTGCACTCTATATGTTGTATGTGATCAAAATTGAACCTTGAATCAAAATATCTTCTAATAAAACTGTGTGATATTTGATATGTAACAACTAGGGCTTCCAATCCCGGACAATATAGTGATCCCGGGATTCCGGGATTAAAGATTTTGTAATCCCGTGATCCATGAAGAAACGCGAAAATTGCCGGATCAAAACGCCTGGGGTCCAAAAGTTACTAAATCCAGTCAGTAACAAACGCCTAAAACATACTTTATTGGTCAATATTTTTTACCCCGAAACTTGATCAACGTATTAAAATTTTACCTTACATTAGTAGAAAACCAAAATTGACGGTTTAAAAGGTAAAAAATGTCAATGTGTGCGTATTTACGTCAATAATAAACAAAATTAGATAATAAATTGCTGAAAAATAGTGAAAAAGAGTCACGGTAAAAGAAATTCCTTGATTGCGCAAAATTTAAATTTTTTCATATTGATGTCAATAAAACATTTTGATCAACAATTCATCTTTTTTCTTTAAGATAAAATTGGATAACTTTTGAATTCATACGTCATTGATGCTTATTATGCAAGTAGACTAACTGTTTCCATTTTTAATAAAAATCATTGTTTATTCAAAAGTCTGATGTGGCCATGCACATGACTTTATTATACTATTTATAAAATTAATAGTAAAAGAGATTCTATTTGATCGTGATCGGTCGTATCTGCATTAAAATAAAGCTAGTTAGCCAGGATTTGACAGATATATTAATTCAATAAAAAGTGGTCGGATCCCTTATTTTTGTTTTATTTTTGCAATCGCTACATGTTTTGTGTCTGAATGAGAACGAAATTACACAATTGACAATCAAATCAAAGTCCAAAAACCTGCGTATGATAAAGTAAAAAAGATAGGTGTATTAACTTTACGACCAGGCTCTAAATGCATTTTCAAGTGAAGACGTTATTTATTGTTGAAAATTGATGAATTATTCAGTGCTTAGAATATAAAAAATTGAATTTCATGGCATGAAAAAAAGATAATATTACTTATACGGCTTTCGGTTTTCTCAAATATAGTTCAAATAGCACAACCCACATTATAAAAATATATTTTTTATCTAGGTGAACTTTTTGACAAAACTTATGCACTAAAAATGAGAAAAGAGCAATAATTGTGCGTTGAAGAAATGTTAAAAATGACCATATTACCGCTGTCACAGCTCATTACAAACTCAGGATGCTTCGAACCTAAATATATCGTTTTCCTTTTAGTCTAAGATAAAATCCTTAAACTGGAGGACACTTTTTCGCTGTATTTTATTACCTATTTACTAATTTTATATTCTGTAGTACATTCTGAACACAGGTAAAGAACGACGCCATTTTTTTTTATTTTTAAGTTTATTGTTTTTTTTCTGTTTTAAATAGAGCCTTATTATTTGATGAGGGTAAGTAACGAAAAAGACTTGAGCAAGTCGATAAGGTTCATGTTTGCCCCCATATGGAATTAGGTATATCTACTTCTTGAAAATTCTGTTCTTCCTATAATAACCAACATGTTGGTGTAAACGAACATTGTATGCGTGATACTTGATTTAATCAGAAAGGGTGCTGTTATAGACTGAAGTTTATAGTTAAAAATAAGAGCTCAATTGATTTTTTGTAGATAAGTGCCACATGTCGCCATTTAAGAAAGAAAAGAAAATAAGTTAGATTTAACTTTTTCTAGATCCCGGGATTTAGATTTAAAATCCCGGGATGCCGAAAAGGCTCATTATGTGTCGGGATCCAGGGATCCCGTAATCACGGGATTGGAAGCCCTAGTAACAACTGAATAACAAAATCTTAACAAAAACTTTCATTTTTCCTAACTCTAATACTATTCTTACAATATGGAAAAATAGTAAAAAATACAAAATAGCACATCGAATGACACTCGACCAAAAGAAATTATATCGTCGAATGTTTCAAATAAGCCAAATTTCCAGTAAAATTTAACACGTTCCGGCAAAATTACATATTCGACAGAATTTTATTATTACATTGTGAACAAAAGAAGATCTACAGATGTACCTCTTCAACCGACTCCGTGGCGCAACGGTAGCGCGTCTGACTCCAGATCAGAAGGTTGCGTGTTCAAATCACGTCGGGGTCAGCCAACCTTTTTAAAGATAGTTCAGTAAAAGTAGTTTCAAAATTAAAATACTCAAAATTAAAATTGGGAAAAAAATATTTTCAAAAGAAAATGGTTGTTAATGGTAACAAAATATAGCTGTTGAGACTCAACGATTCTACGCAAAACAAACAAAAAATATATTTAAAAGGCCTTTTAAGGAAGTGTAGTAAAGGATCGAGTTTTGGGAACTGTAGTCTTCTCGTCGTCACTTCAATTTAAGCAAAGGAAAGTGATCCAACTTAATTTTTTTCGTCAATATAGCAACACTGCTCATGGAGATGTGATTGTTACGCCTCGACTCCTTCTGGAGTTTTGTGGATTTAGTATTGGTGATTCTAAAGTTACCAAAACAATTTTGTTTTCTCATTTTGCACATTTTGTGGCTTTAACGTAATAAATTTGATATGATCGATTAATTGGTTGTTGATTCGTATCTACTATAAATTATACGATCGAGAGTGTCTTTATCTCTTATATGGTTTGCCTGTGAGTAACTTTCACTTTAAATCTTAAATTGCGCATTTATATCGGACTACTTGGAGGTCGAGTGCATGTCGAGTACCCAAGTCATTCATAAAATGAACGATAAGTGGAACAGTGTATTGGATATAACAAAATATTCACTTTGTAATTTGAAATTATTAGCACCAGGACTCCGTGGCGCAACGGTAGCGCGTCTGACTCCAGATCAGAAGGTTGCGTGTTCAAATCACGTCGGGGTCAACCAACTTTTTGCAAATTTCATCTGAATTTCCATAAAAAATTAATAAATTTCAAGAAACCCTTTATTTTTCAGGCTTTGTTTTTAACAAATACATAATGTTCAAAACCAAAACAATATTGGGGTTACCGGTCATTGTTGAGGCCAATAATGGTCAGTGTTCAAGCAACATCACGACGAATAGTAAGGGTAAAATAATCCCCTAGCAGTAGCCGAAATAATTGTGGGCACAACCAATTTCTGCAGATTTCACTAAACGAGTCTCCTATTTACTATTTTTGTTACTATTTGTTCTAAAACATACTCGAGCGAAGTAGACTCACATCACAATTTTTGATGTTCCGAGTTGTCAGATTCAGATCTATGGAAAACTGCATACCAGAATTAGTTGTCATATGTAAGTTTTTTTTTGTTCTTCATGGTTGCGATAAATTGTCGTCTACTGATTCAGGTCTACAGAAAGAAGACGTACCAGAATCATTTGACATTTGTTTGATTTTTTTTCTTGTTTGTCAGGGTTGTTATGATTGTCTTCTGCTATTGTATTTTGAGAATTTAAGTAATTGGAAGACTATTTTAATATCTACACTCAAAACTATTTTCTTTTATTTAGTTGTGTGCAAAATTCATAACTTTGTCAAGCGGTGGAGATTTATTTTTAATTATAACATGAAAAACATTTAATTATTTTTTCTGATCATGATTCAAACAAGTTTTTTACAAAATAAGAAGTACCTAAATAATTTTTATAAGAAAAGAAAGCACAAAATACTTGAGCCTTAAACGCAGGTCACCAGTTTAAACTGTCATTCAAAAATTCAGGTTAAATGAGAGAAACCGCTCACCCCAAGAATTTCTGAGTACCTACACATTTGCAAAACATAATAAGTAATTTTTTTCAAAACTAGTAATGTATAATGGATATTGGATATCCGCTACTTAATTAAGATATTTGCGTGATTGTGAAACAAAAAAAGTCATTCTTTATAAACAGCTTTGACAGTTTATTCTTGAGAAAATTTAACAATTTATTAATTTTCAATATTTTTCGATCTTTTTAGACCATAAAAAGATCTTCCTAAAGGATTAACTTTTTCTCGAGAAATACTTTAATACTACTTTTAATATGCAAAATTAAGTTTCAAATTATTTTTGTGAATGCACCCCCATAGAGGCTATCTACCTCGTTTAGAGAAATTTCCAACAAGACTCCGTGGCGCAACGGTAGCGCGTCTGACTCCAGATCAGAAGGTTGCGTGTTCAAATCACGTCGGGGTCAACACATTTTGATAAATTTTTATTTCTAAAATTACCCAAAAAAAACGGGAAGAACAATTTACCAATCAAAATAATAAAAATAATTAGTATATAAATTACAATTATATTTATTTGATTTTAATTTGATTTTCGCAGCAAAATGCATGTTACGTAATATATTATAATTTGATCGTAATAATGCATTATTACTGGCTTCCGACCAAATGCGGATTAATCAACTAATTAGGGAGAAATTAAAAATATTTCGATCGCGCATTTGTCGAGTTGAAATTAAATTGGACGATCTATTTTGTATGCCCCCCCCCCCCCCCGCCTCAACAGTTTCCCTCATCACCAAATTATGCGTTTATAATTAGTTGGAAATTATTAATGTATTAAATTGAATTTCAAAGCGCGTTCGGGCTTTTATATAAATATATTCGGTTAGGGGTGGGGGGTGAGGACTGATATTAATTTGTCATTCGCGGTGAATAGGTAAATAATTAATTTCGAATTGTTTGATGTGTGTCGCAATTGAAAATAATAAAAAAGTCAAACAGCAGCGATTGTATATCGATTAAAGTAATGAGGCATTCGTTATCAATCGTTCAATTTATAACAGATTTAATTATTAAATCGCTGAAAATAGGCATCGTTATTTCAATTAAAACAAATCTGATGTGGCCAGGCACATTACTTAATCATACAATATATAAAATTAATAGTTTAGCTGCATGAGATTCTATTTGATCGAGATCGATCGTGTCTGCATAACATAAGACAAGTTAGTACCGATTTGACAGATAATATTGACTAATATTGTCAAAAAATGAGCGTTTGACAAATCCTGGCTAACTATGTAGTTTTAATGCAGACACGATCTCGATTAAATAGAATTTGCTCATACCGCTAAACTATTACTTTTAGCAAAATATATCATAGACATAAATTACATTTAACTATTTTGACGAAATTACAGAAATGGAAGCTCATTTGAAAAATGTTTAGAGGAAACATCCAGTTCCTTTGGACCCTTTTGAACCAAAAGCTTTTCAGCTCTAAGTTTGGTCATAAAATTACGAAATATGCACTTTCGTCCCGATACCTTTAGTAGTTTCTCCGGAATCGTCGCCACAAAAATCTGGTACACACATACCCACAGACATCAGGCATTTTTTTGTACCTTGATCAAAAATGATCAGGGGACCCAAAATTACCTATTTCCGCTAAAATCCCACTTTTTTTTCGGCACGATAACAATACTTTATCATACTGCGTATGATAAAGTAAAAATTGTAAACACCACCAAATGCGAAGAGTTTCGGCCTATCAACATGTTACCAAAACTTGAACAAATACTAGAAATCATTGTTAAACAACAACTCGGTGATCACTTGATGAAAATAACTGTAAATGACTATGCTATTAACTATTTTACAGGGTTTTCGTCTTGTGTTATTTGTTGTAAATGACATTGATAATTAGAGACCTTATTCTTATTTGTTAGTTACTATTCGAAAATGACACACAACAAACATGCACATTAAAAAATATCAAAAACACAGCCCATATTGTTCTTTAAACTTAAATTGCATTCACCCTGAAAAGTCTCCGTTGGTTTTATAGTTGTGTCATTTTTGACAGATTATTTTATTAGCCACGGTCGTGACCCTTGTATGCTTTACCAACTTACATATAACATATTGATATTAAGTGAATTGAGAGAAAATTTGCTGCCTTTCTATCGTTTATTAATGTGTAATAAATAATTTTTATTAGGAATTGTTTGTAATTATATATTTTTTTCAGAATGATTGAACTTTTATCCTAGAATTTCAGATTTGGTCTGATTTTAAGTATTGTTAATTTCCTATAAGAATTTCCAGCTCGTGTTCATCGAGCAAGGCTTAATGTATAATGAACAATTACCAGTTTTCAATAAACAAGATTATAGACTTTTCAGTGTTGTCCATTTTGTCTGTTTTTTCGGTTTTAAATATTATCTCTCAATAATTCGAGTGTCTTTCTACTGTTTTCGGTGAACACGAGCCAACAATTCTTGTAGAAAAAAAAAAAACAATGCGAAGGCACTATTAGTTGGAATTCACTCAGTTGTAGAGAACAGAGAATAATTAAAACCAAAAATATAGCCATAAAAAGAACACAATTGATAATTCAATTCTATAATTGTGTCAATCGACCATCCGATAAAAAGCCTTAATAACAAACTGGTGAACAATTTAAAGGTGACAATATTATTCAAAACAATGACTAAACCTAGAGAAAAACTTGACAAATTTGAAAGTGCTGTGATAACGACCATCGACAACCAAATACAACATTGTTATTATTACTATTAGATTATACGTAAACACTTGAAAAGGCAATACTACTAAGTCTACTAATTAAGAATAATTGTTTTATATGTATATGTGTAAACTGTATAGAAAATCAGTATCTTTAATTATTGTTTTTAAAGACTATAAACGAATAAAGTTTTACATACAAATTATTTGGTTTTGAAATATATAGCTATATGGCATACTTCAGACCAGGGCTGTGGAGTCGGAGTCGTGGAGTTCAGCTAAATTTCAGGAGTCGGAGTCGGAAAAAATGTACCGACTCCGAGTCCAGGACTAATTACTGTAGAACTAAATATATGAGATGGACGGTGGCTCAACAGAGAGTAAACAAATAAAACCAAATATTCTATTAGGTCATTTACAAAGTTCCTACCTACATACATATGTAATACATATGTCTTTTTGATATGTTATAGGCCGTTTTTATTTACATTTAGATTGTCAGTTTAAATATTTTTCCCAACAAATTCGTTGGACACAATTAAAACTTCTGTTCTTACTATGGGTTCAGCATTTGTTGGTCAGTAATTTGATGAAGCTCAAGCCATATGTTTAATACCATCAGAATTCTCGAGTAGAAATTTAATTTATTAAATTTGTTTCTTGTTTTTCATGATAGTCTTTTTGTTTTCATGGCAAATTTAATATTACACGGTTGTATTATTCTGTGTCAAATTTGTGATTAGGTATTTACATGTAAGATTTTTATTACACAGAATTATTTGAAAATATTTTTACACACATCCTCTCATTTCACAAACAACCAATTTCTTTTTCTCTCTCTGTCTCATGCAATTGACTTAGTCCGAATAAAATTTCCAAGGTCAATCTTGCGGAAGATGATAAATACGAATGGGGTTGAAAACGGCGAAACGAAAAGCAGGGAGGAAATTCTTTGGCCGCCGGGCCGTCAGGCGCAGAGTTTAAATTTTCTACATCTTAAACTTCAATTTAATAAATGTTCGGCGCATGCCGCCATTCTAGGCGGACGTGCACGTAGATATTGACATTTCAGTGCGGCCGTACAAAGGTGAGCTTACCGCACACGAACAATGCAGTCAAATTTACATACGAGTACGGCACTGTAGGCAGGCAAACCGTATGTACAACACAATCTAACACAACCAACTATTGCCTACGTCAACCTGAATGATAGAGAATGGATTAGCTTTATAACAAACGAAGTTAACTTTTGTTTGACATTTCTGTAATGATTTATTGGGTTTGAATCGTTAGATAAAATAATAGGCTTTTGCAAACAGAGAAATAGTTGTCTAATGTTAAGAAAATGACATCTTTAACAAAATTTGTTTGGGATTACAGATTTTGTAATCCCGGGATCCCTGGGATGCCAAAAGTTACCAAATCTAGTCAGTAAGAAACGCAGTAAGAAACGCCTAAAATATACTTGATTGGATAATATTTTTTACCCTGAAACTTGATCGATGTTTTCAAATTTTACCTTACAAGTAGAAAACCTAAATTATCGGTTTAAAAGGTGTCAAAGTGTATATGTATTATCACATCAATAATAAACAAAATTTAAACTCCATTAAGATAATAACTTGCTCTTCCGTCTTCAATTTTCTCAACGTTCTTGTAGAATGTTTCAAGAATAGTCACGGCAAAAGAATTTATTTGATCGAGCCAAATTTTCCATTTTTTATATTAAGGCCAATAAATATTTTGATGATTTTTTTGTTTACTTCTTTAAGATAAAATTGGATAACTTTAGAATTCATACGTCATGGATGTTTATTATTCAAATAGACTAACTATTTGCATTTTAAATAAAACGATTATTGTTTACAAAATATAATGACTTGTATATACCCAGTTCTAAATGCGTGTTCAAGTAAACCGTTATTTATTGTTGAAAATTGATGAAATATTGAGTGAAACTTAGAATATTAAATATTCAATTTCTTGTCATGAACGAAATGAATATTACTTGTACGTCTTTCGGTTATGTCAAATATAGTTCACATAGCCCAACCTATATTATAAAATACATTTTTTACAGTGCACTTTTTGACACAACTTTTCCACTAAAAAAGCAAAAAAGCGATAATTGTGTAATGAAAAAATGGCAAAAGCGACGATATTACCGCTGTCACAGCTCAATACAAACTCGAGATGTTTTACCCGAGACGCAATCTATGGCGTACATGCACTACATGATGGAACAACATCGTATCTAAATATTTCGTTAGTTTAAGGTAAATTTCTGAATAACTGGAAGAAACTTGAAAATCGGAACAAGAAATGACATCGTTCGTTCTTTTGGAGTGAACCATCGAAAGATTAATAACAAATCATTTTTGGTACAATTTGGGCTTCATTTTACACTTAAATATATCGGGACTAATTTGTACCTTTATTTTCTACTTATTTTCAATACTTTTTTCGCTGTATTTTATATCTATTTACAAATTTTATATTCTGTAGTACATCATAGAATACAGGTCAAAGTTTCTTTTTGCAACATAACTCCTTCATCCACTTACATCGTCAATTTAATAAATACGAATTTTATCAAACGGTTACATTGAGTAACTATACCTCTTATTAAAACAAATAAATATAATTTACTATAATCAAGGTGAGAGCTAAGTTGTTGAGAGAAAATCATAGTTTCATTTTGAATATATGATCTGACCATTTTAACAAAGTCTTACAGTCATACTGATTAAACGGTTTCATTAAATTTGATTAAATGGTAAACGAAATAAATGAATTGTCGAAATCTATTCCCTTTGTCTAGAATTATTAAATAAAATAACAATATCTGAAAGTTTTTCAACACCAAGTGCCTTTCTTAGTAGATTACGTACTAAAAGGAGTTGTTTTAAGTATTTGGTTTTTGAAACCGTTTTGACTGAGTTTTGTTAAAAATGATAAAGGTGTAAAATGTTGAGTTTAAGATTGTCATTGTCATATTTTTGTAGCCTTTAGCTCCAACAGATCAAGAAACAGAAAACAATCCTTCATCTGATTTCTCTGAAGAACTAAAAACTGAAAAAAATTGCAGTTACGACCACTATGGCCAACACTTCCCAAATTTTAAATTGCCTAATTTGTCAAAAATACAATAAATAAAACTAAATGTTTTAGTGACGTGGCTAACAATTAAAGAAATCGAAGACAAGTATCAACTGATTGGTGTGCTTCTTTTGTAGAAATTAGAAGTGAACAGTAATTGTGAAAGTTTCTCTAGTTTTCTCTAGTTTTTGAGATTATTATTGTATTAAGAAAACCAGACACAATAAACTTCAGACTCAGAATCTACGAGGGAAAGCATACCAGAAATTATGTCCAATAATTTTTGTATTAAAACTTTACAAATAATTTGGACAAAACAAATTATTGTCATTTAGGGATTGCTCGGTACAGAACATACAGAACATAATTTGTATCTCCCTCAATTAGCATCGGTCTCAAAGAAAATTCTCATAGCATGAGGGCAGTTTTCTTGACAAAGAAAATATGACGTGAGGCCTTTGTCTAAAATTTTACCAATTGTTGGCATCAAAGATAGCAATCTGTCACAAAATGTCACAAAATCGTCCTAGAGAACCAGTAAAGTCTGTAAGTTTTGATAACGTTTTAGATTTCTGATGTTACTGTTGAAACTAAAGCTTTGGTTGATAGATTTAGCGATATCTTTATCATGAATGCAACTGTTTAGGTTATAAATTGCGAATAATTAAGCAAAGATCAATTAAATCAATCGGTAAATTAATTAAAACTGTCGATGGGTAATTGTTTAATAATAAACGTTAGCAAGACTTACCGATTATCCTGTATTTTTGTTCCATTAAGTACATAAAGAATGCACAATTTGGATTACTGTAGGTTATGTTCTTGAAATAGTCCCGAAATATCACCACAAAAACAGAAAACTTACCACTAACGCGCAAAACACCCTTTCCGCATAAATCTAATCAATTATTATCAATAATAATAATCCATAAGTCATAACACAACACAAACAATTATCAACGTAGCCCCGAACTGCCCTGAACTTAGCCGGTATGATCAAGAACAAAACAACTCGATCACATGATTCCAGCAGTGCACCCGGCGCGATGACGTAGTTACTACGCACGGCTTCTTCCTCCCGAAATATTTGATTTTGTGATAAGATAAAAAGCTGCATTCGACTTAAAATAGCGTCGCCAATAACCGGAAAGACTCATTTTATCATTTCGCAATAAACACAGGTGCGGATCGGTTCGGGTAAGTGGACATTTTGAGAAATTATCCCCGTAAGGCACGAGTACATAATACTCCAAGTGGTACGGGAACGTGTGTTGCTGGTTGCAGGAGTGCAGGACCTTGATTGCTTTGGCCGGTAACGAAGCGCGTGTTGTTGCAACGGCGTTTTGACAGATTTGCACAAGTTCGGTGTAATGGCTCTCGATTATTTTGATTGTGATTCCAAAAAAAGCGCGTTCGGTTGTGTGATGGCGTCTAATGTTTGTTGGGGGGTCCATGATATAGAATGTTACCTACCACCGACGTGGGTTGGTTGGAAAAACTCGAAGGATCAGCTGATTTACCTAAATTCTGACCCGTGCTCGGCAATTCCTGCGTTTGTTGACAGGTGAGAATATCGGAATATAAAATGTGTATGTTTATTGCTGGTTATTAATGATTTTTTGTTAAATTTTATACAGTATTACAATTTATCCCATAGATTTTATTACGTATTTCTTTTCGTAGATGTTCTTGTTTGGATTTTTCGACTTCTCTGCTGTCAAAATTCTGCGATTTTGTCTTCAGGAACTTGGTTTGGTGGATCGTCTCAGCAACGAGTTGATCCTGGAATCTCCGTAAGTGTTTTTGAGTTTTCGCATACCATGTACGCAATTTAGTGCGGAAAAATATAATGACAGATGTTATTGTTGATTTGAAAAGGTTTTTAGGGCACATAAAGGTTACGAATAATGATGGTTCCCTTAACATATCTAGAATAGATTCCAAACGACTATTTTAACGCATTTATTAAAAAAAAACAAAGAAAATTAACAATAGTTAACAGGAATAACACCACAACAAGGTTCCTTTGAACAAATATCATAAAAGCCTACTTCTATATAGGTAGGCTTACCATACATCCCATTCTTTACTGGAGTTTTATATCAGTAACAAATTACTCAGATCAAAAGATTGATTGATTATTGTCAAACTAGTGAATCAGGTTTATATTTTTGATCGGTAGAACACATCTAGCTTTGAAACTTGCAAATGGTTGAATTTTGGAAATCTAAAAAGGTCTCAAGTCATATGTTCTTTGCCAAGAATAATGCTTTCATTTTACTACTTTTCGATACTTATTGAGAGATAAACAAAATAATGATGATTTAGGGGTATCCGTTGCTAACAAGCAACAGAGCGACTAGCCGATTAGTATTGTAACAATATTAAGTATCGACAGCCAAAGAAACACAAAGTTGATTGCTGAAAATTGTTTATAATGTTTTAGAAATTACTGAACGAGAAATGAGAAATGCTACAGAAAAATTGTTATAACTTGTACAAAAATCACGCTGAGAAATTTTCTTTGTGGCATACAACCCCTAAATCGCAGGAATTTTGTCTACTACTTATTTGAGTATTGTGGTACGAACTACATATCTTTACAACAGAAAAATGTTTATAACTTTTACAAAAACTATTTAAATCCTTTTCTCTTATGCGAAATTGTAGGTAATTGATTGGGATTATACGTTAAACGATTACATTAAAAGCTGAAAAGCCTCCACATTACAATATTATGTATGACACCAAGTGTTGATATTTTGGTTGACTGTGATAACAACACGTTTATTACTTTTTTAAAATTATTATATAACTTTCCACCATATACTAAATTATAGGTAATTAGATGCGGTAGTCCTATTCATGACTGTAAAATGTTTTGCGCTGAGGTGAAGAACCCCTAAATAACGATATTGTACTTATGTTGTGTGGCTTCAACTGAACATGACTTTGTTCTGCTTTAGCAAAATGTTATAACTTTTCTAAATGTTGTTGTATAATTTTCTGTCATGCGTCAAATTAAAGATCATTAATGGGGGTTAAATCCTTTGGTAGTCGATTTTGGAACATTTTGTAAATATGCTATGATTGTTACCATAAATAATTTAATAATCTAACAAATGTGAATATTTATAAAAAAACAAACGTCAATTTTTTAGGTGTAAAGGTGCTTTAGATTTGCAACGTTCCAAAAAATTATTATTAAAATATGAGTATTTCCAACGGTGAAATAAAATTTGTGGAATGCTTAATTATTTTTTTTTTATTTGATTAAAGAAGATATTATAATATTAAATGTACATTCAGCGAAAATGCGAGAGTTTTAATGAATAATTACACTTATTCCAGTTTTTCTTTTGTCACAAAATGTTATATGGACATTTCCAAGCACTTTTTGTTTGTAGATGACGAACCAGGAACGTCTCCATCACGTCTCAGATTTGCGTTACGCAGACTTCTTGGTTTGGAATCTATGAAAACAAAATTGAAACGGTACCTCACATGACAAAATCACGTGGCAAAATCAGTGTCACCATCACGTCTTATCTGTGCACAGTAATTTTTGCTGTTTTGTGTTGAAATATATGCATTACTTGGTATTAAAATTTACTTTTGTGGAAACGTCACAATTGTTTATAATTTTGGTATATCTGATGTTCGGATTTAATAAAAGACGAAATACATAGGAAAACACTTGAGAAGCAGAAAAAAAGGACACAAATTAAAGACTATAAAAAGCCACCACATGGCGTGGATAGGGTGTTGACTTATTTTTAAAAGTAGGTAACTCTTTTCCCGGTTTGAAATTTCATAATTATGGTGAGCCTAAGTAAGCCTACACTGGTTTAAAAAAAATCATAAAATCACGGCAAAAACCAAACATAATAGTATTCATATTCCTTTATACGTGTACAAAACAGTATGATCAATATTTTATATATTTTTGGCTTGAAGTTGGCGTACTTTGACGTATCACGCAAACGCAGTGAATTAGATCATTTGTCTGTTTCTACATTCTTTGCGTGTATAAAGAAGTGTCGTGTTACCCTAATTTTGAATTATAGTCCTTTCTCAAAAGTTAGGTTTTGGCGTGTTCTGTTTGTTTTTGTGTGTGAACGTACATAGCACTACAATGAAACGTCCACGCATTTTTTTTTACATTTTTTACGTCTTTTGAACAAATTTTCACGAGAGTCTACCTAAAAGCACAGTTTCCGGGTTCGTTTGCAAAATTGGCAAAACATACTTGTAAAATGTCTTAATAAAGTTATATCTTGATAACTGAAATTCTTTGTACAAGATAAATATTGTTAAATTGGTTCTAAATGGCCTCTTCTATAACACTTTAATATGTTACACCTAACTACGAAACATACAGAGCAATATTAAGGTATTATGATAGCGTACTAAACTCTTTAACCCTTTAAATTGCAAATAACACGAAATTTAGTAAGAATAGACGTGGTTAATATGTTAAAAAATTACTGCATGCTACTATTACCATGTATTCCGCATCTAATGTTTTCATGACGTCAGTTTTAGTTGTTATCTGATAAAATTGTTAAGACAATTCTTATTTATATAGTTGGAAAGAGAGCTTATTTAGTGGTCGTATGGTGTGACATACGAATTCCATTTAAAACGAATATTATGCAACTTCCGGCATAAATTAAAATAGTTTTCCCTTTAGTGACTCACCCTGTATATAGACGTATATCTTAAATCAGCTATTCTGCTTTTAAAATAATTTATAATATTTGGATTAGGTACTTATTTCCCATTTCCTATTTCTTTTTCTAACAATACCTAAGTTTCCGATTCCGTATAATCAACAAAATACAATTATTCCGAATGCCAACTGCTATATCAGTTTTAGCAAGAAGAAACGTAACGTATCAATATCTGGATCTCAAATTTTAGAAGAAAGTAACCAAATTAAATGGTTAGGAAAAGACTGAAACTATAAGAAACTTGAATGACTTTTGAATATACAGCAGGTTTATGTATTTGTAAGAAACATACCACATTCCATTTTTTAAATATGCATCCTGTGTATTTTTCCTGTGTTTTTATACTCTGTTCAATTATAAATTGAATTGTGCGAACCGCATGTCTCTGACGTCAGTGGTGTAAATCTAACAATACGATTAAATGTTAAAAGAAAGCAATTAAGCAATGTTAAAAAGATTTCTACCGTGTCACTAGCTCGTCGTTTTTGAAAATGACTTAAATTATAAATACGAAATACTCTTAAATATACAGTGTGTTTCATTTCTAAGCAATTCAAATTTGTAGCTTATGCTATTTCCTAAAACTTTTATTGGAATCTTTTTCTTGTCAACTTTTTAGAAAGAAATATGCTAATTGGTTACGTTTTTTATACACGCTGTGTAATATTAAGTACTTGAAAGATTTACAGCATTTTGCAGATCGGAATTTTTAATTTAGTCATTCGGAACATTCATCTTTACAGAATAGAATTCCAGAATAAAAGGAAATATATCGCCTGAAAATCTTCGAAGAATTCATACAATTTTTCTCTTCTCACTTAGTCAAGGGGTTTTCATTAGTCTCTCTTTGTGGGCCTCATAGGCAAGACTTCTCTAAAGTTCAATTTGATATTCTTACAGGAGCACAAATATAAAATTCACTATTCTTGAGACGGTAATAATGACCTAGCATGGTCTGGTAGTCAGTTACGGAAATGAGTTCCAAAATACTGCTCTGGGGGGCCCCCTGTTATTGGGGGCCCTGGGCAAATGCCCATTTTGCCCATGGGATAACCCGCCACGGACCACCATGTTCTTATTCCTTATTAAAAACTTTATTGTGTCCAAAGTCATAGAGCAACAGTGGCCAACTTGTATTATATCTGGTCATTGGTATTTTTATTTGTAATGTCAACGGTAATATGTTTATTTGTTTTTACTGATAGGTACTGCGGATACACGACACTTGTTTTTTCAACTATAAATTAACGATTGACTTGACTTCTTGTCCGGTATTCATCCAGCTTTAAAACTTTAACAATGTGGCCAACAAAAATAAAGATAACATACTTAAAGTATATGCAGAGGTGTTATAGGAAGCCGAAAGTAGTACCAACTCCAGAAACAGCAATAAAGAGTTTGACCATATGAGGTATCATACGATATCACTGTTAGAACTAACTAAGCTTCCATCTGATATTTCGTGTTTATTCGACTTTTTTCTAAGAAAGTCAAAAGCCAAAGCATCTTGATTCAAACTCCACCAATTTTTAAGTTTGCTCAAATCTCCAATTCACAACCTTCGCCCAGATTGACCCCACCAAACAACTAAACCCCATCTCCACAATTCCCACACACCACACAGATTTACCGATTTTTACAATCCCCGAACAGTTCCCATGTCCTTTCTTGGCCCACAGTCCGGCGCTAAGTGGCCAGATTAGGCAGACTTAAGGGGCTTTGCGTGACCGTCTCTGATAATTCAATTGATTCCCACACGGAGCGCTCTCGGTTGCCTCTCTCGACTACAGCGCCCTCTATACGCCGATGCTCGTTTCGCGGTCCGATCCAACCCCGCAGATACTAGACGAGAGAGCAATTGAAATTTGCATGATCGCCCGAGCTCAATTAGTACCATTTAGATAGGATCGGAGATAGCCGCGTCCACTACGGCGATGTAGAAGTGGTGGGGGTGGGGGTGCTTAACGAAGACGATATCCCATTACAAATCATAACACGTTACGATTGTTCGCTGAGCAAATCAAGCCGTGCGGCAATTAGTTTGTTGTATGTGCGGAAGGGTTGGTGAAGGAGTATTGGGGTTGTAGGGGTAGTTTGGTCGAAGTGCCTTAAACTAATATTTGTGCGACGGGGGTGATTGTTGTTTGGTGCCTTATTGTTGGGTTGGGATCGTCCAGTGCGGTCCTGGGTTTGCGGTAGAGTGATGTATGAGGAGAGTCGTTTGGTTGATTGTTTGTTATCGTTTGTGATGCTGTTGTTTTTGGGCTTAATTGATTCTAATTTGGAAATAAATCGTACCTGATTTTAAACAACTGTCTGAAAATAATGAAGTTAAATTATGGCAAAAGTGCATGGAGATAGCAAAATATGTAATATAATCCTATCGACTGCGCCAATTTTAAGTTTAGATCGATTGATTCTGATTTTAAAATGTCTCGAATTCAAACTTGCTTCCAATATTCATTAACGGAGTATGTCCGTTTTCTGTTTTCATGAGGATTCATGACAATCCTAAAAAATAGTTTACTTTACTTTAACAAACAAAAAAAAATCTGATGTGGCCAGGCGCATGACTTTATCATACAATATATAAGATTAATAGTTTAGCTGCATGAGAATCTATTTGATTGAGATCAGTCGTGTCTGCATTAAAATAAAACTAGTTAGCCAGGATTTAACAGATAAATGAATAAATAAATAATTCCTTTATTAAAATAAGACAATATTAAATGCAACAAAATATTATTTATATATAGGGCGCAGTTCAGCACACTTGTTTCCAAAATGCCTTACTCTTCCACTCAACCCCTTACGCAAACTAGAACTAAGACATAATTGTAGCAATAATATAAAAATAATTCCGAGAACTTCAAATCAAATCAAAAACAAACAAAAAAAACTACACTCATCGCTATACTTTACAATTTTCTCAATTTATAGTTCATAGAAGTAGATATAAAGACGGGTTGATATTTCTTATCAACAAACTATCAAATTGGTGATCTTATTTTATTTGAAATTTGTATTTTGTGCTTTGCCATACTAGAGCGGCAACGTTCCATATCGGTTCTCCAACCTCTGATGCATACTCTAATGAAATCAGGTGTTTTCGAGTGTGACAGCACAAAAAAGTGACAGCCATAGACATTTCTGTGGTGACAGTACAAAAAAATATTAGTCAAATCCAGGCTACTATGTCGTTTCATATCAATGCAGATGCGACCGATCTCGATCATATAGAATATGCTCTTGCAGCTAAACTATTAATTTTACCAAAAAATGACATAGGCATAAATTATTCAAAATTACCTCTACTTTAATTTATTATTTAACAATTTTGACGAAATTACAGAAATGGCGGCTCATTAGCAAAATCTTTGAAAAAGGCGTGGAATAAACTATCAGTTCCTTTGGGCCCTTTTGAACCAAAAGCTTTTCAGCTCTAAGTTTAGTCATGAAACTTCTAAATATGAACTTTCGACCCGATTACCCTTTTCTCCGGAATCGTCTCAACAAAAATCGGGTACACACACACATACACACACACATAGACATTTTTTTGTACCTTGGTCAAAAATGTTCAGGGGACCCAAAAAGACTTATTTCCTCTAAAATCTCAATTTTTTTTTTCGGCACGATTACAATACTTTATTATACTGCGTATGATAAAGTAAAAAAACGTATTTGGATGTTGTAACATACAGCATAATTTAATAATTTAGCTAAATGCAATTTGAGACAGTAAATGTAAAATGTAAATTAATAACGCAAAGCGAAATGCAAATTACTGTCATAGTATCGATTAGGGTGCTTGCAAACACGCCATTCAAGCTGATCCCAGACTTGTTCAATAGGATTTAGGACAAGACTTTTCTTGACGTTTCTGGATTCTGGCGGTATGTGGCTTTGCATTGTCCTGCATTAGGATGACATTTTGACCGACGCCATATGCAACAGGCACCACATGATCCTCCAAGATGTTTTCGATGTAATTCATGGCATAGTCTACCAGGAACCACAACAAGATCAGTTCTGTTCTCTATTCTTATTCCAGCCCAAACCATCACAGATCCACGACCAAATCTATCGACTTCCTGTATAGTAGCAGCTGTGTAGCGTTCACCAGGACGTCTACATACACTAGGGTGGTTCAAATTGGGTATTTTTATTTAGAAAGCAACGATTCCCCGAATCGTTTCCAAATCCAAAAAAGTGGACGAAATTTTAATTCTTAATGCTGCCTTTTTGTTAATTTCCATTTGTTGAAACAAATTTTATTTGTTTAAAATTCGTTTTTCTCGAAAATCCTTCTGAATTCTGTTTTCTGAAAAAATATATTTTACTTAATAATGATTTGAACCAGGTCCCAGGTCCCTGGTTCAAATCCAGGTTGTGGCTGTAATTTTTTATTTATTTTAAAATTTACTTACCACTTGTCAATCACCATTATGCATTTGAATAATATTTTGATATTTAAACCATGGAAATTATCCCAAAATATAATTGACGTCACTTGACAATAACAGTTGACCAGACCGATCAAAACAATTAATGTTAGGAGAATTGCAGAAAATATGGGTTTATTAGCTAATAACATAGGCAAGAAACCTCGAACATGATATTTATAAGTTAATTTCATAAAAAAGCTGACTTCTACCATAATTAGAACAACAGTTGAAAATAAATAATCATTGACTGCGAATTATTTAAACAAATGGAATTTGTTTACACAAATGGAAATTACCTGACTAAAGTTTATAAACATTCAACTAGACTTATAGTAATGATTTCTATGAGAAAAAAAAGAGAATGAGGAGATTAGAAGGGTGAATTTCTGAGAATGAAGTGATTAGAAGGGTAAATTTTCTGAAGAGTGTACATTTTTCATTTAAGGGTAGTTTTCAGGGCACTGTGGTGGGGTTGGGGGGTCAAAGCCATATGTATAATAGCTTAAATTCTTCATTGGAAAGTCCTCTACAAGTCCTAAAACTTTAATCTTAAGTTTTCCCAAACCCCGAACAATTATTCAAAAAATACCAAAAAATGTCTTTTTCCCATGCATTTACTTATGTAAATTTGATGCACAATTGAAAATTTCAAAACTTCGAAGAAAAAAAAAAATATTAACTTTTTTTGGATTGGGAAACGATTTCGGGGATCGTTGCTTTCTATCATCACAAAAATTGACGTAGAGGAGGAAATGACAAGAAATCGGTTTTGATTTTGAGTTATTCTTCGATTTCGACTCTTTTTTCTGTGTAGAGACAACTGCGACAAATATAAGATTAGATCTGTTTCTTTTTGATTCTGACGAAAATGTCTCATTCAAACTAGCCTTCTATATTATTAAAACTCTTTAAAAGACAAACAAATTTGTTATTATTGGTGATTCAAACTAAATATTCTATAGATACGGGGAACATTCGGTCAGTAAGTCAATCGATACTCAATTTTTTACAACCAGTATCAGCGTCTGCCAATACCAAGATTTATTTCCGGCAATCGGGAATAGTTGAGTGGTCGTGAGGGGCTAGCCGGACATTTGTCTCGTTCGAGGGTTGTGCGCCGCGCGCTCACCACCGTGACCGGGCAAGTACCCGTGATTTTTAGCGCTGCTCAATCGTCCGAAACATGCAATATACCGCAAACACTCGACACGGCCGCTACTCGTGTTACGAAATCTGTAAACGTCATTCGACTCACAAGTTCCACCGATGAGATCGTATTAACAAGTTCGTAGGCTATCAGGGCCAGCGATCGACCACGTATGTTTACCATTAAGGGTTGTAATCGATGGATATATCGGATATTGATTGCAGACGGCTGCAAAGTGGTGTGTTTGGACCACGCACGAGTGTATAGCGTGATTGTCTGCTGACACGCGATACGTTAAAAGAAACGTTTTGTACTCGGACAAGGGTAATTGCTGACGGGGCAGGGCATGTCCGGGTAAACACGGAAACACGCGCAAATGAGCTGAGAATTCGGTTGTCGGAGTTAATCGGGTGTTGGGTAACGCGTGGGACGCGATAGGGGTGGTTTTGATATGTCTTTTAGTGGTTGCGTAGGTTGTTGCTAGAAGAGAACTGAAATAGATGTTTAGTACTACTAATTTTAAAAAATAAATTAGTACTACTAATTTTAACAACTATATTAATACTACTAATTTTAACTACTAAATTAGTACTACTAATTTTAACTACTAATATAATAGATTATTAAAATATCTCGATTATGCCTATCACTAATCTCTATCGACTATATTCCACAAAAGACGTCCGTAACTCGCTAAAATTCTCATTTTTATTTACTGGACAGATTTCGTAAGGACTAACCTACAAAGTATTCCAATCGAAATTAGGATATTATACATAAAAATTCTCCTATTATATCAGACATCAATCAACTTAAAGAAGTATACTATTATCTTATTAAAAACCCCATGTCAATTGTTAGGTTAGGTAGCAGAATATACGTACAAAGAGTGCTGATTTATCCATTCTACGACCAGAGAATTCAAGCTTATTCTGTAAATTTAGTTATAAGCAATTAATCAAAACTTCTGAACTTTAAATTAAGATTATTTTCCCACTATTTTCCCACATACATACGTACTCATTTCTTTTAATTTGTCCGCTTGAATTTTTAATTTAATTCTATTTTATATTTTAGTTCTTTTTTCTTGATTTGTTTTTTATTTTTTATTCGTTAATGATTGCTTATAACACAAACATGATGCATTTTATAAAAAAATATTCTTGCAAAAACTATATTAGAAAAACAAAAGTTAACTAAATTTTCAGAATAAAATGAACACCCTGTATATTGAAAATCTATTTAGACGATAGCTTGTTTAAAACCAAAAATCTTTTGTTTGAATTTTTCTTTGAAATTTTTTTTACGCTAATTTGAATTTATTTAGAAAATCTGACATGACATTTTTAATTATCAATCTTCTAATATTACGGGAAATAAGTTTCATACAAATCCAAGATGTTTTACATTTTCGGTCGCCATATTGATTCCGCCATTTGGAATTTTGAAAATTGGACATTGGATTTAGAGTTTAGGATCTTCAAATATGACTGCAAATAAGTTACATAGGTACCAGACATCTTTCTAAATCTGTATAAATATAAATTTAAACATTCAAATAAATATTCAGTTTTTAAATATTGTTAAATAAGATATATTATTAAGAAATGTTAAATGTTTATGTTTTTAATGCCATTTTTAGTGAAACACTGTATAAGGTAAGTCCTTAGTCTTCTTCAGTCTGCCCTTTCTCCCTCATCTGTATTTTAACGTTTTCTGCATCTGGAATTTATAGTGTTTTTCTTGGCGCAGTTTTTAATTCTGTACCTTTTTCGCTTTCTTTCTTATTTCTCTACAATGATTTTCTTTTGTGCTTTGTTCTTTTTTATTAACAAATATTCTCTCCAAGCATTATATAATAATGTTGCAGAAGAACAGTTTTTTTAAAGGTTATTATGGTCTTTCAGGCCAGAATAATGATTTTTTAATGGAGATGACACTCGTGTCGGAATTTGGACAAAATGCGTACAATTAATAATAATATAGCAAACGGTGTAAAATATGTTATTTTCTTGTGTAAAGACAGCAATATGTATTACTTCTAATCATGTACACAATTTCGACACAAATGTCCGATTTCAGGAGGTCCTATTTTTACATGTACATAATTCCGACACCGCTAAATTTGTAAATAATAGTGGGTAAAACACTAGTGCACCGTATTATTATGAAAATATAAAGCATTTTTAGTCTGCCTAAATAGATATTATTAGAATTTTCTTAATTACTGTTATCTTGTAGCGATGTAAAAAGACATCGAATTGAAGTTACCTTATAAAGAAGAAATCAACTTTTAGCATATTACTCAATTATCAAGATCAGTCAAGCTTTTAGGCTACATTCTGATAGTTAGAACATTGGTAGAATAAGAAACGATTGTAGGTTGATATTGTATTAAAATAAAGTTCAATGTTGTAGATTTCTTGTTTTATCTAACTAAACAAAAATATGTCGGAATTTAGGACTGTCTGAATTTTGAACATTTACCTTATGCATTATATCTATGGACAATTCCTTTCATGTAAATAAAGTATCAAATTTATGTATTGAAATTGAAATTTACGACATTTTGATAGTGATAGTACCCTGCAACAAAATGCAGAAAATGTAGCACATATATTAATTTTCTCCCTCAGGAAGACTCTGAGGTAGTAAAATTATCTCCGCAGTGTTGTCGAAAGAAGTAGATGTTGTTTACAGTTAAATGAATTCTTTGTATTTATTAGCCTTTTCGTTGCTCAAAAACGGATTTTCTTACCTATAAAACATATTAAAATCTCTATAGACAATTTGACGAATAACTAAAACTTTTATTTTACTAAGAAATTATTATTTTCGGGCTAATACCACAAAAGTCAAGATTGATCCTCTATACAAAATATTTGCAGCAGTATATTGTTTAAAACTTCTGAAACTAAGAAATAAAACAAATAAATAAACATCTAAATGAAGATTTTTACAAAAATCCAGCTTATTGTTAATTTTTTTGTTCGTAAAAATCTAATTTGGCTGGCTATTATTGTATAATAATATGAAAAGTAGAGGCTCAAGGTTGGAACCTTGCGGGACCCCAAAATATACATAATAATAAACTCATGCAATTTATACCCAGTGTATAACACAGGTTCTTGTATCAAGCAATGTATCAAACTTCTACAGATAAATATTTTCCTTAAACTAGGAAAAGTTTGTTATTTTTAGAATATCGTCCCTTCTCTGTCGACTTCTCTCCATTTCTAGCAATCGCGATAAATTCTACTTTATCATCGTATCTAACTCTAGGAATTTATGTGTCCTCCTTAACACAGCGCTGTCCTCTAAAACGAAACCGCTGTTCTGCAGTACATGGTTATAAATGGACCGCAGGGCACTCATGCCTCGTCGGATGGACATTTTTAACATGTTGCTTTTTCTCCATATACACACCGCATATATCACTCCCGGCATACCCGGTTGCAATTGGTACTTTATATTTAAAACTCTCTCAAATACATTTGCATGCAATATATGAGGTCAACCTTGTAGCACGCGTGCAGAATTTTAACAGACTATAAAAGAATGTATGTCCGCAATATTGCAGATGGTGTTCATGGTTGTTATACGCGGCATGTGGGTATGCGGTAACTAAAATAAAATACTCGCAAAATGAAAAATATTTTTTTTTGGTCCCTTCGCAAAAAGACAAAGCAGGACTACTTATGTTATGTGGACTTCCTAATTACAACAAAATTACTTACTAAACTAATAAAATAAATCTATATACATACATATACATAGGGAAAATAAGAAGCCCATTAAAATTAAAAAAATATATAAAAAATTGTAACGATTGTGATGAAATAGAACCTCTATTTGAAAAGATAGAATATGTTTGATATGTTTGGTATATATTTCTATTTTTTTTGCAATTATCTTCTGATATATTTTGCAGCTCTTTGCATCATCAATCGTTTTTTATCATAAGAAATATCTACAAAAAGTTTGTTGCTTATAATTTTCGTTTCTTTCATATTCGGTCATATATTTTAACAAATTTCCAAAGTCTATTTGTGGCGCTATTGCAGCTACTACGGTGCGAATTCATGCTTCAATATACAGATTGATTCATAACTCCAGGCTAAAATTGAAAAGATATATTCAGCAGTAAATTATAAGTTTAAAATATTTATATAAATAAATTGTTATTTTTATTTATTATTACAGTAAATGTAAATGCCGAAGAAATTATAGATGAACCATTTCACGACAGAATAACTACTAATCATTGTCAAGCTTGTATTTTGTTTTCGGAAGAAATTTGTTTCCCACATTCTACATTTCCTTTTGTTTATTAATTCATTGCGGCCAAATATAGTTTCGCATTTTGATACAGAATTTGATGCTGGAAGTAGCCGATACCTACGTAATTTTTTGCCTCGTGTTAGGAATAACCTGTATATATTTATAATAAACATAATGTACTTCTATTACTAAAAGTTACTGTATCTGTTGAGGTAAACCCTTTTCGTAAGAGAAATATTTACAGAAAATAAAAGGTTTTAGTCACCCACATCGCATGATAAAAAGCACCAGGAGTTTTAAAAGAAAAGTACCTAAGGAAGTCCTAAGAAAAAAAAGTACCTAAGAAAAATTATAAAAATTCTGTGTAGTCGTCCCACGGATTGTTTATTTTTTGTTTTTAGACTACCTCATTTTTTCTTCTACCTAATATTTTCTAAAACGTAAACGTCGTAACGTAATTATGAAAACATGTAATTATGAAAACATGAGAGAATATCTAAGACTGCTTGTTATTTTAATAAATTCTCAAATATCTCGATTTTTAATTATTAAAATACACATTTCTGCGAAAAGTTCAATTTCCGATCATCAATCGTTACTGAGTTATGACGTCATGGACCCTTTTTTAGTTGGCAACCCCATTTTTTACTTTATCATACGCAGTATGTAAAGTATTGTAATCGTGCCGAAAACAAAAATTGGGATTTTAGCGGAAATAGGTCTTTTTGGGTCCCCTGAACATTTTTGACCAAGGTACAAAAAAATGTCTGTGTGTGTGTGTGTATGTGTGTGTGTACCTACCCGATTTTTGTGACGACGGTTCCGGAGAAACTACTAATGGTATCGGGACGAAAGTTCATATTTAGATGTTTTATGACCAAACTTAGAGCTGAAAACCTTTTGGTTCAAAAGGGTCCAAAGGAACTGGCCATTTACTCTTAGCTTTTTTCAACGATTTTTCAAATGAGCCGCCATTTCTGTAATTTCGTTAAAATAGTTAAATAATAAATCAAAGTAGAGAAAATTTTGTATAATTTATGTCTATAACATTTTTTGGTAAAATTAATAGTTTAGCTGCAGGAGCAAATTCTATTTGATCGAAATTGTGTCTGCATTAATATAGGATTTGCCAGATATTTTTATTCTAATGACAGTAGGTAGTGTTAAAGGCTGATTTCTTGACAATACCTACTGCCAATATCTGTCAAATCCTGACTAATTCGTTTTATGTTAATGCAAACACGATCGATCTAGATAGAATCTCATGCAGCTAAACTATTAATTTTATATATTGTATGATAAAGTCATGTGCCTGGCCACATCAGATTTTTTCTTACTGATCTTGGTAGATCATTTAATTGTCTAAATGTGATTATATTATATATGAAAATGTTCGAAAAAAAATTCTTTTGAAAAAAAAAAATTCTTTGTTAAATATTGACAATATTATGGAAAATAGCTTTTGTGAATTGAATATGATATTGCGTTTTGGGTAGTATTAATTAAAAAAGCTTACTTTTATAAATTTATACCAGCTGAACCCATTGTTCCAGAGACTTTAAAATGGTCTCATATTAAAACTTACACTTTGCACTTTTACCTAATGTCCCAAAATGTTTTTGAAGCATTTACAGCGTTTTTTTAAGCAGCGTGTGGGCGGCTCTATAAGAGAAACGCCAGAAAAAGGCAATAACCTGACGTAATGTGCAACTTTTCATCTGAGATTCGCATTCAGTCCAAATAAAACAATAGAAAACCAATATCAGGTTTTCTTTGCAAATCTTTTTATTTAAAATTCTTGGAGTAACTTCTGGCTTTGTAAAGTTAATAGTATCGTTAGATCTAGTGTCCATTGGGATAATATAAACCTTAATTAACAAATAAAACAAACACTTTTAATACAAACAACAGCATTCTTAGAATGTTAGTTATTTTTTGTCGGAGAAATCAAAAATAAATCTGATAAGATGTTTTATATCCAGGTAGTATATTATCCAATTAGTCTTAGCAAATTAGACTGTGAGATTGATATTTTATAAATATGTAAACCAAAGGTTGAAAATACCTAAAGTATAAAAACGTTGTTACAACGATTCAAAACAACGCACATCTGGATTGGCAAAACACGTTTCAAGATGTCTAACCGCTACGACCACAAAACAAACTAATACCTTCAATGTTCCACAGAATAGAACATACGCATTGCTATTGAACAAAACAAAGGACGTTACTTCTATATCATAACGTTAACTTTCTTATTTAAAATGTTAAATTGGAGGTAGACGTCTTATAGAAAAATGAATTCTGCAAATAGATTTCAGTCCAACAGTAGCTAACATTCGAGTCTTAAATATAACCTATATCAATTAAGAATAAGAGATAATTAATGGTAAAATATATAAACGTTTATCATAAATAAAATAACAACTAACGGGATTGTTTCGCAAGGACCACTCGATAACCGATTGTTATTGCATACATTAATTTATCACTGCACTGCCAATAGGCCGTTGCATTCCTCCTCATTAGGGGCACACTAATTGGCCATAAATTCACCACTTTTGCGTTCCACTTGCCCAAGTATAGACTACCGGCGAACTCCTTGCAATTCTTACTATCTTGCGCGCAATAATTGTTAACGATCTGGTCACGTTCATAGACGCATTCGTTTCGAGATTTATCGCCAAAATGACTCACAAGACATTGTCAGAATTATTATTGTTCTATGTTGCGCGTTGGTTGGACTGTTTATATTGCTTGACAATAGGATACGAATGGTCCATTATCGATGACTGGAACAATTAGTTCGTACCGTAAACGGTTTTGCTTTTAATTGATATTGGGAAATGTAGCTGCGGATTGTATGTTGATTGTGACGCACAAGGACTATTGTGCGTTCTGGTGAGGTGACTGTAGCTGTTATTGTGGCAATAGGAAAGAAATGTGATGACGAATCGAATAGTCTTTCAGCTGGTTTATATGAACTGACTGTGGTATAATTCTTGAATGCTACAAGATGGAAGGTGTTAAAAGAGAATTTTGTGAATAATGATGTAAAATATTAAATAAACCATATTTAAACTTCCGTCCGACATAAATATAATTTAGCTATACCTACATCTGGAGAAAAAAAAATTATTAAAGAAATAAATATTGCTATTTTATTTAAAAATAAACTCATTGTGGAATAATTTCAATAATTAGAAGTTTGATTATAACAATTTTGAAGCCATTTTTTGTCAAATTTTCAAGATGGCTGCCCAGCACATTACAGTAGCTGAAATAAATTATTTGAACAAAGCTTATATTCACAGAGATGGATCGACTGTGTTGGTCAAATTGTATTGCCTTCCTGGTCTCCGGATTTAGGTCCTGTTTTCTGCTGAGGTTGGTTAAAGGAGAAAATCTGTGCGCAACAAATAAATAACGTAAATGAATTAATTTATTCGTGTTTTGTTTATTTGTAAATAAATACCCGTCACATTTATTTAACGGATGTTTTCATTCGAATTTCTAGTTATTGAAATAATTTCTAAATAAGCTCATCTTGCAGTAAAATAGCCAATGTCTTTAATTCTATAGTAAAACATAGCAAGTGTTATAACCTATAACATTTTAAAACTACACTGTAGAAATCGGAGAAGGTTTTTTCCAAATGTATAGCAGTATTAGATTTATTTTGGACTGTGGTCAAGCAGCGCTTTTTTATGGTTGTGTACCAAACATTATAATCTTTTCGCACGCGAAAGGATTATAATTTGAAATCCTGAAAACTAGCCTTTCTACAAAGGATATATTTAGATATTCTGGTCAGACATGAGTTTCGGCATATATACGCCCCCCATGACATGACGTTTAAGGACGGCGTGTGTGCTGATCAATTGTTTTTGATTTATTATTTAAATTATTTTTCATGCACCTAATGTTTGTAAAAAATCAGCAAAAAAAATTTTTTTTTTTCATTCAGTTTAGGAGTTATATTATTTTTAAAATATAGGTCAGAAAATTGTGTGTGTATTGCTATTTGGGCAATTTAGACTATTTTAACCAATTTACATCTACAGCAAAATTAATTATCTTAAGAAAAAAAATTTTTTTTGTTGTTTTTAGAATACAAATATCTGATGTTACACAGAATTTAATCGATTTTTAATAATCGATTTTTAAAAACCGATTCTTAAAAATCGATTATGAATAATCGATTATAAAAAATCGATGCTTATGAATAGGAGTCTATGATGTAAAAGCATATTTTGGGTTGGGTTGAGCGACGAAGTAGGTGGCGGGGGAAGGGGGGGGTATAAAACTAATGTAAATATATGTAAAATCGACTATTAAAAAACCGATTATTAAAAATCGATTATTAACATACGATTATTAAAAATCGATTATTAAGAATCGATTATTAAACTTATTAATCGAGATATCTCGATTATTTCAAGAATCGATTATAATCGATCAAGTAATAAAAAAAAATATTATTTCGGATTGTTGACATAAACCAATCACAAGAACTTGTTACATATAGTTTTTTGTATGCGTTTTATTTAAAATAATAGACAAAATAATGCGTTGGCATGGACATTTTTCCAGACAAATAGTTTACGTTAGCGGCTGCAGAAAATGCCTCAGAAATATCAAAAGAGACTGAAAGGTAAAAGTTACAACAATAAAGTTTGAACTGTTAGTTCCTGAAAGTTATTCACATGCACTTGTAGCAAAGAATTCTACTTGTTTCAGAGAAAATAAGTCTCCACACATATAAAATTTTGTGTAATTAAAATAAACATGCATTGACTCTGGAGTGACTCAAACAAATCTGTTGTTTCAATAGCGGTAGAGAGTATTTCTTCGGGAATAAAAAAAATTGTTTGACAGAGAGAACGTTTATTTGTGTAAAACATATTACATTTTCAGTTAAAATTTACAATTTGTGTATCGCAAGGAACGAGATTTATTTAGTTCAAATAATTATTATTGTGTTCAGTGAAAGAATTACGATTTTTTAAATTAAGGGAACCATTTGTTGAGTTAAAATACGATATTTAAGTTGAATTAAATGATTTTATGACTAAAGAAATTATTAATTAATTGAAGGTACTAATGTGGGTTTATTATTGACAAGAACGTTTCGATGAGTATACTAGAGCAAAAATGGCGTCACAAGCAGAAAAAATAAAACTACTTAAACAAAGTAATCATCTAAGCTATAGGGTTCAAGGTTTATTAGAAGTTCGCTAGACTTTTTGCTTGAAAGATTGAAAATTTTGCGTTCATTTCATGTCTTCAGGAAGATTATAAAAAAATTTTGTACATATATAATTTGGATTTTTTTCTGTCACAGAAAGTCTTTGTTTAGAGGAACAAACAACTGTTTATATTTGTGTATATATAAGAAACATTCCACTATATAATGTCCATAGAACGTGAGTATTCCCTGCTGCTTAAATTTTCCTCTACAACTTTCTATGTACTTTAACCCCAATATTATCCGCAAATTTTTTTTTATATTGAATGTAGCTCCAGCAACCGTACTTCCTCCAGAAAATATCCCGTATCTCAACAGAGATTCATTATTCTGAGCATATATAGTCAAAGTTAGGGTAGATGCAGAGTGTACATTTTAGCAATTTTTCCAAATCTTTTCTACAACCACAAAAGTAATAAAAAATACGAAGAAAAAACCACACTCAACCATTTTCATAATGCGTTCCAAATCAAACCATGACGATATAACAAGTTTATCCAACTAAAATTACAGATACACAAAATCGAATTTTGCTATCCTACCCTACATTACACAAATACACTCACACACACACACATACATACATCCACCGAAACTACCGTATTCCGGCCATATTTATTTCAAAAGCAGATAATGAGTTATTGGCTATATGAATATTAATGTTCCGCATTGTAAAATCGACAGGCAGCACCAACCTCTACTACTAATTTTACTACTACTACTACCGGCACCTGCATCTGTCTGCCATGCCCGCCTGCCGCTGCTGCCGGTCGCATTTCACCCATTTTACCCGGTTAATAACCTAATTCGCGTTCGCAAAACAATTAGTTCCAATTAAAGTTGTCGTACGGTTCGAATCGATATTATAATGGTGGGAGAGGTAGGCGTCGCGACGCGTCGCGTCGGTACGTCAGCGCCAATGCAGCGCGATAACAACGCTTCGCGTTAACGGCAATGCTAATTCCGTCGGACGCGTTGGAGATAGATGGATATAGTGGATGTCTGAACGTACGGAAGTGGCCCACAGGGTTGGATCTAAAAGGGTAGGAATTATGTGCAATTATGTTATTATTATTATATTATGTTATAATTATGTTTGAAATAGTCCATACTCAAAGGTGCAGTTTAATTAAAAGTGTAATAAGAACCTCTTTTCTTTTGCTAACAAATATATTTCAATGAGTACCGGTTTCGATCAAGCGATCATCTTCAGCTCAAATCTACAGTAAATAAATAACATCAAACAGGTTAAAAAGTTCTACAATTTAAAGGTTAAAATAATTATGTTTTAATGTAATATATGTATATATATATATATATATATATATATATATATACGTCACAATACATTTTCAAAACATACATCAAAACTATACCAGGCGAGAACGGCAAAAATGTAAAATCGGCGAAGAGTTACTTGCGTGTCAAGGTGAAGAAAGGACACGAGATGAAAATTTGAATGAATTATAAAATTTATTTGCGTGGTAAAAGACAAGAACGCAAGCAACCAACACAGCGCGAAACGGCAAAGAACAATTCGAGGAAAGTTCTAAATATTAAACGTTCTAGAATGACAAAAAGTAAATAAACAAAAAGAAAAACACAAGCTAGGCTAATGAATCCAATGTAATGACTATACAGACAGAACAAAAACATATAAACATATGGGCCAGACTAGACTACATACATGAAAAGAGGTTTGTGTGGAAAATCAGTTTGATCATTGTACAGTTAAAAGCAATTATAACAGTACAAATTATTTGCGCAATATATAAAATGAAACGTGCATTTATTGTAAGCATTTGATAAAATAATTGACCAATACAAAAAACATTTGACCAATACACAAAATATTTGAGCAATGCAAAAAATTCCTCGAGCATTTAAAAAGATAAATGTGCAATATATTTATAATATGTGCATCAGAATAAATAATTGTACGTTTATATATTTGAATGTTCCCGTCATAATATATTTGTGCACTTAAATAAATAAATGTGCAATACAATCGTTACCTCTATAAAAATATAATGTGCATCTCAAAAAATAATTGTTAATTAAAACATATATATGTTCAATAGTTTAAATAAATCAGCATTTGAAAATTTGGTAAGAGCATTCAATAATCTAAATTGAGCAATGAGAAAATTATAATGCGCCCTGGAGAGATTATAGTGTGCATTAAGTTCTGCAACCCGTAGCGCATTTACGTGTATCGTACCGCTTAGTCCTGTCGTTGCTCTGTGGTTTTGGTGTCAGCTAAATAAAAGTTTATAACTGAGTCATAAAAATTACAATCACATAAGTTACAATCATAACCTCAAATATACCAAATCGCGCGCATTTGAGGAAAGGCGATTTTAGTAATAGTTTAAACCCTTATAATATGTATGAGAATGTGTGTTGTATCATATGTATCCTATGTCTTGTTCTACTGCTTGTCGTTATACTTGTTTATTTTTTATTGTTTAAGAAACTGTCGTAATACGACATATAATAAAAATTCTTTTTGCACACTTATTTAGATGCTGTACAATTGTCAATATTTGTTTCCTTTTGGTTGCTATGATAATCAACATTTTTTAATAGTAGTACGTTTTCCGCTGTATTTCAGTAGATAAGTAGTAAGTACCATTACGCCGTATGTTTAGTTTCAAGTACGGTTATTCCGTATACAATTTTAACTTGCTATCTAATAATTATTGTTTTATAAAATGAAACATACATAACACCTGTGCGGTGTTTTAATACATGCAAAACATACACAACAACCCAGAAACAATGTAATATTTTTACAATAAACAATTAATGAAAACGTTTGTTTTCTAATGGAAAAATATTCTTTTCTAATTTACATGAAGATTGCTTGGGATTTCTTGTAAAATGGATGTTTATTCTTAGCATTTTTTCAACGATTTTGCATATGAGCCGCCATTTCAGTAATTTTGTCAAGATAGTTAGATAATAAATTAACTATAGGAAGTTTTGTATAATTTATGTATATAAAATGTTTGGTAATATTCATAGTTTGACTGTATGAGCAAATTCTATTTGGTCGAGATCTTGTCTGCATTAAAACTAGTTAGCCAGGATTTGACAGATATTTTGATTCTTTTGAAGGTATTGCCAGAACATCAGCGTTTGCGTTGCACGCGAATTCAACACGCAGATGCGTCGAGATTGCCATGACGAGGCACTGCTGTATAGTATGATAAAGTAGGTAATAATGTACTGGCCACATCAGATTTTGTTTTAATTCAAATTATATTTTTTGGGTTATGTTCATAACACCACGGTTTATCCATGTTTCATTTTATGAATCCGATAATAGAGATAGAATCTACAAATGAAAATATTATATTTAATATTGCTATGTAGACGTCAAATTTAGTAATACAAAAAGTTAGTCTCGATATTTTTTCTCCTGATTGTGTAATTAATGATTTAAGTTAATTTTTACCAATTTTAGGGAAACATGACAGACAAAAATATTTCTCATTATAATATGTTTTATGCAACATATTGATATATATTTAATATTCAGTATGTATTATTTTAATGCACAAGTCAGCCATTCTAGGGCACAATATGAATTAAATATTGCTCATTATTAAATTTTGTATGTAACATATTCATATTTATTTAATGCTCAGTATATATTATTTTAATGCACAAGTCAGCCATTCTAGGGCACAAAATGAATTAAATATTGCTCATTATAAAATATTTTATGTAACATATTCATATTTATTTAATGCACATTATTTCGTTATTTAATGCACAAAGTATCTATTTTAGTGCACATATCTATTTAAATAACGCACGCTTAAATCGCACCCCAATTATAATACCTACCTACGATTAATGCTTATTACAATTATCATTTTAAAAATAGACTAAATTTCAAATTTTCCAATTCCCAATACGATTACACAGCTAGAGAACATGGTAAACTCATTCCCGTACTACTAAATCGGCATTAAATACGAAACAGGGCGCGGGACGGCGGAGGCGGGCTTCGGTTAATAGGTTTAGGGATGTTCCCACCCCAGCGGGTGGCGCGTGCTAGGGGGGGGTGTTGTCGAATCGAAATCGGAATATTAATTAGTGCCGCGGATAGATATGCAGTTCGGACTTAATAAACATGCGTTCTGAGCGCCGCGCCGCCACCGCCTCCGCTGCCGCGGCCGCCGCCTCCGACGGCACGGAAAATTAATTACTCCGTCCGCCGTTGCGGGGCGCCACTCACTACAATTTGGCTTTCATAAGGACAATGCACTAATTAAAATAACGCCGGATTTAACATGGTATTCCCCGTAGTTCAAATCTCTATCCAGGGCTGTAGGGGTGGATGGAGAATTAGGGGAACGCGGGGGGTGGGGGGTGTTTTGGTTATGTGACGCGATAACAGGTGTCAGGATTGACGCACCTGACGAACACATCCAACCGCATGTCAGCAGATGTTCCGGGTGTATGAGTTATGGACAGGGTCGGATCTAGGCGGTTTGAGCGTTCGAAATTTGCTGGAATTTTGTATGTATGAAGTTTATAGGGTTAATTTGTTTATTTATTAGTTGATATGGTATGATGCATTGATATGAATACAGAACGTATTAATTAAGTTTATTTTGATTCTACGTTTTCTGTATTTGTTTCCGGATGAGCGATTTTTCGAAATTGAACAAAATAAATCAATGTATACAGTAAATTATTTAGGTAGTTCACATTATTCTTATATTGCAACTTCCGCGGCATTAACTTTAAATAGTTAAATAATAAAATTTGAATTAATATATCGTAACTTTTTTACTGTATTAAGATTGGCGAATAGAGAGAATTAGTGCCCTGATATTACTTTATTTAAAACGATACATTTTATACAATTTGTCAGACTTCTGTTGTTTCTTCATTCGACTGGTTTAAAATTCAAACAATGCACAAAATTACAATACTCAAATTCTTTTGTCAGTAAGTTGAAATGAAAAGTTGGTTCTTAAACGTTTAGAGGATAAAAGCATGTTCCAATTTTGTGAAGCGGTGTAGTAAGACAATTTCTGTTCTAAAAATAATTTACTAGCACTTTTCATATGGCGTAAAAAACAAAAAAAAAACGTATCCAATGAATCAGAAAAAAAGATAAAATACAAACAATGCCCATTACAAATTAAAACATTAAAACAAAATTAAAATAACCAAAATGAATTGAATAAACAACTAATGAACAAATAAAACCATATTTAACTTTTAACTGTCTTTTATATGTCATTCTCAGTAAAACGTTTCAAACGGTCTTATTTACTGTTTCGATGCCTTCTAAAGTTACAGCAGTTTGAAATATATAACAAAACATAGAAAAATAAAATGAACCAAAATTGATGATAAACATTGCGTAAACAAAAGAAACAACGCAAATGACAACCACGAAATAAGAAAATGTGAACAAACGTAAAAAAAAAATATTAAAAATACATTGAATGAACAAATGCATAAACAAATAAATCTATATACCACTTACTTACTGAGTTTACTGAGTTTATAATTCTGAGGAAAAATTGTAATAGATTTATTGTTTTTCTAGATTTGTTGAGTTAGTGCGGTTTAAAATGCGGGGTTGTTGATACTTCAAACGTTTGGAACTTTTGAAGAAATTGAGGAAAGAATGAAGAATACATTTTTTTAGCCAGTTTGATATTTACTTGATGAAAAAATAATTACAGAACGACAAGGTTATACAGAATTGTATTATTTTCAAATTTTGTGTGAAACAATTTTTTAGTAGTTCTCATCAGAACTGATTAGTTCTCATCAGAACTGATTTATATACTTACTTTTAACATAATGTTTTACTAATAATCAATATTTAGTTACAGCAAATATGGAAATATAGACATTTAGTACGATATAAAATTGTTTTGCTTTGAAGAAATATCACGTGGTTTCCCATTTTTACAGATGAACCTGTAATAACATGAATAATGCGTTACAATTTTCTAAACAATAATCTTGCTTCATAGCTTGATTACATCAAGGTTTGAACTTTTATTTCAGCATACTCAAAGAAATGGTGATGTGCTACTAGATTGTAAACCTATTGAAATACGTCTTAATTTACATATGTAACACAATAGAATTGTTTTCACACTAAATAGTTATCAAAATATTCGCATAGGTGATATTATAAAGTTCAATCCAGATGTAATGAGTGTTATATAACTAAAACCGCATTAAATTTGTGTTATTGATTTTATTGACTCTATCCACTCTTACAACAAAACTGCCAGTCCACAATTTGTGGTTAGATCTGAAATTGTCTTTGTTTATGAAAGAGGGAAAATGAATCTTCATTACAATGTATAGGTATTGGTTTAATTAAAATTATAAATAAAATGATTGGTTCATAGCTTTATTACATCAAGGTTTGGACTTTTATTTCTGCATATTTAATTCTATAATTATTGTTTTGAAAAGTATAAAATAGTGACCTTTTACGTTATATTCTAATGTGATGCGATGATTATATACCTCAACTAGATTGTAAACCTACTGAAAAACGTTTAGACATGTAATACGCTAGAATTTTTCACACCAAATGATGGGTTTTTATCAATTGTTCGCATAGGTATTATTATAAAGTGATTATGAATGATGTGAAAACAATGCAATTGCCACACAAATCTGCATCATAATGAAACAATCCCAACAAATGTTGAAGGAAAATTCGACAAATAACTTCTAGTATGAACCACAATTTATTTATTTTTTGATTAACCTTCCAGCACTAGGGTGAAATAAAATTACACGATTGGTCGGGTGAGATCTGCCATACCAAATTGTTATTTTCGATTACAAATACTTGTAATCTTTCTGATTGATTATTTATTACTGTTTTTTTTATTAAATTTTGATGGTATCACTGAGAGGATTAACAAGGTTGTTATTTAATAGAATTTGCTATTAAACAATATAAAAGACTCCCAAATATTTGCAACTCTATTTAAATTATTGCACTCAGTAAAACACTATTACTAAATCAATACAATTTCTTATAATTACGACAACACAACGGATTCAACATTTCCATAGGCGTTAACATATTAAGAAATCGTGAGATATCTTTCGAGATATCAAGATATAAATAAATGAAATGTTACACACTCGACACTTGACCGTAATTATATTCAAGCCTCAGTAACCATATTAATCTCTATATCACGACCGCAATGCAGGCGGTCCATATCCGAGTGCATTATGCAGTGGTAATTACGTCGCTTTCACGTTCGTTAACAAAAGATCAACGCAATTTATTACCTACGTGCACCTCACGCTCACCGCACCGAACATAACCTCGATCGCATTCTTAGTATTCTTATTCCTGTCAATGAATTAACGGCAACCCGTTATTTATTTTATTTATACGCGTTTAAGGAATTAGTGTATTAAAATGAGGCGCAGTGCGATAAATATTAATGTTATGCTATTTAAGTCACGCAAAATGATAATTAATTAGAGTGTAGTGTTGGTTTTATTAAATTAATCGAATGTGCATAGGAAATTCTCGGATATTACAATACAAAAAAATATAAACACTAAATGCGACGAGTTTTGGCCTATCAACATTCTACCAAAACCAGAAAATCAGAACAAGTACTAGCAATAATTGTTAAACAACAACTCGTTGATAACTTACTTTGATGGAAATTAAATTATTACTGATCAATAATCAGATTTTCGTGCTAAGCCTTCATACGAGACAGGCCTAAATTTAGTATTGGAAAAGTGGAAAGGAGAATTAGATGGAAAACCGTAGTCGTGCAACATTATTAAATAGAAAAAAAAAATAGAAACCGTCGCAATCAGGAGAAAATAATTGATGGTTTGAAAACTATTTTTAAGAAATGATGAGATGAAAGGTTAAGATTGGAGAAATTGACTCATGTGAATTAATTACTAAGCTTGAAGGTACCACAAGGTGTTGTTTTGGGACCTGTTTTATTAATCAGTTTGGGCATAAACAATGTTGCTTCAGTTGTAATATTATCAATTACAGATCCCTTACCTTTAATTGCGACATTGAACTCTGAGCTTGTGTCAACATCAAATTGGTATAAAGAAAATAAGTTATGTTTGAATGCTTTGAGAACAAAAGCTATGATGTTAGAAAATAGAAAAGCTTGCGATACAAATAAAATAAAAAAATTGTATAGATTTATTAGAGTTCTTCTTATTTAGTAAAAGCTCTTCATTATAAGCGGAATTTTTTAAAAATGTTGTATGTTCAGGAAAACAATTCAGTATTAAATTGGAGGTTGGGAGGTTCTCATGTAATGGGTTAGGAGATTTTTTTCTTTCATATTTTGAAGCCTAGAAGTGTATAAAATAAGCCCCTGAAACAGTTTTTGATTCTCGCAAATTTTACGGTTTTATAGCCTATATTTTACTGTTTTGTAGCCTAAATTCTCGGGCCAAAATTTCCTTCTGAAATTTAGATACAATATAGAGAACTAATAGATAGGTATGTTGAGTAAATTATTATATTTCGATGAATTCATATAGAAACAGAAGTTTTAATAGTTATTTATGTACAAAGGGCATTACACGGATGTTTATGCCCCGAGGGTGATCGGGTCTATCGCCCCTCCAGCTTTTTGTCAAATATTTGATGTATCTGACGTATAAACCATGGCAACGCTTAATGCCCGCGCGGGCGTTAAAAATCCCGTGTATAACACACTATTTTTTTTTTCTGTGACTGAGAAAAAAGACGATTTTATATTGAAAAAGATATTACTACAATATAAATTTTTAAACTGGTAGGCTGTTGTACACAATTAGACCTGCGTTGCTAAGGAAATTTCTACCTTTACTTATGTGTACATACATTCCATACCTATAGATATCCGGGAAAAAAGTACTAATTTTTCCTTTTGGAATTTAACTTTTAGTGGAGTCTGATCGTCATAATAAGTGAAAAGTTTAAATAATTATAATATGTATAACGAACACCAGGTATTTTGTCATTTTTCAAGTTTTTTATTCAAATGTTGGTTTTGCCTTTAACCAGTTTCATCTAGTTTCAGGACCTGATACTTCCTACAACAGTATCCACTTCTTGCATATAGTTTTTTAAGGTACACTTTCTTTTTTTACGCTAAAGTATAATAACTATCTTGCAAAAGAAAAAAAAAATATTTCTTACAATTTGTTTGAATAACTCAACGTTGAGCTACTTTTTAGGTCTACACATGAAAACCTCCCCTTAAGGGCTCATACGAGACTCCCCAACATATAATTACGTTGTTATTCTTGCGTGCTTTTTTGCGTACTTTTTTTTAAGACGTGTAACTTCAAAACGCCTACTGGTACACTAACGATGCATAGTTATCAGTATTGAAAGATATAGAAATGTAAACTCTAAAAAATTAATCGTGAATAACACGCTACGCCGACGGAATATTTCTGGGGAATTCCTATATGTTATTTGAATAGCCCAACCACAGATGTAGGTATACAAAAATTCAGCAGAGATCAGCTAGAAAAAAAGTAATTAGTTCTTATAGAACAATGAGTTACTTAATCCTTTCCATTTCCTTAGATTTTACGAAACGGGTTAGTAATGCAGCAAAAAAACACGTTCATATTACCTACCATGATATTATTTTCTCCTCTACACTGAAACAAAAGAAGGAAATCTCGTGCTGACCCGATAACAATTTCTTTCAACTAGAAAATTGTGTTTTTCTGTGGATCATTTACCGAACTAGTTTGTTTTGCTCAAATAATATTGGAAATTCTAAGTGAACTTTGCTCTTGTTTCTACTAAAATTGTCTGTTTTATTGTTTAATTTTTAACTAAAACGTGTTCCAAATACGACTAGCAAAACCCCTACCTGTATTAAATAACACGTATCGAATACCAAACCTATCGCAAGATTCGCAAGACAATATTAAGTGCCTCCACGCAACCAAAGGCACTTTAATTAGACTAAGTTTTCTAATTTCCGCCTGTCAATTTGCGATCGGGTTCCTACCCCCCCACACCACCAAACTTATTAGCTCCGGGTGTGCACCAGCACTCCCTCTATCGCGCGACGCACGTACCATAACTAGATCAACCATGCCGATAAAACTACATACGAGCATATATTAGAGCAGAGATAGTAGATAGCAATTACTAGTACAAACAGCCCTAACTCGATTCTAATGAGAAATTAAGACCTAAACGTCACACGTGAGCATTTTGCACTCACGGTTCGAGATGGAAGCAAATGCTCTGTGGGAGAGATGATTGGGCGAGAGAAGTGGGTGATATGAAGTGGCGTCAACAATATCTAGCCGGCGTATTACAGGCGTAATTGCGTTCGTCTTTCGTAACAGATCTATTAAGGCACTTCACGGCGGATTCAGAGTTCTTGGGATACCTAGTAACTCGGCTAGGTGACATAGAATGTCGCAATGGGTTGTGATGCATGTATTTTGCTCACTGGGATATTGCTTCCTTGATTAAGTCAGTTAGCAATATTGCTTGATGGTCGATTCACTGGCCTACGACAAAATGCCGCTTTTAAAAGCATCATTTGTTTTCAGTATATATATATATATATATATGCGCACATGAAGCGTAAAATCTAAGTTTCAACAATCCTCCTGAACAAACTAAAATATATAGAGGGCTGTACTTTTTAGAATTAATTACTCAATGTATCTGATCCATAAACGTGTATAATAATAATTTGTATCCCAACAACTTTGCTCGTAATCGCACATGAAGCGAAATAATAACATTCAACCACCGATAAACAACGGAAAATCTAAGTTTCAAAAATCCTCCTGAACAAACTAAAATAGATAGAGGGCTGTACTTTTTAGAATTAATTACCCAATGTATCTGATCCATAAACGTGTATAATAATAATTTGTATCCCAACTACTTTGCTCGTAATCGCACATGAAGCGAAATAATAACATTCAACCACCGATAAACAACGTAAAATCTAAGTTTCAAAAATCCTCCTGAACAAACTAAAATAGATAGAGGGCTGTACTTTTTAGAATTAATTACCCAATGTATCTGATCCATAAACGTGTATAATAATGATTTGTATCCCAACTACTTTGCTCGTAATCGCACATGAAGCGAAATAATAACATTCAACCACCGATAAACAACTTAAAATCTAAGTTTCAAAAATCCTCCTGAACAAACTAAAATAGATAGAGGGCTGTACTTTTTAGAATTAATTACCCAATGTATCTGATCCATAAACGTGTATAATAATAATTTCTATCCCAACTACTTTGCTCGTAATCGCACATGAAGCGAAATAATAACATTCAACCACAGATAAACAACGTAAAATCTATGTTTCAAAAATCCTCCTGAACAAACTAAAATTGATAGGGGGCTGTACTTTTTAGAATTAATTACCCAATGTATCTGATCCATAAACGTGTATAATAGTAATTTGTATCCCAACTACTTTGCTCGTAATCGCACATGAAGCGAAATAATAACATTCAACCACCGATAAACAACGTAAGATCTAAGTTTCAAAAATCCTCCTGAACAAACTAAACTAGATAGAGGGCTGTACTTTTTAGAATTAATTACCCAATGTATCTGATCCATAAACGTGTATAATAATAATTTGTATCCCAACTACTTTGCTCGTAATCGCACATGAAGCGAAATAATAACATTCAACCACCGATAAACAACGTAAAATCTAAGTTTCAAAAATCCTCCTGAACAAACTAAAATAGATAGAGGGCTGTACTTTTTAGAATTAATTACCCAATGTATCTGATCCATAAACGTGTATAATAATAATTTGTATCCCAACTACTTTGCTCGTAATCACACATGAAGCGAAATAATAACATTCAACCACCGATAAATAACGTAAATCTAAGTTTCAACAATCCTCCTGAACAAACTAAAATAGATAGAGTGCTGTACTTTTTAGAATTAATTACCCAATGTATCTGATCCATAAACGTGTAATATAATAACTTGTATCCCAACTACTTTTTGCTCGTAATCGCACATGAAGCGAAATAATAACATTCAACCACCGATAAACAACGTAAAATCCAAGTTTCGACAATCCTCCTGAACAAACTAAAATAGATAGAGTGCTGTACTTTTTAGAATTAATTACCCAATGTATCTGATCCATAAACGTGTATAATAATAATTTGTATCCCAACTACTTTGCTCGTAATCACACATGAAGCGAAATAATAACATTCAACCACCGATAAACAACGTAAAATCTAAGTTTCAAAAATCCTCCTGAACAAACTAAAATAGATAGAGGGCTGTACTTTTTAGAATTAATTACCCAATGTATCTGATCCATAAACGTGTATAATAATAATTTGTATCCCAACTACTTTGCTCGTAATCGCACATGAAGCGAAATAATAACATTCAACCAACGATATACAACGTAAAATCTAAGTTTCAAAAATCCTCCTGAACAAACTAAAATAGATAGAGGGCTGTACTTTTTAGAATTAATTACCCAATGTATCTGATCCATAAACGTGTATAATAATAATTTGTATCCCAACTACTTTGCTCGTAATCGCACATGAAGCGAAATCATAACATTCTACCATCTAAAAGCAACGTAAAATCTAAGTTTCAAAAATCCTCCTGAACAAACTAAACTTCAGAAGCTTAATGGTTTCCAGTCCAGCACTAGTTTTCTTTGTTTGTAAGATGGAAAATTCTAACGAAAAACTCAAATGTTCAAACGAAGTAGCAAATCTCTCGGTAAGCAGCGGCATGTCAGATATATCAGTGGGTGAATTTTAATCCTAACCGTTAAGATCGCAAAACATCGGGAAACGCATAAAATAATACTGTATTTATTGACACTTGTCAATAATTGTAGATGTCTAGTGACAACTTTCGAATACGAATTTCCCCGGAAGTACTCGCAGAGTACAAATTTATTTAGGAGATCATCAGAGTAAATTAAAGTACATACTTGACTAGTAAAATGTAACTGCCTATCTTTTCTAATTTCGACTTATAATTCGTTGATCTAGAAATTCCATATGTACATCTCCAGATTATTGCAGAATTTCCTGGTCGACAGAATTAGTCGTAAATCACGTTTCCCCTTCCTATAGAGCCGTTTAAGACTTGCTGTGGGGGTCGTAAAGATGGCGCGAGTATGACGGTATTCGGCCATTAGCCGATGCAAAAGTTGATATTAAGTATATATCAGGGAATTTACAACGCTCAGACCAGGAATTTATGTCAGCCATAACCGTTTCCAAATATTTACGCGCACAACTCAGCGTTCTCGGACGACCTGAACCCGTCAGAAACGTAGTGGACATGTCATCGCGCAGTTGGCAAACTCAAGGATTATGGCCCATCGGTTTACTGTAACCAGATATAAAATCTGCGTTATTCGTAGTCGCTCTTTACGTCTTATCGTAAAGTAGGTGTAATATAGATATCTATAGATATATTTGAGAATTCAATGGACTGCATGCTAGATATATGTGCGTTATTGATGAGTATGCGAGGGAATATGTCAAAGGTTAAAAGAAGTTCTCACTAACTAACATTTTGTTGAAAAATGCTATAATAATATCCATATCCTTATAAATAAGTGTCTTATAATAACAGAGTAATGCCAGAAAGTGTTCTAATGCGTCTAAAACTCTAAAACTATGTGCATTTAATACAAAAAGTGACTACTATCGATTGCCCTGTGTTTGAAGACTAGTAACTCTGAAACGACCTAACAAAAGAAAATTAAATAAAGTGCCTCATGCTCCTGAATCATTTCTACATGACAGGAGCGACGAAAAAAATTTTCTGCCTATCGGTTTAGCCACGAGCGCGAGAGAAGTAAAAAAAGGTACCCCATTTTTTCGATTTTAAAATAATTCTCGACTTTTCGATTTTTTTCTCCTAAACCACTTACCAAAAAAATTAAACAAAAATTTTCGGGTTACAGTTAGAATCTTATCAGAGATTGGTGTTTTTATTCTCTTGATTTATTATGTAATAAAGTCTGTAAGCTAGGGTGACCAACTTTTTCAATTGCCAAATCGGGACGCTTGGGGATCGGGGTTGGGTTGGGTTGGGTTGGGTTAGTGGAAAACATTAAACAAAACGTGCTGAACTATAAACAAATTGTAGCATTGGGTAAATTGACAACAGCAAATGCTTACTATGACCTATAATATACGTTTCCACTTTCAATAAAAGAAAAGAAGCTTAAGAAATAACAGTATAAATAAAGCAAACGTTCTTTAACTTTCACTAGTTAAAACAAAAAAGAAACATAACACAACATAAATCAAACACAATTCTACAATTTTTACAAATTGTACCACAAGAACCTAACTTAAAACAACATTTTTATTACGATAGTATTTTTTAACTAAAAATAATCATTAAATAAACTGTAAGCAAATATTGAAACATACCTATATCAGAATAAATATAAAATAAAACAAATTATAATAAAATTTAATAAAGTTTCTTTAACTTTTACAAATTGCACTATTACTTGACTCTATTCTTCCCGTCTAGACGTTCTCTAATTTTTTAAAAACATTGTTCTCTACTCTTTGTTCTGTACCGCCAAAATTGGTATTTGCACTGTCTGCTGCAATAAATCCATAATTTTATTGGACAATTTTTCAGCCGTCTTGCGAATATTTTCGTGAACATTTAAAATATTTATTTGAATACATTTTTGGACATCTAACCAGGAGAGGGAGTATTTTTATGTCTCTGGCTAGATGTGTCGGGAAATATCGTCACGAAATTGCATTTTCTCACATTTCTTCTCAACTCTTTCTTTACTAGAGGATAAAATACATTTGTTATACTTGCTTCTGTGTTAGTTCGTACGTGACACTTCTTCTTTTCAAACATTTACATTAGAAGTTTTGACGTGCAGTCTATTAATCGAAAATTGTGGTCGTGATACACACAGTGGTATGCATATGTGCCTTGTTTGCAAGCCAAAATCTTTTCTGGTTCCCCTTTGTTACGGCTCTAAAACAAGTACTTAATTTCGATGAACTTGCTACATCATGCATTGCTTCTGTTTATTCGATGTATGTTTTGCAATATCGTTTCGGCGACCTCCGCCGATGTAAAACTGCATTTTAGTTCCGATTGGGAATTAGACCTAGGAATTAAAAAAAAAACGAAATTGTTTTTGTAAGTTGTCATTGAACGTGCATTTGCGTTTTCTGTCTTTGTGTTCCATATTTTTGGAAGAAATTAATCTAGATAGAAGAAATCCCATGAACAGAATTTAATAAATCCGTAACATATATTTTTCTCTTTCATTCCAAATTATTAGGATCAATATATCTGTGATTTGCTATGGCGCATTTTATGAATACCAACAAATGTGTAAAATAGAAATCTGATCATAACAAAAATATGTTTTGTATTGTGTTGACTGATTCAATTTGGAAATCAAAAAATAAAAATGATCCGTCGCGACCCGGCCACTAAATCTTACCCCGCCCAAACGATTCCACAAAAGACTAACATGCATTTTTATTTAAGTCAGATTAGTTTTTTATTATAAGCCATATGCACCGTTTGTACACAGTCACAAGGACTAGATTGTCACCCACCAACCGGCTATTCACTACGCGTGTTCACATAATTATTATGGTCGCTAAGGTTGCGCTTAAAATTCGATATAGATAGACAACCCTTCTTTCGGATAATAATTGGGAATCTAGTTTATGGTCATGGATATCTTGGAAATTCGAATTGTATTACAAAATCCTGGACATAAGGATAAAATTTTCAAAAATCGGGACAAAATTCGGGACGCTTTACAAGTCGGGACGAGTTGTTCAAATTCGGGACTGTCCCGTCCAAATCGGGACGGTTGGTCACCCTACTGTAAGCGAGCTTTTGATGGACGTGGATATCTCAGAAGCGAACAATAGCAGGACAACGAACGATGAGACACCAATATGATCTTTATCAATGTATCTGTTTTAATTTTTAAAACTAAATATTGAAACAGATTAATTCAATTGCAATATGCAGCAGGTAACCACAATAATTTTACTTCTTTGCTTCCGACTTATATTCCAATAAAAACTAATAGAAGTACCTTCGCTTGATGGTGATTTTTGGACAGATATCTACAACAGCTGACCTTTAGTTATTTGTGAAAGAAATTTCTGACATCGATATATCGGTTTAAAAAACTATATTTCACGTTGGAATAAACTGTAGTATTACAGTTAAAATTAGAAGCGAGATCAATAATTCCTGTTTTGACAAGGCGGTAATTATTGTTGAAACGTTTATTTAACGGGACAAGAAACGGATAAGTTATGATTAAGTATTGAACACGAACGCCTTTTAAATGTTAGATACGAATTAATTTTATTATTTTTAGCACACGCCTCGCCGCCTTGCCATATAGCGAGCGGTGTTTAATTCTTTTTAAAAAGCACTAAATAATACTTAGCAGGCTATTAGGTCAATTAGATGGCCTGTTGCAATATATCGCTCACAATCGGACACATATTTAGGTGGAAAAATTAAATATCGCGTAAACAACAACACAAGGCGTGTACTTTCATTTCTGATAAAGGACTTACGTATTAATGTGAAGTAATGTGTTATTATTATTATCTGTTCTACATACAGTGTGTCCACGAAAGTCCGCACCATATGGAAAACTTTTTTATTGTGTATTTCTCAGAAAATTTTATTCTTTCTGAAAGTTGGCGGCTCGTATGAAACTAAAACTGCAATAGTCAAATATGTAAATTTGGGCCCCATGTACCGAGCGATTCAAAATATATAAATTTGTGATAAGAGTAAAGTGCCTTTATTTTCATTATTATCGAAAAACTTTATTTGGAAATGTTGTTTAGAAGTAAAAATTATATTCAAATATGAACTCAGAGCCACCTACCTTGAAAAAAAAATATTTTCAGTTTTCTCTTAATTATTGCTCTTGTGACAAATATTAGTAAATGCCAGTGATACGAAAAGGATCTTTTTAATATATTTTTTAGAAATTTCAACAATTTTTTTATATTTTTTATTATTTTGGTATGATAACTAATGTTTATTTAGAACTAGCGCAAAATTACTCATTTTCTTGGTGCGAAGTTGTTATTTCACCCTGTGGATATTAATATATTATACAATAACTAATTCAGGAACGTGACTTACCTTTTATTTTGTTAATATTAATGACTGTGGATAGGTTTATAATTGTAGTTATCCATCTACAGCGAGCGATTCTCAAGTGGTGGTAGGCGCAGTACTGCCACTTATGAAATTTTATTTTTACTGATAATATTTTAATAAAAATGACTAAAGCATCAAACATCTGTTGTTTCTTGAATTAGTTATGACTGACTTACCCGTTATTAAGTTAATAACTATTACGAATATGTTAGTAAAGCTAATTCATTATCTATGAACTTATTTTATTTCTACTACATACAATTACAAAAATACATACATTAATACACATTAAAAAAACTGTACATCGAAAGACTTGTTAAATATCTATTAATCCTGTTTCTGTGTGTGGTTTCCGTCCCGGTTTATGCATAACCACATTCTTCTAGAAACATCTTTGACCGCATTACTAACAAAATTTGGTGAAATGTTCTGGATACAATCTTGTATAGTTTCGTCTAAATGATTTATGTCTCTAAATCGTCGATGTGTGTATCCATTATTTTTTAGGTAACCCCACAAAACTAAATCTAACAGGGTAAATCTAACAGGGATCTAGATGGCCAGGATCTTAAAATCTTAACTACTATTATAAACTTATCCACAGTCATTAATATTAACCGAATAGAAGGTAAGTCACGTTCCTGAATTAGTTATTGTATAATATATTAATATCTACAGGGTGAAATAACAACTTCGCACCAAGAAAATGAGTAATTTTACGCTAGTTCTAAATAAACATTAGTTATCATACCAAAATAATAAAAAAAATAAAAAAATTGTTGAAATTTCTAAAAAATATATTAAAAAAATCCTTTTCGTATCACTGGCATTTACTAATATTTGTCACAAGAGCAATAATTAAGAAAAAACTGAAAATATTTTTTTTTCAAGGTAGGTGGCTCTGACTTCATATTTGAATATAATTTTTACTTCTAAACAACATTTCCAAATAAAGTTTTTCGATAATAATGAAAATAAAAGCACTTTACTCTTATCGCAAATTCATATATTTTGAATCGCTTGGTACATGGGGCCCAAATTTGCATATTTGACTGCTGCAGTTTTGGTTTCATACGAGCCGCCAACTTTCATAAAGAATAAAATTTTCTGAGAAATACACCATAAAAAAGTTTGCCATATGGTGCGGACTTTCGTGGACACACTGTATAAACGATTTCTGCAATGCCAGTTTATAGTATTCTAGCTTATTTCGTTTTGTAGGGGAATTTATTTGGATTATTTATTTGAGATAACTAAATATATTTGGATATAAGCAAATTTTTGCGCTACTGTACCCTCCAAAAAGTTCTTGTCAAGAAAACGTCCACATTTAAAAGATCGTATTTTACCTCAACCAACAATTTCGTTAATTTAAAAAGTCATAACTGTTTCTTTCACTCAACACAATAGTAGCTATATGAACTAAATAAATGCCGTGTCTTGTAATATACAAATTGTAAATTTTAACTGAAAACATAAATATTGTTTGACACAAATAAACGTTTTTTCAGCCAAACGAATGTATTTTTATCAGCAAGGAAATATTTTTTTCAGTCATTGTATATTTGTTTGAATTAAATAAAATTTGCTATATGTGTACACCAATTCTCTTAACCCGCACTTCACCAAGGAGAAATTCTTGCAATTTCAAGATAGCGTACATCGAAGGAAAATTGTATTGACCTTCTTCTGGACTGGGTGTATTATATTCGAGTTGGGCGAAAATTGGAACGTACGGGGTGGTTAGAATTTGCTCGGTTATGAGTGACCCCAACGTGCGTTTTGGACGCCATGCCGCGCTAAAGGCCATGCGGCGTTCCTCTCGTATCGATTTGATTGCCTACCGCAACTTCGAAGACCGACACCGTCCATGTTTACAGTGTTAAGCGGATAGCCCTAAGGGAGAAATAATAGGGTGAGTTCTGGCAACACACGGTCAGAAGCAAAACTTAGTGAAACTTGGTATATCTAATTAATATTTATGTGGATTGACTGAATAACGATTAACTAGTGATATTTCCTGTGAACAATTGAAGGCATGAGAATGAAAAGTGGATCAAAACGTATGGTTTTCTATGGTTTTTAGCCATTTTTCATTCTTAGCCCTTCAATTAATAAACATAGAAACATGGGCATTTTGAATAACACGTTTTTGTACCTGATTATACCGTGTACATCAAACTCATCTTTTTGGCCTAATTTCTAGGCACCCTGGGGAAAAAGTGAGGTACTTGGGGAAGTTCTGCTGTTTTCTGCTATTACAAAGCCAGATCAATTGCAGTCGAACTACAATATTTCGTAGCATGACTTGCCACAAAAAAGTTCGAGTTATCAAAACTTCAAGTTATTAAATAAAACACATAGTATGTATATAAAATTTATGTGTGCATTTATTAGAGTAAAAATGCGTTACATACACATATATTACATATATTATGTACTCATATGTAACCTTTTACCCAAAAGTAACACCATAAGTTGGGTGTCATACAGATTTCCTATGCTGAAAAGTGTACATATGTACATACTTTTTATTTCTGGGTAAAAAGTCGGTTATTTCTGACTGACGAGGGAACTTTTTATTTTAATTTTCAAAAAGCTTCATTGTTATTAAACAATTATACAAATTATTGGTTGTATGTTTATTGGTTTCTAAATACGAACTTAAAACGGTCGACAAATTTCAACGAATTTGCAACCAGCTTCTTTAAAGGTGGTTGCTGCAAATGATTTTCTATTGCATCTATTTTTCTGTCATTTTTATTGTCGAGCTGTACATATAAATATATAATATGTACAGTACATATGTAATATGTAGATCTGTAGAACTTAATATGATCTGTGTTTTCTTACCGTTCTTCCTGGAATAGCATTCTTTCGTGAACCACTTCCACTTCTGTTACAATGCTAAAATTTTCATCAATAGATAGCGCTTTTAAGGTTGGGCAAGAATTCAGTAGGCAACCAACTATAATTCATAATTTTGTAATAAGATTTGCACCGAAATGATTAAGTATTTCCATTTAAATTACAAGTTAAAGTGAACTTGGGACCTTTGCCGATAATATACACAAATTATCTGGCTCAATTCTGTAGAGTCTAGGTGTTGGATTTTAAGATTGTTGGCTATGTCGTAGTCTTCTTGCGATCAACTAAAAAGCACCGAAATTCACAGAATTCGTCACGTACACTTGACAGAATTGAGCCAGGTTTTTTATTATTAGCAAAAGTTCACTCTAGTAACGTATATTTTTAATGCACAAACTTGAACATATATATGTAATTTAATAGCTGATTGAATTTTATAACTGCATTTCCGATTTAAGCGCTACTTTAAAATATATTTTATTGGCGACATGTGCTGACATAGCACTAATAAAAATGGTGTGATAAATCAAATACACAGAATATATTGTTTTCTACTTAATAACAACTAATAAAGCATACACAAGAAGTAACACAGAAACATCGGTATGCTATATAACGAGCATTTAAACCACGTAGAGTGAGGTAATTCACAAGAAAATAATTCGATTTATTGAAGGTTGTGCTAAATAATCAGTTTGAGCTATCAAGATATTCGAGTAATAGAAGTTCGAGTTATCAAGTAAAAATTACACATAATTGCCACTCTTGACGCTAACGCAAACCAATTTGATTTGAGTTATCAACAATTAGAGTTATCGAAGTTCGACTTATTGAAGTTTGACTGTATTAACATTTTGTTTGTTGGGTCTTTCCAGCACCTGTTTTTATCTTTAGATGATGTACTATTTCATGTCAACTGGTCAATGTGGACCTTGTCAGGTGTAGAGTCAATATTGAGTGTAATATACAATTTTCCTACTTTGCGTCGTTAATTTTAAATACATTTAGAAATTGTGGTTACTATATTTAGAATCATGGGTATTTTGCGGGTACCGGTTGTAGTACTGTTGGTACTGTAGTATACTGGCAACTTCGTAAAGTTGGGATAACATTATGACAAAATCTTATGGATAATTTTCTCTACTTTAGCGAACAAGTTTTTATAAATAATAAATAAATAAAAAATAAATAAATAACTGAAAAGGTGACTTAAAAATAGTGTCTAATAATTCTATTAGTCCGAATAGCAGTATTTGGCGGTGACTGATTAGTTACTTCGAAGAACAATAACTTAGGTACCGTGTCTCTCTAGATATGTCATTGCCTTTTAATGTAGGGTTGCCAACATTGTGCCTATAAGATTAAATGAATAACTGCCGCCACAAAAATGTCGGCTTCGTCACATACTTTTTAGTAATGCTTTGGTGTGAAATTTTGATATAGGTAGTGTAAAAAATGATGAGATAGATGCTAATTACTAAGTATATTAATTTATTTCAATTAATATCTACTAGTTTTCCCTCGTTTCGCTTCTGTGTCGATTTTTTACAACACAACCAACATGAGACAAAATACCAGCATTACCACCTAAACCAAGCATATTTTTTATGTATTGAGAGCATTTTTTAAAGGGATCATGTGTTTTTGCTTGAAGTAATTATCTACATGTTTCCTAACTAATTTTTGATTTACATTTTATTTCGAAAATATTGGCGTTTTGTATAAACCCCCATAATAAATGTGTCTGTAGTAAAAAATGATAACTATATATCTCTGTTTTTGTAGTCCAACTAAGAATAAAATTTTCAAATAAATTGCTGTCTTCATCTCCATGATTTAAAAAAATTCTATGTTATGGCACACCAGTATGATACGATTCTGTGAACTGCCTTGGACTAACTCAAACATATTGTTGGGACATTTCTTATCATCTGATTGAATGTTGATTTCTGTCAAAGCAAAATTCTTACCCGTCTTTTTGAAAGCCACTTTTGATATTAGATTTGTCTATGAGGCATCGAGGCAATTTTTATGTATTCACTAGACATATGACAAAATCTACTTCTTATTTTGAGAAGAATTCCGTTTTTTTTAAGGAAAATCGCTGCAATCTGTATGATTAGAATAACAATTAATGTACCATCATAATTTTTTTAAAATATTTAGTGGTCGCTACATTTTCTCAAAAGATCTATGATTTACCTTTAGTTAACCCAGAGAATTTAACTAACTAAAAACCCGTAGCCCGGAGAATGGTCGCCAAACCCGAAGTCTCCGGGTCAAAATGACCATGTTGGCAACCTATTTTAATGCCTCTGTGCACTGAGAATATCTGTATGCGTTTTTGTTTTTAAACTAGCGATGTAAGCTAACCTAAAGTAATGAGTTTGTTTTTAATTCCAGGTTAGAAAAGGAACGACTGGCGGCATTTTTAAATAAACAACGTACTCAAAAAATTGGTAAGTCTCGTGTTTGATTGTTTTTATATCTTATTGCACTTCGGGCGTTTGGTATTTTAAAAAATTGAGACCATCCCTCCCCGCGGGTGGCTGTACCTGCTATGCTATATATATATTATTTATTGGTATATTTGAGATGATTAATTATGGCAAGTGAGATCGATATTTTTGCATTATTTTTATAATTTTTTAAAGTGAATTTAGGGAATTTGGAAACCCGAATTGGAACTATTAGAACTACTACCGAAAACATTTTCGGGTTTTTCTCTTTTTTTCAACTTAACATACATATTTATCTCCATTATAAAAATCGCTGAATCATGCTCGCAAATATCCGTTCCACTAACTGTACGTCGTTCATCTTATTACGTCTACACTCTCCCAATTTTCTCTATACCCAGTATACACTATACACTACAGCAGTCGAAATAAATTATAGACGGACCGATTAGCTGAACGGTTTGACGTATTTAGTGCTCGGGCATCCCTCCGCCGCGGCACAATAAACTAGTCGGCTGCGAAAAACGCCAACTTAGATTGTTCAGCAATAGATTGCTATCTGTGTCTATGTGTGCGCAATGGCCAGCGGCGTAATCCGGCACTCGTGCAAGTAAATGGAAACATCCGGCGTGTCGGATCGCATAAATCATTGCGGGCAATATGTAACCGTAACCCAGTGGCGTACCGATAACAGTGGCGTACTTGGGGGCGGGAGGGTTTCACCCCCCAATATATCTCTTCTTCAGGGAGAGAGTTGAAAATCGTGGAACTTACTTCATGGCGTTGGCGATCTGTTTGCCGATCAAGATATGACTGGATTTCGTTATTTACATCCGGCGTATTAACGGATTGTTTATTCCAGATGGTCGGGGTAATATATTACTTCAAATTTTCGAGTGATTTATAGGGCGGCGTTTTGCGTTTCGCAGAAAAAAAACAGAGGGTTGGGGAGGGGTTGGAGTAGATTTATGGCTTGGTTCGACTTTTTCCGACGTGTGATTGTCGGAACTAGCGAAGTTACGGATTTGAAAACTACTGACCCAATTGACGGTTAAAACTTCTTGTTTTCGTTTGTTGTACAGTGAGTGAAACATGACAAAAACTTGGAAACGGTTTATTTTAATTTTTTTTTTAAATACTCGTATTTATTTCAAAGTTAGTTGTTTTTTTTAAACTAATTTTAATAGATCTCTTAACTGACTTTAATGATTGCGTCTACCCAAAAGTTTCTTAGGCAAAGCCATGTACTGCTTTGCCTAAGAAACTTTTGGGTAAAAAGACAGTCAATTAGGTAAATACTTGTTAGCTTCTTTCTGCTGAATACGAATCTGAAATCAGGGTTTTACCACACACACACAGTGTCCTTAAATTTGTTTTTTTAGGGCGCAGAAATTTTTCAGCGTAAAAAGTTTCCGCAGTACAGAAACGCGGTTGATTCTAAAAAATATAACTTCTTCAGTGAAATTACCATACTTTACCTGTGAAATTGTCAAAATATCCTGGAAAATATCTGTGATAATACTGTAATATTACACTCATATTACATACAGACATTTTGTATGTGCGGTCAAACTTATTTCCTTTTTCAATTCCTTCAAAGGTTACAGTTAAAGTTTATAATATTATCAAAAGGAAGGAAACAAAAATACATATCAAACTGGGTCCCACTTTTTCCCCGCAAAATATTTTTTTACGAAGACTATGTCAATCTGAGTAAAATGTGTATATGTGACCCTGCACAAGAGAATCGGCCTAACTGCCATCCTCCACTCCTGTGTTTGAAGGCTCATAACTCTAAAACTGTTAAAACAGAATATTTTTCTTTTAAACCACAAGAAGTTCAGTTTCTGTTCATGTTGTATTTAGAGTCTTTTATGGATTGGCGTTTTTGTTTTCTTCAGTTTTTATCAGGGACTAAGAACGGAACGAAAACGAGAACGAAATAATTAAATTAACCGAATAATTTATAAGAACGAAAACGGAAACGAAATTTTTATTTTTTGTTCATGATTGAAAACGAAATAAATAATTTCGGTTACCGGTTTTAACCGGTTTAATGACACAAAATTTTTAAATAAGTAAAAGTTAATTGAAAATGCAAGATCAGAGAGGAAAGAAACAAATATTATTATTTAAAATATGCAGCAAAAAAAAACAAAAAGAATCTGTCACTGGCATACCACTAAACTGCATAGCAGTTTTCGTGGTTTTTTTGCGTGGTTTTCAAGTAACTAAATTTAATGGGAATAAATGAAAGAAACTAAAACAGATTCGTGCCTCTCCAATACAGAAACGGTCCCAAACAATTCATTCTAAATTTTATTTTTAATATTTATAAAGAGCAAAAATGCCATCACCACTTAAAATGCAGTTGATTGAAATTTTTAACATTTAAGTTTTTAAAAGCATAAATTTTATGTTAGTAATTTTTGCCAGCTATGATTAAAATTATGACAAGTGACTTATTTGTCAAATATAAAAAAAAGGAAGACGATATCTCAGTAACGAATGTTATCAGGACAACGCAGTTAGCATGCAAATAATCCTTATTTATTTCGATACACATCCCTTGAATTTAATAGCACTTCGAGTATTTGTTTAAATTTAAAGTACGAAATAAACATGAACAATATTTTGCGGATATTTTGAATCCATTTTTATCCGTTTTTGTAAAATATTGTTGGGTATAATTAATTGTACATCTAAGTCCATTATCTGTAATTAACATGCATTACTATTCAAAATTCCGCAATTAAATTGTTCTGATCGTATCGTACTAATAGTAAATAATCTTCCACTGACCCAGATACGTTTCCATTTACCGTTACGATTGAGCTACTTCGCGCAGCATGAAATTTATATTATTCATATTAAATCTCATCAAAAATTACTTAGAAATTGTTACGCAAATTTGTTCCTAATAATCAATATAAATTATTCCTTTTTTATTTAAATTATTTTTTAAATATTACGAGCAACCATATCAATTTCACCATAGAATTGTAAATCACTCTCATTTAGCTTATTTTGGAATGGAATCTTAAAGGCAATACTTTCCCTCTTACAGCAGATTTCTTGCTTTTTTTTCGTTTTTTTAACTATATAGGATAGGATATCGGCAGATTTTTTCTTTGTATTATTTGCTACTCAGTTAACACTAGCAATAATTCATTATCAAATACAGTTGTTGTATTTTGTTGTTACATAATAATGTTGAGTGAATAGCAAAATTTTAAATTATAATGTAGTTGGATTTAATGTCGTATCATTTCTTTGCTGCATTATTTGATATTAAAGAAGTTCGAGCCGGGCATCGATCCGGAAATTTAAAAGTGCCTGGTTCGAATCTAGGTTCAGGCCGATATTTTTGATCTAATTTAAATTTATTATGAAGTTTTTTTTTGTTATAAATGGTCGATGTTACTAGCTTCTTTAAGAAAGAAGTTTTTTCTATCATCTTTATCTTTTAACTGAAACTTATTTACTTTTCATTGTTTTTTTTCCTTCTTGATATTGATGACGTATAATAAAACAATAATATCACCAATCACACTAAAACATACAAAGCTCTGCTCGAAACCATTCCCCCTTAAGCACCCCCAATGACTTATCCTTTTGTTTCAACCGCCACGCCGAAAAGTGCGTCGTGAATCCTTCCGCCACTAGAGGGCGTGATTAATCGCCTACCGGAGAATTTCTGCCAATTAAATTCGGATGAAATTAAACGTCTTCAGCAGCCGAACCTAAGGGACCGACCGGGTAACAAACCGTCTCCGTCAGAATTTAAATACCCGTGCGAGCCGAATTCTAACATCCGTCTCGAGTTTCCTTCCTTCGAGTTCCTCGTTGCGACTAATGTCGCAATCATTTTGATTGAAATAGTTGTAAAACTTTGACAGGGTCACGCTGTGCGCCCACCAGAAGGCCTGCACGCGTTCATTTGTTAAATGTGTCGCGCGCGCGGTGACCTCCCTCGGGACAAGTCCGGACCGTCGGAATTCGGCGTGTCCCGGCGTGTCCCAGGAAGTTGCCTAGACCGTGGTTTAGCTTGTACTGTGCATGGATATTGTTGGAGAGCGTCAAGTTGATGGAATAGTGATTTCTATACATGTCTAGCAAGTAGTAATTAATCCTAGAGCACAATTTTTCTTAGCACTTTTTTCATAGCATTTTTCTCATTTTAGAAGCGTTGAGTAATGCTGATATTGCTTTGGTAGGTTGGAGTATCTACTTGTGAAGTAGGAGCTTATTATATGTCGATAAAGTCGACTTCCTACCAATAAGCCAGTAGTTTTTCTTGTACCTATCGTATGCCTAATTCTATTCTAGCCATCGTTGCATCCAATCACTAATATTGCCAGCATTCTGTAGTTTTAGTGTTGTTCCTTCAACATTTGTGTCTACTGCCATGATAGCAGTGTCGCACAGTGGGGTATTTGACCTGAAACCCTGGCCAAAATTATTTTTTCACTTAAAAAGGCTTTAGATGTGTTGTTTTATTTATGTATAACATTTTAACCTTCATACTAAGAATTTGAAGGTTAATAACTTAATAAACACAATAAAACCGTACAAAATAGAAAAAAAAAAACTATTAAAAATTGTTCTTCACTGCACTACACCTATTGTAAATTAATTACTGCTACAACATTTGTCATCAATATTGTTTTGTGATTTTATTTCTACTATGTTTTACTGTGTCAAATTCATAAAATAATATATGGCATGTCCAGCTTAAATACGCAGCATATACGGATTTAAAATTGAACAATACATGTCGTTTTTGAGTTATATGAGATAACATGTTTGGGTTGTTATGATGTTGTAAAAAACTCCTGGAAAAAGTTTTATTTTTAAAGGCCAGTGGTAGAGCAGGAAAATGAAAGTTTACACCAGTCGATATTGTGTATTGAAACAGTACATATGCTATTCATGCTGTTTTCCGTTCGATGCGTTTCTTTTCGTTTTTCAGACGTGATAGTAGAGGCAATTAAGAACCTATTTTACCATATTTATCACTATAAAATCTATTATTTTGAGTATTATTTCAAAATTTTCTAATATTTATACTTATTGTTTCTATGAAAACTTTCGAAATTTGATCATACTTCAAGCTGAAACGGTCGTTTTTTAGTGGTATGGCCCTAATACGCATGTTTTGAACCCGCATTCGCATTCCGCATAAACACATTTAACACATTTATCGAAAACGCCTAAGCAGTTTCTATTCACAAAGTTACTATTGTCTCTCCTCAACAAGAATCCAATTTAAACCAGTGAACTGTGTATGCGAGTAGGTGCTTTCGATGTATTTTCTTGCCTTGAGTATGAATCCGATTAGCTTCAAGCAACCAATTTCCAAGAAATGCATATACAAGTACAAAGTTTAAGGTTTTTTTTCGGATGATTTTTAAGAGTCTAGGTAATCGGGGTTGTTATACATGATCCTAAACGGAAAAAATATACGTACATAACGGCATTTACAACATACAAGATGCATTGAACATAAAGTTGTCAATATCTCGATAACCGTATCCATTAGTATATAGCTAAATATAGTTAAATATGTTCTAAATTACCTCTACTATCACGGTATCAAGAAATTGCACCAAATTACATATAAGCTGGTACATCAATTTTTGGATTTTCCTTTACAACATATTAGAAATAACATCACAAAAACCGCATCCGCACCTATCCGCAGCAGATTTTCCAGTAGTTGTAATGTCAAATATGTATACTATAATTTGAACCACTTTCAAAAGCTTAACAAAGCTAAACACTAAACTAAAACACTCAAATTATACATAAAACTGTTTTTTTTTTATAACAGGGAATGTTCTCGGCCCTGCAATAAACAAAATTGTGGCTAAATTTTAATAAAAATGATGTCGAGTGAAAGTTCATGCTTGGTTCTAAAGAATGTATAACAAAAATGTCACATTTACCGTTAAAATACAAAATTGCAACTGTTTTTAAGAGCGTCAACTTATGTGCATCTATGTTCAGCCATAGTAAAATATGACTTTTGGCTGACAAGGACACGTGGCTCAGGGCTCAGGTGAAAAAATATTGCCGCCTTTTAATACATCGGTCTTTTACCTATCCCAGAAACTGGTTTATTTTTGGAATTTAACAATTTAGAAATTTGATTTATGGCCAGATTTTTTGGTCTAATACCCCAATGTGTGTCGTTAGCAAACGTGGCAACGGTAACACCGTCTGGTTGCGGAAGATCGGAATATTTTTTTCTTCTAAAGTTGTTTCTATTATCGTTGTTATTATGTGGACCTTGTTGATTGTCGAATGTTTGTTTTGTGATTTCAAACTGATGAGCGGTTATAATGTTTCTTTCATCTAAGATTGGCTTCAGTCGTTTTACTCGCTGTTTTTCCAATAGTTTTGACAAAGTGATAATTCCCTGGCTTGGGAATCATCATTACCTCCGCAGTTTTCCAAACGGTTTTCACATATTTAAGCACAAATGCTGCATTGAATAGGTTAGTTGACTTATCTACGGCTTTTTTTAGGTATTTTTTTTTGTAAATATAGGAGTTCACGTTTACGCAGGCTTACGTTTAGTTGGTCTAAAATCTATCTCAATTTTCAACATTGTCGAAACCACAATAGTGTTTATTTTCTACGTAATGTATCGAATGAACACATGTCTTAGTATTCTCCACAAAATCAACATAATTCATGCTATAAGAGCGGAAGTATGAAAACCTGTAGCCCACTATTTCCAGTTTCAGCATATCATAAACGGAAATACATGTCTCTTAACAATTGTTTTTATGGTAAATTGCCATTTTGCATTCCACCAACTCAAATTTGTAAACACCTGCTAATATTGATAAAATATTAAGTAAATTCGTTATATTTGACACGTAAACTAAAAATTACGTCTCAACGAATCATCATACAATGTCGTGTTTTTACAATTTTTACAATTTGTTACTAAAATTATCAGAAATAGAAATTTTAATTTATAAAAAGGTTTACTGTTTTTTGCAATAACTGGAAGCAAATGTTGCTAAATTGTCCTGATTGCTTACGTACTTGGTTACATGACCACATGACCGCATGATATCTCATTATATTTGCTTTAAGTATTTGTTTTAGTTTTGGCCTTCAGTATCGCTTATTGGTTTGTAGTTTGTAGACATATACATATAGATGACTTTTTCTTTGTTATATGACGTCTTAGGAGATCAGCTATCTGATACAGCTTTGGTTTCCAGAAAATAGTGAAAATAGTGATAACTGCATTTTGCGGTGGAATTTCAGACCAGAACCTAGGTCGTGTGTGGTATCATTGAATAGACATTTTAATAAGAAATAACGTTTATTTGAAAAGAAAGTTTCTATGTGGTAATGTAGCACATGGCAATTGCATAAGCTGTAATGACGAAAACTACACGTTTTGTATAGTAGTTAGTAGAGAAACAAAAGTGATATTATATCGGTAGTTTTTTAGGATTTAACGCATCTGATGATGGCGATTGTAAACCCTTGCAGTCATTTTTGAACAGTCAACAGTCCAAGACATAAATTTTCTTCATAATCCGATACCATATGGATTAATTCGCAAACCATGTGATTGAGTAAAAGTTGTTTCCAACGGAAGATTTTAAAGATTTTAAAATTTCTATCCAATTATACCACAAGGCTCAGGTTTTAATATGAAATCTAGAAGCTGAGTGCAGTTATGACTACTTCCGGTACATTCCGGAAATTTAAATTTACATAGTCAAAGTCTTCAGTATAGCTTCTTTTATGATAGTTTCTTTCCGAGATCTGTATGATGTCATATAATCAGGAAATCCAAAGCCTAGGATAAGCCTGAGATATACTGACAGGATTTTCTAAATCATTTTAGGTGTATTTGCAGTTTTAATATTATGGTATCATAATTAAGTACCTATGTACACCCGTTTTCAGTTTTTTAACAGATTTCTTTTACTATTTCTCGTATATTCATTGATGCAGTGTTATTATACTCATTAGGGAAAAAAGCTATCTGAGCAAATTGAAAATAGTACACTTTCTGATCGAATTTCGCAATTTATTTCTATGGAATGTTCTGTAATAGACCTCCAGCTATAGGAAACAGTCACTCGAACTCAACATCTCGCAAATTTCAATCACCCAGGCCATCTTAACAATGAAAATTAGGTTAAAAACTGACGTAAATGAAATTTATCAAGACGTCGGACCAGTAAGACAAGGAAAAACAAGAAGTATAAGTAGTAATCGAAGAAGAAGAAGAGGAAGACGCCGAAGAATAAAAGAAGACAAAAAAGCATCCCCACTCCAGGCGACGACTAAAGACTACATAGAAATGTAGAAGTGAACAACTCAAATGGCCTAATCAGAATACAAAGGAATTCGAACCTTTTGAAAACGGACGATATTGTCTGAGGCGGGTCCTCCGACTACACGACGAGGGGGGTGGATTTTTTACCCCCTTTTCCAACCCCTTCCAACCCCACCGTCACCCCGAATTCAAACTCTTTCCCGATGCAATTTAGGAACGGACGATTCTGGAGAAACGAACTGGCAAATTAATTCGAAATAAGAATAAACCAAAGTTCCGACCCCCAACCCTTCCCCGGCCCCTATCTCACCCCGTTCGCGCCGTCGATTCGGTTCTTTTTTAACTTTGAAAGAATTGCGAGAGCCCGACGCTCTCTGGGCCGGGCGATACGGGTTCCTCCGATAATTTAGCTGGTTCTTTTAATTTTTCTTATTAATGCGAAAGTTTAATGCCGCGAAAGAACTCGCCGCTGCGCTCCTCTTCCGCGTTTACCCCTTGTCTATACTCGTAGCCGAGTTCTGATCGAGACGGGCTTTGTTTCGATTTTTAATCAACTCAATTTTGAGCGCATCGCTTTATTAAATTTGTTACTTTTTAGTGAGAAGTGTATTCATTAGGGATCGCTTTTGAAGGGTTACTGTCTGAAGGGTTGAAGGAGAGTATTTGCCGGTTTAAATGAGCTGTCTCGTGACTGAATAAGGATGGAGGAAATTAAATATTAAATTTTTTGGCAATTAAATTAAAAATATTTTTAAAATGATGTTAGTTATGTTTTTTAAAACCATGAAGACCGTTATAAAATTATCACGTCTGAAAAGAAGTTTTCTAATAGACCTTTACTATGTTTTACTACCATTTACTATTCAAAATTCCGAAATTGTTCTGATCGTAATTCGTCAACGATCTTACTAGTACTGTTCCAGCACCGTTATTTTTGGATTTGACCGGATTTGAGGTCATTTATAATAACATTTATAATAACATCTTAGGGGTAATGCCACTCTAGCGCGAGAAAAAATAGCCGCTTTTGTAGGTATATTTTTAAAATATAGTAAATGAATTACAAAATCTCTTCAAAGCCCGTTATTGGTCATATTTTGAGGAATATTCACAATAAAAGACAAAAATAAATATGTATAAATATGAGAAATATGTACGGAAATTAGAAAATTCCGTGTTAAAACAAAATGGCGCACAACTTTTTGAACACAATTTATCACTTTTAGGTAAAAAATTAGGTTAAAAATTGTTCGTATCAAAAAAAGTTTTGAACTTATCGTAAAATTCGATTTCAAGTGAATTGACAGAAATCACTTGAAGTTATCTTTCCGGCCAGTATGAAAAATGCGGTTTTGAGAAAACACGGTTTAAAGTACATATTGTGTAACTTTGATGTATAGAATTATTATATTTTACTATAGTCGGCGATGCCTGGACCATATAATTATCTTTTCAAATTAACATTTTCCCCCTCTTGTTTCTTTCTGTTTGATTTTGACGACAGACGGGCCTGTTTTGCAGCATCAGTCAGCGATGCCTCTGAAAACATGATGCGCCGTGCATCAGCGTTCGCGCAGAAATTATTGCAGTTTGGCCCGATGCTCATACATAATACCTCCATAATCTTCATAATGTTGGATAATGCATCATTGACAACACATATGGCTATACTTGCTGCAATATCCACAATTAGTTTGCCACTGTCGTGCTGCGGCATTTCATCGGCCAGAATGTATAGAGCAGTGTCGCCTAGATCTATTTTCTTCATTTTATCAATTGCATCAGGATTACGACGAATAGCTAGTCCATCATAAATTAAAAGCTCATTTATAGGCTTCTGGGTTAACTACCCTAACTGGTTTTTGTCAAATCGCAGGGACGAGTGCCATTTGGTTTTGGACGTAATCTACCCTTTTCTTATTTCGTTTTCTGATTCCAACATTTTATGAGAGAGAATATCAACAACATTTCTCCAGCTGATAGGAGCCACCAATCATATAGAGAAGAAAAGCTATGTTTTCTCCATGTTCCATCGTCCGAGATAGTTACGCCATTCTTTTTTTTACTGTTTTCAGTTGACTTCTTCTCCTGCTGCTTTCTGCATACTTTGTTGACAAACTGCTTCTGTAGCGACAAAAATGTTGCGAACACCTTTATCATAAAATGAGTGAAAAATCTGTCGAGGATGGTCCCTGAATGCGCAATGCTTTTCAATTCCATTAGTCCCAAACGTTTCAATGCTTGTCATATTAGTTCTATTTGAAAATCTGCTGCTTTCTTTCGACTCCTTTCGATTACAATATACCCCGGGAATGTCACTAATTATGTCTGCCATTTTTACGAACTAATCAAGAACAACACACATATTTCCACAAAATCTTTGTGTTTTATAAGACATCATTTAAGCAAAGAAAAAATGTTCGATTTTTCAAAGAATCTAGAGTAGCATTACCACTTAAACAAAACACCACTTCTGCAATAAACCAGAATATAACAAGAATAATAAGCATGCAGTGAATCACATCCAGGTTTAAAAATTACTCATTTACGCTCCGAAACTAAAAACCTTAAACGCTCTCGCGGCGGATACATTGTCGAAGTTAGTCGAGGCGCGACATTTTCTCCCCGCATTTCCACGAATTTAAGCGTAGCAATCCGTTTTCCATTATTTTCACTCTCAAGTCTGCACCGCAGACCGGCCCACCCGCACCCGCAAACGCGTTGTTTCTCATTTTCCCCGCCAACAATAACCCATACATTAATGCCATGAAATTTTCTGCTTCCCAGTTTCTATTAGAACCGCGACCCGCATTTTCCGACCGTCCGTCTCTCTCGCACCGCCCTTATTCTTTTCTTACTTCTTCTCTCTCGCAATATATTACCCGGAAAATCTCCGGCACAGCTATATATAGCGAATACGAAAAAATTGTTCCCTCTCTCGCTCACTCTCTCTTTTCTATCTGCTTTCTTTTCCCTAGCGTGCGTACGAAGTAATGCATATATTATGCCGAATGACAAGTTTTATTTAATGGCAACCGCTTCTCCCATCTGTTGTTTATCACTTTAAACGCGAAACGAAACGAGACTACGTGATCTTATTTGTGACTGCAGATTGTCCAATTACTCTAAACGCTGATATACCCGGGTTAGAGTAAATTAAACCAAGATTAATGCTCGCTTCTATTATGCGGAGAACGGCATTAATCTCGCCTGAGGAGTAAATAGCCGAATGGAGACTAGAGTTGCTTCAATTAGAGTAGTAAAACTACTATATAAGTATAATTTGTACGGGATTGATACAATTTTTACTACAACTGGTAACTTTTAATAGATAAGCACACACTTAAGGAAGGGTTAGTAGACATGTGGATGATTTGAACGGCCTGGTTTCTTTGTCAAACAATGTACAAAGGTTTAACGTCTTCATCAGCTAAAAGAGCGCTTCTAGTGCTTGGAGTGGTACCTAACTATCTTCCGAGGAATGCCATAGTTAAGCTTATAACCTTATCAATGATTTAAATATAGTACAAACTGCAATGACCTTAGATGTACACAGAGAGAAATTTTTGTTTGATTCAAATTAATATGCATTGACTCAAAGAAATTTGTTGTTTCAATAGAGGCAAAGAAATATTTATTTGCTGATAAAAACGCATTTATTTGAAATATTTGTTTGGTAGAAAGAATGTTGATTTGTGTCAAACAACTTACGTTTCCAGTTAAAAAGTTTGCAATTTGTGTATTATAAGAAATGAGATTTATTTACTTCAAATAGTTATGATTGTGTTGAGTGAAAGAATGAAATTTTTTTAAATTAACAAAATTGTTGGTCGAGTTAAAATGCTTAAAGTTATTAATTTGTTGAAGGAATTAATAGACAAGAATTTTTCGGAAGACTCGCCATGTGTCACCTCCTTTTTGGGATGTCGCACATCCTCGACCAGTGCTTGGTCTTCCCAACCCAACATATAGTCAAAGTTAAGTTAGTGAACTGTACTCTGATTTGGAATCGCAACTTGAACCTGCAGGCACTGTACTCTATAAGCTCTATACTGTCGATCACGCGGCTTTATATTCTCGATATGTACGAAGTGCGAGGAGTGAGTTTACAGCCCCATCTAACAATACAGTTAGATGACATTAAAAATATATTTATTTGAATCAAAATATGATTTCTGTGGTGGAAGTAAACCTATTTTAAAGCCAAAACAAAAATATTACTTTAAAGGAAATAAATCTCTTCTTGTGTACAAATATATTTATTTTAATCTAAATATGATTTCTTTGGCGGAAGTAAACCTATTTTTAAACCAAAGACAAAATATTACTTTAAGCGAAATAAATCTCTCCTTATATACAAAATTATATGTTAGAATCATAATTATATTTCATTGGTGTAAAGAAACGTTTTTTAAATCAAAACTAAAATATTACTTTAGAGGAAAGTAATTTTTGTTTGTATCCATATATATTTATTCCACTTAAATAAATATTTCAAATAAATTAATCTCTGCAAGCAAACAAACTAGAGTATTCAATGAAGTAAATATTGTTGGCGTCAAAGATATATGTTTTGACCCAAAAGAATAAATTCAAACAAATACATTTCTTTAAAACAAGAAATCTTTTCTATCTGTGTAGACTTAGTTCTAAGAAATACTCGAGTAATTACCATTTTTCTATACACATAACTTCTCATACGGGTTCTACTAAAAAAATATTTTTCTTCTTAAATTTTTATTTTATTATGATATATTTCAAACTATAACTCTGAAAAATAAAAATAAGTACTCCAATAAAGTTTTAACTACCAAAATGCATATACAGTATTATTTAAAGATTAATATTATATTTGGTGTAAATACAAAGCATGTACTGCAAATATCAGCGATTTTTTTTCTTGTTTCTCTCGACTAACAGTTTTATTAAGCTACAAATCCATACACCAAAAACAAAAATGTTTTAGTTCTTTTTTAATTATTTTCGCTTCTCTTCGAAATGAAATAATAATTGCCCAAATCCGACAAATTCTTCCACTTTGCATACTTCATCTCCGCTCACAAACAATAAGTTATAAGAGCTTTGCTGGCTACACTAGCAGATCTCTATTACGTATCCAATCATTTAGATGGCTTTGGTATGCATAAAGGTTCGCTTTAACTATGAAAGTTTGTGTGTTTGTTATTTGTCCCGGCTTCGCGCGCGTCAGTTGTTTTCTGAAGCGCATACGGAAGGAAGCGCGGTAAATTCAGCTTCATAACTATTATTTACTGTGTAAAACTGCTGGCTGCTACGCGTAGCAGTCGGTCTGCTTTCGTACTGCACTTTCGCTGGATTATTCTCTTCGTTGTGATAAATTAAATTTTAAGTTTTACACAATTTTACAGCCAGCTGGGTGTCGATGTTTCTTATAGTAAGAAAGAGAGACGATTTATGTTTATTATTCTGACCGTCACAATTAAAAGATAGCTTAAACCAAGTTGATAATCTATAACTGTTGGTTATTTTTTCATCGATTTTCATTATTGTTTTGGGAAATTGCAAAAAAATTTAATTTGGAAAATTGACAACAAAATGTTACAATTGATACAATTGTACAGGGAGAACAAAAAGGTGTGTGTTTTTCTTAACTCTTGAAGAAGGTAGGCTATTTCTAGTAAAATTTTGCATTGTTCTTGCACTAGAATCACTGGTGAAATTGTATTTTGCGATTCACGCTGAACATCCCGTTAATTTCTGGTCATTATCCTTAAATTAGATCGTTGCTGCAAATAAATGCAATAGCCAACTGCATTTAAATTGCAAATGTTTAATGAATTTGTGAAGCCGGTTGTCAAATTTTGATTTTTGAAAGTTACAATGGTATGATATAATTTGAATCAGTTGTTGTAAATTTATTATTATTATCGAAAAACGAATGAATTAATAATTATTCGAAATGAACTGCTCATGACAGCTGGTCAAGGAAAAGTTCTATTTTATATGGAGGATAACCCTCTGGATAAATGGCTGGTTAGAAAACAAAATTTAAAGCCATATAAAGCTAAGATTTAAAATTAAAACTTTGATAAAATAATTTTTTTAATTCCGAGAATATAAAATAAATGGCGGACATACAAGTAAATCTGATGTGACCAGGCACATGACTATCATACTATATATAAAACTAGTCAGCCAGGATTTGACAGATATTTTTATTCTATTGACAGTAGGTATTGTCAAAACATATAAGCTTGACACTACATATTGTCATTAGAATCAAAAAATATCTGTCGAATCCTGGTTAACTAGTTTTATATTAATGCAGACACGACCGATCTCAATAAAATAGAATTTGCTCATGCAGCTAAACTATTAATTTTACCAAAAAATATCATAGACATAAATTATACAAAATCTCCTCTACTTTAATTTATTATATAACTTTTGACGAATGGAATTTCTCCGGAGTCATCGCCACAAAAAAAAAACCGGTTCACACGTGGCCATGTTTTTGGACCTTGACACATTTCCGCTAGAATTTAATTTTTTTGCCACTATTACAATACGTTATCATACTATGGATGATTAAGTAAAAGCCGTATTTTTTTATTTTTTACGTCAATTTGGTTATATTATAGTAAAGTTAGCAACAATAACAAACAGCATTGCAAACGTCCACAATATTGCAATTTTAGCTCCTGTACAATAAAAAAAAATCTGATGTGGCCAGGCACATTACTTTATCATACAATATATAAAATTAATAGTTTAGCTGCATGAGATTCTATTTGATCGAGATCGATTGGGTCTGCATTAAAATGACACAAGTTAGTGAGGATTTGACAGATATATTGACAATATTGACAGTAGGTATTGTCAAAAAATCTGCGTTTGCTCATACAGCTAAACTATTAATTTTAACAAAAAATGTCACATAAATTATACAAAATTTTCTATACTTTAATTTATTATTTAACTATTTTGACGAAAGTACAGAAATGACAGCTCATTTGCAAAATTCTTGAAAAATGCTTAGAGGAATGAAGTCTAGTTTTTGAGAAAATCCAAAAACTAAGAAACCCCGAATAAGTGCAGAAATTTGCTTTATATAAGTGCTGAATACAGTTGGAAAAGCATACCAGAATCGGTTGTAACTTCTTTGATTTATTTTCTGTGGACCAGGGTAGATTTACTTGATTTAGAATTTAGATTATTGTTGTCAATTTAGACAGATAGGAAATCTGTGATATCTCTAATATCTAACTTAACTGACCCATGAATAAAATGATTTTTTATAAAATTGGAAGCACCCTTGGGTCTACTTTGTATGACTTGTAGATGCCAGCTCTAAAATACAAGAGCTACATCTTCAACAAAACAAAAATGGCGCGTAATTTAAATCCTATAGAAACTATTGCGACAACTTTACAAGAAATTTCTCCAGATTTATTTTTTTTTTCTCTCGAAGTTAACTACTAATCTATTAGCCATCACTAAATTGGCACCAACTTTTACAACACGAACTCAATTTCGCACTTCTCGAGGGGGCAGGGGCGGCGCGATTTCAGGCATCTTTCGCAGAATTTATTAATTCACACGGGGCGGAAAAGTTAATAACGCCAAGTCGCACGAAAAGCAAGAAAGAGAAGCGACCAGGAAGACGGAGAGCGTCGAAACTTTCGGGGTCGTCCGCGACGCGAAAGCAATTAAAAACTTTCAATTATTTTAATAAGACTTTAATGAAATATATTTAAAGGGAACGCCGAAATTTCCCGAGACGGATCTGCGCCCTGGGGCTCCCCCATGGTGCCACCGTTTGAATTTTAATTCGACCCGATGTCTGACTCATTTATAACAGCATCATGGAGTTCAAGAATTTAGAGATGGCGCCACTGCTGTGGGTCTAAAAACGTGAGTCAACGACGAATTTTATTCAAGAGTAAACAGTAAAGCTTTAAATGTTAATTTCAAGTTATTAATTTAGTTTTAAATTAGTTGAAAATCGCCTAAACTGAGAGATCAGCGTGTGGCTAAATTGGTGGATGCGCCGGAATATTTTTTGCGAAACGAATCCCGCTTCTGATAATGTCGAGTCGATTAATTTTCCTATTCAGAAGATGCTTCCTGTTGCTTAATGATGAGATATGGTGCCTTATAGTGTAAGTTAATTACCGATGGCATTCCCTTACGTGGGCACCTTATTGCAAGATTAATGTTCCCCAGCATAATGGGTGTAACGTAGACAATTTAGTCAATTGTGTTGCAATTGCACCGTAGTCAATGGTGCATTCACATGAATAATCTGCCTATTGTGCATGGTGCTACCAAATGGCTTATCGCCATACAGTTTATGTAGGAGATTTGTTTTTGTATATTTATTGAATGAAGCGTTATATTAACCTTCAATCTTAGCCTACTTAATAAACTTATATTTTAAACGGTAATAAACATGTTTTGCCAAGTAACTAACGTTCTAACTTAACGCATTCTTAAAAGAAATTTCTCAGTGTCTGATTGGACATAAATATTATTGTGACACTCATATTATGTGAAATTATAATCGCATATGTATTTCAATTTTAGATTACTTGAATGACAGAGTATTTTTTAAATGTTGGAGAAACCATTCTCAACTTTTTTTGTTTTCTATCTTGGATTTTCATACTCTTTTTATTTCGAAAATGATTTACAAGATGAATTATTTTTTATTTTTAGATTATGTGGCAGTTCAATTGTGGTATTGTGTTTGATGCAAAATAAAACAACTAAATGTCATCATCTTTTGCTTTAAACAAAGAACGATGAATTCTAACTAAAATCATTAAAAAAGGTAAATTATTATTTTTAAAACCATTACTTAGTTTAATTTTATCAAACTTTGCGAATATCTTGCAACAATTATGTTTATTTGTTATTTCATCTATGTAGAAAGATTGAGTAAGATATAATAATTAACTCAAAGTATTTTTTCTGTATCAAAGTATCTATTAAATTAAATTGAATATTTAATTTATTTTAAAACCGTTTTTCAAAATTGTTCAGACAATCAGACAAATCAATACATACAAATATATTATATTTTGTAAATATATTTTAGTAAAAATTAATAATGTTTAAAATTAACTAAATAAGCAAATGAACGAAAACAAAATACATATGAAACTGTTTAGACATGTGTTTCTCCTCAAATAATTGTCATTTTGAGTATAAAGTTTCTTTCATGCCGACTTATTGATTTTATCAATTCCTGAAGAAGTTAAATCATTTAAAATACAGTTTTGCAATTATTTTTCAATTATTTCAAACCGTTGTAATTTTTTAAGGCCTGTTGTAATTTTTTAAGGAATAAAGAAAACAAATAGGTCTATATGTAACTTTTTACTCAGTGTGGCATTTACTATCTGGAAAAAAGATTTGCGGGAAAAAATGGGACACTGTAAATGTCTACTCTTGATTACAATTAATAATGTAAAATATTTGAGTTATATAAGAACATTCAAACATTAGTTTGATTCATAGCTAATTAAGAAATTGATTAACAATGACAAGTTGACATATATAACTATAATCATAAGTTTCTGCTAAATCTTCTTAGATATAAGAATAACATTAATTTTGTGATAAGAAAATAGCTTTTGATTTTATGATAAAAGAAAAACTATTATTTAGTAATTAACAATCTCCTTTTACTTCTATCTTTAATAACAATATTATGTTTATAAATACCCCTATAAATTCCCAATTCCTTCTATTTTATGCGGTTAATTGATACTGAAAAGCGATCAAGAATTATAGATAATTAAAACGAGTTGATCATTAATGATTTAAATATTATTTAGATTGTCTTGCCTGATAACAAACATGACATAATAACTTAAGAAAACTCCATTGAGTAACAGAATTCGCAACACTTTTTCGTCCTTTCGAAATTTCGTCATTAAACTTTCTAGTTTGTAAATCACAGTAGATTTTATTGATTTTTACATAATCAATTAATACTGTTGAACGTATTACTTTAGCATTCCACAAACATACCATACTGAATATTTTCATTCGATTTCACCAACCCCCACGAAATCATTTTCAGCGGTATTAATTCAATGAAAGGCGACGTGTAAAAAATCCATGGGGTTAACAATTCGCATATTGCGTCCGTGTGCACCCTCCAGCCCTACAGGTTTTCCCCCAACAATTAGTACCAATGAAAACATTGCGGACGTGATACGCACGCCAAACGAAAGCAATTAAAGCGGGCGACCCGGGGTAGAAACCCTTTCGCATGGGTGGCGTAGGTCCAGAGGGGCACCTCTCTCAATATTCGGAATTTAAAAGTTAATGGGGGGGACGCCGGCCAGGGTGCCACCCCGGTATCAATTGCCGCCGCGCGTACCACTCTAATTGATTTCTGGGGCGGTGAAAGTGTTGAAATTTCATTTGATTTCGTTTTCGTGCGCTTGCTGGACGTATAAAGCCGCTACTGCGGAATAATTGAAATTATATTTTATGGCGGTGTTTGATTTATGACAGGTAACGTCGAAATAAAACTGTGACTTGTCTCATTTTTTGGAGTTTTGATCTTGAATCTAATAACTTGTGACGTTTTGATGCATGGTTGCGAAATATGTCAAATATATAATAATATGATATATAAAATATTGTAAGACTTCACAAATTTATTAGTTATCAGAAATATAATTGAAAAGACAAATAAGTCTAAAATAATAGTTTACTAATATAATAAGTACGTAATAAGTACGAGTATTCAATTAGCTTTGAAGAAGCGAGCAACATGGTTCGCGAAACGTCAGCAATAACAAATCTTGACACACGGCATAACCCGGAAGCAGTTTATTTTCTTACTAATATAATATCATAAAATAAGGTAGCACTGCTGGATGAATTTAGACAAGCTTGAATCTTGTTGATGAATTACTGCGTTTTGCATTGTTTTGAATGCATGGATTTCATAGTCATACCAATGCGGAAGGCACTTTCACAACATAATAAGTCATCAAATGTAATAGATTTGTAAAGTTTGCAGATTGAGTTTTTAATTTATTCAAAACTGTTTTGATCGATATTTGCTTTTTCAAATTAAACATTTAATTTTCGAATTGGCCCACAGAAAACTAAACAGAAAATTGTTATCACCGGATTTCAAATGAAAACGATTATAAACTTTATTATTAGTACACTCTGGTTTATAATCAGGGAAAATATATTTTACGGCATTTTTACTAAAAAAGTCATAAAATATGGACGAATGTAGTTAAAAAATACACATGCATAATTAATGCATATTCAACTGAATTTTAACAAACAAAATTAAATTATTGTGTAATATGGACACCATTTTCAGTCGGATCTAAGGTTTTTTGTTCGATTTAAGTGAAAAACAAACATGATTTAATTATGGAAAATATATATTTTTCTAGTTTGCGTTTGTTAAAAACTCATACCGAAACAGCTTTCGGTGTCGTTATAAAAACACTAACTTTTAGCAACTTACAGTTTTCCAAGATTCATGACATAGACGTCAAGTGTCAAATGATGCTGACATCTCATCGCTATTCCCTCGCCTCAATCGTATTTCGCAGTTTTACCACAAATACCAACTGTTGAATTAAAAACTACTCTAGATTGTAAGATGAAATCGCAATTTTCAAAATTTATGTAAGTTTAATGTCGCAAAGTAGAAAAAATCGTATATAACACTCATTTTATAGGACGTATTGGCGCACTCGTTCCATTTGGGCACGACGTTCGTACCGAGGAGTGCAACTCGTGCGCCAATTTTTGTCTTATAAAACTTGTATTATAATATACTATTATGTACCCCCGTCGGATCTCAGCGTCCCACCTTGGAGTATGCGGGGGGAGAATAGTGGAATATACTGTATAGCAGGGGTGGCCAACTTGTGTCTATAGGCAAAACTGGGAGAGCTGAAGTTGACTCATCGCTTAAAATCGTATGAACCAAGATATGAACGTACCGCTTTGATTGGTTATATAGCTGTGTATATTAGGTTGCCTACTAGGTAGTTCGTTAAAGATTAATACTTAATTATTAAAAATACTGTCATTTATTTGTGATAATATCCTATCTAATTTATATATCCATCATTACCATGTTTAACAGAAGCAAAGTGAAAACATACCAACGAAAACATCTTGTTCACATCACACGTTCGCGCTCGAATTTGGAGGTTAGGTTGCTACCGCTGTCATTCGTTCTTATGGTTCTAAGAACAGACGTACAGACGTATGAAAAGTATGCTATTTCGTTTTAACATGCGTCAATATTTAGAAATAATCTGTAACGTATGTCGAAAATAACAGCTGAAATCTATGAGTAATCTTCAGCTCTCCCAGTTTTGCCTATACCTAAGATCTACCTTTTACTTTAAAATGTACCGCGATCGACATGTTGTCATAGGCGTAGCACTACCGCGAGCTATGGGTAGTAGATACCCAACATATACGTTAAAAACAATTTTTTTTACGTCACCTTGCAAGTTTTCGATGTAAAGGCACAAAGAAAATAAATTTCCTGACCGAACTTTTCATATTTGCAGAATTTATTATAAAAATGTACAGTACGGCTGAAAATTTGATTTTAACATTTCTCGACTCTTTTTGACACGAAAATTATTCATGGAAAACTTTTAGACTTATTATCTAAATATTTTAGACTCTTGTAAATCTATCAATAGATCGCGGGAGTTCATCTCATACTGAAGCAACTTGGTTATCTACCTACGTAAAAAAGGAGTAATATTAACATATTTGATTGGGGTTGAGCTGAAAGGATAGCCCTTTGCTAATATTTTATCTTCTTGAGCTGAACGGTTAGCCTTTTGTTAATATCCGAACGGTTTTGAGCTGAAAAGTTATCACTTTGCTAATATTTGTTTAATTTTTGAGATGAAAGATGAGCCCATTGCTAATATTTGTTTATCATGTTCAGATGAAAAGTTGGCAATTTGATAATATTGGTTGATTGGTTGATTTGAGATGAAATGTCATGCTAAAATGCTTTGAATTTCGGCAAATTATGGTTTGTCGAATGGAAGTTTGAATGAGTTACTGAGACCAAGTTCATCATTGAGGATATTGGTTCTGGAGACTGGCTTTCAGAGCAATGCTATAGTCAGGATTGGCCGTGTTCAGGAATTATTTTATATTTTGGATTATTTCAGATATATATCAGTAATTGCTCGATTTCGGTGTTGTCTGCTGTTCTTGCTGGATAAAGTGTTGTGTATATGTCTGCGATTTGTCCATGAAATTCAATTAAATACCAAAATAAGGAACGTGACGGGGGTTTTGTGAATCAGTTTCAATATTTTCCTTATTTTCAATTGCCCTTTTCTCGAAAATTGTATGTATTCTACTATAAACTACAATGAATACACCAATATCATACAGGATTTTGTGTTGTTGCACAGTGCTATTAACTTAAACGGCTACTCAAGACTGGTTTTACGTGAGTTTCTCACCTACTTAGTGTGTGTTTAAGGTTATGTATACCTATAATATTCTGAAATTTAACTTTGTGTTGCGTTTCTCACATTTATACATCAAATTTTTACCACACTGCATGCAAAATTGACAATAATAAGCGTATATACCGCGTTCGTATTTAGCGAACGCTAAGTGCTCGAGCGAGGCCGCTAAGCCGGCCGACCGAGCTTCGACGACGACGAAGCGAAACGTCTCAGATAACCGGAAGATTTCCGGTAAATCTACCCGCGATCAAAACCCCGCTCGCGCTTTTCTCCGGCGATTGCCCGGAGCAAGAGCCCGGAACGGAAAAACCTCGTTGTATACCCACTGCGGGCAATCGGTCGCGGCCGCTCCGCAAGATTTTAATCTTGAACACCGGATTACCAGAGTTCATAAGTAACTTAAGGGTGAGCAGAAGCGGTAGCAGTCAGTGCCGGAAGGCGCTCCTTTCCTGTTTGTCGGTAGGGGGAAAAGTGCTTTTAAACGAGGCTATGAATTTTAAATGCACGGGCGGCGCGGCGGCGGCGTCTGCTCGCGTACTATCTGCGAACCGCAAGTAGCACGACGCCCCGCAAACAACGGTTTGCGGCTAAAGTCTCTAGTAAAATAAACAAGGAGCGCGGTTTTTAGTCGGTACGAGCCTGCGTTGTGCATTAAATGTTTCCATTATGGTGCAGACAAATCCGCAAATGCTAATTCCGATGCTTATTCGAGGCTTTTTACTTTATCATACGCAGTACGATGCTTGTGTGTGTGTGTGTGTGTGTGTGTGTATGTGTAATAATTGGCATTATTTTTGTAATAATTATTTTATTTAACGGGGGAGGAATGTGATAATTGCTATTGCTCTATTTTTGTGATCAACGTCATCGCGCGTTTGTCTGTCTGTCATTCAACACGTAATCTTATCACATGTGAAACTTTTTAATGGTTTTTGTTCCCATGCATCTAAGGCCGTTTTTTGGTAATAGATTATGACATTTGTCATAAACTGTATAGTATACTGCCTCAAAATATTTAGTAGATTTAGAGTTTCAGTTTAACGTTTTATTGTTATTCTTATTCTTAATTCTTTTGTTTTATTTGTAAATGAATATTTGTTATTCTTTTATTGAGAGTAGACTTTTACTTATGAGTAAGTTTCTTTTAGTATTTAAAAGTATTCAAAGTTCAAATAGTGATTATCATGGTAAGAGTGATGGGCTTTGTCCGATAAAATACTGCATTGGTCCTATTGCAAGAACTTACGTGCTGAGCGTGTTCAGAGAGACAAATTTCATAATGGTTAAGGTTGTGGTACTTAGATAATGTTCTTAAAACTAAAAAGTATGGTTACTTAATAACCACATTATACCCAACCGACGAACTATTACATATGTTTGTGTGTACCCGGTTGTTGTGGCGACGATTCCGGAGCAACTACTAAAGGTATAGGGACGAAAGTTCATATTTAGAAGTTCTATGACCAAACTAGAGCTGAAAAATTTTTGGTTCAAAAGTGTCGAGAGGAACTGGATGTTTCCTCTAAGTAAGCATTTTTCAAGGGTTTTCCAAATGAGCTGCTATTTCTGTAACTTTGTCAAAATAGTTCAATAATTAATTAAAGCAGAGGAAATTTTGTATAATTTATGTCTATGAAATTTTTTGCACAGAATAGATGTTTCTTAATTTTTGTATTTTGACCAATGATTATTTTTTAATTTTTTAATGAATTTATTTATTCAATTATTTTTAAGAGGTATTTTTTGTATTCTTCGTTTTCGCATTGTTTGATTTATATTGAGCGGAGGTGGCCGAGTGGATAAGGCGTATGCCTTCCACTCAGAAGTCCAGGGTTCAAGCCCAGGTTAGGCAGGGGATTTTTCAAATACTCCGTCTCCCCGACTGCCGCACAGACAAGCCACTGGCTTTGTGCACATGGCAACATCCCCAAAAAAAAAAAAAATATTTTCTTTTTCCTTCTTCTGGTAATACTTGAAGGAACCAAAAAGAACAAATAAGTTTATACCTAGAGAGAAATATCTGCAATGTATTATTACTTTATCATACGCAGTATGATGAAGTATTGTAATCGTGCCAAAAAAAAAAAATTTGAGATTTTAGCTGAAATAGGTCTTTATGGGTCCCCTGAACATTTTTGACCAAGGTACAAAAAAATGTCTATGTGTGTGTGTGTGTATGTGTGTGTGTATGTATGTGTGTACCCGATTTTTGTGACGACGATTCCGGGGAAACTACTAAAGGTATCGGGACGAACGTGCGTATTTAGAAGTTTTATGACCAAACTTAGAGCTGAAAAGCTTTTGGTTCAAAAGGGTCCAAAGAAACTGGCTGTTTCCTCTAAGCATTTTTCAAGGATTTTGCAAATGAGCTGCCATTTCTGTAATTTCGTCAAAATAGTTAAATAATAAATTAAAGTAGAGGAAATTTTGAATAATTTATGCCTATGATATTTTTTGGTAAAATTAATAGTTTAGCTTCAAGAGCAAATTCTATTTGATCGAGATCGGTCGCATCTGCATTGATATGAAAGTACATAGTAGCCTGGATTTGACAAACATTTTCTTGTGCTGTCACCACAGAAATGTCTATGGCTGTCACACTCGAAAACAGCTGATTTCATCAGAGGTTGGGGAATGGTTGGGGAACCGCTATGGAACGTTGCCGCTCTAGTGCGGCAAAGTACAAAATTCAAATAAAATAAGATCACCAATTTGATTGTTTGTTGATAGGAAATATCAACCCGTTTAAAAAAATGTAAATGGAGTATAGCGATGAGTGTAGTTATATTTTAGTATATTGGTACGGATGTGACATCTACAGTGTCATGAACGTATATAAATCTGTCAGAACTTGAATTAGGTATCAACCTAACATTTCCTATACAGAAATATAACCAATTTTGATTTTTTTTAATTACGCATTTCTAAAAAAGCAACACAAAAAGCGTTGATGTAACTCTTGCCGAAAACTACATAGTGCGCCTCGCTCACATGCGACGCTCCGGCTTCGGTGACACGCCGGATCACCGTTCGTCGCGCTATTCCGTACTTTTGGCACTTGTGAGATAAATAACTATTATTCTGATGACAGTAGGTAGTGTCAAATGCTGATGCTTTGACAATACCTACTATTGATACTATTGACTATCAAAATATCTGTCAAATCCTGGCTAACTAGTTTAATTTTAATGCAGACACGATTTATCTAAATCAAATAGAGTCTCATGCAGCTAAACTATTAATTTTATATTTTGTATGATAAAGTCATGTGCCTGGCCACATCAGATTTTTTTTTATTAACAAATATCCTCTCCAAGCATTAGATAATAGATAAAATGTTAGAGAAGAACAGGTTCTTATGAGTTTATACTGGTATGTACTAAACCGTTATATCCAAAAGTGGTGTATTAATGGGAAAATTGCTACTCTCTGCTGCCAATGTAATTAAGGATTATTTATGTTCGTAATTTCTATACTCGTGTCGGAATATGGTAAAAATACGTACAATTAATTCTAATATGGCAAACGATGTACAATATGTTATTTTCTTGTGTAACGACAGCAATAGAGCCATATGTATAACTTCTAACCATGTACACAATTCCGACACACTTGTCTGGTTTATGGACGTGCTTTATATACATATACCTAATTCTGACAACCCTAAATTTCAAAATCTATGTAAAAAGAAGTCAAATTGCAGTTACCTTATAAGGAAAAAACTTACAACTTTTAGCATAACACTCAATTATCAAGATCTGTCAAACTTTTAGGTTATATTCTGACCGTTAGGACATTGGTAGAATAAGAAACGATTGTGGGTTGATAAGTGAAATGTTGATTGTAATGTAGATTTCTTATTTTATCCAACAAAACAGATACATGTCGGAATTTAGGAGAGTGCCTGAATTTGGGACGTTTACTTTAATTGATTTTTTTGATAAAGTTTTAATTTATGGTTTATGATTTATTGGGGCTAGTTTTATTGTAAAAAAGATTCAAATTTTTTGCTTTTTCTTTGTTGTTTATTGCAAAGTTAATTCATTTTTTATTATTGGCTCTGACAGCTGGCAACAACCTCTACATATCTACATATCTACCATTTTTAAATAAATTTTTATAAAACGTTATTTGATCAGAAATATTAATAATATTGACCTCTGCTGCACAAAACCGTAATATCCGTAATTAAATTAAAAAAATATATACAAATTTCTTTAAACCAGCTTATTACAACGTAGCTATTAGTTCACTTCAGAGTCCTGCAGCATGTGTAGTACAGCTTCCGGTTCAAGTAACAGCTGACCGCACAAAAGACAGTAAAAGCTGTGATTTACGACTTCTGCAACATTCTCCGAGACAATAAAATATTGTAAAGTAGAGAAGCAGAGAAACAATGAGAGAGAGAGAGAGATAGCAGTTTCGCCTTTCCTTCGCTAATATTTTAACTGTTCCCGTGGACAAATTTGACGTTTCCCGTGCATTATAGTGTCGTTTACGAGCCGATGTTTTATGTGTTATGAACTGGTCACTGGTCCGAAACGGTATTAATATTTCTCCACGATTCGTCCCGAGTGTTTACCGACATATATATACAACAGCATGGTTGGGCCCCCGACCGGCTCCACTTTAGGGACAATAAAATGCCATCTCACATATACAGCCGAACTATCGTTTCGTATCTAAGATGGAGCCTTTATGGGAATCGGGATTTAGATATTATCGTTTTGGAGATAAAACGGGACGGGACGATAAGTATCGGAGCTTATGTACGAAGTTCATATTAATGGGATATTATATTGATATAGCCACGTGATGGGATTATTCGGGTTCGGCAATTTTTACTTCTAAATTAGTGATGCGCGCAATCGTATTATTTCAAGAATCGATTTTCAGTGTTCGAGTGATTTGCGTAATCGTATGATTTGGTTCTCGAGTTGTTCTCGATTAATAATCGATTATTATTAATCGATTTTTAATACTCGATTCTTAATAATCGATTTTTAATAATCGATTCTTAAAAGTTGTATATGAGTAATCGATTTTTAGTAATCGATTATTCATAATCGATATGAATAGGGATAATCAATGATGTAAAAGCATATTTTGGGTTGGGTTGAGCGACGAAGTTGGGAGAGGGAGAGGGGTGGTATAAAAATAATGTATATAAATATATCTAAAATCGACTATTAAAAAAACGATTATTAAAAATCGATTATTAACATACGATTTTTAAAATCGAGTATTCAAAATCAATTATTAGGAATCGATTATTCAAAATAATAATCGAGATATCACGATTATTTCAAGAATCGATTATAATCGATTATGTAATCCGAATGCGCCCATCACTATTCTAAACAACTTTTCAAAATAACATTTTTTGGTGATATTGGAAAAAACTTTACGCAACATACCAAGTTGAATATACAGTATATGCTCAGCGAATGTTGGATTGTATGGATGGTCTTTAATAATCTATTGAGAAAACAGTTACGGTTTTAGAAAAGCCCTTGGAACCCTTGAAATAAAAAAAAACACGAGACGTATTAGCTTTCAATAGCTACGACCGTATACAATAATAACAAAAGGAAGAAAAATAAAATACATATCAAATAAAGCGGAAACAAAGAATGTAAATTTTTATTTATTATTAATTTTTACAATTAGCAAGCATAGCACATCTCAACAAAATTCAACGCAAAATTTATTGTGAGTAAAAAATTTTGATTTTGGGGTCATTTTTTGTGGTTCCTAAAATTCTTAAGAAGTTATTGCCGTTTAATATACGGGTTTGTGAATATTCGAAACGGCTATTTTGACTATGAAAAAAATAACAAACATATTAAAGAATTTTAGTCAGTTTGACATTTACATTCTTAGATTACTTACATTCTTTATAATTATGTAATTATAAATATCTTCCTGTATATTTTTAAAATGTTTGTTAAATTACAAGAAACTTGCTTAGGCATACAAATAGATTGTTTTCTATAGATTGGCGTTTTTTCTTTCTTCAGTTTTTATGTAATAAACGTTGCGATTAAAGTTTTGATGCAAGCTGATATCTTAGTAACGAATGTTAGCATGACAACACAGTTAGCATGCAAATAATCCTTATTTGCATTCTTTTTTTAAATATCCCGTTATCGTGCTAATATTCATTACTGATATATCCGCTTCCATGAAAATTTTGTTCACAACCTGTATTACACAAAAACTGAAGACGACTAAATCGCCAATCTATAGAAGAGGCTCTAAAAGCAAGAAAAATTACAACTTATGTATAAATGATTCAGGAATATGACACACGTTATTTAAATTTGTTCTGTTCAGTAGGTCAAAGTTATGCGCCTTCAAACACAGGAGTCAAAATTATCGAAATTAGAGATGCTAGTTAGGGCGATTCTCTTGTGCAGGGTCACATATATTTATTTAAGTTTATAGCGCCATCTAACAACACATATGGACTACACACGTCAACAATATGTTTAAAGTAATTTTTTCACCACAACAGGAATATTACTTGAACAAAAGAAATCTCTTCTTGTATACAGATATATTTGTTTGTTTCAAAATTAGATTTCTTTGGCAACATAACGTATTTTTTAATCAATAACAATAGTAAAAAAATAAAAAATAGTATTTATTTCATTGAAATACACTTTCTACAAGCAAGTAAATGAGAGTATTCAATGAAGTAAATATTGTTTTTGTACCAAAAAAAAGTTTTGGTCCATATAAATCAATTCAAGTTGGTTTTATTGATATTTGAGTCAGAATGTCTCATCTCTGAGTGTGGTAATCACGATCGTCTAGCACACAGCAAAATGTTTAATTAGGTACATCATCGATATTAATTAATTTGCAAGCTCTGTCGCCACCGCAAACTGCCTTTGATGTGACAACTTCACAAGAAATCTTTTTTTGAGTTTATTTTCACCGTTCATCAGGCAGTATATATATAACGTACACACGACATCCCTTCCCAGAACAAACATACCAACAGGCAAACAAAAAACAAAACAAACAAGCCGACAGTTCGCAAATGAAACGCGGCGTTCGCGGGATATCCCTCAAAACGAAGGTACATCCGAACACGTATCCACATACAAAAGCCGGCAAACATTGATTTGCCCGGTTTTGATGGCGAACAAAGGAGAACCGGACCTCAGAATTAATTGCCGCCAATAACGTGAAAGTGGTCCATTTATCACTCGGGCCGCCCCCTCTTTGTGCCGGGAAGAATCCCTGTCATATTTCATCAACAAGTTTTAATCAGAATTTTAAACAATTAATTAGTTTCATCGCGCGACCGGAGCAAATTTTATGTCGACGGCTCAAAGTTTAATACGCTTTTTCCGACGATAGATGGCGCTAGCGACGACGAAGCAGAGACAGGTGCGCTGCATGGCGCAGTCGGAAGAAAACGAAAATCTGAAAACTTGAAAACTAGGCTTTAGTGTTTACTGTGGTTTATGTCGAAGGGGTATAGTTGGTTGCTTATAGGTAGTAGTTTTAGAAAACTTTAGATGACTGTTAGACATGTCCATCGGTTCTCGCTGGGGTGTAACAATAAACTGAAACTCTTAACAAAATTTAGAATATTAAAATTTAATTAATTTACTTCTATGAAACTAGACGGTTATAGGTTTCTTAACGGGTATTTGTGGTGATCGAGTTTATGCTTTTAGGCCCCGCAGATAATGACTAACATATATGAAGAGGTTCTGAGGTTATGGTTGCTCTTTAGACGTTTCGAGCTGGCAGCCATGACGACGCGAAATAAACAGCTGTTGGAATGTTGAGGAGCGTTCACATATAATTTTTTCAAGAGTATAGTTTAGTATAGTTTTTCAAATTCGTCTCTTGTATCTCAGTCTTAGGGGCCATTTAAAAACAATTCGGAATTGAAATGACTCATGAGTTTATCATACTATACAGCAGTGTCAAATGCTGATATGCTGACAATACTGTCAATAGAATAAAAGTATTTTTCAAATCCTGGCTAACTAGTTTTATATTAATGCCGACACGACCGATCTCAATCAAATAGAGTTTGCTCATGCAACTATTAATTTTATCAAAAAATGTCAGATATCAATTATTGAAAATTTCGTCTACTTTAATTTGTTATTTAACTGTTTTGTCAATACATATTACAGTAATGACAGCTCATTCGCAAAATCGTTGAAAAATGCTAAGAGTAAATATGAAGTATTGTCCCGATACCTTTAGTAGTTTCTATCTAATGTTTTTTTTTTCAGGACAATTGCAATACTTTGTCACACTACGTATGACAAAGTAAAAAAATTAGAAATCACTGACATTATTTGTAAATAACATAAAATTTCGTAAAATGGTTATTGTTTCTTGCATGAAAAGTTTTTTAAAGATGAGCATACATATTTAGTTCCCAGGATTATTCTTAGTAGATTGAGAAAAAATTTCTTGAACGTCAGATCAAAATGTTTACTGAATCTTTGATGATATTATTATTATTAAAATTATTTAAAACCAAACTCTAACTAAAAAAACTTTATGAAAGGTTGTCCATCTGTGTTTGTATCAAGATCTACGAAAATATTAAACACAGCAGAGCAAATTTGTCAGCATATTTAATACGTAGGATCTGGAAAATCCGTTTCTTAACATTTTCCCAAAGGTACAATTTCAATATTTTTAATTTTTATCTTTAAGCAATTCTTCATTCAAACAATTCTATGTTTATCATGCATCTACATATTTCTTCTTTAATATGGTGTATAATTTGTTCTGCTAAACTTAATCCTTTCGGAAATATTGATAAAAGCATTTTTCCACAATTTTGACAACTACTTGTAACTATTATCTTAATTTACCATGTTGACAACTTTTTCTGAGATATTGTATTTTAAAACTGTCAAAAATGTCACAGAAACGTGCATTATGCAAAATAGTCCTACTAAGACATGATTACAAACCAAGAGACTCAGTAGAAGAAAAATAGTCTACTTTTTTGTTTTGTTTTGGTACGTCCTTATAGACAATGTTGTTTGGCCTTTGAGCATTACAATAATTTCTGAATGTATAGTAATGTCCGCAATTAATGTACTATATCCTTAACCTAGGACGCTCTGTACTAAAAAGAAATCTGATTTGGCCAAGCACATGACTTTATCATACTATTTATAAAATTAATAGTAAATGAGATTCTATTTGATTGAGATCGGTTGTATCTGCATTAAAATAAAGCTAGTAAGCCAGGATTTGACAGATAATAATGATTATAATAATAATAATGATAATAAATCTTTATTCACAGAAAAAAAAAACACTAAACAAAATGAAAAACGCAATACAAAATACAAAATGAGCGAATAAAGATCGGTTACATGACATGCCACTGTATTGAATGAACAACTGTGTGTGGCTTTAATTTAATGAGTACGCATACGCTTGAAGCCCAAGAAAAATAAAATTAACAAATCAAATAATACAGATTGCGAAACCTGAACAAACAAAAAATATCGGAAAACCATCCCTCCTTAGCACAAACTACACCAATCTATCAATACTCATCGAACAAATAAATTCCCTAGAATGGCTGCAAAACTCTGTCCAACGAAAGTACACCCAACACGTTAACCCCCGCTTTCCTCAGATAAACCACAAACATATTACATATCTTTGGTGCAACACTCCATAAGGCAAACCCAAATCTCCGCCCCTTGTAAAATAAGAATGTGAATCAACTCAGAATCCGCATGCGAGACCTTCAGTACAGAGTGCAGGTAGAGCTGTCTTAGACTCATAAGCTGATTCCTTATTTTTCTTTTATTTTAGTAATCGCTACATGTTTTGTGTACTACTGGGCACTTCTTCAGGCGCTATAGGAAATAAGAAATAACTTACACAATTGACAATCAAATTAAACTCCAAAAAACTCAATTGTAAAAACTTACATTTAGTTAGGGAGTGAGACTACAGAACAGAGTTGTTTTCGTAAAAATATCTACGATTATCAAAACATCAGCGTTTGACACTATGTACCTACTGACATTAGAATGAAACTTGGGCAAATCTTGGCTACTAAGATGCAGACGCGACCGATCTCAAACAAATACAATTTGCTCATGCAGCTAAACTATTAATTTTACCAAAAAATGTCGTAGACATTAGTAATTCAGAATTTCCTCTACTTTAATTTATGATTTAACTTTTTTGACGGTTTTACAGAAATGGCGACTCATTTGCAAAATCCTTGAAAAAGGCCATATTTTCGCTAAAATCTCAAAAAAAAATTCGGCACGGTTACAATATTTTACATACAGCGTACGATAAAGTAAAAAAAAAAACAAAAACCCTCCTAGCATCTCTACAATGTATAGTTTAACGAGAGAGCAAAAAGGAACGGAAAAATGAAGGTCGAAAGTAAATCAAACTCGATCGAAAAGTGAAAATCTAATCCCCCGAGCTGCCTTCGCACCTCTCGTAATTTACGAGGCGAGCAGCTCGTTCGGGTTCTCTCCTATGGACGGAATTTGTTAAGGACAAGGCGTCATTTATCTTTCGCGCTAGCCAGCTAGCCATCTATCAATATAATGCCGGAGATATGAGCTGGAGATGTGACGGTTTTCTCGCTGCCTCGTCGTCGTCGCGTCCAGATCATCCTACACCCCGTCGATTTCCATGAATAATTCTACAGGGCGTTAGATTCGCATGCATACACACATTCCGGAAGATACTCCGCAACCATATTCCGGTCTTTCAGCTTTTGTTTGATAAGTAATATTGGGGAAATGTTTTAGAATACGGAAAATGTGAATTTTTCTATGATTTTGGTGTGTTTTAAATTTAATCATAATAATAAAATTATAAACCCCTAACCACAACAAGTATTTTAGAACCTAAATACGTATTTCAGCAACTATGTTGCCATCTTCAGTAGAACCTAAAAAGAGGAAAAGAGAGATTAGCACTTCATAGTATCTTTACTGGATATTGTCCGAGCAAATCACTAGTGGAAGTGACGTCCATGTAAAAAATTACCCTATATATACCGATTTGTTGTTCACACCTCAGTGAATTTTGATCATTGAAGCGTAAAAAACAAGTTTTAATTACAGCAGGTCAAACAATGGCGAACTAGGTATAGGACCCCTGTCTGAATTTATTAATTTATCTCTATTCAAGTGAATAAAGATACTTTCCAAGCTGTTTAGTTCCCTATTATTTGACACAGCTTTTACAAGTTTTAAGTCATCTACAACTACTTTATGACCTGTGTCTAAAATATGTTGAGCCACACTAGATTTTTCAAAACGATTATATTTAAAATAAGCTACATGTTCTTTGAACCTAGTTAAAATTGTTCTTCTAGTCTGGCCTACGTATTCTTTTTCACAGTCATGACATTTGATACAATATATACCAGATTTATCAAGTACATCTACCTTATCCTTTGGGTTTCCAAGAAGGTTTTTTATGCTATTATGAGTCGAATATGCTATACAGAGATTTTGTGATGTAAAAATACTTCTCAAACCCCTTGTATATGCACAATCGAACGGTATTTTAACATATTTCTTCTTTTCTACAGACAAAGTATTTAAAGTAGATATTTGATTTACATACATTTTTTGATTCTGCTTCTTAATCATTCTATCAACTATTTTCTCAGGGTACCCATTATGTATGACAACATTCTTAATAAACAATAATTCTTGCTAATATCTATCTGCGGACAATGGAAATTTCAATAACCTATTTACTAAACAACTAATAAAAGACAATTTTGTTGAAAAGGATGCTGCGAATCATTAGGGATAAACCTGATTGTGTTAGTATCTTTCCGATACACGTCAATTTCTATTATATTTTTGCTATTCCTGACTACCAGAGTATCTAAAAATGGAAGTTGGCCGTTAACTTCTTGTTCTACAGTAAAGTTAATGGTGTTGAATTTAGAATTCAAAACGAGAAGAAAATCTTGAATACTGCACTTCTTGGTTTCAAAAATGGCAAAAACATCGTCGACATACACACATGTGCCCTGAAAGGCAGAATTTTGAGATTTTTACTCAATGATGTAGCTTTTCCTGTGGGCTAACTGACTCCCACTAATTCTCAAATTCGCATTTATTATCATTAGGGTAGGTTTTTCTGTTTCAGCTCACATATTATAACGCCTGAGCTGCACTATACAAGTTTGATCATTTTCCAGCATAGTGTCAAACGCTGATGTTTTGACAATACCTACTGTCGATAGAATCAAAATATCTGTCCAATCCTGGCTAACTAGTATTATTTTAATGCAGACACGGCCGATTTTGATCAAATAGAATCTCATGCAGCTAAACTATAAATATTATATATAGTATGATAAAGTCATGTGGCTGGCGTCATCAGACTTTTTATTTTATTTTCTAGTTCTTAATTCAATATTGAAAATATTTATTATATTTAAATTGCGCAAAGAATTATCTTTTGTATATGAAAAGATTTTACGGTAAGCATTATTTAAAACATAAATTCACCCTCAAGATTGCGTAATAAAATATTGAAATATTCCAGTTGCGTCGAGTAACCAAAAAGCGACGAATGATACGATCTCCATTGTATGGCGTTATTTCGGAATGGGTTGCTGCGTTGACGGTATGATTAGACGAGTCATTTTACGGAGAGCAAAGGTAACTACGATATGTGGTACAACACAATTTGAGTTACCGTCTAATCGTACTTAAGAGTAAATGTCAGTCACCGGCCTCGAAAGTTAGAGGAAACTGAGGGGCGAGAGGAGGGAACAAGCCGCGCCCATTGTACACTCCGCAGAAAATGCAGAAACACTTATTAGGGAATGCCGGCTTCACTTTGAACAAGGGCTGCGGCGAAGATCAAAGGAGCCGGCGGTGTTGACTGGCGCCGAGCCAGTCTACGGCACCGTCGCTTTTATTCCGTTTACTAATAATTTTGTATTTGTAATTCTATCGCATATAGGCTGATATTCACACATAATATACTTATGTTCTGAAATGCGTTTCTTGTATATTTTAAATGCAAATACAATTCCACAAAATAATACAATGATACAAATTAATTAATTGCTTTATTATAACATTCCTATTTTACTACTAACTATGGTCGAACATTTTACGTTTTGTATGTTGAAAAAATTTAGTTTTGCTAAAACAGAGGTTTACTTACATAAATCATTTATTACTTTACATTTATTATTAGACAATAAAACATTTATTATTAACTAATATTCAGTTAGCTCTGAGGTAACGAACAGCATGGTTCGCTAAGACAGAAATTATGAACTTTGACTCACGGCATAACCCGGTAACTACCTATTTATCTTCTAAATGATTCTGGCCGTATAAGCATTTGTACTAAGTTACTTATTTAAAACCATTTAACGTTTTCTTTGTGCATCAATAATCAAATGTTCAAATGATCAAATGTCTCGTTCATACTTAGCAGAGATCGATACTTTCAGGTAAAACACACCTCATAAAAATTCCAATTTTTTCACTATGTTCACTAACCAAAAGTTATCTCTTTTGAATTTTTTATCGCTCCACTTTTAATTCTTTAGCGGTTGACGCAAGTAGGTGTAAATATAGTATTCCTATTTTAATACTAGCTACAGTTCATTTTGAAATTTTGTTAGGTAATATAGGTACTTCACTTTTGATTGTATGTGAAAAACTAGCGATTTCGATAAAACAGGCAGCTGTATTTATATGTATAAGTCATTTATTATATATTAAATAAACACATGTACAAATATTTTAAAATATAAATAACAAATGTCATTTACGTCTGCAATGGCATCTGAAAATAAATACAAATTAAATTAGAATAACCAGTTATTTACATATTTAGAAATTAAGTAGTTTCAGCTTATGCCCTGCATCAAAAGTCATATTTGATGACGTTTCGCGAACCACGGGTGTCTTGAGAGCGAATTGAAATTGAATTACATAGTTAGCCAATATCATTTTGCACTGAAGTTTGTAGTTCATAAAACGTTAGCAATTATGAATTTTCATTCTTAGCACCCTAGCCGTGAAAGCCTTCGTACTTAATTATATTTTCCGTCGATCGTTTATTTATGAGTCAGTTTAGTGAATACGAAATCGTTTATTAAAGTACTACATTAATGCACGATTTCTATTAATGCATGATTTGGTATAGCCAATCACAAGACGCAATGCCGTCGTTTGATTGGCCAATCGAACATATGTGAAATGAAACCTTCCAATCAAAACATACCGCTCTCTAGAACTGTCAGTGTCAAATTACATAAATGGTCATATAACCTAAAAAGACATCGGCGAAGAAAAATCTATGTAGACGACGCTAGAAGAATACGATCGACGGAAAAATTTTGTAACCAACTCGAATATTAAACAGCGATTAATGATCTCGACAATTAACGCGCTCGCTTCGCTCGCGCGTTAAACAGTCTCGATCATTAATCGCTCTTTTTAATATACTTGTTGGTTAAATAACTATTAATTACCATTTTACTTTTCCTTTGCGCATCTATTATATATAGCGGGTCACGTATATTCATGGTTCTGGTGTAGCGGGGATCAATAATTTCGGGTAAAAGACAATCCATATAAAACTTTACTAATTTGGGTTCCATATTGTCTAACCAGAAGTTTCCATCTCTTTCGATACGTTCTACTTTTAATTTAGTGTCGGGGGACGTCCACACAGCTAATAAACATGCTTCTTTTTGGGTGATTCGCAACTGTCCCTGTATTTGATAATACCAGCTATGGTGTGTGTTTAACTCGATGTTTTTAGTAGTTTTGTTTTCTCTCCAAATTGTTATTTTTTTTTGTTGTATTGCATCGTTAATTTTCATATTAAATGCTGAATATGGACATTTAATTTCAACTAACGTCTCTCTGTTAATTATTCCATCAGGTGATGCTCCCAAAAAATGAAATTCGGCATCTACAAATAATCCGCAGTTTTCTATTTGTACCTGTAATTGTTTCTCCAATTGTCGCAATGCTATTGTCTCGTAGTGTTTGCCGTGCTCCAATGATTTAGCTGAAATAGTATTTTTGTACAATAGATTTTTTACAATTGAAGAACAACTTGTTTGCGGTCGCTTTCTACAAACTGCAAAGAAGTTAGAAGCAGTTATCATGTTTCGACGTTCGTCAAACCAAAGTTCGCTGCCTGACTGCAAACGGGTTTCCAATTCAAGCTGTGCTCTTTCTTCGACGGATTTATGAATGTCGCAAAGATGTTTTTTTTTCCTAATTTCAAATTCTTCACTATCCATGTCCGGTTGTTGACAGTGGCTACCATAATCTGATTTATCCAAGGTACTCGATTTATTTGAAGTACGCGTTTTATGCTCCTTTCTGAAGATCTGCGATCTTGCGGAAATTTTGCGCCGACGGATCTCATTTATCATCATTCTCGCAGTACTTTTTCCTGTTGTTGTCTTGTGCAGTGTGTGGTGAGGCAAACCCTTACTATTGTGAGCAACAACTGCGGCATAACATCGCGTTTGGTATGAATATCCCTTTGAATAATTAATTCGTTTACCGCCCACATATTTGGCGATGATGGAATTGAATTGCTCCACAATGTTGCTGTCGATGTCGTGAATCAAACTTTTAGCATGGTACGATAATTGCGCCTGTATGCCTGATAGTCTTGCATAAAATTCGGTGCACGCCTTCAGTCCTATAAATAAGTTACGTTCTACGGTGTCATCTTGTTTACTGCAGAAATATTTATCGCATGCAGCATGGTCGCCAAATACATGGTTAATGCTGTTATTTATATTTCGCTTCAAATTAACAATTTTTTGGTCCTTCGGTATTTTGGATTTTTTATGATGGTTTACAGCACCTACAACGGCTTTTCGTAATCTCAAGATTCGCTGTGATAGTAACTTTCGGTACATCAGTGGGAATCGAGTATCTGAAGTCATCTGTTTTAATTTATTACAATAATTTCTTAAAACATGATTGCGACATTCGATTTTTTCGATTTTTGACCCATATGGATTAGAATCGATCAATTTTTTATAGGTACTGCTATCTCCATCTGCTATAAGCGTAGTGTACTTTAATCCATGAAGTTGAATGCTTTGTTTGAACCCTTCTACGATAATGGCAGATTCCATACCAGTAGACGCCCCTACATAATTTTTAAAGCATGTGTGTTCCTTAGGATCTACATTTTTGCTGCTTGCCTGAGCACATAAAAAGCAATATTTATTTTTCACTCCAATATACAAGACTTCTCCAAACTGATGGCCTACTATTGCCGCAGCTCCAGACAGAGCGCTATAATTATTTCTATAACTCCTCTTCGACCAGCAACCATCCGCAACTACAGCTATACACGGCACACCATCTTTGTCTACCTGCCCATTCCGAATTGCATATTCAGCTTCCTTTTTCCCGGCTTCCTGCATTTTGACTACTGCGGTTTGTTCCCAACCTTTGCTGATGACGGTATGATACTTTTTGTATGTATTAGCAGTCATGCATGGAACATTTAAAGTTGTTAGCAATTCTTGTAGATTATAGAAACCTCCACCAATCGACATTATACCTTCAACGGCTAAGGTATTTATGTCATCCACGTCGTATTCAGGAATGTTGTTGGTGCGCCTGATAAATTTCTCATTGCACATATTACACTTAAATGTTATGAGAGAATTTAATCCTTCACATTTCTCATGTGTAATACTGATGTTCTTTAATCCACAACTAAACTTAGGGTTGTGTGAATCTAATTCTTGCATTTGTTGAAAGAAATAATGTAGATCAATAATTCGGCGGCCATCGATCAGAATTGGAGGTTTTAGCTACAAAGAAAGCATTTATTTGTTTATGTATTTATATGTATGTATTATCTAGCATCTCAACTGTGGACATACATTCAGGCGCATGCCAAACAGGGTTGGCCGCCGTCCCGTGATCCCTATAACCGTATGACTCCCCCATATGGTGCGAATGCATACTTAGCTCTCCCCTTCCTACCATTTCCTCTCCCTCGCCCACTTGATGGGGAGACATACGGTATAGGTATCTGAGCTGCGCCAGGTCCGACATGGCTTGTAATATAATGGAAAATGGAATAGATACAGGTGTACCACCCTTTTACCCAAAGGTAAATGTCATACTAAGTATTTTTATTCATACGTATCTATCTGTGTTTTCAACTCCGTAAAAATTTACCAGCATTTGAAATATTAGCAAAACAAAGAACAATTTATAATATAATACATATCAAATAAAGAATAACATCATCAATACACATTAAAATAATAAAAAGTAAATAAATGTAAGTAGAAAATTACAGTTAAAAAAATTGAATAAACAAATGAATAAGTAAATAAATTAATATGAAAGTGTTTAGTGATTTTTTTCTCGAAACTAAATGTCATTCAGAGTAAAAAGTTTCAGATGGATTATTGCTTTTTTCGGTTCCTTATGAAGTTAGAGCCATTTATTATACGGTTTTGCATATTGTAATGTATGTATTTCCACAATAAACATTATTATTATTATAAATAAAATTGAAAACAGCTGTAAATTTTAAGTATGTAGTTGAAAAAATAAGTCCATATAAACTTTTTTATTGAATATAGTATTGCCCATCTAAAATATATATATATATATATATATATATATATATATATATATATATATATATATATATATATATATATACGGAAAGAAGTAGGACAACCTGTATATTCCTGGAATGAAGCAATCACCCCAAGGACCCTAATATTGCGATAATGAAATTTTGACAGAATCAAATAGCTTTGTGTTGTTTACCTGATTCCGTCAAATGCTCGCTCATTTTTATACGTGCTCCTAAATGTATGCCCACAAGTATATTTGCTGACTTGTATATTAGAAATTCTACGACTATCCATATTTCCATACCTGATGTTCAGAGGACGAGTGAGGTGTATTATCACGTTCAGGCGTTTTGTTACTATCTGTCGACGAGCAGGCGATGGGTGCATCAGATTCCTGTACGAGTAGAAACAACAGGTTAACAAATGTTGAATATATGCACGGTAACCCTTTCTTGACTTACGTAAATATAATGTTGTGACAATTCGCCGATATTCGTTATTATTGGTGGCTGTAATGATAACACACATATAAATGAATTCGAATATTTTAGTCATTATACATTTCAGTACATATTTTCTTACGTTTTCTATTTCCATTCCAATACTTTTGTTTTGATCATTTCTTGTATTTGCGTTGTTTTAATAATGCTCGAAATAAATAGATGCTTTAATTGAATAAAAAATCACGACACAAGAACCGAAGTATTCTTATAAGTAAATGCTAAAAGTTTACAAGAAAATATATATTTTTGGTATATTTTTTCTAGTAAATTGATATTTATTTATTTTATTGCATTACTTTTATATAAATACGCTTATATATAAATACGCGCATACAGTAGACTCTCTAACGCGGTTCCTACAACGCGACTTCCTACCAACTCGCTTGCGAATACATCATATCACGCGATTATCGTACAACTCAGATAGTCAACATTTGCGATCCTCAAATTCCTATAACGCGTTTTTATAAAACGCGTAGTAGTATTATACCGCCTTGTAGGAGAGTCTACTGCGTGCATACCTTGTGCAATTTAAATTTTACTCTTCAAATATGTTGAAGTATCTTGTAAATAAAGCCTAGTCCCCTAGTCCATCGGATGTCAGACTTAGGTTCAACGCAAAAAAAAATACTTCGTAAATGATGTACCGCAAGCAATCAATCAATACTGTGTATTGTCACATTTACATATATATATACTTACCAGATGACATGACGTATTAGGCGCAAGACCTTCTATCAACGGATGTATAACTATAACACCTTTCGAAAAGTTTTTTGAAACATACGGTAATCCCGCACGCTTACACCTACAACAGAGTATTGCCCAAATTAACTAGCGGAGTGTGCGTTTGTGTACGATATAGACAAGGAAATATTTGTATTATAATTACACTACACGTATAATATCTACATATACACTTACCGCAGGTACTGTCGCAAGTTGTTAATCTTTTTAGACCGCGGGGCACATAAAGGCAGCCGATTTTTTAGTTTGCCCATATTGCAAGCGTTCGTTACTACAAAACAACAAGTGGAACTAAAGTCAGTTTCTGTTGTGCCGAAATTCAGTTGCGGAAAAACATGCAGTCTTAATTTCTAAGCCGGTCGTTGCAATCCATTTAGGTACTCAGACGGCTGGCGCCACAAGCACGGTAAAATTTATTTTGCTTGGGAGTGTACCAGTTGAATTTGATTGGTCGAAGCGAGTGATGTGGCATTTGTCCCACAGATGGCTGCACCGTACGACGGTATTCTCGTCTGATACACGTGTTCAAAAAAGCAAGGATTAAGTCGTTACAACATTCATATTTTGCTGCGATTTTTTTTACATAAGTTCACGAAGGTTCAATACAAAATGTTGTAATATTGCTTTTTTGATATTTAGCTCTGATTTGGAATAAAAAAATAACAAAAATTACCAATTATTGGCTTCTTTAGAAAGATTTAAAAGAAAAACTATAACAAAAATGAAAAAAGTGGCATTAGTAGCCTCTGTGTTATACCTTTATCTATAATTTAATATATTACATGTGAATATTAACTCACAACTAAGCTCAGTATGTTTGCTTTTATGTAGTGATGTTTTGTAGTACGCTACTACCTCTAGTGATTCCTCTTAAGGATATTTAAGTCAACCATCTCTGATGTAAATTTTAAACCAGCCGCTAATGGCATATCGTGTATTCAGACTAAAGTATACAGAGCTGCCGTCCTTGGGTGGTATCGTAAGGTTACGCCTGGGCGTGGCTATAGTTTTTTAACTTAAGAAATTACCGCCATCGTGTATTTACTATCTCCGATTTTCTTATAACTTACAGATGTTAATTTATTTTTGTTCATAGAGTATACACGGGTTATTGCTGAATCATCAAGTGAATATCAAGTGGTGGTTACTTCTCCCATGACATTTAGTTTTTCTCATTTTTAAACCTTATTTTACCCATAGAAAAACACGATGATTATATTATCAGTTATGTTTTAACCATTGCAGCTATGTGAATGTTTGAAGTCGGTACAACTTTACACCCTTACACAAAGCCGCCTGTATACAGTCCACAAACAGACTTTAAGGTCGTATACACATCTCCGTGAGTGAATTAGCTCCTTCGGGAGACACTTTGCGCTTGTTATTCTTCCAACTTTTCCGCCGCTAATTCAAAGTTTTCCCGGGGAGTTGCCGGATTGTTCATCCCGAAAACCCCATTCTCCCGATGTTAATAAACCCTCATCAATTAACTGGGTGGTAGCTCCTCATCTCATTCTCATTCTCTCTCTCTCTCTCTCTCTCTCTCTCTCTCTCTCTCTCTCTCTCTCTCTCTCTCTCTCTCTCTCTCTCTCTCTCTCTCTCTCTCTCTCTCTCTCTCTCTCTCCATCTCTTTCTCCCTCTCTCCTACGAGCAGGGCGCCAACTTTGCGAATATGCACAAGTTCGTTCTGCTCACCAGACTGTGAATGATACACAGAAGACATCTTGGCAGTGGAGAACCATTTCCCCACTAGGTACTGCGAAAGATGAAATCGGACGAGACACGACGACGAGGTGTTTATCTAATTCGCCTTCTCCTCGATGACTCCATATGGCTGTATGGGAATGTCTTCGAGACACTACGAGGCGGTATCGTGATTGTTTTAAGCAATTGGTTCATGTGGGATGTACTGAAGGCAACTACGCAGATAGTCCGCAGGTATATAGTAAATTTCAGGGGTGATCGATCATTCATCGCTCAATAGTGTACGAACGAAGATTTGGACGTAACGCGTAGATTGTTTAGTCGATAGGCAACCGAACATAGTTCGCAGTAAATGGGTTGTTTACAGAAATTGATATTATAGGAAGTAAATTAAAAAGAAAAATTTGTACTTCTTAAATGATTTTTGCCTTAAATGGATTTTGTGAATGGATAAAGATGATTTAAAAAGAAAACGTGGTTTTGGGAAAATATAAAACTTTAGAGCATAGGAACTTGACATTTTAACTTAAACACCTCATTATCTTGAAAAAAAAAACGCATTCAGCGCAACAAGTACTGACATAGTCTTACCATACTCCTTACAGTTCTTAACCTTTTTCTTCATTTATCTAAAATACAGCACCTTAAGAACTAAAACATTTACAGAAAAATTCTACATAAACAATAAACATTTTTGTATAGTTTTTAAATTCCACGTAGTTTAGTATCGATATAATTTGTTTCTTATTTAGTTATAATATTCTTTAGAACTCAAAAACTGTAATGATTAGCTCCAATTCATAGGAATAAAATCTGGAGCGGATACCCAATATCATCGTCAATAAATCGACCATAAAATACATGTGAAAAACTTTATTATTAGAGAAAAGGTCACCCGGTATTGAAGTAATTACGTTTTTGCTTTTCAAAATATCTTTGAAATCATTAGGAATTCAACTGTTTTCTCGCCCATTCGGCAGATTTTCTATATCTAATAATAACAACAGTACCAATACAATGCAACGTTCAGTTGGACACTCTGTATAGGTTCTTCCTCATACAAATCAACATGAGAAGAATCTTACAGAATGAAGACACTGGATTTTTCATATAAAGCTACTATGCGGTGTTATAAATGAATTTCACTGTATCTAACTTATTACGAATTAAATTACACTTCAACGTTTAATAAATCCCACACTGTGTTTGAAAGCATATTATTTTTATGTTTATTCATCCATATTGCTAATATCCCCATGATTTTTATAGATTACCGTTTACTGCTGATATTAAACTATCGATATTTGAGAACAGGTGGCTTGTAGAGTTATTGGCGGCGATATATTAATTTTTCGATTTTTGTAGAAGCTAGTTTGTACGTCGCATGTACGTATGAGCGGCGCGCGATATTGAACGCGATGAAAAATGTATTAACCAAGGTGGTCACGTATTTCATATTCACCGTAAATTGAGTACTTAACCTTTTATATGCTAAAAGAAGTATATTAATGCGAGCTCGTAAACATCGTATAACGTTATTAATTTAAGGAGAGATAGCGAGAACGGTGCTATTTATCACTACACCTTTATTTTTTCCCCTGGCAACAATACAAAATGCCAAGTCGATGGAAAAATATTATTGTAAGCATCTGAGTTGATTAACACTTAGACAAATTAATTTTTTTAGAGATTGATAATAAAATATGGCTGTTAGAAAATGGTTTTTTTTAATACACATTTTTTTGAACTACATATTAGATGTAAAGTAGAACGTACGCAAATGTGTCGACTGCTGAGTTTCAGCGTAATATTACTAATTAATGAAGCAACGTTGATATGATTAATTAATGAAGATGGCCCGTCGTGAAGGCTGGTATCCGACACCGCTAAATTTCCCAATAAAACCACCAATGCCTATGTTAGCTAACTCATATATTGATTTACAGTTCGTCTACATTAGCTGGCGATGAATGTTTCAATTCAAAATACATAACACGAATAGTTGACCTATAGACCGCCTATTTGGAAGATCAGTGAATCGGTACATTTGTCGATTTTTGTAGAAGCTAGTTTGTACGTCGCATGTACGTATGAGCGGCGCGCGATATTGAACGCGATGAAAAATGTATTAACCAAGGTGGTCACGTATTTCATATTCACCGTAAATTGAGTACTTAACCTTTTATATGCTAAAAGAAGTATATTAATGCGAGCTCGTAAACATCGTATAACGTTATTAATTTAAGGAGAGATAGCGAGAACGGTGCTATTTATCACTACACCTTTATTTTTTCCCCTGGCAACAATACAAAATGCCAAGTCGATGGAAAAATATTATTGTAAGCATCTGAGTTGATTAACACTTAGACAAATTAATTTTTTTAGAGATTGATAATAAAATATGGCTGTTAGAAAATGGTTTTTTTTAATACACATTTTTTTGAACTACATATTAGATGTAAAGTAGAACGTACGCAAATGTGTCGACTGCTGAGTTTCAGCGTAATATTACTAATTAATGAAGCAACGTTGATATGATTAATTAATGAAGATGGCCCGTCGTGAAGGCTGGTATCCGACACCGCTAAATTTCCCAATAAAACCACCAATGCCTATGTTAGCTAACTCATATATTGATTTACAGTTCGTCTACATTAGCTGGCGATGAATGTTTCAATTCAAAATACATAACACGAATAGTTGACCTATAGACCGCCTATTTGGAAGATCAGTGAATCGGTACATCGCACGAATCGATAGACTGAATATACACTAGCTGTCTTAAAGAAGCCATTTTTTGCAAAATCAACTTTTTAAGCTGAAATAAAGTTGTTTCTATGGACTCATATCAACAACAAATAAAAATTGGCTCAATTACAAAAAATAGTCTCTCGCAAGTGAAAGAAAAAATATAATTTGTCGTACAAAATTTGCTTTTCTTAAGGTTCTTTTTCTTTTCAAGTTGGATAATTTTAACTATACGTATGGTGTGAAAGAAAAGTATAAAATATATGGTATTCTAATGCTTAATTTGCATAAAATGGCATAAAATGTAGTAATTTTAACTTTGAATTGAGCATAATTTTGTTGGTGGTATACGTGGATCCGCAGAGACAACTTTTTATCAACTTATATAATGTAAATTGTCTATATGTTAAATTAACCAGAACCACTAAGTTATTTTTCATATAATGCCCAGTAACTACAATCGACTCTTATATGGAGTATAATTAAACACGAATGTTTTATGTAGACTGATGTATTTAGGGAATATTAAACGCTATTGATTTTGGTCATTAAATAATAGACTAAAATGAAACAGTTGATCAAATTTATAAAAGATGTTTGTCACCTAAAAAAAAAAAAAAAAAAACGATTGTTAGATTTTTCCCAGTTAATTTACATGGAATACAAAAAAAACTACAGGTAAAATTACACAATTTTATAGCAAGTGCAGGAAACCTAAATCTTGCAGTAAAGTAATATTTTTATACTATTATTTCACAATCTATAGTTAAAAAATTTCAACTTGAAAAATAATCTAATTATAAAAAACAATTGAAAAAGAATTTAAACATTAGGCGTCTTGTTGATGTTATATGTAGGTTCATAGAGACAACTTAAATCAACCTAAAACTTTGATCTTCTAAAAAGCTCTTTTTGTACACCCTTCTGCTTGGTTGGTCACTACTTATACAGATTGGTATTGTAGATTAATAACATTGTCGATATATTGGAGAATCTGTAATACATGTATTAGAAGTATTTTTAAATACCATTTTCTTTTAGTTACTTTGATATAATAACTGGTGAAACAAATAAATAAACAAACCTCTATTAAATTGTAGACATTCTTTACTGTAACTTTATTATTGTGCAAATAAAAGCTAAAATTACCAGTATAGTGATAATGAAATAATACGTAAAACATATGATTGAGGCCAAAAATTAAATCAGTTAGGTACTTTACAGAAAATGTTCATATAATATATATACATTTGTAGAACAATAATTACATCATTGTATAAATATGTATACCGGGTGGTCCATTAAACTTGAGACTCCTAAATATCTCGAGAAATATGCATGGTACGACAAAAGTGTCTTAAATAAACTTGTAGGACTCAAAGGGGGAAATGAGATGACGATATCAGTTTCATTTCAGATGGCGCTGCAATCGATAAAAATGAGGCTAACTTAATTTTTTTAAATGGGAACCCCCAATTTTTTTATCAAATTCCGATTTTACGCTAAATAGGAAGAATCTTTTGTCTGAAACTATTTTTCGTACGATGCATTTTTTTCGTGCGTAAACAAACCCTATGCGCAAGACGGCCCAACGCGCGAGATACCAAAACGTGTCCCGGTTAGGCACATACCTTCCTACGTTGTACCATGAGTGTCTACTCAGTCGTCGCTTTGACTGCCAGACGGCGAGCGCATGCCATGCAGTGGCAGCGGTCGTAACTACCGCAGCCGTCACAAACCATCCTCAATAACTTTTAATAGACGCATTGTACGAAAGAAATGTTCAGACAAAAGATTGTTCTTATTTAGCGTAAAATCATAATTTGAAAGGGTGGCCATGCTGAGTTAGGGCGACAGCACGAGAAACTTGCACTTCACTAAGGTGCTTCATTTTACTTCAAAGCATACTTGACATTTTTCCATTTTGTTTTCCGTTATTAATTTACATTTTTAAGTATAACTTATCTTTGCGGATACAATCGCATTTATTCGAAATATTTGTTTGATAGAAGGAACGTTTTTTTGTGTCAAGCGACATGTCGTGAAAGACCTTGTATATGTGCATGTAATGTCACTTTCTATAATAGTCACAAGTGTTCTGACCCAAAATTCAACAAATTCTCGAAAAACATGTAATAATCAATCTATTCTACCACTGCAGAAATATATCACAACCAAACGTAGTATTTTTACCTACCTACCTTTTATTTTGTCGGGGAATTGCAAATCACAGATATACAAATTCAAAAGAAAACATCTATATATATATATACTGCCCATCACGATTGATATAGCTACATCGAACGAACAGAATATTCAAAACCGATGAAAGGCGTTATAGATGGCGCTCGTTTTGCTTCACTGCCAGGCTAGTCGTGTCGAATTGTTAGCAACATTTCGAATGAAAGGCTTGCCATGCGGAGCATCAACACGATGACACACAATATATTGTATTGAAACCGCAAACTGCAGAGGCGATACGATTCCGAACAATAGGGCGCGGCGCAGTGCAGCCAATATAATCCTATTTGAAATTTATACACGCTGGTTCCGATATTATTTGCGGGCGCACAACTTTAAACTGTACCGACATTTCTATGGGGATTATTTTAATGCCCGCAAACAGACGCTTTTTGATTTTGACGTGTACCAACACACACCAGCCGGTTCGAATCATTTGCGCACAAATATTTTTTTTTTCGGTTAGAGTTTACTCGTTTTTTTTCGGATATTATTCCCTGGTAATTTTGTGCTGAAAATACATATGGATACTGTAAATTTTAATATCGAGGCTGGTGTAAATATTATATGTTGTATATCGGTGTTTATTTGGGATATGAGAGTATTATAATATCGTTTGTGTGTAAACAGACGAAAAAAAAAATGTTTTAAGGACCGTTTTGGTTCGAACAGATGTGTTTTTATACAAGAAGGGATTTCTTTCCTTGAGAGTGCTATATTTGCTTTGGCTTAAAAATACGTATTCCCCTCTATCTATTTTAGTTTGTTCAGGAGGATTTTTGAAACTTAGATTTTACGTTGTTTATCGGTGGTTGAATGTTATTATTTCGCTTCATGTGCGATTACGAGCAAAGTAGTTGGGATACAAATTATTATTATACACGCTTATGGATCAGATACATTTGGGTAATTAATTATAAAAAGTACAGCCCTCTATCTATTTTAGTTTGTTCAGGAGGATTTTTGAAACTTAGATTTTACGTTGTTTATCGGTGGTTGAATGTTATTATTTCGCTTCATGTGCGATTACGAGCAAAGTAGTTGGGATACAAATTATTATTATACACGTTTATGGATCAGATACATTGGGTAATTAATTCTAAACAGGACAGCCCTCTATCTATTTTAGTTTGTTCAGGAGGATTTTTGAAACTTAGATTTTACGTTGTTTATCGGTGGTTGAATGGTATTATTTCGCTTCATGTGCGATTACGAGCAAAGTAGTTGGGATACAAATTATTATTATACACGTTTATGGATCAGATACATTGGGTAATTAATTCTAAAAAGTACAGCCCTCTATCTATTTTAGTTTGTTCAGGAGGATTTTTGAAACTTAGATTTTACGTTGTTTATCGGTGGTTGAATGTTATTATTTCGCTTCATGTGCGATTACGAGCAAAGTAGTTGGGATACAAATTATTATTATACACGTTTATGGATCAGATGCATTGGGTAATTAATTCTAAAAAGTACAGCCCTCTATCTATTTTAGTTTGTTCAGGAGGATGTTTTAAACTTAGATTTTACGTTGTTTATCGGTGGTTGAATGTTATTATTTCGCTTCATGTGCGATTACGAGCAAAGTAGTTGGGATTCAAATTATTATTATACACGTTTATGGATTAGATACATTGGGTAATTAATTCTAAAAAGTACAGCCCTCTATCTATTTTAGTTTGTTCAGGAGGATTTCTGAAACTTAGATTTTACGTTGTTTATCGGTGATTGAATGTTATTATTTCGCTTATTATTATCGTTTATTAGATACGTCAGCATAACATTACCTTTCTTAGGTAATTGATTAAGAACTTCTCCTGTGATAAGATCACATCCAGGTGCCTTCTTTGTATTCAGGTTTGTCTTGATTTCTCTGGCAACTTCCTTTGGAGTAACTAGCTGTATGGCTTCTTCTTCATAGGTTATATCGCCATTCGTGATCTTACATCACACAATTACTTGGCTACATAAACATATTTACTTATTTAATTTCATAATAAGTTTTTCCTTTGCAGTGGATTTGGTTTGTCCAATCTGTGTCACCTGAAATCAAAATAAAAGGTACACGAGTCAATATATCATATACAGGGTATAAAATTGTCAGCGGCTGCTTAATTTTTCAGATACACGGTGTGTATACAGGGTGCGTATTTAAAAATGCACTCAATAAAACTATAACTTATCGTCTTTTGGCAGGTATTTTCCAAAAAAATCACATTAATGTATGTCTTGTTTCAGAATAAGGTTTAACAAGATATTAGGTGACTACTTTTTTGTCTGTTTATATTAATTATAACAATTATTAAGTCCGGTTAAACTTGATGACGTGTGAAATAAAAAATAACCACAATATAAAAAACTATACTATTATACAAATCAACGCCAGCACTACATTAAATGATCTACATAATTATTACATAAAACAGGTAATTTATACGTTGTGAATTTAAATAACCATACTTATAACTGCAAAAAAATCACCGTTCAATTTTATGCTACGTTAAATTTCACACAATCTCATAAAATCTAGATCTAATTCACGTTATAATTATACACAATTAAACCGAATGAGCGGTTCTAATTTCTAATATGTCGTTTTCCCAGTGACAGGAAACGGCCAATAATATAATTAACATGACTTATTACCGGCGAATGTGTTAAAAAAGGTATTGCTGTTGGTACATAGCCTGTACTAAGTAATTATGGGAGTAGTAATGAAACGCTGTCACAACACTTGTTTTTAGCATTCCCATCAAGATTTAAATCGCTCTATAAAAGCGTTTCTAAAACGAAAGTTTATTGCGGATGTCATTAAAGCACAGGTGTGGAGCAGTGTTTACTTTACAGCAGTAATAATGAAACTATTAATTGGAAATATCTAGATTACAGTCTTCGTGAACAATTACAGTTTTATATGAAATTATGTTATTAATGTTAATATTAATCTTCTCCTTGTAATTGTATCCTTTTTTAGAAAAAATGCTAATATTAAGTGTGAAAAAAATTAAATTGGATTTGAGAATAAACACAGACAAAGGGACGTTTGACGATTTGCGACACTGCGTGCTAAATCCGTCTCTGGAATTAGTTATCGGAGGACCCGGTTCCCTGTGTCTCGTCCTCGGTCTCGCAGTTTTTTCGTCCAAAAGTTTAATTAGAAAATAAATTAATTTCTGGTTGGTAGGCTTGAATCCTCGGGCTGCTTATCCCTTTTCCCTACCAGCCCCCACTTCATCCCCAAACACTCCAAAATCGACAAAGGGGTGAGTTCTTTTTTTTTATAATTCAACTGACAAGGTTTGTTTTTTGTCTGACAATAATTTAAAAGTTTCGAAAAGAAATTTAATCAAAATATCTCGCAAAATAAATTGAGAAGCGCTTATATTACATATATAGTTTTTTTGTGAAATTGTTTCGTTGAAATATAACCTTACAATCACTTTCTGGGCGTGGTGCACACATATTTTTTATCCAATACAACAATATCGTAATAAATTCATACGTTTCTAAAGACTAATCACTAATAATTGTGACATTCGTTCGCCATCTGGTGGATATATTGTGAACAATAATTTTCGTGGCTAAAATTAGCGGAACACCATAATAATTCTCTACCGTACGTTCTTAACCGTACGAAATTTAAAAAAATCTGATGTGGCCAGGCACATGACTTTATCATACCATATATAAAATTAATAGTGTAGCTGCATGAGATTCTATTTGATCGAGATCGGCCATGTCTGCATTAAAATAAAACTACTAGTACTAGACTAGAGACATTTTGATTATATTTACAGTAGGTAATGTGAAAACATCAGCATTTGACACTACCTACTGTCATTAGAATCACAATATCTGACAAATCCTGGCTAACTAGTTTATATGCAGTACGAACGATCTCGATGGAATAGAATTTGCTCATGTAGCTAAACTATTAATTTTACCAAAAAATGTCATAGTCATAAATTATTCAGATTTCCTCTACTTTAATTTATTATTTAACTATTTCGACGAAATTCCAGATATATCGGCTTATATGCAATATCTTTCAAAAATGCTGACTAAAACGCCAGTTCCTTTGGACCCTTGGTTCAACAGAAAGCTTCTAAATATGGAGTGTTGTCATACTACGGATGATAAAGTAAAAAGGTTCTGGTTCTGATGATTAATATATTATATTGGCTTCTAGCATACTATATTTTCGAGTTTTACGCCGTCTTCTGTGCTAACTAAACTTTTGTAAAGAATTATGCTCAATATTCCAAATAAGTTTTAAGGTTAACATACAAGGTTAACATATATATTTATTCGCGAAAACATAACATTGCTATCCGCACTCGAAATATTGTTTTTCAATATTGTTTCAATATTGTTTCACCTAGCTTCTCCATGCATTTGCGTGTTGAATTGACGTTTCGCAAACGCTGACGTTCCAAATACTTTCAAAAACTTCAAAATATCCTGGGCACCTAATATTAATGTGGACACGATTCGATCAAATAGAATTTGCTCCTGCAGCTAAACTATTAATTTTACCATTAAATGTTATAGACATAAATTACACAAAATTTCCTTTACTTTAATTTATTATTTATCTATTTTGATGAAATTATAGAAATGACGGCTCATTTGCAAAATCGTTGAAAAATGCTAAGAGCAAATATCCGGTTCCTTTGGACCCTTTTGAACCAAAAGCTTTTCAGCTCTAAGTTTGGTCATAAAACTTCTAAATATAAACTTTCGTCGCGATACCTTTAGTAGTTTCTCCGGAATCGTCGCCACAAAAATCGTTTACACACACACAGACATACACACACACACACACACACACACACACACACACACACACACACACACACAGACATTTTTTTGGACCTTGGTCAAAAATGTTCAGGGGACCCATAAAGACGTATTTCCGCTAAAATCTCAAAAAAATTTTTCGGCACGATTACAATACTTTACATACTGCGTATGATAAAGTAAAAATGGTTAAAACAAATGTTTTTGGGACTTTAAACAAGCCATCGTTTAAATATATTTTTAATATACTGGGTGCTAATTTTTATATAGTAATTTGGTAAGCTTTCCTTTTTTTAAATAGAACACCCTATATATTATTAATTCATTTTTAATTCTAATACTAATTCTAAGAACTTTTTCAATTTTTTTTTATAAAATTCATTATTTTTTAATGATAAGCTATTAACCAAAAAAAAGCCAAAATTACCGGACTACCTAAATAACTCTCCAACAGTACAAATTAAAAAAAAAATTCAAACAAAAGTTTTTTGGGTTTAAACAGCCTTCCGTTCAAATATTTTTTAATACACGGGGTGTTTATTTTGTCGTGGAAAACTGCAAACCTTTCCATTTTCGAACAGAACACGCTGTATACTTTATACTTTTTAATGCCAAGATTAAGAATTTTATGTAGGAATAATTTTTGTATAGAATGCGTTAGTTATTTGGTTATATCCAATTAATCAAAACTCATAAACTTTTACTTTGACCAAACACGTAAAAAATAAACCAAAATCCAAGAGATCAACAATAATTTATTATCAACACAATTGAAAAGAATTAAATTAAATTTTCTGCTAAATTAAAATAAATGTGTATGTATGTGTGAAAATGTTTCTAATATCAAGGTCAGGAGTTTCGATTAATTGCTCATAACATAAAAATATTGCATTAAAAGAATGTCTACAAAAAGTTGTTAAAATTAATCTTAGAAACGAAAAAAAAAAAAATATGGAAATGTTTGCAAATTTCCATAATAAAATAAACACACTGTATATTGAAAGTATATTTAAACGATAGGTTGTTAAACCCCAAAAAAAAAATATTTTAGTTTTTTTTTGCATTCTGAGAATTATTTAGGTGTTCATGTGGTAATTTTGGTCAAAAGCTTATAATTAAGAAATTATGCATTTTACAAAAAATGATGTCTCTAAAAAGTTCTTCGTATTAATTGTACCATTTAAAACAGGAAAGGTTACCAATAGTATTCAATACAGTAAATGTATTTTGTGCCAAAGAAATATGTTTTGATTAAAAAGAATAAATTTAAATAAATATTTCTTAAAAACTACAAATCTTTTCATCTATAATAATAATTAATAACCGACACGTATACCTAAAAATCTATTAGGTGGGCATATCAAACTCTATTCTTTCTATACACCTATATATAGATGAGTTACGGCCGATATTACGAGTAATTATTTCCCGGTAGCGCTTTCAAGATGAAACCCCTTCGATTTATGTCGGCCATTTGTCGTCATTCTGCTGTTTCCGCGCAGCGTAACGATAAAGTATTTTTACGATACTAATGGCCCAAACGAACGATCCAAATAAATGACAACGACATTATTCTACGCTAAGTACGAGTAGATCCGCGTAGTCGTTGTAGAAACAGACCTCGTCCATTAAAGGCCTGTTTACACGGCTTGAGGAAAAACGTCAAGAGACATCAATTTCTTGTAACATATTTGATAAATCATTGTGCGTATGTATAAATAATAATAAAATCATAATTTATTCAATCCTACCACAGAAATAGTCAGTTTCTAACTTGATACGAGAACAGAAAGTAGTTCTTGACCTCACTCATGCTGGTTGTCATAGAAACGCTTAGGCGAAAATTTGTTCCACCCATCTTCTAAAATATCGTCTATAAGCTCTATATTATTTATTGATATAAAACTTTGCAAAAATAACCTCCTACAAATATTTTATGTTCATTTACTATAATATATTACGTAAAAAGTATATAATTTTCCATACATTTTTAACAGTGTAGTAACGTGTGAACAATACTTGACCTGGATCACATATACAGGTGGTTTTTATTATCGAGAGTAGAATAAAAGTCACAAATTCGACGATTTTGAATTTATAGATTAAAACTAGTAACGTGTGAACAATACTTGACCACGATCACATATACAGGTGGTTTTTATTATCGAGAATAGTAATAAAAGTCACAAATTCGACGATTTTGAATTGATAGATTAAAACTATAGAACAATACTTGACCTGGATCACATATACAGGTGGTTTTTATTATCGAGAGTAGTAATAAAAGTCACAAATTCGACGATTTTGGATTGATAGATTAAAACTATAGAACAATACTTGACCTGGATCACATATACAGGTGGTTTTTATTATCGAGAGTAGTAATAGAAGTCACAAATTCGACGATTTGGAATTGATAGATTAAAACTATAGAACAATACTTGACCTGGATCGCATATACAGGTGGTTTTTATTATCGAGAGTAGTAATAAAAGTCACAAATTCGACGATTTTGAATTGATAGATTAAAACTATAGAACAATACTTGACCTGGATCACATATACAGGTGGTTTTTATTATCGAGAGTAGTAATAGAAGTCACAAATTCGACGATTTGGAATTGATAGATTAAAACTATAGAACAATACTTGACCTGGATCACATATACAGGTGGTTTTTATTATCGAGAGTAGTAATAAAAGTCACAAATTCGACGATTTTGAATTGATAGATTAAAACTATAGAACAATACTTGACCTGGATCACATATACAGGTGGTTTTTATTATCGAGAATAGTAATAAAAGTCACAAATTCGACGATTTTAATTGATAGATTAAAACTATAGAACAATACTTGACCTGGATCACATATACAGGTGGTTTTTTATTATTGAGAGTAGTAATAAAAGTCACAAATTCGACGATTTTGAATTGATAGATTAAAACTATAGAACAATACTTGACCTGGATCACATATACAGGTGGTTTTTATTATCGAGAGTAGTGATAAGTCACAAATTCGACGATTTTGAATTGATAGATTAAAACTATAGAACAATACTTGATCTGCATCACATATACAGGTGGTTTTTATTATCGAGAGTAGTAATAAAAGTCACAAATTCGACGATTTTGAATTGATAGATTAAAACTATAGAACAATACTTGACCTGGATCACAGATACAGGTGGTTTTTATTATCGAGAGTAGGAATAAAAGTCACAAATTCGACGATTTTGAATTGATAGATTAAAACTATAGAACAATACTTGATCTGGATCACAGATACAGGTGGTTTTTATTATCGAGAATAGTAATAAAAGTCACAAATTCGACTATTTTGAATTGATAGATTAAAACTATAGAACAATACTTGACCTGGATCACAGATACAGGTGGTTTTAATTATCGAGAATAGTAATAAAAGTTACAAATTCGACGATTTTGAATTGATAGATTAAAACTATAGAACAATACTTGACCTGGATCACAGATACAGGTGGTTTTAATTATCGAGAATAGTAATAAAAGTTACAAATTCGACGATTTTGAATTGATAGATTAAAACTATAGAACAATACTTGACCTGGATCACAGATACAGGTGGTTTTAATTATCGAGAATAGTAATAAAAGTTACAAATTCGACGATTTTGAATTGATAGATTAAAACTATAGAACAATACTTGACCTGGATCACATATACAGGTGGTTTTTATTATCGAGAGTAGTAATAAAAGTCACAAATTCGACGATTTTGAATTGATGGATTAAAACTATAGAACAATAGTTGACCTGGGTCACATATACAGGTGGTTTTTATTATCGAGAGTAGTAATAAAAGTCACAAATTCGATGATTTTGAATTGATAGATTAAAACTATACAACAATACTTGACCTGGATCACATATACAGGTGGTTTTTATTATCGAGAGTAGTAATAAAAGTCACAAATTCGACGATTTTGAATTGACAGATTAAAACTAGTAACGTGTGAACAAGACTTGACCTGGATCACATATACAGGTGGTTTTTATTATCCTGAGTAGTAATAAAATTCACAAATTCGACGATTTTCATTAAGTTCATTAACCCGTTAACGGCATAATAAAGTCGCAACGCGTATGCGGGCCACTAGATGGCGGCACTTAAGAATGTAGTGCGCGCATAAAAATTAACCGTGTGGCGGCGCTGACGCTCGGTCTATATTTATTTTATAATCCGAGGCCAGTGTTCTTATTTATTAAGTGATCGTTTAGGGGTGCCGTCTTATGCGTCATCGTAAACGTTTTAATCAAACTTTTATTACAACGGCGAGCATTAATTTACTGTCTAGATGGCTTGCTGCGATGGCTAGGAGATCGTAATGTATACCGCATTAAGTAACGTTTGAGGCTTGTTTGCAGTGTGCTTTAAGGGCGGTTTATACTGTCAATCCACAATGTCGGTTAAGTAATATTCTAGTAACTATCTAACTGTGTATTGGGTTTCAAGCAATTAAGTATAGATTATCTTAGAAATAACGAAATACGTGATCTACATTTTTTTGAAAATCCTGTAGAGAAATTGGCGACATTTGTGACAGTACCTATATTTCAAAAATCGTTCATAACGTTACCATTTATTTCAACACCCTACATCACTAGGTAAAGCACAATTTTTTAAATACAATTTGCAATGGACCTGTGAGGGGGCCACCACGATCACCCGATCCTACGCCTTTGGATCTTTTGTCCAGGAAGAGTGTATCAATGACGTTGTGAATCCTTTTATTTATAAGGAAACAAGTTTAATTTATACCTATCATCAGTAGGCATCAGGTCGAAAAAATACTCTAGCTTTAATTAATCTTATGGTTTGCTTATTATTCAAATAATTTATTATTATAGTTTGAATAAGCAATCATTTAATGATGCCCACTTGCACCTTTCAGATATACTGTAATTGGACATGTCGAAACAGGCATGACAGTTTCATCAGCACCTGACAATTTCTGGTATTTGGCTTGTTAAAGAACCAGTATTTAATGAAATTTAACTTTCACAAATGTTGTTGTCATTTTTTTAACATAACAATTATTATTACTCCGAATAAAACATTGTTTAAGCATATATTGCAGTTTTCAAGCTAAATAAACGATTCGACAGTAATTTATAAATGCTAATTTATACACTGGAAAAATGAAAGTAATCGAAATGATATACGCCTTACACCTTAGACTAAAACTCGATACAATAAAAATATCTTTGGTGGGTATCTATGATAGTTTCATGCTGAATTTGGAAAGTATTAGTTTAGCCTAATTTTGCACCACCACATAATATATTGTTGAAGAGACGAAAAGCAATTTAATCAAATTACAGCCTACTATGGTTCCCGTTTGGTACTAAGAAACAAAACTTAATGAACTTAATTAATTATTCTAGGAGTTAAGTTTTTAAGTGAAATTTAAAATTTAAATTAACTTTAATGCTTTTATTGCATTATATTTCTATATTCATCTGTTAATTACGTAGAACATCGCTCAAAAATGTGCCTAACGAACGCGCAAATATCCTGAAAAGTTAACACGATAACAAATTTCTTTGAAGATGAGACAATCGACATGACCTGTAGTTTAATTTTTTTAACTGTGTCCATACGTAAAATATTGTATGATATCCGTATGCCAATATCTATGGAAGCTGCTTTACGAAAACGTTTACCCAAAAATTGTTCCATTCCTAACATGTGTCAAATTGTCTCTCTTTTTCGTATTGATTTCTGCGAATGCCTAAATAAACAAATTAGCGGTTCAATTTTTTAACCATAAAGGTTTAGTATCGTTTACATCCACTTAACTTAACGTAACGTACGAAAAATTATAATTAACGTACGAAACTTTCATCGGTTCCATTTACATTCACTTACCGTAGAGTGCTTGACATTCGCATTTGACAGTGGCTGATCATTGTCACCATATGAAATCTGTCGCTTTTATTGTGGCTTTTATCATACAAATATGTTTATATACGCGGACATTGGATTAAGGTTCCATCAAGCATGATAAAAGTCCGTGTATCGTGCTAAAACTATTGCCAAACAACAGAAAGATAATAAAGTTAAAGACACCTGAGTGAATTTTTAGGTTATTTTTATGTCACCGTCATCCGAATTGTCAAAATCAAGAGCCTGTGATTGGTTCACTTAGCTCGCGGATTCTGCTAAGTTGAAGTTGAGTGAACAATTCCGTACGTTACGTTACTTTTTTCTACGTTAAGTGAATGTAAACAAACACATATAATTCAATGGAGTTGAACATTCACTAATTCTTAAGTTTTCGTACGTTACGTTAAGTTAAGTGGATGTAAACGATACTTGATAATTTGCTGATTTTTTTCCCTTAAACAACTCAACTTTTTTTGTGGTTAGTTTACAGAGTCTCTCTATAGAGTGGCGCTATAGAACTTTTATGTTCGCGGTTATCTCAGAAACGAACTATAGCAGGACAACACACTTCGCGCGTAAACAGTCCTTATTTATTGTGATACTCATCCATTGATGTATAAAAACATAAAAGTTATTTGGAAATTTTTAACAGTGAAACGAATGTATTCGATTCTCTGCGCAGGTTCTTTCCTCTCGGGGAAAGGGGATTACGCGCAGAAAGCGATGTGACAGTTTGCATAACGATTTCAAGCGATCAACTCTCAGGACCGCATTCAATATTAATGTCATTTTCTAGTTTTTTACTTTATCATACGCAGTATAATAAAGTATTGTAATCATGCCGAAAAAAAAAATTGAGATTTTAGTGGAAATAGGTCTTTTTGGGTCCCCTGAACATTTTTGACCAAGGTACAAAAAAATGTCTGTGTGTGTGTGTGTGTGTGTGTGTGTGTGTGTACCCGTTTTTTGTGGAGACGATTCCGGAGAAACTACTGAAGGTATCGGGACGAAAGTTCATATTTAGAAGTTTTATAACTAAACTTAGAGCTGAAAAGCTTTTGGTTCAAAAAGATCCAAAGGAACTGGCTATTTACTCTTAGTATTTTTCAACGATTTTGCAATTGAGCCGCCATTTCTGCAATTTTGTCAAAATAGATAAATAATAAATTAAAGTAGAGGAAATTTTGTATAATTTATGTTTATAACATTTTTTGGTAAAATTAATAGTTTAGCTGCAGGAGCAAATTCTATTTGATCGAAATCGTGTCTGCATTAATAGCAGGTAGCCAGGATATTTTGAATCTTTTCACAGTATTCAGAACGTCAGCGGTTGCGAAACGTCAATTCAACACGCAAATGCATGGAGAATGTGAGAACGCGCGCACGTACAGTGCAACAATATTAAAACATCTTGGTGTCATGTCAATGTGTATTTCGATTGCGGATAGCCATGTTCTTATGTTTTCGCGAATAAATACAAGAAAGATTGTAAGACGGTATGGTAACATTAAAACTTATTTGGAATATTGAGCATAATTCTTTATGAACTTTTGTAGTTAGCACTGAAGACGGGGTAAAAACCCGAAAATATAGTATGCTAGAAGCCAATATAATATATTAATCATCAGAACCAATAACCTTTTTTATTTTATCATATGTAGTATGACAAGGAGGTTTAGTCTTAGCATTTTTGAAATATTTTGCAAATAAGCCGCTATTTCTGGAATTTTGTAGAAATAGTTAAATAATAAATTAATGTAGAGGAAATTCCGAATAATTCATGACTATGAAATTTTTTGGTAAAAATATTTTAGCCGCATGAGCAAATTCTATTTCATTGGGATCGCTCGTACTGCATTAAAACACTAGTATTAAAACTAGTTAGCCAGGATTTGTCAGATATTGTGATTCTAATGAGTGTCTCAGTGTCAAATGCTGATGTTTTGACATTACATACTGTAAATGTAATCAAAATATCTGTCTAATTCTGGTAGTTTTATTTTAATGCAGACGTGGCCGATCTCGATCAAATAGAATCTCCTGCAGCTAAACTATTAATATATGGTATGATAAAGTCATGTGCCTGGCCACATCAGATTTTTTTCTTTATTTGTGGAATTGTATACATATTCCGTTTTGTGATTTATTATTACTTTTGCCGAAAATCAGTTTTTGATAATATTATGCAACACAGTCTTGCCATATCTCTTTTGATACAGTGCTTCGTTGCATAAATTTCACATATCTTTATTTTTAAATGTATTGTGGCCTTTTGCAATTTTATTTTTTACGTATGTCCAGATTAATTCACATGCATTAAACTCGCAATGGGCTACAGATAACCACAATAACTTCATTGCATCTGATTTTTTTTGCTATAGAATCATATAGAATTATAGAAGTATCTCTCGATGATGATTTTTGACAGATACAACAGCTGTGCTATAGAGTTAATTGAGAAAGACATTTCTGACATTGATAATTAATTGTTTTACTTCCTTAGAATAAAACTTCAGCATTTTTGCTGAAGACTTGCAAAACACGTACGCATGCAACTCAGTTTACAGCTCTTCCCTATACATTTGCAAACTATTCTTTTATTAAACAAAGAGCCAACCATTTCTAACCTGCAACTTCAACTAACTGCAAGTTTTCTTACATCAATATAATATATGTACGAGGCTTGTTTAATTAAGGCCTGTGGTGCAGGCTGTAAGCCGACCTCGAATCCTGAGCCTGTTCGACGACGTGACGTACTTGCGCGGCATCCAAAATAATATTGCATATTTATATCGCTTTATAAAATTAGTGAACAGCTGAAATGTATTTCTATTTCAATAGTCTCATTCAAGAAAAGTTTGCGATTGGTTTTGTTCCTGTCGCTATATATCCGCTTCCATGATAACCTTGTTTATAGCCTTTATTGCAAGGAGAATTAGGAAAATTCAAATGCCAAACTGTAGACAAGATCTTGAGTTATACTCTGTGTAAATATGATTTTTTTAGGCGTCTCACTCAATTGATTGCTTTCATTGCTTAGTCATTATCTAATGTATTAATAACTCTTTACATGGCTCTTTAAAACAATCCTAGTTTCACCAGGAAAAGGCCAATAGAGCAATCCAACAAGCTTACCTTAGCCCAATATCATCTCGAACATAACTTTCGCATTACGCCGCATCCATATTACCTTATAATATAATATATGTCACCTTAAATTCGCTACAGAATATCGGTTCCTCTATAATACATACTGCACCTTCTATCTCAGCTGCTAGGCTACGGGCGCGTATTTCATAACACGGGCCCGTCTCGAACGCCACCTCCGGTTGGTTTATTAATATTCTTCGCCAACGTCGTAATGTCGCCTCCGCAACCCCCCGTACAATGAACGCCACTGCCGCGGCAGCGGTGCTGGTTTATGGTGTGCAGTATTAAATTTTTCAATAAGTCCCAGCCCGTAAAAATTGTAAACTAGATTACGCGCCGTATATATTCTGTATACGGGTTTACGATTCGCACCGCCTCCGCTCATGGTGGCGGCGGCGGCGCTGCTTCCTCGATGCAGTATAGTATAAGATGGGATCTTATCAGATATCTCGCGGTTTATACATTTTAACTGTCGACCCCATAAAGTGTCTATAAAGTTTATTGTGTGTGTGGTACTGGGTAGGTGGTTTGAAACAAACCTCCGAAATTAATGGGCTACGATGGGTTGGGTATTCGAAGTAATGTTTGGTGATGCTTTTGTTTGCAGTTTTTAGAGACTTGGTTTGAAACCTATTTAGGAAACAAATAAGAAATATAATTTCTATTACGATAGGATAATATATTACTCTAAATGATTAATAATTCATAAGTTGATATTAACAAATTTTACTAATTTAAGTTGCGAAATTCTAAAATCTGTTCCGCAGAACATAATGCAAGTTTTTCATCACACCAAAAGCAGCCTCTATTCGTAAGCTTCCTTATTTCATTCCTTTTACAAACAACTCACACTTTTCGAAGACGCCATTTGCTGTCTATTTTTGGAAAGTTGGCTACTATATACGGATTTTACGTTCTGGGTACTTTTGTGCTTCATGTATGACTATTTTATTAAACATCTTGGGACCTGAACAGAGTACGTGTTTGCTCCAATAAAAGCTGTTTTACTTATTAATGTATCTATAAATATGTAACTAATAAATTGCCAAATTATATGACTAAATTATTTAACGGACAGTAGTCAGCAGCATGGATACGCTATTTGACAAAAGGACCACTTCAGATTACCAGAATATCCAAAAAGAGTACGCAAAGCTGATATTATTACAAGACATTGAATATGTTGAATATTTACCAATAGATACTGTTGCGATAGTTTAATTACATTATATAATTGAGGCCAGGTCATCCAGTCCATCCAACCTGCAGACAGTTGCTTGGCCAGAAATGCAGACGTCAGGCTTTACAAATCGGAACAAAGACATTCCTTTAAGACATTCCCATTAAGACTTACGTAACAATATTAAATACTGTAGTTAGTTTAGTCTCTTTTTAAATGACAATATTTTGCAGACTGTGGCGAACTTAATAATAAAATTATAAACCCCTAACCACAACAAGTATTTTAGAACCTAAATACGTATTTCAGCAACTATGTTGCCATCTTCAGTAGAACCTAAAAAGAGGAAAAGAGAGATTAGCATTTCATAGTATCTTTACTGGATATTGTCCAAGCAAATCACTAGTGGAAGTGACGTCCATGTTAAAAATTACCCTATAATATGTAAATCAAATATCTACTTTAAATACGTTGTCTGTGGAAAAGAAGAAATATGTTAAAATACCGTTCGATTGTGCATATACAAGGGGTTTGAGAAGTATTTTTACATCATAAAATCTCCGTATAGCATATTCGACTCATAATAGCATAAAAAACCTTCTTGGAAACCCAAAGGATAAGGTAGATGTACTTGATAGATCTGGTATATATTGTATTAAATGTCATGACTGTGAAAAAGAATACGTTGGCCAGACTAGAAGAACAATTTTAACTAGGTTCAAAGAACATGTAGCTCATTTTAAATATAATCGTTTTGAAAAATCTAGTGTGGCTCAACATATTCTAGACACAGGTCATAAAGTAGTTGTAGATGACTTAAAACTTGTAAAAGCTGTGTCAAATAATAGGGAACTAAACAGTTTGGAAAGTATCTTTATTCACTTGAATAGAGATAAATTAATAAATTCAGACAGGGGTCCTATACCTAGTTCGCCATTGTTTTACCTGCTTTAATTAAAACTTGTTTTTTACGCTTCAATGATCAAAATTCACTGAGGTGTGAACAACAAATGGGTATATATAGGGTAATTTTTAACATTGAACGTCACTTCCACTAGTGATTAGCTTGGACAATATCCAGTAAAGATACTATGAAGTGCTAATCTCTCTTTTCCTCTTTTTAGGTTCTACTGAAGATGGCAACATAGTTGCTGAAATACGTATTTAGGTTCTAAAATACTTGTTGTGGTTAGGGGTTTATAATTTTATTCTTTTTAAATGGAAATTTTTTAAATGCTGTTTAATATGGTCTAACGAACTCCACAGTATTATTACTACAAATTGCTTTATGACCTTCTATTGTGCGTCAAATTGTAGATAATACGTGTACCTAAAAAATCATACAAAAACAAAATATATTTTTCATACAAGATAGTACTATTTTGTTTAAATTTTTTTGTGGTGCTAAATCCAACTTTGAGGATTGCTAGCAAGATTTTGTGACGCTACATGGAAGAAAATGCAAAAACTAGTAAACATATTATTTATTGGTGTTTTTTGCTTATACCTAACTCGGAAACTATCAACTTTTCATAAATTGCAATTCAAAATTAACTTCAATATTTAGGTTTGTCTCCGACAAATCGTTCCAGCTCCAACAAATCGTTCAATAGTTGAAAATTTGTCGTATTTTATCAACAATTTTCGTTGTAATTTGAACTTTTTTGTCACTGAATTTGTATAATTTGATTAAATAACTTAAACATCAGTAATTTTTTAAAAATTTTATAATTTCAGTAAAGTATTCGCAGAGAACTTGGATGAGTTCACTAATTAACAGCCTTTAATAATAAATTAGTGTTTTTAAATTTGACCACAAATTGACTATATTATACCTAAAATGTCAAAATCAAACATGCCTCTTATAAGGAAACAAAAAATCCTTTATTACTGATCAAACAATTAGACGAAATTTCTACAAAAATTTAAGGATTTAATCGTCAATTTTTAGATTTTTTACGTAGCCATTATTCGCTGCTGAAATCCATTGCCCTAAACATACTTTCAGGATGTTCGGTTAAAGGACTACGTTTCGTGTTTGTTTACTGTGAACTGCTTTCAAATTTCATCGTGCATTGAATATTTCTCATTTTCCTTAGTTTCACAAAGAAAATCGGCAGCTAAATTTATGAGAAAAGATTCTGACATTTGTCATTTGTTATACAAGTTGGATATTATTTAATTTCGGATAAACTTTGAAAGGAAAAAACTGATAACGTATATATGTTTTATTTAATACTATAAAGACTCATAAACTTGCATACTAAATGAAAGAAGCAAAAAGAAAACATCACATCGAGCATACTTAACAAACACAAACTCCACAACACCTAACTAAAACTTCCATCCAGCCTCGCAACTTTCTCAAACACTTCCCTTTGACAATTCATTACACCCTACAACACCGTACAACACACCCCACCCCCACCCTCATTCGCAACTGCAACTTTGTTGTACGCTGTACGTTTTCCTGCCTTAATCTACGGTTATTCCGATATCCAAAACTTTCCACGGACGCCCAGCGTTCATCACTTTAACCCCTCCTACCCACCCCCATCGAGATTTATACACCATTACAAGGTAAATAATTAGCCAACTACAACATATTCTAACTTAATCCGTCGGTAAATCTTTGTAACTTATCTGCTAGTTATCTTTCGGTGGTATAATTTATATGGGCTGCAAGAGCAGTGCAGAGAGAGAGAGAAAGAGAGGAAGTGACTGAGAGGATAGATACTAGGTAACTAGGCAGGGGTTGTTCGGTATTGATTACCCTTATTTATTCTCAAATGGTGCCGGGGGTGCCGGGGGTGCTGCTCGCTTCTTCCAACAAGGAGTGAGTGTTGGCTAATCTACGGGCGAAAGCTGCTCTTTGGTGTTCGTTGGCCTTTTTGGCGATTAATAGATGCAATCTGCAATGATGAAGGTGGTACAGTGTACGTGTTGGCTATAATTAACAAGATGTGACGCGAAATGCTTTTGTTGTGTGGTAATTTGTTGAGAGGTTTATGGAAGTTTGAAACAAAAGACCGTGTGTTTTGAACCATAGACTACGGTGGATAGAAAGAAAGAAGGAAGCAAGCAAACACAAATTTAGCTTGCACATATAGGTGTGTGTTTATGTACTGTAATCGCACATGAAGCGAAATAATAACATTCGACCACCGATAAACAACGTAAAATCTAAGTTTCAAAAATCCTCCTGAACAAACTAAAATAGATAGAGGGTTGTACTTTTTAAAATTAATTACCCAATGTATCTGATCCATAAACGTGTATAATAATAATTTGTATCCCAACTACTTTGCTCGTAATCGCACATGAAGCGAAAAAATAACATTCAACCACCGATAAACAACGTAAAATCTAAGTTTCAAAAATCCTCCTGAACAAACAAAAATAGATAGAGGGCTGTACTTTTTAGAATTAATTACCCAATGTATCTGATCCATAAACGTGTATAATAATAATTTGTATCCCAACTACTTTGCTCGTAATCGCACATGAAGCGAAATAATAACATTCAACCACCGATAAACAACGTAAAATCTAAGTTTCAAAAATCCTCCTGAACAAACTAAAATAGATAGAGGGCTGTACTTTTTAGAATTAATTACCCAATGTATCTGATCCATAAACGTGTATAATAATAATTTGTATCCCAACTACTTTGCTCGTAATCGCACATGAAGCGAAATAATAACATTCAACCACCGATAAACAACGTAAAATCTAAGTTTCAAAAATCCTCCTGAACAAACAAAAATAGATAGAGGGCTGTACTTTTTAGAATTAATTACCCAATGTATCTGATCCATAAACGTGTATAATAATAATTTGTATCCCAACTACTTTGCTCGTAATCGTACATGAAGCGAAATAATAACATTCAACCACCGATAAACAACGTAAAATCTAAGTTTCAAACATCCTCCTGAACAAACTAAAATAGATAGAGGGCTGTACCTTTTAGAATTAATTACCCAATGTATCTGATCCATAAACGTGTATAATAATAATTTGTATCCCAACTACTTTGCTCGTAATCGCACATGAAGCGAAATAATAACTTTCAACCACCGATAAACAACGTAAAATCGAAGTTTCAAAAATCCTCCTGAACAAACTAAAATAGATAGAGGGCTGTACTTTTTAGAATTAATTACCCAATGTATCTGATCCATAAACGTGTATAATAATAATTTGTATCCCAACTAATTTGCTCGTAATCGCACATGAAGCGAAATAAGAACATTCAACCACCGATAAACAACGTAAAATCTAAGTTTCAAAAATCCTCCTGAACAAACTAAAATAGATAGAGGGCTGTACTTTTTAGAATTAATTACCCAATGTATCTGATCCATAAACGTGTAAAGTAATAATTTGTATCCCAACTACATTGCTCGTAATCGCACAAGAAGCGAAATAATAACATTCAACCACCGATAAACAACGTAAAATCTAAGTTTCAAAAATCCTCCTGAACAAACTAAAATAGATAGAGGGCTGTACTTTTTAGAATTAATTTCCCAATGTATCTGATCCATAAACGTGTATAATAATAATTTGTATCCCAACTAATTTGCTCGTAATCGCACATGAAGCGAAATAATAACATTCAACCACCGATAAACAACGTAAAATCTAAGTTTCAAAAATCCTCCTGAACAAACTAAAATAGATAGAGGGCAGTACATTTTAGAAATAATTACCCAATGTATCTGATCCATAAACGTGTATAATAATAATTTGTATCCCAACTACTTTGCTCGTAATCGCACATGAAGCGAAATAATAACATTCAACCACCGATAAACAACGTAAAATCTAAGTTTCAAAAATCCTCCTGAACAAACAAAAATAGATAGAGGGCTGTACTTTTTAGAATTAATTACCCAATGTATCTGATCCATAAACGTGTATAATAATAATTTGTATCCCAACTAATTTGCTCGTAATCGCACATGAAGCGAAATAATAACATTCAACCACCGATAAACAACGTAAAATCTAAGTTTCAAAAATCCTCCTGAACAAACTAAAATAGATAGAGCGCTGTACTTTTTAGAATTAATTACCCAATGTATCTGATCCATAAACGTGTATAATAATAATTTGTATCCCAACTACTTTGCTCGTAATCGCACAAGAAGCGAAATAATAACATTCAACCACCGATAAACAACGTAAAATCTAAGTCTAAGCTGTGTGTGTTGCTGAGTGAATGTATTGGTTGTTCAGAAATAACCTTGATTCGTTCTCGCATTATAACCTACGTCATGGATGCTGTGAATAGCCAAGCTTGTTCTCTAATCTGCTTTTATTTCGGAATTGCTGATTTTGTGTGTGTAAGATTTAAGAATGTAATTTTAATCCCAGAAGATACTACTTTACCGTCAAGCAAGTTTATTTTAATGCAGACACGACCGATCTCGATAACATAGAATTTGCTCATGCATCTAAACTATGAATTTTATATATTGTATGATAAAGTCATGTGCCTGGCCACATAAGATTTTTTTTGTTCCAAATTATAATAGCATTTCACAATTTTTATGATGTTCTTTACAATCTGTAAGTAAAATTGGTGTAGTAACTCAAAAGTTATTAAGCATCGAAGTATAAATAAACTAGTAAGTTTCCGGAATTTTGTGTTCATCATCATACTTACTAAAAAAAATTTTATAAAAAATTTGATGAGAATTTACGATGGGAATAGTATGTTTTTTGCCCTGCGACAATCAGTGTAATTTTACATCTCAATTGTATTTTTACTATCGTTATTGTATATTTACACTGTGATCTTTACAACAATTTGGCCGGAATATTACACCGGTTTTAATATAATTTTAAGTGATATATTGCCCAATGCGTAAAAATTTAACATCAATTTTAATGTAATTTTAAATGAAGTATGAAGTTAGCGTAATAATTTTACATCAATTATTAAAAGTTATAAATAATTGACTGAGAAAACAATTGACAACAAATTAGACTCTAACAATTAATTTATGATCAGTTCACATGTTCAGCAGAATCACGTAGGCAGCTAGTGAGATGGCTATGATTGTTCCACTGTGTAATCTAACCTCATTATTTTGACAGTTTGGTTTGAGTTGTTATACTCTGAGCTGTTCTTTAATTATTAATCAAAATGAATTATTTAACTAAAGAGGAGAAAATAGAAAATGTGTTGATTGTTGGTGAAAATTATAAGACATGTAGAGAATCGGCAACAATTTTTAATAATCCCAACAAATGTATTCAACAGTCAACAGTCTGTAAGATTTAAAAAGATTTCAAAATGCGAAATTGAAAATGACTTTAAAAGTTCGCATACTCCTTGGGTAAATGATCAAGAACGTCAACTACAGGTAATGCAAACTAAAACACCACAAACTTCTCTTAGAGGAATGGCTCGATTGCATCCTGTATCCGCCACTACAGCCAGAGGAATTTTGAAGAAAAATAAACAAAGACACTACTAGCCAAAATTTCTCCACAAAATGCAAGACCGAGATTTAGATACCCGGATGTATATTGGTTTCTGGATTCAAGCACAAATAGAAGATGATAGATAGATCATTTGCTTTTCAGCGATGAATCCACATTTGCCTCGAATGGAACTGTTAGTTCCCAAAATTGTCGGTGGTGGGCTGACGAAAATCCAAATTTTGTATTTCATGCACGTGACCAATATTCGTTTAAGACGAATATCTGGTACGGCATCTTTAATAATTGTATTATTGGACCATTTTTCTTTCGCAATAATCTAAATTCTGAGAGGTACTTGCATTTTCTTCAAAATGCTTTTTAATGCATTAGAGTTCAGGATTATCCTTTGGAGTTGCGCAGAAGAATGTACTTTCAGCACTATGCTGCTGAAGGACGTTCTCTTTTTTTTTTCATGGCAGGTGGCTGTGATTTGAAATTTGAATATAATTTTTAGTCCTAACTAACCTTTTCAGATAACATTTTCGCTTATAATGAAAATAAAGGCACTTTACTCTTATCATTAATTCAAATTTTCTGAACCAGCCGGTATATGGCTAATAAAGCTAAAGTTTGATAACTGCATTTTTGGATTTAGGCAAAGCAGAAACTTTTATGAGGAATACCATTTTCTGAGAAATAATACAAAATTTTCCCATATGGTTCCAACTTTTTGGCGCACACTGTAGAAATGCTTTCCGATGGCACCTGCGCCTGATTGTTGTCTGCAGTAATACATTATAAATATAATTAAATGTTAACTATAAGAGAAAAAGTTATTGTCTCTAGACTTACTTCTCTAAACTTGCACTCTGGAGTATTCTAGTGCGTGTTTGTAAAAAGTTGGCAACTATGTTTACAATAGCGACGATTGTGAAAGTACTAAATCATCGACTAGAAAACTCAAACGCAGTTTGAATATTTGTACAAATACAAAGAAATACATCAATTTCTTTAATTCACAGTCTATGGTAATAGAACTTTGAATATTCTAAAAAAATTCTGGCAATTTTCCAATTCCCAACGGGTTATTTATATTACCTACAAAAAAAAACGAATCATGACGTTTGACAATATTGACGAGTGGATCCTGCAAACTGACGCCATCGCAGACGCAAAAACGATTGGTCCCTATAGATCCATTAATTGCATACATCACGGTATGCCGATTGAATAAATATCATTACGGCGTACGCGACACATTTTATAATGAAATGGACGGTGGGAGGCGGGAACAACACATAAAACGTGCATCATAGCGCGCGTCAGGTGCGCTCTTAACCGGCTCTCTGCTTTCAGGGCACGCAACGCTCGTAATGATTTTAAAATGCCTCTGCTACTGCTGCGGAACGGTACAACAGTTAGCAGCCGGGCTGTGCAAAAGGTACGTCGGCCGTCTCTCTAGATGCAAGACGTTTGGGCGACTGGCTTTACTTTCGACGCATGTAGCTCCTTTTGTTTATCAGCAGATCCTTCCTGACATAAAAATGGGGATTTCAGCGCGCGTGCTTTTGTTTTGTGTACATTTTTGGGAGTTGATGAGTTGTTTTATAGAAAGTTTTAAATTGAGTAACTGTTTTCAATTTTGAGGCATTTCTTTGATAGCTATTTGGCGATGTTGGTACTTTAAGAAATAAATATTTATTAGGTCGATTTTTTTTAATGAATATATATAATGTGACCAGGGGTACACAAGTTCTCATTTAGTTGTTTTTATTCTTGACTTCCGGTTTCGTGCGAGGCAGATCTTCAAGTCAGCTGAATGACCATAATGCAGTACATTTTTGCCATTTGTACGTGAAGATGGTTTCGTTGAAAATGCAGGCGCAAATACAATAAAACTCGCATTTGCATTAGACTATTTAGAGATTGTTTGCATCTTGTAACCATGATCGTTTCAATTTAAACTCCATCTCAAATTGGCAAAAAATATAAAGCAACAATACAAGTGCACAATTTGTATTTTTTATCTTAAACTCAAAGGCTTGTTTCCAACAAAGCCCAGCAGTGCATCCTTTTTTTTTGTTCAACGTATCATTTTCCGCTAATCTTGTTGACATATTCAGTAAAAGCGAAATCGTACAAATTTATTTATTTTAATTTTTATAGTTTCATAAATTATCAATCTTACAATGCAATCAAAACTACAGTTATAATATGTAAATAGTTTTATAGGAGGCATTTTTCATATTTTTGTTTTCAAAATCCGTAACAGAATCTCCAAATGAATTAGGTTTTTGAATTAGAACATATATTTACTATCTTCTTGAACCATTGAAAAATTGTATTATTAGTTAATTAGTTATTTTTTTAATTAGTTCATGCCACCACCACCATTTTAGCGTTTAGGTGTTTAAGTGTCAAGTTTACTGTTCTCCAAATGTAAAGCGCCTTGTCAACATACACAATTCACTATAATTTTTACATTTTATAGTATTTGCGCTAGCCTATCATTTTAACTATTTCTAACTAAAATATACTAAATTCTTTTTAAAATTAAAATACATTTAAGTGAAAACGGTCGCTATTTCTTTCCATCAATGTAATTTTTATAGATACTACGAACTGCAGTATAAGAAATCATTATCAAAAAAAAAAAAAAAAAAAAAAAATTATCTCAATCAGTATTGATTCCAAAGATTGACTAAACGTTTACCAACATTGAATGAACATTTGTCAACATGGATTCATTACAAATATTTAGTTAATTGAAATAGATATGGTAAAACAATTAATATCTTTAAGCAAATTTTAAGTGTTAGTTTTGATGTTAAACCATTTACAGGGAGATAATAGGTGAGCTATTTTTATTCACAGCAAACCCCTCGTAGATAAATCTTAAACATTTATGTTTTACCATTTTTAATGAAACACAATCGAAAATAAGAATTTAGTCTTCTTCAGTCTGCCCTCTCTCCTCCATCTGTATTTTAATGTTGCTTACACCTGGAATTTTTAGTGTTTTTCTTGGCGCAGCTTTTTATTCTGTTCCTTTTTAGCTTCTTTTCTTATTTCTCTAGAGTGGTTTTCTTTTGATCTTTCTTATTTTTTATTAACAAATATTCTCTCCAAGCATTAGATAATATTGTTACAGAAGAACAGTTTCTTTTTACTTTATTTGGGTGTTTCCGGCCAGGATAATGATTTTTTAATGGAGATGGCGTGAGTTCAACTGTTATCTCCAAAGAAGGTGTATTAATGCCTAAATCGCTACTCTCTACTGCTAGTGTAATAATAAGGGATTATTGATGTCCGTAATTTCGACAGTCGTGTCGGAATTGATGTAAAATATGTTATTTTCTTGTGTAAAGACAGCAATAGAGCCATATGTATTACTTCTAACCATGTACACTATTCCGACATACGTGTCTGATTTAAGGACGTACTATTATTACATGTAGTTGTAGTCAGCCTAAATAGATTAGTAGAATTTTTTTAATTATTGTTAGCCTGTAGCAATGTAAAAAGAAGTCGATTGCAGTTACCTTATAAGAGAAAAAACAATTTTTAACTCAACTATCAAGATCAGTCAAACTTTTAGGTTATATTCTGACCGTTAGAATATTGGTAGAATACCAAACGATTGTGGGTTGATAAGTGTGATGTCAAATCAACAAGCCGGACGTCCTAAAATAAAGTTCAATGTTGTAGATTTCTTATTTTATCCAACTGAACAGAAATATGTCGGATTTTAAGACAGTGTCTACATTTTAGACGTTTACCTTAATTCTTCCAATACCATTCAACTATGAGTGCATAATTAGATCGTCAAAGTATGGCGGATGATGCATACCTGATGAGTTTTCTTTCAGAGATACGATGTAACGAATAACCATATAATGAATGAAGTATAAGTGTGTGTATGTTGTAGAAAGACAGGTAGAAGGATGGGTAGACGTTTAGGCGGATTAGTATGCAACTCCTCAAGTGATTACTATATTTTTGTTTGAGAATCTTTTCCATACCTTTTACAAAACTTAGTACAACTATACCCTGAAAATGTTCTAGTTTTGTTGATTTCTTTGTTTTCTGCACAATTACAACTTGAGCGATTTCAGTTCCTCTGCAGCCTTTCCATTCAAGCTCTCGTTAGCTCGTAAAACGTTTGGCTTTTTTGAAAAGCGCCCCTTACTATGTACACGTCGGAGTGCCGGTGGTGCTCAGTTTAGATTATTTGACGTTTTCCAATTAGAAGGCAAGCTAGGCAAATCGGAGGAGCAGCGACGTCGGAGGCAGGAGCAGCAAGGACGATAGTAGTAGCGGGAAGCAGGAGGATTCGTCGAAGTTTGGAGATTTATCGTCCGGAAAGGAGCCCGGAGGAACTGTAAATTAAATAAGTGCAACCCGGAGAAGTAAATGCCGCATGTAAATCATTCCGGAGTTGGCCTGATTCGCTACGAAAATCCATCTTCTTTTGTATACGACGAACGGGGAGCTCCCCTCCCGCCTCCCTTGTAAATTCTGCCCGCTGTTATCTGCCGCCAGAATGAAGGAATGAACGAATAAGAATGAATGAATGGTGCATTAATTATTGTCCGGGTAATTCGTTCTATTGCTATAACTGTCTCGCTTAATAACGTAACAATTTACTGGCGGTGGATTTTGGGTTTTTTTAATCGTTTAACCAAAATTAAATTTGTTTTGGTGGGCTAATTGTTTTATTCTCTATTATTGTAAAAAAAATTGTTATTGGAGATCATTATAAATAATTGTAGTTTAGTAAGATAAAAAATATTTGTAAAGCAACAGGCGCGAAAACGCTGTTTCATTGTTTAAAATTAGTTCTACTGTGAAATTACAGTGTTTTTCCTGTGAAATATTCTGTAAAATTACTGTGATAATGCTGTAATTTTACAGGGAACACGAAGAACTGCATATTTTTCTTTTACAACATTTTTGCTGCAGTTTACGAGATTCATTTTCAGCAACTTTCCAGAAATTTTTCTCTCTGTATAAACTTATTTGTTTTTGTCAATTTCTTTAACAATTACAGGGGTTACAGACATTAACAATAGGAATACGAAAGATAATACATATTAACGATGCGAAAACAAAAAAACACACAATGTACTCTTAATAATAACAAAATATTTCTAAATTGAAAATCTATCAACAATAAATTTAAATTAAATGAAAAAGGTGAAAAATTTGATTAATATTTTAAACAGCTGAACTATTTAACCCCCTAATTTCATCTATATCTCATAAAGTTCTTCAAATCAGAAAAAGTTTTCTCGTGCATACACAATGTTGAAAAACTGCACTAATAAATGGTAATTTATATTGTAACACCAAATTCTAAGTAAAAATTTATATAAATTTGAATTATTTTCGCAGTCTTAAGCTTTTATTACAATCTAAAATTATTTCAATTTAATGTAATTATTTTTTTAATTAAATGTGGCCACAAAATTTTTACATTTTTCTTTTTTTTTCACTTTTTTATTATAATTCTATTCTGAATAGCCAAATAAATTATAGTTTTAATTAGCCATATAAATTAGGGCAACAAACTAGCGTTCCACGGAGTCCCGGTCAGACACGCTGCTACAGATTTAAAAAAATCATCATAATATCTTTTAGTTTTTTTTTTGGTAACGTTGTTTTTTGATATTCTAAAACATAGAAATAAACAATAAAATAATGGGTTTTATAAAATGGTGGAGGTATCCCATTTTTTAGCAACAGTAAGTATTTTTTCTTGAAATCTGGTGGTGTATGTGGCTTTAAGATAATCAATATCAACTTGTTCTGTCTCGATTTTCGGTTGTTCGTTTTTACGCGTCTTGTTTTTAACTGTTTTGTTTCTAATATTTCTGACAGTACTGCCTTGGATGATACTTTTTTGCTTGAAACAAACGTACGGTTACGGTCTTTCATTAAATTATCTCCTAACGTTTATTTTTCTTTCATGCTGTACTTTTCAAAGCAATTTGACAAAATTGCATATGATCAAAACAACGTATGTTCATGAGTGTTAATTTCAGTAAAAATACTTGATGCACTTTTATCTGAATTACTAGACGGAAGATTCAAGAGTTTCCTAAAAATTGGAAACAATTCACAATTTTACCTTCTGCCAGTTTATTATTGTAGCCCCCACATTTACTGTGGTAGGATATATTGAGTTTGTCACAACATTGGTAACACCCGGAAGCGTGGCAGGTATAGACTTGTTTATATGTATAAATTTTTTATCAGCATTGAAAACTGAATCGATTTAGCTATGTCCGTCTGGCTGTCCGCCTGTCTGTCCGTCTGTGTACACGATAACTGCCCTAATTTTGAAGTAATTGATTTGAAATTTGGTATACAAACTTATCTTTTAAAAAGTAAGGACAAGTTTGTGAATGGGCAAAATCGGTTTACTCAATGTTTTTTACCGTCGGGGGTATAATCATTTCAGCTCGGCTGAAGATAATTTTTGACTTTTTTTTAAATTGTTAACACTGAAAAAGTTATTGTAATTTTATCGTTTTCAGATCTTTTTAAAGGGTGCTAATATTTATGAATCAAATAAAGACCACCTTACGTAAATTGTTCTACAATAAAAGCTATAACGATTGAAAAAAAAAATAGCAAATCAACCAAACCTACGAGCTAACCTAATAGCACAAAACTCTGATTTCAATCGGACTTTTCTCGTTAGGTATTCTTAATTTGGAAATGCAATTTTAGCGTGAAACAAGATGACCTCGTAAAGAGTTTTCGAAAGGTGTAAAAAGGGTGGATTCATGCTGTTTCAGACTTATTCGTTTTATTCCTACCTGTTATGTTTTTAAATCATTTAAAATATTTATAAATTTATGACTGAAATCACCTTTGATAAGGTAATGAAGCACAACCTAAATTATCTACATTAACTGAAAACTTCAATTTATATTTTGCTGATATTTCAATTATACTAAAACGTATGTATAATAAATTAGTTTACTCGGCTACAGAAGCCTCCGGACATATACATATACAAATACATATTATATATTTCGCGTATTTATAGTAATTCCATTAAATTTTCGTTTGTTTGCAATTTTGCGGTCGCCAACTGTAACAGTTGCGTCATGTTAACATTTGCTTTATGAGTTCGGATGGCCGTCAGTGATTTTCTGTTTACGGTAATATTGTATCGATTATTCCCAATAATTTATGATACTAATAAAATAGAAATATTGCCGCGCGCAAACCTGAATTATGTATGGATTCTGGTAATAATTTATTTTGGTAGAAATTATCGCCAACGAAATGGTATTATTGTCCGTGGAATCATTGACAATTACTAATTTATTTCGCGGTTATGATCCATCTGCGAATTAGTGCTTAGAGGCAAACATAATTGTTAATTTATTTAAGTAAAATAATGAGATAATTTTCTGAGTTAATTATGTACCATCAGATTCAGAAAGCAACCTGGAACAACACCAAATTAATAATCCGCAGAACTATGGGATATATGTAGGACAGGTATAGTATGCAATAAATATATAAAAAATAAAATTTGAAGACTTGAAGTACTTGCACGGTATTGTATTGTGTTTCTTCTTCTTCTGTCCAAACCTAGGGGCAGAAGATGTTTATAGTCCCTCATGTTATGGAGAAATAATTCAGGAGTATAACACAGTTTATTTAAATTTTGTTTTGTTTAGTCGTTGCATCATCCTTTATCAGATAAAACTATTCAGAATAAAGCAGACAGATATATACTCGGACCTGAAAGAACTAAAAGCAGGGATACCCCAAGGTAGGGTCTTTGGCTCTTCGTTGTGTTCCTCACCATCTTTCCAGAACGAAATTTCTGGACATTCTGTTTAAAAATAGGTTGACCATCCACGAGATAATACACGTGGGATTGCGCGCAAGGGTTGTACAAAAGTGGTGCTGAGAGATAGCTTTTGATCCGCGGTGTCATCCCTTTAATATTTTATGTCCCGAGCAAACCGCGGAGACTTTTTGAATTACAAACACGACGCTCTGTATTTATTATACATTTTTTTACCCAAACCCTCGGAGAAATCTAGGTAAATACTCGACGAGAGCGTCGGCGAGCGCTTCTCTCTCCCGGCGCGTCCTCTTAGGAAATAGAGATGGAAATTGCGGAAAACAAAAACAAATTGTGCGGCGCAAGCCGCCGTCTCCCTTACAAAGAAAATACTGTCCTTTGTTGTTGCCGTTTCCACTATTTCTACTGGTTCTACTACTTATACCGCAGCTTTAAAAATGTCGCTGTTCTTCGTGTTCTATTTTTATGTAGGTATTTTGTGAATATACGTACTTTAGTTTAACTTTACTTCTATAGTGTGTAATGTGGAAAAAAACACACGCTCTCTTGAAGTGTTGCTAGTAGAACAAACGTAAACAAACACCCGGTCGAAGAGGAAATTTAATACTATCATGAATATAATCATCAAACTCTATATCCAACACTATCATATCGCCATATACAGGGTAAGTCAAAATTATCGTAAAGTAAAAGTGTTTTGCTTTAAACAATCTATCGTTTAAACATATATATGTTCATTTTATTCTGGATATTTGGTGACATTTCGTTTTTCAACTAGAACATCCTGTACAATTTAACATTTTCTAATTCCAAGATTAATTCAAGGAATCTTTTGCATGACTTTTTTTATAAAATGCAATATGTTTGAGTTATGAGCAAATAATTAAAAATAGACGAAATTACCGATATACCTAAATAAATCACCAACAAAAAATGTTCTGGGTTTAAACAAACTATTGTTTATTCTGGAAATTTGGTAACGTGTGTTTTTTTTTATTCTACCGACCGTGTCAATTGTTATCAAACAATAAATTCGTTTATAATTAATTAATGAGTAAATCCTAGTCATTACACGTGTACCTACTATTATATTTTGCAAGACATACTATATGCCAAGATATTTTCTCGTCAAACTGAAAACAACCCGAAAACTACGTCGTGCAAGTATAGAAAAAAGTATTTTTCTGCGGAGAACATACGGCAATATGTTGACCTCAAATATTCCAACAAAAACCGGCGTAGAAGTTATTTTACGGCTATAAAATAACAAGTTTTTATCCAGCACATTGCAGCGATCGAAAAATTGAAACGTGTTTACAAAATTTGTACACATGTGCGATGTCTTATTTTCAAAATGTTAATCATATATTCCGATTTGCTAAGACTAATAGAATAATATACTGGTGGAAATATAACTGATCCGAAAATTTTTACCTTTATTTTCAATTTATGTGTCGTATTTTTTTAGATAATTATAGTGAATGTTTATATATAATCATGTATGATAATATTAATATTGCAATATTTATTGTACCATTACGTTAGTTAATACTCTAATAATAATACGCTATAATTGTTTTTATATTTAAATTCGTTATCATATTGGTAACATAAATAATTTTCGAAACAAAATAAGTAATTAATAAATATTATTATTAATTACAACGCTCATTTCAGCGAAATAATACACATATGTACTTGCTTTGTTGTCCATGTGCATATTTCAATTACACTTCATTAAACCAGAAGTATTTTTGCGAGTACACCACAAAAACAAATTACGACGAGTGCTTTCCAGTAGAAATATTTTGTAAATTTAAAATATGTTATCGAGGTGGATCTAAAACTTTAATATACGAGTGCTGGTTAGTAAAAATTACGGGAATACCACCTAACTCCAACCGTGAAATATTTCAACTAAATGTTCAGACAAAAGTTTTCTACATCATCTTTTAGTTATAAACAATTAATCAAAATTCAGGAACTTTATTTTAATCAAAGAAATAAAAACAAGACAAACAAAATAGGAAGAAACAATAACTAACCAATTTAATAGATAAAATGAAATCTTCAAACTGCCAAATTACAATAAATGTGTAGTCAATTGCGAGAATATTTTTAATTTGTAGTTCATGAGTTTTGATTAATTGCTTATAAATAATTTTACCAAATAATAATTCCTACAAAAAATTCTTGGAATTAATGTTAAAATTAAAAAAGACACAGATATACAGGGTGTTATTACAAAATGATAATAACATATACATCCTGTATGTTAAAAATATATTTAAACGATGGCTTGTTTTAAACAAAAAAACTTTTGTTTGAACATTTTTTGCAGATTTTTTTACGCTTGGAAAATCCAGAGCTGTGATTGGTTCTAAAGCCGTGAGGAATGAAATATTTCTCACTACTGGCGGGGTATGAGGAGCCAGGAATGAAATATCTGTCATGTGTGTGGAGAATGGTTAGTATTACTTATCATAAATTGCCATGATAATGAATGCATTCCTCAATAGGAGTAGAAAAAATATTTTTTCTACTCCTATTGAGGAATGCATTCATTATCATGGCAATTTATGATAAGTAATACTAACCATTCTCCACACACATGACAGATATTTCATTCCTGGCTCCTCATACCCCGCCAGTAGTGAGAAATATTTCATTCCTCACAGCTTTAGAACCAATCACAGCTCTGGACTTTTCATTTCCAAATTGTTGATACACTGCTTAGCGACATTGTCAAGGCATTGACAACGTCGCTAAGTGACAAGGCGCACCAAACAATTTTAATCTGTCAAAATCCTGTAAACCGTCATAGTGACATACAGCTGTCCCTATATGCACACAAATTAATTTATAAAATTTCGTTGCATGGTCGTAGAAAAAGTATAGTATTCCATTCGCAAGTAATGGCAATTTCTCACTCGAACGCTTTGCAGCACTCGCCTACGGCTCGTGCTGCAAACTTCGTTCTCGTGAGAAATTGCTTACATTACTTGCTCATAGAATAATATACTATTCCTGTAAGAGCTTAGTATGTTACAACTTTTAAATTAGGCCAGTATCTAACATCTGTTTGACAGGAAGCACATTCACGTGAAATTCGAAAAAAAAATCGTTTTATTTGGCATCGTGCTTACACGCGTCCTTCGTGAATATTCCGTTAGATGTCGCCAGTACGGCGACGTGTGCCTGCATCAATTGGTTAGTAGGGTGGCGTGCGAGTAGCTGGGACGAGTGGCTTGTCTCCTACGACTCGTCTTTCATAATTGATGGGTAACATCGGCGCGCACGAGGGTAAACCGTCGAGCCTGTCGGCGTCGTTTTGTATTGTGTCGCCGACGACATCACACCTACCCAGGTACCTGTTTTACATTCAGATGTGCTAATTTTACAGGGAATGCGGTGTCGCTTGGGTCCAATAATTCACCGCTTGCTGCAAAACGTGTGACGTTTGTATACAAATATGGTGGAAATGGAAATGGAAATGGAGACTGTGGCGAACTTAATAATAAAATTATAAACAACAGTTTCTTCGGGAATTATTGAGCAATAACAACTTTGACCCGTCAGAAATAGATGAATATGTAAGATTGACTGCCCTTTGTATGTCTCAAAATTGTTTTCAAATAAACGGAAAGTTTTTTGAACAACTTGAGGGAACTGCAATGGGTAACTGTCTCTCACCTTTTATTGCCAACTTGCTTATGAGCAGATTTGAAACCAATGTAAAGTCTATAGCACCATATTTCCCTAAGACTTGGGTTAGGTATGTCGACGATATTTTTGCCATTTTTGACACCAAGAAGTGCAGTATTCAAGATTTTCTTCTCGTTTTGAATTCTAAATTCAACACCATTAACTTTACTGTAGAACAAGAAGTTAACGACCAACTTCCATTTTTAGACACTCTGGTAGTCAGGAATAGCAAAAATATAATAGAAATTGACGTGTATCGGAAAGATACTAACACAATCAGGTTTATCCCTAATGATTCGCAGCATCCTTTTCAACAAAAATTGTCTTTTATTAGTTGTTTAGTAAATAGGTTATTGAAATTTCCATTGTCCGCAGATAGATATCAGCAAGAATTATTGTTTATTAAGAATGTTGTCATACATAATGGGTACCCTGAGAAAATAGTTGATAGAATGATTAAGAAGCAGAATCAAAAAATGTATGTAAATCAAATATCTACTTTAAATACTTTGTCTGTAGAAAAGAAGAAATATGTTAAAATACCGTTCGATTGTGCATATACAAGGGGTTTGAGAAGTATTTTTACATCACAAAATCTTTGTATAGCATATTCGACTCATAATAGCATAAAAAGCCTTCTTGGAAACCCAAAGGATAAGGTAGATGTACTTGATAAATCTGGTATATATTGTATCAAATGTCGTGACTGTGAAAAAGAATACGTAGGCCAGACTAGAAGAACAATTTTAACTAGGTTCAAAGAACATGTAGCTCATTTTAAATATAATCGTTTTGAAAAATCTAGTGTGGCTCAACATATTTTAGACACAGGTCATAAAGTAGTTGTAGATGACTTAAAACTTGTAAAAGCTGTGTCAAATAATAGGGAACTAAACAGCTTGGAAGTATCTTTATTCACTTGAATAGAGATAAACTAATAAATTCAGACAGGGGTCCTATACCTAGTTCGCCATTGTTTGACCTGCTTTAATTAAAACTTGTGTTTTACGCTTCAATGATCAAAATTCACTGAGGTGTGAACAACAAATGGGTATATATATAGGGTAATGTTTAACATGGACGTCACTTGTGATTTGCTTGGACAATATCCAGTAAAGATACTATGAAGTGCTAATCTCTCTTTTCCTCTTTTTAGGTTCTACTGAAGATGGCAACATAGTTGCTGAAATACGTATTTAGGTTCTAAAATACTTGTTGTGGTTAGGGGTTTATAATTTTATTATTTAGTTCTGTTATTTCCGAGATATTATTTATTTTTCATAACAATTTTATAGCTGCAGTTTTACTTTCAGTTATGTTTATAAATAATTAAAGTCACTGTTGCAAAAAGATTATTGCTACACTCTAGTAGGGTGACCATTTTGAGGTATTGTCCAGCTTTCAAAAGCTACTTAACTTTCAGTACCTATGTTAATTATGGGGAAAAGTTTCAGATTTTTAATCTGTTAAGAAATTTGCCCTACTGATTTTTAGTTTTGAACATTTTCATTTTCGTTTTCATTTTCGATACCTGTTTCACAAACATTAATACATACAAGGTATACACCAAGTAACTACTGACTTTTCCAGTATCATCACTCATAATCATGATGTGGGGGAAAATTGGCTTTTGACATATTGTTTAAAACATCAAGGTTAAGCTGCTGCCAAAAATTGTATTTGTTCCTAATTTTCTACAAGCTAAACTCTAATTTTATAGAACTATTTGTGGTGTTAGCACTCTTTAAAAGATTTTTTGCTGATGCAGACAGTGCAATTTGAATGATATGTAATTTTGTAATTTCATCACTGACGGAACAAAATATTGCAGAATGTTGGACACTAATCAGACCATTATTTATTACCTATTGACTTTTCAGAAAATTTTGTTGTTTATAAAAGCTTTTGAATTATCTTGAACTTAAATCCAAATATTAGAATGTCATTTTTTGCTGCATGTACCGGGTGTTACCAAAACTATGAAAAATTTCAGAGTAAAGTACCTTTATTTTGAAAGCTATGCAAAATGTTATTTGAGAAAAGTGTGCAGAAATATTAGAGGCTATCAAATACGAAATTATAATCTCCTTCGTCGTTGCATAAACACCCGGTATATGGACTGTAGAATGTTTAATATGTTTAATTTCATATTTAGTGCTTTCTAATATTTTTAAATACTTTTACAAATAATGTTTTTGGATAGATTTGAAGATGAATGTTTCTTTTTTCTTATGTCATTTTCATCGATTTTGCAACACGCGGTATAGGCAACAGAGAAATTGATTAGAATTTCGTATTTAAAGACTTCTATTATTCCCAAATACATTTTTCAATTATAGTTTAGTATAGCTCTGAACATTATCAGGTTGATCAGAAACAAAATCATGGAAAAATATGCACAAAAATTTCTGATGTGATCGGTAAGATGGTTTCTTATTCTCTGGAATATGAGGAAAAAAGAGATATAGCTTGTTTTGGTAACAATTTAGCCGAGATATGAAGGTTTAACATTAATGTCCACAAAATTCCAGTTCTGATAAAAGCAGCTTGACTGTTAACTTAATCAAATTCTTTGTTCAAATGTGTCTAAAGAATGTTTGGTTTACAAATGTTTAATTCCATTTCCGTATTGAGTTATGATATTTTGATTTCCTAGTGGAAACCGCGTTGTCGACTTTGAAATAGTCGACGTTTCGCATTCTGTTGCAAGAAGCATCTTCAGGACTAAGTATCGAAACAAGTGCCACGAAGAGACTGAGTATCTTCAAAGATCGTCAGTATTTTCGTTAACTCAGACTGCGAACGGCTACAATCCAGATATTATTGGAAACAAATATTACAAATTTCAGTTTTTCAGTGATCAGGTGCACAGAAACAATAATATTACGCTGATAAAATGTTAAAACCGACAATTTTAACTTGATATCTCTATTCTCGCTCCAGGCCAAATATTCTTTTCCGCCATATGGATCCTGTTCCCATATCGCAGCAACGGAATAATATTATTACAATAATTTTAATACGAAATAGTACGTTTCAAATATGTCGCAACGAACCAGGCACACATTACTAGAAATATCTCGAATACCTGCGGCGAGGATAAATTCATACATCAGCCGGATATGCATTGAAAAGTACCCTATTTTCAGTCGACAGTCGCACGCTGGTATGCGGAATTTTTTGTCTTTGTCTTTTTTTTTCGGACTACCGGTGAACACGTGAATCCCGTACGCCATACGACAATGCATAATACATTAGAGGAGAATCTGGCGTGCATTTGTCATACATCCGCCATCCCTCTCTCTCTTTCGCTCTCGCGTTCTCCTCCTTTCGCTGCGGAAGGCTTCAGAGGCCGATATATTAAATTTCGCAAAGCGAAACTGGGCGACTCGATCGCGATATTGCAGCTTAGCCGTCAAAATTTATCGCGCTTGGCGGGTCGTAGTCGGAACGCGCCGCCCTATTACCTAATTCTCAATTAACGAACTGGCGCAGTCGGTAGGATCGCGAGCGCGGGAAAAAAATTCGCGAAATTTTCGGGAAACTTGCCGGCGTTCGAGTGAGGGTTTTAATTAACTTTTCATCGCATCCGCTTGAATGTATATATGAACACAGTTTTTAATTGTGAATTCGTTGGAGGGTTCCGCCATGTGTGTGATTCGTCTCTATTAACTATATAATTTTTAAAATGGTGTTATTTCAAAGTTTGCTTGAAAATTACTGTTTTAAGAGCAGTGGTCTGATTATAGAAGGTCGTAGAAAGACACAAGAAGTACATATACAGGGTGTCGTTCTGAATTCTAAGAGAGTCTAATTTTTGAAAAAAAAAATTCTCTTTTACCTTTGTTTTCAAGGGTTTCGTAACACTGCAACGACAGAACAAAAAAATTTAAATAAAGTGTGAATAAAGTCATTTCTACATAACATGATTGACTACCAAAATTTTCTGCCTCTAGGTTTGGACATAAGCGCAAGAGAAGTGTAATAAGGTACCCAAAAATATTCAAATTTACACAGAGTATTAACTCAAGGTCTTGTCTACACTTTGGCTTTTGTATTTTACTAATTTTCTTTGCAATAAAAGCTACAACCAAGGTTTTCATGGAAGCGGATATCTCTGCAACGAGTATTAGCACGATAACGAGACAGGTACGATAGCAATCGCAAAACTTTGTTTAATGAGGCTATTGAAATAGATCATTAATTTTATAGTGACATAAATATGCGATCTAATTTTGGTACAGAGCGCAAGTACGTCGCGTCGTTCAACGCAGTCGTCAGCGGGTCCGGATTCGAGGCTGACTTACAGCATGTATCACAGGCCCGTACTTGTTGTGGTGGACTCTTTGTTTAATGAAAGAATAGATTGCAAGTGTACAGCGAAGAGCTGTAAGCATGTTGTTTTTTAACGCCTTTTGAATCAATAGCAACAATCAAATATTATCAGGTAGCATAAACAGATAAAATAACAAAACCAAAAAGTTTTTCTCAAGCCCTAATAATATGATTTTGGGTAAAATCAAGATAACATAAACTGAATTCTTCATTGAATAAAGTTGCTTTAGTAACTGCGTTGCGTGCGTACGTGTTTTGAAAGTATTGAGCAAGAATGCTGAAGTATTACTTCAAGGATGTAAATCAATTAGTTACCAATGTCAGAAATTTCTTTCTCAAATAAGTAAAGCACAGCTGTTGTATCTGTCAAAACATCGCCATCAAGAGAAGGTACTTCTATTAGATTTTATCGGAATTATATAAATCGGAAGCAATGAATGCCGGAGATAATGAAGGGAAAGTATACAGGACAAGATTACAAAAAAGAAATTGCAAGAAAATAATTGTATAAAAAATCAAACAAATAATTTTTCAAATAAAAACAATAAATTAATAGATGTAATAATGAACGCAGTCAGATCATTGTTGCGTTGATTTTCAACAATCAATTGAATTCTTTTTTAATACATTCAATTTAATGTAATGGCGACCCCATATTTTGCTCAGTGATTTTGATTTGCGTTTAATTGTCTTAATAATAGTAGTGAAAAAGTGCAACATATTGATAACTCAGGGTGACATGTTTGACTTTGTTAAAGGAACATAAAAATGCATTCTGGATAGCATTATTTGCCCTGAACTTGAAGATGAACTCAAAATTCACGTAGCTTTCGGAAAAGTGAGATAGAAATGTCAATTACGTAATTTTAACAATATGTATTTGCAAATTTATACCAGCTGAACGCATTGTTCTAGAAACCTCTCAAGGGTCTCATAACAACCCATAAACTTTGAATCTGAAATTCTGAAAGTTTGTTCCCAAATGTTTTTAAGCAATTACATCGATTCTCTTGGCGCAATGGTCTGACGCGATATGCAACTTTCAAGTCCGGATTCATATTCAGCGTAAAGAAGTTAATCAAATTTTCAAATGTGTTTTTCTAAAAAAAATCCTTTTATACGGCCCTACAATTCGTATGCTACCATTAAGCCAATGGTTGCCAGTAAAAATATGTCGATGACGCCATAATTAAAAAACAATTAAAGGTAGGAAAATTTAGATAACGAAAAATATGGGTATTTTGAGTCGATACGAGGATTCTTTTAAATAAAACGAAAACTGCGCACTGCCAAACAGAAATTGAGTTTATATTGCGTTCAAATTCAACACAATTTTTGATTGCATAAAAAAAATTAGAACTTCTTGCGCGATAAACTGCTTAATGCAATCAATTTAAAATGTAGAAACAATTCAGCGAAAACATATGCCGTTCCTCAAACAATATACGACACATTTAACAAAAATATATCACAACGTCTGCATATATTATTAACAGAAATTTAAAACTACTGTTTGTTTATGCCGGAGAATGAATCGGGGTATAAGTATAAAATAACGTTGCAAAAAGCTACAGTACATTTTAAATTAATGATATGTCAAATTTATGTAACAAGGCACTGTTTCAGAAGATACATGGCAAAATTGTTTTGCAATTATGCAACACAATTTTTGGTTTTGAAAATCAGAACCAATACATTGATTAAGATCATATTGTTGACTCAATTATAGAAACAATTATAATTAACTTGTATGAAGATGATGAAGATGATGACGAATTATTAGACTACAACGACAACAGTACAGATAATGAAGAGTAATTTTAGATAACCATCAAGAATAATGTAAATATCTAGACAAGCAGCTAATAAGTTTTCTAGTTATCATATATCAACCACGCTTTCGAGAAAACTATTTGCCCTCCCTCAGGTTTGGTGGGGAGGGGGAGGGGGCATAACAGCACCAGATCTAAACTTCGGTCTGCACGGTTGTATCGAAGAACATGATCCTTTTAAGGTATTCTTGATATCCGAGGGGCAACTGCTTGAAACTGTGATGAAAAAGTCCTTGTAGCGTCGTTATTTTTCGAAATATTGACTTGATATTTGGTATTGGGTTAGGTAGAGGTCTATAATTCACGAAAAAACATTTTTCTCATTTCAATGTACCCTGTCCCCTTGAGTATTTGAAACAAGAAACGTAATAAAAACGTACGTACTACAAAAATTTTCATTTTTGATACAATTTATTGAACTTGTCGGGCGTAGGTAAAATTCCGTACAATACTCGAGCTGTAACACATATTACGTGCTCGTGAAAAACAACAAACGGTTGTTTTACTTCCTTAGAAACATAAATAGATGTTAAATACTTGGAAGTGCAACTAACATTTTTTCTCTTTAATTACAGAAACTCTTGCGGCACTTCTACGTCTACCCTCTTACACAATATAAGGTAAGTTTTCATCATTATTTCATTCGTTGTCAGTTGCAAAACCACCGCTATTTTCTCCTCTGCGTATTCATCGCATACGTCTCAACCAGCCTCAAACTTGCTCTGAGATGCAAAGCGGTACATACTTCCAAAACATGCTTCGTTTGCGATTCAGAACGAGGATGCAGATAAGAACTCTTCCCTTCAAATTACCAATCGCATATAGATAGATAGTAATCGGTATCCCGGTACGTAATCGGCGTGTATTGATCAGATATCCCGCTAGAGGGAGCCCACAGCTAGCAGAAGAACGACGGATTTCTTGTCTTTGTCGACGGTGCCTTTGTGAAAGTTAAATCCGGACGTAATCGAACGTGGAAGAAACGCAACGTTAGGAAGGTGGATCGTAAAAATTTCATCTCTTTTACGAAGGGGGTTGGTATGGGTTGCGGAGGGGGGTGGGGGGTGGTTGCCAGTAACCCTTAATCGATACATTAAGCAGAGGCGGTCATAAAAATCGCCAGTTGGGTCACGTACAGAGTGTATAACTTTGTCGAAACTCTGGCAACTGTGTCAATCCTGTAGCAGCCGCACACAATGTCCTTCTCCCCTCCTCCTTCCCCTTCCCCTCCCCATCCTCGCACCCCTCCACTTTTGCGTGCTGATACTTTTTCGCGTCTCGGGGTCTCTCTAACAAAGTTCCAAAGTTAAACAAGAAACATAAAGTCCCGGGAGCTTGGTCTGAGGAACGACGAAATCATCGGCGGTCCGCACGGCGAGTTCAAATTTTCAAAACTATATTTATCCTTAATTCTCGCCATCTCGCCAAGTTTTTCTTTCCGAGACCCGTAGCATCATTTCCAGCCAGACCGAAGTCGTGCTGCGAAGTAGTTAATATTTATTATAGTCGTTTTATTCGTTTATTCTGGAGGGAAGTTGTATAAGGGCGCTATTTTTTAATTATAATCAGTGAGGATCTGAGATAGGGGTGGAAGTATCAAGATCTTGTGGCATGTTTGGGAAATTGATTATTTGTCCAGGAATATTAGATCTAACCATGTGGTAATTTAGGAGTTTTACTCCTTGGACAAATACATTTCTCCTCATTTAGAAGTAATTACCGGGTAAATAAATTTAAATTTTTTGGTTTCCATATAAACTTTTTGGGGTATCAATAAAAAAAAAACATTCCAATTACAAAAGAAGCGTCATGGTGACCAAGCTTAATATATATTTCTTTGTTGTTTTTTACGAGCACGTACTATGCGTTACAGCTCGAGTATTGTACATAATTTTACTACCTTCGACCGACAATTTCAATTAATTCATAAGTCATTCCTATCCACAAAAAGGGCACAACAGAGAACTGCAATAACTACAGACCCATATCCTTAACACCCATACTATCAAAACTCTTTGAAAAAATACTAAAGAACCAGTTATACCTACACTTTGAAAATAATGATCTTTTTATTGACTCTCAATATGGATTTAGGCACGGCAAATCGACTAGCATGGCGATAGAAGCACTAATAAGTAAAATTTTGGAAAACTTTGAGAGTGGTCATCACGCAGTGGCTTCTTTTTACGACCTCACAAAGGCTTTTGATTGCGTACCGCATGAAATATTGTTAGAGAATCTTAAATACTACAATATTAATAATTCAGCATCCAGTTAATAAAATCATGTCTTAGCGATCGGAATGAATATGTTAAAATTGGAAATAACATGTCAACAAAACAACAATGTATATATGGAGTCCCACAGGGTTCTGTTCTAGGCCCGATTTTGTTTCTAATTTTCATAAACGACATTCAGAATGCAAGCCCTCTTTCAAAAATTGTTCTGTTTGCCGATGACACAACAGTAGTCAATGGAGGAGATAACTACGAACAGCTTCTCCGAACGTTAGATGAAACCGACAATAACATGAAGGAATGGTTCGCCTCAAACAAATTGCACATCAATCTCGACAAGTGTATGTCCTTACTGTTTACTCTGCGGCATCTTGAGAACTGTGATGACGGTGAGTGTGTCAGATTTCTGGGAGTCTTAATAGATTCCAAACTAAAATGGGACAATCACGTTGATTCGGTCTCAAAGAAACTTGCAAAGGTAATATATTTCTTCAGAATACTGAAAGAAACAGTTTCACAAGAATATCTAGTGGTTGCATACTTTGCATTGTTTCATTCTATTATGACATATGCAATATTTAATTGGGGACACAGTAGCCACTCCAACAAAATTTTTTCATTACAACGCCGCTGTATAAGAGTAATACGCGGTATAAATTATAGAGATCACTTCAGGGATGTTAATATTCTGACTTTGCCATCGGTCTTTATATTGGAGTGCTTGATGTATGCGAAGATAAATTCAGCAACCTTTGCTCCAGTTGACTCATTTCACTCTTACTCCACACGGACAAATCACCAGTATCGCCAGCCTTTTCTGAGACTGCAGAAATCTCGTAATGGAGCCAATTATTGGGCTTTGAAATTTTTCAATGTTCTTCCGGCTGTAACTAGGGCTTACTCTCCAAAAGTTTTCAAGTCAGTCATGAAAAGGTATTTATTACAGAAATCTGTGTATAATTTTGATGAATTCCTAAATAGTAATTTTGCAGATCTAAAGTTAGTTTAACTAATTTACATTGTTTTCTGTTTTTTTTTTCTTTGACTTGTGTAAACATTTATATGTATATAACACCAATAAAGATTATTATTATTATTAATAATGACAAATGTATTGAGTAATTTTGCGACAGAAGTAGATTAGGTTAGTATATTTGACAGTTCAGCTATAGTGTGTTTTATCTACTTCAGTTAACTTAGGTCCTACTGGCAAAAGATCATTTTCTAAAATAATATTTTAAAATTATTATCAGAAAACTATATGATAAAAAAATAGAACTTAAACCCCGAAGCGTAAAATTCATAACTGTTACTGAACGCCACCAACTAGTGAATTTAAGTAAAATAGCAAATATTTTCAGAAACCTTTTCATCTAGATTGGATTCGTCATGATTTTTTTATTAATCTTGTTGTTGAGTTAAAAATCAATGACTAAATATGAGCTAAATAGAATATATTGTGAGCCATCTCTTCTACCACTTGCTTTTATTTTTAGAATTTCTCAAACTTTGCGCGTCATGTTGAAAACAAATTGGATATGGCTGAACACTAAATTATCGGAGGATATAAGACTTTTTTTGTCAAATTGTCGAATATTCGAGTATAACGTTCTTTGTTGATAAAGTTCATTAGTGAAACAGTCCGAAAACAAAATACAGTTGTTACGTGAAAAATGTTTGTCCATGTTTTCTGTTTACACCGCCATTAATGGGACTGCAACATGTCATACATTTTTTTAGCTTCGTTTGGAAGTTGGAATGCGTTCACCGTTATTTATTGCTTTATTTATCCGGCGCTCTGCTAAAGCTCTGTATGGAAAATAGGCTAATTTAGGAGCTTTGCAATTACGGACGCTGCCGGCTGCACTGATTTGAAAATCCTGCAATTACATTAGTGGACATTATTGTAGAAATGAGGAAATATCAGTAAAATGTATGTAGAGTGCGTTGCATTTATTGTATTGCTTCCTAGAATTTTTTTGATTGTTTAATGTCAGCTTTAGTTTCGTTTATATTACACATACAATATGGTGACCGGACGTCCCGAATTTTGTCCCGCTTTTTGATAATTTTGTTCTAATGTCCAGAATTTTTAAAGCACTACCCATTAAAATGGGCACCCTCGCTACTTTCTTAAGGATTTTTATTATTACTATAGGTGTTTTAATATTTGTTCGAAAATGTTTCAAAATTTAAAATTAAAAAACTTTGCTATTTATTTTATATTTTAATCTATATTTGCCGTAAAATATTGGACCGTAGAAAATAAAACAGAATGTTGATACTATCGGATTGCAAATAAAAACATCATAAACTTTATTATTCCAGCAATCTCTGGTTTAGACAACACATATTTTACGGCATTTTTTAATCCAGGTTATTTTTAATCAATTCTAGTTCAATAGCTGTTCTATTTTGCATGCGCCATCTAGTATCCTTTAACGAACTAGAGCCTCATCCCTTCCACATTTCTGAAAAGTTGGGACGCCGACATCAAATGAGCCGACAGTTATTGCAACTACTTGTATTTATCGAATAAACATGTTAATCTACTCAACGATCAAATCAATTTTCCACACCAACCACTTTTCAGATATATCCTTCAGTCTGGCCCGTGTGAAGCGAGATAGAAACCTGTAATTCTTTGTGACGCTGCAGCGTCACAGTGGGGTATTTGACCTGAAAACCGGGCAAAAATTATTTTTTCACCTTAAAAGGCTTTGTTTTGTTTTATTTATGTATAACATTTTAACCTTCATACTAAGAATTTGAAGATTAATAACTTAATAAACACAATAAAACAGTACAAAATAGGAAAAAGCAAACTGTATTAAAAATTGTTCTTCACTGCACTACACCTATTGTAAATTAATTACTGCTACAACATTTGTCTTCAATATTTTTTTGTGATTTTATTTCTATTATGTTTTACCGTGTCAAATTCATAAAATAATATATGGCATGTCCAGTTTAAATACGCAGCATATACAGATTTAAAATTGAACAATACATGTCGTTTTTGAGTTATATGAGATAACATGTTTGGGTCTGTTATGTTGTAAGAAAATCCTGAAAAAAGTTTTATTTTTAAAGACCTGTGGTAGAGGAAGAAAATGAAAGTTTACACCAGTCGATATTTTGTATTGAAACGGTACATATGCTATTCATGCTGTTTTCCGTTCGATGCATTCCTTTTAAGACGTGATAGTAGAGGCAATTAAGAACCTATTTACCATTTTTATCACTATAAAATCTATTATTTTTAGTATTATTTCAAAATTGTCTAATATTTATACTTATCGTTTCCATGAAAACTTTCGAAATTTGATCATATTTCAAGCTGAAACGGTCGTTTTTTAGTGGTATGACCCTAATACGCATGTTTTGAACCCGCATTCGCATTCCGCATAAGCACATTTATCGAAAACGTCTAACCAGTTTCTATTCACAAACTTACTATTGTCTCTCCTCAACAAGAATCCAGTTTAAACCAGTGAACTGTATATGCGAGTAGGTGCTTTCGAAGTATTTTCTTGCCTTGAATATGAATCCGATTGGCTTCAGCAACCAATTTCCAAGAAATCCTTATACAATTTGGAATAGAATCTTAAAGGCAATACTTTCCCTCTTACAGCAGATTTCTTGCTTTTGTTTCGTTTTTTTTTAACTAGATAGGATATCGGCAGATTTTTCTTCTATTATTTGTGACTCAGTTAACACTAGCAATAATTCATTATCAAATACAGTTGTTGTATTTTGTTGTTAATACATAATAATGTTGAGTGAATAGCAAAATTTTAAATTATAATGTATTTGGATTTAATGTCATACCATTTCCTTGCTGCATTATTTGATATTAAAGAAGTATTCTCATCAAAAGTAGGTATTTGTGTGATTTTTCTTTAATTCAAAATTTTCGAACTAGGCATCAGTCCGGAAATTTAAAAGTGCCTGGTTCGAATCTAGGTTGATGATTTATATTGATGTTTTTTTTTTTGTTATAAATAATCGATGTTACTAGCTTCTTTAAAGATCAAAAGTTTTTTTTCTCATCTTTATCTTTTAACTGAAACTTATTTACTTTTAATTGTTTTTTTTCTTCTGGATATTGACGACGTATAATAAAACAATAATATCACCAATCACACTAAAACATACAAAGCTCTGCTCAAAACCATTCCCCTTTAAGCACCACCATGACTTATCCTTTTGTTTGAACCGGCACGCCGAAAAGTGCGTCGTGAATCCTTCCGCCACTAGAGGGCGTGATTAATCGCCTACCGTAGAATTTCTGCCAATTAAATTCGGATGAAATTAAACGTCTTCAGCAGCCGAACCTAAGGGACCGACCGGTAACAAACCGTCTCCGTCAGAATTTAAATACCCGTGCGAGCCGAATTCTAACATCCGTCTCGAGTTTCCTTCGTTCGAGTTCCTCGTCGCGACTAATGTCGCAATCATTTTGATTGAAATAGTTGTAAAACTTTGACAGGGTCACGCTGTGCGCCCACCAGAAGCGCTGCACGCGTTCATTTGTTAAATGTGTCGCGCGCGGTGACCTCCCTCGGGACAAGTCCGGACCGTCGGAATTCGGCGTGTCCCAGGAAGTTGCCTAGGCCGTGGTTGAGCTTGTACTATGGATGGAGGTTGTTGGATTGTTGGTCAAGTTGATGGAATAGTGATTTCTATGCCTGTCTAGCAAGTAGTAATTAATTCTGGAGCACAATTTTTCTTAGCACGTTTTTCTTAGCATTTTTCTTATTTTAGACGCGTTGAGTAATGCTGATATTGCGTTGGTAGGTTGGAGTATCTACTTGTGAAGTAGGAGCTTATTATATGTCGATAAAGTCGACTTCCTACTAATAAGCCAGTAGTTTTTCTTGTACCTATCTTATGCCTAATTCTACTCTAGCCATCGTTGCATCCAATCACTAATATTGCCAGAATTCTGTAGTTTTAGTGTTGTTCCTTCAACATTTGTGTCTACTGCCATGATAGCAGTGTCGCACAGTGGGGTATTTGACCTGAAAACCGGGCAAAAATTATTTTTTCACCTTAAAAGGCTTTGTTTTGTTTTATTTATGTATAACATTTTAACCTTCATACTAAGAATTTGAAGATTAATAACTTAATAAACACAATAAAACAGTACAAAATAGGAAAAAGCAAACTGTATTAAAAATTGTTCTTCACTGCACTACACCTATTGTAAATTAATTACTGCTACAACATTTGTCTTCAATATTTTTTTGTGATTTTATTTCTATTATGTTTTACCGTGTCAAATTCATAAAATAATATATGGCATGTCCAGTTTAAATACGCAGCATATACAGATTTAAAATTGAACAATACATGTCGTTTTTGAGTTATATGAGATAACATGTTTGGGTCTGTTATGTTGTAAGAAAATCCTGAAAAAAGTTTTATTTTTAAAGACCTGTGGTAGAGGAAGAAAATGAAAGTTTACACCAGTCGATATTTTGTATTGAAACGGTACATATGCTATTCATGCTGTTTTCCGTTCGATGCATTCCTTTTAAGACGTGATAGTAGAGGCAATTAAGAACCTATTTACCATTTTTATCACTATAAAATCTATTATTTTTAGTATTATTTCAAAATTGTCTAATATTTATACTTATCGTTTCCATGAAAACTTTCGAAATTTGATCATATTTCAAGCTGAAACGGTCGTTTTTTAGTGGTATGACCCTAATACGCATGTTTTGAACCCGCATTCGCATTCCGCATAAGCACATTTATCGAAAACGTCTAACCAGTTTCTATTCACAAACTTACTATTGTCTCTCCTCAACAAGAATCCAGTTTAAACCAGTGAACTGTATATGCGAGTAGGTGCTTTCGAAGTATTTTCTTGCCTTGAATATGAATCCGATTGGCTTCAGCAACCAATTTCCAAGAAATCCTTATACAAGTACAAAACTTAAGGTTTTTTTCGGATGATTTTTAAGAGTCTCGGTCATCGGGGTTGTTTGCTATACATGATCCAAAACGGAAAAATATACGTACATAACGGCATTTACAACACACAAGATGCATTGAACATAAAGTTGTCAATATCTCGATAACCGTAACCAGTTGTATATAGCTAAATATGGTTAAATATGTTCTACATTACCTCTACTATCACGGTAAAAATTGCACCAATTTACATACAAGTCGGTACATCAATTTTTAGATATTTTTTCTTTTGATTTTTTCCAGTAGTTGTAATGTCAAATATGTATACTATTATTTGAACCGCTTTCAAAAGCTTAACAAACCTAAACACTAAAGTAAAACACTCAAGTTCTGCATAAAACTGTTTTTTTATAACAGCGAATGTTCTCGGCCCTGCAATAAACAAAATTGTGGGTAAATTTTAATAAAAATAATGTCGACTGAAAGTTCATACTTGGTTCTAAAGAATGTATAACAAAATAGTCATATTTATCGTTAAAATACAAAATTGCAACCGTTTTTAAGAGCGTCAACTTATGTGCATCTATGTTTGGCCATAGTAAAATATAACTTTTGGCTGACAAGGACATGTGGCTCAGGGCTCAGGTGAAAAAATATTGCCGCCTTTTAATAACTCGGTCTTTTTTCTATCCCAGAAACTGGTTTACTTTTTGGAATTTAACAATTTAGAAATTTGATTTATGGCCAGCTTTTTGGGTCTAATACCCCAATGTGCGCTGGTTGCGTACTTGTTGTACTCGTCGTTATTTTTCCGTTTCATTTCCGTTCACTTTCTAAACGAGGCACATGTTACATCGTCGCTGCTCACTGCTCTTTGTCTTATTATAGTAACTCTATTTTACAATAGTTTTTCAAAATATGGTAATGTCCTTTAATCTTTTAACTGTAATTTTTTACATGAAGCTTTATCTAATTATTGCTTCTGCGTTAGAGATTTAGGCTGATGATGATCACTTAGTTGATCGAAACCGCGACCTATTAAAATATTGTTACCTATTTTCAAAGCATCAAAGAGGTTTTATTTCCAACACCAATATTGCTCACTTTTGACAATTATGGACACATTCAACAATACTTGTATTTAATTTACGTTGGTATTGGTAGGAATAGATCCCTTAGGTCCATGAATTACACCTCGCGAATACACCATACGCATAGATAATCGCCGCTACTCTCGCATAGTTAATGGCCGTTTGGCATTATGGGTGTCAAGCATGGCCGAGCTGAGAAGTCTTTCCGACGTGACAAATTTACGGCCATATTGCTTCGGACAGGGTAGCCAGGAACCCCCTTTCATTGATCGCAATTAACCCCTTCGCCTCCACCCCACATGCGGAATAGCGTCAAGTCAGCGATGCATCGACAACAACACAATGCCCCTAATACCAGTTGGCCATGGGTCCATCCGGGCAGTCGAAAGACTATATGGGTCGCATCATTAGGATTATCGGTCACCTGACCGCAGCCCGCTATTAGGCGTGCACTATTCGTCTGCGTCACGCGTCCTGCACACATGTCCGATGTCCTGTCCAACCACTGCCATCGTCCTAGTGTTAATTAATTTGGGCGACTAGTGTTCGAGTGTATGTGTGTGTGTGCGTGTGGGGGGTGTATGTGTGTTGGTTGATTCGATCTAGAGTGTTTGAAATTGGTGCTGATTCAGCAGAAAATTTGATTGGTATTGCAATGTGTCTAAACTATTAGTTAAATCATGATTGTGGGTGGCTGTTCTTTAATTTCAATTAAATAGGATGTTGTCGGCTATATTGGACGTAATTTCCAGTTCAGAAATTGACATGCTGTTTCTATGGATTAAAGACTAAAGAGTAACACAACAATAATCACGAAATAAACAAAACATTGAATAGGTATTGACAAAAACCCGAAATGAGAATACCTAGTAATAACCTGAAATAATAAAAGTCTATCAAAGGTATAAAGACAATTCTGTAGATAAGGTGTGCAGTCGAGAATAAATATCAAAACAAGGAAACTAAGAAAATGCTAAAATGTTTAATAAAAGATAGAAGTTAAATAAAAGCTTTTAATTTTACAAGAATATTTACTTTAGTACTAATTTCGACCAACAGATCATTATCAACCAACAGTCAAAATCAATTATAAGAGGCACAAGACATCAGGCAATAGAATGATGCGCCTGTAAATTTTTATGTTACGTTTCTTTTGATTGTTTTGTGTTTCCTGGTATTTGGCTAATGATGATATGGTAATCGAAACTAGTACCAAAGTAATTATTCTTGCAAAATTAAAAGGGTTTTATAACTCCTATCTTTTACTAAACAATATTTACTACAACATTTTTGGTATGATAACTCCACGCTACTTTCTGCATTTTAAAAACATTTATGACATTTTGCATCTTTATATCAGAATTATTATTAAATAAAAATCATAAAAACATGTACAGAAATAATTTATACCTCAAAATCAAGAAACACTTCCAACACAAATTTATAACATAAACGCCAAATGTCAACTGTACATCAGAGCTGCTGCTGCTGAAATAAAAAAAGAATCTGATCTGGCTTCCTCTGGATTATTTATTGGAGTTTAAAAAATGCATAGGTAAAAATCCGATAAAAATTTGTCGGTAGTTTTTGAATTACACTTAAGTTAAGCACAGGACACATAAATTGGTGTGTTCTGTATTCATTCTCTAGCATATACTTTTACTTTATCAATGGTAGAGTTTGCGATAGTTCACACACTATTTAATTTATGGATAAAACAGCAATGATTCTTGAATTCACCGATTTTAACCTAAAGTGCACCGGTTGTCGCTGTACTGAGATGGCAGTAGTCGCATTACCGGGTGTCGGGGCGGAAGCGCTCGGCTCTAGTCTCTAGATATGAAGTGATTGCACCGGACAAGTGCATTCGAGTTATTACTCCGTGTGGGGTAAATTACTTTAAATTATTACTATTTTTTTACAAATTATGTAGTTGTAAAAGTATGAAATCTTCTGATATCTACACTCAAAGGTGTACGGATTATTATTTTTTATTAAGTAAATAATTGCTGCCTCAAAATGAACCAGTAATTTATAGAAGTAACTAGATCACTAGTTGATGAATCTTAACATTTAACATTTAAATTTCGTTTCAAGAAGAATGTAATTAAATTTCTCAGATACCATTAAAGCAGCAGTTCATAATATTCATTGTAATATTTCTGTTTCAACACAAAAATAACGTACTTTTTAGGTTTTTAAAGTATTTACTCTAACCTATCATGTTAACTTACTATTTGCACCTAATACACGCTAACTTGTTTTTACTATTAAAGTTCCGTATAAGGGAAAATGGCAAAAACAACATCTTACCTAATCATCTGTCATTTTCAGGTTATATATGTATTGTTGTAATTATTTTAAATAAACATTTAATTAAACAACTAATTTCCAATTAAAAGCAAACATACATTGATATTTAGATTTTTAAACACGCCCCAGGCACCAACAATGATACCCCTATCCCATTATTGTGCGAATTATTAAAATTAATTTCATTTCTTCAGCGTTATTCATACATTTACGATGGACAAATTAATATAATAGATCAATTAAACCATCACAAAGCATCCGGTTAACATATCATCACAAAACGTGATTAATTAAATGTTTTCAAACAGTAAAATACTGTGTAGTGTACGAATAAGCGTATAATGTATATATTTTCTAGTAGCTATGTACATATACCTACATATCCGCCTATGTTAGAGATATTAACTTTTGCACTTATGGGTTTTGTAACCGATGCTATGCGGGAATATTGCGGGATGCCGTGAAAGGGCTTTCACGTTTACCCATTAACTAATGAAATCCTGGCCGCAGGATATGCCAGAATCTGTACAATATGCGGGCGATGGGAACCCATTTGTCGATTATTTGAACATTTGCGTTTCTGTGGATAGAATTGGTACTGTAGGTACTCGGTATAGATCTATACGATTGTATCACATTCGAACGAGAAACGTCTACTTTGTGGAAATGCGTGGATTCTGGAGATAATAGATTGTCAATTCAGATAGATTTTCATTGATAATTTTACTGGTGATAAGCATGAATTATTTCAAATGAATGAATTTAAGTTGTTACTATAATACGAAATTATGTACAGTACTGTAGATACTATCGTGGCCATATATTATGTCCCATCTTTTGACGTCCATTTTCTCGGAAACCTATAGGCGAAACAATTTGAAAAAATTCTGGTGCTGTCCTTGATTAATATGCTACAACTCATAAAAATTAAAAAGCTGTATGTGTCGGCGTTTTCCCGATTTTTCCAAATTAAGAAGAATTGGCGCTGTTTTTGCCATGTAAATTTTATTCGTTTAACTTTAGCAATTAATTACTCCGGAAATAATACATAGATTTGAACGAATTAAAAAGTAAAATCACCTGCGGAATGTCATTGTGCTTTCAATGTGCATTTTTGTAAAATCATTGGATTAGTGGTTGACCCACAAAAAGCTATATTATGCAATGTCAGCCATTCCATTATTAGAAGAGCTAGAATAATGAAATATAGACAATAGGCTACCCAATAATTCATAGGTTTAAAGTTTATTATATAATCATTGTTTATCTTGCATTTTTCATACAAAAGAACGTGTTGAAACTCTGAATCTAATAATATGGAGTTAGCCGATTTTCCGATTAGTGGTGAATACTAAATTAAGCTTGCTTGATAAACCCAAAAAATATTTAAACGGTATGCCCGATTTTGTTATATAAATATTCAAACTATTTCAAATATTTCTAAAAATCAAACTGTTTCAACAGCTTATTTATTAATAATATTTAAATACATGCAGAAACAATATAAAATAAATACAACTCTTGATATATTACATATATTACAAACGTCAGCTCTGACCGTATAAAACTTAAAAATATCAAAAAACTTTTACAAATTTAGCATCGTAAATTTGTAGACACATAGAATATTTTGCAGATCACTCATTAACTTTAAATGCTAAACCCGAAACCCGATTTAAATTGCCAAGAATTCCCATGGGACTTCCAAATGCGTGTTCGTAGTTCTGTTATCTTATTGACTTATTTTGCCATTATTTTTTAATTCGTAATCTGTCGCCGGATATCCAAATTTCTTTGGCGAGGCATAATCGCCGTGTTGTTTTATGTATTGTGTCCGTAAACACTAGTAACTATAGTAATGCTGTAATGCACGTGCGATCCGCCACTACTGGCAGCGTCGCTGTCGTTCCCTTTCCCCGCTCGCCCCAAGGACCGTAGAGCGCCGCGTCAACTGCAGCAATCATGAGATGCTTCAACTCGATCTTTTGTAAGGGAAAATGCAAGATAAGCCATGATTATGTAATAAACTTTAATCCTATGCATTAGTGGGTAGCCTATAGTCTATATTTCATTATTCTAGCTCTTCTAATAAAGGAATTGCTGGCATTGCATAATATAGCTTTTTGTGGGTCAATCACTAATCCAATGATTTTACAAAAATGCACATTGAAAGCTAGCACTCCGCAGGTGATTTTACTTTTTAATTCGTTCAAATCTATGTATTATTTCCGGAGTAATTAATTGCTAAAATTAAACTAATAAAAATTACGTGGCAAAAACAGACCCAATTCTTCTTAATTTGGAAAAAACGGGAAAACGCCAACACATACAGCTTTTTAATTTTTATAAGTTGTAGCATATTAATCAAGGACAGCACAAGAATTTTTTAAAATTTTTTCGCCCCTAGTTTTCCGAGAAAATGAGTGTCAAAAGAAGGGGCATAATATATGGCCACGATAGTACGTACGGACCTGAATACTAATTTCTGTAGAAAAAGGTATTTTTATAGAGGTTTGGGTGGTCAATATAGTCCGTATGCCACAGTGACAATTGTTATTTACCATACGCGAGTGATCGAGAAACAAGAAGTTGTTAAATTTGCTGAAGACTATCATTTTTTTGCTTATTCTCACAGTTTTTACTAATAATCAGTGGCCAATTCTCCATGTGAAAGCAGCCAATATATTTAAAAATATTGTATAAATTATTATATAAAATTGCACACCCTGTATAACATTTCTGAGAACTTTTGTGTCGATAAAATAGTATATATACTTTTTTATGGAAAGCCTTGTACACACTGTATAGTTTCTTTAATTTTTCATGAATTTTGTTGTAAAAGGAACATTGAGAAGGAAAAAATAATAGTTTTGTGGAATTAAAAAAAAATTGCAAGATCGTTCAAGATTGAATTTTTTTTATGGAAGTACGTTAAGGTTATTTAAATATTCTACTACAAATTAAACAACTAATCAAATAACTGATCGGACTTTTTGACAATCCTATAGCTTCAGAAGAGGGGAATCAAATGGTGTTGGTTTCATTCAACGAGATACAGCGTATTGAATATTCCGATTTTAGCTAATATTTTGTGTCACCTAATCGGTTATTAATTAATTACAGATAATAATTTATATATTTCGGATCGGACTTTTCCACTCTTAGATTGACTGCAAAATGCTCGTTCGAACAGTGTTAGTTTCATTGCGATATCTCTCAGGGTACTCGAGTAATTAGCATCTTACAATACACATAACGTCCCATAAGGGGGGCTGGAAGCCGGCCGTCCAAATTAAGAAGGCAAACTGTCGCATAACACGCCGACCTTTGTCTACGCATGCTATTTCAAGGCTGTCTAATCGCGATCGGACTTTTTGACATTCCCATAGTTTAAGAAGAGGGGAATCGATTGGTTTTGGTTTTATTAAGATTGAACAAAGCGTCAACGAGATACAACATTTATTAAACTATCTTTTTTTTAACTTGATAAACATTAACTTTAAAATGGTAATCACTGTAACTATTAATAAAATTATAAACCCCTAACCACAACAAGTATTTTAGAAACCTAAATACGTATTTCAGCAACTATGTTGCCATCTTCAGTAGAACCTAATAAGAGGAAAAGAGAGATTAGCACTTCATAGTATCTTTACTGGATATTGTCCAAGCAAATCACTAGTGGAAGTGACGTCCATGTTAAAAATTACCCTATATATACCCATTTGTTGGTCACACCTCAGTGAATTTTGATCATTGAAGCGTAAAAAACAAGTTTTAATTAAAGCAGGTCAAACAATGGCGAACTAGGTATAGGACCCCTGTCTGAATTTATTTATCTCTATTCAAGTGAATAAAGATACTTTCCAAGCTGTTTAGTTCCCTTTTATTTGACACAGCTTTTACAAGTTTTAAGTCATCTACAACTACTTTATGACCTGTGTCTAAAATATGTTGAGCCACACTAGATTTTTCAAAACGATTATATTTAAAATGAGCTACATATTCTTTGAACCTAGTTAAAATTGTTCTTCTAGTCTGGCCTACGTATTCTTTTTCACAGTCATGACATTTGATACAATATATACCAGATTTATCAAGTACATCTACCTTATCCTTTGGGTTTCCAAGAAGGTTTTTATGCTATTATGAGTCGAATATGCTATACAGAGATTTTGTGATGTAAAAATACTTCTCAAACCCCTTGTATATGCACAATCGAACGGTATTTTAACATAATTCTTCTTTTCTACAGACAAAGTATTTAAAGTAGATATTTGATTTACATACATTTTTTGATTCTGCTTCTTAATCATTCTATCAACTATTTTCTCAGGGTACCCATTATGTATGACAGCATTCTTAATAAACAATAATTCTTGCTGATATCTATCTGCGGACAATGGAAATTTCAATAACCTATTTACTAAACAACTAATAAAAGACAATTTTTGTTGAAAAGGATGCAATCATTAGATAATTTGCGAATCATTAGGGATAAACCTGATTGTGTTAGTATCTTTCCGATACACGTCAATTTCTATTATATTTTTGCTATTCCTGACTATCAGAGTATCTAAAAATGGAAGTTGGCCGTTAACTTCTTGTTCTACAGTAAAGTTAATGGTGTTGAATTTAGAATTCAAAAAGAGAAGAAAATCTTGAATACTGCTCTTCTTGGTGTCAAAAATGGCAAAAATATCGTCGACATACCTAACCCAAGTCTTGGGGAAATATGGTGCTATAGACTTTACATTGGTTTCAAATCTGCTCATAAACTAGTTGGCAATAAAAGGTGAGAGACAGCTACCCATTGCAGTTCCCTCAAGTTGTTAAAAAAACTTTCCGTTTATTTGAAAACAATTTTGAGACATACAAAGGGCAGTCAATCTTACATATTCATCTATTTCTGACGGGTCAAAGTTGTTATTGCTCAATAATTCCCTAAGAAACTCCAAAATTTCCGGAATAGGCACACTAGGAAACAGTGAAGCAACATCAAATGAAATCAACTATTCGCCATCCTCTAATTTTACATTGTTAACCTTATTGATAAACTCCAATGAGTTATTAACAGAGAAGCTTGGTTGAGGAACAGGTAAATTGTTGAACTCATTCGATAACCATTTCGCTAACTGGTAAGTAGGTGAGTTAATACCTGATACAATAGGTCTCACTGATTTGCCAGGTTTGTGAATTTTGGGAAGAACATATAATCTAGGTACAGTAGGATTGGAAACTGAGTTTAAATCTAGTTTGGCGGGTGATAAGATTAGGACAACTGGACAGCGTACTATTTATTTCCATATCCAGTAAAGATACTATGAAGTGCTAATCTCTCTTTTCCTCTTTTTAGGTTCTACTGAAGATGGCAACATAGTTGCTGAAATACGTATTTAGGTTTCTAAAATACTTGTTGTGGTTAGGGGTTTATAATTTTATTATTAAGTTCGCCACATTCTCCAAAATATTGTCACTGTAACTATTACAGATAAAATAGCAAGTATTTATTTATTTGCAAAGTGTTGTTTATGCCGTTTTATTGACAGAGTCTCAAAGGCAAACACTGAATTTTTTAGTTTTTGTCGAGTGTAGTTTATACATTTATGGACAAAATGCATTTTTACATTATCATTCGCAGTAAAAAAGTCGTTTTGAAAAAAAAAAAAAAAAAAAAAAAAAAAAAAAAAAAAAAAAAAACGCTGCACGTGAATATAGAAAGTATTTTCAACATTATGCATAAGTAAGGACGAAAAATAATAATCTGCTTACATATCATCAGTTTATTCTCTTCATTTACTAACCCCGTAATGAGAGCAGTACTGCTCATAGAAAGTTAAACAATAATAACCTAAGAATAGTATATACCTAAGTATATTATAGTATATACCTAATTGTATATTATACAACAGACTACTCTGTAGAAACTATTACCGTTTCGATTTGCAGAAATTCTCAGGGCGCCGATAACGAAATGAAATTAAACCTGCCGTTTTACGAGAATAGTGTTCCTTTAATTTCGGTATAATGCCCGATTCGCCATAAAGATGTAAGGCAAAAGGCAGCGGGGCGGTTTATGGTGTGTAGGACCATCAACGTCTCGACAATCGTAAAGAATCCGCCAGTAAAATAAGTCGGAAAGAAACCTAGGAGAAACGCGAAACGCAAAAATCAATAAACCAAAGTTTACGACTACTATTCCAATCTGACTCGCGTGTCGTTGACTAAGGGTAGATTACCGGACGAAGTATTCAGTTTCTGCAGTATTTAGCGTTAAAAGTCTATAAAATGCTGGAGTTAGTAGGTACGTACTGTCTTTTCTAATTAGGGTGTAACAACGAAAGTAACTAGTTTAATTAACAGCTTGGTTTATTATGCAGGTGAGGCGAAAATTCGTTTTCCACTACTCTGGTGTGTTAGTACATGACTTGCCACAAAAAAGTTCAAGTTATCAAGACTTCGAGTTACTAAATAAAAGACATAATATGTATATAATGGTTTCATTGGTGCATTTACACCAAAATAACTCCCCAACGGTAAGAAATAAAAAAAATGAAAACAATAGTCTTTTGACTTCAAACAATTCATCGTTCAAATATATTTTTAATATGTTTTTTATGTTAATGTTTTTTAATGTTTTTTCAAATGGAACAGCCTGTATATTTTTTACTTTTTGTACTTTTATCACTAATTCTATACATTTTCTTATTAAATTAATCTTTTTATAAAATGCATCAGTTTTAAGCAATTAATTAAAATCAGTCATAATTACCAGAACACCTACATAACTCTCCAACCGTAAAAAATTCAAAAAACATTCAAACAGACTTTTTTGACATTAAACAAGCTATCATTAGGATATCCTTTTAATATACAGGATGTTCATTGTATTATGAAAATTTGGTATGCTTTCTTTTTCAAATGGAACACCTGTATATTTTTTCATTTAATATTCTAAGACTAATTCTAAACATTTTTTATTGGAATCATTTTTTTAAGTTCCATAATTTTTTAGTTATAAGCAACTAATCAAAACTCCGGAACTTCAAATTAAGACAAATTTTCCAGAGACATACCAATTTATCTTAATCAAACGGATAAACTGTTTTTTCTCGTTTGGTACATTAAATTTATTAAATTTAGTAACTTCGGACATGTTAAATCACGTATTAGACAATTTTTGCCTGCGACAGTTGGTGTCTACTCAAGTGTCAACTGGTAGCCACATGTGGTTAAGTATTTTTACTTGACAATTTACTTATTTTGCAAGCAATATCGCCAATCGTGCAAAACTGAAAGTTACCAAAAACTGCTTGCAATAAATTGAACACTGTTTTGGAATGTACTGAAAAATGTTTTAGAACTAAATAACAGTTGGTTTCAACAAGATGGTGCCCCACCGCAGTACGGTGTCCAAGTGCAAAATAATTTAAATTCAATTTTTCCGCAGAGGTGGATTGGAAGGAGAAGATCCATTGAATGGCCACCTAGGTCGCCGGATTTGCAAATATTGGATTTTTCTATTTGGGGACACCTAAAGTAAATGGTTTACATCAATAGGCCGCAAAATATTGATGCGTTCAAGCAGTGAATAGTGGACGAAGTTCAAAGTATTACTCTCCAACATATAGAAAACTGTTTACGGGAATTTGTTGATAGGTTGCGGCATTATCAAGCCGCTCACATTGTCTCTACATTGTTATTTTTTCTTGAATTTCTTATTATTTATCTGTTCAGTCAAAATAAATGTTTTGAAGTTTTGATTAATTGCTGATAACTAAAAAATGGCGCAGATGATGCGATGTACAGGATGTTGCATACTTCCATAATAAAATAAACACCTCTATATTAAAAGTATATTTAAACAGAGCTTGTTTAATAATATGTTTTTTACGGTTGGAGAATTATGTAGGTGTTCTGGTAATTATGCCTAATTTTAATTAATTGCCTATAACTCAAAAATTAAGCATTATACAAGAAAATTATATGAATAAAAATTTTTTTGAATTAGTCTTAGAATTACAAAATGTAAAAAAGTGTTCCATTTAAAAAAAGAGTTTACGAAATTTCCATAATAAAATATATTATATTAATAATATATAATATATAAATTAGTATATTAAAAATATATTTGAACGATAGCTTGTGTAAAGACAAAAAACTTTTGCTTGAATGTCAGAGACATCGATATGCTATAAAACGAGAATTTAAACCACGTTGAGTGAGGTGATTCCCCAGATAATTCGACTTATTGAAGGTTGTGCTAAATAACCAGTTTGAGTTATCAAAATAACAGGTATCAGGAGTAATACAAGTTCGAGTTATTATGTAAAAGTTACACATAATTGTCACTCTTGACGCTAACGCCAACCAATTTGATTCGAGTTATCAAAAATTCGAATTATTGACGTTTGACTTATTGAAGTTTGACTGTATAAGGTATTCTTTCGTTGCATTATAGGTGATGCTTTTACCGTTACTTGTACGAATAAATGCATATGACATTTATTGTAATGTAGATGATTATAGGATCTGGAAATTTTATCACACCTTTCACTCTCGCCAGACAGTACAGCAGAAGATTGATCTTTTAATTTCCTACAACAAAGGCTATATTCATCTTCTTCCTAAGAGAAACTGTTTTATCATATTTTCAAAAGCTTTACTGTTATAATTTCAAAAGTAGGGTCACTTTACTATAAATAGGACGAATGACTAGTACCCACAAAAAACACACCAAATCTCTTAGAAACTACCCACCAACTCGCCCCAAACCCCCATAGGGGTGAAACTTAGTCCTTAATTTACAGAAATCTACCCCTGTCCGGTGCAAGTTGCACGCCGCTCTACCCCCGCACACAAAAACTAATAATTTAATATTCATAGCTCTCTCCATGGTGGATGTGTAATTTGGCGTGTAAAGGTTTCGGACTAGCTGGAGGGCGCAAAAAGGAGGCCACCCCGCCTAAAGACGTTACGTGACGAGGGGTTAACCTCATACGTGGCCGCCGTCTCATTGTTCTCCTTCTGTTTTGCCGAGGTGGTTGCCTAAGCCCGGCCATCGCCCCATTAGTATTGTTCGCAAGAGAGCAATTGACCGTGCGGAGAGTCGGCCCTGGAAACATGTTGTGCCAAAATCTAATTAAGGATTTATGCGACTCACCCCTTGCATTCCCAAAGTACGGGTAGGAAGTAAGGATAGAGAGAGGGGGATCGTAATCTTAAAATACATCTTTAGAGACTATGCTTGGATAGTAATTTCAGTTCCATCGCGATTATAAAAAATAGACTACAGAAGTTAGACACTTCTTAATTGCACCATTTTTATATCAAAGTTTAATAATTATTTAACAAACAACTATATTACAAAGAGCGATCATTGATGGAGACTTTCAATGCACGAGCGTTAGCGAGTGCGCTACTTTTCGAGACCGTTAAAAGCCATTTAATATCCAAGTTGGTTAAAAAAATTCACTAAACAGACTCAATAAACGATCGACGGAAAATGAAATTAAGTTACGAAGTGTCTTTTCGTGTCTTCGCCTATTGAAAAACATTATTATTATTAAAACATAATTCGTAATAAGCTTATTTTAAGTCCTACATTATTTGTATTTATTCTGGATTGTATTAATTCTGGATTGTATTATACCATATTTGTATCAAAAACAAAATTCTTTTTTTAACTCTACACGTTGAACCAACGCAAAAGTTAATAGTTTCTAAGATATTAAAATGTTTAAATAGGTTGTAGTTTCAGACCTATGAAAACTAGTTAAAAACTACATTTATGAAGACTGTCTTGCAACTTTGTCACTTAATAACCAAATCCCATAAGTAGAAGCTAGGTGTTTGATGTTGCTGTTTATAGGGATCACAGAAGTAAAATCTTAAAAGATTATAGATATGAAGCAGCTGATTTTTCGAAAACGTGAACAGAATCCCAATGAAGGTTTTCGAAGGGCCAAACCCCCATTGTGCATGTGAAAGACAAATAATAATTGCTTTATGCACTTATTTTGGTGCTGCTCGAACAAACTTCATGGCACAAGAAAAATATATTTGTCACATAAAAATATGTTTAGAATAGTGAAAATTCGATTATATAAAAAATACAAATATTTATCTGTAAAAATATCTCAGTTATTAGATGATACGATTTTTCGAAATAGTGCCTTTGCAATTTTAGAAACACAAATTGAATTGCTTTTATGTGATTTTCATGGCATGAAATAACAACATATCAATATTTTTGTTACTTTCGTATTCAAATTCCAATTTATGAGTTTCTGTTGTGCTAAAAATAAAATAGCGACTGAAAAAATATCAAACATGAAGTACAAATAGAAGTGCACATACATGCACTTAATATTGAATACTGTATCAGTATTCAATTAGCTCTTGAGCCAGTTGCTCGCTTTAAGAAGCGAGCAATATGGTTCGCGAAACGTCGGCATTAACAAATCTTGACACACGGCATAACCCGGAAGCAGTTTATTTTCTAAATGATTCTGGCCTTGAAAGCCTACGTACTTATTTAAACTATTAATAGTTTAGCTGCATGAGATTTTATTTGATCGAGATCGGTCTGCATTAAATTAAAACTAGTTATCCAGGATTTGACAAGATATTTTAATTCTATTGACAGTAGCTATTGTCAAAGCGTCAGCGTTTGGCACTACCTACTGTCATTAGAATGAAAATATCAGTTAATTTTGTTGTTGCCATGATTACAATACTTTGTCATGTATGATAAAGTAAAAAGAACTAACGAATGCAAAATGGTAGTATTCACGAAGGAGTCCACCTTGTCCATACTTTGGTTGAATAAGATAATAAAAAGAAGTAGAATATGGAGTAGTCTCTTTATTCAGACACTATTTAGACAATGGATTTCGGCATGTACGATGCCATCATCAGGTCAAATTGGTTGACTCTTTCTAAGGTCGAAATTCATTAAACAGATGATTTGAAACGTTAAAAATTAAATTAAAAATAGAGTACTTTATTTAAGAAAATAAAAAAAATTATATCTTTGTTTGCGTCAGTCATATTAGACAGGCCGTTTTAAATTTGGCAATTCTGATAATTCTCGTAGTCACTTCTACGGTGACATTGTTGTCTCTCAAATTCTGAAGCTTTTCAAATTATGACATGTTATGCATTTCTCCACATCTAAGTAGGAGTTTGAAATAAATTGAGAAAAAGCACAACTGCTCATTGAGTAGACTTTAATATTTAAGAAGTTTTGAACTAATATTTCAGGACTGAATAGTTTCCAAGATAATTGAAAAATACATCTTTGCTACTCACATGCAGTGGATTTTTTAAACCTTTTTATAATTGTGCATGTCCACTCTCAATAACTTCTCTTTTACTCAAGCTGCCTGCAAAGTTATTTTCAACAAAAAGCTTATAATGAACCAACATCAACATCAATTTAGAATCCATTTAAAGTCAAACAACGTCTTATCACAATCTTGAGGCGGTGAAAATCACCTATGCGATAACACACATCTGCCTATCGCAAATCGATCTATGCAAAAATTGGCGGATGCGCCGGTGATAATAGATAGAAAAAGAAAACAACGCCACATATGAAGGTATCTCGATAAGCGACAACATAACACCACGATTCCGGGCATCAATCCATCTCAGAATAAGTGTTTAGAGCTATTATATGCCGGCCAGGGTCAGGACGAAACTGTATGGAGAGGTCCGGAGGAGCGGCTCCGTGGAGTGGCTAGCGGGATTTAGTTCGCGTGTCCTGTCACGGGGGTGGATTAGATGGGCTGAGGAAAGGGATTCCGGCCGGCTTACTGACCTGTCTTCCCGGTACTTCAGCGTCCTCCACCTAGCGACAGGAACGGGCACTCGGCTGCAAAGCGCGCCGAAATAAATCGACGCGCATTATTCTCGGTTCTCACAAAGAGGGACGCCGCTGAAGAAGACCGCGTCTCGGGCGCATTTTTTTTTTTTTGGGCGTGACGGTGAATTAAAGGTGACCATAAATAATAAAGATAACCGCGGCTGTAAAAGGTTTCGCGTTTCGCAAAAATGGCGCCTCATTAAGATAACAATAACAAAGGGTGTTGTCGGGGCGCTTTTGGTGAAGTGGGTATTTAGAAAATTGTCTTATAAAGTGATTTAGGGTTATTTTTTAGGGGAGAATTACGTACGCGTCTTAGAATACAACAAAATATAAATCTTGCATTTTAAGTACGTATACAAGAAATATCTGCAAGAAAAATCTATATGTTTCAGCTGTATATTTTATAGTTTTGGTTATAATAAGTATTGTAGTACCTTGTAGTATAAATTGTAAGTTTCGATCAACAAGCAGTACTAAATTTGGTAATCGGCAGACAAAAAATTAGGCTAATGCTTGCATAGAAAACAGATTTTTTGAATAAATTACCAAATTCGGAAGAAAAAACAAGAGAAACGATATATTTTTCGATATAATATCGAGATGCTTCTAATGGAGACAGCTTTATATGTACTGATCTTTATTAGACATGGAGACATGGGCGTATCCAGCTCAAAACGAAAGGGGGGCAGTTTTCTAAATTTAACTTGCTGTATGGGTAAGGTGACCTGTTTTTTGCGGTAGACCTGTTTTTTAAAAATTGTGTAGCTATTGATTGTGTAGCTCATTTGATTTGAAAAAACCTCAATTTTATATAGGTTTCAGCGATATTTTAAATGACCCACGTGGTAAATTTTAACTCTTTTCCTGACCATAAATACCAGAAATAAATAGAATATATCTATCCCTCTAATGAAGTATTTTATGTATTTTAATTATACAAAATATCGCCCAGTATAAGATTGTCCATTAACAAATATGCCAAGTTGACAGGTACGATCTAAAAAAAAACAAATCCTTTTGTCAATTTCCATTAAAGATTAAAAACAACAGAAGATGAAGCTATAGAAAATTCTACAAGAATTCTACACATTATCAATGCAATTTTAATTGGGGTTTAATCTACACGGCAACTGTAACAACTACAGACCCATATCATTAACACCGATCGTATCAAAAATATTCGAAAAAATACTAAAAAAACAAATATACATACATTTTGAAGGGAACAACTTGTTTAGTGAATCTCAGTTTGGATTTAGGCATGGCAAATCTACCAGTCTAGCTATCAATGCTCTTATAAATAAAGTCTTAAACAACTTTGAGCGCGGATACCATTCAGTTGCCACGTTTTATGACCTCTCGAAAGCTTTCGATTGTGTCACACATCATATTCTATTAGAAAAACTAAAGAAATATAACTTTTCGAAATCGAGCATTGAGTTAATGGAGTCATATCTGAGTAATCGTTACCAACACGTAAAAGTGAACAATTCAATTTCATCGAACAGACTTTGCAGTTACGGGGTACCCCAAGGATCGGTTTTGGGCCCCATTCTCTTTTTATTTTATATCAACGACATTAATTGTGCTACTGAAGCAACTGATCTTAATCTATTTGCGGATGACACAACGGCAATTGAGGGAGGTGACGATTATGAACAGCTTCTTAACACAGTTGGTCTATGTGACAGAAATATTAAAGAATGGTTTTCTTCAAATGCGCTATGCATCAATCAGGATAACTGCTTATCGGTATTGTTTACATTGCGACATGAAGGGCGTTCCAGTACGGACGATAATGAGAGTGTAAAATTCTTGGGTGTTATTCTTAACTCTAAATTAAAGTAGGGAAGTCATGTCGGACATGTTTCAGGAAAATTTGCGAGAGCGATTCATTATTTGAGGATCTTGAGAGAATCAATCTCTATAAAATATCTTAGGGTTGCATACTTTGCCTTTTTTCACTCCTTGATTACATATGCAATATTTAACTGGGGCTATTCAGGTCACAGCAATAAATTGTTTTCTCTACAACGCCGATGCATAAGAGTAGTACTCGGAGTCGGTTGGAGGGAAGATTGCCGTGAACACTTCCGAAATCTCAACGTTCTGACACTTCCATCCGCCTACATATTGGAATGTTTAATGTACGCTGAGGTCAATGCCAGTACGTTTATGACATCGAATGCAATTCACTCGTACAACACTCGTGAGAATCAGCAGTATCGCCGACCTTTTCTGAGATTGCAGAAGTCGCGCAACGCATCAAACTACTGGGCTCTAAAATTTTTCTTGTTCTGCCGCCAACAATGAAGTGTTACTCCAATAACAGATTTAAGACAGTAATGAAACAATTCTTGGTTGAAAAATATATATTCAATTACGATGAATACTTTAACTGTAATTTCGTAGAAATATGTAGTGCATTGTGTTTTTCTTTTTTTGTTCTGACTTGTGTGAACAATTTTCTTTGTAATAGCACCAATAAAGATGATTATGATTATGATTATGATTATGATTACAGGATAACAATAGAAATAAGTCGAAAAATTGTTTGTTCATAGGTATAAAATTACAACCGTAAATTTTCTTCAACTTAATACGTTAATAAGACTTTTAGCAATATTATGCTAGTAATACTAAGATTTTTTTACTTACCTCTGACTCCTACCTATTATTTTTAGTTGGGTGTATTTTTGTGAGATAAGAAAATACAATGCGCAAATTGCAAAAACAATCACGATATTATTATTGTTCAAACTATTAACGTGAATTACTAGAACCTAAATTGCTAAATAGTGTGAGTTGTAACGTTAAATTAAAAATTGTAAACCATATTCTTGGAATGCTGTATCTGTATTATTACAGTTTTGTTTAGTTATTTTTTGTTATTATAACTTATTGTGGTACGTAAGTACCTATGATGAGTAATTTAAAATTTTGTCTGGAAAACATTTTTACTATAATAATAAAAGTATTGTTACTGTTTTTTATCAAACGCCTTGAAAAAAGAATGTTTGGACAAATTTTAAAATCTTCACAAAATGGAACCTTCCATTACTTCTGAAATTTTATTAGGGACAGACAATTAAAGAACAACTAAAGAATTGCCAAATAACTCTTCCCTAATATCAATTGTTAAACCATTAAAACAAATAACGCAAACAGGAAAAAATGCGGGTAGTCATTTAAAAAATGGTACCGAGGCGCAGAACCAAACACGAACCGTCTGAAATTATTTTTGTAGTTAGCAATCAAAATAACGATACTGTTCAACGCACTCTCATTAATACTACTATCTAGTAGTGTTTGGTGATAAAGTTCATAGTTTTACACATTCTCACATATACGTAACTTCTTATATTCGCACTGCAGGCCTATGACTACTGAGATAAATAATCCTTTCGACTGCGCCAGTTCTGTAACTTTTCTAATTATAACTTCTTTTGTAAACAGGTTAACAATCTTAAAATACCAATTTCTAAACAAAACAAAAAACAGAATCGAACCCAATTCCGCCAACTTTTGTTTTCCAACTAAATAAAAACAAAAGAAGAAGTGAACTCTAGTCCCCGAGCTCTAATCCTTCTTAATTCCCCCAGCCTACCAAAACCTAATACATCATAATACCCCGCCATAAACTATTCCATTATTATTTCATTGTGCCGCAGGGTTCTTGACTGGGGACATAAATCGCAGCTCCGCGCTGCGCTGCTCCCTTCCGCCGCTTCCCTTGCCCTTCCCCAATTTATTTATGCTTTATATCTCTCGCCCAGGGGTGCCCAGGAGAGCAGATATCGCGGAACGATCTCTTGTTTCCCGTTCTCCAACCCTCCGACCCCTCACGTTATAGAATCAATTTTAAATTAAAGTAGACGCTTTCGATACGCTTTTTTATGAATATTTATACGGAGAATGCGGCCTTTACATCGGAACCCCGCTGCGAGGATTGACGACGGCGAAGGGTTGACATTTTCAACTCCTTTGGGGGGTGAGTTTCGCTAGCAAATGACGCGTCCAATGAAGGAATGAAGTAAATAAAAACAAAGCTTGTCGTAAAGATTGAGAGGGAGTCTTGGAGGGGGAATAGGTCGTTTGCTTGTATTGAAATTCTGCCGGGGTTGTGTTGAGCATTAGGGCACTTTGCCCTAGTTCGATTTTGTTTTGGACGGGGGAGAGGACTACCCCACTCCGTACTGTGAGTTGTTAAGGGTGGTTAGGTCTATTGAATGTGTCAAAATTCAGAATTAGTTTGGAAGTTACGCTTTTTTTTAGTAAATAGGGAAGGTTCTCATGTAGAGACCAAAAAGTAACTTTGAGGCAGTTTTTTTTAAACAGATTGTAAGAGATATCAATATTTCTTCTTTTGCTATAAATTTATTATACTTTCGTGTACAAAAAAATAGTTATTTTGCATGATTGTCGGCAAACTTTCCAATTTCTTCGGTTACTAGTTCCATCTCAAGATCCCTGTGGAGATTTTGTGTCTTATATACTAAAGGTGTACCCACGATGTTTCTTGGCACCTTATTCTGGAAGCGTTCAATGATGGTGATGTTGCTAGGTTTAAGTATCTGCTTGTATACTAGGAGTTTATTATATGTCGACAAAGCCGACTTCCTACCAATAAACCAGTACATTTTTTGTATCTTATTCCCAATTCTTCTCGTTTCTTTTTAACATGTGCTTTCCAGCGGAGTTTGGTGTCCAGCGGAATACCGAGGTATTTTGCGGTGTTCGAGTAGGGTACGGTGGTGTTATTTATTTTAACTGGAACGTATCGTATTCGCTTGCAGGTAAAGTTTGTGTGAACGGATTTGGTTTCGTTCAATGTAATTAGCCATCGTTGCATCCAACCACTAATATCGTTGATAGCATTCTGCAGTTTTAGTGTTGCTCCTTCAACATTTGTATCTACTGCCATGATAGCAGTGTCATCAGCAAACGTGGCAACGGTAACACCATCTGGTTGCGGAAGATCAGGTGTGTATAGAAGGTAAATAATTGGGTCAAGTACACCACCTTGTGGTACTCCAGCTTTAATACATTTAAGAAGCGAGTACTCAGTATCTTGCTTTATTCAGAAGTATCTGTCAGCAAGATATGATTTGAATAGTAGGCTATACTCGAAGGGTAGTAGCCAATCCAGCTTATAGAGGAGACCTTCGTGATTCGTCATTGAAACTTGTTACTCAGAATAAGTATTTTTATTTAGATATAGGATTTATTTAGATTTTATTAGTTTAAATGATATTATGTTTCTACCTTCCTTCGTGGTCACACTGCTTGATATATTTTTGTTTTTCCATTCTTTTTGTTAATATTTTAAACATGCTAAAACTTTTTAAGGAAAAACCAAGAGGTTTTTTAATACAGACAAATATGTCTGAAGATGTCACAGAAGATGAGTGTTAACTACAGCAAAAATGCTGTGAAAGTAACGAAATACTGTAACATTAAAGTAATTGATATGTCAATTACAGGAAAAATGCTGTACATAAATTTGCAGTTCGTTTTTTGTTCTGCTGCACCGTCGCTACTTTTTGATTCTTGTGGTAAAGAGGTATTCCATAAATTTACAGCATAGTCAAAGAAATTGAACAGGATATTTCTGAAATTTCACACGAAAAGTACTATCATTTCACAGTAGAAGTTTATCCTTACACAATTGACCTATAAACACTCAAATAAGACAGACCCAGTAGCATACAGGAATTGCTTTTGTTGTTACACAACGTAATAGTAGTTATAGTTTATAAGTTTAGTTATGTCGCCTAATTATGAGCTACAACCAAAATTTAATTATAATACATCAATGGTACAAATATACTTACCTACTTAGAAGTTCCCCTAAACTTATTGTAACTCTATCACAACGAGTACGTTCAGAACTTTCCAAACTTGAGCAGTAAGTCGTAAACTTATTTACCTAGAATATCCCGTACCCATTTTACTCCATCTCACCAGTAAATTATAAGTAAAATTAGTCGGTTTGACATCTCCAAAACGTAACTAATTCCATATACCCTCCCAGCATTCGCTAGCATACATGCCACGTTGAACAGAAGTTTCTGGAAACACAGGCTAACAACTTCCAGAAGGTGGGTTAAGTAACTGTATCGACGATGAGAAGTTAATGTACCGTGACATTAGTTTTGCAGCCAGCAGCAATTTGCAATGCAAACTGGATACGTCAGCATCTCAACCGCGCTTGATGATATATAGCCCAAGTTATTTCTAAACAAAATCCACCGAAACAGACATCCACTCAATACTCAAGTCGATAAGATTTTCTCCGAGGGTACGTACGGTGGAGGGTGTGGGTTAAATGTGATTTATGAAGGAGGGTAGCTTGACTTTGACGTCCTAAACTCTAAAAACGATTCATAGTTTGCGTTTTCTCTCGCAGTGACCCTTTTTCTCCGCCGGAGAGATTGACGTTTTTATAATATATCGCTCGCCCATTGTCCCTTCCCTGGTGCATTATAAAATATGCCAGAGAGGTCCGAGAATTGATTACAGGGGACGCTTTCAGCAAAACCCCCTCCGTCTTGCGAAGGTCCCATCCGAAACGATGATGTTTAATTTTTATTTTGTGCTCGGGCTATATAAGAAAGGGGTTTTTGCGGGCGGTCGTTGTCCGCTCGCGACATCTAGGGATGGATTGAGCTTTAGGGCTTTGAGCTTTCGGTGCTGTAAAAAAGAGGATACAGTATGCTGGGTTTTTGCGCGCTTCGGCATTGATTTTTAAATTGTTTTCTTTAATGTTTGCTTTTTGTGAAATTGCTAACCAAGTAGGGGCAGATGCATGCAACTGAAAAATAGCAAAATAAGTATCATTATTGTATGTTATTCTGAGCATTGTTTCTGATTTCTTCTTGTGCACCTTTAAAAAGTGTCTAGCATGGAAGAAAGTGAAGACTTTTTACAATACTATGTATTAAAGCTGCATTAGGTATAACAGAATATGCAAGATGATAGCCAAAAATTACTAAACTCACATAAAGGTTTAACTTTTTTTAAATACTTTTTTTGTTGTTGTTATTGTAAGTTAAATTAAGTGGAGATCCATATTGCAAATTGTTACTATAGTAAAGTAAAACACCTTTTTTTGCAACTTATAATTTATTTATATCAGACCGGTTTCGGCCTTTCAATCAAGGGCATCATCAGTGAAAACTAAAAATACATAAAAATCGTTAATGTTATGTGCACATGTCTCAGAAAATTCAAAGAAATACATTGAAAATCATTAAAACAATTAAATATTAAAAAAAAACTCACTGTCAAATTTGCTGTACCAACGTCATTAGCCACGTTGTTCAACATAAAGGTCAAAACACAAAATATAACGGAGACTGCATGTATACTAGGGCTTCCAATCCCGTAACCCCGGGATCCCGACAAATAATGAGCTTTTTCGGGATCCCGGATTTATAAGTCTAAATCCGAAATCTCGAAAAAGTTAAATCTAAATTATTTTCTTATTTTTTTGTTAATTGTTGAAGCGTGGGCACTGATCTACAATAAATCATTTGAGCTGCTATTTTTTAAGTATGAACTAGAATATATAACAGCACCATATCTGATGACCATGTTGCTATAATAGGAAGATTTTGCAAGAAGTAAATATAATTCAATATTGAGGCAAACATCAGTTTCAGCTTGTTTGAGTATTTTTATTACCTCAACAAAAAATACATGCTCCATTTAAAACAGAAGCAAAACATAAACGTAAAAATTAGTGGCGGATGCCTTTACCTGTATTCAGTCATGTACTACAGAATATAAAATTTGTAAATAGGTATAAAATACAGCGAAAAAAGTATTGAAAATAAGTAGAAATTAAAGATATAAATTAATTCCGATATATTTAACTGTAAAATGAAACCCAAATTGTACCAAAAATGATTTGTTATTAATCTTTCGATTGTTCAGTCCAATCGAACGAACGATATCATTTCTTGTTCCGATTTTCAAGTTTCTTCCAGTTTAAGAAATTTACCTTAAACTAACGAAATATTTAGGTACGATGTTTTTCCATCAAGGAGTGCATGTACGTCATAGATTGCGTCTCGGTTATGAGCTGTGACAGCGGTAATATGGTTGTTTTGATATTTTTTCATGGCACAATTACCGCTTTTTATGCCTTTTTAGTGGAAAAGTTGTGTCAAAAAGTGCACTTTAGAAAATGTATTTCATAATATGAGTTAGGCTATGTGAACTATATTTGACATAACCGAAAGACCTACAAGTAATATTTAATAATAATATTTAATATTCTAAGAAGTTTCACTGAATATTTTATCAATATTGAACAATAAATAACGGCTTACTTGAAGACGCATTTAGAACTGGGTATACAAGTCATTATATTTTGTCTATTTGAATAATAAACATCCATGACGTATGAATTCTAAAGTTATCCAATTTTATCGTAAAAAAGAAAACAAAAAATCATCAAAATATTTATTGGTCTTAATATAAAAAATGGAAAATTTGGCTCGCTCAACGAAATTTCTTTTGCCGTTCACTATTCTTGAAACATTCTACAAGAACGAAAATTTAAGATGGAAGAGCAAGTTATTATCTTAATGGAGTTTCAATTTTGTTTATTATTGATACATTTTGGTTTTCTACTTGTAAGGTAAAATTTGAAAACGTCGATCAAGTTTCATGGTAAAATATATTGCCCAATCAAGTTTATTTTAGGCGTTTCTTACTGCGTTTCTTACTGACTAGATTTGGTAACTTCAGGCATCCCAGGCGTTTCAATCCGGCAATTTTTGGGTTTTTGATTCCGGGATCCCGGGATTACAAAATCTTTAATCCCGAAATCCCGGGATCAGTATTTTGTCCGGGATTGGAAGCCCTAATGTAAACATAGATATGAAAACACTTTAGACATATATTTAAATCATTGACGTCAAACTGATCCATCCAAAAATCTTTCCCATGAAATCTTTCAGTTAGCTAGTTTTCTTTTAGTTAGCCAGGAATGCTGAAGTTATGACAATATCTACTGTCAATAGAATAAAAATATCTGTCAAATCCTGGCTAACTAGTTTTATTTTAATGCAGACACGACCGATCTCGATGAAAGAGAGTCTTATGCAGCTATACTATTAATTTTATATTGTTACGTAGCTCTTAATGGGGGACAGCTCTAGGTCAGGATGGAGATTTAAAAAAAAACTCTCACCGTTGTTTACATTAGTTCGTATAATGCTGACAACACAGAATTCCAATACTACAGGTGACTGGAGTCCGTGAAACACTATAGCTGTGCGTATACTGTACTCAGATGCTGCAAATTACTGATTGATCCTCTTCCCATTCGATGCCGAGGCTTTTATATCAATTTGGCAAGACGTCATGACCTGTTTTGAGCCCCCAAAAATCCTTAGTTAAGATTTTTGGTTGCACACGGGTTTTGATATAAGTTAATGTTAATTTGCACGTTTTAAATGCGTGCCACAAAGAAGTCTAAGCAACTGTCTGCTGGTTGGATGAGTTGGATGACCTGGCCTCTATTATAGAATGTATTTAAACTATACTTCGCAACAATATATAGTATGATAACGTCATGTGCCTAGTCACATCAGATTTTACTTCATTTGTTTTGACACACTGCCAGTAAAAATATGTTTTTCCAGCATTACTTTTGTATGCAATTTACTTGAACTGCTGATGGACTACTATTAATTTCTGTAAAGTTGGCACCTATAGTCTATTCACTTTAAGAATAAAGCGTTGAATAAGATAGGGCTATAATTTGCGGCTTGTGATTGGCTGAAAGTAGAACCAAGTTTACACCAGCCAACACGCGCCAACAACTGAATTGTCAAATGAAATGTCGGTCGAAAAAATGTCGAAATTTCCTTTGTACTATCAATATGTAGTGTATTATCAAAACAGTCCAGTGCTTTGAGGGATATAACAAATCAAATACAACGTTAACTGGAGGAAGTACTGCAGCATTCAGATATTGTAATGTTTGGAAAATACATAACCACAAAGCTTAACATAACCGAAGATGAAGATATTTTGGAAGTGAAATTCACCACTGCGCTGCACCTTATCGAAGTATGCCTTACCAAGCAAGACATTGCATCGGGAGTGCTGCGCAAAATGTGTCCCGTACTCCTTATATTCACGCTTGCGAACTGCTGTCGGAGCAAATTGCTGCTCGTAGAGATATACGAGGATAAACAGCGATAATTTATTCCTTTTTTTAGTGTCTTATTTCTTTCTTTGTTATTCTTTATTGGTATCATTAAGTGTTTATTGTGTACTAATATTTAATAAAATATAGCAGATACAGCACTACATTACATAACAATGGCTAAATGACAAATCAGTGCGAGGTATGGCACTTGTCGCAACAAAACTATGGTATTGTGTACAGACTACATGTAATGTACTTTGTCCCTGGTCACAACGTCTCAACCAATTCTTTATCTATACTTTTCTTTGTCGTTACATGTCTGTCAATTTTCAACGATTTCTTTTGTCCAGTAAAAGTCAGCGGCACTCATTACAATTATTGCTGCAGCTGCTAATAGCCATACTAATACCGTTCTCGTCCACCTAACAATTACATTATGTAAACAATATAAAAAGTGCAAATATACAAGCTTCTATCACGTTTCACTCTTCTATACAACCAATAAATTTATAGGTTATATTTATTTTATCCAACTTTAGGTTATAACAGTGTATATCAGAAAATCGACGCAGGTACTCGGACGCGCTACATTAGTAGTGAAATTAATTCCCGTTTGTCAAACATCTTTTAACTATCATCCGAAATTAATTTCCAAACACCATTGTCGTGACATAACCTTTCTATTTGCCGCTCTTGACAGCATATTGCTTCAGTGTAAATCGGGCTCAGTTTCCACCCCCCACTACTATGTTCTTATCGTGAATAGGGTATAGTACCTACCAATAAGAAACTCAACAACCACCGTCATACTATAAACATCCCCACATTCTTACCCTCACGCACACACAACACACAACCCACAACAATACACAGTATAACGCGAAATGAGATGAACCCTCTCACAAACTTACACACAATAAATATCACCGCTGTTTAGACAGAGGCTTCCCAAGGAATTTGAAAACGAGCGCCAGTCCATAGAATAGCTATCCGTGGAATTTTGTTAAAATACTCTCGTAGAAAGAGAGGGCGAGTTCACATAGTGCGTAATCGTTTTACTTAGTTACGCCCTCCTAATTACTCCTATAGTAGGCGAGCATTTTAATTGACCCATCCCTGCCGGTTGTAATGGAATTGCTTTCTACGATGATGCCGATGTCGTCTCTTAGCATGTCTAGCCTATTTAGAAGCTTAATTTGCCTTCTTTGTCGTCAGTTTAGGAAACAACACCCGTAGGGGGTTGGGGTAGTAAAATTTTAAAGCTATTTACCGGCGTGCTGTGCTGTAATTTTCGAGGGAAGATTCATCAAAGTAGTTTAAAATTTAATTTCAAACGGAGAGTTTGTTGGGAAAGTACAGGGGAAACTTTATTACGGTATTTATTATTGCTTGGAAAGATATTTCTTAGGTTGTAATAAGAAATATTAGTATGATATATTGGTCTTATTTTATACATTTTTCTATGGTGCTTATTTTATTATCAAAAAAAGGAATATTTTACAACCGCGTGTATATGGTTAACCATGTACTAAACCTACTGTTTTGCTTAATATATCTGTTCAGATATCTTAAAAACGCTCTTATTTTATCAATTTTATGACGCACTACCTCTTCTTTCCCCAAACTCTTCACAAGAAAACTAGATTTCAATCTACTCTACATTCTTCTTCGAAATACCATATAAAATCAAATTTAACAGTCTGACTTCAAATATATGGAGTAGAATCCGCCGATTGAGACAAATTTTAAAGAATTTTCAGCAATATCAATTGAAGCCCCTGTTTGACCTAAATATCTATGGTTATTAGTTCTCAACACTTGAACACTAGGTTATCAACAATACGGTAAGAAATACTCAAAAGCTGTAAAATCATATGCAAGAGCAATAGTTTAGACTAAATTCAAAAAATCGGAAATGTCTTGTATCAAAAAATTCCTTAATTATTAAAATTAACATTTTTATAAAACAGTCAATTGACTGTTCGATCTTCAATTGCTTTTTACATTATTTTTACGTGATCACGTCAACGATTTTGATAGATCTTGATAGAGAAAAATAAAGATACAAATTTGTAAATATTTCTTACTTAAAATTACTAAGGTTTGTTTGTACTGAACATGATTCCGGACTCAAAGTTTTTATATTTATGTCATTTGTGAGACCTTTTAAGGATTTCGAGAACCACTTTTCTTCACATTTTGATTAAACATTTTCCAAAACCGTTCTGTAGCTGGTAATTGTTTAAGATGGATTCGTATTCAGTGCACAGAAATCATCCACAACGCACGTTTTCCATAGTAAGCAAAATTTCATAATTTAATTTGTCCTTCTCATTTTTTCATGTAGATCCATAAAATTTATATGCTACAGTTAAGACATTTAAAGAATCTATCAAAAATACACAAAAATGCTCTGAAAAAAAATATTAAAGAAAATAAAGGATAATTGAAAAATCGTTTGTCAGCATGTCTGTCAAATATATATAAAAAAACTGAAGTAGACTATTTTAGGGTCAGGAAAGGATATTGATATACAGGGTTAGTAAAACTTACCGGAACACCTAAATAATTCACCAACCGAAAAAATTAAAAAACAACTTTCATACAGGGGTTTTTTGGTTTTAAACAAGATATCGTTTAACTTTATATTTAAATATTAATTTACTTCTGGGAATTTGATAACCTCTCCTTTTTTTAATTGAACCTGTATATTTAAAAGTTTTTAATTCCAAGATTTATTAAGTTTAATTCGGATTAATATTACTTTTTAATTTTTTTGTAGGAATTATTTTGTATAAAAATACAACATGTTTGAGTTACATTTAATTTTAATTTAATTTTTAATTAATTTAATCGTTATTAGTCACAATTGCCGGAACATAAATTAAATATTTTTTTTTGTTTAAACATGCTGTCGTATTAATATACAGGCTGATTATTTTATAATGGAAACTTGGTAATCTTTCGTTTCCTTCTAAGAAAAATATCAAGACAAATAATCAGAATTAAGGTAACTGTTTAAACTGCCAATGTGTATGTATGTATGAAAAGGAGTTTAGATTAATTGATTATAATTAAAAAAATACGCATTTTTAATTCAAAAGGCGATGAATTAAATAATAGAAAATGTGCAGGGTGTTTTATTAAAAAAAAGCAAGGCTGCTAAATTTCCATCATAAAATTAAAACAAAATGAAAGTATATTGTAAATATATATTTAAACGAGAGTTTGCTTAAACCCAAAATACTTTTTTTTTGTTTATTACTTATAGATATCATTTTTGAGATATGATGCACTTCATATAAAAATATACCTACAAAAAGTTCTATGAATTAATGTTATAATTACAAAACTGTAGAAATATACAGAGTGTTCTACTTGAAAAAGGAAAGGTTACTAAATTTCCAGAATTGAATAGAATTAAAAATAACTTTCGATATCTTGTTTAAAGCAAAAAACTTTAGCATATTTTTTAATTGTTTATGGCTGGCGAATTACATATCAACGACTTTGGCTCTAACGTCTCGTCCTGTACTTTTGCACTTACTGGATGACTAAGGAATAATGCTGGCATAAAATGACGAAAACTTGTATTGTAATATTTCCGAATTTACTATGCTATCTCCGAGAAATGCTGCCGTAATATCGTTATCAGTAACATTTGACCTTTTCATTGCTATAGTAAGTCCACAGTGAACTCAATTTGTCCAACATGTACTCAATATCTATTTAGCTAATTTTTGGAACATCCATTATTGCTATTCTATATACATATTTAATCAGGTATCTTGACGTAGTCATATTGTTGTATTATCACTCTTTCAATATTACTCATAATTTTATCACTATAAAAAATAATAAACATAGAAATACATGATCAAACAAATATCTAAAATATAAACACTGGTAAGTTTGGAATATCCATATTATTACATATTATTACTATGATTATTGCTATCAATTATTTTGTCACAGCCTAAACAGCCATACTTTCAATATTATTCACAATTTTGTTAGGATAACATATAATACGAATAAAAATAGAACCAGATCAAGGAAATAGCCAAAAAATAAACACGCTTTGACAAAAAAGAGCACCACAGGTCGAGTTTAATATTGGGTAAAACGTTAATTAAACATTTCCCGTTATACCCGTGCCAATAGCGTTGGAGCCAATTTTCGTGAAAGCACCTCCTGTGTAACACGCAACGCATTTCATCTCTTTTGATTGTGCGTCCGAAAAATCTGATAGTATTCAGCGTGCTATACGTATAGTATATAAACACGGACCGCCAATCAAGCCGGCCATGCTATCAGGTGTATCATCAGAGGGGAAGCCCATTACGTTCGGCACACTCCCACACAAAAAGCTCTTTTGTGAACCTCTCGGTTTTTAGGTAATTAAGTACATAGTAAATTGATGATGGCCGTAGAATCAATATTTATCTGACGCCGACGTATAGACGATTTGATGGATAGATTTTTTTATTGAGAATGTTCAGAGTGGTCTCTGTAGAAATATTTGTTTAGTTGGTGGTTTTATAATAACTCTTCTGGCGCCTAATTTTTATTGCATCATAAAATGGGGCATAAAGTTTTTCGTTTTCTGGGACACGCCGAATCGTTACGAGTAGTTTTGGAGATTTATCGACCGTTGATAGTATTATGTGTATGGCAATTACAAATTTTTTTAACGTATTTCGAAAGTTTCGGGCAAAAAAAATATTTTTGTTATTTCGAATTGGAAACTGACCTACAATAAATAAATGGAGCTGCTATTTTTTAAGTGTGAATATCAGTCTATAACAGCAACCTTCTGATTAAATTAAGTTTAAAATGTTCGTTTACACAAGCATAAAATGTTCGTTTACACCAACATGTTGCTAGGATAGGAAGAACGGATTTTGCAAGTACTAGATATTATTCGATATAGAGACAAACATGAACTTTTTCAACTTGCTTAAGTCTTTTTAGTTACCTTACCCTTAACAACAGAAAATCACAAACGTAAAAATTAAGAAATTTGTGGCGGATTTTTTTACCTGGATTCAGTGATGTACTACAGAATATAAAATGAGTAAATAGGTAATAAAATACAGCGAAACAGTTTCTTCCAGTTTAAGGATTTTACCATAAACGAAAAAATGTAATATTTTGGTACGAAGCATCTCGAGTTTGTGATCAGCTGTGGCAGAGGTAATATGGTCACCTTTGACATTTCTTCATCGCATGATTATCGCTTTTTTTAGTTGAAAAGTTTTGTCAGAAAGGGCTCTTAGATAAAAAGAATCTTTAATGGATGGTTTGGATATTTGAACTGTATTTGAGAAAACCGAAATACGTACAAGTATCTAATATTAATTTTTTTCATGACAAGAAATTGAATATTTAATATTCTAAGAAGTTGCACTGAATATTTCATCAATTTTGAACAATACATAACGTCTTCACATGAATAAGCATCCATGACATATCAATTCTAAAGTTATCCAATTTTAGCTTAAAGAAGAAAACAAAAATACGTCAAAATGTTTTATTGGCATCAAAATGAAAAATTGTAAATTTGGCTCGATCGAATAATTTCTTTTTCCGTGACTATTCTTGAAACATTTTACAAAAATGCAAAATTTTTGAACATATTTAATATGTAAGAGCAAGTTATTATCTAATAGAGTATATATTGTGTTTATTATTGATGTCAATACGCACTCTTTGACACCTTTTACCATTTAAACCGTCAATTTTGATTTTCTACTTGTAAAATTTGAAAACGTTGATCGAGTTTCGGGGTAAAAGATATTATCCAATAAAGTATATTTTAGGCGTTTCTTACTAACTAGATTTGTCATCCCAGGCGTTTTGATGCGGCAATTTTCGCTTTTCTCATGAATCCCGGGATCAATCCCGGGATCCCGGGATTGCAAAACCTTTAATCCCGAAATCCCGGGATCAGTATATTGTCCGGGATTGAAAGCCCTACCATGTACACAACTCCGACACACATGTTACATGTGTGTAAATAATAGTGATTAAAAGAGTTGTACAACGTATTATTATGAAAATATAAGAGCATTTTTAGTCAGTCTAAATAGATATAATTAGAATTTTTTTAATTACTGTTATCCTGTAGCGATGTAAAAAGTTTTCCGTTTTTGGGACATCTACCTTATTATTATATATTTAGGTGCACTAAAATAATAAAATAACATTAATAAAATAAGTACATCGTTTTCGCATATATTGTCGTTTTCCTGAATTAAAATCAAATACGCGTGAGGAATTTATCAACTGCACAATATCAATAAGAAATCGACATAATGTAATATTTCAAAACATCTCGCAAGTGCGTTTCTAGATATAGAGTTGAAAACATTATATTCGAGAAAAAGCATTTTAAGTGTGCGGAACGCAGGAAAAACATTCGTTTCATAGGTAGAGAATTTCTTCGGCAACGCATTTTATCAAAATATATGAGATAAACAAGGTCGAATGACGTTGTACATGCTGGACGGAAAAATACATTTTTCTGCCCAACAAAAAATTGTTTTCGAGCACTACGCCGCATCGTACGGTCAAGGAGATATTATAATGGTACGTTTTAGAGTAGGTACATACATATGAATGGAATAATCAATAATAAACTATGTTTTTAATACAGAATGTGTACCTACTAATTAATATGATCTGGTGGTAAAAAAATTAAATATGCTTTGAACATATTGTGACGAAAGTATAGTACATTGCATTATATAATTTAGGGCAGGTCATTTAACCCGTCCGTCCGGCAGACAATTGCTTAGTCAGAAATGCAGGCGTCAGGCTTTTTGATATAGAACAAAGGAAATTCCTTGTGGCACGAGTACAAAGCGTGCACATTAACATTTACTTATATCAAAAAGCCGTGTACAACCAAGAATCCAAACTCAGGATTTTTGGGGGCCTAAAGCAGGTCATGACGTCTTGCCAAATTCATATAAAAGCCACGGCATGGGATAGGTAGAGGATCAATCAGTAATTTGCAGCACCTGAGTCATCGATCGTGTTTCACGGTCGCCAGTCAGCTGTGAGATTGGAATTCCGTGTGATCAGCAATACACGACCTATGTAGACAACACTGCGACTTTTATTTACATCTCCATCCTGACCTAGAGCCGTCCCCCATTAAGAGCTACGTAAAAACTAGATTCAAAAACAGTATTCACGTTTTTAAAAGATGTTCATAGGTGTTGTAAGATTCTCCAGTTGCTCAAGAATGATACAAACTTATTTTTGCAATGTTGATTATTATTTAAGTTTTGAGGATTTCAGTTTTTGGTTACAGTTTAGTGGAAAGTATGGTGTAAAAATGGTAACATAATCAGGGATGTAAAACCGTAACCTACGCGAAAAATTACCAAATAAATACCTTAATTAATGTTAATTCACGGATTTGTATTACCGTGGTTTATCAGTTAAATTGGTTGGTAATTGGTAATTCATCGAAATTTATAATAATTTCTTAGGCCTAAAAAATTATTGGCCTGAAATTAACCATTAAAAATACTTTGTTTTTGTTTTGATATGATTTATTTTTATTTTATTACTTTTGTACCCCTTTACATTTCTCAATTTACCTACTGAACATTGATCATTGGATCATTGGAGAGAATATATGATAATTTATATAAAAATTTCATAAATAATTTCACTATTATTCGCATCCAGTATTAGCAACAAGTGTCAGTTGATGATAATACGAAGTACCTACGTTTGTTTATCTATGTTTTTATATATGCGTATATAGTACCTACTTTTGATTTTTTGTTGTTGTTTCATAATCTTTAGTCAAGTATCTATTACATAAATACCATTATCGTGCTATAAAGCTAACGTAAATATCCCAAATTCAGACACTGTCCTAAATTTCGCCATATTTCTGTTGAGTTGGATAAAATAAGAAATCTACAACATTGAACTTTATTTTAGGACATCAGGTTTGTTGATTTGACATTATACTTATCAACCGACAATCGTTTCTTATTCTACCAATGTTCTAACGGCCAGAATATAACCTAAAACTTTGAGTGATCTCGATAATTGAGTGTTAAAAGTTTATTTTTTCCTGATAAGGTAACTGCAGTTCGACTTCGTTGTAGATCGCTACAGGATAAGAGGAATTAAGAAAATTCTAATAATATCTATTTAAGCAGACTATAAGTGCTTTATATTTTCATATTAATACGGTGTGGTACTCTTTTAACCATTATTATTTACAAATTTAGGCGTGTCGGAATTAGGTACATGTAAATATAGCACCTCCTTAAATCAGACATGTGTGTCGGAATTGTATACATGGTTAGAAGTGATACATATGGCTCTATTGCTGTCTTTACACAAGAAAATAATATATTTTACAACGTTTGCTATATTACAATTCATTGTACTTATATTAAAAAATCATTATTCTGATAGCCAGATATCTCTAAAACGGTGTATAATACATAGTTTCTATTATTTAGTGATTCTGCAACAGAATTTGAGTTTCAATTGACGGATCAAATTTCCTATAATTGCACGGCTTCACTATTCCGATATTGTCGACCAGCGTCACAATGATCTGCGTATTTTCCTTATCTCACAAACTTTGATCTAGTTATCTTAAGTGTATCCTATACGCGGTGTTTTTAGGTTTCGAACACAACACCGATAACAGCTTACATAAATACTACAAACTCTAAACCAATACTTCAGTATTCAACTCCGCACGAAGTCGGTTTATAGTGTTGTCTCTCCTTCAAAAACCAACAAAAAAAACACTCAAAATGGCACTCCAAAGTGACGCAATCTTCGAGATGATCATCGAAAAGGTCAAAGAGAACCCACAGAAAGCGAAGGCAGTCAACGGCGTCTTCTTGTACAAAATCACCAAGGATGGCAAAGTTGTCAAAGAATGGACCATGGATTTGAAGAACGGTAAGGTGTACGAAGGACCTGCTCAAGGAGAGAAAGTTCAGACCACAGTCACGGTTTCCGATGCTGATTTCGTCGACATGGCCACCGGAAAGTTGAACGCCCAACAAGCCTTCATGAAGGGAAAACTGAAGGTTTCAGGAAACATCATGTTGGCCCAAAAACTGGGACCACTCCTACAAGCCGAAGCCAAATTGTAAATTTATACATTTTATTTTTACCATTTATTTCTTAATTTATTTTTTACATCACCAATAAACAATTTTTCTTTGACATAAAATCGTTATTATTATTTTTAAATCACTTCCGGAACAAAACAAAACTGGTTAACGATCCATTTCAAATCGTTTAAATATTTATTGTAGTTTTAACGATTGATGCCATCAAGTATCACGCGATTACTGGCATTTTAAAGTAGGTTGTTTGAATAATTGATTTGTTAATGCAATGTGAAATATTATATGCGCGGGTATAAAACCCGCAAATGGTATTCTATCTGGCTGTACAAGCGGTGCAAATTGGCTGTAAAATTAAAATGATTATTGCGCATCAATCATAATTATTAATGCATCCGTTTAATTGTATTGTTTTATTGGCCTGGAATACAGAAATGTGCTTTTATTTCTTGGATAATGGTTATAATATTGATGCGTTGAAACTGTAGATAAAACCTCAATAATTGTCGAATTTAAATATGGTGTTATGTATTAATAGTCGTCAGCGTAATTTGTGTGTGGAATTGATAAGAGATGATAAGACAACTCTTGAAATACACAAGTATGTATAGAATTGATATCAATAAGAAATAAACATAGCTATTAAAATAAGTGAGTAGACAAACGTAACGTACTCAGCGATAAATATCTCTTAAATCTTTTGAATATATAATTCATAAAATACTCTTGCTATATTCCTGCTTCTTTTTCTAAATCTGGAGAGCATTTCTCCAACATCTGTAGTTGCTATAAATCCATACAATATCATTGGTTTAATTTAGCTAGTCATTTTCGACATATATCGAAAATATTGATACTATTTCTATTATACATATTATGTTACTTTTTAAGCTACCATTTGTAATCTGTAATCAAATTTGTAAGCAAAATCACGAAAAACACCAAATATTTCTTTATACATCATTTCATTTTTAAATGAACTTAAAATACTTATATTTCTACTTTAGTATTAGACTATCCAGACCTTAGTACAATAAAGATTTGCTTTTTTAAAGAAATAATTCGCTTTATATAAATAAAACTGAAACTGATAAATTCGCTCGACAATAATCGACATGATCGGAAATAAATTGTCATATTTTTCTTCACCTTTATTGGCAGATGATTCTCTTTATAACACAAACTACTACTTCGTGGCATTTCCAAATTTGGTTTATTTGAATTTTGTTATTAATCAATCCATTTGCAGTTGACACAAAAAATATTTATTGTTTTCTTCACTTAAGAGTGCAACACCTAACCTTTATTATTGGATTTCCATTTTTTAAAACGAAATGCATCTGTATCTGCAATGGAATGTGTAATCAGCAATTGCATTTAAGAGATCTTTCAAACTTCGAAAAACAATTTCAACATATAATTTGTAAAACCGTACATGATAGATTAAATAATATATTTGAGAATGAAACAACATAAAAAAATAGAACTATATCCCAATTTGTAGTCTAATTATTTTAGATCTGGGTAGTAAATAATTCTTATGGTGGGGTTTTCAAATACGATTTAGCAGTGTTTAACTTAAAACTTATTGTTAGGCTTCATATGCGGCGTAAGTGTAAATATTGATATTATATATAAGATGTTGGTTTCTGAGAAGGTGAAAGATGGGTTTTTAGAACCCAGATATACGGTCAATAAAAAAAATACAGAAGTTTACTGGTGCCAGATGACTTGACAGAATAGGTATTGATATAATATTTCGGTCCCGAAAACCCGAGTTTTAGCCTTCTCCCAAACCTACATCTTTTACTATTTTTAGGTAATTTTGTGTGTTTAATATGGTTTATAATGTGGTCTGCTAAGGGTCATACTTTTGGAGATATTGATGCAAACAGTTCACGTACTTTTTGGTCACGGATAGCTTTTAATTATTTTTGATAATAAAATCATCCAATATTCTATAAACATTTTGATATAATGTTCAGGTCATTTTTCTGAATCTGAATGTTTTGCGGGTTCAAAATGACTAGTTTTGCGTCTAAAATTACTAGACTAATGGATTTGCGTGAAAAATGGATATTCTGTAGAAGCTACTCATTTTAGGACCAATGCTGGTTAAAATGTTGACTCTTTTTACTCGATTTTTATTTAGTCCCTAGATCTCAACATATACAGACAATTAATTTGCCGCTTGAACTAATTAATTTCTTTAAATAATTTAATAAAAGTTTAACGTAATATTTTTTTTATTGAAAATGATGACATGGGTGACACTTGTCAATACTTCGCCCTCTGAAAGGAAAAAAATCAAATTATAGTATTAGAAAATCGTTTAAGGATAATACAAATGCTATTTTTGTTTATATTTGGCTTAGTTGCAGTTGAATAGTAAACATGTTGCTTTAAATCAGTTTGCTTTTTTTATTAAACAATAAATACTTTATTATTAAATTTTATTGTTGCCCTTTTTGGCAGGTTTCGAACTAACGATGGAAGCATCTACAGGATGTTGCATTTTAAAAAGACTTGTTCGTACTAATGAACTATCCTGAGTGATCAAATATATTTCAAATTTGTAGCGTCAGTCATTTCCTAAAACATTTATGTATTTTTTCTAAATTTCTCAGAGAAATAAATATCGACATGGTACTGTTATTTATGTACACACTGTACAATGACCAACACACATTTTTGTATCAAGTTTATTCACTTTTCATTGAAATAGGCGTGAATTTAGATTTACAGATAGCGATTAGGATTTGATAAGATACTCCAAGGTCAAAATTTGATAACTATGTTTGCAGCATTGAGTTGAGAGTATGTAAAATTGATATCATTGTATTGATGTCATAATATTGCATGTAATATCTTTCACGTGCGGTTTTCAATCAAACTATTTTCAACGCGCATAATAGCACTTGAAACAATTATATAATTATTAATTTTATTATAACCGAAACATAATTGATATCATTATTAAATCATCACCAGGAAAAACAGATAATTTTGTATTCCTTGCGATGTGAGACTATTTTCTCGCCACTGCGCACAGTGGCAGGTCAAATAAATAATAAATAAATCGCATTTTTTCCGCCACCTATCCGAACTGACACACGCGAAACAATATATCTCCCGGAAACTATTTTCAATGAATATAGAATTGGACGTGGAGAACACTTTATCACGATATGAATATTTCATTTTTTACGTCAGAGCGCTCGCGAATAGTCCGATGATATAGGAGTTTCAGCTTCTGTGTGTTTTTACTACGTACGATTATATACGTCACTATATAGTGTGACCAAAGAAATTACTCAATTATGACGATCTGCTCTAATGTAAAACCAATGAATACAGACAGGGTGTAAAATATTACTAAAGTAATATATCATAAAAAGTCTTTTCGTTCATTTCCAACAGGGTTTTGATTGACAGGCGCTGAATTGACTTTTAAAATATTTATGTTTTTTTTTAATTTTACTATTAATCTTTACTACGTGAATATAGCGACTAAAGCCCGCGAAATTATGTGCGATTCGATTATATCCAGCAAAATAATTAAAAGCGGATCAACTCGTGAGCGTGGTTGACTAGCCGTGTGGTGGCGCTGTACGTTGTTGTTGGCCCTACCGGCATTCGACTGACTCTATTAGCAATTTTATGAGAATATGATCGAAGCGCCATATTGCGCACACACCCGGCGTGTTTCGCAAACTCACATTCGCTTTACAGAGAATCGATTTTATGATATACATAGGTATATAAAATATATACAGGGTGTTCATTTCAAAAGTATCCACCCTTAATAACTCTTGACGTGATGCGATTATTGCTTTGAGTGGAAACACGTCAATTTAGATATCGAGGGGGAAATTCAAAAATTGTACCTAGAGAATTTTAGGTTTTATCCCTTCACCCCCCCAGCCACTCAACTTTGAAATTTCAAATGGCACCCCCTACCTTGTGATACATCATTTGAAAGGGCACAAAACTCTCTACTCAACCATGATAAAAAAATTAAATCGATCGATTGGTTCTTAAGATAAACTACACCGAAGATGGAAGGTATGAAATAACTCAACCCTTAATAACTCTTAGCCTGATGCGATTATTGCTTTGAGTGGAAACACGTCGATTTAGTTATCGAGGGGGAAGTTTAAAAATGGTACCTAGAGAATTTTAGGTTTCATCCCTTCACTCCCCAGCCACCCCACCTTGAAATTTCAGATGGCACCCCCGCACCTTGTGATACATCATTTGAAAGGCCACTTTAAATGGAGTCTTGGAAAACCTAAGCGATCCGCTTCCAAACGAAGCAAATTGAAAGAAGCGTCTCTTAAGTAGCCAGTACTTATATTTAGTTATTCCACAATTCCTATTTATGAATTTAAATGAATCGTTGATATTTGTTTAGTTACGACTGTGGTTTTGTTTTTCAGCACATTGCCAAAGTTTTCTTTCTGGTGGTAACTGTAAATAATTTTCAATTTTACAGGATACTTGATTCCTATTGTCATAAAAGAACCAACTCTTCAAACTTACATCCCTTGCATTTTTGGAAAATGTTAAAAGAAGCATTTTATTTTTATAAGAAAACTACTATTTTTTAGACAAAATACGTTTACAGAAAAAATACTGGATTTTCGGAAAGTTATGAATATTGAAATATAATAATAATAATATTATACAGCGTCCTGCAACTAAGCTCCCGTCTTCTGTAGCTCACTTACTCATTAAGCTAAGAGTTTGACATTTTGCAGGCTTACCCTGTACTTCAAGGTACAATTCAAGAAATTATTTTTTATTATACAGGGTGTTCCAAAAATGTGCAACGCCATGGTAATATATTTCTTTAAATTGCATGGTATACATTCTTCTACACATTTGGAAACCTTTTATGATTGCCTACATATCACCAAAATTTTATTGAAATCGGTTGAGTGACCGCAGCGGAAAAAAATAAAAACCAAGAAAAATTGATTTTGCATCGTAGGCTTTAAAAATCAATAAAAACCACAAAATGCACCTCGTTAATAAAATTTTGCGACGTGCTTATTAAGTTAGATGTAATCGTCTCGTTAACCAAGTGAAATTGATCCAAATCATACAGGGTGACCAAACTCGAGTGTCAAACTTGTCAAACTTCAAAGCGCGCTATTGTTCTTATTTTAAATTGGAACCCCTAATTTTTTTTAGGTGAAACGATGCGGAATTAAAGTATAAACATTGTTTCTGAATACAACTACATCACAATTCCCAATATTTTAAAGGTTATTCGCCAAAAGCTCATTTTCAATGTTTCCAACGGCAATTTTAGGTAATAAATATCGTACGTGGCGTTGAAAAACAATTTATTACATAAAATATAACGCAGAGAGGTATTTTAGATTTTACTGTACTTAATTAAGTAGTTATTCAATTGCTAAATTTACTGCAAAATTTACCTATAGCCACATTTCCGTCCTTACCGCTATAGGTAAATGTTGCAGTAAATTTGGCATTTGAATAACTACTTAATTAAGGACACTGAAATCTAAAATAGGGCTATTATTTTTTATGAAATAAATTGTTTTTCAACGTCACGTACGATATTTATTATCTAAATTGCCGTTGGAAACGTTGAAAAATGAGTTTTTGGCGAATAACTTTTAAAATATTGGGAATTGTGATGGGGTTGTAAAACAATGTTTATTTTTTAATTCTGCATCATTTCACATAAAAAGATTTATGGGTTCCAATTTAAAATAAGAACAATAACACGCTTTGAAGTTTGACAAGTTTGACACTCGATTTTGGTCACCCTGTATAATTTGGATCAATATCACTTGGTTAACGAGACTATTACATCTAACTTAATAAGCACGTCGCAAACTTTTATTAACGAGGTGTATTTTGTGGTTTTTATTGATTTTTAAATCTTACGATGCAAAATCAATTTTTTTTTTGTTTTTATTTTTTCCGCTGCGGTCACTCAACCGATTTCAATAAAATTTTGGTGATATGTAGGCAACCATAAAAGGCTTCCAAATGTGTAGAAAAATGTATAGCATGCAATTTAAAAAAATATATTATCATGGCGTTGCACATTTTTGGAACACCCTGTATAATAAAAAATAATTTCTTGAATTGTACCTTGAAGTACAGGGTAAGCCTGCAAAATGTCAAACTCTTAGCTTAATGAGTAAGTGAGCTACAGAAGACGGGAGCTTAGTTGCAGGACCCTGTATATACTATATTATATACAATTAATAGTTTAGCTGCACGAGAATCTATTTAATCGAGATCGGTCGTGTCTGCATATATATAAAACTAGTTAGCCGGGATTTGACAGATATTTTGATATTATTGACTGTAGGTATTGTAATTAGCAATTAAATAGATAATATATAACGGATTGAGTTTCTGCTTCCATCCAGTAATAAAGCATCTGTTTGTTGAACGTGCGGTAATTTGAGTTGCAATGTTAAGGCCAAAATTAGATTCAGCCTCATTAAAATCACATAAATGCCAACTTTGAACAAGTTATGAGCGGTTTCAGACAAGGTAGGCTAGTTTGGGGTAAAATACCCCAAAAAAAACATGATGCAGATATATTTTTTTTAGGACCTTTAGTATGTTGTTTAGAGCACTAAACGGAAGGTGTATACCAATTTACAGAGTTACTATTTTTTGCAGGATTTTGGTGCAACTTAGTCAAAACGTCTCAAAACTTAGTCAAAGTTCTGGGTGACCATAATATGCAAATTCTTGATATTAATTAAGGCCCACAAAGGTTTTGGAATATAAAAAAAATAACAAGCAGTGCAAAACTGACCAAAAAACCTTATTAACATTAACCATTCATTTGAATTCAACTCAACCATTTTCTAGATGCGGACACACCTTTAAAATCTATTTCTTATCGCAAAACACCATCCACGTCCCGCCTTATGGTCCTCGAATTTATACAGGACGAAGGACGACTCGAGGTCCCTTAGTTTAGTATCGGCGTTATTGTTTTTCTCCTTTTTTTTTGCCGCGCCACTGATTTAATCTGTTCGGCATCCCAGGAAATTTGATTTGGGAAGGGCTGAAGACTAGGTTTGGCCAAGGGTTTCGGATTTCTGCGGAATTTCCAAAGGAAGGAAGGAACATAGGAGGGAAGAAATGATCCAGGAGGGGGGGTGCGTCTAACCCCCCTTAACGCTCATGCATTTTCATTGGACGTTAGCGAGACAGGGACACGTGCGAAAGGGCCTTAGGAGCGCTGGTTACCGAAATAAAAAGGTAAATTGGAAGAGCGTAAATATAAATTGTCCTGTTTCCCTCCGTTTTCGATTGGTTTCACAGGCGGCGGAGTGTTCTATTAGTCCGCAATCAAGTACCTACTCGAGACGGCGGTGGTAGAGGAAAAGGGAAATTAGGAATGGGAGAAAAAAAAAACTAAAGCTATACGGGCACATGTTTCACTATACCTTCCCTATCTGGCTATAATAGCTAAATGATGGATAAAAGAAGCAAATTTAGTGAGTTAAACTGATACTAGACCAACTAATACTTCCGTTTTCTGCTTTTTATGTTTTGTGGATAAAGAAGAAGAAGTTACGAACTGTCTTTTCAAATGACAACAGTTACTCACTTAGAGAAATAAAACAAAATTCCAAATGTATCAAAATTAATAATAAATTTGCACGATCAAAATGCTTTAGTTAAAAATGGGGTAGTAATTTGGGTAGTAAGTTGATTAAAACCCTTGTCTTGGTTGACTTTTTTATTAATTCCAATTTTTCGCTAATGATTGCTAGGTTTATCACGGAAGCTACAAGTTTTTTGAGGTTCGAACACTAGCTACTTACAATAAATAGTCTAAGCTACATGGATAATGAAGTAATATACATCTGTCGATGACACTATTATTGATATGATAAAGATGGATTAAAATACTTGAAGTAAATAGCCGTGTGTGTGATTGCAAACATTTGTTGGTTATGATTTGACAATAAGACACAGCTGCTGGGGGAGGGGGGGGGGGTCATATTTACCCTTATGACAATTTCTACATTTTTGACCAAAGTCTGAAAAACTACTAAAGATATCGGGACGAAACTTCATATTTACAAGTTTCATCAGCAAACTTAGAGCTGAAAAGCATTTTTTTCAAAAGGGTCCAATGGAACTGGAGGTTTATCTTAGCATATTTTAACGATTTCGCAAATAAGCCATTTCTGTATTTTTGTGAAAATAGTTCAATAATTAATTAGAGAAAATTCAGAATAATTTACGTCTATGACATTTTTTGGTAAAATTAAAAGTTTAGCTGCAGGAGCAAATTCTATTTGAGATCGGTCGTGTCTGCATTAACATAAAACTAGTTAGCCAGGTTTTGGCAGATATTTTGATACTATTGACTGTATGTATTGTCAAAGCATCAGCGTTTGACACTACCTAAGGTCATAATATTTGCCAAAATATTTGACAAGTCACCATTTTGACAAATATATATATATATTTTATTTGTGGTTCAATAAGCGATAACCACTTGTGTATAGAATGCAACGCCATTTGATATTTTCTTTTCACATCACCTTTCGTGAAGAAATCATGTCAACCCGAGACCGCGGCAAAATACCAGAAATATTAGTAAATATGTGAACACAATTCGGAACCAATTTGAAAAAAAAAAAAATCAAAAGAATGCCGTAATATTTGTATAACAAAATCGCATTCTCCCTTTATTCATTGTCATGGGAGGGGCATTGCAACTACCTTGCGAATAAGTTGTCGAGTAATATATTTGTTATACGCTCAATGAGGGGTCTCGTCCCTCGTGAAACTCTGCTCATGGCATACCATTCTCTGTTTTTGTCCCACTGTGCCTATGGCCTGGTGGTCTGGGGTCACTCACCCCACGCCGGAAAGATTTTCAAGCTCCAGAGAAAGGTCCTAAGAATCATTTACGATAAGGGTTACCAGGAGGATGTGAGAGAAACTTTCATTTCAAACCAGCTTCTTACTTTACCATCACTTTATATTCTCGAATGTCTTAGATATGTTAAGCTAAATGGCAGTAAATACATATTACAGGGTTCTAGCCACAATCATCACACTAGACAAACAACTGACCTAAAAATAAACTATCTTCGACTGACACATAGTAGATATGGACCAAACTACTACGGACCCTTGTTCTTTAACTCTCTTCCTGGTGACATTAAAGGTTTGGAAATAAAAAAGTTCTATAACACTGTAAAATCGCTCCTCTTACGTCGTGCTATTTATGAGAAAGAAGACTTTTTAAACACCGAATGGGACGTTCCCGGCTTGTCATAGCTTGGTCGCTGATAAAGTGCCTTGAAAAGTAATATTTTTAATATTTTTGATGTTTCATATGTTTAATTGTCTACTGATTTTATAACTGTGCTCTGCTGTTAGACTGACTTTGTACTGTGACCTGCTCGCTGTTGTTATTGTGTTGTTGTTAGTATTGGTGATGCTTCCGACCGGCCAAGTTTTACGCTTGCATGTGTCCATGTTTTGTCTATATACTTATTTATTGTTTTCTTTTTGACCAGCAAAGGCTGTGATTACGCTTGTGCGCATTTTTATGATTGTTTTTGATTGACTTGTGTAAACATGTAAACATTGTACAAACACCAATAAACTATTTGATTTGATTTGATTATTCTAATTTTCATATCCGCCATTTTGGATCTACTATTTTCAGCATCCATAAAAACCAAAAAAATTGTAAGCTAGATTTGGCCAACGATTTCATTTATTTTCAATTAAAGTCCGCCATTTTAGATTTGCCATTGGAATTTTGAAATTGAGTCACGTATTCAGTTTCATGGTAATTCAAAACATCTATATGGCACCCCGCACGAGGGAATACCGCACGAGAGTTACATATGCCAAGTTTGAAGTAGGGGTAAGTTAGGAAGTGGAAGTTAGGGTATAGTTTAGGGTGAAATACCTCAAGAAAGCCTGGCGTAGACACAAGACTTTTAATGACTTTCAGTATGTTGTTCAGGGCAGTCAACAGAAGGTTTTTACCAATTTGCAGGTTTTCCTTATTTTTTCAGGGTGAAATTTCTACATATCCATAATATCCTATAGTAAACCTTCATTATTCTTTAATAATATAACTCCAATTTACTAATCTATGCTCATTTGATGCGTCGGTGAGTTCTTTGAAAAAAGCGGGAGGGAAGTAAACGTTTTTCAGCGAGCGTATCGGAGTGGACAAAAAATTCGGGAAGCGTGCCGGACAATTTGCGGGCGAAAAAAAGGTCGGTGGAAAATTCGCCAAACGTAAATAATAAAATTCCGCCGAATAAGCAAAAAGTTTCGGGACTGGGTTCGATGTTTGTCGCTTCTCGGAGGTCTAGGCCTCGGGCGAACGGCGGGCTCGCTATGTTGTTCTTTTTTTTTGTTTGTTTTTTTTTGTCGGATTCCAAGCCGCAGCGATCTACATACATGGGAAACTGATGTGACAGGAATCAGGAACTGAATCGGGCTGATCAGAAAGTAAGTTAAACTCGTGGTTAAAAATATATGGGGAATCTACATAAAGAGAATGTCAAATCACATCAGCAAACATGTGTAAATGTAAGCAAATGGAGTCTGCGGGAAATAATTGTAATGGTTTGAAAACTATCTAACAAAATGGAGTCTAATGGTGAAGGTTGGAAAAATATGCCAACTGAATTCATAAATATTCCGCGGATACCACAAGGATCTGTTTTGGGACCGGTTTTATTGAATTTGTATATGAATGGCATTACATCAGTAATTAGATCTGTGATTTAAAACTCTTTGCAGGCTATATGTTATGTCGATGTCTGGGATTTATAGAGGTTCTTGGAAAACTGCTTTTCAAAGTCCACATGTCCAGAAAGAATCGGCAAAAGCCGAATTTTGGTTTCGTGGGCAACATCATTATAAGTATGCAGTAAAACGTATCGTCGTATAAGTGAGTGATCTCTAAAAGTCTAAAAAATCTTCTGAATAATCTAGAACCTCTAAGGAAAATTCAATTATATTTGTAAGTTTAAAAAATAGGTAAGTACGTAGGCTTTCACTGCCAGAATCATTTAGAAAATAAACTGCTTCCGGGTTATGCCGTGTGTCAAGATTTGTTAATGCTGACGTTTCGCGAACCATGTTGCTCGCTTCTTCCAAGCTAATTGAATACTCTTTTTTAAAAAAATACATAAAATGTCCTGTTACCGATTCCTAAATATTGTTGAAAAATTAACCTGATAAATAGAAAAAGGCATCTCCAGTAGACTACTTAACTTGATTTGATTGTTCTCCAAGCATTTAATAATGTCTGTGTAAGCTCTTTGGTTTTTTACTGGTTGTCTTTAATTATGAAATCTTCGCATTCAATAGTATTCACTAGTATTCATTCAGGTTCTTCAATATAGTTACACTTATCATTATATGAAAGCTATCTATTCTATCTTTGTAGTGGTGGTGCATATTGACAACTGGAAAAAGTAGTCTTTAAAAGAGAATTAGATTTAGGGTTATGAGTCCATCATCAGCGAGTAGAAATCTACAAATCACATACGTATAAAAGCACATTAAAATGTAATTAAGCAAACTCACAGTCAAAAAAAACGTTGTACAATCTCATCTGAGTTACCACTGCCATGATCAGTTTTATATGACTATTTTACTTTATCATACGCAGTATGTAAAGTATTGTAATCGTGCCGAAAAAAAAAATTGGGATTTTAGCGGAAATAGGTCTTTATGGGTCCCCTGAACATTTTTGACCAAGGTACAAAAAAATGTCTGTGTGTGTGTGTGTATGTGTGTGTGTGTGTATGTGTGTGTGTGTGTGTACCCAATTTTTATTAATTCATTTCCGGAGAAACTACTAAAGGTATCGGCACGGAACTTCATATTTAGAAGTTTCATGACCAAACTTAGAGTTGAAAAGCTTTTGGTTCAAAAGGGTCCAAAGGAACTGGGTGTTTACTCTAAGCCTTTTTCAAGGATTTTAGAAATCAGCCGCCATTTCTGTAATTTCGTCAAAATAGTTAAATAATAAATTAAAGCAGAGGAAATTTTGAATAATTTATGCCTATGACATTTTTTGGTAAAATTAATAGTTTAGCTTTTTAGTTTATTGTAAGCCTTTTTCAAGGATTTTGGAAATGAGCCGCCATTTCTGTAATTTCGACAAAATGGTTAATTAATAAATTAAAGTAGAGAAAATTTTGAATAATTTATGCCTATAACATTTTTTGGTAAAATTAATAGTTTACCTTCAAGAGCAAATTCTATTTGATCGAGATCGGTCGCATATGCATTGATATGAAATTACATAGTAGCCAGGATTTTGACAAATATTTTTTTGTGTTGTCACATTCGAAAACAGCTGATCTCATCAGAGGTTGGAGAACCACTATGGAACGTGCCGCTGTAGTGCGCAAAATTATAAAATACAAATTTGAAATAAAATAAGATCACCAATTTGATTGTTTGTTGATAAGAAATATCAACCCGTCTTTATATCTAATTCTAAAAATGATACATTGAGAAAATTATAAATAAAGTATAGCGATGAGTGTAGTTTTATTTTAGTATGTTGGCGGGGATGTGTCATGAACAAATATAAATCTGTCAGAATCTGAATTACCTTTTTAAGGTGCGTTTTCATTAGTGATAATGGCAGACGCCGTTATAGTATTTCCAATAGAAAATTGGTAGTGACTCATGTTTATGTACATGCAAACTAATATGTGTCATTATCACGATATGTAAGAAATACTATAATTTCGTATTCTACCACCGCCATTAGCTACCATTACCTACCAATCGGAACGCACCTTTCGTCAAAGTGGTACCAACCTAGCATTTACTATACAGAAATCATTTATTTTTTTTAAATGCGTATTTCTTAAAAAGCAACACAATAAACGTTGATGTCGCTCCTGCCAAAAACTAGATAGCGCGACTCGCTCATATGCGACGGCGACACTCCGCCTTCGGTGACGCGCCGTATCACCGCTCGTCGCGCTATTCCGTACTGTCGACATAAATAACTATTATTCTAATGACGTAGTGTAGGTAGTGTATGATAGTCATGTGCCTGGCCACATCAGATTTTTTATTACATAAATCGTCAAAATCGTCGCTCATTGCTCATTAAACGGAGAGTAGTGTACCAGGACAGCACTTATGGGAGAACATGAACAAATGAAAATGAAAAACCGCACATTTACGACAAATTTATTAGAATCTGTTTTCATGCAAGAAACGTAATACTATGCTTAATATTCTAGAACATCTAAATAAATAATGAAGTCATTATTTGAACGAATTGTCAGTAGATACAAGATTCTCCTTGACCTTCATGACACCTACAGACCATCAAGGTAATTCCGTCGTCCATGTACGTACGACCTTGAATTTTCCCTTCTCCTTTCTAACTCCAGAATTTCGAAATATCTAAATACAATATTGGTTGCAAATAATATATTAAACTCTACAACAGTCCACCGCCCTTATCAAAACAAAATTTCCAACATCCGCAATGCGTCGAACCCCTAACTTTCAGTTACACCGCGAGCACTTGAAAATTTTATTAGGAAAAGTTACAAAAATTAGCGGTCGCAGTAACGTGATAACCGCCCACTGATAGGCTGGAAAGTTGTAACCAAATTAAAGGCGGCCGTAATCCATTTTCGAGAGGTGAAAAGTGGGTGGAAAGAGTAGCCTATCCCCCCTCCTCCCTCCGTTTTAGCCCATGTTACCCCGTCGGATGGTCCGAAATTGCAAATTACACACGCAATGAATTCTGGACACTTTTACGGACGATGCAGGGTTGTTGGCCACGCGATTCTACCCCATAAATATTGCAATTCGATTAATTAAGGACCGGTAAAGTTAAATTCTACACCACGGTGGAGATAAATTAGCTCGGATACCGAATATTTGATTAAATATTAAACGCTTATACGAGCCGAACATGTTCGAGCGGACTCCATTATAAGTTTTGGGAAGGGAAAAAAGTTAATAACTTTTCTTGTTTTTCTACTATGGTAACGTTACTCTGTTAAAAAAATATGTAAAGGAAAATGAACGTATAGTTTTTTGTGTGTTTCGCCAATTTTAGCTTCGAAAATATATTTTGATGTTTTAAACAATATCTGAAAAGTATTAGGGTAAAATTTCATTCGTCTGGTTCCACATAAAATAGCTTGGATCACCCTGTATAATAATACATTTCAATACCGTTAATCGAAATCAGTTTGGCCTAGTTGATACCAGTTAGATCAAAAGTTAGCGTTTACAAACCAGGTTAAACTAGTTTGGCCTAGGTTAAACTAGTTCTACCTGAAAACTGGTTTTGCCGGTATCATGTATATTGTAACTACAATACATAACTCCAATTTTATTAGCAATAATGAATAAACTTTTTAATATAGATGGATGTGAGAGCAATGGTAGGTTTTCTATTATTATTATTATTATTTACCTACTACAAAAACAAGAATAGACGTTAAATGATTTAAACAATATGTTATTCTACGGATTCTTGACATGTTTGAGCAAATTACATGTTTGTAACTATGGCAGCCAGTAGCTACTTATTATTTATTTTTTTTAAATTATTACAGTAAAAACACTAATTGTTTCCTGGTAACCATTAAAAATCAAATCGTGATAAAATTGGAGACATCAAAAAATTATCAGAAAAGAAAATCTCTTTGGTATTCAAAACAAAGTTTTTTTTTTAATTTAACATCAATCATATATTGGCATTTGGGCTGCGTTAGGATTGAGTTCTTATTAGTTATATTAGAATTAAGTCAGTATTTATATGCTGTTGTAAGCAGAATTCTTTTATTGTAATTTATGATGTACAATGTATGACTACTATTTCGTTATCCTGCTATTATAAATTGTTTGTAGTTTAATTACAACATATTGCTTTTTAACCTAAGAGGACGTTCAGACGTTGTTGAACACTTTCTCGCCTAACAGCATGTTTTTTTGATGAAAACCGAACTTTCCAAACTGGTGGACGGCGCTTCCTCCGAAAAGCTCGTCGTCGCGTCGCTACACTCGATCAAGTAATTCGAAGTTATACGCGTGTCCTTCGTTAGTAAACTATTTATAAGTAATTTATTAAGTTTATTCCTTGATTAAACCTTACCCCGAGCTTAAATTATTAATTTTCTTCTCACCTTACGTACGAGTTTACGAGCTGAGCACTTAACTTGGCTCGAAATTAATTACCTACATGTTGTAGATGGCCATGGGTCACATTCATGAAATTAGTATGATATTTTTGGATATTTTTGGACGAAATTATAAGAGGATTACATTCCGGTAAATAATATAAATTTCCATGAAAAATTAACATCGTTTCCGGAAAAACCGGAAGTGACGATTTCCTTTCCTCCAGGCGCGTTTTCCTGATTTTTTTTTTTTGGACGAAATTATAACAGGATGACATTTTGAAAAATAATATGTTACAAAGAAACATTTTTAAGATGACATCATTTCCGCAAACAGCGAAAGTGCGGATTTTGTGTCACTTCCGGTTTTTCCGGAAATGATCATATTTGAGATATTTTAGGACGAAATTAAAACAGGATGACATTTTGAAAAATAATATAAGTTTCCACGGAAAATTTTAACGATCACATCATTTCCGGAAAAACCGGAAGTGCGGGTTTCGTTTCATTTCTATTCCTTTCATCAGTTCTCCTCTATCATAATGAAAGAGTGGCTTCGATCGTCAACATTATCAGACCGACATCCGGTTTGACGAAAACCTCCGGGCGCGTTTTCCTCTCGCTGATCGAAATTCCGCCATCGTTAATTACAACTTCATCGCGGATATATATTGAAAAGGAACCCAATATACCGAAAAGACCCCCCACACCTCCTTCTCCGAGGGGGTGGTAACAACCACCCCATCCGTATCCCAAGGCTTGAGAGACATCCACGGAATCCGCAATGCTCCAGAACGGCATCAATACCGACTCCTTACTAATTTCGAGGCTCCTTTATGGCGAATAAGAATGGCGCGACCCCAAACCAGCGGCGACGAGCGCCACCCTTCAGGCCCACTGAAATAATAGAATCCATTGATGAAAGTGACGGCGGAGTGGCTGCGTTTTTATCGCCGTCGCCGATATTTGATTGGCTCCCGCTGTCACGCTGTTTGCCGAACCGCACCGCGAACTCATAATTTTCCTTATTCCGATCCTGAAGGGTATGGGTTCAAGGATATGCCCTCTTTGCACACATGTATTGTCTCCGAGGGATTGTGTCTTCGGGGTCATAGACATCTCTTTTGGGGATAGTGAGGCATCTAATCGATGTTGATACAGTTGGCCCAAAAGTCTATTTGTCCATTTGAAAAACTTCTGAAATATTGAAGAAATATTGATGTGAACACACCAAACTTTTTTTTTTTTTGAAGTTCGTTCAATTTTTGATTTAAACGTTCTTATATTGCTAGTGAGCAACTTAATTTCTTTGTAAAAATGTTAGCAGTAAGTTTCTCTTGTTAAACATTAATCAGCAAGCAAAAATTTGGTCCCCTGGACTTAAAACAACGTCTTTTAACATAATGGCGGAGGCGCTAAATAACTTCTGTTTCCAATTCCTAATTACTCCTAAATAGTTAATCCCAAGGCACAACACCATCACAACTTCATAATACTTCATCAACTCTAACGAATATACACAATTGCAAACTCCAGCAAACTTCTCTACTCTACATTCATGAAAAATACATATTGTTGACCCGAAAACTCCCCGACTTCGGTCCTTAAGGACCCAAAAACCCTCCGCAAGAATTCCGCCCAAAGTAAAATATCACCGGGGCCGAAATTAGATAGTAATGTAATGAGAAGGTGTTGGGAAAACCCGGAAAAACGAAAAAACCGCCTGGGGGCCCTAACTTTAAACTAATTCCTGACCGCAATAAGAAGGAATCGCGCAAAGCCCTTTCGGACACACGCCAAGAACGAAGGGGAAAAAAGGAAAAGTCCGCCTGCATATTTTATCCCTGCTATCCTGTGGGTTTTCCGCCGAGCCCTCGAACGCATAAAATCCGTTATAACGCGCTATTTCGGGCCTGTTCGAGACGGCTACAATAGTCGAAACGGTTTCGGACGTTTGCTCGCATATTTTCGCCGTCGGTATAATACGTGGCTTTTTCTGTTATTACGTGTAGGAAATTGGGCCGTAACAACAAATGGTGGAGGCGACGGTGGTGTGGAAATGCGTAAAGATTTGAGGTTTGAAGGGGGTTATTGATTTGATGGGGTGTTTGTGGAATGGGTCGTAGTGGTGGTTACGAGGAAGGTGAAATTGGGAAAAAGATGGGGATAAGAAATGGTCTACATTTCTTCTAAATCTGAAACTTCTGGTATGTGGTGAAATAGGATCAGGTTGTTCATTTTCTATGGGGAAAGACTACATTTTAGTGAAGAATTTCAGAATTTAATCTATTTTAGTTTGTTCAGGAGAATTTTTGAAACTTAGATTTTACGTTGTTTATCGGTGGTTGAATGTTATTATTTCGCTTCATGTGCGATTACGAGCAAAGCAGTTGGGATACAAATTATTATTATACACGTTTATGGATCAGATACATTGGGTAATTAATTCTAAAAAGTACAGCCCTCTATCTATTTTAGTTTGTTCAGGAGGATTTTTGAAACTTAGCTTTTACGTTGTTTATCGGTGGTTGAATGTTATTATTTCGCTTCATGTGCGATTACGAGCAAAGGAGTTGGGATACAAATTATTGTTATACACGTTTATAGATCAGATACATTGGGTAATTAATTCTAAAAAGTACAGCCCTCTATCTATTTTAGTTTGTTCAGGAGGATTTTTGAAACTTAGATTTTACGTTGTTTATCGGTGGTTGAATGTTATTATTTCGCTTCTTGTGCGATTACGAGCAAAGTAGTTGGGATACAAATTATTATTATACACGTTTATGGATCAGGTACATTGGGTAATTAATTCTAAAAAGTACAGCCCTCTATCTATTTTTGTTTGTTCAGGAGGATTTTTGAAACTTAGATTTTACGTTGTTTATCAGTAGTTGAATGTTATTATTTCGCTTCATGTGCGATTACGAGCAAAGTAGTTGGGATATAAATTATTATTATACACGTTTACGGATCAGATACATTGGGTAATTAATTCTAAAAAGTACAGCCCTCTGTCTATTCTAGTTTGTTCAGGAGGATTTTTGAAACTTAGATTTTACGTTGTTTATCGGTGGTTGAATGTTATTATTTCGCTTCATGTGCGATTACGAGCAAAGTAGTTGGGATACAAATTATTATTATACACGTTTATGGATCAGATACATTGGGTAATTAATTCTAAAAAGTACAGCCCTCTATCTATTTTAGTTTGTTCAGGAGGATTTTTGAAACTTAGATTTTACGTTGTTTATCGGTGGTTGAATGTTATTATTTCGCTTCATGTGCGATTACGAGCAAAGTAGTTGGGATACAAATTATTATTATACACGTTTATAGATCAGATACATTGGGTACTTAATTCTAAAAAGTACAGCCCTCTATCTATTTTAGTTTGTTCAGGAGGATTTTTGAAACTTAGATTTTACGTTGTTTATCGGTGGTTGAATGTTATTATTTCGCTTCATGTGCGATTACGAGCAAAGTAGTTGGGATACAAATTATTATTATACACGTTTATGGATCAGATACATTGGGTAATTAATTCTAAAAAGTACAGCCCTCTATCTATTTTAGTTTGTTCAGGAGGATTTTTGAAACTTAGATTTTACATTGCTTATCGGTGGTTGAATGTTATTATTTCGCTTCTTGTGCGATTATGAGCAAAGTAGTTGGGATACAAATTATTATTATACACGTTTATGGATCAGATACATTGGGTAATTAATTCTAAAAAGTACAGCCCTCTATCTATTTTAGTTTGTTCAGGAGGATTTTTGAAACTTAGATTTTACGTTGTTTATCGGTGGATGAATGTTATTATTTCGCTTCATGTGCGATTACGAGCAAAGTAGTTGGGATACAAATTATTATTATACACGTTTATGGATCAGATACATTGGGTAATTAATTCTAAAAAGTACAGCCCTCTATCTTAGTTTGTTCAGGAGGATTTTTGAAACTTAGATTTTACGTTGTTTATCGGTGGTTGAATGTTATTATTTCGCTTCTGGTGCGATTACGAGCAAAGTAGTTGGGATACAAATTATTATTATACACGTTTATGGATCAGATACATTGGGTAATTAATTCTAAAAAGTACAGCCCTGTATCTATTTTAGTTTGTTCAGGAGGATTTTTGAAACTTAGATTTTACGTTGTTTATCGGTGGTTGAATGTTATTATTTCCCTTCTGGTGCGATTACGAGCAAAGTAGTTGGGATACAAATTATTATTATACACGTTTATGGATCAGATACATTGGGTAATTAATTCTAAAAAGTACAGCCCTCTATCTATTTTAGTTTGTTCAGGAGAATTTTTTAAACTTAGATTCTACGTTGTTTATCGGTGGTTGAATGTTATTATTTCGCTTCATATGCGATTACGAGCAAAGTAGTTGGGATACAAATTATTATTATACACGTTTATGGATCAGATACATTGGGTAATTAATTCTAAAAAGTACAGCCCTCTATCTATTTTAGTTTGTTCAGGAGGATTTTTGAAACTTAGATTTTACGTTGTTTATCGGTGGTTGAATGTTATTATTTCGCTTCATGTGCGATTACGAACAAAGTAGTTGGGATACAAATTATTATTATACACGTTTATGGATCAGATACATTGGGTAATTAATTCTAAAAAGTACAGCCCTCTATCTATTTTAGTTTGTTCAGGAGGATTTTTGAAACTTAGATTTTACGTTGTTTATCGGTGGTTGAATGTTATTATTTCGCTTCTTGTGCGATTACGAGCAAAGTAATTGGGATACAAATTATTATTATACACGTTTATGGATCAGATACATTGGGTAATTAATTCTAAAAAGTACAGCCCTCTATCTATTTTAGTTTGTTCAGGAGGATTTTTGAAACTTAGATTTTACGTTGTTTATCGGTGGTTGAATGTTATTATTTCGCTTCATGTGCGATTACGAGCAAAGTAGTTGGGATACAAATTATTATTATACACGTTTATGGATCAGATACATTGGGTAATTAATTCTAAAAAGTACAGCCCTCTATCTATTTTAGTTTGTTCAGGAGGATTTTTGAAACTTAGATTTTACGTTGTTTATCGGTGGATGAATGTTATTATTTCGCTTCATGTGCGATTACGAGCAAAGTAGTTGGGATACAAATTATTATTATACACGTTTATGGATCAGATACATTGGGTAATTAATTCTAAAAAGTACAGCCCTCTATTTTAGTTTGTTCAGGAGGATTTTTGAAACTTAGATTTTACGTTGTTTATCGGTGGTTGAATGTTATTATTTCGCTTCTGGTGCGATTACGAGCAAAGTAGTTGGGATACAAATTATTATTATACACGTTTATGGATCAGATACATTGGGTAATTAATTCTAAAAAGTACAGCCCTGTATCTATTTTAGTTTGTTCAGGAGGATTTTTGAAACTTAGATTTTACGTTGTTTATCGGTGGTTGAATGTTATTATTTCCCTTCTGGTGCGATTACGAGCAAAGTAGTTGGGATACAAATTATTATTATACACGTTTATGGATCAGATACATTGGGTAATTAATTCTAAAAAGTACAGCCCTCTATCTATTTTAGTTTGTTCAGGAGAATTTTTTAAACTTAGATTCTACGTTGTTTATCGGTGGTTGAATGTTATTATTTCGCTTCATATGCGATTACGAGCAAAGTAGTTGGGATACAAATTATTATTATACACGTTTATGGATCAGATACATTGGGTAATTAATTCTAAAAAGTACAGCCCTCTATCTATTTTAGTTTGTTCAGGAGGATTTTTGAAACTTAGATTTTACGTTGTTTATCGGTGGTTGAATGTTATTATTTCGCTTCATGTGCGATTACGAACAAAGTAGTTGGGATACAAATTATTATTATACACGTTTATGGATCAGATACATTGGGTAATTAATTCTAAAAAGTACAGCCCTCTATCTATTTTAGTTTGTTCAGGAGGATTTTTGAAACTTAGATTTTACGTTGTTTATCGGTGGTTGAATGTTATTATTTCGCTTCTTGTGCGATTACGAGCAAAGTAATTGGGATACAAATTATTATTATACACGTGTATGGATCAGATACATTGGGTAATTAATTCTAAAAAGTACAGCCCTCTATCTATTTTAGTTTGTTCAGGAGGATTTTTGAAACTTAGATTTTACGTTGTTTATCGGTGGTTGAATGTTATTATTTCGCTTCATGTGCGATTACGAGCAAAGTAGTTGGGATACAAATTATTATTATACACGTTTATGGATCAGATACATTGGGTAATTAATTCTAAAAAGTACAGCCCTCTATCTATTTTAGTTTGTTCAGGAGGATTTTTGAAACTTAGATTTTACGTTGTTTATCGGTGGTTGAATGTTATTATTTCGCTTCTTGTGCGATTACGAGCAAAGTAGTTGGGATACAAATTATTCTTATACACGTTTATGGATCAGATACATTGGGTAATTAATGCTAAAAAGCACAGCCCTCTATCTATTTTAGTTTGTTCAGGAGGATTTTTGAAACTTAGATTTTACGTTGTTTATCGGTGGTTGAATGTTATTATTTCGCTTCATGTGCGATTACGAGCAAAGTAGTTGGGATACAAATTATTATTATACACGTTTATGGATCAGATACATTGGGTAATTAATTCTAAAAAGTACAGCCCTCTATCTATTTTAGTTTGTTCAGGAGGATTTTTGAAACTTAGATTTTACGTTGTTTATCGGTGGTTGAATGTTATTATTTCGCTTCTTGTGCGATTACGAGCAAAGTAGTTGGGATACAAATTATTATTATACACGTTTATGGATCAGATACATTGGGTAATTAATTCTAAAAGGTACAGCCCTCTATCTATTTTAGTTTGTTCAGGAGGATTTTTGAAACTTAGATTTTACGTTGTTTATCGGTGGTTGAATGTTATTATTTCGCTTCATGTGCGATTACGAGCAAAGTAGTTGGGATACAAATTATTATTATACACGTTTATGGATCAGATACATTGGGTAATTAATTCTAAAAAGTACAGCCCTCTATCTATTTTAGTTTGTTCAGGAGGATTTTTGAAACTTCGATTTTACGTTGTTTATCGGTGGTTGAATGTTATTATTTTGCTTCATGTGCGATTACGAGCAAAGTAGTTGGGATACAAATTATTATTATACACGTTTATGGATCAGATACATTGGGAAATTAATTCTAAAAAGTACAGCCCTCCATCTATTTTAGTTTGTTCAGGAGAATTTTTGAAACTTAGATTTTACGTTGTTTATCGGTGGTTGAATGTTATTATTTCGCTTCATGTGCGATTACGAGCAAAGTAGTTGGGAGACAAATTATTATTATACACGTTTATGGATCACATACATTGGGTAATTAATTCTAAAACGTACAGCCCTCTATCTACTTTAGTTTGTTCAGGAGGATTTTTGAAACTTAGATTTTACGTTGTTTATCGGTGGTTCGATGTTATTATTTCGCTTCATGTGCGATTACGAGCATAGTAGTTGGGATACAAATTATTATTATACACGTTTATGGATCAGATACATTGGGTAATTAATTCTAAAAAGTACAGCCCTCTATCTATTTTAGTTTGTTCAGGAGGATTTTTGAAACTTCGATTTTACGTTGTTTATCGGTGGTTGAATGTTATTATTTCGCTTCATGTGCGATTACGAGCAAAGTAGTTGGGATACAAATTATTATTATACACGTTTATGGATCAGATACATTGGGTAATTAATTCTAAAAAGTACAGCCCTCTATCTATTTTAGTTTGTTCAGGAGGATTTTTGAAACTTAGATTTTACGTTGTTTATCGGTGGTTGAATGTTATTATGTCGCTTCATGTGCGATTACGAGCAAAGTAGTTGGGATACAAATTATTAAAATACACGTTTATGGATCAGATACATTGGGTAATTAATTCTAAAAAGTACAGCCCTCTATCTATTTTAGTTTGTTCAGGAGGATTTTTGAAACTTAGATTTTACGTTGTTTATCGGTGGTTGAATGTTATTATTTCGCTTCATGTGCGATTACGAGCAAAGTAGTAGGGATACAAATTATTATTATACACGTTTATGGATCAGATACATTGGGTAATTAATTCTAAAAAGTACAGCCCTCTATCTATTTTAGTTTGTTCAGGAGGATTTTTGAAACTTTGATTTTACGTTGTTTATCGGTGGTTGAATGTTATTATTTCGCTTCTTGTGTGATTACGAGCAAAGTAGTTGGGATACAAATTATTATTATACACGTTTATGGATCAAATACATTGGGTAATTAATTCTAAAAAGTACAGCCCTCTATCTATTTTAGTTTGTTCAGGAGGATTTTTGAAACTTAGATTTTACGTTGTTTATCGGTGGTTGAATGTTATTATATCGCTTCATGTTCGATTACGACCACAGTAGTTGGGATACAAATTATTATTATACACGTTTATGGATCAGATACATTGGGTAATTAATTCTAAAAAGTACAGCCCTCTATCTATTTTAGTTTGTTCAGGAGGATTTTTGAAACTTAGATTTTACGTTGTTTATCGGTGGTTGAATGTTATTATTTCGCTTCTTGTGCGATTACGAGCAAAGTAGTTGGGATACAAATTATTATTATACACGTTTATGGATCAGATACATTGGGAAATTAATTCTAAAAAGTACAGCCCTCCATCTATTTTAGTTTGTTCAGGAGAATTTTTGAAACTTAGATTTTACGTTGTTTATCGGTGGTTGAATGTTATTATTTCGCTTCATGTGCGATTACGAGCAAAGTAGTTGGGAGACAAATTATTATTATACACGTTTATGGATCAGATACATTGGGTAATTAATTCTAAAACGTACAGCCCTCTATCTACTTTAGTTTGTTCAGGAGGATTTTTGAAACTTAGATTTTACGTTGTTTATCGGTGGTTCGATGTTATTATTTCGCTTCATGTGCGATTACGAGCAAAGTAGTTGGGATACAAATTATTATTATACACGTTTATGGATCAGATACATTGGGTAATTAATTCTAAAAAGTACAGCCCTCTATCTATTTTAGTTTGTTCAGGAGGATTTTTGAAACTTCGATTTTACGTTGTTTATCGGTGGTTGAATGTTATTATTTCGCTTCATGTGCGATTACGAGCAAAGTAGTTGGGATACAAATTATTATTATACACGTTTATGGATCAGATACATTGGGTAATTAATTCTAAAAAGTACAGCCCTCTATCTATTTTAGTTTGTTCAGGAGGATTTTTGAAACTTAGATTTTACGTTGTTTATCGGTGGTTGAATGTTATTATTTCGCTTCATGTGCGATTACGAGCAAAGTAGTTGGGATACAAATTATTAAAATACACGTTTATGGATCAGATACATGGGGTAATTAATTCTAAAAAGTACAGCCCTCTATCTATTTTAGTTTGTTCAGGAGGATTTTTGAAACTTAGATTTTACGTTGTTTGTCGGTGGTTGAATGTTATTATTTCGCTTCATGTGCGATTACGAGCAAAGTAGTGGGATACAAATTATTATTATACACGTTTATGGATCAGATACATTGGGTAATTAATTCTAAAAAGTACAGCCCTCTATCTATTTTAGTTTGTTCAGGAGGATTTTTGAAACTTAGATTTTACGTTGTTTATCGGTGGTTGAATGTTATTATTTCGCTTCATGTGCGATTACGAGCAAAGTAGTTGGGATACAAATTATTATTATACACGTTTACGGATCAGATACATTGGGTAATTAATTCTAAAAAGTACAGCCCTCTATCTATTTTAGTTTGTTCAGGAGAATTTTTGAAACTTGGATTTTACGTTGTTTATCGGTGGTTGAATGTTATTATTTCGCTTCTTGTGCGATTACGAGCAAAGTAGTTGGGATACAAATTATTATTATACACGTTTATGGATCAGATACATTGGGTAATTAATTCTAAAAAGTACAGCCCTCTATCTATTTTGGTTTGTTCAGGAGGATTTTTGAAACTTAGATTTTACGTTGTTTATCGGTGGTTGAATGTTATTATTTTGCTTCATGTGCGATTACGAGCAAAGTAGTTGGGATACAAATTATGATTATACACGTTTATGGATCAGATACATTGGGAAATTAATTCTAAAAAGTACAGCCCTCTATATATTTTAGTTTGTTCAGGAGAATTTTTGAAACTTAGATTTTACGTTGTTTATCGGTGGTTGAATGTTATTATTTCGCTTCTTGTGCGATTATGAGCAAAGTAGTTGGGATACAAATTATTATTATACACGTTTATGGATCAGATACATTGGGTAATTAATTCTAAAAAGTACAGCCCTCTATCTATTTTAGTTTGTTCAGGAGGAGTTTTGAAACTTAGATTTTACGTTGTTTATCGGTGGTTGAATGTTATTATTTTGCTTCATGTGCGATTACGACCAATGTAGTTGAGATACAAATTATTATTATACACGTTTATGGATCAGATACATTGGGAAATTAGTTCTAAAAAGTACAGCCCTCCATCTATTTTAGTTTGTTCAGGAGAATTTTTGAAACTTAGATTATACGTTGTTTATCGGTGGTTGAATGTTATTATTTCGCTTCATGTGCGATTACGAGCAAAGTAGTTGGGAGACAAATTATTATTATACACGTTTATGGATCAGATACATTGGGTAATTAATTCTAAAACGTACAGCCCTCTATCTACTTTAGTTTGTTCAGGAGGATTTTTGAAACTTAGATTTTACGTTGTTTATCGGTGGTTCGATGTTATTATTTCGCTTCATGTGCGATTACGAGCAAAGTAGTTGGGATACAAATTATTATTATTCACGTTTATGGATCAGATACATTGGGTAATTAATTCTAAAAAGTACAGCCCTCTATCTATTTTAGTTTGTTCAGGAGGATTTTAGAAACTTCGATTTTACGTTGTTTATCGGTGGTTGAATGTTATTATTTCGCTTCCATGTGCGATTACGAGCAAAGTAGTTGGGATACAAATTATTATTATACACGTTTATGGATCAGATATATTGGGTAATTAATTCTAAAAAGTACAGCCCTCTATCTATTTTAGTTTGTTCAGGAGGATTTTTGAAACTTAGATTTTACGTTGTTTATCGGTGGTTGAATGTTATTATTTCGCTTCATGGGCGATTACGAGCAAAGTAGTTGGGATACAAATTATTAAAATACACGTTTATGGATCAGATACATTGGGTAATTAATTCTAAAAAGTACAGCCCTCTATATATTTTAGTTTGTTCAGGAGGATTTTTGAAACTTAGATTTTACGTTGTTTATCGGTGGTTGAATGTTATTATTTCGCTTCATGTGCGATTACGAGCAAAGTAGTTGGGATACAAATTATTATTATACACGTTTATGGATCAGATACATCGGGTAATTAATTCTAAAAAGTACAGCCCTCCATCTATTTTAGTTTGTTCAGGAGGATTTTTGAAACTTAGATTTTACGTTGTTTATCGGTGGTTGAATGTTATTATTTCGCTTCATGTGCGATTACGAGCAAAGTAGTTGGGATACAAATTATTAAAATACACGTTTATGGATCAGATACATTGGGTAATTAATTCTAAAAAGTACAGCCTATTTTAGTTTGTTCAGGAGGATTTTTGAAGCTTAGATTTTACGTTGTTTATCGGTGGTTGAATGTTATTATCTCGCTTCATGTGCGATTACGAGCAATGTAGTTGGGATACAAATTATTATTATACACGTTTATGGATCAGATACATTGGGTAATTAATTCTAAAAAGTACAGCCCTCTATCTATTTTAGTTTGTTCAGGAGGATTTTTGAAACTTAGTTTTTACGTTGTTTATCGGTGGTTGAATGTTATTATTTCGCTTCTTGTGCGATTACGAGCAAAGTAGTTGGGATACAAATTATTATTATACACGTTTATGGATCAGATACATTGGGTAATCAATTCTAAAAAGTACAGCCCTCTATCTATTTTAGTTTGTTCAGGAGGATTTTTGAAACTTAGATTTTACGTTGTTTATCGGTGGTTGAATGTTATTATATCGCTTCATGTGCGATTACGACCACAGTAGTTGGGATACAAATTATTATTATACACGTTTATGGATCAGATACATTGGGTAATTAATTCTAAAAAGTACAGCCCTCTATCTATTTTAGTTTGTTCAGGAGGATTTTTGAAACTTTGATTTTACGTTGTTTATCGGTGGTTGAATGTTATTATTTCGCTTCTTGTGCGATTACGAGCAAAGTAGTTGGGATACAAATTATTATTATACACGTTTATGGATCAGATACATTGGGTAATTAATTCTAAAAAGTACAGCCCTCTATCTATTTTAGTTTGTTCAGGAGGATTTTTGAAACTTAGATTTTACGTTGTTTATCGGTGGTTGAATGTTATTATATCGCTTCATGTTCGATTACGACCACAGTAGTTGGGATACAAATTATTATTATACACGTTTATGGATCAGATACATTGGGTAATTAATTCTAAAACGTACAGCGCTCTATCTACTTTAGTTTGTTCAGGAGGATTTTTGAAACTTAGATTTTACGTTGTTTATCGGTGGTTGAATGTTATTATTTCGCTTCATGTGCGATTACGAGCAAAGTAGTTGGGATACAAATTATTATTATACACGTTTACGGATCAGATACATTGGGTAATTAATTCTAAAAAGTACAGCCCTCTATCTATTTTAGTTTGTTCAGGAGAATTTTTGAAACTTGGATTTTACGTTGTTTATCGGTGGTTGAATGTTATTATTTCGCTTCTTGTGCGATTACGAGCAAAGTAGTTGGGATACAAATTATTATTATACACGTTTATGGATCAGATACATTGGGTAATTAATTCTAAAAAGTACAGCCCTCTATCTATTTTAGTTTGTTCAGGAGGATTTTTGAAACTTAGATTTTACGTTGTTTATCGGTGGTTGAATGTTATTATTTTGCTTCATGTGCGATTACGAGCAAAGTAGTTGGGATACAAATTATGATTATACACGTTTATGGATCAGATACATTGGGAAATTAATTCTAAAAAGTACAGCCCTCTATATATTTTAGTTTGTTCAGGAGAATTTTTGAAACTTAGATTTTACGTTGTTTATCGGTGGTTGAATGTTATTATTTCGCTTCTTGTGCGATTACGAGCAAAGTAGTTGGGATACAAATTATTATTATACACGTTTATGGATCAGATACATTGGGTAATTAATTCTAAAAAGTACAGCCCTCTATCTATTTTAGTTTGTTCAGGAGGAGTTTTGAAACTTAGATTTTACGTTGTTTATCGGTGGTTGAATGTTATTATTTTGCTTCATGTGCGATTACGACCAATGTAGTTGAGATACAAATTATTATTATACACGTTTATGGATCAGATACATTGGGAAATTAGTTCTAAAAAGTACAGCCCTCCATCTATTTTAGTTTGTTCAGGAGAATTTTTGAAACTTAGATTATACGTTGTTTATCGGTGGTTGAATGTTATTATTTCGCTTCATGTGCGATTACGAGCAAAGTAGTTGGGAGACAAATTATTATTATACACGTTTATGGATCAGATACATTGGGTAATTAATTCTAAAACGTACAGCCCTCTATCTACTTTAGTTTGTTCAGGAGGATTTTTGAAACTTAGATTTTACGTTGTTTATCGGTGGTTCGATGTTATTATTTCGCTTCATGTGCGATTACGAGCAAAGTAGTTGGGATACAAATTATTATTATTCACGTTTATGGATCAGATACATTGGGTAATTAATTCTAAAAAGTACAGCCCTCTATCTATTTTAGTTTGTTCAGGAGGATTTTAGAAACTTCGATTTTACGTTGTTTATCGGTGGTTGAATGTTATTATTTCGCTTCCATGTGCGATTACGAGCAAAGTAGTTGGGATACAAATTATTATTATACACGTTTATGGATCAGATATATTGGGTAATTAATTCTAAAAAGTACAGCCCTCTATCTATTTTAGTTTGTTCAGGAGGATTTTTGAAACTTTGATTTTACGTTGTTTATCGGTGGTTGAATGTTATTATTTCGCTTCTTGTGCGATTACGAGCAAAGTAGTTGGGATACAAATTATTATTATACACGTTTATGGATCAGATACATTGGGTAATTAATTCTAAAAAGTACAGCCCTCTATCTATTTTAGTTTGTTCAGGAGGATTTTTGAAACTTAGAATTTACGTTGTTTATCGGTGGTTGAATGTTATTATATCGCTTCATGTTCGATTACGACCACAGTAGTTGGGATACAAATTATTATTATACACGTTTATGGATCAGATACATTGGGTAATTAATTCTAAAACGTACAGCGCTCTATCTACTTTAGTTTGTTCAGGAGGATTTTTGAAACTTAGATTTTACGTTGTTTATCGGTGGTTGAATGTTATTATTTCGCTTCTTGTGCGATTACGAGCAAAGTAGTTGGGATACAAATTATTATTATACACGTTTATGGATCAGATACATTGGGTAATTAATTCTAAAAAGTACAGCCCTCTATCTATTTTAGTTTGTTCAGGAGGATTTTTGAAACTTAGATTTTACGTTGTTTATCGGTGGTTGAATGTTATTATATCGCTTCATGTTCGATTACGACCACAGTAGTTGGGATACAAATTATTATTATACACGTTTATGGATCAGATACATTGGGTAATTAATTCTAAAACGTACAGCGCTCTATCTACTTTAGTTTGTTCAGGAGGATTTTTGAAACTTAGATTTTACGTTGTTTATCGGTGGTTGAATGTTATTATTTCGCTTCTTGTGCGATTACGAGCAAAGTAGTTGGGATACAAATTATTATTATACACGTTTATGGATCAGATACATTGGGTAATTAATTCTAAAAAGTACAGCCCTCTATCTATTTTAGTTTGTTCAGGAGGATTTTTGAAACTTAGATTTTACGTTGTTTATCGGTGGTTGAATGTTATTATTTCGCTTCTTGTGCGATTACGAGCAAAGTAGTTGGGATACAAATTATTATTATACACGTTTATGGATCAGATACATTGGGTAATTAATTCTAAAAAGTACAGCCCTCTATCTATTTTAGTTTGTTCAGGAGGATTTTTGAAACTTAGATTTTACGTTGTTTATCGGTGGTTGAATGTTATTATTTCGCTTCATGTGCAATTACGAGCAAAGTAGTTGGGATACAAATTATTATTATACACGTTTATGGATCAGATACATTGGGTAATTCATTCTAAAAAGTACAGCCCTCTATCTACTTTAGTTTGTTCAGGAGGATTTTTGAAACTTAGATTTTACGTTGTTTATCGGTGGTTGAATGTTATTATTTCGCTTCATGTGCAATTACGAGCAAAGTAGTTGGGATACAAATTATTATTATACACGTTTATGGATCAGATACATTGGGTAATTAATTCTAAAAAGTACAGCCCTCTATCTATTTTAGTTTGTTCAGGAGGATTTTTGAAACTTAGATTTTACGTTGTTTATCGGTAGTTGAATGTTATTATTTCGCTTCATGTGCGATTACGAGCAAAGTAGTTGGGATACAAATTATTATTATACACGTTTGTAGATCAGATACATTGGGTAATTAATTCTAAAAAGTACAGCCCTCTATCTATTTTATTTTGTTCAGGAGGATTTTGAAACTTAGATTTTACGTTGTTTATCTGTGGTTGAATGTTATTATTTCGCCTTTACTCCTATTACAAAAAAACAGCGTCCCCTATTTTCGTTCACCATTTAATCAAAAATTGCGCAGGTTCATTTACTCATAAACACAAACAAAACATGTCCCATTCATCTCTAATGGATGTAAATCGACAATCCGGCAACAACATGGTTTAAATACGATATCGATGGCCAAATACCCTCTATATATATATTGTATATATTCACAGCTATACAGCACTGGGACCAGCAGCCTCTGAATGAGCGATCCATATATAGAGAGGCGACACGCAAAATGCAGCACAGCGCGTCATGCATCGCCAACTGCGAGAGCACTATCTGGATGGCGCGTCAATCCTGACACCATTATACCCATTTAATCTTCGCTCAACATCCGTTTTAATAGCCAACTAAGCCCTATGCAGGGTAAGGAAGTCCACACCAGTGACACAGTGGAAATTAAAATGGAGTTGATTATAACACTGCCCTACATACGTGGTGTTCGATATGTACCTAATTGAAATAGTTTGGAAATAGTTGCTGACATGGCGCAGTCGATAGGATAAATATTTTTTCATGAGTTTCGGGAAAAAAATATTAGAGAATCGAATATATAAAGCGAAAATATTGTTATGAACAATTGGTTTTATGTGAAAATGTTGAAAGTTTTAATACTGTTGGACAGGTGCGAATTGAGTAACGGAAGCATTTGGTGGGAGTTCGCTTGGATTGGCATCGTTTGCTTATTCGGGTTTTATGGAAAACTGTAAAAAGTATAAACTTAGTGCTGTGTGAGAAGTGTCGCTTCAAAGTTACTCCACAGCAGGAGGTGGTTAAATCGTAAAATGACAGAAACCACGCGGCGGCTTTTACCTCGAAAGCTTCGTGAACTGTTCCAAATTAAAATCTAAAACTTCTTTTTAAGATACGTACTAAAGAAAATATTTTCTCGTATTAAGTTTTGGCGTAAAGTAAAACTGCAATATGTCCTTCTGTTTTCTGAAACTAGTAGAAATAAAACCATATAGAGCTTTGCACTTCTTAAAAGCTAATACTATGATTATGATGAATTTATAAATTGCATTTTTAATCATCATTGTTTTTATTTTTATTTGGACGTCTCAAGCTTCATAAATCACAGAAAAAGAGATCAACCAAATGCTGCTGTTTCTTGCAATTTTGGTTGCTATCTTACGTCAACAAGATTGAATTTTATCACTATGACTTCAATGCTCTGAAATAAAACGTGTTTTGCGTACTGCTTTTTGTAAATTGTATTAACTAAACTGTTAATTAATTCAAATGATTAATTTTCTCAAATTTGAACGTTTTTTACCTCCTGTTTGTTAAATTGTTTGAAAACCATTTCAGTTCTTTTCCTCTTATTCCGTAAGACATAAGTTTAATCCAAAAGCGGGCATCTTTTTACAATATTGGTCACCACGTTATATCTGCCATTACGTTAGTTTTCACATAGTAACTATAGATTTGGAATCATGGTGCTTGAAATAATTCAGGAAAAAAGATTGGCGTAAAGACGGGTATTTATATTTTATCTCGCTATCGTATTCAGAACGCTTTACATATCAGTGGCTAATAAGATTCATGCGAATCCGATGGCATGTCTGCTTTTTTGCTGGACCATTTTAGATACGACGTTTTAAAATTTGGCAATATAATTTATCTACAGCGTTCTACTAAGATTCAGAAATATGTTTGATGCGAATCGGAGGCTTTTTTGAAATTTTTGATTGCTATATTTGATTTTGAACCCATTTTGAATTGCTTAAATCTGACTGAATGCTATCTGGAATCGGCAACTTCAAAACATTACGGAAAATAACGTTCATGCAAACAATTTTTACATTTTTGGTAATACTGCAGCAAATATCACATGAAATATGTTTTATGCGTATCGAAGATTAGTTTCTAATCTTTTGCCTCGATTGTGGATTTTCAGTGACATATTATTTAGGATCAGATGTTTCAAAATATTATGAGAAATACGTTTTATGCTAATTCAACATTTTATTGCATATATGGACGCCAAAGTCAATAACCCACTTTATTTTTGTTTAATCTGATGATAAACTACCAATTAGTGACCCCAACAACCCAATGCAGACTGTCCAACTTACTTGACATTACTAACTTTAACGTCTTATATTTTTTTAAAACCAGCCGACTTTTATTTTTTGTTTATTTGCTAGAAGGCAATTCCTTTGTCTTTCAAAAAAATTAAAGTCGAGGATTTATTTTTAATGTACCCCTCCTGGATTGTAGTGGAAAGAACTAATGCCATGGTTTTTCCTCATTTTTGACACCCTGTGTGTTAGTCAAGTAATTTAACTCTAAAATTGTTCGAATTACAGCCTTTTTTTGAGCCCTTGCATATTACCAACTTTCTGAATTTATCGAGAAATAGTTTTATAGTGAAATTAACTAATAGAAATTTTTAAAAACGTTTAAAAACAAATTCGTGTTGTTGACGTAAGTAAGCAGGCGGTATGTAGACGCGTAAAAGATGTTAATGTCAAAGCTAGGAGACCTACAAAAATGCCTAAATTATTTCCTGTTGTACATCGTGTTGTTAGAAGAAATTTTGTTGAAAATTATGGAGAATGGATTATTCTTGAATGGTCGAATGTCTTGTTTACTGATGAGTCAAGGTTTTGCCTTAACATGGTGGATGAAAGAAAAATAGTGTGGAGAAGGACTGGTGACAGATTTAATCGGAATTTGAAATCCCTCCCTTCACCATAACCGACCCACCATCATAACTGTTCCGTTCAGTTACAAAATAATGGAAAGGCAACCCCTTCATGTTTTGCCTGTGAGGGTCGATGACAGCCCAAATCTACATTGATATTTTACAGCTGTTTGGGACTTAGTGGGCAATAATTTTATATTGATGCAGGATAATGCCTGACGACACACTAAAACAATGATGTGAAACTCCTTTGAAGCTACGGGTACCACCGCATTGCAGTAATATTTCAGTGGTTAATTGCAAAGTCAACAAAGCTGTAATTAAGACAATTTTAGAGGTAAATCAATGAATAAAAAACAGAATGGTCGTAGAAGAAGCGTCTTTCATATTGAGTGTAGTTACCATTGCTTGATTAACACACAGGGTGAGTAAAAAATGATGAAAAAGCATGGTTCCAGTTTCTCCACTACTATCCAGAATACGTCGAAAGGATGTCTTCCTCTTTCATAGTTTACTAAAATATCAAAAATCAACTGGTGGAACTGAGTGTATTTTCTGAAATTATTCTAATGTATTTTCGACAATAACTTAATTTGTATGTGACTGAATAGATATAGTTCACTTAGTACTAAGATTTGCAAAATAGGTGCAGATATTTCATTTCTAAAGAAATCCAAAAATCAATGTTTTTTTCCTAAATTTGTTCATATTAATTTAAATGTTAAGTCAAGATTCACAGAATCCTTGACGTTGTTTGCTAAAAGAAAATGGCTTGATTTGGAAATTAAATATCTATACGCAAAAAGAAGTAGGTTAGAGTTAGAAAAATATAATTTGCATTTAAAACTTTGTAAAGATCTTTCAGATCTCAATTACCAACAATGGTTAGTGTTTCAACAAAACATGTACGAAATCATCAATCACAAAATGGATAAGGTTAATTTCAACCATAGGAAGAAACTCTCTTTGCTATCTCAACGAAACAGTGATGTTTTGTTGAAACAATTTCCAACTAAGAATTTAGATTGTAACATAGTTATCAATGAATTTTCTGAGTCCTTCTCAAAAACTGAAATTAACTTTCTGAATAAAGGCTTAAAATACAACTTGCCTAATAAAAGGATGCCTACTATAGAGTTAATATCAGGAATTGAATCTTCAATTAGCCAATGTAATGACACCACAAAAGCTGCAATCAGGAGCTCTTGTAAGAATCAGCTTTTAATGAATCAACAGGACTTTAAAGTTAGTAATGAATGTAAAGATCAATACGAAATTATTGAAGGACTCAAGAAGAAGAATTGTTTTTATCTTAAGGCTGACAAAGGTAATAAGGTGGTCATCCTGGATAAAGCGGATTATTTTGATAGGATTGATAACTTAATTGCAAATGGTCCTTATAAGGAAATCAAGAAAAACCCACTGCCCAAACTAGTCCGTCAAATAAATAGTACGCTGTCCAGTTGTCCTAATCTTATCACCCGCCAAACTAGATTTAAACTCAAAGTTTCCAATCCTACTGTACCTAGATTATATGTTCTTCCCAAAATTCACAAACCTGGTAAATCAGTGAGACCTATTGTATCAGGTATTAACTCACCTACTTACCAGTTAGCGAAATGGTTATCGAATGAGTTCAACAATTTACCTGTTCCTCAACCTAGCTTCTCTGTTAATAACTCATTGGAGTTTATCAATAAGGTTAACAATGTAAAATTAGAGGATGGCGAATTGTTGATTTCATTTGATGTTGCTTCACTGTTTCCTAGTGTGCCTATTCCGGAAACTTTGGAGTTTCTTAGGGAATTATTGAGCAATAACAACTTTGACCCGTCAGAAATAAATGAATATGTAAGATTGACTGCCCTTTGTATGTCTCAAAATTGTTTTCAAATAAACGGAAAGTTTTTTGAACAACTTGCGGGAACTGCAAAGGGTAACAGTCTCTCACCTTTTATTGCCAACTTGTTTATGAGCAGATTTGAAACCAATGTAAAGTCTCTCGCACCATATTTCCCTAAGACTTGGGTTAGGTATGTCGACGATATTTTTGCCATTTTTGACACAAAGAAGTGCAGTATTCAAGATTTTCTTCTCGTTTTGAATTCTAAATTCAACACCATTAACTTTACTGTAGAACAAGAAGTTAACGGCCAACTTCCATTTTTAGATAGTCTGGTAGTCAGGAATAGCAAAAATATAATAGAAATTGACGTGTATCGGAAAGATACTAACACAATCAGGTTTATCCCTAATGATTCGCAGCATCCTTTTCAACAAAAATTGTCTTTTATTAGTTGTTTAGTAAATAGGTTATTGAAATTTCCATTGTCCGCAGATAGATATCAGCAAGAATTATTGTTTATTAAGAATGTTGTCATACATAATGGGTACCCTGAGAAAATAGTTGATAGAATGATTAAGAAGCAGAATCAAAAAATGTGTGTAAATCAAATCTCTACTTTAAATACTTTGTCTGTAGAAAAGAAGAAATATGTTAAAATACCGTTCGATTGTGAATATACAAGGGGTTTGAGAAGTATTTTTACAAAATCTGTGTATAGCATATTCGACTCATAATAACTTAAAAAACCTTCTTGGAAACCCAAAGGATAAGGTAGATGTACTTGATAAATCTGTTATATATTGTATCAAATGTCATGACTATGAAAAAGAATACGTAGGCCAGACTAGAAGAACAATTTTAAGTAGGTTCAAAGAACATGTAGCTCATTTTAAATATAATCGTTTTGAAAAATCTAGTGTGGCTCAACATATTTTAGACACAGGTCATAAAGTAGTTGTAGATGACTTAAAACTTGTAAAAGCTGTGTCAAATAATAGGGAACTAAACAGCTTGGAAAGTATCTTTATTCACTTGAATAGAGAAAAATTAATAAATTCAGACAGGGGTCCTATACCTAGTTCGCCATTGTTTGACCTGCTTTAATTAAAACATGTTTTTTACGCTTCAATGATCAAAATTCACTGAGGTGTGACCAACAAATGGGTATATATAGGGTAATTTTTAACATGGACGTCACTTCCACTAGTGATTTGCTTGGACAATATCCAGTAAAGATACGTACGATGAAGTGCTAATCTCTCTTTTTTTTTTTTTAGTTTCTACTGAAGATGGCAACATAGTTGCTGAAATACGTATTTAGGTTTCTAAAATACTTGTTGTGGTTTATAATTTTATTATTAATTTGTATGAATAAAAATTGATTGCAGATAACTAAATTCGGTCAAAAGACTGAACAAATCTGAAATCGTGCCAAACTCGAATGTCTTTAACTGTAACTTTGTATAGCGACAAAGAACCTAAATTATTTAAGCTGTTTATTTTTATTTTTTGGTCCTAATAGAATATCCTTTCCTTTATATCCCTTTGTAATTCACACTGTATAACCATTGGCTCAACTGTACAAAGACAAAAAGCGGATTGAAAACACCTTTAGAAAACAACTTCTAAAGCACCAAACTTCTCACTTAAAAGCCAATGCAAAATGGATGAGAGAACTCGAGCTATACCTGCTAAAAGAACCAGCGAAAGTGCGTCGGAGCGCAAGTCAAATATTAGGGAGAATTCAAATTCAAATTAAAATTTAAAATGCGAATGGAAAAACAAGTACTCGCCCCAAACAGCTTTAGGGTAGCTACATAGCAACGTCACGGTACATTTTTTAAACACGACGTTGAATAACGAAGCAGATATTATTTCGCGCGAGGGTAGGGGGTGGAGGCGACTCGTACCAAACTACGAAATAAAAAAAAAAAATGGAGAACAAGCGCTCCGGTAATTCAATCCGACCCGAGTATTATTAACTTATAATGTTTGATTTTTTGATGAACATGATTGTCGCGCTGACTGTGCCGTTGTACGTGCGCTCGTTTACAATTTTTCTTTCGAATTTTCCGCCCGTGATACCGAATTCGGACACCAGGGGGCGTATTTGCCGTGGATTCCTACATAAAATCCGATTTTATTATTTCGGCTGTGTAACAAGCGCGAAACGGATCCCAGTGTGTAGGTAATTACCCCTACCGCCGAATTTCTGTTGTTCTTTATTTTAGGGGGTTGCGAAGGGTTGATACGGTGGATTAGTGTTGTGTTTTTTTTTTGTTTAATTTTTAATTACGTTTTCGTTTAGATTAAACCATTGAGATTTTTGAGGTTTGTTGAAGTTAATCGTGTTAATCTTTTGTGGAAGTAATAATATATTTTTTGTATGTAAAGGTTATAAATTCGTTTCGATTTGGAGTATCTAGATTCTAGACTAACCAATAGAGTGTTAAAAATTGCTTATATTATTAGATCGTAACTTAAGTTGCTTCGAAAAAGTTACGATTCAATTAATAAATTCATTGTTATTTGTAATTAACTAGCGTTGACATTTAGACGCATTAATATGATTTAAAATATACACACTTTTATATCTGTTCAGCAAAAAAACGACTTAAAATTCATTTGCATAGAAAATAGCGAAAAAGACAGGCATATCGGTTTGTGATGGAGTGTCTTATTTAAAAAAAAAAGTACCAAACTATAGGTGTGTTCAAGTACTAATTACATTTTTATTCAAAGCCCATACACACTGTTGTAAAATCTGTTGTAAAAGTATTGACCCCTGTGTTTGGAGGCTTATGTAACTATGCAACGACTGAAAAACTGAAAAAAGACTGAAAAAAAAAATAAGTTAAGTGTGTTATACTCCTGAATTATTTCTATATAACATGAGCAAACAAATAAAATAACAAAAGAAATTATTTTTTCTCAAACCTCAATAATATGCATAACAGGTTGAGTTTGGGTAAAATCAAGATTATATAAATACATAAATATTTCATTGATAACTAATATTTCTTGAATAAAGTATCTTCGTAAATTCTTCAGCAAAAATGCTGAAGTATTATTCCAAGGTAGTAAAACAATTAATTTTCTCAATGTCAGAATTTTTTTCTCAATTAACTATAGATAGCACAGCTGTTGTATCTGTAAAAAATCACCATCAGGAGAATCTATTAGAATTTATTAGAATTTAGTAGAATCTATTAGTTTAATGCAATTGAATTAATCTGGGCTAACGTAAAAAATAAAGTTGCAAAAAGCCACAATACCTTTAAAATTTAAGATATGTTAAATTTATGCAACGAAGCACTGTATCAAAAGAGATATGACAAAATGGTATTGCATAATAATAACTTAATAATAAGTGACAAATAACTTTAATGTTATTATCGCTCACAGACTTTATTACATACAGGGTGTTTCAGAAATAACGGCTAACCTTGAAGGAGCATATGCCCAAGGACGTAATAAGCATGTTTTGTTAAATAACGTATGGTCTAACTTCACGCATTATTGAGAAAATTAATGAAGAAGGACGGAGTCCGTCCCTGACCAGCGGAAGACAATCGACCACAATCCACTACAGTTTTGTTGCAACTGGTGACAAATCGACGCAGCGGGGAACATTCGGTCTCCCCCCACTGCGGCCTTTCTCGCTGAACGTGACAATGACCTACATTCGCCAGGTTGATATGAACGTATACAAGCGTGGTCATGGTCCAACAGCTGTTTGTTGGTTTATCAACAATAAAAATCATTTGGATTTTGGAATCTTAATGTTGGTGTCGTTGTGTAGTGATTTGTGTAGTATTGAATTGCAATTCTATGGCTAGAATGCGACATAACTTTGTTCGGCCGAGACGCCTAGTTGCTGTGTTGAGTCGCTTTGTTTTGTTCGGCGATAACGCTTAATAATCACGTTTATAAATCCGCATCACATTTCTGGATTAGGTAGGTACTAATCTCTCTATTTTTAATTGTTTGTACGGTCTTTTGCAACCGTAGTCAAGTCATGCGCGTTCGGCTATTCACCAGGGCCGGCCTTAGACGAATTTTTCAATACAATTTTGTTAGTACATAAAACTTTGAAATAGACTATAGGTTATTTGACCAAAATTGCTTCTCTGTCCTTGGTGAATATGCTCCTTCAAGGTTAGCCGTTATTTCTGAAACACCCTGTATAGATTCAAGAAAATAAAGACGCCAATCTATAGAACAGACTCTAAGTGTAGGCTTTTTAATGGAACAACCTATATTTCGGCACAATTTTGAATTCCATGCAAAGTTTTACGACAATGAAAAAATAATTTTACCTACCCTAAACTTTATACATTTGTATGGAAAAACGCCAGTCTAAGAAAAGCAGTATAATTCCATACCTGTTTTTAATTTTATTGCGCACGCTTTGATTATGATTAAGTAAGAAGCGTTCTATTAGCGTGTTTACCTCCATATACAAATTGTGTACAGTGGTCATAATCTGTAACAAAATATAGCAAACAGTTTATCCTAAAAAGGTTATTTTTTAAATGGAACATCCTGTATCTGTATAATTTTTTGGATACTACGCATCGATCTGCACAAAAAAGTACTAGTACACACTAGTGGTAAAATAAACCATTGCAGAGATAACTAGTCTTCTTCATTAAAAAAAATCGATTTTTCTATTAATAAGTTCTTCTACACCTACATTAACTTTTAAACCAGCATTTACCAGCATTTACCTAAAGTACTGTTTTCTCGAAAATTATATATTTTTTTAGTAAAATAAAACGTTTTGGCACATCTGTAATTTAATATTATAATTTGAAAGAAATTTTACTTACACCCTGTAGGCTATGAAAAACTGTGCTAAACAAGTTATTAAGGTAGCTGTCAGTGGTGGTTATATTGTTAGGGTTGTTAAGTTAAGATTTGCATAATTTTGGGAAATATGGCGAACTTTTCCCAGGAGGAACTAATTGAGATGGTGTGGGTTTTTGGCGAATGCAACAAAATGCTCTATTGGCAAGTAGAGTTGACAGATACCACTGACAGATACCTTAATAACTTCTTTAGTACAGTTTTTCACAGCCTACAAGGGATATGTAATATTTTATTTCAAATTATAATAAATAAATTGCAAATGTGATAAAATGTTTTATTTTATTAAAAGAAGATGAAATTATGCGAGAAAACAGTACCTTAGGTAAATACTTAACTGGTTTAATTGTTAATGTAGGTGTAGGAGCACTTATTGATAGAAAAACCGATTTTCTTTAATCAGAAAGCTATCTCAGCAATAGTTTATTTTAGCACTAGTGTGTACTAGTACTTTTTTTGTGCAGAACGATGCGTAAAAGTCAAAAAAGGATTAAATATACAGGTGGTTCCATTTAAAAAAAATTACTTTCTTAGGAAAACTTGTTTGCTTTATATTGCTGCAGATTATGACCACCCTGTATACAATTTGGATATGGTAGGTAATCTTGATAATAGAACGCTTCTTCCTTAATCATATTCTAAGCGAGCGAAATAAAATGAAAAACAGTTGTTGAGATACACAGTTCTTCTTAGACTACTGCTTTTCCATAAAAATGGCAATAAATCAAAAAGTATAAAGTTTAGTGTAGGTAATGTTATGTTTCATTGGCGTAAAATTTAGCGAGGAATTCAAAATTGTGCCGAAATATAGGTTGTTTCAGCTAAAAAAACATAAGTTTGGGTTGGTACTACCTTATGGAAGACCCTGTATAGACGCTAATAATTTTAAAATGTGCGCCTGTTTTTATGAGTGGAGTCAGTTTTAAAATATCATCATTAACAGAGGCACAATCTTCCGAGGACGCACTGTTAAGACAGCCTGTATAATACCTAAATGTATATTTCAAATTGTATTCAGTTTCCAACTTACTACGCATACATACCGGAAATACGGATAATATAATTTCCCATAATATACATTCGCAGAGCGTAATAATTTTTTAAAGCCTTGGATTATGCTTGCCCGCCTACTGGCCGTTTCCACGCACATCGGCATGATATATATTATTGTGCGTAATCCTCCCTTTTCCCCTTTGAGCCGAAAAATTACTAATGTGCTGCCGCGTTTTTTTTTTTTCCTCTTTTTTTTCTCGTCTCTTCTTTTTCTTCGTCGAGGTCGGGCGGGGGGTAATGGCCACGCCAGGGTTAGGGTGGGAGCGGGGGGGCAGTCGCAATTTATAATATGACGACTTCATTAAAAGTAAAGGGAAACGCATTACGACCGAGAAAAATATGATACGAACTTCGGGCAGATTCCACTGTAGGGCGCCACGAGCGGGCCCGTAATTTATGGGTACCGATAGCGCCCCGAAATGAATTCTTGTACTTAGGGGACTCCCAGATACACCTATTTGCTTCCATTATGCTATATTACGAGTTTGCGGCCTCCCCTTGATGTAGTGCGCGGATTTGCCGGTGTCTTTTTTGTCGATTATATACCGATATTGTCTAGGAATGTTGATTTCACAAAGACTTCTTTGATTGACATAAGTTAAAAAATAGTTTTGGATAAATTGAATCCTTGAAAAAGTCTCACAGAAAAGCTTTAACTGTGCTTGAAACACGGGCGAAGTGTCTTGGTAATAGTGTACGAGCTTTCAGCAACAAAATAAACATAATCTAAAATGCCTAATCGTTATTTGTTTATAATATTTTACTGTACACAAATTAAACATAAACTCGGCCATCGCAGCTACGTCAATCTTGAAATATATGGAGTAGAAGTTGAGTGATTGACGCATGAACTTTATTTTATTCATACCAAATATAAGTATGTAATCACAAATAATATATTTAGAAGTACTTGCTTGCAGTCAGCATCTGCTCCAGATTTTCCAGACGATTTTTATGACGTACATCAAAATATTGAGCATAAAGTATATACTCGTTTTTATTCAGACGACCCAATGCCTTTTCTCGTTTAATGACATATATGTAAAACTTAAAAAAAAATAAATCAATCAATCGTAATGGTTTTGTGAATAATTTAGATAATTGGTATACAGGAAAACATTGCTGAGAATTGAAACATAAAAGGTACCAAAGTAAGTCAAAAATATTAGTTAATGAGAACCACTTTTCTGTGAGAAAACTCAGTATGGGCTGGTAAGTTTATAAGGTAAACTTCTCAGAAATTACTTTGAAATAATATTTTTGGGTATATCAACACTTATTTATCAAACATAATTAATTTAATAATTGAAAATAAATTGCAAAATTTTAAATTTGCATCATCACCGGCACTAACATACCACAATAAGTTATATCAATAAGCTTATAGTAATGATAATAAAATGTTAATATAGGTTGCTTTGTCAAAATCCAATACAATTTTTAATTTAACGTTATAATTTGTACTATTTTGCAATTTAGATTTAAATAATTCAAGATAATAATTAAAAAAATAATAATATTGGGCTTCTTTTTGCAATTTGCGCAATGTTTTTCTTTATCTCACAAAAGCACAGCCGACACCGTTTTCAATTTACTGCTTTCATAGTCGTATATAGTGTTTATGGAATAGCTAGCAGTGAGAGGTAAATAAATTTCTCAATCCTGCTAGCATAATTTTTCGGCCAACCTTATTGACGTATTGACGTATGAAAAAAAAAATCTACAGGTGTAATATTATACCTATGAACAAACCATTTGTTGACTTATTTTTATTGTTATCCTGTGATAGATTAAAACCAAATTTAAATTGCAAGCATAATGTGTAGAATTTGTTTAACTTTTTTTGTCGAATTTTTGATATTTTGATCTTCTTTTGTTTTTAATCTGTAATGACATCTGACAAAAGGATTTGGTGCTTTTTAGATCGTACTTCTCAACTTGGTATATTTTGTTGTTTTATTCATTATTAGTTTTTTATCAAACCTCCACCAAAAATTTAGCATATTTGTGTTCCCTTAATAGACAATCTTACTCTGGGGCGATATTTTATATAATTAAAATAAATAAGCTCCTTCATTAGAGGCAACAATATATTTATTTCGATGTAAAAATGTATTTGCATATTCAGTAAATCCATCTGGTACAAGAAAAACGTATATTTTAAGAAATTATGGTAAGGAAAACTGTTAAAAATTACTACGTAAATTATATTTAAACATACAAATAACGTGTTTTTTAATTAAAATAATAAAAAAAACAATGAATTATAAAATTGAGTTTTTTTTTTAAATCAAATGAATTATTAAAAATTTTAACCATTGTTGTCTCTAAGGACTTAATAAATCACAAAAATAGGTAGGTTAATAGTTGTAAAAATTAGGTCTATCTATAATTGAAATACATATAGAACGAAGAATATCTAGAATTTTTGGTTTAAATAATTAGACATGTTTAGATCAGCATCATATTAACGTTAAATTATATCAACTCAAAATCATATCGACAACACACATATTTTTTAAAAAGCACAGCATTCGTCGATTTTAGGCTTTTACTACCACGCAAGTATTTGGTTTTCATTAGTACTCCTCCCACCCGCTTATGCCCCAGTTTGCCTCAATAAAATTCTGTTCACCTTACCCATACAGGAAATTAAATTTAGAAAGCAGCCCCCCTTCTGTTTTTAGCTGGATACGCCCATGCGGCGGTCAATTATCTTGTTAAATTTCTGCTAAAGTTGATAGTAGATACGTGTAGATGTTTTGTGTCGCGGGATAAGGTTTAATATGTATTTATTTATGAATTTTCGTTAATTACCTGTCTAATTAAGTAAATTACGGGTTATATATTAGGTATATATTAGGTATTATACAGTTAAGTTAGTGTAAATAGTTCCACACAAACTCTGTGATGATTTCATATCAATCACATTCTAGCAAATTGTATTTTTAACGCAATGGATTGCGTACCATTTTCCGCATACCTGGAAACGCACAAAAAACTTGTCCTGGTACAAGCGTACGAGTTTCGTGGTCTCGCGATATGTACTTACACGTTTCATCAGTTTGTTTGGTGTCGCGCTGTTGTTGATAGATGTGTGTTCGGCGTTGTACATCCTCACACTTAATTTCATAATATTTATGGGCAATTCTATTTGTTCTAGTGTCGGAATGCGTGATTCGTGTCTGAACCATTGTGACGTGAAACGGATTATACTATTCGTGAAGTACATTTCTACAAGGATGGTGTAGTAAGTGTTCATTCAGAGGCTTAATGATGGTGTATATTCGTCAGACTGGAGGAACCGTACAAAGGACTGTAGGCAGAAACTTAAGGTTAGTGATTCATTACAGTTATTATGTAGTAAGAATAATTATATGACTACTACGCACTTTTATAATAATATATAGGTATACAATTGACGTAGGTATACATTGGTATAGCTATTGAGATCTGTAATAGTGTTGAGATCTGTACCAAAAAGGTTGTAATGTTAATTTTAACTTAATGTTACGTTGTTGTGAATGCATACGTATTATTACATTATTTGAGATGCAAAATGGACCTAAACTATGTTCAACGTGTGCTATTTTGTAGTTTTATTTCACAATTATCATTTTTTTGACCTGGCTTGTTTTGAATTTCTACAAAACATGTCATTATCAGTAAGGTAAATATACAGTGTGTTCATTTCAAAAGTATCCACCCTTAATTAACTCTTGACCTGATGCGATTATTGGTTTGAGTGAAAACACATCGATTTAGATATTGAGGGGGAAGTTCAAAAATGGTACCTAGAGAATTTTAGGTTTCATCCCCCCAATCACCCCACTTCTAAATTTCATACGGCACCCTATATCTTGTGATACATCATTTGAAATGGCATAAAATTCTCTACTAAAAAATTATAAAAAAATTAAATCGATCGATTGGTTCTTAAGATATAGTAGAATAACGGCCACCATGTATTTTTGTCTAGCAAATAATGGTGGCCATTTCGAACATACCATAAAATAATTTCTTATCTCTTATTATATTATTTATTTTATTTTTTTTATTTCTTATGACTGTAATTTAATTCAACAGTGTATCCAATCCGCAATGTTCCGCTAATAATAATTGATTTCATACCTTCTATCTTCTGGGTAGTCTATCTTAAGAACCAATCGATCGATTTATTTTTTTTTATCATGGTTGAGTAGAGAATTTTATGCCAATTTTATTCAAATGATATAATGAACACACGGTATGGTAGTATAGTGATTTACAGGATAAAGTTTTTGAAAATTAGATTGTCTCAATACCTAAGAATAAAAATAAAATAAATTAATGCAAAATAAAACTGCATTAATGCTTTTTAAGTGCTTTTTCGTAGAACCTGTAGGAAATACATTTTGAACTGCTTGCGTTTTTAACAAAAACAGTGCTAAATAAACTCAAAAATAAACAAAAATACTTCCGTTTATTCTCGCCTTTATTAACAATTTCTTTAAAGACCTATATTTTCCACAAAAAAAAATTACACCATTGTCACCTTTTTCTTATGCGATTTACTTAGATCTTCATTGTGCTTTACACACAGAGAAATGGTTGTCTAATGTTAAGGAAATTACAGTCTTAACATAATTTATAACAACACATTCTTGTAATAAGAATATCTCTTTACTATAAAACAATATTCTCCTTTGGGTGTCTTAATTGCATTCCATCTAGTGGTGGGCGATGTTTTATATATTATGGTTTGATGGTCGATGATTTTGCCATCGATGCTTTTATTGCGAGATTACTATTTATGAGATACAGAATCGGGATGTTTATAGAGTGATTTTTTTGACTTTACTAAGTAAAATTAAACATAAATTGTACCACAGATACCGTTTTGTAAAGGTGTAAATTTAGATGCTACAGTCATCTTGTTGAAAAATTCAGTGTTTTCCGGCACTTTGATTTACTCGTTATGTGAGTAAAAAAACTCTTAAAGTTAGTATTGTAAATAAATAACTTTGCAAGATGCCGCCCAAAAGTTTGAATGTATTTTAGGTTGAATAACAAATCTTGCAACGTATATGAAAATAAAAGAAATCTAGCTGTGTTTTAAGTCTTACTTCGTCTATTCATTCTCATTTTGTGTTTACAATTGGAAAATAAAACAAACAAAGCAAACCACAGCTAAATTAAAATAGACTCAATCAGCAGACGATATTATGATGTATTATTATTGAAAATTATAGAAAAAAAAGCTCTCCGCTGTAGACATCGATGTTTTCAACCATCGACGTTTTGTGGTCGATGTTTTTAAACTATCGATAGTTGGTATCGATGGTTTTTTCATCGATTTCCCATCACTAATTCGATGTAAAATATTATTGCTTTCATAATAACATGGTTCATATTCAAAAAAAGTAGATGAATTAATCTAAGAATGTGAGCTAATTACTCATAACTACCCAACCTTTTAATTTAAATTAACAAATACTTAACTCAAAAAAAGTATTGTATCCATTTAAAATTGTACAATATTAAAGTAAGCGAATCGGTCAAAACAACGGTTTTCTTCAATGAACGATATACAGGGTCCTGCAACTAAGCTCCCGTCTTCTGTAGCTCACTTACTCATTAAGCTAAGAGTTTGACATTTTGCAAGCTTACCCTGTACTTCAAGCTACAATTCAAGAAAATATTTTTTATTATACAGGCTGTTCCAAAAATGTGCAACGCCATGGTAATATATTTGTTTAAATTGCATGCTATACATTTTTCTACACATTTGGAAGCCTTTTATGGTTGCCTACATATCACCAAAATTTTATTGAAATCGGTTGAGTGACCGCAGCGGAAAAAATAAAAACAAAAAAAAAATTGATTTTGCATCGTAGGCTTTAAAAATCAATAAAAACCACAAAATGCAACTCGTTAATAAAATTTTGCGACGTGCTTATTAAGTTAGATGTAATAGTCTCGTTAACCAAGTGACATTGATCCAAATTATACAGGGTGATCAAAATCGAGTGTCAAACCTGTCAAACTTCAAAGCGTGTTATTGTTCTTATTTTAAATTGGAACCCATACATTTTTTTATGTGAAATGATGCAGAATTAAAAAATAAATATTGTTTCTAAATACAACCCCATAACAATTCCCAATATTTTAAAAGTTATTCGCCAAAAACTCATTTTTCAACGTTTCCAACGGCAATTTTAGGTAATAAATATCGTACGTGGCTTTGAAAAACAATTTATTTCATAAAAAATAATAGACGTATTTTAGATTTGGGTGTACTTAATTAAGTAGTTATTCATATGCTAAATTTACTGCATAATTTACCTATAGCGGTAAGGACGGAAATGTGGCTATAGGTAAATTTTGCAGTAAATTTAGCAATTGAATAACTACTTAATTAAGTACAGTAAAATCTAAAATACCTCTCTGCGTTATATTTTATGTAATAAATTGTTTTTCAACGCCAACGTACGATATTTATTACCTAAAATTGCCGTTGGAAACGTTGAAAAATGAGTTTTTGGCGAATAACTTTTAAAATATTGGGAATTGTGATGGGGTTGTGTTCAGAAACAATATTTATTCTTTAATTCCGCATCGTTTCAGCTAAAAAAAATTATGGGTTCCAATTTAAAATAAGAACAATAGCGCGCTTTGAAGTTTGACAAGTTTGACACTCGATTTTGGTCACCCTGTATAATTTGGATCAATGTCACTTGGTTAACGAGACTATTACATCTAACTTAATAAGCACGTCGCAAAATTTTATTAACGAGGTGCATTTTGTGGTTTTTATTGATTTTTAAAGCCTACGATGCAAAATCAATTTTTTTTGGTTTTTATTTTTTTCCGCTGCGGTCCCTAAGCCGATTTCAATAAAATTTTGGTGATATGTAGGTAACCATAAAAGGCTTCCAAATGTGTAGAAAAATGTATAGCTTGCAATTTAAAAAATATATTACCATGACGTTGCACATTTTTGGAACACCCTGTATAATAACAAATAATTTCTTGAATTGTACCTTGAAGTACAGGGTAAGCCTGCAAAATGTCAAACTCTTAGCTTAATGAGTAAGTGAGCTACAGAAGACGGGAGCTTAGTTGCAGGACCCTGTATATTCTTGCGTATATATAAAACTACCGTTGTTTTTTGTGTAGATTAGATTCTTTCGAATCATTTAGGTTTAATTATTGCATTTTTGACAAATTAAGTAAATACAAATCTGTGAAATATATTAATGGTATTTATATCTACACTCAAAAGTTATGAATTATGTTTTACAATCGGTCGTTTTGTTAAAAGGGGGAAGGGATGTTACTTCTAATGCTGATCAATTTTCTAGTCCTTAGATTGACGATATTAAAAATAAACTATAATTTTTATTTTTTCTGTTTAATTTTTTTAAGGATGCATATTAACTTACATTACACCCTGTATCAGAGATTAAGTGTCAATATTATGTCCGAAGGTAAAATCTCAGATTATTGTGTTATTCTTTCGTAGACTTTGGTGTAAGAGGAAGTGAACGTGGCAAGTGGTGAGCACGAAGCTTTCTCTCATTAACATCAATAACATAATAATGTGTACATTAAAATTGAGTTCTGGAAAATCCGAGATACAGAAGAATTCATAAAATATTGTTATTTTTTCAGGTCGACCAAAACTTTCAAACGATTCTTTTTATGTAGTAACGTTTCAGATTTTTTAAAATTCTTTGGTCCATTGGTTGCAAAAAATACATTTGAATACAGTCACATAACATATAGTCCTCAAAATTATTTCAAACAGTGCATATCATCTACGTCAACCCAACGAATCTAAGCGTATTATTCGCCGCCCTTATGTAACACCGCCGTTCGCTAACAACTATGGTGGCGGCGCGAATTTTCTTTGTTTAATCATCAACCCGTGGGCCGTTATGGTACCGGTGTGCGTGTAATACCGTCTTGTACGGTGCTTGCAGTTGGCTTCCTTTGTTCTTCTTAGTCTTCTTGCGCCCTTGCTGCTTCTGGTGATGCCGGTGCCGCTGCCTCCCCTTTGTTCAATTAACGTGCACCGGCGGCATTGAGGGCTTTTGCAAATTTAATTCCTCGGGCCCGCCTCCCTTTTATACGTAAATAAGACGCGAAGAACCAAGTCGTTCGTTCGTACCGACGTTCATCCTTCCTTGCGTCTCCGATGGAGCCGATTTAATGAAAATTGTGTTCTTTGCGCTCTTTGGCTATGATCAAATGGTGGAATATGGGGGTTGTGTGTGTTGATCTGTGAGATAGGATTTCTGTGTTGAGACCATACGTTTTGCGATTTAAGTTGAAGAATATGGAGTATTTGATTACTTGGTGAGATGTAATAAAATAAATTAAACGCATTTATAAATGTTGGAAATACAAACAATCTATTTAGCGAAATATATACTTAAACACAGCTTTACAGAGAACGTAAAAGTTTTAAGTTCTTTCAAAAGATACTCAACATTTGCTGGTACAATATCAATCGATATGTTGCGAGAAATTTAAATCAACTGTTTTGAAATAACCTTGCTTAGAGGAACAGTTTCAGATTGGCCTTCAATTGAAAATGTCAAAACTCATAAAAACATGTACAAGAAAAAATAAGACTAATTTTTAGTCGCAGCCGTGTTCCAATTCAAAGTTACCGATTGGAATAAATACGTTTGTGTACCGACTCCGACTCCGAGCCCAGGTTTAATTACTGTAGAAAAAAAACATGCGAGATGGATTCTATTAGATTTTTACAAAGTACGTACATACATCCTTATCTAAATAATCAAACTACAAAACACACTTTCAAACACACTTTCCAAACGAAAGTGAAGACGATTAACAAAAGTAATCTGACAGGAATTTGGAAAAGGAAATTTGAAAAAGAGAATTAAAATAAGATTGAAAAGAAGGGCCGTAGTTCAATGTAGTATCAGTTATTCAAAAGTTACACCTGTAGCCATAATTATGATTATTTTCAGTTTTGCCAACAAATTCGCTGGACATAAATGAAAATTCTATTCTTCCTATGGGTTCAGCATTTGTTTGTGAGTAATTTGATATATTACGCACAAGCCATATGTTTAATACAAACAGAATACTCGAATAGAAATTTAATTTATTAAATTTGGTATTTTTTCCTGTCAGTATTTTTGTTTTCATAGCAAATTTAATATTACACGATTGTATTATTCTGTGTACAATTTGTTACTATTTACACTTAACATCTTTATTACAAAGAATTATTTGAAAATATTTTTGTATATTCAAAATCTATTAGTATTTCTTTTATTTCAACACTAATCAAGGATCAATAATTGTTATACCGGGTGACCCATGCCATAGGAACGTTTTTTTACATTTTTGGGATACTCTTAAGGTTAATATGACTTCCGGTTTTTCCGGAAATGACGTAATCACTGAAATTTAAAATAGAACCCTACATTACTTGTGTGTATTTTCAATTAGGATGGCATTCTGAAAACAAAAAAAATAAGTCATTAACTTTTTAGTTTAATAGTTTGGTGGCTATGAATTGAGAGTTGAAAATTGTCAAATAAACACTGCTCGAATCGATGTTGACCGATAACTATTCAACTTTGAACTATTTTACGGTCACTATTCAACTTTACAAAAACTTTGAGATTACACTATTTCCAATGTTTCCTCATTCTAATGGCATATATTTGATGTAATATATATTTGATATACGTCTACATTTTTTTTAAGTTAGGACATGCAAACCCATGGTCTAAAACTGAGACAAATACATGCAAACTTTTTACACTGCAAAATCTTTTCCTTCTTTTGTTTGTCATTTCGTTTTTATTGTTTCACTTCAAAAAAGGGCCATTTTTTTTTAATTTCGAGGCGTTGGTTGCGCTTTATAATAGATATTGGAAGCTACTTTTTTCTTTTTTTTCATTTTATTTCACTGATGGAACTCTGCCCAGAAATAAAATTTTATTTTCTTGTTAACAATTCAGTTCGATGTGCATCGTTTCTTGCATTTCTTGCATATTTTATGATCTTTTAGACTAAACTATACCGTAAAATTGGTTTTGTTGATAATTTTCTGTTTCGTAATGTTGTCAATATAGTTAAATAATAATTAGAGCAGAGAAAATTTTTTATAATTTATGTCAATGACATTTTTTGGTAATAGTAACAGTTTAGCTGCATGAACAAATTCTATTTGACCGAGATCAGTAGTGTCTGCATTAATATAAGCCAGGATCCGACAGATATTTTGATTCTATTGACAGTATTGTCAGCACACTAGCGTTTGAGACTGTGATCAAGTATGATAAAGTCATTGATTTGGCCACATCAGATTTTTATTGCTATTATTGTATCATAATAAATGAAGTTATCACAATTTGTTTTTAATAAAAATATAGACTGTGGATTAAAGGATAAAAGAAGTACATTTTATAACACTTTACATTAAATTTTGAACAACAGATATTTTACCGTTCAGTATATTAATCGATTTCCTCTTTTTTGTCACCGGCCAATTAATATTCTGACTATGGTTGTGGTTGTATTTGTTTGGACATCCAAAACTCTTTATACAGAATTCCTTTAATTTAATGACTCATTTGCTATTTAGTAAATTAATTCAGTTAAAAAAGAAAAAATTCAGCGTTTCTTGAGGGATCGATAGCGATAGTCCGTTTATATACCATAATTAATTCAACATCTTTAAAATGTCTTTTTAGCAATCGATCTTCTTGTACAATTTCGTTTTCGTTCGATTGCCGGTGCAGTTTTTGTAGAAAAGCTAATCGTCATGGCCTATTCACTCAATTTTGGATTAAAACATATTTTTCAATTTAAGAAAATTGATTTTGTGGTTAATTGACTTGTATAAAATTAAAGTATATTTTGTAGCATCGTCCAAGAACTAAAAAAATCAATTGCAAAACAACAGAATGAGCTCGACACTAATTTATCTAAGAGAATCATTTTATTATAACACCTTCAACCACTCCAACACCATAACCAACAACAAACACTACAAAACTAATGCATCACTTCACACTGCATGCATAATCCAACATACCTATGCACGTTTCCCAGCGACATCTACACACAAACACCCACAACTTCAAACTATTCGAGAAGCCTTGCTCAGCTCACCTCAGTTTCGTCTTATTTTTGCATGCGACGTCTTTACATTCTCTCCTCCACCGTAACCAAGGGGTCACCCCCTAAACCCTACCTCTCAGGGACGTGAAAACGTGGATGAAAACCGGCGACGGTGTGTGTGTGTTGCTTGCAAGAATTCCCTATAGCCCCGTAGGATGCCGGACGGACAAACGGTGTACAGATCGGGAACGTTGAACCACTTAATCTTGCCGGTTACGTGTGTCCTCCTGGTCCCCCTAGCACGTTTTACACCTTATATCTTGGAGTAATTCGCAAAGGCGGCCAGCGCAGCGCCGCGCGCGGTAAAGTGGACAAAAGAAATTGCCTCACGTACGGTCAGTATTCAACTTTATTACCGACCCACGAGTGTTGTTTTATTGTCATTCCGGTGCCACAGTGTAAATAAGAGGTTGCGAGGATATGTTTGGCGGTGCTATGAGTGTTTTGGGGTTTGGTCGATCGGGGATAGAATGGTTTGGTAATGTATGGAAGTCGGTTATGGTGAAAATGTAACGATTAATGGTGCAAAATTCATTCTGTTTCTTTACGTTCTTGTTGGTGAAATCGGATATAATATTTTTATTATTGTATCTCGATTATTCACATCACTAGTCGCTATTGCGATTATTCCCATCACTAGCAAACCACGCATGGTGGTCGATTCTGATTCGCTAGACGGACAAAATAAAAAAAAACTAAATTATGGAGTTCTAGAAGCTGTACTTTCGTATTAAGCTTTTTTTTGGAGCTTTTTTTGGATAGTTTCAAAAGTAATTTTAACTATAAGGTTATAAAAAAAGGTACGATAGAATTTGATAAAGATGTTTCTAAATCCGTGCCACAATCTAGGTTTTCATTGTAATTCATTGTAAAGTTGAGTGGACTTATAACTAACCACTTCGGGTATACTTTCGAAATCAAAACTGTTAAAAATAAAGTGGTCGGGCCTGGCTTATTTTATGTTAGTGTTTTTTAGAATCTCTATAACGCCATATTGGTTAAGACATAACCGTGGGTAAGACTGGCTATAATATAATATTGTACCATCCCATTGGTAATTAGAGTTCTTTAAACTTTCTACATGTTTTTGCAGTTATATAATGTTTATAATGCTTGTTATCAAATGCATATGGATTCAGAATTTAAAAACGAACTATGACTCAATCTCAATCCTGTGAAAATCCATCCTATTGTTACTTGGATTTTTTTACTGTTTTGCGTATATTTGCTATATTTATTTCTAACCCACCCTCAAAAACCATTTTATAGGCTCTTAGTTGTCGTTATTATTTTTCCTGTATTTGCAGGTAATATACTATTGCACTCACAAGGTTTTAGAATCTTTACACCAAGCATACGTTTCACCGTTTTAAAACATCCCCCTTATTGTCGAAATTTTCACTGTTTTTCATTATTTCTCCGCTTATCGAACGACTATTTTAAGTTCATTTACAACGAAACATATTAAATATAAATAACTGAAAGTTCAAAGTTAGGTTTCCTCTATTAATAATGGTACTACTAATAATATATAATATTTGTTTTACAAATTTAAATATATTTTAAGTAAATCGTATCTACGGAGTTAAATAACAATACAAGCAATTCGAAGTTGAGTGACAATACAGGCTATTAATTATCAAACTTATAACCTTAATCGCCAATAATTGACATTGACGAGTGACAGTACACACAATTAATTGTCAAATTTATACCTTTACTCGCCAATAATTAACATTGACGATTTAAATTTTATAATTTGATATATTTGACATATAGCCATGGCAACCCTTAATGCCCGCGCGGGCGTTAAGAAGCAGTTTTTGCCCCGGTATCTAAGATATAAAATGTCACTGATCATGGAGGACATAAACTAAATAAACTTAACAACGTGTATCATACTACCTACATAAGCTACAATAGTTTAATAATATTATTATAATTTTCGTTTTACAAAGAAGAGTTTAATAAACACAATGAAATCCAGGTTTTCATTTATGAGCCAAGATCGGATTTTTGTTTGTTTTTTAATTATTTATTATTTTCTTGGTAATAAATATAAACAATAAAAACAATAAACAATATTATTACAAAACTTTATTTCAAAAGTAAAGTTGTCGCATATATTTTCAGCAGTTTTTAAAACGGCCCTTTGTTGCTATGACATGCCATTTGTTTACAACGCTGTGATACTTAGTAAAAAAATAATTACCTATGTTCTGCACTGCTATACCTACTTGTTTCAAGAAAATCATCTTTAATGTTATTTTATTGTTACGAACATATTATATCTTTCTAGCGCATTTTAATTATGTATCACATTATTGTCAATTATTAAAAAGTAATGATACGAACTTATGGAAGCACGCTTCATACTAAAAATTTATTGAAAAGAAATAGTTTCTCCTCATTTCAGAATAAATAAAATCAAATTATAAATGTTATGAAAAGAAAAAAAAAATATATCAGGTAACGTAAAACTCACCAGTCAAAATAGAATAAATCTCCATTATTCTTTAAATATATGGGCAAATACTAAATAGCCATTTTGAAAAACCTGATACTTTGGATAAAAGAAGTTTTTGATAATATATTTGATACAAAAATGTGTATGAAGTGCAAATTAATGATGTTCAATATCTTGTCGACTTCGTATTTGCTGTACCAACTTCAACAAGGTATTGCAAATGCCAAAGATTTGAAAAAGTCTACTATACAATTTTCCTATGTCCTGCAAAATAAAATTTTGGACTTGGCAACCCTACCTAATTCAACCAGCAAAGTTACTACAACAATTTTCTCAAAACTTCTTTTTAGTGTTTCACTGAAAATATCCAAAACATATTCTTGACGAATTCAATATCTATTTGTATGTAAAATTCTTGTATGTATATGTCATAACATAATTTTATCTTTGTGAATCGACTTATCCTTTATGCATACTCATATAATCCTTATAAAATACGTAGAAAACAGAAATGTAGGTGCACCTGATTCCAACCATTCCATTTCACCTATAATTTCACTTCATTTCTTCCAATTTTTTAGTATTACATACTTCTTCTCCACTAATTTATCAATTTGTCAGAATTGACAGTAACCAGATAATTTATCACCTCACCTATATAGAATCCTAATGCCAAAATAGAGTGCATAACCGCACAACTTTATTACGTCAGAGTACCGCGTCAAGAGAGGAACTAGCAAGACCCGGCTCCAAACGTACCGTCTAAATAGTTGCGTTATACCGTGGCGTCAAATTTCAAGTGGTTTCAAGTGGGTTATATTATACAGGGAGCTAATTGCAACCGTCAAAGGAAGCTATATCGCAATACAGCGTGCCGAACTGCTTTTCGTTACACACCGTACCGCGTGTTATTAATTTGAAGTACGCTAATAAACTCTAACCTAATAATGACGCCAGGCATCCAACGAACCAAACAACGTTCGCTCCATTCGTCGTCGCTTGTCTTGCTCGGCATATTAGCGAACGTTGCTCCCCCTATGACAGCAGGTACGATATTCGATTAAATACGACGTAGGTGCTCCACTACATATTAAGCTGTGTGTTAATGTTACTAATAAAATTATATACTACCTATCTGATATAAATTTAATGTTGTAGGAGGCAATATCTAGATTAGGGTGGTTCAAAAATGCAATGAAACAATTTTTGTGATGGTAGAAAGCATGATGGTAGAAAGGATCCCCCCAAATCGTTTCCAAATCCAAAAAAGTGGACACGTATTTTGAATTTTGATTTTGAATGGTGCCTATCGATGCATCAAATTTACATAAGAAAAAGCATGGAAAAAAGACATTTTTTGGTATTTTCCAAATAATTGTTCGGGGTTTGGGAAAACTTATGATTAAAGTTATAGGCAGTGGCGTAAATAGCAGGTGTGGGCCCGTGTGCGGCGCACACGGGCCCATGACCGGCCAGGGGGGCCCATTGGAGTCGGCCGGTGTTTGGGAGGTCTCGCGAACCTGACTTTAAGAAGGAATGCCAATAAATATTATCCTATTTTCTAGAGATTTTATGGATTTTAGATAACTATAACACTTATTGATCGCTTCCTCGTATAATAATATTGGCTGCAATAAGATGCAAGCATAACGTCAATAAAAAATACCATATATTTATTGTTACATAAAGACATAGCTGTGCTTATTTCTGAAAACGTAGTACACAAAAAAAGAATATTGAATTAATAACAATTGGGCTAACTCACATACAGTATTTATTTTCTTATATCGTTTTTGAACGCATTCCTAAATGTTAGCTGTGAATGTTAACTGAATATCTAGATTGTAGACTTCCGCGGTCTGAGTCAAATATATATTGATTTCCGGGTGGAAACCGCGTTGAAGACTTTGAAGCACTTTAAGGACTGCTTCAAAGTCCTCAAAGATGTTTCCACCCGGAAATCAATATATCGTTAACTGAATGTTAACCTAAATGTTAACTGTGAATGGAAATTTGCAGATAAATCGTCTGCATACGTTTCTATTAACTTCTGGCTTAACTTTCCGGAATAATTGATTTGATAAGTTAGTAACATTTTCTGCGCTGTTAATTGTAATATCTAATGTTGAATTAAATATATTAATTCGGAAGTTATTCTCACCATTATTTAACCTTTGGTCATCACACAATTCATCAATCTGACGATTTACTTTCCGTACCCTTTTGTTTTCAAATATAATCTCTATATTACACAATTTTGCTTAGTTTGCTGCTGTCGTTAACGCAGATTAAAAATCGTTTCTCAACTTGACCACATTGTCATACTCTGTGTGTAACAAATGAGCGGCCTTTTGTTAGTCGTAGTTTTTGGATTATAATAATTTTGAAACCGCGTTTAATGTTGACAAAATGTCTGTTTGAATAATTATACGACATACCGTTTCGAAGAATTCCATTTTCTTTTTAATACTTACTTCATCGTTTCGTTCAAACGTATAAAAACTATTAAAAGTCTTGTTAGTGCACAGTCAAATCAGGGTTTAAGAGTTTCAAATTATTAAATACACCAAACGAAAAAAAAAAAAAACAGGTTCATTTTAAGAAGTAAGTGCCTGCGAGTGTATTTTAATTTCAAATTGTACTTTAAGATTTAAAGTCGCTAAATAAAAAAAAAGGAAACAAACGCTTGTTGACCAAACTTAGCATAAGCTTGCATCTGAGTGGGGGCCCATTGTCTCTGTTCGCACACGGGCCTTCTCACTCTTAGTTACGCCACTGGTTATAGGACTTGTAGAGGACTTTCCAATTAAGAATTTGAGATTTAAATAATTCGCTTTCCACGAAACTCCGTCGGACATCTGTTTTCTGAACTCGAAATGGCAGTTTATTATCTTAGTCTGACATTATTCATTAAACAAATTCTTCCTTTTATTTAAACAATCAATGATTATTAATTTTCTTGTTCTAATAATGGTAGAAGTCAGCTTTTTTTTGTGAAATTAACTTATAAATTTCGTGTTCGAGGCATTTTGCCTATGTTATTAGCTAATAAACCCATATTTACTTTTGCAATTTTTTTGCAACATTCATTCATTTTTTTAGATCAATCTGGTCAACTGTTATTGTCAAGTGACATCATTTATACATATATTGGAATAATTTCCAATGTTTAAATAATAAAATATTATTCAAATGCATAATAGTAATATACAGGTGACATATAAATTTTAAAATAAATTAAAGATTACAGCCACAACCTGGATTTGAACCAGGGACCTGGGACCTGCTTCAAATCTTTATTAAGTAAAATATTCGTTTTCAATACCATTTATCCGAAAAAAATTAGTTGATTTAAAATCCCTTTTCCGGGAAATTGGAGAGTTACATTTCATTTAAAAATATTAAACTTCCTAAGTCGACCAATTTTATTAATCATATTTCTTTCTGCATTTCGTCTAAAAATAATAATTTTAGGTGTACTGCAAAAAAGAATTTTAAACAAATGTGCTTTTATTAGATAATATAGGCAAGATATCTTAAACATGAAATTTATAAGTTAATTTCTCAAAAGAGGTGAATTATCTACAATAATTAGAAAAAAGGTTAAAACGAATAATAATTTATTGTTTAAACAATAGGAGCAATTTGTTTAATGAATAATGTCTCCCTATGATAATAAACTGCGATTTCAAACTTAGCAAACAGAATGAAGGCGGATTTTCGAGAAAAGCGAATTATTTAAACAAATACAATTTGTTTAAACACATCGAAATTAACTGAGAAATATTAATAAACATCCCACTAGACTTATGATAATGGTTTCTATGAGAAAAAAAGGAGAATGAAATCATTAGAAGGGTAAATTTTCTGAAGAATCTAAATTTTTTTCATTTAAGGGTAGTTTTCAAGGTGGGGGTGGGTTGGGGGTATCAAATCCATAAGTATGATAGGTCAGATTCTTCCTTGTTCCAAGGATTATTCGAAAAATGCCAAGAAATGTTTTTTCCCATGTATTTTCTTATCTAACTTTGAGAGCTCGACAGGCACCATTAAGTAACAAACTTTAGAAAAAAAGGAACACCACTTTTTGTCCACTTTTTTGGATTTGGAAACGATTTGGGGTGATCGTTGCTTTCTAAATACAAATAGCCAATTTGAACCACCCTAATCTACATACTGTGTTTAAAAAGGGGTAAGTCTAGTGGTCTTGTGTTGTTCTTTATAAGCTTGCTGATTAAATATTTACCATGCTAGATTAGGTTGTTTTTTTGAGAATTATGCAGTAGATCGATAATTTTTCGATAAAGTATTAATTCACGTCTTTACACTTTTTCCTCCTCACAGGTTTCGTGAATAGTGTATACTTCACAAGTCTAGAATAAACGGAAAATCCTTTTTTTCTTAGTATATAATCCCCAGGCATACAGAACACGAACTTCTTAGAAACGCTCACGAATAACTCCCTACTGGGCGCGTCTCCTATACATTTTTTTCGTTCTCCTTTCTTACACTAAGTAGAAGTGGGTGATTATGATGACCGATTAGGTATTTCGAAGAATTTTCCGCAGAGATCACGAGGGCCCGAGCTTTCGACACGCTCGGTTGCGCTAATAGATTTCTCTTGTCGCATTTCCTACGGCTTGCGACTCGGGGCCACCCGCACACACTCTGTTTTCTCCATACCACTGTATGTGTGTATGTGTGTGTGTATGTGTGTGTGGGAGTGTGTGTTTATACGTGCCAGGGAAAGCCACAAAGCACAGCTTACGTTACGTTGCGGCTTAGCGATCCACACAACTGACAAACTTTGCTATCCCGAAGGACGAGACAATTTTATTATATTGTATCTGGCGTATTCTGCAGTCCGCTGAAGCGATAGAATAGGTATATGTGAACGGCGAGGAGTATTTGCGTAATTATGTAGCCTCTGTGGATACCTAGTACCGTGTAAACTTGGTTTTATACAAGTAAATACACATCGAATGTACTATCGTGCCCATATATTATGTCCCCTCTTTTGAAGTCCATTTTCTCGCAAATCTCGGGGCGAAAAAAATTAAATAATACTGATGCTAATACTGATGATTAATATGCTACAACTCACTCTAACAAAGTAAAATCACCTGCAGGATGTTAGCTTTCAATGTGCAGTTTTGTAAAATCATTGGATTAGTGCTTGACCCACAAAAAGCTATATTATGCAATGCCAGCAATTCCTTTATTAGAAGAGCTAGAATAATGAAATTTAGACTATAGGCTACCTACTAATTCATAGGTTTAAAGCTTATTACATAATCATTGTTTATCTTGCATTTTCCCTACAAAAGATCGAGTTGAAGCATCTCATGATTGCTGCAATTGACGCGGCGCTCTTCGGTCTTTCGGGCGAGCGGGGGAAGGGATCGACAGCGCCGCTGTAAGTAGTGGCGGATCTCACGTGCATTAGTTACTAACAGAACTGTGTTTACGGACACAATACATAAAACGACACGGCGATTATGCCTCGCCAAAGAAATTTGGATATCCGGCGACAGATTACCGAATTAAAAAATAATGGCAAAATCACTCAATAAGATAACAGAACCACGAACAGGCATTTGGAAGTCCCATGGAAATTCTTGGCAATTTAAATCGGGTTTCAAGATAAGCGTTTAAAATTAATGAACGATCTGCAAAATAATCTATGTGTTTACGATGCTAAATTTGTAAAAGTTTCTTGATATTTACTTTTTAAATATTTTTTTGGGTTTATCAAGCAAACGTAATTTAGTATTCACCACTAATCGGGAAATCTGCTAACTCCATATTATTAGATCTATCCGCTTCCATCAAAATCTTGTTTAAAAGCTTATTGTATAAAACTGAAAAAACATAAACGCCAATCGATAGAAGAGATTTCTCTCGTACCGGGCCACATATTATAATCAAAATTACGCAAAAATTAAGAATTTAATTGTTAGTTAAAATTCCTACCTTGACAAGTTATCGTTCTTTTTGTGTATTGATAATAAGCTGCCCCGGTTCTCCCAGCTGTGTCGGTTCTCTCCGACATGACAGCATCGCTAACGCCTCCCTTCCCCGCAGCACCCCAAAGACCGTAGAGCGCCGGAATTCACGCGGAGTTTCAGCACGATCTTTTGTATAAAAATGCAAGATAAACAATGATTATGTAATAAACTTTAAACTTTAATAGATATATAGATTATTTCTGGACTAATTAATTGCTAAAGTTAGATTATTTCTGGAGTAATTAATTGCTAAAATTAAACGAATAAAATTTACGGGGCAAAAACAGTGCCGATTCTTCTTAATTTGGAAAAATCGGGAAAACGCCAACATATACAGCTTTCTAATTTTTATGAGTTGTAGCGTATTAATCAAGGAAAACATCAGAATTTTTTCAAATTTTTTCGCCCCTAATTCTGCGAGAAAATCGACGTCAAAAGAAGGGACATAATATATGGCCACGATAGTACACACAGTAATAAAAAGTGATCATGTCTTACTTACTACTTGTAAATAAAATATTAAAATTTGACACGTACAACCAGGAACGACGCAAACACGAGACGCAAACATGGCTTGCTCAGCTGATCGCGGAGTAAGAAGGTCAACTACTAAAAATTTCATAAAATCGTGCAGCGTCACCTTTTCAGTAGGTAATTACTCACAACTGGTGCCCGAAAAAAAATGATATATATTTTTTTGGTAGATTGAAGTGGAAATATATATAACAAAATAGATGTTTGTCCGATTTTATTTATAGTATTGATAGTATGCACTATTAATATTCTCACTATCTGTGATGTATAATTTCCTTTTGCAATCACCATAATGCCGATAAGCAAAATATCTAAACATAATCTTCAGTGTTGCTATTCTAACTTCTGCATTTTCGTCATTCGTTTGTTTGGACTGTATATTATCTACGACGCACTCCAAGGTCACAGAACGTAATTATATCAGCAATTGTTTTGATGCTCATAATCTATATTTGGCAGTTGATAAAACATAATATTTGTATATTGAAGACTTAACATAAAAAATAGATAAAAATTCGTTATTAATGTGATTATTAATTATTGTAAACTAATTACTGGACAACTATATTGTGTTTTTATCAATTACGACATCTCGATCTTTAAAATATCTAGTTAAACCTTTTGTAACGAAAATGACAAGCCTTACTTACATGTTGATATTCAGCATTGAATTTGAAAAATATACAATCTTTCTATATTTCTCTATTTTTGTACAGGTTTCACATGACCGAATAAAGGCATATTTTGTTTGGTGTCAAACTTTCACTTCACCAAATTGAGCGGCAAACATTATTTCCAAATTTCATCCGAACATTTATTTTGTAATAAGGGTTCCGTTCTTTTTTACTTTATCATACGCAGTATGTAAAGTATTGTAATCGTGCCGAAAAAAATTTTTGAGATTTTTGCGGAAATAGGTCTTTATGGGTCCCCTGAACATTTTTGACCGAGGTCCAAAAAAATGTCTGTGTGTGTGTGTGTGTGTGTGTGTGTGTGTGTGTGTGTGTGTGTGTGTGTGTGTGTGTGTGTGTATGTCTGTGTGTGTGTAAACGATTTTTGTGGCGACGATTCCGGAGAAACTACTAAAGGTATCAGCACGAAAGTTCATATTTAGAAGTTTTATGACCAAACTTAGAGCTGAAAAGCTTTTGGTTCAAAAGGGTCCAAAGGAACCGGCTATTTACTCTTAGCATTTTTCAACGATTTTGCAAATGAGCCGTCATTTCTGTAATTTCATCAAAATAGATAAATAATAAATTAAAGTAGAGGAAATTTTGTATAATTTATGTCTTAACATTTTTTGGTAAAATTAATAGTTTAGCTGCAGGAGCAAATTCTATTTGATCGAAATCGTGTCTGCATTAATACTAGGTACCCAGGATATTTTGAAGTTTTTGACAGTATTTGGAACGTCAGCGTTTGCGAAGCGTCAATTCAACACGCAAATGCATGGATAATTGCCATGAGGAGCTAGGTGAAACAATATTGAAACAATATTGAAAAACAATATTTCGAGTGCGGATAGCAATGTTATGTTTTAGCGAATAAATACAAGAAAGATTGTAAGACGGTATGTTAACCTTAAAACTTATTTGGAATATTGAGCATAATTCTTTATGAACTTTTGTATTTAGCACCGACGACGGCGTAAAACTCGAAAATATAGTATGCTAGAAGCCAATATAATATATTAATCATCAGAACCAGAACCTTTTTACTTTATCATCCGTAGTATGACAACACTCCATATTTAGAAAGCTTTCTGTTGAACCAAGGGTCCAAAGGAACTGGAGTTTTAGTCTTAACATTTTTGAGATATTTCAAATAAGCCGCTATATCTGGAATTTCGTCGAAATAGTTAAATAATAAATTAACGTAGAGGAAATCAGAATAATTTATGACTATGACATTTTTTAGTAAAATTAATAGTTTAGCTACATGAGCAAATTCTATTTCATCGAGATCGCTCGTACTGCAGATAAACTAGTTAGCCAGGATTTGTCAGATATTGTGATTCTAATGACAGTAGGTAGTGTCAAATGCTGATGTTTTGACATTACCTACTGTAAATATAATCAAAATGTCTCTAGTCTAGTTCTAGTAGTTTTATTTTAATGCAGACATGGCCGATCTCGATCAAATAGAATCTCATGCAGCTACACTATTAATTTTATATATGGTATGATAAAGTCATGTGCCTGGCCACATCAGATTTTTTATACTTGACGTACAGAACTGAAAAGTCTTCTAGACAGTCTCTAATCCATTTTTCCATATCATTACAGACCACCTCATAGCACGATAACAAAGCGTTATCTGAAAATAGTTGTTGCAATTTATTCTTATTTTGGTGTCCTTAATACGCCACTGAAAGTTACGACTATTAAAATTGGGAAAATTGTCTAATACTTCCTTTAAAAAAAAAAAACTCCGACTTATTTTTGACATCGTATTAGCTATACGTTATTTATTACATTTCCTAAGTTTAGACACTTAAATTTTATAGTTTATAGGAATTATTTACTTAATATGTTTGACAGAATATACAGTATATTTATTGCAATGACCACATTTGCACGCTGTAATTTTTATTACTGAGTCATAGTTAAAGAGGGCAGTTACTGGTAATAGTACCACAGTCCAGTATTTGTTATTATAAGTTGATTTTACTGCCTTAAATATAGATGTTACTATGTCCGATTCCCTGCCGCCTTTTAGTGTGGAATTTATAACAGCTTGCTGCACAACAAATGATTCTGCAGGTTCCATCTCGCTATAACCATGATCAATGGTCGTATATACCTAGATTAGAGGAATTTCCAATAGTATTTAGGTTAGTAAAATTATTAAGCCTTACCTCCTTAGATGGGCAGTTGATGTCTGCTAAGGCCACTGTAGCAATTACTACTACCAGAACCGCACTTCTCAACATCATCTTTGTTTATAATACGGTTTAACTTCTGCATTAGCATTTAGCCTCTGCGATGTGCTCAATATATACCCAGAGATAAGAGATTAAAGTTAATTAAAAATAGAAACGACTTCCAAACAGCGATATTAGATTTTTTATGTTTTGTTGTGGGGAATTTTATATGAAATCAACATAGTGCTTGATCTCACATTTGGAAATCTGTCCGCATGCAAAATTTTTCAATATTCATTAATGAAACCCACCCACCCGCGACATCAAGCCGTGTGCATGCGCATTTGTTCGTCACAAAAGTATCTCGGTTATTATTGAAACTAGAAGTTTCATGATTGGTGATCCACAACTGCAAATAAAACCAAATAAGACAATGTTTGGTTCATCATGATATCTTATACACGATGTTCAAAATTTACAACACAATGATTGAATTTTCAAACGTAAAAAACTCATTTTTTTAAATGGAACACGCTGTATACCGATACGCTATTCGATAGGAAATCTTATTCCCTATCAATCAATATTAGGGTTCGCTATATCTATCGTTAATAGTTTTTATGATATTGTCACTTTTTCTTTAAATTCATTTTGAATACTCCCATTTAATAATGGGGTACGAAATTGGATACGAAATTCACAACAAAAATTTCAATAGTGAAAGATAGTTAGAAATTTTGCGTGGATTTGTGATCAGTTTTTGCGAAACTCTTCCCCTCAATATTTTATGCGCCTGCTTTTATTAAATCGACGGTGCACTGGCACATTCTTCATTATTGTGGTATCCATTCAACTTAATCAGATATTTGACGATAGGTGCTCGCAAATAGGGGACCCTGGCGGTGGCCACCAAGGTCACCAGACATACAGCAAAGAATTTTAAAATCATTCCATTTAAAATAACAAGGTTGATACTGACTTCCGGTGACCGGACGTGACAGTTCACTTGAGAATATTTTAGCTGAAGACCTCAGATCGAGTAAATTCTAGTTTAAAAATTTCAAGTGTCCAGGAATTCTAGAACTTGAGAAACTTCTGATGTACCAGTTCCGTTTGACACCCTGTAGTCTTTTTTGAAATTATTATTATTATTATTATTTGCCTCTTACCTTATAGTTTTCCTGATATTACTAATTTACATTAATAATAAAAACGTGTTCGTCTACTTTCATTTCAGTTTCAATTTGGGTGATTAAAGTTAAATAATAAAATTAATGATTGTCCGATTTTATAATTATATTACTCACTGTATGTACTATTAATATACTTACCTTCTGTGATGTGCAATGTTCTTTTGCAATCACCGTCATGCAGATAAACAAAATATCTAAATATCATCTTCATTGCTGCTATTCTATCTCATACAGTTACGTCATTCCTCTGGACTTTATATTTTGGGCGATGCGCTTCTAAGGTCCAAAAATGTTGTTATATCAGCAATAGTGTTGATGCTCATTATCTACATTTGGCAGTTGATAATACATAATAATTGTATATTGAAGACTCAACATTGAAAATATCCGATAAATAATTAATTTGTATTATTAGTTTTTGGCTACTAATTACTGGACAATTATATTCTACTTTTAACAATGACGAAATCTTTAATTTTAAATAACAAGCAAAACACTGGCTTATTTTTGACAACGTGTTAGCTATACGATATTATTATTTCTTCATTAATAATATTTAAGTAATTAAGTAATTTATTAAGTTTTCTTATTACATTTCTTAATTTTTGACTTAACCTACGTACTCATTTATTATAATATACAATGTATATTATACAATGTATAAATCTTAGTATCCATATGTTTGATAGACTCAACGAGAGCTATCATTTGGTAGTGGGTAAACCTTTCTATCACCAACGGTTCCAATGTTCAATTTTTTTCTCAATGTTCAATTTTTTTCTATCTAAAAGTGTCAAATTTAGAACGAAAAAACAATTATAACTTTTTGGGAGATAGAGCTGTAGTCATGCTTATGCATTGGGATGTGCTGAATTCAACGGTGAGGTCGGTTTTCCCGTAGCGTGTACGGGTTGGCTAGAAAGTGTCAAACTATAATTTCCGCGGTTTATCACGTTTTTCTCGCGAACCGCGCACCTTGGAGCAACGCGGCTTACAGAAATAAATTCCACGGCCGATTTCCCATCCGATACCGTTTGAACCGTCAATATCGGTCGATTGGATCGGACACAGTTTGCGTTCAAAGTTTCTTATATAGTAAAATGGGTGTTTTCAGCATCATTTTTGATAATTGGGAACGTAATAACTGCCGAACCGTTCCAAATAAGTGAAATTAAATTATACCGGCGTAATCAGCGTCAAACATTGTATCCAGAACCTCAACCTTAATTTGATTGAAGGTAGTTGGGTTTTTGCCGACTGGCTAAAATTTTGTAAGAAATCACATATTTTAAACAATAATTTGGAATAATTAAAAAAGGGATGTTGATTTCAGTGAATAGTTTTATTGTTGATCTTATGGTACCTGGTTTCGAAGCTTCGCTTCGTCTTCAGCCATGCTACAAATACATCAAACGTCAGTACATATATTTAACAAATAACAAGATCCGAATTACCGTCTAATTACAACATACTCCGGCAAAAAATTTTGAGGTTATGAGTCGCAGAATGGATTTCATGTAGGAAAAATTGTGTGAAATCTGGAGACAAACAACGTGCATATCATGCGAAGTTAGCGAGGAGACTGTAACTTAGCGGTCATTAGGTTATGGCGTTCTTCTGCTTACGTATTGTGAGCGGCGCGCTTTTCAAAAAGACCGGTGAACAGGTGAGCGCATTCCATGTTGTGATTCTCATTAAGAAGCAGGCCGGGTGTTTGTAAGTTGTGTCTATATATTTCAAGCTCTTCAAGGACGAACATCTTTTTGCCTTTGTTTATCTCATGCAGCAGTTTAACGTTATTTTTATCAATATAGTGTGTTTCCTCCACAAGATGTTTAAATACACTGGAATTACTATTAGATTTATGCTCTCTATATCTCCTTTCAAGATTTCTCCCACTTTGACCTATATAAAACTTATTACATGATCCACAATTAATCATGTAGATTCCTGATTTATCGAATATATTAAATTTCGGTTTGGTGTTGGTCAGTTGGTTGCCTAACTTAGTGGTGGTTTTGAATGATGTAGTGATGTCATATTTATTTAAAATAGTTTTAATTTTGTAAGAGATATTACCTTGAAAAGACAGTGAAACATAGTTGTTCATAGGTTTAGAGTGGGGGAATATTTCATTATTAATTAAGTTGTTATGAACTTTGTTAAAAATCTGCTGCAAATCTTGAATGGAGTAACCGTTATTAATGCCGATGGTGAGAATATTATTAATTTCACTTTTAAATTGGTCAATGTGAAGGGGGGTGCTGAGGGCTCTATGAAAAAGGTATCTGAAGGATGACATTTTGTTGCTGCTAGAGTTAAAAGAACTATGGGGGATGACAATATCTGTTTGTGTGGGTTTCCTATAAATATCGAAGACAATTCTACCGTTGACTATGTCTTTGTTCATGGTAAGGTCAAGGAATTGTAGGGAGTTATTATCCTCCTTTTCCATGGTGAACTCCAGCTTACCAAGACTGTTAAGAATATTATGTAGGGCTAGAAGTTGAGCTTGACTACCCTTGTATATAATAAAAATATCATCAACATATCTGTTGTAACTTATGATGTTTTTTGTAATAAACTCATATTTAGATGTAAACAGCAATTTTTCAAGTTCATTCACATAAAACTCAGCCATCAATCCCGATAAACTGGATCCCATCGGAAGACCGTCGGTCATTTTATAAAATTTGTCTTCAAAGAGGAAAAAATTTTGTTGAGTAACCAACTCAAGAAGGGCAACTATGTTATTTATATCAAAGAAGTCAAGTTCATTGTGTAGATGTAGGTGGTCTATTAGGAAATCGTGGATAATATGGATGGTGTCCCTGATGGGGATATTAGTATATAAGTTTTTAATGTCGAAGGATACAAATTTACATTTTTTATCTATCTCTAAATCTTTAATCTTTTCTATAAGTGTCATGGAGTTAGGAATTGAAAATTTGGGGCTGAATTTAAATTTGTGTTGGATAATTTGTTGGAGTGACTTGGAAAGTTTTTCGGTGGGGGTGTTAACGTTGGTGACTATGGGTCGGATGCTCTTTTCGGGTTTGTGGAGTTTTACAAGGCTATATAGGAGAGGTGGTCTGGGATTCATCTGTAAAATTTCAAAAGTTCTGTAGTTGCACTTCTTGAGAGTCTCTTGGTTCTCTCTAACAGTTTGTCTAACAACTTTAATGAACGGGTTCATGGTTCATGGTTCAAAGTTGTTAGACAAACTGTTAGAGAGAACCAAGAGACTCTCAAGAAGTGCAACTACAGAACTTTTGAAATTTTACAGATGAATCCCAGACCACCTCTCCTATATAGCCTTGTAAAACTCCACAAACCCGAAAAGAGCATCCGACCCATAGTCACCAACGTTAACACCCCCACCGAAAAACTTTCCAAGTCACTCCAACAAATTATCCAACACAAATTTAAATTCAGCCCCAAATTTTCAATTCCTAACTCCATGACACTTATAGAAAAGATTAAAGATTTAGAGATAGATAAAAAATGTAAATTTGTATCCTTCGACATTAAAAACTTATATACTAATATCCCCATCAGGGACACCATCCATATTATCCACGATTTCCTAATAGACCACCTACATCTACACAATGAACTTGACTTCTTTGATATAAATAACATAGTTGCCCTTCTTGAGTTGGTTACTCAACAAAATTTTTTCCTCTTTGAAGACAAATTTTATAAAATGACCGACGGTCTTCCGATGGGATCCAGTTTATCGGGATTGATGGCTGAGTTTTATGTGAATGAACTTGAAAAATTGCTGTTTACATCTAAATATGAGTTTATTACAAAAAACATCATAAGTTACAACAGATATGTTGATGATATTTTTATTATATACAAGGGTAGTCAAGCTCAACTTCTAGCCCTACATAATATTCTTAACAGTCTTGGTAAGCTGGAGTTCACCATGGAAAAGGAGGATAATAACTCCCTACAATTCCTTGACCTTACCATGAACAAAGACATAGTCAACGGTAGAATTGTCTTCGATATTTATAGGAAACCCACACAAACAGATATTGTCATCCCCCATAGTTCTTTTAACTCTAGCAGCAACAAAATGTCATCCTTCAGATACCTTTTTCATAGAGCCCTCAGCACCCCCCTTCACATTGACCAATTTAAAAGTGAAATTAATAATATTCTCACCATCGGCATTAATAACGGTTACTCCATTCAAGATTTGCAGCAGATTTTTAACAAAGTTCATAACAACTTAATTAATAATGAAATATTCCCCCACTCTAAACCTATGAACAACTATGTTTCACTGTCTTTTCAAGGTAATATCTCTTACAAAATTAAAACTATTTTAAATAAATATGACATCACTACATCATTCAAAACCACCACTAAGTTAGGCAACCAACTGACCAACACCAAACCGAAATTTAATATATTCGATAAATCAGGAATCTACATGATTAATTGTGGATCATGTAATAAGTTTTATATAGGTCAAAGTGGGAGAAATCTTGAAAGGAGATATAGAGAGCATAAATCTAATAGTAATTCCAGTGTATTTAAACATCTTGTGGAGGAAACACACTATATTGATAAAAATAACGTTAAACTGCTGCATGAGATAAACAAAGGCAAAAAGATGTTCGTCCTTGAAGAGCTTGAAATATATAGACACAACTTACAAACACCCGGCCTGCTTCTTAATGAGAATCACAACATGGAATGCGCTCACCTGTTCACCGGTCTTTTTGAAAAGCGCGCCGCTCACAATACGTAAGCAGAAGAACGCCATAACCTAATGACCGCTAAGTTACAGTCTCCTCGCTAACTTCGCATGATATGCACGTTGTTTGTCTCCAGATTTCACACAATTTTTCCTACATGAAATCCATTCTGCGACTCATAACCTCAAAATTTTTTGCCGGAGTATGTTGTAATTAGACGGTAATTCGGATCTTGTTATTTGTTAAATATATGTACTGACGTTTGATGTATTTGTAGCATGGCTGAAGACGAAGCGAAGCTTCGAAACCAGGTACCATAAGATCAACAATAAAACTATTCACTGAAATCAACATCCCTTTTTTAATTATACCATTGCCAGTGAACATGGAGAAATTTATAGTCAAATAATTTGGAAGTAGCACACCTATATCAAAAACAAGGTCCCGGATCAACATGAAACCTTTGCTATCTTACTAAAATGGGGGCGCTGATTACAAATTTACATAGGAAAAGTCTCTGTCTCTACTGGTTACCGAGTTGTTCAGAAATTGCAGTTTTTCAAATAATACAAAAACATTGCAATTGCATCAATTACATCAGCAATCTAATTCCTGTTTGAATATTATTACCACTATTACACCAAATTACAATACTAAACACCGTCATCTACAATGCATTCTACATAACGTACAACCCATAACATCCATACAGCGCGCCGTTGTACACAGTTGCTGTAATTGCATCCTCGCTATAGCGTTCGCGGCAGTTTAGATTATGCAAAATTGATATCCAGTCAGTCGAGTCGGTAGATTCCAGCATTACCGATTGAGTCGGAGGTTCCCATTGGAGATAATAGGCAATTAGGCGAATGTACACAACTTAACCGGTTACTTAATAAATCCGTTTCTCCAAGCTAGCGAGACATCTTGCGGTCGCTCTGTGTACTTTGCTTTCCTCCCCTTTTCCTGGCTCCTCTCAGCAATTACAGAGCGACTAATGAAGGAGACCCAGTGTACATATTATCTTTAGTTTGCTGCCAACTCGGGTTTTTGCGGATTTGAAATGTATATCATACTGAAGGGTATACCTGTAATGTATAATCTAGGTTGTTTGCACTTTTGGATAGAAAGAATGGTATACAACTTTGTTTCGTAATATTTTTATATTGTAGTGGAGCAGTAAAATTCAGTGCAAAGAAACATATAATCAAGTGCAAAAATCATGCTGCAGCAGGAGCGCTAGCAGCACCGCTAGAAGCACTGCTATCAGCGTCGCTTACTGTTTGGCCGTGCATTTAAGGTCCCAATGTTGCGTGATGATATGATGTAGCAGATTTGAAAATGCTTTAAAAATGTTTGCTAAAAACTCTGTACCCTGATCAGTGACATCTCTATAGGTATCCTGAATTTTAATATGAAGTTATTGACAATCGACTTTGCTACAGTTAGGGCTTCTTTGCTATTTAAAGAATAGTTAGAATATAACTGTTATCTTCTTGATCTTGCGTCAAATGTACCACAAGGTCTAAGTATACTTTTTCAAACGCTGTTGAGGCTGTAGTGGTAACTGTCATAGGCTTAATGTGAGCTCTTGTACAGCGTCATTTTTAATGATTGAACGTCACGTGACTGGCTATTTATTTTTGGGCAGTAAGTTTGTTTATCTGGCGTTGGCAACACTTGCGCGCGCTTAGTGAAATTTACTGAAACACGTCACATATTTCCAGTGACGCGCGGTTTGTTTTTCTTCATTTGAGTGTAAGCTGTGTCGTTTGGATCTTAGTGAAAAGGCTGAAAATAATCAAGGTGATTCGTGAATCAAGGTGTGTTTAAAAAAATAGTTCTTTTTAGGGCTCTTTATTCGTTGGGAAGGATAAGAACCGTAAGTTTATTCAAAATTTAAGGTTATGTTTATCTAATGCTAACATTTTTAGATGGTTTTTACTCCCGAACAAGATGCTTTCATGCTGAAAGCGCACTATCGCAGTGCCACCCGCAATGCAGATGGAACGTGGAGTTATTCGATACCTTTGTGTCGAACAGTTTGCTGAAAAATATCCGAATGAAGTTGTAGATTATGACGTTTTTGCACAACATGTACGACGAGTTACTGCCAGATTTGAGGGAAAAAATTGTATTTGTAAGGGAAAATCAACAGGTAGACCAACAATTTTAACGGAAGATGTTGTTGACAATATTCGACAACGTATGGATCGAAGCCCAAACAAATCCTTGCAACAGCTTTCTCAGCAAGCAGGTACGGTAGAAACACCGTTATAATTTGTCTATTTATTTATTAACACATTGTTCCTCTTCTGTTTAGGTATGTCTGCATCAACCTGTCGTAAAGCTTTACGAAAAAACCTGCATAGGTACCCGTACAGAGTCAGCGTACTTCAAGAACTACACCCACACGACAATGAACTGCGACTACGATATTGTAGATGGTTTAATGAGCACTTAAACAATAACGATAATCTCGATTTAACGTTCTTCACCGATGAGGCCTGGGTTCATTTGTCAGGATATGTGAATAGCCAAAATTATAGAACATGGGCTACAGAAAACCCTCACAACTTTATTGAAACACCCCTACATCCACTGAAAATTGGCATTTGGGTGGCTATATCGAGAAGAAGAATTATAGGGCCAATTTTCTTTAATGAGACTGTTACTGGAGAACGATATCGAACCAATATTTTGACACCATTTTTGGAACAACTGCATGATGATGAACTGGTATTAGGCAATTTTCAGCAAGATGGAGCCCCTGCGCATACAGCTGGTGAGACACTGCGATTCCTTGAAGAGTTTTATGACGACCGCATTATAAGTAGAGGATTATGGCCACCTCGTTCACCGGATCTCACACCACCAGACTTCTACTTTTTCGGAAAAATAAAAGATAATATCTTTAAAACAAGGATGCACGACATAAACGAACTACAAGAGGCAATAGTGCGTGAAACAGAGAGTGTAACGGTTAATGAACTACAACATGTATTTGAAAATATGAAGAGACGGGTTAATTTGTGTATTGAAAATGACGGGGGGCATTTTCAAAATATGCTGTAATTTTTAATGATCAGTAAAGGTACTTTCTTTTTGTTGTGTTGAATTTCTGTTTGTTTTAAAATCACGTTCAGACCGTAATGTAACATAATTTCTTTGTTTGTATGTACGGTGAAGTGCTACGTAATACTTGTTACGTAATTGTATTGGACCACTTGTCTGTGCTACGTATCAACAAATTGAAGAAGAAAATTAATTAAAAGTAAAGTAAGTAAAAGTAAGTATTTTACAATATTTTGTTACTGATTGAACAAACAAATGTGTTCAACACAACTATGGTAGAAAAAAAAACAACATAACCTCTATGTACGCGGTAATTTTTAAAGAAATCATCATTTAATGGTTTGACCATATCCCCATAATAAAAATAATATGATACGCCACTGCCTTATTTACAGAACTGAATTCATTGCTGCCAATATGTGTATATTTGGTTGCCTACATCGGTAGTCACGTGACATTCAAACATTAAAAATGACCCTGTATGTTTTTCCATCATATTGATTCCTGGAAGCCCTTCCGTCCGGAAGGATGTGGAAATCATGCAGAATTAATTGTCGAGTTTGTTCACAATCTATTCGATTTGATTTGTTTATTATTCATATTTCAATTTTCTGATCATTTTGATTTTTTGGTTGGTAATTTTCCGTTTTTTTTTTCTATAAATCGTTGCACAGTTTTATTTCCTCTACAAATTCTATCTAAACTCCGTGTCTAGGGGCTACTGCTGAGCGAAAAAGCATTTCCCAGCTTTATTACTTGTTCACTACTCATTTTTTTTTAATCTTTTTGATCTATATAGCAATTCACCTGAGTCTTCTGGTGGCTTAAGCAATTCAACAAGTTCTGGCTGGCCTGTCCACTCATTAATAATTTTGAATACAAATTATCTTTTGACAAAATTTATTGGGCCCCAACAGACTTTTCATGTTTTTCAAATCTACCCAGAAACCACATCTTCGAAAAGGTTAAAATGTACAAAAAGTAAACTACATTTTAATATGGTAGGTAAATAGTTTATAAATTACAAGAACTGTTGAAATTGAAAAATATAACGATTTCTTAAAGAAACAACAATTGTTTTGAGGGCAATATAAATTTAGTCAAATGAATGGATTTCCTAGTCAAATCAATGCAGTATGTCCACATAAAATTATGATTAATTTATCTGGAACGATTTTTGTTTGTTATTATAGTCGTTTCGGTTATTTTTCAATAATCTCCGTCTAGAGTAAGTTTAAGCAAAGTTTGAGAAACTGATGTCACATTTGGCATCAAATAAAAGCAATCATGAAAATCGTGATTGAAGAATCGTAACCTGATTCATCCAAAGTCGAATGTTTGCTTTTGCACGTGCATATCGTACGCAAATATCTGCTTTTGCATGTAAGGCAAAATTTAAGATGCCAACAACAGCTTAAATTGTTATTCTTCATCAATTTTACATATAGAATACATGGGTAACGCATTGTACCTACTACAAAATATCAAATATCTGCTTTGCATCTATAGGCTTAATATCTGAACCTTTTCAGATATTAAATTTGACTTCCAATGACTGAATTTGCTTAAATAAGTACCCTGACCGGCAAATAAAAACAATCGACCAAGTGAAAACTGATTCTACTATCGATTGCAAAAGTATTGAGCCCTGTGTTTAAATGCTTATAACTCTGAAACGACTGAACAGAAAAAAATAGGTAAAGTACTTTATTACGCCCGAATCATTTCTATATATCCTGAAGGAGTATCAAAATTTTGTTCCCAGCGGTTTAAACATAAGCGCTAGAGAAGTGTAAACTATTAATTAACAACTGAATTATATTTCCTTTTCAATAGTCGTATAAAGTATAATATGACGATTATCTCACGTCCGTCACCTCAGCCCACCACTTTTCGCAAAACGCCTTGAAATTTTCCAAATAATTAGTACCCAATTAGTACTAATTGGTACCACCAACCCCGCAATTGGTACCTCAAAGGAACTCCCCCTAATTAGGAGTAGCTCTGTTGACCGTCAGCTCAGCCCGCCACTTGTCACGAATCGAATTAAAACTTTGGTAATATTTAGTACCCAATTAGTACTAATTGGTACCACCAACCCCGCAATTGGTACCTCAAAGGAACTCATTGAAATCGATGAATGAAAGTGCCTCAAGGTCACGTCCGTCACCTCAGCCCACCACTTGTAGTGAATTGCCTTGAAACTTTGGTAATATTTAGTACCCAATTAGTACTAATTAGTACCACCAACCCCGCAATTGGTACCTCGAAGGAACTTCTTGAAATCGGGGATTGAAATTGTCTCAAGGTCACGTCAGGCGCCTCAGCCCACCACTTGTCGCAAAACGCCTTGAAACTTTCCAAATAATTAGTACCCAATTAGTACTAATTGGTACCACCAACCCCGCAATTAGTACCTTAAAGAAACACACCCTAATTACGGGTAGTTCTTTTGACCATCACGTTTCGAGAAGAAACATGGCTGCAATTTTGGTTGCCAATACAATATTATATTTGGGAGTGCCATACGGCACTCCTGAATAGAGACAGGTAAAGACACTTCGGATGGAGAGGTTGCAAAATATTGTACGTTGATTTTATTATGAACAATATTATTTTTTTCAGTTTACTGTTGAACCATACAATAATTTTAGTATCTTTTTAGATGTTAATATTATTAGAACAGATAAAAATGTTTGCTTTTAAATTGGTTTAAAATAGTTAAGTTCGGGTAGATATATGATTTTTTTCTCATATCATTCCATTAATCAAAATTAACAGTTTTGCAGTAAAAAATAGAAGAAAAAATCTAAATCCTAAATTTAGATACAAAAATTTTAAAAAAACATTGTTTTTTATAATGGTTTCCCAAAAAGTTGTTAGTTATTTCGTTCTCGGTCAAATTTTAACAATAGTGTATCATATCTACAGCAACCTCTTTTAATTTAACGTACCCTTTAAAATGTAATAACATTAGATTTGCAAAATATAATTTGTTAAAACTTAATAGTTGGTTTTGTTTTGTTAAAGATAAAACGTCTTTGGTTTTAAATTCTGAGGTTGTTTATTCTATTCCGTATTCTTGTTATAATTTATTGTATGTTGGCCAGACTGATAATTATATAGAAACTAAACAAGACAGATATAAAAACTAATAAATTAAGGTGTGCATTATTAGCTCAACATGATTTTCAGGAAAACCATTATATTATAATATTATATAATAATAATTTGTAAAAATCAACGAAATAGAAACTTTTTGGAAATGCTTGTAATTAATGAATTACTTAAATATTAGTTATTTTAAAACTGACGTTGAAAATTTTGTATTATTTATAAAAAAATATTATTAATTAGTATTAAAATCTTGTAAGGGTCTGACATAATCGTTGATTAATTTAGTTTTTCACTGATATTGTATTTTATATTATATTACGTTGTTGTGAAGTAGGTATTTAGTTTGATATTTATCAAAAGTTTAAAAAGGGTTCATGTGTTCACGGTGTTTGTTTATTTAGTTAATATTCTAAATATTTATTATATTATTTATTTAAAAAAATACTTATTTATTGTAGATTTCCGGAGGATGCCTTTGATTAAGGCAAAATATCGAAAATTAAAAAAACAAACAAACTTGAATATGTTATGTTGTTACCGGTTTCCAAAAACTAAATTACACTACAAACTATCTAAAAAATAATATTGTTGATAATAACGAAAATATTTTGCATCTTCTACATCCAAAATGTCTTTATTTGCAGCCATGCATTTTCTATGTTTCGTCTCGAAACGTGATGGTCAAAAGAACTACCCGTAATTAGGGTGTGTTTATTTAAGGTACTAATTGCGAGGTTGGTGGTACCAATTAGTACTAATTGGGTACTAATTATTTGGAAAGTTTCAAGGCGTTTTGCGACAAGTGGTGGGCTGAGGCGCCTGACGTGACCTTGAGACAATTTCAATCCCCGATTTCAAGAAGTTCCTTCGAGGTACCAATTGCGGGGTTGGTGGTACTAATTAGTACTAATTGGGTACTAAATATTACCAAAGTTTCAAGGCGATTCACTACAACTGGTGGGCTGAGGTGACGGACGTGACCTTGAGGCACTTTCATTCACTGATTTCAATGAGTTCCTTTGAGGTACCAATTGCGGGGTTGGTGGTACCAATTAGTACTAATTGGGTACTAAATATTGCCAAAGTTTCAACTCGATTCGTGACAAGTGGCGGGCTGAGCTGACGATCAAAAGAGCTACTCCTACTTAGGGGGAGTTCCTTTGAGGTACCAATTGCGGGGTTGGTGGTACCAATTAGTACTAATTGGGTACTAATTATTTGAAAAATTTCAAGGCGTTTTCCTAAAAGTGGTGGGCTGAGGTGACGGACGTGATTATCTCCGTCTTTATCGCGTTGTCGTGCTATATACAATTGGTTACTGAGATATTTTCTTTCCTAATAACCTTGTTTACAGCCTTTATTAGAGAGAACTTTACGAAAGCACAAAAGCCAATCTGTAGACGAGATCTTAAGTTACCACAGATGTAAATTTGATTTTGTTTCGACCAGCGGTTTAGTAAGAAAAAAATCGGAAAAACGACTGTTTCTTTAAAACTGCTAAAATCGGGTACATTCTTGCACTTCTCTCGCTCTCATGTCCAAACCTAGGGCAAGAGAATGTTGAAAATCGTACAGGTTATGTAGAAATGATTCAGGAGCATAACGGAATTTACTTTAATTTTTTTGAGTTAGTGGTTTCCGATTTATATGCTTCCAAACACAGCTTTTTAATCACGATCTGCAACTGATGACAACTGAGTGTAGTTTTTGTGAATACGATGGCCAAACAAGCAATAAAACGCAAAAATACACTCTTTCTCAAAGAAGTAGGTACATCGCAACTCACATAAACTAATAAATGCCCATCGAGCAACAAAGACTCGAACTTTTTCTTCACCCCTATATCCCAACCCCATCTATAGATAATGAACTATCATCGGACGCGGATAGCAATTTCAAAAACCCGGCCACCTAAACTACCGTGGCGCCACCATCGCATTCAGCAGCATAACCCGGGGGCAGAATTTGATTTGCTAGATTTTAGATTGCACCTAATACAAGTCGTGTGTGTTCAACCCGGGGGTTTGTTATCGTCTTTCGTTTGTCCGGGGCGGTATTTTGTCACATTTTTTTTTCTTCAGGCGAATGAGGAAATGCCAATAATGAACGTGTCAAAATCAAAGGGAGCGCTGGCCGGCCGTCACACACCAAAATCATTTCGTATTGTGTGCGCTGCTCGTTGGTTCGTTCAGTTTTTCGCCGCTGTAATGAAGTTGTCGCTAGTGTGTGCGCGGAAAACACCGTTATAGCTTCAGCTTTCGAGCGTCGGTTTTCGTATGTTTTGTTTCGCGTAGCGTGTACGGTTGCACAAAGTGCATATTGTCGAGTTAATTACGTTGGCGCGTTCTATGAAGCGGGTTTCAGGCGCGGAGTTACATAAATTAAATTACGGCGTTTTCGTACGATTTCGTTGGCGTTTTTGATGCAGGTATTAATTAGGTCTTATTTGTTGTGCGATATAACCGTAAAGTGCGTTGGTACTGTTTATTCTACTAAAATGAGTTTAAGTTTGTTTTCTGCTTTCCGTTTTCCGTTTATCAAGTCAGTTCATGCATTGAGCGAGGATTTCACAGCAATTTTGTTGTATGCAGAGACCTGGGACAATGGTGTAGAGAACGTCATACGGGTATTAAATCTCTTAATTGCCTACAATTTGAGGTATGATAGAAATTTATGCAAGCATTTTAGCAGAAATTATGAACATTTTTCTGTGGAAACTGATTGAAATACGTTAGCTATAAGAACGAATACTATCGCGATTTAGGGGGGGGGGGGGGGGCAAACCTCTGAACGTTATAAGGGTATTAGGTCTCTTAATTACCTACAATTTGAGGTATGATAGAAATTTATGCAACCATTTTTGCAGAAATTATGAACATTTTTCTGTGGAAACTGATTGAAATACGTTAGCTATAAGAACGAATACTATCGCGATTTAGGGGGGGGGGGCAAACCTCTGAACGTTATAAGGGTATTAGGTCTCTTAATTACCTACAATTTGAGGTATGATAGAAATTTATGCAACCATTTTTGCAGAAGTTATCACTGTTAATAATAATGATATTTATTTAGTTAAAAGAAACTAATAATCGCAATAAATTTGGTTTCCTAAGTAATAAACTTATCAACTACTTAAAATTAGCCAATACATGAACCCTACATGATGTTTTAAAAAGAACTACTGTTTTTTATATCACTTGGCAGGGTATTAAACATCTTCAGTGCTTATAATAAAATGAATTTTGTGTGCTGCTTTTTGTATATTTTGGTAATCTGAAGTGGTCCTTTTGCCGAGTATTGTATTCATGCTGCTGACTATTGTATGTTAAATAATTAGTCATATAATTTGGGAGTTTATTGTTTATGCATTTATATACCAACGTGAGTGCCTGACATACCGTTCCTCGTTTAACATTCAAAAAATTTAATTTACTCAGCATGGACTCGACACTGGTTAACCTGGAGCTTTGTAATAAAATTCTGAGTGCTCGATTTTGTTGTACTTGAATATTTTTAATGTCTTTGTCTGTACACAAAAATATTATACTGCTGCAATAGTAAAAATATGGTTCTATAATCGTATGGTACAAAGATATTCTAGCTTTTAATGTAAGTTTATTAGATATTCTTCCTAAGTAGCTAATCTTTCGACTCACCTTTTTGACTATATATTCCATATTACTCGTAAATTTCAAACTATTATCTAAAATGACACCTAGATATTTAAATTCGACCACTATCTCAACAACTATGTTATCGATAACTATGTCTGGTGTAGGGTTTACCGAATTTCTATTTCCCAATACCATAGCTTTTGTTTTCAATACATTCAAACATAATTTATTTTCTTTATACCAATTTGATATCGATACTAGTTCGGAGTTTAATGTCGCGATTACATCAGGTAAGTTATCTCCTGCAATTGATATTAGTGTATCGTCTGCAAATAGGTGCATATCACAAGCTTTAACTTGTGAAGCAACATCGTTTATGTACAAATTAAATAAAACAGGTCCAAGAACAGAACCTTGTGGTACCCCTAAGCTGTTTATTAATTCACTTGACTCATTTTCTCCAATCCTAACCTTCTGTCTCCTGTTTGTTAAATAGTTTTCAAACCATTTCAATTCTTTTCCTCTGATTCCGTAAGTTTCCAATTTTTGTAGTAACTTTTGACGACAAATTGTCTCGAAAGCTCTTTTCAAGTCTACAAAAACAGCAACTATCGTTTTACCGTCTTCTAATTCTCCTTTCCAATTTGCCAATACCAAATTTAGGACCGTCTCGCATGAATGCTGAGCACGAAAGCCTGACTGTTGGTCAGTAATAAATTGATTTTCATCCAAGTACTCACTGAGCTGTTGTTTAACAATAATTTCCAGTATTTGTTCTAGTTTTGGTAACATGTTAATAGGCCGAAACTCTTCGCATTTGGTGGTGTTCACAATTTTTTGTATTGGTATAATGGTACTTACTTTCCAAGAGTCAGGTACTATTCATGTATTTAGTGACTCATTAATTAAATCTGTTATAAATTGTCCCACAACAGGTAATGCATCTTTTATTATCTTAATTGATATAGAATCTGTGCTGTTGGATTTTTTTATCTTATTTACGACAGAAAAGAGGTGTTGAACACTAATTGTCTTAAAGTGGAATTTTTGTGTAGTGCGCTTTATTTCTGATTTGGTTGCCGGGGGTGTTAAAATTGATCTATTTATTTGATTGATGCTGTCAATGAAATATGTATTGAACTTGTCTACCATGTCGCATTCTTCTGTAATTGCAACGTTATTATTAAAAACCACTTTCTTAATCTTTTTGGGTTTGTTGTTACCTATTATTGTTTTTAGAATTTTCCATGTTTTCTCTGGATTGTTTTCATTCTCGTGTAAAATGTTTTCTAAATATTCGTTTTTAGCTGTTTAGTATATATCCCAATCCGCGCCCAACTTCGTTAATTTCGATCTTTTATACATATTATCTCGATAAATGCGTTTATTTCGTAGATGACCTGAATACCACTTGTTGATTTGCTGAGTGGATGTTATTTCTTTACTGCAAATTAGTTGCGTACGTGCTGCAATAATTGTGTGTTGTAATTCGTCAGCTTTTTTATTGATGTCAAGAAACTCGAGCAACCTAAAGTCTAATTTGTCAACAATCTGTTTTTGCAAATTAAATGCACTGTATTTACTAAAATCGTTATAAAGTTATAAACATTTTTCTGTGCGAACTGTTTGAAATACGTTAGCTATAAGAACGAATACTGTCGCGATTTAGGGGGGCAAAACTCTGAACGTTAGAAGGGTATTAGGTCTCTTAATTACCTACAATTTGAGGTATGATAGAAATTTATGCAAACATTTTTGCAGAAGTACTAAACAATTTTCTGTGGAAACTGATTGAAATTCGTTAGCTATAAGAACGAACAATATTGCGATTTAGGAGGGGCAAAACTCTGAACGTCATAGGGACATTAGGTCTCCTAATTACAGACAATTTGAAGTATGATAGAAATTTATGCAAACACTTCTGCAGAAGTACTAAACAATTTTCTGTGGAAACTGATTGAAATACGTTAGCTATAAGAACGAATACTATGGCGATTTAGGGGGGCAAAACTCTGCCCGTTATAAGGGTATTAACTCTCTTAATTACCTACAATTTGAGGTATGATAGAAATTTATGCAAACATTTTTGCTGAAGTTGTAAACATTTTTCTGTGAAAACTGATTGAAATACGTTAGCTATAAGTACGAATACTATCGCGATTTAGGGGGGCAAAACTCTGAACGTTAGAAGGGTATTAGGTCTCTTAATTACCTACAATTTGAGGTTTGATAGAAATTTATGCAAACATTACTGCAGAAGTACTAAACAATTTTCTGTGGAAACTGATTGAAATACGTTAGCTATAAGAACGAACACTATTGCGATTTAGGAGGGGCAAAACTCTGAACGTCATAGGGACATTAGGTCTCCTAATTACAGACAATTTGAAGTATGATAGAAATTTATGCAAACACTTCTGCAGAAGTACTAAACAATTTTCTGTGGAAACTGATTGAAATACGTTAGCTATAAGAACGAATACTATCGCGATTTAGATGGGCAAAACTTTGTCCGTTATAAGGGTATTAGGTCTCTTAATTACCTACAATTTGAGGTATGATAGAAATTTATGCAAACATTTTTGCTGAAGTTGTAAACATTTTTCTGTGAAAACTGATTGAAATACGTTAGCTATAAGTACGAATACTATCGCGATTTAGGGGGGCAAAACTCTGAACGTTAGAAGGGTATTAGGTCTCTTAATTACCTACAATTTGAGGTTTGATAGAAATTTATGCAAACATTACTGCAGAAGTACTAAACAATTTTCTGTGGAAACTGATTGAAATACGTTAGCTATAAGAACGAACACTATTGCGATTTAGGAGGGGCAAAACTCTGAACGTCATAGGGACATTAGGTCTCCTAATTACAGACAATTTGAAGTATGATAGAAATTTATGCAAACACTTCTGCAGAAGTACTAAACAATTTTCTGTGGAAACTGATTGAAATACGTTAGCTATAAGAACGAATACTATCGCGATTTAGATGGGCAAAACTTTGTCCGTTATAAGGGTATTAGGTCTCTTAATTACCTACAATTTGAGGTATGATAGAAATTTATGCAAACATTTTTGCTGAAGTTGTAAACATTTTTCTGTGAAAACTGATTGAAATACGTTAGCTATAAGTACGAATACTATCGCGATTTAGGGGGGCAAAACTCTGAACGTTAGAAGGGTATTAGGTCTCTTAATTACCTACAATTTGAGGTTTGATAGAAATTTATGCAAACATTTCTGCAGAAGTACTAAACAATTTTCTGTGGAAACTGATTAAAATACGTTAGCTATAAGAACGAATACTATGGCGATTTAGGGGGGCAAAACTCTGTCCGTTATAAGGGTATTAGGTCTCTTAATTACCTACAATTTGAGGTATGATAGAAATTTATGCAAACATTTTTGCTGAAGTTGTAAACATTTTTCTGTGAAAACTGATTGAAATACGTTAGCTATAAGTACGAATACTATCGCGATTTAGGGGGGCAAAACTCTGAACGTTAGAAGGGTATTAGGTCTCTTAATTACCTACAATTTGAGGTTTGATAGAAATTTATGCAAACATTTCTGCAGAAGTACTAAACAATTTTCTGTGGAAACTGATTAAAATACGTTAGCTATAAGAACGAATACTATGGCGATTTAGGGGGGCAAAACTCTGTCCGTTATAAGGGTATTAGGTCTCTTAATTACCTACAATTTGAGGTATGATAGAAATTTATGCAAACATTTTTGCTGAAGTTGTAAACATTTTTCTGTGAAAACTGATTGAAATACGTTAGCTATAAGTACGAATACTATCGCGATTTAGGGGGGCAAAACTCTGAACGTTAGAAGGGTATTAGGTCTCTTAATTACCTACAATTTGAGGTTTGATAGAAATTTATGCAAACATTTCTGCAGAAGTACTAAACAATTTTCTGTGGAAACTGATTAAAATGCGTTAGCTATAAGAACGAATACTATGGCGATTTAGGAGGGCAAAACTCTGAACGTTATAAGGGTATTAGGTCTCTTAATTACCTACAATTGGAGGTATGATAGAAATTTATGCAACCATTTTTGCAGAAGTTATAAACAATTTTCTGTGGAAACTGATTGAAATACGTTAGCTATAAGAACGAATACTATAGCGATAAATGACCCTTTAAAAAACTAAATTAACAACAAACTCAATGAAATTATAACCCATCAAACACCCAAAACCACCTACAAACCACCAAACCTTCATCTAAAATCCAACGGCCATCGCAGCAGCCGAATAAAATTCCCTAGATTGCCTCAATCAACGTCGACAAAGCGAGAGAAAATCTCGCTAGTTGTAACTCGCGCGAGCGCGCGCGCGCCGCCTCTCGCAATCCGCTTAAAACACTTCATTAATCTCATATATCAAACCAATTTGCTAGTAAGCTCCACAGCAAAGTAGAGATTAACATAACAGTGGAAGCGCTACGCTGTCAATTTTCGCCGCATGCAATCAATTTTCATGCAGTCTTAACCTAGGACCAGCCAGAGCTAATCGGTGTCTACCGTGCATCGCGCCCGATCGATAAGTTTAACGAGACCGGTGTAGAGGGCGGTAAAAAAGCGAAGGTTGCGAACCAATTTCAACGTGTCGATCCTTAAACGGCTTCTAATCTGCTTGTTGCGCCTCGTTTTCACACGAAACACCGCCAAAACGCCGAGATTACTTCGGTTGGGATGGAAAAATTATAGAATTTTCTCGTGTAGGCGCCTCCACCATTTTGTTTTAAATGTTTAATAATGAGGTGTAGACGCATTTAGCTGAATTAAAAACAATCTTGAAGCATCGTCAATATCTCCAACCATTACGCCAACGATTACTCTTCTGAAATATTTGTGTGACGGGTGTGACATATTGGAAAAATTGCTTAAACATCACAAAATTCGATCTTTCCGTTAGAAGTTGAAGACTGCGCGCGACTCACTCCTCCTCGTATTGTTAATTAACTCCATCGGCATCATCCTCACCATTGTTTCTTCGCGGGAGAATCGCTTCTCTGTAGCACATTGATTATTTCAGGCATGCCTGCAGTTCTGTTTACTCGGCTAATAGTGCTAAACTTCGCCGCCGGTGGCGCTCTATTCATGGTCTATACCGACACACACACATACAAACACGTATGGGCGCATCAGAATATCCCCATTATTAGCTGTCTAACGGAGAACACACATAATTTAAATCGAGGACGAAATAGGTTATCGGGCAAACTGAAGGCGAGGATCTGAGGGGTGTTTGGCAAGCAGGGTGGACTCGTGGTAGGATAGGCATCCCCTGGTGCTTAATTGAAATATAGGCAACCCAGGAGAACAGATATACTTTGCACCCAGCGCCTCCACCAATTGTGACGAATGTTTTGTCAATAATAGTGGATGCGCTGGGGTTTTAAAGTAATAATACGTAAAGTTTGTGATTTTTTTTAGATATGGGTTGAATTGAACTTTTACCTCACTATTTAACGTCTCTTTAGTTTAATTTCCTTGCCTTTCCATTATAGTGACTACCTAGCACTCCTACAATGTTGAATTAATAAAAATTATACATACTCCTGTAATGATATTGTAGTTTAAGCATTATATTACCCAATCAATACATCCGGGTTCTACCCTTAATATCAATAATTAGTTTTCTATCAAATTAACTCTTCGCCATCGTATTAAATTAATTAATTTATTAGTATGGTATATGGGGTTGTACGTGGTATCCGTATACATAATACGAAGTGTCCACTAAAAGGGCCACTTGTAATATCCGCCACACCGTTGGTCTTTCATGATTAAATTGGAAACCCATATCATTTACGTGCGAGACCTTCCGTTGAATGGGATCCCTTTAAAGGACTATTAAATTTTGCAAAAACCTAATGGAACCCGGGAGTAATTAGCACACCCCTATCAAATTACGTTAATGGTATATGAGAAATTTGGAAAGTTCGATAATGCATAGGTAATGAATAGGCCTAAATGATTATATCATCATATCAGTGAAATTTAGATTTTATTATTCGTTGTGATAACCCTTTTTCTGTGATCAGATTTAGGTTTAAATCAATTTTAAATTTTAGAACTTATGTTGAGCTTTTATTTTTTGCCTTAAAATAGACTATTATACAGGGGTTAGCTAAAATTACCGAAACACCTAAATAACTCTCCAACGGTAAGATATTTCAAAAAACAAAAATAACTAAAAACAAATGTGTTGACTTTAAACAATCCATCGTTCATTTTATTATAGAAATTTCGTAAACTTTTTTTTTCAAATGGAACACCCTGTAAATTTTTACATTTTGTAATTTTAGGACTATTTCTAAACATTTTTTATTAACATAATCATTTTCTAAAATGCATCATTTTTTATTTTTAAGCAATTAATTAAAATCAGTCATTGTTACCAGAACAAATAAACGCTTTTTACATTAAACAAGCTATCATTAAAATATGCTTTAAATATACAGGATGTTCATTTTATAATGAAAATTTGTAAGCTTTTCTTTTTCAAATGTAATACCATTTTAACATTTATAATTCTAAGACTAATTCTAAACATTTTTACATTAAGTTTCATAACTTTTTAGTTGTAAGCAATTAATCAAAACCCCCGAACTTGCAAAACTGAAAGCTATGAAAAGCTGCTTGCAATAAATTGATTTTAACAGAACACTGTTTTGGAAACTACTGGAAACAACTGTTTTAGAACTAAAATAACATTTGGCTTCAACAAGATGGTGCCCCGCCGCAGTACGGTGTCCAAGTGCAAAATTATTTAAATTCAATTTTTCCGCAGAGGTGGATTGGAAGGAGACGATCCATTGAATAGCCACCTAGGTCACCGGATTTGCAACTATTGGATTTTTCTATTTGGAGACACCTAAAGTCCAAGGTTTACACCAATAGGCCGCAAAATATTGATGCGTTGAAGCAGTGGATAGTGGACGAAGTTCAAAGTATTACTATCGAACATTTAGAAAACTGTTTACGGGAATTTGTTGATAGGTTGCGGCATTGTCAAGCCGCTCAGGGATGGCTGTTTGAAAATTTAATTTAATTACTTTGTTATTTTTCTTGAATTTGTTATTATTTATCCGTCCGGTCAAAGAAATGTTTTGGAGCTTTGATTAATTGCTGATAACTAAAAAATGATGCAGATGATGCGATGTACAGGATGTTCCGTACTTCCATAATAAAATAAACAGCCTCTATATTAAAAGTATATTTAAGCAGAGCTTGTTTAAAAATATGTTTTTTACGGTTGGAGAATTATGTAGGTGTTCCGGTAAGTATGACTAATTTTAATTATTTGCTTATAGCTAAAAAATAAAGCATTTTACAAGAAAATTATATCAATAAAAATGTTTTTAATTAGTCTTAGAATTACAAAATGTAAAAATATACAAGGTGTTACATTTTGTAAAAAGTTTACGAAATTTTCATAATAAAATGAACTATTATTAAATATTATTAGTAAATTAACTATATATTAAAAATATATTTGAACGATAGTTTGTTTGAAGTCAAAAAACTTTAGCTTGAAAGTTTATTTGGAATTTTTTGGGGTTGGGTTGGTGTTCTAATAATTTTCACTAATTTCAATTAATTGCTTAAAATTAAAAAATGGTGCATTCTATAAAAAGATTATTTTAATACAAAATGATTGGAATTAGTCGTAATATTACAAAATCAAAAATATACAGTGTTGCATTTGAACAAAAAAAAATACGAAATTTCTATAATAAAATGAACACCCTATATTAAAAATATGTTTCAACGATGGATTGCTTAAGGCAAAAACTTTTGTTTGATTTTATTTTGAATTTTTTTATTCGATTATCTCTACACGGATACAGTGTTTATTTATAGATTATTTAATTTAAATATTTCTTTACAAATAAACATGTATTTGTTTGGTAGGAAGAACGTTATTTGTGTCAAACACTTTATGTTTTCAGTCAAATATTACTATTTGCCAATACTCGAATAATAGCAGCTTTTTACTAATGTCATGTTGACACGTTGATTTTTATTTCACTTAAGACAAATATTTCAAATACGAACAAATAAGCTAAATGCAGAAAAAGAACCAATTAAAAAGAAGAAGTGTCGTTTACCCCAAAAGATGTGTTCTTATTTCCAAATTTATTGTTACAAGTATGACAAAAAGCGGTAAGAAGCACATTTATTATAGCAACTACTCATTTTTGAAAAGTAAACTTTGAACCGGTAAAAATGAAAATGAATTGCATTTATATATAATCTTGGTTAAATAGTCTTAAAATCATCACAAGAACCTGTTTTGAAGCCTCGCCATCAAATCACAGAACACCCTGTGGAATTACAATACTCCCAAAATCACAGTTGGAAAAATTCTTTCCTTTCCCCACAAATACCCTTCAACAGGCGCACCAACACACTTCTTCCACATTTTTCCTCAGCTTATTTCGAACACTCCCCCCTACAATACCCCATCAAACTACACCAGAACACCCCCATCTCACCCGTAATAATTTAATTTTCGATTACACCAACAACCCCTTGAGCAATATCATCGCCCCTCGGATTAAACGAAACGAAATTCCTCAACGGCCGCCCTCCGCCAGGTATCGCATTCGACCCCTTCAACCCTTAACGAACTCGCCCACCCCCTCGCGCTCGTTCAAAACCGTAAAATTGCTTTGATTCTGAAATAAGTGGGTCCGCGGACAACGCAGATCAGATGCAGAGGAATAATGACGCCGCCGCTTCACCCCTCGCAACCCCCCACCAACCCTTACGCTGCATCCCCACTACGCCCGCTCGAGCCGGAGTAGATCTAGCGCTCCCAGTCTCTGTTCAGCTTTCGGGGGTTGCGCGTACCAACCCTTAGACGCGCCTACGCGGCCAGTAGTGTGGCGCCTCCACCAATTGTGATCTCTCGATAAAATTGGTTTTTCACGGAGAAATTCGAGGTGTTATGGAGTTTTTATTGGTCTTGGGACAGTGAGGGTGCTTCTTGGTATAATATTGTCGAAGGAAGTGGGTTAAAAAAGCATATTTTCTTGTTCTGTGAAAGGGATTTATGTCTCTAGACTTTATGGGATTCTCGTTGACTTCGTGTAGTGTAGTGTAGTGGGACTTCCCATTCTGTGTGTTCTATTGGACTATATGCTTAGCACTGTTGTAGTTTAACTGTTTTTCTGTGTCAGTGTCAGTTTCTTCGCTTGTCAGTGTGATTGGGATTACATCTGCTTTTAAAATAGGTAGGAACTTATTTTGAAGTATTTATTTATAACATAAAACAATAAAACAGTAAGATAAAAAAATATCTATAAGTATAAAAACAAAAAGTTTTCTTTGTTTTTATTTTTATCTTCTGTTTTATTTCTCGTAGTAAGACCTTAACTGGTGTAATTCTTCTCTCTAACGTCATAATGTTTCGCTGACAAATTGATATATCGTCTTTTTGATGGTTATTAATAGCTAGGGGTGGCAGTTCTTGGTACAGACGGTGACAATAAACCAATTTATATTATAATTTCGGAGGTAAACAGTAATTTATCACTGCTCGGAACCGGTTTGCAGTACTGTGTACATTTTTCTTGTCCCACGTCAGGTGTCAGTTGGACTAATATATCTGGAAATTATAGGAGTTTATGATGTTTAGATGAATTATTGTTGTGTTGTTTATAATTTGTTTGTTTTTAAGTGGCAGGCAGTTATACAATATGTTTAGATTAATATGAAATATTAATTGAGAATATTCTGTATACGTCTTAAGAGTTTCTTATATCTATAAGAGAATTCTGAATTTGTAAATTGATTAATAATATTTGTTTTAATTAGAATTGGTATTATTTGTATTAGAGTTATTGTTTGTTGAGGTGGATTGGGAATTTTACGAATGTTGGTAATAAAATGCAGTTCATTTTACTGTTGGAGTACCCTGCCTCGTCGGTCAGAGCTGTATTTGCAAATAGTTGATTTCAGTCCTCAACAAGATACGCTTTCAGTCCTTGAGATTACTCTGTGCCCCCAGATGGAGGTACATTTCCCTATAATGGACAAAACTTGTTTTAAATTTAATATGAATGGGCAGATTTTGTATTTGATTATAATGTTTCATCACAACTTTGTAATTTTGTTTTATCGGGTGTCGTAAATTTGATAATTGCTATTGCTATTGTTAAGTGAGTCTTAACAAAATAATTTATTTGGGAACAATGTGTCATAGTCTGCTTTTAATTTTTGCTGCTTTTTCTTGTAATAAAAACCTTATACTTTTCATTCAAAAATTTTAAATCTTTATTACTTACATTTTATATCTGATGCTTCACAGCTTTACATGAATATCTGAGATTTGAAATAAATCATTACAATTTGATATCTGAGCACGTAATTACTTACTTTACTCTCGAGCAAAATTAATAATTTCCTGGTTGGCAACCTCCCTGTTTGTAAAATTAAAGTTTTTATTATGGCTGTGGTCATTTTTGGATAAAAGAAACTCTTTATAAATGATAAAATTTTCCGATAAATGAAAATGTTGTCCATTATAGGTATATAGTTAGTATCATGTTATGCACAGTGTGCCCCCTGCGAGGTATCAACCTACTAGCTATGTTTGGGAAAAAATAGCTATTATCAAAATTATTAACTTTGTAGAACTTAGTTATGTCAAAATTGCAAAAACTTAGGCTTTTAAAGAAAATCGTTTTTTGACTTATTTTCGAATGTTTGCAGACAAAATCAATATAATTAAACAGTATAAAATATATACACTTTAATAATATATACTTTAATATTTATTGAACTACAAACTACAAACATAACAAGATATAATAATACGTAGTCCATACAAAACAAAATGTCAAATAAATATGTAACACTAAAATTGAGAAATGTTATTATAAAATAAAATTTAATAAAGTGTCCTGTAGACGACTACTTATTTATTGTTCTTATTGTAGATAAAAATAAAATAGTTTTTTGGGCTGTTGGTTATCACAAAGAATGAAATTTTGTGTTGACTTTATCATACTATTTATAAAATTAATAGTAAATGAGATTCTGGCTGATCGGGATAGGTCGTATCTGCATTGAAATAAAACTAGTTAGCCAGGATTTGATAGATATTTTAATACAATAAAAAGTAAACATACAGTTCCTTTGGACCAAAAGCTTTTCAGCTCTAAGTTTGGTCATGAAATTTCTAAATATGAAGTTTCGTCCCAATACCTTTAGTAGTTTCTCCGGAATCGTCGCACAGACACAGACACACAGACATTTTTTTACCTTGGTCAAATATGATCAGGGGACCCAAAAACCTATTTCCGCTGAAATCTCCATTTCTTTTTTCGGCACGATTACAATACTTTATCATAATCTAATGTTTCTTTAGTTCATCGAATTATCTACAAAATCACTCAGTTGCTTTTGAAAGCCAGATATTATAACACCACATAATAATTATAATTGGATTGCAACCCTAAAGTAACCCTTAAAGACAATAATAAATCATAAATATTTACATACAATGTAGGTGAATATTTTCAATAATGAAGTCCTGTTACTGCTCTTGATATCAATCGTCTGAGTATAGAACTGAGAAAATATAATCTAAATACTTCAAACAAAAACTGAAACAAAATTGAAAACAGAACGTTCAGCAAATTTTCTGATAAATATGCATTCAGAAAGCATACACCAGCACACGTTACTCTCCTTCATATGATTTCCATCGTAGATTTAAACTAAATAGGTCGGCGCCGAATTTGAAACAGGAAAATACGTTCAGAGGAAACTGGAACACACTAACACACCAACACACACACACACACACACACACACACACACACACACACACACACACACACACACACACACACACACACACACACACACACACACACACATACACTCACATGCACAAACTCGATGGAAAAATGTGATGACGACGAAGTGGCGCACCGTGCCAATTTTAAAACGAGTTACCAACCTTAAAACGCTGAGTGCGCCCCGCCGTTGAATAAACTTTAAATGCACAACATTCCGTCGCAGCGGCGGATTGGCGGTGCGCTGGGCGGTCGGTAAAAAAGCGCTCCGCGCTATCTTTTCCGTCCATTCAGCATTGCGAGTAAATCAAGAGACGTGTCTGCGGAACAGGAAAGGAAAAACATAAATTAAATTGTAGCCACCGAATCCTCATCCCTACGGCCCCTTTGAGGGGTCAGTTCGAGCGAACTGGAATTCGGGTCGGAATTCGGAATTCTTCTTATTGTATTCGGCCCTGAGGCTATTTGGAAAGATCCACTATCAGATACGCATTTAGTTGTTTTTTTTGCGAAAACGAAATGATGATGTCTGTTATTGAGCTATAAATATCGTGGGGCAAGTTTGTGGTTGTAAAGTGGCGAGATGTGGGAAAGAAATAAACAAATTTGAAAGGGTATAATAATAATAATAATAATCCACGCCTTAACATCTCCCCCAACAGATTTCGCCACTACGGGGGCATCGGCAGGCCCAACTCACTTATTCACTATTTTGTTTGAGAATTATTATTGATAAACGACTAGTTTAAAGAAATGGCGGAGGCGCAATAATCGAGTAAGTCGATTGCAGACGAGAATGGAACAGTAAGAACAGTATAGCATGCAAATTTTGATCTTACTGTCATTCTACTTTCCGCGCTTTGTTATCGGCCTCATTTTGCAATTTTTATTATCGTCCAACCGAAGACAATTTGGAAAAATACACAATCCATTATCTTTGTTCGTGTCTTTTCCCACTCTTCTATACTTATGAATGTGCTCTATGTGGTTGTAGTATCCGTATATGTAAAGTGTTTTCTCCAGATGGATCTAACTATACATATAAGGGACCAAAATTTTCACTTTTCGAAAAAAAAAAAATAAAGTTATTCCTCAGAATTTCTTGGGTGCCCTAGAAGAAACACACGACATTAGCGAAATTTGTTATGCGTATCACAGTGTTTCACAATTGAATGTAATATGATTGGCGTTTTGGTTTTCTTCAGTTTTTTTTTTTTGTAATAGAGTTTGCGAACAAGATTTGAAGGATGCCTATGGACCTTTTTGAGTATCCAAAACTGCTTATAAAAAACGCTTTTTCTCGAGAAATTAAAGTTTTTGTCTATAATACGTATGTATACTGATTAAAATCGATGAGTCAATTTCAGTTCTCGTGAGAAGCGCTATATACAGTTTGTCCCAGATGAATCTGATCTGGGATACGCTGTTTCTCACCATAACTGAAATTGACTCATCGATTTTCATCGTTACAGACCATTCTTTTATTCTCCTGAAGTAATACAGATAGTGAAATAATTCAAAAACATAGTTCAACAATTGTCGACCAACAACCTTACTTAAGTCTTTTATAATATATTTTCGGATAATTTTTGTCTGAAACTTTTTTCAGTTTGACGTCCTTGCATAGTGTTAGTGACAAATCTAATTTGGTAATATTGGTTAAAACAGGTTCTTAAAGAGTTCCTTCTTTAATATTTCTTCTGCCTTATAATTCTTCTTTAATTCTCTTCAGTGTCGTTAATGAAAAAACGTCACTAACCTTACCCTGTATATATTTTATTGCTTCCGAGTTTTATACTACTTAAATCTTCCAGATTGAATGCTTGAATATTTAATTCAAACTAACTACTTCTTTCCAGAACTTTTTGTTATAAATAATTTTTTTGAGTAGTAATTAAAAGAATTTTACGATTTTACGCTTTTTCCAAACAACTGCTGGGAGACGGTATATTTTCTTGCAACATGCTTACCACAAATAATCCGAACATAGTCTTCCATTTTTTCGCAAACTTTTCTGGCCCCATTGTATATTTATCAAAATCTTGGTTGTTTTTGAGGTAATTTTTCAGATTTTGTCATAATTTAATACTAAACCACTAAACTTAAATACCTTATGCAAGAATATAATAAAGATGAAACACGCTATACATTTTACGGCTTTATTTTCCGCCAATAAGCGATTTTATACATTTCTACAAAAATGGCGGAGGCGACGGGAAAACTTCTTTCGGCATTCTTACCACAATTTATTCGGAAAAAAATCCAACCAGACCCGAAGATAATCCAATATCAACATCAGTTCTAACCCGACCGCAATTTTTTCGCAACCCCATCGCCCGCTGTCGGTCTCCACTCAAATTAGCGACCGTTAAAATTTTAATAACGCTTCGCGCCTACGCCGGCCCGTATTTCTGGAGTTTCTCTTGGGGGCGTTAAGCCTTCATTAAAAGTGCTGCTGAGGCGGGCGAGACGCTAATGCCCTAATACCGTCGCAGTTTATGTCCCGGTACGGGCTAGGGTGCACGACCCTGTACATCCCCGGTCCGGTGTAGGCAAGCTATAGCAGATTATTAGAAAACCTGATGGCGGAGTCGCTGGTTTTATGTATCGGAGGCGACCCTGCTCAGGTCGACTAATGAACACGGGGTCGATGTATACCCGACGTAATAAATAACCACCCCAGTGCCACGTTAGTGGCGTTAACATTCCATACCGTGCTCAATGATACCGGCCAAAATTTCAAGATTAGACCGCGGGATATGCTTGGAATTTGTGTGTGGAGAGTGAAATTTGTGGGGAATGTGGAGAAATGGAGAGTGGTTTGTTATTAACCTAATTATCGTAAATTACGAAATGATTGGGTTGTTTTATGCCTAAAGTCTAAGAGTTTACCTGCAACATGATTTAAAGATTTTCCCGAATTAGTAATTGTGAAATAAACAAGCAGAAGTTGCACTAATACAGCAAGTTGTTGCGAACCAAAATCAGGTGGTCAATACTCAATAAAATTCACGTTTTTTTCTACGTTCTTCTGTGGATCTTTTACAGATTGAGACGAATGCAACAACAAAATGTTGGGGATTGATATGACATTGCTAGAAAACACTTTGTAACCTCATCAAGAAGCTTAGTTTTTTTTCCACTTGATGTCTCTACCTTGGACCACAAACCGATTGCTTTGGTTCTCGCGGTATAATCAGCTGATCAATACTAAAGTAGTAATGTTTTACATTTAAATCTAAAATACCATAGAAAAAAGTGTTTAAATTCAATTTAATGCTGAGATGTCAAATCTGCATATTTTCTATCAATTTAATCGTTTTTTGAACTTTACATTTTGCTTTTATTGTTTGTTTTTGTTGTACTGTTGTTGCTAACATCATTATAAATAGTATTTTCAATTTAAAAAAACGACTGTTAAAATCAGCAACTTTTTAAATTTCGATTTATAAAATCGTCGGTATTAAAAAAATATTTTTGGACAGTCTTGCAGTAGTTTAAATCTAATTCTTGATTCTGAAAATGTGATAACTTTAAATCTTTCTTATTTTGTATTTAGGACTGATTACTGATCTGCCGTGAACTAGACGGATATCTGACATTTAAGATACAACAATCCATTTATGTTTGAACATAAATTTACATTTTAAACAATATTTATTAAACCAAAACTCTTTATAGACGATAACGTAACAGTATACATACTTTCAACACGTTTTTATACGAAATTAAATTTACGATATTCATTTGTGCTGTTGTTTAACTATAACATCCACAAAACTGATATTTTGATGGATCTTTTAATTGCCTTTTTGGTAGCGTAGACATTTTATGGAAATTTTATGGAGCAACATACATACCTTACGGGCTATTTTTGCTGTCAAAATTAAAATAAAAGTAAATGTATACAAAAATTTATATTAAATAATTAACAATCGTTTAATTTTAACACTATAAACTAAAATGAACTCATAAATCAGGTTTCTAATCTGATAATAAATGGTTTGTATTTCTTTATTAGGCAACAAAGCGCCGACGTATCGAAAGAAATCCTATGACAGATTCTTGATAATAGAGAGTCAGAAGTCTCCGAGATATTTCTGACACTGAAGAGCAAAATTGCGTTTTTTAACAGAAATCGTTTTTACATTTTGACCTAACTTTTTTTCGAAATCCTTATATGATAGGATTTTGCACAAACCAGATGTTTAATATCAAATTTAACAAAAAAAAATCTGATGTGGCCAGGCACATGACTTTATCATACAATATATAAAATTAAGAGTTTAGCTGCATGAGAATCTATTCTATTGAGATAAATCGTAGGTATTGTCAAAGCATCAGCATTTGACACTACCTACACTACGTCATTAGAATAATAGTTATTTATGTCCCAAATGCCGAAAGTACGAAATAGCGCGACGAGCGGTGATGCGGCGCGTCACCGAAGGCGGAGTGTCGCCGTCGCATGTGAACGAGTAGCGCTATCTAGTTTTTGGCAGGAGCGACATCAACGTTTATTGTGTTGCCTTTTAAGAAATACGTATTTAAAAAAAAAAATAAATAAAAAATTTCTGTATAGTAAATGCTAGGTTGGTACCACTTTGACGAAACGTCAAATTTAAAGGTGCGTTCCGATTGGTAGGTAATGGTAGCTAATGGCGGTGGTAGAATACGAAATTATAGTATTTCTTACATGTCGTGATAATGACACATATTAGTTTGCATGTACATAAACATGAGTCACTATCAATTTTCTATTGGAAATACTATAACGGCGTCTGCTATTATCACTAATGAAAACGCACCTTAAAAAGGTAATTCAAATTCTGACAGATTTATATTTGTTCATGACACATCCCTACCAACATACTAAAATAAAACTACACTCATCGCTATACTTTATTTATAATTTTCTCAATGTATCGTTTTTAGAATTAGATATAAAGACGGGTTGATATTTCTTATCAACAAACAATCAAATTGGTGATCTTACTTTATTTGAAATTTGTATTTTATAATTTGCCGCACTACAGCGGCAACGTTCCATAGTGGTTCTCCAACCTCTCATGAGATCAGCTGTTTTCGAATGTGACAACACAAAAAATTATTTGTCAAGATCCTGGCTACTATGTAATTTCATATCAATGCAGATGCGACCGATCTCGATCAAATAGAATTTGCTCTTGAAGCTAAACTATTAATTTTACCAAAAAATTTCATAGGAATAAATTATTCAAAATTTCCTCTACTGTAATTTATTAATTAACTATTTTGTCGAAATTACAGAAATGGCGGCCCATTTCCAAAATCTTTCAAAAAGGCTTAGAATAAACTAAAAAGATAAACTATTAATTTTACCAAAAAATGTCATAGGCATAAATTATACAAAATTTCCTCTACTTTAATTTATTATTTAACTATTTTGTCGAAATTACAGAAATGGCGGCTCATTTGCAAAATCGTTGAAAAAGGCTTAGAATAAACTACCAGTTCCTTTCGACCCTTTTGAACCAAAAGCTTTTCAGCTCTAAGTTTGGTCATAAAACTTCTAAATATAAACTTTCGTCCCGATACCTTTAGTAGTTTCTCCGGAATCGTCGTCACAAAAATCGTTTACACACGCACACACACACACACACACAGACATTTTTTTGTACCTTGGTCAAAAATGTTCAGGGGACCCATAAAGACCTATTTCCGCCAAAATCTCAATTTTTTTTTTCGGCATGATTACAATACTTTACATACTGCGTATGATAAAGTAAAAAACAATGAGACCATTCTTCCGTATATTTTCTTTTAGTTTCTGTCTTACAACCCGCAGCTTGTTTAATCACATATTAACCAAACTATTTCGTTTAATTACAAATATATTCATCCTAAATTCCAATCATTGTAACCTTCACATTGTGGTGTAATGTGATTCACATACGCAATTATTATGCTGTAGTAAATATATGTGACCAACTTTTCTTTGTGCAAGTTCAGCAATAATCTTTGGTCGTATAGTTATGAAATGTATATTATTAAACTGCATTTGTTTTGACAATATGTCCTATAGTGTGTCTCACGGGACATTGGATTCTATGTATACTTTTGTTATTATTAGAGATAAAAAGTCAGTTAAATGGACAAAGTAGTGCATATTTATGTGCTCTTTAATATTCTGTTTAGAAAGCAGCTGAATTCTAAATGGTTCCCACGCTATTTTGAAAAAACCAAAAACTGTCATTTTTTAATATTGATCATAACTTCTTTATTTGTAATCTCATCAAAAAAGCGTTTTCCCATTATAAAGGCACTTTTTTGTCTACAATTTGATTGTGTTAGAGTAAAACTTTTTAAGTTAATGGATTCGCCAGAAACTATCGAAACTTTTGTTTTTCTTTTCTTTCTGAGTAATTTGGTATGCCTCATGCCATGCTTTGATTACAATAAGATAATAGAATTGACTGAAAGTTGAAAGCTGAAAATCGCATGGTGCCATGAAAGACGTTTTGTGAAACAATATGATATCTACCTATCTGTACCCATCTGTTGAAAGAAGTTGGTGAAAACCTAGAATTAAAAAAAAAATATTATGGTTCGATGAAAAATATTTTTCTGATTTCGGTGTTTTTAACTGAAAGAAGACGCACTACTGGGCCTACAAAATCAGCACCTTTTTGTACCGCGCCATAATCAGGTGTGGTATGGTTTTGATGTATGGTGCGATATACATTAATATGTAATATGGCGATATGTAGCGGCAATATTGCTCTTTGTGGACGTGGAAGAAAGAATGGACGATATACCGTTGGCCTTACGATAAGGTATGTGGTTCCAACAAGACGAAGCACCTACACATAATGCACGAATCGTGACGAACTGTTTAGATATAAGACATAAGCGTAGAATGATTGTTACCTATTCAGAAGTATCATGGCCACCAATGGAGTGACTCATACAATCCAACGTCCCGTGAGACACACTTTATATTCTCAAACAATTTTATAATAAAACCAGTATTCAACGAATGCTCGTTTCCTCTCCTTACCTTCAAGTCTACCTTAACGCATCCTTTCCCTTTTCAATAACTGTAACTGTAACTCCAAACTGTAACTAACTTTTAGTTATGAATGTGAGTTGGTATTTTCAACCGATTTCTTTAAGCTAAATACAAATCCGAACATACCTATTCCTTGTTATTATGTTCAATGTTTTTTTTATAGAATATAATATCTCCATCTGTTATGATAAGAAGTAATACAATTAAAATAATATACTTATATGATAATATATATTCATATATCACTTATATATTCGTCTCAGGCGAATAAAACACGACGACGACAGCGCCTCCGTCGTGAAAATTAATATCTTCGCAAAAGTTCGCGTTCGAGTTTATAATCTAGTTGAACGGTTGAATTACGCCGAACAAACATTACAAATTCATTCGAATGTGGGGCAAAAACTTGCCCGACTCTCTCGGCTCAACTCTCAAAGTCGACTCTCGAGTGCAAGACCGATCTTAGGCGCCGGCACGAGAGCGAACTAGAAGATCTAGAAAGCGGACTCGGAGTAAATAAGCCGACTTTAGATTGTTTTTCCTTGTTATTGATGTTAACTGTGAAGTTGGAATCTAATTAAAATACGTTTGCTGATTCACTGTTCTGACCCCCTTTGTGTAATTAAACCCTTGTTCCAACCCCCTCACCACCCCCTCGCACCCCTACGATTTCGTGTTTCTATTCATCCTATATATACCAGCCTCGAGGGAGTTCCGAATAATATATTTCCTAAAAGTTTACATTTTCTCGTTTCGTTTCGTCCTCGTCTTACCCCCGGCCCACCCCCGCTGGCCTGGCCACCCCTTTTATAACTAAGATTAGAGTTGATCTTGTATCTCGCCTGCGCGTTTCTTTGACGAAGTTGGATGCTTGCGAAAGTTGCTCCTGCTCGGGTTTCACTACTGGCACACTTTGTTCCTATTATGTCGGACGGGGGGGTAACGGGGAAGTTACTTCTTCGTATTTTGTTTTCCACTGGCAGCGTTGGTGGGGGGAGTAATGCCTCGGCAAAACAAATTATTCACGACTTGCGGTAGTTTGTCGGTTAGTTTGGCTCGAAGCTCAAAGTCACTCAAATTAGGGGAAAGTTTGATAAGTGAATTTGACAACTTGCATTTTGGAAAACTTTAATGAGTGAGGTATACAGGGTGTTTCAGAAGTACCAGCTAACTATGTTGAGGTATATGCACAGCAACGTTGACCTATATTAGTCTGTCCTTATGATCGTAGTCAGCTGTTCGTTGGTTTGTCTACAGTAAGAATCTTTTGGATAGTGGAATTTTAATATGGGTGTGTTTCTCCTTTACTGAATAAGATATGCTCACAGTCCGGAGTATATCTGTCGCCCTATACTGGTATGTTTGCACACAGTCAAAATAAACAAGTTTTATTTGGATTTTTTGCAAAAATCTGCCTATTGGAAAACAAATAGTTTGAACGTATGAGAACCGTGTGGTTGGGCCCAATAGCAAGAACGTCTACGACCATATATTTCCAACTTTTCATGAAGAAGCTAATGCTCGTCTAATGCTTCACGTGTGGCCATGCCAGCACCTTTGAAGGACATACCAAAATTACCATTAAAACAGTGGACAGCGATGTAGTTCTCATTGCGATGTACGCCTATTCTAAGCTGGATAAAGTAGAGGTATTATGGATTGAATATAGAACAGGAAAACATCTTCCATATCTTCCAATTCACCAAATGCAGAAAAACTTTCACCTGAGGTATCAAACGCGCTTCCTTTCTTTCATGCTTTTACTGAGGCAGACACTGTTTCAAGTTTTGGAGGTATCAGCAAAACCACTGCATGGAAAACATGGATGGCAGTTGGAGAAGTAGACCAAGCTTGTCGGTGAACTTCTAAATATGCCTCACACACAGTTTCTATCAGAAGACGAGCATCCTTTCATGCTTCTTCAATGTTTCCAGCTGCTTATCTATCATTCTTCAAGCTCAGCTGACACTGTAAACCAAGTAAGGTGAATCTTATTGAGGTTTTATTAAATCATCTTAAAAGGACAATACTTCAATGTTTTGTATGGAGAAATTACCTTCAACGTGATGCAGAACTGGCAGATCCAAACGGTTGGGGGTGGAAGAAAATTAGCGATAATTATGAGCCTCTTTGGTCGACAAATTCAGACATTTCAATGAAACAACTAGAGGAACTGATCGCATGTAAATGTGGGCAAGGATGCACATTAAGATGTCGTTGTGTAAAAATTGCGTTAAATTACACAAAATGCTCTGCAAATCTGAAGGTCACTGTTACCGCGAATAAGGATTTTGTAAATATGTACAGAATTCTTAGTAGAATATTTGTTTTATTATTTTTGACCTTAAAGCTTATATCCAACATACATCATAATAATACGTACATCATAGTAGCATAGTGAAATACCTCATTTTATGAAAAGCTGGCTTAGCTTGGATTATTCCGTGAACAGCCTGGCCGGCGTTTCATGAAATGACTATGCTTTCCACTACGTGGCGTATTTCATGACATCTACATTAGTCGTATGTTTATAGAGGTTAGTAGAAGTTTGTAGGGGTTTATAGCAATACTGTAATTCCAACAATTTACTGGTATTTAGAGGGTTGTGCAAAAACTACCTTTCGTGCACAAAATTGAAGCCTGGGCTTTAAAATCACATACTAAAATTAAAAAAATGGTTAAAAATTTACATCAATACGTGCGATAACATAATTCGCTACTCTGACTTAAAGCCGCCATTTTGATGACGTCATAAAGGAGAGTGTCAGTGGCAGGAGAATGTCTCAGGGTGGTTTTCAAAACCTTGATACGTGTGCAAAATTTGGTGCTGGTATCCAGCACTCAAATATTTTCGTGCCTTATGTTGCTAGCGCCACCGAGTATTAGTAAACGAGGTAACACAGAGTATCATACTACAATTTTTCACCAAATTCTCTAAATTCCAAATTCAAAAACTTCAAATACCCCCTGAATAATAATATTTTTGCTGTAATTGTGTACTTAAAACGTTCGTGAATTTAGACAGCGTTACTATATCGTTTACCGTATTTTAATATAGTTCTTCACATAATACTGAAAGTTTTCAAGTTTTTGCTTTGTTGGTACCAAGATTCAGTTGAATTTGTTTTTATTCTATGCAAAAATATCATTTTTCAAGATCATTCCTGTTCATTTTCCAAAGTCTGTTAATCTAGTTTGTAATAATTCAAATCAAAGAAAAAGATATTATGTTAAACCATTGGAATTTTTAAGCCCAAAAATGTGCCAAAATCGTCGTTTTTTCTTTTTGTCATTAATTTTACTTCATGTCCATTAATTTTTAAATTGGATAGATAAAAATATACATTCATTCTCTCAATTGTACCTATTTCAAATTTACTTAGTTTTGACTGTATCAATTCCCAGAAACATTTCAGTTAACCTTTTTTTTTTGTTATATAATTACAATAAAAAACCTCCGTATAAACAGCAAAATACATTTTAAAATACATTTAAAAACCCTCTAAATTCGCCAAGAAGCGATTAGCGTGTCAAGATGGTTTGGACGTAAGTAGACGATATCACGAGGGTGTTCTAATGCAACGCGAGGTTGGAAGCAGACATAGCATCACTGGTGATATTGAGGGAAAGAACATTTCTTTTAATAAATTTACAAATTTTAAATTTAAAGTTTACAGATTCGAATGTACTTTTATCAACAGTAAACATCAACGAAAAGGACCAACACAATAAATGTAGGGGTTGCACAAGAAACATATTAAATATGTGAGCCAGACTCGACGACGTACATAAAAAGGGGTTTGTGTCGTTAAGAAGGTTAATATTTTTGTCGTGTTTATGTCTTTCAATTTGGTATTGTTCCAATAAATCTAATTTATAGTTCTTCTGACATTAGTGAATAAGTTTAGTATTTTTGTACTTAATATTGTGACCTGTTTCTAATTTATGTCTATAGAGATTTGACGAATTTCTATTTTGATGTTCAAAAATGCGTTTGGAAATAGTTCGTCCAGTCTGGCCCACATTTTTGTTATTTTGCGCAGAAAAGAGACAGTTTTCTCGACTCTATACTGGACGCTATATGCTTGATATTTGATTTAACTACAACTCAATATCGATTCATGCCCAAAATAACTGGTCAAAATATCCGAACCGGGTACACATTTAGGCGTCAAACCATGAAAAATACTAGAAACGCCCGGGGGCCGAATGAAGAAAAAAACCTATTTACGAAACTGGTGAAGCGCGATGCCAGATAATTCTTCGACGGGCGTCGGTCGGAAGACGGATGCTAAAGGGGTTGGCGAATACCACCCCATGGTATGCGAGGGGGCGGCGTTGCGGAGCGAGCGCGGGAGGCTTTGATTTTGTGCCCGCGATATCGGCAAATCAATAATCTGTCAATTTAAATGTAAATCCAAAGGTGCCTGCCGTCGCCGAACATCTATTACATCGACTTAAACTCCTGCCAGTTTCGGGATGAGGATCAGAACTTGACGGAGACGTTGTAATGAACTTTCAGGCGAGAGATAAGCTAATGAAAGGAAAAAGATGGGAAAAGAGAAAAATGGAGAAGAGTGGAGAACGGAAATTGGGAATAGAATTTTGTTTGGGAGTTGATTTACTCGAAGGCTTCGTTTGTTGACATGTTATTTGGTAAGGTTGTTGAGAAGTGATTATGTTCTAAGGTAAACGTCCCAAATTCAGACACTGTCCTAAATTCCGACATGTCTGTTTAGTTGGATAAAATAAGAAATCTAGAACAAGGAATTTAATTTTACGACATGCGGTTTGTTGACTTGACATTAGACTTATCAACCCACAATCGTTTCTTATTCTACCAATGTTCTAACGGTCAGAATAAAAGTTTGACTGATCTTGTTAATTGCTAATTGTTATGTTAAAACCTGATTTTTTCCTTATATGGTAACTGCAATTCGACTTCTTTTTACATCGCTACAGGATAAGAGTAAATAAGAAAATTTTAATAATATCTATTTAGGCTGAAAAAAAAAATGCTTTATATTTTTATAATAATAATCAAATCAAATTTATTCATTTCTTATTACATAGTATACACAACAAAAATATAATCCATATATTCGCCTAGGCATATAGCGTGTGTGCGAGAGAAATTGCACAATTTAATATTAATATACAAAAGCCACGCCAAGCAGCGACAGTAACACTTTACACAGCAATAAAAATCGAAACGAACCACAGCAATACAATAACCCCCGCGACAAACTATATAGGTATGTACTCATTTTGAAACATCTGCAAAAAGTTGGAAGTTCCCCAGAATGTATGATGTTACCCTCTTAGAATACAAATTAATGTTGTTATATCTTCCAAAATGTTCAGGTAGTAAATTGCGAAACTTTATTCCCACATAGGTAATTTATCTCAACGAAACTCTTGCTCTCGGCACAGTGAAAGACTGAGCCGAACCCAACCTGGTCTGATGACAGTGAGAGAATCTTGTCCATTTAGTGGGATTTTATCATGGATTTTATATATAATCAGCAGGCAACATTTTATATATAACTACTGTACATTCAAGACTTTAGCCTCACAAAACAGCTCTTGAGGTGGATAACCACATCTCCTACCCAACATGACCCTTCAAACGTATTTTTGAGCAATTTCTACCAACTTTTTAATTTGCTCTAGAAATAACAAACAGAAATAACAGAAATAACGAAAATATTCATTTTGTATATAGTATTGTAGCGTTTTTCGTTCGTTAAGGTGTGAATTAAAACACTCGGTATATTAAAATAGTCAACTAATTTATTTAACACTATTACAGTCTTATTAACTAATTATTAAACACGAACACTAAACACGAACACTAAAACTAACTGTCACTTAAGGCTACTATAAATTTATCTTCACAGTATTTATTTCGAACTATTTATGTCGATCAATAATCGCGCCAAGTGCTCCGACTTCACTCTGAATAACACTACTCCTAGCGCGCGAAGCAGTTTCTCTTATATACCTATCGATCGATACTCTGGAATGTTCCCGTGTTTTCTACGTTTGCCCAGAGCGGTCGCCACTTGCGCTTCGCTGCCTCGATGGAATACTCCGGAATAACCTAGAACTTCTGGCGTTTTCGCGGCTGTTAAGATCGTCACACTGCCCCCTTCCTAAGCTCGTTTCGTCCCGAAATGATTCCAAAGATGGTGGATGTCGATATCGGCAAAAAGCTCCCTTCTTGCAGCAGGATCTCTTGTGGAAGTAACAGTCCACGGTTCTCTCCAGGGAACGACGTTGAGGGCTATAACAGCACACCAGAATTTGTACGCCCGTCAACCTGAAGAGTGCTTCCAACATGCTGCGAATCATCCTCCAGTCCAAGCCATCGAGTCCGCATGCCAGCTTGGGAATGGCCAGGCTTCTCAGGTCCTCGGCTAGCAATTCTTCCTTTAGAGAACACAAAGTGTCCCAAACATCTCTATAGGTTGGCTTCTGATCGGACGTCTCTTTGGTAACCAAGTGGAAGATCTTTCTGCCGGTCTTTTCGTCGGTTGCCTTGAGTGCTTGTCCGACTCTGGGATTAGACCGACGCAGCTCTGGAATATTCCCAAACTTCCCGCGGAAAACCTTGGCTATCCCTCTAGACATTTGCAAGTCCTTAGCCACACAATGTGCCAGTGCGTAGCCAGCTGGAGCAGTAAACAGGTCCCGCTGCACTTCACAGGTCACACCGAACCGACTCTTTTGACCCTTAGTATGACGGGCCATGAATTGGTCGAATGTCAAATCCGGCTCTGGTTGGATTCGCCGCAGCTCCGCGTCTTCGTGGTCTCCGTAGTAAGGAGCCAGTCGGTTGAAGTGAATGACTCGAGCTTTACCCCGCGGTGGCTTTTGTATCCGGTAAAGGACGTCGTTGATAGCTTCCAGAACTTTGTATGGTCCATCCCAGGATGTTTGAAGTTTTGGTGACAGTCCCTTTCGTCTCTTAGGGTCGTAAAGCCAAACCATATCACCGGCATTGTACCTGTGGTCCTTGGCATTCACATCGTATGCGTCCTTCATCCGATTACTGGCATCTTGAATGGAAATGCGAACTTGGCTATGAATGGCATCCATTCTTCTTCGCAGTTCACTGACGTAGTCCTCCCCGGCGACATCAGTTCCTGGCGGGCAACCAAACTTCAGATCGCATGGGAGACGGAGTTCTCTTCCCATAATTATCCGAGCCGGAGACTCTCCCGTGCTTTCGTGGACGGCCGATCGATAAGCCAGGAGGAACAAATGAAGAAAACCATCCCAGTCTCTTTGATGGTCGGAGACCACTTTGGCCAAATACCGATTAATGGTTCTATTCATGCGCTCCACCATTCCATCTGACTGCGGGTGTAACGCAGTAGTTCTTGTTTTCTTGATTCCGAGCGTCTTACAGATGTTCTGGAACAAACTGGATTCAAAATTTCGCCCTTGGTCCGAATGTAGCTCCAAAGGTACGCCAAATCGGCAAATCCATTCTTTCACCAAGGCGTCAGCAATTGTTGAGGCTTCCTGGTTTGGTAGAGCGTATGCCTCAACCCATTTGCTAAAGTAGTCCATCACGACCACGATGTACTTATTTCCTGCTTCGGATTTGGGAAACGGGCCGGCTACGTCAATAGCAATCCTTTCAAAGGGACTTCCCACGTTGTACTGGCGCATCAAAGCCTTCTGCTTTCTCTGCGGCCCATTACTTGCCGCACATACAACGCATTTTCTGCACCAGTCCCTTACGTCTTCCTTGCTATTGACCCAGTAAAATCTTTCCCTCACCTTTCCCAGCGTCTTTGTCACTCCGAGGTGTCCTCCTGACACACCGGCATGGAGTTCCTCTAGCAATTCCGCAATCCGACATTTGGGCACAACAATTTGCCTTCTTTCCTCTTTGCCGTCGTGGTCAATTATTTTCCGCCGCAGGAGTCCATCTTCCAGAATTAGGGAGTCCCATTGTGCCCAATACGACTTGATGTTAGGAGCATACTTGGCAACTTCTCCCCAGGTTGGCTTCTTCTTTTTTTTCATCCAGTTTAGGACTATCTGGATATCGGGATCTTTCTCTTGGTCTTTTGTAAGATCTCTATTTTGCCAAGTATCGTCGACTATGGTAGTTCGTAACAAATCAGCATCTTTTTTCTCTACCCGCTGGCAATGCTTGACGCCTTCTGGACATCGTCTTCTTAGGTGGCCTGCCTTGCCACATTTCCAGCACTCCAACTTTCGGTTCTGGCGGCTACGTTCTTTATCGATCTCCCTGACGATCCGTTTGACTGATTCTTCGAAGTCGTCCTTTCCTGGAATCACTTGTGGGACACGAGCTTGACTTGTGTTCTTGGCAGCTTCGAATTCAAGGGCCCATGCTAGTGCATCAACTAGCTTCGGTGGATGTGCTAGTAGTAGGGCTTGCCTCATTTCACCATCACGGAGTCCGTCCAGGAATGCTTGAACCGCCAAACGTTCCATGATCTTTTCCTGGGCATCTGGATATGCCAGGCGAACCAGACGTGCAATATCTGCCTCAAATTCCTGTAAGGGCTCCCCTGACTTCTGGCACCGATTTCTTAGCTGAGTGTGGTAGACATGTTCCAGGTGTGACTGGCCATAACGCGTCTCCAGGTGTCTCACCAGGTGGTCGTAGACTTCTTGCTCTTCCGGGGACATTCTTTGCAAGATAGCAGCAGCATCTCCTCTCAAAGCCAACGTAAGGGCGGTCGCCTTCTCCCTTGATGACCAACCGTTCGCTTTTGCAGCCGCTTCAAACTGACGCTGATAAACATTCCACGACGTTGAACCATCAAATTGCGGTGGTTTGAGGCGCATCAGCCCAACGGAATCCTGATTGCCACTAACTTTGCTCTTGTTGTCCGTTGCTGAAGGTTGATAGGGCAACTCCTCGAAGGTGTTGACGTCCAACGTTGTGATTTTGTTCTGAACTTCCTGGATCTTGCCTTCCAAAATCAAAAGAATTCGCTCTTCCAGTGTAGAAGATTTTGTTAAAATTTCTTCGTGTAATTCCCTTTTTAGGTTGGCGTTGTTTTCTAACATCTCTTTTTTTAACTTGGCAGAATTCTCTTCTAGCTTTTCCCCAAGCTCGCTTTTTAAACTGGTAATAAGTTCGGCGGAATTTTCTAGCAATTTAGCCTCCAGGTCGGCGGATTTTTCTAGCAATTTTGCCTCTAGGTTGGCGGAATTTTCTAGCAATTTAGCCTCTAGGTCGGCGGAATTTTCTAACACTTTAGCCTCTAGGTTGGCGGAATTTTCTAGCAATTTAGCCTCCAGGTCGGCGGAATTTTCCAACACTTTAGCCAGGTCGGCGGAATTTTCCAGCAATTTAGCCTCCAGGTCGGCGGAATTTTCTAGCAATTTAGCCTCCAGGTCGGTGGAATTTTCTAGCAATTTAGTCTCCAAACATTGCAGCATTTGGCCGATATCACTTGCACTAGCAAAAACAAAGTTGTCCGGGTCATTGCCTTCTTCAATTAATGCTTTACGAAGCCGCTCCTGCAAGTCCGCTTTCTTCCCCGTCGTATCGCAGTCCCTTTCCTCCAGCTCCTTTTTCAGCTCACTAACTTTTAAGTCCGCTAGTTTCGCCATTTTCACGCACACTAATTAGTCCGATTTATTTCACTTCAATTTTATTTTCACTAATGTCCAATTCACACCCCACACCTGACACCAATGTAGCGTTTTTCGTTCGTTAAGGTGTGAATTAAAACACTCGGTATATTAAAATAGTCAACTAATTTATTTAACACTATTACAGTCTTATTAACTAATTATTAAACACGAACACTAAACACGAACACTAAAACTAACTGTCACTTAAGGCTACTATAAATTTATCTTCACAGTATTTATTTCGAACTATTTATGTCGATCAATAATCGCGCCAAGTGCTCCGACTTCACTCTGAATAACACTACTCCTAGCGCGCGAAGCAGTTTCTCTTATATACCTATCGATCGATACTCTGGAATGTTACCGTGTTTTCTACGTTTGCCCAGAGCGGTCGCCACTTGCGCTTCGCTGCCTCGATGGAATACTCCGGAATAACCTAGAACTTCTGGCGTTTTCGCGGCTGTTAAGATCGTCACAGTATGATAACGTCATGTGTCTGGCCACTAAGATCTAACAGCAGGTTAGGATTGGAGAAATGACGTGTTCATAAACAGCTTGTTCGTACCACAAGGTTCTGTTGTGGGACTTGTTTTATTTAATTTGTACACTCGTGGAATAAAGTATGTTCTGATCCGTATTTCAGCAGTGTGTCGATGTTACATCCATATACGAGTTTTTTGTTACTCTAGTCGGCCGGTCGGCCGCTTAGTGCAAAAAATTGTCCGGTTACGCTGCATACTCGTATATCGGAAATTTATTATTTGAGAAACCTTGTTCGATTGCTTTTAATTGGTTTATAATGATTTATACATTTGTATAATTTATTAGCCTAATGTGTAATAAATTAATGTAATTCCTACATTGCAATGTAATTGTGTTTTTATTAAATATAATTTATTATATAACATAAAATGAAAATTTCATTTCAAGATATTGCATAAAACTCAACAAACTATACAAACGTATCCAATCTAATAGCTTTTTTCGTTAATAAATACAAAAATCAATTTCTTGTGGTGAATATTGAAGGTTATTTCAGAACTTTTATGTATTAGCATTTATTCACAATATAGAAATAAATTAATAAAATTAAATTGCTTTAAATTTGTATTTATGGTAATTTGTTACTTGTGATTTACTGGTGTTTTCGAGATATTTAGCGTCAACGATATTTTGCAGTTTAACTTAATAACCAGAAAGGATGTATTTTGTATAGCATGAATGTATCATTACAATCTTTTTATATTATTATTTTGTATTAAACTTTACAGCAATATTTTTCAAATATCTGATAACTGAAAATAATGACAATTATGTATATCACTAATTTGCAAAAATTGATAATTGCTTGTAGAAGCAAGTTCTAAATTTTCGACGAATTTTGATGGAATGTAAATATGAAATAATTAGTAATAAAAAATAAATAAACCAAAATATACGACCATCTAAAAGAACATTTAGATGACATTATTGTTAAAATTAGTCCAAAACTACTACAGATTTGAGATTTGAAATAATATTTGACATTAATCATTATTGACATAATAACCTAATTTTCAGTATTCTTAAGTAAATTGTTAATTAATTATAAGTAAAATTTTAATAATTTGAATTATAAATGAACAAAAGATGAAACTAGAATGTTTTTTTTTTTTTTCTAGAAAGTAGATACTAATAAGTTTCATATGGTTTTATTGGTTTTCTCTGTTCCTTCAGAAGTTGGAGCCGTTTAAAATAAGATATTGTTAATAATTCAAACGGCTGTAACTTTTTAATGAATTGAAAAAGTAATTTGCTTACCGAAGAAATGTTTTGCAGAAGAAACGTGGGACAGCCTGCATATATTATTGCTATAATTTTATATTATTTTGGTTGTCAAGCATGTATTAGATCTCATGAAAGATAATTGAAACATTAACTGCTATAAAGTATCATAGTCATCCCACTGCTGGGCAAAGGCATTTACTTACGTAATTAATATGTGTATTAGATAAAATAAATTTAAATAATGTGTCGTGATATTACGCAATATCTTAATATCAGATGTTCGTATCATATTATCAAACTTCATGTTTATTAATATTATTATAAAAGTAATTTTATATTTAATTAATGCACTACTCGTAAACTTAAATGTTGTGGTCATATTACATTTATTACATTGCAATGAAGGTATCACATTAGCGAAAAGATCGGACACGCTCAAAATAAACTAAATTCCGTTACATTACATCCACCGAAAAACCACCTCGTGACGGACAACTTTTTGCGAAGCGGCCGGGCGGAGGGAATATATAACCGAATATATAACCGACATACTATTTTCAAATCCTGCGATAGCGATACGAACATACTTTTTTCCATGACTGTACCTCCCCACAAGTATACCATATCTTAGTATTGATTCTGCTAGTGCAAAGTATACCATCCTCCGAAGCTTAACAGTCAGAATGTTTTTTAGTTGGTAAAATTTATGGATTAACTTGCGAATCTTTCCCGATACATAATGAGAGTGTTCAGACCATATTTTAAAGTGAGAAATTTAGTTTTTCTTTCAATGTATATGCGACCACAGTTACAGTCCAGCTCAAAATCTTTCCGACATACCCTATAATGAACCGTGAGTGAATTATAAATTGGTCGATTTCTGTCAATGGGAGTGAACGCCACAAAATTCGTCTTCGCGGTGTTAGGTGTTAATACATTCGAATCCAGCCACCTCTTGAATCTACTGAACACTCTTTCGGCATTTTGCTTTACTTCTTGCCATGAGTCACCCTGGAACAATAGAGCAGTATCATCTGCAAAAATTACCATAGTGTTGTCCTCGTTACACTGCACAATATCGTTAATATACAATAGGAATAGTATGGGATCCAGTACTGTTCCCTGAGGAACTCCATATTTAACTGTCTTAAACTTACTCATCGCATTATTTACCTTTACTCATTGCTGACGATCTTTCAAGTAACTTTTGAAGAGTTTCAATGGTAAACCTCTAATACCGTAGATCTCCAATTTCTCTAATAGTATGTCGTGTGATACAGTATCAAAGGCTTTGCATCCTCGGCACTCAAACCAGCGCGAAAACCAAACTGGCTGTCTGTGAGGACAGAGCCACTTATCAATAAACCGTCCCAGTCGCCGCTATATAAATTTTTCTAAAAGTTTAGACAGATTTGATGTCAGTGAGATTGGCCTGTAATTATTTAATATTACTCTGCTTCCAGTTTTATAAGCTGAGACCACCGTGTCTTTAAAAAGTTTAGGAAAGATACCTTTTCCCAAAACCATATTATAAACGTGAGCCAAAGGCTTCGCAATACAGAATACCACTTCTTTCAGGAGCAGGAACTCGTCTAAGCACTGCAATACGATGTACTATTATTTTAACCACTATTATTTGCAAATTTAGGTGTCGGAATTAGGTACTTGTAAATATAGCATGCCTCTAAATCAGACAGGTGTGTTAGAATTGTATATATGGTTAGAACTAATACATATGGTTCTATTGCTGTCTTCTCCCAAGAAAATAACATAATTTTTAACTTTTGCTATATAACAATTACTTGTACGCATTTTGTTCAAATTCCGACACGTGTGTCGGAATTAGCAACTTCAATAATATCTAATTATTACACTAGCAGCAGAAAGTAGCGATTTTGGCATTAATTCGCCACCTTTGGAGATAACAGTTGAACTCATGCTATCTCCATTAAAAAAATCATTATTCTGGCCAGAAACACCAAAATAGAGTAAACCGAAACTACTCTTCTGCAACATTATTGTCTAATGCTTGGAGAGAATATTTGTTAATTCAAAACAAGAAACCACAAAACAAAATCATTTTACTGAAATATGAAAACGACAAGTTATCAGTCTGTTGTTCACCTACTCTACAAAAGCCATTAGCATTGTATAGGTATGTAGTACGAAAGCTAACGTACAGATGGCTCAGCTTCGCTCTCCTCCTATAATCCGACCATCAGTGGGTATATAAGTCGGTGCGGGCAATCAATTCAACTAGTACTGAAAAATACTGAAAATAAATAAAGAAAATAAAGTAGGTCATTCAACCTGATTCACCCAATTCACTTCAAGGAGATTGCCCTCTTACACCCGCTATTCTTTTTGTCTAAATCCCGATGATCATTAATTTCGGTTGGAAGTACCGTGGAAGTACCACCCAGAACATCGCGGAAACAAACGATTTTGCCTTAGAAAACTAATAGTTTAGAAGTGGGAAAGGGAACGGCCGGACGATTTGATTCCACTTGAATGGCCTTTTTGTCGGAAGGGGCAGGCGGGGGGAGGAGGAGTAAGAGTGCGCTAGAGCGAGCACCCGGTGTTCAATTAAACTTAAAAGTTCATTACCACCCGCAAAATTTTCAATCCAACTCCAATGACTGCACACTGCCGAAGATTCGAGGATCTCGTTCAATTAAACTGTACGTTCTGCGGCGCGGTTTTCGCTTAATTTGAAGTAAATTGTTTAAGAATTTATTGACTATTTAATCCTATACAGGTGTCCTATATATAGAGTCGTTTCCGAAGTTTCTGTCTATACTGTAGGAGATATCTCCTACCTAGTATATACTTAGGCTGATTTGTCTTGATATGGGAAGGCACATTTTAAAATGATTCTTGTATCCAAAATCATATTTCTCTAGCCATAAGTATTTCGTTATTAACACAATTATATTTAAGTTTATTTTGGGAAGAAAATATTTGTTATATATTTAAGATCATATATAAAGACTACTGTCAATTTGTTTGACTTGATACAATGTAATTAGTAGAGACAGTTCCGTCATTTTTATAATTTAGAAGATACAATTCTGATGCTAAGTGTTCGCAATGTTGGTCGACAGATGTCAAGATTGTGAACTTCAATACTTAGAGAAGCAAAAAAGACTCAATTTCTATATGGAATCAAAAACAGCAACTTTTTGGATTTTTTTTACAATTTGAACAAAATTCATTAACAAACGTGCCATGATGGAGACTACTGGTTGCCATCTCATGATCTACAACAAAAGTTAACTTAAATGACCTAACATACATATTGTGTCGAAGTATATCTCAACCAGTAATAAGTGGTTACAGCTAGTAACATACAATTTTGACGATTAAAAGTAATTTTAATATGCCAAGACGATAGACTTGTTACACTACTTATAGTATATTCGTACTCTCTGGCGTTAAAAGTAATGTAGATTATAAACCGTAACTGCAATTCCTACTTCTTGTTTAAAAAAATCTTGTTGTAGTAGAATATATAGCCAAAACATAAACTCAATACCTAATAATATGATGATTTGGCTTAGCAAACTACTTGTATTTAAATATCTTTTGGTAGGCTGTTAAACATCTTCAAGGCTTTGTAAAAAAATGAGTTTTGCGAACTGGATTTTGTAATTTTTTGTAATCTGAAACATTTTTTAAGTAATTGCAGTACTTTAAATTTGGCTTGCTGTATTGGGAAGTTGACTAGAATTTGTTTGAGGCAAAGCGGGACCTACACAGGGGGGTAGTTTAATTAATTAAAGCCAAATACGTGCGTTATTATCAATATGATTTTAAGTTGGGTTGGATACACAGATATAATTTTACAGTTCTTGTTATCCTGATCAAAACATTAATAGTTTACACCAAGCACTGTTGCCATTGTTTTACCCTAAAAATATATGAGCAATGCAAAAAATGCCTCGAGCATTTGAAAAAATAAATGTGCAATATATTTATAATATGTGCATCAGAATAAATAATTGTACGTTTATATATTTGAATGTTCCTTTCATAATATATTTGTGCACTTAAATAAATAAATGTGCAATACAATCGTTACCTCTATAAAAATATAATGTGCATCTCAAAAAATAATTGTTAATTAAAAAGTATATATGTTCAATAGTTTAAATAAATCAGCATTTGAAAATTTGGTAAGAGCATTGAATAATCTAAATTGTGCCATGAGAAAATTATAATGCGCCCTGGAGAGATTATAGTGTGCATTAAGTTCTGCAACCCGTAGCGCATTTACGTGTATCGTACAGCTTCGTCCTGTCGTTGCTCTGTGGTTTTGGTGTCAACTAAATAAAACTTTATAACTGAGTCATAAAAATTGGTTTGACAGGGAAGTGAACTGTTTTATTTTCTTTGAATAAATCAGTTCATAGTGTAAATATAATTCTAGTTACAATCATAACCTCAAATATACCAAATCGCGCGCGTTTGAGGAAAGGCGATTTTAGTAATAGTTTAAACCCTTATAATATGTATAAGAATATGTGTGTTGTATCATATGTATCCTACGTCTTGTTCTTTTGCTTGTCGTTATACGTTTTTTATTGTTTAAGAAACTGTCGTAATACGACATATAATAAAAATTCTTTTTGCGCACTTATTTAGTAGAATTAGATGCTGTACAATTGTCAATTTTTTTCCATTTGGTTGCTATGATAATCAACATTGTTTAATAGTAGTACGTTTTCCGCTGTATTTCAGTAGATAAGTACCATTACGCCGCATGTTTAGTTTCAAATACGGTTATTCCGTGTACAATTTTAACTTGCTATCTAACAATTATTACTTTTATAAAATGAAACATATATAACACCTCTGCGGTGTTTTAATACATACAAAACATACATAACAACCCAAAAACAATGTAATATTTTTACAATAAACAATTAATGAAAACGTTTGTGTTCTAATGGTTAAAAATTATTTTCTAATTTACATAATGATTGGTTGGGATTTCTTGTAAAATGGATGTTTACTCTTAGCATTTTTTCAACGATTTTGCAAATGAGCCGCCATTTCAGTAATTTTCTCAAGATAGTTAGATAATAAATTAAAGTATAGGAAACTGTATAACTTAAGTATATAAAATGTTTTGCTAATATTCATAGTTTAACTGTATGAGCAAATTCTATTTGGTCGAGATCTTGTCTGCATTAAAACTAGTTAGCCAGGATTTGACAGATATTTTTATTCTTTTGACGGTATTGTCAGAACATCAGCGTTTGCGTTGCATGCGAATTCGACACGCAGATGCGTCGCGATTGCCATGACGAGGCACTGCTGTATAGTATGATAAAGTAGGTAATGTGCTGGCCACATCAGATTTTGTTTTAATTAAAATTATATTTTTTGGGTTATGTTCATAACACCACGGTTTATCCATGTTTCATTTTATAAATCCGATAATAGAGATAGAACCTACAAATGAAAATATTATATTTAATATCGCTATGTAGACGTCAAATTTAGTAATACAAAAAGTTAGTTTCGATATTTTTTCTCCTGATTGTATAATTAATGATTTAAGTTAATTTTTACCAATTTTAGGGAAACATGACAGACGAAAATATTTCTCATTATAATATTTTTTATGCAACATATTGATATTTATTTAATTTTCAGTATGTATTATTTTAATGCACAAGTCAGTCATTCTAGGGCACAATATGAATTCAATATTACTCATTATTAAATTTTTATGTAACATATTCATATTTATTTAATGCTCAGTATATATTATTTTAATGCACAAGTCAGCCATTCTAGGGCACAAAATGAATTAAATATTGCTCAATATAAAATATGTTATGTAACATATTCATATTTATTTAATGCACATTATTTCGTTATTTAATGCACAAAGTATCTATTTTAGTGCACATATCTATTTAAATAATGCACGCTTAAATCGCACCCTTTTTGATACACCGTACTGTATCTTTAGTTAGCTTTATTCATTTTTTTAAATATTCCATGTTGTAAATTTATACATTTTTCCTTGCCATAATATCGTCAAATATACGTTTTTTTGTACGTAATCGGTCTCCTTATGTCTCTTTCTTTCAACTTATACTTACTCTTGAAGCAAGCTACGCTAGATGGCGAGTTAAACTCCTCACCAAGAGTTCCCGTGTAATTTCTGTTAAGGGGGAGCGACATTAATTGGCTGTAAAAGTTATATACCTGCCTTGGGAGTTATGTTGCGACTTACGAACATTTTCGTGCCAGTCATACGGCTTTTAGACTGATTGCTTCGCAATACGACAACACTCGAGAGTAGATACGAAATCGTATCTTATTTTCTCTTACCTACTGTTAAATACGAAACGAAAGATGTAGATAGTAATTTTATCATACACTGCTAAAATGTACTCAAATAAAAAAACACTTCTCATTTAACAAGATACGAATTACAAATGTTTTCCTTTGGGTTTCAGGATTTGTATGTGATCTATTTTACTTGACATGTAAACGTGTACGTCCTGTTTTGGTAATGGATCTGCAGCGAATACCTACCAGCATTGAAATTTTCATGTGAAAAACGAGCGGAAAATTTAATTTGCGATTTTCAGGTGCATCCAGCGACCGAACACTGGATGCACCTGAAACTTTAAACTGCTCCATCCACTCGGATGTTTTGAGTGCTGTCCAGCGGTGAGTTGATCTCGCTACTCCGCTAATCCATCGATTTTGCGTTGTTCAACAACATTAAACACCGAAAAGCGCTTTTGCTCAATGGTTTTATATTGCATCCGTGCCATTTGAACGAGAAAAATATCAAGTGTTAATTTCGAATTTTAGCGTAATAATTCTTTGCTTTTCTGTGATCCTAACACCACCTCAAGTTGGACGCATGTGGAAAACATTTTTATCATCAATTTCCCAACAGAAAAAATATTCTTCATAAAATTTTCTGCATTGTGTTAAACCTAAGCAAATATTAAAATGTAACTATCTGCGTGCATGTACCGGGTGTTACCAAACCTATGCAAAACTGTATGATCGAGTAACTGTTACTAGTGATCTGAAAACATATCATAGATCTATCATAAGTTGGGAAATACATGACGTAGTATATCTGCCTCAGTACTTTTGTGTTCCAAAGATGCGTCTGAATACACAAGAATGCAAAGCTGGTCAAAGTTAATCAGAAAGTTAACTTCGTTAATCGATAATCCGTTAACGAAAAAGTTAGCTTCGTTAACCGATAGTCCGTTAATTTGCTATAAATGTAACGGAAGTTAACGTTAACCGTTAATCGTTAATTTTTTATAAAAAATATGTTATGTTGAGTATAGCCTAATAACAACAGACCTTTCAGTTACATAAGTTAAAATTGCCTTTGGAATTTTTCAACTACCCAGTGGTAACTAAAGTAACTACATTGCGAGATGTAATATTTATAAAAGACATTGAAAAGACCAACTAAGGTGATTGCAGTTAGAAGAAAAGCATTTTCAGAAGGTTTCTTTTTAAGTTTAGATTAGTATTTTGAAAGAATTGGTATTTATTAAAAAGTAACAATTAATATTAAAAAATATTTAAGTATTTACTATTGCATAATAAATAGGTATACTCGCGAAAAACAGTACGTATCCTTACATCATAAAATTTCTGGATGAAAGTCGGATCAAATTGCGTTTGGTTGTTACTGAGTTACATGGAAACAAGAAATTTAGTATGTAAACATATTTTATTCCGCGACTGTACATACAAAAAGTAACTGAAAACTAAACCATTCACGCACATGCTGTATGTATGGATGCCGTGTCGCACAAAGTAGTACGTCATACAAAACTGAACAGTCCGAACATGCACAGAATGTCAATAGCAGTTTGAAATGTTTAATTATGATATTTTCGATTTAACGGACTTGAATTAACGGATGACAAATGTAGCGGAAGTTACTGAGTCCGTTAATGGTTTCGAAAGTTAACTTAAAAGTTAATTCGTTAACGAAAAATGTAACTTCGTTAATTAACGATCAAAGGATTAACGCTTTTGTGCCCAGCTTTGCAAGAAAGCATTGAAATTGTTTTAATACATGACGAAAATGTGGCCATTGCTTCCTTTATTTCGTTCATCAAAATTGTAGAAGGTAGACGCAAGAAAATCCAAAGTTTAGAAGTCGAGACTAGTTTTCTTCTAAAATCAATGTGCGTTGCGGAATGTTGACTTACCATATTCCCGTATTGTTTCTATAGGGTCATTATAAATGATTGTAGTCGAAGTATGCCATGAAATCAAATGTAAATATTACTGGTTGCCGCTCTATTTGAATGGAACACCACTGTTCTACACACAAAAGTTAATTTGGTTACATAACCTATTTCACGTTTGACAGTTATTTGGGTATAGCGGCACAAAATTGTTAACATTGACACGGCCTACTTCGACTACAATCATTTATAATGACCCTGTATAAATCATTAAACTCTTAATGGTATTTCGAAATATGTATGTTTATTAGGGTGGTCCACGACGTAATGAGAATTTTTTTTCGTGTTCTTTTCTGTTCTCCACAAGCTTGTTTGGATTCCTTACATCAAAAGAAGTGTCTATTTCAAAATCTGGCTTGTATGAACCACATTTAGAGGTCGCTATGATATTCAACTTCTTATTACCCGATATTATTAGTGGAGTACAAAAAGTAGATAGGATTGTGGTTCTAGTCAGTGGAGGTGGACTAGAAAAACTATTAGCAGTTCCAAAAATCGATAAAGGTACGGGCGAAGAACAATACAGTGCATGCTTGCAAGTTCTTGATGATTGGTCTTTAAAAAGCATATCCGCGGTCAATGCTTTTACACTACGGCTTCTAACACAGGCTTAAACTTGGGTGCATGCATTTTAATTAAACAAGCCCTTGACAAAGAGCTCATATAGATTGCTTCCCGCCATCATATTTTTGAGGTCATGCCGTCTAATTTTTTTAAGGAAGTTTTTGGATCAAGTGGTGGCCCAGATATTCAACTATTTAGACGCTTTCAGAAACATTGGCCGAAAATAGACTTAAAAACTTTTGTGGTTGGAGACGATTCATTATTTAAACCTAGAATTTGCTTGAACTTCGCCAAGAAATGCATGGTTACTATGCTGATGCTATAAAAAGTTAACAGCCTAGAGACTATTACATCGAACTCTTAACCTTGTGTCAAAACTTTCTTGGCTGTCCAAATAAAACTGAGGCTAAGTTTCGTGCGCCTGGTGCTTTACATGAAGCTCGTTGGATGATACGGTCAATTTATTGTCCGTGTCATGCAGTGGTTAAAAACCTTTTGTTAAGACCAAAAGCAAAGGCGTTAAGACGGAAAAAGATTTAATCATCAGAATCCTCTTGAATCCTTTGTAACCAAACATATAACAAGTCTCTTTGATTTGCTAATACATGAGGGAAGAGAAAAGGCCATATCATTTCTTAGAAAAGATCCTACAGAGTGGAAGGAGGATCAAGTTTACATTGAAATAGAAGCAAAAGTTCTCCAATTAAAAGTCGTAAACGACTGTGCACAGCGAGGGATAACGTTGAACAGAAACAATATTTGCTTCGCGTAGTCGATCTGCATAACACATATTCTAAGACCAATATTATGAAGACGACTATGAACCAATAAAATCTGCAAGCTATTAACCGTGAAACATTTATTAGAATGAATATTTTAGTTTTTAGTATATATTAGTATTTCTAATACATTTTAAAGTGTAAAAACGGGATTGTTTCTAAATTTAACCTTTCCCTCAAAAACCATTAATCCTAGCGACCTCTAAATATTACCTAATTGGGCTCAAATTTTACACAGATGTTAGTTAGCACATATGGAATGAAAACAAGTTTGTGGAGAGCCAAAATTTTAAACTTGAAAAAAATTGACCACCCTAATGTTTATTAATGAAATATTAATTAAACAATCGCCCTAAACCATAAAATACTCAATATGAAACACCTTGCAGTTGATAAATTGCAGAAAACATAAATTTAAGAAACACTATAATGGTATATTTCGATGTAACCAATTGATATAAATTAAAAAAATCATTTCAACTTAATTTTAATACTCATTCCAAAACAAAACTTTTGCTCGTCTATTAAAAATTTGATAAACTGGAAAACGGCTTACTGATGGGTATATTTACCTCGGTCACATAGAACATCACATCATAAATAGCAACAATCATTAAAACTCCAATATCGTAAAATGGGTCAGATATGTAGATTGTAGACGATGATTTTTGTTTATGGAAGGGCTCGAATTAATTATCAAATTAAAATTTACCTAAAATTTACCTAAGTTACCTATATAAACATTTAGTCTTATTCGATTAACCTTTGACTAAACATAATAAAACTGTAATGATTGAATATAATATTTACAGAAAACGTACGTTGCGAACTATAATTCCATACCTACCTATTCACTGCGCATGTCTTCGTTGTTCTTTCTTTTAAGTCTCTGCATAAAATACCGTATTAGTTATAAATTCCAGAATAAATAAATTCAATTATATCGTTGACCTTGTTCATAATAACCCTTTTCCTGAAGACCATATTATCCAACTTCTTCGTCATACAATAAAAAACCAAATGAGCCTGTATATTGTATTAACAACTAAAAATACACTAATGGACTAACAAATGTTTTACATATAACAATATTAACTTAAAATATAACTATATGTTGCCTACATTCAACGTATAGCATTTAAAAGTACAGGATGTTAGTAAATAAGTGCGACAAATTTCAGGGGGTGACTCTGCATGAAAAAATAATGACAGTTTGCTATATAAACGTATGTCCGCAAATGCTTCGCTTTCTGCGAGTTTTTATTAAAAACTGATAATTTATTTACAGCAACATCTAACTTATATCATCAGATGTAAAACGGGTTATAAAATGGATTTATTAGAACAATTAGAAATAGAGAAACCTAAAAGAAATAATGTCGTCACTTTGATTAACGATCAATTAATATTTAATAATAAACCAATATTTGGCGTACACAAATATGTTATTGTGTTTAACCAATTTTAACTTTTACCGTTAGTAACTTATAGGTTATCTACTAACTCGTGACCAGTGAGGTCGCCAGACCTAACCCCAATTGATCTAGGGTACTATACAACAATATGTGTACGCAATATTATGCGAAGAAAATGGAGGTGGTCATAAAGAATGACGTTTCTTGTCATTCAGCAAGCAAATATTTTCTACATACAACTTTCTTCGGGACACAGTATAACAAAATCCCTAAAAATCAGGCTAAAATCCTTGATTTATCCCTAAAAAGTTCAAGAACCTTAGTTTTATTTCTACTCTAAGCTCTCGTTTAAAAGTATTGTCTCGATGCTCTGTTTTTTTCGTCTTCCAGACGATGAATGCACTGATTTATCGGACTGCGGAATGTGTTTTCGCGTTCTGAGGCATCCCCCCGCTACCCCTGCACCCCTTACCCTCCCTTATTCAGTCTATCCACGGACCAATCCCGCATGATTCGATTCGGTCCTTGATATCGATATCGAATATACGTTAGGTCAGTTGTGTAGAAAGCCATAAAATTTTATTTCTGCCGGTCGGTATTAAGTTGCACGGAAAATTTATATCCGCCGATAAATTGTTGACGTATTACACGAAAATATGATCTTTACTCTTTGTTATTTCAATAATAGTAGCCATAGAGCGTTACTTTACTGAGTATTTTCTTTCCAAATCGCTTAAATCGAGCGAAAAAGCGAACATGCCTGATGTTATACGAGTTTGTACGATAGTAACCGATTGTCTCCGAAGGCACCCGAACAAACCCGAGGGGTTCGCCGATCTCTTTCTATCATAATGGTTTTCGTTCGGAAACTACCCACTCTTATTTTGACTTGTTCTCACTAAAATTATCTATTACAAAGCTGTATTTTATCAATATGATATCCTCAATTGTGATGAAATATTGCGTAATGGTCCGGTAACCTTTAATGGCCGCTATTATGAAAATGGTTCAGTTTTCGCGGTATCACGTTGGCGTTACAGCTCATGTGTCCCCAGGGTAATGGATTTTGGTCTATTATTTGATGATTTCCTGTCGGGAAACCGGATACTGGGCGATGCCATTGGACGACGCGTCGGGAATAATGATACATGAACGGGAATGGACAATCATACGCACTATTTCGCGGTAATTGTCCTCATACCTGCTTGTGATTGATGTCTTTATGCCACTGCTGTCATTCGTGCAATTTGGGATATGGGTGCGATCTGGAAAAGGTATCATATGTCGAAAAGCTAAAATTTTAGCTAGAATAATGACTCAACTACACTATCGCAGTTTTGACCATTTTCTTTTACATAGTTCTTGTCAAAAACTGTCAACCCTGTGCCAACTCTAAACATGCAAATCCGAAGTAAAAAGGAAAACATGTGTTTCTCAATTTTAATCTGTCCTTGCGTTTTTGTCCATACACGACTATAATATATTGGTTACAACATCAGTGTTCTCAAAGTAATATCTATTACAGATATTTCTATTTCTAAATAACATGAATAAAGATAATGATTAGTGTAATTTTCATGCAAAATGACTTGTCGTGACATTTGTGATTTGCCATTGGCAAGCTTTATCCAATACCGGATATGTGACCGTGTGTGACTGTGACTGTAAATGTGACCGTAATCGTTGTCACTCTCTCGCTTTTTAATAGGTATGTATTTATAAAAAACTGCGGTTGTTATATCAAAAAATAACGATGTACCTACAATCGAATTAATAAAGACGTTGGCTTGTTTTCTTTTGAACTCACGACACAATCTGATTAGTTATGAATAAATAATGATTAATGTCGATGGGTAATTTCTACTATATAGGTATATGATGTTTGTGTAAAAGTTAGGCAAGTTAGGTTAGCCTTAGCTGTCAATCAAGTCCATCAAATATGACAAGAACTTGTCAAAGAGAATTGTCAAAACCTCATTTGTGTTACCGAAAAGTGTTATTCAGGAATTAAAATAGAGATATTAAGTAAAATGCCAATCTATAGAAAATGCAACAGGGTTGCAAAGTGCAACCTGAACAGAAATTATTGTGTCAAGCGTTGAAGGAAACTAAAACGCCAATCTATAGAAGCGGTTTACGAGATATAAAATTTAAAAGACGATCGTTAATTTAAAAATGCAAAAATCGGGAACCTTTTCTCATTTCTCTCGCGCTCAAGTTTTCACCGAAAGGCAGAACATGTTGACAGTGATACAACTTATGTAGAAAGATTCAGGAGTATAACACTTTAATTAAATTTTTTCTGTTCAGTAGTTTTAGAGTTATGCGCCTTCAAACACAGGTGTCAATATTATCGAAACAGTTAGGGCGATTCTCTCATGCGAGTTTACATATATGACTGTCTAGCTGTGGCTCTCAGAATGCCGATTTTCACAAAACTAAAACAGTTTCAATATCTCGAAAAGTAACGATTTTTTAACTAATGTCATATGTGCTGACCTATCTAACCCTAACCCTAACCTAACCCTAAGGAGACTGTAGCTTTTCGTCCTTATAATGCATAGATGACGTTCACGTGTACGTGAACTGTATTCTGTAGAAAATCAAATATTCGGACGCGTCAATTAATTACTTTACTATACGCAGTATGGTAAAGTATTGTAATCATGACGAAAAAAAAAATTGAGATTTTAGCGGAAATAGGTCTTTTTGGGTCCCCTGAACATTTTTGACCAAGGTACAAAAAAATGTCTGTGTGTGTGTGTGTGTGTATGTATGTGTGCGTGTGTGTGTGTGCGTATGTGTGTACTCGATTTTTGTGACGACGATTCCGGAGAAACTACTAAAGGTATCGGGACGAAAGTTCATATTTAGAAGTTTTATGACCAAACTTAGAGCTGAAAAGCTTTTGGTTCAAAAGGGTCCAAAGGAACTGGTAGTTTATTCTAAGCCTTTTTCAAGGATTTTAGAAATGAGCCGCCATTTCTGTAATTTCGTCAAAATAGTTAAATAATAAATTAAAGCAGAGGAAATTTTGAATAATTTATGCCAATGACATTTTTTGGTAAAATTAATAGTTTAGCTGCAAGAGCAAATTCTATTTGATCGAGATCGGTCGCATCTGCATTGATATGCTACATAGTAGCCAGGATTTTGACAAATATTTTTTTTGAGCTGTCACCACAGAAATGTCTATGGCTGTCACCACGCTGTCACACTCGGAGAACCCTCGACTATAAATCTGTCAGAATTTGAATTAGCTTTTTAAACTTGACATTTCGTAGAAGTGGTATCAACCTAACATTTTCTATACCGAAATATAACCATTTTTGATTTTTTTGAAATACGTATTTCTCAAAAAGCAGTACAAAAAACGTTGATGTCACTCCTGCATAGCGCGACTCGCTCACATGCGACGACGACGCTCCGCCATCGGTGACGCGCCGCATCACCGCTCGTTGTGCTATTCCGTACTTTCGGCACTTGTGAGATAAACAACTATTATTCTGATGACAGTAGGTAGTGTCAAATGCTGATGCTTTGACAATACCTTCGATTGATACTACTGACTATCAAAATATCTGTCAAATCCTGGCTAACTAGTTTAATTTTAATGCAGACACGATTTATCTCAGTCAAATAGATTCTCATGCAGCTAAACTATTAATTTTATATATTGTATGATAAAGTCATGTGCCTGGCCACATCAGATTTTTTTTTTATTGTTATTGTATTCTATATTTTTTTAATTGCAATAATATTCAAGTTAATATACCTGGTGATATATGATATAGCAGAGGAATAGCAAATATAGCAAGTTTTGATGACATTATTGATTGTGATCTTATCATTTAAAAATATTTGAAATCAGACATGCCAAAAAATGGTAATAGATATTCCCATATTTATTACTCAGTTGGCTATTTTCATCCGGATAAATTTGCTAAGATATAGTTAAATCCCAATAAGATTTGATGAAATCAACGAAAAACTAGTTTCTTTTTTAACACTGAACTCAGTATGGACTGGAATTAGACATAAAATAGCTCAAACTGGCAACAACTTCAACATTCAACATTTGTGTTATATTCTTTACAAACTTTAGCTACAGAAAGTAGATAATTTCAAAATTGATTCCTATATCTACCAAAATAAAACGCTCAAAAAAATTGTACGAGTAGTCGTATATCTAAATCCATCTAAGAGATTGTCCTACATACGAATAGAGCAACATACTAGTGTGGCATCCTTGTATTTTATAACCCCCGGAAAGTTTGGGTCTGTTTTCGGCATAATCAGACTATGTATATGCGACCCAGTTTCCGCAAAAAGAAATGGTCCGCCCCGGTCTGAATGCGAAACCGTTTGGGTCGATGAACTCGCCCCAAAAATGCACGAATTCATAACAGCAATACTATACGTTATCTACGAATGTATGAATACGCCGGACCGTATCTTTAAGAGTGGCTACGTGTTTTATACTTCTACGTTGTCGATTGTTTATGTTTTGGAAGAATAAGAGCGTGTCTGAAAACACTAGGTCTATATTATCTTGTTCTAAATGTATTTTCAGGAACAGATTAGCAGGTATTGCCTCTAATTACCAAACAAACTTTGTTCTGAATGACACATTATGCAATTTGGTGGAACAGAACTGTTATTAAACCCTCAAAATCTGTTATTTAACACCCTAAAAGTCTATAAAACAAAATGACTGAAAACATTTCTCTCCTTTTAAAGAATTTAATAAAGAACAGACTTTTCAGGATGATATTGCCATCGTGTTCGAGCTTATGAAAAATAATCGAGTATGCGGAGAGATGGTTGAAGGACCACTGCCTGCCAGGGGAAATAAAAATAAATTGTGATTTATATAAGGCCGTTGGAGTGGTTGTCGTACATGCGGTAGGTCGCGAGGGCCTAAATAAACACCATTTAGACCGTGTCAACAAACAAATAATTAAGTGTGGAAGGTAATTTGCGGCTTGGGCTGTGAGTTGGGTTTGCTCGCTCTGGTTTGTCTTCCATCAAGATCAGAATGAAAATCTTGCGGGAGCTGGAAAACTTCACTGTTAGTGCTTGAGTAAGAAAACTATTCTTGTGCAAAGTTAACAAATGGTGAATTTGTTGTAAGATTTTTAATAATATGATTGAAGGTAGAATTGTAATTTATTACCGTCCAAATTTAGTATTAATTTAGTGTAACTAATTTATGTAACTAACTATCGGTAATGCAGATATACAGGAACACAATGTGAAGAATAAACAAGAAATAAACCAAACCTAGTGTGACCTGAATTTGTGCTTTTTTTATAAGTGTTGTTGTTTAAAACCGAAATAATCATAAGTTAATAAGAAATAATAAAATTATAAACCCCTAACCACAACAAGTATTTTAAAAACCTAAATACGTATTTCAGCAACTATGTTGCCATCTTCAGTAGAACCTAAAAAGAGGAAAAGAGAGATTAGCACTTCATAGTATCTTTACTGGATATTGTCCAAGCAAATCACTAGTGGAAGTGACGTCCATGTTAAAAATTACCTATATATACCCATTTGATGTTCACACCTCACTGTATTTTGATCATTGAAGCGTAAAAAACAAGTTTTAATTAAAGCAGGTCAAACAATGGCGAACTAGGTATAGGACCCCTGTCTGAATTTATTAATTTATCTCTATTCAAGTGAATAAAGATACTTTCCAAGCTATTTAGTTCCCTATTATTTGACACAGCTTTTACAAGTTTTAAGTCATCTACAACTACTTTATGACCTGTGTCTAAAATATGTTGAGCCACACTAGATTTTTCAAAACGATTATATTTAAAATGAGCTACATGTTCTTTGAACCTAGTTAAAATTGTTCTTCTAGTCTGGCCTACGTATTCTTTTTCACAGTCATGACATTTGATACAATATATACCAGTTTTATCAAGTACATCTACCTTATCCTTTGGGTTTCCAAGAAGGTTTTTTATGCTATTATGAGTCGAATATGCAATACAGAGATTTTGTGATGTAAAAATACTTCTCAAACCCCTTGTATATGCACAATCGAACGGTATTTTAACATATTTCTTCTTTTCTACAGACAAAGTATTTAAAGTAGATATTTGATTTACATACATTTTTTGATTCTGCTTCTTAATCATTCTATCAACTATTTTCTCAGGGTACCCATTATGTATGACAAAATTCTTAATAAACAATAATTCTTGCTGATATCTATCTGCGGACAATGAAAATCTCAATAACATATTTACTAAACAACTAATAAAAGACAATTTTGTTGAAAAGGATTCTGCGAATCATTAGGGTAAACCTGATTGTGTTAGTATCTTTCCGATACACGTCAATTTCTATTATATTTTTGCTATTCCTTACTACCAGAGTATCTAAAAATGGAAGTTGGCCGTTAACTTCTTGTTCTACAGTAAAGTTAATGGTGTTAAATTTAGAATTCAAAACAAGAAGAAAATCTTGAATACTGCACTTCTTGGTGTCAAAAATGGCAAAAATATCGTCGACATACCTAACCCAACTCTTAGGGAAATATGGTGCTATAGACTTTACATTGGTTTCAAATCTGCTCATAAACAAGTTGGCAATAAAAGGTGAGAGACAGTTACCCATTGCAGTTCCCTCAAGTTGTTCAAAAAACTTTCCGTTTATTTGAAAACAATTTTGAGACATACAAAGGGCAGTCAATCTTACATATTCATCTATTTCTGACGGGTCAAAGTTGTTATTGCTCAATAATTCCCTAAGAAACTCCAAAGTTTCCGGAATAGGCACACTAGGAAACAGTGAAGCAACATCAAATGAAATCAACAATTCGCCATCCTCTAATTTTACATTGTTAACCTTATTGATAAACTCCAATGAGTTATTAACAGAGAAGCTTGGTTGAGGAACAGGTAAATTGTTGAACTCATTCGATAACCATTTCGCTAACTGGTAAGCAGGTGAGTTAATACCTGATACAATAGGTCTCACTGATTTACCAGGTTTGTGAATTTTGGGAAGAACATCTTCTATTTCTCTCAAATTTTCTTATGTAAGGCCATACGTTTGCTAATTACCTTTAAAACAAAAAATACATCTCTTACTATCAATACAAAAAACATGTGCTTGCCATCACAAAGGTGTGTATTTTAGTGCTCACATCTATTTAATAATGCAGTCTTAAATCATCTCTTAAGTCCTAGAGGTTTAGATTAACATATTTAGCCAGATGTATCCGTATGTATCAGTTATCTAATCAGTAACAGCTTCAGTTTCATATGTGTCACAACCAAAAAGAAATTTCGCCTGTGTTTTCCAAAAAATAGAGTTAAACGGTAAATTTAAATAGTCTTTTGATCAGCCGGTTAGGTAGGTACATATTTTTCAAAAACCAACAATTTCAAAAACGTCATTATTAGACCGAATATTGTGCATTATTTGCCTTTAATTCGATGTATTGCTTATAAGATTGTGTGAATATGAGAAAACCTCTTAGAACTTTGACGTGTTTTGCAACCAAATCGTAGGGCCTACTAACGCTCCATCTGTTGGTAAAGAACTCATGTATATTATATATAAAATAATATACAAACATAACAAACGTAGTAAGTAGTAAATGTTAGAGTATCTCCTTTATTGAAAAGTTTAAACAAAGCGGATTTACCATGATTTTTCTCTTCAACTGTAATGAATCACTAAAGGTAGAATAAGAAAATACTATTGAATAAAACTCATCAAATAAACTCATGATCTTTATAATACGGAATTCCACTGAGGTATTAGGAGCTAATGACGCAGGGAATAAATATCAAGACATGAATTACGTCAACTACAAATAGATATCCCATGTTTTTTTGTGCCTGGTGGTTACCAATTTCCACAGTAGGTTCTCCAAACGGTACCTGATGAATAAATTACCCTAATGTCGTCTGAATAATTGACAATAGCAATCGACCCACACTCTTCAGTGAAATAAAACATTATCTAACCACTATATCGATATTCTCCGATACTTTAATGCTGAATACGTAAATTATTCAATTTATCTAAAATCATAAAATTTATCTCACAGCTTCCATTACTACCCATTCGTTCTTGAGCAATAAAATTTGCTAATTTAACAGCAGCCGGTAGCAGAGAACTTCCCAACGCAATACGCCATCAAATAACCCATTAGCGAGGCCCACTTTAGAACTACGGGCACATCTGATAATCACCTAACCAATAGCCTATGGAATTCATCGATTTCAGTGAAACTGGTGGAACTACAGGGCTTTTAATGCCCCCTGATAGGACGATTAAGCACTGAAATGGAAGAACTGGGACGCTCAGCAGTACACGAGGATCGAGATCCCAGAGGCGTCGCATAGTGTGGGGGAACGGGGGTAATTAAGTCCCCTTAATCGCGGCGCTCCCATTATGGCAGCGGACGTCGATATTCTGTCACCGACGGCGTCGTTCGTTGCGCTATAAAATTACGCGCGAATCGCTCCTGATTTACGACTGACTGCTCTGCCGCCCGTTTCGGTAATGACTCTTCATTATTCTGCCGGCTACGTTCAATAATAGAAACTGGGCCCTAATAACGGACGAATGTTGAGGATGGAGGAAATTCCTTTCGGTCGTTCTGTGAGGAGCGTTAAATTCGATTTAGGAACGTCAGTTCGAGGGAAAGAGTTCGAAAAAGATTTTTGATTGGGCGAATTGTGTTATCGCCGGCGCCTCCGCCATTATTGGAAGGGTGAATATTGTGGTGCTGGCGTATGGGTGAGGTGAATTTTCTTTTAATTCTTTGAAATACTATACTAGAACATAAATATACATCACTACAAAAATAAAAAATCGGTAGAACATGTGGATTCCTTCTTGAGACAAGACATTTTTTTTCCTGTAAGACAGCAGAAATTATCAGATATGGCAACAATAATATTAATAAATAAAGATAATTCTATAATAAATGCCCTTTCTTAAATTTTACTGTTTATTTTCTTAAGACCAGTACTATGATTTCATAAAGAAACCTATCTATGTCTAATCTACAACAATTTTGTGAATAGGTCTACTAAATTTGAGGGTTGCAAAAGTACTTGCTCTTGATTTACGACTGACTGCTCTGCCACCCGTTTCGGTAATGACTCTTCATTATTCTGCCGGCTACGTTCAATAATAGAAACTGGGCCCTAAAAACGGACGAATGTTGAGGATGGAGGAAATTTCTTACGGTCGTTCTGTCAGTAAGGCTTTGAGGAGCGTTAAATTCGATTTGGGAACGTCAGTTCGAGGGAAAGAGTTCGAAAAAGATTTTTGATTGGGCGAATTGTGTTATCGCCAGCGCCTCCGCCATTATTGGAAGGGTGAATATTGTGGTGCCGGCGTATGGGTGAGGTGAATTTTCTTTTAATTCTTTGAAATACTATACTAGAACATAAATATACATCACTACAAAAATAAAAAAAATCGGTGGGACATGTGGATTCCTTCTTGAGACAAGACATTTTTACTTTATCATACGCAGTATGTAAAGTATTGTAATTGTGTCGAAAAAAAAATTTGAGATTTTAGCGGAAATAGGTCTTTATGGGTCCCCTGAACATTTTTGACCAAGGTCCAAAAAAATGTCTGTGTGTGTGTGTGTGTGTGTGTGTGTGTGTATGTCTGTGTGTGTGTAAACGATTTTTGTGGCGACGATTCCGGAGAAACTACTAAAGGTATCGCGACGAAAGTTCATATTTAGAAGTTTTGTGACCAAACTTAGAGCTGAAAAGCTTTTGGTTCAAAAGGGTCCAAAGGAACCGGTTATTTACTCTTAGCATTTTTCAACGATTTTGCAAATGAGCCGTCATTTCATCAAAATAGATAAATAATAAATTAAAGTAGAGGAAATTTTGTATAATTTATGTCTATAACATTTAATGGTAAAATTAATAGTTTAGCTGCAGGAGCAAATTCTATTTGATCGAAATCGTGTCTACATTAATACTAGGTGCCCAGGATATTTTGAAGTTTTTGACAGTATTTGGAACGTCAGCGTTTGCGAAACGTCAATTCAACACGCAAATGCATGGCGAATTGCCATGAGGAGCTAGGTGAAACAATATTGAAACAATATTGAAAAACAATATTTCGAGTGCGGATAGCAATGTTGTTTTCGCGAAAGAAAGACTGTAAGACGGTATGTTAACCTTAAAACTTATTTGGAATATTGAGCATAATTCTTTATGAACTTTTGTAGTTAGCACTGAAGACGGCGTAAAACTCGAAAATATAGTATGCTAGAAGCCAATATAATATATTAATCATCAGAACCAGAACCTTTTTACTTTATCATCCGTAGTATGACAACACTCCATATTTAGAAGCTTTCTGTTGAACCAAGGGTCCAAAGGAACTGGCGTTTTAGTCTTAGCGTTTTTGAAAGATATTGCAAATAAGCCGCTATATCTGGAATTTCGTCGAAATAGTTAAATAATAACTTAAAGTAGAGGAAATCTGAATAATTTATGACTATGACATTTTTTGGTTAAATTAATAGTTTAGCTACATGAGCAAATTCTATTTCATCGAGATCGCTCGTACTGCATATAAAGTAGTTAGCCAGGATTTGTCAGATATTGTGATTCTAATGACAGTAGGTAGTGTCAAATGCTGACGTTTTCAAATTACCTACTGTAAATATAATCAAAATGTCTCTAGTCTAGTACTAGTAGTTTTATTTTAATGCAGACATGGCCGATCTCGATCAAATAGAATCTCATGCAGCTATTAATTTTACTATTAATTTTATCTCTGGTATGATAAAGTCATGTGCCTGGCCACATCAGATTTTTTTTCTATTAGACAGCAGAAATTATCAGAAATGGCAACTATAATATTAATAAATAAAGACAATTTATAATAAATCTCCTTTCTTAAATTTTACTGTTTATTTTCTTAAGACCAAATGTACTATGATTTCATAAAGAAACCTATCTATGTCTATGTCTAATCTACAACAATTTTGTGAATAGGTCTACTAAATTTGAGGGTTGTAAAAGTACTTCCTCCTGATATACGACTGACTGCTCTGCAACTCGTTTCGGTAATGACTCTTCATTATTCTGCCAGCTACGTTCAATAATTGAAACTGGGCCCTAATAACGGACTAATGTTGAGGATGGAGGTAATTTCTTTCGGTCGTTCTGTGAGTAAGGCTTTGAGGAGCGTTAAATTCGATTTGGGAACGTCAGTTGGCGGGAAAGAGTTCGAAAAAGATTTTTGATTGGGCCAATTGTGTTATCGCCAACACCTCCGCCATTATTGAAAGGATGAATATTTCAGACCTAGCGTATAGATGTGGTGAATTTTGTTTTGTTTCTTCTAATACTGATCTAGAGCGAAAATATACACCATTGTTCAAGTAATTGAATGTTAAAAACCTCAAATGACTATTTAGAAATTATTTTTCTCATTCGAAATCAATATAAACCCTATAATTTTATAAATAAGTCTACTTATACGCCTGAAGATGTTAGAGACTTGAAAAACAATTAATTTGAAATACTTTTTAAAAAAGGCAAATTTAAGAAACTTAAGAAACTATTTATTATTTTCTACCTGCAAAAATTGGCATTTTCAGGTTTTCTTATCATATTGGGTTGAATGGTATTGTGAATATACAGAAATTATGTTTGTCCTTGACAGTTAATAATCTATAAAAGCGCGATTACCTATCAAAAGAATGCCTAATGAATAAATTAGAATAATGACGTCTAAATAATTAATCATAGGAAGCGACCCACATGCTTATACAAAGTGGCATTATGATTGTCCGACTTATAACTTTTTTATTTCGAAGTTAATTATTAATCTTTTGTGGTTACAGAGTATATAATATAAATGGGGCATATTTTTGGCTTAAACATGGAATATTACGTCTCGTAACTTGCGGCCATTTTCTACTTCGTAAGGCCAAGCTCTTTCCAACACATTTTCGGAAATCTTTCGTAAAAATGCAGTTGTAATGCCACGTATTTCATGGCGAATATTATTTTTCAATTGTCGAATAGTCGCTGGACTTTAGGTTATACTTGCTGTTTGAAATGATATGGTCACACATTTAATGCTTTGTTTGTGTTCTCTGTCGAAAATGTTAATAAATATTTGCTCCATTATCAATGGATGCTAAATTATCGATTACATTTTTTATTACTAAAATAATAACATTGCTTTATTACGTTTTACTTTTCAACAAATTAATTATGTTTTCTTATAATTTTCAGGTAAGCGATTGTGATGACATTACAGATGGCGCTAGGTACGTAATTTATAAAGTTTATTAGCAAATTAAGTCGATTATTTTCAAATATCTTATGGGATATTTCAGGCAGTAGCTTCATGAAAACTTGTAAACTGTGGAAAAATATAATGGCGCATCCGCCATTTATGATCTTTTAATGTAAAACGTTTTTTGGTAATAGGCAATAATAAACATTGCTGTCACTGATAACATTCACCAAAAAACTTGAACATTTCCAAAATTTAAGAATTCGCAATACTTTCTTTATAAGTCCTTTCACTAAATTATCCTTCCATCGGCGTAATCTTGCGTATCCTGTACACGCAGAAAATACGCAAACGACGAGAAAACGAAAAACTTTTGAGAGTTCGCTCAACCGAAAAATCAATTACTCGGTTAGCTCCGATAGAAAAAAAAACATATTTATGTATCCAAATTCTATATGATTTCCCAATATCCGTAATATTTTCCGATAGATTGCCTCCGCAGCCCTAAGGACTGCACCGCACCGGTCCTTCGAATCAGCATTCAGCTCGGTGGAGCGGTCCGTTCGGTCGGAAAATCCAGATGAATTGCCAAGATTGAGGTACACGTTGGCTGCCTGTGTAAGAGTTTTCCATTTTTACGTAATCGATTCGACCCGGCATTAACATTAAAGCTTAATACTCTGTGAAATTACCATACGTGCAAATGCTCGACTCGTACTTCTGACTTGATTTACTAGGAAATATCAAGAATTGTCTCAATATACAGGAGGCTAAATGTAAAGTACATTAATGGTATTAGGAAATGTAAATACACGTTTTTTTCCATATAGAAAAGTTGTAGGTAATCATTTGTTCTAAAGTAAGAAACTTTTTTAGTGGTTACTGTGTGTTTCAGAACGACGTGCCATACCAAACTTACCAACGTACCAACAGTCCTACCTCTCGAAAACGAGTTTTCAAATAAAGGCGTTATGTATTGTTCAAAATTGATGAAGCTTTCAGGGAAACCTCTTACATGAATAAGGAGTTGGGGTAGGTAAAAAATATTCTAAATTATTTTAGCGCTATGGTCCAATATTACCATTTGACTTTTAGGCAATCACCCTGGAAAATTTAGCTAACCTACGCCAATGGACTAAATTGCAATGTGGATTTTTGTACAATTTTTTATTCTCGGCATCACTTCTCGATTGTCGTCATGAACAATTTGTTAACAGGACTTGATTTTGTATTTGATATTCATGAATGAAAAATTTCAAACTTTAATTAAGCTTGCTGTTTTTTTGAAATAAAAAGGAGACATTTTTTAGATTTTCCTGGTGCTTACTTACTTGGTTACGTGACCGCAGTAACTGGCCAAAAAATAGGTTTTCTCCATAACCCGATATCATATTTTATGTGGTTTATTTCGTAAACCATATAACTGAGTTAGATTTGTTACCAAACAAAAAATATTTTATTAAATAATATCTATCCAATCATACCACAGACGGGTTAGGTTTTAATATGAAATTCTGAAACTGGGCGCAGGTATAACTATAAAAATTTACGTAATTAAAGTCTTCAAAATAGTTTATTTCAAAATTTCTGTTACGTCATATAACTAGGAAATTAGCCAAGACTGGTTATATTTAAAAATATAATAATATTATGTACCTACCATTGATTTTTCAAAATGCATGCATATGATTTCATAATTTTAATACAATCAATTAATACATCCTAACACTGTCAAAAACCCAATCTCCAATCTCAACCCAATATTTACTTAGATTTTTCTACTATCTTTACTATTTTCACAGGTGCAGTATTATAATACTCACTAGGTTTCAATTTTAAAACTATATCTGAATCTAAACCTTCAAAACTCACCGAAAAATGTACTAGTTTTTTTACCTTTTTTCCGTATTTTATAAAAGCACAGTTTTTTATAAAACGATGTTTTTTTGACGAAACAATTCACAAAAACATGTTTTAAAAATGTAATAAAAGATGTTTTAAATGACACACAAAAACCCTGCCTTAAACAGGGAATAAAAAAACAGGGGTTGCATAAAACATGATGGTTGAAAACAAACTATTTGTTTTAAAAAACTGTTTTAAACATAACAACCCTGATTTGCAGATATTAAATTATCAAGATTTAGGAATCTTCACGTCAAACATATGTTTTAACGCCCCAAAAGCACACTTATTTTAAACTAATTTACAATAAAAATCTGATGTGGCCAGACACATGACTTTATCACACTGCATATAAAACTAATGGTTTAGCTTCATGAGATTCTATTTTATCGAGATCGGTCGCGTCTGTATTAAAATAAAACTAGTCAGGATTTGACAGATATTTTCACGTCATTGACGGTAGCTATTGTCAATACTTCAGCGTTTGACACTACCTGCTGTCGTTAGAATGAAAATATTTGTCAAATCCTGGATAACTACTTTTATATTAACATTTATATAAACTATTAATTTTACCAAAAATGTCATAGACATAAATTATTCAGAGTTTCCTTTACTTTAATTTATTATTTAACTATTTTGACGAAATTACGGATATGTCAACTGTCAACTGTCAAAATCCTTGAAAAATGCTTATTAGAGTAAACATTGAGTTCCTTTGGACCCCTTCGAACAAAAAGCTTTTCAGCTCTAAGTTTGGTGATGAAACTTCTAAATATGACGTTTCGTCCCGATACCTTTAGTAGTTTCTCCGGAACAGGTAGCAAGTAATTGGAAATTTGTGAAATGTGATATCCACAAACAAAAGTATAATGATTATGGTATATTTAATAAATAGTAAAGTTATGATTTAAGTAATTTAAAAAAATATTTGTTGGTATCTTTATTTTAATACAAGGTCAGGTTTGACAGTAAACTACCAACACTAAATAGTTTTGAAAATTTATGAAAATAATACTGTTAACAGTTCTTTATTCTCAACACAACTTCTTTACAAATTAGGACATGTAAGCTCGACGGTATGTTTGACAGCTCATCTAATATAATAATAATTATTTATTTTCACATTCACATGGCAACGTAACTATGATCGGCACCATGATGATTGATCCTAACAACCAAACACCACGTTGCTATCGCTATCGCCACCTTGATGATCGATGATGCTAACACGGCCATTCTGACGTGTTTCGCTCTCGAAACAGCTACATCTGTGTACTACTTCCACCAGACTTGGCTGCACAGTTGACTTCATCATCTGAAATACATTCAATATAACGTTAGTCAAAACGATTTTTTTTGTACAGGCAACCAGCTGCCTGTATACTAGCCCAAACATGACTATTTTACAAATTTCCAATTTTAGTACAACTTTCAATACTTCAATACTAGACCAAGCTCAGAGGTTCGGGTCGAGCCCGCAACGTGTCTTGTCTAACTCAATTCCTAGACCAAGCTCAGAGGTTCGGGTCGAGCCCGCAACGTGTCTTGTCTAACTCAATTCCTAGACCAAGCTCAGAGGTTCGGGTCGAGCCCGCAACGTGTCTTGTCTAACTCAATTCCTAGACCAAGCTCAGAGGTTCGGGTCGAGCCCGCAACGTGTCTTGTCTAACTCAATTCCTAGACCAAGCTCAGAGGTTCGGGTCGAGCCCGCAACGTGTCTTGTCTAACTCAATTCCTAGACCAAGCTCAGAGGTTCGGGTCGAGCCCGCAACGTGTCTTGTCTAACTCAATTCCTAGACCAAGCTCAGAGGTTCGGGTCGAGCCCGCAACGTGTCTTGTCTAACTTGTCTATTCATCTACAAAGCCTAAACTTGACTACATTGCTGAAATAGAAACTACATTATTAATACAACTGCCAATAACCGCGATGCACTACCTGAATCAACAGCTTCATCGCTTTCTAACAGCTCAAGTAAATCCGACAAATGTTCTGACAATGTCCAGTCAACTGGCCAAGGCCTTAACTGTTCCTTGGCTGCCTTGACAATTTTATTCTTACCGACTCTCTTCATCTCATATCTACCTTGTGCGTTGATGGCAACTATCTCGTAAGGCCCCATAAACTCAAACTCCGCTTTTAATTGTTTTCTGAGTCGTGGTATTTAAAACCAATTGAATTTACCACAATGTACTCGGCCAGTCCTGTCTAACCCTCGTTTCAATACGAATGAAGCTCATTACAGTACGCATATAGCGTTCTACCTGACCGTTAGCTTTATGTATATCAGGACTAATAAAATCATAACGCGCCAAGCATCTAAGAGTGCATATTTATGAATTTTTAAAATTTAAGCCCGCATCCATGACTACACATTTTGGGGCACCAAACAGAAATAAAATGTTTCCGAAGATGTCACTGATTTCAGTGGCAGTAAATTGACAATATTTAGTAAAGGTATCAATAACAACTAAAATGTGTTTATAACCGTCTACCACTGGCAAAGGTCCTAGGCAATCTATATGGATCGTATGCATGGGAATATGGCTTATCAGACTAAACAGTGCTCAAAATATTTTCGGACAAATGCTCTAAAATTGGGAAACCAAAAGTGCTTTCGAATTGAATCAAGCGTCTTGTCGGTACCTACGTGACGCTGTTCATCATGGAACAAACGCAACAACCCTAGTCTCGGCACAATACCTAACAACTTTCTTTTTGTTGGGCAACAGTGTTTGGTGGCAATGCAAACCGTTCTTTTCAACATATTGGTTATAGTCAACCCTACCTTCACGTAACGCTGTCAGAAGTTGTTGAACTTCGGCATTAGCCTTTCGCTCTATGTGCAACCAGCTGTCACGATGAGAAACTATTGACCGAAATATGATTACGACTTCGAAACTTGCGATAAATAATTTTAAAATTAAAATCTTGTAAGTCCATCACCTTGCAATACGGGGAACCATTTCCATTTTACGTTCTGTAGCTTTCACGCAATTACAATCAGTGATTATACAAAACTCAATTCCAAATAAATCAACTCTGAAATGTTTTAATGCATTAACAATTGCCAAAGTCTCTAACTCAAACGAAGGGTATTTGGATTCTGCAAGAGTGGTGCGCTTACTGTAATATGCTACAACTGTGTTTTGGCCGTCATGTTTTTGCATAAGTACTGCAAAAACTGACGCACTTGCTTTACGTTTCTGCAGAATTTACTTTAGTGAGTACTTCTACTTTACGCGAACCTGGACGTTCTTATCAGATGTCATAATATGTCATGTCTCAAGTAATCGATCTTTGAATGTAGAAAGAAACACAGAAACACAGATATTTAAAGAAAAACCTGCAACTTTCAGAGATTCTAAAACTAGTTCGAGAGATTGTAGACCCTCTTCTACAGTCATAGAAGGAATGAAAATATCATCAAGATGCACTAAAGCAATCGTGTCTAAGTTTACCTAAGGCTTTACTAATAGCTCTTTCAAACAAGGTGGGAGCATTTGTCAAACCGAACGGCATAATCATAATGTTCATGTGACCAATCCGGTGTGACTAATCGGAACTTGGTGAAACCCGTAAAACATATCCAAGGGCGTAAAAATCTTTCCGCCACCTAACTGAGCTAGTTGATCATCTATTCTAGGTAAGGGGTGCCTATCTTTAATTGTGTGACAATTTAGTTCACGAAAATCGACTACCATTCTATAAGCACCATTTTCATTTTACCAACAAAATTGGACTCGAGTATGGAGAATTGCTTTCACGTATAACATTATTTCGCAGTAAATCTTCAATTTTTGTTTTAACCTCAAATCTCTCCTGTAATGCCAGTCGATAAGGGCGCCGACATACAAGAAAATTAACAATTAAGTTTATGTCCAACGAAGTATTGTTGACGCAAGACACTTGTACCACTCGCAATCATACCAATATATTTGTTTAACATTGCTGTCAACCGGCTGAGATGAATTTCTGGTACATTATAATTAATATGAGTCTCATTATCAGTGACGCGGAGTATACCAGGAAGTTAACGCCTAACAATATTCGTTCCCTCTCTGTCAGTAACCGCAGCAATCTGCCTGTTTTGAAATAAGTCACTCCACAATCGCGTCATAATCTAAGCATTAGTCGGGGAGTATCAAAAATGTCAACTTGAAGCATCGACCAGTTATCTTTACATCAGCTGTAAATTTTGATTTCGATTTCAATTCACCCGGAGTAATTCCGCACAGCAATATTTGACATTTTTCGACCTTATGACAAAGATGTTCGTAAAATTTACTGGCTCCCGTGTCAACAATACCCACACAAAATTGATTATCGATTTTAATCACTACCGGTACTACTGTCTTATTGGAAGATACTAAATTAATCTTCTTTCGATCATCGGTGCCGCGTTTGATAAAACACCCGCCTTCCTTATGCCCGATTTTTAAACAGAAACCACACTTGTGTGCTTTATAATCGGTAGTTGAATTAGATACTTACGAAGTAGACAAAGGACTTGAGCGATAAACATTGTTATTACTCAAAAAATGACGATGGTAGCCTTTATACTTATTTGAACGCAAAAACTGACAGTTACGTTTTATATGCCCGCGTTTACAGCAGTGAAAGCACACACGTTCGGACGAAAGATTATTATCATTGCGCACATTTTGATCCTTACGTGCCCTCTTTACCAGTGGTTCCCTGCTCTTACACGACTCTGCAATGGGTTTAGTTATTGTACTTATGCAACTCACCAAATCTGAAATACTAGGAAAACATGCATCACCAAGGAATCACGAATTTTATACTCAGAAATTCCAAAGATGATCTATTCTATTAAATCTTCTACACACCACTGAGCTCTAACATTTTTTAGCATCGCTAACTTATGGTGAACGTAACTGACAAATGTATTACACATAGAACTATTAAAATTAGCAGCTTCGCACAGTAGTGTGCCAAGAATTCTTTTTCTAGGAAAACCTTCACGATTTAGCATCATTAGTAAGGTAACTTCCCACCCTCACTACAACTTGAAGATCTGACCAGCTAAACTCCTCCTTTATATCCTGTATTTGTTGAAGCCAGGTTTCAGCGTCATCTCTTTCAGGTCTGAAGATCGGCAGGTCCACTTGTTCACTATTGGGTCTGACCGACCGAAGAAGTTCTAGCAGCGTTTCGTACATCTTCTACGGGCAGGCGTAAAGCACGTTATCCCACTTCTGATGTTAACAGTTCTTTATTCTCAACACAACTTCTTTACAAATTAGGACATGTAAGCTCGACGGTATGTTTGACAGCTCATCTAATATAATAATAATTATTTATTTTCACATTCACATGGCAACGTAACTATGATCGGCACCATGATGATTGATCCTAACAACCAAACACCACGTTGCTATCGCTATCGCCACCTTGATGATCGATGATGCTAACAATACATTATAATAAATAATACTGTAATTTTTCCTCAGGTCGGTTGGAAATAAATATCTTACGTTATCTGATGCTTAGCCAACCTAGATTTGTGCGGTATACAACATATTACAATCGCAAATCAATCATAACTATCAAAAAGTTCTTTTGTTTGATTATCTTTAAGCTACCTCAGAACGATTATGATTTTTTTTAATCTACTTTGTTGACATTTATTTCATAATAATCCAGAAACAGTCATTACAAGTGGTTGTCAAAATGGTTTGGATGTAGATCATAATCAAAAACTGTAATAATATACCTAGCGTTACATACGCGTTACATACACAAAGCATACGCTTGTGTTAGTACGTCCTTGTGGAACGCCCTGTATGCATGAAAATTTTTCTTGCTACAGCGGGAATGATTATCTTAAACTTTTCTATATAGAAGAAACATGTAGTTGGATGGCTAATTGTTATTAATGCACTTTGCCTCGAGCACCTGTACGTATCTTACACCTGTACACAATAATGGCGGAGGCGAGGGATATATTCAAAATTAATTACATTCTGCTGGATTTCAGTTAAGTTTTATTCTCCTCTCCTTTCTAATAGTTTATAAAACTCTTCAACCTTCTTACTACTCTGTTACTCAGTTTTTCTGCAACATCCAACAAGATTACAGTAGCTCTGAGTGGAATAAGCGTTTATTTTCCCTGATTTTAATTCAAGTTACAACAAAGTCTACACACAAAGTTGGCTGCTTGCTAGAGCCATCCTTCACTTGGCGAAACTTTTTCCTGCGATTGTTTTGCACGATTATGGCGGGGCGGAACGTCCCCCCGCCCGCAGCCCCTCTGCAGAGATTGTTAAAAACTTGCTCGGACGGAATAAAATCTATCTCTTTGTCATGTCCTTGATTATTTTTTCGCTGTCTCGCGGATAAACAACTTCTACCATTCTTCCGGGACCGGCCAATGTTCGCGCTTTTGTTTCGCCAACTTTTTTTTTGTTTTTCCAGCCATTCAGCCAGCTATTGTTTTGCCCGCTGATAAATATATAGGGAAAGAGTGAAAAGAAAAATACTATACTATATACTGTATGTTTTTTTTTTTTCGGATTTAATTTTTTTATTAATAAATTAAGTTCGAATATAATTTAAGATTATATTTTAGATAACAATATTTTGGAGACTGTGGCGAACTTAATAATAAAATTATAAACCCCTAACCACAACAAGTATTTTAGAACCTAAATACGTATTTCAGCAACTATGTTGCCATCTTCAGTAGAACCTAAAAAGAGGAAAAGAGAGATTAGCACTTCATAGTATCTTTACTGGATATTGTCCAAGCAAATCACTAGTGGAAGTGACGTCCATGTTAAAAATTACCCTATATATATATATATATATATATATACCCATTTGTTGTTCACACCTCACTGAATTTTGATCATTGAAGCGTAAAAAACAAGTTTTAATTAAAGCAGGTCAAACAATGGCGAACAAGGTATAGGACCCCTGCCTGCATTTATTAATTTATCTCTATTCAAGTGAATAAAGATACTTTCCAAGCTGTTTAGTTCCCTATTATTTGACACAGCTTTTACAAGTTTTAAGTCATCTACAACTACTTTATGACCTGTGTCTAAAATATGTTGAGCCACACTAGATTTTTCAAAACGATTATATTTAAAATGAGCTACATGTTCTTTGAACCTAGTTAAAATTGTTCTTCTAGGCTGGCCTACGTATTCTTTTTCACAGTCATGACATTTGATACAATATATACCAGTTTTATCAAGTACATCTACCTTATCCTTTGGGTTTCCAAGAAGGTTTTTTATGCTATTATGAGTCGAATATGCTATACAGAGATTTTGTGATGTAAAAATACTTCTCAAACCCCTTGTATATGCACAATCGAACGGTATTTTAACATATTTCTTCTTTTCTACAGACAAAGTATTTAAAGTAGATATTTGATTTACATACATTTTTTGATTCTGCTTCTTAATCATTCTATCAACTATTTTCTCAGGGTACCCATTATGTATGACAACATTCTTAATAAACAATAATTCTTCCTGATATCTATCTGCGGACAATGGCAATTTCAATAACCTATTTACTAAACAACTAATAAAAGACAATTTTTGTTGAAAAGGATGCTGCGAATCATTAGGGATAAACCTGATTGTGTTAGTATCTTTCCGATACATGTCAATTTCTATTATATTTTTGCTATTCCTGACTACCAGAGTGTCTAAAAATGGAAGTTGGCCGTTAACTTCTTGTTCTACAGTAAAGTTAATGGTGTTGAATTTAGAGTTCAAAACGAGAAGAAAATCTTGAATACTGCACTTCTTGGTGTCAAAAATGGCAAAAATATCGTCGACATACCTAACCCAAGTCTTAGGGAAATATGGTGCTATAGACTTTACATTGGTTTCAAATCTGCTCATAAACAAGTTGGCAATAAAAGGTGAGAGACAGTTACCCATTGCAGTTCCCTCAAGTTATTCAAAAAACTTTCCGTTTATTTGAAAACAATTTTGAGACATACAAAGGGCAGTCAATCTTACATATTCATCTATTTCTGACGGGTCAAAGTTGTTATTACTCAATAATTCCCTAAGAAACTCCAAAGTTTCCGGAATAGGCACACTAGGAAACAGTGATGCAACATCAAATGAAATCAACAATTCGCCATCCTCTAATTTTACATTGTTAACCTTATTAATAAACTCCAATGAGTTATTAACAGAGAAGCTTGGTTGAGGAACATGAAGTGCTAATCTCTCTTTACCTCTTTTTAGGTTCTACTGAAGATGGCAACATAGTTGCTGAAATACATATTTAGGTTCTAAAATACTTGTTGTGGTTAGGGGTTTATAATTTTATTATATTTTTGATGTTAATTCTGAAAAAAGGATACTGAAAACAATTTACAAAGTGTGTACATATTTAAAAAAAGGTTCCGGTCATTCTGTATGTCTACAGACATGGGCGTATCCAGGCGGGGCTGCCCACCTTTCGTATTTTGTTATTATTTTTCTTGCATAGCATTCTATCCCTTACGGACACTGGCGTGGTTATTTTTATTCAGAAAGGAACGATCCCCCAAACCGTTTCCAAAGCCAAAAAAACGGGGACACGACGTATTTTTTTGGAAATTTTGATTTTTAATGTTGCCTATCGAGGCTTAAAATTAAAATACGAAAATTAAAATGCATAGGAAAAAGACATTTTTGGTATTTTTCGAATAATTGTTCAGGGTTTGGGAAATTTTTGCAATGCAATTTTGAACTACCCTATAATGGACACTCTTCCCCCATACGGCGAGACAAATTTAGAAAGCTGCCCCCCCCCCTTCCGATTCGGGCTGGATACGCCCATGTCTACAGGGTATTTTAAATTCGTATTTTTTTTTCAGAAAACCTCAGCACTTTTTTAATAAATAAAACGTATACCAGATACGCTCAAAACTAGCATGTAAAAGCTCTTACCGTGCAAGTACATAAAAACTCTCTTTCAGGTTATATCCTGTAAATTAATTAAGTTCGAATGATCAAAGGATTGCGTACGCTTTCAGTACTTTCAGCCACTTTTCAGGAGTAACTCGTTAGTTTTAAGTACTTAATTTACTGCACGTATACTTACATAAAAAAGCAGACAATTTTCAGGCATATCCTTTCAGAAATATACTTACAAAAAAGAATTTCATAGATTAAGTTCATAGTGTGGATTATTATAATTTTAAAAGGATCGTGTGAAGTTTGGCTTTAAATTAACCATCGCGGTCGGGAATTTAAAAATAAAAACAGTTGAGGCACGCGGAGTAATTTCACCATCCCTTTGAGTTTAACAAAAAATTACCACTTTGTGTTCGGAACAAGTTATTAATTAAATACAGATGTGCTGGGAGCATATTGGCCGACATTTTACAGCATCAAAGCAAGCCAGGTAGAAATAGGGCGATGGTTGGGGTTGAAAGGGGGTAAAGCGCGCGTGCAGGGTGGGTTTAGGGGTTGGGGGAGGAGGGGGTGCGACCGTGTTTTTTCCTCGTTAACGCAAATACATAAATCTCGCCGGTAAAAGAGGAAATCAAACGAATTTTTCGGTTTACTATTTCGAAATAGTATTAAGTCGAAATTACGACTGTTTTTTTCTTCGTGTGATATAAAATATGTCAATTTATGCAAATTATATTTAGATTCATTATTATTATTATTATTTTTATTATTATTATTATATGCTTACTTGAAAAATGTAAATTTGTGTTAAAAAAAAGGTTTTTCTTCATCATTTTGTGCAAAATATCTTTTTGTTATACAGGATTTAGCCTGTGAAAAAAAAAACTACGGTTTTGCAGACATTGTCTTACAACTCTGTCAGAAAGTCACCAAAACCAGTAGGTAGTGGATTGATTATGTTGAAAAAAATTGAATTTGCTAAATAAGGTTGATGATATGTAATAATTGTTTAACATTTTCAAATCGGGTGTTCTTGAGTTTTTATATGGAACATCCTGTATGTATATTATTTATTAGCTGCAATGATCCTTAACCCTCTTCAATATATACATATTTAGTAGGAAAAACGAAATTTGGAACCAATTTAACCAGATATATCCTTATTAAAGTATTACGGTTATCAAGATTTTCACACTATATTGGAAATATTATAGTGAGCTCAGCCCAAAGTATGGAAACATGACAAAATCTCAAGAACGGTTTGCTATTTTAAAAGTCCTCGAACACGTCGATTTATAATTATCAAAATACACCTGATGATACCAAATTCATTTTTTTACCTTCAATTGTTTTTAATAGATGATGTCATCGATATTTTTTTAAGTGTCTTAATTGTCTTAATACTAGCATAACATTTGTATGGCCTTACATCAGAATTTTTTCGAGAAAGGGACAATTAGAGGTTATGAAATAAAAGTGACAAGATCTCCGGAACGACTTGATCGAATTTAACGAGATAGTGGAATTAAGGTTTTTGCAACCATGTGAAGTCACTGGCGTTATTAGCATTGATGCAACGTTTACAGGTCCTGAGATAGAACGTCAACCTCTTGAATTTGAAATAGAAAACCTGGTATATTTTTACATTTTCTGTTACAGTCTTCATTATTGTATCAAAAACATCTAAAAATTAACAAAAGCCTTTATTACTTAGGTCTAAAAATTAACAAGAAAAACTGATTACAAAAGATTATTACATTTTCTACTGCATCTGCTCCAGTTGGTTTATGAGTCTTCTCCAACCATTGACAAAAACACATTGTTTTAAATTTGATCGGTCTATTTTTTGTTTGTTATTTTTTGTTATTAATTTTTTCTTTGTTAATTTTTAGACCTACATAATAAAGGTTTTTGTTAATTTCTAGATGTTTTAGATATAATGCTGTAACAAGCATAATAACATTGAATATGCAATGGAAGACTGTAACTGAAAATGTCAAAATATACAGGGTTTTCTATTTCAAATTCCAAACTTTCAGATTATAGGAGATTTTATCACTTTTATTTCATAACCTTCAATTGTTCCTTCAATGTCTTATGTAAGTAAGACCAAAAAAATAATATGTTACCATTAAGACAATTAAAAGATCTGTCAAATTCATTAAAAAATATAGGGTTGTCATTTAAAAAAAAGCGATGACGTCGTCTGTTAAAACAATTGAACGTAAAAAATAACTTGATATCATAAGGGGTATTTTGATAACTATAAGTCGACGTGTTCGAGGATTTTCAAAATGGCAAACCGTTCTTGAGATGTTGTCATGTAACTATACTTTACACGATCACTGTATATATTTTTATTAATCCATTAGTAAAAAGAATTTCTAAAAAATTCTATTTCGTTGATTTTTACAAAGACCTAAAATTTACAGTATCACAATTCAATTCATGTTTTCCTCAAAAGCCAGTTGAGCTAATGCATACCTTAATTTACTAGTCTTTATGTCTGATTTATGTAACGAAATTCATGACAACAAGAAGATGAGGTTGAATAAACAACTCCAGAATTGAAAACCAAATGCGTTTTATCTTTAACAAATAAAAACGACTGTTAATTTTTAACAAATTATATTTTGCGGATCGCAGTATTACATTTTAGTATTTTAGCCATTTTAGCCATTAATTAATATCTAAAAAAGAAACTGGAACTGTTTCTTTTTAAACGGTAAACTAAAGATTTTGTTTAAAACTATTAAAATAATCTAATGTATTTACAATTTGGACCACAAGCAACGAACAAATAATGTAATCCAGGTACTTGTCAATTAATGCAAATTGAAACAGTAATTTTGGGATAATGTCATCTAAAAGCTTATCCAGAATAACTATGGCCAAAATGGGAGAAATCGGAGACCGTATATGAGCTACATCTATTTGTGTAAAAAAAAATTACAAATGAAAAATAATTATTATTTAAAATTAATGTAATCACACTAAAAAAGTAAAGTATTAGTTTTCTCACAGCCTATTACTGAATATATCCAATCTTCTCTGGTATTATAAACAAATAATCCCCTACAAATGTCACAGTAAGTTAAACTTTAGGTCACCACATAGTGAATACCCACACCACCCTATCCCCGTCTTTCCCCCAGCAACTTCCACAGTCATCACTACATTCGACTATTCAAGGTGACACAAACTGTTTCTCTTGCAAACAAACTATTTCTTCACGAAAGTTCCAAAGTCGTTTTACACACTTTAAGCCGTTTATATCGAAAATCGAATACCGGACGGCGGTATAGCGCACCCACACGAACACACACGTAGTATACTCGCACAGTAAAGGTTGTGGTGTATTGTCCTGGAAACCGACTGCTGGCTCAAGCCGGTCTTAAAAGCACTCAACGGCTGCGCCCTTTCCCACACACGTTCGGGGACAATGCGCTCAGAAAATCAGGGACTGCAAGGGACCACAGCGGACCTGTAATTCCCTATGATGCTGGGGACATTTAATTGAACGTGAAGTCGCACCACTTACATATTTAGGGCTGAATACAGTGGCTGGAATCAATGGTACTCGAGAGCAATCGACCGTGTTGAGGATAGGGTTTTTGAGATATGGATCTAATGCGATAATGTGAGCGATTGTTGATAGCAGGACTGATTTCTGTTCAAAATAATAAGACACATGTGACACATGTGTTTTCTCTTACACATGTAACAGTGCAATTTTTGCACTAAATTGTTGATAATATTCAAAATTTTTCAATTCGAGGCCTATGTCTGGGTTCTATTGATCGTAAAGATAGACTATAATTGATATATAATATAATAGAGAATGTAAAAATTAGAATAATAGCTAAAAGAAAAACACCGTCGCCTCCACCATTTGTGAATAAGCGCAACATCCCAGTTATAGCGTCTTAAACTTATACCGTCTTCCCTGACAATACACTTTTCAATTCGAGACATGTTTGGATTCTATTGATCGTAAAGGTAGAATATAATAAATATATAATATAATAGTGACTGTAAAAAACTGTAAAGACTGTAAAATAATAGGAAAAAGGAAATCACCGTCGCCTCCACCATTTGTGAATAAGCGAAAACTTCCAGTTATATCGTCTTAAAATCATAAAATCTTCTTTGACAATAATTTTTTCAATTCGGGACCTATTGGTCGTTAGTATAGATGTTAGTGTAGATAATGTGAACTGTTGAAAGGCACTCAAGGATATACAGAATACACAGATATTGATCTAATGCGGTAATGTGAGCGATTGTTACTAGCAGGACTGAGGAAAATGGGAAACACACTCAGTAATATTGTAAGCTGATTGCATGCTGGACTAGTTTCTGTTCAAAATAATAAGACCTATTCATTCTGTTACACATGTGTGTATTTACAGTGGTAAAGTTTATTTCGTTACAAATATCAATTGAATGTTTTAAATTCAGTTTTATCTGAAGTTAAGATACATGTGCAATTAATAATAACAATAACAAATGTAAATATTCACATCTCTGTGTTTCTTGTATTGTCACATAATATCAGCTTGTGGCTTTGGAATCTTGTACTAAGGAATGTGTCACCACCCCTAAAAAACGCGACAATATTGCATCCTTCTGAATTTACCGTACAAGACAGGTCAATAATAACAGTCAGATAGATAATATTTCTTTCCTGATGGTATCTTTACGACAAATGCTCCCCCACAGTTCAATTCTTAGGCAATTTCCTCGTTTTTCCTGTATCACTCGAGAAATATTTCTCGCTCCCCTTCTTGTAGCTTTTCTGGTTGAAGCTGTTGTTAGAATTCGTAATCTAAGAACACCTATACCGGGCCTTTTTCTTCTTTGTTTTGTGTATTTTTTTTTCAAGGACCACACTGTCTTCTCTGACAATAAATTTTTCAATTCGAGACCTATGTTTTGGTTCTATTGATCGTAAAGATAGACTATAATACATATATAATATAATAGAGAATGTAAAAATTAAAATAATAGGTAAAAGAAAAACACCGTCGCGTCCACCATTTGTGAATAAGCCGAAAATCCCAGTTATAGCGTCTTAAAATCATACTGTCTGACAATAAATTTTTCAATTCGAGACCTATGTTTGGGTTCTATTGATCGTAAAGGTAGAATATAATAGATATATAATATAATAGTGAATGTTAAAATTAAAATAATAGGAAAAAGGAAATCACCGTCGCCTCCACCATTTGTGAATAAACAAAAAATCCCAGTTATATCGTCTTAAAATTATATAATCGTTTTTGACAATAATTTTTTCAATTCGAGACCTATTGGTCGTTAGTATAGATGTTAGTATAGAGAATGTGTTGAACTGTTCAAAGGCATTCAAGAATATTCAGAAATAATCCCCCTGCATTCTTTGTAGCTTAAGTAACACCAGATTATATTTAATCAAATCACTGTAACATTATGTACTCTAACTTAATGCGAAATTTTCCATCTCTGCTTCCGCCTACTACCATTCTGATCTAATCGCTGCCCGGTGATATCCCTCTATAATAACGTAAGATTATATTCCCAATTTCCCGGAGATAATTGCTAAACTGCATTACTGGGCCCGTTTGATGGCATTAAGCCCGGGCGGTATCGAGTTATGCTAGTTTTCGAGAGATTGTCCCGCCAGGTCATATAGTAATTTGCCATCCCCCTTACACCTACCCCTCCCCCACCCTCTGCCTATAGCTGGATCCAGTCGGCGACTCCTAAAACTTTATAATCGCTTTAATCCACCCCATTTAAACAGTCTGCTTATTGTGATGGAAAGCATGGTTGCCTGCTTCCCTTCTCGCAAATTGACGCAAAGTTATTTTTGCCGTCGCGTCGTTTTTTTTTTTTTAATTTTAGTTTCCGGTGTTTAAATATTAACTAACAAATAAGGGGACTCCATCAAAATTTAGAAAGATTTTGACAACTGCGCTCAGCGGTCGGTCAAAGTTATTTCGCATACGAATCATCCGTCGCATACAATTGTCAACCTTCTCTGGTGCTATGCTCATCACTACACAAACACACCCACTTTAAGCTTCCACAATCCAAAGCCGTTGGCGTTGTTTTATCACCAGTTTTAGCACAACTGCGGTAGGCTGTTGACGATTTTTTTTCGCTGAACATGGTCGGACCCCGTAGTACAAGTAAGTTCAACGATACGCTAAAAATGTATTCAGACCATCTCAGCGGCGTCTTGGCGATAACTTCCAGCACCCTTACCTACGACAAACTTCCAAACTCAAATACGCTTTAGCGAGAATATTAAATTGGCCGAATGTCTACCTTCCAACCCCACCAACCCTAACCATCGGGGTTTTTCTACATCCGACTTTAGCGAACCATTACAGAACCCCTTTTTACCGACCGTTCAATCGACCCGTTCCAACGGATTCCGCCCGCTAAATGAATTACCAATCTAACTGTTTAGGGGTATGCACCCTCCCACCCTTGCTAACAAATCTACCCCTGAATACGGTTTCTTCGTTTTGCCTCGATATTCGTGGAAATACGGTGTGTTTACTTATAAGGAAAACTCCTGATTAGGTAGTCGAACGTCTGGCTGGACTTGTAGGAATTTCTTAAACGGAAGGGCTTGGAAAATCAATAAATTGTTTACTTCGATACCAATGTCTGGGTTTTAGAGATCGTAAAGATAGAATATAATATAATAGAGAAGGTAATAATGAAAATAATAGGAAAGAGAAAACTCCGTCGCCTCCACCATTTATGAAAAAGCGAAAAATTCACGCAAAATTTTGTCTTGAAATCAAAATATTCTCTGCCAATACATTTTCAATTCTAGACCTATGGTATATAACAGATATATAATATAATAAAGAATATAAAAATTAAAATAATAGGAAAAAGAAAAACTCCGTCGCCTCCACCATTCGTGAATTAGCGGAAAATCCCAGGTACAGCGGCTTAAAGTCGTAAAATCTTCTCTGACAATAAACTTTTCAATTCCAGGCCTATGTATGGGTTCTATTGATCGTAAATATTGAATATAATAGATATATAATATAATAGAGAATATAAATTTAACAACAAAACAAAAAGAAAAACACCGTCGCCTCCGCCATTTATGAATAATCGAAAAATCCCAGTTATAGCGTTTTAAAATCATAAAGTATTCTCTGTTATAATTTTTTCTTGACCAATGGCGTTTATATCGGCTAGACTGTGGGGGGAAGGGGGAATGTAACCGAACACACTTGCAGCCTCAATTATTTTCCGGAAATTCTTCATTAAGCGGATTGTGTGTCTAGATGGCGCTGGCATGCCAACCTAAACGGTCACGCCATCTACACGAAATTTATCGCGCGTTTAATTAATGCAGACTGAGCGCACTTGTTTCGTCGACGACAAGCTCGTGCAGCAGCGACGCCGGCGGGATTACGCGACACTAAAATATTGCACAGTTTAAATATAACACAGTTAGCCGAAGCGATGTAAAAGCCAAGCCTGTTTTTGTTTTTGTTTCGCATTACTTTTACCATACTATATAATATGTAAAACTTGTTTACAATTGTTACTGGATTAAAAATTTTAAAAAATCATATACATTTTATTGTTCCAGTTAACTCGTGGTTTAGAATTAGGCAACACGTATTTTCAGAAAATATGGAAAAATGTATTTAAAAAACAAAAAGGCACATTCAACTGAATTGTAAGGAACAATTTTCCAATTCTAAAAAGAATAACACTATACTTTGCAAGTGAAGTAGTAAAGAAAAAACGTGACAAACAAAGGAATAGAAAAGATTATGCAGAGTGTAGAGTTTGCATAGTTTTGTTTCAGTTTTGATCAGCTGCACGTCAAAAATTGTTATTAATGTTAAAAATGTATCGGTAGAACAAAGACCAAAGTAATTATATCAATTGCTTGTCATTGGATTGGGGAAATTTTGCACATAGTGTAATCACAAAGTTTTTGCCGACTCAGTTTGCTCAGTTGGCGATCAAAAATATTATTTAATTACTGTAAATATTTATTTATATCCCTCTTCGTCTACTGTAAAGCAAAAATACCATATATCAATATCACAATCGATATCTAAGATATGCGGACTGAAAGGTGTGAAGAAAAATTTAATATATATGTGACGGATCGGGTATAGTTTAAGTGAACGGGAAATATTTCTTGCAAATAGAATAGAAACTTCATCGTTCGTTGATTTGCATATATCAATGGAAATGAAGGTTGTAAGCGATTCAGCGCCGCTGCGATGTATAAAAGTTTCCCTGCAATTTCTGAATCAGGGCTGATTTTGTCTGAAAAGCCGCTTGCGTCCGTATGCCAGCTAGAAGAAAATTCTTACAACCCCTAATAAACGTTTCTAAACTTGATATATTGAAACTATTATCCTCATCGAATACACAATTTTGATGTAATAACGAAATAGGAGCTAAAATTTACATATTTTATGTACTAGTGATAGTGAATTATGGTGTAGACTGTAGATTTAAAAAAATTATTAAAACATAGTGATGTAAATTTACGTCAGCGATCGACAATACCCATCTCTACTACTTTGATAAAAATATGAGGATTGTCGTTATCCTAGTGTAATAAGTAGCTCCTGACTTCTATTGCTACTACACCAAAATTAAAAAAAAAACATAGTGATGGAAATTTACGTCACCGATCGATAATACCCATCTCTAGCACTTCGATCAAAATCTAAGGATTCGTCGTTATCCTTGCGTGACAACATGCCGCTGGGTTCTACAGCTGCGACACCAACCAATCCTACAGAAATATGGTAGCGCCCGCTTTTGGTAAGGAAAATTTCATTTGCCGCAATTAGTGGCGCTAAAAGAGACGCTATTAGTACGTCAACGGTTTAATTAACATGGCCGCTTTGATGCGGAGAGTACGCGAGCGCGCGGTTTACTTCGTACCGAAATTGCGACAACGCAATGCAACGTGGGTAAAGGGAATTCAATATTTATGCAATTTGCGGGTCCAACGATGCCGAACAATGAGCGAATGTGTTATTCGTTCGCCCGTAGTCCAAAAATGGTGCAGTTTGATGGGTATTTGCTTCATGGTTAGAAGTTTTTGTTTATGGCGCAGTCGGTAGGATATCGGATTACTTTTTTTTGTATCTACACACTAGTTTCGGTCTGTGAACGGCAGAAGTATCAGTAACTGTATGTGAACGTTCGATTTTAATGTAATTTGGTGGAATTATACTATGTAACACGATTTTTTGACAGGAATAAGTATTTGTAAGCACAATTTTGAAAACATATTTTTCCTGTTTTAAGTTTTATTAAAATTCGTTACATGATTTTACAAATAACAAAAATTTATTTTATCTAGTAATTCGAGAATTGACCGTGATGACAAAATTAAATATGGTGTAATTTTGAACATTTTCATAAATTCTTTCGACCTTTAATATCGACGGAACAACTTACATAAAAAAATAAGACGTATTTTAATAATAAGTGGACATCTTTGTTATGTTTAAGTGTTGTAATAAGTAATTGCGATAAGTATGTTTTATTTTTCTTTTCCAAATATACTAGTACACTTAACTGAGTTGTATTATACAAAAATAAAGAGAAATGATAAAATCAGACACTTGTGGTACATTATTCCGACAAATAGAATCATTAAAATAAATATTGTAAGTGTTTTAAATATTGTTAAATAAGATTTATTATTAAAAAATGTTAAACATTTATTTTTTAACGTTTTCAATGAAACACAGTAAAAGATAAGTCCTTAGTCTTCTTCAGTCTGCCCTCTCTCCCTCATCTGTATTTTAATGCTTCTTGCATCTGGATTTTTTAGTGTTTTTCTTGGTTTTTAATCTGTTCCTTTCTCGCTTTCTTGCTTTTTTCTCGAGAATTATTTCCTTCTTTTTATTAACAAATATTCTTTCCAAGTATTAGATAATAATGTTATAGAAGAACATTTCTTTTTACTTTTGGAATTTAGGACCGTTTCTGAATTTGGAACATTTGCCTTACAGAGCAACAAATTGTGGTTATTTTATTCATCTGCTTCGTCCTTTAAAAAGGGTTGGCAATGGTGCCGAAAACAATGTTCGAATATGTCATTTGTAAACGCAAAAAATAAATAAAAAGAAAAATATAATAGCAAATATAAATAAGAAGAAAAATCCCACTTATGACAGCTTAAAATCATAAAGTTACAACAACAATAAGGTGCATTTTAATGTTAAGGTAAAATTTATTTTACGTATTGCAACGTTAGATATCTTTGTTAACTTGTTAATTCCATAATTTCATAATTCTGTTTTATGTTATGATATGTCATATAAAATGTTATGCGAAACTGTACTCTTGCCGGATCGCTTCTGAATATTTTGATTTTGTGATTAACTTAATTTTTTTTAATCTGCAATACGAAGCAAGAAATGAAATGCATCAATTATTGAGATTTTTCTTGCATTACTCAACTAATGAGGACAGAAATATTGTTAAAAAAAGCATTACTTTATTGTAAAAGAACTGGGTTTGTTGGTGAAACATTTTAAGCAATGAAGTTCGCAAAAACGTTTTAATAACATATTAGATCTCCTCGTGCTCTATCAGCAGCTATCATGCGGTTATTCATTGAATTAATTAAGTTAATGTTAATACTTTGTGGGATGTCCCATCGTTCTGTTACCGCCTTTTTTAGCTCTGCAATGGTCCTAGCAGCAGAAACTGTGGCTTGATCTTTTCACTTAAGGTGGGATTCGAAATGAGTAGGCAACCAAATAAACCTCATAATTTGGAGGTCAGTATTTCGTGGTATTTCACCGAAATGAATAGGTATTTCCATTCAAATTATACGTCGAACAGAACTTGAATCCTTTGCCGATAATACAAAAAATTTCCGGCTCAATTCTGTCGGGTCTAGGTGACGGATTTTACGATTGTTTATGGCTATGCCGTAGTCTTCTTCCGTTCAACAAAAAAAGCGTCGATATTCACAGAATTCATCACCTATGACAGAAATGAACCGGATATTTTTTGTATTATAGGCAAAGGTTTCAAGTTCTGTTCGACGAATAATTTGAATGGAAATACCTAATCATTTCGAAGCCAATCTTAAACTTCTCTCATAGAGGCTCGTTCTAGTTTTTAGAATAAAACGCATATTTTTAGGTTTTCGGCCTAGTTTTTTGCAATCTTTGACAAATATATGATCATTTTTTTATTTTAAAAAACTCATTTTTTGCAGAACTTACTCCAGTGTCTACGCAGCTTCATACGTACTGTCCTCGATAGCAAAGGGTGCGCAACCACCCCCCATTTCGGAAATGTTGAACCTATCGCCGCCGCATATATATATATATATCAGATAGAGTGACGTCAGCGAATTAAATATTTTAGCATGCGAGTGCCGCCCCTCGCTCGCGAAAATTTATCGTTTTCACTCTGAAATAATATTTACAGTACCTCTTGACCCGTTTTTGCCGAACCGCGGGCGGCGGCGGGCGGTAGCAACCCCCCGACGTACGTAAGGGGCTCGTTTCGTTACGTACATACCTGCCGTCCTATATTTTTCACGTATGCTAATTCCGGCGCCATTCGCGCGTAAAATATTTACCGTACGCTATATGCGGATGCTGCCTAGTTTCGCATGCAAATACATTAATGTAAAATTAACTCGGTTATTACGCGTCCCTCGCGTGTTTACTTAGTATCCAAGGGAATTTCACTGCATCATTTAAGGCAAACCCCGCTCCGACAATGCGGGTACAGCGCTGACAAGCGAGCGCCATCTAGATGTCGGGACGGATGATACTAAGAGTAAAACTAAAATATTTAAGTTTTAGTTAGATTTTGCAATAACGGAGCCTTCAGTACAAGCCTTTACTGCGGTCTACTTTATTATAATATAAAAATTTCGGTAGTACACTCACTTTCTCTAGTACAGCGTTTCCCAACCGGTTTTCCTCTAGATCTCAGGGGAAAAGTTGTAACAAATAGCTGTGGCAGTCGCCGGTTCATGGGCACATTATTCTGTGTTATTTTTATGTATTATTTTAGCATGGGATTATTATTTTAAATATTGTGTTAATAAACAAGGTCAATCCATGAATAACTTTGACTTGGTGCCCTTCTAAGCCAATAAACAACTGTTATTTCGATATTGTATCCAACGAGCACATTTTATTATTATTCATTAACTTCAATTGACAATATTACTTACAATTATGTGTTACATACAAACAAAATAACCTGTAGAAAACGACAATTTGGCAGAGTTATTGGTCAAACATTATTTGTTTTCAATATTTTTGCCCTTCCAAATGTTGGACACCTATGATTTGAATCTGCTGCTCGTAATGGTACTTTAGGAGTAGAACAGAGTTGTAGGTGGTGGATTTCGATATGATCTTACATTTCATTTATAGAAAATCGATAAATATACAGAGTGATTTGCTATTCTAGACGAAAATGTATACGGACAAGAAACTAAAGTGCAATTTCAAATTACGTGACCGTATTTGATTAAACAAAAAATAATTACATTAAATTGTAGTAAGTGCTAATTTTGACAATGAAACAAATTTAAAGGTTCTTCATATATTTTTATTTATAATTTGGCAAGTTTTGCATTTAATTTTCACCTCGAGTTATAAATTACCTGGAACATTGTGTTAAATGTGTATGTATATATGTGCAAGCTTTTTCTTATTTAACAAACTTTAAGAGAAAATATAGAGATCATCAGTTATAGATGAAATTAGTGTGTCTTCTTTTTCCTCAGAATGTAATTATTGTTCTGACTAAAATGGTTCATAATGTCGTTATCTTAAAATGTAACAAAATATTAATAAAACAGTATTTTAAGTGACTCTAACCTCTTAAAGAATATAAACTTGTTATCTGTAGGTCTATACGAAACGTTTTACTCAGAATAAATATTTCTTTTTTTTTATTTTGACCAACGATTTTGTTGAATTTTTTAGTGTATTTATTTATTTGTGAAATGTACTTTTTGTACTATTCGTTTTCGCATTGCTTGATTTGCATTTTCTTTTTCCTTTCTTTGGTAATACTTGATGGAACTAAAAAGAACAAATACTTTTAATTACTTAAAGAGAAATACCTGCGATTTTACAGAAAATGAATGTAATAAACTACCAAAAAAACTGTAAAAGAAGAATTAACTGTAACATCGCTGGTTATCTAATACCAGCGATATATCTGTATTGTTTTTACAGAATTCACAACATACATTTTACTGTGAAATTACAACAGTACCACCGTAATTTTACACTAGTTAGTAATATTCAATCATTGAACTACGTTTCTTTACAGACTTGTATCTGATTACTTGAAAAACTGCGTTACACGTTATTCTTTTCGCAAAAAAAATACTCGAAATGACTTGGAAAGGTCATTGTATAATTTTATTCTCTAATAGAATAAAATACCATAAAGTCCTGTTATTTATTTTATATAAATCTGTGTTCTGCAGGCATATGAAGCCCCACGATACAAGTCGTTTTAAAAATGGATTTTCCATCATAGCGGCAGCGGCTTGCTGCTAGTTGAAATTTATTGACACAGTAACGGTATTCTGTTGGCGCTGATAGCGAGGTAGCGGTGTGCCCTATCGCCCTACATGGGATACGTTGCGAATTGGCATTGCTATAATGGCATAGAAAGTGAAACAAGAGCTTGCCACTCACCACCCTTCTTGCAAGGAAAGGGTATAAAAATCGACCGAGCGACATACGACATCCCTACGACTACTATTCACCCACACACGTGTGTGTGTTTACATTACAATATTTACATTTTGAATATACTATACGTTTTCAAATATTGTTCTGACATAGCTTTGACGATAATGGTTTACTACTACTTTACTACTTATACGTCATTTTCTACTTTTTGGCAACACGCTGTATATGTAACGAATGAAAGTGAGAAAGTCAATTTTGTATTCAAAGACCTTTAAAATTTCAAAATGTTTTTTAGAATTTCGGTAACACCCAATAATATTTTCTGAGACACTGAAAATAAAAATAAAAATAACGTTTTTGCATAGTTATGAACATAAAGGTACTTTACTCTTCGGTGTATTTCATAGATTTCATAACACACGGTACAGGCAAAGCGATATTTACATCCTAATATTTGATTTTAGTTTTAAAACAATCCAAAAGCTTTTATGAAAAAATGAATATTTTATAAAATAACAGCACTATTATTAAAAAAAAATCTGATGTGGCCAGGCACATGACTTTATCATACAATATATAAAATTAATAGTTTAGCAGCATGAGAATCTATTCTATTGAGATAAATCGTAGGTATTGTCAAAGCATCAGCATTTGACACTACCTACACTACGTCATTAGAATAGTTATTTATGTCACAAATGCCGAAAGTACGGAATAGCGCGACGAGCGGTGATGCTTCGCGTCACCGAAGGCGGAGTGTCGCCGTTGCATGTGAGCGAGTCGCGCTATCTAGTTTTTGGCAGGAGCGACATCAACGTTTATTGTGTTGCTTTTTAAGAAATACATATTAAAAAAAAATAAATAAAAAATTTCTGTATAGTAAATGCTAGGTTGGTACCACATTGACGAAACGTCAAGTTTAAAGGTGCGTTCCGATTGGTACGTAATGGTAGCTAATGGCGGTGGTAGAATACGAAATTATAGTATTTCTTACATTCGTGATAATGACACATATTAGTTTGCATGTACATAAACATGAGTCACTAGCAATTTTCTATTCGAAATACTATAATGGCGTCTGCTACCACTGCCATTATCACTAATGAAAACGCACCTTAAAAAGGTAATTCAAATTCTGACAGATTTATATTTGTTCATGACACATCCCTACCAACATACTAAAATAAAACTACACTCATCACTATACTTTATTTATAATTTTCTCAATTTATCGTTTTTAGAATTAGATATAAAGACGGGTGGATATTTCTTATCAACAAACAATCAAATTGGTGATCTTATTTTATTTGAAATTTGTATTTTATAATTTGCCGCACTAGAGCGGCAACGTTCCATAGTGGTTCTCCAACCTCTGATGAGATCAGCTGTTTTCGAATGTGACAACACAAAAAATATTTGTCAAAATTCTGGCTACTATGTAGTTTCATATCAATGCAGATGCGACCGATGTCGATCAAATAGAATTTGCTCTTGCAGCCAAACTATGAATTTTACCAAAAAAATGTCATAAACATAAATTATTCAAAATTTCCTCTAGTTTAATTTATTATTTAACTATTTTGACGAAATTACAGAAATGGCGGCTCTTTTGCAATATCCTTGAAAAAGGCTTAGAATAAACTACCAGTTCTTTTGGACCCTTGTGAACCAAAAGCTTTTCAGCTCTAAGTTAGGTCATGAAACTTCTAAATATGAACTTTCGTCCCGATACCTTCAGTAGTTTCTCCGGAATCGTCTCCACAAAAATCGTTTACACACACACACACGCACACACACACACACACACACACACACACACACACACACACACACACAGACATTTTTTTGTACCTTGGTCAAAAATGTTCAGGGGACCCAAAAAGACCTATTTCCGCTAAAATCTCAATTTTTTTTTTCGGCATGATTACAATACTTTATAATACTGCGTATGATAAAGTAAAAATAAAGTTAAAAGATAAAAGTTAAGCAGTCATAATTTATTTTGTTGTTTGAAGTAAGATCTCTTCTCAAAATAAACCTAAATTAATAATTTTCAACTAAGAAGCTCAAGTAAATTCAATTGAAATCCATTGAAAACCCCTCTTTTATTTTAACTGAAAGAGGAGGGGCGGAGTTTAGGTTCATTCTCCTTACCAAATAAAGGCCGCATGACGTTCATACTTTATACACGGCTCCCTGAAAAGAAAACTTCGTCGATATATTTCATCGACGAAGTCTATACGTCCCCCCACAAAAGCAGAGAAAATAGTGTACACCGCGATACACACACATAGAACCTAGGAACGGAATCCTTTGTTAACAAGAAATATTGTTATTTCCGTAACGGACCATTGATAAGAAATTTATACCGACCTCCGATATATATATTGTTGTTTTTACAAAAGAGCCCCCGCGAACACCCCAGCCACATAATGGCGTAAACTTATTTCGCAAAAATAATAATACGTCGAACGAAATATTGGATATAGGTGGGCATAAAACAAATAAGTGTCTGGCTATATAAAAGACCGGGGGTCCGTTTTCAATCAAAGAACCCTATCTCTCGAATCTAACCCCACCTAGCGGTGGGAGAAATTGCGGACGAAGCCTGAGGCTGTCAAGACATGAAGGGTCTATCCCACTTCGGTTAACGGAGCACACACCCTTTGTTAAATTGAAATTCCAGCCGTTGTTTTAAGGGCTTTTATTTGCCTACCGTATCATACCTGAAGGGTTGTAGTAGTCTTCCGTATGGACGTTGTTTTGCGCAAAAGGTATCCATTTCTGTCGGTTGGAAGCCTGAAAAGTACTTCCGGCTTACACCGAGTATGTACGTGGGTTTCTGTGTGTGCCATTTCGATGATAGTTCTGACGCGAGGTGTCGAATTTATTTGCTCTGAATATTGGAATCCGAGCAGTGGCTAAAGGTGGTCATATGTCCTGCAGGACTTTTAGGTATTTTTTAGGAATGTGTTGAATTTTTTTCTACGCTATGTCTCTTCTGGTAAACTAGATACTGTTCGGATTACTTTATCCTGGCAGTCCTTTGAAGGTTCCCTAACATTGTGTTCATATGAATAGTATTATGTGCTTTGTGGTGACTAAAGCCTTTTTTGTATTAATATTATGAATTAATCTGTCGCATAATAACACATACTATAGTTATAACAAAATGTCCAAAAACATGTACAAACATCATTAATTATGCACCAAATTTGAATTAAAATCTCACGACCTGCTTTCAGAGTGACGTGAGTTTTTTTGTGGTTTTCCTTACTCCACGGCACAATTCTGAAAGCCAAACAACTTAAGACTTAAAATAATCGTTGAAAAGCATTAATCAGCAGTACCTGTAAATTCCTCTAAAATTCATATGAATTCCCTATTGAGGGAATTGCTTTATTGTACATTTAATTATTTTGAATTTAGACCATTTGAGTATTTACATTTCATGTTTAACCAAATTACCGGAAATTACTCCAAATTAAAATCCGAATTACCTCCAACCATAAAAAAAATATCAAAAATTTATCTTTGAATTTAAAGATCTTTTTGTAATAATATTTTTTTTGGAAAATGCGTCTGTTTTGACTTAAACGCAATTAGTCAAATTTAGCGGAACACCTAAATAATTTTCTAACCTTACACCATTAAAAAAATCAAAAAAATTGTTTTTGGTTACTTATAAACAATTTATCCAATCTAGCCTGTGTTTTACATTTTCTTAATTCTAAAATTTATTTGTAGGAATTTATTTTTTATATAAAATGCATTTTAAGCAATAAATCAAAACTTATATACTTTTATTTTAACCTACCGATTAAATGTGGCCAGGCACATGACTTTATCTGCCATATATAAAATTAATACTTTAGCTGCACGAGATTCTATTTGATCGAGATCGGCCATGTCTGCATTAGAATAAAACTACTAAAACGAGACAAATATTTTGATTATATTGACAGTAGGTATTGTCAAAACATCAGCGTTTGACACTACCTATTGTCAGTAGAATCACAATATCTGACAAATCCTGGCTAACTAGTTTTAATGCAGTACGAGCGATTTCGATAAAATAGAATTTGCTCATGCAACTAAACTATTAATTTTACCAAAAAATGGCGTAGTCATATATTATTCAGAATTTTCTCTACTTTAATTTATTATTTAACTATTTCGACGAAAATCTACCACTAAACCTCCAGTTCCTTTGTACCCTTTTCAACACAACACATACACATACACACGCACACACACAGACATTTTTGTGTACCTTGGTCAAAAATGTTCAGGGACCCAAGAAGATATATTTCCGCTAAAATCTCATTTTTTTTTGCCAGGATTACAATACTTTACATATTACAACCGCAACGCAAACCTGCCTCAAAGATGTCCCAGACCAGAGGAAATAAACAAATCACTGACTGAAAAGAATGACATAATTACAAACAACAGTCATAAATTACAGAGAAAAGATATTGTGATACTACTGAGAGTAGATATTGTCAAAGCATCAGCATTTCACACTACCTACTGTCATTAGAGTGAAAATATTTGTCAAATCCTGGCTAGGACACAATATGCAAAAATATCGAAAACAGACAGTAGAAAGCACGTCACTATTCTTTAAAAATAATTTAAGTTGAGGAATTCTCATGGTGAACCTTCATTTTGTGTTTTTATTTGAAATCCTGAAAGTTTGTTCACAAATATTTTTGAGTCATTTACAGTTATTCCTTAACTACTGTGCGGGCGCTTCAGTAAAAGAAACAACGAAAACGGCACGTGATATGGAACTTTCAAGCCCGGATTCGTATTCGGCGCAAAGAACTTTTTCCGAAACATTTTCTTATTTAAATTAACAAATCTATCATTGTCAAGAAGGAAGATATAAAGTTGCCATAAATAACGCGACATGAACTTTTCTTGTGTTTTTTTATAACTTTATAACTATTTAGTATTTAGCGAACGTATGTGCGACATTCACTTGATATTAGAGGTGACAACCGAGTTGATCATGGCTGCCATCTACCAGAAATCGCGCTTACTACTTTCAGGCAGCGATACGCCTTCCAACAGAACCGAAACCCAACTCGTAACGAGTCCAGGGATAGGATTACGTTGTACTTTTCGACGCAATTTTCCCACACTTGGTATTCGTCCGAGACAGACGATAAGGTTGGAAGTTCTGGTAAGCGAGTTGGCTGGAAGGGTAGTTCATCCCTCCCAACCCCCGGTCTGAAATCGTCTTAGAGTTACTTACGTGCTGTGTGAAGGAAGTAGCGCGTCAAATGACTGCTTGAGCGGCGTTACCAAAAGCCAATTTTCTGCATAGCGTCGCCGTTTCGTTGGCACTCCTGACTTACACCGGGGAGTCATTTATTGCTTGCGATGCTCACACGGTAGCCGGGTAGGTATATATAAACCTCCTGGCGCGATCGTGGCTCACGGATTTAATTGGTAAACGTCATTTTGCGCCGGTGTTGTAAAACTCGAGTCGAGTTAGAGAGAGATTAAATTTAGGGGATGGTGCCGCGATATTTTATGGGATTTTGTATTAGTAGCATTGTCTTTAGAGGCAAGTTACGACTTTTGTAAGTGTGGCTTAATTTAGACGTATTATACAGGGTGTTTTAATCAAGAAATGTAATGCGGATTTACAGAGATTGTGATTGCAAACTGATTCCCTTTGGGCAAAACGAAGCGAATTAACGCCGCAACTGCGCGTCGCGGTCGATTAACATTACTTCGCATACGAGTCATCCGTGGCATACAACTGCCATCCGTACATCCCTGGTACTACACTTATCACTACAAAAACACTCTGTATATTATATATTTTTTATTGTATAGTATATTGTAAAAATCGATATACCCTACCGTTTGAACATCGCAAGCAATAAATATGAACTATTAAATAAGAATATACCAATCTTTTCTTGTAGGAAGGGGACATAAGTACCTACCAGATTTATTGTGGAAGGGGATAGTGTTATTAAAACACAATTCTAGTGCCTACAGTACTATCGTTAGTCTTGTAGTACTGGAATTGTTGTTTCATTTGTCTAAAATGGCATTTTAAGAAACAAATTCTATCTGAAGTAATGAAATAACTGGAAATTAAGAAATAATGTGATAACACGACATGTACTAAAACAAGTACCTGATAAGTTTACGTACGTATCTTTTTATGTGTGAATGACCTTCAAGCTTTAAAGCTTTATGCCCTAAAAATATGCAAAGAAATTTCTCGACACTTTTTAATCTACAGTAAAAGCAACGCCTTTTGTATTGTGTTAGTTTTTATTTGAATATGCGTTATATCTATTATATACAGGCTGTTAGGTAAACATGCGGCAAGAATTCAACGGGTTATTCCGTGGCCTATTCTAAGAATATTTTGTCCTATGATGATTTTTGAAATACCCCTTTGTTACTAAGATGTGTAAAGTTGCTCAATCTACAATAAATGTTCGAAATTACTTCCTCCAGCCTGGATACAAGCATTCAATCTTCTCGTCATTGACTGCCGAACTCTTTCAAACGCAGCAGGGTCGTTTCTAATTGAGTTACACCCAGCAATTATCCGATTACGGAAATCGTGCAAATTCTCCACTGGATTGATAGCTTGTATCCAAGCGAGGCTGGAGGAAGTCATTTCGAACATTTATTGTAGATTTAGCAACTTTACGCGTAGTTTTTTATAATAAAATGTTGTTACAGCCGCAAATTTTGGTCGCCCTGAATCTTCGAACCAAAGGGGTTTTTTAAAAATCATCATGGAACAAAATATTCTTAGAATAGGCCAAGAAATAACCCGTGTAGCGTTGCTGTTTTATTGAAGGATACGCAGCTTGTTTCTTCCAATTAATTTATTGCGTGTATATACTTTTAAACAAAACAGCTCGTCAAATAATATATCTACTATTATTGTATACGTGTATCTATAATGAGTAATGGCGTAATCCCTTGTACAATTCACATCGATTATAGTGATGAAGCTGGCGTTGTATATTAATGACAGTTCCTTTGAGTACTTTTTAGGCTTCTTTTCTTTTTAGGTTTTTTATGTGATTCCTTCGCTGTCACAAAATAGAACACATAATGGTCTACTTGTTGCCAAAAACCATTATCCGTCTTACATTATCCGTCATCTGTAAAAATTACATATTACTAATAGTAGCTCAGAATTGTGTAATAGAATTAAAAGAAAGTTTTACGAAAAAAATAATATTAGCAGTACCTTAAAACTGCTAACTTAAAGCTATTCAACCGTTTAAATTTTAAATAACTCATAGGTACGAGGTTCCGATAAAAAGTCTCTGACTTGCTCAATTTGTAATATCTCAGGGAGATTTGTAGTTGTTGTATGGTTATTTACTTATATTTTGTTTTTATGTTAATCGTGACAGACAGATCTGGAATGAATATTTTCTTACTAACAAGCGAAAATATGTCTAGTGGAATATTCCCTAATCTTTAATTTTTCAGAATCACTATTACGTTGTTTTGAAATCGCTCCACAATGGATAAACACATTTAAAATAATAATTTATGTGTAATTTTTTTACAAAATTATTTGTCGTAGATAATACGTGGTACTTAAGACTATCGCAGATTCATTAATGATTATTATCAGTATCCTCTTGAACACTAGACGAGTATCGAGTGTACTCGTCAAACAATAATATCTTATATAACTATATTGGCACAGTTTGTTTTCTAAAAACAACGTTCCAGAAAAAGGATAGGAAAATTTTGAAATATTAATAAAAAGCTGATTCCACCCATCTATTAGTGTCCTACATGATATGTAATAATTCATAACAGATACTGTGGATGTTATGTTGGAGTTTTGAGCATATACAGTAACTTTTGACTACAAGTTCTGACTTTTCTTTTAGCAAACAGCTCAAACTTCACATACAGAAGATCTCCTGGACAATGAATTCTAATCCAGTGAAGAATACTCCGCTCGAATGATCACACTGAGAATATGACATGTATTTGATTACTTAATTAACACCTCTATACTGACCTGACAAAAATATGTATCAACCTATACTTATTTGCGTAATTAACATTATTTATTTTTTAAAATGAACACAAGTATCTTCTCATGAAGGTGAATTTTGACAGCTGTGCTATAATTCAGCGGTTCCCAAACTCTTCCTAGGTGCGGCACCCTCTTTCAATTAAAATATTTCCATGGCGCCCTACTCTAAGTAAAAGGATGGTTATTAGTAAGAGATAACAATTTAAAAAAACTCGTGTTCCTTTATTGTTTTTTTAACTTTATTAATGTTAAATTTAACTAGTAATTATTTATAATTAATTTGATGGATGAGCCTGCTAAGCACTGCACATTTTCTCAAATCGTGGAGTTGAACTGAACAGTGGCTGCCGAAAACCCTTATGCTTCGCACAAATACGAAGTCGAAACTCCGCTGAGCCTTAACACGTAGAAACAAATCGTTTTTTGAAATCCAAATCTCTGTCAATTTCACGCTGCCAAATTTTGTTTTCAAACTGCACAAGATAAGATTCTCTTCTTCGGCAGAAGTAAATTCAGACGGAACTGGTGTTAAATGAATTTTGAATACACGCAAACTTATCAAACTTTCAGTTGGAAAATATTTTTCTACGCAGATAGTTAGCTGTGATAGGTGCTACTCAAACAGGGTTTTCATATCTTGAGAAAGATCACATTTATTTGGCGTCAAAAATTGCTGTAATATTAAGAAACAATCTTAGTCTGCATCTTCATTCAATTTTCTTCTCCATACCTTTATATATTGGTATGTATATACGTTTTTATAGAAGCTTTCCGTTGAAACACCTGCGTAACTGGAGGCCTCACATGCTTTTACGCAAGCGCTTCTGTATGAATAACAGTGTGTATCGAAAAAATATTATTTTTGAATTTCAAAGTTTCAAGTTGGTAAAGATTATCTCTATGGACCCATATATACCACAAAAAGATGGCCCAATTGAAAAATATTTAGGTGTCCCGCAGGAGGCTTAAAGTTTGCATTTCCTTTAAAATATGTATTTTAAAATTTTCTTTTACTTTATCATACATAGTATGATATGATCTGTATGATATTAGAAATTAGTGACCAACGAAATATTTATGTATTTATATTATCTTGGATATATTATGAGTATGTTATCTTTTACCAAAAATCAAACTGTTATGCACATTTTTGTGGTCTGAGAAAAAATATTTTGTCTTGTTTTTTATTTGTTTGCTGCTACTTGAGAATATGTGATGGTTGCTATCGATTCAAAATGCGTTAAACACAAAAAAAAACTAGTAAGAAAATTATCTTCTGCCGTTAAAATACCCCCCACCGTAAAATATTTTTGGTGTGGAGTTTTAAAAAACCTACTATCGGTTGCAAAAGTATTGAGCCCTCCATATCTCTTGTAACAGTGCTACGTTAGAAGCTCATAAATTTAACATATCTTTAATTTTAAATGTATTGTAGCTTTTTGCAGCTTTAATTTTTATGTACCTAATCACAATTATTTTACTTCAGCCGCATCTGATTTTTGTTTGCTACAATAAATTATAGAAAAATACAAATGGCAATCAGTAGACTAGGTCTTGAGTTCTGTGTAAATTTTATTTTTTGTGGGCAAGCGGTTTAGTAGAAACAAATGGAAAAGACCAACGTTTATTAGAAATTTTTTACACTTCTCTCGCGCTCCTGTCCAAATCTAGGGGCAGTAAACTTTGATGGTCACTCATGTTATGTAGAAATGATTCAGGAGTATAACGCCCTTTATTTAATTTTATTTCTCGATTTTTTGCAGAGTTACTAGCCTACAAACACAGGGCTCAATGCTTTTATAACCGATAGTATTATCTTCAGCTGGGCCGAAGCTAAAATACTCCCATCGTAAAAATAACTGGTTTTGCCCATTCACGAATTTGTCCTTACTTTTTAAGAAATACTTAATGAATACCAAATTTCAGATCACCTGCTCTAAAATTACGGCAGTTACCATGCGAACATGAAAAACAAAATTAATCAATTGTGCAATTTCAAATTCAGTGCAAGTGCAGTCACATAGCAAATAGCGCCTGTTTTTAATGTATTGGCGTCTATTTGTATTGTATCGCAATATTTTCCACACCTGCATCTAAAATTTCAGATCAAAAAATCAGATAAAATCATTTTAATGCAAACAATTATTTGGTTGTTTGTATGGCACTTAACTGTAAACTGTTTATTTACTTCAACTCTTCCAAGTTGCAAAAACAACCTCTTTCTAACTGATTAGTGATCGTTATCATTCAACCATGGGTATATATAGTCATGTATATCGCTAGTCGAATATATCTTACCAGTTACAAACACAGTTCTTAGGTTGCAGTCAGTAAAGATGTGGTTCAGATGCTGTCTTTTAGTGATGTTGGTTGGCATGGCGTATGGAGTAAGTATAGATACTGATTAACGACATGGTAAATTGAAGAATCATTATTTTTATTCTTTATATTTTAGGTCAATGTGACAGTCGACGAGGCTCGTACCGATATGGCACTTTCAGACTTAACATTTGTGATAAATGTCGTTGTTAACGTTTCATTGGAAACAGATCTACAAGATTCTCTATTTATTGCAAACATTTATCACGGTTTAATTGACGGAGGAACGGGCAGAACATGGATTTTGATTGAGATGCCTGCCAGAAGATTTCATTCATGGCATGGAGAGACGCACATTACGGTCTGCGACTCCAATATTTGTAAAGAATATCTGATATTCTTTTTCAATCTCTGTAATCTTTCTCTGCTAGGTCTTAAAAATTGACTTCGCAAATAAATTTTTTTTGGAGAGTGTCCTTGTCCTTTTTTCTTCTTTAACTTCTTTGGTACCTGTCGCATGTGTGAACGGTGAGGTTGTGAGCACTTACATGCGGCTGCAAGTTAGCAAGAGGAATGCTAATTGATCATTTAATAAAGCTATAGCTTTATTAGTGTAGTTTCTTTAATGCCTTTCTATCTCTAGTTGTTCTAATAGATCTGATTAGTAGTTTTTATTGGATCTGCGAAGAAGCGTAGGCTCATGAAAGATATTTGAAATATTACTTGCTGTAAAGTAAATAGATACCTACAGTATTTAAAAAATTGTAATGATATTACTTAGCTCGAATGATCACAGTGATAATATGACATGTATCTAATTACTTAATTAACACCTCTGTATGGACCTGACAAAAATGTGTTTCAATGCGTAATAAACTTTATTTAACATTATTATTTTATGTATAAAATGAACACGTACCTTCTCATGAAGATGGTTTTTGACAGCTGTGCTCTAGTTAATTGAGAAACAAATTTCTAACATTGGTAATTATTTGTTTTACTTCCTTGGAATAATACTTTAGGATTTTTGCAAAACACGTTTGCAGTTGCATGCAACGCAATTCCTCAAGAAATTAGTAATCAACTGAATATTTATGTATTTATATTGTCTTGAAATTATCTTTTACCCAAAATCAAACTATTATGCACATTTTTGTGGTCTGAGTAAAAATATTTTGACTTTTTTGTTTTATTTGTTTGCTGCTACTGGTATACTGGCTACTGGTATACAAATTTAATATTTTACACTTTATTTTTATTTAAAAATTGAGGATCTGGCTATATGGTTCTGGTCCAATACATATAACACAACAAAATTAGAACTATAAAGTATCAAAAGTATTATGCTAATGCAACGTTTATGTCTTTCGCACTTGGCATAAAATTGAGTAAGTTTGAAAAAATTTAGCTTATTTTTGTAGTTCCTTTAAATCAAGCTTCACGGTATTGGGAATGATAATCTAGCTTTTTTAAAGTGACAAACATCTTTCATATGAACTGAAAGAAAAAAATGACGAAACAATTTTAATTTTTTCAATAATATTATCTATAGCCGATTATATTGTAGTTGCTTGGCCAACCACATGCCATTATACAAAAGAACAGTCCACTGTTGCCCGATTGGGGGATTTTCTCTCACTTTTGGGCGGTTTCCCTCTAAAAGTAGTATCTTTACCAATAGAAAAATTTTGGGGGTAAACTAAAGTTATCTACTAAAATCCCCAATCGGGCAACACTGAAACAGTCTCCATAAAGATTGTAGTTGTTAGGCCAACACATTAGACAAAGGGCTATAAAAATTTATTTTGACGGCAAACTAATCCTGCTTAATATTGACGAATATACACATTTTTTCAGACATCCTTCTACAGATGCTGTCAATTGATTCGATCTACTGAATTCACTGATTTACCATAGGCGGTCTACAGGTCCACTACTATACCATATTTTAAATCAATTACTACAAAATTACGCTAGTTATTGTTTAGACAGACAGATAGACAGACGGATAGGCAAACGGGCATAGCTAAATCGACCCAGTTTTCAATGCTGAACACTTGCAACCTGTTCATCCAGTAAAGAAAGTATCCAACATTTCTGACCTAAACTTCCATGTTACTTACATAAACAAATATATACGATGTGTGTTTTGAGGTGTTACAGGCCTTATAAAAGTAATAAACATCTGAACTGTGTCTGTTTCAATAGTCACATTGAACAAAATTATGCTATTATTTTTGTTCCTATCGCCTTGTCGATGTATTAGCACATTCGTTGCGAGATAGTAAATTTGATTTGTTTTTGGCCGGAAACCGAGCTACTCTGTCAATAATCTCAGATAAAAATTAGATAAAGAAATGGTGGCACTTAAACCACTTCATCACTACTTCTTAACCCACTGTAATGAAATAAATTATTTGTTTGATTGATTGGCGCTTAACAGATTATTTACTTCAACTCTTCAACTTTGCAAAAATAACTTTTTTCTAGTTGATTATTGATCGTTATCATGCAACCACGGATATATATATCGACGAGTTGAATATATCTGACCAGTTACAAACGCATTGCTTAAATAGCAGTTAGTAAACATGTGGTTCAGATGCTGTCTTTTAGTAGTGCTGGTTGGCATGTCGTATGGAGTGAGTATAGATACTGATTAAAAATATCGTAAATTGAAGAATATCTTTATTTTTTAGTTCAATGTGACGGTCGACGAGGCTCTTAACAATATGCAACTTTCAGACTTAACATTTGTGATAAATGTTGTTGTTAACGTTTCATTTGAAACAGAACTACAAGATTCTGAATTTATTATTGATATTTACGATGGTTTACGTACCGGAGACACGGGCAAAAAATGGATTGTGATTCAGATGCCTGCCCCTAGAGCCCATTCATCGGACGGAGCGACGCACATTACAGCCTGCGACTCCAATCTTTGTAAAGAATTTTTGATATTTTTCTTTAATGGCTGTAATCTTTCTCTACTAGGTGTCTAAAAAATAACACCGCAAATAAAAAATATTTTTGGAAAGTACTGTCGTTTTTTCTTTAATTTCTTAACTACCTGTGGCATGTGTTAATGACGACGAACACTCACCATAACGCTGCAAGTTAGCAAGAGGAATTCTAATCGATCTTTAGTAAAGCTATATTGTAGTTTCTTTCATGCCCTTCTATCTCGAGTTGTTCTAATAAATCTAATTAGTAGTTTTTATTGCATTTGTGAAGAAGCGTATTTTGTACAATAATCTGTTTGAAATTTTATGTTGATAAATGTCTATTTATTCTATATTTTATAATTGACATAATTTTAATTATCTTGAGTTGTCAAGTTGGCAACGTAAAGTTGATTTGAGCATTTATTTGACTAAAATGTGTATAAGATGCAACAAATTTGTAATACATAATGTGTCATGATATTATGAAGCTGGATATTAGGCAATATTATGAAATGCTACCTTTATATCATGTTATTGATAACTTTTATGTTTATTAATCAGCCTGACTTTGAAAATTTGAATATTGAAATGCTTTAAATTATTGACGTACAGCTCCGCCAACTTAAAGTTGACTCGACGTGTGCGCAGAACGAGAAGAAGGACGACATTCGGCGGAAGCGAGAGGCACTGTACGCTCGGCATCAACACACGAATGATCCCCTCCACCAAAACTGTACCGTGTCCACCGCGCATCCTAACGTTTACATTTCTCCGAACGACTTCTGAGTGGCCGGGCTGTAAGGAATATATTAATTCATATTATTTTGAAAACTTCTTTGATCTAGGCCATGTTAATTTTTTTCTTCATCACTCATTTCATGCTTTATTTTGCTATATTATGTCGTTTTACAAGCAGATAAGTCAGACGAGAAACCGCATAGCACGGATGGTAATAAATCATCACAGCAAGGTCCGCTTATTTAGCACACTGTATAAATAATATTTACTTCGTACGGTAATTATGCAAATCCTTCCCTTTCCACGGTCCCTCCTACCCACTCTCTTCTTGCCTCTAACATTTGTAGCGTCGTTTGCCGCTCTCGCGCACAGCCAACTTAAAACTTTTAATTATGCAGACACATGCGGCCCAACATGAAATATTCAGCAATTTTCCAGTAATCCGGTCCCGTTCTCACCAACGGCTTACATTATTTGGTCTTGCAATTACTACTAGGACACAACATCGCAGACAGCGTACTAAATAAAACTTCTAGTTATTGTTTTTTTTTATGGGGGTGGGGAAGTTGTGTGATGAATTTGGAATAACTGGTGCGTGCGACATCTAATGAAATCTGTTTGGTACTATATATATATCATGCTGCTCCGTAGTTTCGTATGACTTTTATGTTACAAAAGTGGTGATATGAATATGAGAATCTTTTGAAAAGAAATGTATAATGATTACTCGGGAATTCTGGATGAAGTCTGGTAGTTTTTCTTGTTGTTTCGGTTAGGCGTCCGTAATATCTGCGAGCGACTGAAATGGTTTCAGCTTTGTGTGAACGCATATCTGAACCGAATTATTTTTTATCATGAGACTTCACAAGAAACCAGTTTCTGTCTGGGTGTTTACAAAATGGAGTATGACACAATTCGTACAATTTGGTTTAACAACAAAAATGTTATAGTGAAAATACGATTAACAATGTACGTCTACGTCACAGATATAATAAGTCTTGCTGACACTTGCAAACCGTGGTAAATTTATGCAACCCAAATTATCTTTTGACGTACAACGTCAACAAGTCAAAGTGATACTACTCTGAACTTTTTTTTGAATTCAGCAACTTGAAAACCAACAACTAGCGAAACAACAACTAGAAATCTTTCTTGATGATTTAATAGGAAAGATGAGGGAACCATGAGAGAATGTTGCTTACACTTTGATAAGCAAATTCTTACATAAGTGACACTATAACTTCTCAGCGTGACATTTATTTATTTCGTCAATAGCAGGAAACTATTGAACCTTTTAAAACCTTTTAGTTTTACAGATTCACCGAACTATCGCTTTACAAATTCCAACTTTCTCTCTATGGTTTCATTACTACTTTTTACGAGACATAGTGTAGTTTGTACTGAACATAATGGTATATCAAAAAATTCCTCAGACACCCCCAAAATCTCGCGATACTTGCGTGCATATAATATATCGCAATTCCGCTGTTTTGTCGTCAATTTTCATAATAAAACATGCAATTGAAAGATGAAGGATTGACATTGATAAGGGTTGTTCATAGCTCGATTGTATACAAAAATCAGAAATATCCTGAAGTTTTCCAATATTTTCAGGTTTTTCATCTGTAACAACAATTGATCTGCAATATTTTATCTCTATTTTCTATACAGGGTTAGCCAAAATTACCGGAACACCTAAATAACTCTCCAACCGTAAGAAATAAAAAAAAAATCAAACAAAAGTTTTTTGACTTTAAACAATCCATCGTTCAAATATATTTTTAATCTACAGGCTGTTTATTTTATTATTGAAATATCGTAAACTTTTTTTTTCAAATGGAACATCCTGTATATTTTTACATTTTGTAATTTTAGTACTAATTCTAAACATCTTTTATTAAAATAATCTTTATCCATAATTTTTGAGATTTAAGCAATTAATTAAAATCAATCATAATTACCAGAACACCTATGTACATAACACCCCAACCGTAAAAAATTTAAAAAAGCATTCAAACAAACGTTTTTTGACATTAAACAAGCTATCATTAAAATATGCTTTTAATGACATGGACATTCATTTGATTGTGAAAATTTGGTAACCTTTTCTTTTTCAAATGGAATAACCTGGTATATTTTTACATTGATAATTCTAAGACTAATTCTAAACATTTTTATTGAAATCATTTTTTTTATAATTTCATAATTTTTTAGTAACAAACAATTAATCATAACTCCTGTACTTCTAATTAAGAATATTTTCCCACATACATACCAATTTATCTTAATCAAATGGATAAACTATTTTTTCTCGTTTGGTACATTAATTTTATTAAATATAGAGACTTTGGACATGTTACATCACGTATTAGACAATTTTTGCCTGCGACAGTCTGTGTCTGCTCAAGTGTCTACTGGTAGCCACATTGTGGTTATGTATTTTTACTTGACATTTACTTATTTTGCAAGCGATATCGCCAATCGTTCAAAACTGAAAGTTACCAAAAACTGCTTTCATTAAATTAATTTTATCAGAACACTGTTTTGGAAACTACTGGAAACTGTTTTAGAACTAAATAACATTTGATTTCAACAAGATGGTGCCCCGCCGCAGTACGGTGTCCAAGTGCGAAATTATTTGAATTCCATTTTTCCGCAAAGGTGGATTGGAACGAGAGGATCCATTGAATAGCCACCTAGGTCACCGGATTTGCAAATATTGGAGTTTTCTATTTGGGGACACCTAAAGTCCAAGGTTTACACCAATAGGCCGCAAAATATTGATACGTTGAAGCAGTGGATAGTGGACGAAGCTCAAAGTATCTGTTGAACATTTAGAAAACTGTTTACGGGAATTTGTTGATAGGTTGCGGCATTGTCAAGCCGCCCAGGGATGGCTGTTTGAAAATTTAATTTAATTACTTTAATATTTTTTCTTGAGTTTTATTATTTATCCGTTCTGTCAAAACATATGTTTTGTAGTATTGATTAATTGCTGATAACTAAAAAATGATGCGGATGATGCGATGCACAGGATGTTCCATACTGAAAATTATAACAATAGAAAATGTTTTGAATTAGTCTTAGAATTACAAAATGTAAAAGTATACAAGGTAATTTCGGCTAACCCTGTATATTGCTATTGTAAAATTGTTGTTATTACGACCATAATTCAATATGTAATTAAGTACCTTAGAGTTTATTTTTAATATATTTCTAGGTATATTCCGGTTCAAATTTAAAGTGCATAACGTTGGTTCACTTGTTCACTCGTTGTTTACTGAAACAATACTAGTTACAGTCGTGATTAATAGCAAATAAAAGCAGAACACTGGAAAGACTACAATAAAACTTAAAAATACTTGATCTTCGTTTTGTACAATACATTTTCTGTTTAAAGTTTTAGTCTATTTTGTAGATTCGGAATCCTAGCCTTAAAAGTCGTTGAAAAAATTTTTTTTTTTATGGAATGGACTTTCCTCCCTAAGGGACCAGCATTATTCCTTTTTAGATGAGGCCATTATACTTCTTGAGTTATCAACACTTTTTTGTTTTCCATAGCTCCCCTGTTGACGACCAAACTACACACATCAATTCTGGTTCATACCAGCAACTTGGTGTGTCAAACAATTTGTTGTATGCTTCAACCACTGATCTCTTGTTTATAATTATTGTAACCGATGTTCCTTGTTCACAACTGCTTATGGATGGATATTATTGTTATTTTATATAAAACTTGGTAATACTAAAGACCGAATTCATCCAAACACAATACAAAATTGTATTTGAACAAAGTTGACTATATTCCGCACAGCTTTATCAAAACATCGACAGATATATAAAACCCATCCCCGCTCGTATTTCAACACAATTTCCACTGTCGAAACCGGAAATTCTAGAAGCGAAATTCGATACCCATCTCGGCCCGAAAACCTCCGAAAACGAGATCGCAAAAGGGTCTAAAGTGTGAAATAAACTACTCCCCTACCACCCTTAAGTACTTCAACTATACCTTCATCGCCCTTCTCAGACCTCGTTCCCGAACAATTGCAAGCTATCCAGACCGCGCCCGATCACCGCTGAAAAATACGAATTACTGTGCATGACTCTGTAAGAGAAAAATGGATCGCATCACCTCGGTTATGAAGAGAGGTTATTTCCCGGAAGTGACGTCGCTCCGCGCGCTCCAAGAGCGACCATTGTTGAAATTCTATCGTATTCTACCGTAAGTCGCGGTCGATCTCTTTTCAATTCGGTTCAGTTTCAGGAACTTGTTATGAGTGGCACGTTTTTCACAGTCCTGTCTTGCCAGATTTTTTATGTACGTTGTATTACGAAGAAAATTAAACTGAATTAAATACAGTGGATGAAGCTAATACCAATCGATAGGTTATTTTTCAGTTGTTTTGACTTGTTATTATATTTTTTTTTTATTTCTCTATTTTGCCTTTATTAAAGGCTTCCCCAGGAAATCTACAATAAGTAATGTTTTATAAAAAGAATATCTCAAATTTATAAATACTTGCGAAATATACTATTAATCACATGAACACATGAATATCAAATACTTGAAGAAATAAGTTAATCCAAAATTATGTCGGCCCTTACAAGATTTCAATAACATTAATAAATCTTTATATACAATTATATTTGCCATTTCTACGGTAGTTTTAAAGTTACAAGTATTTAATTCATTAATAAACAGCATTTCCAGAAAAGGTCGTTCCTATGTCGTTGATTTTTACAAACACCCAAAACTTGTACATTATCAGAATTAAATACTCTGAAAACCATGTTGAGCTAATGCACACCTTAATTTACTTGTTTTTATGTCTGACTTATGTAACAAAATTCTTGTTTTTAGACAATTACCAGTCTGACCAACATACAATAAATTACAACAAGAACACGGAATAGAATAAGCAACCCGAAAATTTAAAACTAAAGGCGTTTTATCTTTAACAAAAGAAAAACAACTATGATTTTTTTAATCAAATTATATTTTGCAAATCTTCTGTTATCACATTTTAAAATTTTGGTTAAACTAGATCAATTGACAGTATTACTTACTTACAATTATCTGTAACATAAAAACAAAATAACATGTAGAAAACAATAATCTGGCAAAGTTATTGGTCAAACTCTAACATTATTTGTTTTAAATATTATTGCCTTTCCAAATCCGTCATAAAAAATACTTATCATTTGAATCTGCTGCTCATAATGGTACTGGTATACAGAGTGATTGCAATTATAGACGATATTTAATGCGGACAGGAAGCTAAAGTGTAATTTAAAATTTCGTGACTGAATTTAATTAAACAAAAAATAATTAAATTAAAATGAAGTAAGTACTAATTTTGACAATGAAACAAATTTAAGTGCTTCACATATTCTTATTTATAATTTCGTATGTTTTTGCATTTAATTTTCACTTCGAGTTATAAATTATGTTGTGTATGTATGAGCAAGCTTTTTGTTATTTAACAAAATTTAAGAGAAAATATAGAGATCATCTGTTATAGTTAAAATTAGTCTGTACAAATTCTTCTACTTGGGTGTTTATTCCCAACACTTTTTTTTTCTCAGAATGTAATTATTGTACTGACTAAAACGGTTCCTATTATTTTTTCAATACCTTCAAAAATAACAAAATATTAATAAGACAGTTTTTTAATAGCTTTAACTTCTTAAGGAATATCAACTTGTTATCAATGAAGTCCATATGAAACTTTTTACTTAGAATAAATTTTGTATTAGATTTGTATGTTGACCATGATTTTTTTCGTTTTCAATGAATATACTTACTTAGTTATTTGTAAAAGGTACTTTTTGTATTCTTCGTTTTCGCATTGTTTGACTTGTATTTTCTTCTTCCTTCCTTTGGTAATACTTGAAGGAACTAAACAGGACAAGTTTATACCTAGAGAGAAATATCTGCAGTGTTACAGAAAATGAATTTAATAAACTACCAAAAACGCTGCTGTAACAGAAGAATTAACTGTAATATCGCTGGTTATTGGATACCGGCTAAACTTCTGTAATGTTTTTACAGAATTCACGTATTTCACAAACACATTCCTGTGAAATTAGAACAGTATCCCCTTAATTTTTCAGGGCATTTTTTAAATTTTACAGGAAAAATAAATTATTAATAAAATAAATACTTCGTTTCTTTACAGACTTTTACCTGGTAATTGAAATACGTTACACGTTTTTCTGTACACGAAAAAATACTCGAAATGCCTTGGAAAGGAGATTGTGCATTTTTTGTTGGGGTTCAGAGCAAAAAGGTTGGGAAACGCTGAACTAGATGTTAAACCCATTATATAAGGAATTTGTAGAAACAGAAGGGTTATAAAAGAGTAACGTTATTGTTATTACTTGACCTAGAACCAAATAATTAATTATTTTTTTGGTAAAGCATTGCTCAAAAATACTATTTTTTACATTTTTGTGTAAATTTAGAATTGCAAATTTTTAAATTCCATTTTTTTGTGCAAAGACCAAAAAAAATTTGGACTAATCGAATGATATTAGAAAAAATCGGTAACTTTTCTAAACCAATCTAAAAGCAAAATATTTTCATGTTAATTAATAACATATAAAATAAATGTTCTAATAATATTTATATCTAAAAAAGAAACGCTATTTATTATACTAATTTGTTTAAATTTATTTATTATCTTTTACTTGATGATTCTGTAAGAGAAAAATGCATCTCATCACATCAGTTATTAAGAAAATTGATTTCCCAGAAGTGACGTCTCTCTGCTTCGACGATTGTTGAAATTCTACCGTATTCTACCGTAAGTCATGGTCGATCTCTTTTCAATTCGATTCAGTTTCGGGAACTTGCTATGGCTTGCACGTTTTTCAATTGATTTTATCTGCAGCGAACGCGCGCAAAACAACCAAAACGTATAAATAAATATTTAAAGAGCGGCTCTGCCGAGTGATTCTTAGGCGCTCTGGGACGTGCCCGAGGTCCAGATGCACCGTCGATGGTACACAGCACGAGGGCCGATCTTCTTAGTCGTATTCTCTTGTCGATTTCCGGATCTATTTGTGATAGGAAATCACGTTAACGTTGGACGATTGATACTGACTCGTCTTGGGCAGTACTGGCGAGATCAGTAAGTAAAAAGTGTATGCTGTAGACCTGTCGTGTTTTAAAATGTAGCTGAGAGTGTAGACTTTGTAGAAAGTAAATAAATTGGTTTTATTTAAGTGAATAATGATAATAAAGTTAATGACTTGTGAAATGTTTATTGTGAAGGTAAAGTAATGTTCAAGAGATAATTTGTTTTACTGATAATGACGAGCGATACTGTGCCAAACGATGCAGATTTGTGCTTCACTAATCTACAAAATTTGATTAAATAATTTAACACTCTATGAAGTGGGGTTATATGTACGAAAATATGACTTTTGTTGGGCTACAGAAACTCGTCTATGACCGTACATTAGGAAAATGCTGCTATTTTTTTTTGAATTCATTCTGTCTTTAAGACGTGATTTAGAGCAGACTGACACATGACTGACGTAATTTTATTATAATTATCTTTTAATCCTATTCTTTCCGAAAGTCATTTTCGCGTCTCTATGGAGGCACGAAAGTTGTTATTTGTGGAACCAGACGAATGAAATTTGAATAGCTATAATTGACTCAAAATTTAAATTTTTGGGATATATTTGATGCTAGTATGTCTTTGTTTTTTTTCGGAATGGACTATTTTTTACTTTGTAACATAAGGGGTTAGGAAAACAAATAAAGGTGAAAACATATGATAACTTGATTAGCATGATCTTGTATTTGTTGTTGACTTTATGACTTTACTGTTAACAGCATTATTTGTATTATTTCCATTTTTTAATAAATTTATAATAAAGTTCTGTTCAGTTTACTAAATTAGCCCCCCCCCCCCCTATTAGGCCCCTAGTCACTGATCAGTTTAACGAACCTGGTTTGCATTATAAATTTTATTTGTAATTTTCTTTTGAGTTTCTCACATACTTTCATTTACTAAAAAAACGCGACTCACTCCGTCAACTACTGTTTACAATTTGTCATTTATGGAGCCAGATGATGTTTGGGCTCTTTAAATCACCATAAGGTACGAATAAATATCGCAGATCGAACACCAGCCAATCAGCTCGCAAGTACAATTTACTATTTGTGGAATTATTGATCTGATTGAAAATTTTGCAATGTTAAACATATCGTCATTTCCGGAAAAACCGGAAGAGGAATAAATTGTCAATCGATGTGTTTCGTTTTTAGATTTAATTTCATTCCTATTGAAATTACTGCATGCAATGTATACTGTGCAGATTGCAATTTCGAAGATAACGTACATTCCGGAAAAAATACGAATACTTACATCAAGTATATCTAAAAATTTTTAATTTTTAGTGTATTATAGCTATCCAAATTTCATTCGTCTGGTTCCACAAATAACAGCCTGGATCACCCGGTATAATAGTACATTTCAATGCCGCTAATTGAAATCAGTTTGGCCTAGTCTATACCAATTTGACCTAAAGTATGCGTTTATAAACCAGGTTAAACTAGTTTGGCCTAGGTTAAACTAGTTCGACCTAACGTGCTTCGGCAGAACTAGTTTAACCTAGGTTAAACTGGTTCACCTGAAAACGGGTTTTGCCGGAAACATATGTACATAATCAGGGTACTGGTCTGAATCAAACTACATACAAAATATTGATAAAACTTGGTAGCGCTTTAATTTTAAATTAGTATATTATTATACAAGTTTTATAAGACGTCATATTGGCGCACGAGATGTTTTGGGTACGACGAGCGTAGCGAGGAGTGCCCAAATGGAACGAGTGCGCCAATACGTCTTATAAAACGAGTGTAATATAATATTTTTTCTACTTTGCGTCATTAATTTTATACAAATTTAGTAATTTTGGTTACTATTTTGCGCTAAATTAGAATCTAGGGTATTTTGCAGGTTCCACTTCCACACTACACTACCAGGTGGCAGTACTGTACTAACTGTCAAATGCGTAAAGTTTGGATAAAATCATGACAAAATCTAATTGTGAATGATTTTACTCTACTTTACTCTACAAGTTTTAATAAATAGTCAGTGAGGTCGCAACTATGATCATAATGGAGCTTGGGACAACAGTGTAAACCCAACTGTGATAAAATCATGAAACATAACCTAAAAAGTTACCTTTAAAATAGTGGTTTCATATTATAATAATCAGAATAGACGTGTTAGGCGGTAACTGATTAGTTACTTCAAAGAATAGTTAATAGTTAACGTTTACTAGCAGTTTCTACCTAGTACCACTGGCTTATACCAGTTTACACGCACATATAATTGAACTAAATTATAATTTCGGTGTAATAATTTATTAGAATGAGTTGCACTTAGTAAAATTACATGTGATAGAGGTAATACAAGTTCGTTGCACACAACCAGACTTAAGACGTAGTAAAAAGCGACGGACAAAAACAAGTACGGTATTGAACCGAGCAGAATTCGGTCCAAAATGTTACCGAAAACTTATATATTACATAAACTAAGAAATCCTCAACACTTTAAATGTACTATACCTTCCTACGTGTATGCTGATATACAATAAACCATTTATTGCACATATACAATCCCGCAGCAGGAATTAAAATCGTTCATATCTACGATGTAGGTTTGATCTTCGTATAATACCTTATTATAAAGTAAATGTGGTCCTTGAATTATATCTGAAAAGGGGATTTGATGTTTAGTTTAAAAGAATTATAACAATCAACTACCCGAGTTGCAAAACATCACCGAAATGTCATGCTGGCGTATTTTGATGAACACAGCAAAACTAAGAAAGCCCCAATCCTTTGGACATATTATAGCAGGCTACACATATTTTTATATATGTATAGAAGATTGATATTTCGCAGTTTATGCGATAGCAACCGATTAAAAAGAGGGAGTGTGTGGTTATGTGTTGTACGTTTGACATATGGAATTTGATATCAACAATCTATGTGTACTACTGTATCAGTGAGTACCAATCTTAGAAAAAAGTTACTAAAAACGATATTACAATTTGTTAATTGTAACACCGAAAACAGTGTTACAATGTGTGCATTGTGAATGCAAAGTAGAAAAAAGCGGTTTATTAAACTAGTTCGAAAGGTGTTTTAATTTTGAAATTTGTGTTATGTATTATGTGGGTTCTCAAGTCAGAGAGCCAGATGTTTTAAACACATCTCGTATTTGTTCAGGTCTTAAATCGCGTGAAGTTTAAACATTGACTATGGAAGTATTAATGGAATTAATAATTCCAGTTTTTATGTAAAAATTGAAGTTAAAAACTTCGAATTAAAATAGGACTAAATAATTGAGTTAAATATTTTAATTGTAAGGTTATCTAATAACAGACTATGTAAGTCATTCAACACTCTCCAACAAATGAACTATTCAAACAAATCACCTCCTAATTCGGCACACATTTGCAGACGAGTTATAAATAAATCCATTACAAGATATTCGAATTCCCATCAGTGGTAGTGATTTCAGTTGCATTCGGTATTTGTAGTTTTAATGTTTCTGGTTTCTAATGCTTTACTGTAAACACTCTGTTTTAATCGTCCCAAAAAATAAATAAGAAACGTCACTGGCATTACGTGTGGCTTATATGGTTATTACTAAGTATTTCATGAAAAAAAGATGTTTTCCATTGATACATATCCTAATTTTAACTTGAAAAATTTACAATTTTTACATAAAAATAGGAATTAGAAATTAACTTCTATAGTTAGAGTACCATATGACTATATGACTAGTTGGACTTAGACTGGTTATAGGGAAATGTAAAGTCGATATATTTGAAAACGTAGAAAGTGTACGTTTCTATTTAAAATAACATATTCGATGCCATTAACTTAAGTAAGTATTTTAATTCAAGATCTCGAGTATTTTTTGATTCCAAACTAGTGAAATACAGATTGTCTTTTCTGTTAGTATTAATAATGAATAACACATTAACACAATGCCTAACTAGCACCCCATTTACGCATTTATAAAATTCTAAAAAAAATTTACAAAATCTTATAGGTACCTACATCAAAACACTTTTGATCGGCCCTGTATCAACTTTACCTCCCCTCGTTCATTCGCAACGTCCCCGAAGAACAATGGCGGCTAATTTTCGCGTCCAAAACTTTTTGCCCGGATATATCTTATCTCTCCCTCAAAGCTCTGACCACGGGCTTAGCTTAGGATCCGTTCCGCAGTTCCGCAATGTGAGTTTCTTGCGCGCCAAACCGCTGATTGTTATTTTTGATGGATTACGTATCATGATTAATATATCTTGCGCCCGGCAGCGTCGACTTGTTCCAGTTTCTTTTCACAATTAGGTCTAACGAGGCGAGCATTTTTCACCGTGCCCGTTATTAGTTTAACAACTTTTTTTCTTCCCTCTGGTGGCTGCTCTGTGTGGACGTTAACAGGGCCACTGGTAATTAGAGTATGCTGGGGGACAATGTCGCCTAATGCGTGAACCCACGTAGTATAGCGAAAAAAGAAGGGAGAGGATATTCCCCCATGTTACACCAAAGTAATTAAATTCATTATTTAGCAGTAAGTGGTCTTTTTTGTAGACGGTTTTGTTATTGGTCCACTGTGTTCTGGTGACTTATGCTAGAAGAGATGGAACGAAGAATATTTAATATATGGACTCAACAACAACGTCTTTGGATAAGTTATCAGTTAGCTCTAAAGAAGCGAAGAATTGTTGGTTGCGTCCCTGATCGAGTTAGCACATAATCCATTGAAAGCAGCTCGAAGTCTATCTGTCATCTTCTCCTTATCAATTATTGGGGCCTCAAAAACTACGTTTTTAATACCTCCCCAAATGAAAAATCCATCGATCGTCGAACATCTCGTTAAGCAAGCCTCTTACTGCAAAAGTTATGTAACAATATAAGTCCACAAATTTTCAATCTCTCATTTCAGTTGGTTCAACATATACTTCTAACGGCAGCTCGTCGTGGAAGACCCTATATATGATGTCACAAAATCCAACCGATTTATATGAACAAAACTACAATCTCATTTACCATGATATTAAAAATTACTAGTTGCAAATTTGCCAATTGCAAATTATTTAGTTTGACTATATTTAACGCTAATTCTCACCAAACAGCCTTAATAATAGCCAAGGTATTTAATTTGAATAACAAAATCACTAAAAAAGTGGGAAAATCATACCGTTAATAAATTGCGACAAATAGGTATAAGAAGATTTGAATAAAGTAGATGTATTATATTTTTTTTTTGTTTTTAGTTAGGCATGCCTTGATTTTTTTAGATATACCTATAAAGTATACCTATAAAAAATAAAAAGAGAAATTTTATTATATGTCCTTTCAAATTTTAACATTGAAGCTTTTAATAAAAACTCAAAAACAGCCGTTACTTTCCTATAATTGCATCAAATTCTGTGAATCGAAGTACAAAAGAACGTCAGTCTTGACGACAAAAATAATACAATAAGTTTAATCATATTTAAAAAATACAAAAATCAGTTTTATTAAAAATAATATAATCATACAACATCATCCAACAGTAATATAATCATCCGAGTACTTAGATATTTTTGTTACACATACTTATATAGGTGTTTTTTTTTATTATTTGTATCGTCTCTTTTTACAAAGAAGTATTTATATTACACAAGACATAAATATCTCCTAACCGCCGAAATAAACGAAAAATAACACCTACCATTACGTGTTGAGAAATACGGATGATATTCTCCCTCCCCTGAGTAATTAAATTCATCATTTTGCTGTAAGTGGACCTTTTTTGTCGACGGTTTGTTATCGCACTGCTGCCTCGTATCTTTTACCGCTTCGAGGGGGGCGAAAGAAACGTACAGCGGCAGCAAATGGTACTAATTTTATTATATCTGGCGGTGTTAACCTGTACACGACTGAGCACCAAGATACGTGCTAATGAGTCGGAACTAATTACTCGATTATGCAAATTTTTACCGACTACCTCACGGTGAATGTTACAGCCGGGGCATCCTGTTATTTACAAGACGAAATTTTATTTTATCCCTGTGGACTTTATGCCGATTGTTACATGAAACAACTTGGAGGCAAATTTTTAATTTGTAGCTATTATTTAAAGAGTTTTTTTGGAGTGGAACTTGTTTACGTGGGTTAAAAAAGTATCAGCTATGGTATGTACTTGAAGCATAGTCACTTATTATTCCAACAAATTCTCTACAAGTTTGCAGTAATACATTCTGTTTAAGTCAATAGTTTTTGAGGCAACTGGAAAAATATTCGTGCTAAGGACATGATTTGGTATTGTTTAAGCATAACTGTTTAATTGTCTTTTGATAATTCACTCCAAGAAGTATGATTTGGGTAAAAAAGGTACAAACAAATGTATCAAAAATCTTAATTTGGACGTAGGAATATTGAAACTGTACCTTATTGATATGCTCAGAGGAAAAGTAAATTAAGTAACATTTTCAGTAAGAATAAATAGAAGTGAGTAAACTGATGGTCGTGAGAATGCACTATCATAAAAATGTTCGAAAACTGTTAGAGGAAAAGTTCTCGATAAAAATAATATCAATCGATAGTTTATAGTTTTTTTGTTGTCTTAAGTATGTAGTTATGTTTGCGAACAAAATGTTTTTGGAATTATCATGCTTTATTTAATGCGATTATTGATAATGTATCAAATGCGAGTCTACGCACTTTTTAAAGCGATTTATCGGTGCAGCCGATTGGCAGAAACAAATTTACTCTTCAATCTCGTTTGGTTCCTAAAACTTAACAAAAAATAACACGAGTATAACTGTACTTTAGGGATCTGTATCACGGTAAATATCAACTATTTTTGTTAGCAATAGAACTAAAAAATTTCATTTCTAAAAATGGCGAACCAATACAAGGGATTCGAAATTTTATATGATTGAAATTTGTTATTTTTGTGAAACGTTCTTTAAAAGCTGAAGAAAAAAATGGGTACCGTTTTTACACGTCTCTCGCGCACATGTGCAAACCGAGAGGCTGAAAAAAAAACAATATACTGGGAATTATTTGAAAATCGACGTGGATTTTAATTATAAAAACAAATTTAATTTCCGACGTTCGATTGTTTTCGACTTATGACGCCATCGGTAGTCTTTTTAATGGCAACCGTATATTTTTTGTAGTGATATTAATAGATCTGTTAATTATCCTATAGTATATTATAATACAAGTTTTATAAGACAAAAATTGGCGCACGAGTTGTGTTGGGCACGACGAGCGTAGCGATTAGTGCCCAAATGGAACGAGTGCGCCAATACGTCTTATAAAACGAGTGTTATAGTATTTTTTTCTACGTTGCGACATTAATTTGACATAAAATTAAAAAATTGCGGTTGTCATCTTACAATCTAGAGTAGTTTTATATTCAACAGTTGATAGTTGTAAATATCACCGATTAGTAACACGATTGAGGCCAGCCAATAGCGATTGAGATCTCAGCCTTATTTGACCCTTGCCGTCAAAATCATCAATATTGGAAAACTAAAAGTTACTAAAAGTTTGTGATCTAGTGTTTTCATTACGACACCGAAAGCGGTTTCATTATGAGTTTATAATGAACGAAAAGCAGAAAACAATTATTTACAATACTTATCGCCTTAAATAAGAAAATTTCCGAGAAAAGAACCAGTTAAAATTACGGTATTATGGACAAATTTTGTTTGTTTATGGCGTTCTCGATTGATTTATTTACGCTGAATGCGTAAATCGCTGCAAATTCTTCAAAAACATTTGGGAACAAACGTTAGGGATTTCAGGTAAATGATTAAGGTTTACCATGATACCATTTTGATACCAAAAAAGCGCCTTTTTCACTCTTTAACCACGCTTTTTTTTTCGAAAACCTAACCAGATTGGAAAATTTGGAGAATTGGAAAATTGAGTGCAGATTCTTTTTCTGGGCAATTAATTCTACCCAACACGCAATTTCATATTCATTTCTTTTTCCCCCAAAGTTATCAATATTTTACAAGTTTCAATTGTCCTCTTACCATTTAGACAATTGAAGAGAAAGATCTACCAGAAACAGTAAGAAAATTATGGGGTTGCCATTTAGAAAACTGTCTATGACGTCATATCTCAGTAATAATTGATACGCGCTCACTGTATAAATATGACTGCGGTCGTTAAAGCAATGAGCCTTCAAACAAAGGGGAAAGCACTTTTGACACAGAGGCCAACAAGGAAAACACCCGAAAGAACAAAATAATAATTTTTTAGGATGGAGCGGTTCATGAGAAACTTTAGCATCAATTATCTCAAAAAAGACTAAAATGTCACTTTCTCATTTCTCAGGGTCCCTCAATTATACATATACATTGTCAGCCAAACTATCAAAGATTTTCAATATTTTAATTCCCCTGGAAAATGGTCTATTCAGACAAACTATTGATCATTGTGGTTGACCCTATAATGGATTATTTAGTCCTACACGGAAACTATTTCAAATATGAATAAGCTTAAGTTTCACATACATAAATCAACCCCTTAATAGTGCGGGGGGGTTTAACAAACTCGCAAAGCTTGTTACCCCTAATACTTGATAACGTTAAGTAGCTTAACTCTGCCCCAATCGCAAGATATTACCAAAATTAACTAACGAGCTTCCGAATTTGGTCCTTCACAACAGGTCTAAATTTGAACATGGAAGAAGCCTTTCTTTATTATACGTTCATAAATGAGAAACCAATAATAAACAGTCAATTATTTCTTTAGTCCTTTAATGAAATCGTTATTTTTTTAACGAATAAAAAAGCAAAAACATTGTAACGTCGGTCACAAATAGCCGTGCATTATTTTTTTTTCTTTTAAAGATATGAACGCGAATTCCGTTCAGCATTCCTCTTTTAAGAAAGGATAAAGGGACGATGCCCAGGGCGAAATTTAATATACGATAAGGACACGCCGGCGGCGGGCAAGGAATTCAGGACAACGTATTTATTTTCCATTTAAGTGGGGGCGAGATACGTCTACATTTGCAAAGAATAAAGAAAAAGAGAAGATATACAAATTCGATGCTGTTGCCCAACGACGCAGCCTGTCGCGCGTTCGCAAAGCTATTAGCGCTAACTGCACACCTGCCCTCTACCGGCGACAATATATACTTGGAACGTTACGCTGCATACCATGTCTTGTGTTTGCATCGTGTTTTTTCTTGTACGTTTTCTTGCCCCTGCTTATGATGTTTTTATTTTATTATAGACTGATTTATATTGTAGATATTTTTGGTAAATAGTCAATAAAAGAATTGTCCTTATAGGAAATAATAGCAAAAATGGTGGAGGTGTCGGAATATGTGACGGTTCTGTAGGAAATTTTCGATTTTCGAGGTTTTGTCAGATTCGGAATGCTGGAATGTTATATCAATCGGACAAAATAAAATTCCATCGATAATATATTCAGTATACTGACATCTCATGGTTTATTAGTGCATAAACAGCCGCGGAACATGCGCATTCAGAGTAGTTGGCTTGATTTAAAACATGATAACTCTGAATTGAGATAACAAAAAAGTCAAATAAACTGCGTACAATCCTCAAATATATCTAAATAACATGCAAAACTAGCAAAATTCTATAGAAGAAATTCCAAATTTTAATTAAACACGATCTGAAATTTTTGCAGTAGGAAGTTTAGAAGAAAACGTCGGAAAAGCGAGTGTTAATTAAAATCAGTTCAAACTGCAAAAATCGGGTACCTTCTGATACTTTTCGCATCTTTAAATTTTATATATAAATAATAAATAATAATAAGTAGTATATCACTGTTTATTTCATTTGAGCTATTTTCAACTAAAATTATTATAACTAAAATGGATAAAATGACAAAGTCAGCAACTGTGTGTGTGTGTGTCCCGTTTTTTTTTTGTGGCGACGATTCCGGGGAAGCTACTAGAAATCGGGAAGAAATTTGATATTTACAATGTTTGATGACCAAACTTAGTGCTGAAAAGCTTTTTGTTCAAAAGGTTACAAAGGAACTGAATGTTTACTCTCAGCATTTTTCAACGATTTTGTATATGAGCCGCCATTTCTGCAATTTCGTCAAACTTTTTTAATAACAAATTAAAGTAGAGAATTTTTTTTTTATAATTTATATCTGTGACATTTTTTGATAAAAGTAATAGGTTAGCTGCATGAGCAAATTCTGCTTGATCGAGATCGATCGTGCCTGCATTAATATCAAACTAGTTAGGCAAGATTTGACAGATATGTTCATTCTAATAACAGTAGGTAGTGTCAAAGCCTGATGTTTTGACAATCTCATGCAGCTAAACTATTAATTTTATATATAGTATGATATCGTGTCTGGCTACAACAGATTTTTTTTTTGAATGACATGTGAGAATACATTGTTAAAATATAAACCATTCATCTTCAAAACATTCTTGAAACGAACCTTTCTACTCATAAATTATATAGTTTAATAAAATTGCATAAAACAGGCAAACCTATTCGTCCAATAGTATCTAGGCCACCTAGAAAATAAAATGTTTACTTTACAGAACAGTAAACATATCACATTTTGGTGTCGATATGTAGATGAAGTTTTCTGCGGTTGGAATACAGATTCTAATTTAATTGACTTTTTTCTTGGGAAAATTAATAATATCAATCACTTAAAATTGACATGTGATGAAGACAGTGATGTCAAACCAATCATTCTGTATTTAGAGATTGTGGGTAATTTTGAACTAAACTGGTTAAAAGATTTAATGGTTAATGAAAAATATGTTAAAAATTTAAAGTTGATTTTCTCCCCAAACATTTTGATGATTGTATCACTTACTGGTAGCCTAAATCTTTAGAAGATGTACGCATGAAGAATTTTTATTTCAACTTTCGGTTTTGAGTATACATAGACAGGGTGTAAGAATGATGTTATGGTTTTTGTTTGAACTTTAAAGTACTATATGGAGTTCCAGCTATAACAAACTGACAATAACTGGAATAACACTGATCTTTTGAACATGTTGATTTTCGATTCACTTCATTCATCTTTGTTTTTAAAGGCCATACCACAAGAACAGTAGGTAATAATAAAATGGCACGATTTCAAAGTTCATTTTCTCTAGACCCGATTAACTGGTTTTGATGATTTTTTATTCACATGTGAGTTGATTCCTCAGTTTTAGACATATACGAGGAGAAAGAATTAGTCGGTATAAATTTTTTTGGCAACAAAATATTAAAATTGGATTCTTTTTAAATATTTTCCTTAATATCATTTGAGTGGGGGTTTGAGATTAAAAACGTACTCTAGTAATTGTTTTTAAACATGAAAGGTGAAGCTGTAGTCAAGTGTAGAAGCTATTTTGTAAAAATTTAAGGGAAATTTTTGGAAATAAATCACCTCCACCTAGATTTGAACCAGAAACTCTCCTTTATCCTCACCTGTATTAATTATCATTACTAAACCTAACCGAAACATAGTCGTCGATAATGTAGGACCAACTTAAGAAGCGAATGATAAGTAATCCAGGTGAGGATAAATTTTTGGGAAAACCACCTCCACCTGGATTTGAACCAGGAACCGTCCATTATCCCTTATCTGGATTTAATTATCATTCTCTTCTTTAGTTGATGTTATTTTCTATGATTTTCGTTAAATGGTAAAATGTTCATGGTACTTTCCTTAGGTATTTCTAAATTTCAAATGAAAAATGTTTGATGAAACATCCTTATTGAATTTTGATTTATTTTGTTAACTCCAAACTTATGCTCGCATGAGCACTCATAGATTAATGCAAAATATTGATGTGAGTCATCAAACATATCAAAAATTAACATAGTGATGAAATTGATCTAACACGGTATTAGCAACATGGTATAAGAACCATTAAAATAAAAAAATTCAAATGCGGCATAAAACTGTTTTACCAGTTAATCACTTTTTTGAGTCTTTTTCTATGCGGCCCGCCGAAGTTCAGATCAGAATTTGGTGGCCCGCGCCCACAAATGCGTTTGACACTGACTTAAGAGAAATTCCGAAAGCTTTTAATATTATGTTTATAGGGAACCTACATATAGAGATACATTAATTCCAAATTCCCCACAAAACTCACACAATTTCAAAAGAAAAATTATAATAATGAATGTAGTCCTATTATGCAAATCATGCTAAACATAATGGATACAAAAAAGTATCTATCAAATAAATATAATCATATCAATTAAAAATTAAATAAATAAATAATATTCGTCATATAATTAGGTAAGTGTTTGGCGCATATTATCTTTAACTTAAATTTATTAAATTTATGATGAAATACTGGATTGCTCCAATATAAAAAAAAACATTAATAAAATACTTATGATATTTTAATTTAAAACATTACTGAAAACTGCAGGTTTGTCTTGGAACATCAACATCTTTATTGAGTTTACTTCATTTGGTTTTAATAAGTAGTTTTAAAGTTATGAGTCTTCATTCAAATTCTTCCCCGAAAAATTGATTTTACTACCGATTAGTTTAAAACTTTACAACTTGGAAACGATCAAAGTCCAGTTAGAATATTGATATATTTTTCATCAATTTTCTAATTTACCTATATCCACCATCCACCATCTGGTTTCCACGAATCTAATTCCACCCTTCCTCATCTTCAAGAAGCGTCGTCCTTTCACCCCTACGGTTTTATCTCTCCTTGACAGCGTCGACATTATTTGAAGTAGTGCGACCGTGCAAAGAAGTTAATGACTCGATGGAATATCAAATGAGTACGAGATGAGGTCGTCTTACCAACCTTGCTCTTCCTGTAGGGTCGGCTCAGGACCGCGTTAATAACACGACAAACATGGCGGGCGTCTGTAAACGAACCCCTCGGATTAAAAGAAGCCCTCGGCTGGAGGGAGAAGGTTAAAGAGAGCAGGCCTCCTTTGCAAAATACTACGACGTAGGAAGTGGTGACGTGGCAACGCGCGTCGGCGTTGGTTTGAATATTCATTGCGTTTAATTAGGGCGATGTTTAGGTAATGGTGGGGAATGTTGTGTGGCAAGGTGGTGTAGATGATTTATTTGTGGGGAAAGAATTTTGATGGATTATTGGGTTTAGGGAAAAAAGTTGATTGGTTTATGGTTTGCAGTGATTTGGTTGTTGTGATTCCTTTTTGCTTCCTTTCTTATATCTGTAGAATGATTTTCTTTTGTGCTTTCTTTCTTTTATTAACAAGTAATCTCTCCAAGCATTAGATAATAATGTTACAGAAGAACAGTTTTTTTTTTATTTTATTTGGGTGTTTCAGGCCAAAGTAATGATTTTTTAATGGAGATGGCATGAGTTCAACTGTTATCTCCTAAGGTGGTGTATTAATGCCAAAATCGCTACTCTCTGCTGCTGAAAAGAAGATTATAACGTTCATATTAATCAGAAAAATATAGCATTGCATTTGAAGAAAACTAGTCTGCAATTGCAACAACGACGCATGAGTTATCAATAAATAAAATTGTGAAAGCAGTGGAATAGTAAAAAACATTTATATTTAAACATTCTATTTTAAAAACCAGAATTCAAAAGTTTATTCAAATTCTTTTCAAAATTTTGACATTTTATACATAATCGGTAACTCCAGCATATGAAGTGCATGGTCGTAGGTTTTTACATTATGCATGTTATGTAAATGGCAAGTTTATTTAATATACTCCATGACAAGACAACAAAAAATTTTAAGTTTCCAAATAGTAGTTATGTTTCTAAAAATATGTTAAAAATTTGTTTTCAATATCTGTACATAGCTGAAGAATTATTTGCTTGACCAAATAGAATCAATCGCTCTGTACATATTATGTACAGGGCAACAATGCAAATAAAATTGGTGTGTACAAAATGAGTGCAATAATTTTAATCCCAGCGTATTTCTGTCTAATCATCTTATATTTCAATCGTATTTTAGATTTTCTGATTTTTACTTTCATCATCCGAAGTATGATAAAGTATTGTAATCGTGCCGAAAAAAACAATATTTTAGCGGAAATAGGTCTTTTTGAGTCCCCTGATCATTTTTGACCAAGGCAGAAAAAATGTCTGTGTGTGTGCTTGTGTGTATGTGTGTGTATGTCTGTGTGTACCCGATTTTTGTGGCGACGATTCCGGTGAAACTACTAAAGGTATCGGGACGAAAGTTCATATTTAGAAGTTTTATGACCAAACTTAGAACTGAATAGCTTTTGGTTCAAAATGGTTCAAAGAAACTGGATGTTTCCTCTAAGTATTTTTCAAGGATTTTGCAAATGAACTGCCATTTCTGTAATTTCGTCAAAATAGTTAAATAATAAATTAAAGTAGAGGAAAGTCTGTGTTATTTATGTCTATGACATTTTTTTGTAAAATTAATAGTTTAGCTGTATGAGCAAATTCTTTTTGATCGAGATCTTTTTATCGTGTCTGCATTAAAACTTAGTTAGCCAGGATTTCGACAATTATTTTCATTCTGACAGTAGGTAGTGCCAAACGCTGGTTTCTTTTACAATACCTACTGTCGATATTATCAATAAGAATATCTGTCAAATCCTGGCTATTTGTTTTATTTTAAAGCGGGCTCGATCATATCTCGATCAAATAGAATCTTATGCAGCTACACTATTAATTTTATATATTGCATGATAAAGTCATGTACCTGGCCACAAGGAATTCGATTACTAAAATTCAAAAAAAATATAGCGATCAGTACTGGCAGTCAAAATGCAGAAAAATAAATTACAATGCAAAACAAAAATAACAAATAACAAAAAAAATTTCATGCCAGAACTATTAAATAAGAAACTGATCTGATGTGGCGAAAAATAACGAATTGAGTCTAGTTTTTAAGAAAATCGGCGCAAAAAAATTTTTCTTCTCAAACCTTGAACAACACAACAATCATGAAGAATCGGTTGGCACTTGTGTATTTTTATGACGTTTTATGGTTCATTTCTTTGATTATGATTAATTGTTGTTTTGTTATTTTAATTAATTGTTCTTTTGTTGTTTTAGGTACGTGAAGGAATGCAGTATGCTACTGGTGAGGTTCTTTTCTATTATACTATTAGGGTAGTCTCTATTTTGGAAACTTTAATTTTTTTTATGAAGGGCCACATATTTTTTTCTGTTAATGTTAGCTTATAAAAACCTCTCAAATTTTTGATTGTTCTATACATATAAAACCGTTTCCTCAGTAAGTTCAATATTGAGAAAAAGTTAAATTATTCATATTAAAAAATATACAGAAACATTTCTATTTGGTTTTACTATTATAAATTTGCTCTCCCAAGTACTTAATTTGTCCAAAATACACTAATCTAAACCGACTATCCTAGCCACCAAAATCAAACAAATGGAAACTGGTTTCTGGTATACCTACTTACCTCAGTAAAATCTGAATCTCGAGGCAAAAATTGTGTCCAGTTTTTGTGAAAATCAGCGACAAATAACTTCAAAAGGAGCAAAATTAGTTACTTCTTACCTTATATTATTGTGATTTTGACATGGATAGTACTTGGAAATACTTCTCTTATTCAGTTGATAGCTAGTATTTAAACTTCATTATAACAAGAAAAAAAAAATTGTTTTTGTTTTTATTATGTGCATTATTGCAACATTTGTTTATAAAAACTTTTGCGAATAACTTGACTAATATCAAAAAGAATCAGCTAATCTTCATGCTAATTTACACTACATAAACACCCCAAATAAAACCCACAAAACAAACTCAAAGACAAACAAGTCCTCTAACACGTTGTCATAAAAAGATATAGCAAAACATCGCATCTTCATCGTTCTCATTTACGCTGCCATTCGTAAGTAACGAACCCTTTTTTAGATGCACCTTCCCTTGAATAATTAAACCTCCCTACTACTGCCACATCCACCTCGCCTCGAAATCGCCTCCAAATTGTGGATACAATTCGACTTTACTGCGGTAGTTTCGCGTCGACCGCAACGGGAAAATTTACTCCGGCAGTCCGGATCGTACGGTCCTAATTCCGACGGGCAAATTGCCGCAAAAAGGCTCATCGGTCGAGAAAACTCGCCCCCTTAAAATTTCACGATGCACGGTTTACGCTTGTTTTACTATCTCGCTGTAACTGTAAAGGCGCAAATGCAAATAAATTAAAGTTGTGTGTTTGGGTAGGTATTTGTGTATGTGTATATTGTCCGAAAAGAGCGAATAAAGTTTATTGGTTGTGTGTATGTGGTCGTAGTTTGTGTTTAGTTTGTGTATTCTCTAGCTTACATAGCTTTTTGTTTGTTTATTTTAACTTCTGAGGGATAAGCTGTAATTGAACAGGAGATTAATTGGAAATTTGTGTATAGATTTTGTGTTCTGATTTATAAATAGTGCAACAAAGTGGGGTGTTTTGGGGCATAGCTAGTTTTTATTGAAAAAGTTTTATATGTACTTGTACGCTGAATAATTTGGTGCCTTTCAGTAACTGCTTAAAAATCCGACAATAGAAACAAAAATTGATGATTCATTGTGTTGTCAATACAATGTTTTTCACATTCTAGACTCAAGTTAAAACAACTATATAATATAATTAATATAAGAAAAAAATCCAACTGGCTACTGAACTTGGTTTTACTGTTCTCAGAGCATTTATTTCCTTTTTTGGTCTTGTATTCTGTTTTCTTGAAATTCTTGAAATACTCTATGAATGCATTTTTCAATTACTTTTGATTTTTCATTTGAGCCTTTTCTGTTGATTATTACTTATTACATGATGATCATTACAACAATAAAAAGTAAATAAATTTAAGGATTATTAAAAAAAAGAAAGTAAATTTAATAAGTAAATGAACAGTAAAATTCTTAAGAAATCTTTTACCGATTTTTTTTCTAGAAAATGCTTGTCATTTTGAGTAAAAAGTTAAGTCTCGTTTCGCTAAGACCCAGTTCTACCTCTCCTAACCCCCGCTTTCAAATAAAACCGTTATTTGTTTTTCGAAGTTAATGAAATTTTCAGTGTAACTTTTCAGATAAATAACGAGTTGGGCTGGATGAAAAATAATTTATTTAAGTACAATTTTAACCCAAACATAATTATTGAGATAATAAAGCCATATTAGTGCTGCCCGGCGGAGACAGCAGACGTCAAAAGCTTTAAACGCCGCCTATAACTGGTGACTACGGATTGAGATTGGTACGGGACAGGCTGAGTCGCGATGTTTTCATGGAGCCTTAAGAAGTGGGAGCAGTTTAAAATATGATTAATTTCAAGCTCTGATGTGGCCAGGCACATGACTTTATCATACTATATATAAAATTAGTAGTTTAGCTGCATGAGATTCTATTTGATCGAGATCGGTCGTATCTGCATTAAAATAAAACTAGTTAGTCAGGATTTAACAGATATTTTGATTCTATTGACAGTAGTTATTGTCAAGACATTAGCGTTTGACACCAAAACTATCAAACATCTCAATTTTTGTTTCGACACGATTACTATACTTTCTCATACTATCTATGGTAAAGTAAAAAAAGTAGAAACATTATTATACAATTTTTCTCCATGTCGTGACATAGTTGTGTCGGTTAGCGAACAGCTCGAACATGTATATAGGTATATATTTTTGGTACACACGCCATACATTTAGTGTAAATATCAAAATTCACGTAAAAATGCAATCCCTAACATTACCTGCGATTAATTCAAATAACAAAAGCAAAAGTATAATTCGAATCAGCGCATTTCTTGTAAAAGAATAAGCTGACAAAAAAGTTGTGACCATATCAAATAAATTATGTTCTATGCTTTCTTTTGAAAACTTCTTCGAAAAATGACTAAAAATTCATCTAATTTAACAGCTAGGGATTCGTTTTATTATTACTGGAGACCTCACACATCTGCCTTGTCCATTTAACCGACTTTGTCTGTAATAATAACAATAATACCCATAGAATCCTGTGAAACACACTGTATGTTACTAATTCTACAATAATTTAAACTCCTAAGCAGATAACACTAGACAGACACATCTACATCTTAAAATACAACACCCAACCCCCAGAAATGATTACTTTTCCCATCGCCACTTTTTCGTATATATCTCGCATCCCAGAAGGTCGCCAAAGAACCAATAAAAGTCCCGGTCGCGGCCGTCTCGATAGCGGTGATTAATCTGTTTTATCGACGGAGACAAACCGTTGACACGTCCCAGCGCGCTTCTCTTCTTCGAGCTAAGTGTGGCGAAAACAAAAGCTCGCCCCCCACCCTGGACGGCAGTACCAGACCGCCGGACTCATATCCGGTTTTCGGTGCCGGTGAACGGTCACGGTAAGCGATCTCCAGGGAGGATATGGCAGCATTAGCGCCTCTTCCGCTCCCCGGTCGTACTAGACTAGACCATCCAACGAAATGTAGCGAAATGTAAACGTATGACTTTGCGAGCTGATATCGTTTCGGCATCTGTATGTTTGTTTGTTTGTTTGTTTGTGTAGAGGAAGTGCGGATGTTTTTGGTTTGGGATGAGTTGGTGGTTCCGGTTGCTGATCTGTATAAGGATGTTTGTTTTGGAAGATTGTACTGATTACATTGAGGAATATTTTGAGGTTTTTGTTTTCTTCCAAGAAATGTCGAGGCGTTTCGACTGGACTTTTTTTTTTAATTAGGAAGCTGCTAAGCGATAACTTCATGAAAGAAAAAAATCTGATGTGTCCAGGCACATGACTTATCTTACTATAGACTGTGGGCCAAAAAAAAGCGGTACAAATGTTCAATTAGTTCTATTTCCAAAGATTTTAAGTAAATTAAAGCAAGCATTTCTACAAACGAGTATAAAACGATAAAAAATGCTCACAAAAATATTTAAAAGGACGTAAAACGTTTTGATCTAAAAATTATTGGATAAAACACAGCACGCACATGCAGTTACCGCCACCGCCTTCGCCGTCTCCTTCGTTGATCAGGCTCAAGGACATCTTCATCGCTGACGTCCAGCATCTAGTTGCAGAGATCCTTCATTCGTTTCGCCTTCGCTTTCCTCTACTTTAGTTTACTATTTAATTATTTTGACGAAATTACAGAAATGGCGGCTCATTTGCAAAATCTTTGAAAAATGCTTAGAGGAAACATGCAGTTCCTTTGGACCCTTTTGAACAAAAAGCTTTTCAAACTATGTATGATAAACTAAAAACAGAAATAAAAGACCCACATTTACTTGAAGTTATGCGAAAAACAAACGTATACCATATCTACCACGATTTTGATTACTGTCGTGTTATTGTATTATGGCGATTACTTGTTTAATAAATATATAACGTTTTCGGTAACATTTTGGATAGAATTGTGGTCAAAATAATTTGATTTTATAGTATCCTTACTACGTTTGCAGTAATTATAGTGAACTAACTACGTATTAAAAAATACTCTACATTGTAATTTAACTCAGTATAGTTGCCAGAATTTCAAATATTATATTGTAACATTGAGAGTTTAAAGGCATAACATAATCAATTAGTAAGGTCAGCTTAGAATTCTTATACATGTGCCACGGCCAGAGCATGGTATTAAGAAATTGAAATAAAAAAATTACAAGTAACACAGAAACTAGGTCACTGAACGACATTCGAATATCTCACCTTCGAGACCCACTATAAAAAATGGAATCTTTTTACTTTATCATACGCAGTATGTAAAGTATTGTAATCATGCCGAAAAAAAAAATGGGATTTTAGCGGAAATAGGTCTTTTTGGGTCCCCTGAACATTTTTGACCAAGGTTCAAAAAAATGTCTGTGTGTGTGTGTGTGTGTGTGTATGTGTGTGTGTACCCGATTTTTGTGACGACGATTCCGGAGAAACTACTAAAGGTATCGGGACGAAAGTGCGTATTTAAGTTTTATGACCAAACTTAGAGCTGAAAAGCTTTTGGTTCAAAAGGGTCCAAAGGAACTGGCTGTTTCCTCTAAGCATTTTTCAAGGATTTTGCAAATGAGGTGCCATTTCTGTAATGTCGTCAGAATAGTTAAATAATAAATTAAAGTAGAGGAAATTTTGAATAATTTATGCCTATGATATTTTTTGGTAAAATTAATAGTTTAGCTTCAAGAGCAAATTCTATTTGATCGAGATCGGTCGCATCTGCGTTGATATGAAACTACATAGTAGCCTGGATTTGACAAATATTTTTTTGTGCTGTCACCACAGAAATGTCTATGGCTGTCACACTCAAAAACAGCTGATTTCATCAGAGGTTGGAGAACCGCTATTGAACGTTGCCGCTCTAGTGCAGCAAAGTACAAAATACAAAATTCAAATAAAATAAGATCACCAATTTGATTGTTTGTTGATAAGAAATATCAACCCGTTGTTATATCTAATTGTAAAAAACGATAAATGGAGAAAATTGTAAATAAAGTATAGCGATGAGTGTAGTTATATTTTAGTATGTTGGTACGAATATGACATCGACAGTGACATGAACGAATATAAATCTGTCAGAATTTGAATTAGCTTTTTAAACTTGACGTTTCGTAGAAGTGGTATCAACCTAACATTTCCTATACAGAAATATAACCATTTTTGATTTTTTTAGTACGTAATTCTCAAAATGCAACACAAAAAACGTTGATGTCACTCCTGCCGAAAACTACATATCGCTACATACGGCGACGCTCCCCATCGGTGACGCGCCGCATCACCGCTCGTCGCGCTATTCCGTACTTTCCACACTTGTGAGATAAATAACTTTTATTCTGATGACAGTAGGCAGTGTAAAATGCTGATACTTTGACAATACCTACTATTGATACTATTGACTATCAAAATATCTGTCAAATCCCGGCTAACTAGTTTAATTTTAATGCAATCACGATTTATCTCAATCAAATAGATTCTCATGCAGCTAAACTATTAATTTTATATTTTGTATGATAAAGTCATGTGCCTGGCCACATCAGATTTTTTTTTATTAAGAATTACACAAATGTAAAACTTACTACTTACTAAGATGCAAAGACGTTAATGTAAATACCCTAAAAGGGGTACTGGTAATTATATTACATTTACATTTATTTTTTATCCATTTATGAATGAACATTTATGTATGCATAACAATTTTTATTTAAAAGAAATATCCCAAATTGCCACCAATGGGAGCCAGCGGTCTAATCCCTTTTTACAGTGGACATGATTCCGGGAAAAGTCGAGTTACAGAGAAATAAAACAAAATTTGTTATTATTTTCTTTTTCTTCTGATCGGCCAAAACTTAATAACGATTCCTTTTCTGTAATTGTGCTTCAGATTTTTTATAATCTGTTGATCCATTGGTTGCAGAATTAGAATAGGAGGAAAATATACCAGTCTAATATATTTTAGTTTCTCTTGTACATTTCTGTGAGTAAATTTCTAGACAATTGGCCAATAAGTTTCGAGAAAAACGCGTTTAAAGTTTTAGGATTTTCTTTGTAACGTTGTTCTTGTTCAAAATTTAGACTTGATATTTGGCGACGGGTTTGGTCAAGGTCTAAACTTCATGGAAACAAAAAAAAATGACAATTTCAACTTTATTCTTACTTATCACACCCTTCTAAAACAGATTTTTACTAAAAATTTTCTCTTTTAAAATACGTCCTCGACGTTCTATTTGAACAGTATGAAAAGCACCACAATGGGGAAAAGGTCAGACGGAACAGACTTTAGATGAGAGAACGAGATTTTATATGAACGTAAGCAGCAAACACAGAGGGAGAGTGTCCTTACGCGGATATTAAAGCAGTTTGAAATATCCTGGAAAGGCGACAATTTCCTTTAACACTACGAGTAGGGCTCCACTTCCAATTGCTGTCGCCTCGAACCGGCGCCTTTATCTTCTTAACGGCAACCGGATGCATTACAAGGTTGTTACGTCACCAGTATGAATAAAAGCTTCCCCCAAGAAGAGCTAAGGAGAGCGGCGCGACTCCGCACGTTTTAAATTCATTCTTACGTTTACTTCTCAAGGCTCAAAGTGATTGATGGAACTGAGTTCAAATGGGAAAATCCTCTGGCTAAAGAAATAAATTAAATTTTACTTTGTGATGTAGGTACATATGTTCATTGCTCATATTTCGTACCTAGTAGAAATGGTAAATAATTGGTGTACAGAACATTCTACACAAGTGTCCCACTTCCTTCCCACAGTTATTGTCATAACAGAAATATCCTTCATGATATAAAGTTTCATGTTGACTTATTTGTTTTTTCAAGTCATTAATTATAAAGTTAGGTCTGTTTGAACTAATCCTAACTTCATTGGTAATTGAAAACCCCAACAAATTAAATCCGGTGATTTAAATACATCGTTATTTGTGGGTTGTCCGATTGTTTCATTTATTCTATGACAAATACACAGCCAATAGCAACTTCCTGATTTTAAATATCCCAATCATATACTTCTTATTGTTAAAAAAATATTAGTTTATCAAAAATTATGCAAAATATACAGATAATAAAATACAATAGCTGTCGAAAAATCAAAACCTGTACATCCTGTGTAACAGTGATGTCAAACCTGCGGTCCGCGGGCACTATGCGGCCCTCAACACCCTACGATGCAGCCAGCGATCCCTCGCTAATGGTTGTATTACAACACAATCAAATTAAATAAATATAGACATTTTTTGAGTATATTTTTTAACTGTTATGTATCTAACTATCTATTAAAGCAAGGAGCTTATTAGGCAGCAGAACCGTAATCAGTTTTATTTCTGTTTTCCTACATTACATCGTTGGCTTACTATAAAAAGAAAGTAAATAATTTAATGGTGGAATTTTTGTAAACATATCGTTCAAAGGAAATTTACGAAACATGTAGTTCATGAACGTCACAAGGAGTTTTTGGATTATTTTATGCGTTCAATATCAACCCTGTGTCTAAAGTTCCCTATCATGTCATCCACCGAAAAGTTCAGCCGAGACGTCTACTAGCGTTCTTCACCGTAGGGGAATTTTATTCCCATATGCAAAACGCTGCCCATTACTCGGCATTAGGCCTACGTCTTGTTATGCACCTGCACCCATGATGATTATAACACCAATTCAAACTTTCTTTATCAGAAAAATTTACCAGTAATAGCGGGGAGAAGCCACATGAGCAGAATTGCCCGAAGTTATGTAAAATCAAAAAGCATTATTAAAAATCGAAATTTGTTTAAGTTATTTTCCTAAATATCTTTTTTTAATTAAACGTGAAATGTGAATATTAACCACTTACGTGGAAATGCTATTTTGTGTCACTTGCGGTTTGTAAGAATCCAAAATTGTTTGAATTAATTTTTAATATTCATATAACTTTGTAATAAAATTATAAACCCCTAATCACAACAAGTATTTTAGAAACCTAAATACGTATTTCAGCAACTATGTTGCCATCTTCAGTAGAAACTAAAAAAGAAAAGAGAGATTAGCACTTCATAGTATCTTTACTGGATATTGTCCAAGCAAATCACTAGTGGAAGTGACGTCCATGTTAAAAATTACCCTATATATACCCATTTGTTGGTCACACCTCAGTGAATTTTGATCATTGAAGCGTAAAAAACATGTTTTAATTAAAGCAGGTCAAACAATGGCGAACTAGGTATAGGACCCCTGTCTGAATTTATTAATTTATCTCTATTCAAGTGAATAAAGATACTTTCCAAGCTGTTTAGTTCCCTATTATTTGACACAGCTTTTACAAGTTTTAAGTCATCTACAACTACTTTATGACCTGTGTCTAAAATATGTTGAGCCACACTAGATTTTTCAAAACGATTATATTTAAAATGAGCTACATGTTCTTTGAACCTAGTTGAAATTTTTCTTCTAGTCTGGCCTACGTATTCTTCTTCACAGTCATGACATTTGATACAATATATACCAGATTTATCAAGTACATCTACCTTATCCTTTGGGTTTCCAAGAAGGTTTTTTATGCTATTATGAGTCGAATATGCTATACAGAGATTTTGTGATGTAAAAATACTTCTCAAACCCCTTGTATACGCACAATCGAACGGTATTTTAACATATTTCTTCTTTTCTACAGACAAAGTATTTAAAGTAGATATTTGATTTACATACACTTTTTGATTCTGCTTCTTAATCATTCTATCAACTATTTTCTCAGGGTACCCATTATGTATGACAACATTCTTAATAAACAATAATTCTTGCTGATATCTATCTGCGGACAATGGAAATTTCAATAACATATTTACTAAACAACTAATAAAAGTCAATTTTTGTTGAAAAGGATGCTGCGAATCATTAGGGATAAACCTGATTGTGTTAGTATCTTTCCGATACACGTCAATTTCTATTATATTTTTGCTATTCGATTATTTAGAGATTGGGAGTAGTTCTGAACTAAATTGGTCAAAAGAATTAGCGAATAAAAAAAGATTGTCAAAAATATAATGTTGATTTCCTCCCCAACCATTTATCCTGATTTGATGATTCTTTCACTCACTGGTAGCCTAATTCTTCAGAAGAAGAATTTGTAAGAAGAATTTTCCAGCTATAACAAACTGACAATAACTGGAATGACACTTGTTTTTAAAGGACATACAACAAGAACAGTAATATAAAATATAAAATGGCACGATTTGAACGTTGATTTTCTCAATAATCGGTAACTGATTTTGATGATTTTTGTGGCTTGATTCCTCACTTTTAAACTTATACATGGAGAAAGAATTAGAATACATGGGAGTTCTTTGTTATTTTTCTGCTCAAAATGTACTTTTTATTTTCGTATTAAATCATTAAAGGCAAATTTAGCTGTAACTAAATAAAATCGAATCATTGCCTTGGCTGTAACATCTCTGTGACATCTCTAAAATAATGTTATATGTCATATACCACTGTTATGAATTCCGTAATTAAAACCTTCATTGATGATGTGATAATAAAAGAAGTATTATTCGATAACTATAGTCTATTTAAAAACCAGAACAATTTTTTCCAGCTTTACACTAGGTAAAAATTGACTGTAAAGCCAAACATCAGTAACTATGTAAAAATAAAGCTTCTAGAACATAAAGTAGTCTACTTACATAAACAAAATAGTTATCTATACTATTTCTCCGCATTATTGAATTATTGGAAACTAGAAAAGCAAAAAATCTTTGAATTATTCCTTAGATAATATAGCCATAATCGACTCCAATAAACCCTTGGATTTAGTAGTTTTTACGCATTTTAAATCACAACAATATTACGTAATTACTTTCACTTGTTTAGGGAAAATAGCCAATTGAGTATCCTTTCGCTCCTTCAGTGGAATCAATATACGTCTTAAGATACACTTACTCAAACATCAACCCTATTATTCGTTGTCGCTCAAATAAACATGTTTACCTTTCAAGTATCGCGATCCTGATTTCATTTGTTCCCCAGTCCTTCTCAATTCTGAATTGATAAAAGCGAAGAGACACACGATCTCCTAAGAGATTTTGAATCGTAACAAGGAGTCCTTGCCTCCAGTACCGCCACTGTTCTAAGGCGTATCCCCGCTCGGATTGTTAGTGCCGACATAAATTTGATAATAGTCCTGAAGAACCCTTTGAAAAGTATCTCCCTGCTCGCTACCCTTCGCAGCTCGGATGCGTACTCCTACCCCCCCACCCCTGGTTTATATCTAGCCGAGTAAAGCCAGCCGCCTATCAGAACATGGCCAATAATGCCCGTTTCCGTTCGAAACTTTCAAGAGACATGTTTCCGTTTCCGTGGGATGGATGGTTAAATTGTGCGTAATGAAGCCGGAAAGTTCCGCTTCCGCTTTCGCTTGTTTATGATGACTCTCGGTTAGTATTTGTTCCATTTCTGCTAAACGGTTTCGAGTGAACCGCAATAAAGTTTTTACTTGGATTTGGTAGTTGTAATATTATGTTTTAACGTTGATATTTTATTGAAATTAGTACTGGTGTAGGTTTCTGAACAGTTTGTAGGTTTTGAAGTTTTAGTTTTTCTGGAACCGTCGCCACAAAAATCGAGTACACACATCCACACACACACACATGTATAACTAAACGCTTCACAGATAAAAACGCCAAAATTTGGGCTGCTTAAGAAGCCTCCAAATCATTCCGTCCTGACGTTTGGCTTACACCTTTACATTGTTTAGATGGTTGTTCTGAAATGTTTACTGAAGTGTCCGTAATTACTATGGGTAACTACAGGACACTATCCTTTTGGAAGATGGGCAAATTTTAAACGAAAGCCAGTATATCACGAAAAATCCAGGATATTTGTCTAGCTGCTCTATATTTCTGGCTGTAGTCAAAAGTATCGGATAAAGTTTGGTACAGTTAATGCTGAAGAACCACAAGGGAGAGTACCTACTTGGCCCAATAATTCATCTTTTTTGTACACATGATTATCATCCACAACCAGATAGTGCTGTCAACAATATTCGGTTCATATTCATTTCACCATTCAATACAATAGAATACAACGCATTTTATTACAAATAAATAACTATATCAATACCAAACCCAATTACAATTCGACATCCACAAAAAGAACAAGCAAGATAAAACAAAACAACAGATTAAAACATACGAAAATTCAATCCAGACTTATCCCTCGCTTCTTCGAACCAATCCTGAAGATTTAACTCTTTCCACAAGAAGCCCTATCATCGTCCTAATCTGTATTCTCGGACACCCCCAGCAATGCTCAAATGTTTGTCCTCCACCGGCAGACGCACAGAATTCGTAAACACCCCCACCCCCTACCAAAACACCCTATAAACCCACCCACCCGACCAGAACAACCCCAAGTATCGACTTAATCACAAAACAAGAACAATAATTCCGGAGAAGCTCCGGACTCAAACTCGTAACTCCGTTTTTGTCTTAATCTCGATACCTACCTGTATTAAATTTCGCCTACGTTCGTAACCATGGCAACGCCATCGAGATATCGTTAATTAATTACCTATAAGGCTGATCTATACGTGTGCATGTGGAGGAAAACCAGTCCGTTCGAGTCTCATCACCACTAAGACCTTGATATCGAACGATACAAAGGCCTCTAACGCACTCCCGTTCGAACTAAGGGGTGGTTTGGTGGTAACAGGGCCGGCTCTAGGCGGTAGGCAAGGTTAAAGCAAAATGTAGGGGCGGAGAAACCAATTGCACTACAACAAAAAAGGATTCAAACTTTTATATTACAGTACAAGTGAAGAAACCGAGTATGGAAAAACATAGACGTGAGTGAAGTTGTTTCTCACGAGTACTGTATAACGGTTTTTTTTTCAATCTTGTCACTAAATTTAAAGAAATAAAGTTATTAAAATTAGTTAATTTTGATATCTGTCGACGTAGGTGACTGTTTATGACGTTGTCATCCGGTTAAGTGAATATTTTAGTGGTAGAATTGAACAAAGAAACTATTTACAATGCTTTACTAAGTATTGGAAATATTGCTTTAAAAACATAATTTTTGTAAATTTTCCAATCTTTTTACTATTGTGTTCATGTATTGTTATCGGAAAACTGTGAACATGCAAAATTTTAACTCGATTTTTATTTTAAAGATATGAAATGCCCCGTAACACAGGATGGTGATTCCTCTGATCTTAACGCTTTAGAATTGGCTGACAAAATAGAAGTTGTTTCTTCACTTTTAGAAAAGAAAGGCGGTCCAGTTGACGTTCTTAAATTCGTTACCTACTTAACATTGGGCCAAATTTAAGCATTGCTTTTAAGAATTTTGCAAACGCTTCCCATAACTGTTGCAACTGACGAAAGATCTATTTATAAACTGACACAAAAAAATTAACTTAAGAACCGTATCTACTCAAAATCGTCTTAATGGGTTAGCAATGTTGGCCACTAAACATGAATAATTAGTAATAAGTTAGATCTGAATTATATTATTCGCGATTTTGCAGAAAAAAATAGGTTCTAAAGAGTTTCTAATTTAGCTTTGTATATTGTATTCTTTATTATATGGATTTATTCTATTCTATTGTCTAATTCAATTGGATTAGGACGTATTTTTCTGGCTTTCATGTTTTTTGTTATAAATCTGTTTTCTTTTAGTTTTAAAGTTTTTTAAGTTCGTGTCTTTCAAAATTATTTTAGCACTATGCTCCAATTTATTCCACTGTGACATGAACATGTTCTTAGATAACTAAATGCCTAAACTAATCAGTTTGCCATCCTGCAAAATTTAGAAAACGTATTGCTGAGGATAGGATTGTCTATTAAATATTCATTAATCAAAATTTGGAAGTTTACAAGTGTACAGTTTCAGCAATAACAAGAAGCAAATTTTGCAACATTTTCCAGTTACATGACCACGTAGATATGATTATCATAATTTCTCATATTTGCCTTGACCTGACGTATATAACAGTTTTGATTTTCAGAATATAACGATAGAATTGATAACTGCATGGGGGTGTAATTTATAACCAGAACCAAGGTCGTGTGTGGTATCATTGGATAGAGATGTTAATATGAAACAACATTTGGTCGAAAAAAATTCTTACAAATCATACGGTTTGCGAAGAAACCATAATCAGTTATGGCGTTTGCATTAGCTGTAATCATGACGAAAATTACATGCAATAGTAATATATTTTGGTTAGTAGTGAATGCAAGTGATATTATATCGCTAGTCAAAGGATTAGCGCATCTGATGACGGCGATTGTAAGCCTTTTATGTCAGTTTTAGCAGTCAACTATCCAAAAAAATAAGGTATTTTCCATAATCCGATATCACAAGGTTAATTTTGTAAACCATGTGATTGAGTAAGATATCTTTCTAACGAAAGATGTTTTGACTTGATTTAGAATCTTGACGCCAAACATATATCTCAACCCCCTTAAAACATCTACTCTAAGGGTAAGATTTTTTTCGCCAATCCAACGACCATTTTAAGTTCATTTATACATAAAAAACTTCCTTTGATCAGCTAAATGTGTAAAATCGACCACTGTTCGGCTAAGGCCGGCCCTGGTGTTATCGGGGGCATAAGGGGGCGGCGAGGGGTATTGTACGTCTCCACAATAGACTCCCTCTCCACTGTTAACAACAATAGACCTGTCAGGTGCTACCGACTAATGGCTTGTTAGTTGATGATGGCTTCGGATTGAAAGGGAAACATTCTTCCTGCTGAGACAAAGCTGAACTATCCTGTGCTTTGGTGTGCTGCGAGCTTTCATCCCCGCTGCGTTCAAGAAGGCCACGACGGGCTATTAGTGATGAGTTTATAGCCGGTAGAGGGCAACTACCTCGGATGCCTGTAAACGCGCTAAATTGGCTTGCGTCTTAAAACTATGATTTATTGCGGTGTGAACGGGCGTAAAATTTACACTGGCATGCAACGGTGTTAGTTTTAGGTCAAATTGAGTGATGTATGTGCTTGTACGAGCTGAAAAACGTTGGGGGTGGTTGAAAATTAAGTTTGAACCAATTTGGTGGAGGCGCCACTTATGGGGACCAAACCTATGCATTGTTGGAATAAACTATAAAACAAACGAGCGATAAATTTACACAGGCATGCAGCGGTGTTAGTTTTGGGTCAAATTGACTGATGCATGTGCTTATACGAGCTGAAAAATGTTGGGGGTGGTTGAAAATTAAAATTAAGCCAATTTGGTGGAGGCATAAGTGGAGGTATAAGGTCTAAACCTATGCATTCTTGGAATAAACTAAAAAAAGAATAGCGAAAATTTTACACGGGCATGCAACGGTGTTAGTTTTGGGACAAATTGAGTGATGGTACTGTTTAATTGAGTGCTTATGCGAGCTGATAGACGTTGGGGTTGGTTGAAAATTAAGGTTGAACCAATTTGGTGGAGGCGCCGCGCATAGAGACAAATTTATGCATGCTACGAATAACCTGTAAAATAAAAAAAATTGTTAAACTTCCAATATGCTCTGTCACAATAGTCGGATATATGTACATTTTAAAATTTAGTTTAATGTTTACAGTTTCTTGATTTAATGGTTCTTTCGAGGAATAGTAAACAAATTCCTCTGGAGAAACAAAACTTAATTGTATTGCTACGTAGACTGTTCAAAAGCGGTATAAATTCCAAACTTCTTTTGTTTTTGATTCACCCCAATTCCCGAAATATTGTTAAAGTATACGATTTCAACTATAATGTTCAACAACTTTTTCGAAGTTGAGCAGAATTTGATGTACGTTTTCTACTCATCTTTAACATACTCACTAAACTATTATTATTATAATGTTGTTTTATTAATTTCCGTGATAAAAGTTGTTTAGAGTCATCTAGAGTCATTTATGACTTTGAATTTGTTTTAATCAAACCTGCTGCGGTAAGAATAATTCACAAACGTCACAAATTATTACAAAAAAGGAAAGTAAAGTTCCCGAAAATTTTCCCCCGACAGATTTTCCAGAAATAATTTAAACTTTTCGATTGACAGGACTTAACCTTCGGATTGATTTAGTTAGCGCGAGTGCCAAATTATAAAGGATCGGCCCGGTTTCCTACCGACCGTCAGCGATATCGCTCCATTTGGCTTCGAACAACTTTCGCTTCCCTTTTTTATCGTCGGACCTCCAGGGCCGCGGCTCGGATGGCAGCCAGGCCCCCGGTGAAAACTTGAGAAAATTGAAAAAGTTGTCCCCGAAGAACACAAATCCCTTACACATCACTCTCTCCCGCTACCCCAGTTTGCAGAGAATTCGTCAAGAGTAAAATCGTCGTTCGGTTCGTAAAATCGTTTAAAAGATTATCCCAGTAAGTAAACTGGTGTATAAAACTTCTTATTTTAGGTTGTTCGATGAATAAATTTAGTCTACGATGTGTTTTAGTTGTATTTTATTACAATTTGTGCTTTCCCCGGCACCTCCACCATTTTGTCAAAACTACAACATTTGTAGTTTTGACAAAATGGTGGAGGTGCCGGTGAGTGAATATTTAATAATCATTGTAGACTACTTTTAAATAAAAATTCTCCTAAACTTTTAATTAATAACACATATTTTTCATATAATACTGAATAAGTACTGCGCTAGTTTTATATTCTTGCATATAAAAAGAAATATTTAGCTTGAAGCCGGAAAAGTGTCAGTGTGTTAGAAGGGTGGATTCAATACATTTCCATAAAGTACATGAAATATTTATCAATAAAACGCATCCCCAGAAAATTTATCTAGAGACTTATACCCAGTCTCATACATACATGTAAATATACATAAATATATGAATGTATGTATACGAATATATATACAGATATCGGGCAGTGTACTGCAATAACTCATGAAATATATTGGAAAGGTTTTCTAGTTCATGCGGATGAGAGATGCTCGGATTAAGCGGTGCTGGACCAGTAAATATACCGGAGAGGAATATTCAAATATTTTTTGGTGGCGTATGGAAAATCATAAAATATACATAAAATGTATATTTTTAGACTAACAGAAAAGCTTATATCTGCATGCTAAAACTTGGTATAGAATGTAAAGAGTTATAGGTTTTATATGTTATAGGTTTTCGACTAAACAGAATTTCAACAGTTTTTAAATTTTGAGTTAAAGTGTAACTCGAAGCAACCGAGTTTTCTTTTCAGTGTCTTTATAACACATATTCCTTAATACTACGTAAATTGTGTGATTTAACAATTTTTGGAAATAAACTGATATTCTTTTTTAAATTGTCGAAGGTTATGAGCAAATAATCGAGCTAAAATTACCGGAACACCTAAATAATTCTCCAGCTGTAAACAATTCAAAAAGATTTTTCAAAAAATTTGTTTGGTTTTAAACAAGCTATCGTCTAAATATGTTTTTAATATACCGGGTTTTTTTATTTTATTCTGGAAGTTCGGTAACTTTTCTGGTAACTTTTACTGTATATTTTTATTTTTTTTTTTAATTCTTAGATTAATTCCAAGAATTTTTTGTAGGATCATTTTTTATAAAATATATCAATTTCGAGTTATCAGCAATAAATTAGAATTAGTCAAATTTACCTAAACACCTAAATAAATCTCTAAGCATAAACAATTCCAAAAAGTATTTCAAACAAAAGTGCATTTGTTTAAAACATGCTATCGATGTAATATATTTTTAATATACAGGCTGTTTTTTTTATTATGGAAATGTTGTAAACTTTTCTTTATCTAATAACACCCTGTACATATTTTTTTTTACTTTATCATACGCAGTATTATAAAGTATTGTAATCGTGCCGAAAAAAAAATTGAGATTTTAGCGGAAATAGGTTTTTTTGGGTCCCCTGAACATTTTTGACCAAGGTACATAAAAATGTCTGTGTGTGTGTGTGTGTGTATGTGTGTGTGTGTGTGTGTGTGTGTGTGTGTGTGTGTGTGTGTGTGTGTGTGTGTGTGTGTGTGTGTGTGTGTGTGTGTGTACCCAATTTTTGTTAATTCATTTCCGGAGAAACTACTTAAGGTATCGGCACGGAACATATTTAGAAGTTTCATGACCAAACTTAGAGTTGAAAAGCTTTTGGTTCAAAAGGGTCCAAAGGAACTGGGTGTTTACTCTAGGCCTTTTTCAAGGATTTTAGAAATGAGCCGCCATTTCTGTAATTTCGTCAAAATAGTTAAATAATAAATTAAAGCAGAGGAAATTTTGAATAATTTATGCTTATGACATTTTTTGGTAAAATTAATAGTTTAGCTACAAGAGCAAATTCTATTTGATCGAGATCGGTCGCATCTGCATTGATTTAATACTATAAATATAGTGACCCAGGATTTGCAAATTTTTCAGTCTAATGACAGTACCGGTAGTGTCAAATGCTGACAGGACCGGTAGTGTCAAATGCTGATGTTTTGACATTATCTCACAATTAATATTGACCGTAGTTAATAGTATCAAAAGATCTCATATTGTGATACCGTGTACAGTCCTTGCCTGATGGCGTCGGATAGGCAGCGTGTTGAGCGTGTCCAAAATGCATGTGTTCTGTTTGTTTTTGGTTTGACGAAGTATGATCATGCATCGAATGGGCTGGGCGACTTGGGGTGGTTGAACATGGATAACACTAGGGTGTTGCATGCAGCAATATTGTATCATAAGTTGCTATCCACTAGGATCCCACAATACCTCATGCGGAAGATATGCTGTAGAATGTATGTCCATAACCTTAATTTAAGATTCGGTGGTTTGTTTGCTCCACCTGCCCATCGCACTGAGCTGTATAAACGGTCATTCTCTTACCAGGTCAGTCACATATACAATGGTCTCTACAATGGGAAGATATGAAAAATTTATCGTGAAACAGTTTTGGGGAAAGGTGAAGCGTTGGCTGTTTGCTCAACAGGGGCTTTTTAATTTTTATTTTTTATGGGCAGGTGCGATGTTTTGTTGAGTTGGATTTGCTGCAATTACGTGTAATTAGACTCTAGAGTAATTTTGTTGTTTGTTTTTGTTTTGATCTCGGAATTATTTTTATATTATTGCTACAATTATGTCTTAGTTCTAGTTTGCGTAAGGGGTTGAGTGGAAGAGTAAGGTAATTTGGAAACAAGTGTGCTGAACTGCGCCCTAAATATAAATAATATTTTGTTGCAATTAATATTGTCTTATTTTAATAAAGGAATTATTTATTTATTTAATTATTTATTTATCTGTTAAATCCTGGCTAACTAGTTCTCAATCAAATAGATTCTCATGCAGCTAAACAATTAATTTTATATATTGTATGATAAAGTCATGTGCCTGGCCACATCAGATTTTTATTTTAAGAATAATTCTAAGAATTTTTGGAGGAATCTTTTTCTTATAAAATGCAACATTTGTTAGTTATAAGCAATTTATCTGTATTATCTATATATAGTATAGTAAAATTTCCCTGACACCTGCACCATTTTGGCAAAACCACAAAATATTCACTTTAGCCTAGTTTTATCGTAGACACTGATCTGGAAAGTAACTAAAAACTCAGGAATTTTCACATTAGTTTTGTATTTTTTCGAGAATTTTTAAATTATGGGTTACCATTTGCATAAAGTCCAATCACTGCAAAATTTTTAAATATCAGGTAGTACAAAATGCGTTTTTGCGGGACAGAACGGAGATCAAAGCAAATATAGAAAACTATTGTAGAAAAATCCTATAGAAAAGTAATATTAGTCAATATTGTCGGATAACAAACTTTTTAAATACATCAAAAATGTATACGTCTTCAGATAAGGTTGATATGACTACCGGTTTTTACTGAATTGATTTTATATTCTGAAATGATAACTTATGGACCGTCAATGTTTATTCTTACGGCAAAATAAAACAATTTCTTACTAAATAATTAACGTGTTTTAAAGTGGTTAGGATATAATAGAAATTATATAATTAACAATACAACGGTACAACAATTCTTACGTATATTTTCTCCGGAAATCTATTATTTTTTCCTGATTAGAGTTTCCTACTATATGCATACAGTAGGTTGGTCCTTATTTTTTTATGCAAGGTCCTATAAATTTGGTCTTTTACATCTGAAAGCAGAACTTCTGAATTATGTCTAGCGTTTACTAAAAGAATAAGGTACTTTTATCATTGATTTCTCAAAAACGAGACAAAATTCAGAATGTCTGCTGTACTAAGATTTTGATTCTCTGAAAAAAAAGCTTCGTTCCATTATCTTCTTTTCTTCCTTTCTTCTTTTCTTCTTATCTTCTTTTCTTCTTTTCTTCTTTTCTTCTTTTCTTCTTTTCTTCTTTTCTTCTTTTCTTCTTTTCTTCTTGTCTTCTTTTCTTCTTTTCTTCTCTTCTTCTTTTCTTCTTCCCTTCTTTTCTTCTTTCCATCTTTTCTTCTTTTCTTCCTTTTTTCTTTTCATCGTTTCTTCTTTTCTTCTTTTCCTCGTTTCTTCTTTTCTTCTTTTTTCTTTTATTCTTTTCTTCTTTAGCTCTTTTACTCTTTTTTTCAATTCTTCGTTACTTCTTCCACGTTCCTTGTTCCCTTTTACGCCGTTCTCTGCAAAATCCTGCAAACACAGTTCAATTTCTCTCTGAATTTTACCGATACAATAGCACGAGACCTGAAACCAATCGCCTAATTCGATTGTGTTAAATTTTTCCTTTTACCGGTTGAATTTAATTTGAACTTAATGTCGTCGATCTGGGGCCAGCGTGCAGGTTAAGCCAAGTTATTAAAGGTCTCCGCTCTCCCTAAAACCCTTCACCCCGCAAATCCGCCCTATCGGAATATTAAATTAATATTCATCTCCTATAGGACCACGGGGTTCACCTCCCCTGAGGTTTTAACTATATTAATACGAAGTATCAAATCGACATCCAGACTCCTTGAGTATCCTAAGGCAGCGTAAAAGGGAAATTTTCAAGTAGGTACTTAGGATATAGGTATATGTGTAGGTGGTTAATTATGCCTACACGTGTGCTGTCGGTTTATTATGTCGGGGGTAAGTTGTTATTAATTAGTTAATTATACTTGAGAGACTGGAAATTTTCTATTTATGAGCTGTGTGTATACTTGAGTTGATCTTTTGCTGTTTATTGCTTACACAGTGTGAATTTTTTTAATTATATTTTAGAATTATATGTTTAGGTTTCACAATCTGTGTTTACTTACACATTTGTAGAATAAACAAACAGTATTTTTGAGTCAATAATTTTTATTTTTCATTCTTGACAATCCTTCATTTTCAGACAAATTCAAATAGCAAAAGGTTGCACAGATTCATCCTGATGACTGCGCAAAGAACAAACCCACCCGCCCATATGCGTTACCCCTTAAAATTTACGACCAACCCAGTTAACCTTTGACCTATTGGAACGGAAGCGTATGCATTACAACATCTGACAAGCGGAAAATATGCAATAAAGCCGACAGCAGGAGCAAGCACATCCTGCTTACTTTGTATTTCGCTTGGTTGCCACTACCACAGGAGCGAGAATATTCATTCGGTCGAGATGGTATTTCTGGGAGAGGAGGGTTGAAACTCCCCGTTATTGTGGGGGTGGGATCGACCCCTCTTCATCCTCTGGCCATTGCGATCGTAGTGCCACGATCGGTCAAATAAGCATTACGCCATCAAAAGGAAACCCGAGCTGTCGCTGGAGTCATCTGAATAGTGGGGTATGATTGATGCGGCCCGAACGAAATAACATTACGCTGGTGGTGTGTTGGGACGGAAGGGGTGTTGTTGTTACTACTGGTGAGGACAATCGATGACCTGGGTTAAGGTGGTGATGAAAATTCGGATTTGAGTGTTTAGATTTGATCGCTGTGTGTGCTCGTTCTTGTAGGTGGAGAAAGAGTTGGTGCATTTCGGGGTATTTTAAGCTGATTTTTTTTCGGTTTTTCGGTTTCGGTCAAATAATAAATGTAATATTGTCAGCGATAGTGTAAAAAAAATCCCGGGAAGTTATTTTATGTCATATTATGTTTTTCTAACATAGTAATAATAATGATATTTATTTAGTTAAAAGAAACTAATAATCACAATAAATTTGGTTTCCTAAGTAATACACTTATCAACTACTTAAAATTAGCCAATACATGAACCCGAGATGATGTTTTAAAAAGACTTAGCGAACTACTGTTTTTTATATCACTTGGCAGGGCATTAAACATCTTCAGTGCTTTATAATAAAATGAATTTTGTGTGCTGCTTTTTGTATATTTTGGTAATCTGAAGTGGTCCTTTTGCCGAGTATTGTATTCATGCTGCTGACTATTGTATGTTAAATAATTACTCATATAATTTGGGAGTTTATTATTTATGCATTTATATACCAACGTGAGTGCCTGATATACCGTTCCTTGTTTAACATTCAAAAAATTTAATTTACTCAGCATGGACTCGACACTGGTTAACCTGGAGCTTTGCAATAAAATTCTGAGTCCTCGATTTTGTTGTACTTGAATCTTTTTAATGTCTTTGTCTGTACACAAAAATATTATACTGCTGCAATAGTAAAAATATGGTTCTATAATCGTATGGTACAAATATATTCTAGCTTTTAATGTAAGTTTATTAGATATTCTTCCTAAGTAGCTAATCTTTCGACTCACCTTTTTAACTATATATTCCATATTACTCGTAAATTTCAAACTATTATCTAAAATGACACCTAGATATTTAAATTCGACCACTATCTCAACAACTGTGTTATCGATAACTATGGCTGGTGTAGGGTTTACCGAATTTCTATTTCCCAATACCATAGCTCTTGTTTTCAATACATTCTAACATAATTTATTTTCTTTATACCAATTTGATATCGATATAAGTTCGGTGTTTAATGTCGCGATTACATCAGGTAAGTTATCTCCTGCAATTGATATTAGTGTATCGTCTGCAAATAGGTGCATATCACAAGCTTTAACTTGTGAAGCAACATCGTTTATGTACAAATTAAATAAAACTGGTCCAAGAACAGAACCTTGTGGTACCCCTAAGCTGTTTATTAATTCACTTGACTCATTTTCTCCAATCCTAACCTTCTGTCTCCTGTTTGTTAAATAGTTTTCAAACCATTTCAATTCTTTTCCTCTGATTCCGTAAGTTTCTAATTTTTGTAGTAACTTTTGACGACAAATTGTCTCGAAAGCTGTTTTCAAGTCTACAAAAACAGCAACTATCGTTTTACCGTCTTCTAAGTCTCCTTTCCAATTTGCCAATACCATATTTAGGGCCGTCTCGCATGAATGCTGAGCACGAAAACCTGACTGTTGGTCAGTAATAAATTGATTTTCATCCAAGTACTCACTGAGCTGTTGTTTAACAATAATTTCCAGTATTTGTTCTAGTTTTGGTAACATGTTAATAGGCCGAAACTCTTCGCATTTGGTGGTGTTCACAATTTTTTGTATTGGTATAATGGTACTTACTTTCCAAGAGTCAGGTACTATTCCTGTATTTAGTGACTCATTAATTAGTCCGGTAAAAGGCTTTCCAGAAATTTGCGCATTTTTCAGAATCATTTTCTTCTCAGCGCATTTACTTTTACTTGCATTGTTACTTGTATATCTGTTGTTCTTACTAGTATATCTTGCATTGCTTAGAAGAAATTCAAAAATAAATTTCAAGCCAAAGTTTTTTGGCTTTAAAGAAGCTATTGTTTAAATATATTTTTAATATACGCTGTGTTTATTTTATTCTGGAAACCTTTTTCTTTTTTAAATAGAACACCCTATATATTTTTACATTTTTTGACTATGATATCAATTCTAAGAACTTTGTATAGGAATCATTTTTTAATTGTCTATTATTACTAAAAGCTAAATGACGGACATCCCAATGGCTGGATTTTCGCGTCTTTCTTTGCAAAAACCGCGGCGGCGGCCGCGATTTTGCGTTCAATGCCGCTTCGCAGCTGCGTGGACTCGCGAATCGCGGATTTAGCGCCCAGTTCCCCTAATTTTTCGCGAAAAATCGACGCACGACGATACCGCCGCTTGAATTCCATTGCAAAAATTTTTGGAACGGGTACCCCACTTTCGTTCAGCACTTTCCCGTAAATTGGACACCTTAACTCCTCAAAGGATATGAGGAGATGGGCGCTCTACCGTGGCATTTATTGCTCGAAATCCAAATCTTCAGTGTATAGGCATACTTATTGGTCGATGTTTTGCCCAGTTTTCGTATTTTTTTTCCTTCAATTTGAGTAATTTTATGGATATCGGTTTGGGAGTACACTTCTACTCGAAATCAATAACATGACAGTTCCCTGTTTGATATTCTCAAAATGCCAACGCTGTTCGCCTCTGTGCTATGGTTTTGCTCGAAATGGCTGAAGTTGCGCCCAGAATATGTGATAAAATGTTGTCGCAGGCGATCCCTGGTACCTACGGGACTATAATTAGGTGTAGTTTGAAGAATTTCCAACGGCAAATAATAGATATTCGCCGGGGACAAACAGCGTCTCTTTCGCCATTTTAAAAAGAAAGTAGATACGTTTTCCGAGCGCTACGTCCAGGACTAAATATCGCGTACGAAACGTAGACACGTCATTGTTCTGTTAAATACCTGAATGGTACATTGAGTTGACAAAGCTTACTAGAACACATAAATAACTCACCAAACGCAAAAAAGTTTAAAAAAATCTAAAGTTTTTTTGGTTTAAAAGCCTCTCGTTCAAATATATTTATAATATTAATTTTATTATGGAAATTTGCAAAGTTTCCTTCTTCTAATTGAACAGAATTTTATATGGGAATTATTTTTTTATGAATAAATTGCTTTATGTATTAGTTATAAGCAATTAGTCAAAACTCCTGAACTTCAAATTAAAGAAAAAATCAATGTGACAGTTTGTACATTTAATTTAATTCTATTTAATTGTGTTGTGATTTTCTCTTGGATTTTTTACTTTATCATACGCAGTAGGATGAAGTAATGTAATCGTGCCGAAAAATAAATTTGAGATTTAAGCGGAAATAGGTCTTTATGGGTCCCCTGAACATTGTTGACCAAGGTACAAAAAAAATTCTGTGTGTGTGTGTCTGTGTGTGTAAACGATTTTTGTGGCGACGATTCCGGAAAAACTACTAAAGGTGTCGGGACGAACGTTCATATTTAGAAGTTTCGTGACCTAACTTAGAGCTGAAATGCTTTTGGTTCAAAAGGGTCCAAAGGAATTGGTAGTTTATTCTAAGCCTTTTTCAAGGATTTTGCAAACGAGCCGCCATTTCTGTAATTTCGTCAAAAGAGTTAAATAATAAATTAAAGTAGAGGAAATTTTGAATAATTTATGCCTATGCCATTTTTTGGTAAAATTAATCGTTTATCTGCAAGAGAAAATTGTATTTGATCGAGATCGGTCGCATCAGCATTGATATAAAACTACATAGTAGCCAGGATTTTGACAAATATTTTTTTATGCTGTCACACTCGAAAACAGCTGAGTTCATCAGAGGTTGGACAACCGCTATAGAACGTTGCCGCTCTAGTGCGGCAAATTACAAAATACAAATTTCAAATAAAATACGATCACCAATTTTATTGTTTGTTGATAAGAAATATCAACCCGTCTTTGTCTCTAATTCTAAAAACGATAAATTGAGAAAATTGTATATAAAGTATAGCGATGAGTGTAGTTTTATTTCAGTATGTTGGTACGGATGTAACATCTACGGTGTCATGCACAAATATAAATCTGTCAGAATTTGAATTAACTTTTTAAAGTTGACGTTTCGTCAAAGTGGTACAAACCTAACATTTCCTATACAATAATATAACCATTTTTATTTATTTTTTTTTTAAGTATATTTCGCAAAAAGCAACACAATAAACGTTGATGTCACTCCTGCCAAAAACTAGATAGCGCGACTCGCTCACGTGCGACGGCGATGCTCCGCCTTCGGTGACGCGCCGCATCACCGCTCGTCGCGCTATTCCGTACTTTCGGCACTTGTGACATAAGGAACTATTATTCTAATGACGTAGTGTAGGTAGTGTCAAATGCTAATGCTTTGACAATACCTACGATTTATCTCAATCAAATAGATTCTCATGGAGGTAAACTATTAATTTTATATATTGTATGATAAAGTCATCAGGCCACATCAGATTTTTTTATTTTAATAAAAACAATAATTCCTATATAAAATTCTTAGAATTAATCTTAGAATAAAAAATGTTAAATATACAGAATAGATGTTCTGTTAGAAAGAGGATATGTTTGCAAATTTCCATAATAAAAAATATATATTTGATCGAGAGTTTGTTTAAACCCAAAAATCTTTTATTTGTACAAAGTTTGAAATTCTTGGCGATTATTGATTTATTTAAGTGTTCCGGTAATTTTGACTATTTTTGTAAAAAAATATACAAAATTCTTAGAATTAATCTTAGCAATAAAAAATATAAAAAAATTTCGGCTGTTCTTCTTAAAAAACGGAATGGTTACAATATTTCCATAATAAAATAACCATCCTGTGTATTAAAAATATATTTAAGCAATAGCTGTTTGATTTTTTTTTTTTTTCTTACAGTTGGAGATTTATTTAGTTCCGGTAATTTTGGCTAACCCGGTATATCACCGTGCCAGCTGAATAAATTTTACCATTTAGGAAATCATTCACTCCACACGGAGATCGTATCAACACCAAAAAGTGTAATTTCACTCATTTTGTCAGATATTTCAACACCCTGGATGGTGTTAACTATACTATTTTTAACTGCCGGCTATGTAGTTAAATAAAAATGACAGAATACAAAAAAGTTTTGACGTTTTTTCTCTTTTTTCTTGCAAAACATCCACGACTTATTCTCACAACTTCTAACCCATCCCCACCCACCTCTAGTTTAATAATAATTACACCGGCTACCCCGCCCGTTTCCTGTACACAGTTCCCGCTAATTATCCCGAGTTTTGCCTCATTGTTTACCGTCCACGGGCATTGTCCGCCTCGCCACCGTCCATTGTACGAAAACGTCCCTCTCCTTGCAGCATTTCTTGTCCTCGGACAGCGCCGTTTCGCAACCAACGTCCAACACTACGCCATAAATTAGAAACCAGCGCCGAGGCCGACTCACAATGGGACGAGTGAGTCGCCGGCTCAGGTCGACGCGAAAATTAGTGCGACTTTTTGCCGTCGCGCGCGCCGCCATGCTGTCGAGAGACACCTTAAATCATTGTGTTATGTGTTCGCGTTATACGCGGCGTAAACATGCCGCTAAATTGCTTAAAGAAACCTATTATACCGGCCGGGAACAATGCCCGCTGTTTTTCCGGAGATTGTGACGTCGTTCGGCGCTGAAAACCTTGATAACGTCCGGGTTTCGGTGTTGTATTACGTGTTGTTCGTTGTAAGAAGTTTGTGTGGGTTTGTGTGCATTTGGTACTATCGTGGCCATATATTATGTCACCTCTTTTGACGTCCATTTTCTAACAAATCTAGGGGCGAAAAAATTTGAAAAAATTCTGATGCTGTCCTTGATTAAGCTGTATGTGTTGGCGTTTTCCCGATTTTTCCAAATTAAGAAGAATTGGCGCTGTTTTTGCCCTGTAAATTTTATTCGTTTAACTTTAGCAATTAATTACTCCGGAAATAATCCATAGATTTGAACGAATTAAAAAGTAAAATCACCTGCGGAATGCTAGCTTTTAATGAGCATTTTTGTAAAATCATTGCATTAGTGCTTGACCCACAAAAAACTATATTATGCAATGCCAGCAATTCCCTTATTAGAAGAGCTAGAATAATGAAATATAGACTATAGACTACCCACTAACTCATAGGTTTAAAGTTAATTACATAATCATTGTTTATCTTGCATTTTCCCTACAAAAGATCGAGTTGAAGCATCTCATGATTGCTCCTGTTGACGCGGCGCTTCGACTTTGTGGCGAGCGGGGAAGGGATCGACAGTGACGCTGCAAGTAGTGGCGGATCGCACGTGCATTAGTTATAGGAGAACAGTGTTTACGGACACAATACATATAACGACACGGCGATTATGCCTCGCCAAAAAAATTTGGATATCCGGCGACAGATTACCGAATTAAAAAATAGTGGCAAAATGAGTCAATAAGATAGCAGAGCCACGAACAGGCATTTGGAAGTCCCATGGAAATTCTTGGCAATTTAAATCGGGTTTCGGGATTAGCATTTAAAATTAATGAACGATCTGCAAAATAATCTATGTGTCTACAAATTTACGATGCTAAATTTGTAAAAGTTTTTTGATATTTCTTCTTTGAAGTTTTATACGCTCAGAGCTGACGTTTGTAATATACGTAATATATCAAGAGTTGTATTTATTTTATATTGTTTGTGCATGTATTCAAATATTATTAATAAATAAACTGTTGAAACTGTTATAATAGTTTGAATATTTATATAACAAAATCGGGCATACCTTTTAAATATTTTTTGGGTTTATCAAGGAAACTTAATTTAGTATTCACCACTAATCGGAAAATCTGCTAACTTCATATTATTAGATCTATTCGCTTCCATTAAAATCTTGTTTAGAACCTTATTGTATAAAACTGAAGAAAACATAAACGCCAATCGATAGAAGAGATTTCTCTCGTACCGGGTCACATATTATAATCAAAATTATGCAAACATTAAGAATTTAATTGTTAGTTAAAATTACTACCTTGACAAGTTATCGTTCTTTTTGTGTATTGATAATAAGCTGCCCCGGTTCTCTCAGCTGTGTCGGTTCTCTCCGACATGACAGCACCGCTAACGCCTCCTTTCCCCGCAGCACCCCAAATACCGTAGAGCGTCGGAATTCACGCGCCGTTTCAGCACGATCTTTTGTATTAAAAATGCAAGATAAACAATTATTATGTAATAAAAAGGCACTTTTTCGCACGTGAATCCGCGAGTTAAAACACGCCATTTTACTTTATCACATTACTTAATATAGACAAGTTGAATATATTTTACTAATTTAAAATTTGACTAATTTTAGGTGTTATTTAACAAGAATTACGGTTTTTCCTCTTCAAATTTATCTCCGGTCATCGTCAGAACAAGATAACTCGAAACCAGATTTGTTAGTCCCGTTGAGATTCCGGATCAATACGCTCCAGGGCGACTCCTGAGTCTAGAATCAACCAACCTAATTATATTATCCCGTAACGACCATCATTCGACTCGATTCTTTGACATCCGACTCCCTCGTTATTCTTTCCTCATTTTCCGCCTTACTTTCACAAACATCCTTCTATTGTGATTGTATTCCAATTAGTCATTAATTTATTGGCTTTCTTCGAATATTTCAAAGAATATTGAAAGAAAATATACAAATTTTGATGTAATACTAATTTGCAAGTAATTAGACAAGAAAGTTGCACTTCAAACTGAGGAAGAAAGAAGAAACCATACAAAAAGAGCTACAAAACCACATTCAATAATTTTTCGCAACAATTTTTTCGTAAACCGAAACAGAAAGCTGTAGTTTTTCGTGTACGGAGGAACAATTTGAATAGCGGCGAACTTCACCATAAATAAGCGTTTCGCAGATGTTTATGCAAATACCGGACAGAGTAATTCCTTCGCATAACTTGAAAACAAATTACAGAGTTGGATGGCAGTATTGCACCGACACAGCAAATTCCTGCAATGTGTACGAAAAGTTTTTCCACTCGCTGGAAAAGCGATGTGGAAAGTTCCACCTGTCCGCAGTGGCACGGTCCCATTAGAAAAGCCTTTTCTCCACTTCGGAGACAACCGTAATTAAAATCTCTTTGGAAGTTTTTCCACTGAACACGACAGTGTCATCCGCGGTTGTCAGCCACACGGCGGACATTCTGACGGTCCTGAAAAATTTTAAACAAACTTTGTTCTTGTCGCTTAGCAAGAGTAACAGATGGACACATTTTCTTTGAAAGGACGATATACAGGGTGTAAGAATTGCTAACCGATTTTTGTTATTTTTTCAACAATGTACAATTTTGAGACGGAAAGGAAACTGGCAGGTTATTATAACTTATCTCAAACTTGTGCATTTTGTTAATACAAGCAAAATTTAGATATAATTTGGAATTATTATTTGTTACATGAATTTTTTAGGTAAGCCTTGAAAACATCATATGGTGATTATATAAACAAACAGTGCATCTTTCATAAATATTCAGATAATTTGACCAATACAAAAGCAAAATGTTCAGACGTGATAAGGATGTCCAACAGAGTAATAATTATGAACCTGATCAAGCAGACTCTATCCACAGGGTGTCTCAAACGTTGACCATCAGACCATGATTTCGGTTCTCCCGTTATAACAAGTGTAAAATTTTTTCTTTCTTCAACAAATATCGCTAAAATTGCTGTTAAGCAGTATCTTTTATAACTATGCCGATAGTGGAATGAATCAAAAACAAAAATGTGCAAAATTGAATAAAATGTTGTCATTATATTTTTGTTGTCCGTTTTTTTTTTTGCTCCGCTTGCCAAACGTTGAACCTAGTTTCATATCAAAAAATCTGATGTGGAATGAAAATATCTGTCAAATCCTGGCTAACTAGTTTTACCTTAATGCAGACACGATCGATTTGAAATAAAATAGAACTTGCTCATGCAGCTAAACTATTAATTTTACCAAAAAAGGTCATAGATATAAATTGTACAAAATTTCCTCAACTTTAATTTATCATTTAACTATTTTGACGAAAATACAGAAATGGCAGATCATCTGCAAAATCCTCGAAAAAATGCTTAGAGTAAAAGTTTAGTTCCTTTGGATCCTTTTGAACAAAAAGCTTTTCAGCTCTAAGTTTGGTCATGAAACTCTAAATATGAAGTTTCATCTCGATACCTTTTCCCGATACACACTGAAATTTGTTTCTACCTTGTCAAAAATATTCAGGGAACCCGACATATTTCCGGTAAAATCTCAAAAGTTTACGTATGATAACATAAAAAACTGATCAAAATTAATTTTCCCATTATCGCTGAATTCAGACTATAACATGAAGTTGTTAGATTCGATAAAATCTTTATGGAAATCTTCTATATGTGTTTGGAAACCCAGTAGTCTCACGGAGATACATAATTTTTAGCCAACGTTTAAAAATAACATGAAAAAGTTGATTCTTTTATTTTTTCTTCTACATTTTAAAAGCATTTCTGCGTTAATTTTGTGGTAGTGTATTAATTGATATTTTGATATACACCGTGTTCATTTCAAAACTTCTGAATTTAAATAGTTTTTCAGGTGAAGGTTACAATAAATCTAAGATAGGCTTCTGGGTGAATGTTTGTTATCAGTATTCTGTTAAAAATTTAGAAGAAATCAAATACTTTTTTATTATGTCCATGCGGTTGAGCCTCACCCTGTATCATAGTTACTCTCTCTATAGTGTAGTATTTTTATCTAAAGCCAAAAAGCCATTTTTAGTTTATCGAAGCCTTTCGATCAGCTTTGATATCGTTGTTACAGTGATATATCGCATTTTGTGACATTTATTATCTCACTTGTTAAATTCTAAATCGTTCTGTAGCATTATCGGATATCAGAAATATCTTTCTCTCTACAATACATCTCTTTTTATTTCTAGGTGAGAGACCGAACCCGACGTTGAAATTCCACCGCACTATTATAGAGTAGTGCCTGAAGAACCGAACAGGTATTTCCACTATATTATAGCCATTCTGCCCCACCATTTATTGTTCCCAACCGTCTACTCGGGGAAAAACTTAAACGGTTTTATCGATTCCTATTTCATAGCTGAACGCTACCCTCCCACTTAATTTTTACGACCCTCTGATAAACTCCATAGCCGAAGGTATATATCTATTATATTGTACAGTTTTTCTACAAAGTGCAAAACGAGTTAAATTTCTGTTCAAATAGTTTTTGTTGCATTGTATGTTTACAAAATTGTGTGAATTGAAACGTTTTTGGTGTTGCTTACAAAAGTTGCAAGATGAATCGACCATACAAATTTTTATTAGTTGTCTTCCAAAATTAGAATTTCTTTTCATTTTAGTTGACAAAAACTCTCAGAACTGTATGGTGTTTTGGCCATACTTTGTGGTTCTGACTTTTCAACAACATTAATTTTCATGCAATAAAAACTATTTTTTTTATCTTTTCCAAAATAAGTTTAGTGTACTATTCTAGATGTTACTAGGAAGATTTTTCTCAGTTTTTGATCAGTTATTTTCATTTTATTGGTGAGTTCAAGCAACTGGAGCAATTAATAAGACATTTTCTGAGCATTTAGAAAATATTTCTATCGCGGAGAAGATGAAAAAGTGGAAAACCTCCTCATTCAACTATGTCTGATATGCTCATATTTTGTTGCCCATGATCTTAAATGTGTTACTTTAGTGTAGTATATAAGTTCCGTTTATAAATAACAAACTGTTTGCCTATGAATGCTATTGCATTTTTATTTTATTTTGAGTCATTAGAGAATATGTACTTACATATGTTAACATTTTATTTATTTATTAAACAAAATTTTAGTGGGTTGAATGGACGTCGTTGAGACGTACACGCCGCGCAGGATCTGATGCTTCCTAAAACTTTGCATATAGTTTTTTTTTGTACAATTTCTTTGTGTACACCATGTGTACACTAAACTATAATAAATATATCGGGTGACCCACGCCATAGTTACTCCCGTTTATTTTTGTTGTTTATAAAGCTGGACGAATGAAATTTGGGAAAGTGTTAATAGACCAAAAAATGCAATTCTTTTGGATACTCTTGAGGTTAATATGACTTCCGGTTTTTCCGGAAATGACATCATCGAAATTTGAATTGGCACCCTATATTTTTTGTGTGGTATTTTCAATCAGGATGACAATCTTAACACAAAAATATATCGATCTTCAATTTTTATCACCAAGGCAACGCAAAAATAACTTTTTTGTGTATTAATCTAGGTGGCTAGGAATTGGTGAAAATAGTTGAAAATTGTCAAATAAACACTAACTAAATCGATTTTTTATTACACAAAGAATATAGGGTGCCATTTCAATTATGACGTCATTTCCGGAAAAACCGGAAGTCATATTAACCTCAAGAGTATCCCAAAGAATGGCATTTTATTTCAGCTTTATAAACAAGCCTATGCCGTGGGTCACCCGGCAATTTGTTTGAACAGCTGACCCAAAGTTGAGCTACTTTTTAGGTCTCTACATGAGAACCTTCCCTTAAGGGTATATAAACAGGAGTTCGGCAGGGTATTGCTTTGAGACCAGTGCTTCTTTTGAATAACATTTAAAACTGCTATTTGTTTGAGAATGTATAAAATGTAGAACGAATGAACTTGATTTTATTTATATAATCCTTAAAAAAGTCTGTCAGAAAAGCTTTAACTGAGTTTGAAACACGGACTTTTGGAATCTCTCCCGGAATCTATGAAAATGCCTAGTCACTTTCAATTCCAATAATGCCATAACTTTCAAGTTTTATTCTTATGATTTGGTGTATTTACTTCAAAATATTGATCATAAAGTAGGTATATACTCATTTTTATTCATACCACCCAATGTCTCAGCCAGAAATACTCAAACAAAAAGTAGCTTAAAAGCAGGCATTTCGAATGCAGAAACATTATCACCACTACCAACTAATAATTCCACGCTTCATTTGGTGCACTTAGGACGCAAAGTGCACCACTAAAACCGCCACATTAGCCGACTAATCATCCCCGCACAGCAAAGCAACCCTTAATATCGCGCGGACGGTCCCTTAAAAGGGGTTTACGTTCGAAAATCGTAAAGCCGTTAGAGTGTCTCACATACGCTCCATTATCGGCGAAGTTCCCGTATCAATTGCTACTTTAAAAGCTCCGATCTACTGTTCGATGTTCGTTCGGTTTGTGAAGATAACGCTTTGCCGGTAATTAGTTAAAAAGAGAAACTGTGCGGAACGTAGCTCTAGCCAGCTAACCATCAAGGGTTTGGCTGCAACATATTACTAATAATGGCGACGCCCGCAGAGGCGAGGTGCGATCGAAAACTGTAGAAAGCGCTGGTGTTTATGTGTCTTAAATATGTCCGGATGTTTTGGGTTTAAAGGCGTGTATATATTATATATATATATATATATATATATATATATATATATATATATATATATATATATATATATATATATATATATATATATATATATATACAGACTGTTTGATAATGTATGGTCATAGATTTGTGCTTATTCATTGCAAATCAAAAATAGTAATGTGTTCTTCAAAAACTTCATGTTTTTTTGTGATGCATTATCGTTTTAACTTTAAATAGTCGTTAGATAGTTAAATAGAGGAATAATGTCAAGAATATATGTAAATTGTATTGAAATAAAGCATCTTTCGTTGGAAAAGTCTTACCCAGTCGTATGGTTACACAACACAAAACAGAAGTTTTTTTGATAAGCTATTTATCCAATGATAACATAATCAATTCAATTAAATAGGTTAGGTTATGCTTCTGTATTGTAATCGTGTATTGTAAATTGTAATTTTAGCGGAAATATTTCTTTTGGGTCGCCTGAACATTTTTGACCAAGGAACAACAAAAATTTCTCTCTCTGTGTGTACTCCCGTGTTTGTGGAGACGATTTCTAAGAAACTACAGAAGGTATCGGGACGAAACTTCATATTCAGAAATTTCATTACCAAACTTAGAGCTAAAACAACTTTTGTTCAAAATGGTCAGAGGGAACTGGAGTTTTACTCTTAGTATTTTTCTACGATTTTTAAAATGTGCCACCATTTCTGTAATTTCGTCAAAATGGTGAAATAATAAATTAAAGCAGAGGAAATTTTGTATAATATATGTCCATGAAATTTTTTGGTAAAATCAATAGTTTAGCTGCACGAGTTCAGCGTTTGCGTTAGTTTGCTTTGGAAAACACTACTAAACAGTATGATAAAATCGTGCGCCTGGTCACATCAGATTTTTTGAAATTATAACTGATTTTGAGCACTACAGCTTCAATTCTTTTGGATCTGTTGGGTTTTCAGACACGTGTTTATTGACAACAAATTCTTCTTCTACTGTTTCTGGAATCACTACTAATTCGTTATGATAACTTCTTCTACTGTTGTTTCTTCGACTTGCTTCTTAGCGTTTTCTTTTTGAAGATAAGGTTTTCGTCTGGTTCTTTTGTTTTCTGAAGTTTTTAATAACTAGGTATTGCTTTTTCTACTGGTCCTTCAACTAGTTTCTCTTGGTTTCTTCTTCTTTGAATTTTTCGGTTACATATTCATCTGTTTCTGGTTCTACTGAACTTAATGATTATTTCTTTTGCAACGGTTTCTTCTGTGGACTCCTTCGGCTTTTTTATTGAAATTTCTTCTCCAACTTGTGTTCTTGCAGTAGGTTTCTTGATGCTAATTTCTTCGGCAACACTTTCCTCGACTGGTTTCTTTTGCCTTTTCTTCATGATTGTGGGGTTATTTTCTTTATTGTTATCTTTTCGTCTACAGATTCTCCCAGTGATTTCTTATACTTCTGGTTTTTCTTATAGCAGTTTCTTCAACTTGTTCATCTACTACTAGTGTCGGTTTTTTTACTTTATCATACGCAGTAAGATAAAGTATTGTAATCATGCCGAAAAAAAAAATTGAGATTTTAGCGGAAATAGGTCTTTTTGGGTCCCCTGAACATTTTTGACCAAGGTACAAAAAAATGTCTGTGTGTGTGTGTGTGTGTGTGTGTGTGTGTGTGTGTGCGTGTGTAAACGATTTTTGTGACGACGATTCCGGAAAAACTACTAAAGGTATCGGGACGAAAGTTTATATTTAGAAGTTTTATGACCAAACTTAGAGCTGAAAAGCTTTTGGTTCAAAAGGGTCCAAAGGAACTGGTAGTTTATTCTAAGCCTTTTTCAAGGATTTTGCAGATGAGCCGCCATTTCTGTAATTTCGTCAAAATAGTTAAATAATAAATTAAAGCAGAGGAAATTTTGAATAATTTATGCCTATGACATTTTTTGGTAAAATTAATAGTTTAGCTGCAAGAGCAAATTCTATTTGATAGAGATCGGTCGCATCTGCATGGATATTAAACTACATAGTAGCCAGGATTTTGACAAATATTTTTTTGTGCTGTCACCACAGAAATGTCTATGGCTGTCACCACGCTGTCACACTCGGAGACCCGCTATGGAACGTCATCTACAGTGTCATGAACGAATATAAATCTGTCAGAATTTGAATTAGCTTTTTAAACTTGACATTTCGTAGAAGTGGTATCAACCTAACATTTTCTATACCGAAATATAACCATTTTTTAATTTTTTTAAAAATACGTATTTCTCAAAAAGCAACACAAATAACGTTGATGTCACTGCTGTCGAAAACTACCTAGCGCTACTCGCTCACATGCGACGACGACGCTTCGTCATCGGTGACGCGCCGCATCACCTCCATATCACCTCTCGTTGTGCTATTCCGTACTTTCGGCACTTGTGAGTTAAGCAACTATTATTCTGATGGCAGTAGGTAGCGTGCTTTGACAATACCTTCGATTAATACTATTGACTATCAAAATGCAGACACAATTTATCTCAGTCAAATAGATTCTCATACAGCTAAACTATTAATTTTATATATTGTATGATAAAGTCATGTGCCTGGCCACATCAGATTTTTTCTTTTTGATCACAATTTCTATTCGGTTTCTGCAATTTTCTCACGCGTTTCAGGAAATTATTTCTTATTATCACCTCCTCTTCAACTTGTTTAGACTGTCGTATTTACTTAGGTTTAATCTTAATTTCTCAACAACATCTGTTACTTCTTGCGTTTTTCTGATTTTATTTCTTCCTCAAGTTCTTCTTTAGGGACATCGTAGCGACTTTCGTAATAGTGACTTCCTCTACTGCTTCGTCATCGACATTTTTTTTTAATGACAACCTCCTATTTTTCTTAGTTTATTTGATAGGTTCTTGATTTATCTTCATGGCAGCATAAAAGTAATGTATGACTTTATATTCTTCTACTGTTTCTGGAATCACTACTAATTCGTTATGGTAATTTCTTCTGCTGTTGTTTCTTCGACTTGTTTCTTACGTTTCTTTTTTTTTTGTGGTAACATTTTCGTCTGGTTCTTTTGTTTTCTGAAGGTTTTAGTAACTAGGTATTGGTTTTTCTACTGGTCGTTCGAACTGGTTCCTCTGGTTCCTTCTTCTTTGACTTTCTCGGTTACTTATTCATCTGTTTCTGGTTCTACTCAAACTAGTTTCTTAATGATTATTTCTTCTGCAACGGTTTCTTCAGTGGGCGCCTTCGGCTTTTTTATTGAAATTTCTTCTCCAACTTGTGTTGTGTCAGTGGGTTTCTTGATGCTAATTTCTTCGGCAACACTTTCCTCAACTATTTTCTTTTGCTTTTCTTTTTGATTGTGTAGGTATTGTTATTTTCTCTGCTACAAATTCTTGCACTTCTTCTTCCTGCAAACTGCCTCTTTTAAAACTTCTTCTGATTCTTCTGGTTTCTTAATTGCGATTGCAGGAACCAATTTCTTTGACATTACCTCCTTTTTAACCTTTCCTCAACAACATCCGTTACTTCTAGCATTTCAATAGTCAGTTCCTCTACTCCTTTGTTATAGATATTGATTTGAACGACAACTTCCAATTTTTCTTCGTGATTGATACGTTCTTCCTTTGTCTTCATGTTAGCATAAAACAAATGTATGGGTCTACGTAAATTTTCGAGAAAAAGATTATTGAAAGCTTACTTAGTATACAAGAATGATACTTGTAACTTTAGGGATCTTTGATTTCTATTGATGTTTTGCAATGTTTGCTAATTTATAAATTCTCAATTATGTTTGCAAGAAATAAGGAAACTTTTTTCACACGTGGTCATGAAGCACTGACACTCGTTCTTATGTGGTTATGTGGTTTGGTGGTGACTATTGTTAATATTTTGTGTTTGTAAATTATTGTTTCACATAATATCTTTAGTTATGTAACTTTGGCCACTTTTTAAATTAGCTTTCTTTTAAATTTTACTTATAACAACAAACACACACACACACACACGAACAAATCGAAATTCATCTTTTTACGCCTGTTTGGAACGATAGTACTTATCCTAAAACTTCCAAGTCTTCGTCAAACTCTCTTCAGCACCGGCAGACGCAAAACTACGCCAGACATTTAACGGCGGATAAATTGAATAGATTTTCAGAACGGACGACGCGCGCCAGCCCTGAAAATATAAATCCGAGCGCGCCCTAGAGATAGAACAGGAGCGAGAGAGATAGTTTGAGCGGAGAAACGTTCGGAGCGCCCCCTATGTCTATTCCTTTTATTATCGCCATCAAAATATATGCACGGGATCTGTCTGCATATACGGGCGGCCGCGTCCCGCTTCGAGCCTGAAACGGGTATGGCGGTAAACCTGCTGAAACCGGACGACTAAAATCCATACTCTCATACCGACGAAAAGCTCTCATATTCGCTTTTATATACATATTATATACGTATATCACAGTTGGCAGTGATATAATAGCACTTTGAAATGGTAGTTTTAGGGAGAATTAGACCTGAAATCGAAAGAAAATAACTAATTTCAGACCAACTATGTATTTAGTTTTCAACAGAAAATGTTAACAATTGTTAACTATAATTATTATAAGTCGTTGGAATATATGCACAGAATAGAGAAAACAGTTTTTGAATTACTGAAATAGCACTAGAAGAAATAGACTAGATTGAACATTATAATATTAGTACATCATTACTTTATTACATTATATGCAAAAACAACTCTTTCTATCATTTGCAGGACTAAATTGACATAATCCTGTAAAGTGTATACACAGAGAACAGTTTTTGAAGCAGTTTCTCTGTATCAAGTAACCAGCAACAGGCTGTAGTTCAATTGTCAAAAATTACTTTTACTATAAAATTACCGTATATTTCCTGTGAAATTGCAAAAATATCTTGTAAAACTAGTGTGATAATTCTGTGATTTCACAGAAATATCTCAATATCACAGAGACGTATTGTAAAAAATTCAGTTAAATATCTGGTGTCAAATATCCATCGTTTTGCAGTAGAAAGAAAAACGCAAATATCTGCGAATTATTACTTATAATTATAATTATTATTATTATTTATTAAAACTCTCTGATATTTCCTTATTTACCTTATTAAATATATTAAACCTAGATAATATAATTTAGATACAACATATAAAACCTAAAATTACTAATAGACTACTACTAATAGATTTTGAAAAGTAATGAAGAGCATTATTGTTATGATTGTTGTTATTATTATTATAATTGTTTAAAATAATGCTTTGGAATTTGTTACGGATAATTTACTTTATGGTATAGTTAAAATCAATTAATTTTCTGGAATCTTTTCCTCTGTATGTAAACTTATTTGTTTAAAATACCAACAACAGGAATGGAAATAAGACAATACATATCGGACAATGCACGCATGAAGAACACAAACACTATTCTTTTCGATAATAAAATTAAATTAAATTAATTAATAACAAAAAAAAATCAAACAAGAAATTATTAAATTATCATTAATAAAATAAAATGAATAAAGAAATACGAAACATGCTAAGTGAATAGTTACATGCTAATATTTACAATAGCTGGCAAAAAGAACAAAATAAAAGTACATGTGAAACATTTTACTTAAAATGCCAATTACGTTCTGAAAAAGATATCGGAAAAGAACAGCCTTAAATATGATTACAAATACCTTTCTTTGTTATTTTTGCAACTTAATTTTATCTGTAACAGAGGATTTTTTTTTATTTCCTCTTAACGCTTTCAAAATACTTTTTTTTTTTTTTGGGGGGGATGTTGCCATGTACACAAAGCCAGTGGCTTGTCTGTGCGGCAGTCGGGGAGACGGAGTATTTGAAAAATCCCCTGCCTAACCTGGGCTTGAACCCTGGACTTCTGAGTGGAAGGCATTCGCCTTATCCACTCGGCCACCTCCGCTCAAAATGATTTTGCCTGAAATATCATATATAACAATCAAATGTTTCTCTTGTAAAGTTTACATAAATTTTTTGAGTTATGTAACCAGCAATATGAATGTAGAACACTACAATTATTGCCGAATGCGCATAGAAAATTAACGAAGATAAAAGAAAAAATTTGATTATTTTTTAGAGAACTGAATTTTGGTAAACCTCGATATTGTTTGTGTTTTGAAGCCTTTTCTTTTAACCCCGCGTTATAAACCCGTCGGTTTGACTATAATTAATAACCTTAAGGGTTTACTCGTCAAACTCAAATTACGCAAGCAAAGTTTGAAACACTTGTACGTTGAAACATTTTTGTTTTAACCAGTTTTATTTTTCCTCAGACACAAAACTAAAATAGAGCACTATCCAAGTCCTTATCGATAGACAAGTTATAGTGGATTAAGAATTGTGTTTTTCCACGAATATTTTGTATCTCATCGTTCCTATTTCAGCGTATTCTCGATTTACGACAGACGATATCCATTTAACAATCGCAATATTACACTCAAAACGTTTCCCTTTTTCATTTTACCAATCCCTGACGTTCGTATCAAATTTACACTAGAATTAACCTGACATGGCGTCATAACGTCAAAAAATTCGCGCTCCCATGAGTTCCTCATTTTTATCGCTATTTTCAACGCAACACATCAACGCGACTTTTAATATAATACCTACGCTTTTCACGTCAAAAATATGACGCCGTTTGTTATTTCCATAAGTGCACCAGGAGCGATATTGCGTTTTATTAGATACCTACAGTATCAGAGTCAACGTCGGCGAACCGTTGAAATATATATAGATATACATATTGCATTTTACACTCTTTGTGTGGAGCAATGCAAGGAGCTGTGGAGCTTTTCAGGAAAGATGATATATAATAGTGTAGAGGCGCAATCTGTTGGCGTCACTTTGAAGTTGGAAACGGTGTGTACTATATTTGTTGCTCTAAAGCAGTCTTAATTTTGATATATTTTAAATATGGATTAGGACAAAGAATTTTTTTGGGGGGTAGCAAGTTCACTCTTCTCAAATATGAAAAACTTTGATATGGAATCTATAAATTATGTAATCTAGGGATTGTTTAAAATTGTGCATAGCTACTGAGGATGATGTGTTAAAAACAGTACTATTATTATATATAGTATTACATGTATATATTTTTTGTCTATTAATGAAGAATGTTTGTGTTCTATTTTTTTTTATTGATTTATTGACTTAGCAACAACGTTGCTAGAACTAACTGGTGTTTTTCGCTGCTATGCGAAATATTGTTGTAAAATATTCAGGCATAAATGACGTTCGTTTTCGAAATTAAGCTGAGTTGAATTTTTCACTAGTGAAACCTTGACCGAGATTCAGTTCAATTGTAAAAGGTCACTTCCAATGTAAAATTATGGTATTTTTCTGTAACATTCCAAAGATATCCCTTACTGTGATAAGCTGTTCACAGTAGTATCAAATTATCACAGGGATCTAGTAGAAAAAAGCAGCAATTATCTGCAAACTTCTTTTAAAGCACTTCTGCTGTAATTTATTACCTATAATTTACTATAATTTTACAGTATTCTATGCTACTTTAACAGCATTTTTGCAGTACTTTAATACTTAGTTGTCTGTAACATTATAGACATTTTTCTCTGTGTATTTAACTGTTTCTTTTTCTCAATCATTTTAGAGGTTACGACGGTTTCAAATATTAATAAATGGAAGTAAAAAGAAAATTCAAATCAATCAGTGCTAAAACAAAGACACAGACAGAAACAGTACTCTTTGCAGCGATAAAATGTAAATGTAACTAATAAATTTTAAAAACTCTATAAAAATAAAATGAATAAATTAATTTAGTTACATTAATTCTAAGTAAATAGTTTCGTATGGACTTATTAGTTTTTCAATTCCGTTTAATTACGCATTGGTTAGTTTTTTAAACCATTGTAATTTTTAAGGCATTGAAAAGATAAATCAAGTTATATGACACATTTGATTGATATTTATGTGTTCTGAAAAAAAAATCTGTATCGGAAATGGAAGCTGGTGTGTATGATTATAATTATATCTTTGTTACTTTTACACCCTAATGTGTATTGCAAATAACAATTTATAATATAATGAATTTAATAAAATAAATAAAGGCTGGTAGCATAATCCGACACTTTTATTAAATCATTCTGGTCGCGAAAGCCTTTGGACATAAATAGAAATTTTTTAGATATATTTTCTTTTGTTTACTAATTTAAATATATTTTAATGAATGCACAAAATTTTGTATTTTACTTGGAGAGAATATTAGTTAATAAAAAAGAAAAATGCACAAAAGAAAATCATTCCAGAGAATAAGAAAGGAAGCAAAGAAGGAGAACAATAAAAAGCTGCGCCAAGAAAAATCACTAAAAATTCCAGATGCAAGGAACATAAAATAAATACAAAATAAATAAAATACAGATGAGAGAGAGAAGGCAGACTGAAGAAGACTAAGGACTTATTTTATACTATGTTTAACATTTCTTAATAATAAATCTTATTTAACAATATTTAAAACACTTAATATTTATTTGAATGTTTATACCGTTGTGACTCACATTTAATAAATTATAACGATTTTATAACGGTTTCTACAATAAAGCATTTATTGAGGTTAACAAATACGTTTGATCAGAAACTAGTACAAATTTAACCCCTAAAATATCTAGAGGTTTTTAGCAGTGTGAACCTGGATTTATGATTTTGCCCTACTGGTGGGCAGGCTTCCCCTATTTACCTTGATGATCTACATTACATTTCAGAGTCTTCTCGTATAACTGTTATTTCTTATATATTTTATCAAAATTATATTATATAAACTAAATATGTTTAATATTATGCACGTATCAATAAATTGCAATATATTTTAGAAATATTTTCTTGTACGAGACTTTTCTTAACAATACCTAGTAACGTATTTCTTCCATGTACCAAAAATATTCTTTTTCTTTCGCAAAGAAACACGAAATACGCCAATGGTTCCAAACATTAACCGATAGACATGCGTGATGGCCATAGGCCCAAAAGGCCACTCCCGGTTCACGTTATTTATCGGATAACAGTCAAGCAAGTGGTAGGGAAGTCCATCACCGCTTCTATGCTGCGGCACGCATTATCTGCCAGGAGCAGATTTTGGGTTTCGGCATCGGCACCGCCAATCCCGGCCGCTGAAAAACCAGGCGGAAAGATTCGCCCGTCGACGTGTGAGAGCATGAATTATGGGCGAAACCGGAGGCCTGGCTAACTGTTTCACGCCAATAGAAAAATTGCCGGTCATAAATTTCGCCCGGCACCGAATAAATCCTCATTCCGAAGGACTCTGCGTCCAGTCGATAAAAAAAAATGGACATTTTTACTAATTATACGGCAATATATCTGTTTCGTAGGATATGTAGGACATCATATGCGTGAGGGCGTTTTGTTTTGTTTGTCTGTGCGTATGTGGTCATGATCCTGGCGGTTTATAAAAAAGAACAACGAAAAAGAAATAAAAAAACATCAGAAGCGGGATGTTTTGTTGACGAAACGCACGCGAGTAAATGGGGCGAGCTTAATCCGTGTATTATTTATGTATATGCCTGTCAGGGGTGAGATTACATGAAAAATATGTCGAAGAATGTGGAAGTGTATACAGGACATTGTATATACGTATGTACGTCAGTATATCGACTATGGTAAAAGAAAAAAAAACATGTTTTATTTAAATATTTGTACGTGAAACTTTTTACAGGAACGTAAAAACGGTTGTGTTTGAACAAAAATAATCTACCACCCACAAGCTAAGGTAAGGACATATTCATAATGTACGTGATGAACAACTATTGTCCAAATTCACAGTTAGCTAGCTGTAATAAATTGATTCAACTTTTAATTAGTTACCCTAAAGTTAACTTAGAAGTTTAAAAATGTAGGTCAAATTTGAAGAAAGTACCTAGTTTTAAGATTACAGATTTAAATTGCTGGTTAATCTTTTAGATTAGTTTCAATAGGATAAGCACCTTATGCTCACTAATAAAAAAATAAGAATATGAACATACTACTAATTTTTGCGAGTTGATAGCATGTGTGAAACTAATGTTCTAGAAACTTATAAAATGTCTAACAGTAAATGCGTAATTTTCAGTATTGCACGTCCGAAAAAATAGTTGCAATCACGCAATAACAGGATGAGAAAGTATGAAAAAGTTGTCTAAAATGGAAGCTTTTGTATCAATAATGTTCAATAATATGTTTTCTGTATTTTGTTATGTTTTTTGTACTTTATTTGTTTCGAGAAATCGACTTCGTATTTAAGATGATCAGGCTGTTCCAGAAGATAAGAAAAAAATAGATAAATATAAATTAAATAACAATAATCTATTTATTTTTATTGACAAGGTGATTTGAATAATTTATTTTAAGTAGAAAACTTTGAAATGGCATTCTTCGCTAAATTCGGTAACTTTAAAATTTTCTTTAAGGAATTTTGAAATTAAAACTCGTTTCTAAAATTTAGAAATATCCATTTTAATAGGTTGTTTTAATTGATGCAAAAGTGTAATGCTTTAAATTTGATCTTTATGGTTATTTTCAAGTAAATATTTATTAAAGGCGGAAGTTTTTCTATTCTTATGTTCATTAAATCTTATTCTTAAATTTCGTCCTGGCTATCCATTATATGGCGCATAAATGCTTCTTAAAAAAATAACTGTCCTTACTATTACATCTGTATTTTTTATCGGTGATTTATTAAAAAAATAACTAAAAGTCTTAAATGAATATTACAACTATATTTGGTTGCCGTTCTCCTTTTTAACCATGTCATTAAACTACCAGTAACGGTTGAATTCCAAAATGAAAAAATAAGAAGGGCAAAATTTTAAATTCTACCGTGTACATCCAGCCTATAATAACAATGTTAATAGCTAATTAATTAATTAAACAATTGAATAGCGAAAAATTTGGTGGGCTGAAGGTATTTACGCTGGGCACCATATTTGTGACAAAACAAATGTTGTAGGTCATTACTTCGATATACATATTCCCGTACATCGCGAATATAGTAATAAACTGTCTCATAACGTACGTGTATTAGAAATGATTGCTCAAACTATTCTTATATCTCGTTTTTGTCACTTTTTGATCTTCCAAAAAAATAAATTGACGTGATTTTTTAAGTAGTTTAAATGATAGCTGTATTTAACTGTAACTAAATGAATTGAAAGTTTGGCTAAATAAATGTTGTTCCATTGTTTGGAAGTGTTGAAAGGGTTGTTTGAAAGAATTCGAAAACAGTATGAAACGTTTCTAAATGGCTTTTAAATAAAACACAGCACATTACTTATTTTATTAACATTTGAACGCTAAAGTAACTTTTTATTCTATCGAGGAGTATCTTTTGTTTTATTTGAAATTAGAATCTAAAAAATAAAAAAATAAAAGAATTTGTGGTGAAATCATAAATCTTGTAGGGTTTTTATTTACAGTGATGTCATGTGTTGTGGTTAATGTCGGCCACTTCGTGAAAAATTATTTGACTAAAATAGGTATGGTCGAATTAGTATAGCGCTAATTATCACTCTCAGAGCACTACTAACTTTATATGTGACCCCGCACGATAGATTTGCCCTAACTATCATCTCTCGTGTCGATAATATTGACCCCTGTGTTTGAAGGCGCATGCGTTTAAAATTACTGAATTGAAAAAATTTAAATACAGTGTGTCGTACTCCTGAATCATTTCTACATAAGTGGTGTAACTATCAACATTTTTTGCCTCGCGGTGTAAACATGCGCGCGAGAGAAATGGGTTCAGGTTATGTTTAGAGCCTCTTCTATAGATTGGCGTTTTAGTTTACTTCAATTTTTATGTAATAAAAGTTGCGAAGACTTTCATGGAAGCGAATATATCAGTAATGAATATTAGCACGATAACGGGATATGCACGTAAACAATCGTCATATTTTATTTAATGCAGCTGTAGAAAAAGCATTGCATAATAGCTTTTAAGTAATTTTTAAAGCGATTTAATGTGAATGATATAAATTTTGTGTAGCGCGGACTACGTCAAGCGTAACGGTAAATGGAAACGTAGTTGGGACAGTGGAAGATTATTTACTATTAGTACGATACGATCAGAGCAATTTAATTGCGGAATTTTGAATGGTATTGCGATTTAAATATAGATAATAAATTTAGATGTACAATAAATTATACCCGCACCTCGTTCGACTGCCTCGCACCAAAAACTACAAGCAAAGGAAGCTAAACTGCGCAAAATATTGTTCATGTTTATTTCGGTCTTAAAAATTAACAAATAGTCGGAATGCTATTAAATTCAAGGGATGTGTATCGCAGTAAATAAGGATTACATATTTGCATGCTGCGTTATCCTGCTAACATTCGTTACTGAGATATCGGCTTCCCTCAAGATCTTGTTTGCAACTATTATTACAAAAAAATCGAAGAAAACAAGAACGCTAATTTATAGAAAGGACTCTAAATGCAACCTGAACAAAACTGATATTTTTGTGGTAAGTGGTTTAAAGGAAAGAAAATTGGAAAGACGACAGTTAATTTAAATCTGCAGAAATCGGGTAATGTTTACACCGAGAGGCAAACAATTTTGACATGTAGAAATAATTCAGGATATGACATACTTTTCTTCAATTTTCTGTTGAGTAGTTATAGAGTTATGGGCCTTCAAACACAGGTGTCGATATTCTATACATTACTTACAAACTTCACCATACTTCACAATTTTACGAATTTCATTGTATGTTGTGAAACTAGCAAAATTGTGCTCTCTAGGGTCTCCAATAAAATTGATGACAAAATGGAAAATTTTAAAAAATCCATTTGGTATCAATTGTCTCTTATACTACACTCTAATATTACCAAGTTTCATTAAAATCTTAGGCTCACACTAGTAAAAAAAAAACAACTTCGATTATAGCAAGTAAATCAAAACTAACACGCTGTTAAATAAAAACCACATATTACAACTATTATATAGGTACGTACAATAAAACCGCACGTACATACATTTTAAAATTAATGTACATCCAGCAAAATAACGTTAAAACGCCAGCATGGTATTGCCGCTTTACATACATTAACTTTTTAAACAGCAAATTGTAAATCATACCTCAATATTCGATGAGTCGACAGTTGAACACGAACAATACACACTAACAGGATTTGCTAGCAATTAATAATTTAAAAATAGCAACACCGAAACGCATTGCATCGAACAACCTGTATGATTTATACATATTCGACACAGAAATATATTCTATATATTCACTGGGACTATATTTTACAATATTGCATTAACATTTAATTCACTGTGCAATAATAAAAAACATAGTTCTGTTATTATTATTTTAGATTTTATTTATGAATAAAAAATCTGATGTGGCCAGGTACATGACTTTAGCATACAATATATAAAATTAATAATTTAGCTGCATGAGATTCTATCGAGATCGATCGTGTTTGCATTAAAATAAAACGAATTAGCCAGGATTTGACAGATATTGACAGTAGGTATTGTCAGAAAATCAGCATTTGACACTACCTACTGACATTAGAATACAAATATCTAGCAAATCCTACATTAATGCAGACATGATCGTGATCAAATAGAATTTGCTCCTACAGCTAAACTATTGATTTTACCGAAAAATGTCATAGACATTTTATTTAACTATTTTGAAATTACAGAAGTAGCGGCTCAATTGCAAAATCCTTGAAAAGTGTATAACAACATTGCTATCCGCACTCGAAATACACATTGACTTTGTAAACACCATGGAAACGCCAAGCAGTTTCAATATTGTTTCACATAGCGCACGTGCGCGCGTGTTTCTCCTCCTCATCGCATTCTCTATGCATTTGCGTGTTGAATTGACGTTTCGCAACCGTTGACGTTCTGAGTACTGTCAAAAGTTTCAAAATAACCTGGCTACCTACTATTAATGCAGACACGATTTCGATCAAATAGAATTTGCTCCTGCAGCTAAACTATTAATTTTACAAAAATGTTATAGACATAAATTATACAAAATTTCCTCTATACCTTTAGTATTTTCTCCGGAATCGTCGCCACAAAAATTGTTTGCACACACAGACATTTTTTTGTACCTTGGTCAAAAATTTTCAGGGGACCCATAAAGACCTATTTCTGCTAAAATCCCAATTTTCTTTTCTGTCCGATTACAATACTTCATCATACTGCGTATGATAAAGTAAAAATTAATACAAACACAAAAGAAATACACATAAAAACAACTGAGAGATGCCAATTTAGATGTGAAAACCGTAAAAATTATGAGCCCGGATTTCAGCCGCGCTTTTAATTTATTTAAGGCGATCTCATCTTCCTGTTTCCCCTTTGATGACCCCTAATTATTTTTTAAGGCCCCGCCCCTCTTCCGCCTCCCTTCGCCGCCGCTTTTGCGCCCCTTCTCCGCCCCCACCCGAACTTAACGAGCGTTCCCGCCAAATGAAGGCCGATAAACTCGAAAATTTTACGCCGACGGTGGCCGTTGCGTGGCGCTATCATCGCCTCGAATGTCGCTGAATCCACCGGGGTAAATGGGGGGAAAGGTCGTGACATCCCCTCGCCCTCCCCGCTACCAGCCCCGAAATGAAGGGAGACTAAATATCATTAAACATGCACGAGCGACGCGCAACGTAAATTCGTGTAATGATCAAACAAAGATTTCGATCGCGATTTGTTAAATTGGTAGTACGTAATTTGCTGTTTTGACCTTTTTGAAACAATTTTTGTATTATGAATGTATATTAAAAGAACTGATTTTTTATCTATTTCTAATCTCTGTGGGACAATTTCTCCGACTGTAATTATAAAATTTGAAAATCCTTCGAGCCGCAAGCTTTCGCTTTGTGTCAATTATTATGAAGTTTTCTATTTAGGATGTTTAAAAAATTCAAAATGTAAAGAACTGTTGTAATCTACACGAGACGTTATATCAAAACCAAATATTTAATTAATTCTACGTTTATCATTAAGAAGTATTTACATTACAAATACTACTGGTAATTATTTTAGGAGATGACAATTTGCATCTGTATGTTTTGTGAAAGTTGATTTCTAATGCTCGTTAAAAATCTGTACAAATGATAAAAAAACACAAAAAATATAAAATTATATTAAAAATATAAAAATATAAGTGCATTCATAATCTAAATGCTACCATAAGAAAATTATAATGCGCCCTACAAAGAATATAATGTGCATTAAGTTCTGCAACAACCTATCGAAAAAAAGTGAGGTAAAATTGGAAAAAACGCGATTTTGGTAATTTTTAATAATCTGACGTGATAGGAAACTTTCAATCTTTTTTTAAATTTTTATGTAACAATATTTAAATGCTCAAAGTATTTATTTTAATGCATATATCTATTTAAATAATGCACGCTCAAATCGCACCCGTTAGAAATAGATGTAATGTGTACAGCAAATAATAGAAAACATCTTCATCGGTCGCTGAACTAAAACATTTCCGGGAACTTCTTTCCAACTTTTTGTCTCCTATTTTTAAATAGGTTTCAAACCATTTCAAATCTTTTCCTCTGATTCCGTAAGTGTCAATTTTTTGTAATAAATTTTGATGCCAAATAATCCGAAGGCTCTTTTTAAGTTTACTAATACTGCAATTTATGTACTATAGTTAAAAAGTCAGATAACTGGATTATCACTTGCTAGTTTTATAGTTCCGACACGTTTATTGGAATTCACTGGACATTTACCACCTGAGGACATGACGTTTGTGTGCTTACACCATAAGTTACGGTCGGACGCCTAAATCAGGAATCGGCCAATTTTATGTCCCAGTACATTCAATGTGAAATTTCGAGCCATTACACTTGAAATACGGTGGGATAGGGTTCATCCCGCCATACTTTCGAACCTAAAGCCCATTTACCGACGGAGATAGCGCGGCCAGCGCACGGGGGATAAAATTTAGGGGTGAGCAGAGCGGCGAGGAGCTTTTTTTGTTCGCGGTTTAATAACAGTCCGTTCGGTTAAAGTGCGGCAAACCAACCGGAATGGGATTATACGAAAACGAAACGATGTTTTATTTCTTTGGGTGTGAACGATCTATCTTTATCGTAAAATTGTGGGAAACCGGTCATTGGTTAGGGGTTTAGCACGATATTATTGGGCTAGGTTAAGGATTTGTCGTTTATTTAACGTCTGCGGTCTATGGGTTAAACCGCAGATTTGACAGGACTCAAATAATTTGATGAAGCTTGCTCCATACCTACACTATAGACACTGGTTATTAATATTGTAAACCACAGAAAAAAATGTAAAGATGTGAAAAAACGGTGATTTAAAACAAGTATTTCAAAAGTAATGGTAGAGTTTTCAGCGTAAGCGTGCTCGACGCTGCACCTATCCTGCGATCAACTCTGACGTTTCTCGCTTACATTGTGACATTGACCTACTTTCTGTTCATCTCATCGTAGCCAGCTGTTAGTTGGTGTATGTACAACAAAAATGTTTTGGATTGCAGAATCTTAATGTGGGTGTATTTGTTTCGTGATTTTTGTGGTACTAGACGCGGACGAATGGCAACTGCATTCGATGAATGTCTCGTATGGGAATCACTTTGATCGATTGCGGTGCGCAGTGCTGCGTTAAGTCGCTTTGTTTTAACTTTTTATCAAAGATTTTCTTATATAAAGCCATAAAATTAGAATGTTGAGAATATAAAAGATGAATACTATGTTTCATAGCAAAACATACTATCGATACTCTAAATAAAAAGTGATTTTGAACGATTTCACCATAGAAAACAAGAATGTTAAAGTTGCTGTGGTGTTAATATAAACTTTTTTACTCAAAATGACCCCTTATATTGCTGGTTGTCTTTATGAACAGCTGTCACGCTGTCGCCAGCACAATACCTCCTAAAGATGTTTCACTTCACAAATATCCTTCAAACTCCCAAATAATTCATTAGTGTCGAAAGAGGTGCAAAATTCACAAGCAACAAGTTATAGATTGGCCCTTTAGTCATTCCCAATTCAATCTAGCCGAGGAAATTCGACGTGCAGCGCCGCCGCCGTATATTCGGCGGTATCACGAACGTTTCAATTGACGAGAGCTAGAAAATCGAATCGGGTGTTCTCATTTTACATTTACACCCCCGACTACACCCCCTATGCGCCGTGTATCGTGACATGCAGACGTCGCTCGTACCACTGAAAAATACGACACTCGTTACAGGCAGTGAACAGGAAGTGCAAACCGTTTTATTGGCCGGTGTTACGACCCGTCTTTTTATGTAATTCGTAGTTTGCTGGAGTTACATAAAAATGGGCGACTTTATCTTACATCACAATGTAGACTTTAAGTTTTCGTTCGTCGGTTGTAAAGAGAGGATTGGTCCAAAGACACAACCCTGGAGAATCCTTAAGCTGTTACTATTTTTATTGGGTGTCATCTTTCGGCATGACAAATTAGGGTTTCTCACTACAAAATTATATACCTTGACAACAAAATTTTTACGACAAGCTTAATGAAAACAAAAAAGAAAAAAAAATGTCTCCGTTATGATCAGGCAGCCGTCACACTATCACTGCTATCACCAGGGTTCCTCTACACAAATATGTATATTCTAGTAGTACTTGTAGTTGTAGCTGTAGTTGTCGTTAAGGCACCCTAATTTGTCGTGACGAGTACATATTCTGTCGTGTACGCTTTTGTCGTTACGAATTCTTAATTTATATATGTATATATTCCACATTTTTAATTCAAAAGTCTGTTTTTTTCACCAGTAACTCTGTAACCCTCGCTATCACCATCAAAAAATTTCATCCCCTAGTTGAAATTAATCGTGGGATTAACCGATTAAATACGACGATTCAACACGTCACGATAACTTGATCGAAACAGTTCACTGTATACATATAGATATAGGGAGGGAGTCCACGAATTACGAATTTCGTGACAGGAACGAGGCAGATACATCACACCTGGTCCCCTATTCAATTTGTCCCCATTCATCGAAGGGAAGCGTCTCCGATCGTGGATGTAACAGTTTGGGAATGCCATAGGGGCATACAATCAATACGTGTTTTCACGTGACAGCTCGCCTCCTCCTCTGCCACCTCTAAGGACCTTACGAGGGTCAGGGAGAAACGTCCTAATAGAATAAATGCCGACTGAAAGGATGGGAATTGTATTGATTCTTCGTTTTTTAATCGATTATAACAGCTTAAAGGTAACTGAAGACAAAATGATCAAAAAAACTGTTCCACTTTTCCTTCTCTGAATACTAAAGTAAATATTCAACATGGATACTGAGGAAGACCGCATGTATTCATGTCAAATTTGGAACGCCCTACATAGGAAGTCGAACGTTTGCGGAAAATATTGACATGAGCACGCAAAAGGGCAGGAGAAGCGCACCCACATCTACCTACAGATCTAATAAATCATCCTCAAAGAAACCTGCCAATTACGGCTCGCAAGGATCGCCGCAACTTCCGTCCGCATAAACAAAAAGTTACATTCCCCCATGGAAATCCTTTCAAAAGTATTGGCCGACGAGCGAAGCCGACCTTACACAGAGATAACGGTTCTGATGCGTCGGCATGATTGAGCACTTTCCTCGGATAGCGATAGTTATTAAACAAGTTACACGGGTTCTTGAATCGGTTCTCAGGATTTGAAAAATAATCCCGGCGCATCCGCCATTTTTGCTCATAACTTTAAAATTAATGGGTGAATTGTGTTGAAATTCACCCGGAATGTTTATTAAGCATCGATAAACTATATTAATTTCATTCAAGGCCAATGTGGGCCAAGTTGAACAATATTCCGGCGCATCCGCCATTTTTTATAGTTGGTCATAACTCAAAAATTATTGGATGGATTTTGATGAAACTCGCTATAAATGTTTATTAGGCATTAATAAACATAATGAATATCATTTAAGGCATCGCCACTCCAATAAAGAAGAGATAAATCAACTTGATAACTATTCCGGCGCATCCACCATTTTTTTAGTTGGACTTAACCCGCAAATTAATGGATAAATTTTGATGTAACTTACCAAAAATGTTTATTAAGCCTCAATAAACAAAACTTATATTATATAACGCAACATCATCCCCTTAAATGATAGTTATGCTTGTTATTGTGAACAAAATCCCCACTTCAGTCGCATATGTTCGAGAAAATACCTCCAAAGTGAGTACTCCCTTTTTAAGTTGATTGCCTTGACGAAATGTATTTGTTTTCCTTGTGCTAGACACCCCCGGAGCTGAGGGAACATCCCCTATTCTTATACATTATTCATACATAACTTGGCTGGTGTTCGGCGACGACCGTTTCACTACGAACTCACCCCACACTACCACCCCTGTCGCCCGTTCTTAGCCCTAACCCACCCCCTAGCACAAATGTATGTGCATGGAAAGCGGACGAAATAATAGATAGGTCCCGCGGGGATATTTCCCGCTGAATTTTCTCGCCATCCCTTAGATGCACGCAGCATCCCTTACACGTATTACTCCGGCGCTGTTTTACATGCCTTCGTGAAACTTGCGAATCAGTGTCGGTAACGAGCGTCACATTTTTCACCGCCGCCAAGCTCGGGGCGTGTTTGACGCAAGGCGGGGGTTTAGGGGATGAACTGATGGATAAGGGCGTCGGTTGTCGCCTTTGTGGTGATTGAAATGTTCGTGGTTTTAGTTGAATGGAATTATAATTGTCTAAGTATATGTTGATGAGGTCTAAATGAATTATATGAATGAAAATTTGTCTTAGATATTGTGAGATTTATGGAAAACTCGGGGAAAATTAAACTAAACTAAACTGGCGCAGGGGTAAAGCGCTTGGCTATCAGTCTGGGGGGCGTGAGTTTGGTCCTTGCGCCCTGCTTTCAGAGTGAAGGGTTTTCTGTGGTTTTCCTTTACTCCTCGGCGAATGCAGAAAGCCAAACAACTTAAGACGTGCCACAGACGCTGGCCATAATAATGATAATTCGGGCCTGCCGATGCCCCCGTAGTGGCGAAAGTTGTTGGAGGATGTTAAGGCGTGGATTATTATTATTATTAATATTCTAAGAGATGTATTCGGGAAGATTCTAGAAATTTAAGGGAAAATAGTTCTTTTAGTGGAAAGAGATCTTTGTCACTTTGTCCAATCCTTATTCCGTCAGTCGCTCGGCATTCTGCATACATGCATAATATCAAAGGTCCATATATCGGACAGAGCTACGCAAACAAGAGACGGTTGATATCCTTGCGAAGATCCAATAATATCGCAGGAGTGTCTCAGGACGTGCCGTATTACTGAAAGGTTGGATACGCTATAAATTGTGTTTAGAAGATCCTCTGAGTGAAAAAAGAATGCCACATATTGACGTGAAAGTATGTTTTAGACGATGCCCAATTCAATAAAAATAATACTCTGTCTGAAGTAATGCTTAGAGCCGTATCAATGTTTCAAAAAATGAGTTAAGTGCATAGATCGAAGGTGATACTTGGCGCAGTCGGTAGGATTATATTCTCAAATATTGGTTTCAAATTTCAAATAATATTTTTCAGGTTTTGAAATTGATATCTTACGTTCCAGTAGCGTTTTTGCAAAATCTCTGAAGTTATTGTAAACGATCGAGCAATCCTGAGTGTGCTCTTTCCATATTTTATTGAAAATCATTAGTTTTTAAGATCATATATTTAAGTTTAAAGATCCCTTGACGTTTTAAAACAAGTCCCATTTATTGTAAATGTCTGCACACATCTGAAAAATCAAGATTTTCTCTGCACTAGCACTTCACCTCTCTTAACAAAACATCGCGTACAATACTAGGTTATATGACTCGTGTGTGCAATTTGCGTTAAACTTTAACGGAAAAAGTTCCGAAGCAGCACATTCTTCACACGGACTTTGCTCACTCGAGCATTAATTTCGGCCGCACCCTGTCGGCCGTTCTAGAAACTACTCCACGTTATCACCGCGTACGTTTTTCTCCTTTGTTTCCCGTGTTTTCTTTTACCCTGTGTCGCTTTTCAGCGAAAGCTCAAGCTGCATTATGAAGGACCTTCTGCGCCGCGTGTACGTCCGCATCGTCCTGTAAGGGCGTATATTACTCCCTTGAGAACATGCCGCTCTCGAATTTATGTACTGTACATCAGGAGTTACTGCAGTATAAAAGTGTAGCGTTTGACTTATGATAAAGGAGCGTCGGCGAAGTCCTTGGCTCCTGCCCTTACAACCCTGTGTAATTTATACTTGGAAATTAATGTCACAACGGCTGCTCGTAAATTTACTGTTTACTAACTATATTTGTTAATAACTGGAAAATTAATGGATGGATTGTGATGAAACTCACCAAGAATGTTTAATAAGCATTGATACACAATATTAATAACATTCGAGACCATGGCACCCCGCTGAAGATGAGAAAAATCAAGTTGAAAAATAATCCCGGCGCGTCCGCCATTTTCTATTTTTGTTTATAACTTTAAAATTAATGGAAGCATTGTGATGAAACTCACCAACAATCTTTAGTAAGCACTGATGAACAACACTAATATTATTCGAGGCCACAAAAGACCCCTAAAGATGAGAAAAATCATGTTGAATAATATTCCGGCGCATCCGCCATTTTTTATAATTGGTCATAACTCGAAAACTATTGGATGAACTTTGTTTAAAAGCACAGAAAGTGATTATCAGGCATCAATAAATAAAATTATATTATAAAATTATAAAAAGCAATATCATCCCCTGAAATGACGCCCTCGAATTTATGTACTGTTCGTCAGGAGTTACTGCAGTATAAAAGTGTATCGTTTGACTTATGATAAAGGAACGGCGGGTAAGTCTTTGGCCCCTGGCCGTACTACCCTGTGTAATTTATACTTGAAATTAATGTCACAACGGCTGCTCGTAAATTTAGGGTTTACAAACTGGGGGCTTTTAAAGTTTCGCCGGCTTGCCGGCAAGGACAATGGACCGATTTTTATCGGCGCTCTTAATGACCGCGGTCTAAGTTAAGTTTAGTGGTGGTGAATGCTACAAGAATATGGTAGTGGTCGATCTGTGATCGCTGCAAAGTTATTAATTGCTTTGTAGATACGATGAGTATTAGGCTATTAGGCAATACAGCGTTAAAAGATGGTTGAGATGGCAGAAATTCACCAAAAACAAAATCAAAAAGTGGTAAATAATGCCAATTTTAGTAGATTTCTATGACCTGACTAATATACCAAGTTTTTCCTGTAAGTAGGAACTCACATTCAGTCTTTCTTTACATGTTTTTTCCTGAAATTATTTCATTATGAACACAAAACCAGTCAATTTTGATCCATAAATAGGGGAAAACTTGTGCATTTTCATGCTTATCTATTTGTTAAAATGAAATTTCGAAGATATGAAATGTTTGACGAAATAAATGAGAAATACAGTTGACACAATTCTACAAAGAATATGATTTTCCAATAAAAAAAAATTCTATATTTAAGGTTTTTTAATATGTATCTTTAAAACTAAAAAAAAAAGAAGTGATGAATTTCCTCTGAAATAACCGAGATATCGTTAGAAGTGCTCTAAAAGCGAAAACCAGATATACTTGGTTTATTTTCCGACTCATGTTTTGGGCTTTATTTTAATCTTTTTTGTTGGTTAATTATCTTGCATTTATTTTTTACCACTTTTTATTTTCAAATCAACAAATTTTTTCGATATTTTTTGTCAAGGACAGATTTTTTTAGTTAAAATTATCTAAAAGAATGTATGTGTTTACTGACTATGTAATTTCATAAACAAATAGTAACAGAATTTTAATAGTCTTTAATGAGATAGACTTTTTTTAAGAACTGAAAACAAAACGAGAATTTACAGAATTTTTGGGGTCATTAATTTTTTTATTTATGAATTAGTTTGCACTCTACAGTTACTAGATAAGTTACTTAACCCAATGAAATGGCCAATAAACTTATCAGATAATTTTACGGATTTCCAATGACTAAATTTGTCAAAAATTATCCAAGCCCAACAACAACAATGATCTGAGAACCCACAAGTGATTCTGATATGCTTTTCTAATTAGTATAGTTTTTATCAGAAGGCAAAAGTTGTGAAGTTTTAGTTTGAAAGAAGTGAAGCCCAACTCTTTATTTATCTAAGAAGGTACACTGAAAATTTCATAAACTTTAAACAATAAATAACGTTTTTATTTGAAAACGCGTTTTAGGAGAAGTAGAACGAGGTAGAACTGGACCTTAAGAGAAAATTAAGAAATCATCTTATATAGATGAAATTACTGTGTACAAATATTTTCTAGTTTGGTGTTTATTCCCACACTTTCTTTCCCAGATCGCAATTATTGTTCACACTAAAATGTTTCATAAGGACTTATTTTTTTTTTCAATTCCTTAAAAAAATATTAATAAAACAGTACCTATTTGAAATTGCTCTAACTTCTTAAGGAATATAAACTTGTTATCAATAGGTCTATATGAAACATTTTACTCAGAATAAATGTTTCTTAATGTGTATTTGACAAGGGATTTTTTTAAATTTTTTAATGAATTTATTTATTTAATTATTTATATTTTCCATTCTTCGTTTTTGAATTTATTGATTTGTTTTTTTCCTTTCTTTGGTATAACTTGAAGGAAGTAAAAAGAACAAATAAATTTATACCTAGAGAGAAGTATCTGCAATGTTACAGAAAATGAATGTAACAAACTACCAAAGAAGCTGTAAAAGAAGAATTAGCTTTACCATCGCAGGTTATTGGATACCAGCTATATTTCTGTATTATTTTTACAGAATGCACATAGTCCACACACATTTTTCTGTAAAATTACATCAGTACCACCGTAATTTTACAAAGCATTTATAAATTTTACAGGAAAGGTACTTTAGGTTCACAGTAGTAAGTAATATTCAATCATTGAACTGCGTTTCTTTACAGACTTCGCAAAAAAGTACTCGAAATGCCTTGGAAAGGACATTGTATATTTTTTTTGTTGGGGTCCGCCAGGTTCCAACCTTATTTAAAGGGTTCCGCAACAGTAAAATGGTTGGGAAACGCTCCTCTAGGCACTACATTTTTAAGTTCACGTTGCATATTCCGCTGCATCCACCGTGATGTGACCCGCATCTCCATCTCACTGCAAATACGCGAGCCTGCCGTTCCTCTTGCGGATGAACACGAACGGCGAACCTCCCGCGTTTCGTCCATTTTAAAAATATAAATGTACTCACTCGACGATGTTTGCCCATCCAAGGCAAAGGGCCCGACGTCTGTTTGCCTGGAGATGGCTATACAACGTAGATACCGATACAAGGTAGTTGAAAGTATGCATAAATGTGAATTCCTGCAGGAAAGCTTCGAGCGCACATTTCTGCGCGAGTTTCTGTGCGAGCTTGAGGTTCATTTTCGTTTATTTTTGGTTTGTTCGGAGGGACAAATTAAATGCACTTCTGGTTCTATGCATTGGCCCTTCGTAAAGGCATGCGTCGTTGGAGAGAGTAGATATACTGGGTACATCAAAGGGTTGGAATTCTTTAGTAAATCTACACGCGCTGTGTTCTTTTTTGGCTGTTTTTGTTTGTTAGATGTTGGAAAACGAGTTGTTCGTTTGGTTACGTTTGTCCTTATTCATGATGTAGCGTAAGAGTTTGAAAAAAAATCTGTTGAAATGCGGTAGGCTAGAGTTCTTTGTAGTGGGATTCATTTTGTGTTGTGTTTCACTATGGTTCTCTTTGGGTTATATTCTTGATTGACAATAATTGTTTAATTGATTTATTATCAATCGAAATTTCTGGCACTCTGCCAAAATAGTCCGTGGTCATAGTATTTTTCAGAGTATTTTTCTCATTGTTTGAGTATATTACCAAATTATCCAAAATTAGTGTAATTTCTATTCATTTTATGATTTCTTCTAATGATCAACAAGAAAAAATATCGAAGAAATTAAATTTCACTGGCTACTTAGTGACTCTGTATTTTTGTCAATGGTTTTCTTAGAATGTCACTCTAATTGGGTCGTTTTTTTATTTAGTTATAAGTTTGTCAAGAAATAACGTTGATTGTTATAATAATTCGTATAATTTGTCAGATGCGGATGTAAAGAATGAAAGTTGTCATAAATATCTACCGTATCAGTGCAGGGAATATATTAGCCAGAAAACAATTAATTGAGTTTTGAAACTTGGTATTTAGACATAGCAGATTGTACATAAAATCTTATTCATAGTTGGTCGCGTTTGAACATTTTTGACTTATCTCATCAGAACCCATCTTCATGTTTTCAAGATGAAGTTCAGTTATGATCAATTAATTAGATTTTAATTGATAAATATTCACTACATTTACGACGATTGATCTAAAACTTATTTGTAGGCCAAACTGATAGATTAAACATAAATTCGAAGGACGCAATTTCAGCAATATTATTGTAAGATCCAAACAATTTTCATCCGCTAGATCCAACTGAATTGTTACCAACGCGTAAAAAAGATTTTTTTTCGGAAGCCAGGTTCACAATAGGAAAAAATCAGCAGAAATGTTATATATACAAAGGAAATATGTCTTATGTGAAAACTGGTAAGTATGTAGAAAACTAAATTAGCAATCGAATGATATAATTAATCCTGGTGAGGATAATTTGTCGAAAAAATACCTTCTCCTGGATTTGAAACTGTGACCACTTTTCCGGTCAGGAGCTCTCCCAGTTGAGCTACCGATGCACATATAAAGTAACTATTGAGTACCTGTGAGCAAATACGACTTATTTCGTAAAACGTCCTTGCGTAACTAGTGGCGTATCCTGATATTACGAGCTAGATATGCCAAAAAATGTCAAGATGTTGGCGTCTTTTAAACTGAAATTGTGTTCTTTTTTTTCGATGGCTAACACGAAAAAGGTAAAGTTATGAAATACTATATAATTTATTACATCTTTACAGCTATTGTGAAATACAAGAAGTTTTGTTCAGCTAGATTTGCATTTTTGGCAAACCAGTGTAAGATGTTACATTATGAACATGTACACAATTCCGACACACATGTCTGATTTCAGGACGTGCTATATTTACATGTACCTAATTCCAACACCTCTAAATTTGTAAATAATAGTGGTTAAAAGAGGAGTACACCGTTTTATTATGAATATATTATAAAGCCTAAATACATAATATTAGAAAGTTCTTAATTACTGTTACCCTGTAGCGGTGGCATCCAGAAAAATAGTTTCTTCTCCAAAATCTCATCTAAATAAAATTATATTCAAAGCGTCGTGCGCCATCATTGATTATTCCGTATTTTTCATATGAAGCGCCCTGATAGGGCTCGATGTATTTCTCGGCAAGGGGAGCAGCCGAGATTTCAAATCCATTCTCAACCCGAGGATATAAAAATGTGACCACAAAGGCATGAAATATGCAATAAGATGTGTTGGCATTCATTCCGTCGAAACCGCTCTCCGGACCCTCGGCGAAGAACGAACGAAGAAAAAAATATCCATCTCGCTTTGTTCCAGCAGATCCGCAGAAATATACATTCCCTTTTTTTTTTTTCTTCGAAAGGGCAGAATCTTACGTAAAATATATCGCGGTCTTAGCCCTTCGCCCTTAGATAAATTATAAGCTATTCGAATATTTTACTCGGCTTGGGCTCGCAATATAATGGAAATTATGGACTCCAAATAGACCTGTATTATAATCAAGAGGCCGGAGGCTCACGTTTTCGTGTTTTGGGGATTATATAAATCGCAGAAATAAATCATCGCGCGTTCCTTCTGCGTACGCGGCAGCACCATGAGATACGGGCATTAAGATTTTATCGCGTGTTTCCCCCCCTTGCTTTCGGCGGAAGGTTTTCCCCCCGATTCGAGGGGACGGAACTGAAAGCTCAAAGGGGAGAACGGATACCATCTGCCTATTGCCAAATAGGTTACTTAACTGTGAATAAATGAATGAAGCGTATATATTATGTATAATCAAAGGTTATGGAGAAAATACATAAACATCTTGCCTGGTTGACGAAATTCGAAAGGCATGAAAACCATGCAACCCACAAAGCAATATATAACAAGTACCTAACATACATCTGTTTGAGAATTGAAGTTTGTGATTCTGGTTTTTGATAAATATTACAGAAGAACCTTGCTTTGAAACCTAACCAGATATTTGACTATTACCGTTACATATTGCTCAAATTTTGTAGACAAAAATGTCATTTCTGAAAGCATATAGGTTGTTCTATATTAAAGAAATAAGTATGTGTTGTTTTAAAACGAACAAATTATCTTAAGAATCTCATTTTCTTAATATTCTGCAACCAGTTCTCTGTGTGCATTGTTTTGCTTTATTTTCTGACACAAAAACTATCATCAATGCATAATCAGTCATCATGTAACAGTTTTTCTTGCATTTATAATACATTTATTTTGAATTGCACATCAAAATACTCTACTATGAAATAAAAATCACTTAAATAATCATAAAACTGCTTAACAATTTAACACAATTAACTTTTTAAGATATTTTGCTACTTTGTGCTGACTTTTTGTAGAAAGTAAAGGGTACCAAAACACTACTTCTCACCGTTTCGAGAAATAACTAGGTTCCATTTTTTGTCTAAACTTGTTTCATACTAAACATTTTGGTATTTTTTCATGACATAGTCTTGTAGCATTTTGGCAGAAACTACTTTTTATTTTTTTAATACGGCGGCCGAACCCAATGGTTCTAAAAATCTTTGTTTAGGACGTGGCATGAATAAAAATGACTTTGTATACAGGGTCCTGCAACTAAGCTCCCGTCTTCTGTAGCTCACTTACTCATTAAACTAAGAGTTTGACATTTTGCAAGCTTACCCTATACTTCAAGGTACAATTCAAGAAATTATTTTTATTATACAGGGTCTTCCAAAAATGTGCAACGCCATGGTAATATATTTTTTTAAATTGCATGCTATACATTTTTCTACACATTTCGAAGGGGTTGTATTCAGAAACAATATTTATTCTTTAATTTCGCATCGTTTCACCTAAAAAAAATATGGGTTCCAATTTAAAATAAGAACAATAGCGCGCTTTGAAGTTTGACAAGTTTGACACTCGATTTTGGTCATCCTGTATAATTTGGATCAATGTCACTTGGTTAACGAGACTATTACATCTAACTTAATAAGCACGTCGCAAAATTTTATTAACGAGGTGTATTTTGTGGTTTTTATTGATTTTTAAAGCCTACGATGCAAAATCAATTCTTTTTGGTTTTTATTTTTTTCCGCTGCGGTCACTCAACCGATTTCAATAAAATTTTGGTGATATGTAGGCAATCATAAAAGGCTTCCAAATGTGTAGAAAAATGTATAGCATGCAATTTAAAAAAATATATTATTATGGCGTTGCACATTTTTGGAACACCCTGTATAATAAAAAATAATTTCTTGAATTGTACCTTGAACTACAGGGTAAGTAAGCCTGCAAAATCTCAAACTCTTAGCTTAATGACTAAGTGAGTTACAGAAGACGGGAGCTTAGTTGCAGGACCCTGTATAGTTTATGCTCAATATTTTGAAGTAAACACGCCAAGTCATAAGAATGAAATTCTGAAACATATGCTCATATTTTGTTTGAATAAAATAAACTTCATGCCTCAATCACCGACGTTTCTACTCTACACCTGTGTTTGAACGCCCATAACTAAGACATCTGAACGGAATTTTTTTAGAAATTATGTTGACGTGATTGAGTGACATCACAACGTTACACTACTTTTATTCACATGAATTGTGCCGTACCCCAACTTTGTTAAAATCGTGTTGAATGTCTTTGAAGGGATTGAATTTCGAACCTAAATTTTCTGTTAAAAATACAAATCAAATTATTAAACACACCAAAAGCTTTAATTTGGCTAACTGTTTAATGGTTTCATTTGATCTAACTAACCTATACACCAACGTCCCCGTGGATTTTACTTTAAACATTGTAGATAAACTATTTATTGAACATCGTAATGATCGAACGAAAATCTCTCATTACGGTTTGATACTCAAACATATCGTCAAACAGAACTATTGCACATTCAACAACAAATGCTATAAGGTTAACGATGTATTACATATGGGAATGGGGCTGTCTTCTGATTTCTCCGAAATTTATTTAGATTTTATTGAACAAGAATACATTACTAACCACAGCAACCCCTTCAAACGTCATATTACTAAATGGGTTCGCTATGTGGACGATGTGTTTTGTTTATGGAATGGTAATAGTGATGAACTTGACAACTGTTTGATTTTTATAAACAATTTACATAATCAATTAATCTTCACTTTAGAAATAGAAAACAACCAAACTTTAAATTTCCGTGATATAATACAGACTAAAACTAACAATAAATTAAAATTTGACATTTTTAGAAAACCGTCCTCTGTCCCAACAGATGCCTTTCATATCTTTTAGAACTCAATTCAAGAGTTAAAGAACTCAATTTTATATACGAATTTGCCTTACAAAACTCATTCCCGACAAAGCACATCGACCGCCTTTTGCGCCAAACTACAATTAAAACTGATCCACTTTACATTAGTGAGAAGCCATTAGACAGAATATACAAACTATTCACTTATAACAAAACTACTGTCAAACTTAACAAAATTCTACCTAAATTTAATATTTTCCCTGCATTTAAGAGTTCTACTCAATTTATAATTTATTATCCAAATTCAAAATCTCCACCCCTATCATGGATTGTTCTGGTGTTTACTCGACCAGCTGCTCTAATTGTTCTTCGTCTTACATTGGCCAGACTGGAAAGAGAATTTCACAATCCGAGAGAACATAAAACAAGAATTCTTCGAATTTATTTCAACACAAATTTGAAACGGGTCGCAATTTAAATTACGAAAACATTAAACTTTTACATAGTTGTAAAAAATCTGATGTGGCCATTTTATTGAGATAAATCGTAGGTATTGTCAAAGCATCAGCATTTGTCACTACCTACACTACGACATTAGAATAATAGTCATTTATGTCACAAGTGCCGAAAGTATGGAACAGCGCGACGAGCGGTGATGCGGCGCGTCACCGAACGCGGAGCGTTGCGGTCGCATGTGAGCGAGTCGCGCTATCTAGTTTTCGGCAGGAGTGACACCAACGTTAACTGTGTTGCTTTTTGAAAAATGTGTATTTAAAAAAAATAATTAAAAATGGTTATATTTCTGTGTAGGAAATGTTAGGTTGGTACCACTTTGACGAAACGTCACGTTTAAAAAGCTAATTCAAATTCTTACAGATTTATATTTGTTCATAACACTGTAGATGTCACATCCGAACCAACAACCTAAAATAAAACTACACTCATCGCTATACTTTATTTACAATTTGCTCAATTTATCGTTTTTAGAATTAGATATAAAGACGTGTTGATATTTCTTATTAACAAACAATCAAAATGGTGATCTTAATTTATTTGAAATTTGTATTTTGTACTTTGCTGCACTAGAGCGGCAACGTTCCATAGCGGTTCTCCAACCTCTGATGAAATCAGTTGTTTTCGACTGTGACAGCACAAAAAAGTATTTGTCAAAATTCTGGCTACTATTTAGTTTCATATCAATGCAGATGCGACCGATCTCGATCAAAAAGAATTTGCTCTTGTAGCTAAACTATTAATTTTACCAAAAAAAGTCATAGGCATAAATTATTCAAAATTTCCTCTACTTTAATTTATTGTTTAACTATTTTGACGAAATTACAGAAATGGCGGCTCATTTGCAAACTCCTTGAAAAAGGCTTAGAATAAACTACCAGTTCCTTTGGACCCTTTTGAACCAAAAGCTTTTCAGCTCTAAGTTAGGTCATGAAACTTCTAAATATGAACTTTCGTCCCGATACCTTTAGTAGTTTCTCCGGAATCGTCGCCAGAAAAATCGTTTACACACATACACACACACACAGACATTTTTTTGTACCTTGGTCAAAAATGTTCCCAAAAACCCAAAAACACCTATTTCCGCTAAAATCTCAATTTTTTTTTCGGCATGATTACAATACTTTAGCATACTGCGTATGATAAAGTAAAAAGGTTATAAACTCGATTTACTTGAACAATACGAAATCGAGAAATGTAAATCTAATAAACATGTCAATCTACTTAACGATCAAATCAATTTTCCACACCAACCCCTTTTCAAATACATCCTTCAGTCTGGCCCGTGTGGAGCGGGAGAGAAACCTGTAATAGTTTGTGACGTTGGTTGCTTACTTGTTGTGCTCGGTGTTATTTATTTTTCTCATTCATTTCCGTTCACTCTCTAAACGAGACACATGTTTTTGTTTTCTTATTGTAACTCTATTTTACAATACTTTTTTAAAATCTCGTATTGTCCTTAACTGTAATTTTCACAAGAAGCTTTATCTAATTATTGCTTCTTCTGCGTTTTAGATTTAGGCTGATGATGATCACTTAGTTGATCGAAACCGGTCCCTATTAAAATATTTAAAGTATTTAGAGTCTCTTCTATAGATTGGCGTTCTGGTCTTCTTCAGTTTTTATGTAATAAAGGTTGCGAACAAGATTTTGATGGAAGCAGATACCTCAGTAACGATAGTTTAAATTGTTTTGGTCGTATCGTACTAATAGGAAATAATGTTCCACTGTCCCAGCTACGTTTCCATTTACCGTTACGATTGACGTAGTGCGTGCTGCACAAAATTTATATTTAATTCATATTAAACCGCTTTAAAAATACCCAAAAAAATTTTCATTCTTTCTAAAAACAAAATCGTAAAACTTGTTTACTTGTTTCTTCATTTTGTTCGATGAATTACTTTCATGTTTTTTCCTCGTTTTTGCATTGTTTGTATGTAATTTCTTTTCCATATTTTTTGGCTTCGTGAAACCTCTTACTTATAATAACAAGTGTTTTTCTAAAATAAAAACCGGTATTTTATGAAAATTGTAGGGAAAAAGTTCCATAAACGATCAGTATCAATTCGGGCAAATTTGAGATATCAAAAATATACCAAATCCACAGTCAGACGCTCGGCTTGCCCTTCACGCGAACTTAGTCCTTCTGGCCACAAGATCGCATGTAAATTAACCACCTATATCGCGTGTTATAATTCCGAATTAAAAAAACACTCGCTCTTTCATTACACAATTAGGACTTATACAGAACGCGGCAAAGCTAAGAGCCTGTTGAATATTTATCGGAAACAACCATAATCCATAATAAAGCGTTTCGGGTACACCGACACGAAGCCCTGTGCCGATTTACATTTCAAATTGTAATTTGAAAAGGCCAAAGTGCGTACCCGAATCGGAGGGCATTTGCGGAATTTGTATCGAGTTCTATCCCTAAAAGCACATCGAGAGCCGTACAAAAAATTTAACATTCGAGCCCGAAGCGCGGCTTGTTTTTTTTTTTTTCGTCGGTAATAATTCCAACATTACGTTTAGTGGTGCACTCGTGTCAGGGGCTGTTATATTATACTTTTAGTGGGCTCTGTCACGTCACAATGTCATATTAACGTCAGGATCGTGACGTTAATACGGATGATGGATAAAATCGTTTCAGTTTTATGGCGGTACTGGTGATTTAAAATTGAGTGAGGTTTTATTTGTATGTGATGGATAAAATATTTGTAACGCAGAATAGAATGGGCTTATAATATGGCAATTTTTGTTGTTCTTTTTGTATGTTAATTCTTTCATATTGTACAGGGTGGGATTAAAAACGTCCGCTTTGTTAGCTTTTTCGGATTTGGGAAGCAACAAAGTTTTATTTTTCGTATCTATACTCGGTTGTCGTGTGGAAAAATTTGTTATATACGCTGTGGACCAAAAAGAAAAACGGTACACATTTTCAATTGCTCATATTTCCAAAGATATTAAGTATATTCAAGCATTTCTTTGATAAGCTAATCACTTATATTGTGAATATTGAAAACATCATATTTCCAATAATTGAACGTTTTAATCCAATGTTATGTTGTTTTATGTATGGCAATGCAACATTTCTGATAATATGGGGTCAATCTAATGTGAAATGAAAGGTGTAATGAAATTAGCAGGTAATAACATTTGTTCTTTTTTGGTCAAAAGGAACAGTAGAGATTTTATAGGATCGTATTTTTATTATACAGGGTGAAGTTTTGCAAACATCGTTTTTTGCTGTTCTGACTCAAAAAATTTGGACGTTTGGATAGATAAACAAACGAGTCCATTGCATAGGCACGAAAAGTCCAATTGCGAACTTAAGTTATCTTTAAAGATGGTGGAGAAACTATTGCCAACGTTTAGTTTTCTTATGATCGCCATGTTTGACTTTGAAAGTTTTGAAAGATTTTTCTTACCTGTTTTCCGTATTGTACTACAATTATTGGGCTGTATTTTTTTTGCAACAAAAACAAAAGTATAAAAAATAACAGCCGATTTTCTCATTTGCAACACTCCTAAAATTTCCTATACCATCCCATTGGAACATTTTGAAACATTTTATGTGTATTTGCAGTTATAATATTATCATATGCATTTCTATGTATCTGATAGACTATTCAGAATGAAACAGATCGATGTATACTCGGAACTAAAAGTAGTAAAAGCTGGGATACCCCAGGGTAGCGTATTGGGACCAATACTCTATCTGCTATATACAAGTGACCTTCCACAGCTGGAAAATGTAGCAATCGCCACATTCGCAGATGACACGGCCCTAATGGCAGTGGGATCGACTGTTGGAGAATCTGCTAGGAATCTTCAACAAGCTACTAATAAAATGTATAAATGGACCAAAAACTGGAACACCAAGCACAACGAACAGAAATGTGTCCACATTAGCTTTACAAACAAAAGAATCGAGGACATACCTCATGTAAAGATTAACGACGCCATAGTTCCGTATGCGAACACTGCAAAGTGTTTGGGTATGACTCTGGATACAAAACTAAGGGGGAAAGAACACGTTAAGAAGAAAAGAGTAGAGCTTGGCCTCAAATATTGAGAATCCTACTGGCTTCTGGGAAGAAACTCTCAGTTGCCAGTACAGACCAAACTACAAGTGTACAACTAGATACTAAAACCGATTTGATTATACGGTATCCAGCTTTGGGGTTGCGCGAAAATCTCAAATATACAAGGAATCCAGACTTTCCAAAATAAAGTACTAAGGAATATGGTTAACGCTCCTTGGTACATACGGAATAGTGACCTGCATCGTGATTTTGGTGACCGACAAGTCATTCAAGAGATAAAATGATTTGCCACTAACCATGAATCTCGCCAAGCTATCACGTCAACGTAGAGGCCCTGCACCTACTGGACAACCAGAATCTAGTGAGAAAGCTAAAAAGAACTAAACCCTTCGAACTAGTGATTCAGTGGAATGTGAGAAAGCAGAGCACAGTAAGTGAAGTGTTAGTGCTTCTTGTTTAGGACAAAGTAAATATAGGACATCAGTGGATAGCCTATTAGAGACAAGTACCTAGTTTTAAGAATTCAGATTTAAATTGATGGTTAATCTTTTAGATTAGTTTCAATATGTTAAGTACATAGGCTTATTAAAAAAAATGCAGATGGTATCAAAATTTTAACACAAACGTCAATACTCGATCTCAACCATATCAAGAAGGACCCCATTTTTTTACTATTTTGTGAATATTCACAGGTGTGTTTCGACTCACTAGGGTTCATAACTTTAAAACTAAATTTTTATGTCAACCACCCTCACATTTCTTTTATAGAGTATACATCGAATGCGTTTATTTCTTCTTTTGTTGCTGTTAACATTAAAGAACGATAAATTTATACTTAGTTTTTATTTTATTTTATCTTACTTAAATTTACTATTTATTGACAGGAATTTTGTGCAGGCAATAATAATATTATGCTTTAAATGTATTTTTGTGCTTAAAGTAGAATGTTGTATCTCAAATCTCAGATGTCGGTCCGCAATTGAAATATATAATAACAGACACTTAAATTTTTTATCAGTAATCAGAATCAAAATACTACTAGGCTAACTAGACTGTCATAAAAGAATTTTTTAATTTATATTTTGCATGTGACAAGCTATCTTGCGTTTTAAAATGAAATTCGGAAAAATAGCAAATACATACCAAACAGCTCATTTAAAGGTATATTTGCATCGAGTAGCGAAGTATCGAGTTGATATTTTTATACTGACTTTAGCAGTACTAAAAAAAGCTATCCATCCCACTTCCGATGTTTGTTTGATCTCATGTGATTTGTGCAATGCAGCCGAGCTATCGGTCGTCTAAAGTTACATCTCAGGTTACTACCTAACAGTTCAATATATCTAGCTTCAAGTAACTCTCACACACACACACACACACACAGATACAAACGCACACACACACACACACACACACACACACACACACACACAAACAAACACAATGGAGCAGGACTAATGCCAGGCGTCAAGTTGTTGATTTAGGATTGTGTTACTTAAACACCTTCCTTAACGAGAGCACTTAGGGCTCTATTTGCGAATGCCTATGCCGGTAGCGGAAGATGGTACCTTCGAAGCCGGAGTACATACCGTTGTCATTTGAGTCATTCTACCGAACTTCGAGTTCGAGTACTTCAGTCACCGCCATCTAGTGTGAGTGAGTGTTCTCTAACGCCAAATGTGAATAACTGTCGGTCGTCCCAGCTCAACTGACGTAACTATGTCAAGATTTTAAGGGTGTTGTAGAACTGGGGTGACTGGGAGGCTGTTTCTGGTTTTAAGGACTTTTTGCGAGTTGTATTGCGTTTCGTGTATTCATATTGTAATATAGAGGATGAGTTATTAGTATCCCGGCAGTCGATAGTCATCAAATCGTCACATCATTTTAAGAAACATATTTGTTCGAAATGGTTTATGACGAAATTCTATTTGATATGAAAAGTTTTATCAATTTCAAGACACAGGAAAGCCAGTTTGCATATTCATAAATTTGGATAATGTCTATCAAATAATTTTCATTCCAATAACACCGATTTTCTTATTGAAACAGATTTTTACAATGCAGGTACTTTTCACGTACAATTAAGAAAAACATAGTATTGTGCTGCGAAAAAATGTTTCAAACAAAACTTGATCATACTGCATATGATAAAGTAAAAATACTACCGTTTTCACAAATCAGAACTACACGATTTGTTTTAGTGTGCCCTCCGCGCATTGCCCTATTTCAATTATTTCATGTCTCTGGAAAAATATCTAGCAAGATGTCGGAAGGAAACGACAGGATAACGAAGGGGATATACGAGGATCATACTAGAAATAATTAAGAGACGCTCCTGCTTGACACGCCACTGCCAAACGTTACTCCCATCTCGTCTTCCAGGAATGCCAACAATTGAAACGTATTCCCCCGTGTCCTGACTGACGACAGATGTGATATATGCGTGCGTTCTCGCGTAAGATTGGTCCTTAATTTATGATTCTGCGTGAGGATTATTGTTCTGGCGGATGATGGAGTCGTTATATTTAGGGGTTGGAGGATTACATTTCTGCGTGCGTACGTACGCTTATGCTGATTAGTACGAATCTAAAGGGTGATCGATTACGAACGGTAGAAATTCATATTTCGGAGTTTTCGAAATAAAGAACTATGAAAAATCTATTATCTACAAAAAGTTGGCAGACATATTACGTAGAAATGATTTAGAAAGATAACGATTTTTTGTTCTTGAGTAGTTTGGCTGCAAAAGGTGCGTCATACTGAATAAAAGATACTAGCAAATGGTAAAAAATCAACAATCGAGAAAAATGTTGTATTTTGTCAAAACAAATTGTTGTTTTTATTTTCTAGACGTATGTAAAACATAAAAAACATAAAAAACAGCAAGAGGTAGAAAAAAACGCTAAATATTTTGTTATTTCTATACTTAGTTTACAAGTTCCTATAATCCTTTAATAATAATCATAATAATGTTTATTTAGTTAAAAGAAACTAATAATCACACTAAATTTGGTTTCCTTAGTACTAAACTTATCAACTACTAAAATTAGCCAATACATAAACCCGACATGATATCACTTGGTAGGTTGTTAAACATCTGAGTGCACGATTTAGTTGTACTGGATTTTTTTAATGTCTCTCTGTGTACACAAAAATAATATACTGCTACAATAATTAAAATATGGTTCTATGATCGTATCCTGCAAAGATATTCTAGCTTATATGTGAGTTTATTAGATATTCTTCCTAAGTAGCTAATCTTTCGGCTCACCTTTTTGACTATATATTCAATATTACTCGTAAACTTCAAAGTATTGTCTAAAATGACAACAAGTTATTTAAATTTGTCCACTTTCACTACAACTGTGTTATCGACAACTATTTCTGGTGCAGGGTTTACCAAATTTCTATTTCCCAATTTCATAGCTTTTCTTCTCAATACATTTAAACATAACTTATGTTTTAATTGGGTGAACTAACTTATGTTCTTGATACCAATTTGATATCGAAATAAGTTCAATGTCGCGATTACATCAGGTAAGTTATCTCCTGCGATTGATATTAGTGTATCGTCTGCAAATAGGTGCATATCACAAGATTAGCTAGTGAAGCAACATCGTTTATGTACAAATTAAATAAAACTGGTTCCAGAACAGAACCTTGTGGTACCCCTAACCTGTTTATTAATTCACTTGACTCGTTTTCTCTAACCCTAACCATCTGTCTTCAGTTCGTAAAATAGTTTAGTTAAACCATGTAGTTAAAACATTTCAATTTTATTCCTCTAATATCTTAAGTTTCCAAATTTTGTAATAACTTTTGACAAATAGGCTCGAAGGCTCTTTTCAAGTCTACAAAAACTGCAACTATCGTTTTACCGTCTTCTAATTCTCCTTTCCAATTTTCCAATACCAAATTTAGGGCTGTCTCACATGAATGCTGAGCACGATAACCTGACTGTTGGTCAGTAATAAATTCATTTTCATCCAAGTATTCACTGAGCTGTTTAACAATGATTTGCAGTATTTGTTCTAGTTTTGGTAACATGCTAATAGGCCGAAACTCTTCGCATTTGGTGGTGTTCACAATTTTTTATTGGTATAATGGTGCTTACTTTCCAAGAGTCAGGTACTATTCCTGTATTTCGAGACTCATTAATTAAATCTGTTATAAATTGTCTCACAATAGGTAATGCATCTTTTATTGTCTAAATTGATATAGAATCGGTGCTGTTAGATTTTTTATCTTATTTACGACAGAATAAAGGTGTTGAACACCTTTGTCTTAAAGTGGAATGTTTGTGTATTGCGCTTTATTGGGGATTTGGTTGCTGGGGGTGTTAAAATTGAGCTATGTAACTGATTGATGCTGTCAATGAAATATGTATTGAACTTGTCTACCTTGGCGCATTCTTCTGCAATTGCAACGTTGTTAAAAACTACTCTCTTAATTATTTTTTTTTTTGGTTTACCCATCACCGTTTTTAGAATTTCCATGTTTTCTCTGGGTTGTTTTTATTCTCGTGTAAAAGATTTTTTATATATTCGTTTTTAGCTTTTTTAATTAATTTTGAATATTCGTTTCTAGGTATGTTGTATACATATATCCCAATCCGCGACCAACCTCGTTAATTTCGAATTTTTATACATAATATCTCGATAAATTTGTTTATTTCGTAGATGACCTGAATACCACTTGTTTACTTGCTGAGTGGATGGTATTATTTACGAAAATTGGCGGAGGTGCATGGAGATGATTTTTATAGATTATCAGACTTTTCCAGAAAGCCCAAATTTTGTTTAATGTAACTTATTTGTATCTCGATGCCTTCTTCTTATTACTATACCTGCAAAAGAAGCTGCAATAATCTTAATTTAGCTGGATTTTAATTTTAATACACAATACACTTATTATAGAATACTCTGATAGTATCGTCATCAGTTTCAACACCTCCCGTGTATTATTTTCACTCCGACCATAATTTACCCAAAATCTACAACATAATCACATATTGGCGGATGCGCCGGAAAAATATTTTTTACCCAATTTTCCGACATGTTTTTAGTCTGCTCTGGCATCTCTGGCACGTCTCCTCCTTAATTACTTCCACAACGGCACTCCTCCATCATATCTCCATCTTCCCGCTGTCATTTCCTGCCGTCTGCATCCAGTTAAAAAATCGTGGGGTTTCGGGTGCGTTGCCGTACATGCTGTGGATGATAGTGGATGGTGTGTACGCATGGTTGGTGCCGGCGTCGTCCGTGACCGTCAAGTGGCGGGAGAGTCGCTTCGCCCCGCCACCGCTGGCGATGCTGCGGCAGCACCTAAACTGGCGCTCGGCACAGCGGCAGCACCGGCAGCAGCAGCAGCCCTCTCTCCGGACCGATCAATATCGTACACTCTGCTCGGTCGTTCTCCGTCACTCCACACGTGAAACAATGCGATCTGCAGTGGTACACTCCGTGTCCTCGCGGGTCGGTTAGAGAGAAAAATATGCTTAATCTGTTGTTGTGGATGAGGTTAGAAAGACGTTGTGGTCTGTTTGAATGAAATATTCTGGAATTATACCTCGGTAGTCAGTTGAAATTATTTACAGTACTTACTTCTAAGATTTAATATAACCACGATTAATTATATCAAAAACTAAAATTAAAAAATATTATTTAATATTATATGTTGTATAGTGTCCCACATTTTTTTCCGGCTATGTTGTTTAGAAAGTCAACTTCTAAAGTTACACCGGTTTGAATTATTAATAAAACAAATTTTAAACGATTGCAACTCAATTGAATTAAAACTTTATATAAAACTTTTGAAAAATGAGCAGAAAATGTTGTAATAGATTGTCTTATTGTTTCTTTTGTCACTTGCTTTTGAATGTGTAAGTAACGTTGAAAATGATTCATGATTTTAAAAGATCTCTGCTTTAAAAAAGCAAAAAAGTAGGTTTAAGTATATTGAACATCCAAATAAATAATTCCGAAACTAAGCTTTGTATTGTGTTTTGTTTTTGTTCGCATATATTGGAGATTGACAAGTTTGCTTATTGAAAAAATACAATGACAAATTTAAGCAAATGTTCATTCATGAAATTAAAATAGTTAAGTCGTAGTAGACATTTTAAAACATTTCTCAAAAAAGTTGTGTATTTGTTGTGTGATTGTCTACTTTCATTGTTTTTTTGTAGTAAGAAATTAAAAACGGAAATTGTTAACTTTCCTTCTTTTATTATGTCTTCAAAAGTAAAAAGGATATATTTTGCTATATTTCTTTTACTTTTAGGGTTCTCCTTATTAATATGATAAAAATAAAACTAGATTTTTCTTGCGGGGCCTTTGTTCTTTTACATCCATACATAAGTTACATCCATTTTAATTTATTACAAAATTTAGATCGCTTTATACATATTAACCGGTGTCCCAAGAGATACAAAATCTCACTTGAACAATAAAAAAAAAATAATAACACGTTGTTTTTTTGGTTTTCCATAATAAATTTACATTCCACAGTTATTAGTTTAATTCAAAAAGAAAATAATCTTCTCACTTTTGATTCCATGCATCAGAGCACCTTAAATATTTCTAAGTACAGTAGAGCGTCGATAATCCGAACTAATACGGACCGAAGATGGTTCGGATTATCAAATTATCGACAGAAAGGTATTTTTACTCGTATAATAAAACTCGAGGAGTTTAATGACATCTGATGGCATGGAGACCTTCATATCAACATATTTTTACTCGGTTACTCAGTGATTACTCAGTGAATTTTTTATTGTCTGTTTTTTGGGCATTCGGATTACCGAGGTTGGGATTATCGACGCTCTACTGTATTTAATTTGTTAAAAATACAATAATCCAAGTTAAGTGTCTAACCTGGCCAACAAATAGCAACATCATACAAGTGAAAACTGTTTCTGGTATGCTTTTTTCGTACAATTTGAGTTAGAATGCCGAAATTCCAAATTGTGTCTATTTTTTTGAGAATACATAGTGCATGTTTGGGCTTTTTGCAGTTCTTTAGTACTGCTTTTCTCAAAAAAAACTAGGTTCAAATCAAAACTTCTAACTTCAAATTCAGATTTTATGGGGAAAAAAACATTCAAAACTTCTCTTTCTTGTTCAGGATAGCGACGTAGCTTAGATGTTTGTATTTTTGACAAATTATGCATGTTTTTTATTATTTTTTTATTACTAAATTACTCTTATTCCATAATTTGAGTCCCTTGAAGCCTTGTGTCAATATCTATTGTCCAGAGCTAAAATTTTACAGGAATTAATTAAGAGTATGGAATAAAAAAACTAGGAGAGGATTCTGCAGAAAAATGTTAAAAGTTGAAAAATAAGTTAAAATAAGTTGGATACATTTTTCTCATACATCTCACATTACGGAATACATACTGATTATTTATAGAAAAAATATATTGAAAATACTCCAAAAGTCTTCGTCGTAAAGTTATAGACTTTCCAATATAAAGGAAAATCAAAAACATATTGAAATACCACCGGATTATCAACACATTAAAACCTAAACCGCAAAAACACTAACAAAATTTCTAACATACCTGCAGACGCTACCAACGTCAAGCCGAAACCTCGCCCAATCTTGAAGCGAGCGTCAAGCCGCCAAATTAAACATAGACCGCGTAAAAGTTCGGCGCGCTTATCCGACAGCAGCAACATTTACATTCATGTATTTAAATTATTTAAAACCTTCTTAGAGTGAGTCACTTAGGCGCGAGCCACGCTTTAAATACAAATCCTCGCTACTTCGCATCCTTCGAAGACAGAGACCGATAGTCGAATAAATACGTATAGAAAGAGAGACGGAAACGGGCGCACAGATTTTCACAATATGCAAATTTACCAGCTAGCGGTAATCAGGTCTGTCCTGGGGTAGGTACTATCAAAGAAACCCCGTTTCCATTTCTTTCGAGTTAACTGGCCTCCTTAATTGCTCCTTGGTACGTACGGTGGCGCCACCAGCTAGGAAGCTAAACGCCCGAACAAAGTTAAATTTAATAATTTCCTTCTCGAGGGTGGGGGCGAGTTCGAATTTTCTTCGGTTATCTCGCGGAGATGCAAATAGCATTATCAATAGTTTGGCCGATTTTATATCCGGGGAGCGACGCTGGCTGCTAGCGAAAAGTTATTCATGGAAAAAGTTTGTCGTAGGGAAGCATTGTCGCGCTTGAGAGTTTTGCTCTAACTTAATCCGAGCAATAGAAGCGAGATTTCGGGGCGTATCGATTCCTGAACAATTTTTAAGGGTGGACAAAACTGTCGGATGGTACCGTCTTTGGATTGCAGTGCGGGAAAATGTGTGTCCTGCGGTAAATTTAAACTTATTCTGTTGTGATGGATATTTTATCGTGGAGTATACTTGTGACCTCCAAGAAATCGAAATTATGGAATTATTCGAACATCCGTTCATATCTGTCATAGACGATATTTTACATTGTGCATAATAAAGTAAACGTAAAAATTACGGACATCAATAATCCTTAATTACTATACTAGTAGGAGAGAGTAGCTATTTACCATTAAAAAATCATTATTCTGGTCTGAAATACCCAAATAAAGTAAAAAGAAACTGTTCTTCAGTAACATTATGATACATAATATCTGTTAATAAAAAAGAAGAAAACACAAACGAACTCATTATAGAGAAATAAGAAAGAAAGCGAAAAAGGAACAGAATAAAAAGCTGCACCAAGAGAAACACAAAAAATTCCTAATGCAAGAAACATTAAAACACAGAGGAGGGAGGGCAGACTGAAAAGGAGTAAGGACTTATTTTATGCTGTGTTTTATTATTAATAATGGCAAAACGTAAATGTTTAACATTTCTTAATAATAAATCATACTTAATATTTGCTTGAATGATTTGCTTGCTAATTACGAAATAATTTATATTTGCTCAATATTGGACAATTGGCAAATATTTCATATTTAGCCAGTATACGAATATGCAGCCCCGGCTTTAAATAAAAGAAACATTATACCAATTCTGTACTTTCGTCTGCAACGAGATGGTGTTACCGTTGCCACATTTGCCATTGAACAAAAGCTTCAGATAAGTTTTACCAAAAAACGAATAGAATACGTTCCAGTGCAAATAAATTGCACAATAAAATAATTTGACATGACGCTGGAAAGCATACGCTAAAAAGAAATGAAAAAAATTGAACACACGATACAAAAAAATCTACTGGCTTATTGATAGGAAGTCGGCTTTGTCAACCTATAATAAATTCCTACTTTACAAGCAGATGTTTACACCTGTTTAGACCAATGCCATCCAACTGTGAAGCTGCACTATGCCAAGCAATACCAGGCATGTCAGGTAGTCAGAAATATCGTGGGTGCACCTTGCTATATTAGAAATCGCAAACTCCACAGGGGTCTTGAGATGGAATTAGTATCAAAAGAAATTGGAAAGTTTCCAGAGAATCATCACAATAGACTTGTCGATAGCACAAGAATGTTGAGGCAATCCAGCTTCTTGACAATAGCAACGTAGGGCGACGCCCAGTAGGTAAATAGTACCTATCCAAAGATATTAGATACACTATGCAGTGTATTCATTGAACTTAGTAAATTTTGATGTTTTTTAAATATGCAATTTAACGAAAATGTAATGCAATTGTAAATTTTAATACCGTATTACCGTTATCAACATATTACCAATTTTACGTGTAATTTTGTAAGTATTCTTTGTCGTCTATCGTATGGCAACAGCACACGCGATTTAAAAATTTCGAATTACCTACTGCTAAATTAAACTCTAAACCCTGTACTTTTATCGTTTTTTATCGTTGAATTTAATTATGGTTAGTGTTGAAAATTAAATTTTCTGTGATGTGATTTATGTGCTCACACACAAAAACCAAATATGCAACAAAAACAAACTGATAGGCATCTTTAGATTAAGATTTTCAGTCATAGCAAAAATCTATTAAAACACTTCTAAATAACCCACTTTCCATTCACATCATTAATATTACTCCTACTATCATTCATATTAACCCAATTTTGAATTGTCCCTCCAAAAAATCACATATTTTAACGTACTAATTAATAGTAAGTAGATATTGTTGGTTGTTTTTGTGCTGAATACAAATCCGTTCTCAAACACAGCTCATCAAGACAGGTAATTTTTCACGTCATCAACATCTAGCTATGGGTTTAGTTATCATGTGATAAAATTTCTAAACAGTTTTCGTTTCTCTTCAACATCATAAAAGTCGACAAATATATAAATGCAACAAACATAATGCAACATAAATGTAATTTTTAAAGAACTTATTTTACAAACATGGTGTAGGTACGTTTTTCATGGAAATAAGTGAAATTCCGTTTATGTGAGGAGGTAAAAAGAATAATAATAATTACAATTACTGAAGAGGGTGTCTCTAACTTAAGCCACCAAAACATCATTTAGTATGACAAAGTATTGTAATCATACCGAAAAAAATTAGATTTTAGCGGTAGTGGAAGAATGTATATGTGTGTCGAAACACGTGTTTTTTTTTTTTCGATGCATCATTTAGATCGCCTGCAGATTATTTAGTTTTGATAAAACTTTTAGAAAAATGGCCACTTTTGTATAATTGAAAGAATGTTCTTAAAGGTTGCTAAAAGTTTATTTGTCCTTAAATATTTTATTATGTGCGAACATGGGGCTTTAGAGAGAAAAATCACTTAATATTTCATTTAATTATAAAAAAATATTTTTCAATTGTGTCATTTTTTGTTGTGGTATATGTGGGTCCATAGGGACAACTTTGTATCTACTTGAAATATTTTTAATTAAAAAAAACGTTTTTTCGATGCACCCTAACGAAACTGGGCATTTTCTAAACGTTCTATCAAATCTAAATAAACTGCAGATGCAAATGTTTAAATGTTTTTTATATACGTTAATTTCGCATCTCATTGTTAAATTTTTTCTATTTGAAAGAGAAAAATCACTTAATCTTTCATTAAGGAAAAATTCCTGTTTGTGGCATATGTGGGTCCATAGGGACAACTTTTTACCTAATTGAAATTTTGAATTTCGAAAAAAAAAAAACGTTTTTTAGTTATGTTTTGATTTGATTGAGATTGATTTAGTCGGTCGTGTCTTCATTAATATAAAACTAGTTAGCCAGGATTTCACAGATAATTCCATTCTAATGAGTCATTAGTAATGACAGTAGGTTTCCATTCTAAAAACGCTGACGTTTTGACAGACCACTGTCAATAGAATAGAAATATCTGTCACATCCTCGCTGACTAGTTTTATTTTAATGCAGACACGACCGATCAATCTCGATCAACTAGAATCTCATGCAGCTAAACTATTAATTTTATATATTGTATGATGAGGTCTTGTGCCTGGCCACATACATTTTTTTTTATAATATTCTAAAGGCTTTTCATAGTTCATTTATACAGAGATGATTAAATTTTTCAGTATACCAGTAAATTTATTACACATCTTGCATGATTTGATACACATTCTTCAGGACAGCCACCTTTCAACGCTTCAAATTTAGCAGATGATTGACCCTAAACAACCCGACATTTGTTTGTATCCGTGCGTGTGTGTTTGGTGAGAGAAATGGTGGTGAAGTCAGTGCCGTCAGTTTGAGCCTGTACGCTGTAAGCAAAAAGTGAGCAGAACTGAATTATGAATATCGCATATGCTTGCACAGACGATCTCTCTTCTGGCTGAATAAACAGCTCGAATGCCCGACACAGCTGGCACCGTTTTCCAACCGTCGCTATCTGTTACTGTACCGCAGAGGAATTCTCTTCCGACCGCACGGAAATAATATTCGAACATAGCGAAACGATAACAAACTTTGCGATTGCTGTTTATACAATATATCCTACGGTGTACGTATATTTATGTGTACGCAATCGTAGGCGGAGATGAAGATAGACTGAATGGAATGGTTGGGGATATTTTCAATAATATTGGTTTGTTTTGTGCCAAAAAGTTTTCAATTTCCTAAACTGATGGTAAAAATAGTTAGGTATACAAAAGGTAGTAAACATAAGAATATAGAAAAAGCGTTTGAATAATAACTAATCATCTTAAAACTTATTTGGAATTGTAGGGGATGTTTTCAATAATATTGTTTTGTTTTGTGCCATAAAGTTTTCAATTTTCTAAACTGATGTTAAAAATAGTTATAGCAATAGTAGTAAATGTAAGAAGATAGAAAAAGCCTTTGAAAAATAACTGATCATATTAAAACTTATTTAAACTAAAAATGACGTCCAATTGAAGTCATTATACTTATTTATAGTCGAGGAGTCAATTTTTATGAGTAAAATATTCCAAATTGAAGACGAAAACTGCAGGGTTTTGATAGAAACAAGTGATGTTTTCGACAAAAATTTCTCAGACGATTTTTTTGTTGTTGTTTAAAATGATTATATTGTATCCATTAATACGATTTTGAGTTGGGTTGGGTACACATATACCTTACTTTTGAGAAAGACAATCGTCAATTTTTTTTGTGATGATAATCAAAAATATTTGTTTAACACTAACAATATATGCTTCATTGAACACTCTACCTACATTATTTGACAGATTATCTTGTGTCAGAAGGGTTAAACTGTATGTGTTAACTTTTCTTACTCTTCTGAGAACATAAACGTCAATAAATTTAACACACGAATTATTGTGGTACCGTGAAATTCCAGTGGAATTTGTGATCGATCTATAAATGTTCCCATTTTTATTTTGCTTTACATTTTACAATATATTTTTTGCATCGATCCATCTCAAATATCACTGAAAATCTGTATGATTATAAAGTGACATATTGAAAGAATAATGCAGAAAAATGTTTTCAAATAAGGTCTCTTACTGATTTCAAAGATATTTCTGTCTATACTGGATTAGTTAAAATTACCGGAACACCTAAATAATTCCCCCATCGTAAACAACTTCAAAAAGTTTTTGAAGCGAAAGTCGTTTGGTTTTAAACGTGCTATCATAAAAATATATTTTTAATATACCATTTATTCTATTATCATTCTATTCTGGAAATTTGGTGACCTTTTCTTTTTTAAATAGAACGCTCTATATATTTTTTGCCTCTTTAATTCTTAGGTTAATTCCAAGATTTTTTTTTTGTAGGAATATTTAACTTTTTTATAAAATTGGATCGTTTTTGAGAAAAATGTATTACTTAATAATTTAATTTTTTAAATATTAGGACTAATTCTAAGAATAATTTGTAGGAAGAATTTTTTTATAAAATGTTAAAGCAATTAATAACAACCACAAATTACAAATATTCTGCTAACATTCATATTTTAATTTTTTCATTAAAATTTAATTGTTTTGTTATTTTTTATTCTTTTTTGTTTTTATTCTTTTGGTTAAAATTAAATAAATTTTGATTAATTTTTTATAAGTCAAAAATAATGCATTTTATAAATAAAAAAACATTCCTATAAAAAATTCTTAGAATTAATTTTAGTATTAAAAAAAAGCCAAATTATACAGGTTGTTCTATTAAACAAAAAAGTCCATAATAAAATGAAAAAAAGAAGATTTCATTAAACTTAATCTTAGATGGTAGCCTGCTTTAAACAAAAAACAAGTGTTTTTGAAAATATTTTTACAGTCCGAGAATTATCGAAGTGTTAATTTTGGCTAGTTTTGATTAATTATAACTATGAAAACACTCATTTTATAAAAAAATACCAACAAAACATTCTTGTAATTAATCTTAGAATTCAAAAATATAAAAATATACAGGGTGTTCTATTTGCAAAAGGAAAGGTTACCAAATTTCCAGAAGAAATTGGACACACTATATATTAAAAAAATATTTAAACCACGAAAAAGAATTAAATATGTTACGGTTGGAGATTTATTAGGTGTTCCGGCAATTTTGACTAATCCTGTATATTACCTATATTTTTGCCAATTTTAATGTTATTTTGTAAATCTGGTATACTTCCTGCTGAAAATGTTTAATTAAAAATAAAACTTCTATCAAGAAAAAACAACATTTATTTAATAATCACCTATTGTAGTTAATCTAGTAATTGAAATTCTTATGAAGTTTTTAGTATAAATTGCTATAAATTGTGAAAAGTAGTAAAACAAAAATCATATTAATACTTTTTTTTTGTTTCAGGTTCCAATATATGAAAAGGCGTTACAGTGACATCATTTTCCACTTAGGTGAGTCGATAAGAATCTTATTGTAAAAATTTAAACATCTTCGTCTTATTCTTATGGAAAATTTGACAGGCTTATTATGAGTACCAATGTTTTTATTTTAAATTCACATCATTTAAATTCAAGATTTCTTTACACCAATAACCAAGAAAAATCGCTCTATTCCCACAAACAAACAAAAAAACACCCTCTAACTCTTTTTTTATCAAACGACCACTTCTAAATTTTCCTCGCAAACACAGTGTGATCCGGTCCGGACTCTGATATGAATACAAATGCGTTTTTACGTTCCGTTTTCATGCATACGTATGACCGTGAGCTTTGCCGAACACACAGAAAAAAAGGCTCAAATCGATTAAAAGGGTGCGTGACCGAGAAATGTTATTGCCGAGAGCATTCGCCCGCCGGATAGTAGCAGCTAGCACGTTCCCACAATTATTTACATAAACGTTGCGCGAATTAAATAAAAGGGATCGTTTTTACGGCTGTTTCAGACGGTAGAGAGGGATTTGTTATGGTAGATAATAAGAAACGTAATTTGGACGTTTCTTGCTAAACGTCTCTAAGAGGAATTGGGTGGACTTCGCTTCTTTTCGAAGTGGTCGAGTGTGTTTAATGTCTTTGTTGGTTTATCTTTCGGGTTACTTCTGTTATATTAACGTTTCTATGATCTTTTATTATTACATTTACACCAATTAGACCTGATTGAGAATTGTGATGACCTTTTTCAATCAATTTTAGTGATTATGGTGGTTATTATAAGAAGTTTTTCTCTTAAGTCTAAAGCTTTTCATTCTAGAGTTTTGCCATTGATTATTATTTTGAAAATATAGTTTTGAGCCCTGTTATTAATTTTCAAATTTTCTGTTTTTATAAACTCTAATCTGTGTCAATTATGGTTAGTTGTTAAAACCGGTTTTTTATGACGAAATTTCTAACCGCTTTTTAAATCTTCAAAAGCGGTTTGTAGAATTATTAAAAGTAATCTACAAACCTATAATAGGTTGAGTCCTACTCTATTCTCTAGAATAATATTCAGTAATGTAACATTTTTGTTCAGGTGTAATTTTGACGAGTGTAATTTTTTTTCGTTTTTTGGCCTACTTTTTTGTTGTTGCTACACTAGCATGGCAAACAAGCGATGCAATACATATAAAAGTGATGAAAAACTCAATTTAGCTGACTATTTACCTATTTTTCTTTATTCACATTTTATGTTTTAGTTTTTTATGCTATATTTCCTACTTGGAATTGTATTATTTAAGTATTAAGTTAAAATATTTACCGATAAGACCGATTTTAACCGTTATTTTGGAAATTTGGATTCTTGTAAACTCTACAGCACGGGTGATATATGTAATTGATGATAACTGTGATTTATTATTCACATGCGCTGTTAGAATCCTTTTCAAATTGAAAGAATTTAAAAAATGTGAACTAGTGAAGCATTTCTAAATAACTAGAATACAGTACCTACAAAGTTTATTGTTTTTTCACTAAAAATCTCATCATTTGTGAGTATTTTTTGCTACAAAAATCACGTAAGCTTTAGTTTTGTTTTTCTCCAAATTTAATAGTATCAATATTCTGGAAATTTCTATTTGTTTGAGTTCTATGTTAAAAAATTTACAGCTTTTGCACATTTATGACTAAGACACTGTAGTAAGACTATTTTTTACTATTTATGTTTTATTTTATTGTCTTTTAAATTTTTTTATTGATTTCATTTGCTACTCTATTTAATAACCAAGAGAAAGAAATCCAGATGCCACGTTCACACTAGGAAAAAGTCACCAGAAATATCATCACTGTCATCAGATATTTTAGCGTTTAAATTTTAATTATTTTGTGGTTAAACGTATTTGATAACCTCAGAAAATCTCTTACTATTAACATTATAACGATTTTTTTAATACTGTAAAGCCTTAAAAAGGACCTTCAACAAAAGGAAATTTCAACAAACTGTCATCATTATAAAACGCTAGTGTCAAAGTCTGTCAAAACTTCCGTGGATGACATTTACCATTTAAAATATTGGATATAACATGGAATTTATGAGTCGTTGATAAAACGTCGTATATTTGACTCGCACTCAACGGATATAAATCGCTCGCATGTTTACCACCCTCTCCTACGGCTCGCGTATAAACTTCATGCTTGCGATTCATATCCTTAGTTATGTGCTCGTCAAATAATATACTATTATTTCATCAGATCATAAAGTAATAAACGTTCTCATCTTTGGAAACTCCGAACTCCGGAAAGTCTTGATTTATTTGAAATTTTCTCCACAATCGGCATTTCACACTGTGCACAGTCGACATTGTCACCACTATAAATAAAACGAAATGAAATCCTGCTATTTGGATTCAGATTTTAAAGACACTTAAACTATCCACTGGGGTCATATTTAGTTCTGTAAATCGTTTGAATGTTTGTTTATTATGGCACCTAACATGTTCAACGCCATAAAAAAAGTGACCTTATTTTCTAAATAGATTATAGAATATTTGACTACTGACGGTCAGTCTAGTTAAGC